>OW388291.1:21067167-24059667 GCA_936450465.1 Gibbula magus | reverse complement strand
CGAGTTTTAAAGAAAACGATCGTTAGCAGTTAGCTTTTTCTACGGATAATCGAGCAGTGTAATGAGGTGTTAACCCTCTTAAGGAAATAATAACAATAATACTATATTTATAATGCGCACATATCCATGCACAATGTATGCTCAAGGCGCTACACAATTATTACCCTGAAGGAATCACACGTTCGGTGCCACCTATGAAGCGCTCCGCGCGACCGTATATGTCCTTACATTCCCATGTCCAGGTACCCATGTGTACAGCTGGGTGAACTGAGTGCAATGTAGATGAAGTGCCTTGCTCAAGGACACAACACAGTATAAGACCCAGGTCACAAATGTTTGGTGTATCTACCGGCGTGAGATGCAGACATGCTAATCACTACACCAATGTGCTTCAATAAATAGTGCATAAACCTTTATCATAAATGACAAATCTAAACGTATAATTTTAAAAAGGCAAAAAACATGATGCAGTGCCAGCGAGCGTCTTGAAGATAACCTTGTATCAAACGGTACCATGACCCGCTTTGGACATTGTTAGAACAAGATCTTCGTTCCATAACAGCGAGCGCTTATAATCGCTCATTGATTGCTCAATGTAGCGCTCAATGTAGCGCTCAAGTAGCGCTCAAGTAGCGCTCAAGTAGCGCTCAAGTAGCGCTCATTTTCTCCTAAACGACACGGTGAAAAACCTCAAAGTTCGCACGCTTTGCTACGTAGCGCTACATTGAGCAATCCCGTTCAAGAGAGGTTTAAAAGTAATCGCTAATTGAGGGATAATTTTGTCCCAGAGATGGCATTTTAGCTGATCCTTGGTTTCATCGTAGCTTTCAAGAGAATTTCAAATGGCTGCTAGTAAAAGTGCAGGGAAAAGCCCGCAACACAATTGTGGCTATGAATTGCGGTGAAACCTGCGACTGGTACCAGCGAACGATGGGTGGTACTACACTGAAATTCTTTTTTGGGATTTTGCAAGAGATTTTACACATATATTTCAAATTGGGAAATTCATATTGTTAATGGCAAGAACGTTACCCAAACGACATTAAAAATAATCAGGCATCGATCTAAGATCGTAAACTGAGAACATGATTGTACTAAACATTATGACACCAGTCCTTGATCCCATCATGGTATCTGATTGTGTAATACTTCAAAGAAACTTTTCGTGATTATAATCTTACATAATGATTGAAACGTATCCTCAGGGACAGAGGAACATTTCAATAACCACGACAGCAAAGATATCAATGTGTTACAGATCCATTTAGATCGCCTTTACCCATTTGACATATTACAGTAGGCCTACGCTGTATATGGTAATCATCCTTTGGGAATTTGCAGTTAAAACCCCCCGAATTTGGCTGTCAATTTGCTTTCCATTGAAATGAAGGTATTACTTTGTTATTGGTTTTAAAGGGGCAGTAGCACGTTTTTTGCAAATTTTCTTTTTTAAAATTTTCAATTTATGTTGATAGCTCATGTCATTTATATACAGTTCAGAGGGTAAAACATCTTATTACACAAACCAATTATCCGTAGTGGTAATAACCGTGTTGCGTATATGGCAAAAATTGCATGGCGGCCATTTTATTGTGAACACATTTTATTATTTCGAATGACAAAAAACGATTCCTATAACGTTACGGAACCATGTACACTCATTTTTAACTTGATTTTACAAAGAGATAAGGGTGTTTTACTATTGGTAATATTATTTTTCAAATACATTTCATCGAATTATTTGAGCAAAAAAACGTGCTATTGCCCCTTTAAACGTATTTGAATAAAATCCGTAGCACTACCTAATAATATGTGTAAAAACGCCTGCCTTGCACAAAGTCATATCTCAATGTTTTAAAGATACACCCATTGAGTTTTATATGTGTGCCAACAAATGATATTTGCTGATTTTAGATCAAATAATACCACGTTTTTTCGCTCAAATATGTTGATGAAATGTATTGGAAATATAATGTCACCAATAGTAAAACACCCTTCTCTCTTCGGAAAATCAAGTTAAACATGAGTGTACATGGTTCGGTAAAATGTGTTCACATTAAAATGGCCGCCATGCAATATTTGCTTTATACACAAAACCGTTATTACCACTATGGATTATTGGTTTGTGTAATAAGATGTTTCACTCTCTAAAGTAAACGTAAATGGTTTAAAATATCATTATAAAGGGGGAATTTGAAAAAAATAAAATTTGCAAAAAACGTGCTACTTCCCTTTTAAATGTATGTAATCACTGATTTAACCACTGGACCGTACACATACTGATGTGGATTATAATAGAGGGTCATAAACTAGTTTTTGCGAGTTTCATTAAAGTATTATGGCGTATTTTTATTAAAATAATTTTTCATAAGCCATTCTATTACATGTGGATAGCACAGAATGGCAAGAAAATTTCTCATTTTTGCGACGGTCTCCTTCAGTGACGCCAGGAAGGATTATTTTATGACGTCAAAGATCCTGCAGGACGAAAAACAGTTGAGGAGAGTCACTTCCACGTGGGTTGCGACGACGACTGTGAAATTGACATGCCTACATGACTAGGAAACAGTTCTACGAAGATTTTAATAAAGGGAACATGTTCAATGACAGCAGATTCTATTGACGCGCGTTTAGCCAAGAGTGTTTGTCTTTGAAACCAAATTTTATCAGATTGTCGTGATATGAAAATTATTTCTCACATGTCATGTTGTATATGAGAGAATTCTCTAGCGATTGATATATTGATGTTTTGAAATTTTATTTTTGTATTTGAAACACTAACATACCCGATGACTCAGGGAATCCATTATTCACATTCAATGTAGAGAATTGTTAACAAAGTCAAAGTGTCTCACAAGACAAAAAAAAGTCCGTCGTGAATGTGAGTTTCTTTCACCATTGGAATATCCCTTAACTATAGACTTTTGTCTAGGTATATGGAAACAATGAGCTTTCTCCGTGAGTGACAATTAATGCGGTTCTGGTTTCGAGTCGTCTGTGTCTGCACGAGACAATCAAGTAAAATGTCACGGTTAAAGTCACTTAAAGCATCATAATCGCGTCTCTCCAGTACTCTAGCACCTTGCGCTGATCGAGTGCCTTATATTTTCATCAAACTGGTCTATTAGTGCCGGGAAACTATTCTGCTCAGACATTCTTCACTAATGTAATATTTACGAGACTTCTTTTGGATTTTGTTCGACCAAATGCGTCGTAGGACCTTTACGAAACAAGAATGATTGTTTTACTGTGAGAGCGAGTGACACTTGCAAGTGTATGAATTTCTGGGTTGTCTTTATATTTTGCACGGTAATAAACAGAGAATAATATCCAAGCGGGGATGTCATTTTTTTATGAGAACACGTCTGACTGTAAAATTATTTTTTCGCGAAACGGGAGTCGAGGAAATATCATATTTACTGACACGAGGGTTTGAATAAATCTGACATCCCCGCTACTGTGTTAATTTCTTTATTATCCACATCAGAAAATATCAAAATTACAAATAATCGAAAGGTGTCCATAAAATAAAGTTAGAGGTACATCCATTGTGTTGTTGGGGGTCACATATTCAAACGTTACAAGTGTTACTTTATCGAGAAGTATCGACTGTTACCAAAAACTACCATGTTGGTGATAGTCGACACAGTATATCGACGATAAGAAAGTAAAAGTAGTGATTTCTGGTCGAAAACCGGACAATGCATCGCGATTGACGCGCGCCAATGAGTCAAATGTAATTTTGGAATCTTATTTATAACAGACAAAATGACAAATTTGGGTTTATAATGTTTCATAGGTCATATAACTACTGTGCATGTGAATGGGACATTGAGTTTCGGTTTCTACTCATGCATAATGATGTTTACTCGATTTAAATTTTAAAGTAGTAATTTTGATATATTTAGCGATTGGGGATGAATATGCAAGCTGTGTGAATTTATGTGTATTTTAAAACAGCGTATATGGTATATGCAACTTTAATCGTGTCAACGCGTTTGAATACATCTCTAATTCGGTCACCGTTGAACGGCATGGGCGGTTTTACGGTTGGTAATGTAACGCCAATTCATATATCGTTCCAACTCTAAAATTATTATTGTTCATTCTTTTCCCACAGAGGTTACTCTCTTCAGATTTACGATTCTACCCTCTGTTGTTTTTCGCTTGAAATCGAGAACAGAAGCAAAGACCCCTAGCGGTGGAAAGCGGTATCTCATACTGTATCCCTGCTTCTCAACCAATGAAAGCTCATGTTTCAGTGGCCATGTCGATCAAGTGACTTCAAAGATCTAGGCATTTTACTCTGAAGGGTCTTGCTCTTTAGCATATGTCCTTCGAATACGTCTGATGTAAATAACACAAATTAACTATTTTTGGTATTTGTCTCTGATTTGGTCTTCTTTATTTATAAGCATGTTTATGATCAAAAGTTTTCACAAAATCAAGTAGCATATTTCGAGAAAAACACATTAAACGAGAAAACGTTTGTCTTACGTTTATTTTTTTCATTATGACGTGTCATTGGCAAATGTCACTTTTACAACGGCGTTGCTGGTTGCACAACTAGCTTCATTTGCAACCAATCAGGACACTTCCTCTCTGCCACCGATTTCAAGCGTAAAACAACAGAGGTTAGGATCGGAAATCTGAAGGGAGTAACCTCTGTAGGAAGAGAATGACTAGTGTTATGTAATAGTTCGATTTCCACAGAATAAAAAAACGAAATCAAATGTAACATTATTCAGTTTTAAATATTAATAGTGTGACATTCTTCAAGGGGGTCCGGACCTCCCCCCTTTCAATTATTTCGAATGACAAAAAACGATTCCTGTAACTTTACGGAACCATGTACACTCATTTTTAACTTGATTTTCCAAAGAGATAAGGGTGTTTTACTATTGGTAACATTATGTTTCAAATACATTTCATCGAATTATTTGAGCAAAAAAACGTGCTACTGCCCCTTTAAACGTATTTGAATAAAATCCGTAGCACTACCTAATAATATTTGTAAAAAAGTCTGCCTTGCACGAAGTCATATCTCAATGTTTTAAAGATACACCCATTGAGTTTTATGTGTGTGCCAACAAACGATATTTACTGATTTTAGTTCAAATAATACCACGTTTTTTCGCTCAAATATGTTGATGAAATTTATTGGAAAAATAATGTCACCAATAGTAAAACACCCTTCTCTCATCGGAAAATCAAGTTAAAAATGAGTGTACATGGTTCGGTAAAATATGTTCACATTAAAATGGCCGCCATGTATTTTTTGCTTTATACACAACACCGTTATTACCACTATGGATTATTGGTTTGTGTTTTAAGATGTTTCACTCTCTAAAGTAAACATAAATGGCAAAAAA
This sequence comes from Gibbula magus, assembly GCA_936450465.1. Taxonomy (NCBI): domain Eukaryota; kingdom Metazoa; phylum Mollusca; class Gastropoda; order Trochida; family Trochidae; genus Gibbula; species Gibbula magus. The sequence goes on along the minus strand of OW388291.1, from coordinate 24,054,295 downwards.
CGTGCTACAGCCCCTATAAATCTTGCATTTGCACAGTACATTTATGTTGTCGGTAAGATTTCGTTATCATTAGCGGGTTCATTATAGAAGTATAATGTTCCATAGACATGACCTTGTCTTAGAAATGATGCTGTCAATGAAGAACTCTGGGAGCAAGATAGAAGAAGGATTGAAAGTTCAGAGAGTTCTACAGAAACATTCTCAATTATCAACACACATTGATCAAATGGAGCATGGGTACAATCACCTTCATCGTAATTTTCAATTCTGGATGGTTCGTTCCATTTTTCTCTTGCCTTCCCAAACAATAACCTCGAAGTCGTGTTTCACCCTACACTTAACAACTTCTTTAAAGCCAGATCAAAGATTGGAATGAGTGTTCAGTGACTAGTTCATGAAATGCCTTCAACCTTTAACACATATTGATTTTAGATGAATGAGAGTCACTGGGAATGATAACGTTTGTCGTAAATTCTAATTTTGGACGGTCCATTCCATTATTCTCATGCCTTTCGAACAATAACCGCGAAGTCGTGCTTCACCCTACACTTAACAACTTCTTTAAAGCCAGATTAAAGATTGGAATGAGTGTTCAGTGACTAGTTCATGAAATGCCTTCAACCTTTAACAAATATTGATTTTAGATGAATGAGAGTCACTGGTAATTATAACGTTTGTCATAAATTCTAATTTTGGATGGTCCGTTCCATTATTCTCTTGCCTTTCTAAACAATAACCTCGAAATCGTGTTTCAACCTACACTTGACAATTTCTTTAAAGCCAGATCAAAGACCGGAATGAGTGTTCAGTGACTAGTTCATGAAATGCCTTCAACCTTTAACAAATATTGATTTTAGATGAATGAGAGTCACTGGGAATTATAACGTTTGTCGTAAATTGAAATTTTGGATGGTCCATTCCATTATTCTCATGCCTTTGGAACAATAACCGCGAAGTCGTGCTTAACCTTCCACTTAACAACTTCTTTAAAGCCAGATTAAAGATTGGAATGAGTGTTCAGTGACAAGTTCATAAAATGACTTTTAAGAAAAATGTATTCTAGATGAATGAGAGCCATTGGGATTGATAACGTTTGTCGTAAATTCTAATTTTGGATGGTCCGTTCCATTATTATCTTGCCTTTCTAAATATTAACCGCGGAGTCATTACTCACCCTACACTTAACAACAACCAAAGTCAGATAAAAAATTGGAATGAGTGTTCTGTGACTAGTTCATGAAATGCCTTCAACCTTTAACAAATATTGATTTTAGATGAATGAGAGTCACTGGGAATGATAACGTTTGTCGTAAATTCTAATTTTGGATGGTCCATTCCATTATTTTCATGCCTTTCGAACAATAACCGCGAAGTCGTGCTTAACCTTCCACTTAACAACAACCAAAGCCAGATCAAAGATTGGAATGAGTGTTCAGTGACTAGTTCATGAAATGCCTTCAACCTTTAACACATATTGATTTTAGATGAATGAGAGTCACTGGGAATGATAACGTTTGTCGTAAATTCTAATTTTGGATGGTCCATTCCATTATTCTCATGCCTTTCGAACAATAACCGCGAAGTCGTGCTTAACCTTCAACTTAACAACTTCTTTAAAGCCAGATTAAAGATTGGAATGAGTGTTCAGTGACTAGTTCATAAAATGACTTTTAAGAAAAATGTATTCTAGATGAATGAGAGCCATTGGGATTGATAACGTTTGTCGTAAATTCTAATTTTGGATGGTCCGTTCCATTATTATCTTGCCTTTCTAAATATTAACCGCGGAGTCATTACTCACCCTACACTTAACAACAACCTAAGTCAGATCAAAAATTGGAATGAGGGTTCTGTGACTAGTTCATAAAATGCCTTCAATCTTTAACAAATATTGATTTTAGATGAATGAGAGCCACTGGGAATGATAACGTATGTCGTAAATTCTAATTTTGGAGGGTCCGTTCCATTATTATCTTGCCTTTCTAAATATTAACCGCGGAGTCATGGCTCACCCTACACTTAACAACAACCAAAGTCAGATAAAAAAAAAAATTGGAATGAGTGTTCAGTGACTAGTTCATAAAATGCCAATATTTGTTAAATATTAATTTAACAAATATTGATTCTTAATGAAAGAGGGGTCCTGGGAAAGATTCAATTTGTCGTACATTCTAATTTTGGACGGTCCATTCCATTATTCTCATGCCTTTCCAAGCAATAACCGCGAAGTCGTGCTTCATCCTACACTTAACAACTATCAAAGCCAGATCAAAGATTTGACGAAGGCTGAGTGACTAGTTAATAAAATGCCTTCAATCTTTAACTAATATTGATTCTTGAGAGCCTCTGGGAATGATAACGTTTGTCGTTAATTCTAATTCATGATACCTCATCCCATTCATCTCACGAACGATCTATGCAGTGTTATCGGTAAAACAAGTTATAATAACATTGACATATGCGTTCAGGCTATGAACACTGTCGCGAAGTAGGATGAAAACTGAATATGAAGTAAAGAAACCCCTTGATGTTTTTTATCATGTCATCAAATCGTTCGCTTACATATTATGAGAAAATATTGTATATTCGAGTTTCTTCGAGAATACAGACATGCATGACACCAAAGGGCCTTTCGTTATATTAATGCACAGAATCATAGATGGATTGATATTTTATAGACATAATATATTTATATTAGTGTTTTGCAAGTTGTGCATATTGTTCATCCTATCAACGCCTATAAATGCTATTCCATATTCCATACTCCATAACGCCAGCCCAGAATATTTGAAAGAACTGATAACTCCTTACACCCCAGAAAGACAGCTCCGCTCTCAAACTCAGAATCTGCTCTCTGTGCCTCGCTACAACCTTGAAACATTTGGAAAGAAATCCTTTGCTTGTTCTGCCCCTCTACTCTGGAACTCTCTCCCCTTAACCATAAAATCAGCACCTGAATTTTCCTCTTTTAAACATGTCCTGAAGATTCACTTGTTTGCCGCCCACTACAACTAACTAACTTTCCTGTCTGTATATATGTACATACTGTGTTGTGTCAGCGCTTTGAGCATGTGCCTTGTACATGGAAAAAGCGCGTTACAAATTCACAATTATTATTACACAAACATGAAGGTAAAGCGAAATCGGGCAAATGCACTGTTATACTCGTAATTTTCAAAAGAACACAATTTGTATCTAATGTATTACTTGTAATGAGAGCTCAAATGATTATTTCTCTCGAAAAAACATGTTGAGTTGACCCCGATTACTTTCAATTGGTATATATCTTCATTGCTATAGTCCAAGCTATTAACATGTTTTATCAAGACTGGCATTCCATCCTCTTTGATAGCTCAAGGTATGATAGTTACAGGACATTTAAAAGTTTACTTCAACCAGAAAAATATTTATCTATTTTATATTCTGATGATTTAAGAAACGGTTTCATCAAATTTAGACTTGGTTTATTAGATTTAATAATAAACAAAGGCAGAAAAATGTACATCGAAAAAGAACAGAAGAATGTGTCCCTTATGTAAATCAGCAGTTGAAAACGAAACTCATTTCATGCCTGTTTGTCCAATTTATTCCGTTTACAGAAGAAAATACATTCCTGATTTTTATTTGTCGAAACCACCTGCTCAAGCTTTTATATCATTAATGTCTCCTCAAAATGACATTATAATTTTTAACTTGTCACTGTTTATTAAACATAGTATGAAACTAAGAACTGAACTATTAAATGATGGAAACTCGTCCCGAAGCAAAATCACTATTTTAGAATTGCTTGTCATGTTCAACTCAAGTGGAGTTCCCTATCGTTTGTATTCATATAACATCTGTATAATATCTATTAAGTTAAGGAGAAAATATGACTCCGAGGTCTTCTGCTCTGAGAATAACCTGAAGGGAGGGATAAAGCCCCGAGGGCGTTAGCCCGAGGGGCTATCCCGACCTTGAGGTTATTCTCAGAGCAGAAGACCGAGAAGGAGTGTTTTCTCCAGCTTAGAAACCGTCAACTATCAAAATTTACGAGTTATAGTTTCGGACGCTCAAAGGGCCTAATTCCTCCGCTTAGACCATTTCAAAAGCAGAAGACGACGGAGGAATGATTTCTTCCTATTTATAAACGTCAAATGTAAAAATTAACATTTTATAATTGTTGATTCCCAAATCGTGTTTTTATAAAGGGTATGTCGCCCTCGGTTGCGTTATATCGAGGCAAAGAAGGTATGACTATAAATGGAGTAATTCAACTCAACTCATCATCTCGGTCTGCATAGCCGAGTGGTCTAAGGCGCCAGTTTGGAGAGTGAAGGGTGCCAGGTTCGAATCCAGCTATTTCAACTTGGAAATTTTTAACTTTGTATAATTTTCGATAGTAATTGCTGCTTGTTGGCTATTGCGTTGCAAGTCTGAAAAAATTATTCTAAGTGCATTTCCAGGTCTTACTTTCAAAAAAACCTTAGGTTCAGGTCTTACTTTCAAAAGTAAAACCTCATACCGGGTTATTCCAAGAAAAGAAGATACCCACAAAACAACAGACAGAATCCGACCTAGGTTTATAATTGTATATGTATATTTTGTATGTGGGCCGGAGGCCTTAACTACAATAAACACTTTTGACTTGACTTGACTAGTCCTCAAGATGCATTTTCATCTCATTTTCAGTATATGTTTTCCTCTTTTCCTTTCCTTTCCTTTCAATGTCTCAAGGGGCGGGATAGCGAAATGATTAGCGCGTTCAGATTCGAATCAATGGGTCCGGGGTTCGAATCCTGCCAGGGGCACGGCAACTTTGTCTGCAGTAGAGAACTGTTCTACACGCAGTAAGGTTTGGGTGCAATGCTACACTGAATTTCAGCGTAGTGCCACCCATGGTTCGCAAGTTCCAACCGATGCTCGCAGGTTTCACCGCAATGCATAGCTACATGGCGTTGCGGGCTTTCTCCCTGCCGTAATACTAGCAGCCGTGATATAAGTGAAATACTCTTGAAAGCGGCGTTAAACCTGAACTCGACTCACCCTCACCCACCTCAATGTCTCAAACAATCGTGGCTACAACTATCACATGGAGAAAATTCTTAATAATAGCAATTAGTGTAATTATACCACGCTAAACTCCACATCACGAAGAGATATGGTCAAGGATCGCAAATGCATTATTACCCTGGTGTAAATACAAACATCGTCCCCGTTGCATTCTCAACTCATTGGGAGTATGCAATCTACACAGTCGGCCAAAAGAAACGCCTACTTGATTTTCATTAAAATGAAAGATGGAATAATTTCTGAAAGATAATTAATGATGGTCTCCACGTTACGCTGAAACAATTATAAATATGAAATCGTGAAAAAACTGATTTGAATCAATATCATTCATGAAAAACCCGCCCAATGAAGATCGGTAGTTCATATAGATTTACCTGCGCACCGTAAACACATACATTGTAGCGTCATAACCGCTTAAATGTGAATGCGTGCCTATCGTTGCTCGTGGTTGTATGAAAATGGGTTCAAATGTTTTTTCTGACCAAGCACTGATCGAAAATTAAACAACTTTGTTGTCTCATTTCAACAATCACCATTCTTTTGTGACACGACAACTTCTGAAATTTAAATGTATTATGCAGAAATAGTGCAACTTCATAATACTATAATATTGCTGTACTGTTGATTATAGTTTTTTTACGACATCTGATAAGATATCTGGTAGGCGTTTCTTTCAGCCGACAGTGTAGGTGTCAATAAAGACACTTCAAGATAAATAATCACTCTGTCTTTACTGTAATACCAGAGCCTAGATTTTCGAAGCTCTTTTAGCGCTAAGACAGTCGTAAGTGCCATACATTAACATTGGCTTACGACCATCTTAGTGCTAAGAGAGCTTCGACAATCTAGGTCCAGGTACCCAATTGGGTGAACAGGATCATACTTTGAGTAACAAGGTAACACCACAACTTTCACAACTTATGTCTCTGTGAGGGGCAGGTAATCTTAGCTTAACCAGCCATGAAGGGGATAATAACGAGGATACTTCTACCGCGTTGAACTCCACACCGCAAAGAGGCATGATCAAAGCGCACACACATTATTACCCTGGTGTCAGGACTGATATCGTTCCTTTTTTTTATTCTCAACTCACTTGGGAGTATGCAACCTAGCTACCAATTAAGCCATGTAAAGGTTATTTCTCACATTGACTTCACTTCCAAACCAGGACCAATATTTTCGAAGCTCTCTTAGCGCTAAGATAGTCGTAAGTGCCATACATTAACATGGACTTACGACTATCTTAGCACTAAGACAGCTTCGAAAATATGGGCCCAGGTACCCAACTGTACTGCTGGGATAACAGATGCATATTTTGAATAAAGCCACTTGCCCAAGGTAACACCAAAAGTCTTCACAACTCATGTCTCTGTGTGGGGCCGGGAATAAACCCTTCAAACACTCAGTTTATCCAGTCATGAAGCGGGTCACCCATCCATTCGATGAGCCGTCCCGATTCTTGCTGAACTGATAGTTGTCAACTAAGCTTTGCACAGGACAACGAGCAAGGGTTATCCATACGGCAAGCCGCGCTCAATGTTGCTGGACTTTCAGGGCACCCTTGTCTACCTAGACCTGAATATTAAAATCATTTACTTATATATCACCCTTGTAATATTTCCTAAAGAAATCTCACCAGAGCTGATACGTAGAAAGGATAAGAAGATTAAGGTCTGAGAGCCAGGGATTCTACCAGAATGAATTCTTAAATCTTAAGTTCACGTTATTGTGTAAAATCTATTTTGTAAATATCATGATGAATAAGAATTGCTTCTTTCAATGACATTTCGCAAAATGACAAATTTGATATTTGAAACAGTATGAAGATTAATAGAGAAACGTCGCTACTCAGTAATAAAAAAAACTTTGTGTTTTCATAAAGACTTGTAATATCAGTATTGCCAGCTAGAATGCCTCTCAGTGTAAGTGACAAGCTTGGAAGCAATAAAATAATATTTTTGAACAATGCTGGGAACAAATGCTAAGTAAGGAAATATATACAGTACTAAGGTTATAGATTTTATATAATCAACTTTTAAACTTTACAAGTAAAATCGATAAGAGTGCTAGAAGTCTTCCCTCAATGAAGCTTAAAGGATAGATGAAATGATATATGGTCAAAATCGGATTCATTGAAATGGGATGTCGATTTGACAATTGCTCGATTTTAAATTTCTGAAATCGGTCCATAAATTACTTAAATTTAGCCCCGGCGACCAGAATAAAAGTCTGCGGGGGTGTGGCCCCTGAAGGGATGACTTCTGTGACGTCACTGGAGTAACCTTATTTTCGGCGATAGTCATAATTCAACGTCATTTCGCAACATTTTGATTGTTAATTCCATTAACAAATCTTCAATCAAACTTAAATTTTCCATATATCGAATGTTTAATTACTTTAATTTAATGTTATCGAATGATAATTACATAATTATTGCATAAACATGTCTTTTGGCGATTTAACACACCTCATTAATTCATCTAGCGGCAATGATAATTTACCATTAATTAATTAACGAGGCTGCACGCAGCTCGTCGGTCCGCTGGTCACAGACGACCCGTCGTCTGTGGTTAATCAGTCACGCCTCAATGATTGTTCTCAACACGTTTCCCTGCAGAAATCGTGGTATTGTTAAAATTGGTAAGTTAAAATTGGTAAATTAAAATCGTCTTAATAATCAATTGCAAGTGTATATTGTCTCGATTTTATGCTCAATTGATTCCGATATACAATAAACGTAGAGATACTCGTCTGTCATTCTTGAGAAAAATGCATTTCACCACATCTTTAATTCATTTGTCAAGCCCATCCTCAGATGCAAAATTAATTTTGTCGCATGAGAGACATCACACGCTTAAATATTTGTCATATGATTACTATTGAAAATATCAGTTGACATAGGAGAAACTTCATTGGTAACTTTATCATCCCAGGCAACCACGTTGTTCTATCTCCACTTTTGTTCGCAGTTGAGTTACGGTGTTCTGAGTACTTCCACGGCAGGTTTCATATATTCATATATATTCAGGTTGCATTATATAGCTTAGAAGGGGGTTTTCTTTGTATTTTTTGGTTCTAACTCCAGATATTTCATGCAACTGTTAAAGGAGCAGTAGTACGTTTTTTCGCTCAAATAATTCGATGAAATGTATTTGAAAAATAATGTCACCAATAGTAAAACACCCTTCTCTGATCGGAAAATCAAGTTAAAAATGAGTGTACATGGTTCCGTAAAAGCCATGGGAATCGTTTTTGTCATTCAAAATAATAAAATGTGTTCACAATAAAATGGCCGCCGTGCAATTTTAATTGGCTTTATAGGCTACACCGTTATTACCACTACAGATAATTGGTTTGTGTAATAAGATGTTTTATCCTCTAAAGTAGATATAAATGACAAACAATCATTATAAATGGGAAATTTGAAAAAATAAAATTTGCAAAAAACGTGCTACTGACCCTTTAACACCAAAGAGTTCTCTGTATCATCAACCTGAACATTAGAACTTTAGAATGCTTGTCACTCCAAAACGTTGTTCTCGTTGTAGGAACTGTATGATCGAAATGAATGACTTCTGTCTCAGTAGACGTTGTCCCTTGAGGGCAGAGGTCAACACGATCTAACCTTTGTAAGCGATTGAATGACTTCAGGGGGATTCATTAGGTCAATCAAACATAAAACACATTGCGGTTTTTGTTATCATGGTAATTGGAATGTCTTCTAACCTCCAACTAGCCCCCAGGGACAGTTCTCCGTCGTTTAACGAGAGACCGGAAGTAGTTAATTGGCAGTATCGTCTGGCTGAAGTTAGATAAATTGAATTATCGAACATCATCGAAAAATTGCTCAATTCTTGACACGCAAGTAGAGTATTTGAAATGATATTTTACAAGTTATTGGCTCTTTGATGTGTTACACAATGTGATATTAGGTTCAGTTGTTTATCTGATATATTATTATTACGCCTTCTCGAGTTTGTAGATCTTATATATGTAATGGTTAAAGAAGACTATTTACACGCAAAAAGTCAATTGGTTGACTGTCTCCTTTATATAGTCAATGTTTCCTGACACGGAAATGGCTTTAATACTGTTAGTATCAACTGTTATACACTCAACCGCAAAAAAAACGTCACCATACAAAATACAAAATAATTTTATCCACGAATGATATACACGACGACTGATACAGAGATACATCATGTCTTCTGAAGCCAACTAAACTAATTATGAACTTTCACAACATCAAACTGTACATAGACACTGTGGGAGTTACACGTATCTTTACCTAGACCAGATAAGAGAAACGGGGCTTTTTTGGCTTGTTTTATTATATCCTACAAGTGAAGACGCTTAAAAACAGAGCAATGGGCTCTATTGCTCATCAGGCTTTATATACATTAACTAATTCAAAATGTCAACTTCTAGGTGAGAGGTACAACACATAGGAAGTACTTTAAATGGAGAAGATGAAATAGGTCTTAAGGTCCTTAGCCCTCTGGCCTATCTTTGAGGCAAGAGATAAAATCTCCTACAAATAAAGACACACTTGAAGACTTAATTCATTATTGTTGTTTCCTTGAAATTACCTCCTTTTGAAGAGCACATAAAATGTGAAGATGAAAATAGCTTTTCAGGTCATGACGTCTGTGACCTATATTTGGGGTCGCAGGATCATGAAATCTACAATTTAGAATCCCCATTGGCTAAGGAGTCTGCACACAACTTTTCAGCTCTCTAGACTTTTTAGAACTGGAGAAGAAGATACAAATTGGTATTTAAGGTTGTGACCCCTGCGGCCCTATTTGGGCTCAGGGGGTCACGAAATCTACATTTTAGAATCCCCATTGGCCAAGAAGTATGCACACAAGTTTTTAACTCTGTAGACCTTTTGGAACTGGAGAAGAAGATAAAAATAGGTTTTTAAAGTCGTGACCCCTGTGACCCCAATTGAGGTAACGGGGTTACGAAATCTACAATTTAGAACCCCCATTAGCCAAGGAGTCTGCACACAACTTTTCAGTTCTCTAGACCTTTTGGAACTGGAGAATGAGATGAAAATAGGTTTTTAAAGCTGAAATTACGGGTATCTCTTTACCAATCATGTCCCTATACATATGATAACTTGTGTTTATTGCCATCATTAAATCATTTAATTTGCCATGTATTCTCATGACATGTATTCTCTGATAACTCTGCGCACATAATTCAAGGAACATTTTAATCAAAATTATAACTACAAGAAATGTCTCGAAGTCAGTGGCTCTCATTCATTTAATCAAAATTATAACTACAAGAAATGTCTCGAAGTCACTGGCTCTATCACCTATATAGAATAATGCATCATACATCTAGAATCAGTAGTTGAGAACGTGAATGACCTTCTGCCTGCCTCTCTGTGTTGGGTAACACACGACTCCGAGGGTACGACTGGAGTGAGAGGAACAGTCCAAATTAGAATTCAGCAGAAATTATGTGTTTGTCAAGTTGCCCTGTATCATTTGGATTCAGATAGACAGACAGATAGACGGATTTTATTCAGTAGAGAGACATTTGGCCCATAACACAGGCATATAACATAGATAGAACAGTGTGCGCAGCAAGTCATTGTAGCTCTATATCCTGGAGTTAATAAGTTTCTAGACATGATAAAGGTATAAATAATCTCATCATTATTATTTTGCAACAGATCGACAATGGAATACTTTAAATATGGTGTTTTAGTAAGTTTTTATAGATATTTAGCTCTAAGTTTTACAGATAAATAATACATGATATTGATTTTCTATAAAAACTTGACCTAGAATATTACAGAAAGGACATATTATTTCTTTATAGTCAATCACAGGGGCGCATATCGCTTAGAAACAGCGTTTAGAGGACATATACCCATATAGACCCTACCCTATTACTATATAAAAGGAAAGGGGTGTAACGACGAAACCACCCCATGATCATTCAAAGTCATAATTCGCATCAAAAACTATTTTTATGGCACAGTCGATGACTACGATACGAAAGCTGAATGATTTCCCCACAAAATGAGCTAAAAATGATCACAATCGGATCATTATTTCAAAAGCTATGCACATTTTCAAGCCAATTGCCCCACTCACGAAAATCATCAAAAAAGTACCTTTTAAAATCGTTTATTAATTCCAGCAATGTTGACAGCACCACAGATTCGAACCGCGGAGTGAAACTACAGAAATAAAAAAAATATTACAACATCTACTCCGACTGTACTACGGTATTTTGTCTTAAATCATCGCCATGCAGTGTCAGCCATTCATGACCTTCACATTCAGTTGACCCGTAGTGTCCCATATCCAGGTTCTAGGGCCTATAAGCGAGAACGAAGAATTGGTAAACAGAGTGCCAACAAAAATTGATTCATGTTTGGACGTAAGAAAATATTGGAAAATATAAAAATTAAGTAAAAGAAATTCGAGGAAGTGTCTATTCAATCAAAAAGTCATTATGTCTCGGTTAAGGACACCAAGGAGTCTGGAGTGGTAGAAATATGTTATTTGACGACCACCATGTCATAGGCATCTGATTTACCTGTCCAAATGCATCAGTCAATATGCAACTACTTAAAAGTACATCCATTGTGTTGTCGGGGGTCACATATTTCAAACGTTACAAATGGTGTTACTTAATCGAGAAGTACCGACTGTTACCAAAAACTACCATGTTGGTGAAAGTCGACTAAGTATATTGACGATATGAAGGTAAAGGTAGTGATTTCTGATCGGAAACCGGACAATGCATCGCGATTGACGCGCGCCAATGCGTCAAACGTAATTTTGTAATCTTATTTATAACAGACAAAATGACAAATTTGGGTTTATAATGTTTAATAGGTCATATAACTACTGTGCATGTAAATTGGACGTGCAGTTTCGGGTTCTACGCATGCATAATGATGTTTCCTCGATTTTAATTGGAAACTTGTAATTTTGATATATTTAGTGACTGGGGATGAATATGCAAAGTGTGTGAATTTATTTGTGAACAGCATATATGGTATGTTGGAACATATCAAAACCAAATAGATTGTTATGAAACACAATGGATGCAACTTTAAAGAACATATCAAATGAAACACAAAAGACAATTCCATAATGAATTTGAAAGATATTACCTCTCATAATTATCAAAGTATAAGTAGGGAATGGGTTGGAAATATTACAACTTATTTTATAATTATCCGCCAAGAGACCATAATTTCAAAGACTCTTGGCGTCTTGTTTCAGAATCAAATATCACTCCTGTTCGCATTTCAGAAGATATCAAATGTGTTGTAAGAAACATCTTGTCATTTTACAACTATAATTCCAAACCATGGTGCCTGGTGGTCTTCTGAGCATAAAATTCAACATAATAAAGTTTGCAAGATATTTAAGATCTTCAGAGTGATTCCAATGATCCGTTATGTCAAAATGACATAGTATGTATTAGAGGTGTTATGTTGTCATGGCGATTGAGATTGGCTTTTGAGGTCCCCTGAGGGAAACGTCTCCGTCGATTGTAGACAGACCGGAAGTAGATAATTGGCAGTGTCGTCTGCTTCAAGGCAACAGTTGCAGGAGTAACAACGTAACACTATTTTAGTAACATTTATGTTTTATGTAACATTCCTTCTACAATTTGACAAAATAAAACGGTCTTACAATCCAGTGACTGTTTGCAATCGTTTGATTTTTTTCAGCATATTATACTGACAATGGAGTGAATTTTGAAGCACAGTGATAAATTTACCGAGTCCTGCATCAAGTAATTTTGGAAAGGACTTTAAAAGAAGGGTTCTATCGGGGTATTTTTTGTGGAAACGAAATTCAAGAGAATATTCCTGTTTACACATATATGCTATTAATACATTGAAATATATTAATGAAGTTAATACTTTGATGACTTTTCATTTCAAAACTTTATAAAGACAAGCGCACATTTGTTGAAAATTGAAGCTATTCATCGGCGCTGCAAGTGGGGAAAACTTCCCTACGGCCTAATAGTATATTGTTTATTAGTTTCATGGTATATTATGTGTTACCATGTGAATATTCTATCAATGTATACATTTTATTATTCCAAAAACTTAAAATTGTGTTAAATATAGCGTGTTTTCATTTCACGAAATGCCAAGAAACCAAGATGGCGGATGCTGCCGATGAATCGGTGATAGAACTTTCTCTTTTATGAATTTAAGCTAGGAGTGCCCTGGACTCTACGGATTTTCATGTAGTATTTGCTTACTTATTGAGCGACTCACTTATATTATCTGCTGGGACTCATAATAGATTGTGGTAGCGGGTTTCTGGACTCCACATGCCATATTTGTAAATTTATCACTGGAAGGATTTATGTAAATCCTTGGTTTGCATCTAGTCGGAGTAATTGGATAGTTCACCAACTTTAAGTATACATGTGGTTGTTACTCCAGGGGCGGATCCAGAGGGGGTGCAGGGGTGCTCACGCTGGCCAAGGGCGGGTAATTTTAGTACAGATTTCTCTGATAGAGTTTCCCAGGGGTGATATAGTGGAGAGTAAAGGAGCATATATAAAACCCTGGGTAACCGAGGATGACATTAACATTGACTTATGACTTCGAAAATATGGGTCCAGGATCTCTGCAAAATTTATCTTTAATGATGAATCTGTCGATAGTATGTGAGAAAACATGAAATAGCGAAAGACATTTTGATTTTAGAATCTGTTTATTACTATTTTCATAAAATTCATATCCTTCATTCACTCTGTGAAATTCATATGACAAAACAAAAACATGTATACAAGCAATAAATATACATCCATCTCAGTGATTGGTGAATTATAAAGAGAGCATTGAGAAAAAGAACCTGCTTTTATCAGTCAATAGCACAACATGACAAATCTTCATATAACTAGAAAACCAGGTCGTCTTTTCAACACTTCACTGTTCAATGATGCCCTGGAATCATGCCATCACTTTCCTCTGATAAGCAAAATATTCTCCTGTTGCTTAAATCAGCACACCAATGAATTCTCTCAGCAATGTAATGTCTCACATGCTATATCACTGTGATTGAACCTATGGACACATGTTGACTGATAAATTTTCGATATTTAGTATGTCACAGAAAAGTGTCAGCATGTATGCAGGGCTTTGTTCAGTAACTTAGTGAGGAAAATGAAGACTGCTGGTTTCCAAGATTGAAATTTGTAAAGTAAATTTCGTTTCTGATTCATGATTATGAATTAAATGAGCATTTTAATCAGACATCATTCAACTGCAAGTATATATCAACAATTTAGTAAGAGATTAAATAAAACAACAATTTCAGTCATATATCTATCTATCAAGCAAAGGACTTCACTGGTATCATATTGATGGAATGTTTCAATCTACTTTACCATAATAAAATATGATGGATTTCTGAGACAAAAACAAACTTCAAAGTAGATATAATTCTGCCACTATTTTGTTCTTTTTTTTTAAATGTCAAATTAATGGTAATTATTTATCAAATATTTTTTTCTAATACAGGATCAGAAAATGAAGAGACAATGCTAAGTTGTAAGCAAATAGTATATGTATAAAGCTTTATTAAGTGCATTCACACAACCGGAATCAATCCAATTATACACAATAACAAATATTAATAAATTTTAATTTTTCTTGAACAAGGAGTTGCATATGTACCAACAATTTGTGACCATGAACATTATCTTTGTTCGAATAGCTTCTATCAGAAGAAATCATTGTTCAACATCGTTTCATACATTTAATTTCACATAAAGTTTAAAGGGGACATTGCATTATGCAGAAATCTGGGAGCGTAATTTATTTTTAACCCTGAAGCTGCTTTATTCGATTTTACCCCTTTTAGTCCCATGGCATAATATTTGGACCCCTGACTCGCAGTTTTGCCATAGCTACTTATTAGCACCACCAACCAAATGTCCCAGACAACAATTCTGGTACCATCTTACTGACCGGAGTCGCTGGCCAGTATCTCAACAGTAAAGGTCAGCTGTGAGAAACACTAAGTCCACTTCCGGGTCTGGTCTACAGGAATAAATTAATTCACTTTTTCTATATCAAACTAACCTGGCATCCACAAGTTAAGGGTTAATATATAAACTAAAGATCACAAAAGCTTTTATTCTTTGCTGAATGAATAGGTGAATTCACATTCAGAGTGGCCATTTTTCAGGAATCACAACTACTGGGATTGGAAGTGGGCATAGGAATTCCCTGAGAAATTTATTTATCCCAAACTAAAGATGACGAAAGAAAGTCTTTTGAAAATAATAAATGTCAATGTAATCCCGGGTAATTTTAGTACATATTTCTCTGATAGAGTTTTCCAGGGGTGATATAGCGGAGGGAAACGGAGCATATATAAAACCTTGGGTAACCGAGTATGATTCAGTGAGAGTCTATATCATTTCATCAATTTTCAATTCCTCTGCATCAGAGAATAAACAGTGAAAGGTTATATATGAATGAATATACATGTAAACTTCTAAAAGGCTAGCTTCAAACATTTGTTGCTTTGTATATTGCGAAAAACATGAATATAAATTTTTAAAATAAAGTTGCATCAAAAGACCTCAAAATTATTTTCACAAACATACATTTTTCATTAAAGCATATTCTCGAAACCACAATTATCCAATCATTTTGTTCTTGATAAATAGTCACAGTTTGGGGATAATTATAACGCTTCAGTTAAATAAGTGACCGTAAAGATTTGCTAAATACAAATTCAAGAATACATTCACAATTAGTCACTAACAACTTTTCTAAACTTTTCCTACAACAATAGAGCCATTGACTCTGTAGCTCGTCACTGTTTGCATGATTATTAATTGAAGAGTTTTTTGGGCCCAAAAGAGGCCTGCTCACATTTTCTCACTTATGAAATTGAATTTCAAAATGTAATAACACATAAGATTATATCAAGGAAAAACATCTAACAGGAATAGAGAGTATAAACTTATAATCAGGGATGGGAATACAGACAACGCTCAAGTTTTATAAATGGCATGGTTTAAGGTCCATTATGGAAACTACAGCAAGACTATCAAGGAAGAGCCAATCAACCATCCTGCTCCAAAAGGGTATTTGTCTCTGCATGTCTTAAACAAATCCCCTGACTGTTTAACAAGCTTTCAACTCGCATCATGCTATAAATAACCAGCCAATAAAATGACTTAAAATCAAGCAATATTGGCAGTGCCCTGATGAGAAGACCGATGAGCCGTCATCAAATTTCACAACACTTCATTGGCTGACAACATCGCGCCATATAGCCAACTTAGTAACCAACTTTCAGGGATATGAGGCAAAACCTTGTGACCCAATCAGGGGCTTGTTGGGGATACAAATACGATGATGGAGCAAGATGCCAATCAACTTAAAGGGGCAGTAGCAAGTTTTTTTAGCTGAAAAATAATGTCACCAAAAGTAAAACACTCTTCTCCCTTTCAGAAAATCAAGTTAAAAATGAGTGTACATGGTTCGGTAGGGTAATTCGAAATAATAAAATGTTTTCACATTAAAATGGCCGCCATGCAAAGTCTGCTTTATATGCAACAGCGTTATTACCATAACGGATAATTGGTTTGTGTAATGAGATGTTTTACCTTCTAAAGTAAATATAAATGACATAAATTATCATTATAAATAGGAAGTTTGAAAAAATAAATTTTGAAAAAAAAAGTGCTACAGACCCTTTAAAGATTCAATCCCTGAATATTTCAACATATAACTACATAAAAACTTTAACATTGTGCTTCATTCTCACTGCAAGGTTCAACAAGGGAAGTCCATAATATCACCAATATCTGTATAATACTCAAACAAGATGTAACAACTGTAGAGAACTATCTATCTAGCTGTAACTACAAGCATGCTGTACTATCTTCTATACCGGGACAGCAGTTGCTTGATCTCCTCTTGTAGAACTTCATCCTGCAAATAAATCAATAAACTTTTATCAGAATCGTACATCTAAACTGTCAGTCCTTTAACTGAGATAAAGTGCTCTCACAAAAAGGCAAATAAGTATTACCAATGACTAAATAAAACTCCTGAATCAATAAAAATAATTTTAAAATGAATGAACATGGTTCGGTTAAGCCATGTGAGTCCATTTCCCATCGAGCGGCCATTTTCACATTAAAATGGCAGCTCGAAAGTAGTTCAAGTGATCTGACTGATGTAGCGATACCTAAACACTCATAGTAAAAGTTTTATTATGGTACCATGATGAAATGGTCATTCAACTTGCTGTATGAACTCTCATGAGATGTACAAATCCACCTCACCATTTTCACGGATAACTGTTTTCTATGGATTCAGCTTATCGTGTCGTCAGTGAGATGTTTTATCCTCTTAAGTAACTATGTATTGTATTAACTATGATAATAATTGATAAAACATGATGTGCAAAAAATGTGCTATAACGACTTTAATGTGGCAGGCCCTCGACCGGCATAAAACTGTGGTCCCTAAACTATCATGTTCTATAAATATAAGCTCTTCTAACGGCACACTGGCAACACCATTTCTCTGGTTTAGAGGGCCTCCACTGTATTATTATAAGGATAACCCATGATACCGAGGATATGGTAAGGTTGTGGACCCTGATAGGAAGGAAAAACCCGAGGATGCGACCATATCCGAGGTAGAATGGGTTATCTATATTATCAACCGTTTTTAAGTGTAAAACAAGCTTTTTACTTGTTATCGCGTTATATTCAGGATCCCTGGCGTTATATTGAGGATCCCTGGGTGATGTCAGCCGCGCTATATGAGTTTCTTTTGTACAGTGAAATTTCGTCTGCCCCCTTAGTGCAGTAGTCGCAGGCATTGACTCAGTAACTACAAGTGATGGTGGATACGGGTTCAAGACGCACTTTCTGCAAAAAATTTGCTGTACATATTCTGTCGTAAATTTAAGAAATTTTTCAAAATTAGTCGAAGTTAATTTCTTCAGATCTTTACTTTCAAGCCGTCATCTTAACAAATATATCAGGGTTTACAATCATTATAATTCCTTCTAACAGGGTTTACAACTGTCTGTGTAGACCCTCCTGCAGGGAATTACAATATTGTAAGTCCCTTGTACCGGGTGATACAGTTTAGAAAGGTCGTTATGGCTTGTAGGTTGATAAGTTAAGTATATTATATGAGTTTCAAGGTCATATTGTGAATGGCTCTCACAAATACTCCAATCTCACTGAAACCAGATCGAACATAACACTTGTACCTCGCTGGGTCCTGCTTTTGCTCGGTAGAGATCATGTCTGTCTCTGACCTTCACCTTCCTTAAATCCAACCAATCACAGCTCCACTCAGATTTCAAATCAGTCCGAAGACTTGGGTGACATTCTCGTTGCTGATTTGTCAGAGTAAAAGTTCACAAGACCTGACCCCTGTTGAGTGGTACTCAGATCACGAACACAGCGAGATAGAAATGTGACGCTCAATCTGATTGACACATATCCAAGTCGGGTAAAAATGCACGTTTTTCTTGTGCGATGAATGATGAGTTGGGTCAATTTCCACCTTGATCAGCCGTACATTTCAAGTATCAGGTGACATTTGTCTGAGCTGCAGTCTGTTTAAAACCGACGGTATTCCACGGAAAAAAATTGCAAAATGGTGCATCTACCGGGATACAAACTCATATCGTTCGGAGGTTTCCACGCCAAACCGTCTGGTAACAGCCCGTAGTTTCCCATGTTCTGACACAATTCAGTAAACCAATCACAAGCTTTCGGTGCGAGAAGCTAGGGGCAGATAACTTGAAACAGCTTTCCTTTTGTCTGTTCCGAATGCTTTCAAAACAGCAACCCTTTAAAAAATATGATGTGATTGGTCAGCTATTTGACTGGGCTTTGGCTGCGCTAAACTGGGTCGGAACACACACCTATACGGGATGTTCTCAGACCTTGTGGCGAGGAATCTACAGAACCTGTTCGTATCCCGGTAGATATATTATTTTGCAAATTTTATTCCTCAGAACAAGGTCGATTTTAATCAGAATATGCTCTGAGCTGCTCCTTGTAATCAGGTGGGGCAGCCAGAGTTGCTAAGATGTCGACCTATGAATAAACTCCCTCAAAATAGCAAAAACTGTATCTTTTTCAATCAAGAAACATCTTTATCTTCAAAACCCCCTTTTTTTAATCATTGTAATATATATAAAAGCAGGGATTGACTTGGGCCGCGATATCGCGATTTTATCGCACTCAAATTTTAAATATCTCATTCCACTTTGCTAAATGCGATTTTATATCGCATGATATTGAACGTGTTTTCATTTTTCACACTTTGGTTAAAATACTTCCCTCTAAATTATCTTTTTATGTAATATCTTTCAAATTAATTATTTACTTTCATTTCACAAGGTAATTTCCACCTGTTGTATTTTCTAATACCATTGCTTCCTAAAATAAGGTAGTTTTAATTCATTTTATGAGTGCTTCCCTGACTTTCAAGCTCTACAGCAGTGTGTGTTGCATTTTCCCTTTAGCTCATCATTGCTAGGGTCAGTGCACATGAATTTGAGGATACCCAAGATCTCAATGTAAACAATGTATATAAAAGTATCCACACCCCCTCTATACAATAAGGCTAAAGGAGCGACACCCGCCATCTTGACAACTCTCGGTTGCGTTTTTGCACCTCTCGACTCGACCACATTCGTGGCTTATATTTCAAAACATACACAGCGACATATAACAAAACTTACCGCCGATCCTTTATTAGGTTTCATACTAAGTGGACATGGGCAACTTTTTGTTAACTTACTTACTTTTCGCCCCAATTTACGCTGCTAAGTCGATTCTACCTGCAAACAACATCGAACTACGGAAGTGACGTCACTATACTGACTTGAATGCGATCTACACTCCCTCTCAGCTATATAACATTGCATCTCAACACCTACTTTTTAATTTTAGCCTAAACCAATTTATCTAATTTTATTTTTACAGCAGACAGAAAGACACCTTTCCTTATGTAAGTTATGGATGAAATATGGATAACAAATTCTTTGTATAAATTACAATATCCCTATTCAAATAATTTAAATTTCAAACTAAGAAACAAATTAATTTTCAAACAAAATTAATCAGTCTCTTCTCGTTTATGTCCTTGAATAATAAAGGTAATACTGACAATAACATATCATCACATTTACAAAAATCCTTTCAAAAATTATATTTTCTATTTCTTGTCATTTAGATAATGATTATATGTATAACTTCATTTGTATTAGTTATTATCAGGAGTGTTGGCATATCAGTATATTTTTGGGTTTGTTGTCATTATGTCGGTGTTTTTTGGGAAGCGTAACGAGGTTTCATATTTCCAAGCAAAAATAACACTGCTAATGTTAAAGTCGCCATAACAACCCATGTGATACACGTGATGCACGTGCTTCTTCTTCAAGCTACCCTTGTCACACATTACTGAATGTGACGATTGCTTTATAAACAACGTTTCTAAATGTCCTGGGAATATGAAAACTATTGCTTGTTTAATGTACTTATTATTGAGATAAGACCAACAAATTATGAAAATTATTCCAATATCTGTAGCAAAAGTTATGATCGCTTGCCCCGGTGTAAAAATCAACATGTTTACACAGTTGCATGCTGTGTATCTAAATATAGCTGAGAGGGAGTGTAGATCGCATTCAAGTCAGTAAAGTGACGTCACTTCCGTCTGAGCGAGTTGTAGTTCGATGTTGTTTGCAGGTAGAATCGACTTAGCAGCGTAATTTGGGGCGAAAAGTAAGTAAGTTAACAAAAAGTTGCCCATGTCCAATTAGTATGAAACCTAATAAAGGATCGGCGGTAAGTTTTGTTATATGTCGCTGTGTATGTTTTGAAATATAAGCCACGAATGTGGTCGAGTCGAGAGGTGCAAAAACGCAACCGAGAGTTGTCAAGATGGCGGGTGTCGCTCCTTTAGCCTTATTGTATAGAGGGGGTGTGGATACTTTTATATACATTGTTTACATTGAGATCTTGGGTATCCTCAAATTCCTGTGGTCAGTGCAAGGAGTCTAACTCCTTGCAGGGTTTATTGCAGTTTTTCTTATAGTACAGCAATGTCTGGAGCTTCTGTTTTAGCAGACGTCAACATCAGTGAGGCGGGAATATAAACAAAGATGGCCTAAAGTTTTCAGCGTCAAATTATGGGCATTTTAGCTATTTCTAAGGTCAGGGAGGGTCCACCCTCAGGTATAGTGATGTTTTTAATGCTTTATTCTTATCTTCAGCCTATGTAATATGTTTTATAAGCAAACTACTGGCATATTTTTCATTTGATGTGTAAAATGAGCAGAGATGTAATTTTGCTCAACTTTCATGTAGTAAATATTCCTGATTGATGTTTATCACAAGTTTATAAGTTACATTTCAATGTTTTCCTTGCAAGTAGCATTTGTTCAAGTAATATTCATGTTTGCTACTTATATTTTTCCATTTAAATTGAATTACATGTATCATGATATTATTCATAATATATTGAGTAGATCATTTCAGAGTAAGTAATTCAGAGTAACCAAGTGTAAAATAACTTTACTATGCAACTATATATTACTGAGAGTTAACTTATATTCAGAGATAGTTTGCTAGTAGTGTTTATACTGTAATAATGATTATTTGTAACTGCATGATATGGAATGTTTGAGAACAGAGCTGTTAGTTACAAGTGTTGTTTCTGTTTGTTACAGAACGTGGCTGTATTTACAATACAAGTTTACGAGAAACCCTCCCTGTGTTGTTCCTTCCTTTATGGATTTCATCCACACTTCTTATCCTTATTTATTCTAAACTTCATTGAGTATTTAGTGACTCATGCGGGAAACCACAACGAGTAACCAAAAATGAAAACTTCCGGTAAATAAACTCATCGCCATTATTTACATGCTGTTACTATTGTGTGTTTCACCCCCTCCGCTTAATTCCTTTGCGTAAGCTCCTTGCATTGCTATAAGCAAGGCTTGTCATTCCCACATCGCTGTTAGGAGCTGACCGCGTTTACGAGGGTGGCAAAGGGAACAACCATGTGCCATGTGGAAGTGTAAAAAAACAAACAAGAGTGTCGGCCTTTTTGACAGTGTCAAAATCAATTCGTATCGGCTTTCAAACATTTGGTATGCATCATAACTGCATGAAATAAAGTTTAAAAGTACTTAGGTGTTTATATTTCTCTCAATATAACGTATTTTCACTATTTTGCCTTGGTTACCTTGTGTCTATAAATAGATTTGTGTCGTTTGACAGCTACTGTGCAGCTGGTTGGTTTTTTAATTACCAATTTACCCTGGTAAGTTATTCACGGATATTAGTTGCCAAAATATTATAAAAATGAAATCTATATTCCTAATCTATGCTTCATTCAACATCTTATAGTTGGTATGATGATTATTTGTAAATTTAAAAGACATGTCAATTTTGCTAATTAAATAGCGATCACATTCACTTCACGTCTTTTGACATTCAATACAGCATTTGTATCTTTTTATGTTTGTTTTGACAAAGATGACTGCTGTTATTAACAATTAATATAAAATAGATAATAACCAGACCTCATGATTTTTTAAATTTAATTTGAATTGCTGAAAATACTGTCACAGTAAATCAATTAATAATTAAAAAATGGCTCTACTTGTTATGTTGATCTATGAAAACTGTCTGATAATAATAGATCTTTTTTTAAATGGAAATGCAGAGTCACCAAATGGCTGACACAAATAATGACACTGTCAGTGTCAACATTAAGGTTTTATTATTGAAATAAATTACATAAAAGCAAACAGACACAGACAGTGTATTATAATAACTTATTTATAACTAAATACAAATAATGAGCTGGACTTGAATGGAATGTCAACACTTTGACTCAGGAGCAATCTATTTTCAATGCAGGGGTTAGTAAGTGTGAACACTTGAATGCCCTTATGCCATCTCTTATGACTGATTTAAATAAGGCCAAAAATCTCACTAAAATTCAAAATATCTCACTCTTGTAAGTCAAATGAGATATTTATCTCACTGCTTTTTGAGTCCAGGAAAATCCCTGTAAAAGTAATCAATTTCACCAAATGATATTCAGGAAATGATCCTTAACCTTGCTCTGACATATTACTTCATGTTATTCCTTTCAACGAGAGCAGAGCAGTGATTGGAGAGTTCTCCAAGTACGCAAAAGGAGCGCACCCTTGCTTTTAATCCATACCTTAGTTATAATCAGAGTTATGTCCCTTTGAATGAATATGTGTTTCTGTTCCAAATGTTTCCAATGTTCCAATACTTTTTTAACCAAACTTCTAAAAGTGTTTATTTCGATAAGATAATCAGAGTTGCCGATAGCTGTTAAAGGCGCTGTAGCACGTTTTTTCGCTCAAATAAGTCGATGAAATGTATTTGAAAAATAATGTCACCAATAGTAAAACACCCTTCTCTCTTCGAAAAGACAAGTTACAAATGAGTGTACATGGTTCCGTAAAGCCAAGGGAATCGTTTTTGTCATTCGAAATAATAAAATGTGTTCACAATAAAATGGCCGCCATGCAATTTTTGCTTTATACGCAACACCGTTATTACCACTACGGATAATTGGTTTGTGTAATACGATGTTTTACCCTCTGAAGTAAATATAAATGACATAAACTATCATTATAAATGGGAAATTTGAAAAAATAAAATTTGCAAAAAACGTGCTACAGCGCCTTTAAAGGTGCATCCATTGTGTTTCATAAATTTTTATTTGGCTTTAATACGTTCCAACTCACCACATGTGCTGTCTACAATACAAATAAATTCACTCAACTTTCATATTTATCCCCAATCACCAAATATATCATAATTATATATATCATAGTTTCCAATTAAAATTGAGTAATGAAGAAACTGAAACTGCACGTCCCATTTACATGCACAGTAGTTATGTGACCTATTAAACATTATCAACTCAAATTTGTCTTTTTGTTTGTTATAAATAAGATTCCAAAATTACGTTTGACTCATTGACACGCGCCACGCGCTGTACATTGTCCAGTTTTCGATCAGAAATCACTACTTTTACCTTCATATCGTCAATATGCTAAGTCTACTATCATCAAAATGGTAGTTTTCGGTAACAGTCGGTACTTCCTGATAAAGTAACACCATTTATAACGTTTGCAATATGTGACTCCAAACAACACAATAGATGTACCTTTAAAAAACAACTACTTATGAATGATGAGCAATGCAATAAGAGTTATTTCCCTTTACATGCCCAGTAGTTTCCATTAGATCAGTGGCAAATCAACACACAATTTTAAACGCGTAAACCATGAATTTAAATCTAAAAAGAAAATCTTTATAGAAACAAATAGCATTAGTCTAACCAGCAATACAAACCAAAAGGCTATCCTTACCTCTGCATTTTTTATCTCTATTTGTTCAGCTTTATCCAGCCATTCGGTTGCCTCACTGTAGCTACTCTTCTCAATGTAGCTCTGAAAACAGTTTGTATATTATTAATTCTTTGTTGTTTATTGTGAATTATGTGGAATATACATTTGGGGACCTGGAGGCGGTGTATGGGTGGAGGTGAGGTGAGTTGGGGTTCAACGCCGCTTTAAAGAGTATTTCACTTAGATAGCGACTGCTAGTATTATGGCAGGCTGGAGAAAGCCTGCAACTCCATGTGGCTATGCATTGCGGTGAAATCTGCGAGCATCGGCTGGAACTAGCGAACCATGGGTGGTACTACGCTGAAATTCAGTATAGCATTGCACCCAAACCTTACTGTGTGTAGAACAGTTCTTTACTGCAGACAAAGTTGCCGTGCCCCTGGCGGGATACGAACCCTAGACCTCTTGATCCGAAGCCGAACGTGCTAACCACTGCGCTATCCCGCCCCCTGCAGGGGTGGAAACGCCAAGAGAGATTTAAGTAAGAGCTTCATGCATTTTGCCTTGCCTTTTTGGTTTTCAAGTTGTGAGAGACAGGATGATAACAAACCAGTTCCCCTACCTCCTTTCCCAAGCAAAATTCCTGGGTCAACCCTGAATAAATTGCTGTGCACGACATAACAATTTTGTTCACCTAAAATACTCTTTTAGTCAATTTGAATTGCAGAATTCATCAAAATTAGTGATCAGCTACAAATGCTTGGGGAGTCAACTTTGCTTTATTTTAAATGATTCATGTTCTTGGTTCATCAAAAAATATCTTGATAATTGCCTTAATAAATCAAGTAATATTCTGTGAAAATTGACATATTTGGAAATATAAAACATGTTCTCAGATGATAATCAATTACACATGAAAGCGTTTAACGATATCTTTGTCTATAAGTGACTTTGATGCCATTAAAACATTTTAAACAATACCTTTCCTATATACAGCATGTTTTCCTTCCATTTACCAGGATTTAGTCTCTCAGCCTGTAATCAACAAATGAGAGGATAACAAGATAACAACAGTACTTAGGAATGATACAGATAAGTCACAAATACAACTTGTCAACTAGAGATACAAAGTCAAGGTCATCAAAACATATTGTCTGCATAATCAACTAATGTAGACTGTCACCAAATTTGAAGGTATTGGCATGACATATTGTGTTAACAAGAATTGGGACAGACTTTTGGATTGACACTGATGAATATATAGTCAACTGTCATTTTGTTGCAATGGACTATTTTGTTGCAATGAACCAATTTTCTGCAATGGGCCATTTTGTTTCAATGGATTATTTTGTTGCAATCGTCCAATTAGTTGCAATGGGTCATTTTGTTGCAATGGACCATTTTGTTGCAATGGGCCATTTTGTTGCAATGGATAATTCTACTGCAATGGTTCATTTTGATGCAATGAACAATTCTGTTGCAACAGACATGTTGAAATGGATACTTTTGTTGCAATGGATCATTTTGCAATGGACAATTTTGCTGTAATGGACCATTTGTTGTAATGAACCATGTTGCAATGGATCATTTAGTTGTTATGGATCATGTTGCAATGAACTATTTTCTTGTAATAACCCATTATGTTGCAATGGACATTGAATGAATGTACTAGGCTGTGAAACTCTCACCTCAAGGAACTCGCCGAGGGCGTCATCTATGGTGGCAGTTGGCGGCGCGGCAAACAGAGTGGCCGCCAACTTCCTCTCTAACCAGGACAACATGTACACCTGAAGTACGAGCAGGACATATATATACGGAAATAAAGAAATATTTCTGTAGGTGCATTTCTGCAATAATGTTCCCCAAAAGATCTGTGACTGTCCCCTCCAAAAATAATTTATAGTCTCGGGAATATATATAACTAATGTTGACATCGTAACAAATAAACCTTGAAAAAATATTGAATCTTAGGTTCACAACTACATAAGCATCCTCGGTTACCCATGTTTTTATATATGCTCCGTTACTCTCCACTATATCACCCATGGGAAACCTTATCAGGGGAATCTGTTCTCAAATTACCCGCCCTTGGTCGGCGTGAGCCAATCAAACTGCTACGCAGCTTGGACCTGCGAACCAATGAGAATTCATATCACTTCGTTTCTAAGCAAGCGGGGTCATTGTGTTAGCCATCCGTCACCGGTTATCTCCCTTGACCATTTCCGTCTTATCCTATTGAACATTTTCGTTGGTTACTGACTTCGTCACGCCGACCAAGGGCGGGTAATTTTAGTACAGATTTCTCTGATAGAGTTTCCCATGGGTGATATAGTGGAGAGTAACAGAGTTTATATAAAACCATGGGTAACCGAGGATGCTACATAAGTTAAACCGCAGTACTTTGTTTTCAGTTCGGTACACCGTGCATCAAAGTGTTTTTCAGTTCATACATGATATATTGTGCTATAAATTTAATTAAATTCTATTTATCATTTCAGTTTTCCGCGTTT
The DNA here is from genome assembly GCA_936450465.1 of Gibbula magus. NCBI lineage: Eukaryota > Metazoa > Mollusca > Gastropoda > Trochida > Trochidae > Gibbula > Gibbula magus. The sequence goes on along the minus strand of OW388291.1, from coordinate 24,027,318 downwards.
TACAGCGTTTAGACTTCAATTACGAGAAAAAATATGTTTTGCATTTGAGTTTGTTGCATCCTTGGTTCTAAACAGAAACAAAATGTACCAAGTGAGGGTTCTGTACCGCAATAGACAATGAACCGAATCTCATCTCTATTGAATCTCTGTTCAATTATCAATCAACTTACATTTCAATATGTCTTTTTAAAAAAATACTTTTCATAATTATTTTTCATATTTTCTTATATATAACAGTCTATAATTATGACTTACACTGTAACACCAGCGCCCAAGCATGTGATGATTTGACGGGTCAGTGGGAGTTATTTCAATTGCTTTCTCTATATGCACCTGAAATTAACAATAATAATTTGAAGAAAATAATTTGCAAGGACATTATATTTTCAAATATTGATGATCTTGTTTTCTTACAAAGAACATGTACATAATGAAAATTCAGTTATAAGAAATTTTGTTCATTCCTAAAACAAACAGTTACTTTAGCCCCCCCGACAAGTCATAACTTGTGCCGTTTTCAATCACTGGCTAATTTAAGCTTTGCTGTATTTCATCAACTTTTCAGTGCTTGGCTAGTAGCATGCTGCACCTCAACTTCATAGTGTGTGCTGCTATTCTAGCACAGAAAAGTTAACAAAATGCAGCATGGCTAACATTAGCAAGTGGTTAAGATTGGCGGGAGTTATGAATTGCTGGAGAAATTGACAGTCTCTATGGATACCAAAATATCAAATTGTAAGTAATAATTTATAATATAAAATTAATATTTTAAAATATCACACCTACCTTGATATCAAAACCATTCTTTATTTTATCCTGGGTGGATTCATAGTCCCCGACACTTCCTAAAGTTATTGCAAACCTGTGGATATGGATTCATATCTATAGTACAGTTCATAATATGACATTTAGAGGATTTACATCCAGGGAAGTATGAAGTTTATATTTTCATGATAGCCAAGAGTGAAAACATTTAACTTTTCTACTTCACAAGATGAAATATTTGTAGAGAAAATACAGATTTTCTATTCATTATGACTTAACCATCACACATAATCATTGAATTTTATGAGATATCCAGTTAACAGGAAACACAGATGTAGCTGAATGCATAGTTCAAAGTTTTAAGTGGGGCAGTAGCACGTTTTTTCGCTGTAATAAGTCGAGGATATGAATTTGAAAAATAGTGTCACCAATAGTAAAACAGCCTTCTCTCTATGGAAAATCAAAATAATAAATTGTGTTCACAATAAAATGGCCGCCATGCAATTTTTGCATTATAGGCAACATCGCTATTATCACTGCGGATAATTGGTTTGTGTAATAAGATGTTTTACCCTCTAAAGTAAATTTAAATGACATAAACTATCATTATAAATGGGAAATTTGAAAAAATAGAGCCATGGGCTCTGTAGCTCATCAGGATTTGATTTATTATCTAAGGTTGAATATCTAAGTTATCTCAAGTAATACATTGTTAACAAGCAAAAAATAGGTTTTTAGATCATGACCCCTGTGACCCCATTTTCAGCTCTCTAGACCTTTTGGAACTGGAGAAGAAGATGAAAATAGGTTTTTAAGGATGTGACCCCATTGACCCGATTTAGGGTCATGGGGTCACGAAATCTACAATTTAGAATCCCAATGGGCCAAGGAGTCTGCACACAACTTTTCAGCTCTCTAAAACTTTTGGAACTGGAGAAGAAGATGAAAATAGGTTTTAAAGGATGTGACCCCTGTGACCCATTTGGGGTCATGGGGTCGCGAAATCTACAATTTAGAATCCCCATTGGCCAAGGAGTCTGCACATAAAATTTCAGCTCTGTGGAGTCATTGGTTCTGGAGAGAAAGTCGAAAAAGCGAAAAGTTTCGGATGGACGGATGGAGGGACGAACGGACGGACGCCGGACACCATGCCATGCCATAAGCCCATCGGGCCTTTCAGGCATACAACTTTTCAGCTCTCTAGACCTTTTGAAACTGGAGAAGAAGATGAAAATAGGTTTTTAAGGATGTGACCCCTGTGACCCAATTTGGGGTCACGGGGTCACATAATCTACAATTTAGAATCCCCATTGGCCAATGAGTCTGCACACAACTGTTCAGCTCTCTAGACCTTTTGGAACTGGAGAAGAAGATGAAAATAGGTTTTTAAGGATGTGACCCCTGAGACCCCATTTGGGGTCGCGGGGTCACGAAATCTACAATTTAGAATCCCCATGGGCCAAGGAGTATGCACACAACTTTTCAGCTCTCTAGACCTTTTGGAACTGGAGAAGAAGATGAAAATAGGTTTTAAAGGATGTGACCCCTGTGACCCCATTTGGGGTCATGGGGTCGCGAAATATACAATTTAGAATCCCCATTGGCCAAGGAGTCTGCACATAAAATTTCAGCTCTGTGGAGTCATTGGTTCTGGAGAAGAAGTCGAAAAAGCGAAAAGTTTACGGATGGACGGATGGAGGGACGGACGGACGGACGCCGGACACCATGCCATGCAATAAGCCCATCGGGCCTTTCAGGCACACAACTTTTCAGCTCTCTAGACCTTTTGAAACTGGAGAAGAAGATGAAAATAGGTTTTTAAGGATGTGACCCCTGTGACCCCATTTGGGGTCACGGGGTCACATAATCTACAATTTAGAATCCCCATTGGCCAATGAGTCTGCACACAACTGTTCAGCTCTCTAGACCTTTTGGAACTGGAGAAGAAGATGAAAATAGGTTTTTAAGGATGTGAACCCAGTGACCCCATTTGGGGTCACGGGGTCACATAATCTACAATTTAGAATCCCCATTGGCCAAGGAGTCTGCACACAACTTTTCAGCTCTCTAGACCTTTTGGAACTGGAGAAGAAGATGAAAATAGGTTTTTTAAGGATGTGACCCCTGTGCCCCATTTGGGGTCATGGGGTCATGAAATTTATAATTTAGAATCCCCATTGGCCAAGGAGTCTGCACATAAAATTTCAGCTCTCTAGACCTTTTGGAACTGGAGAAGAAGATGAAAATAGGTTTTTTAAGGATGTGACCCCTGTGACCCCATTTGGGGTCATGGGGTCACGAAATCTACAATTTAGAATCCCCATTGGCCAAGGAATCTGTACACAACTTTTCAGCTCTCTAGACCTTTTGGAACTGGAGAAGAAGATGAAAATAGGTTTTTAAGGATGTGACCCCTGTGACCCCATTTGGGGTCATGGGGTCATGAAATTTACAATTTAGAATCCCCATTGGCCAAGGAGTCTGCACATAAAATTTCAGCTCTGTGGAGTCATTGGTTCTGGAGAAGAAGTCGAAAAAGCGAAAAGTTTACGGATGGACGGATGGACGGATGGACGGATGGACGGATTGACGGATGGACGGATGGACGGACGCCGGACACCATGCCATGCCATAAGCCCATCGGGCCTTTCAGGCCTGATGAGCTAAAAATAAAATTTACAAAAAACGTGCTACAGCCCCTTTAACATCAACAGTGGCAGATCCATAAATCTGAATTGAGGATGGGGTTCAATTTAAATGCAAAATGTTTTCAAGAGGGGGTTTGTAGTTGACTTTTCAAGTGTCCAGCAGGTCAATTTTCCATTCGTCAAACTGGATTCACTATTGGACATGCCCAGCAAATAGACCGATTTCTGCATCCCTGGTTTGAACCCTCTGAAACCACCTTTTGAATCCGCCACTGATATCTAGTGAGTGAGTGAGTGAGTTGTGGTTTAACGTCGCTTTCAAGAGTATTCACTTATATCTCGGCTGCTAATATTATGGCAGGTAGAAAGCCCACAACGCCATGTGGCTATGCACTGCGGTGAAATCTGCGAGCAGCGGCTGGAACTAGCGAACCATGGGTGGTACTACGCTGAAATTCAGTGTGGCATTGCACCCAAACCTTACTGCGTGTAGGACAGTTCCCTACTGCAGACAAAGTTGCCGTGTCCCTGGCGGGATTCGAACCCTGGACCTTTTGAATCCGCCACTGATATTAATATTTGGGCCATTGTTCTTGTGTTTCAACAAACTTATAACATGACTATTTTACCATTTGTGAGCGTTGCCACATTGATCGCTGAGCTTGAGGGCGTCGCTAGCGTTGTCTCTCGCAAGGTACAAGAGTTCCTTCTTCTTGTCCTCACGAGCCCGGTTACCTTGTACACGAGACACAAGGTAACACGCCTTGGACAGTCGCCATAGAAACTCAACATCTGCTGGGTGCTGTAAAAGAGGAACGGTATTCTTGTAACAAAGGTATACATGTACCGATAGTTTCGTCAAACCTGAAAATGACCTCCAATGGCACTTCTTTAAGATAAGAAGTTTCACCTAATGGCTACCACACCACTAAAAGGATTAACTTATAGTATCTGAGTGGTTCTAATAAATGGGGTGGGATGTCCAAGCTCAAGTTAGCGGACCACATTACATGAGGATTAACAACTGCACTGTAGCGTAACGGTAATATGGAAGTTACCTTCAATTGTCATATTGAAGCTTTGGATACAAATTTGGGGGCCCACAGTAACTGTTTCAAATGCTTGCCTATCGAGCCGTATATTTAATATTCACCAGTCAAAAAAATCTTCGGTTGGAATTATCAAATTTCACTAGAAAATTCTAGTTGGTCACTACTCAGTTACTCTCCACCTTGTTACAATCATGTATGTGTATGTATTCATGTGTGGAAAAGCCTGCCATATCATTATCATTAAAGGCACTGTAGCACGTCATTCTTACTGAAATAAAGTGATCTCAAGACAAAAGGTAAATAAGTGTTATCAATTGCTGAATATTCCTCGATCAATAAAAAGAGTTGCAAAACGAATGTGCATGGTTTGGTCCAAAGCGAGTCCATTTCCCTTTGAACTGCCATTTTAATGTGTTCACATAAAATTAGCCAACCATCTTGCTGTCTGAAATTTCAAATTCGCATGCGACTTAAAAATCTGTCTCTCACACTAAAGAGTTCCACACCACTGTCGCTTTATGCGTTTCAGCATTTTCTTTCAATACAGAACACTGTTTTCTATGGATATATCGGGTCATGGAATGATATGTTTTACGCTCTAACGAAACAATATATTGTAAAAACTTAAATAATAAATAGCAATTTTGAGAAAACTACAGCGCCGTTAACTCCTTAAAAATAGGTGCGCCAAGTTCAAGCAGGTCATAAGTATCACACTGACAATCTACCTGTTGTTTCATGTTCATTATTATAGATTTATAGCTATGTAAAATTTAGGTCAAATGATAACGACTCACAGATTTCATATTTATCATATCATGGAATGCCAAGCTGTTACCCTATCAGCAATTAAATATGGGAAACAAATTATTACAAGCTAAAATAATTTTTCAATAAATATTGATTACACTTTATAACTGTACAAAATACAATAATCTACATACCGGTAATTACCACAATATAAACAAGAGTCATCAGAAGATGACATATCCCACTGGTTCCCCAAATTTGTAAAACACATCTTTGACAGATACATGTGTATCTACTACCGTACTTCAGTTAGTGGGTATTACAGATGCTGAGTTTCAGGTATGTTAAGGGTTTTAGACTTCTGCTCCAGAAGCAGTCAAAATCAACAACAACCAACATCCCTCTCATGTTTCTATGGAAACAGAAAGAGAAAAAAAAATCAGAAAAAATCCGAAAATATCAAAAGGCACCACTTCAGTTGGTGGGTAATAGAAATGGAAAGTTTCAGGAAGATATCATGAACGGTTTTGGAGTTGTGTTCCGGAAACGAACCTGTCTCTGACAAAGTCCAACTTCAACATGTTTCTATGGAAACGACCAAAAATAAAATTTCAGAAATCTGAAAATATCAAAAGGCACCACTTCAGTTGGTGGGTAATACACATGGAAAGTTTCAGGAAGATATCATGAACGGTTTTGGAGCTGTGCACCGGAAACGAAATGATTACGGACGGACAGACGGACGGGGTGATGACTATATCCCACGGTATTACATACCGGTGGGATATTAATGATAGTGCCCTCCTCAGTGGTAGATCCCCCCCCCCCACCCAAATAAATACTGTATGAAATCAATTAACATCAAAAGAGGTCTCCTAATCAGCAATCCATCTGAAATTTAAACATGGCATCCAAAGCTCTTTTTGTGTTGGTGACAGTAAGATGAGATGTGTCCAGAGTGTTCAAACACCCTTTCCCCCTCACAAATTTTGCAGTAAATTTGATCGTCCAGGCTTAACCCCCCTTTTCAATATATGGAACCCCCTCCCTCTCATTTTTTTCCTTGATCAATCTATGAGATGGGACAATTGTAAGCCATTCATTGATGACTGATGATGTCCTTGTACCAATTCTAGATTTCAAGCATGATTTGCAAGAGGATTTATTGTAAATTTATTATAAATCTGCACTTGAACCGCAGAAGATGAATATCTCTAAATTCTTATCATGGATTCATAAACAACATCTTTTGGACTTTTGTTACTGAAAATTTATTTTGTTTGCTTACCCTTGCTTTCATCTTCATGAGAAGGTTATATGCCTCCTCGTGGTCACTGTCGTCTCCTTCGAAAAGTTGGTCAATACGCGAAAATACTTCCTTGTTGTTTTCAGAAGACTCGACACTATTCAAACTCTCCTGTAGTTCTGCGGCAACCTCCTTCAACGATTCCAAGTCACTTCTGCAAACACAAGCTCAGTGGTTAACACGCATTCTCTTACCATATAGGTTACTCCAGTCAGTTCTTCAATCCTAAACTCTGTTGCATATGGGCCATATTTCCAGGGATTCAGATTGCTGCAGGCCATAGGCCATTGCCCTATTACTTTTTCAATTGACCTACTAACTTCACTTGATTTAGGACATTCAGGCTGATCAATAATTTCAATGTTACTTCTACATATTAGCCTAATGAATCATGAATAGTTATCTTCACCTTTCAAAGAGTAATTAATCTGAGAAAAATTTAAAAGTTGACTTAACCTTGGATACAAATTGCAGCATGAAATATCATTAATAATTTTAGTTGAATAATTTCATTAGAATTATTTGAAGAGCTTCAGGCCAATGGCCTATTGCCACACACCCACTCAGGACATCTGTCTTATTCACATTTCAAGGCTTCAAAATAACTGATTTCACGATTCTTGCAAAAACTCTTTTGGCAGTGAAAGTTTTCACTACTGGTGACATCCTTATTTTTGTACAAACAAACATCATGTTACACCTGTGACAGAATTCTGTTTTATAAACGATATGTGCGCACAGATGAAGCAACTTATGTAGATTTGATAGTTACAGAATGCTCAGTTTGAAACCTCGTTGACTGCATAACCAATTTTTTGATACAACCAAGGTGAGGTTAGGTGAGTTGTGGTTTAACGTCGCTTTCAAGAGCATTTCACTTATATCGCGGCTGCTAATATTGCGGCAGGGAGAAAACCCGCAACGATATGTGGCTATGCATTGCGTTGAAACCTGCGAGAATCGGCTGGAACTAGCGAACCATGGGTGGTACTACGCTGAAATTCAGTGTAGCATTGCACCCAAACCTTACTGCGTGTAGAACAGTTCTCTATTGCAGACAAAGTTGCCGTGCCCTGGCGGGATTCGAACCCCGGACCTCTCCATGATGATGATACAACCAATCAGGATTCTCTATTTCTAGCTGAGTGTTTGTTATAAACAGAGTTTAGGGCGAAAGAATAGAGAGAAGTAATCTTTGTGGGGAAAGAATAGTTACAAGATGCAGGGTTCAAAATTAGCATATTTTCAGATCCAGTCGGGATAGATTGTGAGTTGATATGTGTTTCTGTGCGCACATCGTGACGATCGTGCTTGCCTCGGTCTAGCTCCCCTACTACAGGGAACGGTGGTTTACCGGAGATAGTAACGGCGAGTATTACATTGCTATCATCAAATGAGAAACATTTACCTTTCACAATATCTGTAATGTATTCCAAAATATGCAAATGAAATGATTTATTGCATCGTTGAACTCATTATGAATTTATTAATAGTAATTATACTGCATTTATTTTCTCTCTGCGTATCAGTTCCATAGACATCTACACATAATCAACTTCTCTTTAGGCTAGTTCAATAATATAATTTTTTCCAACTAAATTTATGCAGGCTCAATGGCAATATTTTATTCAGATACCATTTTATAAACAGATATTACAGTGAACAGAAAAATAAATAAAACCTTTGCAGAAATTGCAGATAATACCAACATATTTCATCTTAAAGTAATAATCAATTATAATCAAATTTATTTTGCAAAAGTTGAAGAAATTTAATTTACAAAAGCTTTTTATTGTTTATAAATAAATCAAATAAAAACTTAATTACCCTCCATAAGCATCCAAATAAACTTCTTCATCGTCATCCCCGCTGCTTGTAGGAAGTGAGTAGAAAGAAGGCGGATTCTTGAAGTTTTTCCTTCTACCAGAAGATGCCAAACGATCTTTCAGTTCAGCAAATTCTGTCTTCAGATTTGCAACAGTGGCGCTGAGCCGTTCGATCTCCCGTGATATTTGTGCCAATCGAAAATATAATACTGTGGCGCCTGCACCGACAAAAAATGTTGTTCCAATGCCTGAAATGAGCACCGCATGTTGTCGAAAAAATGACATGGCATATTATAAATATGCGTCCTAATTTGTGTTTGTGGACATCGAAACGAATGGGAACCGTGTGATTGTTTTGACAATTCTGAATAAAACGCCCTCTATGAATCAAAGGTGTTGAAGGGGAGATAACTCTAACGTGATAAATTCTAACTAGACTTTATACTGGCTCTTTTCTTTATTTTATTTTCTTTCGACAACTATTGTAGTTATTACAATAATTGAACATTAACCACGAAATATAAATCCCTGCGTAATATTTATGTATATAATTAATATATAAATTATTTATCTACCTGCTTTTTCTGATTACAGATTTAATATTTATTGTAATTAAGTCTATACTAGCAAACGCGCACCTGTTGGCAAGGGCAAGTAACTCTGAAATTTATGCCACTTGTTTATGTTCACTGCAAGAAAAATATACTACTGTCATTAAATCATTATGCCGTACGTTTTAATAAGCACACAGATTCGACTTGTGAGTAGAAATTATTTTTGAATGAAAGTAGAATGTAAATATTATGACATGAATTAATACAAATAAGGAAATATTGATAACTACTAATCCAGTATATAATGATATGTAATTTTCTGATTTATCTCAGTGATTCTGATTATAATCAATATTTTGCCAAATGAAAAAATAAGTTTGTTTCTCGTTGCTTTTTTTTGTGCAAACAATTTTATTTAGATTTTTTGTCCTATTTTATGCATTCAAAAATCTTGTTCTTTTGTGATTGAGCATTTAGTAATTACTACATTTCCCTGGATAAATAATTAAATTCTGGTTCAGATAATCTAAACTTAGGTTTATGTGCAATAACTGTGTGTGGTGGACGGCGTCTGGAATTCTGAACCACGAATTGACAGATTTTGAAAGATGGAGTTTGATTTTCTATAACGTAAATAATGATTTTATATTAATACCAATTTGTCTTCAGGAAATTAGGTTAAAGGGACACTGCGTCTAGGATAAAAATGAGTCTCATCTTTATCTCACTAAACTGATTAGAGTGTCTGCTAACGATTTACGCTTCGCTTCACTGTCTACATGCAGAAGTTTGTATTACCAACTACGTCAATTGTCTGACGCTGGGTGTCTGTGACTTGTTAGAAGACATATTAATCAGCATAGGTAGATACACATGATCTGATTTTTATCCTCGACGCGGTGTCCCGTTAGATACCATTAATTACCTATCCTCTAGTTTTCCTTCACATTTAATTTCTCGTGATGTTGAATCTCAATTCAGGACTACCGTACCCGAATTGTTAGTTCTTACTTGTAGGTTTCATTTCCATGCTTATCTACAATGGCCTTGCAGGCTTTCCCATGCAAACATGTAAAAGTAAAATACTATTGAAAGCTGTGTTTCACCTCATCTCCCTATTAATGAAATAACAAATCCGAAGCTGTGTTAATATGAGCTACACAATTGAAATCTATGTAATAGCTATTTGAAGCTGTATGATTGATCAAAGTATTTTTAGCTTGATATTTTGCAATGCAAATATCTTCTTTGGCTGGTGGTTTGTACTTTCCACAAAGCTATAAGCATTTATTACTCACCCATTGAAAATATCACGGTTTAATAAATCTTCCGTGTTATTACACTTAGTGTAATAACTAATAAGATCGCATGCTTTCGATTGACATGACGTCATATTGGTTAAAACATGACGTCACAATATCAGCGCCGCGATCACAATGCAGTTTGTCCCATTTATTGACGAGTTCGTGCAACTTAATCAGTGCGTAATAAATAAAATACTAAACTCGGTCCCATTTAATAACATATTTATGAAACTCGTGAATGGTATAGGTATCTAAGTCGCTTTCACTTGTTAAATACCAAACCACTCACTTGTTTCATAAATATGTTATTAAACGGGACTTCGTTTCGTATTCTGTATGTAGTCCCTCAATTCAAGCTCTTCTTCCAGTCGCTAAAATTTTGAAGTTTTCATGGACAAAAAAAAAATGGAAATGTGTGAATTTGTATGTTAAAGGTGCATCCATGCATTGTGTTGTGTTGTAATTATGATATAATTAAGAACAAGAAGATTTTCTGGATAACAACTTCTTTAATGTGAAAATGTGTGTTTTCACATTAAAGAAGTTGTTATCCAGAAAATCTTCCTGTTCTTATGTATACCACTTCTTAATGCCCTTCAAAGATATGATATAATTGGCTATTGGGAATGAATATGCAAGTTGAGTGAAATTATTTGAACTTAAATCAGCACTTATCGTATGTTGGCACGCACTTCAGCCAAATAATTTTTTTATGAAACAGAGAGGGAGAGGGTCGACCACTCTAAACCCTCCCTCTGGATCCTCAACTGATCAATGAATAAAATTGTTTATCTGTTTCCAAGGAAACTGGTCCAACTACAGTCGGAGATGAATGGAGCGATCCGCAGTTAATGGAGTATCTCGGAGCGTCACTCTGCAAACAGCTTGGAAATAATTTGTAATTATAATCATTTTAAATGTCAAATAAAAGGGCTCTTGCCAAAATTAAGATCTTGTTTACTTACTTGATAAGAAAATAGTCAAAAAGGGATGCTGAAAAACTAAAACTAAATTAATGGATAAAACCCTTGAGAGATATTTTAACTCCATTATAGTATACAGACAGAACGACAGACAGATGGGGAAAATAGGGAAAGAAACCACTGCAACCAGACACGTCTGCCACTAAGATTTTTTTATCTACATGTAAGTGAAGAAATAAATATTTACGGCACAGAGGTCTCTGGTTTCAGTGGTTTCTTCTCCCACTTTCCCACAGTCACTGCATATCAACCCGCTACATCCTTAAAGAGACGTTTCTATCGTCTACTTGCGCCAATGGTTTCAATTCTCATTGTTTTTATTTTTGAATGAATATGCCTTTGCCTTTTTGAAAATTTGAAATATAAAGCTGTAAAAATATTACCATCAGTAATATGTTTCACCTGGATTGTGCAATTAGTATTTGTTAATAACATGTGTGAAAACAGGAATGTCCTATCGAATTTCGTTTCCACCAAAAAATACGCCGATAGAAGCCTCCCTTTAAGTGGATCCTGGAGACGTTGACCCCAAAATGACTCAAGAATTCTGGACGTCTTGTAGACAGGTGATCACAACTCAATTATCATGTTCATAAACTCTTTCATTCTTCTTGCAGCCTCGAGTACAAGAGTTCCGACCCTCCACGTGAGGTGATGAATAAACTGGAGAAGAAGGGTTATAAACTGATAGGGATGACCGGTCTTGGTCAAACGTGCATCTGGACATTGCACAAACCTGACGTCCAGGGAGAGAAGATCACGAACTAATGTCCAAAGATGCACTCGACCAGTGTTTGAAATACAGCTGGCCCAATCTGGAAAAAATTCAGCTGGCTGACGGGCAGGAAGCTATTTTGAACACTGACTCAGATAATCATGTGAACTACTGCCCGAAAAACTTCAGAAAAACCTATACTGATAACTATCCTGGTTTAGGGCCTCCTCATAGATATAGAGGCCCTGTAACCAGGATAGTTATTATTTTAGGTTTTTCTTAACTTTGTGGGGCAGTAGTGGCAGAGGTGTGACAATATATCCAATGGCAGTGTACAAGGTCAAGGGAAAAAAGAGCACAAGCTAATTTCAAAAGATGTGCTCGGACAATCAAATGAACTATTCGTTAACTGGCATTCTAGAAGATGAGGTGATGAAGAATGGAGACAATTTGATGGATTTAAAAAGAATAAAGAAGTTGTATATTCATAATTTTGTCTCCAGTCTTCATGGGAATTATTGTCAGTTATAGCTAAAGGTGTGGGAGTATGTATGAAATAAGCCCAAAACTAATGATTTTGTCAAATTATATAATACTGGTAATAAGATTTAGCAAAAAAGAATTTAGCGAAACTAACCCAATTACGGTATAGGCTGTTGGATGGGCCTTATTTCATATATAGCTGATATCCTTCCATTTATAAGATTTGATGTGGATATGTATATTGTAATCATCTTTAATTAGTTCCCGCATCTATGCCGTATCTATGCCATCTTTTAAATCTCTTTGGAGTGCCCCGAATAACTCAACAAGAAATGTAAATCATTATGTGCACTGACATGGTGAGTCTTTCATAATCTAAAAGTAAATGACACAACATTTTAGCTGACAACCACCAGATAGAAATACATAAATCTCACATAAATGCCCAACCAAATGAATATTGTGTTAGAAACAAATTCTAAATATTAGCTATAAATCTCATTTAAATCAGATCGAGCATAACACTCGTACCTCATTCGTAAATCAGAGTAGTACCCCTTCACCGTGACCATATGAGCTGTTTACAAACTTACGTTTGACTCATTGGTCCGGTTTTTCGATCAGAAATCACTATTTTTACCTTCATATCAAAATGGTAGTTTTCAGTAAGTTCTGTCAAAAGCCTTATATAATATGCTAAACTCGAATAGAGAACAACAGATTTAGTGAACTGAGTTCGTTATATCCATGTTCTACTGTTTAATTGATGATGAATTGTTGATTATAGTTTTGGGAAATGCTAATTTTACACAGTTTGTGATTTGTCTTTGTCATGTTCTGTATATTGTCAGACCTCAAATTATAACATTATGACTTCAAGATGGCATAATCAAACAGCTTATTGTTGAAAATATTTTTAAATGGAATTTATTTATATAACCTCATTTTTCTTTGTTGCTTCTTTTGGTTATGAAATTTTTAAATTTAATTTTCATGTGATTAGATTTGTTGATCTCTCACTTATTATATTAAGTGCCTCTTTCCATGACGTGGGCCAGACAAGATTAATTACTTCTTTTACAGATTGTTTGCGTCAAAATATCTAAAGGAAGGAGCAAAACAAAAAGACCATTTTGGTCTAGTGTAAAGGAAAATTTGGCTTTAATTTAAAATATAATCAGAACTATTTCTTCGGTCATTGGTAAATTTGTTCACATTTTAAACGGAGAGGGATTATTTTATTGTACATATCTCAAAGCATCTTCCAGTAACTCCGTTATTTTCATTATTGTGAATATTATTCAGCATTTATATGCATTCTTTTGGATTTTTGGAAGGGATTGTCTGAATGAATTATGATCTTATAAAGAATTGTGTAAATTCATGACATGTACACAATATTAATAATAATTATCAATTATTTATAATTGTAATGTTTGACTTCTGAGCATGAGTACAAATACCTTAAAACAATTTAAATTCATGACCACCTCTTCTCTCATTGGTCCATTTCACGACCACAATAAACGCACGTCTTACACAGAGGGAATTTCAAACTGAAGAGGTCGCATTCCGTGAGAAACTGTTGACCTAGATATGTCACTGCCGTCTTATCGAAACGCCATTAATATTGCCTGGCGTAATTAAAGTGATGTAGCTCTAATTGAGGAGGTGACATAGAGGTAAGACCGATGATGATAGATAATGCATTAGGGAACACGTGTTAGGCGATACATACTGATGTCATTTAATGGTAACGTTTAAAACATTTATATCAGAGTTCAAAATTCCGGTCGATAAGCCTTGTTATATATATATATATATAGTGTATTACCTATATCTATATTTCCTCCCCAGCCTGTGATAAATATGTACATGATAAATATTCTTTATGAATTTTAGAAAAGGTGTTATGTGTGAATTCTGAATATGCATACAAATACTTCAGAAGAATTATGTAACTTTGTAATAAATTACATGCTGATAATTATACTTTACAAGTTTTTTTAAAAGCCTTATTATTACTTCTTATCTGAGTACATACAACTTCATCCTGCTCCATGACAACTTTCCCCACAATTAACGCAGTTCTCACTTCACATGTGGTGACACGTGAACCTGTGCATAGTTCTGTCGACCCTTTCCAGTGAGGGGGCGGGATAGCGCAGTGGTTAGCGCGTTCGGCTTCGGATCAAGAAGTCCGGGGTTCGAATCCCGCCAGGGGCACGGCAACTTTGTCTGCAGTAGAGAACTGTTCTACACGCAGTAAGGTTTAGGTGCAATGCTACACTGAATTTCAGTGCAGTACCACCCATGGTTCGCTAGTTCCAGCCGATGCTCGCAGGTTTCACCGCAATGCATAGCCACATGGCGTTGCGGGCTTTCTCCCTGCCATAATACTAGCAGCCATGATATAAGTGAAATACTCTTGAAAGCGGCGTTATACCCCAACTCACCTCACCTCACCTTTCCAGTGAAGTTCAGTAAGAATCGTGCAGCCTGCTGAATGGATGGGTGACCCGGTTCATTGCTGGATAAACTGAGAGTTTGAAGGGTTTATTCCCTGCCTCACAAAGAGAAATGAGTAGTGAAAACTTGTGTTACTTTGGGAAAGTGGCTTTATTCAAAGGGTGCCTCTGTTCACCCAGCAGTACAACTGGGTACCTGGTATGGAAGAAGGCAATGTGAACGATGAACAATGTGCCCTTAATTGGCAGCTAGGTTGCGTACTCACAATAAGTTGAGAATAAAAAAACGGAAAGATGTTGGTCCTTACACCAGGGTAATAATGCGTGCGCTTTGAGCATGCCCCTTTGTGGTGTGAAGTTCCATGCGGTATAAGTGTTAGGGTAAGGGGATATCACTTTTGGGGTCTATAAACTTGACATGCAAATTTTTGTTAAAAGAGGTTTTGGTTTGAACCCCCTTAACCTCTCCTCTGGATCTGACATTGACAAAAATTACCCCGTTGGATTAGGACTATACACCTCTTAATAATTTTGCAATGTTGTAAAAAAAAATTATATCTCAAGTTGATTTGAATGATAATTATTTATGGTTTGGTATATGTTATGAATTGTTAATTCGGATTTTCTAAAATGTTATTTTTCATACTCCTTGCTTTGAATCATTAACCAGAAGGAAACTCAAGTGTCAATATTTTTTTTCAATATTTAGTTTATCGAAATTTGTTTTGCACTTTCTTTGTATTTCAAGCTAATTGACTTACCACTTACTGCAAGTACAAAATTAGAACTTTGGCAACCAAAATTGTTAAAGGGAAAGTTCTATTGGGACATTTTCTGTGGAAACAAAATGGCGGATACTGTGATTGACCCTTTCAAGGTTGAAGGGGTAGTAATGAGATGATTGCATATTAATACTTTATCTTCAGGTCCCAGATTATTCCCAGATATTAAGCCTTCAATAAGAGCCCAGATTAAATGGTATCAATGAGTACTCCTAGATATAATTCCATTTAAATGTTCCCTCCCTTACTCTACCACCCTACATCCAGTTTATGTTAAACGGCATATCTAGTTTGTGTTATTCTCAGTTTAAGTCATTTAAATTAACTTCAGAAGGTAAAACATCTTATCCATAGTGATAATAACGGTGTTGTGTAATAAGAAGAAATTGTATGGCAGCCATTTTATTGTGAACACATTTTATTATTTCGAATTACAAAAACGATTTCCATGGCTTTACCATGCCATGTAGTCATTTTTAATTTGATTTTCCGAAGAGAGAAGGGTGTACTATTGGTGACATTAATTTTCAATTCATTTCATCGACTTATTTGAGCGAAAAACCGTCTTCTTTAAATGTTTATAAGGGCTCAGTACAGTATCTTTACCCAGTGAGCAAATCTTTGATTCCTGTCAATTGGCCATTCAGATTAGTTTGGTGCTAAATCTTCAACATCTGAACTTGAGAGCGAGAGAAGTTGATATGTGGCACTAGTCAGTTAGGAATAGATATGATTTTATGTTTGTTTGCATTCCAAAATTTCTGCATAAGCTTATATTTCAGTATTGACTAAACACTTTTGTTATAAAATATTGTTGAAAACATGTGTGACATGTAGACATTTTAAGATTTTGAGAATCATTCAGCTCACCTTTTGTGTAGAGACATTTGCTTGATGATACATTGGAATATATAAATTGAATTTTTATGTTTACGCAAATGCAGTTATGACATGTAACATTGTTTTTATATATATAGCCAATTGATTGATATGTTTATTTATGTACTTTATATTTGTTTGATGATTTTACTGTGGTGAAATTAAAATTCATGAAAAAATAAATTTGCTTGTTCCTTCCTACTCCAAAAAGTAATGCCTCACTTCACTACAACCCAAATTATCCCGAATCACCACAAATATTCTACATTAGTGAATGTTTGTGAACATTCAGCAAATTTGGTGAATAGCAAATACAATACAATATAATATATAATAAAAATACATTTGTGCGAAATGTTTACAAAAAATTGTACGAAACATGTACGCACTGTCTGAATTATCTACAGATTATAAGAAATAAAACACGGTTACGATTCATGTACAAATAGTTTGCGATAGTTCTTGACAATTTGGTGATTAGACCGTGCTTGCTTTGTCATTAATTTGCATTATTTAATATTTTTAGATATTCGTGAGTAACTGTTTACGAAGTTGTTATGGACTACACCATTTAATTACAAATATTTTACGAAACATCTACTATACTTCAATTTGTAGTTGATTCGTAAATATTTTGGGGCAAAAACTTTTTAACAAACGCCCTAGAGAAATGTTGCCGAATCAACTAGGAATTATTTATGGCTCTAAGAAATTATTTGCGAATCATCTACAGATGTTCACGGTGACCCCATTTGGGGTCAAGGGGTCACATGATCTACAATTTAGAATCCCCATTGGCCAAGGAGTCTGCACACAACTTTTCAGCTCACTAGACCTTTTGGAACTGGAGAAGAAGATGAAAATAGGTTTTTAAGGGATGTGACCCCGGTGACCCCATTTGGGGTCACGCGGTCACGAAATTTACAATTTAGAATCCCCATTGGCTAAGGAGTCTGCACACAACTTTTCAGCTCTCTAGACCTTTTGGAACTGAAGAAGAAGATGAAAATAGGTTTTTAAGGATGTGACCCCTGTGACCCCATTTGGGGTCATGGGGTCACGAAATCTACAATTTAGAATCCCCATTGGCCAAGGAGTCTGCACATAAAATTTCAGCTCTGTGGAGTCATTTGTTCTGGAGAAGAAGTCGAAAAAGCAAAAAGTTTACGGATGGACGGATGGACGCCGGACACCATGCCATGTCATAAGCCCATCGGGCCTTTCAGGCCTGATGAGCTAAAAATGAGATTCGAACCTACAACTATCATCGAGATCACAACTTCAATAAAACACAGAACTGTCAAAATGTCTGATAGAAAATAGTTACCTCCCTTTGCGGTTGTACGCATGCGCGTTAATACAGCGGGAAATACTAAATGATCGTCTTGCGCCAAATCGTATATAGTATTATTTGTTTACGGGAAAGTCTAATCACTGATTGCTGAAATGACGGGAATCGTGGAAGAGAATGAGGAGACGACAGAGGTAGTAAGATGTATTCAGGCTTGGGAATTAAAACAGTCACACATTCATTTCATAACTAAACCAATTTGGTAAACAACACGAAATTGATAAAATCGTCTGCTGCTGCGTTGGGAAGGATTACAAATCTGAAAGGATGATTTTATTTTTAGTGACATGAGTGGAATAAATTTGATATATATGAATTGACATCCATCTCGCGATTCTATATATGTAACTTGCACAAATTTAACAAACTTTTTACCATGAAGTTTTAATTGTTTGTCTTTGTCAATTTTTTTTGTCATTGTCAACAAAGTCAAAATGTCTCTTTTGCACAGGGATCCTTGTGCTAATGTGATTGAAACAGCATTGAACAAAATAATTCATTGTTTTATTAGTGATTGGCACATTTTATAAATATTTATGTCAGACTTTTACTTCCACAACAACGTACTGTATTGAATTGTAGGCCTACACAATTTTGTCATGTTTGACAACATGCAAACAATGAAACTCGCTTATTTAATGAGCATGCAAGAAATTCCAGATAATTGAAAAAAAATATAATTTCAATTCTTACTTTTCAGTCTGTAGCCGATATTGATAGTGGAGTTGTGTCAGGAAAACAACTGGATGAAGAGAACAGTGAGAAGCTAGACTCTGGAATGGATGAAGAAATGACCGGAACGTCCCCTGTTGCACCTGGTAGACGCCTTGCGTATTCTTCTGCTATCCGTATCAGTGTGTCAAATCAAACATTTCTACCCCCAGTCAATGCAGGGGCGGGTTAGCGCAGTGGTTAGCGCGTTCGGCTTCGGATCAATAGGTCCGAGGTTCGAATCCCGCAATTTTGTCTGCAAGTAGAGAACTGTTCAGTAAGGTTCGGGTGCAATGCTAAACTGAATTTCAGCGCAGTACCACCCATCGTTCGCTAGTTTCAGCCGCTGGTCGCAGGTTTCACCGCAGTGCATAGCCACATGGCGTTGCGGGCTTTCTCCCTGCCATAATACTAGCAGCTGCGATATAAGTGAAATATTCTTGAAAGCGGCGTTAAACCCAAACTCATCTCACCTCACCCAGTCAATGCAGTATTGGATAAAGCTTCCTGTTGCTTGTCTGCAATTTGCTGGTAAATTTCAAATGGGACCTACCGGTAATAAGAGTCCAGAGCCTGTCAAATTTTGAGAAAAGTTAGTTTATTTTATACACCATTGAGCCTAACTGTAAAGCGGGTGCAAGATTTTGGATCACTAATGCAGGGCTGCCTACTTGTACACTTTTGGTGTATTTTGTACACTTTACAGTCCTGAAATATGATTGTACACCAATGTTGCAAATTGTACACCTCTTCTCTGAAAATATATAAACTGCTCATTTCATAAATTTCTGTATAGAGTAATGGAGTTCTGTACTGTTACAGAGTTAAATTATAACTAAGTTCCAGAGATAACCCCAGTAAACAAAGGCAGACAAAGATTATTGTTGTCAACCCAGAGCATGATGTCTTGGAAGATATAGTATCATATCAACTTCATCGAGTTGTACACCTAAAAATTACAAAATACTCCAAAATTGCTATATTTCTACACTTCACCTGAAGGAGGGTAGGCAGCTCTGCTAATGTCGCGCTATAGCCATGGACCATGTTGCTTACACAGTGTCATAGACATTGTCACAATATGAGTAATCTTTATTAAATTGTGTATTCAAGTTGCTCCATTATGCAGAATTGTTAGGTTTTAAAACTTTGTCCCCTTCAGATTCCGACTCTGACAGTGAAGACGAACCAGTGGTCGTCAGAAAGAAAACAAAGAAATCAGTAAGTAATGCATTTAATTTTCATTGTAAAAAGATCCTTTCGGTCATTCCATTTGACTAATGGACATAAAACTATTTCAGCCTTCAAAGTAAACATTCTCATGGAGCGGATGCGCTCCTAACAAAATATTTTTAGGAGCAAAAGAAAATTGCAGGTAGGCCTATCACTACAAGTACCTACAGATTGATATACAGCAGAAAACTGTAAGCTAGCTAATATTCAACACAATTTGAAGCTTTGAGATGAATAATGGTTATAATATAATGGTGAAAAAAAAACTGAATTTGTTAAATGGACCCGCACGTGAGCATGTTTAGTTTTGTACTCCCTAACTCAAAATTACAGGGAGCAAACTGAAAAAATAAGGAGTAAATGCTCCCAAATTGGTTGCTATTTTGAGGCCTGTATTTTGATCATTAGTCAATAGTGTCACAATCTCATTAAAATCAGATTGATCGTAACACTCAGTCACTCATATGTAGCCACTGCGACATAGATCCTTCTTTGCCGATTACAATTATAAATTTACCCCCGAGTCCTGCATCAAATACTCATAAATTTGGAAAGGACTCATACAAATTTAAGCTGCGAGTCCCCTAGACTCAAGGGGTTTTAATGTGGTATTTGCTTACTTATTGAGGGACTCCTCATTAATATCTGCTGGGACTCACAAAAGCTGGGGTAGCAAATACCTGGACTCTGCATGTCACATTCGTAAATTTATCACTGAATTATGTCTCCCCCTGAAGGGGTGAATTGGGGGAATGGGAGACAACTGTTTTTATGAGTAAAAACATGTTCTTGTTTTGAAGTTGTCCCATCACAATATTATTTATTCTTCAGATGGTCCTTGATGATGACGATGATGACACAAACGATGTTGACAACCAGAGTGACAAGGAAGAAGAAAAGCCTGAAGATGTCCAGTCTGAAGCTGAAGATGATTCATCCAGTAAAATTTCAAAGAAAAAGGTTATCTGACATTCTCTGTGCAAATGAAGAAAGCTTAAATTAGATTTTCAATGGTGAAATGCAGCATTTATCAGTTGAAATGCAATCTTCTTTTTTTTCACTGAGCAAATAAAAATTATATCAACTCTTTACCTGCTGAGGGTATTTGTCATTGTGGGTAACCGGTTTACAGGAATTTGCTTGTTGATAAAGGGAACAATAAGTTATTGGCCACTGGGTATAGACAGTCAATCCTAGAATACATTTGTAGTCTTAATTTCAGAGTGAATGTCCCCTAATTTTCAGAAAGGTCCTTATGATTTGTTTTCACATTAGTCAAAATAGCTTACATAATAATTTTACTCTTTCCCTTAGTAATTTCTTTGGTCCAAATTGCATGGTTATCTTTTGATATCTATTATGAATTCAGCATGTACTCTCGACCCTCTTAAAGTTGTGGGACATGAAAAAATGTATGGACACATTGGGTTTGCATTCTGGTTCTCATTTCGAAACTGATTGTTTCAGACAGTAGACGAAGCCCTCAGTGCCATCATGGACAGCGATTCCGATGAAGACACTGCAACAAAGAAAGGTATGAAGAGTTTATTTGCAGTGCATAACACTGGAATGTTATCAGAATCAGTATTTAGCCCCTCATATATAATACATTCCCCTCCTCATGGTGGGGGCGGAATAGCGCAGTGGTTAGCGGCCCGGGGTTCGAATCCTGCCAGGGGCACAGCAACTTTGTCTGCAGTAGAGAACTGTTCTACATGGAGTAAGGTTTGGGTGCAATGCTACACTGAATCTCAGCGTAGTACCACCCATGGTTCGCTAGTTCCAGACGTTGCTCGCAGGTTTCACCGCAATGCATAACCACATGGCGTTGCGGGCTTTCTCCCTGCCGCAATATTAGCAGCCGCGATATAAGTGAAATGCTCTTGAAAGCGGTGTTAAACCCCAACTCACCTCACCTCACCTCACCTCCTCATGGCTCAAAGAGATAATCAAAGGCCAATCTCATATAAAACAGATTTGATTAAAATGAGATTGATCAAGGACTGAGATTTCAAGACTTTCAGCTGCAAGATATTTGTCAAAGTTGTATAGTGTTACTGTTGAGCAGGTTTAAGCTTTATCCCTTAACCCTCATAGATGCTTATTACTCAAAGATCAAATATCTTGCTGAACTTTCACAAAGGCTCATTAGTGCCTATGTCTTCTGACACCATTCCTAGCTGCATTTTCTACATGAAAATCGCCGCTAATGGCTGTGCTACTGCCCAAGCAGCGTTAAACAATAACTCACTCACTCACTCCTGGATGAAGAATCTGGTACTGTTTCGCGCCAGCATTCCATGTTTTTATGGTAAAATTTGGATATATATGGGCAATTGTTCAATATGAACATAGCCAAATCTTAATATGATCTGCTGTCGTATTACTATTCAACTGCTTGACATTGTTGTTTTCCAGGTTCATTTTTCGCACATAGCCTTCAACAGCTGACACAAAATATTTGTAGGAACATCCTGGGCCTATTCAGCTCTCACATCAAGGGTTAACCCTGGACCTTCAGAAACCACACCTGTTGAAATATTTTCAAAATTCATTCCCAATTCAACAAATGTAATGCACCTGTCACCCCCTCTAAGCTGACTTTGGACTGGGCACTAATGTTGGTCTAGAGAGATGCTTGATTAGAGTGAGCTTTTTACATGATGTGGTCACATTCCAGAAAAATTTTGGTTTGTAGGGAGTACACTGTATTTGATAACAAGATGATACCAATGTAGAAATTATGTAGAAATATGTGCTTTGATCTCCACTCTCTACTCTTTCTATTCGACAGATGTGGAGAAAACTGGTGATTCCAGCGGAGAAGAAAGTGACAGCCTTACTGACATTATCAATAAAAGAAAGGTACAACTTTATAAAAAATGAAATTTTAAAAGATAATTGCTGCATTATGTATCATTGTATCTGAATGAGAGGAATGACAAATATATTATTAACCCTTAAGATGCGGGCGACGGAATTATCCGGGCGGGCTATAAGCGATTCCTAGGTGTCTGTATACGGATCCCGGATACAAGACTTAGAATAATTCACGGCTGTCTAAGTATACTCTATCACCCATACCGGGTCACGAGTCGATTGTGTCCGCGACCCGACCCATGAGAATGGCTGTATTTACGCATCGCGACCCGACATGAGAATAAAGCTTTGTTCAGTGTGTGGTCGGAATATCAAGCAAAATTCACACCAATTTGCGTGTGCATTGTTGACCCGTAACGCATCGATAATTAGCTTTACAAAAGGCCAATTATGTCGGGCTTACCCCCCAAGCATTAATTCGCTTGAGGCTATTTTCACCCACGTGTTTGTATTGCCTCGGGTTTGCCTCGCCCGAGACTGCTATCTGCCTCGCATCTCACGAGACGGGGAAAAAAATCGCTAACTCGCCTTACTCCCGCACTTCATATCATGTGAGCGAATTGTTTGTTTTCAAAAAAAAATACGGCAAAATAAAGGGGAAACAATGGACTACATTCCCATATAAAATTAGAAAATCTCAAAAAAATAATAAAGACACAGCAAGCGCCGTGAAAAAGGTCATGTTTACACTTCATAAATTTTGAAACAATCGGCGATTTTCACAACTTCTAAAACATTTATCAAGGCTAAAATACTGAATGCATTTTCATAATTTTTATATCACAATAAACCGAAAAGAATAATCTTTTATTCTATATAAAATGCGCAGATTTATTCACAGAAATAAAGATACAATTTTACCTTTCTGAGAGGCATGTGAAACCAAACGGCACACAAACTAATCAACATATTTTCATCAGTTATGGTTCGAGGTTAGCGTTTATTTGAAAAGTCAAACAACATAACCATATTTGGGTTGACATGTGCTTATTTGTCAACTGGTTCGAGATTATGATTTCTTGGAAAAGTGCGATGAACGACCGTTTGTAATGCCGCATACATGTTGTAAGTATTGACGATTTTGTAGGTGGGAATAAAGACAAACTTTACATAGCTATAGAATTATAACCAAAGGTCGCATTCTAATAATTTTTATATCATTGTGAAGCTAGACATCTTGTCTTCAATTCCGTATATAAATGGAATTTTTTTCGTTTCGTATTTATGATGTTACGAGGCCCGAATAAAAGACAATCTTTCGAAAGTAATAGAATAAAAACGAAAAAACATAGAAAATTCATTCAAAGTTTCGAGTGTGAATTAGCCATTTGTGTACGGGTTTCGCTACTTGAATTTGTATTGAACGCCCGTATATAGTCCTTATTCGCCATGTAGATGCGGTATATTTTGTAAAAACGATACCGGAATCGCCGCCTGGAAATTCCGCCAGCAGAGCTAGTTAGTGCCAAAGCCCAAACTACTGCTGCGAGCTGCGAGCCTGTAAATTCCGCCACAGGGGCTAAAAATGGTAAAATATATATACGCAACGTAAGGGTTAATATAAATTATAATGTTTTTGTCAGTTTTATTGCCAACTTTGATTATTCACATTTGTTTACATTTGGGTAATTACTTTGATGTTTTCTTGCAGGCAAAGAAACAACTAAGCCAAAGCGAAGGTATGGAATGTTTTATTAGTGTTATTTAGAATAACCCAAGAAAACCTTAAATGTTTGCTTGCCATGGGATAAGTGACTGTCACTATTGTTTTTTATTGCTCTTTATTGCCCTTCTCTTGTGTACCTTTGCCCAAAAAGTCGAAGTTATTCTCATAATTTTACCTGTATCTGAGAAAGAAATTGATACTTTAGCGCCATGAGCATATCTATTGATGTGGATAAGGCGTGCATATAAATATGCATATTTTTATTATTATTCAAATTTGAATAAACTTTTATAAAATAAGTTCAACAATCACTGATCAGTTGCCCGTGGACAAAATTATATAGATTCTCATATAGATAGTTTACTTGCCCAACATAGAAAGGTAGCTGGACATTGTCGGGGTAGTCCAGTGTTGTCCTATTTTATTTCACCAAATTGTCATTTAATACACCTTGTTGAAGGAATAGTAAACAATATTTTCAAGTATCCATTAATATATTCATTTCCTAAAATTGGCATCTTTTATAATACAAATTCATCCATTTCAGAATCCTCTACAGAATCATCACAAAAGAAGGTAAATCTTAATCAAGACTGGTATTTAAAATAAAGCTAATGGATCTTATTTTAAAGGGAAGGTTCTATCGCCGATTTATCGGCAGCTTCCGGCATCTTGGTTTCTTGGCATTTCGTGAAATGAAAACACGCTATATTTAACCCAATTTAAAAAAAAATTGTAATAAAAGAAAATATACACTTATAGGATATTCACATACCCGGTAGTAACACATAACGTATCATAAAACTAATAATGATATTGGGCCGTAGCTAAGTTTTCCCCACTCGCAGCTTCGATGAATGGCTTCAATTCTCATTGTTTTTCAGGGATCGAAATTTAATTACCTTCATTTGGGTGCCGAGCGCACGGGTAAATTTAATAGGGCACGGGTAAAATTGTACAGCTGTGCCTCGTGGGCACGCCTGAAAATTCACTTACTATCTTCAATTTTAATTAAACTGACAAAATGTTTACTTTTCAACCTTTCTACAACTATCCCAAATCTTAAAACATCTGTTCTGACACACAGCAGACCATTGAAGACTGTGAAGACAAGTTCTGAAGAAAGCAAATTTTCGGCTTTTCCAAGAAATCTATTTTTAGAATTGTCTCTTGTCAGCAGTAGAATTATTACAAAGTATTTTTAAGTTTCAAGAAAGACAGTATGATGGTCAACAATAAGCAACCTATTTAGAAATAATTTAGATTTACTCTGCTTGTAAAATTCCTTCATAAATCTCTCCAATGCTCACAGAAAAAATAAATGATGCTGACATCTTGAGTGGACCGATCCATTTGCCTGAGGGATGATAGGTGAATTTTGTCCAAATGTTTGAAAAATAACAGTTTCAATGTCACCAATGAGTTTACAGCAGTATTAGGGGGAATATATTGTGGAATAATGTTATTTAAGTTATATAAAATGAATTGCAATGAGAAAATTTTGACAGGTTTGGAAGTCTATTCTACAACTTAGTTTCACTTGTGGCTATAGTATATAAATAGAGATATTTATGAGATGAAACACTTATTTCAATATTACCAAATAATTAATCAATATACAACTTTTTAAATATCTTTTTCAGAAATAAGTACTAAATCAACTATTTTAAACAGTTCATAATAGATCATGTGTATTTTATGAGTTTTTTAAAAGTGAAAAAAAATCTCATACAAATGACAATTTTATTTACTTAACATCTATATTGATATCTTGTTATATCAAAATCTGCGTGCAAACAATAAACATATATATAAACAACACAAAACAAGTATTTTATTAGTGTCTAAACAGGAACTTTATTATTGTTAAATAATATATCCTGTAAATCTGTAAACAAAGTAATTTCTAATATAACAAAAAGTGTGTCCTTATGATCATGATCTCTGATGGCACACTTTACTTGGTCAGGGCACACATAAATTTGATATTGGGTGCCTTAAGGCACCCTCAGAAAAAAAATCATTTCTATCCCTGTTTTTATTTTTCAACAAATCTGCGCTTAACTTAATCAACTTGTGAAATGTAAAGTCACCAAAGTATTGACTTAATTAATATCTTTCAATTTGACCGTGTATGAATCATGTATTAATAGCATATATGTGTAAAAGAGAATATCCTCTTGAATTTCGTTTCCACAAAAAATACCCCGAAAGAACCCTCCTTTTAAGTGATTTTTTAGAAATACTTAAACTGTCACTATATTGAACTTAATATGAAAAAGTGTAAAGTTTGTGCACAATATCTTGACATATTTTTGTCATACATATGAGGTTTATTCAAATTGAACTAAATATGTATGCCATGATCTTGTAATTTATTTGCAAAATGTTGTTCCAGTAAAAGTTGAATAATATTCCTTTGGGTTTAAAGTGATTTAATTGAGTTGAAAATAACCAACAAAATTTATTTATTTAATTTGTTTTCAGTGTCAAATGTTCAACAGTGATCTGTTTGATGCAGAAGAAAGCGATTCAGGTATGAAATTGATTTACATTACAATATCTTCATATCTTAGAATAACCGAAATGAAGTCTAAATAAAGTTAAATATTTACAAAAAGACTTTCCTTTGGTTAAAGAGGAAAGTGATTCAGGTATGAAAATGATTTACATAACAATATCTACATATCTCGAAGTGAAATGAAATCTAAATGAACAAACTGACAAAAAGACTTCTGCCAAATTTTGCAGATGCCTTTTGGTCCATACTCCATTGTGCCAATGTCACAACCGCCCCACTGTTTTGGCCAATGTCACAACCGCACCACTGTTTTGCCTTGACGCATAATTTGACCTTTCATTTCAAAACACATTCAACAATTATTGCTATTTTCTATTTACATTTTGAAGTAGGATATAAACAACCAAATCATAAAACGTATGTCAAAATGTCTTTCAGCCCTTTTTCATTTTCAATGAAAATTTTATTATTGTCTCATTTAATCTTTGAAGCGGAATTACAAATAAGTAAAATTGTGATAACTTTTTAAACAGATGACGATCGACCGGCCGATGACAATGCCAGAAATGGAGACCGTGAGAAGAGTGACAGCGGTGACAGTGAGAAAAGCGACAGCGACAAGAGTGATGGCGACAAGAGTGACGCTGATGACGAAGGTTTCGCTGATGACATGGATCCTAAACTGAAAGCCAAGCTAAAGAAAATGAAGGTGAAATGATCGTTAAACAGCTTGTGCCAAAATAATTTTCAAAGAAATTATTCGGTTCCTGTTTTCAAAGTGTGCAATCAATGATAATAACATATCTGAGTTATGCCTAAGGTTGGAGTTAATCCTACATTCTACGGCTGGTATGTTTTCGAGCATGACTTTTGATTTCTTCCCCAAAATGTTATTTTGTATTTTAGCCACTAGTTACAATGTGATCGCCAAGGATCATATCATAATGTCTGTGTGATTTATAAAATTCGAAAAACAAATTCTTAAGATCTAATAAATTATTCTTAGATATGAAAACATTCCCATATTGACTCTCTAAATCTCTCTTCACATTTGAAGTGATTTATCTTTTAATATGTTTGCTTTCAAGTTTCTTGAACTGTGATGAATGACAATAGATAAATATCATTGGAAACAAAAAATCAAGATCATTGTGCAAAGCCTAACTTTTGAAATGCTTTTCTTTTCAACCACCAGGGTGCAGCCAAGAAACTTCGCAAGGAAAGGAAAGCCAAACCCAAACAAGATTCCTTGATGGATCTGCACAGCGAGTCACAACGACTTATTCGAGGTCAGATACTGAGAAAATATATCTATGTCTATATATATTTTGTAGTGATCATGATCATGGTTATTAAGTGAGTGTCCACAGTTTGGTAATATGGGACTGATTTCTGAAAAGACTTTGAGGATATTTGCGTGTCCATGTCATATGGTTAAATTTTTTGAGTTTGAGCGAGATATAACAACATGGATAAATGTATCTGAGGCTTTGCGGAAGTTATTTTCACTTTCATCAACAAGTGTTGATATATTTGATATTATAAGACGCGAGGGTGAGATTCTACTTATCATACAAAATCATTCATTAGTTATTAATAACAAACTGTACATCTCCGAACATATTACCGCCATTTGACTTGCAGAATAGTGAAGTGATAGCATTGTGATATCATCAGGTTTTTTACATCATAGCATTACTGGTATGTCTTTGATGATTTAAAAGCAGTTAGATGTCACATACTTGGTGGTAATAAGGCAGTGTGTAAAATCTATAATCAGTGAATCGCACAAGTAATATTTCATGTAAAACAAAATTGTTATTTTCATCTCTGAAACCCTAAAATTGGGAAAATTTACCAGTCTATGATGTCACATCACAAGGGCAAAGTGATATTTATTGTCATGTCTTAAAGACTTTGTTCCGTTTAGTTTCTGACAATTCAGTTTCTGACAGTTTAGTCCATGGACATGCGTTATCACATATGGTTATTCTTCAGATTTAACATTTATAAGTCAATATTCATTAAGGTCTTTATTCACAACAGAGTCACAAGTTGTGCTGCCATACCACCAGCCCACACCGAAACCGATCGACGACTTTCTCGCAAGGGCGATGAAGAAGCAACAAGATTATAAAGCTCTCCGGGCTGGAAAAGAGTTCAAGTGAGTTGTTGCACAAACTAAAATAATAGATTCTCATATAAAATAAACTATATAAATTTCACTTTCATCATCATATTTCAAAAAGTGCAATTCTTGGTCATGATTAGTAACTCTTGCTTCATAACAGAGGGTTCAGGTTTGAATCCCGCTAAGGGCTCGACAACTTTGTCCGCTGAAAAATAAATACATTTTTTTATAAAAAAAACTTTGTCCGCTGAAGAGAACTGTGCTACTTAAAGTGAGGTTAGGGTGAAACTGAATTTCAGTGCAGTACCATCCATGGTTCACCAGTGCCAGCTGATGTTCGCCGGCTTCATCATAATGCATAGCCGCATAGTATTGCTGGCTTTCTCCCTGCAATAATACTAGCAGCTGTGAAATAATCTTGACAGAAGTGTTAAACTACAAATGTTCTCACCTTCATAACAGAAATTTTATTTTCATATTTATCTATGGTATAAGTGCCGTTAAACCTTCAATCTCCTGTCTAAGATTAAAATCTTTTTACTTCACAGAAAAGCAAGCGTCATCCAGCATGTAATAGCCAACTGTTCACCGTCCGTCTTAATAACCCCTAGTCAATCAAAAAAGGAAAAGACGGATCAACCTATATTGACTCCAATTGTCGACTCTGCTAAACCTACAGAATCGACAGATCAAACTGATGGTGAAAAAAAAGAAAATGAGACACAGAAACCAGATTCTATGGAACTTGGTGACGATGAACTACCTGATCTTGATGATAACGCAGTAAACAATGTTAAAAAGACGCTTGATTTCGACACCGAAAATAAAGCTCAAGATGAAAAAGTATCAACTGATTCAGAAAAGAAAGAATCTGAAAATACTGAGGATCAGAGTGAAGTAATGGAAGTGGACGATGATATTCCTTCAACTGATAATAAAGTTAACACAGAGATCACTTCTGAATCAGTTAAAGGTAACAACACTACTGACGACAAGTCTAACACCGAGGCCAAGTCTGTGAGTGACGGTGACGTCATTGCTTTCATGACAGCACCATGCCCTGAAGAGCCAACCCTATCAGAAACGAAAGAAGAGGAGTCTGTGGCGTCTGAGGAAAGTCCTAAAGCTACAGCAATAATTGATGTTTTGCCGGAGCTGAAGAATGAGACTCCGAAGTTAAGCGGCGGACCGGAAGCATTTATTGACTTTGAAGACAGCTCCGATACACCAAAACTCTCCGGTATGGACAAGCTAAAGGATCGGTTCCTTTCTCATGCCAAGAAGAAGAAAACACCGAAAAAGTCAAAAGATGTTGATATCAGGTAAATTTAGTAGAACATTGTATTTTCTTTGTTAAATAAAAAACAACAAACATTTGTAATCACACTCTTCAAACCCACAGGGGCTTGTCCGAAATAACGCTAAGAAATGTTTACTATTGAAGATATAGGGGCGGGATAGTGCAGTGGTTAGTGCGTTCGGCTTCGGATCAAGAGGTCCGGGGTTCGAATCCCGCCAGGCGCACAGCAACTTTGTCTGCAGTAGAGAACTGTTCTAAACGCAGTAAGGTTTGTGTGCAATACTACATTGAATTTCAGTGCAGTAGCACCCATGGTTCGCTAGTTCCAGTCGATGCTTGCAGGTTTCACCGCAATGCATAGCCACATGGCATTGCGGGCTTTCTCCCTGCCGCAAAACTAACAGCCGCGATGTAAGTGAAATAATCTTGAAAGCGGCGTTAAACCCCAACTCACCTCACCCTATTGAAGATAGTATTTTTCTCATTTGGAAATGTTCCACCCCAAATATTAACATGAAGAATGTTTTTAAAATGAAACAATTTTAAAGGGTATTTAGCTCTGTTTTTCTGAAGTATGAACACATTTTAAAAAAAATTCTAATAAATACTTATTCCTCAGTATTGTGGAGAAGGAAACCGGCCCAGGAGATACGACAGAGCTGAAAATGAAGTCAATCACATACCAGGTTACAGAGGAAGAAGATAACGAACTCAAGAAGTTAGACACGCCAGGTAAAATAGTTGACTTGGTAATTGAAGGACAGAACCTGTCAGAAATTGACACTGAAGTTGAAATTTTTTTTGAAAGAATTAATTTGAAAAGCTTTGGTTGACTTAAAGGGAAAGTTCTATCACCGATCTATCGGCAGCATCCGCCATATTGGACTTTTGGCATTACGTGAAATGAAAACATGCTATATTTAACCCAATTTTACACCTTTTTGAAATTTAAACATATACCATTATAGAAAATTCACATAGTAACACATAACATATAATAAAACGAATAAGCAATATGCGTTTAGTCCGTAGCGAAGTTTTCCCCACTCGAGCGCCGATGAATGGCTTCAGTTCTCATTGTTTTTATTTTTCAACAAATATGCGCTTGTCTTTATCAAGTTTTGAAATATAAAGTCATCAAAATAATAACTTCATTAATTTTACTGTGTTTTAATCATGTATTTATATCATATTTGTGTAAACGAGAGCATCCTCTCGAATTTCGTTTCCACAAAAAATACCCCGATAGAACCCTCCTTTTAAGCTATTGAAAATGTTGGTGACATGTTTTGACTGGTATTCCAAAGCCTAGCTAGAATTTAAAGATAATATTATCCTGTAGATGCATTTCGCTAGCTGAATATCTTTGGACTGGTATTTTGAAAAGTCAGCTTGTCCGAATAGCTAGTGCTTTGATAAGTTTAATTTTGATTCCTGAATGCTCTTGAAATGTTCTTCCAAATATTGTCTGAATATACAGTATTCATATTCAATGATTAAGCTCCCTAGGCACAATTGGTTAAAGGGGGCAATTATTTATTTGACCTTATTCAGTCAGTAAGTAAGTAAGTAAATGGCTTGGATATTTCCATTCTAAATAAGAAAAACACAATTGTATCAACTTACGTCTTTTAAAAAAGGTCAAAATTGATTTTGTGATATCTCTGTTTTCAAATATATTGTCGCATTTATCATCCAAAACTGGCTCCCACAGTAGATATCGCTTGTGTGAGATCAATCGATATCTACATTGTAGATATTGCAACAATCAAATCGTCACAATCCTATTACATCATCAGTTAATGACATCACAAAGCTTTTGATGTTGATGACCTAACAATGCTATGATGACGTCACAATACTATGACCTCTGACCTATGACTATAACTGCTGAAGTAGTCAAATGGCAGTTTTGTGTTGCAGATATATTCATTATTTTGTTAATAATTGTTGAAGAATGATTTTGAATGATAAATAAAATCTCACCCAAGTGTCTTCTGATATCAAATATATCAACACTCGTTGATTAAAGTAAAAATATCCTCGGCAAGCCTTGGATATTTGTAACTTTAATCAACGAGTTTTGATATATTTGATATCAGAAGACACTTGGGTGAGATTCTCTATATAATTCAGACATCTTACAGTTCATAGGTTAATCATGTTGTATTGTCTAGGTATGTCTAGAGATGGGGCGCTAAATTATCCTTGAGTTTAAAACATGGCATGCAATTATGGCAGTTTCATTGAAACATCACTTTCTCCTCAGGAGCAAAACTGCTTGCACTGAAGGAACAACTGCAGAGTAGGATGAGAGTGAAGCGAGAGGAGGCACGACAGAAACGTCAGGAGATCTACCAGCTTGAGAACGAGGAGGGGTTCGAGGAGGAGAACGAGGCAGAAAAACTACTGGACGATGATGAGGAGATGTCCGACAAATCTGATACTGACATTGAGGACGATCAGTTTGATGCCGAGTTTGGGGAGGAAGATTTTGAAGAAGAGGAAGAAAAGAAAGTGGTGAGGAATAAGCTGTGCCTAATTTTACTTTGTTGAAATACATGATATGGATGTAATTCTGTTGACTATCAGGAAACTATACAAAGCTATCGATCTAGAAATAAATCAAAAGGGAAAAATCTGTCATCAGACTGATGAAGGGAGTCTAACCCCTTTATTTGACAAGATGTCAAACGCCACCTTAAAGGGGCAGTAGCACGTTTTATGCAAAATTTATTTTTTCAAATTTTCTATTTCCAATGATAGTTTGTGCCATTTAAATTTACTTTAGAGGTAAAAACATCCTATTACACAAACAAATTATCCGTAGTAGTGATAACGGTTTTTCATATAAAGCAAAAATTGCATGGCGGCCATTTTATTGTGAACACATTTTATTATTTAGAATGACAAAAACGACCCCCATGGCTTTACTGAGCCATGTACATTAGAGAAGGGTGTTTTATGGTTGGTGAAATTATTTTTCAAATACATTTCATCGACTTATTTGAGCAAAAAAACGTGCTACTGCCCCTTTAAACATTGGAAAAGGCACTTCATCCACATCAGTCAACCCAGCTGTTTAAATGGGTACCTGAACACACAAAGTACAAGTCTTTTGTCTAATCTTTTGGCTTAGTGTCCCTCAAAATTTGGCCAAGTAGGATACTTTTATCATTGCAAAGGGCCTTCACTGTTCATAATTTGCCAAAATGACCCTCTCAGCTGATCACCTTGGAGCATAGTCATGCAAAACGCCTAGTATTGGCATCAAAAGTACAATTCTTTCCTAATAGGTAAGAAGCAAATTGAGGACATATTCCAGTGCACTATATAACAATCATAGCCATCTTGCTAAAGTGCCTCTTGAAATGTTGATGTTTACAGCGTAATCCATTTGGTGATGATGAAGCAGATGAAGACGATGATGACTTTGATCCTGAAAAAGCCTCGAACAAGGGTAGTGATGATGATGAGATTGACAGCGATGAAGATGACGCTCCGATGAAACTTCAGCTTGACACATCTGACGATGGAGAGGACAGCGATATGGAGAACCCCTCTCAAAGTAATCTATAAAATATGAATCATTTGTAATTATGTCCCCCAAAATTTTTTTCGGGAGACATAATGTTTTCGCCTCCGTCCGTCATTCCGTCCTTCCGTCATTCCGAAATGCTTTCTTTTCCAGGCCATTTCTCAAAAACCGTTCAATATTATTTCACGAAACTTGGTATGTGGTTAGACCTAGTGGTGGAGTGGTGCCTTTTGCTATTTTGGTTATTCTGAATTTTTTATTTTTCTGGTTTCCATGGAAACAATTTGAACTCAGTGCATATTGGGGGTAGGGACCTTTTCCAGCCTCTATCTCCAAAACCATTCAATATTTTTTCACCAAACTTGGTATTTGCTTAGACCTAGTGATAGAGTGGTGCCTTTTGCTACTTTGGCTATTCTGATTTTTTTTATTTTTACTGGTTTCCATGGCAACAATTTCAACTTAGTGAAATTGGGGATAGGGACGTTTTCCGGCCTCTATGTCAAAATCTATCAAGTATTTCTTTACGAAACTTGGTATGTGGTTAGACCTAGTGGTGGAGTGGTGCCTTTTGCTATTTTGGTTATTCTGAATTTTTTTATTTTTTCTGGTTTCCATGGAAAAAATTTGAACTTAGTGCATATTGGGGGTAGGGACCTTTTCCGGCCTCTATCTCCAAAACCATTCAATATTTTTTCACCAAACTTTGTATTTGCTTAGACCTAGTGATAGAGTGGTGCCTTTTGCTACTTTGGCTATTCTGAATTTTTTATTTTCTCGTTATTAATGCAGTATTGAACTTAGTTCTTAGCATAAGTGAAAAATAAGGGTAATATGACTAGGTTGGATTGAAAGTTGGAGCGGGGGACATCACAGTGCATCACATGCACTTATTTCTAGTTGATTATGGATCAAGCTTGGTATCAAGACTATAGAAAAGTCGACAATTTATCACCACATTTGATGAAATTACTGGAAAAGTAACATGACCAAATTGAAATAACGTTGACTTTACTGAGGTTTAGGTTTCAGCACAAACTCTCAGCATGTGAGAAACAATAATCATGATGTTGACTGACCTTTTGTCATCTCCAACAATCTGCCACCCCATACTCAAACTGTCAAATATATACAGTTGTCCAATAAATAAACATACACTGTATCTAGAACCTTACACATATCCGCATCCTGAATATAATTTACCACATCAAGGCATTTAGATTGATCATATATTTTTCAACAGATTTCTTCTGTACCTGTTGCTTCTTATTATCATATGATAATGATTATGTGCACAGATACAATAAGATTACTCATTCTCTCGTTTTCTTCATTACTCATTCTCTCGTCTTCATTATGTCCCCCGAAAATTTGTTCGAGAGACATAATGTTTTCGCCTCATTCCGTTATTCCGAAATGCTTTCTTTTCCAGGCCATATCTCAAAAACAGTTCAATATTTTTTCACGAAACTTGGTATGTAGTTAGACCTAGTGGTGGAGTGGTGCCTTTTGCTATTTTGGTTATTCTGAATTTTTTATTTTTTCTGGTATCCATGGAAACAATTTGAACTTAGTGCATATTGGGGTTTAGGGACCTTTTCC
This sequence comes from Gibbula magus, assembly GCA_936450465.1. Lineage (NCBI taxonomy): Eukaryota > Metazoa > Mollusca > Gastropoda > Trochida > Trochidae > Gibbula > Gibbula magus. The sequence goes on along the minus strand of OW388291.1, from coordinate 23,991,870 downwards.
AGCCTCTATCTCCAAAACCGTTCAATATTTTTTCACCAAACTTGGTATTTGCTTAGACCTTTTGATAGAGTGGTGCCTTTTGCTACTTTGGCTATTCTGATTTTTTATTTTTACTGGTTTCCAAGGCAACAATTTCAACTTAGTGCATATTGGGGGTAGGGACCTTTTTCCGGCCTCTATTTCAAAATCTATTTAGTATTTCTTTACGAAACTTGGTATGTGGTTAGACCTAGTGGTGGAGTGGTGCCTTTTGCTATTTTGGTTAGTCTGAATTTTTTAGTTTTTCTGGTTTCCATGGCAACAAGTTCAACTTAGTGCACATTGGGGGTAGGGACGTTTTCCGGCCTCTATTTCAAAATCTATCAAGTATTTCTTTACAAAACTTGGTATGTGGTTACACCTAGTGGTGGAGTGGTGCCTTTTGCTATTTTGGTAAGTCTGAATTTTTTATTTTTTCTGGATTCCATGGAAAAAATTTGAACTTAGTGCATATTGGGGGTAGGGACCTTTTCCGGCCTCTATCTCCAAAACCGTTCAATATTTTTTCACCAAACTTTGTATTTGCTTAGACCTAGTTATAGAGTGGTGCCTTTTGCTACTTTGGCTATTCTGAATTTTTTATTTCTCGTTATTAATGCAGTATTGAACTTAGTGCTTAGCATAAGTGAAAAATAAGGGTAATATGACTAGGTTGGATTGAAAGTTGGAGCATCACAGTGCATCACATGCACATATTTCTAGTTACTAATTCTCTCGTTCTCTTCATTACTCATTTCTCGTCTTCATTACTCATTCTCACATTCTCTTCATTACTCATTCTCTCTTTCTCTTCATTAATTATTCTCATGTTCTCTTCATTACTCATTCTCTCGTTCTCTTCATTACTCATTCTCTCGTTCTCTTCATTACTCATTCTCTTGTTCTCATTACTCGTTCTCTCGTTCTCTTCATTACTCATTCTCTTGTTCTCATTACTCGTTCTCTCATTCTCTTCATTACTCATTCTCGTTCTCTTCATTAATCATTCTCTCGTTCTCCATTACTCATTCCCTCATTCTCTTCATTATTCATATTCTCGTTCTCTTCATTACTCATTCTCTTGTTCTCTCTTCTTCCCCAGATGTGAGATCCTCCTCCAAGAAGAAGCACAAGCAAGTGAGGAAGTTAAACATCAGTGACGATGAAGAGAGCAACCTCTCACCGGCCCAACCTATTGACACAGAAACAGGGACAGGTGTGTTTTATCTACATGCTATATCATACTCATGAGTTCAGAGATCTATAACACCTGGTTGCAACAAATCTCTTCCTGAATCATACAGTTAACTGCCTATTGATATTCATTATTCATTATTCATTATGGAGCCAATTATTAAATCACAAGACAAACATGTCCCTTGTTCTGAATAATAAAGATAAAATATCCCTTTCTTACTGCAATTTCACCATTTTGGTTAAAATGTGATGTGTGATCATTTCGCGTAATATTTCCAATTCTGAGGCTGTGTCATTTGTTTGGGTTAAGTTAGTACATCAATAACTAAGAACATGCTCACTTGACTCGTAAGTTCAGGGGTGGGATAGCGCAGTGGTTAGCTTCAGATTAAGAAGTCCGGGGTTCGAATCCCATCAGGTGCACGGCAACTTTGTCTGCAGTAGAGAACTGTTCTAAATGCAGTAAGGTTTGGGTGCAATGCTACACTGAATTCCAGCGTATGAAATGGTTCGCTAGTTCCAGCCGATGCTCGCAGGTTTCACCGCAATGCATAGCCACATGGTGTTGTGAGCTTTCTCCCTGCCGTAATACTAGCAGCTGCGATATAAGTGAAATAATCTTGAAAGCGGCGTTAAACCCCAACTCACCTCATCTCGAGATCACACTCCCTGATACTATGAGATCCATTCAAGCTACGTTTGCATCGACTTTGCTTGATTCATTAAAGATGTGTATACACTGACCATTTGACAGGCATTCTTCGTGTTCAAATAAACTGGTCTGGCGGCTTATACCAAATAGTGAAATTGAGGTCAATAGATATCAAATATACAAATTATGAATTGAATACATCTGTTTATTACCAATATGGTTGAAAATAACCGAGTTAATATTATTGATATGTGCACATTTGCCTAGCAACCATTGTTTCAACGCGACTTCTCGTCTGTTACGTCATAAAACGATTGTTCGTGACGTCACTGTAGCTCGCCATCGCAAGAGAAGTGGGTGGTTTACTGACTAATTTTACGCGATCCAAATAGAATAAAATGTGTAATAAAGAAATTATTACACTCGAAAGTGTGTCATATGACTTTAATGAAACTCGTGCAAATTTATGTATAATCCTCGCTCTCGCTCGGGCAATAAAAAAATTCACACTCGTTTCGTAAAAGTCATATGACACACTTCCTCGGGTAATAATCTCAATATATTCTCTAGATGTATATTATTTTACCAATTTGAAATAAATAAAAATGAATGTGGAGATAGTTGTTGGGAATTTTAATCCTGATAGAAATTATATTATCTCTAGTTATGACTTATGTTTTGCAAATGTCACAGCTGACTAATACTCTGTCCTTAACCCAACAATAATTATTTCACCAATTATTGTTGTCCAACAGGAAGCTTCAAGCTACCAACTAATACCGTGTTGCCAAAAGACAATTTGGAGGACGATGATGATGAGTTATCTCCCTTGTCAAAACACTTAGCACCAACACAGACACAAGTGAGTAAAATTATTATCCCCCGCCGCACGTTTAGCGCGAAGCGGGGGATATAGTATTCGGCTGCGTCCGTCCGTACGAAATGGAATAACTCTAATACCATTCACTGGATTCTTTTCATATTTTGCATATGGGTTCATCATAGGAAGAGTAATGTTCCTACAGTAGTGTGAGACCTTGACCTTCATTTCAAGGTCACAACGAGACTTTGTCATTTTACCCTTGTCAGCGGGATATCTCAATAACCATTCGCTGGATTCTCTTCATATTTTATACATAGCTTCTCCAAGGCAAGACGACGGGTTGATTAGATTTTGGTGACCTTGACATTATTTTCAAGGTCACAGCGGAACTTTGAAGTTTTCAACATGTTAATGTACATGTAAAGCTTGTCAGCGGGATATCTCAAGAACCATTCACCGGAATTCCATCATTTCTTGCACAAAGCACCTTCTAGGGATGATGATGGGCTGATTAGATTTTAGTGAAATTGACATTATTTTCAAGGTCACAGCGGAACTTTGAAGTTTTCAACATGTTAATGTACATGTAAAGCTTGTCAGCGGGATATCTCAAGAACCATTCACCGGAATTCCATCATTTCTTGCACAAAGCACCTTCTAGGGATGATGATGGGCTGATTAGATTTTGGTGAAATTGACATTATTTTCAAGGTCACAGCAGCACTTTGAAGTTTTCAACATGTTAATGTACATGTAAAGCTTGTCAGCGGAATATCTCAAGAACCATTCACTGGAATTCCATCATTTCTTACTCAAAGCACCTTCTAGGGAAGACGACCTACTGAATAGATTTTGGTGACCTTGACATTATTTTCAAGGTCACAGCAGAACTTTGAATTTTTCGACATGTTAATGTACATGTTAAGGTTGTCAGCAGAATAACTCAAGAACCATTCACCGAAATTTCATTATATCTTACAAAAAGCAAAAGGACTGATAAGATTTTGGTGACCTTGACATTATTCTCAAGGTCACAGTGGAATTTTAAATTTTTCGACATGTTGATGTACATGTGTGTAATACTTGTCAGCGGGATATCTCAAGAACCATTCACTGGAATTTCATCATATCTTACACAAAGGGTAGATTAGATTTTGATGACCTTGCCATTTTTCTCAAGGTCACAGTGGAACTTTGACTTTTTTAACATGTTTGACGGTCAATTTTGCTGATCTTGACATTATTTTTAAATTTTGAAGTATTAATTTGCGGCGGGGGATCATGTCACCTTAGTGACAACTACTTGTTTAAGTTTAAAAATAGACCCTGATTCATTGAGAATCTAAAATTTGTTAAGAATATTGTTATGATTCCTGCATTTGGGGCAGGTTAGCGCATTCGGCTTCAGATCAGGAGGCCCAGGGTTCAAATCCTGTCAGGGGCTCGGCAACTTTGTCTGCTGTAGAGAACTGTTCTACATGAGTGCAATTACAACAGTATCAATATTCACCTTTCAGAAAGAACCGAAGAGATCAGCTATGACGCTGGCTGTTGAAGACTCACAGGACCTTTATGGAAACACAGCGGAGCCATACACTGGTATGACGTATCCGGCAGGCGACGCCCAAACTCAGGGACTCAACTTTATCATGGAGGATTCTCAGTCCCAGATGCTAGATGCTGATGGGTGAGTATACATGTGACTTGAGCATTGAATTTGAAAATCATCCAAATTCCACGCATCATATAGTATTTCTAATGAAAGCTTGAACATAAAGCAAATTTTTCAATTGTTTAACAGATTCTTCAAAGTTAAGTCAACAACAAAGAAACCAACAAGTGCGTCTCTGGGATTAGATAAGATCGGCAGTACACAGGACAACATGAGCGAGCTGATGGGACTCTGTTCTGGAAGATTTGTGGGTGAGAAGTAGTACCAAAAACTCCGAGCTCTTAACCAGACTGAAACTTTTACTATTTGATAGCAACATCAATAACAACAATGTACATATTTAATCTGAAGAATCAACTTCTTTGCTACAAGTTTGCAAGACATGCCCGTTGCACAAGCAAGTTGTAGAAACACTCAAGCCATAACGCATATGCCACCTTGTAATATGCAATCGCTATCAATCTTGCTCCCTATTAATCCAATATAACATGTCTCTGATTTTCAAGTATTTCTGTTAATTTCGTTAAAGGAAGACAATCTGAAATTCTTTTTCAGAAGGGATCCTCCTTGGGGTACTTATTGCATAAAATCCTTGATTTTTGATATATGACAGGTTGTAACTATATTTTCCACTTAAAAATAGTTAAAAAACTAAAAAACCGTACTTTGGGTCACCCCTTTCGAGCCCAACCCCTTACGGTTGTCATGCAACCAGGGGCGGATAACTCTAATCTCACCACTTTTCATCCTGTCATTGAACTGACTAGACGCACGAAGTTTTTCACGAAGTTTTGTTTCGCTGAGTACGTACGATCGAAAGAAAATGGCCCATAACAAAGCTGTATGTGTGGTAACTTCTACCTTTTCTACAGTAGGGTCGAATGGCTTATCGGTTTTAGTACTAGATTTCGTGTATTTGTAACTTGCTTTCTCGCGTAGGGCGGGAAAGTCGACCCAAGATGGCGGCCATTTTTTCTCGATCGATTTGTTTTGATCGTGGAATTTGGTCAGATCTGGGCTTTCCACATTTTTATATTATCATATTTGGGTTCTAGATTCGTTTTCGGTGAGTATTTCGAATCGCCCACTGGCCTGCAAGCAAATTATTCATATTTCATGTTCTATTTGTTTCAGTGATGTTAGGGGTGTGGCCATGCTTGTTTACATTTTACTTCGCATTTTGCCATTCGCCTCTGCTCATGTTTTTTACATGCATGTTTACAAAAACATTTACATTGCAATTCCCCCATGTATTAAGTATATATATATTTTAAAAATATTTATATATATACACATGTTGCATGTGCACGTCTTGATTTGGCTATTTTGCTTCTAGCCTTTCAAGCCTTGTGCCCAATGTAAAGGGCCGGTGTCTATCACCGACGCCCATGATGAGTGCCTCAAGTGTTTGGCCTCTGACTTTCATCACCCACTCGACTGTGGGATTTGTCAGGCCTTTACCCCAAAGGCCAGATCAAGGAGGGATGTTGACTTAAAGTTCTTCTCCGAGGCTTTGGAGAGCGGACGGGACATCACCAAGCTTGACCCCCCGTCTAAGGCTAAAAAGGTGAAGACGTCACCAGTTAAGAAAGTAAGCGGTAAGAAGGTTAAGGCTTCGGCCTCCGCTACGGTGTCCTCGGCCAGGTCGGGTCTCGATGATTCGTCATCCGAGCCCGACTCGGTCGAGGACCAGCGGGGGTCCTCAGCCGGGGATTTCATCCACCCTCCCTCCCCTCAACAACCTAACTTACAAAATGCTAATTTTAACCCTGTTGATATGACGCAATTCACGCAAATCATTACACAGCAAATGAAGGTCATGATTGACTCGGCGGTCTCGGGGCTCCGTACGGAGTTCCGGACCTCGAGTCATGAACCTGATGCAGCTCATGGTACCAGGGGAGATCTCGGTGTCGGACTCGTCCGAGGCACGGGGTCTCCTCGGGGCGCTCAGCTTCCGGCTCGCGAGCTGCGGAGTATGGAGCCCCAGGTTACCATAACGCAAACACACCAGCCCCCTCAGACACCTGGCTTCGGGCAGGTCTCGTCTGGGGGATCGCTGGCCCCGTCGAACCTGGTGCCGCTCGTTGGAGTAGGTTCCCAGGGTAAGGCTTCTAACCCAGGTTACGAGGCGCCGCCTGTGCTCCAGGTGCAGCGTCCTCGGACACCTGCCCCGTGCTCTGAGACCGTCGTCCCAGTGACGATGCAGTCCGGGCCGCACGCGGGACCCAAGAGCACCCTCGAGACCCAGGTCTCGGGGGGCCCACTCGAGGTCGACATGGGCTGGGGGCTCGGGACAGCCAGTGGTAGCTGACGTCTTCTCTCGCTCTCTTGTCCACGCCCGTGACTCTTTCCTAGACGACTCCGAGTTGGCCTCACGCCTCTCGGGGAGATCCGGGATCGAGTCCATGGACGTGGATGAGGTTCGGGAGGATTCGGGCCCTTTATCGGCTGCCACTGCCATCAGGGATCTTCGCGGCTAAATCGCCGAGGCTATTCCTGGTGTTGCTGGCCCGGTCCCCGAGCCAGAGGAATCGGACTACCGCTTGTCGGGGGAGGCCTTCGCTCGAAGCAAGGCTCCCGTAGTGGGGCTCCGCATTCTCCCTTCACTGGTCGATGATCTGATCGCTCCGCTCCTAGCTGATACTCATTCACTGGCCGATCTAGGCTTCTTATCTAAGAGATATCAGCTGGGGGAGGAAGGTCTTTTCGACATTCCGGTGGTGGGAGACTGTGTATATACCGCGGTTTCCTTGCAACGACCGAAGGTTTCACCTTCGGTCGGGCGACAAGGTCGGCGGCTGCCTCCCTTCACTGCTGGTGCAGCTGATCTGAAGTCCTCGTATCGGTCCTTCGAGGACCAGTACCGAAATGCGGGACAACAGCTTCAGCTTGCAATCCACCAGGCGTATCTGGCCTCCATGCAGGTCCAGTTAACGCAGAAGGTGGAGATCCCTGGAGATTCCTCCTCGGAGCTCCTCGGGCAGCTAACCGCGGTTGGTGGTCATTTGGCGCGGGACTCAATAAGGAGTGCCGCTAACCAAATGATGAGCGCAGTTGTGGGAATGCGCCGGCTGTGGTTGTCGGTGTCCACTTGGATGCCTTCAACACAGCAGTCCCTGCTGAACCTACCCTTTCGGATTGGCCCAGTGCTTTTTCCAGGGGCTCAGCAGGTACTGAAGGACACTGCGGATGTCTTCACGACCTGCCGGGAGACCTCTAGGGTTCTTACCGTGCAGGATCCAGACATCAAGCGCGCACGCATGTCCAACCCTCCCCCTGCTCGTTCCTCCGCGCCGACAGGGAAGGCAGCCTGGATGTCAGCTAGTCTGCATCAGGCTGGGAGCAGGGGCAAGGGTCCCAAAAAGCGAGGCGGGAAATTCCAGCAGCCTTCGGGCAAGCAGGGGTTTCGGGGGCGCGGGAAACCAAACCAGGGTTCCTAGCTCCTCCCGTACCGCTAGGGGTGTCCAAAAATCCGGGGGCCGGAGTGCCGCCGGAGACGGACACCTTTTGCTTGTTGGGGCAGATCCCTGTAGGCGGCCGATTGACAAGGTTCATAGACGCTTGGGCGAAAGCCACGTCGAACACCTGGGTCCTGTCCACGCTCAGGGACGGCCATATGCCTCAGTGGAAGCGCGGTCCACCTTCATTTACCGGGGTGCGGCACACAAAGGTGCCCTCCGCGCCGGAGAAGGCGGACATCCTCCGCTAAGAAATCAAAGCATTGCTGAGCAAGGCTGCGATAGAGCTAGTGCCTGTGGGCCAGGAAGAGAGCGGATACTATTCCACATACTTCCTGGTGACCAAGAAGGGCGGAGGGTTCAGACCCATCTTGAATCTAAAGATCATGAACAAACTCATAGAGGTCCCATCGTTCAAGATGGAGACTCTAAGGTCTGTGATCTCGTCAGTGCAGGTCGGAGAATGGCTATCCTCCATCGACCTCAAAGACGCTTACCTTCATGTTCCGATGCACCCAGAATTCAGACAATTTCTGAGGTTTGCATTCGACGGGAAGTGTTACCAATTCAGGGTGTTACCCTCGGAATATCAACGGCTCCGAGGGTATTCACCAAGCTTATGCTGGTAGCGGCTCAGGTCGCCAGGTCTCAGGGCAGGTGTTGTCATCCCTACCTGGACGACTGGCTCATCAGAGCGCTGTCCCAGCTTCAGAACCACGAATCCACCCAGGCCATACTACACACGTTAGTTTCGCTGAGTTGGATCGTGAACCTCAAAAAGTCGGAGCTGGCCCTGTCATGGGACCTAGTCTTCCTGGGCTCCAGGTTTCGGACGGAGCCGGGGATCGTATCCCTGGCCCCGGACCGGGTCCCGAAGATACTGGGGGCTGTGAACTCGTTTCTCAGTGCTCCATGCCACACGGCTCGAGTCTGGCTCCAGCTCTTAGGAGTCATGGCAGCGACCGTAGACGTGGTTTGGAGGTCCCGGCTCCGCATGAGGCCCGTCCAACAAGCTTTGGCGGGTCTATGGTCCCACTCGGAGTCTTACGAGAAGCAGCTCGTCACTCCGGAGTGGGTCTTGCCACACCTGTTATGGTGGACCAATGTCGATCACCTGACTCGGGGTTACCCCCTGCAGCCTCCGGTGCCGACCCTGACGATCCAGACCGACGCCTCCCTTACGGGATGGGGCGGGGTTCTGGGATCTCTTACGGTCTCAGGCCTGTGGTCACAAGCCGAGTCTCAATTACACATCAATGTGTTGGAGCTCAGGGCGGCCAGATTGGTTCTGCAACATCTGAGGGATCAGGTGAAGGGTCAGGTGGTCCGGCTCCAAATGGACAACAGGACCGCCATGACTTACATTCTCAAACAGGGTGGGACGGTTTCCCCGTCCCTCCTGGAGGAGACATGGCAGTTCTTCCTCTGGTGCGACCAAGTCGACACCCAGGTCCTGCCAGTGTACTTGCCGGGGGTGGACAATGTCCGAGCAGACGCTCTGTCTCGCCGGATCCTTGCCCCCCACGAGTGGCTACTGGATCGAGAGATATTCGAGATTATCTCCCAGTTATACGGGTCATTCCAGGTGGATCTGTTTGCGTCAGGGATGAACTTTCAGATACCCCAGTTTTGCTCAAGGATACCCGACACTCGGGTTCTATCCCAGGATGCATTCGAACTGGACTGGACAGACAGAGTTCTGTGGGCCTTCCCACCAGTGCCTCTGATCTCCAAGGTCCTGGCCCGTCTAGCCACTCATCCTCCGCGTCTGCTGGTGCTAATCACACCTCTGTGGGCAGCGCAAACTTGGTTTCCACAGGTACTCAGGTCTCTGGCTATGCCACCTGCTCTGTTACCGTGTCGACCGGGACTTCTGTCCCAGGACGGAGCCCCCCACCCCAACCCCAGGGTGCAGTGGGTAGCCTGGCCTCTGTCCGGAATCGCCTCCAAAACAGCGGTATTCCTGCACGAGTTGCAGACACAATACTGGCTTCGAGGAGGGATTCAACGAACATTCAATATGAGGATAGATGGGCCTGCTATTCGCGCTGGTGTGCAGATAGGAACGTTCTCAATCCCTTTTCTGCAGATCTAGTGTTTGTCTTGGAGTTCCTGCAGTCTAGATTAGATGCTGGCTTGGCCGCATCTACTGTCAGGGGTTACTCCACGGCTATTTCAGCCTTTCATGTGCCAGTGGACGGCGCCCTTTTGGGGGTACATCCTCTGGTTCAGCGCTTTTTAGCAGGCGTGGACAGGATCCGACCTCCTGTGAGGCGGTCCAGCCCGGTTTGGGACCTTTCTATAGTCCTGGATTGGCTCTCGGGTCCGCAATTTAGGGATTTATCGGCAGTATCGCTGCAACTGCTTACTTGGAAGGCAGTTTTTCTAGTGGCGGTGGCGTCTGGCAGACGGGTAGGAGACATACATGCTATGTCCTCCAATCCCGAGCTTACAGTCTTCCACAGGGACAGAGTCAGCATTAGACTGCCAGACTCCTACCGGCCAAAAGTGGCCCACTCATTCCATGTCTCGGCCCCAATAGAATTACCGGCTCTTAGGCAACCGGCTGCATCAGGGTCTCAGGCCTCGCACGCACACATTCTGGACGTGCGCAGGACGCTGAGAGCCTATCTCAAAAGAACGGCCTCCATCCGTAGAGATGAGCAACTCTTTTGTTGTTACGGGGGAGGTAAGCAGGGCTTACCTGCTTCTACGCAGACCATATCAAGATGGATTGTCTCGACGATCTGTCTTGCATATGTTCACAAGGGCCGTGAGCCCCCGGGTAACCTCAAGGCTCATTCGGTTAGGGCAGTTGCGACGTCTAACGCGTACGCAGCGGCCCTGCCCATCGAAGAGATCTGCTCCGCTGCTATCTGGAGCCAGCCTAGCACGTTCATTCGTCATTACCAACTCGACAGGCTCTCGGCGGAGCGTGCTCGGTTTGGTCAGACAGTTCTCTCCGGTGGGCAGAGTCGTCAACCCCCTAGCTGAATGAGCAGAGGAGGGTTGTGCGTTCTGTTTTTAAATGTTACTAATGCCACTAATATCACGTTGATACTAAGGGCCCAAGTCCTTTTTTCCCAAGGTGACCTCCCTGGCTGAGGTCCCCCGCGGGGAGTTTTTATATGGTACCTTTTTTGCCCTCGTTCTCTCTTTTCAAAAAAGGGGGGGGGGGGGGGGTATTTTGACCAGTAGGGCGACTGCGAGTGCGCCAGGTATTCCCCAGGTCAATGTTGGTCTCCTCCATGGTGGATTCGCAAGGTACTTTGGGTGAGTTAACTTTGTATATTCATATATTCTGTGCGCCTTTGGGTGCAGTCTGAATGCCACTGCCTTAGATTCAATCTTTGGGAGTCTGTCTTATGCAATAAGTACCCCAAGGAGGATCCCTTCTGAAAAAGAATCGAACTAACCTGTATAGGTTTCAGATTCTTTGAAGAGGATCCTCCTTGGGGTAGGGCCACCCACCTCCCCTTCATTCAGCCTGCATGACTGGATGGAAAAGTGGTGAGATTAAAATGGCCGCCATCTTGGGTCGACTTTCCCGCCCTACGCGAGAAAGCAAGTTCCAAATACACGAAATCTAGTACTAAAACCGATAAGCCATTCGACCCTACTGTAGAAAAGGTAGAAGTTACCACACATACAGCTTTGTTATGGGCCATTTTCTTTCGATTGTACGTACTCGGCGAAACAAAACTTCGTGAAAAACTTCGTGCGTCTAGTCAGTTCAATGACAGGATGAAAAGTGGTGAGATTAGAGTTATCCGCCCCTGGTTGCATGACAACCGTAAGGGGTGGGGCTCGAAAGGGGTGACCCAAAGTACGTTTTTTTTTAGTTTTTTAAGTGGAAAATATAGTTACGACCTGTCATATATCAAAAATCAAGGATTTTATGCAATAAGTACCCCAAGGAGGATCCTCTTCAAAGAATCTGAAACCTATACAGGTTAGTTCGAGTTTAATAGACTAAAACTGTTGGAAATTTTTAATTTTCAAGATCAACATGTGTGGTCTATTTAGTAATTAGAACCTTGTAATTTCTGCTTTTGATATTACTGATGATTGTGTTACAGAACCTAGTCAGGACGAGAGTAAGAAGACTTCCGCTAAACAACTCTTCTCGGATGGACCCGGTTCTCTGGCCTCCACGCAGGGTAACGTCTCAGATGAGTTGCTCGGCCTCTGTTCTGGATTCTTCCCTGGAGAGTAAGTGAAACACTTATCTTAAAGCGGCTGTAGCATGTGAAAGTAAGAGATATCACAAAAGGAAGAGAAATGTTGCCCATTGCAATTTTGCATATTGATTTTGACTGAGGCGAATTTTGATACTTTGATTAAAACACTTGTCAAGTTGGAAGCCTTGATTAGAAATGTCGACGTGACCCTCGTCATGTTCAGTCAAAACTGTGTTCCACAGGAGATATTGCTGGTGTGAGATCAAGAGCTATCTCCTAGGAGATAGCGTTTTGGCAGTAGATTTTGCACAATGCCCTGTCACTATCAACTACATGACATCACAATGCGTTTACATCATCGAGTAATGACATCACAAGGCTATGACGTCATAAACATGATGACGTCACATTGCTATTACATCACCTCACTGGAAGTCAAATGGCAGAGCTGTACTCAGATATACACTATTTTCATTAAAACGTAATAAGAATGATTTTGGATGATAAATAAAATCTCACCCTCGTGTCTTCTGATATCAAATATATCAACACATGTTGATAAAAGTAAAAATTTGTAAATTTGTAACTTTTATCAACTCGTGTTGATTCACTTGGGTGAGATTCTCTATGTCTTTTTTAATACGATACTCTGAATCGGTAAAAATTCAGTGTATACCACTCCATCAAATCTATCGGTTGACATGTATTTTTATTTGAGCACTCTTCATTTTAAAAAGAGAAACGATGAATAAACATAGATTTATTTTCTCTCTTCAGTAACACACAGAAACCAAAATCACAAGGAACAAAAAGAAAGCTGGAAGATGATGAACAAAGTAACGAGTCCTTCGCCCTGTTGTCAGACAATGAAAATCATATGGACAGTGATAAGGTTTGTATTCATCGAAAATTTGACAGATGCCATTTCTGTGGGTCATGATGGTATATATAAATGCATTGCTCTTTGACAAAGTAATCCTTTGGGAACTTCAAATAGCCATGTCAATAAAAATACTCTTTACAGTTGTAACATAAATAGAAGTATAAAAACACAAAAGGTTATTTTTGTTGGAACTACCACAAGTTTAGAGCCCTATGCTTTAGCTGACAAATGTTATCAGATATTGTCCGATCATAATTTGTCTTCCTCTTTTTTGGGAAAATATACCGTCAGATGATAGATGTGATCCTAATGTAAAACTTTTAAGTCTATTAGGAAGTGTTTTCTATCACATCTCGTTACACCAAGTTGTGTTTGAGATTTGAAAGGTAAAAATGATGGCATTTGCGAAAGTTGTTTCACTACATTATTCTCAAAGGCTTTCTTGTAATAATTATCATGTGATATTAGTGAAATACTCTTTAAAAAATATGTTAAAGTGCCAAATCAAATTCTTTAGTGCAAGCCATACTAAATTTTTAAAAACTCGCAGCTTAGTATCAAGGGTTATTTCACTATCGGCCACTGCTTAAAGATTGGCTATATTCTTCAACCCTCAGGAACCCAACTTCCCTCCGCCAGGCATAACTTGCGGCAGTTTACTGACTGAATTTAGTCTTGCCACATTTCCTTAAATTTCCTGTGCTAGTGTAACAACATTCTTCACCTGAACTTTACAGTGGGCTCTGTTACACTAACACATGAAAGTGAAGGAAGTGCGGCAAAGCTAAATTTGTATGGAGACTGGCCCGAATTATGACTTGGGGAGGGAAGTTGGCAGGAACCTTAAAGCTGAGATTAACTTGAACAGTAAACCAAGTAATATGAACTTCCAACACAAATCTGAGTATTTATGACAACGGGGATGAATTCATTCAATAGTAAATAGCTCTTCTGTTTTGCCAGGATGAGTTGGTGGAGAATGAAGAAGACCAGGGAGATGAGGTGGACGGAGACGCGTCTAGAGACTCGACTGTTAAGACCAAGGACAAATTCAGAGGATTTAGAGGAAGAATAACTGGGTAAGTTCCTCGAGTTTGCTGAATACCTTTAAACACTCCTTTATTGATCAGTCAGTCCCTGAGGCACTCATTCCAATCATTCACTTATTTACTCACTCATTTATTCAATCATTCACTCGCTCGTTTACTCACTCAATCCTCCATTCACTTAGTCAATCATTCACTCGCATATTCACTCACTCAATCATTTACTCTCTTACTCAATCATTCATTTAATTACTCATTTACTCATTCATTTACTCATTTACTTACTTTCTTACTCATGTATTCACTTGTTTACTTAATCACTCATTTACTCACCTATTTAATTCCTCATTTCCTCACTGATTTACTCAATTTTTAATACTTACCCCACTTCAGATATTGCATATTACCTAGTACTTCCGATGAGAGATTGGAAGAGTAGAATCCTTGTCTTTACGAAGTAATAGTGTGAACGACACGCAGACAGGATGCTATGATATAGCCGGAAGGCTATACCAATCTGTCACGTGATAACGTGACGCAATCACATTTCCTTCTATCGATGAATCGGCAAGACGTGTTCTTGTCTTCAGGTTTTTGAAATTGCTTAATTTTGTGTATTTTTCTACAACCTACGGTATGTACTGTGTGTTTTTATATACCTGCGAAGTGTGTGAATAAAGCATTGGTTCACTTACCATATCGACGAAATTTTCATCGTTCCTCACTTTGAAATTTCACCCGTTTTCCCGCATGTTGGCATGTTTTCGGCCCCATTTTGCTTCGTTGATAGCTTCCAGGGGCCCTCCTACATCCTATTTCACATGTTTAGCTCCATTTTCTATCCCTATTTCACTGTTTTTTGGTCTTTTGACCACGTAAACATTCTTCATGTTTCTTCCATTTTTCTACTTGTGCGTATTCCTACGCCGAAGCACATGTTACGTTTTTTTCTCAAATTTTCACTGAGTAAATTCCTTTTACTTTGGGATATTATTTCAATGGTGCTTATTTATGTTTGCAATCCCCTTTGGGGTTGTTGGTAAGTTTTAAAATGCTCGTTTTCCCCTTTTTCAAACGCACTTTTTTTCTTTGCTGTTTGGCTTGCTTGGGGTAGTGGCACGCCCTTCTCGGGTGTTGTCTGTGTCGCTATTTTTAGCTATTGCATCACCCTTTGTTTATCTCCTTGAGATTGTTTGTTGGGATTGTTATGATGCTTTCTTCATTTCACACTCGTATGGTAACGTTTGTTACTATTTTTTGTTGTGTATTATAATATGCTTGTGCATTTCATTATGTTTATTTGGAATGAAAACTTAATGTTTTCTTTCTTTTATTTAAATTTAAAATTTTAATTTAAATTTAAATTTCTACTTTTTACTACTATATATTGCTTGCGTAATTGCTTGCTTATGTGTTTTAACCTCTTGCTTTGCTTGAGTGTTGTAGTAATTGTAAAATGTAAACAATTTTCAATTTTTGGGTAACTGACTTCTGTTATGAAGTTTGTTTACCTTTTTTTTAAAGGGGCTCACTGGCGTGTTTTTCCCTTTTTTCTTATGTTGATTGTTTCTGTTCTTTACAGTCAATCTTATGCGAGTCTTCTGCTCGTCTTGCAGATCACCTAAATCTGCTAAGGACCCGCACCCTCAGTGCCCTGACTGTGTGGGGTCTCTTTGTGATACAGACTCTAAGTGTATCTTTTGTCGTCCGCTGTCTACTGCTCAGTTCAAGGCCTTCACAGTTGCCAGACGTAAGAGGTTTTCACAGAGAAGACATAGGACTATGTCTGAGAAAACTTCTCTCTCTCGGGACGATGTCTCTGTCTCGGGGGACACTGAGGTTGTGCCTGTGACTGTGAGTGTTGTGCCTTCGGAACCCGCATCTGCTACTCAGGTGAGGGTAAGGCACGGCCCTACTTTGGAAGAGGTTGAACAGGGGGTCAACCCAGGAGCCCCTGTTATTGACCCCAACCTCTTAGCGTCGCTTGTGAACAAGCAGGTGGAGATGTTGTTGGAGGCACGGGCTGCACAGGAAGTACCAGTGCTTGTGCCTCCTCCACAGAAACAACAGCAACAACCTCCTCCTATTCGCCCACCAGTGCCTTTGGTGGTTAGGGATGTGTCGGAGGACCGTCGGCGCGTGGAGCGCTCCTCCACGGTTCAGTTTGCGGACGCTCCTGTGGACCCTGGTTACCAGCGGTATGACCAGCGCATGGATACGCGCGCTGGTGATGCCTTGCGCTTTGGGGAAGCGAATAGAGACTTCGTTTTCAAGGAGGATCATCGTCGACGCTCCCGCTCTCCTCGGCGCTCCTCGAGGCGCTCACGATCTCGTTCTCCTCGGCGCTCGCGCTCCCCTCGGCGCTCCCGCTCACCTCGGCGCTCAAGGTCTCCTCGAAGGTCACGCTCTCCTCGGCGCTCGCCTCGGCCCAAGACTGCTACAGTGACACAGGCACGTCAGGACCGTTCTCGTTCTCCTCTGCTCCGGGAGGAGCATGACTTCGTACCAGACTACGTTGAGGAGGTGTCAGAGGATGATCAAACTGACACGTGCCTGGAATACGGGGACGTATTTACCTGGATCGCTGACAGGCTGGCTACCTGTCCTTCCCCAAGTCAGACAGTGGATAAGAGGTTCGCGATCTGGGACGACCCTGAACTTCTCATTCCTCCTCACCCGACAGTTAAGGAGGCCATGGAGAACCTGGACGAGGACTTCGCCAAACTGGACTTGAATCCGTCGATTCATTTGGCGAAGGCGACCGGTGGGAAGTACAAAATCCACTCTGTAAAGGTCTACCAGTCTGGTGCGGTACAAGACGACCAGGTGCGCAGGCTCTCAGATGCCTCCCAGTCTATGTACAAGGTCCAGGACGTGAAGTTGCGCAACATAGACACAGAACTCAAGCGGGCTCTCATCCCGTTATCAGGATTGGTAGTGACACAGGACTTGACAGAGGAAAATCCGTCCCGCCTGGAACACCAGGCCACTATCTTTAAGTGGCAGGCTAACGCCTGCGCAGACGTGTTGAGCCATGTGCGTTCGGCCATTGCGATGAACACGGTGGTTCGTCGCACTGGCCTGCTCCAACCTTGTCACTGGGAACAAGAATTCAAGAAGTCTCTCATGCGTGCCCCAGTCACTGCAGAGACCCTCTTTGGAGAGAAGATAAAAGAGGTATTCAAAGAACAATCGGACAAGGCCCAAGCGGATTTCACGTTTCAAGCCTGCAAACTCGTGGCCCATACATTTCCGGCCAACACCAGCAAGGGGTCACGAGTTTACACTGGACGCAGGAAGTCGGTTCGCGGGGCCTACCAAAGCAAGTACGCCAAGAGAGGGGGTTACGACTCCGGTCGAGGCCGCTACCAGCCCAACAATCAAGCTTCCCGGGGACGAGCTCCTACCACCCCCGGGAAGAAGAAGACCCCTTATAAGTCCAGGCGTTGAAGGTCTGGGTGCACACGACTGGAAACTCCCGCCTCCAGTCGTCCCTGTTACAGATACTCCAGTAGGCGGGAGACTGGGGGTCTTCTGGCCCAACTGGACAGTACTAGAGGACCCCTTCGTCACCAACATTTTACAGGCCGGCTACAAGTTGCCAATAGTCAGGTCTCCGCCTCTGACCAACCTGCCCCGGTCACGCGTGTATTCGTCAACCCAGCTACTTCAGCTATCCAACAACATCGCCATTCTGCTGGACAAGGGTGCTGTGGAGACTGTGTCTCATCCAGAGAACACCCCAGGTTTTTACTCTCCCATCTTCCTCGTCCCCAAGAAGAACTCGGACAAGATGCGGATGATCCACAACCTGGCGGTGTTCAACGAACTGTATCTGGCAGAGCCTCCACACTTCAGGATGACATCCTTGGACCAGCTACGTTCCAAGCTGGCCCGCGACGATTGGATGGTCAGCCTGGACTTGCAGGATGCTTACCTACACGTTCCCATCTACAGGCCCCACAGGAAGTACCTGAGGTTCGTATTCCAATCTATGCATTACCAGTGGAAAGTCCTGCCATTTGGAATTTCCACGGCCCCGTGGCTTTTCACGCGAATAACGACACCGATCGCGCGTTATCTACATCTGCGGGGGATCGAGTTCGATCCCTACATCGACGACTGTCTGATGAGCCATGCTGCTCCTCTCGTTCTACGCAGACAGTCACAGTTTGCTCTAGATCTACTTCACCAACTCGGGTGGATAGTCAACGAGGAGAAATCCCATCTGATCCCGTCTCAGCGTCTTACGTTTATCGGGGGGTTTTTCCTCACGGACCTCGATTTGGTGAAGGTCCCGCCAGACAGGTGGGTCAGAATTCTGTCCTTCGCGAAGAGAGGCCTGTGCGACAGTATGACCCTCAGGGAGTGGCAGTCTCTTCTGGGTCTCCTCTCTTCCGCTCAGTATCTCACCACCAGGGGACGCCTGATGCTTCGGCCCCTACAGAGGTTTCTCACCCCGTTTATTCAGCGGGACGATCTTCAAGTGAGGTTCCCTCTAACAGCAGGTCTCCGTCCCTACTTGCACTGGTGGACGACCCAGTCGAACGTCTGCGAAGGAGTCTCCTTGACAGACTTCCCACCGGACTTCCAGTTGTTTGTGGACGCGTCACACCAAGGGTGGGGCGCCCATCTGGAGGACAGGACAGCAGCAGGGCTGTGGTCCGACGTACAAAGCCAGTGGCACAGCAACAACTTGGAGTTGCAAGCAGTGATTCTGGCAGTCACTCACTGGTTGTCGGTTCTGCGGAACTCGCGCCTCTTGGTGGCGTCAGACAACTCCACAGTGGTATGGCTGATAAAAAATCAGGGCACGACAGGCTCGTGGAAACTCCTGGACCAGACGTTCCAGTTGTTCGACCTATTAGACCGAAACCACATTCAGGTGAAGGCGCGACACATTCCGGGATGTCAGAACGTGTTGGCGGATGCTTTATCGCGACCAGACAAGCCGTCCCCGACAGAGTGGATGCTTCACCCAGAAGCATTCGACCTATTGTGCACAGGTCTACATCGTCCGCTGATAGACCTTTTCGCGACGAAGTACAACGCGCGCCTACCAGTTTACGTGTCCCCCCTGCCCGATCCGGCGGCATGGGCGGTGGACGCATTATCTCTAAGTTGGGAGGGGCTGGACGCTTACGCGTTCCCTCCTCCCATTCTGCTCCCAAAGGTAGTGGCGAAGATAAAGGCGACGAGGTCACTACGTCTGCTTTTGGTAGCGCCCTTTTGGCCTGCGAGAAGCTGGTTCCCCGTTCTTCGCGGCCTCGTATCAAGCGATCCAGTTCCGCTGCCTCCGTGGCCTCGACTGTTGTTACACCCGAACAGTCGGCTACCCCATCCGGACCCCGATCGATTTCATCTGTCCGCATGGGTCATTTACAGAAGGCTCTGAAATCAAAGGGGTATTCGGCACGAGTGGCAAGTGCCATTTCTCAAGCTCATAGGGTTTCCACTAGGTCACTCTATGATGACAAGTGGTTATCTTTTGAGAAGTTTTGTACCTCTCGTTCAAGGGACCCCATGAGTGCTTCTCCGCAGTTCGTGGCGGAGTTTCTTTTGTATCTGCGCAAAACGAGACATCTAAAAGGGGGTACTATCTCGACCTACTTGTCTGCCCTCAATTCTGTATTGTCAGTTAAAACAGACACTAAGATATCCAAAACACCGGAACTTATTGCAATGTTGAAATCATTCAAATTAGAGGACCAGAAGCAGAAGTTTCGTCCCCCAGCTTGGGACCTCAATCTGGTCCTCCGACACTTGCGAGGTTCACCTTATGAACCCCTGAGTGAGGCTTCGTTTGAAAACCTAACGCGAAAAAACGCTTTCCTCATCTCTTTAGCCACAGCGGCTAGAGTGAGTGAGGTTCATGCTCTAGACGTGACGAGAGTACGGTTTGAGACTTCTCGTCATGGGGCTGTTCATCTGGGGTTGCTCTGGAACTTCGTAGCGAAGAACCAGCTTCCAGGGCAACCGGACAGAAAATTTACAATTCCGCCTTTATCTTCTATCGTACATGAGTCAGAGAGAGAGGAGCTCTCTCTGTGTCCCGTAAGGGTACTCAGAGAGTACATTCGTCGCTCTTCGTCCAGGAGGAAGGGGCGTAAAAGGTTGTTTATACCCTTTTCAGCTGCAGCCAATGGTGAAGTCAGTAGGAACACCATTGCGCTGTGGCTGCGTCAAACCATTTTGGCAGCGTATGACGCTGAGGGTTTGCCTCACCCGGCGGCAAATAACCCCCATGAAATTCGAGCTCTAGCCTCGACTATGGCTTTGCACAGAAACATCTCTGTGCCCCAAATCATGGAGGGGTGTTTTTGGCGGTCCACTTCGGTGTTCGCCAGCCATTATTTGCGTGATCTGGCAGTAGAGGATGTGCAAGGACTACAATCCTTTGGACCGTTGGTCGTGGCTCAACAGCTCACCCGACCACGGTTGCACTAGGTAACTATGTTTACCATCACGCTAGCCTTAAGGTTCTTCCATGCTGTGTCAGGTTTTTCCTATAAGTGCTTTTGACTAAACGTCATTCTTCTCCTTACAGGAGTTGATGTCATTGTCTTGCCTCTTCTTGTGGGTGGGTCCTCTAAGAGACCTGCCCGCCATCCTTTACTGTCGGATCAACATGCAATATCTGAAGTGGGGTAAGTATTAAAAATTTATTAAAATCTAAATATTTTAGATATTTAAAAATACTTACCCCACTTCCAAGATTCAGCCCGCCCGGCGAGGACCGCCTCCTCCCCACAGACGTTCTCTTCTCGGACCGTAGTCAGGAAATGTGATTGCGTCACGTTATCACGTGACAGATTGGTATAGCCTACCGGCTATATCATAGCATCCTGTCTGCGTGTCGTTCACACTATTACTTCGTAAAGACAAGGATTCTACTCTTCCAATCTCTCATCGGAAGTACTAGGTAATATGCAATATCTGAAGTGGGGTAAGTATTTTTAAATATCTAAAATATTTAGATTTTAATAATTTGTTCACTCCCCTACTAACTTCACATGTTAAATTAAATAGTCAGATCTTCTTTCAATAGAAGGTACATTCAAAGCATGCCTGCAGTCAATATTCATGTCTGATTTCTTGTTACAGGAAGTTACGTCGGGAGTTTGTAGACGCAGAAGCTGAGTTGTCGGGGTCTGAGTTCGACAGCGACGAAGACCTGGATCTGGCTGAGGAGGATGACATCATGGAGATGGAGGCGGGTGATCAGGACATGACGCTAAACGAGGAGGAACTCCGCAACCAGGTCGGCCGGGCGCATCTGTGAGTACATAATTTTCACTGCAATGTATCAGTATGGCAGGAAAATGTTTAGTGTTTTAAAGCATTGTATGAAGAAATTGCTTGCCTTACAATGGAGACTGCTAATATTTCATTAAGACTGCATCGAAAAGGAGGCTGGAATGTTTTCATACAAATATTGATTGGCGGTTTATTTTTACATTCATCAATTTTGTCAAAAGGTGGTTAAATGTAACTAGCAGATTTGAAAATGTGTCTTTGGTAAAATGAAACAAAAATTAGCGGGATAAAAAAATTTGTAAGATTGTTTTTTCCAATAAGCTCCAAATCACTCTTTTTCAACATTCTTGACCAATTCTTAAATCTGATAAATCTGCATAGAAAGCAGTAAATATGTGAAACGAGAACTTGTGACAATTATAATATTAATTATTTATTCTTCAATATTCCAAATTGGTGTTGCTCGTTGATTGTCAAATTTGAATATTTTCTGGTTAAGCTCATGAAACGATTTGTTACACGACAGGAAGGAGACGATAGACTCTGACAAGCGTGAGATCATGCGTCTCCAGGAGATGTATCTACCAGACGGAGATCTCTACTCGGACGGAAACGGCAGGATGAGGCGGTTCAGGTGGAAGAATATGGGTGAGTGTCATGTTCATAGATGATCTTATATGTATATTTCATACCTGTGTATGTACATTTCTGTTGTTATATCATCATGGAAACAAATATGCACACGAGAAATCGAACTGCATTTCCTTGTCATTATAAACCTGCTTAACCCTTAACTTGCGGGTCCCGTAATTATCCGGGAGGCTCATAGAGAAAAATGTTAGACCCCTTGGCGAGATGCGTACGTTGGACTTAGTGCATTTACCGGGTCAGAAATAATTATATTTGCCCCCCAGGCGAAATGCGAGACGAAGTGTGTCCGTATATCGCCACATGAAAACTTGTTTACATACATCTCGCAGTTAGCCACGATAACGAGTCTTTGTGAATGTCCGGTCGAAATATCAAGTAAAATTCACACCAAATTGCGTGTGCATTGTTGACCCGTAACGCATCGATAATTAGCTTTACAAAAGGCCAATTTTGTCGTGCTTCGCTTCGAAGCCTTATTTCGCTTGGGGCTATTTTCACCCACGTGTTTGCATTGCCTCGGGTTTGTCTCGCCCGTACCTGCTATCTGCCTCGCATCTAGCGCGACGGGGAAAAAATTGGCAAATCGCCTTACTCCCGCACTTCATATCATGTGAGCGAATTGTTTGTTTTCAAAAAACAATACGGCAAAATAAAGGGGAAACAATGGACTACATTCCCATATAAAATTAGAAAATCTCAAAAAAATAATAAAGACACAGCAAGCGCCGTGAAAAAGGTCATGTTTACACTTCATAAATTTTGAAACAATCGGCGATTTTCACAACTTCTTACACATTTATCACGGCTAAAATACTGAATGCATTTTCATAATTTTAATATCACAATAAACCGAAAAGAATAATCTTTTATTCTATATAAAATGCACAGATTTATTCACAGAAATAAAGATACAATTTTACCTTTCTGAGAGGCATGTGAAACCAAACGGCACACAAACTAATCAACATATTTTCATCAGTTATGGTTCGAGGTTAGCGTTTATTTGAAAAGTCAAACAACATAACCATATTTGGGTTGACATGTGCTCATTTGTCAACTGGTTCGAGATTATGATTTCTTGGAAAAGTGCGATGAACGACCGTTTGCAATGCCGCATACATGTTGTAAGTATTGACGATTTTATAGGTGGAAATAAAGACAAACTTTACATAGCTATAGAATTATAACCAAAGGTCGCATTCTAATAATTTTTATATCATTGTGAAGCTAGACATCTTGTCTTCAATTCCGTATATAAATGGAAAAAACATAGAAAATTCATTCAAAGTTTCGGGTGTGTGAATTAGCCATTTGTGTACGGGTGTCGCTACTTGAATTTGTATTGAACGCCCGTATATAGTCCTTATTCGCCATGTAGATGCGGTATATTTCGTAAAAACGGTACCGGAATCGCCGCCTGGAAATTCCGCCAGCAGAGCTCGTTAGTGCCTAAACTCAAACTACTGCTGCGAGCTGCGAGCCTGTAAATTCCGCCACAGGGGCTAAAAATGGTAAAATATATATACGCAACGTAAGGGTTAAGATTTAAGCTGATATCATGGAAACTTTAGTATGTTTAATGTCTAAAATAACAACAATTTAATGATATTTCATTTTACAGTATTGTTTCCCTTCTCATTCAATCTTCTTCAATCTTGTCGTCGCTTATGATGGCGATAACGGCGTTAAACAATAACTCACTCAATCTTGTTGTTTTTCAATCTTCTTGAATTGAAACGTGTAGGAGCACCCTTGTTAGTTTCAGCCAATGCATATATACAAATGGTTTGAGGCAATAATACTATTATCAGCCAGGTTAGGGTTCTGGGGATATCTGTCCATAGATATGTCAAAAATACTAACATTGAGTAAAAAAAAACCCTGCTAATTGTGAAAATTCTTTAAAGTCATTTCTATTATTGTATATAAGGCAAAGGGGGATATTGCTGCCCTTGATTCCTATCTTAAGAGCAGCATTCATCCAAAGTTCATGTCTCCTCACTTTGCCCTTCTGATTGTTTCAGACGATGAGTCTCAGCAAGACATGTTTGACGGCGAGGGATCTGAAGACGAGGCACCGGAGGAAGATGCTGACGAACTTCGATGGAGGATGGAACGTTTTGAGAGAGAAAAGTTCTTGCAAGAAGAGAGGGTAAGCTCCTGAATTGCAGTAAAAGTTGAAACATTGCAACCAAGGTGATATCAACATTTATGATGCCTTTTTTTGCATTTTACCATTGCGCCTCTGGAGATATATAGAGATTATTACCCGAGGAAGTGTGTCATATGACTTTTACGAAATGTCTGTGAATATGTGTATTGCCCAAGCGAGGGTTATATATAGATTTGCATATGACGAACTTTTGAATTTAATAATTTTTTTATTATCCATTTTATTCCATTTGAATCACGTAAAATTAGCCAGGAAACAACCCACTTCTCTTGCGACGGCAAGTTACAGTGACGTCACGAACAATCGTTTTATCCAGTGAAACAATGGTTGCTAGGCAAACGTGGTATGTGCATATGTGCTCATATCAATAATATTAACTCGGTTATTTTCACAAAATATGGGTAATAAAAATTAGTACATAATGGATAAAATCATGGACTGATAATTCCTGATGTCACCCACCTTTAGAATGTTTTAACAAATTTATTCTTTAAATTCATTGAAAATTATGTTTCATGGACGGCATCCACACCTATCTGTCTCTGGAATAATGTATTGCTCTTGGTGATATTATACAATTATAGACTTCAGTTATTAGTGAATCAAATGGTTTATATACCTCAGAACAGTTATGTTTCCGAGGTGGATAAACCATTCGATTCACCAATCACTGAACTGTAACTGTATTATCATATGATTCATGAAAGTGTCAATTAAAAAAAACTTCTTTTTTTTTTTTTAATTAATTTATTTCACGAAAAACTTTTTTTTCTAATTTTACTTGTTAACCTAAAATTAATGACAACATAGAATTTGATTGAAAAATAAAAAGTTAATTCTTGAATAACTTAACATGATCCATTAATTGGCGCATTTTGGGGATATAACTAATAAAAGCAACTCTAAACAGAGCTCGTCACAGTGGTGATCTATTTTTGGCTCCAGGTCAATGGAGTGTTATGTCGACCTCGCGTAACGCTTGATGTCACCCATCTGAGATTGTTTGAATATCATGTGAAATAAAGTAGTATCACAAAAGAACTAAGTTAGGTTGACTTGTTTCTTTACACATAAAAGTTAAACAGGGATGATTTTAATTTTGATGCCTTGAAATTGCAAATTTGGTATAATTGCAGTATTTATGGTATTCCGATCTGATCTTTTTAATGTAAATGGTCTTTTTTTATCAGGAAAAGGAGGAAAATGAAACAGGAAGCCAATTCTTCAAACTTGGTAAAAAGTTTGCACTGAAAATAAAAGGTGAGTAAAAAAGATACATTTTACAACTGCTGTAAATTCATGAAAGAAATTCAAAAAGTGTTGTTATTAGAGTTACTCTTTGTTGGGTGGGGTGGGCCTGGGTCGGCGGACATATTAACAGCGATAAAGGCTGTGCAATATTATTGCAATACCCATATATTGCAATACAGAGTTGTGCAATACACGTATTGCAATATAAGATTTTCATATCGGAATATATTGCACCAACAAACATTAAGTCAAATTGATTCATTTATCTTGTAAAACGCACATTTACTGGCTTAACTTGTATTAAGAAAATTATTGTGAAGTGCTAGAATGTGTTTTGGACTATTTCAAATGATCTTTTTAAAAATCTGAAAGTCATTAGCATGTTGCAATATCATTGGCATTTGTTAAAATGGTTTCTAGAGAAATATCTCATTGTCAAAGGATCTTGCAATATATTGTGGTACGTATTGCAATACATATCGCAATACAAAAATTGAGGCAATACACAGCCCTAACAGCGATGATAACCAAGTTTTTCATCCATGCATGATGTGCATACTAGGGGCAATGTTTATGATTTACTTTGAGACAATATCTTTTTAAGTCCTTATTAAATCTTCAAAACTTTTCCTACAGAACCAGTCACTAAACCAGAGGCAGAGTTCAAGAAGCCGCAGAAGGCAGATAAGAAGGAGAATGCAAGTCCAGTCAAACTGATGCTTCGATCTGCAGTAAGTTGCTATTTCTTTGTCGGAAGTTTCAAGTTAATGACAGAAGAAAAACATAACAGAAGCCCTTAAGACTTTTTATGGCAATGTAAAGTTTATCTGCTTTAAATTTCAGCTTTTTGTTAAAACTAAATTTTCATTCCGTCAATATTGCATGTAGAGTATTTGCATACTAGACTAAGCAGGTGAATTACTGAGTAGCATATTTATTGCATATATGTGGGTTACACAATATGCATTTACAATAATTTCCACAAATTGCAGTTAAATTCAACACATTTCCTAATGAAGCAGTTATTTGTACCTATAAGTTTGCTCATGAATCTTATCTTGCAGAGTAAGAGAAAGGGATCTTTCTTGACCCGAAGCAAGGAGGCCTTGGCTAAAATAGCTGAGAGGACAAAATCCAGTGTGAATCCTAACGCAACAAGAAACTCAAGGAACTTTGTCTTCCAGCATGTGTCACCTGATAAATCTGATGCTCCGCAACAGGTAAATAAAGGATACAATCCCTGTCAGGTTGGGATAATTCCAAGATTAGTATGTTTAATTTTGAAGCAAGACGTCCATAGTTAGAATCTCGTAAGGCGCTCAGCAACTTTGTCTGCTGTCGAGAACAATCGATTTCTAATGCTACGTTGAAATGAAAATAATTACTTTAATTAGGTTAAGTTTTAAGAAAACTATTTTACTGACAACTTATGTACCTGTTTCCCAACACCTGTTACCTATATATCATGTGAAGTACTCAGTAACAATTATGCATTGAATTATTGACTCTAAAGCAGTTGAATCAATCAGTGCCAAAACAATCTGAGTGTTTAATTTACAGGAATTACAACTACTTAAAGTTAACAATCTTGGACTGTTGACTGAAGATAGGTTATCCTAGAATATTGCTCCTTGAGCATCTTAAATGTTGATGTTTACTTTCATTCTAGGTCCTCTGTTTATAATTTCAGCCCAAACCAGTGCCAAAACCAGCCGCAGTCAAGAAGAAACCAATGCAGCCTCCGGCGAAACGACAGAGAACAAAAACAGAGGACGCCAGACCTGGCAGCAGCATATTCAATATTTTGGAGAGATGATGACCTACGAATATTTTGATAATCTTTTATGTATGCATTGTAATAGGAGCAATGAGAAATTTGATGTTAAGAATGGCAAGTGGAAGTGAATATTCTAATATTTTAATATATTTTGAGAATCAGTCTTTTGTCATTTGCGGGGGCGCGGGGTGGTTAGCGCGTTCGGCTTCGGATCAAGAGGTCCGGGGTTCGAATCCCGCCAGGGGCACGGCAACTTTGTCTGCAGTAGAGAACTGTTCTACACGCAGTAAGGTTTGGGTGCAATGCTACACTGAATTTCAGTGCAGTACCACCCATGGTTCGCTAGTTCCAGCCGTTGCTCGCAGGTTTCACCGCAATGCATAACCACATGGCATTGCGGGCTTTCTCCCTGCCATAATACTAGCAGCCGCGATATAAGTGAAATACTCTTGAAAGCGGCGTTAAACCTTAACTCACTCACTCACTCACTTTTGTCATTTGCACTGAATAGATGATATATGAATGATTTTTTATGTATACATGTAATATGACCAAAAGAAATTTGATAAAATAAACGGCAGGTGGAAAAGAATATTCTAATATTTTAATGTGTTTCCAGAATCTGTCTTGTGTGATTTGCACGCAATAGAGAAGGTTATCATAAAATACTGCCTGCCATAGTAGATGTTGTTATATGAGATCAAATGATATTAACTCAACAAAGCGAGTGACTGCTCTGTGACATCACTCATATGCTTGCTGCCATCTGTCCCGTCCAGATGAAAAAAACTTCAACACAGCTCATGAACTCCTAACTTGGAATTCACAAAACCTCATTTAACGATGTAAGGTCATCAAATGAATATCTTGATGATTTTATTCAGGTTCTCAATAATTGCAACATTTTCATTTGTTCAACTATAAGTTATGTCATAAAACATGTTAATATCAAAAACGCCATCGTTACTTGTATTCCTATGCAGAAATAGTCTCAAAGCGTTGGATATTAGCCTATGGTTTGAGGTTATTCAATACATCATTTCAATTGTTATGAATCTTGAAAAAAATGCCCCTTGTGAACACTGGAGGATGAAGAGAGACTCTCCCAATGATATCTTCTTTGTAGATGTTGCAATATTTGGATTGTGACAATGCTATTTCATTATCAGTTAATGAATGATATCACAATGTTATGATCTCACTGAGTCCTCCAATCAAGTAATCAAGCATGCAACATCGTCTTTTGTATGTGCCGTTATTGCACATAAACTGAATTTAGATTATCTGAAGTACCTCTCAAGAAACCTACTGACACTTTTGTGTTCAGATATAATCACTGTTCTACTAAAACTGATGACAATTAATTTTGAATGATCATTGAAATGTCATGTCTTCTTCAGATATCAAATTTGTCAGCAAAGGTTGATTATAATGTCTTTAACAAGCCTCTGGTATGTGTAACTTCAGTCGGCACATGTCATGTGTGAAGATGAAAAGTCTTCTTTATGTAACAAGTAGTAAGAAATTGAGAGATCAAAACATTATTAAATGTTAAAGATTTTAAGTATTAACCCTGATATCCAAATCAAGCATATACGTAAGAATAGTAATATTAATAGTATATTTACTTTATGACTACATTTCATTTTGCTTTATTTTTAGTGGAGGAAAATAAGAAGAAAAAAAATGTTCTTTGTAAATATCTGTATAGTATTTATCATCAACCACATGTCTTGTATTATGTATGTAAGATAAATTTCATTTTATTTTATGACAAAAAGATCACACTTTGTCATTGTTTCATCCTGTAAATATTGATGTAAATATGTAAAGAGAAATAAAATACAAATCCACAAACTTTTGGTTTTTCTTGACTTGTTCCCAAAAATACCTGTAATACACACATTATTATATATTAGAATACTCAATTGTGATTATGATAGTTACAACAGATATGGAAAAAAACTTCCCCAAAGCAAGCTGAATCTCTTGCCAGTCTCCGTCACTGGCTGATTTCAGCCTTGCAGTATTTCCCTCACATTTCCATGCTAAGATAGTAGATTGCTGCACTTGAAATGCATAGTCCGCTCTGATTTCCTAGCACAGAAACCTTAAGGAAATACTGCAAGGCTTAAATGAGCCAGTGATGGAGACTGGCAAGAGTTATGCCTTGCTTTGGGAAGTTGATATCAAACTAAAACTGTAAAACACATGAATGTGAATAAGTTTAATTCAAGGCACAGTATCTGGCAGTAAGTGACAGTAGTGATAAGTGAAATTTTCATAGACTTGCCATGTATATTAATTAATATATGTCCTTGATTAAATGTTGCAAGATTAATTTTCATAATTTAGTGAACTCATTTGTTGTTTTTAAAACTAGATGTAATGTTATATGTCCACAAAGTCTGATGACGGATGTAGAACATCTTGTTTTAATAACGATTGTAATTTGAGAGAGTTTCTGAGTAGCATTATTTTTTTTTTAATGGGTCAAAATCATGGTTGGGGAATCTGTAAACCAACTACTGTTTCACCTATCGCCGCTAATGGCTGCAACATTGCCCAACGGCAAGTGGCGTTAAACAATAACTCACTCACTGTATCACCTTAAAACAAAAATACAATGCAATAACTTGAATGAATATCCAAAGAAAAAAGTTTTCAAGTCTTTTAAGGAAATTTTGAAATGGAATACACAAGGAGTTCGCGAAATGTTGTCTGTTCACAATGAACACTCCGAAAAAACGTATTTATTCTAAAAAAATATCAACATTTTAATAACTATTGAAAAGGAGCAACTGTTTTTTTTAAAAACCTATTTCCTTTTCTTTATTCAATAAAATGGTGATATTTTACGAAAGAACACTTTTTTCAGAGCCCTAGAGTAAGGCTATGGTTTTGTTTGAAGGATTTTATGTTGCACAATGTTGAACTTCATTTTATTCTTTTTCTTAAACATTACGCTCTACAGTCGAGTTATATGTTATTTTAGTTAATACTTTTCAGGTACATTATGATCAAATAAAAAAATTTAAATTAATGGTCAATGATAGAATTTGTTAAATATTGCAAAGAAATCATTGAATGATTTTATTCAACCAAGGGAGATAACTCCGAAATCTTAAAAACCAGGAAGTAAACAAAGGCACATGTCAACAGATTGTGCAATGTGTCGGCGGTGACAGTCGGTCACTGAAAGGAGTTGACAAAAGCTATCACGAATATTTCCTTTGGAGTATTAACAATGACATCAGAATTCGCACCCAAAATTGAAGATAGATCAGACGAAAACGAAGAGGTTGAACTGAAAACAGTGAAATTTTTCAGTGATGACACGTTTGTTGACAGCTCAATCACGAGGACAGAAATACTTGATTTCCAGGACGAGGGTTACTTACTACATAAATTGTTTACACCAGAAGAATGCAAACATTACATTCAACAGGGGGAGGAAATAGGTTTCAAGTCTATTTATGGAGCAAAGGATTCTGCCAGAAGCCAACAGAGGTACAACAGTATATTTTAACTTTTTTTTTAATTGGTAAATTTGTCATTACTGTAAATGTATGGATGAAAGTTTATTTTAAAATTTCTTGATAAGTTGCATTATTGGCATTCATAATTATGTCTATTTAAAAAAATAATAATAATTTGAGCACTTTTTTCAAATGGGTAAATATTTGGACATATTGTTAATGAAAGTTGAATTGGAAAATTTCCTGATAAGTAACGTTATTAGCATTCATAACTATGAAATCTGACCCTAATGATAATATAATGTTATAAATACTGAGTACTCTAAATGAAATAATGGGAATATCCTCTGTTTAAAAAATAAACCACAAAAATACCCACAATTTATAATAAATATAAAGAATAGTTTTCTATCACAGACAAAGTCGCCTCTCAAAGAAGTGCGAATACATCAAAACGACAGACTAGTGCCAAAAGTATTTATCGCTTTACATTATTTCCAAAGTCTTACAATGTAAAGTTGGTGTACCATGAATAATTTTTCCTGAAGTGAGTTCTGTTTGGATCATTGTAAAACTTGGAAGGTAAATTTCAATATATTCAGCTCAAGCTTCAATTAAAATTTCTAATTAAGATTTACCTAACAATATAACTATTTGCTATATGTATCTGTTTTGTTTGAATGTTTGTCCTATGAACTGCCATGTTAAACATGGGGAAATTAAACAGCAATATCAAGTTTCCTAAAAAATGTTCAAAATTTAACAAGGAAAATAATATATGGTACGTTAAATCAACATGAATTTCGAAGAAAACCAAGATATATGGATAGTCAACTTCTTTATTGCAATGAATGCGACGTTTTGGTGTAGATACTAACACCGTTATCAAGCAAGTGATACATGAATATGGTAGGAGGAGAATTTATATAGTATAGTGAGTATGTACAATTAACAAGTTGATGTACACTGGATTCCCAATTATATATTGAGGGGATAAGAAGATTAGGTTGATGTACAGGGGATTGGTTGTATAACAGATTAACAAGCGTTTGTACCCTTGAAGAGGTTGATGTACACTGAGATGTTAATTAGTGATTAGCTTAGTGATTACAAGAGAGTGGCCTGATGTACAAAGTGATTTTAAGAGAGTGGCCAGATGTATACAAGTGATGATAAGGGGAAAAGTTGTTGTAGATACTCTAAGAGCATGAAGCCAGATAAAGTACTAAAGACTGTCTTTGATAAGGTGATGAGCTTGGATACTTCACAAGCTGTTCACGAACAAACTTCACAAAGCTTGTGAAACTTTAAATGGCCCAAAAAAGTTCACAAACTCTTAGCTAACAAACTTCATGAAGACTTCACGGACAAACTTCATGAAGACTTCACGGACAATCTTCATGAAGACATCACGAACATATCAGAAAGACTTCACAAACAAAATCGAAGAATTCACAAACAAATAAACCTAGTCATGTAGTCAACCTCTTTATTGCTATGGGGGGCGGGATAGCGCAGTGGTTAGCACGTTTGGCTTCAGATCAAGAGGTTCGGGTTCCAATCCCGCCAGGGGCACGGCAACTTGTCTGCAGTAGAGAACTGTTCTACATGCAGTAAGGTTTGGGTGCAATGCTACACTGAATTTCAGCGCAGTACCACCAATGGTTCGCTAGTTCAGCCGCTGCTCGCAGGTTTCACCGCAATGCATAGCCACATGGCGTTGCAGGCTTTCTCCCTGCCATAATACTAGCAGCCGTGATATAAGTGAAATACTCTTGAAAGCGGCGTTAAACTTCAACTCACCTCACCTCACTTTTATTGCTATGAGTGTGACGTGTCGGTGCATCAATACCAGCTATTCAAACCAATCACATAGGCCTATAAAAACATAATTATCACAATTATATTCTCTTTGCTGGCATTACAATGAATCACGCGCTTGATAACGGCGCTCGTATGTGCACCGAAACATCACACTCTTAGCAAAAAACAAGTTGACTATCCATGGAACTCTCATTCAAAATTAGCACTTTATGTCCCTTTCAACCACAGAATAATGTTCAGAAGCCCTCAGCTAGCAGAGCGATTATGGAAGAGATTGGAACCATTTATATCCAACATCACGATCGATGGAGACCCAGCACAACAACACATCCATGGAGTCGAGTTCTTGCTACAAGGCACCTGGCAGCCGTACGCACTGAATGATGTGAGTGAGATTGGGATGATATTATGTTTTTAAAATATTTTTCATTTTCATGATAATAAATCAGGGCTCATGATAATGTTTTGAACTCGAGCATTTCACTTGTCAAAATCGAAATCCAGGAGTAAAATATCAAATGAAATCAAATTACTGTTAAGGTTTTTCAATTTGAAATTGTTGGCGGGATAATGCAGAGGTTAGCGTGTTCTGCTTCAGATCAAGAGATCTTGGGTTTTAATTCCGCCAGGGGCACGGCAACGTTGTCTGCTGTTGAGAACTGTTACATGAAGTAAAGGTTGGGTGCAATGCTTCAACGAATTTCAGCACCCATGGTTCGCTAGTTCCAGCCAATTCTCACAGGTTTCACTGCAATGTATAGCCACTATGGTGTTGCAGGCTTTGTCTCTGCAATAATACTAGCAGCCGTGATGTTAGTGAAATACTCTTGAAAGTGGTGTTAAACCCCAACTCAACTCACCTTGAAATTGTTTGTGATTGAACTTTTTCTTCTCGATAACATGAACAAGCAATTTTACTTCGTAGACCTACATGATCTCTTGACAATTGTGTACACACACACAGGAATAGAGGCTCTATATTTTTATGCAAGATGCCTCTAAAACTTTATTGGAGATGAAAAATTTCCTGAATACTTTCGCTGTTTTGGGACAAGCCCTACTAAAGAAAAATCAACTTGCAATGAAAAAATTGTTGTGCTTCGCTTCTTTCATTTCAACTCGTCGTGTATTTATAATCGCTGATCGTCACATTTGTGTGCAGATTCACTTCATTTCCTTCCATTTCGCTAATTTACGATGCAAATTTGTCTCTTTATGTGTGCTTTTCGATGCTTTTCTTTGCAAAAAGCTACACAATTTGAGACTAAAAGATCATAAGTGTAAGAATCAAATGGTACTTTTAAACAAATTTGAAACAAAAACATTTTCGTTATCATAAAATGTGGGAATCTTTCAGATAGATTTCTGAACTTTTCACTCTTCTTGCATGGTATTTTGATCAGGTGTTCACTCTATTGATCTCAATACTTGGTACATTTCAAAGAATACATATAGGATACTAAACAACTTTAGTAATACTATTTTTATTTAACAAGTAAATGAATTTTGAAAGCCCATTTTGCCCCTCCTCATGTGTGCTTTACCAAAATGACACAATCAATCTAAAGTTACACAATTAGCATACATATCGAATAATTGAGTATATGCATAAACGTTACCTTCAGAGAAATTTTTACACTCTCTCTTTCCACTTGTAAATATTATCATACATGTATTCAATTTGGTTTGTTGTTTCTAGATGTTCCGTCTCTGCCGTTATTTGCCCTCGGGTCACTTCAGTCCACATTTCGACGGTCACTTCTCCCAGAGTTCGACTGAAAGGTCACTGAAAACCTTCATGTTGTATCTGAACGAAGACTTTACAGGCGGAAGCACAAACTTTGTGGATGAGAAACAAGCTCTATACATGGTGAGTATTTTATGTTTTGGGCAATCTGATTAAACAACCGTTTTCTGAGATATAAAAAAAATAGTGCACCTACCGTGATACGAACTTATAGCAGAATCGGAGGTTTCCTTGTATTGCCAAACTGTCTGATAACAGCCCTTAGGATTGCATGTTCTGATTCTTTTCAGGTAGCCAATCACAGAATGACCAACAAAAGTTTTTGGTACGAGAAGCTAAGGGCACTAACTTTTGTCAGTTTTCGTAACGTGAGGAAGGTGTTGAAAACATGAAAATTTTACCTTCAATAATATGTTTCAATGCAGTCAGTTGTACCAAAATGTTGCAATTAATCAAAAAATTAGATATTCAAAGTTATTACTCGCCCGTGTAGGATATTGCAGTGTAATATTTATACGGCAATATTAAACTAGTGTAATACCGCCGCACATATGACGTCACAATAGTTTGCTGTTATGACATAACAATGAGAGTAACGTCGTCACAATGGCATCGGGCTTGCAGGAATCATAGTTTTGAGAGCCATGTCGGATATTTTGCTGGATTATTGGTGGGCGAGTAATAAACAGAATACTAAACTTCCTTCTATTTAATACCTTTTTAGCTCATCTGGCCTGAAAGGCCCGATGGGCTTATGGCATGGGATGGCGTCCGTCCATCCGTCCGTCTGTCCGTCCGTCCGTCCGTCTGTAAACTTTTCGCTTTTTCTACTTCTTCTCCAGAACCAATGACTCCAGAGAGCTGAAATTTAATGTACAGACTCCTTGGCTGAAGGGGATACTAAATTGTAGATTTGGTGACCCTGTGACCCCAAATGTGGGTCACAGGGGTCATAACCTTAAAAGCTATTTTCATCTTCTTCTCCAGAACCAATGACTCCAGAGAGCTGAAATTTTATGTACAGACTCCTTGGCTGAAAGGGATTCTAAATTGTAGATTTGGTGACCCTGTGACCCCAAGTGTGGCTCACAGGGGTCATTACCTAAAAAAAACTATTTTCATCTTCTTCTCCAGTCTCAATGAACGTAGAGAGCTGAAATTTTATGTACATACTCCTTGACTGAAGGGGATTCTAAATTGTAAATTTGGTGACAGTGAGACCCTAAATATTGGGTCACAGAGGCAATGACCTAAAATGCTATTTTCATCTTCATCTCCAGTCCCAATGGCTCTAACAAGCTGAAATTTTATGTACAGACTCCTTGGCTGTAAGGGATTCTAAATTGTAAATTTGGTGAGTCTGTGACCCCAAATATGGGTCACAGGGATCATAACCTAAAAGCCTATTTCAGTTTACAGCATCTTTCTGAGATTATATGTGCACTTCAATCAGTAAGTAGGTAAGGGAGGTAATTTTAAAGAAAACAGCTGAGTTAAAGGCATTTCATCTTTCTGATGTGAGAGTTCTAACATGTGCTTTGAGAATATAATATGTCTGATGAAAAAGAGATATTGAGAATTAAAAACTTAGAATTGGAGGTCTAACAAAAATTATAAGTCATATTTTATCTTTGTCTCACATTTCACATATGATTAATTATTTGTATTTTGCAAGTGAATTTGCTGATAAAGGTACACAAGTCTAAAAGTATTCTAAAGACTTAATACAGAATCTTTTATTAAATCTAATATAATGTTCTTTGTAATTTAAGAGTAAATAATGGAGTTTTTTAATATCTCAAGATATTGTGTAATTATTTGGAGAATTAATCAATTAATTAATGAGAATTTCCAGTACTAGTCAATTTGGTATACCTTATTTATATCATATTTTATACTTTATAACTGATTTAGTTTTCTATTAACTTTGCAGTTAATTTTATTCAATAGGAACAAGAAATGAGATAGATGTCTACATCATGGACATGTTTAATGTGAATCTATTTGAAATGAGAACTATTGAATACCCTTTGAAGGAATAACTTGAAGAGGAATTAAATTTTTTCATTTTACATGAGTTATGTGAACTGAATATGACTAGTGATGACTGGTGATAACATAGGACTATAAAAGAAGTAGCTATATGAGATTGTGACATCACACCTATTTTCATCATCTTCTCCAGTACAGAAACATAATTAATTGTAGGAAAAACTGCATCTAACATATAAATTTTACTGGCTGTGAGTCCAGTGTCTGCATGTTATGTAATTGCATTGTGTTGACCTCTTCCTGGCAAAGGATGAAAACTGATAGTTACACAAAGGTTTCAGGTTACTTCAAACTTCTGTGCAGCACTGTGTTATCATAGACTGTGCGTGAGACTGCTTTAGTCTTCCACTGACTCTAAAAAAGAATTTATTCATAGAATATCACCATTTTATCAAATATTGAAAAGGAGCCTATAAGAAATGGTGAAAAAGAATTTACTAAAAAAAAATCACCAATTTATTAAGTATTGAAATGGAGCCTATGAGAAATGGGATTTTCAAAAATTGAGGCTCTTATTCATTATGTAATAAATGTTGGTATTGCCATAATGCAATTAAGAATTAAAACAATATAATGCAAAGGTGTATGATATTCATAACGAATGTTGATTTATGTGTAACCAATTTTGATAATAATTAGCAGGGGTCATGACCTAAAAAGGTTTTTTTCATTTTCTTCTACAGCCCCAGGCCATTATTGCAATAGCTGACAGTGGTGAATTGTATGCAAAGAATTGTACCCGGTATATTCATTATTATATAATGTGTGTACGATCTTAAAAAATAGTATGATCTCTCCACCACATTATTATATGTTTGATACCAGCAATTTATTTCCAAGCTTTGTGTTGCTCTTTCAACACATATATATAGCAGATTGGCAAAGTTATGGTAACAAAATATTTTTAAACTGCTTTAATCATTTCACTACCTAGATTCTTATTACTACATTCCATTATCTGACCATTGCTATAAAGTCCACTCCATAACATACCCCACTTATTATCTCCTGATGAGCTACAGAGGCCATGGCTCTATTTTTTATTAAACTCGTGAATGATTGGTATCAAACTCGCTTTCGCTCGTTTTATACAAAATCATTAACTCGTTTAATAAAAATGGTATTAAATAGAAGGTCGTTTAGTATCCTCTATAAATGATCTAGACACTGTTTTGTTAAATTTCAATGACATTTTAACATCAGTGTGGAGTACAGTGTAGAGGTTGGCGACAAGACAGACAAGACAAGACAAATGTTTATTAAAGTCTCACCCCAATACAGGATAAAATACAGTGAATATACACACATAAAATGGACCATCCACAAGTGGGATTATGAGGGTTAGCAATGACACATTATGCTGGCCTCTCATACCAAAGGCCTAGGTTTGAATCTCGGTGAAGATACCAAACATTTGTGACCTGGGTCTCATACTGTGTTGTGTCCCTGGGCAAGGCACTTCTTACACATTACACTCAGTCCACCCAGCTGTATAATTGGGTACCTGATAAGCGAGTGTACATGACTTTGTGTAGCACTTTCGGCAGTTTCGAAAGTACAATTCCGTCAGGGTAATAATGTGAAGCACATAGAGCATGCATTCATGACATTGTGGATAACTTGTGCAGTATAAATATTCATTATTATTGTCTTTGTTTTAGGATGAAAGTGGAAAATACTGTGCGGAAGACAAAAATATTATCTGTCGCATTCAACCAGAAGCAGGAATGGCAATAGTCTTCAACCATCACCGCTTGCATGAAGGACAGAAGATTGGGTAATGAAAAACTGCTTTCATATAACATTAATTAATTCAAAAACATATGTAATCCATCATATCAATGAATAACATCATTTTAAAAGAACATTTTGCAACCCCGAAACAGCACAACATCAATATACAGGTAAATTCCTCATACAAATTAGAAATTTTTCAAGTAATGATTAGGCAGGGTTTACGCTACATACGTTTTTTGGATGCGATGCGTTAATAATAATCGCACCAGAACGCAACACGTTATTTTCAAAGAGTTGTCATACACACCGTCGATTTTTTTCATGCGTTGCAATGCGATGCGAAGAAAATAGAACCTGTTCTATTTTATGCGCATCGCATTCTCAATCGCATTGGAATTCCCTATATGAATCATATTTCATTATCTGAAAGTGGTATTTCCCATCACATGTAGGCAAAGCAGTCATACAAATATTATGCCAACAGACGTGCACATCAATACATACAAACATGCATTCAGACTTGTATACATACATACATACATACATACATACATACATACATACATACATACATACATACATACATACATACATACATACATAATTACATCGGTACGTACATACATACATTTGTACTACATACATGTACATCAAATTATGTACTGTATAAAACCTGTACATACACCCATTGTACATACACCTACAGTAATTAAATACATCTGTTCATACATACATACATATACATGTACATGTACATACATTATAACAAATGGAACATTAAAATCGCATGCAAAACGTGTCTAGTGTAAACTCCCAAATCGCATGCGTCAACGCAATGCGATTTATTCGGACATTGTGTAAACCCCGCCTTAGCAGAAACAAAACCAAGTCTGTACATTTGGTCATATTTGAACAAAATTTCAAAAGTATATCGTCAAAAAAAATCTTTTGAGTTCTAACCCCAAAAGGCACAACACCATTGCATAGGTAACATCCATACCAAATTTGAAAACAAAGTCCAAACTTACCATTTTTGGTCAAAATTAAAAAAATTATTTAATCTTAGGAGTTTAAATTCCTAAAAAGCCCAACACTACCATAACTTCCATACAAAATCTGAATAGTTTATGAGTTTGTTCCGGAAAAGTTTGGATGGACAAACACGTACAGCACTATATCTCCCTAACTTAACGTAGCAGGGTACAATAAAATTAAATTTTAGAGGTATAATTATAAACAAAACTCAGTCCACCTATGGTACTCATATATTCACAACCGATGAAAAGCAATAAATTCATATGATATGACCATGTTTTGTTAAGCTTGATATTAAAAGAACTATTTACTTTCAGAGATGGACAAAAGTACATTCTAAGAACAGACATAATGTTCCGAAACATCAGCGGCAATAAACAATCTAAAGAAGATGAGAAAGCTCTCGCTATGGTTCAGGAAGCGGAGAGATTGGAGGTATGTGTCCTCACCATGTCGCGCATTTCGTTGAGTCATACACTGTTCTTTCACATATCACATATAAGTAATACATTCTCACACTTTTAATTATATTCAAAACATTTTCCTTGTAATTGGTATGTTAGATCAGGCAAAATTATTGAATTGGTTAATGGATTTTTTAACAGAAAAATGTCCGGAGACTAAAAAAAGCACCTTTGCTACAATATAGATGGAAAGTATTCAAGTAAACTAAACAGACACAGAATTGAATACGAAATCATAATTTTTCACTTATTTTGTCATGAAAATCTGGAAACATTTTTAATTGGGAGGAATCATTTGGCAACATTTTTAATTGGGAATGAAAATTTGACAACATTTTTGTCTGGGAAGGATTCTGAGTAGCATATTTTCCCTCCAAATGTGTCAAAATGATCGTAGGAGGTTGAACTGTAAACCAACTACATTATTTTTTGCCTAATTTTGTCATCTCATATTTTGCTTCTTCTGCGTTACGATTTATAATATGTATTTTTTGGATTGACATGCCAAGGACAATTTTAGCGGAAAGTTTTAAATGTAACTGTTTTCATTCAGTATATTTTCGCATCTTTTAA
This sequence comes from Gibbula magus, assembly GCA_936450465.1. NCBI lineage: Eukaryota > Metazoa > Mollusca > Gastropoda > Trochida > Trochidae > Gibbula > Gibbula magus. Next base: position 23,951,917 of record OW388291.1, on the reverse strand, counting down.
ATAACTACATTCAATTCTTAATTAGATTTAAAATTTGCAGTAGATAAAAACTCGAAGAATTTTTGCAGAAAAAACACAAATTATTCTAATGGGCAACTTTACATACCTACATTAAGATAAAATTGATAAATTAATAGTATCTGATGATTTTACTTATTGTATACTTTTAGGCAAGTGGGGATTGTATGGAAGCTGCAGATTTATACAGGAAAGCATTCAAGATGTCACCCAAACTGGCGGAGTATTTTGGAAACTGATGAATCCTAAATGATAACTTAATATCAGCCATTTTTAAAATCATGATAAGTCTGGGCCGTGTTCAAGATAGGTTTCAAAGTAATCGCTCAATTAGCGATTACTTTTAAATCTCTCTTGAACGCGATTGCTCAATGTAGCGCTACGTAGCAAGGCGAGCAAACTTCGAGGAATTTGCACTGTGTCGTTCAAGAGAGAAGAAGCGCTCATTGAGCGCTGCATTGAGCGATCAATGAGCGCTACAAAGCGCTTCATTTTGTTGAACGGCCGGCTGTTGTAGTGCATGAAACCAAACATCAATCAGGTCAAAGGTCACACTTGTACCTTGCTGCATCATGGGACTGTTGACAAAATCACCACTGGGGGAAGCAGACGTTAAACTCTAATCCAACAACAGCATCCCGAGACATGATTTCTGTGGAGCAGTACTCCGTCAAATATGAAGTACGGCAAAAGTTTTATGTTGGAACTGATTTGAATGAGAATGTGTATAAACAAGTTTGAAAAGTAGCCAGCAACAAGTGTTATTTTATTTTGTCGGACGGCCCTATTTCACACTTTGTCAAACTTCTTCAAAGGACTGGGTGCATCTAGTCACGTGGTGACAAGATTAATCACTTTTCTACTGTTTTATACAATAACATTCATCATAATACTCATCCTTGGGCTTACATGTCAAAGGACATAGAACAGACATAATGTCATTGCACCTGGGCCGTGTTCAAGATAGGTTTCAAAGTAATCGCTCAATGAACACTCCTCTCTTGAACGCGATTGCTCAATGTAGCGCTACATAGCAAGGCGAGCAAACTTCGAGGAATTTGCACTGTGTCGTTCAAGAGAGAATGAGCGCTCATTGAGCGCTACATTGAGCGATCAATGAGCGCTACGAAGCGCTTCATTTTGTTGAACCGCCGGATGGTTTGTGATTTATACTTTATGTTTTTTTTATGGTTATGGAATTTATAGTTTAGGCTATCCTTTTATACTATAAAATAATTTTATTGCATGTTTTTTTACGATAACAATTGTTGTTTAACAATATTTCACCCAAACTGTAAACTGTCTGATGCAGTGGTTAGCATGCTGGCCTCTCATCCCAAAGTCCCAGGTTTGAATCCCGTAGGAGACACCAAAAATTTTTGACCTGGGTCTCATATTGTTTTGTATCCCTGGGCAAGCCACTTCATCCACATTGTACTCAGTCCGCCCAGCTGTTTAGGCAGTAAAATGTATATTATTTTGTTATCATTAAATGAGGTGGAGCCTATTTTGTCATGATAATGTCCTCTATCAAAGCATACTGATGACATCTCTTAAACAATCAGGCACTTTCTTGGGGGATAAGGATTAAGTGCATCTTTGATTTTGGCCCGAAACATGCTAAAATGGAAATATGTAAACAGGCTTTTGATTAAGCCACCCCAACAGGTGACAAAACGTTATTAAAGCTGTTTGAAGATGTCACCCTTGGTTTTTCTGTATGTTTGGACGATATTTCTTTTACCCTTCTAATGTTACTGAATTAGTATATCGCCCAACTTCCCAATGCAAGGCATAACTCTTGCCAGTCTCCATAACTGGCTGATTAAGGCCTTGCAGTACTTCCTTAAAGGATAGATAAAATGACATATGGTCCAAATCGGATTCATTAAAATGGGATGTCAATTTGACAATTGCTCGATTTTAAATTTCTGAAATTGGTCCATAAATTACTTATATACAGCTTTTTAAAAAAACGCCTGATTTAGCCCCGGCGACCAGAATGAAAGTCTGCGGGGGTGTGGCCCGTGAAGGGATGACTTCTGTGACGTATCTGGAGGAATCTGATTTTCGGAGATAGTCATAATTCAACGTAATTTCGCAACATTTTGATTGTTAATTTCACAAAGAAATCTTCAATAAACCAACTTAATTTCCCCATATATCGAATGTTTAGATATCCAACTAGGTAATTCCACAGATGACAATTACACAATTATTACATAAACATGTCTTTTTGGCGATGTAATACACCTCATAAATTCATTTAGCGGCAGTGATATTCATCATTAATTAATTAACGAGACTCGGCGGAGTAGCTGTCTAGCCTGCCCCGTCTGTCGCTTATCACAGTCACGCCTCAGTGAGCATTTTCAAAATGATTGCTAAAACTAATTGCCGTAGTGTTAAAATAGGTGAATTAAAATCGTCTTAATTAATTATTGCAAGTGTATATTGTCTCGATTTTATGCTCAATTGATTCCGATATACAATATACGTCGAGGTAATCATCTGTCATTCTGGTGCAGCTATTCACTATCTAGGCACAACAAAGCGAGGGAAATACCCCAAGGCTTAAATCAGCCAGTAATGCAAGTTCATATTTTGGGTAAAGAAAAGCATTTGTGATATTTGTACTTTTTCATGGCAATAAATCAAATTTGAAACTCAATGTCTTCATTGTGTATTGATGAAATTTAACAACCACTGTGCATTTTATCAACAGAAGGGAAATTTGCTCCTTTGCAATCTGATCTCAAAGTTTGAGCCATTAACGTAGAGATTTGAATTGTAAAACTTGGAGCCATTAACATAGAGATTTGAATTGTAAAACTTGGAGTGTCACCTTGATATTCTATTCTAGATGGGCACTCTCAGTCTTAACCATTGAATATTATTGATGTAGTTCAATTATCTTTGTACAAATCCAACTCATTTCCAGGGAAATGAGAAAAAAAGAAAAAGAAAATATCAAAAGACAAAAGACTCCTCTTCTGTGCAAAAAGTATCAGAAAGATAGTGAACAGAGTTCTATCCCTGTATATGGTGGAAATCCAACTCATTTCTAAGGATAAAAAAATCTATTCAGTCAGTCTGATTAAAATCGACCATTTTCCGAGGAATATAGTTGCAAATTAGTGCATCTACCGGGATAAAAACCAGGGTCGGATACAGCTTTTTTTAAAACAGGGGCTGTACTTTTCCACTGGACCCGTCCCTGAAAACTCATATTGTTCTGAGGTTTCCTTGCCAAACTGTTTGACAACAGGCCGTAGGCTCGCATGTTTTAAAGTTATTAGCCAATCACAGAACATCCAAAAGCTTTTGGTACGAGAAGCTAGGGGCAAGTGACTTCCAACAGTCTAACTTTCCTCGGTTTCCGTAGCATGAGGAACGTGTTAACGAATGATTCTGAATGCTTTCAAAACTGTGACAGCTGAAAACCATGTGATTTGTCAGCTATATGACTGGGTTTTGTCTGCACTAAACTGGTTCGGAACACACGCCTATACAGGATGTTCTCAGACCTTGTGCAGAGGAATCTACAGAACCTGTTCGTATACTGGTAGATGCATTATTTTGCAAATTTTATTCCTGGGAAAAAGGTCAATTTTTAATTAGACTGTGTATTCAGTATTCGTTTGAGTTTTGCTCTGGAATAGAAATGATTACAGAAAGGACAACCATCAGATTACAGTGATTAAGAGGCAAGAAGTTGGTGTAATAGAGAAGATATTTATGGATGATCAACTTCTTTATTTAACAATGAAAGTTTCAACCTTTCATGTCATCTCATCTTGTTATCATACCAACATGTATCCTGTATATAATCATCATCTTTCCCATAAAGAAACGTGACATTGTTAAATGAAGAAGTTGAGCATCCATAAATATCCTTGTTACCACATACCAGTGTGATAAAAAAGCACAAGACATGGCCCTTGCTGAGGGTTGAGATCTTCACATTGTGTGTTATAGATCTGATTTTAATGAGATTGTGCGTGTGAAACCAGTGTAGTTTTGAAAGAGAACAAGACCCTAAGATGGAAAAAGCTTGTTTATTATTAGCAATAAAAGCAAACTGTGCCCAAAAAGACGCCCTTACAAGACCAGCTTCAAGGGAGACAAACACACTAGTACACCACAGGGAGGCGCGATCAACACAAATAGTGTAATAAAAATTGTAATTTAACATAAGTATTGATTTTAAAATGGCACATTGTTAAGAAATATACATAAAACATACAAATTTATGAAAAATAATTTAGGATTTCTTGAATCAATAATTTCTACACTGGCAACAAATAAATTGAATTCATTTCGAAAAATTAACAAGCAAATTTATATAAAATAGCATGTCATTTGTCATATTGGATTATGTACACATTCATATATTTTATTCAAATTTTAACCGTCTATATGACCAACACAATTTTTACCATAAAACATCAATTTCTAATATAAATAAGTGAATTATCATTCAAAATGGAACAAGGGTACACATACTATCTATTCAAATTTTAAATCAATTTTCACACTTCCAAAACAGTATTGTAACCATGATAAAATAAAACTAGATGCTGCTAATAATCATTTATAATAATAATAATTTTTTAATTTCACACTATACAAACTAACCGAATGCTGAAAGTGTTCAAAATCTTGGGGTAAAATTCATATTTGACCAAAATAACTTTATAATAACATTATAATGGAATAAATTCAGACTTTGCAATTTAAGCGATATGCTCTCTGCCTGTCGACAAGCTCCAGCATTTATACCAGTTTAACTTGCACCTTTCAAGCGTTTATAAGCCAGTGAACAAACACATTATGAAATCTATTTCTTAATTAACATCACAATACAAATAATACTCATTATAGACAAGACATTTTAAGAAAAATAATTTTCAAATAATAACAAGTTATTATTTAATTAAAAACAATTACATAAGTTGAAATGAAGTTTATAAAAACATATTTATTGCTCAGACTACGAAGTTGTTGACTCCACTTGGTAAATGCAATACAAAATACTTATGACAAACAAGTAGAAAAGTATCAAATAATATTATGACCTTGAAGAAAAATATTACTTAGGTAAAATTTGATTGTCAATGATAACTTTCAATAGAAACATCCAAATTGGCTTATGTGGTAAACAGAAAATTGTTTTGAAACTTCGGAAATAGAGTTTTCCATGGTGCACATAAAAACTTGTTGTAAAAGTGACAAGGACAAACCAAGAATTAGTTTTAAAATTAAAAATATTTAAATTCAAATAAAATAACGAACTGCAACTAGAATACAATAAATAGAAATTGTTAGAAATTCTGTATAAGAATTTTAAAATTGAGAAAAGGATTTTCAAAATGACAGTGAAATAGATTATAGTGAATACTGAGGGTAAATATCAGAGTTATATTTACTTTCCATGCTGTGCAACTTGAAATCAACAGTGCTGATTAACCATATACACAAAGAAAAAAGTTAAGCACCCCCTGATATTTGTGATGATATCTTTCTGAGAATATTTTAAATAGTTAAAAAAAGTTCTTTTATGAGAAGTGTAGTGTTTGTGTTATATGTTCCAACCAGTGATGCGTGACAGCCGCGCCTACACGTTTGGGGCATGCACGTGCAACATGCTACACTCGAGGATCACAAAAGCAGTATGACACAACTGCATTTGGTGGTATGTAACGTTGCTTTCCATAGCCATTCAAGCACATCTATTGAACATGGCACGAAAACGATTGTCAATGGATCTCAGAAATCAAATTATTGGTATGCACCCTGCAGAAATATCCTATAAGGCGATAGGACGAAATCTGGGCTAGCATTACACTGTTGTTAGTCTTTTAGTCCGGAAGCATGCGCAGACAGGAAGTGCAATGGACGGTACAAGGTCTGGAAGACCTACTGTCACTTTACACCTCGAGAGGACTGGCATCTTCTGCGACATGTACGCCGAGAACCCGTCCTCAGCTGAAACGTCTGTGGTTACAAAATCGAAACATCAGCACCAAAACAGTCAGAAATCACCTCAAATCGGCAGGACTAAAGGCAAAAAGGGTAATCAAATGTCCCTTGTTGAGAGACAATCATAAACGTGCATGTTTGGCATGTTGTTTGGACAGACAACACTGGAATCTGAGGACCTGGCGGAAAATCCATTTGTCTGACGAGTTGATTCTTGCTCCATGTTACTGATGGGCGTGCATGTGTTTGGAGACAGAAGAATACAGCTTATACCCCCATGAACATCCAACCAACTGTTGCGTATGGAGGTGGCTCTGTTATGGTATAGGGATGACGGTCTCATGACTGCAAGCTGGATTTGGTCACCATCAGAGGCAACTTAACAGGAGCTCAAAACATCCGGGACGTGCTACAGCTGGTCATTCTTCCTCATTCGATAACCATGCACTTGCTACACAACCACAGTACATGGACGACAATGCCCAGCCTCACCGATCACGTGCCATTGTCGATTACATACAAGCCAACGCAGTGACAACTTTACCCTGGCCAGCAGTAAGCCCAGATCTGAATTCTCTGGAGCATGTGTGGGATATTCTAGGGCGCTAATCCAGGTCCAGAACCCTCCAGTACAGAATTTACATGAGTTGGAGGCAGCTCTGCACGCTGAGTGGATGTTATTGACACAAGAACAGATCCAACATCTGACTGGAGGCATGAAACGTACGGTGCAGTGTGTCATCCGGGTACGTGGCGGTCCTACCAGATACTGATCATTCTTATTGAACTAGGGTCTACAAAGAACATTTAGAAGAGACAATACCAATACAAATGTGTTTTGTTTCACTTGCAGCTCCATACTTTTGTGGACATTGTTTCATGATAAAAACAGTACACGTGTAAACATGACGTCATCGCTATTAGATAATGATAACAGCTACATATTGTTGCGTTTCTGTCTTGCCAGATGGCTGTTCTATATGAAAACAAAATAATCTCAGACTAATTTAGGGTCATAGCAGAGCTTACTTGTTTCTGACATTCAGCTATATGAAAATATCAGGGGGTGCTTAACTTTTTTCTTTGTGTATATTTCCCCTCACAAACTGACCTCAAATGAGCGCCACAACTTAGCTAACTTTATTGCTTTATGTGTACATCCCTCTGCAAGGCAGATCTAGTGTTAGGCTCCACCATTTGTAAATTTAAGCCTTGCCGCATTTCCGTCACTTTCTTGTGCTAACATATTGGCTCGCTGCACCTCAACTGCATAGGCTCTGATTTGCTAGCACAGAAGTGTTATGGAAATGAAGCAAGGCTTAAATTGGCCAGTGATGGAGTCTGGCAGGAGTCATGCTTTGCAGAGGAATGTTTACTTGGTGTAATGAAGGCATCGCTATACAGTTTTAAGGTTATAGACGGGGGCCAAAGAGTTCCCACTTCAGGGAGCAAGTGGAGGTCAGATAGTGTTTTACCCAACACTTAAAGGTGATAAGCAGGACCGTAGCACCAATTTCGGGAGTGGGGGGGCTGGAAATTGGAATTTGTAGGGGGGGGGGGGGGGGGGGTGGTTAATACAGCTTTGTACCTAAACTTACTCATACTCTAAAGGTACGCTGGGTAAACGTTGTATACTTGTATACTTGCAGTATGCGTTATCCTCTTGCACTTACAGAATTTTCTTCACTTCTTACAAAGTATATAGAGCCAGTTGTGTTTATTGTCATTGTCTATTTAGATACGTCAGACACGATACTTGTGACTTATATAAAATTTTCAGAATTTTCTATAAATGAAAATTATTTTTTTCTCTCACAAAGTTATTTGCAATGTCTTTCAGGTTGAAAAACACTTTGGAATAGAGAGCGAAAAAAAAAAAAATCTCCCTAAAATTTGTGGGGGGGCCAAGCCGCCCCTAGCCCCCCCCTGTTGCTACGGGCCTGATAAGGGCCATGATGATAAGTCTTTCTGTTTAAAGTAGCCCATATACTTGGCAGTCAGTCTGTAAAACTCATGTATCCCTACGCAGGGTGCAGAAGGTGGACTGATCAATTTAAGAGAGGCTGTTTGGTCACTTCCGGGTCCAAGATATCAATGTTTTCCATGTGTGAATTTCATGAGGTATTATTTCGATCAGTTGTAGCTCGTTTAAAACATGGTGAAGGTGTAGTATTTCAGTTATCTTTTGGTCAGGAATATGATTGTCAAGCTGTTAGTAGTAGTGTAATGTGCCAAAATATTCTCGTTTAAGTTTGACAGGCCAAACAAGGTTGGCCGTTTAACATTGGAGTCAATGGGGAAAAAAACTGTATAACGAGACCGAAAACGTCATCTCCCTATAATGATGTATACAAATGTTACAATGATAGGGCGCGGCAAAAAGTTGTAAATAAGTGGAATGTAGATTTCAGATATGAAAATGATATAAACTCCAAAATACGAAAAGCATATTTCTCAAATTCAATTGTGAACACAAACATTTCATTTAAGAACAAAATATATAACCTGAATAAATTTCTCCAATCCTGATATTAGGTATGCAAAATAGTCTCTCAAATGATAGTTAGTTTAGAAGTTAGTAAAAACTGGAAATCAACCCCCAACCAAATTTGTGAAGGGATGCAGCCTTCTTGTCGAATGAGAATTCAAAATGAATAAAATATGCATGATAATGCATAATGAAAAAAATAATGAAAAAAAATCTGTATCACTATTTTGTGACTGTCAGTTATAATTTTAAACAAAAATACAATTTTCTCCTAATGAAGTAGTTAATACTGCTAAATCAGCTCAGGTGGAAGCGCTCATAAAATCTCCAAGTTAATACTCCTGGGCCTCCTTTCACAAAGCAACCTTTACTAAGGTTAACCTTAACCCCCATTCTTACGTTCACCTGAGTGCTTTGTGAAAGGAGGCCTTGAACCGTTAAACTTATGCTTGGCAGTAACACGTTCAAATGTTCAAATTTTGAGTTTTGATTTTCACTTAATTTTTAACCACTCTGATGTAATATTAAAACACAGGAGATTCTTTCAGAAATAATGTACAAAAGTATCAGCTGTCGAGTAAGATTTTGGTGAATTAAAATAACTAAATATGTAACTTAATTTTCAAAACATATATTGCAATTCATTTAGAATATTTTTCCCTTTGTTGTGAATAGTAATTAGGTTAAATATTTTTGAAGAAAAAATACTAACAATTAAAACTTTGGTAGTTATAATAGGAAGATAGTGTGCCATTCATCCAAAACTGTCAGAAGTAGCATTTTCTTTTGGGGGTTATACCCCATGTCTTCAAAATGTGACCAAAAAAAATTAATTAAAAAATGTCAAAGGGTCTAAAAGGCATGCTGTCAACCAAACTCTGGATCCAACACGGCATAATCCAAACATCTTTAGTTTTTCTTTTCGCAACTACACTTGTGGGCAAAAGAAAGTATAGGTACAACTATGCAAGATATTTTGATGAACGAGTGATGAACACCACTGAAACGTAGTTACACCATGTCTCTAAAAGCCAACTGAACTGAATTTGTAATTTTTGAAGCATTATCCGTTGTTTTAAAAAATCGGTGTTTGGAATGTCCTTAAACAGGAGAGTTAAAAAGATGTCTTTCTGGCTTGTTTTATGACATTCTGCAGCAACGATGTGTCATTGATTTAAAGTCCAAGAAGGTACATTATGCTAACATCTTTTATTAACATAACTTCCATATTTCATAAAATGTTACCTTCAATACCAAACCATGAACTACAGCATGTGTGTTGAAAAATATGTAAAATATAAAGTATCATACTCTCATGAATGCAAGTTTGTATATATATTTTTACAAGATATATCCGCATCACAAACATTTATAATCAATTTTATCCTGCAGACTTATTTTATGTTTGATTTGGTTGAAAATAAGGCATACTTTCTTTTGCCTGCGAGTGTATTTGATCGCCTCCATTTCACATACATAATTTTTTTATAAACATAAGGATAATGCATTGTTAATGTTATTAAGCAATAGAAAATCACAATTCTGCTCACAATGTATAATGTTTGAGACAAAAATATTGGGACTTGTTAAAATCACAATCTAGCTCAAATATTTCAACAAAACAATTTGACATCATTGGAATTCAAAGATCTTACACATAACAGACAAAGTGGAATTAAATACTAGTATTTCAAAATTATTCTCATGTTTGAATACTAAAGATAACTATTCTATCATTGACAAACATGACAGTTCATGAAAGCTAAAATTTATACATTGTAAGATATATATATATATTAGACATTTAAAATATTCATTATCATTTTATAAAATCAAGTGAAATATTTAACATGTGTTTGCATAACACAACACTATCACTCCCAGATGGTGGAAAAAAATCATACAATATTTTCAATTTGATTTGTGCGAAAATGACTTTATGTTGTTGACCTCTGATAATAACAAAATTATTAACAATTTTTAAAATAAGGACTCTAAAATCAAGATATAAAATCTCCTGTTCCCTTCTGTTCATCACATGAACTTGAGAAAGTCGTTCTTTACAAATGCGATGATTTGCAAATATATTCCCAAAATTCTCACATAAATCACTTCCTCATCGGGCAATCTAGGATTCTAGTCCAATTACTAGATTCTCACTTACTCCAACTTCGCTCAGAAGGAAATTCTTGTGCTAGTCTCTAACACTGGCTTACTTTAGCCTTGCTGCAATTTTGTTGCATTTTCTGTGCCAGAGATTTCTCATTGCACAGTGTGATTAAAATCAACTGTTTTCCGAGAAATAAAAGTTGCAAAATAGTGTCTCTAACTGGATACAAAGTCATATTGTTCTGAGGTTTCCTTGCAAAACCGTCTAATAACAGCATGTAGGCTTGCATGTTCTGACCCTTTTCAGGTAGCAAATCACAGAACGTCCAACAAAAGCTTTTGGTGCGAGAAGCTAGAAGTAAGTCAATCCTAGCAGCCATACTTTCTTTGGTTTCCGTAACATGAGGAACGTGTTAACGAATGATTCCAAATGCTTATAAAACAGTGACCTTTAAAAACCATGATGTGATTGGTCAGCTATAGGTCAGACTATACCGGATGTTCTCAGACCTTGTGGAGAGAAATCTACAACACCTTTTCGTATCCCGTTAGATGCATTATTTTGCAAATTTTATTCCTCGGAACAAGGTACAGTTTTAATCAGACTGTCTCATTGCACTACCAAATCAAGGTGTAGCATGTCGATACTGACACATAAAAGCTGATGAAATGCAGCAAGGTTTAAATTAGCCAGTGATAGAGCCTGGCAAAGGACGTTGCTCATACTCTGAGATACAAGACAGGTTATACCCCTCTTGTACTCAAATCAATATTTTAATCTTTTATTATGCTACTTGTGACAAAACCTTAAACTTACACGAAAAGAAGAAAACATTGACAATCAGAAATTCGCTTTTCTCATATATTCCAAGTATATAAAAATGTTTTATTAACAGTAAAACTATCACAGGTGAAATCTCTATCAAATTTACTGACAATATCAACAAATTTTTTCTCCCCTCATCGAGGTTTATAGTCACATCTTTCAAACTTTGTAATAAAACTCGTTTTTAATTTATGGTCCCAACATTTGAGAAACGTAAATGTTTGGACTGAAAATTTGTTGTGCAACAGGCAACATACTAAAGTGATGATCTTTTAATTGATCTTTCTAGTATATATGCATCAGTCAATCTTTTGCAAATATAATTTTTAAATCAGTTAAATATCTCATTCGTAAGGAAAACTGGCAAATTGTGACTTGAGTAACCTCTGTTGGAAAACATACAACAAATTGGATATTCATGAAATCACTGTATTAAACTTGAATTCAACAAGGTTAAAAAAATATATTTAAAATACTGAGCAAAGTCAAAAGACTAAATACTTAAAAAATAATAAACAAATGCAACTCTTGATCTTTTGATTCTGGCCCCCAAATCATCAAACTCTCAAGCTTTGATTTCACACTCAATCCAACTCAACTGTTGGAATATGAACAAATCTGTAAAGTTACTTTGCCGCAAAATCGGCAAAAACTTTCACTAAGACTTACATAATCGGCAAAACTGATAAGACATCTAAAAACCTTTCCTCACTGAATTCTATGCTATCAAAACATCTGTCTTGCATCTTTATGTACATTGTTTTGTATCTTGGTGAAGGTCAACTTCATCAAAAGGACAAAAATACTTGAAAGTCTAGATACCTATAATCTCTATAGCCAACTATACACAATTTTCATTATGGAAGAAATATGCAAAAGTTGTCAAATTTGGTAATTTTCTCATTGACTCCAAGACGACAAGTCCAAATCATCTAATGGCATGTCTGGACTACCATGCTGACAAAATCTGTAAAAAAATTTAATGGAAATTTTCTGTACAAAATTCCAAACTATCGGTCAAATGAACTCACGTCTTGGTAAAATCACACTGAATAATTTGAAAAAGTCATTGCTTTCAACATTTTATCACAGAATCAACAACTATTGGTCCACCTTCTACACAAAGACAGTTCTGCCCTCAAACTTATAGATGAATCCAGAAATTTTTCAAAAGTTGGGGGGTCGAATCCGCCACTGCAGCTTGTATGTTTTGAACCCCCCAAAAAGAAAATGTACCTGATTTTAATGTCATTTTCCAGTATTTTGTTACTATATCCTCAAAGCATTTTGCCGATGACTGGCTCAAGGTGAAGTCAGTTGGGATTTAACGCTGCTTTCAAGAGTATTTCACTTATATCACGGCTGCTAGTATTACTACAGGGAGAAAGCCCGCAACACCATGGTGGCTATGCATTGCGGTGAAACCTATGGGTATTGGATAAAACTAGCGAACCATGGGTGGTACTACGCTGAAATTCAGTGTAGCATTGCACCCAAACCTTACTGCGTGTAGAAGAGTTCTCTACTGTTGCCATGCCCCTCCGTGACTGGCTCGACTACATGTATTTAATCTTCTTGGTGGAGGCATACTGATAGTAGTAGTATTTGATCTTGGTGAAGAACTGCTGGACCTCTGTGGACATCCACTTGCAGGTGAGACTCTCGGTGAGAGAACACATCAACCACACGCCCAGGAAACACAGCAGCAGGGAACAGATCAGGAACAGCATCCACAGCAGGGTCCGCGAGATGAACTCCTCTGTAAAGTGAAGAGATGCAGTGATAAATGTACCTTAGCTTGTGGTAGGAAGTCCCTGGAATATGTACCGTATTCATCCTAATAAACGCCCTCTCCTAATAAACACCCCCCCCTAAGCCATTTTTAACTCACGGAAAATGACCCCTAATAAACGCCCCCCTTTTGTATTGACTTACCTTACTGATGTTTCACTTAAGAAGAGTTTTCAAGCTTGCTAACAACCTCTTATGTCTCTTGCTTCTAACAAGTAATTAGACGTGATATACATCTTTGCTTCTAATGACGACAATATCTTCTTGACCTGGAAATAGTGTTTACATAATCGTTCTGCACCATGTGCTTATCAGCTGATTGTGTTTATGCTGCTGTTCATCAGTGGTTATTTAGACAATAACTAACGAGTGACGGGGAATGACAGATTATCTTTCCCGAGTTATATCATTTGAGTAATTCTCGAGCCTTGGCGAGAGAATTACACACAATTGATATAACGAGGGAAAGATAACCTGCCATTCCCCGTCACGAGTTGGTTATTGTTTATATTACCCATAAGACAAATTAAGGGTATAGTCTACCCAGAAACAAAAGTTTCAAGATTTTTCTGATTTTTCGTTTGTAAGTACTTTTCAATGTGCTGAATTCAAATTTGAAATAAAATTTGAGGGTCACGGACCTAATTAAAGAGTTATAAGCAATTTAAAATATGGCCCCAGTGAAAAAAAACGGGAAAATACATATATTACTTGTTTTAATCATATTTTTATTATTTGGCACCGGATTTCAACTATTGTTGTTTTTACCAAATATATTAATGATAACCTTTGTATTTATTGCACAAATATGTTTAAAAAACATAAAATTAATTTTATTTTGGGGGATTCAATTTCAATTTGTCGATTTTTATGACACTTTTTTTTATATTATGCTGAATAAAACAATTTTATAAATTCAAAGATTTTATAAAAATCTCGGAAATGAAACTTTACTTTATATTGATCATAATTAAATAAAAATATGTTGGGGTCACCGAATGAATTAATCCGCCATAACGTTTTGAAAATTGATCACGGCAAATTATTTGGTCCGATGAATCTCCATATCCATACGCGTCTGACGTGGATTTACTTCTTACGTACCTATCCTTGTTTACTCCGCACGACTAAAATGTCCCCTGCGATAATAATCACAATAAAAGAAAGATGTGGCTTTAGTTGAAAGTTTTGTATTCCTGCCAATTACTATCAATCCATGATAATACATATAAGTTATTGCAACATCCATATCAAGAGGTGTGCGAAGCTCAAAAACAAGTCGGCTCAAACCGAAAAGCCCTGTGACGTTACAATCGACACTGTGACGTCATAACCGCTCGCGCCTATGACGTCATTACATTCGAACGATCGCCGTCACTCTTGAAGCTTTCCGTGGTTATACAGTCAAGCAGTAATCGCTAGTTTCTTTAAATTTCGGACAATTTAACTGCTTCTTCCGACATTTGATGCGTCGACACATGTACGAAACGCTAATTTCAACTGCGGGAAACAAATAAAACATGTTAAAGTGCAGAAGACAGTTTCTAAAGTTACTAGTCGGGAAAAGTAAGAAAGTTGAATGAAGAAGTTCCGGCAACCAATGAAATTCTTATTTTTCTGTAACAGCCAATCAAAAGCCAGAAAAAGGTGTAACTCCCATGTGACTTACAGGAAAAATACTACCCTGTGTCCGTCTTCCCATATGGGTAATATATTTAGATATCTAGCAAACCACGTTTCGTTGGATAAGAGTAATGATGCGACAAGATGGCGGATTCAATCACTCGATGTATCTTCGTGAGTTTATATTAGTTTAAATTTCCATTGCAAATTGTGTATCAGTACCGGTTGGAATTTGATACAAATAATAAACTGCGACATTTAACTCTTCTTTACATTTATTTGATACACTTATTTTGAGTAAAACTCTGAAATAAGATCGATGTTTCTTTTTCTTTGGAAAATCAACAGACATTTTTTTAATAAACGCCCCCTTTTTACGATTTTTAAAGTCATTTTAATAAATGCCCCCTTTTTCCAATTATTTAAACGCCCAGGGCTTATATTACGGCGAATACGGTATGTTATATTTGTTAATTTATAACTGGAGGTGATGAGGTCAGGTGATTTGGGGTTTAAAGGCACAGAAGGCATTATTTTGTAATGTTCCAATTTGCCATTTATAATAAAAGTTTATGCTGTTTATCTTTACTTACAGGATAAAACAGTCCATTACACAACCTGAATGTCTGTAGTCGTATAAAAAGGTGTTGGTCTAAAACGAAAACTGCTAGTAGCCATTTTAGTGTGAACACCTTTTAAAAAATCGAGGATGGAAATGGATCTGCATAGCCTAATCGAACCATAACCACCCATTTTAGAATTCTGTTTATTGATTGAGAGGAATTTTTGTGCAATTGGTAACATTTCTTTTCCATTTTATGAGATCTAACTTTCCATTAGCAAACATGTAACGGGTCTTTTTACACCTGTGACCACCTTTTTCAATTATGCTAAATTTCAATCATAGCCTGTGCGTTAAGAAAGGGCTTTTTTTAAAGTTTATATGGCTATGAACATTTCCAGAATATCCAGCCTAATAGTGAATAAATTCAAGACAAAACACATACCATTTTCTCTTTGAGAATCGCCATTGGAAGTGTCGGACCGATCTGGTTCCTGAAACCGCACCTGCTTCTTTCTCTCTGTCAACAATAACAATACTACTACAGCATTCAAACACTTCTATAATACTAGATTAGCGTTTGCGGGACACCGCAAAAGCAGAGCAGCTCCGAAACTTAGGGTCTCGCCTTTCCCTGTTCCGCCTTCTCGTCAGCATCAATAAAATGGGAATTCTTTTTAACAAAAGTTTGTTCATTATTCGAGTTATTACTAATCATCACTGGGGTCACTTTTCACAAGTTTGTTCTTAAAAACCTATTTCTTCTTTCAAAATTTGATTAAAGGATTAACGTGGCCTTAACCAATATCTCTGACCTTGACCTTTGACCTTCAAGGTCACACCATCAATGATGACTTTTCATCGCGTATAATAATCATGCAACGACACAAAGTGTTCATAGTTAAAATATCGGCATATTCACAAAAGCATGCTTAAGTTTTGACCTCACTGTGACCTTGACCTTTGACAGATTTTAGCGAAAACGTTTTCAAATCTTGGTCTTTCTCCATAGTTCATATATACCAAATAAGAGCCTAATAGCACAAGAAAGTTTGAAGTTATCATGTTTACAAGGATTGTTGTAGTGATTTCAGAACTCATGACCTTGACCTTTGACCTTGAATGTGAACATGTCAAAATCATTCACCAGGTGTATAAGAAAGAAATTAAGCTATCTATATGAGGTGTCGATACCTCCTTGGAAAAAAGTTACTTAGTGATTTCAGAACTGGTCAGCATGACCCTATCTCGTGACCTTGACCTTTAAAATTTGAGGTCACACAATCAGTGATCACTTTTCATTGTGTATCACAATCATGTAATGATTCAAAGTGTTAATAGTTGAAATAAGACATTTTCGCAAAAGCATGCTTAGGTTGTAACCTCGCTATGACCTTGACCTTTGACGGATGTTAGCGAAAACCTTTTCAAATCTTGGCCTTTCTCCATAGTTGATATACACCAAAGAAGAGCCTGATAGCACAAATATTGTTCAAGTTATCGTGTTTACAAGGATTTTTTTTTAGTGATTTCAGAACTTGTGACCTTGACCTTTGACCTTGAATATGAACATGTCAAAATAATTCCCCAGGGGCATTTATAAAAAGTTATGTAAATGAGGTGTTGATACCTCCTTGGAAAGAAGTTATTTAGTGATTTCAGAACTGGTGACCTTGACCTTTGACCTTGAATGTGAACATGTCAAAAAATTTCCCTAGGGGTATAAGTAAGAAGTTATGTATATGAGTTCTCAAAACCTAATAGGACAAAAGTTATAGCCAATACAAAACGCTCCGGCGGCGGCGATGGAAACTGCGCAAAAACTGATAGCACTAAACTAATAAAACTGGAAAACTCACACAAACGGATGGTGCTCGTTGAAATTCAGTGTAGTATTGCACCCAAAGCTTACTGTATGTAAAACAATTCTCTACTGCAGTTTCCAAGCGCCCTGGTGGTATTTTACTCTTGATCCGAGGTCTTACAGTTTAACCACTGCTCTATCCTGTCCAAAATTAACTAAATGACCACACACCAAATGACATATTTTGAGAAAGGATGGAAGCTTTTTAAAAACACTACTGTCTGTGAGGATTAAAACTTATTTCAAACAAATTAATTAGTTCCTGCAAATGTAATAAGTTAGCAATAGTAAATACTGTACCTGACTCACTGTCCCCTGCCTTCCGTTGACGCAGGATGGACGACGGTGACCTCTCCATGGACGGGGTCACTACAGGACTAGCCGACTCAGCACTTTCATCTCCTGGCTCTGATAAGGTCGTCATAGAGTCTACAATATGGAACAAGATAGACAATTATTTCAGGCATAAAAACTAACTGCCTATCTGTTGAGTTTATTAGTGCTAATCCATTTCTAAATGACTCCAAGGTAAGGTATGGTGAGGTGAGGTGAGGTGAGGTGAGGTGAGGTGAGGTGAGGTGAGGTGAGGTGAGGTGAGGTGAGGTGAGGTGAGGTGAGGCAAAGTGAGGCAAGGTGAGGTGAGGTTAGGTGAGGCAAGGTGAGGCGAGGCGAGATGAGAGGAGTGAAATTCAGTGATGCATTGTACCTTTTAATACATGTAAAATAGTTCTCACAACAGACCCCCAGCCTCTGGTTGGATTTGAACCCCAGATAACATGGGAGATGAAGGTTCTGGATTCACCTCCGTCGAAATATGACGATTACCATACTTAAATAACTGAGGGGTATGCTCTGCCCAAAGAAGAATTGGAGGGGCATTAACCAAATCATCATAAATTGAAAAGGGCAAGGTTGATGGAATTACTGCCCCAAGTGAATTTGGCAGTTATTTAACTTTAACGAGAGAATCACCATCGCACATGAACACAATAACATTGATCTTGCAGTCACAAATAAATATTATTTGCAATGGTTAAAATGCTTCAACAACTTGATAAATAGGATCTTTGATTACAGTGAGAGAGTGAGAGAGAGAGTTGGGGTTTAACGCCGCTTTCAAGAGTATTTCACTTATATCGAGGCTGCTAGTATTATGGCACAGAGAAAGCCCACATCGCCATGTGGCTATGCATTGCGGTGAAACCTGCGAGCATTGGCTGGAACTAGCGAACCATGGGTGGTACTACGCTGAAATTCAGTGTAGCATTGCACCCAAACCTTACTGCGTGTAGATCAGTTCTCTACTGAGACAAAGTTGCCGTGCCCCTGGCGGGATTCGAACCCCTGACCTCTTGAGCTGAAGCCAAACGCGCTTACCACTGCGCTATCCCGCCTCCCTCTTTGATTACAAAGAAACGTTTACAGTTGTAAGATAATTATCTGATGTGAATAAACATGACAATAACATACGGTCAAAATAGCCTCTAACTTGACAAGCTTCAGTGCTGATAACTTTTACAGAACAGCGAGAGAGACCATGTCACACTATAAACATTCTAAATCCTAAAACATCTTGAATTGATGTCGTTTAAGATAAGTAAAACTTACACTTGAGGTAAATGATAATGTTTACATGTTGATAAATATTGTTTACCAAGCTGACAGACAGCTGTATGTAGATTAGCCATGTGTTAACATTTCTAAAAATTGCATGTTAAATGGACATCGAGGAGTTGCCATCAAAATATATATCCAGAATATTATTGCATCAGCTGGTAGAGGGTTAACATATTATTGCCATACTATTCCTGAATGACAAACATTTATATGTTACTTATTACTAAAGAAAGTAATCGAAGTGAATGGTTACAAGATACTCAAAGGCTGATCCAGGGGGGTGGATCACATATTGGAAGGGTGGTCTGCTTCACACTGGAGGTTCATCAAATGTACGCAAAGGGGGTTGGGGAGCTCATTTTGTTGAATAAAATACACTTACCTGAATATTGCTGTTTCCCTACTTCTGCATACAATGTAGCAAAGAAGTCAAGGCTTTCTTTGGTGATGGGATTGTCGTTGCCATATATCTTCTGTCTCAGTTTGGTAGCCTGAAATAAAACACAGGAGCATGAATATTTTGCATACAGTTAACCAAATACTTGAGATTCACATGATAGGAATTACACATAACTATGTTGTTGGGTTATCCTCTGTGGTTGTAGTTAAGTCTTACTGTCATTTATGCTATATAAATATGAACTCAGTGTATTAAAATACCTTGAAAAGAGAGACTGAGAGTATTCGTTGACAATTTTGATGGGAAAATTAAAACAAAGGCTTTACAAATTTCTCACCTCAGAGTAAACGTTGGAAGGCTATTTACTATCAGAGAGCTTTTATCTCTTCCACTGTTTACTATATAGTTGAAGCTGTTAGCTGATTACAAGGACAAAGTCCACTCATGTTTACCTAGCTGGATGTTGAGAAGCAGATTTGCTAAAATTTCAAATATTCTTCTCAACAAAATTTCTTACCTTTCCTGCATATTCCAAAGCCAACTGGGGTCTAGAAATAAAAAGGAAAATGTAAATAAAATAAAAAATGTCAATTCTTTGGAAACTTGCGTATGGTTAAAATTATGAAATAACTCGTCAATCAAGTGAGTCATCTAGGTTTCAACCAGTGCCTATTGTCACTAAGTCCCTTCAGTGATAAGGTCCCCCTTAGCCTAATGTTGAGTTATAATCACCTTAGGCTTTGGGGTCTCTTTGCAAAAAGGCCCAGGATATATTTCAAATTTTAATAAAGCCCCATGCCGGATAAGGTCCTCCTTAGCCCTTTGTTATGAAACTGAGTTAAACAATCACCTTAGGCTAAGAAATTAAGTTTCATGGCATTTTTTTTCACAAAGCCCCCTGCGTGATAAGGTCCTCCTTAGCCCAATGTATAAAATTAAGTTACGATCACCTTAGGCTAAGGGGTTTCTTTTCAAAGTGCCCAGGATCTATTTTCATAAAGACCCTTGTGTGATAAGGCCACCTTTAGTCCATGTTTATAGAATTGAGTTACAATCACCTTAGGCTAAGGTAGCTATATAGCTGCATAACACACATCCACATAGTAATTACAATATAGCAATTTAGGGGAATTGGTAGGCCTTGACAAATAGAGACTATTTGAAACAAAGAGTCTTAAGATGGTTTGTGAAAGTGCAGCAAAGATTCTCAGGATGTTTTGTTGTACATCAATAGCATACTTACACAAATTTGACTATACCTTTTTAGAAGTTTTTCACTCAAATAAATTGTTGAAATGTATTTGAAAAATAATGTCACCAATAATGAAACACCCTTCCCTCTTTGGAAAATCAAGTTAAAAAATGAGTGTACATTTTTTGGTAAAGCTATGGGAATCGTTTTTGTAATTCTAAAGTATAAAATGTGTTCACATTAAAATGGCGGCCATACAATTTTTGCTTCATACGCAACACCTTTATTACTTCTGCAGATAATTGGTTTGTGTAATAAAAAGAGAATCTCACCCAAGTGTCTTCTGATATGAAATATTTTAACAATATAGATGTAGATATCGCTTGTAGATATCGCTTAATCTCACACAAGTGATATCTACTGTGGGAACCAGTTTTGGATGATAAGATGTTTTACCCTCTAAAGTAAACATAAATGAGATAAAGTATCATTATAAATGGGAAATTTGAAAAAATAAAAAATTTTAAAAATGGGCTACCGCCCCTTTAATCTCTTTGCAAGGAACCTGACCATGACTGTCCCTTACATCAAAAGAAAACTCACTGTTTCTTGTCCACACATAGTTTGGCTAGATGTTCATATTCATCTGCTCTGAGTGAGTCTGCAGCAATCTTTGCATCTTCATTAGATCGTGAACCTTCTGCAGTTTCTAACCCTTCCCGCAGTGCTTCTATGAACAGAAGATAAAGGCATTTTCTTGAGAAAATTATGAAATAAATGATTCTATTTCAAAAATCAATTTTTATTTTAAAAGCACAATCAAATGTTTAAAATAGATTTTGGACTTTGTTTGAGCATGTTTATTTTACTTAAGGGTTATATAGAGCATTTTTTGCGTGTTTTCATTTCACATGTCAAAAAACCAAGATGGCGAATGCTGCCGATAGATCGGTGATAAATCTTTCCCTTAAAGCTTCCTTTCAAGAAGTAAAATTTATGTGTTTCTATTTCAAAGTAATATTCAAAATATGGGATTGTAGAAATCTTGCCATATAAAGATTGTAAAATCATAACAGTTTAAAATTGGTGAGAAAATATGCTCATGGTTTCGAACCTGGTTCTATTTTTTTAAAAATATTTTTGACAATGGAACTTTTCTACTGGATTTCATCCAAAAGTATATTTCGCTTTTGAACATCAAGAGCCATGAATCCTTAGATTTCCCTAATGATGTGATAGCTTTCCTCTGAAAATATATACACGGACACCATACTTGTGCATTTGGATTGTTTGTATTGAACGAGAAGAATTCATGGAAGTGGATGAACAAGTTTGAAAATTAAACATTCGAGTTCAATAGAAATGATTCAAATGCACATGAATGATGTTCTATATTTACCAAATTCTTAAATATTTTCCATACACTGCACTGACATTATTTGTTTACATTTAAAAAAAAAAAAAAATGTTTACTCCTTACCTATTTTCTGTTGGACTTCACTTGTGTCGATGAGAGCATTTTCATAGAAAAGTTTTTCTGCTTGTATGAAAAGAATGGCTTTTTCATCTGAACAAGAAGCTAAGGATAAATCCCATTATCAGCTCATAAATCATACAAGCAGACAGAGTAGGCCATATCCCCCGCCATGTAGGAATTTTGAATATATCTATGCATTTTGAATATATAATGCATTTACTTTATATATGGCAAAAGGCACATCTAGACTACTTGGTTGATACCTGTACAAAGTTTCAGCAAAATATATTGAATAGTTTTGAAGTTTGAGGCCGGAATATAGTTTTCGCTCTTCTTGGTTCTAAGTCCAGACTGTTTGCATTCGTAAAAAAAAAAAAAATTCTCGAATTTCTATATAGCAAAAGGCACATCTAGACTACTAGGTTGAACTTGATAGTATCAAGTTGATACCTGTACAGAGTTTCAGCAAAATATATTGAATAGTTTTGAAGTTTGAGGCCGGATAATAAAACATAGAGTCGAGAGTTGTGGCAGGGGATAATAAAACATAGAGTCACTGGCTCTGTAGGTCATCAGTATTTGCATAATTTATATTATGTTGAAGACTCAAATATGAATTAGTAGGTTAATAATATGTGAACAAATTTAAATTATTATCTACTCATCAAGGTATGTTGACAAAGAATTCCAGGATTGTAGTGCTTTCATTCATTAAAGGTAAAATAAAAAGGCATATAAGAATCTACCTCTTTGACTCCAGCTCTGTGATTAATATCGCACACGCTCAAATATTTACTTTCATATCGCTTCACATGAAATATCAAATACATTTTTAAAGAAGCCAACAGCTTAACATTTGAAAACATGTTAGAAATAAGCAACAAATCATTCCTGTGACCAAACAAGCTTCTAACACCCTGCCATGTTCATTTTGAAGGGGAACAAGACCAACTTAACAAACTTCAGTTTCCATGCAAACCTGTAAGGGTGTCATTCTGAAATTTGGTCGGGACCAAATGTATAAACTTTAATCCCAAAGATACAAGGTATCTGCCCACAAAATTTTAGCTTTGGGGCTGCAGCATTTCTAGAGGAGAAGTTGAAAAGGTAACAAGAGTCATCAGAAGATGACATATCCCACCGGTTCCACAAAATTTGTAAAACACATCTTTTACAGATGCTTGTGTATCTACTACCGTACTTCAGTTAGTGGGTATTACAGAGTTTCAGGAATGTTAAGGGTTTTAGACTTCTGCTCCAGAAGCAGTCAAAATCAACAACAACCAACATCCCTCTCATGTTTCTATGGAAACAGAAAAAAATTAATTTTTCAGAAAAAATCTGATAATATCAAAGGCACCACTTCAGTCAATGGGTAATACACATGCAAAGTTTCAGGAAGATATGAAGAACGGTTTTGGAGCTGTGCTCCGGAAACGAACCTGTCTCTGAACAAAGTCCAACTTCAACATGTTTCTATGGAAACGAAAAAAAAAAAACAATTTCAGAAATCTGAAAATATCAAAAGGCACCACTTCAGTTGGTGGGTAATACACATGCAAAGTTTCAGAAAGATATCATGAATGATTTTCGAGTTCTGCTCCGGAAACGAAATGATTACGGACGGACAGACGGACGGACGGACCGACAGACGGACGGACGGACGGACGGACTGACAGACGGGGCGATGACTATATCCCACGGTATTACATACCGGTCGGATAAAAAGTTTACAGACACCGGACGACAACCAATCTGACCTTTCAGACATAAGTTCAGATTAAAGACTATATAAAGCATGTAAGAATTTTTAAATGCATATTTTTAGCAAGAACACTACCAATTTTAATTATATGCAAGGATACATTGTTCTTTTCTGTAGTAGAGATCAGCTATCTGCAACAAACAAAATGAAACATTTTATCATATTTCGGGATAATAATTGATCATAAAAGACAAACTTCTCTTCACAAGGCATTACTCTTAACAGACTCTGGCTGAATTCAGTATTTCCCCCACTTTTCCATGCTAAGATAGTGGAGTGCTGTACCTGAAATGCATGGTGGGCTCTGATTTCCTAGCATGGAAACCTTAAGGAAATATTTATTTATTTATTTATTTTTTTAATTTATAATTTTGTTTTAATTTATAATTTTGTTTAAATTTTAATTTTGTTGCATTTAAGACATGAGAGGTTACATCAATGATACTGTATACAGTAAACAATTCAAACAACAAGATGACCAGAACTTGTAGAATCTATCTATTCCTCGACCAATTAGAGCTGCAGCTTTGGTCAAAAGATAATATCTCTTCTTGCAACAACTGGAAGCTGGGTACTTTTTTTTAGAAAATCTGTGTTTGAAAATAATGTATTTGCAGAGAATATTAATAATGTTGAAATATGGCAAGGCTCAAATAAATCAGTTATGGTGACTGACAAGAGTTACACCTTGCATAGGGAAGCTGGAAGTTATGATTAATCTTGTAAGAAATATGTTCTAGAGACAGAATGCTCTTATGGAAATCGCCCATGATATTGTTGATATCCCAAGAAACTCCAGTCTGATTAAAAGCCGACCTTGTCCCAAGGAATAAAATTTGCAAAATAATGCATCTACCAAACAGGTTCTATAGATTCCTCTCCACAAGGTCTGAAAACAACCCATATAAGCATGTGTTCTGTACCAGTTTAGTGCAGACAAAACCCAGTCACATAGCTGACCAATCACATCGTGGGTTTTAACGGTTGAAAGCATTTAGAATCATTCAATTACAAATTCCTAATGTAAAAAACATCTACGAAAGTATGACTGTTTGGAGTTATTTGCTCGCAGCTCCTCTTAACGAAAGCTTTTGTTGGACGTTCTGTGATTTTTTACTTGAATAGCTGCAGAACATGCGAGCCTGCGTGCTGTTATCAGACAGTTTGGCGAAGAAGCCTCGGAACAATATTAGTTCGTATCCTGGTAGATGCACAATTACCGTATGCACTTACATTCCTCGGAAAACTGTTGATTAAAAACACTGCAAGATACTCACATTTCTGAGACACTGGGGCAGAAGAACAAAATTGGACTGTGGTGTGAGATGAGAGAGACAGGAGAGGTAACACTTGAGCGCACAGTTCTTCTTCCCTGCGCGCTCGTACACCAGCCCTCGACCAAACAGGATGTTACGACTGTCCTCCGTCAGCTTCGACAAATCTCCTACATCTACCTCTTCATCTGAAAAAAGTTCAAAATATTTTATAATATTCAATCATTTTCTTGTATTGTATGACCCAAAGGATAATTGATATACCGGGTATATTTATCCAAACACTTTAGCTGCTAAATTACTTCGAACCAAAACTTTCTGAAATGTCAATTTACAGGAATGCTAACTCGTTCACAAAGGGATTAACGTATTTTATCTAATAGGGGCAGGGCCTCAAATAGGAGCCAGGCCTCTCATAGCAGGTAAAGGTACCTAAAGGTGTTTGGTTTCCAATAAGGGCCGGTCCTCTAATATATATATCAATGATCACTCCCTTCCATAGATATATTCCAATATATGTTCTCAGGCACTAAGTGGGTTAATCTACCACGGTAAATTCTATTTACGCAAAAAGACGAGGAGTTTGTGTTATTCTAAGAGATTTTAGTCAGTAATCAGAGGTTATCACGGATATTGGTCAAACCTACAAATAAAATAAGGGCCGGGCCTCTGATATGAGCCGGGCCTCTGATAAGAGCCGGGCCTCCAATAAGCGCCGGGGGGTAAGAGCCCTTACATGTTAATAAGGGCCCTTGCCCTATTAGAGGAAATACTGTAATTTGAAATTTGCCCTATGCATAAGATAGGATAGAATATTAATGTTGTAGAAGATAAATAGAGGATATCTGCTTTTCTTGACTAATACCATGTTTATCTCATCGAGTGAGGTAGAAAGGTTATATTTTCACAGCCACGAGTGAAAATATACAACTTTTCTACCTCACAAGATGAGATAAACATGGTATTTGTCAAGAATTGACGGATATTCTATTTATTATATGATCTTATCCATGTAATTACGTCCGAAGAGGGTCGTTTTCACGCCGAGCGGCCGCTAAGAACAGCCCGTCACCACAGTAACACTGTGACGTCATAAGCCAATTCGCTGCGTGAGACCATTGTTTTATGACGTCAAATTATATCAGTCACCGTTCGCAGTGAAAATATAAGTTATTTTCACTATAGCTTGATAGACAGTTTATTTCACTGATAAATCCCAGTATTTCACTGCTCGTCATATAATAAATAGGGGATACTGAAAGATCTTCCATTTAATACTATTTTTATAAAACGATATGATGATTAAGCAAGATTGATACCAAATCATTCACAAGTTTAATAATAATGGAAGAAAGTTTAGTATTCTGTTTATTACTTGCTCAAATTAATCAAGCGAAATTACTGATGATGTTCTGAAACTAGAATTCTGTGAGACACGAAGCATTGTGACATCACTACAAGACTGTACATTATTGTGACATCACTACTAGACTGTACATTATTGTGACATCACTACAAGACTGTACATTATTGTGACATCACTACAAGACTGTACATTATTGTGACATCACTACTAGACTGTACATTATTGTGACGTCGGGGCCGGATAGCGCAGTGGTTAGCGCGTTCGGCTTCGTATCAAGAGGTCAGGGGTTTGAATCCCGCCAGGCACACGGCAACTTTGTCTGCAGTAAAGAACTGTTCTACACGCAGTAAGGTTTGGCTGCAATGCTACACTGAATTTCAGCGTAGTACCACCCATGGTTCGCTAGTTCCAGCCGTTGCTAGCAGGTTTCACCGCAGTGCATAGCCACATGGCATTGCAGGCTTTCTCCCTGCCATAATACTAGCAGCCGTGATATAAGTGAAATACTCTTGACAGCGGCGTTAAACCCCAACTCACTCACTATTGTGACGTCATACTTACAGCATTAGTACAATAGTTTATTATTGTTGTATGAATATCATACTGCAATATCTGATGCGTAAACGGAATCGTTTTCATAAGATTGCTAAACGGCGTAATTTACCTACCGATTGGGAGAAGTTCCGATTATACAGAAATAAGGTAATTTTAATCAGTAAGAAATGCCAAAAAAATATACACTGACAAAATTGATAGAATGATTAACGAGAAACATGGAACGAAAATCTGGTGGCGTTTAATTAAAAATTTCACTAAAAGCAGAAACGCATTAAGACAATTTCCACCTGTATTACATGATCACAAGCTATATGAAGATAGCAATGAAATTGCAGACATAATGAATGAATATTTTACAAATCAAACGAAAGTCACTTATCCTAATAAACACATTGAAGATGGTATTCCTGACATTAATAATCCCTTCTGCGACTTGTATATCACTACAAATGAAGTTTGCGATATACTTTCTTCCGTAGATGCAACAAAAGCAACTGGCCCAGATGGCATAAGCAATAAATTCCTTAAAATGAACGCTAAACCATTGGCCACCCCCCTCTCTGAAGTCTTTAATCTATCGCTTACAGGAAAAACATTTCCACAAGTGTGGAAAGAAGCCTCTGTTGTCCCCATTTATAAGAAAGGAAGTATTAATGAATGCTGCAACTACAGACCCGTTGCACTAACAAGTTGTCTGGCAAAGGTTTTTGAAAAGTGTATCTTTAAACACGTTTTTAATTATTTCAGAGATAATGATATACTGTCAAATCTCCAATCCGGTTTCACACCAGGAGACTCCACTGTTAATCAACTGACGTACTTATATGATTTCATAGCTGGAGCAGTAGATAAAGGTAAAGAAATTAAAGCTGTTTTCTGTGATGTTAGTAAAGCATTTGACAGAGTTTGGCATAAGGGAATCATACATAAATTAAAACGATATGGTATTCAGGGTAACTTGCTAAAATGGTTCGAGAGTTATCTTGAAAATAGACAACAATCTGTTGTAATTAATGGATTTAAATCAGATAAAAGATGTGTTTATGCCGGTGTGCCCCAGGGCTCGGTATTAGGGCCGCTATTATTCATTGTATATATAAATGATATAGTTGAAGGTATAAACAGTAATATACGCCTTTTCGCGGATGATACATCATTATATGCGATTATTGGTGACCCCATCGAAACTGCTAATGATATAAATGATGATTTGACCCGAATTGCAGAATGGGCAGATAAATGGCAGGTGACTTTTAATCCGAATAAGACAGTATCTATTCGTTTTACCCAAAAAAAGCATCCACCCCATTTGCCAGATCTAACCATGAATGGTAATATTATAGATTCTGTTCAGAGTCATAAACATTTAGGTCTTATTTTACAACATGACTGTTCTTGGAATGATCAAATTAATGACATTGCTAACAAAGTTGCACCAATGGTAAATTGCCTTAGAAGTCTCAAATATCGTCTAAACAGGAAAACACTAGAAACCATGTATAAACAGTTCATTCTCCCTTTATTTGACTACTGTAGTCATATCTGGGATAATTGCACAAATCAGCAAGCAGATGTGCTTGAAAAGCTCAATCTTGATGCTCTGAGAACAGTGTGTGGCGCCGTTCGCGGCACCAGCCACAATAAGATATATAAGGAAACCAATTGCCAACCACTGTCCGACAGACGATACGTTAAAAAAATGACCTTCTTTTATAAGATGACCAATAACAGTACACCTAATTACCTAAGCAACCTTGTACCTCCAAAAACATCAGAAGTTGTTAGTTATAATCTTCGCGATGATTCGAAACTTCAGACTATAAACTGTAAAACTGTAAATTATGCAAAATCTTTCCTTCCCGATAGTGTTAGATTATGGAACTCATTACCGAAAGAACACAGAGATTCACAATCCTTACTAAGTTTTAAGAATGCATTACTAAAAGATACCGACACATACACCCATTTTGACCTTAATAACGGTAACAGGTTTTGTCAAATCATACATTCTCGCCTCAGACTTGGATGCAGTGACCTAAACGCACATAAGTACGAACGATTCATATCACAAACTGCTGTCTGCTCATGTGGCAATGATTACAAGGCCCATCTCACTATTTCTTCTCATGTCCTCTTTACAATGTTATAAGGCAAAATTGGTTCTTTTATAGTTTGGGATACGATTTGAAATCAGTTTTATTTGGGAATCCAACCTGTTCTTCTGTTGAAAATAATAAACTTTTAACTTCTGTGCACATGTTCATAAATTTAACAGGCAGATTTGAGAAATAAGTTGTTACATTTTCGTATTTTCACGATGAGAGACTTCTGTGGCATTTGTTGTTTTGAAAGATCATATTATAATTAGTGTTATGAACTTGTTAAGATTTGTGTTAGTGTTGACTTTTGTAAATATTCATGCTTTTGTAAATACACCATGACTTGAATTGTATTATGTACACTGGAGCGGTATTCAGATAAGCTTTGAGCTTGTTTACTAATCCAGTTCTTCTTGAAAAAAAATAAATATGTTTAAACCATAAACCATATCTCACAAGGGCACATTATAATTTGTTAATATTGATAAACCGGTAGTACTTTTATAATGACTTGATAAATTATGGAGGCATCAGAAGATGTTTTTATTGTGTGATACTCATATTACTCAGTTGTATGTTAGGACGCTAAATGGAATCTTTATGACATAGTGTAAGTAACGTTTAAAAAAATGAGTGTTTGGCTCATTAGGAGTTAAACAAAGGGGTGAAATGGTTTATTACTATATGAGTTTAATGCAGTATTTTACTTTTGGTTGGTGTAGCATGTATCAAAGCGTATTTTCAGTTTGTACCACATACCATATTTTATGTGATAAACTCATAAACTTTATTCATACCTCCACTTTTTTGCATTTGTACACTTCATTTTCAAGAAAAAGTGTGCTTTGATGTAACTTTGGTTAGCTGCATTCTTTGTTCTGAATCGAACCAAAAACATATCGAACCAAAGACTCTGAACAAAAATACATACCAAACCGAAGCTGAAGTGTACCGTTTCATGCCTAGATAAACCTAGTATGTTTGAAAATCATAAATGTAAAACTTTATAGATAGCGAGTAAATTTTAAATTAAAAAAAAAATGCATACCATTATCCTCTACAGCTTCTTTCTTGGATTTCTTCGACTTCGCCCTTTGCTTCTTGACAGTTTCACCTGACGTCCTTGACGAATCACCATCCACTCCGTCCACTTTGGACTCTTTCGTTATCTCGTCATCTACACGTGCTCCAGAACATTCATCTTGCACTTTTAAGTCTTCCTTGCCTGTGCTTCCACTTGCCTCTGCTTCATCAGGTCTTTTACTTGCTTCCATACCAATTTTTCCTGTGTCAATATCAGTGCCTTGAAAATGATCTGATTTTTCTTCATGAATTTCTTGATCTTTTCCTCCTTCATGAGTTGGACCTTTTTGATCACGTATTTCATTGTCTATGTCTTTGTTCTTTTTGGGGGTTTGGCTTTTCATCTCTTTTACGCTTGACATGTCGGACTGACCTGGATCAACTGACGTTCCTTCTTCCAATTCTTCCTCGGGATGAATACCAGTTTCTTCTTCCGAGGTTTCGCCAACCACCTCTCTCTGCACCTCTTGTGGTTCTTCTTCTACGGACATGTCACCTTCTCTGTCTAATGCTTGGATGTTAATACATCATTATTTTGAACCTGAAACATGACAGGGAGATGAGGTGAGCCAAAAGTATTTCACTTGTATCATGTGGCATTTATGATTGTAAGGGAAAGGCTGCAAGACCACTGTGGTTATGCATTTCAGTGAAACCTACAACAAGGGGGGGACTGAACTGATTGATTTTTAAATGCAGAAAAATAAAAGGCTAGGTCAATGCATATGAATATTAATATGAATATTATGAATTTCTACCATCTGGACGTCGTTTCGAAATCTGGCATTTAAAAACTAACAGAGCATCAAAATCGTTTGTCCCAAAATCGTTTGTGTATAAACATTCTAAACCTTCACACCAAATAGCAATTATGCAACTCTTGAAACACGACATGGTTGATTAAAGTATGCCATATATATATGTCATATTTAGTACCCATCAACACAATGTATGTTATTATTGTTTTGTTTTTTATATATTGTATTCATGTATTGTTATTTTGTATTGTATTCTACCAAAGACTCTTTGAGTGTAAGACAAATTTCCCATCTGGGATAATAAAGTTTATCTTATCTTATCTTATATATTGTTCAAGTCTAATCTGAACTTAATATACACAGTATTTACAAGTGAATGTCATGGAAAAACACAGGAAAACAATGCATCTTAGTGAAGTGTACAAGGAAACAGATACAAAACATTCGGTTTCTATTTTCTCATCAGAATAATTTTAAATTTCATTTAAAAATCAAATTAAATATATCCAGTTGTAATTTAAAGGATAATATGTAACGAAAAAAAACTGTCACATATGTCATGAATACCTAGGCTGTTAAATAGACTAATTTTAGAAATTTATTAATTTTAGAAATTTATTACATATACAAATAATTAAAAGTGTCAGAAGAGATTTCAAGGGATTGAATATTGGTCTGCATCCAGTCTAGAACTTTAGGAAGAAAGTCCAAATTACTATTACGTCATACACTGTTATTGATGACTGTGGTTCGATCAAAATTAAGAGAAAATTCACATGTTGTAAGTTTATCACATTGCTGTTAATGTTTTACTTAAATGCTTCTTGTTAGAACTTTAAATAATGATTTACCTTTTCATAAGGTATAAATACTTAAACTTGACGTGGAGATTTGTTGTCATAAAAGTTCAGCTTGTGTCAACAAGATTTTTTTCCAATTTGTAAACATGTTTCGACTGAAACCACAGACGCCATCCAGTCGTTTCCGGTTTGGGTTGCTACAAATTTACAACAGCTAATGAGTCATATGAAACGAAATACGATTCCCAGCTTCGACTTATAAGATAAAATAAGATAACATGTTACTGCTCAAAAGGGAATTATTTGTACATCAAACAGAGCATGACATGATACAATTTATATGGCACATTACATATGAGTCATGTTCATGAAGATTGTAACTTTCTCTCCGGAATAAACAAATATGTATTTCATCTTTACATTGATGATAAAAAAAACACTATGGAATGTACATAAAAAGTTGATTTTTATTGATATTTTATTTTTTGGAGATGTTTTATGGTGCCATTTTGATGAAAATTGCTTGTCCATAGGTAAATTTTAAAGTTTTGACATCATAAATAAAGTTGTTCCTACTGTTATTTTTTTTACTTTTAAATATTCTACCCAATGAATATGTGTCCCACAAATAAAGGAGAAAAATGTTTATAAATGATACCTCCCTTGGTCAGAGAGATAAGTCACTTCTTATCTTGAACTTCCTACTGTCTGTCCTTACAATGGTGTGCAAAATATTTGTTGATAACTGAACTTTAAGTCATAATTTGATTTCAAGTAAGTTGAAATTTGATTGTAGGCAACTGTTATGTCCCTACTGTTACCATGTTTTAAGACATTTAAATATTTTTTTAAAAACTTGATTTGTATGCAAATTGACTTGTTAATCTATATGATTGAAAACGTGTTTTTTAATAGTTGAAGGGAGCATAAATAAATGTTGAATATTTTCATTAGATTTATCCTTACTGTTACTGACCTTACTGGACAATTCCAGTAACAGTATGGAATTTTTATTCTTCAAAAAGATCTTAAAGGCTTGGCTTTAAAAGTTGTTTAATTAATTTCTTCTCTATCTATGTGGTACTTATTCCTGATAAAATGGTCAAAATTCTCTTTTCTCCTAAAATGATATTACTTGTCATTGTTTTCAAAGCTTTTCAGGAAATTTGTTTTATTCAACATTGTTATATTTTGTTTTACAACATCTGCAATAATGCAAATATACTTGTACTTTTGGGACGATCCCTAAGGGACGCGTCTTGAAAAAGTTGTACTAGTGCAGATAGTGTGTGAAGTGGTGTGAAGATAACTATCTCCAGTTAAATATAAAGAAGACAAAAGAACTTGTAATTGACTTCCGAAGAAATAAATCGACCACTACACCTGTTGTCATTAACGGGGAAACGGTAGAAGTTGTCTCCAACTACAAATACTTGGGTACAATAATTGATGATAAATTAACCTTCTCACCACATGTGGACTATGTATATAAGAAGTGCCAAACGCGACTCCGCTTTCTACGGAAACTTAGGTCTTTTAACATTGACTCTCACCTGTTGTCTTCATTTTATTTAAGTAGCATTGAATCCGTTCTCGGTTTTAACATTCAGTCGTGGTGTGGAAATTTGTCTTTGGAGGAAAAAGGAAGACTGAGAAAAGTGATCAACATTGCAGGAAAAATTTCAGGGAGACAATTTGATACTTTAGAATCAATATATTCTCATAGTCTCATGCGTCTGGGAAAAAAGATAATATCAGACAGCGATCACTACCTGCATGGTTGTTACGAACTCCTTCCATCCGGACGACGCTACCGAGTTCCGAGTGTAAAATTAAGACGCACCAAAATGTCATTTATTCCATCAAGCATTACTCATTTAAATATCTAAATTATACTCCTCCAGCCTGTCATATCCATGTGCCATGTGATTATTGTTAATTTGTCATTATTGTATATTTTAGCCTTTTTATATCCTGTTATATATTTCAAATGTGCTCAATTCATGACAATTCAAATTCCCTTCCAAGGGCAATAAAGATTTATCTTATCTTATCTTATCTTATCTTATCTTATCTTATCTTATCTTATCTTATCTTATAGTCTGATCTCAAATATAGTAATGCTACATTTCTTCTCTATATAAATGGTATTTATTCCTAATAAAATGGTCAAAATTCTCTTTTCTCCTCACCTTCAAAATGATCTTGCTTTTCAAAGTTTTCGTGTTTATTTCATAAACTGATATAAAACATCCTCTGATGTAATTGAACTCCGACCCTGGTACAGCTAGACTGTAAATGAACAGAAAATACCGATTTGAAAATTAAAGCTTAAATGATAGACTAACATTCAGTATTGTTTGATTTTCAGTCGGGACAGTACTATAGGAAGTAACTACGTCGCAAATCCCCATCAAACAAGGAAATTGTGATCTTTACAAAAAACATGGTGAACATCATATTAGCGATGAATTAATTAAATTTAATTTACAGGGAAGTTCCTGTTCGATCAAATCTAAAATGAATGTCCTACAATCAGTATTCACGAATTATCTTTCACTATACACTATGGAAGCGCATTGCTGCCAGCAGTGAGAAAAAATTTACACAACGTCTAATTAGATGATAGTTTCATCTAATTAAAAGATAGTTTTATCTAATTAGAGGATAGCTTAATCTAATTTGATGATAGTTTTATCTAATTAGACGTACGATAGTTTTATCTAATTAGACGATAGTTTTATCTTATTAGATGATAGTTTTATCTAATTAGACGATAGTTTCATCCAATAAAGTACTTTCTTAAATGTCTAATTAGATGATAGTTTGTATAAAAGAACCAATCTGATGCATACCGGTTTCCTTTTCCGAGAAAACAACGGCAAGATGCACTGCATTTCCCCTAAGTAAGTCTCTATCATTACTATCATCTAATTAGACGAAATTATCATCTAATTAGACGAAAGTATCATCTATTTAGACGAAAGTATCATCTAATTAGACGAAAGTATCATCTAATTAGACGAAAGTATCATCTAATTAGACGAAATTATCATCTAATTAGACGAAATTATCATCTAATTAGACGAAATTATCATCTAATTAGACGAAAGTATCATCTAATTAGACGAAAGTATCATCTAATTAGACGAAAGTATCATCGAATTAGACGAAAGTATCATCTACTTAGACCTAAAGTATCATCTAATTAGATGAATCTATCATCTAATTAGATGAAACTATCATCTAATTAGATGAAACTATCATCTAATTAGATGAAACTATCATCTAATTAGATGAAACTATCATCTAATTAGACATTTAAAAAAATAATTCATTAGATGAAACTATCGTCTTATTAGATGAAACTATCATCTAATTAGATTAAACTATCCTCTAATTAGATAAAACTATCATCAAATTAGATTAAACTATCCTCTAATTAGACGTTGTGTAAATTTTTTCTCACTGCTGGCAGCAATGCGCTTCCATAGTGACCTTTGACCAGTTGTAGTTCTGCTAAAGCTAAAACCTGGGGCCTGTTTATAGGTGTATAATGAAATGATAGATATCTATGTTATCATTTTATTACCAGAAAATATGTATATAATGTAATGGCAAATATTTGGCAAATATTGGTGTTATTGTTCATATTAATATTGAATGTGTGACTAATAAAATATTGTTACTTTTTTTTACATCATGATTCACGGTATTCACTAGATTCGACGCAACTCAAGATATAATTTGTCTTTTTCTCCTAATATATGTGCCATACTCAAAGTTGACAGGACTGGTGTCATTGTCATTTTCTTACTTGTGTTGACCTATATCCGTTTAGGTATACGCCGTATACCCGTTTAGGTAGGGCTATATATATACGCCGTCAGTGTTAACTAAATTTGCGGATGTTGAATAACAATCAATCCCGGAAATTTTACAAACCTACTCATGTTATGAATAAATTACTTCAAACTTGTCATCAAATCTGTGAGAGAGAAAAACAATCAGAAAATGATTTAAATTATTTAGATTGTTTCCTTGTACAAATAATTAACGTGTATATAAATATTATTAAAAAAACTTCATATAATATACATATATTGCATTAAGTAGGCTATAATCTAACTATTATATTCATGAAGTCCCTTTTGTGAATAGGCTTCTGTTCAGAGTATTTTAAAGCGGAGAGGAAATATTTGTTTTGAAACGGAACTTTAATATTTACAGTGCTGGATCTACTTAATATCGAAAATACGTTTCTTTACATAACTTAAATAGATAATTGAGAGCAATGCAAAAAATCGAGGTCAATAATCGTTAAGCATACGACTTATAATATTATGGTCGAACAAATCATTTACCAAGTAGTCTATAAACAGTAACCTGGGACACGCCCATTCAAATTTGGCGCCAATATCTACCGAACACCCCCGTTAAACCAGCCAATAGAAAACGAGCTTACGTCAGGAAGAGTCCCTAAAATAAATCTGTTCAGAAATAGTCTTGTGACAGGTCACAGGGTGGTCACGATCGTTTGTAAGCAAGTAAGTAATTTTGATTATACCTAGGCCTACATCAGTAGATAACAGTGTCTTTTAGGACAGTTCGTGTATGTCCTTTGATTGTTTCTAGGTCATAGGGTTTGTTTGATCTTGGTCTAGTTCGGACTTGGTAGTCAAAATAACTTTCTCAGTTCAGTGACAGTGTTGTGTGTTTGGTGACTCATCTTTGTGTGATGATTTAAATGACATTGATAAAGCTATTTAATATTATAAAGCTTGCTCCTATATCAGTCTCCTTGTCTATATATCAACGGTATTTGTGCTAATATGTGCTCAAGACGTCCCGAGTGATCGGATACCGAGCTGTGTCAGTTCTGACGCTTATAGTGGTGTGGGTTCGAATCCGGTAAATGGTCTCGATCTTCTCAAAATAGTGTAATCTATTGCAGATATTATGGACCACTTTGTATTATCAGTTTCTCTTACTGTATTTCCGGGGGATAGTGCAGTGGTTAGCGGTTCGGCTTCGGATCAAGAGGTCCGGGGTTCGAATCCTGCCAGGGACACGGCAACTTTGTCTGCAGTAGAGAACTGTTCTACATGCAGTAAGGTTTGGGTGCAATGTTACACTGAATTTCAGTGCAGTACCACCCATGGTGCGCTAGTTCCAGCCGATGCTCGCAGGTTTCACCGCAATACATAGCCACATGGCGTTGCGGGCTTTCTCCCTGCCATACCGGGTACCCGACCAGCTGTTACCCTACCCTACCCGGATACCCGTTTTGTTGATCTCCAACATCTAATTGTAAGATTTTGTACTACTTTATTCAACTGGTTGGCTGGAACATGGGGCTAGAAACCTAAAGCATAGAGACCCATGGCTATTTCAATCAAATTTATTATGAATGACAACT
Organism: Gibbula magus; assembly: GCA_936450465.1. Classification (NCBI taxonomy): domain Eukaryota; kingdom Metazoa; phylum Mollusca; class Gastropoda; order Trochida; family Trochidae; genus Gibbula; species Gibbula magus. The sequence continues at coordinate 23,914,846 of OW388291.1, read as the reverse complement.
TGATCATTTTAATATTATGATAGAATCTTCAAATACATTGTAATCTTGAAATGAAAGAATAGCAAATACATCTGTTTTATGATTAGTCACATGATAAAAACGGGTCCGGGTAGTGTGATGGGTATCCGGGTCCTACCCAATACCCACCCGTCCCGGGTATCCGGGTTACCCGTCCCAGCCCTACATAATACTAACAGCCGCGATATAAGTGAAATAATCTTGAAAGCGGCGTTAAACCCCAACTCACCTCACCTCACCCAATACAACCCAGGAGGGTTAGTGGTGCTGAGCTAATTACAACCCTTCTCTTAGTAAAAACTGTGCCGTATTGATAGATGACGTGTCTGAAATAGACGCCGGGTGTATGACCGTTTGAAAGAAATAGATGCCGGACCTAGATTAGACGCCGGGTGATAAGATGAGCAGATCCACCACTGTTATAAATTAAAATTCCCCAAAAATTAAAGATTAAAGGTGCATCCATGCATTGTTTCATAAAACTTAATTTGGTTTTAATACATTCCAACATACCATATAATCTGGTTTCAGTACAAATAATTTCACTAAACTTGTATATTCATCCTCAATCGCCAAACATATCATAATTACTAGTTTCCAATTAAAATTGAAAAACATCATTATATTTATGCAGAAACCGAAACTACATGACTCATTTACATGCACAATAGTTGTTTGATCTATGTAACATTATCAACTCCACTTTTTTTTCTGTTGCACTTGCAAATTAGATTCCAAAATTACGTTCGACTAATTGGCGCACGTCAATCACTGACTGAACTCTCAAATTCTCATTAGACCTACAAATCTACCTCATACACTCAGAAGAGTTCCACACCACTGTCGCTTTAAAAGACACACCATTTTCCTTGAAAGTGGATATATAGCTGTTTTCTATGGATATGTTTTACCCACTAACTTACCAATATATTGTATAAATTAATAATAAATGGCAAATTTGAGAAAACATAATATGCAAAAAAGTGCTACAGTGTCTTTAAGTGGTGGTAATAAACTTGACATCTATGATAGTATGAGGGTCAAATCTGCACTCGCCGCTAATGGCTGCAATACTGCCGAAGCGGTGTTAAATAATAACTCACTCACTTGTCTTTCCTGACAGGATCCAAGTACCAAGAGCCCAGTACCGAAATTTACTTACCGTAAATCCTTGAATAATGGCCTGCCTTGAAAAAACTCATGATCACTCTTTAAAATTATCACATTGTATTTTGGCATGTATCAAGCCAAATGATTGCTTATGAAAATACTCTGTGTCACATTAAAGATCCATCCAAAATTTTATTTGGCTTTAATACATGACAAAATACTTATTTCAGTTCGAATAATTTCACTCAAATTGCATTTGCATTAGAAATACTTGCCATTTAGATAGTGAAGAAATATAACATGGTTATATTTGGGATAACACTACCTTCAATAGTACAAATTCTTGTACTTTTTCAAGCCGAGTCCCATGCGAGATTCGAACCCACGCCCTCAGAGTAAGGCAACTATCGCCAGCATTGACTACTATTAAATAAGGCTGTGCAATATTATTGCAATACCAATATATTGCAATACAGAGTTGTGCAATACGATTTTCATATCGCAATATATTGCACCAACAAATATTAAGTCACATTTAATCATTTATTTTGTAAAAGACACATTTACTGGCTTAACTTGTATTAAAAATATTATTTTGAAGTGCTAGAATGTGTGTTGGACTGTATTACAAATAGGGTTGGGTACCACGAACATTTCAGTACCGTGGTATACCTATTTTTTTGCCCAAGTACCACGGTATTTACCACGATATACCGTGCTTGAAATGAATAGGATTAGGTTGTGTATATAATATACAGGTAGAATTGTTCCAGATGTCTTTTTATTCAGAACTCAGTATAATAGAAGACCAAAGATGAAAAATTCAAAAGTAGATAAAATCATAACTATCATTTCAAGTTTTTCTTAAGGAATATCAGCATAGACACTTTCATTAGAGATGTATTACATTCAAACTACTTCAGATAACATCAGTTAAAGAACCATTTAAAGAATAGTTACTTTTATTAGTAAGATATTAAATTTTCTGACAAATATCATTCTGCAAAAGGTAATTTTTTCTAATGATAAAAACCCCGGTTTTCTCCAACGTACCACGGTACGTACCACTTGATCGAAAAACCACGGTTTTCCGGTATACCGGTAAAACCACCCATCTCTAATTACAAATGATCCTTTTAAAGATCTGAAAGTCATTTATCAAATGTGTCATTTTTAAACTGCAAAAATAAGTATAAATGTTGAATGTGGAGGTTATTTTCGCATGCAACAGTATCATTGGCATTTGTTAAAATGGTTTCTAGAGAAATATATCATTGTCAGTGGATCTTGCAATATATTGTGGTACGTATTGCAATACATTACTGTTCAGCAATACATATCGCTGCGCAATAAAAAAAATTGAGGCAGTACACAGCCCTACTATTGGATAGGGGTGACTATTGACCCAAAGCGACTATTGCGATAGCGATAGTCTATTGCCACTTTACTAAATATTGCGATAGCAATAGTCTAATTGTAACTCACTATTGCAATAACTATTGCGAAAGTTTTTTTTTTGTACAAATACGCAATAATCAGTTAGAATTCTTACAGGTTTTAGTACAAATGTTTAATTGATGTAAGACTATATAGATGTAAGAAATCATAAATGAAAAGACTTTTTGTCATTTTGCTATTTCCTATCTCTAGTTCTTCCCTTTTGACCTTCTAAAATGAAAAATCTTGAATTAAATGCAGTGAGGCTTATGTAAATTATTCATAATTAAGGGAAATTTAATAGTTTCGATAGTATCGATAGTTAACCTTACTATTGCGATAGTGATAGTGTTTTTGTATATATACTATCGATATAGTACTATTGACAAGCCTGCTATTGCGATGCATCGATAGTTCGATGTATTGTTACACCCCTACTATTGAAGGTAGTGTTATCCCAAATATAACCATGTTGCATTTGCATATTCATTATTAATCGCCAAATATATCATAATTACTACTTTTCAATGAAAATCTAGAAATATGTGCAGAAACCCAAATTTCAATTTCCATTTACATGTACAGAAGTTATGTGACCAATCTAACATTATCAACACAAATTTATTATTTTGTCTGGTGTCAAAAAGTTTCCAAAATTACGTTTGACTGATGCAAGTCAATCGCAATGCACTGTCTGGTTTTCGATCAGAAATCACTATTTATACCTTTATTACGTTACTATGAGTCCACAATCATAAAAATGATTATTTTCGGCAACAGACAGTACTTCTCGATAAAATAACACCAATTATAATGTTTGGTGTATGTGACCCCCAACAACACAATGGATACACCTTTAAGAGAAATGACCTTCAGACCATACTATTATACATCACAGCTTCCTGTCACAGGGAGGTGACTGTGTGGTTACTCATGTGATTCATTGTAGTTGGTCATCCAGGCCCTTAAAGGGGCAGTAGCATGTTTTTTCGCTCAAATAAGTTGATGAAATGTATTTGAAAAATAATTTCACTAATAGTAAAACATCCTTATCTCTTCGGAAAATAAAGTTTAAAATGAGTGTACATGTTTTGGTTAAGCCATGGGAATCGTTTTTGTAATACAAAATAATAAATTGTGTTCACAATAAAATGGCCGCCATGCAATTTTTGCTTTATACGCAACATAGTTTTTACCACTACAGATAATTGGTTTGTGTAATAAGATGTTTTATCCTCTAAAGTTAATTCAAATGACATAAACTATCATTATAAATGGTAAATTTGAAAAAATAAATTTTGCAAAAAACGTGCTACTGCCCCTTTAAAGATAAAGTTCTACCGCCGATCTATTGCCAGCTTCTGCCATCTTGGTTTCTTGGCTTTGAAAAGAAAACATGCTTTATTCAACCCAATTTTACACTTTAAAATAATGAAACTCACATAGTAAAACATAACAGACAATTATAACTGATAAACAATATGCTGTTAGGCCGTAGCGAAGTTTTCCCCACTCAAAGCGATGAGGAATGGCTTCAGTTGTCATTTATTTTTCAACAAATACATGTGCTCTTTTCTTTATCAATTTGTGAAATAAAAAGTCATCAAAATATTACGTTCATTAGTATCTTTCAATTTGACTGTGTTAATAGCATTTATGTGAAAACAGGAATATCCTCTGTAATTTTGTTTCCACAAAAAATACCCGATAGAACCCTCCTTTTAACTTAAAGAGAGGATTCTATCTGGGTATTTTTACAAAATTACAGAGGTCATTCCTATTTATGATAAGACAACACTTTTTACCAAAAAGAGATTTATTGAAGAAAAAAACAACAGATTTACATGAAACATTATTATTACATGCTTATCTCACAGTTGAAACATTATTAAGGGTATATTTTTATTACTTTATATTTGAAATTTTGATAATGGCCAGCACACTTTCATTCAAAAATAGGAACAATGAGCAGTGGAAAGCTTAATTTGCTACGGCAAAATAAGAAATTGTTGATTAGTTTAAAGGTACATCCATTGTGTTGTTTGGGGTCACATATGCTAAACGTTATAACACAATGGATACACCTTTAAAGAGAGGGTTTTATTGGGGTATTTGTTTGTGGAAACAAAATTCGAGAGCACATAACGCATTAATTAAATCCATAAGTTTGTTAATTCTTCGTTACTCATTCCTATTTATGATAAGTTAACACTTTATTACCGAAAAGGAATTTCACCACATAGTCAATGACTTGCCTCCTTTATAAAACTATCAACTCTCAAGATTGGCTCTTGTGACTTTACCCTAAAAAATGCTGTCAATGATTTATTAAAATTTTTAAACCCTGCATATTTTTCAGATTTCAGTTCAGAATGATAGTAAACCACGAAGAAGCACCATTATTGGCGTCACCTCGGAGAAAGTCGAAAGACGCAAGAGGATGCTGCCTATCTGGGAAGGCGTGTGTTGTGTTTATACTTGCTCTGATTGTGTGTGCGGCCTTGGTGTGTGGACTCGTCATTACATTTATCCTCGAAGAGATTGAACTCCATGAAGATACTGTATGCAAGGACAACTGTATGTAAGTACTGTATGCAAGGACAACTGTATGTAAGTACTGTATGCAAAGACAACTGTATGTAAGTACTGTATAACATCAATGCAATGCAGATCTCCCGGATAGAATAAAAAGCATTCTGTCATTCCAGAGTTACCCGGTAAGCTACCAGCCCTCAAAGTTAAAATTTTCTCAAGGAGCAGACGCGCTCCTAACAAAATATTTTTAGGGGCAAAAGAAAATTGCAAGGAGCCCATAAAAAATGAGATCGCTACAATTACCTACAGATCAATTAATATACAGCAGAAAACTGTAAGCTAGTTAATATTCAATACTATTTTGAAGCTTTGTGATGGAATGGTTAAATTTGGTATAAAAAAAAAGAATTTGTTAAATGGACCCCAAATTTTTCAAGGAGCATGTGTGCTCCTAACTCAAAATTACAGGGAGTAAACTGACAAAATAGGGAGCAAATGCTCCCAAATGATTGCTATTTTGAGGCCTGGCTACCATTTCTTGTTTTAAAAATGTATACATATCGGGTATATATTTTGAACAAAGAATCAAATCTACGATTTCTTTATTTACCAAAAAAAATTACCGGGTAAGGGAGATAAAGAAAGTCAGTTATAAATACACACGCTTACACATTAAAGTCGTCCAGTTCAAACCTTTGACTAATGACTGCTCCACTAATCTTTAGCTTGTTTTTTTTGTCCATATTCTTTAATTAATAATGCTAATTTGGCATAAATGTCATTTAAAAAAATGTATCACCTTTGCAAAAATGGCTGCACTGCCATCATACATAAGCTACCAAGCTGCACTAATACCAGTAATCCAGGAAATCCGGAGAGGTGTATGCAAGGGAGACAACTCCTGCTACCCTCCTACAACTTGAGTTAACATTACATTCAAATGAATGACAAAGTTGGTTTAAGTTCATTGTAATTATGCACTTAAAGGGATGGTTCTGTCGGCATCTTTAATAATTTGCATTTCATAAAATGAAAACACCCTATATTGTGCCTAATTTTACAACTTTTTAATAACTTAAGACTTACACTGGTAGAGTATTGACATAGTAACGCATAACATATCATAAAACTAATAAATAATTTGTCGTAATGATGTAGCAAAGTTTTACCGACTTGCAGCGCCAATGAATGGCTTCAGTTCTCATTGTTTTTATTTTCAACAAATGTGCGCTTGTGTTTATCATGTTGTGAAATATAAAGTGATCAAAATGTTACCTATTTTCAGTTCATCAGTGTTTGAACCTGCACCTGTTCTTTTAGTCCATTTGTCTAATCGGCCGTTTAATGGTTTGTGAACAATTCAGTCAACTAATACTATCTACAATTGGCACACTTCATTTGTTTTAACCCCAGCTGAGGGGCGGGATAGCGCAGTGGTTAGCGTGTTCGGCTTTGGATCAAGAGATCCGTGACGAATCCCGCCAGGGGCATGGCAACTTTGTCTGCAGTAGAGAACTGTTCTACACGCATTAAGGTTTGGGTGCAATGCTACACTGAATTTCAGCGTAGTACCACCTATGGTTCGCTAGTTCCAGCAATTGCTCGCAGGTTTCACCGCAATGCATAGCCACATGGCATTGCGGGCTTCCTCCCTGCCATAATACTAGCAGCCGCGATATAAGTGAAATACTCTTGAAAGCTGCATTAATCCCCAACTCACCTCATCTCACCTTAAACCCGGCTGATAGCCAGTATTGAGCAACTAATTTACACGTGACATGCCAGCCAGCTCTCTAGGAATCAAATGCATTTGGCGTATTATTGTAAACTAAGTTATGATTCCGGCAAAATGGCCATACAAAATGTTTTAAAAAATATTTCACAGCTAAATTGTCTTTAGGCCCGGCTAATCAGCTCGTTTAAATAAAAAATTTTTGGGGGCAAAACAAACAGTTTTTCTCTGGTGTAGATAAACAAAAATGTTTTCAGACAAATAAAAAAGTAACAGAAATGATTAAGATATTACAAAATAAATAATTTTTTATTTCTTTTGAGACTTCTGGCAACATTTTTAATTTCGAGGAGATGTTTTTGCAACATTTTTATTAGGGGTGGATTCTGAGGGGCATTTTTTCCCTCAAAATGATCCAAATCATGGTGGGAGAATGGTCACCTAAATAATTTGTTTTTTACTTAAAGGGGCAGTAGCACGTTTTTTGCAAATTTTATTTTTTCAAATTTCCAATTTAAAATGATAGTTTATGCCATTTATATTTACTTTAGTAGGTAAAACATCTTATCACACAAACCAATTATCCGTAGTGGTAATAACGGTGTTGCGTATAAGAAAAAATTGCATGGCGGCCATTTTATTGTGAACACATTTTATTATTTTGAATGAAAAAAACGATTCTCATGGCTTTCCGGAACATGTACACCCATTTTTAACTTGATTTTCTGAAAGAGAGATGGGTGTTTTACTATTGGTGACATTATTTTCCAAATACATTTCATCGACATATTTCAGCAAAAAAACGTGCTACTAATATTTACTTACTTACACCCTTATTTACATTTGCAGGATCCAGCTGGTGGAGAGTATACCAGAGAACCTAACGTACAACTCTAACGAGACCGTCCACAAACCGACAGCAGAGGCCCTCATTGATCTGGTGGATGCTGCCAACCACACGATAGAGCTGGCCATCTTCTACTGGACGCTGAGGAACACAGATATACCTCACATCAGGGACAACAGCAGTGAACCCGTGGGTACATTGGAGTTTGTTGGAAATAGTCAGGGTGTTTGACTTTTTAGCTTATCAGACCTGATGTGTATTGGGTTCGACCCTCTGTTATCCACAAACACTTTGCTTTTTTTACTTTTCCAGAACCACTGGGTATAAAGATTTTAAATTTTGTGTACAGACTCCTTGGCCTATGGAAATTAAAACTTGTATTTTTGGTGACTCAGTGACCCCCATTAAGAGTCTTACCGGCCATGACCTAAAAAGCAATTTATAGCTCATCATGGCATGACATCATGCTCAGTCCAACTGTCCGTCCATCGGGGGATTTCCTCTGTAAACTTTTCGCTTTTCCACTTCTTCTCAAGAACAAGTGACTCTAGAAAGCTGAAATGTTGTGTACAGACTCCTTGGCCAATAGGGATTCTGAATTGTAGATTTGACCCTGTGACTCCAAATGTGGGCCAAGTGCACAGACTCCTTGGCCAATTGACATCAATTGTAGATTTCCTGACATTGTGGCCCCAGAGGCCCTGACTTAAAACATGACTTATTTTCATCTTCTTCAATCTTAGATAATAAATCATCCAAGTCCTGATGAGTTACAGAGCCCATGTCACTATTATCACAAATTTGAATTATTAGTTGTAAATTTTGTGACTGTCTAAACCATAGTACAAATATCACATGGGCAATGCCTTATTAATTGATATGTAATTCTTTAAAGATCCATAATGCAATACCTAATGACTTACAGAGCCAATGGCTCTATAACAAAAATTAAGTGACGTTGCTGATGACATTGGTTAGCACGTTGATGATGTCATTTTATATTACTTTTCCTTTCAGGGTCAGCTTTTGTTTAACAAGCTGTTAAAAGCGGGGAAAAATGGCATCAAAATCAAGATAGTACAGAATGTGGCTAGTGAGATGTTTCCACAACACGACTCCAAGTATCTCAAGGAATATGGTAATCAGATTTGATTCATCATCATAATAATAGGGGGCAGGATAGCGCAGTGGTTAGCGCGTTCGGTTTCGGATCAAGAGGTCCGGGGTTCGAATCCCGCCAGGGGCACGGCAACTTTGTCTGCAGTAGAGAACTGTTCTTCACGCAGTAAGGTTTGGGTGCAATGCTACACTGAATTTCAGCGTAGTACCACCCATGGTTCGCTAGTTCCAGCTGATGCTCTCAGGTTTCACCACAATGCATAGCCACATGGCGTTGCGGGCTTTCTCCCTGCCATTATACTAGCAGCCGTGATATAAGTAAAATACTCTTGAAAGCTGCATTAAACCCCAACTCACCTCACCTCACCTCACCTCATCATAATTTTTAGCGAATCAATTTTCCCATATAACTGCTACAACCCCAACTTCAAAGGCGTAACTCTTGCCAGTCTCCATCACTGGGTGATTTAAGCCTTACAGTATTTCCTTAAGGTTTCCATGTTAGGAAATCAGAATCTACTATGCATTTCAGGTGCAGCGAAGCACAGAAAAACGAGGGAAGTCTGAAATATCACAGTTGATCACAATAGACTATCTCTATCGCAATAATTTTTCACAATACACTATTGCTATTGCAATAGTCCTTGTCGGTCAATAGTCACTCCATTTGAAACAATTTTGGCTTAGTTGACGCCTGGGGGGTTACCATCAAAACACAAAGGTAACACATCAAAGAATTCATAAATTTAATGTTGCCCATTATTGTTACCCATAAGATTAGGCAAGGAGGTGCTGCTGAAGTATCAAAATGCGTGAAAATAGTGAACCCCATTTTGATACTTCTAATCTTTGTCTGATGAAGTCGCCCTAACAAGTTATCATCGTTGGTGAAATTGGCTAATGGAATCATGCCTCTATGTATCTCAAAGAGAAGGTATTCTAACTTGGAGAACTTGTTCCTAATCCTTTTCATAGTGAATAGAATATGTTTAAACCAAACCTTTGTTTCTTTAGCCAATGCGGATGTCCGCACACTAAACGTGTCCCAGTTCAACCACGGACTAGGGATCTTACACACCAAGCTATGGCTTATAGACAGGCAACATTTCTATGTGGGCAGCGCTAATGCAGACTGGAGATCTCTTACTCAGGTACCAAACAATATTCATTTCACATGGTAAACATAACCACTGTCATAAAATTTATATACCATATCACTTATGTGTTGGAAGTTTCTTACATAGGTAATCCTTGTAACATCTAATATCTACAGGTGTTCCCCAACCTCTCTCCCAAGAGAAAATAACACCATTTTACAAACTATTTTTTATGCCATGACATGAGTAATAGGAAAAGTATAACATATAAATATTTTCACATTATAAAGGTTTTTAAAAATGTTTCTTGTCCCATATGGCAAGATTTATCATAGTATTTAGAGCTTTGACTAAAATACTGATAGAAAACCATCTATATTTCAGGTGAAGGAAATGGGAGTTATGGTACAGAACTGCAGTTGCCTAGCAACGGACATGGCCAAGATGTTCGAGGCGTACTGGGTTCTGGCTGATGAAAGGACTGCAGTGCCAGTGGTTCCTGCTAATCTCTCCACCTACATCAACAGCTACAACCCGGAGAAAGTCTCATATAACAACAATGAGACAAATGCCAAGATTTTCATGTCTGTAAGTTCTTCCTGGTTGTGGTTCCAGAATACTGTTCCACTCTTCAGAATTCTACCACACAGTTGTGTAGTGGTTAGCGTGCTGGCCTCTTACGCCAAAGGTCCGGGTTTGAATCTTAGTGGAGACACAGGCCTCAAAGTAATTTTTTTTTCAAAGGAGCGAGCACGCTCCTAACTGTTTTTCGAAGGAGCAAAATAAAATTTCAAGGAGCACACAGAAAAATAGATGTTGAAATTTCTAATATCAATGAATATAAGCAGCCACTGTGTTTCAGTTAACTAATATTTAATACCATATTTAAGCAAATGTAATGGGATAATGGTAAACACTGAAATTTGTCAATGAGCATGTGTGCTCCTAACTCAAAATTACAGGGAGCAAAGTGGAAAAATGGGGAGCAAATACTCCCAAATTGGTTGCTATTTTGAGGCCTGAGACACCTAAAATTTGTGATCTGGGTGTCATACTGTGTTGTCCGTGGGCAAGGCACTTCATCCACATTGCACTCACTCCACCCAGATGTGTAACTGAACATGGGAAGTATGGACCTTTATTACCCATATGGTTGAAAATAACCGGGTTAATATTATTGATATGAGCACATGTGCACATATCACGTTTGCCTAGCAACAATTGTTTCACCGCGGCTTCCCGTATTTCGTTGTCTGTGACGTCATAAAACGATTGTTCGTGACGTCACTGTAGCTTGCCGTCGCAAAGGAAGTGGGCCATTTCCTGGCTAATTTTACGAGAATCAAATGGAATAGAATGGGTAATAAAGAAATTATCACACTTGAAAGTGTGCCATATGACGTTTACGAAACTCGTGCAAATTCATGTATAACCCTCGCTCTCGCTCGGGCAATACAAAAATTCACACTCGTTTCGTAAAAGTCATATGACACACTTCCTCGGGTAATAATCTCTATATATGATCGCTTAGTAGTGCAACCCTAAAAAATGTACCGGTACTGCCAGTGAGCAGTGCTTGCACTGGATATTAGGTGTATGTATTATTTCTGTTATTTAGAAGTTTGTGGAAATAAACTTTTGATGAAAATCAGCTGCTCATATCAAGTACTCCAAAATGTTGTGTATGTTTTTCAAAAGTTGCAGAACCAGAAAATCCTGTCTTTATATGTATTCCACTTCTAAATGCCCTTTAAAAACATGTTTTTCTTGTTCTTCAGAGTTCTCCTCCAAACTTCTGTCCACCGGGCCGCTCAGTCGACATAGATGCAATTGTGTCGGTAATAAGAAATGCAACACGCTTTGTGTACGTAGCGGTCATGGATTATCTGCCTATGATTGCTTACAAGGAGCATAGAACGTGAGTAATTTGTTGCTGTTCTACAGGCCTGTACAAGTTAATGATATTGTTGCATTGGCAGTCATATGTTGCAATAAAATAACATTTAATACTTCTCTAAAAGTACTTCACCTCTAAAGCTGAAAGTTTGTTGGTAGGAAATTTACACTTTGGAGTTGGTACATCTAATATTCGTTATATTTTTGCAAATTAAATAATTTTTGAATTTATTGTTAACATCTTAGAAAGTTCAATCTTCATAACTTTGACCCATTGAAAGGCTTCGAAGAATTTGCATTCATTATTATAAACAATATTGTTTAACAGTTAGCATGAGTCAAAGTTATGTGTCTTTCACCTAACTTGCGACCGCACACTAAGACTTGTGTTGGCCCTGTTCTTCCTGTCCTGGCCCAGTTATGTTGCATTGGCCCAGTTTCCGACTAATATGGACTTGGCAGTAAATACTGTATACCTATCATACGATGGATAGTTAATTGATAACCACAGGATGCATATTTTTACAGATTCTGGTCGGTTATTGATGACGAATTACGACGTGCAGCAATCGACAAGGGCGTGACAGTGCGCTTCCTGGGTAGTTACTGGAACCACACAGATAAAGACATGCCTATCTTCCTTCAGTCGCTGCAAGACATTCAGAAAGTTAAGAGTGTCAAGATGGAAGTTGTGAGTGTTCTTCAGGGTTCCGTTCCTGTGTGAGCGAGCGCTTATAATCACTCATTGATTGGTCAATGTAGCGCTCAAGTAGCTCTCAAGTAGCGCTTATTCTCTCCTGAACGATACGGTGCAAAACCTCAAAGTTCGCTCGCGCTACGTAGCGCTACATTGAGCAATCACGTTCAAGAGAGGTTTAAAAGTAATCGCTCAATTAGCGATTACTTTTAAACCTCTCTTGAACGCGATTGCTCAATGTAGCGCTAATTGAGCGATTACTTTGAAACCTCTCTTGAACACGGCCCTGATTTAATAATAACAGGGGCCAAACCAATAAATCGTGAGAAATTGCGACCTCTTTGCTTCCTGGCTGTCCTGGTGAAAGTCTGTTCTCAATGTATGATTTGTATTTACAACTTCTAGTATTCATCTGCACTGTGAGAATATGCTAATGATAATAACTCATCAACTTATGTACATAAAATCATGTCAATACAACAAGTTGTAACTACAAATTGCACCATGAGAACAGGCCTTTAGGAGTGCACCAACTTTCCCCACATCATCCATCACTGGTTAATTTAAGCTTTGCCGACGCTTGTCACAATTTGAGGGGGGCGTGATGGCGCAGTGGTTAGCGCGTTCGGCTTGGGATCAAGAGGTCCGGGGTTCGAATCCCGCCAGGGGCACGGCAACTTCGTCTGCAGTAGAAACTGTTCTTCACGCAGTAAGGTTTGGGTGCAATGCTACACTGAATTTCAGCGTATAATCACCCATGGTTTGCTAGTTCTAGCCGATGCTTGCAGGTTTCACCGCAATGCATAGCAACATGGCGTTGCAGGCTTTCTCCCTGCCATAATACTAGCAGCCGCGATATAAGTGAAATACTCTTGAAAGCAGCATTAAAACCCAACTCACCTCACAATTTGAGACTTGATTGCAGTAAGCTCTCCGGCAATTTTAAGCAATCTGATATTACCTCCCCTGCTTCAGTCAATCCGCCACATTTCACTTGCATAATTTCAAAATGGCCACACTCACTGGTGTGAATAAATCCGACAACTGAGGCCATGGATTCTACTCTGTTCTGTATTGTTGGATGTTACTTTACAGAAATATTATGCATATTCTGAAACAAAGGAAAGATATTTTGAGTTAAATCATCCAACAATGTAACCTAACCTAATGTAAAACTCACTGAAGCATATGTAAACATGAAGCAGTGAGATTCCCAATAACTTATGTTAAAGGTACATCCATTGTGTTGTTGGGGGTCAAATATGCCAAACGTTATGAATGGTCTTATTTTATCGAGAAGTACCAACTGTTACCGAAAACTACAATTTTTGTGATAATCGGCTTAGTATATTGACGATATGAAGGTAAAAGTATCAATTTCTGATCGAAAACCGGACAATGCACCGCGTGTGGCGCGCGCCAATGAGTCAAACGTAATTTTGGAATCTTATTTAAACCAGACAAACTAACAGATTTGGGTTTATAATGTTCAATAGGTCACATAAGTACTGTGCATGTAAATAGGACGTGCACTTTCGGTTTCTGTACATGCATAATGATGTTACTCGATTTTAATTGGAAACTAGTAATTATGATATTTTTGGCGATTGGGAATGAATATGCAAGCTGAGTGAACTTGTTTGTATTGTAAACACCACATATGGTGTGTTGGAACGTATTAAAGCCAATTAAAATTTGATGAAACACAATGGATGCACCTTTAAAGCTCTTCACACAGTGACATGATGTTTGGCATTTAAAATATGGAAATTAAGAAAAGATGTTGTCTACACAATGTAAAAATATTACTAAAGAAATAAAATTCACACTAATATTTAGAGGTAACCCCAATAATCCTTTCCACTTATTATAATAAATTTTGAAAATTTTCAGAAAATGTTTGAAGTCCCAACATACACAGCAGCCCAGGCTAAGATTCCATTCTGCCGGGTCAACCACAACAAATATATGGTGACAGATCAACACGCTTATATTGGTAAGTATAGGGAGTTATGTATAATTTTTGTAAATATTTTCAAAGCCTCAGATATTTGTTACTTTTATCAATATTGTTGATACATTAAATATCAGAACACAAGACTTGATCAGAGATTCTGTTATTCATAAGTTTTCTGTGGCAATTGTACATCTCTGAAGAACATTATAACTGCCATGAGTTGTGATGTCATTGCATTGTGATGTCATCAAGTTTATGATATCGTAGCACTGTGGTGCCATAGTATTGTGTTGTCATCAAGGTTTTGATGTCATTGCATCGTCGTAAAGGCATTGTGATGTTAATTTTGTATATGTTTTTATTGATTGATATTATAACAAGATATTCAATAAGTGCAAGTAAGAAGGCCCACAGTAACTCCTTCTGTCACATATTTACAAAATTACAAAACCAAAATTCTAGGGGGGATTTATTATTCCTTAAAAATAGGAGAGGAATAGAATTACACAACTTTCACAACCAGGGATGCAGATTCAAATTTTTGCCAGTCGGACATTTCATCTTTGACCCAAAAAGACGAACCCGGAAGTAAAATTTTTTTATGAATAAAGTATCAGAAAGTATTACTATTTGTTGGTTCTTCAATTCATTGCATACTATTAAACATAACACGAAAGCAATTAACGATAACTATTTATTTATCATTAACATGCATAAAATGGTTCATAATTTAAAATCAATGTTTACCAACTACGATTTACCGACAGTGCTAGTTTGAGCGAGTTTACACAAGTGAGTTTACAAGCGAATTTGCGTCAAGATCGACGAGAAAATTCTAATAATTTAATTGCACATAGTTCATCAAAAGTTCAAATCATGGACCAAATGATATGTACCTTCTAAATAATCATTTTAAATTCAAAGGAACTCGTTTTCAATAGCGATATAATTTACGTAAACTCACAACTCGGCAGAGCACGTGGTCCAACTATATTCCATACGACTATTTTCCTATTCAAGATGTAGTTACGAATTTGAACTTATTCTAATAAGATTACTTTTATATTTTATTTGGAGACATATTTCGCAATTGTAAATGAATAATTATAAACTAAAAAGAAGTAATGTAAACGCAAGAGAAATTGGAGTTTTTAAATTAGCATACCTCTTTCAAACGTGTGTCATCATGTAAATGCGATGGGCAATGCGATCGCGTCTTCGTAGCGTCATACAAACGGTGTTTGACTACATAACGTCTCGTGAAATATTATTGCTAATTATTCGTTTTTGATAGGTTTATTTATTTTGAATTTGTATAATAGCTTTACCCTACATCGATATTGATCTATCATATTTGTTGAAATATGTTACCTTTGTTTTATGACCGAGATATTATTAAATTTATCGAGATTCAAATAGCAAAATCTCAATCTGTAACAAATTCATGAATCACCGGTACGGTGAAGCCACAAGTTTATCTTTGACAAAATTTGTTTACAATGCGATTTTAATGAAATCTTTTTCGTAAATAATGTTGTGAAATGGGTCACATCTTTCAGTCACTAAATGACACTGGAAATTTCAATTAAATAACAAACGGTAAGTCTTTTTTCTGCCGACAATTCTAATTTACTGAAGATAATGATGATTGACGTTGTGCCTCGTGCTGTGAAGAATAAATGTGACTTCTTGACTGGATCAACATATTTCAACTTCATAAACAATTATGACCGACACAAGCAGGGCCGTTTGCCTTTATTTAATGCTTGTAAATTTAGTTTTTCCTTTTATTTTCTGCAATCGGTCAACTGATGTCCGATAGGTCAATTTTCCATTCGGTCAAACTGGATTTACAATCGGACATGTCCGGCAAATAGACCGATTTCTGCATCCCTGTTCACAACTATGATATTTTATAAAGGGCCATTGGATAAGTTTTTGCACTCAGTCCACCCAGCTGTTTAAATGGGTACCCGAACACAGGAACTATGGGCCTATACGGAGTGCTTCGTAGAGCCACCGAAAATACAATTTCTTCAGGGTAATTTTTTATGTGAATCATGTATCCTTGATTGGTCATGCAGTGGCGGGTCACTGAAACAAATCTAAAAAATATTTTGCTTCCATTCCCAGGTACGTCAAACTGGTACGGTGATTACTTCACGGTGACAGCAGGTATAGGTTTTATTCTGCAGCCGGTAAGAACAGCGGAAGGGAACATGGATATACGTCAACAGCTGGAGAACGTGTTCCTAAGAGACTGGAACTCTCAATATTCTCATCCTTTGAGAATAAACATGACGAGGACATTTGACAGAGAAGAACTTTGAGGCCCTACAAAATTAATTACTTGGTTTACAGATTTTTGTAGCAAAATGTCCACAAAAAGAGTTGACAACATAATCGTTTTGGAGGGATTCTGAGAAGGTTTTTTCTGCAAAATTTGGACGGATCCGTTAACCTGCTAAATAATTTGTCTGATGATGAAAACCAAAAGTTTCAATTAAAATTGGCACTAATGCCATGGTTAGTGCAAAATCGCCGCAGGTAGTCGAAAAGGTGCTTGCCTGTCTTGCTCACTATGGGCTATGGTTCGCTGTGTCAATGAAGGTTTACCGGAGGTAGTCCAAACTTCCCAACACAGGGCAAAAATCTTGCCAGTTTCCTTTACTGGCTGATTTAAGCCTTGCTGCATTTCTTAGGGGTTTTTGCTCGCCGCTAATGGCTGCAATACTGCCGCAGCGGCGTTAAACAATAACTCACTCACTCACTCTTAGGGTTTTTGTGCTAGGAAATCAGAGCCCACTATGTATTTCAGGTGTAATTATCCACTTAGCACGGAATAGCGAGGGAGATCACTGTACTTGGAAATCCGGGCCCACTATGCATTTCAGGTGTAATTATCCACTTAGCACGGAATAGCGAGGGAGATCTCTGTACTTGGAAATCCGGGCCCACTATGCATTTCAGGTGGATCGATCACTATCTTGGCACAACAAAGCGAGGGAAATACTGCAAGGCTTAAATCTGCCAGTGATGGAAATTGGCAAGAGTTATGTATTGTGTAGGAAAGTTGGAGGTAGTTGCGGCAAACATTATATCGTCTATCCAAAATGCTACCCTCACTTGTAAGACGATGTGATCTTGTAGATGCATTTGGCTGGCTGAAATGGCTTTGTGTGTATTTGAAAAATAATGTCACCAATAGTAAAACACCCTTTGTAAAGCCATGGGAATCTTTTTTGTCATTCGAAATAATAAATTGTGTTGACAATAAAATGGCCGCCATGCAATTTTGGCTTTATTAGCAACACCGTTATTACTACTACAGATAATTGGTTTGTGTAATAAGATGTTTTACCCTCTAAAGTAAATATAAATAACATAAACTATCATTATAAATAGAAAATTTGAAAAAACTAAATTTAAAAGTCAACAAGTGCTTTGATAAGGTTGACCCCTTCATGAATGCTCAAATTTTTTTATTTTACTATGAATGTGTCAAACTGAGTCGGTGAAGTATAAATAAATGTTCTTTTCAAATCAGTGCCTTCAAAGAATTCTAAAGAAATCATTTTTAATATTTTATAGCATTTATAACAAATGTAAAATATGATTTGATGTCTCAAGTTAAAAAAAAATGAAGTTGTTGAAATCATACATAAATGGCATTATAAATGCAAAAATGTCTCTTCCAATTTGGTTTTACCACTATATATCCCATTTTTATTGCTCATTTGATATTTTAATTAGTGTTAGGCTAGTCATATAATATGTAGATCATGTTTTAATTGTAAAAAGATAAAGAAAACAATATTTTCTGGATAACAACTACTCTATCATGAATATACAGGAATTGTATATGCTCACTCCTTCATCAGGTGGAATGTGGTGTTACGGTATCATCTTCACAATAAAGAAGTTGTTATCCAAAAAATCTTTTTCTTATGTATTCCATTTCTAAATACCTCTCAAACACTTAGGAAGTTGAGCTTTAAAATTTAAAATATCACCATTTGAATTTTCTTCGTCATTACTCATGAGTTGAAACTTGAATCTCATATACTCATTTGAGATAAAATGAATTTATGCAACATTCTTTGAAATGAACAATAAATATTTTTCTCACTACTTTGTGCCAAATTATCAAGGGTTATGTATTTTGTTTTTGAAGATTAAATGCACCAATGTGAACGTTGATTTGAAATGGCATTAAGAATCTCTTAACTGTCTCAATTTTCAGCAATCTCCAGGGTAAACATTCCAAACTATGATGAATAATTTTTGCCGTTCTCGTCTTCATGTTACTTCATGTTGTTATCCCCCGCCACAAGTTGAAGGGGGATATAGGTTGGGCTCCGTCCGTCGTGCATCTATCCGTCCGAGAGATGACCGTCCGTCCGTCCGTGATGAAGGGGACAGTTTTTTTTCAGAAACCGTTTAGGATAGGGTTACAAGACAAGAATACCTTGATGGAGTTCGAAAATGAGAAGTGTACACTTATTTTTTCATGAGTTTAGCCCTTGTTCAGTATTTTTGGACTTTGTTCATGGCATCTCCAAAGGGGACAGCTTTTCTCAGAAACTATTTAAAATAGGATACCCAAATTTGGTGTGTTGCTTGAGGGCATAAATACCTTGATGGATTTCGAAAATGGGAAGCATGCCATTAGTTTTTCCAGAGTTATTGCCCTTGTTCCATATTTGGGGACTGTTCATTGTATCTCCAAAGGGGACACTTTTTCTCCGAAACTATTTAAGATAGGAGAACTGAATTTGGTGTGTTGCTTGAGGGCATGATGAGTAATGAAAAAATGAGTAATGCACAATTATTTTCTCATGAATTATTGCCCTTGTTCTAATTTCTTGGGTCTGGCGGGGGATATTTATGACTATATATATGTCTTCTTGTTTGAACCTAGGGCGAAATAGAGAAGATGTGATAAGAAGTAGCGAAATGACGAATGATGATGTGAAATAACGAAGACTTGAATTTTTCTTGTAAGTCAACCTTTTGCCTCTGGCGTAGTATGTATATAGATTTTGTTCAACATTGAACCTGAGGATGAATATGTGTCTATAGTGCTTTATCATTCTGTATATGGCGTATTCTATTATATTTGTATATTCATTTCTTCAACACAAATTTGTTTTTTCTGTCTGATTATGTATAGAATATGTAAGAATATATGTGTTTATGTATATATACAAAGCTACTTCAAAGTGCTGATTCAGGAATTCTATTGACTACCATGGAAGTAGAGGATCCATGGATACGCCAACATTAATTTTTTGGCCCCTTGGGATAATCAAACTTGTTCTCTGTCCATAATTGAACCATTTTCTATGTAGCTTCAAATATATTACATTTTGATATTATAAATAAAAACATTTTTGACAACTGTGTGTTGGTACTATTTCTGTAGATTTTCTGCTTTTTGGATCTTATTTTATATGTGATTGTTTTCTCAGAATATGTATTCAATTAAAGAGTCCACAGTTCTTAAGCATCCAGCAGTTTACAGTGTCTAATAATACTACATTGTACCGATCACTGCCATTACA
The DNA here is from genome assembly GCA_936450465.1 of Gibbula magus. Classification (NCBI taxonomy): domain Eukaryota; kingdom Metazoa; phylum Mollusca; class Gastropoda; order Trochida; family Trochidae; genus Gibbula; species Gibbula magus. Next base: position 23,894,837 of record OW388291.1, on the reverse strand, counting down.
CCCCTTCGGAATAACATGAAGATTTTCTGGATAACAACTTCTTTAATGTGAAAATACACGACGTTTCGGAGTACATACTCACTCCTTCATCAGGTGGAATGTAAAGGAAATAACAAAATACGGTATCTTCTTCTCCAGAACGAAAAGACCTAGAAGACTGTAATATTGTGTACAGACTCTTTAGCCAATGGAAATTCTAAATTGTGGATTTGGTGACCCTATGGCCCCAAATAAGGGCCTCACAGGCCATGACCTGAAATCCTGTTTTCATCTTTTTCTCAAGAACAAAAAGATCTAGAAGGCTGTAATATTGTGTAAAAACTCTTTAGCCAATGGGGTTTCTAACTTGTAGATTTGGTGACCCTGTGACCCCAAATATGGGCCACAGCCTGAAAAACCTGTTGAAATTGAATTTTGAACTGATATTTTATGTGCACTTCATTCAGTATTTAGTGATACCTAATACAATAGCTGAAGGAGAGTCATCTCATCTTTTAGATACTGTATGTAAGTCCTAACTTGGGTTTGAGAAATGCAGAATTGAGAAAAAAAGTAACTTTGCAGTTTATCTTATTCAGTAGGAATGTGAAATATATGTCGACTTAAGATTAAATCTACATTATGGACATGTTTGTCAAATTGATGTAATCAATGTGAAATGAGAACTGCCTATAAACTGAATATTGTGAATATTATATAAAAAAATAGAGCCATGGGCTCTGTAGCTCATCAGGCTTTATAGACAATAACTTATTCAAAATGTCAACTTTTAAGGTAAGAGGTATAACACATAGGAAGCACTTTAAATGGAGAAGATGAAATAGGTCTTAAGGTCCTTACCACTCTGAAAAACATCTTTGAGGCCAGAGATAAAATCCCCTACAAATAAAGTCACACTTGAAGATTTAATTCATTACTGTTGTTTCCTTTAAATTACCCCCCTTTAAAGAGCACATAAAATCTCTAGATGAAATAGCTTTTCAGGTCATGACATCTGTGACCTACAATTTAGAATCCACATTAGCCATAGAGTCTGCAAACAATTTTTCAGCTCTCTAGACCTTTTGGAACTGGAGAAGAAGATGAAAATAGGTTTTTAAGGTTGTGACTCCTGTGACCCCATTTGAGGTCACGGGGTCACAAAATCAATTAGCAAAGGAGTCTGCAAACAATTTTTCAGCTCTCTAGACCTGTTGGAACTGGAGAAGAAGATGAAAATAGGTTTTTGGGGTTGTGACCCCTGTGACCCCATTTGAGGTCAGAGGGTCATCAAATCTACACTTTAGAATCCCCATTAGCCAGGGGGTCTGCACACAACGTTTCAGCTCTCTAGACCTTTTGGAACTGGAGAAGAAGATGAAAATAGGTTTTTGGGGTTGTGACCCCTGTGACCCCATTTGAGGTCACAGGGTCACCAAATCTGCAATTTTGAATCCCCATTAGCCAAGGAGTCTGCACACAACGTTTCAGCTCTCTAGACCTTTTGGAACTGGAGAAGAAGATGAAAATAGGTTTTTGGGGTTGTGACCCCTGTGACCCATAATGTAGTATTACTCTTAAGCTGACATATGAAGTTCACATAAAATCTCATTATCTTCACAGTTCATTAAAACAGCTGTTTTAAGTGATTACCCCTGTGACCATATTTTGGGTCACAAGATCACCAAATCTACAATTTAGAATCCCAATTAGCCAAGGAGTCTGCACACAACTTTTCAGCTCTCTAGACCTTTTGGAACTGGAGAAGAAGATGAAAATAGGTTTTGGGGGTTGTGACCCCTGTGACCCCATTTGAGGTCACAGGGTCACCAAATCTACAATTTAGAATCCCCATTAGCCAAGGAGTCTGCACATAAAATTTCAGCTCTCAAGACCAAGTCGTTCTGGAGAAGAAGATGAAAATGCGAAAAGTTTACAGACGGACGGACGCCGGACACCATGCCATGTCATAAGCCCATCGGGCCTCTGAGGCCACATGAGCTAAAAAGGCCGTCACAGGTCAAAACATAAAAATATTTTTTCATCTTCATCTCCAGAACAAACTTGAAGGAATATTGCGTTCCGAATGTTTAGATGAAAAGGCTTAGAACCGTTAAAATGTGTGCAAAGATTATGTAGCCAAGGGGATTTTAAATTGGACTATGTACCATGAGGTTCATGACATTGCCTCTTCTCTCTAAGCCTTATACAGTTATATCAGTGCTGTCAGTGTTTAGTGCAAGGCAGACGCTATTTCATGATTTTTAGCTGTAAAAAGCACAGCTGGCTTGTAACCAGAGCCAATGGGTCAGCATATTGCATAATCTCCTGTGTGTTGACCTTGCTCAGTGCTCTCTCTCAATTTCAAGACTAAGATTTGTCAGGGCTAGGGATTGTGCATTATATTGAGAAAATATTTACTGTCTTAATCATCAAACAATATAAAACCAGATGAGCTACAGAGCCCATGGCTCTATTTTTTAAAAGTATAAAAGCAGGTTTTGGCAGTAAAATATACATGGTGTTAAAAAAGTATTACAAATTTATCTTCATCACAGAGCTCTATAAAGTTGGGATAGCTAAAACAGACATTTTTATACAACCTATCCTACACAGGGCAATGTAACACAATGTCTTTCATCCTCAACACTCTCACTACACTGAAACACACACTCTGTCGATCACATCCTTATTGGAACATCACTACTGCTGACAGCCGGAACTATTAGGGGAAATTCACATAGCATATTGAAATGTCATCCTGTCTCAGGTTTAAACGTATACGCTCCGCTCCACTTATATACCCTGGGTGCAAACCCCACATAAACATTCCCGCTGTGACCTCTGTTCCAGCCAATCAAATCATTTTATCGCCATGGTTTGCAATAAAAGTTCAGCCAACCACAGAGCGTAAACTACGGTTATCTTTCGCTCTTCCGCTCTCCCTCAAGCGATCGTTATCAAATCCGAGTCCAAGTTAGCTATGCGGTTGAATTTATTACAGCAGATCATGCAGATTTTATCCTAACATGGGTGTGGACAGGGGTCCACCCTAAAATCTTTAAACGGCTTCTTCTCCAAAACAGTTTGATAAAGATAGCTAAAATTGTTAGAATAACAGCTTTATAACATGTTGACTTAAGCTTGTTAATTGGGTTAAAAATCCTTCTCAAATATGGGCGTGGCTGGGTGTTAATCTTAAACCCTAAATTTCACACTAGGAATAATATAAGGAATGGAAGCTGAAATTTTGAGAATATCATCTTTGTATGATAGGGACTAAGACTTGTAAGTTTCTTCTCCGATAAATAGAGATTTTAGAGCTATTATAGAATTCAGGTTTTTTTCCTTACCCTAGCAGGCAGGCCACACCAGCCATATTTGCTTTAAGCCTTGTACTGTGAGAGACAGCAGATACTATAACATAGTGTTATTTATTACCCATATGGTTATATACTCATTCCAAATTGTCTTATACATTTGTTAGTTAATGTTTATCATACACTTTCAATGGTTATTCTAAGGGGACATTCGAGGTTTTCATAATATAGTTTTTGACTTTGATACATTCAAAATACCTTATGTGCTCATTTCAAATTTTACTCATCATTTACTGAATGTAAATTCTTCTCCAATCGCCAAGTATATACTGATAGAAATGAATAAAGGGACACATAAACTGTGAAATCATCCTTTAGAAATATTTGAAGCATATGCATCTTCATTTGTATTTGAAAACCATGATTACCGTGGGTTTTAAAGGGACAGTAGCACGTTTTTTTTGCTGAAATAAGTCGATGAAATGTATTTGAAAAATAATGTCACCAAAAGTAAAACACCATTCTCTCTTCGGATAATCAAGTTAAAAAATGAGTGTACATGGTCATTGGAATCGCTTTTGTCATTCGAAATTATAAAATGTGTTCACAATAAAATGTCCGCCATGCAATTTTTGCTTTATACGCAACATCGTAATTACCACTATGGATAATTGGTGTATGTAATAAAATGTTGTATCCTCAAAAGTAAATATATCGTTAAATGACATAAACTATCATTATAAATTAAAAATTAGAAAAAAAAAGAAAAAAAGTGCTACTGTCCCTTTTAATGCTTTAAAAGCCAGAAACCTCTGAATAATGCCAAAACATAACATGACAAAAGTTTTAAAATGACAAGCCATAAGGACTTCCACAAATCCAAGAATGTAAATATTTGAGCTATGCTGCTGACGTTCTTACAGCAATAGGGATTTTGGTCTCTATTCTATAGAAACAACATTAACCATAAAGGATTATATAAATAACATTGGAAACTTAAATAACTGTCTGGAAATTTGATAATAAATTCATTGTATTATACTTATGAAATATAGTATTTGTTTTATAATAAAGAGATAAATTTGGTTATTTTGCTCTATAATTAAATTTAAGGGAAACGGTCGTGCATATTGAGTAAGAGTTTCTCCCTTGCAACTGAAAGTTGACAATTTCTCAAGGGTATTTTCAAATTATTATTCAAGTTAGCCTGGTTTTGTTGGGGGTTGTTGAATTGTATTTCTATCAAACAGTGATTTCCCCCGCAATTTAATATTGATATTAATTGACATTAATATTAATCTTAAACATGTGTAATCATAACCCTTTTATTAAGATAAGGCCATACTTATCAAATATGTTTATTATTTTATCCAGATTATAGTGTGAAATGTAATGTAATTTATTTTGCGCACCTGGAGCTACATTCGGAGTTCATATTTTAAGAAAAAAACGAGCATGGTAACCCTTTTTTCAGGACAGAAATATATTTAGCATATGTTTTCATGTATAGTGAACTATTAGACATTTCTGGAGATTTTTAAAAATTGCTAAGGAACATCCTTAATACATTGATATTCACATAAAATATAATGTTCATCACTGTCAGTTTATGTAATTTCACTGCTGGCGATGGTTTCCTATAGTTGGGGGAATTTTGACACATTTATACACAAAACAACAATGCGAATGTGAACACACATTAATGTTTGTGAAGCCTAATTCCGTCGTCAAATCGACCGTAAATGAAAACGATAATAAACTGAGAAAGCACTCGACAGAGACGGCTGCCCTGTCCTATTCCAAGTGACTATAACTCGTGTGGGAACCACGAACATTGCATGTTATGAAACGACCAGTCTTGTCTATCTTGATAGACATCAATCGTTAAGGAGTGGGTTGGTAACTGTTTGACGCCACTTTCATAACAGAACATTGTCCGGTTTTAGATCATAATCAAGACTAAACATCTTAATAATGTAACCATACTGAACAGGTTGGCGCAAAAGGCCGTCTGTGTTTTATTGTTATTGGTATTTTATATATCTCCATAAATTGTTTTGCATTTAATTCAGTACCAAAAGAAGTATATGTTAATAGTTTGGACAGTCTTTGAAAAGATTCTCCCACTTCCTGTAATATCAAGCAGAGAGTAGTTTTTTAAGCCAATTTATTTTTAAAGCATCAAAATAAGCAAATAAATCTACCAACCCAAGTTCTCCTTCAGCAACAAACTATTGACCGCTTTATTTTGTCAGGCTTGTTGTCCCAAATTAATCTAAATGAAATACTGTTTAGTTGAGCAATGACTCTATTATAGCAATTTTCCCTAGAGGATTTATGACTCGTTTCATCCATCCTTCTATTTCATATATTTTACTTTCAGTTTGATCATCTTATTACAATCAACTGGAAAATGTATTTAAAAAATCCTAAAATTCTCATGGTTCCAACGCAGGTCTAAATTTCTAGAACTACCTACCCAACTTCCTATATCATAGTTTATCTTCAGTCCTGATTTTTTTATGTTGATTACAGAAGTTTTTAAACCAATCATCCATCGTTATTCCTTTCATGTCTGTTTTTTTTCATGAGAGCTGATACTATTTCTGTATATAGTAAGAATATATAGGGGAATAATGGATCACCTTGTCTTGTCTGCTTGTCTGCAGCCCTGGTAAATAGATATCCATGGTGACATTCTTCCATTTATTATCAGACTAGATGTAATATCTTTATACAGTATACTGAGTATAGAAATCCATTTAGAGATGCTCTCCCCAAACCTAAAAAAAAATCAAAGTTTTAGCAATGAAGGGCCAACATATCAAACACCTTTTAGTCATAGCATGCCTAGTATTCGTGTGATTCGTGTAGATTCTGTGTGTAGAAATAAATCAGACATGATACGAATATTCTCTCCAATATATATGTCAGACATAAATTTGTTTTTCAATTATAATATTTGGTATAACCTTCTTCATTAAATTTGCAATGATTAAAGATACTAATTCATATGAAGAATTCAATGAAGTTATTCGGCACCAATTTTTCATAAATTGCTTTGGTATATCTCCCCTTGGAATGCAGCTTATGTTTCGTTGTTTCTGAGTTATAGACTAATTGTGAGTTTAATAATCATAATCCAGTGATCTTAGAAAAAAGTCAGAAGGATCGATCCAGAAGAAAAACCATCAGAACCTGGGCTCTTATTATTTACTACCGGGTATTATTATTAAAGTGCTGATAATCATTCATCTTTGGTATTAATGGTAATTGGTCCTTCAATACTAAACTGAGGTACAAAAGAAACGTTACACCTCAGTTGGTTTTATCATATGTTTGATTTTCAATAACAAATATCTTATGTTTCCGAAGTCGTACTCTAAAACTGAAAAGTGCAGACGTTTAGTCATCAGCCAAGGAGTTATTCTTGATCAATGTGGTTTAATTTTTTTGATGAAAAAATGAAAATTTTTAATTCATAATTCTTCCAAAATTAATTTGGATAAAACACAACTGTTCATCGACATATAAGACATCTGCTAAGTGAAAATAAATAAATGTGCCTCATTCTGCACACATTTACAACATTATAAACATGGTAGGGGTCATGTTGGTGTAAAAATGATGTTATACCCCTTGGTCCTTTCAGTGACTCTAACTCTGCATGTTTGAAAAAAACGAGTATGATTGTTTGCCGAATCAGTCAACATTGAACATTAAATAATATCCCAGTTCTATCATATCAATTTGATTTGTCATTTTAATTTTACTGTATGAGTTATATAGGGTGTAAAGGTTATATTGTACCTCAGTTTATCTGGATCTTCAATCTTACATATATCTTGGTCACTGAGTACAACATTAAGATCTATATCTTTAACTACATATTCTTTTGATGAGCATCGATCTTCAATAAAAGCCTTGTAGTTTCTGAAATGGTATCATCGCCATCCGGCGTACGTAATTCCTTCATATTTTATCAATATTTTCTAGTTTCCAATTAGCAAAATATTTAGTGACACATTCTCTTTCATCAATCAATAAAGCCTTGGATCTTACTAACATGCCGTCCTTTGTTTTTGGACGTAAGTTTTGTAATGCCTGTATTTTATTTTCTAATTCCTCGATGACGTTTTCTCCATAATTTTCTCAAGTTAATCTGCAGGGTTTTATATATGCTCGTTACTCTCCACTATATCACGGGGTGATATAGTGGAGAGTAACGGAGCATATATATAAACCCTGGGCAATCGAGGATGGGTAAACTGTTCCGTTCTTAGTTTCTTCTTTTGATCATAGGAAACATAGGATATGAATTTTCCTCTAATTTTCACCAACTCTAAATAATTTAGATCGACATATTTGTATAATGTTATATTGTATTAACATAATATAGAACAGTCGATCTAAATTTATTCAGATTGATTTTCACTAAAAGTATTTCTAAATATAGATGATCATTTATAGAATGTTAATGTTAATATTTGAAATATTTACCAGATTTTCTTAATTGTATACTAGAACAGAATTTCCTATGTACACTGTATTTTGGACAATAAAGAGTTAAGTTAATAAAGAGAATAAACTTTTTTTTTTTATTATAACCTGGAATTATTTTGACTTGAGATTTCGTCCTGTCAAAATGTTCTGACATTAGAAAAATTCGAGTCTAGCTTTCTTCACAGGTTATGTACACCGCCAAGTGCCTTTACCAAGGGTTATTATCCCTCCATATACCTGCATTAAGTTATAGCCTATTAATTTTAGTAATTGATCTCTGCTTTAAGTGGTCTTTGTGATACGGGCTACTGGCCTGTAACCTTTTGGACATTCCTTCCATACATCGCTAATCATGTTGTGACGCCTTGTTGGTCATGTGTCACTAAAGGGTATCAACTTATGTACTGTCACTGCCTTATAAGGGGCGGAACTGTAACCGTATCTTCAAAGCTTCCAGTGGTCAGTACAAACTGGTGAATTGTCGAGCAGGTGAGTTCATACTTTTACCATTGTTCTAAATGATTTATAAAATATGAAATGTACTTTTTTTTAATCATCAATAGATTTTTGCTGTGAGTAAAGAAGATCAAATGTATATGTATACTTTGTGTTTTATAGTATAAAATATTCAAATAATGAATAAAATGAATAAAATCGCAAGCGTTTTGCATGTTTTTGGAGGAGGAATGTTTTTTATGGCAATTATATTTTCGTATTTAAAACGATTATCACAAACTGTTTACAGGCAGAGGAGAGGAAAACACAAAATAACACACCGAAGGGCAAATAAAATGATACCTTATTTTCAACAAAATCAAACAAAATAATTCTGTCGGATAAAGTCAATCTGAGGTTAAGGATGAAAACCGACCCAGAAGTTTTGTTTGCGAGAGAGGCCTCGGCAGAGAGAAATTTCCCTCTGCCGATGTTTTTCTCTCGCAAACAAAACCGAGGGGAAGGTTTTCATCTAACTTATGAACCGACCAAGGCTATATGATGTAATTTTATATTTTAAATTCTCACGGTTTCAATGATATTCGCATTTGGGATCAGTTGTCATGCGAATAGAGCACAGCCGCGATCTACATGTGCTACAAGCCTGCAACTCATACCGTACTCGGGAGTTGCACCCGCTACCCGTCTCATGTATTACACAAAGGTTCATAATGACAAACAATTAGCTTTGAGTATCATGACCCTTCGTAGCTCAGTTGGTAAAAGCGTCAGTTGGCAAACAAAGGGTCCTAGGATCGAAACCAGGCATGCTCACTAGAAGTTGTGATTTTCAAAATTGTGATATTTTAGAATAGTATACTTTAGGCATTCTCTTCCCACAGAGGTTAATGCCTTCGGGTATAGGATCGGAAATCCGAAGGGAGTAACGTCTGTGGGAAGAGAATGTACATTTGGAGAAATATTTCATATAATCACAAGTCTTCAAACAAACATTCGAATATGACAATAGCCATTCACAACACATAAGCAACGGGCATTCCTACAGAAAACCCGGCTCTATTAACATTAATTCCCGGATATTTCCTTAAGAATGCCCGATAAACTACTAAACGTCATTAAACAAGCAAAAAGTCACAGTTTACTCTCCTATCTCGCCTTGTTCAGGAAATTAATTTAAAAAAATATGAAGAGAGCATTATTATAGTCCTGCTCCATGACTGTAAAAAAAATAAGCGCCTTTAATACAGTCTAGATCTTTATTCAGCAAGTCTATGGAACTGAAAGTATATAATAATATATAATAATAGATTGTAATGCCTCGTTTACACTTGCCCGCAAAATCGCTTAGCCGCATTCAGATGTGTTACGCATATTGCGGAAGAAATCGTACAGTGAAATAAAACAAATTGGCCTGTCAATCCAATTTTCTTGTACGCGCGTACTCGGGCTTACTAAGTATTATGACCAAGTTAAGCGCCCTTCCGCGCTCTTCCGCAATTGTCCGCATTTTTACCCGCTAAATCGTACGCAGTGCTCCGCCTTTATCCACAGTCTGCAGTCATAATCCGCCAATTTGCAACGTATTGGTCAAAAGACAACCCTTCTACCATTCATACCGCTCTCTACCGCTCATTACCGCAGTAATTCTCGCACGCGGAACCAAGCGCAATCAAGCGTGCACATATTTTTGGGTCCCGCTAGGGCATACTACACAGATATCCACTGTTCATCAACGATTCATCAATTGACTCTTCGGACCCAGTAACACACGTCATGAGACCAAGTGCATGGATGGACAATAAACAGTTAAAGAGTTTGAGAAGCATCCTACTGTAAACCGACCCAGCCTATATTTAAAATTCTTTTTTTAAATACTTTTTAAAGAAATATGAGTTCTATATTTTAAGTTTACTAGACTGTATTTCAGACAGAACATCTGAGAGAACTATAAAAACAATTATATTCATAGAAGTTCAGAGGAAAAATCTAAAACTAAGTAAGCAATTAAAAAATGGTTTACATATTTTTAATGAAACCGATCTAACTTCTGAACCGAACGAAGCTTTATTTAAGATGTAAGCCTTGCAGTATATCCTTAAGGTTTTCTTGCCAGGAAACCAGAGCCCACTGTGCCTTTAAGATGCAGCGATCCACTATCTCAGTACGGAAAAGAGAGGGAAATACTGCAAGGCTTAAATCAGCCAGTAATGGAGACTGACAAGAGTTATCCCTAGCGTAGGGAAGTTTCCATTGAGACAACTTCGTCACTGTTAAAAATACATAAGTTCTTATTGCGATGAGATCAAAGGGAAAGTGAAATGTCCATTACATAAGCCATATTTGTTAATCGAGATAAATTTAATAGTCATTAAAGTTTTTTAATTTAGAATTTCCTCAGAAAGTTTTGTAGAAGTAAGGCCTCCAGTTTTTGAAACTCATTTACTAAATGAAGATATCGTGTTAAGTACGCGGGTCTTACAATGCCAAGCATAACCACTGTGTCGTATTTTATCCAGCCCTCATCATAACTTCATTTAATGAATGAATTGATAATGTCTTAATAAACGTTTCCGTTTTCTTTAGGATCACTGAAGCAGCATGGCGTCAAACGGACCATACACAGCCAACGAGCGTGAGCATTATAAGAATACCACACGGACACCAGTCAAGCAGGCTATTTGGACTCAAGTCTTCGGAATCTTCATATTCTCTCTGGGTCTTGGAGTTGGAATCCTCATCGGGTACTTCGCTCTGAACCCGGGTTGTGAAACAAAAATCTCGGCTGGATATCAGAACAATCAAGTTATGGCACCAGCGACAACACCAGCCCTCCGACCAACCTCTGCAGCAGCATCAAAGGGAAGTGATGTCCCAGCACCCAGATGCCCACCCAGTCCCAAACCTGAAGAAACATTACTCTCTCAAGACAAGGGGATTTTTGAATTACTGATTGCCGAGGAGATGAAACAGGTAAGAGAGTTCATGAAATCTGAAGGTTTAATCACCTCACAAGATGGCACCCCTTCTCTTGGAGACACGTATATTTATGGCATGTCCCTACATCTCCCTAAGAAATCCGATGCTCTGAAGCACCTGGATGATGGCAAGGCTTCCCCCGGGCGTTATGCTGACGTCCACGTGCATAGAGGCAACAGAAACATCCCTGATCTGATGGAGTACCGGGTTGGTCCGCTTGGTGGCGTTCTGGAGGCCCACGCTAAATATGCGGACGGAGAGTTGCCTTACAACAGTCGACCCAGGGATGGAATTGAATGGGATGGACTGACAGAGCAGGTAATCAAGGCTATGAGTATACTGCGGCCACTTCTGCAAGAGAGCTTTGATAGAGCATATTTTCCTTCTGGTGGAATCACCTTTCATCCACAAGCTCCACCAGGTCTTAAGACGGATGAGAGGGAAACTCGCTTTGTGATGGCACTGCTGGTTGATGGGACGGCTAGAGGGAGAGATCTTCACCCATTGCCTCTGACAGGCACAGTACATAACCCCGGAGTTAATACACAAACCTGGTATACTCATAGCTTCTACTACCTCAACCAGGGACCTTTTGAAACCGCTGAGGATCTGATGAGAGCCTACAGAAATGGGACCATCCGAAAAATTGTCTTACCCAAAGGTCACAGTCAAACTCTTTTCACGACGTCATTCCCTAAACAGAACTCTGATAGGACGAGGAATTTTGCAAACGAAGCACCACCTCGGTCGTACACACCTGCCGGATCCAGATTCACAGTTCAAGATCACAGAGTGAAATGGATGGACTGGGACTTCACCATCGGCGAAAGTATGTTCAGAGGACCAAGCATCTATAACGTTCATTTCAAAGGAGAGAGAATCGTATACGAGAATTCCCTGAACGACGTGGTGCTTGTATACGCCTCTGACGTTTCCTCTGGTGCTAACACCATCTACATGGACGCAACGTTTGGACTGGGCGAGTTCCAGGATATCATTAAAGGAGTGGATTGTCCAGATCATGCAACTCTGCTGGAAGCAACATGGTTCAACAGCTACACACAATCCCCAGTGTCTGCTAAAACCATTTGTGTGTTCGAGTCTGCTGGAGATGAAGCTCTGTGGAGGAGGAAGGACAAGTTCGCAGCTGGACTCGCCAACCACTACCTGACAGTGAGAACCCCACTTAGTGTCGGCAACTATGACTACACAATTGACTTTATATTTGAACTGGATGGTAATATGAAGACTAGTACTTTTGCAACTGGCTATCTCCAGACTAGTTTCTGGGACCCGTCGAACCCTCATGCTGGTTTGGACAAAGCAACTGATGCCTTTGGCTTCAGGGTTGGACCATTCACCCATGGGGCTCTGCATGACCATTCATTTGGATTCAAGGTGGATCTGGATGTCCTCGGCACTTCCAATAGTTTTGAAACCATTCACTGGAAAGCTGGCGACGTCGTGGAAGCGTTGAAGACCCAATCAAGTACAACCACGAAACCTGAGTACTACTTGTACAACCAGACACGGTATATCGAGTGGGAAACTCTGGAGAGAGAAGCGGGATTGAAGATCAACATGAATAAACCTCAATTCTGGACAGTTGTCAACGATAACCAGAAGAACAAGTGGGGCGTCAAGAGAGGATACAGAATCGTCCCTGAGACTTCTGTGTCACAGGTTCTCCCGGACTCCCACCCTGTAATGAAGGCCGTGTCCTACACCAAGTATCACTGCATGGTGACCCAACACAAGAACGACGAACATTTCCTCACCGGGACATACGACCTCAACAGATTGGCAGACCCAATGGTATCCATGGACACCATGCTCAACGATGAACCAATCAAGGACACGGATCTTGTCACGTGGATAACCATTGGCTTCCTGCATATTCCAACAGCTGAAGACGTGCCAATGACAGCACATGCCCACTCCAGGTTCAGTCTGAAACCATACAACTATTTCGATACTACAGCTTCTTTCGATATGCCCCAGTACGTTGATACGAAGGATCAGTCCGTCTCTGAGCGACCTCCTCAAGCAACAGCGTGTCTGCAGAACAATACTGACGATTGCTACTTCTGTAACTGAAGTGCCTCTTGCGATCTTTGTGTTTCTGCGCATATGTATGCCCTTGTTATAGCGCCAAGTTTGTCCATGAGAAATATTGACATTATATCCAGAGTGACATTAAAACAGATAGGACAGTTAGAGTCACGTTGAGGTAAAAAGAAAAAAAGCAATTCCTCAAAGATTTCAACAGGAAACGATGCAGGCGACGCATTTTGTTTAGGGGGGAAGGGCACGTCCTCGTATCGCCTACACTCCATATCGCTTACATCACTATAAAAAAAAGAAATTATGGATAAGTGTCAGTAATACCAATTGATCGTGACCATTTACATTTAGTGTAGGCCATGTGAGGTGTTTTCAAGATGTAGACGCTATAGGGTGTAGGCGATACGAGGGCAAGCCGAGGGAAAAGTGTTCAACTAGGGGGCCGAGGCGGGTCTATCAAATTTACCCTGGAAGGGGGATAATCCCAGCGTGTTAAAGGTGATCTCTTGCAGGAAATGTATTGTCACATGTGCTAATCCATTAACCATGCCGTCAAATATACTTACTTTATCAAACCCACAGGTTGAATAATATGTATTCATACCAGTGACCAAAACCAGTTATTGGCACTATAACCAGTGTATTTTTATTATACCCAATAATAACTAACATTTGATCATTTGAAAAGACACAATTAATGTTTTATATATTTTTATAAGTTAAAGGTGCATCCATTGTGTTTCATAAAATTTTATTTGGCTTTAATACGTTCCATTTCACCACATGTGCTGTCTACAATACAAATATATTCACTCAGCAGCGTGAGCTTGCATATTTATCCCCAATGGCCAAATATATCATAATTACTAGTTTCCAATTCAAATCGAGTAACATCATTATGCATGTGCAGAAACCGAAACTGCACGTCCCATTTACATGCACAGTTGTTATGTGACCTATTAAACATTATCAACTCAAATTTGTTCTTTTGTCTGTTTAACATAAATACGATTCCAAAATTACGTTTGACTCATTGACGCGCGCCACACTCTGTGCATTGTCCGGTTTTCGACCATAAATCACTACTTTTACCTTCATATCGTCAATATGCTAGGTTTTTCTATCATCAAAATGGTAGTTTTCGGTAACAGAAGTTAGTTCTCGATAAAGTAACACCATTTATAACGTTTGCAACATGTGACCCCAATCAACACAATGGATGTACCTTTAAAGCGGTTGATAATAATAAACATATGGATATATGGATTGTTAGTATTCGGTAGAGAGAGTTTTCTTTCTTTATACAGGGAATAACATATATGTAAACAGTGTTATCATTACATACAGTTTGAAATAAAATATTCAGAATATTGCTTCATTATATCACTGTTTTAGTGTTAGTCACTGTAAAAGTGTGAAATGTCGATCGTGGGTAGACATGGACGGACAATACACGAATTTCTCTTTAAATCCAATTGCCGTCGATACGTTTATCACGTATTTTGTGTATGAAGTTAAAATAGTTTACATAGCAATATTGGATATCAAAGGAAAACATTGAAAATTCACTTGTCAATCTTGTTGCAAGGCACACGTTTTATAAAACAAATAGCACCGTGTGAGCGGTATGACGATGGGTTCAGTGTGCAGCAGTAGGAAGGCACGAAATCAAACCAATGAAATGTGGTTTAAATCTTAGGGGGCGTTTTTTTTTACACGTGGAATAGCCGTCCGTTGGCCCTGTTCATGGAGTATTAATATAAAGAATGTAAACAATATTTTATATTTCAAAATTACTGGAAGCAGATTGTAACCTGTAACTGATCATTTGGCATCTTAGATAAGAAACAATAAGGCTTATGTCCTCGTGTTTTTACTATAATATTTCAGAGCAAAACTATAATTTATTACACAAACATTGGGCTAACAGCGAACTTTATTTCTTAAATAGGGCCCTCATATCCATCCTCGTTTACCCAGGGTTTAATATATGCTACGCTTCTCTCCGCTATATCACCCCTGGGACACTCCATCAGAAAAATCTGTACTCAAAATACCCGCCCTTGGCCGGCGTGAGCCAACCAAACAGCTACGCAGCGTGGACCTGCGAGCCAATGACAAGTCATATCACTTCGTTGCAAAGCACGCACCTCCTGTGCGCGGTCATTTTGTTAGCCATCCATCACCGGTTATCTCCCTTGACCATTTCCGTATTATCCTATCGAGCATTTTCATTGGTTACTGATTCCGTCACTCTGGCCAAGGGTGGGTAATTTGAGTACAGTTTTCTCTGATAGAATGTCCCAGGGGTGATATATATATATATATATATATATATATATAAGGGAAAGTAACGGTGGATACCCATGGTAACCGAGGATGCCTCATATCAGGCCAGGAGATTACCCTCTCATACTTAGTCTGGATGTTCCTCGGGGACAAACTCGTGTGCTAAAGGAAGGTTAGCATACAAATACAAGATATTTCAATATACGAGTGATACATTAAAACAGAGTAACATATACTGAAGTCTAATTTTCAATAATCAATATGGCATCATATTATTGTAAAAATAAAACCTGTTTATTCGTGATTCTACTTCAGAAGTGACGATTGAGTGAACCATAACATATTCTGTTTTCACACATTACAGTTATCTGTACAGGTTTTTGCAGCTCTTTGAATTGAATTTCGAAAGCTTCATATACACTGGCCCAAAAAAGAAACGCATAACAGAAAAATCAGAGTTTAGTGTCATGTGTTTACAGCATAATTGCACACTAAATATGGAATTTACAACAACCAAATTTTTCACAGCATTAAATGCATGTCTCCTCCACTAAATGCAGTCATTTAATCCTCCTGTGGACGTCTGTGATTGTGACATCACTGTGACGAAGTCAGTACCGGGTGCTACCACCACGAGCATGGATCACTGCTCTGCATCGCCTGGGCATGGATTGAATGAGTCGTCGAATCTGGCGTTGTGGAATTCTTCCCCACTCATCCAGCAGTGCGTGGGTCAGTTCTTGAAGCGTCTGCGGTGGATGTTGTCGACGTCGTACCCGTCTATCCAACAAATCCCACAAATGCTCGATTGGGTTCAAGTCTGGAGATTTGGAGGGCGATGGCAGTACATTCACATTGCTGTTGGCAAGATAATCCATGGTAACACGCGCAGTATGCGGTCTGGCATTGTCCTGTTGAAAAATTTCACGTCTGACGTCAATTGCGGGAAGAAGGTGACGTTGCAGGATTTCGTCTCGATAGCGTACAGCAGTTAAATTTCCTTGCACGTGAACCAAATTTGTCCTACCATTAAAGGATATGCTTGCCCACATCATTACACTCCCTCCACCGTATGCATCGATTGCACGGATACAGTGTTGAGCGTAACGTTCATTTCTCCGTCTATAGACCCTCATCCTACCATCGTGGCGATAGAGCATGAACCGCGACTCATCGCTGAACCAGATTCTTCTCCAATGCACTAGAGTCCATGGGCGAACGTTTCTGCTCCATCGCAGACGTGCATGACGATGATGGCGTTGGAAAGATGGCGCTGTATATGGTCGCATAGGACGTTTCCCATGTTGACGAAGGCGATTGATGATGGTCTGCGCTGATACTCTATGAAGTCCAGGAATGTTGTTGGCTGTGTAGGTGGCACTGACTGTCCTGTTGCGAAGATGCATCACCCGGATGTATCGGTCCTGCGCCGGAGTTGTCACCCTTGGCCTGCCTGATCTCGGTCGATCTCTAGACGAGTTGTGGACTGTGAAGCGGTGCCAGAGACGAGATATGGTACTCTGAGTAACGTTGAAGTGCCTGGCTACTGCTGACTGACTTTCGCCAGTTTCTAGACGTCCAATGGCCTGGTTTCTGCACTCTTCATTAAGTCTTGGCATCTTTAGAGTCGTGTATACGGAGCATCTGAGAGTGATTCGCAATGGGACTACCCAGGTATTATACCCATCGGTATCAAGCCTAAGTACCCGTATTTGCACGTGCAACATGCTTTAGGATTTTTCTCCATGCACATTTTTTCAGGTTGGATTCAAGCTGCTGCGTTTTGGCGGCAATTCACAAATTTTTGTGTCCAAGTGCAAGAAATTGTTGTAAAAACTAGAGTCTAACTTTAGCAGTAACTTTTACAAAATTTCAAGCCTTAATTTTAAAAATATCATACTTTGAAAAACACATTTTCGCTATGCGTTTCTTTTTTGGGCCAGTATATTTTCTTTGTAAAATTTCTAATAAGTGATCAATAACATCAAACATTAGTCATGTTTTGTTTCTAAACTTACTCAATGGACTAGAGTTGAACTTTTATTGAACATTTCACCAAATTTAAAGGGACATTGCGTCGAGGATAAAAATGAGTCTCACTTTCATCTACCTACATGTATGCTGATTAATGTGCCTGCTAACGAGTTACGCTTCGCTTCACTTTTAACATGCAGTAGTGTTTATTACTAATTACTTCTATTGTCTGAAATTGGGGATCTGTGACTCGTTACCAGACACATTAAGCATCAAAAGTCCGATCTCATATTTATCCTTGATGCGGTGTCCCTTTAAGGAAATTGGCATTTCGAATATCTGACCCCTTCTGTCTATTGCATCTTGCCACAACCTCCTAGTCAGGGCGCTCTCCCTCCGATTAACTCTACAGTAGTATATTAGTGACGTCGAGGAGCGGTAACTCGCTGTCTGGAGCTAGATCTTGCTAATATGTGAAAACTTATGCCACTGACCAGACGATCACATGGTTAGTTAGAGAATGATTATTATACACATGCACAGATAATAATCATTTACCAGTGCAGCTGAAGTAGTGAAAACTAGAAATATGTGCATGTGATGCACTGTGATGTCCCCCATTCCAACTTTCAATCCAATCATGTCCTCTTAACATTATTTTTCACTTATGATTTTGAGATGGAGATCGGAAAAGGTTCCTTATCCCTATATGCACTAAGTTCAAACTGTTTCCATGGTAACCGGAAAAAAATTAGAATAACCTAAGTAGCAAAAGGCACCACTCCAACACTAGGTCTAATCACACACCAAGTTTCGTGAAAAAATAATTCATAGATTTCGAGAAAGAGACCGGAAAAGATTCCTACCCCCATATGCACAAAGTTCAAACTGTTTCCATGGAAACCAGAAAAATATAAAAATCAGAATTATCCTAATGAGCAAAAGGCACCACTCCACCACTAGGTCTAACCATGCACCAAGTTTCGTAAAAAAAAATAATTTTGAACGGTTTTTGATATATGGCCCAGAAACGAAAGCATTTTGGAATTACGGAATTACGGAATTTCGGACGTAGGCGAAAACATGTCTCCCGCAAAGGGGGACATGATGACATCCAAAAATTACACGAGAAATGCACCGATATACACAAGCAGGTGAACAAACTTTCGGGATGCAACTGTATATACTTGTAATTAGCTAAGAAAGAATAAATTAAATGCATTCCGAAGATACAAGCAAGAAGGACATTGTGTAACTGTATATAGACATAAGCTTGCAATTACTTGCTATGAAAACAAAACTTACTTACTTAATAAATGTTTGCTAACGAACTGTCATTTACCACAAGCATACGTTGTATTTAATGAACTGTAGGTTAAATAGCGTGGATGATTATGGAGGCAAGATTAAATCAATTATCCATTAGAGATCGGTATTTTTCCTATATCAGGCATATTTGTTTTTAATCCATAAACCACACACAATTGCACACCAATATTTCGTCAATATACATGATGTACAGTAAACAGCCCAAATAAAGTACACACACCATTTGCTTTCGATTAATTTATTACTTCTTCTGATGGGCGTGCTGCACTTGAATTTGGATGTTTTTTGACGATTCATTGTATTTCTATTATAAACCTATCGTTTCACACGCACGTAAGTCTTGATTCTAAAACATACAAATGTAATTGAACTGCAGATCCAATGCCGCTATGTTTAAGCTTGAAGTGTCAATCACACAATGCTAGTTTTTTCTGTGCTTGTGGGTGATGATATTGTGTTTTATCATACAATAGATGGTGTTCTCGGCAGGATAAAGGCAACGGATATTTTCGGTATCCGTGGGGGTCATATACGGATAAAGATGCAAATTACAGAGGTCAAGTGACGGAACTTCTTTTGAAAATTACGTCACAAGCATTAACATTTCGAAAGCCTGAAGATAACCGTAACAGTTGTAATAGCGTAATAGCTTCATGTAAATATACTTCATTTCATATAGATCTACATTAATTTGAGAAATGACAAAACAATTATGTACAATGCAATGCATATGACGGAAAAAAATGATTACGATCTAGCAGTGCCGAAACATGTTCATCGCGAGTTGAAAACTACTACGGAGTAAACACTTTAAGAATACTCAAAGGTAACAAAGCAGGCCAACCATACAAACGGCACATAAATCTTCAAAACTGTACAAATATACCCTTATCAGTTCACAAATCCCCATATACATTGATATATAGCGCACTAACTCCTAAATGTAATAAACTTAAGGTCTATGGCCTTACATGTTATTGCCAGGCTTGCAATTCTACACAGTTTGGTACCCAGATCGACCAAATGGAGTAAATTTCGAGGTCAAAGCTATGCATCCATGACGGAAAGGACTATATTTTGCACAATTATATCAATACATACCAGTTTATATTCATACTTTCTTTGGACTGTTAACTGTATATCATTTACATTGACGAAATATTGGTGTGCCATTGTGTGTGGTTTATGGATTAAAAACAAATATGCCTGATATAGGAAAAATACCGATCTCTAATGGATAATTGATTTAATCTTGCCTCCATAATCATCCACGCTATTAAACTTACAGTTCATTAAATACAACGTATGCTTGTGGTAAATGACAGTTCGTTAGCAAACATTTATTAAGTAAGTAAGTTTTGTTTTCATAGCAAGTAATTGCAAGCTAATGTCTATATACAGTTACCCAATGTCCTTCCTGCTTGTATCTTCGGAATGCATTTAATTTACTCTTTCTTAGCTAATTACAAGTAAATACAGTTGGATCCCGAAAGTTTGTTCACCTGCTTGGGTATATCGGTGCAATTCTCATGTAATTTTTGGACGTCATCATATCCCCCTTTGCTTGAGAAATTCCGTAATTCCGTAATTCCGTAATTCCGAAATGCTTTCGTTTTCGGGGATATATAAAAAAAAACGTTCAATATTCTTTTTTTTACGAAACTTGGTATGAAGTTAGACCTAGTGGTGGAGTGGTGCTCATTAGGATATTCTGATTTTTATATTTTTCTGGTTTTCATGGAAAAGTTTGAACTTAGTGCATACTGGGGTAGGAATCTTTTCCGGCCTCTTTTTCAAAATCTATGCACTTTTTTTTAACGAAACTTGGTGTGTGGTTAGACCTAGCATTGAGTGGTGTCTTTTGCTACTAAGGTTATTCTGATTTTTATTTTTTTCTGGTTTCCATGGAAACAGTTTGAACTTTGTGCATATGGGGGTAGGAATCTTTTCCGGCCTCTTTCTCGAAATCTA
Organism: Gibbula magus; assembly: GCA_936450465.1. Lineage (NCBI taxonomy): Eukaryota > Metazoa > Mollusca > Gastropoda > Trochida > Trochidae > Gibbula > Gibbula magus. The sequence continues at coordinate 23,873,976 of OW388291.1, read as the reverse complement.
TGAATTATTTTTTCACGAAACTTGGTGTGTGATTAGACCTAGTGTTGGAGTGGTGCCTTTTGCTACTTAGGTTATTCTAAAAAAAATTCCGTTTACCATGGAAACAGTTTGAACTTAGTGCATATAGGGATAAGGAACCTTTTCCGATCTCCATCTCAAAATCATAAGTGAAAAATAATGTTAAGAGGACATGATTGGATTGAAAGTTGGAATGGGGGACATCACAGTGCATCACATGCACATATTTCTAGTTTTCACTACTTCAGCTGCACTGGTAAATGATTATTATCTGTGCATGTGTATAATAATCATTCTCTAACTAACCATGTGATCGTCTGGTCAGTGGCATAAGTTTTCACATATTAGCAAGATCTAGCTCCAGACAGCGAGTTACCGCTCCTCGACGTCACTAATATACTACTGTAGAGTTAATCGGAGGGAGAGCGCCCTGACTAGGAGGTTGTGGCAAGATGCAATAGACAGAAGGGGTCAGATATTCGAAATGCCAATTTCCTTAAAGGGACACCGCATCAAGGATAAATATGAGATCGGACTTTTGATGCTTAATGTGTCTGGTAACGAGTCACAGATCCCCAATTTCAGACAATAGAAGTAATTAGTAATAAACACTACTGCATGTTAAAAGTGAAGCGAAGCGTAACTCGTTAGCAGGCACATTAATCAGCATACATGTAGGTAAATAAAAGTGAGACACATTTTTATCCTCGACGCAATGTCCCTTTAAATTTGGTGAAATGTTCAATAAAATTTCATCCCAAGTCCATTGAGTGAGTATAGAAACAAATTGACTATTGTTTGATGTTATTGATCACTTATTAGAAATTTTACAAAGAAAAATATATGAATCTTTCGAAATTCCCCTCAAAGAGCTGTAAAAACCTGTACGGATAACTGTGATGTGTGAAAATAGAATATGTTATGGTACACTCAATCGTCACTTCTGAAGTAGAATCACGAATAAACAGGTTTTATTTTTGCAATAATATGATGCCATATTGATTATTGAAAATTATTTTTAAGTTGACTTCAGAAGATGTTACTCTGTTTTAATTTATCATTCTTATATCGATATATCTTACATGTGTATGCTAACGTTCCTTTAGCACAAGAGTTTGTCCCCGAGGAACATCCAGACTAAGTATGAGAGGATAATCCCCTGGCCTGATATGAGGCATCCTCGGTTACCCAGGGTTTGCACCGTTACTCTCGACTATATATGTATATATCACCCCTGGGACATTCTATCAGAGAAATCTGTACTCAAATTACCCACCCTTGGCCAGCGTGCCGAAATCAGTAACCAATCAAAATGTTCGATAGGATAAGACGGAAATGGTCAAGGGAGATAACCGGTGACGGATAGCTAACAAAATGACCTGCACAGGAGGTGCGTGCTTTGCAACGTAGTGATATGACTTGTCATTGGCTCGCAGGTCCAAGCTGCGTAGCAGTTTGATTTGCTCACACCGGCCAAGGGCGGGTATTTTGAGTACAGATTTCTCTGATGGAGTGTCCCAGGGGTGATATAGCGGAGAGTAACGTAGCATATGTACAACCCTGGTTAACCGAGGATGGATATGAGGGCCCAATGTAAGAAATAAAGTTCGCTGTTCGCCCAATGTGTTTTGTAATAAAGTATAGTTTTGCCCTGAAATATTATAGTAAAAAAACGAGGACATAAGTTTTATTGTTTCTTATCTAAGATGCCAAACGATCAGTTACAGGTAACATTCTTCTTCCATTAATTTGGAAATATGAAATATTGTTTACATTCTTTATATTAATACACCATGAACAGGGCCAACGGACGGCTATTCCATGAAAAAAACCACCCCCTAAGATATAAACCACATTTCATTGGTTTGATGTCGTACCGTCCTATTGCTGCACACTAAACCCATCGGTCATACTGCTGTTCCGGAGCGGCTGGGCTGAATGAGGTTGGCTCACACGGTGCGATTTGTTTTATAAAACGTGTGCCTTGCAACAGGATTGACAGGTAAGTTATAAATTTATTCCTTTGATATCCAAATTATCATGATATATAAACTATTTTAACTTCATACACAATATACGTGATAAACGTATCAACGACAAATGGATGTAAAGAGAAATTGGTGTAGTGTCCGTCCGTGTCTACCCACCATCGACATTTCACACTTTTCACAACTAAAACTAAAACAGTGATAAAATGAAGAAATATTCTGAATATCCTAGCACTGATTAAAAACTGTAGATGAACATTCGATTTTGACATTCACAAGTAATAATATTATATACAGTTAACGGTATATCCATTGTGTTGCATAAAATTTAATTTTGCTTTAATACGTTCCAACACACCATATGTGCTGTTTGCAATACAAACAAATTCACTTAGCTTGCATATTCATCCACAATCGCCAAACATATCATAATTACTAGTTTCCAATAAAAATCGAGTAACATCATTATGCATGTGCAGAAACCGAAACTGCATGTCCTATTTACATGCACAGTAGTTATATGAACTATTGAACATTATCAACCCTAATTTGTTATTTTGTCTGGTGTAAAACACGCGGTGCATTGTCCGGATTTCGATCAGAAATCACTACTTTACTACATTATTATTTTTTAGGATCAAACCACCCCACCCCCTTTCACAATCTTTTGCATGGGCGGGTATGGGGACCCAAGAAATGGACCCTCCTTTTTCATTGGTGGACCCGCCCCCACCCCTCCCCTCTTCAAAATTCCTGGATCTGCCTTTGATGTCCAGGCCCCCCTTTCACTAAGCACTAAGGTGATCGTAAGTCACTAAGGTAACCTTAAGGCAATGTTAAAGAATGGGAGATAAGGTTAACCTTAGTAAAGGTTGCTTTGTGAAAGGAGACCCAGAGAAACAGACCATAAGTTACCATTAAAGCATATTAGTGATCTCTTTTGTTCAAATCATACAGATATATTTAGTGAATCATGGACAAAATCTTAAAACAAGTGTAAATAGTTTATTGTTATCAGGTTATCAATATCAAATGTATATGTAAAAGTGTTAATGTATATAGCAGGAAATCTATTAAAACTAAGTTAAACATACCACATGACTATCTAAATATGTGTATTTGATAGCAGCCAGCGCAAATAGCTCATCAGGAATTCTTTATTTTATCACTAAGGTTAAATATCTACGTTATCTTAAGTAATTCATTGTTAAGAAACATATAATAAGTTTTTAGATTGTGACCCCCATTTGGCTAAATAGTCTGTACATAAAATTTCAGCTTTCTAGACCTGTTGGTACTGGAGAAGATGAAAATATGTTTTTAGGTCATGACCCCTGTGACCCACATTTGGGGTCACAGGGTCACGAAATCTACATTTAGAATCCCCATTGGCCAAGGAGTCAGCTTTCTAGAGCTTTTCATACTTGAGAAGAAGATGGAAATATGATTTGAGGTTATGACCCCTGGACCCACATTTGAGGTCACAGGGTCACGAAATCTACAAATTAGAATCCCCATTGGCCAAGGAGTCTGTACACGACATTTCAGCTTTCTAGAACGTTTCATACTTGAGAAGAAGATGAAAATAATATTTTAGGTCATGACCCCTGTGACCAAAATTTGGAGTCACAGGGTCACGAAATCTACAATTTATAATCCCCATTGGCCAAGGAGCCTGCACATAGATTTCCGCTCTCTAGAATCGCTGGTTCTGGAGAAGAAGTCGAAACGTTTACAGACAGACGGACGGACGCCGGACACCATGTCATGTCATAAGCCCATCGGGCCTTTTAGGCCTGATGATCTAAAAAATTACTTCAATATAACTGAAAGTACACACATAAGTTGGTTTCGAGTAATTCAATACTTAAAACAAATCAGATGCACTTGACTACGCCACGATACATTAATTCTTATCTGGAGTAGTTTGAAGAAATTAATTGGTAACTGTGGGTACATTTTAGTTAAGACGGGGTAAGAAATAAAATTTACAGCAACATGACCCCTATCATGTTTAAAATGTTGTAAATGTGTGCAGAATCAGGCTCATTTATTAATTTCAAATAGAATATGTCTTTTATGTTCATGAACAGCTGTGCTTATTTTGAAGAATTTTTTAATGTAATATTTTTTGTTTTGTTAAAATAAAATGTAGAAGTAATCTTTGACAGCTGACAAAACGCCTGCAAATTCAGTTTTAGAGTATGACAGACTTAACTTGAGATATTTGCAATTGAAAATCATACATTTGTACATATGATAAAACCAACACTGTGTTGTTTCTTTTGCCTGGTACTTTACATATATGTTTTCGAAAATTCTACCGTGGTCCTATCGCGTTTCATAACTAAAGAGTTAAGTATGCTCTTGTTGTTAGCGATGCTAATATCCGCATTAGAAATAAACACTATGTGTGTCACTCGCCGAGGCTCGCAAAATCATTATTATAATGTTCCTAGTTCTAATGCTGTTGCTTATAATGCTATTGGACAAAATGTTCCCAGTCTGATTAAAATCTACCTTTTTCCGAGGGATAAAATTTGCAAAATAATGCATCTACCGGGATACGAACAGGTTTTGTAGATTCCTCGCCACAAGGTCTGAGGACACCCCGTATAGGCGCGTGTTCTGAACATGTTTAGCGTAGACAAAGTTCAGTCAAATAGCTCACGAATCACATCATAGTTTTTTAAGCGGTCGCCGTTTTAAAAACATTCGGAACAGAGTTATCTGCCCCTCGATTCTCGCACCGAAAGCCTTTGCTGGAGGTGTTGTGATTGGTTAACTGAATTGCATCAGAACATGGGAGTCTACGGGCTGTTATCAGACGGTTTTGCGAGGAAACCTCTGAACGATATGAGTTCGTATCCCGGTAGATGCACTATTTTTCTCGGAAACCGTCGATTTTAATGTTCCTAGATATAATGCTATTGGTTATAATACTCCTGGTTATAATGCTTTTCTTGTTTATGATACTATTTGTTGTAATGCTATTGGATATAATGCTGTTTCTTTTGTTATAATGTTATTGTTTATACTGATATTGTATTTTATTTTATATAATGCTATCGTTATGATATAGAGGAACTCTCTTTCTTTGACAAATACCATCTCTATCTCATCGAGCGAGTGATAAAAGTAAATATGGTAAATGTCAAGAAATATCTCGAAAAATTGTAGTTTAATCATGGCAGTTTATGTCATCAAACTGTATGTAATGATAATAGTGTTTACATATATGATATTCCCTGTATAAAGAAAGAAAACTTTCTACCGAATACTAACAAGCCATATATCCATATGTTTATCATTATCAACCGCTTTAACTTATCCAAATATATAAAACATTAACTGTGTCTTTTCAAATGATCAAATGTTAGTTATTATTGGGTATAATAAAAAATACGCTGGTTATAGTGCCAATAACTGGTTTTGGTCACTGGTATGAATTAACTAATCCAAATATATAAAACAGTAATTGTGTCTTTTCAAATGATCAAATGTTAGTTATTATTGGGTATAGTAAGAACATACGCTAGTTATAGTGCCAATAACTGGTTTTGGTCACTGGTATGAATACATATTATTCAACCTGTGGCTTTTATAAAGTAAGTATATTTAATGGCATGGTAAATGGATTAGCACATGTGACAATACATTTCCTGCAAGAAGTCACCTTTAACACGCTGGGATTATCCCCCTCCCCGTGTAAATTAGATAGACCCCCTAGTTGAACACTCTTCCCTCGGCTTGCCCTCGTATCGCCTACACCCTATAGCGTCTACATCTTGAAAACACCTCGCATCGCATACAATAAATGTAAATGGTCACGGTCAATAGGTATTACTGACACTTATCAATTATTTTTATTTTTTTATAGTGATGTAGGTGATATGGAGTGTAGGCGATATGGGGTTTAGGCGATACGAGAACAAAATGCGTCGCCTGCATCGTTACCTGTTGAAATCTTTAAGCAATTGCTTTATTTCGTTTTACCTCAACGTGACTCTAACTGTCCTACCTGTTTTAATGTCACCCTTGATATAATGTCAATATTTCTCATGGACAAACTTGGCGCTATAACAAGGGCATACATATGTGCAGAAACACAAAGATCGCAAGAGGCACTTCAGTTACAGAAGTAGCAATCGTCAGTAATGTTCTGCAGACACGCTGTTGCTTGAGGAGGTCGCTCAGAGATGAAATGATCTTTCATATCCACGTACTGGGGCATATCGAAAGAAGCTGTAGTATCGAAATAGTTGTATGGTTTCAGGCTGAAGCTGGAGTGGGCACGTGCTGTCATCGGCACGTCTTCAGCTGTTGGAATATGCAGGAAGCCAATGGTTATCCACGTGACAAGATCCGTGTCCTTGATTGGTTCATCGTTGAGCATGGTGTCCATGGATACCATTGGGTCTGCCAATCTGTTGAGGTCGTATGTCCCGGTGAGGAAACGTTCGTCGTCCTTGTGTTGGGTTACCATGCAGTGGTACTTGGTGTAGGACACGGCCTTCATTACAGGGTGGGAGTCCGGGAGAACCTGTGATACAGAAGTCTCAGGGACAATTCTGTATCCTCTCTTGACGTCCCACTTGTTCTTTTGGTTTTCGTTGACAACTGTCCAGAATTGAGGTTTATTCAGGTTGATCTTCAATCCCGCTTCTTTCTCCAGAGTTTCCCACTCGATATACCGTGTCTGGTTGTACAAGTAGTACTCAGGTTTCGTGGTTGTACTTGATTGGGTCTTCAACGCTTCCACGACGTCGCCAGCTTTCCAGTGAATGGTTTCAAAACTATTGGAAGTGCCGAGGACATCCAGATCCACCTTGAATCCAAATGAATGGTCATGCAGAGCCCCATGGGTGAATGGTCCAACCCTGAAGCCAAAGGCATCAGTTGCTTTGTCCAAACCAGCATGAGGGTTCGACGGGTCCCAGAAACTAGTCTGGAGATAGCCAGTTGCAAAAGCACTAGTCTTCATATTACCATCAAGTTCAAATATAAAGTCAACTGTGTAGTCGTAGTTGCCGACACTAAGTGGCGTTCTCACTGTCAGATAGTGGTTGGCAAGTCCAGCTGCGAACTTGTCCTTCCTCCTCCACAAGGCTTCATCTCCAGCAGACTCGAACACACAGATGGTTTCAGCAGACACTGGGGATTGTATGTAACTGTTGAACCATGTTGCTTCCAGCAGAGTTGCATGATCTGGACAATCCACTCCTTTAATGATATCCTGGAACTCGCCCAGTCCAAACGTTGCGTCCATGTAGATGGTGTTAGCACCAGAGGAAAAATCAGAGGCGTATACAAGGGTCACGTCGTTCAGGGAATTCTCGTACACGATTCTCTCCCCTTTGAAATGAACGTTATAGATGCTTGGTCCTCTGAACATACTTTCGCCGATGGTGAAGTCCCAGCCCATCCACTTCACTCTGTGATCTTGAACTGTGAATCTGGATCCGGCAGGTGTGTACGACCGAGGTGGTGCTTCGTTTGCAAAATTCCTCGTCCTATCAGAGTTCTGTTTAGGGAATGACATCGTGAAAAGAGTTTGGCGGTGACCTTTAGGTAAGACAATTTTTCGGATGGTCCCATTTCTGTAGGCTCTCATCAGATCCTCAGCGGTTTCAAAAGGTCCCTGGTTGAGGTAGTAGAAGCTATGAGTATACCAGGTTTGTGTATTAACTCCGGGATTGTGAACTGTGCCTGTCAGAGGCAATGGGTGAAGATCTTTCCCTCTAGCCGTCCCATCAACCAGCAGTTCCATCTCAAAACGTGTTTCCCTCTCATACGTCTTAAGACCTGGTGGAGCTTGTGGATGAAAAGTGATTCCACCAGAAGGAAAATATGCTCCATCAAAGCTCTCCTGCAAAAGTGGCCGCAGTATACTCATAGCCTTGATTATCTGCTTTCTCAGTCCATCCGATTCAATTCCATCCCTGGGTCGACTGTTGTAATGCAACTCTCCGTCCGCATACTTAGCATGGGCCTCCAGAACGCCACCAAGCGGACCAACCCGGTACTCCATCAGATCAGGGATGTTTCTGTTGCCTCTATGCACGTGGACGTCAGCATAACGCCCGGGGGAAGCCTTGCCATCATCCAGGTGCTTCAGAGCATCGGATTTCTGAGGGAGATGTAGGGACATGCCATAAATATACGTGTCTCCCAGAGCAGGGGTGCCATCTTTTGAGGTGATTAAACCTTCAGATTTCATGAACTCTCTGACCTGTTTCATCTCCTCGACAGTCAGTAATTCAAAAATCCCCTTGTCTTGAGAGAGTAATGTTTCTTCAGGTTTGGGACTGGGTGGGCATCTGGGTGCTGGGACATCACTTCCCTTTGATGCTGCTGCAGAGGTTGGTCGGAGGGCTGGTGTTGTCGCTGGCGCCATAACTTGATTGTTCTGATATCCAGCCGAGATTTTTGTTTCACAACCCGGGTTCAGAGCGAAGTACCCGATGAGGATTCCAACTCCAAGACCCAGAGAGAATATGAAGATTCCGAAGACTTGACTCCAAATAGCCTGCTTGACTGGTGTCCGTGTGGTATTCTTATAATTTTCATGCTCGTTGGCTGTGTATGGTCCGTTTGACGCCATGTTGCTTCAGTGATCCTAAAGACAATTAAAACGTATATTAAGACATTATCAATTCATACATTAAATGAAGTTATGATGAGTGTTGGATAAAATACGACACAGTGTTTATGCTTGGGATTGTTAGACCCGCGTACTTAAAACGTTATTTTAATTTAGTAAATGAGTTTCAAAACGGATTCTTAATCTTGAGGTCTTACTTTCACAAAGCTTTCTTAGGAAATTCTAAATTAAAAAAAACTGTGATGGCTATTAAATTTATCTCGATTAACAAATACGGCTTAACTAATGGACAGTTCACTTTCCCTTTGATCTCTTTGCAATAAGAAATTATGTTTTTTTAACAGTCACGAAGTTGTCTCAAGGGAAAATTCTCTTCGCTAGGCATAACTCTTGCCAGTCTCCATTACTGGCTGGTTTAAGCCTTGCAGTTTTTCCCTCTTTTTTCCGAGATAGTGGATCGCTGCACCTTAAAGGCACAGTGGATTCTGATTTCCTGGCAAGAAAACCTTAAGGATATACTGCAAGGGATTACATCTTAAATAAAGCTTCGGTCGATTCATAAGTTAGATCGAAACCTCCCCCTCGGTTTCATAAAAAATATGTAAACCATTTTTGTTATTGCTTACTTAGTTAAACAGGTTATTTCCTCTTTACTTCTATGAATATACTTGTTGTTATAGTTCCGTCAGATGTTCTGTCTGAAATACAGTCTAGTAAACTTAAAATAGACAAAACTCGCTACATTCTGTTCATATTTCTTTAAAAGTATTTAAAACATGAATTTTAAATATAGGCTTGGCCGGTTCATAGCTAAATGAAAACCTCCCCACTCGGTATCACCAAGAAAATGTAAACTATATTTGCATTTCTTATTTAGTTAAAAATCTTTTGTCCTTTGAACTTGTTTTTATAGTTCTGTCAGCTGCATTCGAAGATACCATTTAGATCTGAATTATGCCTTGTTTACACTCGCCCGCAAAATTCCTCTGAGAGGGACCGATCATGCATAATCTTGTCCTGGAGTACAAAAAGTGGACAAAGGTCAAATCACCCCGGACATCATTTTATAAGATTTGAATTGGGTTCACCACGGCTTAACGCGTGGACAACAGCTAAGGAAACTTTCAAAAAATTTCGGCTGCGCAATTTGCTTACGTAACATCGCGCAAGTATGCCCAAACTGTTTTACTCAGCACGGACAAGTGTAAATGCAAAATTTCCAAGCCATTATCCGCCAAAATGTGCACCTTGTGTTCCGCCGTTCTCCGCTTTCTTCCGCTATCTGCCGCCATTATAAGCCCGGAAAAAACTGTTTCCACTCAGAACCGCCGAGTGTTAGTTGTTGACACGCATTCCTCAGTTCTTTTGATGTCGGCCATGTGCCAATTGACAAAAGGGCCCACGCTCCTCCGCACAGGTCTGAGCCTGGCTAGGCTAGTTTATAACGGATTAATACTGAGTACTCAAGTACTCCACACCCGAGAGGGAACGAGGACTAGAACTTGCATAAGCGTAGGAACAGGGGGGGGCCGGGGGGGGCCGGGCCCCCCACTTCTGAACCTGGGGGGGGGGGGGGGGGGGGGGGGGCGGGCACGCCCCCCCCCCCCCACTTTTCACCCACGAAAAAAGTTCAATAGCGCCTTCTAGGAGCAAAAAGTCTGTGTCAATTTTGAAGAAAATTTCTTTTCTCATACTATTTTTTCAGAAACAGATAATATGACGAGTCCTCACCCTATTTTTAACACTAATATGGATGAAAATTTTGATCCTACAGCATCTTCTAGTGAAAATACGACATGGCAACCCCGATTTTCAGACGAAATTGAAAAGAATGTTGTTCCTATAGCTGTGTTTGGTGGGAGGAGGGTGCTTTGATACGTTTTTAATACGTTTCAAAAATCGGAAAATGGGGATCTTAAATTGCCGAGTTTGTGGCCCTGGTGGTCCTCAGATGCCATGGCCCAAAAAACCTATTTTAGGCTTTTTCTCCAGAAGTAAGAGCTAGAAAGTTGAAATATCGACTCCTAAGACATTTGGGATTGAAATTGTACATTTGGTGACCATGTGACCCCTAGTAAGGGCAACATTGGCCACTCCTGAAAACGTTTTTAGCTCATCAGACCTGACCTCAAAAACATATTTCGTCTTTCTTCTCTAGAACCAGCTCTGTAGTGACTACAGACAGTTGGCATCTCGTGTACATACTCCTACTGTCACTCCTTAGATCATGGATATCTTGATTAATAAGGGCCCAAGGAACCACAGCATTAAAACCTATTTTCGTCTTTTTCTCCAGAACCACTGATTCCAGAGAACTGGAATCATTAGAACAGTTAACTTGGCAAGCGGAGATTCTGATTCATATTTTTGGTGATCTATTGATCCCTAAGGGGCCACAAACTCAAGGACTATATTTGTCTTTTTCTCCAGAACCAGTAACTCAAGAAAGTTGAAGTTCTGTGTACAGGCACCTTGGCAAGTGGGGATTATAATTAATAGATTTGGTAACTTTTGGGTGTCATGGTTTTATGACCTTCTACAGAATGAAAAGTCTTTGTATTGGTCTCTTGGATTATGAATTGTAATTTTTCAAACAATATGTCATTTTGGATGCTATTTCAGGATTAATTCTGATCGAACTGAGATATGAATGTTCTTTCTCCGTTTCTGGAACAAGTAAAACTTGTCGACTTTATTTCAATCCTATTTTATTTCCATTTTATCGTGACTTCCGTTGTCTTGTTTGCAAATATTGAAGCTCATACATATCCCTTGCAATTACAACTATATGGTCCTGAGTACCCTAACACACGCACTCAAAAATTCCAAATTGTTGCGATTATGGACTAATCGTGGCCTAGTGTAAACGCAGCATATGCAGATTAAACATTTGTAATGATTATTATCCGAAATATTAAGAACAAAAGAACTAGGAATATGATACATGCTAACTTTCAACTATCTCGCGAGTATAGGTCTCTGTCCCTTTCACAGCTAGGACATACTGTCCTTTCTCTCAAAATGAATGATTTCTATTATATTTTTTTAAAATTTCCGCCTTTAAAAATGTGTTAACGGTGCTTATTCTATTCAGGTGCATGTTTCAGTTCACACATTTTCAAATGTTCATTTCTGATTTGATCTAGGTACAATTTGGTGTATTTTCTTGACATAAAATCGATTTTTTACAGCCACACCTGTGTCAAGTGACTTTTTTTGGCCTCATGAGCAAGGTGACGTGACATTTTTGGCTTCCAAAGCAAGGTGACGTGACTTTTTTGGGCCCCAAAGTAAGGTCACGTGACTTTTTTTGGCCCCAAAGTAAGGTCACGTGACCTTTTTTTGGCCCCAAAGCAAGGTCACGTGATTGTAAATTTAAATAATCAGTGAAACACGCTTTAAACCCCATCCAAAATGAGTAAGATCCCCCCCCCCCCCCCACCCCACCCCACCCCCCCCCCCCCCCCGTCATCCTGAGAAGCTAATTCGCTCCCCCCCACCCCCCAACCAATCAACACAGACGGGGTATTCTGACCCAAGCTCGATCCACCCCCCGCTCTCAAGAAAAAAAATTGGGCCCCCCCACCCCAAAAACCGTTCCTACGCCACTGACTTGTGACTAGTGCCTCCTATGTAAGAATATGTAAGTATAATATGTTAATTATTGTTATTGCATTTTGTTTAATACACTTGTTAGGGCCTTACAGTACAGTACATGTGTGACCAGGGACTTATTACTTACTTATTACTCTAATTATATAGAGTGTTGCTGGTATAACTGAGTGCATGTAATATCATGTATATTGACGTAAATAAAATTAAAACAATAGAATCATAAAGTAATTTCATATGTCCACGTGTAAAACAATCATTCTTAGAAGGATTCTGTGATCGTCAAGGCAGTGGTGCATGTTTATGAAATTTGGCATAATGAAATAGACAGAAGAGGTAATTTTTTGAAAATTCAAATTTCATTAATTTTCGAATAAAAGTTTTCATATTGACTAAATAAGAACAAAATTGAAATAATGTTTACAAAATGTGTTTTAACTACAAAATAAATACTACACTCAATGTCAATGTGAATGATACGAGATGCGTTGGTTTTCTATGGTATATTTCGCTAGGCCAGATTTCAGATACCTTTGGGGTCCATGGATCAGGAATATATATGATATATTTAAAGTTTCTAAAATTTGTATAGCACATCCATTACCAAAGAATTTAAAATGAGTATCAAGTCGATGGGATAATAAAGTGAAGCAATAGCTTGAAGATAGTATGATTTGAATACAGTCAATTATAATGGAACATTTATCATGAAGTTGTTGATTTCAAATCGAGTTGCAGCGTTACTGAATGACTGTAGCCATACTGGTATGGTTATAGTTTGGTATCTTGAGAAGATGTAGATATTATTTTCATAAATTGTGTCCTTTCAATCACGTCTACTGATGTTTTAAAACGCGATATGGTGACTTGCTTTTTCGTGTTATAGTTACTGCCGCATCTTGTTATAACAAGTTCCGTAAATGAATGATTGGTTTTGTTATGTATAATTTACCATATACATGAAAGGGGGAGGGGATGGGGTTCTCAAATATACATTAAGTTGCAGGTAAAGAATATAATTTGAAGATATATAATACAATGGAGTCTCTCTTATAAACTTAACCATTATTCCTACAAAATGCGAAATTCTATATGAAAATCAACAATTCTATAACTTCACACACACTAATGTATTATGCAACTCCTTTGGGTTGTTATTTCTGAAACACCTTTCACATGACTGCATTATATGACACAAATACTTGGTATCTAACTGAATATATATGTTATCGTAACGCGATATTCAAACTGATCCGTTCATTAATTTAATTTTAGCAATAGTATACCGATTTCATGGTGGCTTGTACGGTAAGTGACTATGAAGTCTGACATTTAATATCTGAAATGAATTTTTGTTTAAATTTCAAATTTGAATAAAATAAAATAAAAAGGAGCCTCTGAGATGTGTTCATTAAATTGAGCTCTGTAGACTTGCTTCCCAGCAAACACACAACGTTGTGTGGAAGTTGTGTGGTGGTTTTTTCACAACGTAACCTGCACACAACGTTTCGACAACGTTGCTTTGCAACATTCATTTAAGTTGTTCACGTATTCAAAATAAACTTATTGGAAGGACATTATAATACCACATGTAATATATAAATATGTGTTTAGGATTTTCAAGTCCATCATCTTGACAGTCAGATTTTTACTGATGTAATATTCTAAGTTCTAATTTAAGAAACTGGGTCAGGGAGTTGCTCCATCATTCTCCCCCGCGCCATTTTTTAGTAGCGGACCTTTAAGCATTTTGTCTTAGACGTTTTTTTTTTATTCTCAATGACAAAGAAACAAACATGCAGCGTGTTTCTTTGTTCTTGGTTTAAACCTCATCAGTTAGCTCCCCTTTTACCTTTGATACTTGGCACTGGCTTGTGTGACCAAGGATAACAAATTTCAATATGCACCCTTTCAAAAAAACGCATTACATCGGCGTGTTTCTTTTAATGAATCTGATATACGGTATATTATATCAAATAAGTAAATGAAACTTTATTTATCTTATTCACAAAATGAAAACAGCCCCTGATTACTTGTATTATTGTGTTTGTATTTTCTGATTTCATCTCATTCAGAAAGTCATAATCAGAGTAAGCATGGAATGTAATATTACAATAATATCAATTTATATAGTATTTTGCAATTTGAAAAAATAGAGAAATTTGATAGTACATGCACAGACTATCAAGAGGTTAAACATTATCTTTAAGGTTAAAATCTCACCCAAGCTGACATATAAAATAGTAATAGGAAAGATGAAATTTTTCACAATTGAGAATTAGTTATCAACGTTTTCGATTTTGTGTGAGTGCCTATGAAACAACATTATGATATTTGAGCCTTTCAATCTATCAAGTAAAGTGATAGTTTCAATTACATAATTGTCCAGGCAAACTCACTATATAATTAACATCACATGGTACTATGAAATTTGAACCTGTATTACTTGAAACACCATGTACTTCGAATAATTATACTTCTCGCAAGACAAATTTAGTGAACTAGCCTCTCTAACTCATAGTGCATTCAATTTAATCCACATGTGAAATGAATGTAAGTCTGCCCCTGAAGCACATTAAAATAAACAAACTCTTTGGTATTTTCAAATACCTGTTAAGTTGATTCAGTAATAAACACTTTAGAGAACTGGATGTTCTTGTAATTGTAGTGTCACTAATAGAGACGAAGTCCTCCAATTCAGAGCCGCTTAACAAGCATGATCACAAGAATGATGGACAAGGTAGTAAAATCTAAAACTGATCACTGAATAAACAGAAAAGGAAGCAACGATTAAATTTCCTATCTGAGCTGTTCATAGGCCCTCCTGAGATGTAGACATCTGGTATTACAGTTACAAACCTTTGATGTTGAAGGGTAGACGGGTTGTATGTTATTTCACGAGTATCCCGAGTAGCCTCATGTTCCGCTCATACAAACAAAATAATCAAAAATGTCTACTACAAGTAAAAAAAACTTTAGAAATTGTGATTTTAAGTTCAAATTCAAATGTTATAAATTCTCTCCATCGGCGTTAATGAGATAATCAAGATATCAGCTTATTGAAGAGATAACAATATTTTCCCAATTACATAAATTAATGCCTGACAGAACACCCTCTTTCAAATATATATATATATTTCCTTCTTTCAATCGAGTTGTATACTTCATGATGTAATCGTGCCATTGAATGAATGACACAACGGCAGGTCCCCAGCTAACCACGTTTGAGTTGCTGAACAGGTGTCCTCAATACCTGGGATGACAGGAAACTGTCTGGTCATTTACACCAGCCATGACTGTTTAATTAAAGATATACACGTATACATGAAATACATTGCAACATTGCTGTTCATGCGCGTGTCTCGTAAAACTCTTTGGCAGCATCTGTGTTTTATCTCTTTAACGAGCTGGCCACCAGTTCATTAGTAACTGTCGGTTATGCAAGGTTAATTTAATTAGTAACTTTGGATCTAAATACACACCTTACGTAGGCTCATTGCTTGTATCAATATTGTTAGGCTAGGAAAACGGGCAAACGGGTAATCGTAAACTGGTTCTTATTAAATGAGTGATGGGCATTTAGAATTCGATGGGTTATACAACGTGTGATATGGATTGTAGTTTCTTTATCACTTTCAATACGAAGGTTCTTAGCTCATTCTTGCCCCTTTGTCTTGACATTCATTACTCAACTCCTTCATTATTTAATCTCTAGAAATAAACACATACACATGTTAACTAATAAATAAGCAAGATGACATCTTACTGAAAATCATTCAAGTAACACATTTATCAAAATATGGCCATGTCAATATATTCTCGAATTCAGCTAAGCAGATAACATTAATCCAAGAGACTTCTTTAGTGCAATACGGATTATTAAAAAGATAGCCTAACCTCAAACAACGCAGTGAGTGAGTGTTTTATACATTGTAAACGCTAAGAACATTGGAACGCAGGATTTAGTACTTACGTCCTTTTATACCTGATATAACATATCATTAGCTCATCTGGCCTGAAAGGCCCGATGGGCTTATGGCATGGCATGGTGTCCGGCGTCCGTCCGTCCGTCCATCCATCCGTCTGTAAACTTTTCGCATTTTCATCTTCTTCTCCAGAACCACTTGGTCTAGAGATCTGAAATTATGTGTGCAGACTCCTTGGCTAATGGGGATTCTAAATTGTAGATTTTATGACCCCGTGACCTCAAATGGGGTCACAGGGGTCACAGTCCCAAAAACCTATTTTCATCTTCTTCTCCAGTTCCCAAAAGGTCTAGAGAGCTGAAAAGTTTTGTGCAGACTCCTTGGCTAATAGGAATTCTAAATTGTAGATTTCTTGACCCCGTGACCTCAAATGGGGTCAGAGGGGTTACGATCCCAAAAACCTATTTTCATCTTCTTCTCCAGTTCCCAAAGGTCTAGAGAGTTGAAAAGTTGTGTGCAGACTCCTTGGCTGATAGGAATTCTAAATTGTAGATTTCGTGACCCCCTGACCCCAAATAGGGTCAGAAGGATCACAACCTTAAACATTTTTTTTCATCTTCTTCTCCAGTTCCAAAAGGTCTATAGAGCTGAAAAGTCGTGTGCAGACTCGTTGGACAATGAGGATTCTAAATTGTAGATTTTGTGATCCTGCGACCCCAAATATAGGTCACAGACGTCATGATCTGAAAAGCTATTCATCTTGAGATTTTATATGCTCTTTAAAGGGAGGTAATTTAAAGGAAACAAAGGTAATGACTTAAATCTTCAAGTGTGTCTTTATTTGTAGGGGATTTTATCTCTGGCCTCAAAGATAAGTCAGACGGGTAAGGTCACCATATAAAGTGCATTTAAAATGTGAATTAGTATAAAGCCTGATGAACTACAGAGCCCATGGCTCTATTTTTTTTATATAGTGACGTGATGTGCATGAACCTACAACAAACACAGCCTATTATAATGTTTTTGTTATCAATAATGAGAGTATTTCACGTTTTGGTGACGAACTTTCTGAAGTTATTAATGACACATTATGTTTTATTTCATTCAGGTGTCACCATGATTTTACTCATGATTAAATGTACTAAAACAGTTGATGCAACACCGGGGTTTTACTGTTGCCCCTGGGGTTGATGAAAAAAATATTTCATCATAAGCAACTATTAGTCCCGCTGTGCACAGCCGTGTTCATACCAACTGTCATCTGGTGATACATTTCAACGTCTATTTCTTGCATGTCTAATAACTTTTGTTCTGCTCGACGCATCTTCACACGTTAGGTATCATTATAAAGTCAACATATACACGCCGTATAACTTTGAGAATATAATTTTAAGTGTCCATTTGGGACCATTGGTTTAAAGTTGCTTTTGTAACAAATAGTAAATGTACAATTGACACTCATATATTCAATATCATAGATGTCAATGTTTTGCCTTGGGGGTCTAATATCTTTCTTTATATATGTTGTCCCTTATGTCCAAAATTTAAATTTGTAACTTCTTAAGTTTAGTCGGATTTCAACATTAAAGAGGGAAAAATGAGTTTTAAAATGGGATATGTGAGTTATTTGACCTTGAAAAGCATTTCGGTTGTACACGCCACATGTGTCGCTCGGTTGAATGCACAAGGACAGACTTCTGGGGGTAAGTGTAACTAGTAATTGTAAAGGAATTTGAGAGTTGTTTTGACGGTGTCATGTTCCAAGGATGATGGTCATGTCAAGTTGACATTGTCCCGTTCATATACTAGTAATTTAAACAAAATATGTATAGATGTTACAGTGATTGATAAACATTGCTATTTTCCCTATATGAATGATCATATACATATCGCCCCCCGTGACGTGGACTGTATTTTACTTTATTACACATAACATACATTATAACAAAAAAAAACCCAAATTCACATAACAGTTACAGAGTATGTTCGGTGAATGTGTTTTCTGAAGTATTGGGATCGTTTACTTTAGTCAATAAGAAACTAAATCAACAATATGTAAGTTAGTATTATGAACTAATTCACTGTTGCTATAAAGAATAGTTTTGAAATTGGATTAAACATTTTTTATTCATTAAAATGGATTGGCAAGCAAGCTGAGAGCTTATGTCAATGCTTCAATAAAAATTACAAATGTGACATAAAGGAAGCAATAATTACGATGATAGCGAGAGAAGGTATGAATATGACGTTTTAATCCTTTTCTAATTCCCTAATAATTGCTGCATCGAGGCGATATTTTGGAAAATACTGATGGCCGTTTCATAAAAAAACATGTACATGTTGTATTTCGATTTTCGTTTTATTAATATATCAAAATCAGACATGAGCTATGGTATTACATATTTTAAAATATTCTATAATAGATTGTTTGTTGACTAACATGTTTGGACGATGTGAAAGCAATGAAACTAGTAATTGTTTTGTAAAATGGCTCATGATATAGAATTTAGAATGTCAATGACCGTAAATTTGTCACAATGTATTCATTGAAATGTGTACAGGATCAGTTTGATATCACTGAGGTCTCACTTAAACCCACTTACATTGTCTACAATTATAATTCTTCTACACAAACACATACTTACTTTTATCGTCGCTGAATATCCTTCATTGGTTAACTCGCCAGCTACAAAAGATCTCTACACGAGCAGTACAGTTTGGAGCTTAAAACAGGGACTGGTGTAATAAGACTGCCCCTGAGCAGTTCAGCGTGGCGCGTTATAACGAGGAGTCCACGAAACTAAACATCAATTTCCTGCTATTCTAGTTAAGTGACATTGTTGAAATTTACAAATTATGGCATAGTCAACATGTAGTTTCGGAATATGAAAGAAATATTTGAATATCTCATAAAAAATAAAAAGTCGAAATTTCTAGAAATTTCTAGAAATTTCTAGATACGCACTAGAAAGTTTCAAGAAACGTTCTGGAAAGTTTCTAGATACGCACTAGAAACTCTCTAGATACGCACTAGAAGCTTTCTAGATACGGAGTATGTTTATTTATCGGACACCTGTACCATTGGTGTACTACTGGTCTACCTTGGTGTACTAGTGGCGTACTATTGGTGTACCATTAGTGTATTATGCATTGCAATCGACGATATGCCCTTGAGGGTACACACGGAAGTGTCTTGTTAAATATTGTACTTTATAATGTGTGACTGTAATGGTGTTTTGGCATTGATCCCATGTTTATGTCTTTGTTTTAAAAATCCAGCATTAAATCAATTTTAATACTTTCTATGCAATGCTGGTGTGGACCTCTATTGCTTCCAAATAAGAATAAATTGTAGAGGATCGTTACCATTGCAGAAAAAAATAGCTTGTTATAATTTAGACACTCTGTACATGTCATCGGTTTTTAGCTCATCTGGCCTGATGTCCGGCGTCCGTCCGTCCGTCCGTCCGTCTGTAAAGTTTTCGCATTTTCATCTTCTTCTCCATAACCACTTGGTCTAGGGAGATGAACTTTTTTGTGCAGACTCCGTGGCCAATGGGGATTCTAAATT
Organism: Gibbula magus; assembly: GCA_936450465.1. Classification (NCBI taxonomy): domain Eukaryota; kingdom Metazoa; phylum Mollusca; class Gastropoda; order Trochida; family Trochidae; genus Gibbula; species Gibbula magus. The sequence goes on along the minus strand of OW388291.1, from coordinate 23,854,257 downwards.
GTAGATTTCGCGACCCCATGACCCAAAATGGGGTCACAGGGGTCACATCCTTAAAAACCTATTTTCATCTTCTTCTCAAGTTCCAAAAGGTGTAGAGAGCTGATAAGTTGTGTGCAGACTCCTTGGATAATGAGGATTCTAAATTGTAGATTTCGTGACCCTGTGACCTCAATTGGAGTCACAGAGGTCATGACCGCAAAAGCTATTTTCATCTTGAGATTTTATGTGCTCTTCAAAGGGAGGTAATTAAACAACAGTGATGAATCAAATGTTCAAGTGTGTCTTTATTTGGAGGGGATTTTATATCTGGCCTCAGAGATAGTTCAGAGGGGTAAGGACCTATTTCATCTCCTCCATTTAAAGTGCTTCCTATTTATTGTACCTCTCACCTTGAAATTGACATTTTGAATTAGTTAATGTATAAAGCCTGATGAGCTACAGACCCAGTGGCTCTATTTTTAAATCTTACTGCCATAATTTAACAAGACACAACCCATGTTTAATACCCTTGTAACAATCTTTTATCAGCTGGCCGTAGATATATTTTATAAAATGTTAAATCTAACAGAAGTACACACTCTTTTACTCCAATCAGCATATTCCTTTTAAACAAACTTACAATTTTAGCATACATGTAGTTATTGTTAGATGCTTGCCTTAAAAATCGTGTTGTTTACTATAAATTCCATGTAACTGATGTTGCTCATGTTATTAATGTTGTTTTCTTATGATCTTAACTTTTGATGTAAAAAACCCAATCCGTTTCGGGAAATAAAGTATTTTATTACTCAACCGTGGTGAGATCACTCATTAGATAACAGCGAGTTGGTTACACACATGTGTGATACCATCGCGTGCTGCCGTAACGTCATAATCGGTGCGTGACGTCGTAACCATTTTTGGTTGACGTCACAATGTTAGCCGCTCGACTGCAATAGCGGGTGATCTATTTGCAAGTGAGCGTCACTCAAAACGATTTTCTTGCAATTCGGCGCTATTTACATCACTGAGTAATAAATAAAATACTAAACTCGGTCCTGTTTGATAACATGGTTATGAAACTCGTGAACGGCATCGGTATTTAACTCGCTTTCGCTCGTTGAATAACCAAACTATTCACTCGTTTCATAAACATGTTATCAAACGGGACATCGTTTAGTATTTTCTATTTATCTTTTTGTGCGCCATTGATGTATCAGAAACCACCCAGTCAGTAGCAACTCATCAGGCGCTTATTACCTTATCAGAACCACTCAGTCAGTAGCAACTCATCAGGCGCTTATTACCTTATCAGAACCACCCAGTCAGTAGCAACTCATCAGGCGCTTATTACCTTATCAGAACCACCCAGTCAGTAGCAACTCATCAGGCGCTTATTACCTTATCAGAACCACTCAGTCAGTAGCAACTCATCAGGCGCTTATTACCTTATCAGAACCACCCAGTCAGTAGCAACTCATCAGGCGCTTATTACCTTATCAGAACCACCCAGTCAGTAGCAACTCATCAGGCGCTTATTACCTTATCAGAACCACTCAGTCAGTAGCAACTCATCAGGCGCTTATTACCTTATCAGAACCACTCAGTCAGTAGCAACTCATCAGGCGCTTATTACCTTATCAGAACCACTCAGTCAGTAGCAACTCATCAGGCGCTTATTACCTTATCAGAACCACTCAGTCAGTAGCAACTCATCAGGCGCTTATTACCTTATCAGAACCACTCAGTCAGTAGCAACTCATCAGGCGCTTATTACCTTATCAGAACCACTCAGTCAGTAGCAACTCATCAGGCGCTTATTACCTTATCAGAACCACCCAGTCAGTAGCAACTCATCAGGCGCTTATTACCTTATCAGAACCACCCAGTCAGTAGCAACTCATCAGGCGCTTATTACCTTATCAGAACCACCCAGTCAGTAGCAACTCATCAGGCGCTTATTACCTTATCAGAACCACCCAGTCAGTAGCAACTCATCAGGCGCTTATTACCTTATCAGAACCACTCAGTCAGTAGCAACTCATCAGGCGCTTATTACCTTATCAGAACCACCCAGTCAGTAGCAACTCATCAGGCGCTTATTACCTTATCAGAACCACCCAGTCAGTAGCAACTCATCAGGCGCTTATTACCTTATCAGAACCACTCAGTCAGTAGCAACTCATCAGGCGCTTATTACCTTATCAGAACCACTCAGTCAGTAGCAACTCATCAGGCGCTTATTACCTTATCAGAACCACCCAGTCAGTAGCAACTCATCAGGCGCTTATTACCTTATCAGAACCACCCAGTCAGTAGCAACTCATCAGGCGCTTATTACCTTATCAGAACCACTCAGTCAGTAGCAACTCATCAGGCGCTTATTACCTTATCAGAACCACCCAGTCAGTAGCAACTCATCAGGCGCTTATTACCTTATCAGAACCACTCAGTCAGTAGCAACTCATCAGGCGCTTATTACCTTATCAGAACCACCCAGTCAGTAGCAACTCATCAGGCGCTTATTACCTTATCAGAACCACTCAGTCAGTAGCAACTCATCAGGCGCTTATTACCTTATCAGAACCACTCAGTCAGTAGCAACTCATCAGGCGCTTATTACCTTATCAGAACCACTCAGTCAGTAGCAACTCATCAGGCGCTTATTACCTTATCAGAACCACTCAGTCAGTAGCAACTCATCAGGCGCTTATTACCTTATCAGAACCACTCAGTCAGTAGCAACTCATCAGGAGCTTATTACCTTATCAGAACCACTCAGTCAGTAGCAACTCATCAGGCGCTTATTACCTTATCAGAACCACTCAGTCAGTAGCAACTCATCAGGCGCTTATTACCTTATCAGAACCACCCAGTCAGTAGCAACTCATCAGGCGCTTATTACCTTATCAGAACCACTCAGTCAGTAGCAACTCATCAGGCGCTTATTACCTTATCAGAACCACTCAGTCAGTAGCAACTCATCAGGCGCTTATTACCTTATCAGAACCACTCAGTCAGTAGCAACTCATCAGGCGCTTATTACCTTATCAGAACCACCCAGTCAGTAGCAACTCATCAGGCGCTTATTAGCTTATCAGAAACCACCCAGTCAGTAGCAACTCATCAGGCGCTTATTACCTTATCAGAACCACTCTGTCAGTAGCAACTCATCAGGCGCTTATTACCTTATCAGAACCACTCAGTCAGTAGCAACTCATCAGGCGCTTATTACCTTATCAGAACCACTCAGTCAGTAGCAACTCATCAGGCGCTTATTACCTTATCAGAACCACCCAGTCAGTAGCAACTCATCAGGCGCTTATTAGCTTATCAGAAACCACCCAGTCAGTAGCAACTCATCAGGCGCTTATTACCTTATCAGAACCACCCAGTCAGTAGCAACTCATCAGGCGCTTATTACCTTATCAGAACCACCCAGTCAGTAGCAACTCATCAGGCGCTTATTACCTTATCAGAACCACTCAGTCAGTAGCAACTCATCAGGCGCTTATTACCTTATCAGAACCACTCAGTCAGTAGCAACTCATCAGGCGCTTATTACCTTATCAGAACCACTCAGTCAGTAGCAACTCATCAGGCGCTTATTACCTTATCAGAACCACTCAGTCAGTAGCAACTCATCAGGCGCTTATTACCTTATCAGAACCACTCAGTCAGTAGCAACTCATCAGGCGCTTATTACCTTATCAGAACCACCCAGTCAGTAGCAACTCATCAGGCGCTTATTACCTTATCAGAACCACTCAGTCAGTAGCAACTCATCAGGCGCTTATTACCTTATCAGAACCACTCAGTCAGTAGCAACTCATCAGGCGCTTATTACCTTATCAGAACCACTCAGTCAGTAGCAACTCATCAGGCGCTTATTACCTTATCAGAACCACCCAGTCAGTAGCAACTCATCAGGCGCTTATTAGCTTATCAGAAACCACCCAGTCAGTAGCAACTCATCAGGCGCTTATTACCTTATCAGAACCACTCAGTCAGTAGCAACTCATCAGGCGCTTATTACCTTATCAGAACCACTCAGTCAGTAGCAACTCATCAGGCGCTTATTACCTTATCAGAACCACCCAGTCAGTAGCAACTCATCAGGCGCTTATTAGCTTATCAGAAACCACCCAGTCAGTAGCAACTCATCAGGCGCTTATTACCTTATCAGAACCACCCAGTCAGTAGCAACTCATCAGGCGCTTATTACCTTATCAGAACCACCCAGTCAGTAGCAACTCATCAGGCGCTTATTACCTTATCAGAACCACTCAGTCAGTAGCAACTCATCAGGCGCTTATTACCTTATCAGAACCACTCAGTCAGTAGCAACTCATCAGGCGCTTATTACCTTATCAGAACCACCCAGTCAGTAGCAACTCATCAGGTGCTTATTACCTTATCAGAACCACCCAGTCAGTAGCAACTCATCAGGTGCTTATTACCTTATCAGAACCACCCAGTCAGTAGCAACTCATCAGGCGCTTATTACCTTATCAGAACCACTCAGTCAGTAGCAACTCATCAGGCGCTTATTACCTTATCAGAACCACTCAGTCAGTAGCAACTCATCAGGCGCTTATTACCTTATCAGAACCACCCAGTCAGTAGCAACTCATCAGGCGCTTATTACCTTATCAGAACCACTCAGTCAGTAGCAACTCATCAGGCGCTTATTACCTTATCAGAACCACCCAGTCAGTAGCAACTCATCAGGCGCTTATTACCTTATCAGAACCACTCAGTCAGTAGCAACTCATCAGGCGCTTATTACCTTATCAGAACCACTCAGTCAGTAGCAACTCATCAGGCGCTTATATTATTAGCAGCTTGGGACGCTCATTCATTAAAACTTGTTAATACTGTGACTTGGCGCATGAGTATATAAACGTTTGGCGAACCATTGCAGTACCATCGGCGTATACTGTGTACTTAAACTCATATTGGATCAATACTCAATCAATGACGAACTAATATATAGCTTTGATTGTCAGTCGACCGACACTCATTTCAGGCTTGTTGCGAGATCCAGTAGTGCATATGGAAATTGGTAATATAGTTCTTGATGCACAATTAATCTGTGCTTGGCAAATGGTAATATAATGCTTGTTGCATAGTTACTCAGTGCTTGGCAAATGGTAATATAGTGCTTGCTGCATAGTTACTCTGTGCTTGGCAAATGGTAATATAATGCTTGTTGCATAGTTTCTCTGTGCTTCGTAAATGGTAATATAGTGCTTGCTGCAAAGTTACTCTGTGCTTGGCAAATGGTAATATAGTGCTTGTTGCATAGTTACTCTGTGCTTGACAAATGGTAATATAGTGCTTGTTGCATAGTTACTCTGTGCTTGGCAAATGGTAATAAAGTGCTTGTTGCATAGTTTCTCTGTGCTTCGTAAATGGTAATATAGTGCTTGCTGCATAGTTACTCTGTGCTTCGTAAATGGTAATATAGTGCTTGCTGCAAAGTTACTCTGTGCTTGGCAAATGGTAATATAGTGCTTGCTGCATAGTTACTCTGTGCTTGGCAAATGGTAATATAGTGCTTGTTGCATAGTTACTCTGTGCTTGGCAAATGGTAATATAGTGCTTGTTGCATAGTTTCTCTGTGCTTCGTAAATGGTAAAATAGTGCTTGCTGCATAGTTACTCTGTGCTTGGCAAATGGTAATATAATGCTTGTTGCATAGTTTCTCTGTGCTTCGTAAATGGTAATATAGTGCTTGTTGCAAAGTTACTCTGTGCTTGGCAAATGGTAATATAATGCTTGTTGCATAGTTTCTCTGTGCTTGGCAAATGGTAATATAATGCTTGTTGCATAGTTTCTCTGTGCTTCGTAAATGGTAAAATAGTGCTTGCTGCATAGTTACTCTGTGCTTGGCAAATGGTAATATAATGCTTGTTGCATAGTTACTCAGTGCTTGGCAAATGGTAATATAATGCTTGTTGCATAGTTTCTCTGTGCTTCGTAAATGGTAAAATAGTGCTTGCTGCATAGTTACTCTGTGCTTGGCAAATGGTAATATAGTGCTTGTTGCATAGTTACTCTGTGCTTGACAAATGGTAATATAATGCTTGTTGCATAGTTTCTCTGTGCTTCGTAAATGGTAAAATAGTGCTTGCTGCATAGTTACTCAGTGCTTAGCAAATGGTAATATAATGTTTGTTGCATAGTTTCTCTGTGCTTCGTAAATGGTAATATAGTGCTTGCTGCATAGTTACTCAGTGCTTGGGAAATGGTAATATAGTGCTTGCTGCATATTTATTCTGTGCTTGACAAATGGTAATATAGTGCTTGTTGCATAGTTACTCTGTGCTTGACAAATGGTAATATAGTGCTTGCTGCATAGTTACTCTGTGCTTGGCAAATGGTAATATAGTGCTTGTTGCATAGTTACTCTGTGCTTGACAAATGGTAATATAGTGCTTGTTGCATAGTTACTCTGTGCTTGACAAATGGTAATATAGTGCTTGTTGCATAGTTACTCTGTGCTTGGCAAATGGTAATATAGTGCTTGCTGCATAGTTACTCAGTGCTTGGCAAATGGTAATATAGTGCTTGCTGCATATTTATTCTGTACTTGACAAATGGTAATATAGTGCTTGTTGCATAGTTACTCTGTGCTTGACAAATGGTAATATAGTGCTTGCTGCAAAGTTACTCTGTGCTTGGCAAATGGTAATATAGTGCTTGCTGCATAGTTAATATGTGCTTGACAAATGGTAATATAGTGCTTGCTGCAAAGTTACTCTGTGCTTTGCAAATGGTAATACAGTGCTTGTTTGCGACTAGAACATGCATACTCAGTGCTTGATAAACTATCATACTACAGTAATAATATTTGATGTACCATTTGTGTACCGTGTCCAACAATACCGGTTATAGATCAATCAATCATTGATGACATTTTGATGGCACACAGGTGGTTTGAAATGTCTATTAGTCTCATGCAGTGTATTTGATGCATACTGAGATGTTATTGTCGCGTATTATGTAGTAGATGCGATTCTATATAGAGTTGAATAACTAATACATGAATATATGTTCTTCAATAAAATGTTGAATAACTAATAAATGAATATATGTTATTCAATACAGTTTTGAACAACTGAGAAAAGAATATATGTTCTTCAATACAATGTTAAATAACTAATAATTGAAAATATGTGATTCAATACAGTGTTGAATAATTAATTAATGAAAGTATGTTCTTCAATACAATGTTTAATGTTGAATAATGAATAACAAATCAATGAATATATATATGTTCTTCAATACAGTGGTGAAAAACTAAAAAATGAATCTATGTTCTTGAATAAAGTGTTGAAAAACTCATAAATGAATATATGTTATTAATTACAGTGTTGCAAAACTCATGTTCTTCTATACAATGTTGAATAACTTATACATGCATATATGTTATTCAATACAGTTTTGAATAACTAATGAATGAAAATAAGTTATTGAATGCATCATTGAATAACTAATAAATGAAAATATGTTATTCAATACAGTGTTGAATAACTAATAAATAGAGGATATTTGGCTTTTCTTGATAAATACCATGTTTATCTCATCGAGTGAGGTAGAAAGTTTATATTATCACGAGTTGCTCAGCCATGAGTGATAACATTTAAAGTTTCTACTTCACGAGATGAGATAAACATGGTTTTTGTCAAGAAAAGTCAAATTTTCTATTTATTATATGACCAAATCCTTGCATATTCACCGAAATCAAATTGCATGTAAGTTAAGTCGGCTCCAGGATGAGCCTGTTGCCTCAGCAACAATGTGACATCATGAACGTGTCATGACGTCTGAGCATTGTTTTATGACGTCAGGTCATTGTTATATCAGTCACTAGTGACTGATAACACGTTCCATTGTTATTTTCACTAGTGACTGATAACACGGTGTATTTTCATTGATAGAACCCGGTATCTCACAATTATATAATAAATGAAAATATATTCTTCAATACAGTGTTGAGTAACTAAGAAATGAATAATAAGCTTCCCTGAAGCTCATTTACAGTTTTGCATGTTACTTCATCGCGAAACCGTGTCTGTACATGATGGCGCTGTTGGATATGCTATATGGATGCAGTGTTGGTACTCTATGACTGATAACGGGTACACAATCAATAGTCAGCCGATGATTAGTCTCTGGTCGACTCAGAGGAGATTGGGTGTATCATCTCGTCATTGTAGGTTACACTGTGGTTGTGAGTGGTCGCACTGTTGAATGTGCTGTGGCCACACTGTTGACACACTGTGATTGCCAGAGATGAATCAATAGTTGCAGATGAAATCTTGCGAAGTTCAATAGAAGCTCAAAGTTAACTCACATTTGTGGAACTTTGATAGAAAGTCCATTCTCAAGGGAGTAACAAAGGCACGTCATTGGTGTATCACTGGAATATTCAAGTGTCGGCTAAAGTCCATGTTACGTCATGAAACACTATGCATGACGAATGACGTGCGCTCTGGTTGTAACATCTAACATATTATTAGTGGATGTCAGGTGAGAATACAGTGGATATACGTTTGATGTGAAAAAGTAATACTGTGGTGCAAGGTGGATGCACAGTGGATATACTCTGGATATATTACACATATACTGTGGCCGTAAGGTGAAACTACAGTGGATACAGTCTTGCTTAACTAAGGATGTAAGGGTATATACTGATGGTGTAAGCGAGAAACACTTGGGACGGAGGGTGAAAGAGCTGTGGATATATATTGTTGGTGTCAAATAGATACAGAGTGGATTGATGCGGTATACCTCTTGGAACCATTGTGGTTTTAAAATGTGTCTCTGGCTGTACGTTGCACTTACAAGTTTTACTTTTATCCTGTCAGAGACTGTATCAGGTAAGCAATCTTTTATAGATAGGGTTTAGCATATGGAGAATAAATAAATAAATAAATAAATAAATAAATAAATAAATAAATAAATTAAATAAATAAATACATAAATAAATACATAAATAAATAAATAAATAAATAAATTATAAATAAATAAATTATAAATAAATGAGTAAAATAAATAAATAAATACCTCAGAGGATTATACTTTCATTTTTATGTCTCTTCAAATACACTTGGGAGGCTGAAAGAGCTTTTTATGAATTTTTTTTTTCATTCTATCGCTCATGGATTGAAATATCTAACATTTTGTATGATGACGTTTCTTTTGCCTGTCAGTTTACATGGTTCAATATTTGTATGGTGATGCATACACTGGTAGCTGAAACTAAAATTGCGTTTGCTAAAAACATGCTCTACCTCATTGCAGCATTTACGTTGAGTCGTATTTGGAGGTTAAGTCGCCATAGAATTCCCTAAAATTCATGATCACAAGCCTCTTTCCCAATAAATACTACAAGCGGAGTATATCATTCAACGTTACAGTCAGATCCCGTTCGTCCGCACAACTTGATTACAGTTTAAAATCGTGCGGTTAAGCGATTCATCATGTGCATAGAGGATTTGAAATGCACCTGTGCGGATGAGCGGGTTCCGGATATACGGCGTTCGGTTAAAAGAGGCCCGACTGTAAATCAAGGGAAGGTTGTAAAACTGTACTGCAATAAATGTGCACGAACTACGGAATAAGCAAATGTAAAACTTTGCAACTTTATGTACAAATTGAACACGACTACAATGGTGATTATTCCAATGACGAGTTTCTATTTCACCCACGTCTTTTTTTAATCACTACCCCACAAATACACAATGTTGCCAGTAATTCCCAGTTGAACCGTTGTCAGTAATTAACTTGTGTTCCGCATTGCATGACGGATTCACGATGTGACGATATTTGCTCAGGGGGTTGTATTCTCGAAAACTAGCGACTAGAAACCATATGAAGTTGACGATACAGCCCCTTATACAACAGAGAGAAAAGGAATGTATCGAGGTCAACACCCGGGCTCCGTTCCATAACAGCGAGCGCTTATAATCGCTCATTGATTGCTCAATGTGGCGCTCACGTAGCGCTCATTCTCTCCTGAACGACACGGTGCAAAACCTTAAAGTTCGCTCGCTTTGCTACGTAGCGCTACATTGAGCAATCGCGTTCAAGAGAGGTTTAAAAGATTACTTTGAAACCTCTCTTGAACCCGGCCCCGATGTCCTTTTGAAAATATATTTCAGAATGTTGTCATCATATCATCTTTCAATAGTATATACCACGTCAAAGCCAATACATTTTTCTTTCAAATTTTCAGAGCTCTAAATATATGCATATTTCTAATACCCCCATCACACCAAACCCGTTCTCACTACGTTCTTGTTTTTTTTGGAAAACGGGCTTGAACTGTGCTCGAACTGTGCACAAACGGAGTGGACGTAATGGCAACTGTTTACAAACTTTATGGACGGGCTCGAACTGGGTAAGAACGGAATGGTGCTCCAGAACGTTGAACATGTCCAACGTTCTCCCCGTTCTAAATTTGGACGGAGTAGGAACGTAGTAAAAACGGGATTGCCGTACTAAGAACGGAATTGCCGTATTGCGAACCTACTAAGGACGAGTAAGAACGTTGTGCAGTCGGGACGCGATTGCAATACGTTTGTGCACAGTTTCCACCCAGTCCATGACGTCCTCAGTCAGATCAAACTCGACCGCAGTACGACCATAGTCAGTTGCTCTAACGTCCAAATATGTGTAAATAAATTAAATTGTTTCGATTGAGTTCTTAGTACGTTCCTACACAGTTATAAAAGTTCGCATTAGGTTGTCATTGCGTTCTACTCGTTGTTAGTACGTTTGCGAAATCTCTACACAGTTCTTACGACGTTGGCAGTACGATGCGAATGAACTGGTATAAATACAGGCGTGTTAATACGTTTATCTCTTTGGTTATATTAATGACCAGAGAACCATGAACAGAGTTACTGCTCTCAGTATGTTGAATGTAGGGTTTCTACAGTTTTTGATGGAAGCAGAACAACAGTGGAATCGGTCTCAGACATGTTAGTCTCAGACTGTGTCACAGAAGATTCCGAAGGTGCAGGGGATACTGCTCTCTCGGGAACAGAAGACTCGGTCGCTATGACTTCTACAGGTGTTGAAGATATTGTATTTGGTTTTCTTTGAACCATCTTCTTCTGAATACACTTCTTCTTCCTGGGAGGCATGATGTTTTCACCTTGAAGTTCAGAACGGCAATTAGAACGGACAAGAAATTTCTAGGTATTTATAAAAAACGAGGCAGGACGTGACGAGCACGCACTGAGAACGGAATGAGGACGGAGTGAAAACGGAGAGAACTGTCTTAAAACGAGTTAGAACGGTATTGTGCGTATTAAGAACGAGATAGGTCTAGTCAAGAACGACTTAGGACGGAATTGGACTGGCTGAGAACGTTGTGAAATCGAGGTGAACGGTCCATATTATACAATCTAAACGTGGTACCAACTGTCTGAGAACGGCGTAAAGATTAGATGGACGTTCTGAGAACTGTTTGTGAAGGTACTGGGGTCGTTGTTTGATATACAGGAAACAAAAGTTGCTCGTTTCTATCCCGTTCGAGGCCGTTCTACAATATTTTTTGGACGGAGTAGAACGTAGTGAGAACTACCTTGGTGTGACTCAGGCATAAGCTTTGTCAGGAACATAGCCAAGCAAATTGATAAATCTCACTTGAAAAGAATCATATAAAATTATCGAGTTTGCAAATCAAAGGCTTGTTCTCCGTCAACTCGACTCTTAGAGTCGAGCGAGAACGTACTCCCCGATTTTTGCGAGAACAGATCCGAGTTGTCATACAATCCTCGATAATACTGAGTATACGTTCCGATAAATCTATAAATTATGAATAATATAAATATATATGAGTAAAAAATTAACACTCGAGTCAGTTTTAAAAAAAACCCATTATACAATATCACAATTTCGAAATTTCACTTGTAAACGTCAATAATTGTCAACATATTCAGTGACAAAGTAAATGTTATAAATTCTTCGCTTAGTTACAAACTAAACATATACTTTAAATTATCATTTCGTCAGCCAAGTCGCGAAGCTGTATGTTGACATGCTCATGTTACGGCGCTTGCACGTGCAAAGCATGAATGTTATGCAATACTTTCCATTCTAGTCGGTCGATGTCGGGGTGACAGGAAACCGTTCCTGTTGTAAACCAACATAGATGGTAGAGATCATTGGGGGTACCTCGAAACAGTTTGACTGTCTTAAAATAGAACGTGCTGGCGTTTGAACCGTTGTTAGTTTTTACTGACTCTGAAACAAAGGATTTTAAAGGGGCAGTAGCACGTTTTTTAGCTGAAATAAGTTGATGAAATGTATTTGAAAAATAATGGCACTAATAGTAAACCACCCTTTTCTCTTCGGAAAATCAAGTTAAAAAATGAGTGAACATGATTCGGTAAAGCCATGGGAATAATTTATGCATTCGAAATAATAAATTGTGTTCACAATAAAATGGCCGTCATGCAATTTTTACTGTATACGCAACCTCTTTATTACCACTACGGATAATTGGTTTGTGTGATAAGATGTTTTACCCTCTAAAGTAAACATAAATGACATAAACTATCATTATAAATATGAAATTTGCAAAAATAAAATTTGCAAAAAACGTGCTACTGCCCCTTTAAGAGTTCACACGGGCTGCATGACATGGTATGGCGTCCGGCGTCCGCCTGTCCGCCCGTAAACTTCTTCCCCAAAACCAGAGACTCTAGAGAGCTTAGACTTCATGGTCATTAGGGATTCTTAATTGTAGATTTCGAGACCCTGTCTCCCCAAATATGGGTCAAAGGGGTCACAACCTAAACACCTATTTTCGTCTTCTTCTCCAGTATGAAAGGCCCTAAAAAGCTGAAATGTTTTATACAGACTCCTTGGCAAATATGGATTCTAAATTATATATTTGGTGACCTTGTAACCCCAAATATGGATCAAAGGGGTCATGACCTAAAAACCCAACTATTTTCATCTTGTTCAAATATGGGTCACACGGGCTACGAATTGAAGACCTATACATTTTGAAACTTACTTAGTTTATTATCTAAAGTCTGAAAGTGTAATGAGCTACGGAGCCAATGTCTCTAATCTTTATCGTATAAGGGATTGGATCGGCGACTTCATATGCTTTCTAGTCGCTAGTTTTCCAACAATACGAATTAAATATCTGTGATATATTATGATTTCGGTGGCCTTTTCAATGATTTTACAATGAAGTCTTATAAATTGATATATCTATCATTGAATTAAAACGAATCTTTACTTTGTTGTATGCCTCAATGCCATTTTGTATTCAGTAAAGTTAGCTTTTAAGGAGGAATGTAAATAGTATTTTGTTTCAATTAAATCAGGTTAGCAGTTAACGTTTTTTTAAAAATTAAACTTGTTATTTTAATCAATAAAATTCAGTCGACCATGAAGTACTTTCGTACTAATTAGTGCATCGGCATGTTCAAGAATCAAAGTTTAAGCTTTAAAAATCAATACCATATGCGATTACACAGAAACAATTGTCACTACATGTATGTTGGCATGACAACGCGCCGCAAAATTATCAGTTCTGAATAAAAAGATGATCGTGGTAAGAAATTATCGATTTGGTAGAAACATGATACAGTTTAATGTTCTTAATATTTCAACATGCAACATAAAATGCCGAAACATAATTTTTTTTTAAACAAACCGTTTCGCTGTTAACTGTTATACTGTCAAGGTCATCAAATTCTTATCATCTTTACGCCATCCCTATGAGATCATTTTTCTAAGATATGAATATAATCCAGTGGAAAATTCTTGAGATATCCCTGTGGACGCAGACTGCGTATGCCGACGAGTAGAACAAACAGGTTTCGTCAATCATTTGTTCTGAATAGCATTTATGCCTTAAATGGAAAAAAAATCGAATTAATTTGAATTTTTTTTTAATACTGGAGACTGTATTAGATATAATGTAAATTCCCCACGGGATAGTAAATCATTATCTTATCTTATCTAAAAGTAATGACCCAAGGGGCAGTGAATAATTCTTGAGTTAATCTATTTCGTAGCCTAATATAGTAGCAGCCTCCCTCCCCCTAAAAAAAACAAAACAAAAACCAAAACAAAACAAAACTCACCAGGGAGTGCAACATTTCCCTTACCTCCTGAGCCGCTCCCATTCTTGATTCGCCAATTGTTCAACTGTCGCTATTGTACCATTACAGATGGGGAAGACATGTTTCCAGCATTTAAGCCTATATCGACCTCAAAGGAATGGAATACAGTAATCTTAGTATATGATCAATCACAAGGTAAGTATCCGTACTATAACCATATACACTGAAGTACAAAATAAAGTACACACTTCAGTTGGATTCGATTAAAACAAGCAATATTTAATATTTTTAAAGATGCATTGATTATTGCATGATACAATTACACATATCTGCAGTCGTTTGAATGAATGACATGACAATGACAATGACAATGACAATGTAAACTAGGATTGACACGTCAATACTGCAGGTCTTCAAGACTTCCGCTTTGACCTTTGGGCATGGAAAATTGGTAAACAACGTTTTTGGGCTTTGCACTTCTCAATAATAACTACGGGAACGGTTTCGAAGCAATTTGTAAAAGCAGTAAAAAAAAATTTTTTTTGGGGCTCAAAATTTTTTGGGCCTGAAAGCATGATTTTTCGGTGTTACGTGGTGGCAGAAACATGGCAAGACAGGAAAATACACTTTTGGAGTCTGTACCTCTCAATAAGAACTAAGGACACCGATTTGAATTTTTTTTTAACACCAGGGGAAAAAAAACGCGTTTTGCTCCGATTCGAGTCAAACCTTGATTTTTCTGATCCTCGCCGCATTAGAAAGTTGTGAAATCCAGGTTGTGCTCTGGACTCTAAAAAAAAAAAAAAAAAAAAAAAAAAGTAAAAAGACATCCCTATATGTATGGCATTGATGCAGACTGGCAGGCTTTACTTGGTTGTTTTCTTGTGTCTATTGATTGAATCAGTTCGTCAGCTTTTATATGAGCTATCAAACGTGATTCTATCTTCAGTAGTTTTCGAACAAAAAATCTCCAAAGGAAATCCCCTGAAAATCGTCAAATGTGTTCATGTCGACATTGTGCTTTAATGGTCAACTTTTACATGAATACATTCTGCAGTGGAATTGTTAAACCACAAATGATGAACCGATTGCAATAAACAGAATTCGAATCAAAGTTTTCCTTAGCGAGTTATGTCCCTTTGAATGCGAACCCTAAAAATCATTTTTTTAAAAACTTCAATTTTCAAATTGCTGTGGTTCGTAAACCGCTGAAAATAGACCAATGGTTTGGGGGGTTCCTTTAAACTACATCATTTCAGCTTTCAAATGAGCTATTGCATGATGCTGTATGTATTGCCGTTATTTAGGAGAAGATTTTTGAAAACGCGTACCCTCAAACTCGCGAAAGTTCACCAAATTTTCAGTTTTTGTGAAATAGCAAAAAATCTTTTGTTACGGCCGAAAACCGGAATGTTGTTGCCCACATTTTGGTGAAAGTTTTATGAAAATATCATGAATAGTTTTCGAGCTATTAAGGTTTGAAGTTTCAACTTCAAGGGGAGGTAACTCAAGAACCAGGACGAAATTCCAAAAAATGGCTCGACAAAATCTAAGTAAGGACACGGGCTATAATCCCTGAAAATTTCATGCAGATCGGACCAGCCGTTTTACGGGAAAACATGGAACAAAATCGTCGGAATAATAATAAGGAAAAACACGATAACAACAATAGGTCTTCAGACATTCGTCTTGAAGACCTAATAATATTGTTAGTTAGAATATATGTGTTCAAAGGTACATCCATTGTGTTGTTGGGGGTCAAATATGACAAACGTTATAAATGGTCTCATTTTATAGAGAAGTACCACCATTTTAATGATACTCGACTTAGTATATTGACGATATGAAGGTAAAAGTAGTGATTTCTGATCGAAAACCGGACAATGCACTGCGTGTGGCGCGCGCCAATGAGTCAAACGATATTTTGGAATCTTATTTACACCAGACAAAATAACAAATTTGAGTTAATAATGTTCAATAGGTCATATAACTACTGTGCATGTAAATAGTATTTTCACTTTCGGTTTCTACATATGCATAATGATGTTACTCGATTTAATTGGAAAATAGAAATTATGATATGTTTGGCGATTGGGGATGAATATGCAAGCTAAGTGAATTTATTTGTGTTGTAAACAGCACATATGATGTGTTTGAACGTATTAAAGCCAAATAAAATTTTATGAAACACAATGGATGTACCTTTAATAAAGACGGGCAAGAAATGAAATTTACACCAATGTGATCCCTACCATGTTTAAAATGTTGTAAATGTGTGCAAAACGAGGCATATTTACTGATTTTCACAAAGAAGATGTTTTATATGTCGATGAACAGTTGTGTTTTATCCAAAATAATTAAAATAAATTATAAAATCAAAATATTATTTTTTCAAAGAAATTTAAAAAACACGTAGAAGTATTCCTTGGCGGATGACAAAATGCCTGCACTTTTCAGTTTTTGAGTACGACGTCGAGAACTTAAATTATTTGCAATTGAAAATCATACATATGATAAAACCAACTGAAGTGTGTACTTTCCTTTGTACTTCAGTTTTGCATATTCCTAGTCACGTAACCCTTTGTTGCTTCAAACATCACGGAATGTCCGCATTGGTCAACTTTGTAACAACATTGTCGTTTTTGACATCTAAAACCTAAACCCAACAACATAAGACATCTTTTACCATGCATGTAATAATCTACTAACGAAATGTTTTCAACAATTAGTGATTAAGAAGGCTATGATCCATCCTCGATAATCCAGAGTATACGCTCCGATAAAGACACACAGATAGATACCTTTATTAGCACAGGCCAAATTGACCCCTAGCCGTTACATATATACAATGGTATTGAAACAAACAGATTGGCGAGGATGTACTGAAAGAGAAATAGTGACAACGCGCTTTAAATGCTTCAAAACAATATTTGGCTAACATTTTCATTTAATTAACGTTGCTGGTTTGCATTAATGCTATGGATTGTAATGTGGTGGTTTAGTGATGTAATACTTTTTCAGATACGTATTGCGCAACTTCCAAATGCAAGGCCTAAATCAGCCAGTCTCCGTTACTGGCTGATTTAGGCCTTGCAGTATTTCCATAAGAAATCTGTGTTTAGAAATCCAGGCCCACTATGCTTTTCTGGTGCAGCGATTCACTATCTAGGTACAACAAAGCGAGGGAAATACCGCAAGGCTTATATCAGCCAGTAGTGCAGACTGGCAAGAGTTTATGCCTTGTGTTTGGAAGTTGCGTATTGCGTAGTTCTGTATATTTCGGGCAAACAAGTATAAACTGGAATTCGTCCTCTACTTCCATAAGACAACAGAACGTACATAAGTGCTCGTTCGAGGTACTCGGGTGTTTCCGTGTCGACCTTTTTCTATGTAGAACACTCTACTTTTGAGGATATCATCTATGTTTAGTGAATACCAAGAGTCCAAAATTTCAAGTTTTTTTGATGAAAACTAAGAAAGTTAAAAGCGAAAACATTTTAGTGGTGTACCTTATTGCTAACATTAACGCAGCCATAAAATGTCAGCAATGATTATATTTGAATTAAAGGTTCTTTCGAGAGCTTTCTAACGCAACTTTCATCATAATAGTATCAAAGAGATTAAGCAAGATAGAACTTTTTTTTTTTTTTGCAGTTTAACTCTATTTTCTGTATATCTTTCAGGTGGGATCAGATTTCCCTGCATATCTCTCTCTCTCTCTCTCTCTCTCTCTCTCTCTCTCTCTCTCTCTCTCTCTCTCTCTCTCTCTCTCTCTCTCTCTCTCTCTCTCTCTCTCTCTCTCTCTCTCTCTCTCTCTCTCTCTCACAGAAAGGAGGGATGGGTTGTCTGTAGGATGTCATGGTATTAAGGAACCCAGGACACAATTTTATGTAATAAATTTTTTTGGACTGTTTTGTATCATGTATCGTGATTTGGGAAATGTAATTGAATTGTATAAATTACTTTGAGAATTTTCTCTAATTAATTTCAGGAATGTTATTATTTAGACAACCATGTGATCCAGTCATGTTGGTCTCACGCACTGACAAAGATAAGTTTTAGATGTTTTTGTTATATAGTTATAGCTCTGAATTGTGCTTTATCTGTACTTTTTATTTTAGTCTTCAACATCAATCACTATCAAGCAGGAACGCTACGGAGCCCATGGTTCTATTTTTACTACTTTGAGTGAACAAAAAACACTAGAATGCTGAAATTACATAATATAAATCTTGTATTCTATTGCAAACAGTTGTTAAATGATTCATTCATTAAGTTGTCAACCTGAGATATTAATCATGTAATCATCATCTGATGCGGTACAGAGCCCATCTTCACAACGTCACGGGCGTAACGAAAAGATTTCCATATCTTCTCCTTCCGCCCTTGACCTCAACCCTCGCATTTTCAGTGCTAAGATTTTAACGTACTGCAGGCTAATCGGATACGCCAATCAGAAGGCAGTTGTATTGCCTCTGTGACTGTGCAGATCGTCGCTTATTTTGAATTGGTTCCGAGTGTAAATTGCGATTTCATTGGCTGTATGTTAGCAGATGGTAAGGGACGAAACTCGTGATCACGATAGGTGTCGCTGATTCGTTTCACCACTACTGGCTAGGTTGAAGGCAAGGTAAAAAATGGAGAGATCTCGATGCATTTTCACCTTGCCGTGGGAAGATGTATTTTTCAGTTTCCTTAAGTAATTCTCTATTTCCAAATGTCCCGTATATTCTTCATATAAGTAGAGTGGCGAGGATTCATTCAATAATGACAGCCAGTGTGTAGATTTATCGGAGCGTATGCTCGGATTATCGGCAATGATCTCCCCATGGAAAGGTAAAAACGTATCGACATTTATGTCTCTTTTCGTTACGGCTTGACGTTTTGAAGATGGCCGTTGGAAACATGACCCTGTCCAATATAAACATCTCTCTCTATTATATGATTGGCTGTAATTGTTCCCCGGCCTATTTATCTCTGAAATTATACACTCCATTTCATATACCTTTCCTTCTGTGACATAAATACAAAACCAGAGTATGCGAGCAAAGCGTACCACACTTGTATTTATTAACTCGTTATAACTACTTTATACTTCTCATAATTCCATAATTAGCAAATATATAAACAACCACTTAAGTAATTAGACACGGTGCTGACGCCATTAACAAATAAAGAAGAAATACAAAAAACACTTGCCATGTAGTTTCCAAGCTGTTGCTGTTGGACTCAAAGTAAATAAATCATCTGGTACCAATTATTGGTAAAAAAAACTTCGGTTAATTGACCAAATAGACCATTGGAATCATTGTCATTTTATGTCATTGTTCGTGGTAATTGGAAAACATTGGTTTTATATCCCTAAAGAAGCTTTTTACATTGCAATATCATGTTAACACACAACATTAAAGCATTCAGCGATACTGTTGCTTTTAGTGAGCCATTTGTGCTGTTTTGCCATAATCAATGTTAACTGCAAAACCATCATTTTATTTCTGTTTAAGAGCTTTTTGGAAGGCTTTATAGCAAACGACCTCTAGCGCAATAAATCTGTGTTTATTTCCGTAAAGGGGCCACCGGCCCATTATACAAGTACATACAATATGAATGCAAAATGTTAATGAAACGCCGTATAATTACAGGCTAGAAAAATTACAGTTGAGAAACCTTGCGCGTTTCTTAAGTGCTAGAACTACATATTTAGCTAGGTTATTGACAATGGAAGTATTATCTGATGACATAAGTTGTAGAAATTTACACATATTAGGATACTGCATATGATATTTAGGGAGTAAGGTCTGGCGAAGATTATTATAAAAGTCACATTGCATACATAAATGATATTCCAACTCCACTACTGGTACGATACAAAAGGGACACAGTCTTTCATTCCGTGAGATACCAGTCTTTCGTCCTCCCTCAATTAACAGTTTATGATTGGAGCATCGGAATTTAAATAATGCAATACAATACACTGGTAATGTAATCAAAGATAAGTAATCTTCATGTTTAATATGTGTATATAAGTTAAGTTTGGAGAAGCTTGATATATTTTCAATAAAAAGCTGATTATCTAAAGCAATGCACCTTTCTCTAAACCTTGAAATAAAACTATTGATACAACCGACATTTTGATTTAACCAAACATAACCAAACCCGTAGCTAAACAACAAATTCTTAACATTTAATGCCCAACACTTCCTTCCAACCTTTGCCAAACTATATTGATAATTATAAGCCTTTCGTAAAATTACATTATCCAAACCTCTAGCGGCATCGCGTTATTATACCGTAATGCTGTGAAATAGTTGACGTTATTTGCAAAAAAATACCACTTTTATTTCTCTATAAGAGCTTTTGACAAGGATTAATATCAAATAAAACCTATTTTAGTGGCGTCACAGTCCTTAGCTCGTCATTTAATTAACGTTAAGTGAAAACATATCATTTTTATTTCTCAATAAGAGCTTTTTGACAATGCTTTATTGCCAAGTACAAATCTTTTAGCAACATCACAGTTACTGTTTTGCTACCCATGTCGTTTAGCATTATTATCGTTAATCTAACAATTCATTTTTATTTCTCTACAAGAGCTTTTGACATAGACATACAGTAAAAACGAAGATTATTGCGGTATCGGAGTTGTTATGATATAAGTTACCATGTGTCCACGGGTTATAGTTGTAATAGTTATATATGGTTGTGATGAATACTAGGAGAAAACATAACTGTGAAGTATACATATTATGTGAGCATTCAAAGCAAATTGTTTCATGTATTAATCTATAGTCAACAGTAACGCATAACGTTGCTTGCCGAGGAAAGGTTCACATATTTATGTTCACATAGTTATGTTCACATATCAGGATCTAGTGTGACCACCTCGAGCATCAACACAGGATTGACATCTACGCCTCATGGACGACATCAACCTAGTGAAAAAGGCTTTAGGTATCAAAGTCAGAGTCTAGACTAATATATTGTTTATCTGTAGCAGGGGTATACAATTGGACTTAAATACGTTCAACTGCAAAATAAATGTCAACACATTTTCAACAGAGTAACGCACGAAATACTTCTGTCGAAAGTTGATATTAATGTTTTGATAGTCACAAGAGGTACTCGTATATTCATACATCACAGTATAAATAACCTTCTTGGGACTTGGATCTGATTAACGCAGCATTACTTTAACAAATTAACAAATCAAATAAGCCCCTTTTGACTCTTCTATCTCGTCTAATTAAAGAGTTAAAATGTTTTACAGAAATATGAACAGATACATTAACAAAGTCGTGTTTATAACTTGTAGAAATATCTTGTATTTGGTATGGTGACGTTTCTTTTGCGGGTGAGTGTAAATCAAATATGAGCTATATTCATGTAGAATGTAGCCTTTTTGCAGTTTTTTCCCTGACGACGATTGACGTGACCCGAACTGAAAAAACAAACAATGACACAGACCGCATGCCCATTTAACCAAAAGCTTTGTCAATATTGTCGTAGATATTATATCATATTCCAACTTCTTTCAATATACAGTAAACACCATTGGTTATTATAATGGTGATGCTTCCGTGTATTGCAGGTTTAAATATTTACCAAATTATTGTATTTCATGAAAGATAACAGAGCTTAAGACGTGCAGTCGTGGTTGTCAATGTAGAACATGTTTACTCCGTGTTAGAATATTTACATACATGTTTACCAATAACAGGTTGCAGTGCTTAAAAGGTAAATATTCATGACATTTATTCTGAATTATTAAGCCAGTTATGGTTTGAGGATTTTGAAAAGACCGTAATATGTATCAAGAAATATAATTTGCTTGATGGTTGATGCTTTTTAATTGCCTTTATGAGAACTTATCTTTTTAATGGAAATGTATTTCTAAATACCAGGAGTGAGTGAGTGAGTTGGTGTTTAAAGCCGCTTTCAAGAGTATTTCACTTATATCACGGCTGCTAGTATTATGGCAGGGAGAAAGCCCGCATCACCATGTGGCTATGCTTTGCGGTGAAACCTGCGAGCATCGGCTGGAACTAGCGAACCATGGGTGGTACTACGCTGAAACTCAGTGTAGTATTGCACCCAAACCTTACTGCGTGTAGAACAGTTCTCTACTGCAGACAAAGTTGCGGGATTCGAACCCCGGACCTCTTGATCTGAAGCCTAAATACCAATACATAATGGCGCGAGTTCTGTTACACGATCAATCGATGACCAAAATATGTTTGTTTTCATGTGACAACCTCCCATTATAGTCGAAGACTGGTAATTATATTGTTCCCATGATTACAATAACAAATACATTCATCGATTCATCGATGCATTGGTTCACGTGTTTTATGATGTTTATTATGTTATTTTGTCATATAGATGATGGAATTCAGAGATCAAATATTATTTATCACGTTCCATTGTAGAAATAACAGAAACGATTAATCGATTCTATCGTGAATCGATTCAATACACAGTTGAATCTCATGGACATCATCGTTGTCACTGTTCATTGTTTAAAGATGCAACTATTGTTTTTCATAATTTTATATTTGGCTTTAATACGTGCCAACATAACATATAACTGATTTCAGTTAAACAAAATTTACTCAACTTCAATTCACAATCGCCAAATATATCATACTAACCAGTTTCCGAGAAACATAATTTTACATGTGCACAAACCGAAACTACACGTCATATTTGCATACA
The DNA here is from genome assembly GCA_936450465.1 of Gibbula magus. Classification (NCBI taxonomy): domain Eukaryota; kingdom Metazoa; phylum Mollusca; class Gastropoda; order Trochida; family Trochidae; genus Gibbula; species Gibbula magus. Next base: position 23,831,461 of record OW388291.1, on the reverse strand, counting down.
ACGTAGTTATATGACCTATTAAACATAATCAACCCAAAGTTGGCTTTTTGTCTGTTGTAAATAAATTTCCAAAATTACGTCTGACTACATGTAACTAAAGCGCGTCAATCGCGGTGCGTTGTCCGGTTTTCGATCACAAATCACTACTTTTAGCATTATATCGTCACTATACGTTGATTCTGACTACATGTAACTAAAGCGCGTCAATCGCGGTGCGTTGTCCGGTTTTCGATCACAAATCACTACTTTTAGCATTACATCGTCACTATACTGATTTGACCATCTTCAGAATGGTAATTTTCAGCAAAAGTCAGTAGTTCCCGATACAATAACACTATTTATAACGTTTGGCATATGTGACCCCCAACAACACAATAGATGTACCATTAAACATTATATGTAACTCGGTTATTATCGCTTATTGTCAGGAAAGAACTCCTCCTCTGCCACAGATCGTTATACGTAACCCCCGTAACAAAAATACCATATTTCTAGCTTCTATGGCAAAATGCCTAAGCGGGAAAAAAAATCATACCACGTATTAAGTGAAATATGAAATACAATATGACACTAATAAATCATTCCAGATATTAATTACCAATTTTTCACATGATCACATAATGTGATCTGATGGTCACATTGATCTCTCTTATTTCATGTTAATTTGATGCAAGTGGTTGTTTTATTCATGGTCTAAATGCTATTTATATCGTATATTATGAATGTGGCGAAGTGACAAGTATGATTTTGTTGTATGTATGGCAGGGTTGCTCTTTCTCGCATGTATCATTGTGAGTAAATGCGTCACTAACCATTGTAAGCAAGAACGAAGCGTGATATTTCACTGCAATGCATAGCCACTCGAGCAATTTTCCAAGACAAGTAACATTAATGACAGTAATAATAATTATTATAAATTAATTATAATATTTTTCATCAATGATGATGTGATGGTCGAATTGGTTTATCAACCATACCGATGATGAGATAATGATGTTATTTTCATATTTATTCGATAGACACTATTTATGGTATATTATAAAACCTTGGTAATGTTTTGATGATCGGTATCATATTTCACTGTGGGTAAATGATTATATTTATGGTAAATTCGCTTTGAAGTTCAAATGTATATTGAGCATCAGATCTATATTGTAAAGCGAGAATATGTTATTGACTATCATTAGCGTGTATCACTGATGTAATCAGTCATGGTCCTCGAGTTGTTCACAATCGTTAGACGTTATTGACCATTGCACACCTTTCCATAGTTTCAACTCATTAGTAGCTATATAACTATTGATATTATTGGCAGAGTATACATATCGCTTGACGTGACAAAATAAAACAATTATCGCAAAATGTGCTCTTATTAGAGTAAGAAAACGGTTTTCCAAATCGTGAAATTATCTAATCCTTGTCAAAAAGAGCTGTTACCTTTTATACCACTTCTTAATAGTTTTACGACCGTCGTATTTTCGGTTCTCAAATAGTGATTGAGCTCATCGGTCGAAATGAGCCCATCGTATTAAAGAAGATTGATCCAGTCAAAACCATCAACCAACATAGCAGGGAGCATAAAACACGAAGGGCGCAGTCCTGAGTGTTTTATGCTCTCTGCTACGTTTTATTCTACGATAAAGCACAACAACGAGTCTTCTATTTTTTTATATGAGATGCCTTTAAATAGTTTTAGTGCCGTGCTTATTTATATATATATATATATATATATATATATATATATATATATATATATATATATATATATATAGATGAGTTGCTTCTCACGTGAGCCTACTGCAACCAACCCAATCCAATATCGATCTATATTGTTGTTCAAGGTATTTTCAGATCATTCACTCCATTCCCCGGATTTGTTGCAGCGGCCTAAACGGTGATAAGTTCGCGAGATTTATATCCGATTCCCTTACGTGTACTTGTGGAGACAATTAGGAGGATGCCCTCCACTTTTTTCTCATCTCTCCCACTTACAATAATATAAAAGTAAATGACCAAAGGTCACACTATACAACCGATCCTACAGGAAAGTGCTTGCTCAGCAAATCATGAGAATGATGAACTGTCCAAGTCCGCAAGTATTTGTTCACGTTACCTTTATGTATAAATATAATACAACTCCTTTTTCAGAGGAAACTGCCAGTGCAATTGGTAACCAGATGGGTCCGTATCGTCAAATGCTGATGTACCATATTTCACTCTTCACGGACAACTACTTGAAAGAGTTGATGCAGAAAACGACTTTACAAATATCATCAAAACTCGACTTTATAGTAATATGTGACAGTGTTCAGTTACAACAGCTGATGAAGAATGTAAGTAATTAAAGGTGTTGGTTTTTATCTGAAACTTTCTCCCCTCATTTTTAGTCATCGTATTCGAACTTCTTAAAAATATCAGACCCAGTCGTTGATGAATCCAGCGAATGAGTAGAAACTTATTTGAATTTATAACCTTGGTGATATCTAAATAAAATCACAACAGGATACAATTCAGAATTTTTAAAATTGATTTTCGTTATCGTCGAACGGTTTTCGAACACGATTTTTATAGGCGTACGTAATATACCAAGGCCTTTATTAACAACGGTATCTACGTTCGAGTCACAGACATTAAAAACACATCTCCTTATTGCTAATATATTGGGAGAAGATTTAACAAAAGTTCTTCACAATGACTGTCTTAAAATATTCATGATTTAAGTTTCAATGTCTCTTTTATACATTGCACAAATTTTACCAGATTTTGTAAGGAAAAACAGCGCTTCTTCTTCTTATAAATATAATATAAAACCATTGTTAAACCAACTTGGTCATATATGTATATGTATAGGCAAATATATCACGATGTAAATTAATTACGACACAGGAAATATTAATTTCAAAGATGTTTCCTCCAATACAACGACTTAAAAGACATGACAAATAATTGTTCCTTTTTCGCCTTCAAGGTTACCGCAATGGACAAGGCTTTTGGCCAAGGCTCGTTATTGAGGCATTTTTCCACCTGGTTAATTATCTTACCTGATATACCCCCACTATTAAGCGTCACCATCGACAACGTAGCTGTCCTACCCTTTAATGCGTCTACAGATCTTCAAAATTCAACACAGGTAAGTTCCATCTCATTCTCTTACAGCATACATGCAGGTAAGTCGAGACACAACTTCTGACGTAACATCTGTCGGAATGTGGCTAATATCGATGGTTTCTGTAAAGGTAAATGTCCGAGTAACTCTCCATTCCTTAAATATAATGAAGCCAAGGTCCGAAGGGCCGAGGCCCATTATTTTTAAGGGATGAAGAGTTACGAATTACATTCAAATTATTGCTCGTTATCAAAATAACGTTAAAAGGTAAAACAAATTAAATTGCTACATACGAAATATAATGAGATGTGTAACTGTCCATACCTGAAAAATGATGGAGTGAAATAACAATATGATGACGTCACAAGTGTAATTTAACTAAGACCAGGAGCAGTAGAACTTTGCGTCACGGTAAAACGTCTTTTTCTATCCAATCAAAATCGTCTTACGTGTTTACTGATGTGCGCATCGCAGAGGTGACGGAACTCTTTACTTCGGGGTCAATATGGGATCAGTTCGAAAGTACTAAAATTATGTAAAACCGTGGAATGTCGAACTTGAATTCGATCGCTATAATTTAGTAAATTTACTAAAGGGAATTACGAAAAAAATAATATTTCTAATAAGAAATCTTACACAGTCAGACACACATTTGGTTAATTATTTATTCGATTTAACATAGTTTTGTTATTCATTTCGTTAGCTTACTAAATTCATTCGAATAAGTAACGTGACTCATTCGTTCAATTTATTAAGCTGACCAATTCTTTAAATAAGCTATCTAGATCAATTAGGATACTGACTGGATGTGTATCTCTATCTTGTCTGTTAGTACACAAAATAACATCATGTTACTTTCATTACTTATGGATTTGTTCCTAGGTTTTCAAGAGAGTATTTTGCAGGTATATCCGCTATGTTTCTTTAAGCATTATGCATTTAGAAAAAGCTGTAGTTTTTACTATATAATAGATACTTTATAATAACATATCCACTAAGTAACGAATAATTTATCATAAGACTGATTAACAATGGCTTGTTATACCGAAGAAAAAGATTCCAAGGAATGACTTCACTTGTCATCGTTTTTATTTTTTGAATGAATATGCGCTATCCTTTTTCAAATTGTCAAATCTAAAGCCATCAGTAATATGCTTTAACAACACATGTAAAAACAGGAACGCCCCCTCTTAGTTCGTTTCCAAAAATATACCCCAATAGAACCGCCCCTTTAACTTGGCCAATGTCAACAAAAACCCTTGTTACTGTTTCAGAACCATGTCTGCATTATGACGTTACTATGGACACCAGAGGGACGGGGATGGTCTTCAGTTGATTTGTATGGTACACCAGAAGGGGATGTATACACGTCTGTGTTCCCGAACACCTTATATGGGCTGAACGGGCGGCAGCTTACTTTCTCATTGCTTGGGGTATTTGACCATTTTTGAAGTTTAAAAGAACATTAAAGGGACAGTAGCACGCTTTTTGAAAGTTACAAAATGATTGTACATCGTTCCGTAAAGCCATGGAAAAAGTTATTTGTCATTCGAAATAATAAAATGTGTTCACAATAAAATGGCCGCCATGCAATTTGTGCTTTATAAGCAAAACCGATATTACAACTATAGATAATTGGTTTGTGTAATAAGATGTTTTACCCTCTAAAGAAAATATTGTTTATCATTATAAATGGGAAATTTGAATAATAAAATATAAATAATAAAATTTAAAAAAAAGTGCTACTGCCCCTTTAAGATCGCGATATTTGTTGTGGATCGATATTCCAGGAGAAACTTATTTCGGGGATGAGTGTCTCACACTCTAAGTAATGTGGTTCAAATGTGTTATATAATTCATTAAAGCATAACATCTTCAAACAGGATTTTCTCCTCGAATTACGTCCTCACTTAACACTCACTCTAGCTCGGAAAAATATCATTTTACAGGCATCATGTTGTTAAAGCAATACTAATATTGTATTTCATTGCTGTATTTTGCTTGGCAGCGTACTTCAGTTTGTACTGCAGTCAAAACCAGAAAAGGCGAAGAAATGCTGAAAGACTTAAATCAGTGAGTTATGTAGACTGGTGCAAGTTAGGCCTTGCGGTGGAAGTTTTAAAGTATAATCCAAGTCATAATACACAGTTTAGCCAGTACAACTGGAGATAAGTTTATCGTAAAAAAAAATTAACCAACAAGAGAATTAGTGAGCAAAGCTCACTCATGATACCCCCGCTTTTACATTAACATTGGTCAAAGAGAAATGTTTGAAAATAGCAAAAGGGTATCAATGTTTAAACTTTTGTATGAAAAGACCATAACATATATTATTAAAGCAGAGTAAGTATTACACCTCTAAGCATGTTTTAGAAGTAAAAGTCAAAGTGGTTTCGTAACATTTGAACAACTAGAAGAGCGTTTGCGGGACACCGCAAAAGCAGAGCAGCTCCGAAACTTTGGGTCTCGCCTTTCCCTGTTCCGCCTTCTCCTCAGCATAAATAAAATGGGATTTTTTTTGGACAAAAATTTGTTCATTATTCAAGTTATTCTAACAAGTTGAATCATCACTGGGGTCACTTTTCACAAGTTTGTTCTTAAAACCTATTTCTGATTTCAAAATTGGATCAAAGGATTAACATGGCCTGAACCAATATCTCATGACCTTGACCTTGACCTTAGACCTTCAAGGTCACACCATCACTGATTACTTTTCATTGTGTATAACAATCATGCAATGACTCAAAGTGTTCATTGTTAACATAAGACATATTCACAATAGCATGCTTAAGTTGTGACCTTGCTGTGACCTTGACCTTTGACAGATTTTAGCGAAAACTTTTTCAAATCTTGGTCTATCTCCATAGTTGATATATACCAAATAAGAGCCTGACAGCACAAAAACGTTTGAAGTTATCATGTTTACAAGGATTATTGTAGTAATTAAAGCACTCATGACCTTGACCTTTGACCTTGAATGTGAACATGTCAAAATCATTTACCAGATTTATAAAAAAGAAGCTATGTATATGAGGTGTTAATACCTTCTTGGAAACAAGTAGTATTTGAGTTATGAGCGGAACCAAAAGTGTGACCATAGACGCGCACACAAAGACGCTTAAAAGTGGAAAATCTGAAAAAATAATCATGGAATCTGAGGGAAACATAGAAAAGACACATCTAGGGACCATAAAGTGTACATGTATAAAGTTTCATAACAATTGAACAAGTAGTATTTGAGTTATGAGCGGAACCAAAAGTGTGACCATAGACGCGCACACAAAGACGCTTAAAAGTGGAAAATCTGAAAAAATAATCATGGAATCTGAGGGAAACATAGAAAAGGCACATCTAGGGACCATAAAGTGTACATGTTTAAAGTTTCATAACAATTGAACAAGTAGTATTTGAGTTATGAGCGGAACCAAAAGTGTTTCGGACGGACGGACGGACGCGCTGAGCGCTATATACCCCCGACTACTTCGTAGCGGGGGTATAATAAGAAAACTCTGATTTTATAACACCTTTCTTCACGCTATAGAAACCAACTTCCCAATGCAAGGCATAACTCTTGCCAGTCTCAATTACTGGCTGATTTAGGCCTTGCAGTATTTCCTTAAAAAATCTGTGTTTAGATATCCAGGCCCGCTATGCATTTCCAGTGCAGCGATTCACTATCTTGACACAACAAAGCGAAGGAAATACCGCAAGGGTTAAATCAGCCAGTAATGCAAACTGGCAAGAGTTATGCCTTGCGTTTGGAAGTTGGCTAGAAACCTACATATTTTTATATTACCTATAACGGTTTTCAGAGGGTGTCGAATTAGAGGGAGGTCGGTTTAGATGGAGTTTACTCACAGTGTAGTTGCTAGTGCTAGATTCGTCAGACTGGCGTTTTTTTTCGAAAGAAGGTGTTATTCTGTTATAACTAATGTAGGATTTCTCACAATTTAGATTTTATTTTTCATTTTTTAGTGGCCAACATTTGCCGAGCGTCTCCCTTTAACCGATGAAGTCAAATATATCGGTGCAAGTATTGATGTGGCGGATATTCTAGCATTTCATCTCAACTTCACGTAAGTACTAGTAATTTAAACGGATTCAGGCATTTGATTTCATAAGATAAGCCAATGTATACATGTATGTAGTAGCCGGAACCTCTCTTTACGCAAAGCATTCCAGCATACGTTTTATTTTGGCGCGATGTACTAAGAGCATACCATAATCGGGACAAATTGATATGATAGAATCGAGATATTATCTAATTTTCAATGTAGACTGATTCGGCAAACAATCATACTCTTTTTTTTCAAACATGCAGAGTTAGAGTCACTGAAAGGACCAAGGGGTAAAAAATCATTTTTACACCAACATGACCCCTGCCATGTTTATAATGTTGTAAATGTGTGCAGAATGAGGCACATTTATTGATTTTCACTTAGCAGATGTCTTATATGTCGATGAACAGTTGTGTTTTATCCAAATTAAAACTTTTCTGAAGAATTTATGAATTCAAAATTTCATTTTGTCCCCAAAAAATTAAAAACCACATAGAATTATTCCTTGGCTGATGACTAAACGCCTGCACTTTTCAGTTTAGAGTACGACTTCGGAAACATAAGATACTTGTAATTGAAAATAAAAACCAACCGAGGTGTAAAGTTTCTTTTTCTTTTTGTAAATCTTTAATAATCGCCCGGCGATATTAATTTCAAACATCGATTTGACCCGGCGATTATTCAAGACAGGCGATTATTCTAAGCAGGCGATTATTTTTTTCGAATTCATAATATATATGTGAAAATTAAAAAAATCATAACATCAAAACATCATTGAAGTATATTTTAAATTATGAATAGTGTAAACGAAGTGCATATCATGAAGTTAAAGTTCGCATAGATATGCTTATGGCGGAATTATTATGGAAAAGGAGATTGCCATTAGTTTATATACATTTGCCAAATTTAACCAGGCGATTATTCAAAGCAGGCGATTATTTATTTCGGCGATTATTCAAGGTATGCGATTGTTCAAGGCGGCCGATTATTCAAGGCGGCCGATTATTCAAGGACTTACGACGGTATTGGGCTGACGTTAATACGATACCCTAATCTCCTGAGCCAAATAACTGTCGTTTAGCTCGTAGCCTGGTTTCTAATCGCTAAATAGCATAGCATGTAATTTTTCAGCCAATGAAATATCGTTATTTGAACGTCGACAATCACTCGTCGGTTCCGCTATCCGGGTTCTGCCTCTTTCGCTCGAATGAACTCTCATTGGCTGATAATTTATAATCAAAACGACAGTTTTAGGCCTCAGCAGTTTAGAAATAGCAGTAGTAGCGGCTACAAATACACCGACGAAACAAGAAGGAAGAACATTTTAAATGACAAATTATTTTGTAAGAACATTATAATATTTTGTACAAAATGGTAGTTCCGAGAAACAAGGAGGTCGGTGTGAGTTTTGGTTGACGTGTTTGACGTTCATTGAGAGCAAAACAAAAGATTGACTGATTTCGTTGTTGTTATTTCAGCTACGTTATCAAAGAACCAGCTGATCAACTATGGGGCGCCAACACCGGAAACGGAAGTTGGGATGGAGTTATTGGAATGTTACAAAGACATGTAAGAACAGCATTATCGTTAAAAATAAATTAAAAGGCACTGAAAATCTGCTGGTCAAGGCATGTCTCGGGGGCGAGATAGCGCAGTGGTCAGTAAGATCAAATTCAGATCAAGAGGTCCGGGGTTCGAATCCCTGTGTCCCTTTGTCTGTTGTAGAGAACTGTTTGGGTGCAATGCTATACTAAACTTCAGCGTAGTACCACCCATGATTCGCGAGTTCCCGTCGATGCTCGCAGGTTTCACTGCAATACATAGCCACATTATGTTGCGGGCGATCTCCCTGCAATAATACTAGCAGTCGTGATACAAGTGAAATACTCTTGAAAGACATGCCTCATTCTTTTTCCACAGACGTTACTCCCTTCAGATTTTAATTATATCCGAGTGCCGAAATTGTGTGGTGAAAGCATGGGTATATACTATTCTAGTTGATCGCACAAATGACACGTTATTGATCCACAGGCAGCAAACTGTATTCTTCGATTGCTTATTCCCGGAGGTCAACATGTGTAATGTACCCTGGAGATCTGAAACAATGGTAACTGTATATATTCTCTATATACACACATAGCACAGAACATGCAGCTAAATGCATTCTTTATTGCTTATTCCAGGAATCCGAACTGTGCTTTGTTGCAAGGGATCGATTCTCTTCCCACGAACGTTACTCCCTTCGGATTTTCTATCGTGATCTCTGTTACTTATCAAACTAGAAAAAGAGAGTCCCGATTGGTTAGCACAGAAGTTGGTTGTGCATTCAGCGACGTTGCTTTATGCGTGTCAGGGGGCGTGATAGCGCAGTGGTTAGAGCGTTTGGCTTCAAAATCAAGAGGCCCGGGGTTCGAATCCCGCCAGGGGCACGGCAACTTTGTCTGCAGTAGAGAACTGTTCTACACGCAGTCAGGTTTGGGTGCAATGCTGCACTGAATTTCAGCGTAGTACCACCCAAGGTTTGCTAGTTTCAGCCGATGCTCGCAGGTTCCAAAGCATAGCAACATGGTGTTGCGGGCTTTCTCCCTGCAATGATACTAGCAGTCGTGATATAAGTGAAATACTCTTGAAAGCGGCGTTAAACCCCAAATCACCTCGTCTCATCTCATCTCAACTCATATGTGCCATGCGCAAATATAATTTACAATTCGGGTACAGGTGTAAATCAATGTTTGATTGGACAACACTAAAGTCGTTAACAGAGTTGCAAACTTTCACCGTCATAGCATTATAGTGAAATATCGCTTATACGTAACCGATGTTACGACAGAAAATCTGAAGGGAGTAACGTTTGTGGAAGGAGGTGAGGGGAGGTGAGTTGGAGTTAAACGCCGCTTTGAAGAGTATTTCACTTATATCGCGGCTGCTAGTATTGCGGCAGGGAGAACCCCCGTAACGCAATGTGGCTATGCATTGGTACTACTCTAAAATTCAATGTAGCATTGCACCCAAACCTAACTGCGTGTAGAACAGTTCTCTACTGCAGACAAAGTTGCCGTGCCCCTGGTGGGATTCGAATCCCGAACCTCTTGATCCACTGCGCTATCCCGCCCCCTTTGTGGAAGGAGAATACAAGGGGCTGATCATGAGCATTAGCTGGAAGGACTCTTCTGTACCCAAAAATGGTACCCACGTTGCCTAACACACGCAGACGAGCAACGAGGTCACTCTGGTTTTACTATTTGGCACTTATTTGGTACCCGCTGCTGTACACAAAATATACAAATGGTAGAACCCAAAATTACATTCTTCTATTACTACTTCAAGAAGCCAAAATGTATCTTGTTTCAATGAACTTAGCTTGAGCCAATTCGTTTCTATATATGGTAACCGCTTCCATAACATGTATACTCAATATACAAATAATAGAAGCTCAAAATGCATTCCTCTATTTCCTACTCCAGGAAGCAAAAACGTATATTGTTCCAATGAACTTAGCATGAGCCGAAAGGAAGCAGTGGACAATTCGGTTCATATGTATGGTACCCCAAACATCTTCTTTTTCTCAATCTGATTAAAACCGACGGTATTCCGCGGAAAAAAATGCAAAATAGAGCATCTACCGGGATACGAACTCACATCGTTCGGAGGTTTCCACGCCAAACCGTCTGGTAACAGCCTGTAGACTCCCATGTTCTGACGCAATTCAGTAAACCAATCACAAGACGTCCAACAAAAGCTTTCGGTGCGAGAAGCTAGGGGCAAATAACTCCAAACAGCTATCATTGTGTCTGTCCCGAATGCTTTCAAAACAGCGACCGTTTAAAAACTATGATGTGATTGGTCAACTATTTGACTGGGCTTTGGCTGCGCTAAACTGGCTCGGAACACACGCCTATACGGGATGTTCTCAGACCTTGTGGCGAGGAATCTACAGAACCTGTTTGTATCCCGGTAGTTGCATTATTTTGCAAATGTTATTCCTCGGAAAAAGGTCGATTTTAATCAGACTGTTCTATTTCTTATTCCAGGAAGCCGAAATGTGTCCAGTTCCATGGGGACTTAGCATTACCCGTATGGAAGTGATGGACTATTCGGTACCCGTAGATGGTACCCGGTTCTATGCCCTGTACACACAGACAAGCAACGAGAGGTCCCCCTGGCTGTACCTTCTGGCAGGGTTCCGATGGCAAGTATATGCCTGTGGAGCCGCTGTCATGGTTTGGACTCTCATTCTGGCAATGTTCATCAAGTTTGTGCGCCATGAATGTATAGGGGAAGCCTACGATCAACCAACGGTGCTCCCTTATTTTATATTCTTCAATATTCCTCTTAGACAAGGTATGTTTGCAATCTAAACTGCCAGGCAAAAGAAAGTACTCACCTCGGTTGATTTTATCATATGTATGATTTTCAATTGCAATTATCTCAAGTTTTCGATGTCATAATCTAAAACAGGTGTTTTAGTCATCACTTCTACATGTTTTTTAATTGGAAAAAATGAAATGTTAAATTTCTTCAAATTGCTTTTTGATGATTTACAACTGTTCATCGACATATATAAGACATATTATATTATATTATATTATATTATATTATATTATATTATATTATATTATATTATATTATATTATATTATATTATATTATATACATCGATTTCAAGCAACACATTGGCTGTTCGAATGATTAACACATAGAAGTAAATTTATTCCTCAATGCAAACAAATCGATGAATATCTGTCAAAATGAACACCATCCTGAAGTGTAAAAGTAATTTTTGGTAAAGTGGTGAATATACTCAATTTAAAATATTATCGTTACGCGACTATCTTTTTCATAGAAAATGTCTGAGCGAGAGCAAAAGACAAACATGATTTTCCAGGGATATTGTAAATGTCGTTTGCCAAACCCACGAGTGAAATTATCATCATCGTTTCTTCATTAGATGTTGAACTGCAATAAACATGAGTATCCACTTCCGCGTTATCCACGTGCAAGCACGACCTCTCCGGAGTCGCACGTGCATTTCGTGCAGATTCAAATATTCTGGAATGTAAAAGACAATTTACACATGTGCAGTGCGTGCAGTCTTTGGAGCGTTGGTTTAATACAAAAGAACCAATCGGTGACGCGCATTTACATTTGATGTGATAGGTGGACTAGTACACATATTAGAAATATGATGCGAGTAAAATCCTTTAACATATCACAATAAAACAGTAAATAAACTAGTGTCCAAAAACGTTGCATGTTAAAACACCGATAGTGGGCATTTAATTTCAATAAATTTCAAAATTTAAGTAAATGAATTATGGAAATTTAATAAAAGATGTTGGTAACATAATGCACCATTTTATCGTTACTATAGGACGCCATAAAACAAGTAAAAAGCCACATTTCACTCTCCTATCTCGCCGTGTCCACGCTAAACAGGAAGTTGTCAGTCGTCAACAACCATTTCTCAGACAGTAGTTTTTCAACTGGGCTGGGTCCCGAAAACTTTGCTAACATCTCGTCTTCGATATATCTGTGAATGCTATAAGTTTGATGCAAGCACTAACTTACCATATTATTCTTATCATTCAGTGAATTCTTAAGTCAAATAATATTTGGTTTAATGTTCTATTGGTTTCAAGAATCAATTGCCAATCTATCTATTTTCAGAAATACGGACAATAGCAAAAAATCCATCCTCAAGGATCGTCATTATCACGTATAGTTTCCTTTGTCTCATCGTGGTTGCTGTATACACAGGGAATTTGGTTGCCTTCGCTACAGTGACTCGAAACAAACCCCCCTTCACCACCATAGAGGACCTTGCTGCCCAAGATGACTATGAGATTGGCATCAGTGAAGGATTGTACGTCAAAAACGTATTGAAGGTTTGATGTCGACCTCTTTGTGTTTAGTTGCTTAACGTATTAGTACTTTACTATTCTTACCAAGTCTGGGACTTTTATTGTCGGAAACAAGAAACTGGAAAGCATATGAAGTCGACGATCCAGCCCCTTATGTTATAAAAAAGTAAAGGGTGTAACGAGGTAAACACCCCATACCCGTTAGAAGTGTTGTCATCTTATATCAGAATGATGTCATCATATGTCAGAATGATGTCATCAATTATCAGAATGATGTCATCAATTATCAGAATGATGTCATCATATCAGAATGTCATCTTATATCAGAATGATGTCATCTTGTATCAGAATGATGTCATCTTGTATCAGAATGATGTCATCTTGTATCAGAATGATGTCATCATATGTCAGAATGATGTCATCATATATACAAAATATGGCATCTTATATCAGAATGATGTAATCTTTTATCAGAATGGTGTCATCTTATATCAGAATGATGTCATGATATATCCCTCAATATTATATACGTATACACCCAAGGGCAAAAGGAACGATACTAACATAAATGCAAACCCTTTTCATCCATGAGGTATAGATTCGAATGAAACCTAGTCACATCATGTTCGTAAAGGCCAACTAAATTAATTCGCAATTTTTTAAACATTATCTAACCATGTTTCTAAAAAAAAACACGGCTTTTATAAAATATTCGTTTTCCAAGCTCCTCAACCAGGTGAGATAGGAGAGTGAAAGAATTTTTCTGGTTTGTTATATGACATTCTACAGCAACGAGATTTAAAGTCGAAGAAGGAACAATATCCCGACAACAAACTTCGTCTTTAGTACCAAACATTATTTTTAAACAATATTTTGTGTTTTACTCAAAATTTGGTATCATTTCCTTTTCACAATTTAAGGCTATTTTCGAGGCCTCGAGGCGAAATGGCCGTGTGGTAAGCTGCTGGTACGGTCAGTGCTGGCGATAGTTGCCTTACTCTGAGGATGTGGGTTCGAATCCCGCATTGGACTCGGCCCGAAAAAGTACACGAATTTGTACTATTGAAGGCAGTGTTATCCCAAATGTAACCTTGTTATATTTGTTCACTATCTAAATGGCATGTATTTCTAATCTACGTTTAGTGTTTAGGCATCGCTTCATCAATCAGATCACTTCAACTTCCTTTGAGCTACCATTTTTACGCGAACACAAGGCCGCTCGATGGGAAATGGACACGCATTGCTTAACCGAACCATGTGCAATCGATTTAGAACTCTTTGTATTGATTCGGGATTTAGCCATATGTAACACCTATTTACCATTTTGTGAGAGCGCTTTATTTCAGTAAGAACGACGTGCTACAGGGCCTTTAGCTAGACCGTGGTGAAATAATCATCTTATGGATAGCATTATGTCCACAGGGTTCCAATGACTCAACTTACAGACGCCTGTACGGAAAAGCTTTGGAAGCTGACAAAGGAGGCGCTTCTCAGGACTCAATGAGAACAAGACTTCTCGAAGGCAGTCTCGTCTGGTTCGTGGCTAGAGAGGTCAAGGACAGCATCCGGGCGTTGTCCTGTGACGTCATTACTATGAAGAGAAGCTACTTTCCCGTGCATAGTGGCTATGTGTATCCCAAAGATTCTCCACTGCGGAAATTATTTGATCAAAGGTAAATTGATTCTTTAGTCATTTGCAAAAAATTACTTAAAACGTCATGAGGCGTATCACGTCACGCCTGATCTCGAAGGTCGTCTTTAAAGGGGCTGTAGCAAGTTTTTTGCATGTCACTATTTATATTTCGCCTATCTGTTGTTTTGAATCAAAATTTGTATTTATATTATATCATATCTTGTCAATATGCTCTGGTACCACCATGGTGGATTTTGGAGAAATAAAGAATTGAATTGCAAATTTTATTTTTTCAAATTTCCCATGTATAACGATAGTGACGAAAGAACGTGCTACTGGCGGTCCCCTTTAAGGTAACTTAAAATTTGATACAACTTGTTATTCAATTTTATAAGATACCCACGGCAATAAAACACCCGCGGTCAACGGGACCGACAGCGTGCTCTATGATACAATAAAACATGCTCGTTATTTAGGACGTCAGTTAGAACGTCGCTTAGTAAATGATGTCATATTTTACGTCACTTTGATTGTTCAATTGCTAATGAATGTGTTATACGACAGGGGGCATTAATATTGTCAAAATATAGTTTATGCAAATGACATTATATCTCAATCGTTGAATAAAACATAGCAGGTAGCATAAAACACTCAGGACTGCGCCCTTCGTTTTTTATGTTCCCTGCTGTTTTATTCAACGATAAAGCACACCAATTCGTCTTCTGTTTCTTAAATAAAATAGTTGCAAGGTAATCTTCTATGTTCTCATGGATTTGTTTCCAGATTATTAATTCTCAAAGAATCAGCAGTGTACGACAAACTGCTTGCCAAATGGACGCCGCCCGCCTTGAAGTGTGAAGTTGCCGACCATGTTCCCGGGCTTCAACTGAAACATCTCTTAGCGGCAATGTCAACGTGCTTCGCGGGGATTGTTATATCGTGTTGTCTGTTATTATGGGAAAGAATGAAATCTTGCAATGATATCAAAGGATCAATATCAAAATAGCCAAAACAGCGTTATTTCATAGTGTTTTTAAACATGGAAAATAGAAATTTATTTTTTGCGACATTTGATAGTGTTGTGGGGTATCAGACGACATTGCATGTGAAACTCGTGCATTCACAAAGGTTTGGAAATATACACGGCAAATTGCACGTGCAGCTTGTGCAATGGCAACTATTTTGATTTGCCAATAACAACAAAATCGCACGTGCATCCCGTGCAGTGAAACCGCGTTTGGAGCACTAGGACGATTTCGCTCGTGCAGCTCGTGCAACCACTAAGGTATTGGCATGGAGAACAAAATGAGACGAACTTTTGGAGCTCTGCACTTTTGATGCAGTTGCTACGACAAGAGGCGGTTGGAACCTGCCTTATGTAATTTCGAGGATGAACATGTGAAATTATTATTATATGAAAATTTGATGTATAATAATTTCCCCACTTTTAACATGTGAACATTAATATAATTTGTTGTTCAAGGCATTGCTGTTTTAAATGGATATCAATTGTGTTGTTGGGGTCACATATGCCAAACGTAATAAATGGTGTTATTTTATCGAATAATACTGACTTTTGGCGAACATTAATATGGTAACGATTAATAGGTAAAAGTTGTGACTTCAGATTTAAAAATTTTTTTTTATAAAAAGGACAATGCAACGCGGTTGACGCGCTTCAATGCCAACGTAATTTTACCATATCGAGGGTTAACAGGAAAACATTTTTGAATAATGAAATAGTGAGACATATATTTTGCTGTTGTTCAAAGCAATGTTTCCAAAAATGAGAAAGCCAAAGATCAGATAGCACGACCCTGTCGCACTCACCTATGTTTAATCAACCGAATCTACATAAGTATATACAGGCCAATTATCTGTGACATATTTCTGTCCTTTTATCGTGGGAGGGTGACTTATTCATGCGCTGTTGCCCGTTCACCCATGCACATCACGCTCCCATATACTAATTTGTGTCTTAAGATGTCAAAATTATGTTGAAGAGAGTCGGGGAATTTAAAGAGACCTTCTTGACCTTAAACTATAATTGTGTCAAGATACATGTTGATCCATTCTCTCCCTATAGAGCTTACTAAAGTGATTTCACCCCATGTAAGTTAGCTACAGAGAATCCTAATTGTTTGTAATCAAAGTGAGTAAAGTAAGTCCCGTGACCGCCGAAAAGACTGGATATCCTTCACATGTGCAATGCGCACATATTTACAAGACAGTAGTCCGGAGTCAGGAGATGTGAACGATTTTTAGCTCTTCAGGCCTGAAAGGCCCGATGGGCTTATGGCATGGAATGGCATGGTTATTTGGTACAGTATCGAATTATATATATTCGGTATAGTGTTCGTCCTTCCCCATTGACCGATTATAAGATAAAAGCCTTTGATACAGTCTATTCAATACTAAACTCAATGGCACATGAAGTGAATGCGGTGAATAAGGTTTTAACGCCGCTTTCAAGAGTATTTCACTTATATCACGGCTGCTAGTATTATTGCAGGGAGAAAGCC
Organism: Gibbula magus; assembly: GCA_936450465.1. Lineage (NCBI taxonomy): Eukaryota > Metazoa > Mollusca > Gastropoda > Trochida > Trochidae > Gibbula > Gibbula magus. The sequence continues at coordinate 23,814,282 of OW388291.1, read as the reverse complement.
CGCAACGCCATGTGGCTATGCCTTGCGGTGAAACCTGTGAGCATCGGCTGGAACTAGCGAACCATGGGTGATACTACGCTGTAGCATTACACCAAAAACTTACTGCCTGTAGAACAGTTCTCTACTGCAGACAAAATTACCTGACACATTAAGACATATGGGATTGTAAAACCAAAACAATGACATTATGGAAAGCGTTGTGTCATATCTAAAAACACGATTCATAGGTGTTTATCGATAAAGTTATGCATACACAAAGATTAAGATGTGAAGCTCTGTCTTGTGGTATTCGGGAATATCTATGAATTCGAGTCTTTGAAGGGCGTTAAGACCTGACATACATGTACGTTTATAAGAACAGAAAGATTTTCTGGATAACAACTTCTTAAATGTCAAAATACACGACGTTTCAGAGTGTATGCTTACTCCTTCCATATTCCACCTGATGGAGTAAGCATATACCCCGAAAAGTCGTGTATTTTCACATTAAAAAGTTGTTCTCCAGAAAACCGTCCTGTTCTTATCTGTGAATTTGTTTCCGTTTCCATGGAAATAAGTATATAACGATTTTTTTATAGAGTTATGCTTCCTCGGACATTGTCTAAATCCAGTAGGAATGAACCGTGGGACCCTTCCATTTACTAATGTCAGTATATTTTGTCATTAACAAATGTCTGTTGATTCTTTGATTCATATTGAATTAAGCGTTATTGGTAATCATTGATGACAATTTGAATACAAATTGATCGATAGGTGTCTTGTACTATTAAGGCATTCGTAAAGTTTTATTTTTTTAATGTCAACTTGTTTTGTACCGATCCATATCTCGGAAACATATTGGGATATATTCATGATTTTAAACAAAATCATTGATCCCGTTATGATATTGTAACGATGAGGTGTTTTGCATTTGTCTCCATGGCAACAAACGTTAACTGAAATCTGAAAATTTGAAAAATGTTAAAGAAATTAAGATCTACAAATAAGGCTAGTTGAAGTTGTGTATTTATCGAAGTAAATGAATTTGCAATTTTACTTTAACGCGAAGGAATACTTTTTTATTGTCAAAATTAATTGATTTAAAAAAAGCATCCTCTTTAATACAATACACACCACTTAAGAGTATACCGTAACGCTTGAGCATAGTGTAATTTGAGAGATACTCAAACATATTCTGCAAAACACATTGAAATTTAGATCACGGACAAAGCGGGGCGCTTAACTGAGATTGTCGAGTCCTGCGCGGACTGGTAATTCATCTTAGCTGCGCAACCCATTTGCACTCCACTTTGCATGTAATAAGATGCATGCTAAAATATTTTAAGATTTCTTTTCAATGTTCCCTTTCTCCAATAACACCATAAACCCATTTTCGTCGCCCCGCGTGTTGTCTAGTAATGTTAAATGGGAACTACTATCGGGATATGTGTCTTGTCGAATAAGAGGAGATATGTATGGGTTAACATTTTCATGCAGGCTGGGAAACTATTTAAACTAAGGCCAATTGAAATATTGTTTGGGATGGTATATCATTATAACATGTTTTTTTAAAAACCCACATACATGTGTAGGTGAACTTCATGACAGGGTTATATTATGGTTTTGTGAAGACGCGTTCAGCAAAAGTGAACGCACGTAAATAATAGTCTAATATTAGATACTTTTAGATGAAAGACATTGACTACTCAACTTTCATTAACCAGTTCACTCAAAAAACACAAAACAAAAATAAAGCCAAAATACAACCAAACAAAAACTAAACCCCCCCAAAAATAAAACAAACACAGTATTATCAATATATCATTTAAGTACATTCATGCATGTTTTCTACTAGCGTGTTTACATACCACTTAAACTTTCGTAAAAACAATTCAACTTTGTATTTCGTTTTTGAATGGTTCATGTTAACGAGCATACCTTAACATACCTGCACAATATGTAACATCTACTTAATTTCTCCCAACAAAAATACCGCTGTCATAGCGCCCCTTTAAGCACAGAACTCAAAGTGATGACATCAGCGATAACATATTTGATAACCACTCCTTTGCCGAAGAATATGTGTTACTGATAACTCCTTGTAATAAAAACGGTATAAATACGTCATATATTTGATGACGAAGAAGATAAACTCGTGTCTGCCATTCATACTAGTTTATGGGTTCTGTAGTATAGGGACCCATGCGTTATCATTAGTGATCGGGATTCGGACGATTATCATAAACCTCTAGTGACGTCATCCCTTTGTTAAGCACCGTTCCGTAACCTGGAGGTAGGACTTCGGCGACATTAAGTTAGTTTATCTGTGATTTAAATACCTCATATGAGGTCAATCTGTGATATAATGACCTCATATGAGGTCTCCAAATCACAGATAGACCGCAAACATTGGTAATTGAATTTTAAACTAATTTCCTTTCAAAGACATTTTCGATCACAAAGTTCATTTAATCTTAGAATTCCATCTTCCCACGGCAAGGTGAAAATGTATCGAGATCTCTCCATTTTTTACCTTGCCTTCAACCTAGCCAGAAGTGGTGAAACGAATCAGCGACACCTGTCGTGATCACGAGCTACGTCCCTTACCATCTGCTAACATACAGCCAATCAAATCGCCGTTTAAATTCGGAACCAATTCAAAATAAGCGACGATCGACACAGTCACAGAGGCAATACAACTGTCTTTTGATTGGCTTTTCCGATTAGCCTGCAGTACGTTAAAATCTTAGCTCTGAAAATGCGAGGGTTGAGGTCAAGGGCGGAGAGAGAAGATATGGACATATTTTCGTTACGCCTGTGACGTTGTGAAGATGTAAAATTCCAACACGAGAATTTTACAAATATATCACTCGAAAGTCGGGGCTCGGACCACTGGTCTTTCGGTTTGTAACCAAGTGTGCATTTGGCTACGGAGCCAGTTGAAATTAGAATGATTTTTTCATGACCAATTGATTACACTCATTGTAAAACTGCCAAGTTTCTGCATTACTTATTTTCATTAATGTAGTATTACGTTTTATGTGCAAAAAAAGTCTTGTAAATATTGAAATTGTGTTGTGTTTGGGATAACTTGATCATGTTGACATTGATCGAGCAGTTTAGTGTGCAAGCGTGTACATTTCAGCGTGCCGCACCCGATGGAGTCATGAAGTGCACGTGAAAAATGCGACAAGGGGCGTCCTTATACCCGGAGATGACACATTTGTATTAACTGTATTAACTTGCGATACAGTATTAAATGAAAACAATTTCGCAAATCTTGATTAATTATTAATTATTACTAAAGATTATTTTTGTTAAAGAACTCAAATTATTTGAAACGGGGTTGCCTTATAATAACACCGTTTTATTCGGGTCATTTTTATAGGGGATTGGGGGTATTTTTCAAATGAAAATGAAAAGGTTTGTCCTTAAAATTATACATTCCCTCAGTTTATAAGCCGGTTAAGGTCTTCATACTCGATTTTGGTGCAAGTAGATATACCTCAGGGTGGGTCAGGTAGATCAGCTAGACCCGTGGTCTATCTACTTGCACCAAGACCGAGTCCTTAACCTTTACTTAAAGGGCGTGTAGTAGAAGGCGTGTTGTCGAAGGCGTGTAGAAGAAGGCGTATATTAGAAGGCGTGTACAAGAAGGCGTGTAGTAGTAGAAGGCGTGTAGTAGTAGAAGGCGTGTAAGAGAGGGCGTGTACAAGAAGGCGTGTTGTAGAAGGCGTGTAGTAGAAGGCGTGTAGTAGAAGGCGTGTAGTAGCAGGCATGTTCAAGAAGGCGTGTAGTAGAAGGCGTGTAGTAGAGGGCGTGTAGTAGAAGGCATATAGTAGAAGGTGTGTACAAGAAGGCGTGTAGTAGAAGGCGTGTAGTAGCAGGCATGTACAAGAAGGCGTGTAGTAGAAGGCGTGTACAAGAAGGTGTGTAGTAACAGGCGTGTAGTAGAAGGCGTGTAATAGAAGGCGTGTAGTAGCAGGCATGTACAAGAAAGCGTGTAGTAGAAGGCGTGTAGTAGAAGGCGTGTACAAGAAGGCGTGTAGTAGAAAGCGTGTACAAGAAGGCGTGTAGTAGCAGGCGTGTAGTAGAAGGCGTGTAATAGAAGGCGTGTATTAGCAGGCATGTACACGAAGGCGTGTAGTAGAAGGCGTGTACAAGAAGGCGTGTAGTAGCAGGCATGTACAAGAAGGCGTGTAGTAGAAGGCGTGTAGTAGAAGGCGTGTAAAAGAAGGCGTGTAGTAGAAGGCGTGAAGTAGAGGGCGTGTAGTAGAAGGCGTGTAGTGGAAGGCGTGTAGTAGAAGGCGTGTAGTAGCAGGCAAGTACAAGAAGGCGTGTAGTAACAGGCGTGTACAAGAAGGCGTTTAGTAGCAGGCATGTAATAGAAGGCGTGTACAAGAAGGCGTGAAGTAGAAGGCGTTTACAAGAAGGTGTGCCTATATTTCAGTTGAATTTGCTCCAATTCAAAATTATCACATGACATTATGCGAATTAACGATCATCAATGTAACCTATACTCCTGCTTTAATTGTTAGTGCACCTGTCCAAAGACATATGAAGGTTACTTGGGTTGTGTACACTTAAGGTAATACCATTCGGGCTCTGGTGTCCTAAATGTTAGACATATCTGACAAGGGGAATTTTCAAACCTCTGTGCAGCATGTTCTGTGCACATCTGACCTGACCTGAAGGCCCGATGCATGGCGTCAATCCGTTTAACAGCTTTTTCAAGTTCTCCAAGTCACTGGCTCCAGAGAGCTGAACTCTAGTATTCAGACTCCTTGAGCAATGGGTGTTATAAATAGTAGATTTGGGGATGGCCCCAAATAAGAGACAGGGTTAGGGACCACGACCTAAAACGTATTTCCATCTTGAACGAAGAGACTAAGAAAGCAGAAATCAACGAGCCGCCAAAACTGTTACGGGTCACTCTTGCAATGAAAGCAATACATTATCGGATTTGTTTCAGCCATTCTACAATGCCTTAAAAACATTACCCATTACATGATGCTTACATTCAAATATGAATGCAGGTGAACGCTGCACTCATCTTTTCATCCACTCACCCATCCACCAACCAACTCATACCACTGTCCACCCATCCGTGTACCTGTTAACAAATCATCCATCTATCCCCAACCATCCATCTATCTCCAACCAATAAAGTCATCCTCCCACGCGCCCGTCTTCCCGTACATTCATCATTCATCATTCATCATTCATCGTATATTCATTCATCCATCCATCCATAGAATCACCTACTCTTAGACTCGTCCACCCGTCTACCCGCACACACATGCACCATCTATCCCTTCCATCCACCAGAATACTTATTCCATCAATCCATCAATCAATCCGTATACAGTATTTCATCCATCCACCCGTATACCTATTTCACCCATACATCTGTAAACTTATTTCATCCACCCGTATATCGCCGCTAATGGCTGCGATACTGCCGAAGCGGCGTTAAGCAATAACTCACTCACTCACTCACTCCACCCGTATACATACGCCAGAATAATTATTCCATTTGTCAATCCGTATACTTATAACATCCTTCCACCAGTATACTTATTCCATTAATCAATTCGTATACTTATTTCATCCAGCCGTATACATCCACCAGACTACTTATTTCATCTATCAATCCGTACACTTTTTTTTTACATCCATCCACCCGTATACGCATTCTTTTATCCGTATACTTATTTCACCCATCCCTATACTTATTCCATCCATTCACCCATCACCCCACCATCCACCATCCACCATCCACCATCCACTACGACTAAATCTTCAATGGACGGTCATGTCGGCGGAATCCGCCACCTTGTTGTTTTTTTAATTACGAGAAATGAAAACACGCTATATTGTACCTGATTCAACACCTTTATAATAATAATAAAAAAAATATACACATTTTAATAAATTATACATATTGTATAGAGTATTCACATAGACACACATAACGTGTCATAAAACTTATATGCAATTTACTGCTTTGCTGTTTTCTCTACTCGCAGCGCCGATGAATGACTTCAGTTCTCATTGTTCATTAATTTTTTCAACAAATGTGCGCTTTTCTTTATGAAGTTGTGAAATATAGTCATGAACATATAACCTTCATTGATATCTTTCAATTTGACTGTGTATCATGTATTAATAGCATATAAACTGAGGTGCAAAAGAAACCTTACATCCCATTGTTTCACCCATACAGTAAAAATAACAAAACAAAGTGATATGATAGAAGCGGGATATTATTTAATTTTCAATGTTGACTGACTCGACAAACAATCATACTCGGTTTTTTTCAAACATGCAGAGTTAGAGTCACTGAAAGGACCAAGGGGTATAAACTCATTTTTACACCAACATGACCCCTACCATGTTTATAATGTTGTAAATGTGTGCAGAATGAGGCACATTTATTGATTTTCACTTAGCAGATGTCTTATATGTCGACGAACAGTAGTGTTTTATCCAAATTAATTTTGGAAGAATTTATTATTTTAAAATATAATTTTTTCCCAAAAATTTAAAACCACATAGAATTATTCCTTGGCTAATGACTAAACGCCTGCACTTTTCAGTTTTAGAGTACGACTTCGAAAACATAAGATATTTGTAATTGAACATAACAGATATGATAAAACCAACTGAGGTGTTAGGTTTCTTTTGCTAGTCAGTTTATGTGTACAAGGGAATATCCTCTCGAATTTCGTTTCCACAAAAATAGATAGAACCCTCCTTTCAAAGGTACATCTATTGTGTTGTTGGGGGTCAAATATGCCGAACCTTATAAATGGTCTTATTTTATCGAGAAGTACCAACTGTTACCGAAAACTACCATTTTGATGATACTCGACTTAGTATATTGACGATATGAAGGTAAAAGTATCGATTTCTGATCGAAATCCGGACAATGCATCGCGTGTGGCGCGCGCCAATGAGTCAAACGTAATTTTGGAATCTTATTTAAACCAGACAAAATAAAATAATTGGGTTGATAATGTTCAATAGGTCATATAATTATTGTACATGTAAATAGGACGTGCACTTTCGGTTTCTGCACATGCATATAATGTTACTCGATTTTAATTGGAAACTAGTAATTCTGTTATGTTTGGCGATTGGGGATGAATAATCAAGCAGCACATATGGTGTGTTGGAACGTATTAAAGCCAATTTTTTTTTTAGGAAACACAATGGATCTAACACCTTAAATTTAACATTTCACCTACCCCACCAATCCACACTGTCGCCCCTCTACTCGGCCACCCATCCACTTACCACTACCACAGCCCCACCAAGCACCACCAAATACGCCCACATGTCTACGCTCGCATGTTAGAGACACGTTTGAAGATTTCTTGTTTTATGTCTTGGTCTCAGATTTCACATGCGATAGTCAAGGACATAAAATATCGTTAGATATCCTATACAACGCAATGTACTTTTAAAACTGTCTCATAAACTTTATATTACCTACATGTACGCGAAGATAGGCAAGAGATGATGTAAAAAGAGATTAAATTTACGTATTTTTCAGACCTTGTTTAAATGTTACCGACCGGACAACATTTTCAAACAATATCATCAAAATTGAATAGATAAGTTTAAACTGGAAAACATATTTTCTTTAGAATGAATTCATATCATTTTCTATATATTTTAGTGTGTTTTCTATTTTCTTGATTGGTTTGATTTTGTTCTGATTAATATGTATACGTTATATTTTGTATTTTTATCTTATTCATTTTTATCTTTTTAAGAAATCGTTTTTGGTACATTGGGTGTAAGATGAAGATGTGAGTGATAGATTGCTGCATCCCGTTTTGTGCACCTACTTCATATCGAAGTGTAAATATCAATTTACACCCCTTGGGAAGTTATTTATTTTGTTTAAGTTGACGGTTATATGCCACAACCACCATCCGCGCAAGCTTGTTATCTCATATGGTCGGTTATGAGATATTCAACCAACGGAAACAAATGGGCTTGTAACATTTGGAAATTTTATCAAATGAGAAATGAAAATTGCCTCGCGTTATGGCAATAAACTCTGCTCGGGCTAACGCCCTCGCGAGTTTATATTCCATAACCGCTCGGCACCGGCCGCGGGTCATTATGTACTATTTAATTAAATGCTGTGATGTCTTTGAAGTATCGTATTATGGCAAAAAAAACCCCGATAAGTTTGCAATCTTAATACATTTAGATCGACTGTCGGAACCATAAAAATTGTAGATCAAAATTTATTCAGATTAGTGAGTTTGTAATTTCAACGGAGAGGTGACGATTGAATGTACAATTACATATATTCTAATTTCATACCTGACAGTAAATCATAACAGTTTTTGCAGCTCTTCGAACTGACCACAAGCTCCAGTTTGTATTTTTCTCTGTACACTTCAATAAGCGTCACAGCGTCAAACATTAATCATGTTTTTGTTTCCATACTCAGTCAATAGACTCGTGATGAACATTTATCATTGACTCGATATTGAACATTTTATCCAAAATTTGAATTCGAAATTAAGACCCTATCTGTGTATTTCATCCTTACCAAAATTTAAAGACAAGCACCACAACCCTTACAATCAAGTTTGGGAATGGTTATTATACACATGGACAAATTCTGATAATTTTTCAGTGCAGCTAAAGTAAAGAAATTATCGTCCAAAAATTCAAATTACAGATATACACAGGTAGGTGAACACACTTTTAGGATGCAACTGTAGATGATGTTTGCCAAGACGAGTTCGAATAGTTGAAATATAGGGTGTTACAATATTGACATATTCAAAGTAAATATAAATGTTTTGAAAAAGTTGGTACGTGGTGTCACCATGGTTATTGAAATGAGTTTATAAACACGTTTGACACCAAAAGGTTTCCAAAGGACCTAATAACCAAGGTCAAGCTTCATTTAGGGCTTTCATATTGTTAAGCGATGCGGTGAAACAGTACCTAATCCCTTAATCCCTTAATCCTTACTTACTAACATTACTTATTTGTGATATTTCATGAATTATCCTTTTTTGAAAAGATGAATATTTGGATGACAATAATGACAGAAAATATGATATTATTCAAAAGATTCCACACAAAACACATTGACCTATATACACACTACGTGGGAAAGTTAAATAAACACACTTTAATCCGCAGGAATGTATTAAAATAAACTTTATTGTGTAACCTATCTTAAGATGCACCTGCACAACATGTTTTATTCGTTAAGAAAGATGGCGTTCTACGGTTTCATTTTGTCTCCAACGAAAATAAACACACGTGACAATGAAAGGCGTTGATGTAAGGTGCCCATTAAACTCAGTCATCCAAAGAATACTTAAAAAAGGCCGTGGTCCGCTTTCTGAAAGAAAAGAAGTTCTTGGTGTTTGTACAGGTCGTTTCGAAAACAGCGGTATATAACACTACGAACATAAGATGGTGTTTCTCGCTTGTATTCTTGTTTTACTGATAACAACGGGAATCAAGTCAGAATGCGTGGTCAATGATATACCAACACAGGAAAATTTCAATTTTGAGAAGGTAACTACTTTTTGAATTTTATTTTACAATTTAAATTTAATTACACCAAACGTACGTGTCGAATAGTGGTTTTTCGATAGCATTCTTTAAACATTCATCAACATTAATTATTATTAAAAAAATGGATTTTTATTATCAAGTTTGAGAAATTACAATTGTGAAAACTCAGAAACATTTTAAATAGTTTATTTATTGCGAGGTTTTGTAAACACTATTCTATAAAACATTCACAGACTGCAAAATGAGGTGTATAATATAAAATTCAAATTCACTTAAATATTTTTTTAAAAATAGCTCGGAGGGTATAAATACATTATATTGAAAAATGTTAAAATAAATGAAGCACATATACATATTACACATCAATTTAAAATGATAATGACAATGTCCTCGTTACGTTTTCAAAAACATGTTCGTTAGTTATTATTTATATCAAATATACACGTTATTGCATACATCTTATGTAATAACACTGTATGAATTAATTACATTGTCAAAATAGTATGGTCAGCAGTTTAGAATATATGTATATTCACCTATTCACTTCAAAGTACGTAATATTTTATATTTCGATTCGCTAGCGTTAAGCTGTACTTTTGTGGAATATACACATTGCTGTATATCGTATACTTCTTTTGGAAATTAATTAACTTATTATAGAATAATTTCTATTTGGTAAACAAAGTCTTTCAAAAGTGTTTGCGCGATTCTTGCGTTATGCAATAATTATATCAAATATATGCATTATCACACAAAGCATGTTTTTAAAAGAAGAAAATAGCATTCCCCCGACGTTTGCTTTAGTTAAATATCATTTGGAATGTCTTCGACGATAAACAATTTAGAGTTTCGTTTACTAAAGTAAGGAAGTTCTGATTTTTCTGAGAACGATTTAAAGTGACTGTGTTGTGTAGGCGTGCATTTTTTTTATATGGCAGGCAAATATTTAAATTCATTACATTCAGAAAACTTACTTCCAATGTTGGCAATATGTTTCATAATTTTTAATGTTGCATTTATATTGTTGAATTTAAAACAATAGTAGCCCTATCTTCCTTCATTCGACCTGTCTCCTCGCGTAACTTAGCAAAATGTGTGACGTAAAGCACATGTATTTCCTCCTGCTTATACACAATGGAAATACAGAACGTCAGTTCGTTATGAAATAGAAAGCGGATAATTAAGAAATATATTTCATAATGTGTTTGTTCACTGGTTTATAAACGGTTTGAAAGGTGCAAGTTAAACTGGTATAAATGCCGTCGACAACCTCCGGCATTTATACTACAGTTTAACTTGAACTTTCAAACTGTTTATATGCCAGTGAACAAACACATTATGACATCTATTTCTTATAAATTCAAACTTAAATTTAAGTGATTTCTAATCAGTAAATAAACTTTTGAAAATAAAAACTCGCTGCAAAAAGTGTACAGTGCATAATAAAACAAATGTTAAGTTTTGTCTTAGATCATGCGCTAAGTTCCGCCCACATGTCAATAATGCCGCATCACGTATGTGTCACCACGCGCAAAACGTAGTTCACAGGAAATATGATTAAAGTATTTTAGTTTTGGTTCTAATATGCTGTTTTAATCAAACTTTCAAATCAAACAACAATTAGAATTCACGCTGTAAGGTTTAAAAAAAATTAATCAAGAAAAGAGCATGTGATAGCAGTGTAATAATTGCGCAATGATACAGTGATGAAGTAGTACCGCAGGTTATTTTTTCTAAACGTCAGGTTATGAAGGTTATCCTTTTCAGCTGTCAGTCTTGTGTTTATGAGAATGTATACAGGTCACATGACCTTGTTTAATCCAATCAGCAGAGAGCATATCGCTTAAATTTCGAAGTCTGAATTTATTAGGAGGTAGACACATTATTGTAATTATAAGGGGAACTGGTTCCAGTTTGCAATATCGCGATTTCAAGCAAACGATCTGTTGTTTATCTAGTTTATACAAACTGTTAATCGTCTCATTCATTGTTGCAAGACAAATAACATTTTTTACTGATTAACTAAAAACGTACGCTTTCTTTGGAAATTTTGAAACAGTTTGACTTTTACATTGTTAATCAATTTGAAGTACTGTGGTACGTAATTATCCCATAATGTATACACTAAGAACAACAGATTTTTAATCATACGGGTTCATAATGGAGGTGAAAGATATCATTTTATAACCATTTGGATGGGGTGAAGTAAATAGTCCGAAAAATTGTTTCGTTGAATTTTAACATTTGAATCAAAATATACACTGTCGGCCAAAAGAAACGCCTACTTGATTTTTCTTTAAATTAAAGATGAAATAATTTCTGAAATATAATGAATAATGGTGTCCACGTTATGCTGAAGCAATAATTAATATGAAAGTCAAAATCGTAGAAAAATGTGATTCGAGTCAATAACAGTCATTCATCAAACCACGCCAAATGAAGACCGCTATTTCCGGTTGATTCACTTGCGCATCGTAAGCTCGTCGATCTGTAGCGTCGTCACCATTTTAATGCGAATGCGTGCCTGTATTGTTTCTCAGTTGTTGTATAAAAATATGTTACAATTGTTTTTGTGATCAAGCACTGATCGGAAACTGAACAATTCTGTTCTCTACAATTGCCATTCTTTAGTGACATGAACACTCCTGAAATTAAAACGTATTATGCAGAAATGGTGCAACTTCATAATGCTCTAATATTGCTAAAGTGTTTGTTATAATATTTACGAAAGATATCTGGTAGGCGTTTCTTTTGGCCGAAAGTGTATTCCAGATTGCTTCACATACATGTAGCTACCCGGATCTTCTTTTAAATCGTCTGTAGGAATGTTTACGTTTAAACAGGTTTAATGTGCAATTTATGTGTTAATATGTCAAAGGTTAAACGTGTCATGAAGCGAGACACTTTGTAGTTGTGTAAAATTTAAACTCAAGCCAACTTGAAGGACCTGTTATTTAGTGTTGAGTTTCGACATTGCACCTTTTAAAGTTACCTTTCACATTAATTTTGTAGATATCAAGTTTAACCATTGCCACAAAACATTGTTTGGTTTGGAAGCAATAAAGTTTTCCGGACTCGTTCATTGTACTCATGAAAAGGACGAGGCGGCGTAGGGACTCAACAATAATCATTTGCATAGAATTCAGTTGCCTTCAGTGACATAACTTGTTCGTCATGCAAACACTTTTCGTTACTTGCTGCTTCAAATGCACGATGTGAATTTCAAAACCTCCACGAGGTGCATTGTGAATTTCCCACCTCAATCAAGTGCACGTGAATTTCATCCTCCACGAAGTGCACGTGGATTTCAACCTCCACGAAATGCACGTGAATTTCTATCTCCACCAAGTACACGTGAATTTCAGCCTCCACGAAATGCATGTGTATTTCAACCTTCACGAAGTGCACGTGGATTTCAACCTCCACCAAATACACGTCAATTTAAACTTCCACGAAATGCACGTGAATTTCAAACCCCACGAAGTGCTCGTGAATTTCAACCTCCACGAAGTGCACGTGAATTTCATCCTAAAGCGAATTGCGTGTACATTTACCACCTTCCACGAAGTGCACTTTTATTTCGCCCTCAAAGTGTAAGTGCAAGTGATGTAATCATCCTTCACGAAGTGCACACGCAATCATCATGTCTCACTGTGAGGATTTCATCGAAGGTAGATACGAAATTCTAGGAACTAGACCTTATAAATGTATGACATATAGTGCATCAAAATAAGATTAAGAACCATACATTTAAATCATACACCTAGAGCATAAATAAAGATGGAGAATATTCAAAGAATATCGTCGCCACAAAACCCTTGATCGTCTCACGTCATGATCAGTAACTTTTGGCAATTTAACACAATTTAAATACAGACTCAAATTGACAAAAAGACATAACTCTCGTCACTCCCGATTATATACCGGCTAATTTAGGCCTTGTCGCATTCCTCATGGTTTCTGTGCTAGTGAATCAGAGCACACTATATAGGTGCCGGGCTGCGCCATCTTAGCGCGGAAAAGTTACAGAAATTCTGCAAGGCTTTATATCAGTCAGAGCTCACGTAAGTTCAATTTGGATTAAACAAAAAAAGATTTTGTCAGCAAATCAAAGTTTAATGTTTTAATACACACGAGACCTGATATATTTTACTATCCCATCCTTTCACAAAGACTTGAAATATCGCCGCTAATGGCTGCGATACTGCCGAAGGGGCGTTAAACAATAAGTCACTCACTCACTCAATGAAATACAGAATTAATTTTCTTCAGCTTCAGAAAAGAATAAATCTGATTAAATCGACCCTGCTTCGAAGTGAGGTGACGTGATTCGGGGTTTAAAGCCGCTTTCAAGACGATTTCACTTATATCACGGCTGAGTGTGTATTACGGCAAGGAAAAAGTCCGCAACGCCATGTGGCTATGCATTGCGGTGAAACCAGCGAGCAGCGGCTGGAACTAGTGAACCATGGGTGGTACTGCGCTGGAATTCAGTGTAACATTGCATCCAAACCTTACTGCGTGTAGAACAGTTCTCTACTGCAGACAAGGTTGCCGTGCCCCTGGCGGGATTCGAACCCGGACCCTTGATCCGAAGCTGAACGCGCTAACCACTGCGCTATCCCGCTCACCCTGCTTCGAGGAATAAACGTTGCAAAATATGAAATATACCAAGTGAACATATTAGAGAGATTCCTCTCCTAAAGAAATATCTGCATCTATAGGCGTGTGTTTTGTGGCCAGTCTAGCGCAGCAAACCCGAAGTTTTATAAATGGTCGCCAATTTAAATGCATTCGTAATAATTCGTTTACACACGGAAATAAGCGAAATGATGGGTGTACGGAGCTACGTATGTATGTGTATATGCTCCTAGCTTCTCACACTGAAAGCTTTTGTTAGAAGCATCGTGATTGGCTAACTGAACTTGTGTCAGAACAAATGCCGCCAGTCACCAGACCGCGTGGAGAGGACACTCCCTAGCCATGAACTCTTAACGACTTACTCCTCGGAATAGGGTAGACTTTAATCAGACTTAGAGAAGGCTAGAACGACACGAGGAATGCATGCAAGACGTGACCTCTTGTTTCACTGCTTCCAACTTTTACGAAGTGCTACCGCAGTTGAATTGCAAATCCTCTGGACAGTTGCGATGACTTAAGATGATTACGTCCGTAGCATTAATTTGATTTTTCAAAAATATTTAAGAGACAATTTTGAAGTATGGACATGGACTTTAACAATTAAGATGTTATTTGAAAAAACTTCATCAACTTCTTTGGATTCAATATAGAGAAAAAACAGTGGCGTCCTCTCGAATCAAAGGTCTAAAACAATGTTCCACTTGGACCAGTCACAGTCCTATTTTGAGTAACCCTATCTTTGAACATTAACTACCATATAACGATATTATTGCTCAATTTCTCCAACGTAAGTTATTCAAGTAATAAATTTACTTTTCCACAAAACCTCTCATAAAAGTTGAGCTATGTTACATTACAGCTACATTACATGACATTGCTGATGGAACATGTATATGATCACAGAACGAAAAGGGTTGGAATCCGCATCGTGGAATCCGCATCGTCGGATCCTTCCGATTTCTTCCGGACGCCCTATAATGGGGCGGATCCGGAAATGGATTCCACTCCTTTTCGTCCCGTGGTTCACTTTTTGGCCATAAAGAACAGAACAGTTGACAAGTAAGTTTTCAACATAAACGATCAAATCCTAGTATCTTTTTGTTTCAGTTCATGGGTCTGTGGTATGAGATCAGTTGGTATTCAAGCGAAAAACTTGACCCTAGCCTTTGGATGTCGGACAAGATACACCATGCCATACAAACTGACGAGAATAGCGCCACCTTCTACACAAGGGGGAGGTAACTCGTATTAGTTTGAAGGATACAGGGTGGGGTATAAGTTGCGAGTTTTAACTAGATTGATTGCTATAAGACACACAAAGTTACAACGAGAAAGTCAGTCGGAATAATTGGAAAGGTGAAGGTCACGTCATAGTAGAATATGAATGACGGAAGACGCTCTTTTGAGATTACTATGCGATTTAGCAAATAAGAGAACAACTTAAATAATGTAGACTAGATTCACCCCTATGATATTATTCTTTGAATAAATTTACATTTTGTAAATTCAGGACTCCTGGAGCAAGTTCTTGCGAGCATGGCGTTTATCAAGTGACGAAACAAGGAAACACTGCAAAACTCCAGATGACGTCTTCCGGATGTGAGATTTACAAATTTAAAAACAATTTTTCTTGACAATAAAATTGATCACTGAGCACTGTTTCAAGAATTTAAATTTTTATTTTATTTAGCACAATCTCTCTTGTATCACAGTTGGTGGCGATTTCGAGCCATAAAATGATAATGATGGTGATTGTGGTTACCAAATGAGTCAATGCGGAATGAGTTATATACATTTATAACGATTTAGCGATCTGCTTCGGTCCACTGGAAGTAATACGACCCAAGATAACCACTCATGGTTTAAAATGGGAAATGGCATAACGAGCAACAACAGTTTCTGAATCATGTATACTGAAAAAAAACCCATAGAAGACATTTGACATGAAAAGACGAATGTCCATTGGCGGATCTAGAGGGGGATCCAGGGTGCCCCCTTCCCCCTTTTGAAAATGTTTGCAAGAAAATTTGATGGGCCCCCAATTTTATGTTAATTTAATTCGTTAAATGCCTCATGCCACCACTGAATATGTTTTTCTTGGCAATTTAAACTAGGTGAACACACTTTTTGAATTCAACTAGATATCAAACGTACATCTTTATAAAGAAATCTGAAAGGGGATGAACGAACTTATTGGATGCAGTTGTAAAACTAACACCCTTTCTTCATTTCAAGCATCGACACCATACTGGGTTCTGGATACCGATTACACTGACTACGCCTTGGTGTACGGGTGTTATGACGTATCCAACTCTGGCTCGTGTAGGGGAGCTCGGGCGTGGGTGCTGAGCAGGAGCAAATCTCTATCTGAAACTGCACAAGACAAGACTGCAGCATTCTACCAGAACATATGCGTCCAGGAGTCGGAATTTGAGACTGTTGCCTTTGAAAACAGTGAGTATGATAAAGAGGTGACTTTTAGCGCAATTGGATTGCGCAATGAGATGAAATGACCAGTTTTCACAATGCGAATTTTTTTCAAGAAATGCATTAATGTTTTTCATCGTTTGTTTAAGCTTTAAAAAACAACCTCAACACTTATAATTGTGTCTCTCATGTTAAAAATCTTTACCGACATTCAGAGATTTTTAAATTTCCTTTTACAATAGCCTGTGATATCAAGCCGCACGTGAATTTGGACCCCGATAACCAGTGTCTGGTGAAAGACTTGCAACCGCAGAGTAACTTCGACATTGCCAAGGTAATTTCTATTATTACCCATATGGTTGAAAATAACCGACATAACATTTTCGATACGAGCACATGTGCACATATCACATTTGCCAAGCAACCATTGTTTCAGCGCGGGTTCTCGTATTTTGTCGTATGTGGCGTCATAAAATATTTGTTCGTGACGTCACTACAGCTTTATATATTGTATAAACATTAATAATAAATGGCTCATTTGTGAAAAAAATGATATGCCAAAAATTTGCTACAGTGCATTTAATGGATTATACCGTGCGCAGTTCGCAGGGAAATGGTACGAGATTAAGTACATGGTCAACGCACCAATAGCACAGGAACATGCCTTGTGGGACATGGTTCACTTCTTCAACTACGATGGAAATATGAATGTCACGGACAACGTGTATTTCAGGTGAGCAGACATACTGGGAAATAATAAAATTATGTTATTATCAATATTGTCAATGATGCTTAAGTTTATATAGGTGAATTGAACTTCAACAGAGGACATTATGAGTGTCTATGTCATAAACTATATTTACGACACGTGTGCATGGTATCACTATTATCCGAGCGACAGCGAGTATACCGATATTCGGGCAAAAGTGTCGTAAATGTAGTATGACTATAGACACTCATAATGTCCCCTATTTATTAAAGTTAATAAATACTCATATAAAACATCTATTACCGAAGTCGTGAACTTGAGGAAATACGCAAAAGTCAACTTTACTTTAAACACAAAGCTACTCGAAAGCTCACGTGCAATACGTGCAAAGTTTGTTTAATGTAACGGGCGCAATTGCACGTGCAACACGTAATTTGTTTTTGAAAAGTGACAGACAGAATCGCAGGTGCAGATCGTCGACTCTCAGCGTTTGAAATGTACAAGAAGGAATCGCACGTGCAGGTCGTGTAGTGATACATTTCAGGGAATGTTTTTGTCCGCTGAACAACCAGTTAAATGTGGGCGTGCAATATAATTTGTTTTCGTCCGTTTTAGAACAAAAGAAACTACGGAAGCCTGCCTCAACGTCGTCTTCAAATGGAAGAAAACCTCAACCCCAGGATCCTATCTGGAAAATGACAGTATGTTTGTATCATCAGTTAGACCGTTCATATTCTAATCACATGTAACCACTGTCTTCGCATAATATCGCCTTTTCTTAAATCTCGTTCGATGAATATAAACAATCTCCGCTTCCGATTCAGTTCTGACTATATTTTATTAAAGGAATATAACGCTCTACATTTCGCTGTTCGTTATTAAGATTTGTCGGCCATCCGGACAGTCATGTGACCTTTTGTATGGAAAACACTTTTCAGTACCTTAAGGTTCATAATTTAAGGAAGATACGATCGTTAGCTGCAGTATGTAGTAGTAAATCCGGTGCAACATTAAAGAGCCATCAAGGGAAGAAAGTTTATATGCTGCTATTGAAACACTTGATACATTTTACAAGATGTCAGGTTTGAAAATAAATATAGACAAGACTAAAGCTATTTGGATTGGCTCAATGGCAGGCAGTAACCAAACGTTATGTACAGATTTGAAAATTGAATGGTATAATGGGGACTTTGAAGTGCTTGGAATAACTTTTACTCCAAACCTTGCTGATTTATGGGTGATCAATACAAGAAAAAGACTGGAAGAGATAAATAGATTACTAGCAATATGGAGAAAAAGAAATTTGACACTGATTGGAAACATTACTGTAATAAAGACATTAGCCCTTTCTAAATTAGTACATATATTCAGCTCATTGCCAAATCCCCCAAATGTCTTTATAAAATCCCTTGAACAAATAATTTTCAACTTCATTTGGAATGATAAAAAAGATAAGATAAAGAGATCCACTATGAAAAGATTAAAGACAGAAGGGGGATTGGGTATGGTTGATATAAAGACATTTATTGAAGCTCTCAAATTAACTACTCTTAGACTCTACTGTAAAAAAACATCATACAATAATCCCTGTAATATTCCATATTCATCGATTTTCAAATATGGAGCAAATATAGACAAGAAACTGAACAGCAGTAACCCTTTTTGGAAAGATGTTTTACAAGCATGGAATACTTATTGTAAACAATTCTATATTGAATGGGACAATATTGATCATATTCTTGCTGAACCACTTTGGTTGAACCATAATTACAAGAATCCATATCATATTATTAACCACTGGGCTGATAATGGTTTATTAACAATTAAAGACCTATGTGATGACCACGGTCTTATGACTTCCAATCAGATCAAATCAAGATACAGAATAAGAGGCACTACACTGGACTATAATTACTTACTTAACATACTACCTGATTCTTGGAAAAAAGTGATTAAACATACACAAATCATTCCTCACTACAATCTGTATATCAGTGTTTACTATCAAAATATAATAAAGCCCACTAAAGGTTCAAGGCTCTTTTATGACAAGTTGGCTTCAAGAGATGATAAACCTGAAATATGTAACAAATGGGAAGCGGTATTAAATGATTGTGAATTTGACTGTTACAAGATATTTAATGTCTACAGACATAATTTGAAAGATGTTAAACTTCGTGATTTTCAATACAGATTCTTGCATAGATCTGTTTATACTAAAAAGGAATTGTTTAGAATGAATCTTGTTGACAATGAATTATGTAGTTTTTGTAAAGATTATTCTGAAAGCATATGTCATGTCTATTGGGACTGTTGTGAGACCACAATATTCTGGAATGAACTTGAACTTTGGATTAATAACTATTTACCACAAAACATCATCTTTTCGAAATACTTGATTTGGTTTGTCACATTACATAAAAATGCTCTGATGAATCAAATCATTATATCGGCCAAAAAATATATAAATATATGCAATATTAAAAGCATACTTCCCAAATTCAGTAATTACCAAAAAATTCTGAAACAGATATTTCTAGTAGAAAAATTCATTTAAAAAAGAAACAATGGAATTGAAAAATTCAAGAATAAGTGGAACTTACTCATTCCAGTACTTAACAATTGACTATCTCTGAATCTCTATCTCTCAAAGAAGTTATCTCTGAATAGTTTCGGAGCAAGTGTTTTCAAACTTAGGACTGCCCTATGTTTTGTATATCTCACACTATATATCAAATGTATTTATATTCATTCTGTAACCAATGGGAACTAATAAAAAAAAAAGAAAAAAAAGAAGAAAAAAAAGAGCAAATTTGGAAAATATACTTATAACGTCAATCGCCAGAGAAATCTTTTACCTACAACATGGCATATGTTAAATAATTTTCATATCGCGACAATGTAATGCAATTTGGTTTCAAAGAGAAGTACAACTTCGAGTAGCGCGCTAAGAGTATCTGACGTATATAAACAGAATCCCCTTTTTTGCGTAATACGTGCTACACAAACAGCAAGCGCTTCCGAAGCGTGAAGGCTCGTCTCTAGCGCAAGTCGCCATAACAACCAATGTGCTGCACGTGCTGCACGTGTCTCTCTTGCAAATAACCCTTGTCAAACATTACTGAGTGTGACGATTGCTTTACAAACAATGTTTCTAAATGTCATGAGAATATACAAATTATTGCCTGTTTATTGTAGCCTACTTTTTATTGAGATAAGACCAGCAAATTATGACAAATTTTTACTCTCATTAATTATAAAATTCAAGAAAAATACCTAGTTGAGTAAAACAATTATTCCAATATCTGTAGCAAATGCATAATTAAATGAAATGGTAAATAAATAACCGCATTTTTTTTGTTTTACATATTTCGATTTCTTTCTTGCTCATACATTTTTTTATTCTTTGGTGTCTTTGTTTACTGTGTGTGAGCTAGACCATGATGCTTTGCGCTTGAAAATAATAGACTGGATCTATATTTAAACTAGAAAACACCTTTACTAATTAATGAAATTTCTCGGCTTATTTTAGGTTGAAAAAAAATTGGAAAAATTAAGTGTATTTATTTCACAGAGATATATTCTGGGAAATTTTTCGATATGTTCATCAGCATCCTTGATGGCTCTTTACTTTAAATTTATGAAAACTATAGTAGTGTACGGTGTAAGTGCACACCCGTGCAACCCGCCTTGCCTGTTATTTCCGGGATATGAGTTTGACCTAATAGAAATGTCCTGTGGGTAATCTATTTCTTTGTTTTAAAAGGCAACATTATGGATGTCTTTGCAATTACACCTACTGTACATTTACTTGAAATTAATTTAATAAAATCATGAATTTCCAGAAAATCACATGGTACTGGAAACTGACTACAGCCAGTACGCGTTACTGTATAAGTGTATAGAGCTGGAGGCTGATGGCAGATGTAAGCAGGCAGCATCTCGGATTCTTAGCAGAACACAAGACCTTCCTGCATCTCTGGAGCAACATCTCCACAGAACCCTCCAGGGAATGTGTGTCAACCCGTCTGTGTATCTCACGTCCTACCAAGAGAATGGTAAGATCTACAATATTTCTTTGTAATGTTGGGGGTTGGATGCAATGCTACACTGAATTTCAGCACAGTTTCAGCACAGTTTCAGTTTCAGGTTTCACTGCAATTCTTGAAATACAATGGTTTATTTCGACTTCAGTCTGATTAAAATCGACCTTGTTCCGAGGAATAAAATTTGCAAAATTATGCATCTACCGGGAAACGAACAGGTTCTGTAGATTCCTCTCCACAAGGTCTGAGAACATTCCGTATAGGCGAATGTTCCGAATCAGTTTAGCACAACCAAGGCCCAGTCAAATAGCTGACCAATCACAAGGTAGTTTTTAAACGGTCACTGTTTTGAAAAGCATTCGGAACAGACCAAAGGATAGCTGTTTGGAAGTATCTGCCCCTAGCTTCTCGCGTCGAAAGCATTTGTTGGGCGTCTTTTGATTGGCTACCTGAATTGCGCTCGAACACACGAGTTTGGCGGTTTGGCGTGGAACCTACGACTGATATGAGTTCGTATCCCGGTAGATGCACTATTTTGCAATTTTTAATCCACGGAAAACCGTCGATTTTAATCAGACTGATTTCGACTTTTGGCGAGTGCTGGGCTTTGAAGAGCAGTTAACTTTTAAGCTCGTTCGGATTCAGATCAAGAGGTCCGAGGTTCGAATCTGCAGTAGAGAACTGTTCTACATGCAAGGTTTGGATGCAATGCTACACTGAATTTCAGCGCAGTTACCATGGTTCACTAGTTCCAGTCGTGTCCGATTTCACAATGGACACACAGTGGTTTATTTCGACTTTTGGCTTTGAAGAACGTAGTAGTAAAGAAGACAAAAAACAAACTTACGGTACCTCATATATGTATGTAAGATAATAATGAGTGTGTATGTTATAACTGTGAGTCAGGGATAGAAACCGATAATTTTATTTCATAAGAAATAGTTATGTGTTGGTGTTGAGAACGAGTTCAGATTCATGTACTATATTCATACCATGGGGCAGGACTAATTAGCAATATAACCATTAAATAAAACTTTTTCTTTCCACAGTTTGCGAATACAAGACCCATATGAAACCTAGGTCAGAGGGCGAGTGCCTTGTTAAGGACTTGAAACCACAGAGGGATTTTGACATGAACAAGGTAATTGCTTGTAATATTTAGACCATAAACGATATATGACTGTTCTTTCTACATAATAAACAATGTATCACTGTCATATCTAGATCATAAACGATATATGGCTGTAATATCGAGATCATAAACGATATATAGCTGTAATAATTAGGTCATAAACGATATGTCGATACGTCGTTGTCCCATCTAGATCATGAACGATAAATCGCCGTACTATCTAGATCATTAACGATATATAGCTGCGATATCTAGATCATAAACGATATATTGATTTAACATCTAGATCATAAACGATATACTGCTCTAATATCTAGATCATAAAAGATATATCGCTGTTATATCATTATTGTAAACAAAAGATCGCTGTAATATCTAGATCATTAACGATATAAGGATGAAATATCGAGATCATAAACGATATAATATGCTGTAATATCTATATAATAGACGGTATGTCGATATGTCGTTGTCCCATGTAGATCATAAACGATAAATCGCCGTACTATGTAGATCATAAACGATATAGCTGCGATATCTAGATATATAGGTCATAACGATATATTACTGTAATATCAATATAATAAACGATATGTCGATATGTCGTTGTCCCATCTAGATCATAAACGTAAAATCGCCGTACTATGTAGATCATAAACGATATAGCTGCGATATCTAGATCATGAACGATATATTGCCGTACTATCTAGATCATAAACGATATATCGCTGTAATATCATGATCATAAACAATATATCGCTGTAATATCTAGATCATAAAAGATATTATTCCATTCATGATTTTTGACATTTTTTCTGTAATAGGTATCGATGACCTAAAAAAAATCATTTTCACTAAATTGTCAAAATTTACATTATTCCTTGCATTCATCAAGGACCTTAATCCTTCTAACATATCATGATTGCTCGTATTATAAAAATTTCCGTTGTAATTTGATGATTGACACAAACTATGGACAAGTAATTTTAGGATACGTTTTCCAAAGCATGATGTAGTGTACAGCATAAGGACGTTCATAATGGCTTAATAGACGCGAGGGGCGGGATAGAGCAGTGGTTAGCGCGTTCGGGGTTCGAATCCCGCCAGAGGCACGGCAACTTCCTTCTGCAGTAGAGAACTGAACCATGTTCAAGAGAGGTTTCAAAGAAATCGCTCAACGAGCGATTACTTTTAAACCTCTCTTGAACGTGATTGCTCAATGTAGCGCTACGTAGCAAAGCGAGCGAACTTTGAGGCTTTACACCGTGTCGTTCAGGACAGAAGGAGCGCTACTTGAGCGCCACTTGAGCTCTACATTGAGCGATCATTGAGTAATTATGGATCGGAGCCATGTTTTACACGCAGTTAGGTTTGGGTGCAATGCTACACTGATTAGACGTAGAACCACCCATGTTTCGCTAGCTCCAGCCGATGCTCGCAGGTTTCACCGCAATGCATAGCCACGTGGCGTTGAAGTCTTTCTCCTTGCCATAATTCTAGCAGTCGCGATGTAAATGAAATACTCTTGAAAGTGGCGTTAAACACCAACTCACGTCACCTCATTTTAATAGACGCGACTGAATATACCAATGTATACTGTAGAACCGCTTCCTGTGATCATTTGATCAGTACAGAATATCCGAATGCACTCAAGTATGATGTTCTATATATTGAGAAAATCTCACCCAAGTGGCTTCTGATGTCAAATATATCAACCCGAGTTGATATAAGTTTTTAGAAGTTTTTAATGTTTATATATTTGAAATCAGAAGACACATGGTGATATGTTATTTATCATTCAATATTATTAGCAAAATTATGAACACTAAACTGCCAATAAGCTTCTTCAGCAGTGGTTTCAGTGAGGTCATAGCATTGTGAAGTCATCAACTTTGTGACGTCATAGCATTGTTAGCAGTGTTCACAGTGATGTCAAGCCTTGTTATGTCATTAATAATGTAATATTATAGCTTCTAGAAATGATAATGCCCTGAAAATATCGTTAACCAAATATGATTATGACAGTTTTGTAGGGATATCCACAATGTAAACTGAGGTGCAAAAGAAAGTATATCACTCAGTTGTATTTATCATATGTATAATTTTCAAAGTCACATATCTCGATTTTTCGACGTCGTATTAAATAACTGACTAGTTTGGCAAATTAGTCCAAAACATTAAATCAGTCAAAGAATACCGCTACGCAGTTTTTTTTGTTTTTTTTTAAATTTAAAAATTTAAATTTTGAAATTCCCCCAAATTAATTTTGACAAAACACAACTGTTCATTGACATATAAGACATACTCTGTTTGAAAATCAATAAATGTACTTCGTCCTGCACACATTTACAACATTTTGACCATGGTAGGGGTCATGTTGGTGTCAATTTCATTTCTTACCCCCGTCTACTTTAAATAAGGATATTTAAGTTAAAAAATAAAACAGTCACTAATTAAGTCATTCAAACTACTGCCGAAAGAGGTTATTGTGTCGTGCCATAATCAAATGCATCTAATTTCTTTACAATATTGAATTAATGGAAAACAACTGAGTGATATACTTTCTTTTGCACCTCAGTTTACATATAGCTTGTAGATATCGATTGATCTCACACAAGCGATATCTACTGTGGGAGCCAGTTTTGGATGATTAACTGTACATTATGTATCTACAGTTCGCAGGCAGATGGTACGAAATGAAGTACATGGTCAATCAACACATATCACAGAAATATGCGCTCTTGGACATGTCACACTACTTTAACTTTGATAGCAACATGGACGTCACCGACAACATGTATTTCAGGTAAGCCATATAGTTTATAATAATTCCATCAAGGGAAAACATACTCGGGTCATACAATCATATGATGCACACGTGCATAATATAATGTCCGGTGATATGATATCTTTGAACAATTCTCTGAGCTCACCGACAAACTATATTTTAGGTGAGCAGTACATTTTAAAATAATTCCTTCTATGGTAAACATACCCGGGTGCATAAACACAAATGATGTACAGGTGCATATTTTCATGGTGATTTTTTAAAAACAATTCTCTGAGGCCATCGACAACGTATATTCTAGGTGAACAATACAATGCACATAACAATTCTGTTTTGGGATTTGTCTCACTGCTACAACTGATAGAAACATGGACTACTAACTTCGTGACCCTCGCAATACTAAAACAAAAACATTCTAGACAATATATCGTGATACAAGTATCGGGAAGGTTGGCAATGCATCGATGTATCGCCATCAATGACGATATATAGAGAACCTCACCCAAGTGTCTTCGGCTATCAAATATATCAACACGAGTTGATAAAAGTTACAAATATCCGAGGCTTGCCGAGGATATTTTGACTTTTATCAACGAGTGTTGATATATTTGATATCAGAAGACACGAGGGTGAGATTCTATTTATCATCCAAAATCATTATTCATTAGTTTTTAATGAAAAACTGATCATATCTGAACACAAAAATGCCATTTGGCTTCCAGTGCATTGTGACGTCAACATGCTTGTGACGTCGTAGCATAGTGATGTCATTACTTGATGATGCAAAATCATTGTGATGTCATGTAGCTGACGCCAACAGAGCATTGTCCAAAATCTACTCTCAAAACGATATCTCCTGTGGAACCCAGTTTTGGATGATAAATCGCAATACCATTTTCTTAATATTAATCAAATTCTCAAAATTAAGTACTAAGGTAAAAAAAAACCAAATTAAATGTATTGTTGAATAGCTTTAAATGACAAGTTGCAAATAGTTTTCATGAGCTAATTCAGTTTTCCATTGATAATATTTGCACAGTTTATGGTTTAAAATTAAACAGTATTGTGAATTTTAGCGAAAGAATGGATTGATTATCAACATTATTTTCATTCAAATGCTTCAAACATTAAAAGGAGTGTTCTTGCTTTTAGAACTTTAGTGATAAGTGGAATAGTTATATTGAATACTCTTTCAATCGTCTGTATAACTTTACTTCAGAACCAAAGAAACAAATGCGTGTATGAACGCCATCCTACAGTGGGGAAAGACTTCGACACCTGGCGTGTACATGGAAGCTAACAGTAAGATTTGTATATGGCTAATTGTTTATGTTTGCTTTTGATAAAGAGATACTAAACATTATGTAATTCATGTTCACCAGATGTGACATTAAAGCATATGCAGCTTCCAAAGTTTCTGAACAAAGTACATGCTTAAAAACTAAAAACTGCTATTTTATTTTTTGAATGATCAATTCTACCGAGAGAGCTAAAACATGGGCCGTGTTCAAGAGAGGTTTCAAAGTAATCGCTCAATAAGCGATTACTTTTAAACTTCACTTGAACGCGATTACTCAATGTAGCGCTCCGTAACAAAGCTAGCGAACTTTGAGGTTTTGCACCGACGTCCGTGTCGTTCAGGAGAGAATGAGCACTACCTGAGCGCTACATTGAGCAATCAATGAGCGATTATAAGCGCTCGCTGTTATGGAAGAGACGGATGGTCACTATCTTATAACCGATAATCGTTGATTCATACGCGTCTATTGATACTATAATTTCAAGGCCCTTATAGTTTTCGACGAGAATGTTCTGTGAAAATAATAGTCTACTCATCAAACCAAATATTTTGTTATTTTCCGGTGAAATGTGCCTAGTGAATTGATTTCAAGCAAAAGCATTGCTGTCTAAGCAATGATCCGTTATCCTAACTCATAGTCACCGAAAACACATTCTTACTGAAATTTAACTTTTTTAACATTTGATATGAAATACAATAAAGAGAGTTCTGAACAATTAGTTTCAGGAGCTGAGGAATCTAGACTTGCTATGATTTTCTAGACTGGGTTAAATTGAATATTTTGCTGTAGGGTCTGGACAGACTAACCATTACCACTTCGCTAACTCTCCTAAAGAGAAAATTCCTTCCCCATACACTGGGGAAACAGAGGAGATTTATTGAGGTTTACTGACCAGGACATTCCGAATTTCCTTATCTGTATACAAAAGGATACTTGGCGTATCCAAACATTTCCCGCCTGGATACTCCAAGTTTCCTGACTCAAGAAACTCCAGGAAACTACTGGACACTATAGAACATTTTTAGAAATTTATACCGTACAAGAACCAAGGTACATATCTTAGACAATGGTAATGACAAGTTATACCCAACAAACAGTTTGTGTAACTCATTTTCTATTATCACGATGTTTAAATTTATATTTTCGTTTCAAGAGAATCTGAACTTTAATTTCCAGGTAGAATGTTGGTGGTGAGATGCAGGTTATGCAACTTTTATTCCTCAAACTATTTGCTTTTTTTTATCAGACTGTTCACCGAAACAATTTTTCAAGAGAATCGGAATTTTGATTTTCAGGTTCAATGTTGGTCATTGAAACGGACTACAGCCAGTACGCATTGCTGTATAAGTGTATAGAAGAGAACGCTGATGGCAGATGTACGTGGGCGGCATCTCGGATTTTCAGCAGAACACCAGATCTTCCTGTATCTCTGGAGGAGAAGATCTTCGGAACACTGCAGGACATGTGTGTCAACCCTGCTGTGTATCTTACATCTCCTCAAAAGAATGGTAAAAGTGTTCATATCGGTGTCTTACACATTCATCATTAAATGAATTCGCGGAAAATGTTGTTGATATATTCAAAACAAATTTTGCCGATGAGATAATTTGCAGTTAAAACATTAACTTGGACCATTTTCAATTTAATGTTATTGTGTTGACAGTTTTTATTTGTCAACATAATGTTTCTCTTTTATAAGCGTGTTTTCGTATTATTGCTGATAGCGATATCAGGTGTTACCCCAAGGTTCCCTATTTACGCTTCATTCCATGGGATTGCATGTTAAACAATACTTTTTTCTTTCTCATATCTCTCGGTCCAAAGGGGCTTGAATTGTCGAAAAACAAGCGATTAGAAATTAGAAGTCGACGATCCAGCCCCATATACTAAAAAAAAGAGTAAATGATGTAACGAGGTCAACATCCCATGTCCGCTTGAAATTATATTTCAGAATGTTGTCATCATTTTATCATAAAAACCAATACATGTTACTTAAAAACACGCCATCAAACATAAAACATTGATCGATTAATAATAAGGATATGAGTTTTCAAAGCCTTAAATATTAGCACATTGCTCATGTGAGCCACTTAAGGTGCCCACCAAATTGATAAAAAAAATCGCTTAAATTTTTTTTTTTTTTATAAAATCCTGTCAGCTTACCGTGACCCAGTTACCAAGCCAAGTATTTGGTGCATCAGGTCGCACTTCATATGCTTTTAGTTATTCGACAATACAAGCCCCTGTCTCAGTCTTGTGAGCATACTTATATGTGGAAACTGTATTAAACAAGTGATCGTTTATTAATATAATAATTGCCATTATCATTTGAATCGTCGTGATCTTTCTGATAATTTAAAACACTTGAATCATCCATGTTTTTGTCTCATCGAACGATAGCATGTTTTACATTTTGGTAGTATGGTCATCTGAGTCAAACTATCCTTTGGCATTAATAATCATTTTTTAAAATAAATTCAAGTTCAAAAGCATTATACCATCATGACTTTAAGACAATGTTGTCTATTCTTAATCGACTGTATCATATCACTTCAAAATACTTTAATTTAAAATGTTACTTTAAACAGAGTGTGACTTCAAGACCCACGTGAAACCCAGTTCGGAGAGTGAATGTCTTGTGAATGATTTGCAGCCACATAATAACTTCGACATTGCCAAGGTGAACAACTGATTATATGTGATTTGAAAAAGTCAACTTCATCAACAATGTATTTCCTACATAGTCTTATAGACATTTAAATGCACTGTGTCACTTTTTTTAATATATTTTTTGTTCAAGGCCCGATTGGCTTATGGCATGGCATGGCATGGCGTCCGGCGTCTGGCCATCCTGCCATCCGTCAATCCTTCCGTAAACTTTTTACTTCTTCGCTTTTTCGACATCTTCAATGACGATTCTAAAATGTAGATTTGGTGACAGGGTCCCAGGGGTCACAACCGTACTTTAACCTATTTTCATCTTCTTCTCCAGTTCCAAAAGGTCCAGAGAGCTGAAAAGTTGTGTGCAGACTCCTAGGCCAATGAGGATTTAAATTGAAAATTAGAGACCCTGTGACCCAAAATAGGGTCACAGGGGTCACAACCTTAAAAACCTATTTTCATCTTCTTCTCAAGTATGGAAAGCTCTAGAAAGCTGAAATTTTGTGTGCAGACTCATTAGGCAATAGGGATTCTAAATTGTATATGTGTTGACCCTGTGACCCCAAATATGGGTCACAGGGGTCATGACCTGAAAACCTTCTTTTATCTTCTGTCCAGTAGATAAATCTCTAGCAAGTTCGAAATATTGTGTACAGACTCCTTGGCCAAAGGAGATTCTAAATTGTAGATTTGGTAAATGAATTACTTGAGATAACATTCGACCTTGAATAAAAAATAAAAAAAGTCTTGATGAGCTACATAGGCCATGGCTCTAGATCTATTTTTATATGGTTATAAAAGAGATATATGGTTACCTGAGAGAGTAAAACAGCCCATTACAGGACTATCGGCAGTTGTAGAAAACGGTGTCACGCATTATATAAAACTAAAGTTGCATTTTAGTGTGAACACATTTTAATAATTCGCGGATGGGGTGTGAATCCACGGTGCTTAACCGAACCATAACCATACCGTTTTATAAATCTATTTACTGGTTGAGGATGATTGTTTTGCAATTGGTAACATTTCTTTTAAATTTGGTAGATCCATTTTACTTCCATTAGAAAACGTGCTACAGCTCTTTTAAGTGGAGGGACCTACGTCTGTGCTTTAAAGTGATATAAGGTCAGATATAGAGTATTTTGTCACAAAATTTAATTTTCAGTGAAAAACTGATTCATGAAATTCTAAGAAACTACCTTCTCTGCCAAAAGAATTTCATGAATCAGTCTAGTTTTCAGTGTGAGTATTTCGTGTTTCATTTTGAGTTTCTTGTGTTTCATTTTTTAATAATTCTCCCTGCAACAATACTAGCGGTCCAGATATTAGTGAAATACCCTTGAAAGTGGCGTTAAACCACAACTCACCTACATCAATACAAAATATCCAAATGCACAAGAATGACGTTCTTTATACATGTAACTGCAAGGCAAATGGGGGGTCCTCACCCCAGTTGGTTTGAATTAATTCAATATTTGACGATACAATAATGCTTATCTGCAGTGAATGAATTAATTGTAGACTGTGGTTAAATTTTAGGTAAAATATATTTGTTTAATGACGACAGGGGTAATAAATTAAATTTAAACCAACCATGTTTAAAATGTTGTAAATGTGTGCAGAATCAGGCACACTTATTAATTTTCACATAGAATATGTCTTATATGTCGATGAACAGTTGTGTATCATCAAAAATATTTTTTGAAAAAAATTAAAAATTAAAATTTATGTTTTTAAAAGAAGTTTAAAAACATGTAGAAGTATTCTTTAACTGCTGACTAAACACCTGTTCTTTTCAGTTTTAGATTATGACATCGAGATATTTATAATTGTAAATCACAATATAATAAAATCAATTGAGGTGAGTACTTTCTTTTGCCTGGCAGTGTATGTGTGTACGTTATCTACAGTTCGCAGGGAAGTGGTACGAATTGAAGTACATGGTGAACGGACCTATATCACAGAAGTATGCACTCTGGGACATGTCTCACTACTTTAACTTTGACAGCAACATGGACGTCACCGACAACATATATTTCAGGTAAGCAATATATTTATAATAACTCCATCAAGGAAAAACATACCCGGGTACATAAAATCATATGATGCACAAGTGCATATATCATCTTCATTGTATCATTGTCATCGAACAATTCTCTGTGGTCACTGACAACGTTTATTTCAGGTGAGTAATATATTTTCTAATCATTCCCTCTAGGGTAAACATACCCGGGTGCATAAAATCAAATGATGCACAAGAACAACAATTATAGTCCTGGCGATGTGGTGTTATTGATCAATCCTACAAGGTCACAAGTGAGCAATATTTTCTAGTAACCATATCAATCCTCAATGACATCACTGACATTGTATATTTCAGATGAACAATATATTTTATAATTCCGTCTAAAGTAAACATATCCGGGTATATAATACCATGTGATGTACACATGCATATACATGTATAATGTTTTCCTGTTGATGTTTTGTCATTGAACAATCTGGTGACGTCACAGAAAAACGTATATTCCAGGCGAATAATAATTATTATAATCATTTCCATTATATAAAAAAAGTTACCGGGTCCCTAACATCATAATTATGATGCACAAGTACATTATATTATGTTTTCCTTGTTATATTTGTCATTGAACAATCTCGTGACGTCACCGACAACGTATGTTCCAGGTGAATAATATTTTTTATAAGCATTTCCATTATGAAATAAAATATCCGAGTCCATAAAATCATATGATGCACAAGTGCATATATCATGTTGTCTGGGTGATATGTTGTCATTTTAAATCCTTTGTGATTATGTTCCATCACCCAAAACCGGAATCCACTTTTTTAAAACTGGATCGAGTATTGCAGGATGTGCATGACATGTTGTTGACAGATCATCAGTTAACAGTGCGTTTCTTTGTTTGAAGTGTATATCTTACAAGGTGTAGGTTTCTGTTATGAGCCCTGTTCAAATGAATCTTCCTATTTTTAATCTATTCTAACGTGTCACATTTCAGAACCAAAGAAACACATGCCTGCCTTGACGGTATCTTGAAATGGAAGAAAACATCAAGGCCGGGGGCATATATGGAAGCTAACCGTTAGTATTCAATCAAATTCAGTATTGAATCTTTCCCAGTTGTTACTCGGAAAGTTCGTTAAAATTAGTTTCATATCGATAAAAAAAAATATCATTAAAAAAATTCGAAATACATTCAAATCAACATCTCAGTTTTGATTAATCTATAATTTGTATAACTTTGATTATAATCCTATAATTAAGTCCTAAACGATCCTATTCGACCTTAACTAGACGAGATAAGAGAGTCAAACAGGGATTTTCGGCTTGTTTAACTACGTCTTACAGTGATGACGTGTCAACAAATTTAAGTCCAAGAAGGTTATTTTTTCAATAACACTTTCTTTAATGAAATTTCTACATTTCACGAATATCTAAGTTAAATGCCAGATACTCTGGCCAAAAACCAATTTGAAAAAATGAGTTTAACACCCCAAGTGTACTTAAACAGACATAAAAATAAAATTATTTTACTCTGATGTATGAAAATGCGGGTACCGCTTTATAAATCATGACCCTATAAACAATATTCATCGACTTTCTCCGGCAGCTGTATTTCTTTTTTAACACTATTGAAAAGGTGGTGACGTTTCTTTTACGAGTGAGTGTACATACCATATGGGCTGCACTCATGTAGATTTTGATTTTAATGTTTTCTACGTTTCTCTCAACTTCCCAATGCAAGGCATAACTCTTGCCAGTCTCCATTACTGGCTGATTTAGGCCTTGCAGTATTTCCTTAAGATATCTGTGCTTAGAAATCCAGGGCCACTATGCATTTCTAGTGCAGCGATTCACTATCTAGGCACAACAAAGTGAGGGAAATACCGCAAGGCTTAAATCAGCAAGTAATTCAGACTGGCAAGAGTTATGCCTTGCGTTTGGAAGCTGCGTTTCTCCCTAACGATCGATGAACATTTATTCTCGAAATTCTCGTCACTTTTAATCAGAATGTTCATTGAAACCCAAATGACTTTTGATAATAATTTTGTCTTTTTTGAAATAATCTTTATTAAAATTGTCAGGTACACTGATGGTACTGGACACGGACTACAGCCAGTACGCGTTGCTGTATAAGTGTATAGAACAAGACGCTGATGGAAGATGTACATGGGCGGCATCTCGGATTCTCAGCAGAACACAAGACCTTCCTGTATCTCTGGAGGAGCAGATGTTCGCTACCCTGCAGGACATGTGTGTCAAACCAAATGTGTACCTGACATCTCGTCACAAGAATGGTAAGAACGTATCCATAAGTTATCTAACGTCTAAAGATTTGTTAGAACGTATCCAAAATATATCTGACATCTCATCATAAGAATTGTTAGAATGTATCTGATAATATACCTGACCTCCCATCACAAAAATGATCAGAACGTAGCCAAATAATCTAAATCATCACAGGAATTGTTAGAACGTTTTCATAACATATTTGATTCATCCCAAGAATGATCAGAACATATCCAAAATACATCACAATCATCACATGAATTGTTAGAACGTATGCATAATATATTTGAATCATCCGTAGAATTATCAGAACGTATCCAAAATACATCACAATCATCACAGGAATTGTTAGAACGTATCCATAACGTATTTGATTCATCACAAGTATGGTGAGAACGTATCCAAAATAAATCTTAATCATCACAGGAATTGTTAGAACGTATCCATAACATATTTGATTCGTATGGTGAGATTTCATTTCGCAAGTTTCTGGTAGAATATAGAATATATAGGAAGTCTAAATAAATAACCTAAATGACTTCTGCTTGTAATCATGAACCAAACACAAATGAATAAATTAGGTTACATTGTAGTTATTTGAAGGCACCTATTTCATATTTCTGTTGTAAATATAACAAAATCTGATTAACATGTGTTTTGTTGTTACAGAATGCACTCCGAACGATATGGGTATGTATCGTTTTTATTTTTATCAGTAATAAATGAATAAATGATAATAATGTATTACCTTAAATCAAAAGTGTAGATACGTTGAATAATTTGAAAAGAAAAGTTAAATTAAGAGTAAAATTAATTGCAAAACCAAACACTGACTAATTTGTTTATGTGAACTTAAATGAAAGACTTCTTACATAAGTCCCTTGTCAAAATATTACTGAATTTCCCTCAAATCTTTAAAAAGTTGATGAAAGCTGACAAATTCATATATATTTGGATCTTGTATAACATAAATCGTTTCATATTAACGTCCACCTCATATTGCCTTTGCATTCTGTAATTCAACAATGTGTATGCATTAAGTAATTTATGCAACGTGAGATATTACATATTGTAGTTTCATTCAAATCATCACTCGCGTGGATCTTTCTCATTACAGATCCAAGCTCTGCCAGAACTCTGGAGAGGTCTTCTTTGCAGATCATCCTAGTTCTACTGGTTGTCTTCCTGTTGAAATAATACCATCCCCAATAAGCAGTTTCTTGGATATCCATCTTTATTCTGTATATGCGACGTTTCCACATAATTATTATGCTGTTTTCCTTTGCTTGATGTAACACAGCATAATAATCTATGTGGTAACATATGACCTTTACAAAATATAGTAACGACAGTAAGAATAAATGTCAAAACGCTTTTGAAGAATATACCAGTCGTCTGTCGATTAAAATTTCCTCAGTCTTCATCAACTTAATTTCTAGATGATAAACGAACATTTTTTTAAAATGCATCTAAAACGTCGAAATTTTTAAAAGAAAAGATTTTAAAATATATATCATGTATCATATATCACCTACAACACTTACCTTTGACGTATATGCTTATATCTTGTATTACCTGACATACCACTAATTTGTGGATAATTAGCATGTAAAATTAATTAGTTATCAACCCCGAAGCATTAGTGTACTAATTACTTATTGAAAATACATTTTTGACAACATTGTATGCCCTTTACTTATATATATTGGTATTTTGTTAGATTTTTTCATATCTGTCTAACGTTCATTTTGTTAAATGTTATGATGAATGCGACCTCTTCCCTAAGAAGTTATCACCATCAGATTTCCGATCCTAACTTGTTCTAGAAGGCCTGAATTCGACTCAAGCAAAATCCCTGGCGGGGGAAAGGGGAACAACATACTGTTTCCCTGCTTCTTAACCAATGAAAACTCATCTTTCAGTGGCCCCGTCAATCGAGTGACTTCAAAGATCTGATTAATAAAGGGTCTTCCTAATTAGCATATGTCTTTCGAACACATCTGATGTAAATAACACAAATGGACTATTTTAGTATTTGTCTCTGATTTGGTCTTCTTTATTTATCAGCATGTTTATGATCAATTGTTTTCACAAAATCGAAAAAACATATTTCGAGGAAAGCACATTAAACGTGAAACAAATTTTTATCTTACGTTTTTGATGATAATGTGTCATTGGAAAATGTCACTTTTACATAGACGTCGCTGATTGCACAACTAGATTCAATTGCAACAAATCAGTACATTTCATTTCCCGTCGGACTCAGTCCATCTAGGACAGAGGTTAGGATCGGAAATCTGAAGGGAGTAACCTCTGTGGGGAGATAATGAATGAAGGTTTCTAACCATAAGACCAAGAGCACTTTCCAATTAGAGAATCTATAAACAATTAAAAAAATAAAACATATTTAATGTTGTTTGCCAAGTCGTAATTAAAATCCTTTTTTGAAATATAACATCATTATTAGAGTGTTACTATTATTGTTATCGAATCGGACAATATCTACATTTGTATTTGTTCATTGACATACCTAATGTA
Source organism: Gibbula magus (assembly GCA_936450465.1). Classification (NCBI taxonomy): domain Eukaryota; kingdom Metazoa; phylum Mollusca; class Gastropoda; order Trochida; family Trochidae; genus Gibbula; species Gibbula magus. The sequence continues at coordinate 23,778,181 of OW388291.1, read as the reverse complement.
CCTACATACCTGTGTAATGGAAAACTTCATTAGAATATCATGAATATTATAATAATAATTCAAACTGTACTGAACCGTAAAAAAACGTAACAGAAAGTTTTGTTCAATTATGTTTGTAACTACCGGTAAATGGAATTTAGAACAACATGCCATATTTGTTTTTTTCATGATTAATCACGAAATTGTGCAAACATTTCTTTTGCGGTTACATGTAATTTCACATATCACATAATCTTTTATGGATTCTGAGAAGTGAAATTCATATGTTAAGTAAGTTTTCTGGATAATAACTTCTTGTTGTGAAAATATGCGTTTATCCGAAAGCACATTGTCTGAAACGTTGTGTTTGTTCACAATTAAGAACGTGATGAAAACTAGAATGTGTTTTATTGTAAAAACATGTTTCGCCCTCCCCCAATTAACCGTAAAAACCCTAATAGTCTATAACTCATTTTTAGACTTCTGGAAACTGAAAAGAATAGAAATGAAAATTCACACACAATAATAACAGATAATCCAGAAATCCTACTTTTCTTACGTTTCTGTTTAAACTTCAATAATGCATTTAATCTTTTTAAACTTTTTAATAATAAATGAATACACAAACATTGATGATGATTTATTTTGTATTTTCCTCAATCCTACATTCTTTATCACATGTTAACACGATAAGTCAAGTTGAATCATGACTATTGACATTTACGACATACATGTGTATTTGTTGTGTATGAACGATCAAATACTTCAATATTTTCAGTTATTTTTATTTATTGAGTAGACCTAAACATTTGGTCCGGCTTGTATCATGCATACTTCAAATCACATTTGCTTACACACCATGCATACTCTATTATTATGGTTTTAATTATATAAATATCATTATCACCAAAGGACAACATTGGTGCGAAATTTCTTGATACTAATCGTCCACGATCGTGGTTGATGGTTTTGATTTCAATATAATATCAAGTGTGAATGTTGATCATTGTACGTGAGGTCATATTATTAAGTATCACTTAAAGGGGCAGTAGCACGTTTTTTGCAAAATTATTTTTTTCAAATTTCGTATTTATGATAATAGTTTGTGCCATTTAAATTTTTAGATGATAAAGCATCAAATTACACAAACCAATTATTTGTAGTAGTAATAACGATGTTGCGTATAAAGCAGAAAATGCATGGCGGCCATTTTATTGTGAACACATTTTATTATTTCGAATGACAAATACGATTCCCATGGCTTTGCGGAACCATTTACACTCACTTTTTTAACTCCACTTCGTCATCAAGGGCCGTGTTCAAGAGAGGTTTAAAAGTAATCGCTCAATTAGCGATTACTTTTAAACCTCTCTTGAACGCGATTGCTCAATGTAGCGCTATGTAGAAAAGCGAACGAACTTTGAGGTTTTTCACCGTGTCGTTCATGAGAGAATGAGCGCTACTTGAGCGCTACTTGGGCGATCAATGAGCGATTATAAGCGCTCGCTGTTATGGAACGGAGCCCAGGAATATCAACTTTATTTTGAACCCCTGCCACGCCCTTATTTTCATGTTTGTTGTTTTTTCACCTGTCCGTCTGTATTCATGCCCGTATGTTCGGAAAACTTTAACCTTGCCCATAACGTTTGATTGGTAACTGATGGGACTATGGCACTTGACATGTGCATTCATCGGATGACATATCAGATGAGGTCTATTTTTACCTTGTGACCTTGATTTTGGCCCAAGAACCTTTTTCGAAAACGCGAACCTTGGCCATAACTATTGATTGCTCTGACACGCCTTTGGTTCTTGACATGTGATCCATTATGATGAGACCTTTCAAATGAGGTATTAAAGGGGCAGTAGCAGTTTTTTTTCGCTCAAATAGGTCGATGAAATGTATTTGAAAAATAATGTCACCAATAGTAAAACACCTTTCTCTCTTTGGAAAATCAAGGTAAAAGTGAGTGTACATGGTTCCATAAAGCCATGAGAATAGTTTTTGTCATAATAATAAAATGTGTTCATAATAAAATCGCCGCCATGCAATTTTTTCTTTATACGCAACACCGTTATTACCACTACTGATTATTGATTTTTGTAATAAGATGTTTTACCCTCTAAAGTGAATATAAATGACATAAACTATAATTATAAATGGGAAATTTGTTAAATAAAATTTTGAAAAAAAACCCGTGATACTACTCCTTTAATCTTTGAACTTGACCTTGGCGCAGGAACCATTTTTCGAAAAGTTTAACCTATGCCACAGAAGTTTTGATTGGTCTTTGATACTTGACATCTGCATCCATTGTGGTGAGAGCTGTCAGATGAGGTCACAATTCTGACCCTCATTTTGGCCTTGATGCAAGAACAACAAGCAGACAGAGTCGGCCATATCCCCCGCCATGTAGGAATTTTGAATATATTTATGCATTTTGAATATATAATGCATTTACTTTCTATATAGCAAAAGGCACATCTAGACTACTTGGTTGATACCTGTACAAAGTTTCAGCAAAATATATTGAATAGTTTTGAAGTTTAAAGCCGGAATATAGTTTTCCCTCTTCTTGGTTCTAAGTCCAGACTGTTTGCATTCGTAAATTTTTTTTTATTATTTTCAAATTTCTATATAGCAAAAGGCACATCTAGACTACTTGGTTGATACCTGTACAAAGTTTTAGCAAAATATATTGAACAGTTTTGAAGTTTGAGGCGGGAATATAGTTTTCCCTCTTCTTGGTTTTAAGTCCAGACTGTTTGCATTCGTAAAAAAAAAAAAAATTCTCAAATTTCTATATAGCAAAAGGCACATCTAGACTACTTGGTTGATACCTGTACAAAGTTTCAGCAAAATATATTGAATAGTTTTGAAGTTTGAGGTCGGAATATAGTTTTCCCTCTTCTTGGTTCTAAGTCCAGACTGTTTGCATTCGTAAAAAAAAAAAAATATTCTCAAATTTCTATATAGCAAAAGGCACATCTAGACTACTTGGTTGATACCTGTACAAAGTTTTAGCAAAATATATTGAACTGTTTTGAAGTTTGAGGCCGGAATATAGTTTTCCCTCTTCTTGATTCTAAGTCCAGACTGTTTGCATTCGTAAAAAAAAAAAAAAATATTCTCAAATTTCTATATAGCAAAAGGCACATCTAGACTACTTGGTTGATACCTGTACAAAGTTTCAGCAAAATATATTGAATAGTTTTGAAGTTTGAGGCCGGAATGGAAAAGCCCGGACGGACAGACGGACAGACGGACAGACGGACGGAGCTCATTTCTATATCCCCCGCCAACTTCGTTGTGGCGGGGGATAATATTTCGAAACCTTTCAGATTATGATAATTTGTTTACCTTAAGTCTTGACCTTGCCACACGTTGCGTGATCTCTAAACGTTACATTGGTCAGTGATATACACTTTAGCTACCTAACTATATTCATTCACAAGAGGTTTTAGTACTTATCTTTGATATTTTAATTACAAACTTTGCTTATATCCGGGGCCATCAGTGTTCAACAGATCTTTTTTTAGTAGGGCAATGAAATATACAACATAGATGATATTTTCAATATTTTAGCTTCCTAGCATTACCTGTTCCTGGAGGGGAGCCGAAAGAATGTTCCAATGTGAATATCGTGCGATGCCCATATTTGAGGGGGGATAAGGGCCAAATGAACAAACTTTAGTCTGAATGTAACAAATATATTTTTTATGAAAAATTCTTGAAGCTTCCTATTTCAACTGGTTTCTGAGAAGTCGTTTAATGATTTTGCAAAAATGCAAGCGGGGTGCTCAATACAGATGAAGCATTTTGACTGTCTATTTCTGAATATGACTTTCAAGGCTAAAGTCTTGTGAAATTTCAACTTCTTGATCCAGTGAGATTCCAATCAGGACCTCCTCATCCACAGCTACCTATTGTAGGTCTAGCATCATCAACACATATTTTCATTGATCTACTATGAAATACAAAATCATTTAAAGGTTTTCAGAGAAATTTATTTCTTTGACATAAATAAACGGTATAACAATATGCACATAAATATATGATATAAAAGGTGACAACACACTGGAGATACGTCATGTAACTGAAATCAACATGGACTGTTGAAGCCATGACAACACAATATTCATAATAACAATATAAAGGTATTGTAACAGTCAAGAAAATAAAGTCCAAAACACTTTGAATTTTAGATATATCTTCAAGAATAGTTCATCATATGCTTATACCAAACCAAGACAGAATGAACATAGTTCATAGTGCCTCCCAAACCTCCACCTGTAGTTTGACCACCTTCACTTATCATTAAAGGGGCAGTAGCACATTTTTTGGCTCAAATAAGTTGATGAAATTTTTGGGAAAAATTATGTCACTAAAAGTAAAACACCCTTCTCTCTTCAGAAAATCAAGTTATAAAATGAGTTTACAGGGTTCAGTAAAGCTATGGGAATCGTTTTTGCCATTCCAAATAATAAAATGTGTTCACAATAAAATGGCCGCCATGCAATTTTTGCTTTTTACGCAACACTGTTATTACCACTACGGATAATTGGTTTGTGTAATAAGATATTTTACCCTCTAAAATAGATATAAATGACATAAACCATCATTATAAATGGGAAATTTGAAAAAATACAATTTTCAAAAAAGTGCTACTGCCCCTTTAAGTCTTTCAGGGGTAGAAATCACTATTGAGTATATGCTCGCCCCTTCGTATCATTGAAAGAGTGAGCAAAACGTTTGATTAATTTCTGACATATCTAGACGATCATGCCAATGAATGACAGGAACATTCAATGGACACTCTGAAGTTGTAACTCCTGAAAGCCATCACAGTGTAAATAAAAAAAAAATTTGGCTGGATATTTGGCTGTTTTTTTTTGTACAAATGAATTTTTTGGGGACCCTTCCCAACCACTAAAAGAGCACAACAATACTAAAACAGGTAACATCAATGCCAAATTTGAAGTTTCCAAATCGTCAAGTTTGAAATTTATGCTCTGGAACTGAAGAGGAAATTTGGTCTAAATTTCAGATTCTTTTTGCACACTATTGTTTATCACTTTTGAGTAACAATGTATGCTCTGGTCATGATTTTGAATGGACGGAACCGAAAAGTTCTACACACCCCTGACTATGTCATAACCTGTCTTTGCGAGTGTAGAACAACTACCCTCTATGGTGAACTTTAACCTTTCCTGAACCTAGGGAATCATGGTGGCACTGTATCGAATCTATAAGCAATATATTCAAAGTTTTTGCATTTATGACAGATCTCTACTGCCAATAAATATAGAATAATTAACATTTTTTAAATAAAAAAAATAACTGTTAAGTCTACTTTACAATGCCAGTTCAAGCATGGTTACTAATAAATTTTATGAAGTATATTAATAAATATAAATTCAATTGTGCTAAACTCCAAACTTGGATTTACAACTTTTCAATTTGAATGTTTTACTTGTTGGGTAACCGGTCTCCTAAATTAGATCATTTTCTGAAACCCTTCTTTCGTGTATGGACGTGATAAGTCAGTTTTCCTCTAGAAAAAGAATTCTCAAGATTTCAGTTTAAGTCAGAATACATAGTCATCAATATCCCCCGCCAGATTAAGGAAATTCTTAAAAGGGGAACATTTCGAGAAAAAATAATTTTGCACTTCTCATTTTCATTCCATCAAGTTATCGATACCCTCAAGCCACACAACTGATTTGATCTTCAACCGTTTCTAAGAAAAGCTATCCCCTTTGAAGATACCTGAATACGATTCTAATTTTCGAACTCCATGAAGGTATTTATGCCCTCAAGCAACACACCAAATTTGGTAATCCTATCTTAAATAGTTTCTGAGAAAAGCTGTCCCCTTTGGAGATACCATGAACAAAGTCCAAAATTACGGAACAAGGGCAATAACTCTGGAAAAAACAATTGCAAGCTTCTCATTTTCGAACTCCATCAAGGTATTTATGCCCCTAAGCAACACACCAAATTTGATAATCCTATCTTGGACAGTTTCTGAGAAAAGCTGTCCCCTTTGGAGATACCATGAACAAAGTAAGGAACAAGGCCAATAACTCAGGAAAAAATAAATGCAAGCTTCTCATTTTCAAACCGCATCAAGGTATGTATGCCCTTAAGCAACACACCAAATTTTGTAATCCTATCTTAGACGGTTTCTGAGAAAAGCTGTCCCCTTTATCTCGGACACACGCACGGAAGCACGGACGGAGGAGCCCAAACCTATATCCCCCTTCCACTTCGTGGCGGGGGATAATAAATATGACTTAACTGCTACAATATACACAGTTTTGGCATCACAAACAAGCAATTTAAAGAAATGCTTTGTAATTTTCAGCTGAAACATAAAATATATGTCATAGGTTTAGGAACAGTTGTAATCATTTAATGTAATTGATTTATATGAAGTTTTAAAATGAAAATTCTAATTACAAAAGGGGGATTATGAAATAGATTGTTTTCAATGAAAAGTCATCAAAACAACATAAATGAGTTACTTGGTACACATTGAAAACATAGATAAAGAAGTAATAAATGGAAGAGGAAGTACACATATGGATGAAGAAGTAATCACTGGCTTAATAAGTAATCACTGAATGAAGAAATAATCACTGGACAAAGTAACCAATGAATGAAGAAGTAATCGATGGATAGATAAATAAATATGAAAAAGGATGAAGTCATTACTGTATGAAGAAGAGATAAATAGATGAAAATGTAACATATATATGAAGAAGTAAATGAATGAAGAAATAATCAATGAATGAAGAATAATCATTCGACAAAGAAGTAATCAATGAATGAAGAAGTAATCAATGAATGAAGAAATAATCAATGAATGAAGAATAATCACTGGACAAAGAAGTAATCAATGAATGAAGAAGTAATCAATGAATGAAGAATAATCACTGGACAAAGAAGTAATCAATGAACGAAAAAATAATCAATGAATAAAGAAATAATCAATGAATAAAGAACAATCACTGGAAAAAGAAGTAATCAATGAATGAAGAAGTAATCAATGAATGAAGAAATAATCAATGAATGAAGAAGTAATCAATGAATGAAAAAATAATCACTGGATGAAGAATAATCACTGGACAAAGAAGTAATCAATGAATGAAGAAATAATCAATGAATGAAGAAGTAATCAATGAATGAAAAAATAATCAATGAATGAAGAAGTAATCAATGAATGAAGAAATAATCAATGAATGAAGAAGTAATCAATGAATGAAGAATTAATCAATGAATGAAGAAATAATCAATGAATGAAGAAATAATCACTGGATGAAGAATAATCACTGGACAAAGAAGTAATCAATGAATGAAGAAGTAATCGATGAATGAAGAAGTAATCACTGGATGAGGAAGTAATCACTGGATGAAGAATAATCACTGGACACAAAGAAGTAATCACTCGATGAAGAAGGAATTGATGGATACACAAATGAATATCAAATGGATGAAGGACTAACACAACCATTTTCTCAACAAATGATGCAAAAGATTCCAGAGGAACAGCAACAAAGATATCTGGATACTCAGTAAGACGAACACTACCCTTTGTAATAAATAACAATGATCACAATGAAAAAAGACATTTTGCACATACAAAGGTAAAAATATCTTTAATAAAAACATATTTTATTTTTGCAATATCAGTAATAAGATATGTATTCAATACAAACTGAAATGGCCTGAAAAAGAACTCTGGCAAGGCTTATACTCCAGTGAATCAAACAACCCCTGGACTTACTGCAGGCAAATTATTTGACCCCATAGATGCCATTAATTCATACAAATTAAGAATAAATAAAAAAAAAAGCCATCAAACATCCCTGAATGCCAAGGATGCTATGAATTCCATGAGGATTCTTCCATTGGGCAAGGTTTTCTGACCAATAGGAAGCCAATTGAACATAAAACTGCGTTCTGATTGGCTAAGAAAACTTCTAGACAACACAATTTCAAAAACATTTCTTTTCACTTTGGATACTGTTAGTGTCAGTAGAGATTACTTTTCCTGTGCACTCAACCAATCTCTTCAAACCGAGTCAATGAAACAATTGAGAAAAAGGTTTCAAATCTTGTATAAATATTATAAACTAAGTTCCTTCACAAAACAACCTTAGCTCCAAGACAGCCCCTTCCCCTAATGCTACCATAAGGCCCAAAAAAAGAAAAAGAATTTGTTTCTGGTTTCCGCCTGCATCAGTTACAAACCCACGCCTCGGGTCTTTTTTTTCTCCTAGGTTTTCAAAAGTAAGGGGCAGATAACTGTAATTTTTAAGCCCCAGAAAACATTGGACATAGAAAATGCCACTCGTTTCTTTTGAGATGGAGTGTAGGGGTGAGGTTATTGACTATTTGGAATAGTAACACATATTTAAGATGGTTTGTGGTTTATTTATATATATAATTGTATAAATTTTTTTTGTTTAACTCTTCATTCCCCCCCTAAAAAAAATTACGTAAAAAAAAAAAAATCGCATGTAAAGACCAGAAACATTTTTTTGTTTAGGCCTAAGGTCACCTTAGTTATTTTGCAACCAGAAAATGACTACCATTCCCAATGACAACCATAGCAATGGAGTCCATATTAAAAATATGACTAGCTGAAAGGCCAAGTTGGAACATCAATGAATGAGCATGAGCCATAACCGGTATAAAGCTATGTAATCCATAGCAAAGTCGATGTGGATTGATATACATGAAAATTCATATCCAAAGGAAATAGGAAACAGATTAAATATATTTCTATTCAAATAATGAAGGACACAAATTGGTATGCTTAACCCCTGACTGACCAACACCCTGATGTCCTGAACCAATATTTTCGAAGTTCTCCAAGCACTAAGGTAATCGTAAGTACCATACATTAACATTGACTTAAGACTATCTCAGTGCGAAGAGAGCTTCGAAAATATGGGTCCTGGGTCCTGTTTAAGGCCTGTTTTCACAATACTTATGATATAATGTTATTAATGAAGTAACAGGCCTGAGGTTCGTTGTATTGGCATGAGATTAAAGGTGCATCCATTGTGTTTCATAAAATTTTATTTGGCTTTAATACGTCCCAACACACGATATGTGCTGTTTACAATACAAACAAATTCACTCAGCTTGCATATTCATCCCCAATCGCCAAATGGATCATAATTACTCGTTTCCAATTAAAATTGAGTAACATCATTATGTATGTGCAGAAACCGAAACTGCACGTTCAATTTACATGCACAGTAGTTATATGACCTATTGAACATTATCAACCCAAATTTGTTATGTTGTCTCATTTAAATAAGATTCAAAAATTACGTTTGACTCATTGGCGAGCATACATGAGGTGTATTGTCCGGTTTTCGATCAGAAATCGACACTTTCACCTTCATATCGTCAATATACTAAGTCGAGTATCCTCAAAATGGTAGTTTTCGGTAACAGTTGGTACTTCTCGATAAAGTAAGATCATTTATAGCGTTTGGCATATTTGATCCCCAACAACACAATGGATGTACCTTTACGTCAATAAGAGATAATGAGATTAAGAGCCAATACAAAGGACCGAGGACCTGTAACTTGTCCAGTTTATAATTAACCTCTGTTCCTTTCATTTGCACAATAGTTAATATCATATAATATAATTATAAACAAGATTTGTGTACAGAATGCACCGGTCAAAGTTAAAGTGACAGTTTCAGTCTTTGCCAAACTAAGTTGTCGAATCATATAGTGTAAATACTGTAAGTTTCATGACATAAGAGATAGGGGATATATACACCAAAGAAACAGACCACCAGAGGATGACATCTTCAAGGTTAAGATTTAAAGTAATGTTTCAACCAGGTTTACTAACGTTACATCAATAGAGTATCCAACTGAATCCTGTAGTTGATTCAGAAAACCATTAGGTTATACAAAAATTCCCAAATGGGAGTGTTATCCTTGAATTTTGTTTGAAAAAATACTATGGGGGAACAAGGGTTGCAGATTCCCCCGGGGAACTGTCAATAGTCTATCATTCTGTCAAACCTGGATATTCATTTTCAGGCCCGTAGCACCAATTTCGGGAGTGGGGGGGCTGAAATTTGGAATTTGTAAGCTCAGGGGGGGTTAATAAAGTTTCGTACCTAAACTTACTCATACTCTAAAGGTACGCTGAGTAAACATTGCATTACTTGTACTTGTATACTTGCAGTATGTGTTATACTCAAACATCCACTTGCACTATCAGAATTTTCTTCACTTCTTACAAATTATATAGAGCCAGTTGTGTATATTGTCATTGTCTATTTAGATACGTCAGACACGATATTTGAAACTTATGCAAACGTTACGTACATTATCAGAATTTTCTATAAGTGAAAATTAGTTTTTTCTCTCACAAAGTTGTTTGCAATGTCTTTCAGGTTGAAAAACACTTTGGAATAGAGAGCAAACAAAAAACATTTCCCCAAAATTTTTGGGGGGCTGAGCCCCCCCTAGCCCCCCTTGTTGCTACGGGCCTGATTTTACAGGTCATCCAAGGGTTAAAGGAATTTAAATATCATGAAATAATTATTCTCAGAACCACATAAGAGATCTGCTTATCAAACAACCTGGATATTCTCTAATGAACAAGTCAGCTTGGGGTTAGTGGAATGTGAATATCATCATGAATCTCATGAATCATCTAAGATATATTCTTATTTACAACTCGGTGAAGAAATGACAAAAAGCACAATGAGTATTGATGCATTATATAAGAATATCAATTCGAAGAGATCAAAGATGATATATTTATTTGTACACATGATCAAATTCAGCAATATTAGCTACGAGGGTCATCCTTGATAATTTTTAGTAAATGTTCCAAAAGCTTATAATTTACCCTATAATAACAGCTTTGTGCGAATACTCCTAACCACCCCACCAGCTTGATTCAATGAACCAATCAGAAGAATTTTCTAAAAACATAAATTTATATCGAAAGTATTTTAATAAATTTCAATATAATGCAGTAGAGGAAAAGATTTTAAACTTAAACATCAAAGTGTTCTGATTGGATGCTTGCACATACCAAATTTTGTCATTATTTCTGATTGGTTCTCATGAATTGTGCTGGTATCTAACTCACTTAAGTTTGTTAAATTCCAAACCACTTATTCGTTTGATATATAGTATTAAAGGGACACTGCGTCGAGGATAAAAATGAGCCTCATCTTTATCTCACTAAGCTGATTAGGGTGTCTGCTAACGAGTTACCCTTCACTTTACTGTCTACATGCAGTAGTTTTTATTACCAATTACGTCAATTGTCTGAAATTCGGTGTCTGTGACTTGTTAGCAGACATGTTAATCAGTATAGATAGATAAAATATAGAGCCATGGCCTCTGTAGCTCATCAGGAGATCATAAGTGGGGTATGTTATGGAGTGGGCTTTATAGCAATGGTCAGATAATGGAATGTAGTAATAAGAATCTAGGTAGTAAAACGATTAAAGCAATTTAAAAATATTTTGTTACCATAACTTTGCCAATCTGCTATATATATGTGTTGAAAGAGCAACACAAAGCTTGGAAATAAATTGCTGGTATCAAACATATAATAATGTGGTGGAGAGATCATACTATTTTTTAAGATCGTACACATATTATATAATAATGAATATACCGGGTACAATTCTTTGCATACAATTCACCACTGTCAGCTATTGCAATAATGGCCTGGGGCTGTAGAAGAAAATGAAAAAAACCTTTTTAGGTCATGACCCCTGCTAATTATTATCAAAATTGGTTACACATAAATCAACATTCGTTATGAATATCATACACCTTTGCATTATATTGTTTTAATTCTTAATTGCATTATGGCAATACCAACATTTATTACATAATGAATAGGAGCCTCAGTTTTTGAAAATCCCATTTCTCATAGGCTCCATTTCAATACTTAATAAATTATTGAATTTTTTTTAGTAAATTCTTTTTCACCATTTCTTATAGGCTCCTTTTCAATATTTGATAAACGGTGATATTCTATGAATAAATTCTTTTTTAGAGTCAGTGGAAGACTAAAGCAGTCTCACGCACAGTCTATGATAACACAGTGCTGCACAGAAGTTTGAAGTAACCTGAAACCTCTGTGTAACTATCAGTTTTCATTCTTCTGCCAGGAAGAGGTCAACACAATGCAATTACATAACATGCAGACACTGGACTCACAGCCAGTAAAATTTATATGTTAGATGCAGTTTTTCCTACAATTAATTATTTTTCTGTACTGGAGAAGATGATGAAAATAGGTGTGATGTCACAATCTCATATAGCTACTTCTTTTATAGTCCTATGTTATCACCAGTCATCACTAGTCATATTCAGTTCACATATCTCATGTAAAATGATAAATTTTAATTCCTCTTCAAGTTATTCCTTCAAAGGGTATTCAATAGTTCTCATTTCAAATAGATTCACATTAAACATGTCCATGATGTAGACATCTTTCTCATTTCTTGTTCCTATTGAATAAAATTAACTGCAAAGTTAATAGAAAACTTAATCAGTTATAAAGTATAAAATATGATATAAATAAGGTATACCAAAATTCTCATTAATTAATTAATTAATTCTCCAAATAATTACACAATATCATGAGATATTAAAAAACTCCATTATTTACTCTTAAATTACAAAGAACATAATATTAGATTTAATAAAAGATTCTGTATTAAAGGTGCATCCATCATTGTGTTTCATAAAATTTTATTTGGTTTTAATACGTTCCAACACACCATATGTGCTGTTTACAATACAAATAAATTCCCTTAGCTTGCATATTCATCCCCAATCGCCAGACATATCATAATTACTATTTTCCAATTAAAATCGAGTAACATCATTATGCATGTGTAGAAACCGAAAGTGAACGTCCTATTTACATGCACAGTAGATATATGACCTATTGAACATTATTAATCCAAATTTGTTATTTTGTCTGGTGTAAATAAGATTCCAAAATTACGTTTGACTCATTGGCGCGCGCCACACGTGATGCATTGTCCGGTTTTCGATCAGAAATCACTACTTTTACCTTCATATGGTCAATATACTAAGTCGAGTATCATTGAAATGATTGTTTTCGGTAACAGTTGGTATTTCTCGATAAAATAAGACCATTTATAACGTCTGTCATATTTGACCACCAACAACACAATGGATGTACCTTTAAGACTTTAGAATACTTTTAGACTTGTGTACCTTTATCAGCAAATTCACTTGCAAAATACAAATAATTACTCATATGTGAAATGTGAGACAAAGATAAAATATGACTTATAATTTTAATTCTAAATATCTCTTTTTCATCAGACATATTATATTCTCAAAGCACATGTTAGAACTCTCACATCAGAAAGATGAAATGCCTTTAACTCAGCTGTTTTCTTTAAAATTACCTCCCTTACCTACATACTGATTGAAGTGCACATATAATCTCAGAAAGATGCTGTAAACTGAAATAGGCTTTTAGGTTATGATCCCTGTGACCCATATTTGGGGTCACAGACTTACCAAATTTACAATTTAGAATCCCTTACAGCCAAGGAGTGTGTACATAAAATTTCAGCTCGCTAGAGCCATTGGGACTGGAGATGAAGATGAAAATAGCATTTTAGGTCATTGCCTCTGTGACCCAATATTTGGGGTCTCACTGTCACCAAATTTACAATTTAGAATCCCCTTCAGTCAAGGAGTATGTACATAAAATTTCAGCTCTCTACGTTCATTGGGACTGGAGTAGAAGATGAAAATAGTTTTTTTTAGGTAATGACCCCTGTGAGCCACACTTGGCGTCACAGGGTCACCAAATCTACAATTTAGAATCCCTTTCAGCCAAGGAGTCTGTACATAAAATTTCAGCTCTCTGGAGTCATTGGTTCTGGAGAAGAAGATGAAAATAGCTTTTAATGTTATGACCCCTGTGACCCACATTTGGGGTCACAGGGTCACCAAATTTACAATTTAGTATCCCCTTCAGCCATGGAGTCTGTACATTAAATTTCAGCTCTCTGGAGTCATTGGTTCTGGAGAAGAAGTCGAAAAAGCGAAAAGTTTACGGACGGACGGACGGACGGATGGACGGACGCCATCCCATGCCATAAGCCCATCGGGCCTTTCAGGCCAGATGAGCTAAAAATGATCTGATTTTTATTCTCGATGGGTGTCCCTTTAAATGGGACATCCTTTAGTATTGATTTGTTGTTAGAGTAAATATCTTGACACAAATAATCTAAAATGATTCGTGTATTTACATCAATATGGTTAGTGAAAGTGGGTGTCTTTGGTATTATGAAAAGGAAAGGCGAATATACGCATAATGCTCTGATTGTTTCATGTGACAAGCAATTGCATTACTTTGATTAGTAAGTTGATGACCAGCTTCCAAACGCAAGGCATAACTCTTGCCTGTCTCCATTACTGGCTGATTTAAGCCTTGCAGTATTTCCCATGCTTTGTTGTGCCAAGATAGTGGATCGCTGCACCTGAAATGCATATTGGGCCTGGATTTCCAAGCACAGAGATCTAAGGAAATACTGCAAGGCCTAAATGAGCCAGGAATGGAGACTGGCAAGAGTTATGCCTTGCATTAGAAAGTTGGTTGATGAGCGAATGCGAGTCATCTTTCACAAAGCAAAGCTTCTTCAGCATTTCAGATTATCTCATCTCAGGGTCATGTGGCATGACAAAAATCTTACTCTAAACTTGACCTTAGCACTATCCTTTAACATTACACTAATGCTCCTATTTCACTACGAGCCGAATTATCACGAATGGCAAGAATGTGATTGTATAAGTTTGTAATCATTGGACAAAGTTCGTGAACAGCAATTTCACTTGTATGAAAATTCGTAGATTTTCATGCTGAAAACTCTGCGAAACATATATACAAATTTTTTACGAATTGTTTATAAATTATGTACGAATTGTGCAAAATAATTAAGAAACAGTTGCGAATACACTACAAATTTTCGTCCTTAATTTGGGACATTCGTAAATGATTCGTAGATGATTTGTAAGTAATTCAGGGTGAGAAAATCACAATTATCAACCACAAACTTGATTCGTGAAAATTTTTGAACATATCAAAATTTGTTCTCGAATGCCACGAATTGGAGGCATGTTGCCGAATCAACTACGAATTATTTACTAATTCCAAGAATTAATTACGAATTGTCTACGAATGTTCACGAATGTGAAAATTTTATCTTTCGTGAAGATCCATGAAAATTTGGCTCAGAGTGAAATAGGTGCATAAGGTTACCTAAGTGGTTTAAGGTTACCCAAGTTTTTGTGCGACGGGACCCAGGGCTTTATGAAAGGAGGGATGTTCACAGCGGAAAATCTTTATTTCATTTTTGATTATTTGAGAAGGCAAAAGGTGAAAGAAAGACATAGCACCAGAGAAGATAATGATCATGAATAGAAAAATAAATCTACATCTACGATCTGTGAGGATAAGGTTGAGAAGAAAGACTTCAACACAGACTGAGGTCAATTTCCCCACAAGTCATTACTCACGCCACTCTCCATCACTGGCTAATTTAAACCTTGCCGCATTTCCTTAACATTCCTATACTAACATAGTAGAGAACGGTATAAAGTTCAGGTGCAGTGCTCCGCTAAACTGGCACAGGAAAGTTCAGGAATGCGGCAAGGCTTAAATTATTCAAAGATGGAGACTTCAAGAGTTATGCCTTGTGGGGTCGTTGAGACTGAGGTATGGTGGAAACATAAAGACACACACACAGCACCAAAGTATTATCTTAGATCTCCTACAACGCATCCTCGGTCACCTTGAGCTATATGTTCCGCTCATGGCGGATTCAGGTGGTTTGACCCCATCCTCCTCCCCCTCCCCCACCCCATTCGAAAAATTTGGCATGTAATTTGGACCAACCCCATCTCCTTTGAAAATTCCTGCCGATGCTCTTTACATACCATCACTGGGATTTCAACAGTAATCTGCTCAAATTACCTGCCCTTGCTTGGTGTAAACCAATCAAAATGCTTTATTGTTTGTACTGCGAGCCTCTTGAAAGCATCATAAGCTGCCTCATTCTTGAACTTAAGAATATTGCTTGCAGACTTACTTTAAGCTTGTTTCTTTTCTTCAGCATGTGTTAAATGGTATAGTGTAAAGTTGCTACTAAGACATTTACTTTCATAGTCTCGTGCCATGAATTTTGATATTGGTTAATGTTTTCAAGATTTTCAAGATTCAAGACATAGTGAATCAAGAATTTTCAAGGGAGATTTCACATATTGTAAGGAATAGGGTTGATGGGAGTTATCCATATTACTTGCAAATTTTACATAAAGGAGGGAATCGGCCATTGCAAGAGCAGGTTTTATAAATATGCTTCTTCCTGACGAAATATAACTTGGGTGATAAAGTGACCGTATCTGAACATCTAATCTTGGGTTGACGGATATGCATGCAACTAGATTTTGGCTAAATACAAAGAGTCAAAATAACTATTGTTGTCCTAGAGATCTACATGACTAAAATGTCAAGACTAAAACTATTTGAGGAAATGAAGCAGTATATATATATATATATATATACACAACCTACTAATATACTCCACTTTACTACAATTGAAAAAATTCCAGAACCTCATTGAATCAAAATGACAAGTAGGTAAAACAAGCCAATTCTAAGTTACACTTAGGAATAATGTGTCAAAAATTTTCTCAAAATTTTATGAAATACTTTGAAATGAATTATGTAAATCGTCCACATATTCTAATAATGTAATCACTAAATTCAATCAAAACCACTAAACTAGAGGTGTGACAATATAGGAATTGTATGATGATACTAATAAAGAATATTATATGAGTGTCTATTCCATGTTAAGCATAAGACATGAGTGCCTGAATATTAGTATTTATATATTAATATATACCGATATTCAGACATGAATGTCGTAAACATAACATGAAAAAGACACAAATTTGATGTTCTAATTACCAAAGTAAGGCAATTCAGAAAATATACTAAATTCTACTTTCAACTATATGCTGGCCACCGCCATAACTCCATTTAGAACGCAACATCATAAACAAAAGTATCTTAACAACAATGTTTATGATGGAATGTCACCATGACAAAGTGATTTTTTGCCCTAGGTCATCTTTCTGATGTAGCTCAACAGTCAAGAGCGGAAGAAAATCCACTTGGGAGAAACAAAATAGCTGAAATCAGCCACACCACTGAAACATCAAATCCTTTTCGTAAATAGTCAACTGCAGAAAGGCTGAAAACATTTTTATGGTTAACAATTTACCTCCTGCATTAATCAGTTCAAACCAGTCCTGCGTGGTCGAATTGTAACTCAGCTTCGGCCAACGGCTAAACGGTAGGCAAGGCCTGAATACTTCTTCAAAAGGCATTTAGAAGTTGGTTTGACGACACTGTTAGGATCTAAACCTAAACGTCTGACCACTGCAATAAAGTTGTAAATCCATAGAACTTGTTTCTCCTTCAAGGCCCGAATATAACACATCAGCAGGTAGAGGGTTAAGGTTCAGCAGATTTGTTACTGGATGACAAGACTATTCATCAGTTTGAGCAGCTGTTACTTCACATGTATATTTCAGATGTCAATTTCTCGTTTCAGTTCAGCCTGATCCCTTTGGTGGTGTGTATTTCACTGTCACATGTTCTCCCATCTCAAACTTGTCATGGCCCTCCCTGGAACAGAGGACAAATATTCTTTTCAACTATTCTTCACGATCCGATCTTAATGCAAATTACCTACCCAAGGCGTAACTCGCATTTGTCCTCATCACTAGGTAATTTAAGCCTTGCAGTATTTCCTTCACTTTTCAGTATTAGTGAATCAGAGCCCACTGTGATTTTCAGGTGCAGCATCCTGCTATGTTAGCATGGAAAAGTGAAAGAAATGCTGCAAGGTTTACATTACCCAGTGGTGGACACTGAGGCATGTTCAGCGGAGTGAATACTCGCGAGTTTTCGTGAATACCCACTTCTGAACGTGAGTACCTGCGAATACACACGTTAGCACTTTGGAGCAGTCTCGCCAAGCGAGTGTACACGATCCAAGATGGAGTCCAAGTGACAAAGTTTGATTACTTCATTTTTCTTTCTTTTATAACCTCTCAATTGAAATTGGGTTGAAACTTCATAGTGAGTGCTGCTATACTAGCACTAAAAAGTAAACAAATGCAGTAAGGCTTACATTAACCAGTGATTGAGATTGGGGTGAGTCAGGACTTGCGAAGTTGGAACGAAATGATTGAGGTGAGGTGAGGTGAGGTGAGGTGAGGTGAGGTGAGGTGAGGTGAGGTGAGGTGAGGTGAGGTGAGGTGAAGTGAGGCGAGTTTGGGTTTAACTCTGCTTTCAAGAGTACTTCACTTATATCAAGGATGCTAGTATTATTACAGGGAGAAATCCTGCAGCGCTATGGGGACTATATACTGCGCTGAAACCTGGAACTAGCGAACCATGGCGGGCAAACCGGTTGAAACATTGTGTATCTGCACATTGCCGGGCTGCTAAACTTTTGAGAAAGGCTAGAAGATTTTTCAATGAAATCAATAAGATACACTGTCAATGATTTATTTATTGGATTTACATCTAGCACTTTGAAATGATAGAAAATCAATAGAATGGAGATAGACTGACTTAAAGCACTCGCTGCAGTAGAGGTCGAAGTCACAGCCGAGGCATCTGATAGTGGCGTCGTTGGTGCAGATACAGCAGTAGGGCAGCTCGTCCGGGTCGAACTCACTCTCCATCTCCACCGACTCCTGGCTCGCCACCTTCTTCTTCTTGTCAACCTTCCCCTTCTTCTTCTCGCTCTTCTCAACCTGCAACAGAATTCTTCCTCATTTATTGTTGTGCTGGTGAAGCACTCTGATTTAATGTTCCTGCCACCAGTTGAACATCTTCGGCCACCCTTGACCTCAACCCTCGCATTTTCAGTGCTAAGATTTTAACGTACTGCAGGCTAATTGGATAATCCAATCAGAAGACAGTTGTATGGCCTCTGTGACTATGTCGATCGTCGCTTATTTTGAATTGGTACCGAAGGTAAATGGCGATTTCATTGGCTGTTTGTTAGCGGGTGGTAAGGGACGTAACTCGTGATCACGATAGGTGTCGCTGATTCGTTTCACCACTTCTTGCTAGGTTGAAGGCAAGGTAAACAAGCAGACAGAGTCGGCCATATCCCCCGCCTTTGGGAACATTTATTGAAGAATAGTTGTTGAATAACAGTGACTATGAACCTTCTCCTTATAGCCTGATGTAGCAGGATGGATGATGATTTGTTGGCTCAGCAGGGCAGGGATGCCACTCCCTGTAAGGTTTGTAACATATCAAAACAATCTTAGCCTACCCAAT
This sequence comes from Gibbula magus, assembly GCA_936450465.1. Lineage (NCBI taxonomy): Eukaryota > Metazoa > Mollusca > Gastropoda > Trochida > Trochidae > Gibbula > Gibbula magus. The sequence continues at coordinate 23,758,763 of OW388291.1, read as the reverse complement.
ATAAGGTTCATGGCAACTGATGGTTATCGTTTGCTGATGATCAGGATGAAAATAGTTAGAAGATAGTTTTTTTAGGTTGTGTCAAAGCCAAGGAGTATGCACACATAATTTAATCTCCTTAGACCAAGTGGTTCTGGAGAAGAAGACAAAATGCAAAAAGTTTACAGACGGACAGACGGATGAATGGACGGACGGACGCCGGACACCGTGCCATGCCATTAGCCAGATGAGCTAAAAATACATCCAAGGTAGTTTTTGAGTTAATTATTTAGTTATGTATCCATGGAAATGGTAAAAATTAAACAAATTAAAATTTTTGAAGAAGATGAAAACCCCAAAAGGCACATCTACACATGATGATTGTTCCACACACAAAATGTCGTTGAGCTATGTCTTATAGTTTTCGAATTCTGCTCCTGAAACGAAATTCTTAGTTACATTTCCATGGAAACGGTCCAAAAAAATAACTTGAAGAAGTTGAAAATCCCAAAAGGCACATCTACACATGATGATTGTTCCACACACCAAGTTTCGTTGAGATATGTCTTATAGTTTTCGATTTCTGCTCCGGAAACGAAATTCTAAGTTAAATTTCCATAGAAACGACAAAAAAAATAACTCGAAGAAGTTGAAAACCCCAAAAGGCACGTGTACACTTGATGATTGTTCCACACACCAAGTTTCGTTTAGATATGTCTTATCGTTTTCGAGTTCTGCTCCGGAAACAAAATTCTAAGTTACCTTTTCATGGAAACGGTCCAAAAAAATAACTCGAAGAAGTTGAAAACCCCACAAGGCACATCTACACATGATGATTGTTCCACACACCAAGTTTCGTTGATATATGTCTTATAGTTTTCGAGTTCTGCTCCGGAAACGAAATTCTAAGTTACATTTCCATGGAAACAGTCAACAAAAAACAACTCGAAGAAGTTGAAAACCCCAAAAGGCACGTGTACACTTGATGATTGTTCCACACACCAAGTTTCGTTTAGATATGTCTTATAGTTTTCGATTTCTGCTCCGGAAACGAAATTCTAATTTACATTTCCATGGAAACGGTAAAAAAAAATAACTCGAAGAAGTTGAAAACCCCAAAAGGCACATCTACACATGATGATTGTTCCACACACAAAGTTTTGTTGAGATATGTCTTATAGTTTTCGAGTTCTGCTCCGGAAACGAAATTCGAAGTTCCGTTTCCATGGAAACGGTAAAAAAAAATAACTCGAAGAAGTTGAAAACCCCAAAAGGCACATCTACACATGATGATTGTTCCACACACCGAGTTTCGTTGAGATATGTCTTATAGTTTTGAAGTTTGAGGCCGGAATGGAAAAGCCCGGACGCATAGACGGACAGACGGACGGACGGAGCTCATTTCTATATCCCCCGCCAACTTCGTTGTGGCGGGGGATAAAAATAGAGCCATGGGCTCTGTAGCTCATCAGGGTTTATATTGTATAATGATGAAGACTGAAATAGATTTTAAGGTCATGGCTTGAGGCCCTTATTTGGGGAACCATCTACAATTTAGAATCCCCATTGGCTACAGAGTATGCACACAATATTACAGCCTTCTAGGTCTCTTTGTTTTGGAGGAGAAGAAGAAAATATTTTTTTAGGTCATGGCCTGTGGGGCCTTTATTTGGGGACGCAGGGTCTCCAAATCTACAATTTAGAATCCCCATTAGCTAAAGAGTCTGCACACAATATTACAGCATTCAAGGTACATTTGTTCTGGAGAAGATGAAAATAGGTTTTTAGGTCATGAGGCCTGAGAGGCCTTTATTTAGGGTCCCAGGCCAGGGTCACAAAATCTACAATTAAGAATCCCCAATGACAAAGGAGTCTGTACACAAATTTTCAGCTCTCTAGACCTTTTGGAACTGGAGAAGAAGATGAAAATAGGTTTTTAAGGATGTGAGCCCTGTGACCCCATTTGGGGTCATGGGGTCACGAAATCTACAATTTAGAATCCCCATTGGCTAAGGAGTCTGCGCACAACTTTTCAGCACTCTAGACCTTTTGGAACTGGAGAAGAAGATGAAAATAGGTTTTTAAGGATGTGACCCTGGTGACCCCATTTGGGGTCATGGGGTCACGAAATCTACAATTTAGAATCCCAATTGGACAAGGAGTTTACGGACGGACGGATGGCCGGACGCCGGGCCATGCCATAAGTCCATCGGGCCTTTCAGGCCTGATGAACTAAAAATGGAGAGATCTCGGTACATTTTCACCTTGCCGTGGGAAGATGCCAGTTGAACTGACATGGCCGTTCAATTGCATATGTTTTGATACAAAACTGAGGCAGATCTAGGAATTTATTTAAAAGGATGGGGATTGGTTGACATATTGAAAGGGCAGGAGGAGGGAGAGGCTCCGCCAAAAGTTCAAAATGTTACCGTGGAAAATGACAAAACCAAAATGACCAAAATACTCACCTTTATCTTCTTACTCTGAGAGAATTCTTTCCCTTTATTCATGTATTAATCCAATACTTCAACAACTAACATATTTACAAGGCAAAGTTAGCCAAGCTCAACCCCCTACCCCCCCTCTTCCGACCCGACTGTAGTTTGGCAGCACTCTCTGAGCCCACTAACTCTTGTATGGCTATACACACCCAGCAAATAACCCTTCAAGCAATATTGACAGTAACAGGATGAGAGGACTGTTAAATCGCAATATTTCATTAGCTGAAAAACTATGTGCCATATGTAGCAATGAGTTACCAGCCAAAAGCAGAACATGCAGTTATTGGACTCAGGGAATCAGGGTATTAGGTAGATACAAATACACCGGCGTTCTATGTTTGAGCGGATCGGCATATCATTTGCGCGGAAAAAATATGACATTTGAGCGGATTATTTTACTTCGTTTGCGCGGATTAGTTTAACATCTTCCGTTGGCCAGAATTAAATCTGTTTACCCCTGTTCACCATGTAGGAGACCTTTGCAAGACTTCATCGTACACCTCCAAGAAATAATGCCATCTTTTAATGTACTTTCCTGACGGAATCTTCAGCAACACGTGTGTGCATCCGTGCAAATGACATGCCAAGTGGGTGCGCAAAAGATACAGGTTGATCAATCAAAAAACGCGCAAACATAATGCGCCCAAATACACTGATGGAGCAGAATGGTAGACTTGAAGCTGTCACCAGAAATAACAGGCCTCTTGAAATCACACAGTAATTATTTACCAATGACACAAAGAAGTCAAAGGGAAGTTATCTCTTCACTTCAAAACTATCTCTAACCTTAGCGGGTGGAGGTGGTTTCTTTGGTTCAACGTTGACCTTCTTGACCTCTGGTTGAATGGGTTGATCGTCGATGGTTGGAATATCTCCCAGTCTCTCTTCCAGCTTCACTTCCTCCAGATACTTAGAGAGAAATAATAATAATCATCATCATATGAACACTTCTAAATATCTGGTTGTCACCACTCAAAGCAGTGCTGCAGCCAGGATTTCATTGAAAGGGCCCAATTGGCCCCCAACTTTTGAAAATGTGGGTCAATGAAAAATATTTTGAACTTGAAGTTCCAAGATTAATAAGAAAATTGGACAGAAGCTTCTGCTCGCCTGGGTTACCTGCCCGGTCGAGGGAGCAATAACTGCTCGGCTACTTCACCCCCTTCCCTCGAGACGCATGGACAACTGTCACGTGTGCAATGCCTCCCCCTTCCCAAAATAAAAAAATGTGTAGTAAATGATAAATTCGCGACAATTGTGGCACATACGTTTGTAAATAAAGCGCCATGGTAGGCACAATTAGCAGGATTCCCGCAACTACGCAGCCTAGCTACAGCACTGCTCAAAGGCGCTGATGAGCACTAACAGATGCACCATGCAATTGATCAAAGCTTAACAAGTATCCCAATGTCAAAGAGATGGGTAATCAAAACTATTCAGTGATCTGATTGTCAGCAGGAGATTGCTCTCGTTTTGGAACCACAGATGTGGAAGGCTCTGTTTCCATATGTTTTTGATTTACTGATTTGTACACAAAGCAGATGTGATTAAAAGAGATAGTGTCATGATGGAAAGGCTTATAGCTTCATATGGTAGGCAAATCTTTCACCGCATACAATTATCTTTCCTCTTCTAACGTTTACAATATTATTTCATATTTTGTAATGCTGCATAAGCCTGAATATTGACTTTAAAAACAATAGTACTCCTATCCGCTTTTGTTTAAAGTCATTTCACAAAATTTGTGAAGTCCAGCACATGAAATTCCTTCTGTTAATAAAAGGTGAAAATATAGAACGTCAGCTTGTTATGAACTGAACAGAGGTGGTAAGATTAGTGATTTTATGTCACTTCAATTGAAACAGTAAGTTTATCTTGGACTGGTAACCTTAAAGGCGCTGTAACATGTTTTCCCCTTCGAGCGGCCATTTTAATGTGAATACATTAAAATGGCCGCTCGATGGGAAATGGACTCGATTGGCTTAACTGAACCATGTACATACATTTTAGAACTCTTTTTATTGATATAGGAGTATTATTTAGCCATTGGTAACACTTATTTATTTTTTTAGTGAGAGCACAGTATTTCAGTTAGAAAATCGTGCTACAGTGCCTTTAAAACAAATTAGCAAATTAGGTTAGTCCAGGGCAGAGACTAAACTGGCATATTGACCAAGCATTTGGTGTGAATATATGTGCTATATAAATATCCTCAGTATCATTAGGCATATTCAGCTGTGTGCCTTTCAAAGAAGTTATTTACAAGATGGCTACTAACCTGTTTGATGATCTTCTTGGCGGCAAGCTCCTCGTCTTCGCTGTCATCGTTAAACTGCTCCTCGTTATCCTCCTCAGATCCTCCGTCACCTGTAGGGCAGAGAATTTATTTGTTTTGAATGGCTTATTTGATTGTGTTTAGATGTTAAACACTGTCGGTTTAAAATATTTCTTGTTTCAAGGAATTAAATCTGCAAAAATACTTCATATCGGGATACGAAATGGTTCTATAGATTCCTCGCCACAAAATCCAAGGACAACCCGTATAGGCGTGTGTTCATACCAGTTTAGCGCAGACAAAACCCAGCCAAATAGCTGACCATTCACATCATAGTTTTTAAACGGTCGCCTTTCTGAACGTATTCAGAACAAATTGAAAGGATAGCTGTTTGGAGTTATCTGCCTCTAGCTTCTCACACTTTAAGTTTTTGTTGGAGGTCTTTTGATTGGTTGACTAAATTGCATCACAACATGCAAGCATACGGCTGTTATCAGGCGGTTTTGTGAGGAAACCTCCAAACGAGTTTGTATCCCGATATATGTACTATTTTGCAACTTTTATTCCTCGGAAAAATGTCTATTTTAATCAGACTGATGTTAAACAGTTCTGATGATGTGAGGTACTTTAGAGAGCTCCTTTACAAACATCGAGTGGCGTACCACTCAATTAGTTACAAAAATATGATAGTATGTCAGGTATGTTGATAAATGAATATTGCAAATGTAGGAAGGAACCCCAGAAAAGTTGTTTACAAATATAATTTGCTTTCCTGTTTTGGCCACTGGTTAAATAGGCAACCCTGGAATCTGATAAAATATAGTTTCAACTTGAAATAACAAGAGATGTATTTTTGTAATGAAAATGCATTTTCCTTTAATTAATATCAAATAACAAAGTTGAGTTGTTTTTGGGTCACAAAAATAAGGGTCACAAGGATTTGAACTTCAAATTTTGAACTCTAACTTACAAGTGTCAGTGAAAGCTCTTATACTTGTAAAGGTCTTGTTCAATGGCTAAGTTGAAAAATGAATAGTAAAATTGTAGGAATGAACCCTAAAAAAGTTGTTTACAAATTAAAAACAAATTTGTGACTGTTTCTCAGACAACAAGAAAAAAGTGAGCATGGCTCACATATCCCCGCCATCCGCTAGAATTATAGATGTGAAGGTTACTATGTTTAAAAACAGCTTCAAGCATCATAATATTGTCCAAAATAATTTTAGGAACTGACTGTTGTTACAAAATTTCATTCACCCAGATGTTTCAATTACAGATTCAAGGGCTTCATAACTCCATAAAAAATAATATTCGAGAGGATATTCCAGTTTACACACATATGCTATTAATAAATGATTAAACCAAATTCCAATTGAAAGATATTAATGAGGGACATATTTTGAAGGCTTGATATTTGACAACTTGATAAAGGCAAGCACACATTTGTTAAAAAAATAAAAGTAATCAGAAGTGGAGCCATTCATTGGCACGAGCGAGAAAAACTTTTGCTACAACATAACAGGATATTGATAATTAGTTTATATGTTATGTGTTACTATGTGAATATTCTATCATTGCAGATGTTTAATGTTTTTCAGCTGTAAAATTAGGTTAAATAAAGCGCGTTTTCATTTCAAGTACCCCGGGGTAATGCAAAATAATAAGATGGCAGCTAGATGCTTCTGATAATTGTGATATAACTTTCCCTTTAAGCCGCGTTTGATTAGACAACACTCAAGTCGAGTCGAGTGGGATTCGCTAATCAAACGACACAAACGCCACACTCAAGACCGCTAACTAGGTCAAGTGTCGGCTCGTCATTTTTCGCGCGAGTGAGGCGTGTTGTGACATCATCAAAGATGGCGGCCACTTTATTAATGTTAGATTCTTTGAAAAGAAATGTGCAATAATTATTTGATCATTGTGTTATCAATCACTTCCTAATCATCGCTCTCTACCATTTCGTTTAAAATAAACGAAAGGCTTGCTGTGTACACCGCCATCTTTGAAACGCGCTGGTCTTGTTCTTGTCGTCTGATTAAAACAACACTCCATCCTCACTGAGCATGCGCAAACCTAACCTGACTCGACCCCAGTGTTGTCTAATCAAACGCTCTCTTAAATACCTTTGGCATCTTTCTTCTTCTTCTTGAGTTCCTCCAGACGCTCCATAATCTCCTTGTCTTTCTGTAGATCTTCCACGGCCTTCTGTGCGTCAACCTCCATATCCCGCGCCATGGAGGAGATAAGAGAGTTCACCTCGTCAAGCGACAACTCCCGACTAGCGCGCCCGCCCGACACTCCTCCAATATTCTTTGTGTAAGACTTGTTGGGGCCAGACAGAGCCGAGTTCAGGTTGTTACTTCCTGAGGCTTTCCTTGGTGCCACTGCAAAATTGAAGGAAATTTCCTTTTGACATCTTAGTCTAGCATGCTTATCATGGAATAGTGAAAATGATAGATAGAATAGCTGCAGAGTTGTTGCAATATTACTTCTTCCCTTAGTATCATCTTGAGTCTGTAGCCAAAAAGACGACTTATCAAAGGGCAACTGTAACTAAAGATAAACCTACTTCTTGGAGGAGGAATTGGTAGAGCGTCCAATTCAACCAGCATGGCAACCTTCACTGCAGGATTTGCGTGCAGTGGATGCAGCCATTTTGATTATTATTTGAAAACAGCAAAAAGAGGTGGCATTTGTCCACAGGTTTACTTGAGGAGGTTGATTCTGGCAGTTCATACGGATCCACTAAAGGATACTGATGGATACACTAAGGCACAAATATTTAGTGAAGTAAGGCCTAAATAAAATGTTTCTGGTCTTTACAGGCTGACAAAAATGATGTGTTGACGCAATTTCTTTTTTTTTTTACAACATTTTTTTTTGGGAATGAAGAGTTAAACAAACAAAATTTATACAATTATTTATATAAATAAAACACAAACCCTCTTAAACATGTGTTAATATTCCAAATAGTCATTAATCTCACCCCTACACTCCATCTCGAAGAGAGGAGTGACATTTTCTATGTCCAATGTTTTCTGGGGCTAAAAAATTACAGTTATCTGCCCCTTACTTTTGAAAACCTAGAAAAAAAACCCTGAGGCGTGGGTATAAAACTGATGCGGGCGGAAACCAGAAACAAATTTTTTTTTTTGGGGGGGGCCTAAAGAAGAAAGGGGACATATCCACCAAACATAAGAAAAACCAGAGGGTGACATCTTCTAGGAACACGTCTGGGTGGAACGCTTTGCCACCCTTGAGAGTGGCTTTATGATTTATCTGATCCCCATCGTCATCCGGTTTTCTTAAGTTTGGAGGATACAACCCCTTTCTTCTTGATTATAAATTGAATGAAATTGCGTTCCTTATTAGCTGGGGCAGGAGGTTACTGGAGATAACGTTAAATGCAGGTAAAGCGCTATATTATAATATTACAAGTTGTATCCTTCGCACGAGGGTAATACGGTCTCATGTACCATATTTGTACCAGTGACACCGGTACAAAGATGGTACATGAGACTGTATTACCCGAGGGAGAAGTATACAACGTATTTATCTTTTCGTCATGTCAATAAAATTAGTATTATTATATTCATTGCGTTTTGACTGCCGATGCCCGATCAGCTGATATCGTTTGAATGACATTGACCCTAAACGTAAACAAAATGGCGTCACCCGTCTCGACTGAAATGTTAAAAGTCGTATAACGTATTACTACAAACTTTTAAATGCCTTAAAACGAGTTATTCTTTATTTAATTGAGTGTGCAAAGAATGCAAAATAAGATTTGTTTCCCAACAAAGCACCAACTATTGGGAAAATAAGTCTGTAATTAATAGACCCGTAAACAGCTGATCGAACTGTTCAAAACTCTGTACACCGCGTGCATCATTTTATAACGTCATCTCACCATAATGCGACACCTACTCTCAGCTAGGAGCTGTTACTATGGCAGCGGGGTACATGAAATTAGTACACCGTGAGACTGACGGGGTACATGAATACTAATGTAACGACAGTTAGCCAATCAGAAACGAGTATTTTACTGTAAGGAAAGATAAAGGATATGGACAATATGAAGATACACATAAATTAATAATATTAATGAATATAAGATATTTTCTGGGTCAAATAGTGAGAAACAAACCGTTTTTGCGTGGCGGTTCATCTTTAAACCTGACAAGACGATCCTCCACATCTCTGGCCGGGTCAAACTTGGTGTCAATGTGAACCTCGTCACAAATCTCGTTAAGGAGATCGTCAACTTGTAGCTGTTGTGGACGTCTCTCTGGCGGGTGGTAATACTGCAGCAGGAAATATTTGCTTTATAAACTTTTACAGAGGGAACATATCACTTACACGGTAACCGAAGATACATGTACAACGTTTGATCGCCTAGGTTTAAAGGGGCAGTAGTACGTTTTTTTGCTCAAATAAGTCGATGAAATGTATTTGAAAGATTATGTCACCGATAGTAAATCACAGATACATAGTTCTGTAAAGCCATGGGAATCATATTTGTCATTTAAAATAATAAAATGTGTTCACAATAAAATGGCTGCCATGCAATTTTTGCTTTATAGGCAAAACTGTTATTACCATTACGGATAATTGGTTTGTGTAATAAGATGTTTTTCCCTCTAAAGTAAATATAAATGACATAAACTATCATTATAAATGGGAAATTTGCAAAAAAATGTGCTACTGCCCCTTTAAGGTACCTCCTCACAAACTTTCAGCTTCAGTGGTACAACTGTTCTTGAGGAGAATTCAATAATGTGAAAACGCTGAACTAAGATGGATGATGGAACCATTCTAAGATCTATACAAATTTACATTGAATGAGTGAAACGCTTGGGTGGTATCACAGCCTTTAGTGTCGCAAATTTAAATTCTATTATTCTAAAGGCAAAGTTAATCAGCACAACCAAATCGAGTACATACCAAAGTTTTGGGTGCGTAAACTCCTGGAGTGCTTCTCGTTCCCTTCAGTCTAGCAAGTCTCTCTGCGATTTCCTTCTCAGTGTATATGGGAGTTTCTGGGAAAAGAGTTGAGTCAACGATAAACTTTGAAAGTATAAAACACTTGCTTTTGACTGATGAAGTGGGGCCATTTAACGGCACTCTTAAAATTATTTCACTTATGTCATCACTCATAGTATAATTGTAGAAAGAAAGCCAGTCACACCATTGTGGCTATGCATTGTGGTGAAACCTGCGTCAGTAGGTACTAGCGAACCATGGGTGTTATTGATTGATGAAAGTGCCTTGAAATGTCACTGAGACAAAAATCAAGGGGAGGTGATTTAGCGTTGAATGCCACATTCAAGATTATTTTACTTGTATCATAAGGCAAGTATCAGTGTAAGAAGAAAGCTTGCACTACCATTTTGAACCTGCAAGCATACAATGGAATCATTGGTGGCACAACACTGAATTCCAATGAGATATTATCAAAACATATCTCAGCCATAAGTCTAATGGGACTATCAGGTCTCATGTCAGAACTTAAAATCATTTTTATGTCAATAAGTCATTGAAAAATTTTGTTCTTTTGTAGCAAATGGCAAATATAAAACAAAACGTCAAGCAAATATTATAGTAAAACATTGTCCAGTCATCAGACTTTATGTGATTTCCTTGGTGAATCCAGGTAAAAAGTAAAATCTTTGACCTCAGACTTTCAGATTTTAAATTTAGGGAATCAATGATTTTTCTTTCTTGAAAAGCTGGATTAAACAAAATGCATTTCCAATTCTCTGTTTCAGAAACAGGAATGACAATCCCAGTAAACATCGCACAAATCATATAAATTGTCAAATCAAATTCTTACGTCTTTGTTCCCTCAGCTTGTCGAGTCTCATGGCAATATCAGCGTCAACCCGGGAGAGTCCTCGATACTGCTCCGGAATGTTTTTGTCCGATTCCGGAGTGTACGAGTAAGACATTCCATACGTATATGTCACCCCTCCAGTTCGACTCTCCTTCAGTGCCTGCATTCTTCTGCAAAACATCAAAGTATGTTGATTCTACACCTGCTGAATTAGCTGGTATCAAACCATTCTGAATGGCCAATTTACAGAAATATAAGGAAAAATACAGTCGGCCCTTTCAGGACACACCCTGCTCCATCAGCAGGGATAGAAATTAGCACTAGCCCGCTAGCCCATGGCTAATGAAAAAGAAGCTGGGCTAGTAGAGTGTAAAAACTGGTAGTACGAAAGACTAGTTAAAATTTTAGGTGAAATGATCATGGAGATCTATATATTGGATAGCTGGAATAAGTCTGGACTAGTACTTTTAGAAATGTTACTGCATTGAAAAGGTTAATTTTGACCCCTGTCGGTCCCTCTTTGAAATTCTAGTTAATACCAGTAAATGGGAATATGATAATGTTGAAGTGAAATGAGTTAATAATTTGAAATTGAAGGAGTTTTCTGACATAGCAATAAAGCATATCATTCATTAATCATCTGTTTTTACGTCTCATGTCTGTTTGTTACTGGGCTAGAAGAATGTTGGCTGGGCTAGTAAGATCTGAAAGCTACTAGCCCAAAAGGCTAGTGACCATTGATTGAGTGGATACAAATATACTGATGGAGCAGGAAGCGCTTGTTAAAGGCCAAGGTTTGAATCCTGGTGGAGACACCATAACTTTGTGACCTGGGTCTCAGAATGTGTAGTGTCAGTGGGAAAGCACTTGATCCACATTGCACTTAGTCCATACAGCTGTCTAAATGGGTACCTGAACACGGGAAGTACAGACCTATACGATCGCACTGTGCTTAGAAGCAGAACTGAGAGTACAATTCCTTAAGGTTTATAATGTACCGCCACTGAACAGCATTGCATTGGATATCAGACATTAAAATTATCATTATTACTATTATCCACATTGCACTCAGTCCACTATAATGTTTGGGTACCTGAACACGGAAAGTACAGACCTATACCGTCGAAAGGAGCGTTCAAAAGTGGCACCAAAAGTACAAAACTTTCAGGGTAATAGTATGTGAATAACACCTTGAGCATGCATTATGTGTGGAACATTGCGAAATTTAATATTCATATTATTATCATTATCTTGCAATGCAGGGTTATGATACCACCATAAACAGTAATGGATTTGTTGAGGTGAGGTGAGTTGGGGACTAACGCCGCTTTCAAGAGTATTTCACTTATATCGCGGCTGCTAGTATTATGGTAGGGAGAAAGCCTGCATTGCCATGTGGTTATGCATTGCAGTGAAACCTGCGAGCAACACCTGGAACTAGCGAACCATGGGTGGTACTGCGCTGATATTCAGTGTAGTATTGCACCCAAACCTTACTGCATGTAGAACAGTTCTCTACTGCAGACAAAGTTGCCGTGCCCCTGGCGGGATGGATTTGTTGAGGTGTTGTCACTTTTCCTTGATTATCTCCTGTCTACTGCATTATTTTGCTAAAGTATGCATAGAATAGGCACCCACAGCTGTTGTTTGTTATTAAAAACTTGTGTTGATAAATACAAAAGAACACATAGGAAAATTTACTTGTAATAGGCATCTGGGGCAAGTCTTTTTTCCTTTTCCAGTCTTTCTCTCTCACGGTCAGCTTTCCTGCAAAACAAACATGGAAATTTATTCGTTTATCAGTAGAAAACATTATAAATCATGTTTCATGAAAAATGTATGAATAAAATATGTGTACAACGACTACAATCATATCAATACTAGATATGTATAATTTTAATGATCTCTTTCAATTACAATTACTACTTTATTGATTGAATTTTAAATCTGTTTATTTGAAATTAAATTTTAAATCAACTTTTTAAAATTAACAGTAAACTGAAGATAACAGACATTGTAATTATCGTCATCAAATTAATTTGACAAAGTTTAATTTCAACTTCTACATTAAAATCAAAAACCCTTTTTACCACTGTAACACATTAACTGGTCACTGTAGAGGTCTGTAGTGGTGAAAGGGTTAAAAAATGTAAATCTTAACAATTCAAATAAATCATATGTACCCTGTCAGTATTTCATGACATCTGTTGCAAACGTGGTGTTTAGCATTGTCTAGTTTCGGAACTTCGATTGATTTCGGGAGGCATCTACTACAGAATGCAAATCCACAATTTTTGCAACCATGCTGAAACACAAGATATGAAAATTCATAGATAATACAACCAAAGATTACATTTTTTAAACATTTGTGTAATATGTTACATGCCATGGAGATAATATCCATGACATAGTCAAGATATGTTAACTACTGAAGTGCCATAGGACCTAATGTGGTCTTTTCAATTCAAAGCCTTCCTTTGCCATCGAATCATTATATACGGCTCTCAACAACACAAATACAACAACTGTTGATACTCAATTGGACAATGTTATAAAGGGATAAAAATTTGCAAGTCTAAGGTATTGACTTATAAAATTTTACTCCCCCCAAATGTCACCAAAAGCTAGATGAAAATATGTTTTACTACCATACCCATTACTACCAGCTGAACTCTGTGACATGAGACGAAAATCAGTTGTACGTTTGTGACTCATTGACACTTACACATACCTGTTTCAAAGTTTATATTGATTTGGTTTTAATTTGACACCGATCAAAGCACAATTTAGCTATTACCAGAAATCTCATTCAATATAGGAGGGAACTTACTCTTTCTCTGTAAAAATTTTAAATTATTATTCAGAAAGTCAGCCTGAGTTCATAGACAATGTTCAGCAAAAACGGGTTTGCTTGATGGGTTAGGCTCTAACCAACATGGTTGGATTGTAGAGTTGATTCATTGCCTCACATTGAGACATGAGTTGATAAGCTTGTGATGTCTCCTTGAAGACAAGAGACACAGGTAAAGTTGAAATGGGTTGCTGGTGTAGGTTGTGTTGAAGGTGACTTCCAAGCACTCTATTTGGAAGCTTGTGTTAGAAAGTAATCATTTGAATGTGAATGAATTGTAATGTTTTGGGAATCATCATTTTAAATCGAAAAATGTTGATACACATTTGAATCACAAACACAGTGAATAATGTTAATTAATGCTAACAAGAATTTTATATCTATGGAAATACATGATTTCAAAAATATGTATTCTGATACTAGTATTGTGAATGTAGTGGCTGTAATAAATATCACTGTTTAACAGGTTTATTTAGATGCAACTGATGCAAATGATCATGACTGATTGCTATTGTGAATGTGTGTGTTCATTTCAAGTTTGAATTTTGAGGTTATGTCAAAATGAATAAAACATATAATTAAATAGGCCTATAATATACAGTAATGACATATATAATCCATGGTGGAAAACACAATGTCATTCAACTAATAAAAGTCCAAATAAGCACATGTGAAATGGGAATAATTCGCAATCGAACACCGTCGACCTGCCATAATTTCATGATAAATCGTGACGACTATGATGCCTTAGTGATCAAGTTCCAGGAGACAGCTGCTGAGCAAAACTGCCAAAAGGATACAATACCTCTTTTCGGAATATTCCAAAGGTTGTCCCACATCCGTAGCACTGACCCGACGCCATTATTTTCAGTCGCTCTATTTACTTCAGGTAGACAATCAGAAACAACTCAACATCATGAGATGATGACAATATTTCAGCGAGAAGATTTGTTTGGGAAAAAGCTTTCACTTCCGGAACATGCGTCCTTGACCTTGATAGCTGTCAAAATGTTAATATTTATTTCCCAAATTAGATTATACATATCAAAGCAGCAATCCCTACTTTCCAGCAAACTGATACATTGTGTATATCTGGGAGCGTTTCAGTATTCTATCAGACAATATTTTACAGAAATCAATTGTTTATTATTAGATTTTGCCGGCTAGCAGACGCTTTTCGTGCACGCTCTTTGGGTTATTGAAAAGCCCGACCGGATTTAAAACGGACGAAAATTAATATTCTATTTCATACTTATCTAATTTATTAAAACTTTAACATAATAGAAAACTTCTAGATAACCATGCATCAAGTGTCAATTTTCAATTTTTGAAGGTATCTTTAGATGATTGAAAAAGTGCCAATAAACATAAATTAATGAACTCTGAATGTCCAAACATTTACAACAAAAAAACATATATGTCCAATATGTTATAATTTGTGTCATTTATTATCAAATTTAACCGAAAATAACCAGTTTAAGGTAAATCAATTCAGTATAACGAAAATACAACCATTCAAAGGTCATGATCAAAAACCGGACAATGGACCTTGGCTTGCAGCCATTAAGTCAAACGTAATTTTGGAAACTTAAATAAAGTAGATAGGAAGACAGATTTGCTTCTATAGCGTTTAATAGGTCCTATAACGTAAATATCTGAGATAGATTATTAATTATCTTCTACTACACATGTAAACTAAGAGACCGTTTCTTGGTTTCCATTGAAACATATACATTGCGGCCGAGTAGTTATCGCCACTTTTTAGCTGTTTTTCTCGATTTACTTCATTGTTTTAAAAACAAATGATATATGCTTTATTTTGATGATGGATTAGATATCATCAATTTTGATGATGGATTATATATATTTATATATATATAAATAAGATGAGTTGCTTCTCACGTGAAGTAAGGTTATATATAGAAAAGAGTAAACATCAGATGGTTTTGACTGGATCAATCTTCTTTAATACAATACGATGAGCTCATTTCGACCCTTATATCGGTCTTTTCAAGATATATATATATACATGTAGTATATGTTTGATATATTAAACATTTGGGATGAACATGAAAGTCGAGTAAGAAGATATAACCTAAACCAGCACCTATGGTACATTTAGAACCAAATAATATCTCATGTAAATCTGATCATGCATCTTTAATTTAAGCACCCCCAATATTCAAAAGTGAAAAGTGATGTTGTTGGAGCTTACAATAAGTTGACTGAATTAATCACTCTCGATTTGAGAAGGGTAGATTTTATGACAGCTTCCTTCAAAGAAAGATGACTCAAGTTGACTTTTTAAAAAATTAGGACTAAAACTGTAATGGTACTGATTTTCAATCTGATTAAAATCAGATGGTATAATAAGTTCCACTATGTTACGAAGTATTATCCACTTGCAGCGCCGAAAAATAGCTTCAATTCTCATTGCTTTTATTTTTCGACAAATGTGTGCTCGTCTTTATCAGTATGTGTAACATAGTGGAACTTATTATATATTATCTGATTTTAATCAGATTGACTAATATTTTACCCAAAATAAGTATTGTCCTAGAGGCTGTACTACGTAATAAAATTAAGGTTTCAGATGTAAAAGCATAATTTTTTGTTACAAAGTTAACTTTCACACCAAAACGTATTTCATGTTGCAAAATAAGGAAGTAATTTGTTGGCGAAATGTCATTTCATTTTTTTCAACAATTACTAACAAATATTGGTAAAAAAGCTTTAACATTCGATTTTTAATGCGTTGTTTTATTCTTTCAATTTAAACCGTTAATTCAACTCTTTTCTTAGTAGGGTTCTAGCTGTCACCATCTTGGATATTTTGCATTACGTGAAATGAAAACGCGCTATATTGTACTATTGTACTTTTGATAACTAAAGACATACACTGATAGGGTATTCACATAGTAACACATAACATGTAATAAAACTAACAAACAAGTTGCTGTTATGTTGTAGCGAAGTTTTCCCCGACTCGCAGCGCCGATGAATGGCTTCAATTCACATTGTTTTATTTTTCAACAAATGTGCGCTTGTGTTTATCAAGTTTTGAAATATAAAGTCATCAAAGTGTTACCTTCATTATAGTATCTTTCAATTCCACTGTGTTTTAATCATGTATTAGTAACTTATATGTGTAAACAAGAATTTCCTCCAGAATTTCGTTTCCACAAAAAATACCCCGATAGAACCCTCCTTTTAAGACGGGTCTGTAAGGTTGACAATGATCAGCTTTCGTCAGTAGGCCACTTTTTTGGAAATTGTCTTTTTTCAAAATACCGTATTTCCTCTAAAAAGCGCCCGGGCGCTTATTTTTTTCAGCACCCCTTGACCCCCCGGCGCTTATTAGAGGCCCGGCGCTTATTGGAGACCCGGCTCTTATTTCTTTAATAGAACATTGAAGTTAACTAAGGGTGCATTAATCTAATGGTTTAGACCCGGCGCTTATTAGAGAGCCGGCGCTTATTGGAGGCCCGGCGCTTATTTTCTCAACTACTCTTGACCCCCCGGCGCTTATTAGAGACCGGCGCTTATTGGAGACCCGGCGCTTATTAGAGGAAATACGGTATGTGAGTTTGAAGGTTTATAGTGCCGTTACTATAGTGACTTTTGACAAAAGAGCAGGGGAGACCTGGGCAGCTAGGTTTGCACACCATATACACATGTATAGATATTTATTCAGCAAGTCAAGATAAACTGGATACATAAATTATCATTATAAATGTCTATTTTGAAAAACATTTTTTACAAAAAAAGTGCCACAGTCCATTACAACCCATTTGAAACAAAAATTACATGTAAAGGAAAATATCTTTCCGCAATAGAGTTTAGCTTTTTTAATATTCCCTGTGTTTTACTTCCGGGTCATAGTTGAAAATGGCTGCCACAACGTGGTGTAGGTTGAGACTGCTTCTCAATCGTCTTAATGATGTCAACATTTGTCAATCAAGAAGATTATGCAGTACCATAGCTGAACAGGTTGATGTATTATCTATCACTAGTGATATATAAGCTTCATGTTGGGAGATCGCAATTTATTAGATGATGAAATAATCACTTTCAAAACTAAAGTCGATCAAAGTCATATGCTTCTTCATTCATTCAAGTTGACATTCTTCTAATGTACTCTTTCTATGAAAAATATTAAGCTGTGAATAAAACATTACAATACTTTATGGATGAAATTTCAGCTCACACATGCAAAAAAAACTCATGTGGAAAAATTAAAATATCAACATTATTTTCCCTTGACATGATATGCATGCATTGCATGTCCGTCTTGAAAAACTTCCCAAGACAGCCTTGTGTTCAAGATTGCTGGTGCCAGCGAAAATCTGCCAGCGGTTCAATGATTAAGTATAGGCAGTATGTGTGAGATACTGGTGATATTAAACATGGCTCTGGCGTTGTACAGATGGGAAGCGGTCTTTTCGTAGGTGAAACCAGTTCGTAGGAGTGACCTTTCGTAGGTGAAACCGGTTCGTAGAAGGTCTTTTCGTAGGAGGATTATTTTTTTTTAATATATTACGTTTTAGGATATTTCTAAGTGTTTGTTTGTAATTGTTTTACTTTATTTTGTATAAATAGTGTCTTTTCACATTAAATTGTGTCTGTTTAGTCAGTACAGGGATAGGGATTTCTGTAAAAAATCGATACTGGACTATAGACAGGACTGGGGATAGCGGGGACTGCGGTGGAGTTAGCAGGGTCGGTGACGATGGTGGAGACTGGGGGGAAGCTGGCATTTCTTACAGGTGAAGTCCATCTCTATCAGTTCTTTGGCTAGCTGACGGTAAGTTCCTAATGAGATGTTTTGATTGTACATTGCATTGTCGGCGACTTACCCGTTTCATCTTCAGCGGCACCAGCTAATCTTCTAGTCGTTGCTGATTAGTCATACTTACCAGATTACTTTATTAAAAACAACATCACAAAACAAATAATATATATTTAATACCAATCATGTTTAAATAAACCTCATCTCCCGCGGCGTATGTTAGGGATTCACTCGCTATTTAATACAATATAAATTGTTGAATAAAGATTATACTTATCAGATTAATTTATTTATTAAAACAACAGACGATCATAAAAATAACAAATAAAGACTGCAAATCTTGTACATAATACAATTTAATAATCCTCCTACGAATCGACCGTTTTGTACTCCTACGAACTGGTTCCTCCTCCGAAAAGACCTACACCCGTACAGATGTATCCCTGAGCCTCGTTTGCTTGATCTCATTTTAATCAGATCGAATATGTAACATTCATACCTCGTTCATCAATCTGAGTACTAACTGTAATAAACTTGTGTTTGGTTCAATCACACATTTATTCTGTGAGGATCGACGTACACAGGTGTCTATGGTGGCCATACTGCCTAACCGGACTACATCTAGCAGATGACAATGTATTCCTAAGCATCAGCGGCATGTATCCTAAATAATCCTTATATGGAAAGCTACTGGGAATATTGTGCGCTAGTATTTGTGTTGTTATATTATTGCACTACCCTACAGAGGTTATGTCAAGTTACCTTCCCTGTCACCTGTCGCCTTCAATAAATTCAGCCAGTCAGAGGCCTTCTTAGATACTGCATTGAATGTGGTGTTGGTGTATGTCAACTTAAGTTGGTCCGATGGCTTTCTAGTCCCGTTGCTGTTTGACTTGAGTAAAAGGCACCTGACATGACATTCATTGTGCAGTACTCAGATCAGAAACTCCACGAGGTACGAGTGTTACGTTCGATCCGATTTAAATGAGATTGGTTGCTGGACTATCACTGCTCTTATCGTTGCATAAAATAAATCAAAATTTGACTTGAATGTCATCTTGAATTATGACTTATTGTGCCATTCATTATCATAATCTCTGAAAATGGTCATGACCAACACTACCTTATACTCTCAGTTTAATCATTTGTCAACAATTTCATGTCATTATGTCAACCACAGCTGCTGTTGTTTTTGCAGATTGAAGCTCTTAACGAAACACTACTACTTTAAAGTAATACAACATTTAATCATAAAATAGTTTTTGAACTCAACTGTAACAAGAACTGAAGTTGTATCTCATGATCTTAACAATGGGATGTCTTTTTCTCTTACAGCAAGGAAAAATAGAAAGAGAGAAGAGATTTCCTGACTATGAAGTATCAACAGAAGGATTTGAACACGTTGAAAGACTACTACCAAAGGAAATAGTTCCAGATCCACCTCAACACACTTCCTATCCCACCCCTTCAGGATGGGTGCCACCAGCTGGTAGGACATGCTTTTGCTTTAATCAGCTTTTGATTTGATCAGGGGTTGAACAATCTTTTCAATGTCAGTTAGTCATGGACTTAATGACGTTTTTCAACTACCAGTAAGTCACAGAGTAAGGTCTGGAAGTACTATCACTTCCGTAGTTAATTGTTTTGAAAAGGAGGCCAGTCACTGATTTAAAGGAAAGTTCTATCACCGATCTATCGGCAGCATCCGCCATCTTGGATTCTTGGCATTTTGTGAAATCAAAACAGGCTATATTAAACCCAATTTTAAATTTTTGTAATAATTATTCATATATTCTGATAGAAAATTCACAAAGTATTGAAAGTAACACATAACATATCATAAAACTAATAAACAATATGCTGTTAGGCCGCAGCAAAGTTTTCCCCACTCTCAGCGCAGATGAATGGCTTCAATTATCATTGTTTTTATTTTTCAACAAATGTGCGCTTGTCTTTATCAAGTTGAAAAATGTAAAGTCATCAAAGTATTAACTTCATTGAATCATTAATATGTTTCATTTTGACTGTGTTTTAGCATATATGTTTAAACAGGAATATCCTCTCGATTTTCGTTTCCACAAAAAATACACCGATAGAACCCTCCTTTTAAGGACTTAGGTGAACTTTTGAGGGGATCAAAATTTGGTAACTGAGTGACCTTGGACTTTAAGATTTTTCAACCTCTGAAAACTCTCAAGGGGAGAAAATGCCTCTTCTTTATATGGGGGTTTTCTGGGGCACAATGCAAATTCTTTAATACTTACCTTGCTCCACCTATACATACAATCTAATCACACAGACACACCCTAATCACACAGACACACCCTAATCACACAGACACACCCTAATCACACAGACACACCCTAATCAAACAGACACACCCTAATCACACAGACACACCCTAATCACACAGACACACCCTAATCAAACAGACACACCCTAATCACACAGACACACCCTAATCACACAGACACACCCTAATCACGCAGACACACCCTAAGCCTGACAAAGAATACATATGAAGAGAGTGGCACATGATGCATACTAAATTTTATGGGGCAAAATGCAATATCTACAAAAAAATATTTTTTTACGTCTTTGTTTCTACATGGAGACATGAAGTTTTGTATTATTCCTCTTTACCAGCCCTCAAATAGGGGTGGATGTCCCAATGAAAACTTGAATGCTAGGAAGCTCAGTTTAAATGTTCAGGATGTCATCTGTGATGGATGGACACAAAATCTTTAATTCATTTCTCAACTCAGCAAAATAGGAGTTTGCAGGGGGTTTATCCTAAATCCTGGATCTCTTTACTGTTTATGGTAAAATATTCATTTATTATCATATTAATCTTGTAATTCTTTTTCAAATGAGCCCAATTTCATATCAATAGCACCAATTATATTAAGTTTGGCTGGGGATATGCATGTGCAAATACAACTTCCCAATGCAAGACATAACTCTTGCCAGTCTCCATTACTGGCTGATTCAGGCCTTGCAGTATTTCCTTAAGACCTTTGTGCTTGGAAATCCGGGGCTACTATGCATTTCCGGTGCAGCGATCCACTATCTTGACACAACAAAGTGAGGGAAATACTGCAAGGCTTAAATCAGACAGTAATAGAGACTGGCAAGAGTTATGCTCACCCATCCAGTGAGCTGCGCCTGTTGTTGCTGAACTACACGTTGGCTTTGCGGCTTTGTTTCAGATTTTGCAGAAACTCCAAAGTATTTTGTTCAGAGGACCAGGAACCACATGCTGCCAGTGTATCTCCAGACCACCTACGGAGGAACTCGCAAACTGGTCATGATCAGAAAGGTTCAAGGAGACATCTGGGTAAATAGTTTGCCTACCATTATAAACGTTATTTGAACCCCCTGCCTATAAATACCCCAAATAGTAGAAGCACAGTGGTGTAGTGGCTAACATGCTTGCCTTACATGCAAAAACCTGGGTTTGAATCTTAGTGGAAACACTTAAAAATTTTTGACTTGGGTCTCATACTGTAACTGTGTTTGGGAGTTTTGAATATACAGTGGCAGATCCAGGATGTTTGGATGGGCAGGAAAATTTTGGACCCCCCCTTTCAAAATTCCTGGATCCGCCACTGATACATACTCAAATTACAAATGTCACTAGCAAATGCTAGCCATTCACAAATTACTTTGTGTCCTAAAGTTGTTGAAAAGCACTAGTTAATTGGTATGATAATTATAGTAATACAATGAAATCTTTCCCGTTTTACCCACACTACTTTGAATCTTATGAACCTCCCAAAAGTGGCAGTCAGTGATTAAAGGGACACTGCGTCAAGGATGAAAATCAGATTATGTGTATCTACCAGGGATGCAGAAATCGGTCTATTTGCCGGACATGTCTGATTGTAAATCCAGTTTGACCGAATGGAAAATTTACCTATCGGACATCAGTTGACCGATTGCAGAAAATAAAAGGAAAAACTAAACTTACAAGCATTAAATAAAGGCAAACGGCCCTGCTTGTGTCGGTCATAATTGTTTATGAAATTGAAATATGTTGATCCAGTCAAGAAGTCACATTTATTCTTCACAGCATGAGGCACAACGTCAATCATCATTATCTTCAGTAAATTATAATTGTCGGCAGAAAAAAACACTTACCATTTGTTATTTAATTGAAATTTCCAGTGTCATTTAGTGACTGAAAGATGTGACCCATTTCACAACATTATTTACGAAAAAGATTTCATTAAAATCGCATTGTAAACAAATTTTGTCAAAGATAAACATTGCATGAACGTGTGGCTTCACCGTACCGGTGATTCATGAATTTGTTACAGATTAAGATTTTGCTACTTTGAATCTCGATAAATTTAATAATGTCTCGGTCATAAAACAAAGGTAACATATTGTAACAAATATGATAGATCAATATCGATGTATGGTTAAGCTATTATACAAATTCAAAATAAATAAACCTATCAAAAACTGATAATTAGCAATATAATTTCACGAGACGTTATGTAGTCAAACACCGTTTGTATGACGCTACGAACACGCGATTGCATTTACATGATGACACACGTTATAAAGAGGTATGCTAATTTAATGACTCCAATTTCTCTTGTGTTTACATTACTTGTTTTTATTTTATAATTATTCATTTACAATTGCGAAATATGGCTTCAAATAAAATATAAAAGTATTCTTATTAGAATAAGTTCAAATTCGTAACTACATCTTGAATAGGAAATAGTCGTATGGAAAATAGTTGGACCACGTGCTCTGCCGAGTTGTGAGTTTACGTAAATTATATCGCTATTGAAAACGAGTTCCTTTGAATTTAAATTGATTATTTAGAAGGTACATATCATTTGGTCCATGATTTGAACTTTAGATGAACTATGTGCAATTAAATTATTAGAATTTTCTCGTCTATCTTGACGCAAATTCGCTTGTAGAAAACTCGCTTGTGTAAACTCGCTCAAACTAGCACTGTCGGTAAATCGTAGTTGGTAAACATTGATTTTAAATTATGAACCATTTTATGCATGTTAATGATAAATAAATAGTTATCGTTAATTGCTTTCGTGTTATGTTTAATAGTATGCAATGAATTGAAGAACCAACAAATAGTAATACTTTCTGATACTTTATTCATAAAAAATTGTTTACTTCCGGGTTCGTCTTTTTGGTTCAAAGATGAAATGTCCGACTGGCAAAAATTTGAATCTGCATCCCTGGTATCTACCTATGCTAATTAACATGTCTTCTAACAAGTCACAGACACCCAATTTCAGACAATTGACGTAATTGGTAATAGCAACTACTGCATGTAGACAGTGAAGTGAACGTAACTCGTTAGCCGTCACTCTAATCAGCTTAGTTAGATAAAGATGAGACTCATTTTTATCCTTGACGCAGTGTCCCTTTAACATTTGATGTCATTGCCTTAGAATTTTCCTAAAAGGATATATGGTTTAATGTCAAGTTTATTTTCTTGCAGGCATTTGAAGCTGAACTTCGTGAATATCTTGAAAAAATGACTGAGAAGAAGATAGTAACACAGGTTCATGAAGTTGGAAAATTTATACGTGTAAAGGGACTCGTCCAAGACATGGTTGCCGATTTTCTTGTAGAAAAGGGATTCTGAGCCTAAGTCATTTCTTGTAACATTTCTTGTAACATTTCTTGTTGCTGTTAAAATCTAATTTCTATGTGTGTGCGCTAGATCTATACCTGTCCAGATAGGGAACAGAGTTGTTACTTCATAATGATGTATGCGTGAGATATTTGAGTAAAAGTTCATGAACATATACAGTGATTTTCTTTATTATTACCACTCAAAGCTCTGAGACTAAAAGTTACAATGTTATGAAACTTACTCTAGGAATCTCTATAATGTGTAGATTTCCCTTTGTTAATTTCAGTAATGTATCCTCACAACCAAATTCCCTATTCAAGGCAAACTTTTGCGAGTCTCCATTACTGGCTGATTTAAGCCTTGGAAATTGGAGCCCACTTTGCATTTCAGGTGCAGCGCTCCAGTATCTTAGCATGGAAAAGCGAGTGAAATACTGCAAGGCTTATATCAGCCAGGAATGGAATCTGGCATGAGTTATGCTTTGCATAGAGAAGTTGCCTCGCAGCTCATTAATTTTCTTTTAGTTTTTAAAACAAATTCATGTATTAAATTGAAGCATTCGTAAAATATTAAATAACCATTGACTCTGCGAGGTCATTTTCTCCACTTAAACAGTGACTCTTTGATGGAGTCAGGTTATGAGAAATACATCAAGATCATTAAAGTAGATGTACATGTTAACCGTTATTACTAGGTATACATAATGAGGTTTAAATCCTATATCTGAATTATTTTATTTTGCCGTTTTCATGGAAACATGCATCCTCAGTTACCCATGGTGTTATATATGCTCCGTTACTCTCCACTATATCACACATGGGAAACCTTATTAGGAAAATCTGTACTTAAATTACCCGCCCTTGGCCGGCGTGAGCCAATCAAACTGCTACGCAGCTTGGACCTGCGAACCAATGACAATTCATATCACTTCATTGCAAAGCACGGGAGGTCATTTTGTTAGCCATCCGTCACCGGTTATCTCCCTTGACCATATCTGTCTTATCCTATTGAGCATTTTCTTTGGTTACTGACTTTGTCATGCCGGCCAAGGGCGGGTAATTTGAGTACAGATTCTCCTGATAAGGTTTCCCTTGGGTGATATAGTGGAGAGTAACGGAGCATATATAAAACCATGGGTAACCGAGGATGGGAAACATGACTTAAGCATTGATTCAGTGAGGAAGTAGTAAAGCTCTCTGAAGATGGATGTTTGTTCTGTGAAAGTTGAAGCATATCACAGGATCAGTATGAGGATGTAGAGCTTGCTGCTCGCCATATGTGTTATGCATTACACAAGAAGAGGATAGTATTCCTCAATGACTTAATCATTTGACATTTTAAATCTAGTAACAATAGCACAACTATTTATGCACTTGTGATGCATGTACTAAACTCTCTACACTGACTACAGTATGAGAGGTGCTTCTATTCAAAGGAAGAATTTTCCGAAAGAAGAAGAAGATGGCGTGTCAACCATTGTCCCTAGATGTGGATTTGTTTGGTAGCCCTACATATGAATTATTTTTTATGCATTTTTAATGGAATTTTGAATAAGTGTAATATTTGTATCTAAGCTCCTGCTACAAATGGGTATATGAAGTTTTAGCTCATCAGGAAACATGGGCTTCTCGCATGGGTCGTTGTCGGGCGTCCTTCCGTCATCTGTTAATTTTTTACATTTTCGACTTCTCCAGAACAACCATTTCACTCCTAAAGCTAAAATCAAATTATGACAGCATTGTGAAATGGGTTACCTCCCTTTCATCAGATGTTGAGATGTTCAAGCTTAGAATATTAAAAATTATTTTTGCGTTTATTCATTTATTCCATGATTGAGATATGTAATTCCAACATATGTTGGGTGCGGGATAGCGCAGTGGTTAGCGCGTTCGGCTTCGGATCAAGAGGTCAGGGGTTTGAATCCCGCCAGGGGCACGGCAACTTTGTCTGCAGTAGAGAACTGTTCTACATGCAGTAAGGTTTGGGTGCAATGCTACACTGAATTTCAGCGTAGTACCACCCATGGTTCGCTAGTTCCAGCCGATGCTCTCAGGTTTCACCGCAATGCATAGCCACATGGCGTTGTGGGCTTTCTCCCTGCCTTAATACTAGCAGCCGCGATATAAGTGAAATAATCTTGAAAGCGGAGTTAAACCCCAAATCACCTCACCTCACCTCCAACATATGTTGAGATAACTTTATTCTCCTGACTTTTGATGTATCATCTTTTCAACATACAAAAAATATATATACCAAAGTCAAGAAAAATAATCTTTGTCTGTGGTATAATCTAATTTGGGAAATAAGTATTAACAGTTTGAAGCAAATATGTTTTGATTTCAGTTACAAATTTAAGATATTGAGGTGATTCTTTTTTCAAAATAATGATATCGTCGGATAAACTCATTAAAGTACAAAGGGTGGTTTTGTACGCAAATTTGAATTGCATAAGAAATAAATAATAAACCTAACGTAACTAATGTATACCACACCATGTACTATGGTCTCATGTAATCTAAAAAAGCGTAGTAATTGCAAGATATATAGTAAATACACTAGTAAAGACTCCAGATATGAAAGCTTGGCAAAACTCTTTAATACTTCTCCTTCGATAAAAGATAGAATTGAGCGTGTGCTCTTTCTGACACTCGTGCTTTATTCACCTCCAAGTTTGAATTTCAAATTCGCCTTGAATCACTGACACAAGAAAGCTTTCTGTCTAGCAGTCCTGCATATCTCACGTGAGGCATGACATATTCATTCTTTTGAAAGGGAATAGAAGTAAAGTCTTTCAAACGTTGACACGTCATTACTACCTCACCAGTATTTCGAATTCCCCAGGATTAGAAAATTTGGATCTGTTAAACTAGTACTGTTTCTATTGAGAGGCGAGATTGTAGAGCCATTGGTCGACAGTGAAACTATACATATCCAAACAATTGTTGCATACAACATATATGCCGAAAAAATGCTGTGGCAATGTTACGATTTTGGAATAAATCTGAAATCATTTTGAGTTTAAGTCTTAATCAAACACTTCTCTATAATTTAAATGTGTCATTATAGTCATACAGACCGGAAGTCAGTACGCAACTTTTAGATGTATCTTGTTTGTTTAAAAATGCTGATTCTGAAGGTTCGTACTGCTGTAACTAGTGATTTTTTGTTGAAAGGCACTTATAACCAATGAATTTTATGTGCAGCTGGCCAATGGAGATTCTAAATTGTAGATTTAATGACCC
This sequence comes from Gibbula magus, assembly GCA_936450465.1. NCBI lineage: Eukaryota > Metazoa > Mollusca > Gastropoda > Trochida > Trochidae > Gibbula > Gibbula magus. The sequence goes on along the minus strand of OW388291.1, from coordinate 23,731,667 downwards.
CTTGGCCCCAAATGGGGTCACCGGGGTCACGTCCTTAAAAACCTATATTCATCTTCTTCTCCAGTTCCAAAAGGTCTAGAGAGCTGAAAAGTTGTGTGCAGACTCCTTGGCCAATGGGGATTCTAAATTGTAGATTTCGTGACCCGTGGCCGCAAATGGGGTCAGAGGGGTCGCATCCTTAAAAACCTATTTTCATCATCTTCTCCAGTTCCAAAAGGTCTAGAGAGCTGAAATATTGTGTGCAGACTCCTTTGCCAATAGGGATTCTAAATTGTAGATTTGGTGGCCCTGTGACCCCCAATCGTTAATCACAGGGGTCACAATCTAAAAACCTATGATTTGCTTGTTAACAATGTATACATACTTTTCTCGTACGTCACACCTGTCATAACTTGTCGAAACAACGTAACTCAAGTTCCAAAGATTTGATTGGATAGCCAATGTCCTCTCAGTTCCGACCAAGTTGAAACGGAAGTACTTTGAATTGAAAACAAACGCGTAACAGTTCATTTTGCAACTTTATATGCTAGACATAAACGTCAACAGTTTGGCAATGCTTTAGACATTAATCTACACTTGATCATTATGCAACATGAATATCGAGAATAGCTCAACAAAGGCTCCATATTTAAAAACAGTTATATGGAAACCCAGATACATCTGGCAGTAGCACGTTTTATCGCTGAAATAAGTTGATGAAATGAATTTTAAAATAATGTCACCAATAGTAAAAAACCTTTTCCCTTTGGAAAATCAAGTTTAATAATGAGTGTACATGGTCCCGTAAAGCCATGGGAATAGTTTGTGTCATTTGAAATAATAAAATGTGTTCACAATAAAATGCATAGCCACATGGCGTTGCGAACTTTCTCCCTGTCGTAATACTAGCAGCCGCGATATAAGTGAAACACTCTTGAAAGCGGCGTTAAACCCCACCTCACCTCACAATAAAATGGCCGCCATGTAATTTTTGCTTTATACGCAACACTGTTATTACCATTACGGATAATTGGTTTGTGTAATGAGATGTTTTATCCTCTAACGTAAATATAAATGTCATTAACTATCATTATAAATGGGACATTTGAAAAAATGAAATTTGCAATAAACGTGCCACTGCCCCTTTAAATAGTTTCCAATATTACATGACAATATCATGTAACCAAGAACGTCATGAACAGCTTGGAATATGCAGATTGCCAAATCAAAGTCAAATACATTAAAGATCTGATGAAATGCATTTTTCTCAAGAATGACAGATGATTACCTCTACGTATATTGTACATCAGAATCAATTGAGCATAAAATTGAGACAGTATACACTTGCAATTGATAATTAAAACGATTTTAATTCACCCATTTAAACACTAGCGCAATCAGTTGGGCGATTCATTTTGTAAATGCTCACTGAGGCGTGACTGTGATATGCGACAGACGGGGCCGGCTAGACAGCTACTCCGCCGAGTCTCGTTAATTAATTAATGATGATTATCACTGCCGCTAAATGAATTTATGAGGTGTATTACATCGCCAAAAAGACATGTTTATGTAATAATTGTGTAATTGTCATCTGCGGAATTACCTAGTTGGATATCTAAACATTTGATATATGGGAAATTAAGATGGTTTATTGAAGATTTCTTTGTGAAATTAACAATCAAAATGTTGCGAAATTACGTTGAATTATGACTATCGCCGAAAATCAGATTCCTCCTGATACGTCACAGAAGTCATCCCTTCAGGGGCCACACCCCCGCAGACTTTCATTCTGGTCGCCGCGGCTAAATTAGGCGTTTTTTTAAAAAGCCGTATTTAAGTAATTTATGGACCTATTTCAGAAATTTAAAATCGAGCAATTGTCAACTTGACATCCCATTTTAATGAATCCGATATTGACCATATGTCATTTCATCTATCCTTTAACTCTGCGTTGAGATGTTGACCGGGCGTCGCCTCAAGAAGTCGACCTTTTGAATATACTAAAATCTCTCTCTCTCTCTAAAAAAGTTTGGGTGTTGTTTTAGTACATGGGTAATACCCTAAGCGATGTTGTTCCAACGTTGAACACATCGCACACCGTGTTCATATTCACTGAGATTAATGGAACAAAATTTATGAAGTGAACATATTTCAATTATAAATAAATAAATAAATAATGATATATATATAAGCATCCTATCTGTTACATCTCTTCTAAATGTAATTTGTGTTGATCTAGCTGTATGTATATATTATGAACAATGTATGTATTATGTATTTCAGTGAACAATTGGATTGTAAAAAAAGCTTACATGAATAAAGATTGATGCTTAAAAACTTATCCAGGATACAAAAGTTTATACATTTATTTTCTTATCATTTTATATTCCTCAAATGTTTTAAATGATCAAATCAAACTGTATATGCATAATGTGGTTCCGTGTTAATCATTCTAAATAGTACATATATAATAAATTGATAAAATGAACATGTCTATATATGTATATGTATATGTGTATTTAATTACGTACCTTTTTATTATTTCTGTATACAATAATGTTTTAATACACTCAAATAAAAAATGTATAATACTATGTAACTCTTTATTTTATGTTTCAATGTATATTCTATGTGAAGTGAAACACTATTTACGTGGCACGTTTTCTCATTAGGCGTGCTCTCATCCGCATAATCCGGATTATCATCTTCTAACAACATGTCGTCGCGTCTTTGTCTTTATAATCCAACTTATATTCCTGATACATCGACAAACTCACGACATCGACCTTCTTCTTCACTCGGGGGCGGGATGGCACAGTGGTTAGCGCGTTCGGCTTCGGATCAAGAGGTCCGGGGTTCGAATGACGCAAGGAGCACGGCAACTTTGTCTGCAGTAGAGAACTGTTCTACACGCAGTAAGGTTTGGGTGCAATGCTACACTGAATTTCAGGGTAGTACCACCCATGGTTCGCTAGTTCCAGCCGATGCTCGCAGGTTTCACCGCACTGCATAGCCATATGGCGTTGCGGGCTTTCTCCCTGCCATAATACTAGCAGTCGCGATATAAGTGAAATACTCTTGAAAGCGGCGTTAAACCCCAACTCACTCACTCACTCTTCTTCAATCATTCGTGAATACACGACTGAAGGTCGACGTCCTGAGGCTCTTCTCGTGCCCTTCGATGATGACGTCATGCCGATCGCGAGTCGACACTGTCACTGTCCGACTATTCTCTCTAACGTAGGCCACAAACAGTCATAATCCGTCGATTGTTTCAGTACATCCAAACTTTTAACCTTGGTACTGTTGCTTCACTCTTTCTGAAGAGTGGAATAAAACTTGGAACCGGTATTATCTAATGGTATCTTTATCTTTATTCAATACTTAAAGGCCACATTCCTGTTGTGCGTTATACAAAGGTACAGCACAATCTAAAAACGATAAATGTTATTAATACGCTTATTTGTTATGATTCTCTCATCTATTTCATTGTACATAGCAATATATACTCAATTACATCACGAGTACAATTTATTTACGACGTGAATTTGTCTGTAGAAAAGGATATCTGTCATAATAGAATTCTTTGAGATATATTCTGCTTAATTCATTGTACAATTGACACACACGCAAAAAATGAAATTCGCTTTTTGGGACATTGATATTACATTATTTACATAATCTATCTTCTTTTTTTTATTTTAAAATATTTGCCTTTTTAATCCGCAAGTCACGTGACGAGAATCGGCAACGTGATAAACTGTATTTTTTAAATAGTAACACATGATAGATAAAGCTCAGTATAAATGTATGGTTTATAGTTGAATAGTAATAAAATTTAGTGGAAAGGGAAAGTTTGTTAAGCCAGTTTTGTTGTAATATATATCTTTTAGTCTTTACATGATTGAACTCATAAAGGTTGTTGAAAATTCAACGTTCTGCTCGTTCCACATGTGATTAAAACCTGTTGTTAATAAAATATTTTAAAAACCCGTTACCCATTTTTTTTGCTATTTTGGTCATATAAAATCATCATTTCATAACATTTTTGGGTAAGCGATAAGAAGGAATACTTAAAGGTCTTAGCCAGTTTGAGAAATTGTATAATTCTCCGACATTCTGCCACATTCTCCATATACCATTACATTTATGTGCTCATTTTAACCCCAAGAAACATTTTACATGCTAATATATGAATTCTCTCTATTTGTATATTGATATCCCCAGATTTCAGCCCCGTATACCAGAATTTGATTAACATTTACATCAAATATTTTGAAAAAGGATGCTAAAGTTAAGTCTCCAAGTACTTGTAATTCAAAAAATTCCTATAAGCACTTTTTGTCTACTTAGTATGGGTTATCCAAGAAAGATGATTAGAAAAATACACACCCCGGTTGTTGGATTCTATCAGATTGCCTTTAAAATGCCATTTTCACGTCTCTACAATTTAGTTCCTTTCTTGAAAGTAATTATTACTTTTGTTTTGTCCATATCCACATTTAGTTTATAGTGTTCACAATAATTTTCCAGTTCAACAATTTGCTTCTGGAAACCTACAACAGTACAGGGGACTAGAGCAATGTCGTCTGCACATAATAAAAGGAAGATTTGGAAACAGATCTGGGTGTAACTGGTTTCCATTGCGTTTTCTATTTGCATGGATTCTTCATTGGTAAAGAAGGAAAATAGAAATGGACCAAGTATACAGCCTTGTCGACCACCAATTTGTACATTAAACTATTCTGATATTTTAATTTTTATTCCTAACAGAAGCTTTCAAATTCTCATGCTGGTTAATAATATCGTCATTTTACTGCTCAACCCACCTATTAAATCCTTTGAACCGAATCAAAAACTTTAACGAAATTAATTTCTTGACAGTCGCTTTACTAAATACACGTAAGTAAGTCAATACGTAAGTCAATGTTAGTGTATGGCACTTACGACTATCGTAGCGTTAAGAGACCTTCGAAAATATGGGTCCAGATCAGTATGTGGTTTTGATCTGTTATTTACACTGACGTTCTCATTGTAGCATTCACCGTCAGCTTTGAAAATAGTTTTAAAGTGCTCGGACCAGTCAATAATGTGTATATTGTTTTTTTTCTATATTTTTGTATCCAAACGTTTTAATTCGTACCAAAACTTGTTTATTGATATTTGAGTTACTGATATGTTTTTCAATAATGTCTTGTTTTCGTTTATAATAGTCCAATCGTTTTTGTTTACACACATAATTGTATATTTTTCTTTAAATGTTATATTGATCAAATGAGTGTCTGTCCTATTCAATGCTCGACAACATTCAGATTCACATTTCTTGCATTCATCGTCATGCCAATTATTGACCTCATATCTCATATGACCACATCTCCTTTTCATATCTGAAACAACCATACATAGAGCCTCTACAATAAATCGATACTGATACTAAAAACTATAGACATATCTGATATTTCCTGTACTGGATCTGACAAACTAGTTTGCCGGAAATGTTCTAGTTTATCATTAGGCCTAAACAAATGTTTCTGGTCTTTACAGGCTGACAAAAATGATGCGATGACGCGATTATTTTTTGAATGAAGAGTTAAACAAACAACATTTATACAATTATTTATATAAATAAAGCACAAACACTCTTAAATATGTGTTACTATTCCAAATAGTCTATAATCTCACCCTACACTCCATCTCAACAGAAACGAGTGACATGTTCTCGAAAACTCATTAATATATATAGAATACTAAACGACGTCCCGTTTGATTACATGTTTATTTAACAAGTGAATGGCTTGGTATTTTACCGATGCCATTCACGAGTTTCATAAACATGTTATCAAACGGGGCCGAGTTAAGTATTTTATTTATTACTCAATGATGTAAATAGCGCTGAATAGCAAGAAAATCGTTGTTAGCGACGCTCACTTGTAAATAGGTTACCCGCTATTGCAGTCACGCTGCTAACATTGTGACGTCAAAAACTTGGACTGTGGTATTAAAATCGACAATAAGTATTCTATTATACGCTGATGACATCGCTGTAATTGCTCCTACTGAATAATCTCTCCAACGTATGCTGGACTGTATAGCGATATGGTGCTCCAGAAGGCGGTTACAAATCAACGTAAAGAAAACGAAAGTAGTTCACTACCGTACCCCGTCTACACCTCGGTCGTCGTATCCATTTAAAATAGGAAAAGATGACATTGAAGTAAGCCACGCCTACAAGTACCTCGGCATTTGGTTACAAGAGCGTATCGATCTTAACTTTACACCAAAGGAAATCGCAAAGTCAGCAAATAGAGCCCTTGGTGTTATAATATGTAAATTTAAATCGTCTGGTGGAATGGCGTACGATGTTTTTACTTCATTATATAACAACTTGGTTCAGCCAATACTTTCTTATGGAACCGCTATATGGGGGACAAGAGAATATTCATCAATTAATGCAATACAGAACAAAGCCTGTCGCTTCTTCGATTTCTAGCTGTTGGACGAAACACACCGAATCTGTCTGTACGAGGTGAAATGGGTTGGACGGCGCCCTCCACAAGTCACAAAATTGAATCTATTACGTTCTGGCGCAAACTATGTATTATGGACTCTGACAGAATCGCTTGTAAAATCAACCATTGTTCAAGCAAGTGTCGTAAATCATGGCATAACAAGATCAAAGACTTTTTGAGCTCGCAATTTACATTTAATGACATATATGCTATTACAGATAATGAATACTTATATGTTAAAGACTGGCTTATATTGAAGGATCACAATGACTGGCTTGCTGGGCTGTGGAGTTATCATAACCTTCCGAATGGCAACAAACTACGAACATATCGTCTTTTCAAGCACACTCTATCTGTAGGGCATTATGTTGCATTATGATCACATCGAAGTGTTTTCAGCAAGCTGCGATGCGGATCATTACCTCTTGAAGTTGAAGTCGGACGCTTCACACGGCCTGTGACCCCATTGGATAACCGTATATGTAAATTCTGCAACAGTGATTCAATCGAAGACGAGGTTCATTTTCTCGCTGAGTGTAGTTTTTATAATAATATCAGAACGGAGCTTTTTAATAAACTCAGCGCCTATGACACGTCATTTAACAGTTTATCACCAGTCAATAAATCAATATATTTACTTTCCAACAGGATTCATATCAAATCCATCGCCGCAACGGTATACAAAATGTTTACTTTTAGAAATATGAGCCATTAATGTTATATTTTACTATTATAGATGTACTATTTTATTGTATGCTATTACAAGTACAAACTTTTATGATATCTCTGTTGATAATATTCTATTTATAATATGCATCATGATGATTTTAGTGTCTCACAGGTCATCTTGGCCGGACACTTTTATGTGTGTGACACTTAAATAAAATATTTTTCTTTTTCTTCGTCAACCAAAAACGACTATGACGTCACGCGCAGATTATGACGCTACGGCAGCACGCGGTGGTTTCACACATGTGTGTAACCAACTCATTGTTATTTAATGACTGATCTCACCAAGGTTGAGTAATAAAGTTAAATAAAGGAGCAGACGATATGATATGCTGTTGTTACCAGTAAATGTAAAATCACGTACACATGTATTGCATGAAAATTCTCCCTTTACTCCACTTACGTCAATGAAAACATTGTGTTGTGTTCCTGCGACATGTTTAATAATCATTTTATACATATAATCTAGGTATTAACACAATTATGATTTCTTTCTTTTGAGCATGGGTTTATATAGGTTTTCTTCTAACCTGACACTGAATGTTTTGGGTAATTATCCCCCGCCACAACGAAGTTGGCGGGGGATATAGAAATGAGCTCCGTCTGTCCGTCCGTCTGTCTGTCCGTCTGTCCGTCTGTGCGTCCGGGCTTTTCCATTCCGGCCTCAAACTTAAAAACTATTCAATATATTTTGCTGAAACTTTGTACAGGTATCAACCAAGTAGTCTAGATGTGCCTTTTGCTATATAGAAATTTGATCACTTATGAGTTATGAGTTATAACAATTTTCAAGAAAGTAAATGCATTATATATTCAAAATGCATAAATATATTCAAAATTCCTACATGGCGGGGGATATGGCCGACTCTGTCTGCTTGTTTATTTTCATATATTTTGATATACCGATCCATACACTTTTTATAGATTCACTACGAACATTTTAAGATTCAGATCTGCTTTTTCTAACACGTTTTCTAGCTTTTTTAAACAATTTATTAAAAGGAGGGTTATATCGGGGTATTTTTTGTGGAAACGAAATTCGGGAGGGTATTCCTGTTTACATATATATGCTATTAATACATGATTAAAACAGTCAAATTGAAAGATAGTAATGAAGGTAATATTTCAATGACTTTATATTTCACAACTTGCTAAACACAAGCTCACATTTGTTGAAAATTAAAACAATGAGAACTGAAGCCAATAATCGGCGCTGCGAGTTTGGAAAATTCCGCTACAGCATAACAGCAAATTGTTTATTACTTTTATGACATGTTATGTATTACTATGTGAATAGTCTATCAATATATGTATTTAGTTATTAAAAATTGCAAAATTAAGTACAGTATAGCGTGTTTTCATTTCACAAAATGCCCAAAAATCCAATATGGCGACATTACCCTCCCTTTAAACAATTATCCAACATCCTTTTCCAAACAAGGGGTTACTGTATTTGTGCACGTATATGCCCCATGGACAAGACATATACTTACGTGCAAAAGAAACGTCCCCATACAAAATACAAGGTATTTCAATCCAAGGGCGATAAGTACGACTAAAAAGGCGTTGCATCATGTCTTCAGAACCCAACAATACTGAATATTAATTTTCAAAACATCTGTTTATATTTCTGAGAAACACACGTTTTAAGAAATCGTCGATTTTGGAATCTAGGAGATAGGAGCGTCAAAAGCGATTTTAGCTTGCTTTGTGACGTCCTACAGTAATGATGCGTCGACAACTTTATTTTTGTCGAAAACATCTTTTATTAATAACATGTCTACATTTAAAATTTTTAAAACTTAAATACCAAACATTACGCCCCAAAAACATATTGAAAATGCGATTTTAGCACACCATGTGTATTTGAACGGACATAAACATAAAAGTATTCTACTCTGAAGTATTCAATTGTGTATACTTCTGAACAAAACATCAAACATCAATATTTCAGTTAATATTTTTGTTGGGACTTTTCTTTTGCACATGAGTATAGTTAAGTTTAACTTCTATAAATGTCGGAGCTTGTCGACAGCATTTATACAACAGTTCAACTTGAACAAACTTAAGTTCAAACTTTGCAATTTAAGCCAGTTTTAATCAGTAAATAAACTTTTGAAAACTCTGCAAAAATGTACAGTGTATGATAAAATAAATGTTTTGTATAGTCTTAGATCAGGCGCTAAGCTCCGCACACAAAAATACCGCATCACTTATGTGTCACCACGCGCAAAACGTAGTTCACAGGAAACATGATAAAATTATTTAATTTCTGGTTCTAACATTCTGTATTAACCCAACTTTCAATAAAACTACAAATATAATCCATGTTGTGAGGTTTTTAAAAAGTCTAATCGAGAAAAGAGCATCTGAAGCAGTATAATTATTGCGCAATGATAAAGTAGTCCCGCAGCTTATTTTGTATAAACGTCAGAGTAAGAAGGCTGTCAATCTCGTGTTTATGAGAATGTAAACCGGTCACATGACCTTTTTTAATCCAATCAGCCGAGAGCATATCGCTTAAATTTCAAAGTCTTAATTTATTCTGGAATTGTTGTAAAATGGTTGCCCCTCACTTATCACCATCTTTGACTCATTATGGCCTTCAGCTTCAGATTATTTCCCAGCTGATCAGCAAAGGGATTAATCTGCTCTTTGAGTATTCTCCTAAGCCTTGTTTCAATGGGATCGTTGTCCCTCATCATGTACGTCTCTGGATTCTAACTATAATCCTATTGTTATACGTTGTTGATGTTGTCTCCATCATAGTGTTGTTCTTATAAACTTGTGATATTAATTATTGTCCGACTGTGAGCACTGTAAAGACATAGATTCCCTGTTTATGTTTCCCATTACAGCAGGAAGTTAATATAGTGGTAAGCAATGTGAGCTAAGGGTTAATGGTAATATGAAGAGTCTTAATGTATTTAAGTCAATGTAAACTGTCTAGCCTGAAGACATTCTGTTTGACGCGTACATTAGGACTTAGAAGCCAATAGCAGCATTCAAGTTTGAAGCACGGATAAAGAAGGTATAGCAGGTTTATTTACACCAGAGAGACGACGATGGCGGAACAAATATTGTTCATAGTTCTGTACACCGTCTTTGCTGTTCTGGTTCTTTTAAGCAACAGCATCATCATCATCGCCATCGTCAAGTCACGGGAACTCCATCTCCCCACATTATGGAATATTGCGTTCATGGCGGCCTGGGATCTTGCTGTTTCAATCCACGTTCTGGTGTTCATTGTGCCCTCTAAGATCCTGAATGATTTTGCGTACGCGGATATATACGGAAGACCTGCCTCAGCGCTGTTGATGTTTATTATGACTCAGAACATTCTCAACATCATGATCGCTCTCGTGGATAGATACATTTCTATCTGTTGGCCTTTGCGTTACCAGCAACTCATGTCCGCGAAGAGATTCGCTTTTGCAGTTACCAGCGGATTTGTTCTAAACCTTGTTCGTCTCTGCATACTCCAAACTCAAACAAATGATGCCGTTTACAACAAGGTTTTGGGTGTCTTTACTTCCTCAAATTCGATTATGAAAATGTCTGTTTTTGGAGGATTTGCTCTGATAACATTTAGTATCGTCCTTGTTCTTCTCATTAGAATTCGTCTGGAGCTGCGCAAAAAAAATACAGGAAGACAGCAGGATCATTCAGCACAGTTCACATACACCATGTACCTATCAACTCTTGTCTACATTATGTGTTACATTCCAGCAGCAATCTATTTCGTGGTCAGTCTCATAACGGAGAAGAAAAGTGATATTATAATGCAAATAGGATTAACTTGCATTTTGTCCAACAGTCTGTGGAATGTGTTCATCTATGCTGCAACATATCGGCCTTTCAGAGACGCTTTCCTGAAGCTGTTTTGCCCGACCATCTTCAGAGACCGTGCAAGACGTGAGCTAGGTGTCCGATTTCACAGAAACAGAGTCAGTGTGTTTACAGTGGAGGAACACAACTGATTTGCTTTTAAACAAAAGAAAGTACTCACCTCAGTTGGTTTCGATTTATTAAATATTTAAAAGAAATCAGATGCATTTGACTATGGCACGACACAATAATACTCATCTGCAGTAGTTTGAAGGAATTAATTGGTGACTGTGTTTACGTTTTGGTTAAACTACCTTTGTTTAATGAAGACAGGGCTAAGAAATAACTTTTACACCGACACGAAGCCTGCCGTGTTTAAAATGTTTTAAATGTGTGCAGAATCAGGCAGGTTTATTAATTTTCACATAGGATATGTTAAAAAATTTAAAAAAAAACATGTAGAAGTATTCTTTGATTGCTGACTAAACACCTTTACTTTTCAGTTTTAGATGATGACATCGAAAACTTGGAATATTTGCAATTTAAAATCAAACATGATAAAATCAACGAAAGTGAGTTCTTTCTTTTGACGAGCAGTTTACCTCCCCGCAATGGAATGCCGCGGTATGCTGGACTTTGGTTAGTTATATTTATATAGGCCATACAATATATTCATTGGAGTGATTCATCCAATCCTTTCCAGTCCAACCTCGGGGTGTCGGGGATTTTCTGATAATTGGCGTTTTAGAGTTCCAGAGTCAAGAAAAAGAGAAAGGAACAGGTCTGATCACGGTATGCAATAATTAGGAATTCGTGTGCAATTTATGGAAATGGAGCTGTACTTGTTGTGATTGGGGGTAGATTCAAATCCAACTTCTCTCTGATTAGTGTAAATTTTATTAGTGCTGTAGACAATTTATATTTCGTTTTCTGTCTTAAATGTATGACAATTCAAATACATGTCCCGTCTGAAATATAGGGTTAACCCCTTGGATTCACTAAAGGAAATTTTTATTTCGATTTCTGTCTTAAATGTTTGACATTGACTGAAATGCAATTCAAATAATGTCCCGTCTGAAATATAGGTTTGAATTGGATTGACTGAAGGAACATTCAACTTTAATTTTTGTTTGAAATGGTTCAAATTAATACATTTTGAGATGCAAGGACATTATGGTGAAATTTTTGCTGTAAATGTTACATCACCCTTCACTGTCAATTTAACAAAAATATATCAAAATGATGTATCCTTTTTTCTAGTTGTCAAATGACCGTGTTTAAAGGGACACCGCGTTGAGAATAAAAATCAGATCATGTGTATCTACCTATGCTGATTAACATGTCTGCTAACAAGTCACAGACATCAAATTTCAGACAATTGACGTAATTGGTAATACAAACTACTGCATGTAGACAGTCAAGTGAAGCGTAACTCGTTAGATGACACTCTAATCAGCTTAGTTAGATAAAGAGACTAATTTTTATCCTCGACGCAGTGTCCCTTTAATTCATGGACTGCGTACGAAAGCCTGATTTTACCAAACAATTAATATTGAAAACTACGGTAGACACATGTAGATACACAGATCAAGTAGGTGCAAGCAGGCAAAGGATACGCTAGGTATCACAAACTGATCATGATGATTAATTTTTTCAAAATGTAACTTGAATTTTGATTGGTTCATTCATGACTTGGACAGATCTCCTGTTTTAGCTAAGTCCCATATATGACGATTTCAAGTTAAACTATGTTATGTCACACGTGAGAAAAACATATGAAATAGAAAATCATGGTCAATCAGTGTTTAATAGGCTCTATTTAAAGTACTTTATTTGCAAGACGAAGCAGCTTGCAAAAGTTGCAGACTGAACTGCGTAATGACTTTGACTATGACGTCATTGACGTAATGACGTCATTGCAACCTTATCTTGCATTTTCACTGATCACGAGTTTGCTAGTTCACACTTTACTAATTTGTTCTCATTCTGCGACAATATTTAAGACATCAACGAGTTGTTTATCATTTTTTAAATTATTTTCGGTGATAAAGTTCTCACATTTAATACGAATCTTAGTAACAGGAAACGTAAGAGGTGTAGTATTTAGATCTGCGCTCCTTGAAGGTGTGAGCCACTTTATGAATAGCGGATCAGTACAACTTCTATTCTACAGTCTACTCTTGGGCTCTTGGTTTTTAATGTTTACGCATTAAGGGGGCAGTAGCACGTTTTTCGCTGAAAAACGTCGATGAAAAATAATGTCACCAATAGTAAAACACCCTTCTCTCTTCGGAAAATCAAGTAACAAAATGAGTGTACATGGTTCCGTAAAGCGATGGGACTCGATTTTTGTCATTCGAAATAATAAAATGTGTTCACATTAAAATGGCCGCCATCCAATTTTTGCTTAATACACAACATTGGTATTACAACTAAGGATAATTGGTTTGTGCAATAAGATGTTTTACGCTCTAAACTAAATATAAATGAATTAATTTTCATTATAAATGGAACATTTCAATAAATAAAATTTGAAAAAAACGTGCTACAGCCCCTTTAAAATGATTTTGGGTAAGAATAATATTAAATTTTTTTTTTTAATATGACAAGGCTGACTGTTCTTGAAACGCAATAGTGAATAGCAATACTTCTTAAACTCAGTCTTAATGCGGAGGCTACGAACTAAACGTTCAAAATGTTTTAAAATATGTTTTAACCAATCGTTTCCTTGATATTATCATTAGTCAGTTGTGTTTTATTGTTTTGTTTGACCTGTTAAACGTTAGGGTTGATTATGGTTTGTGTATTATTGTTTTGTTGACCTGTTAAACGTTAGGGTTGATTATGGCTTGTGTATTATTGTTTTGTTTAACCTGTTATGCGTTAGGTTTGATTATGGTTTGCGTATTATTGTTTTGTTTGACCTGTTAAACGTTAGGGTTGATTATGGTTTGTGTATTATTGTTTTGTTTAACCTGTTAAACGTTATGGTTGATTATGGCTTGTGTATTATTGTTTTGTTTGACCTGTTAAACGTTAGGGTTGGTTATGGCTTGTGTATTATTGTTTTGTTTGACCTGTTAAACGTTAGGGTTGATTATGGCTTGTGTATTATTGTTTTGTTTGACCTGTTATACGTTAGGGTTGATTATGGTTTGTGTATTATTGTTTTGTTTGACCTGTTAAACGTTAGGGTTGATTATGGCTTGTGTATTATTGTTTTGTTTAACCTGTTAAACGTTAGGGTTAATTATGGTTTGTGTATTATTGTTTTGTTTAACCTGTTAAACGTTAGGGTTGATTATTGCTTGTGTATTATTGTTTTGTTTGACCTGTTATACGTTAGGGTTAACTATGGTTTGTGTATTATTGTTTCATATCGTAAACTATTGTTAATATTGGCAACGTTCATATTACACGTTAATTGAAACATCTGTAAGTGGACAGACTATCGAACTTTTCATCTTTTAATTGTGTTTAAAAGTTCTTTTGGCAGCATAATTCTTTTATCTAATCAGATAATCATATTTTGAATGATTGATAAATCGGACTTGTAGGTATTGTGTTTATAAGTATAATCATGGATGTGATAATAAACATTTTTGTTATGAATGGTTGAAAACATTATCAAATAACTGTACTTGTTACATGGGTGTTTCGGCGATAACTATATGATGATTTAAGATTAAAGTTACAGTAAATTGAATTGTTGGATTGTGGAATTTTGGATTTTGAATCCAATGCGACCATGTCAATTCAAATATCCACCCATTCCTTTCATTGGCATTTTCAAAGTGTAGAATATCAAATGTTTTCAACAAACGGTAACACTCCTGTCACTGTAGTTATACCCCCGACCTAAAAAGGTCGGGGGTATACAGTAATACCAATGATTCCGTCCGTCCCTCCCTCCGTCCGTCCGAAGACAATTTTTGTCCGATCGATTACAGAAAAACTATTCATCTCATCCTTTCCAAATTTTGTACATGTCTTCTTCACCACTAGGAGAGATGCAGTGCGAAGTTTAAACCGAATTGGTGAATTTTAAATTTTTTGGCGAATTCTTATTATATTTAACTAAGTCAAATTAGTTTGGGTTTTAACGCCGCTTTCCAGAGTATTTGATTTATATCACGACTGCTAATATTACGACAGGGACAAAACCCGCAACGCCATGGGGCTATGCATTGCGGTGAAACCAGTGAGCATAGACTGGAACTAGCGAACCATGGGTGGTACTACGCTGAAATTCAGTATAGCATTGTACCTAAACCTTACTGCGTGTAGAATAGTTCTCTACTGCAGACAAAGTTGCCGGCCCCTGGCGGGATTCGAACCCAGGATCCCTTGATTCGAAGCCGAACGCACTAATCATTGCGCTATCCCGCCACTCACAATCACAAATGTTATCATCATTATTGATAGTAAGTTGACCTTATCTTGAACCTGAGACCAATCGTACATTTATATACAATTTATAGAACAGTAAAGTGTAACCTGGAAATGTTTATAGTGACATTAACAGATTCAATAATTGCCCATTGATAATAAACTCGGTTACTCAGCAGAAATGTGGTACAAGACAGGAGTAAACTTACCACTCAACATTTCTGATAATAAATAAAAAAAATAAAAAAAATAAAAAATCCACGATAAAATCAATTAGGAGATAAATATTCTGTGTTTGAAAATCAGAGACATGTTATACTGGATTGATAGCGAGTAAATTTAAAATTGAAACCGAACGCGGTGGAGCGGCGCTAAAATCAGAGGAGGTTCAATCCAGAATTGATCACGTTTGATTTTTCTGGAGAACCAATCAGAAGTATCCAGCAATGTCATGGTAGAATCGGTATTCATCACTTCTGTTTAGAAGACTTCATAATATCTTTTTGCGCACCTAATCCACCAAGACAGACAAGTTGAAGGCGCTGAGAGATAATATGCAGAGACACAATATTTCACTTATATCACGGATGCTAGTATGATTGCAGGGAGAGAGCCAACACCACGCATTGCGGTGAAACCTGCGAGTAACGACTTGAATCGTGCGAAACATTGGCTGTACGGCACTGAAATTAATAGCATTGCACCCAAACCCATCCTAGGTTACCCAGGGTTTTATATATGTTCCGTTACTCTCCACTATATCACCTCTGGGAAACTCTATCAGAGAAATCTGTACTCAAATTACCCGCCCTTGGCCGGCGTGAGACAATCAAACTGCTACGCAGCTTGTACCTGCGAGCCAATGACAAGTCGTATCACTTTGTTGCAAAGCACGCGCGGTCATTTTGTTAGCCATCCGTCACCGGTTACCTCCCTTGATCATTTCCGTCTTATCCTATCGAGCATTTTCTCTGGTTACTGACTTCGTCACGCCGGCTAAGGGCGGGTAATTGTAGTACAAATTTCTCTGATAGAGTTTCCAGGGGTTATATAGTGAAGAGTAACGGAGCCTATATAAAACCCTGGGTAACTGAGGATGACCCAAACCTAACTGTGTGAAGAACAGTTCTCTACTGCAGACTACGTTGCTATTGGCGATGCGAAGCCGAACGGGAACACTGCGCTTGTGCTATCCCGAGTAGAGACACAATACTCTAATTTGATCTCTATGATAGCGCATTATTACTTCAAACCAATGAATATGACCACATGTAATATTAGTTTGTCCCGAGGATGATATAACTGACGCACGGTGCATATAAATATATGTAATAACCTAGATATCGTAGGTAAAGGTGAAGACGAGTACGTGTTAGGTAAAATAAGATGTTTATTAGTTTCAGTTGTGAAATCAAACATTGTACTTAAATCTGTCCTTATTACCTTACTTAATAAATGTACTTTGAGATATTTGAGAAATTAAGAGGTTTGAAAAATAAATCAATGTGGTCAATACGCAGGTAGCGAAACTGAAGCACAAAAGAAACGTCACCCCTCAGTTGTTTTTATCATATGTATAATTTTCAATGTCAAATTTCTCGAGTTTTCGACGTCGTATTAAAAAAATGAATAGTTTGGGAAATTAGTCCAAAATATAAAATCAGTCAAAGAATTCTTCTACGTGTATTTGAAAAAAAAATCAATTGAAATTAAAAAATTCACAACAAATAATTTTTATAACACACAACAGTTCATCGATATGTAACACTTACTCTGTGTGAAAATCAAAAAATTTGCCTCGTCCTGCAATTAACGTTTCTTTTGTGCTTCAATTTATTTACTCTTCAGGGAGAATACTTACATTGTCTATGGCGTCACGTTATTATGACGTCACAATACTGAACGTGTACAGGGAACTGGTGTTATTGTTACACGCTGTATGTTTAATGATGGACAGTGGTTTTGAATTAAGAAGTCTTCATTTATTTTCGCATTATCGGATGATCAGTTGAAAGCTGGTAGAAGTGAAAAACGCTGATTTTCAAAAAAATAAAATATCAAGTTATCATGATATAGATCATACCATACGACACTTTATCTATATTTTCAATATGAATAAATAATGAAAACAAAACGGGGTCTTTATTTTCAAAAAGGTACATAATACATATGTGGAAGGCATGTGGAAGGTCAAACAGCCCACTCGACTATTGGTGAAAACCATTTAAACTAACAAAGTTCATATCTTTAGCATACAAAACAAATCAAGTATATGAAGTTTAAGGGTTTTCCACAGTTGTTCAAGTTATTGTTCATTCATAGTGTTCACAATGAAACAGTGTAAATCTTGTTTCCATGGAAAACAGCATCACATAGAATTTCTAAAGATATATAATCCTCACATGTCTGACAGAGATCATGATTAAAATATGGATTAAATTTGATGAAGCCAACACGCACAATTCAGGAGAAAGGCTTATACGGAATAATCATATGGAACCATTCTCCAAAGATTAGGAGATGTTTCTTTAGAAAGAGAAACGATAACAAAGAAAACCTAACAGTGATTCATTTTGAAGGAGGAGCTTGCTGACACGACAGAAACCATGGCAACACTTGACTTTCTAATTGGACACATGGAAAGCACCTAACACAATGAGTGGTCACAAACAGACCTTGAAGAAGTGGACCTACCGTGAAGTAAAATTGCCTACCGAAAGTTTGTTCACTTTCTTAGTGCAAATACCATGTAATTTGGCATGTCTTTGAAACATTGTATGAACGCGAATACTAGGCCGATCGCTTTGCACCTTTGAATTATAAGAAGAGTGTTTCATAACATAATCTGATTTGATACCTCAGAGAAAAAAGTTTGGCAGCTCTTTAAAAATTTGAAGTGACCAGGGGTTTATCTTTTCAAAACTACAGTTTTTTAAAATTATTTTCTTCGGTATAATATTCAGTAAATGATCAACTGTGTCTAACATACATCATATATGTTCTCTTATACTCATACACTGTATTCGTGATGAAATTGTTCTCATTTAATCGATATGGAAACTTTTATTCGAAAATTGAGGAAATTTTAATTTTTCAAAATTTCCATTTTATTATGCCAGATTTCATAAACATGAACATAAACATGTTGGAGAAATATTCTTTTCCATATGGATAAATGATGATTCATTGTCATCGTATGCTTTGTAATTTTATTTATGTAAAAATGAACGACAATTTACATGATATGTGCACTAAGATACACATGTATGTGAACAAACTTTCGGTAGGCAGCTGTATATTCACGATCGTTCGGTCATATTTGAATGTTTAACAGAAATGTGTGAATGGCAAATCTTAAATCAAGCTGTTAAAATCATATCTGACCCAACTCATTATTTACATAAGGAATATCACATCCTCCCTTTAGGCCGTCTAAACTGACTTCTTCTTCTTCTTCTTCTTCTTTATTATTAAGGATTCAGCCCTTTTCGGGCAGAATCCTTATTGTTATTGGCGTGTTTTTTAAATTTTATTCAACGGATCTTGTAAACACGTCTTTTGCCAGAAGGAATGCAGCTATTGCAACCAAACTTTGTAGGTTGATAGTCCTCACCATGTAGTTTTGCAGCGAAGCTTTTGGGCCCAATCAATCAAGCCATTAAAGGTCCAGTTCGATTCTAAATTTCGATTTTTAACATGGGATTATTTTTCAAAATGCACCCAGAGACTTGCAACTAATTTCAAAAGATCCGCAATGACCTTACGAGAAAAATGTAAATCGCGGTGAATCACGTGGTTGAGCGGCCATCTTGGATTTTTCAATTTTTTAAAATTTTCTGACCCCATGTACCTTTGCGGAAACACCACTCCGAAGATATTGGTACCTAAGAGCTAAATCATTTTTATAATATATAGCTGAAACATTGGGGAATAACAAATTTGTTCTGTTTTGAGCGAATTCCTAATAATTTGTTAACAGTGACCATTCAAAGTTTGGTGACTTTGAACACTGACCAACTTTAAGGGCGAATATTTCATAAACCTGGAGGTTTTGATGCAGGATATTTTCGGGACTGCTAGACAAAAGCTTAGTGTACATGAATCAAAAATAAAATCGATCGCGTACAGTTATTCCCGGGCGTGAGAAATGGTAGAAAATGACATGAAATAAGAATGAAGATATGTTCAACTTTTGACAAGACCAAACGCACGTTTGGTCAAATGTGCGTAGCCCTCATCACAAGGACATAGCAACGAGCAACAAAAGCTATGTTTTGTTTTAGTTTCGTTTCGTTTCGTTTCGTTTCGAAAATTCTCTCGGGTTGGTGTGAAAGCTCCTTTAATGCAATTTTCCACTTCAACTGTCACACTATTTCAACTTTAAAACAAGCACGCCCTCTCATCTGGATACTTCAGACATTGTGATATTTAATTCTGTTGCAGGATTGCAAAGGAAAAGTTCACAAACACCTTTTGCTGCCAAAAACACCTGTCATCATCAACGTTTCACCTACGTTTTGGACTCTAAACTAACTGCATATTGCCTTCTAAGGCCTCACTCACACCCTCACTGACAACGTTTCTAATCTATTTTTGATTTCACAATGTTAAGGATATTGCTTCCAAGGACTACAGAAAGGAAATCACAGGCTGACTCATTTTATTGTCGCTGGCGACTATATTTAAGTATTCAGCCCTTTGGGGCAGAATCCTTATTGTTATTGGAGTGTTTTTTATTATTATTTTTTGCACCGATTTTGTCTCAACCACTTTCGCAAGAAGGAATGCAGCTATTACAATCTCACTTTACATGCTGATAGCCCTTACTATGAAGTTGATCCTCGCAGCATTTGGACCAAATCGGTTCAACCATTAAAGGTTCAGTTTGAATCTAAATTGAGATTTTTAACATTGGATTTTTTTTTCAAAATGCACCTAGAGACTCGAAACCTTCTTCAAAAGATCCGGAATGACCTTGCGAGCAATAAAGTAAATCATGGCGAAGTCGTCAGTCACAGGGTTTAGCCGCCATCTTAGATTTTAAAAACATTTTCAAATTTTCAGAACCCATGTACCTTTGCGGAAACACCACTCCGAAGTTATTAGAACCTAAGAGCTGAAACTTTATTTACATATAGCTGAAGCATTGGGGAATAACAAGTTTTTTTTTTTTTAACGAACTCTTAATACTTTCTTCACAGTGACCTTTCAAAATTTGGGGACTTTTAGCAATGTACCAACTTTAAAAGCGAATATTTCATTAACCTGGAGGTTCTGATGCATGATATTTTCAGGACTACTAGACAAAAGATTAGTGTACATGAAACAATAATAAAATCGATCGCGAACAGTCATTTTCGGTCGTGAAAAATGGTAGAAAATTATATAAAATAGGGTTTCGAATTTTTTACCTTTTTAACAAAAAATCAAATGCACTTAGAGACTTAAAACTTTTTTTAAAAAGATACCCAATAACAGTACACACAAAATGGTAAACATGACGAATTCGTAAGTCATGTGGTTAAGCCGCCATTTTGATTTTCTTTAAATGTTTTTGATTTTGACATGTTAAATTTGGGTCTAAAGAATCCCAGAGACATACTAAAGACTCGCAACTTGTTTTAAAAGATGCTTTATAACTGGACAAGCAAAATATGTTACATGGCGAAGTCGTAGGTCACGTGGTTTTGACGCCATATTGACTTTTAACCGTTTTCTTCCGATTTTAAAATGGGGACTATTTCAATTAATGTTCTAGAGACTCTCTCAATCAAATACAGGACGGAAACACAAGGAAACCCTGTTCTTTACAGCATCTTTATGATGAGCTTGCTCATTGCAGCATAAATCTTCAAAAATGACATATGTATGCACAGACATACGCACAAGTGTACCAAACCCTCATCATAAGGGCATAGTTACGGGCAAAAAAGCTTGCTTGCTTGGTTCGCTAAGCTAAGCTATTTTATATTAATTATGTAAAAGGGGCTGTTTAGCTTTTGTACCTTAAGTCAGTTTGACTCGAGTCGGTGTGAGATCGGTTGATGAAATTGTGAACTTTGCCTGTCGCACTATTCTAACTTTGAACATGGATTCCCTCTCATCCGGAATGGTATCATCCTCGGTTACCCATGGTTTTATATATGCTCCGTTACTCTCCACTATATCAACCATGGGATTGGCTCACGCTGGTCAAGGGCGGGTAATTTGAGTACAGATTCCCCTGATAAGGTTTCCCATGGGTGATATAGTGGAAAGTAACGGAGCATATATAAAACCATGGTTAACCGAGGATGGAATGGTATCGACATTGTAATATTTAGTTTTGTTGGAAAATTGCAAAAGCTAAATTTCACAAACACATTTTGCTGCTGCAAAAGAAGCATAGCACCATAAACGTTTCTCCCACGTTTTTGACTCAAACGAACTAACTGTTACTTTTTAAGGCCTCACACGCTCAAAGACATTGTTACGCCTTTCTTTTTCATTACACAATGTTAAAGAGCCATCAAGGATGTTAGTGTTTCAATTTTTTGGAAAATATACTTATAACCTCATTCGCCAGAGAAATCTTTCATCTACAACATGGCATATGTTAAATAATTTTCATATCACGACAATATATTGCAATTTGGTTTCAAAGAGAAGTACCACTTCAACTAGCACGCGCTAAGGGTATCTGACGTCATATAAACAGAATCCCCTTTTTTGCGTAATACGTACTGCACAAACAGTTAGCGCTTCCGAAGCATGAAGGCTCGTCTCTAGCGCAAGTCGCCATAACAACCCATGTGCTGCACGTGCTGCACGTGTCTCTCTTGCAAGTTACCCTTGTCACACATTACTGAATGTGACGATTGCTTTACAAACAATGTTTCTAAATGTCCTGAGAATATACATGTACACATTATTGCCTGTTTAATGTACTTTTTATTGTGATAAGACCAGCACATTATGAATTTTTTTTACTCTCATTAATTATAAAATTCAAGAAAAATACCTAGTTGGGTAAAACAATTATTCCAATATCTGTAGCAAATACATAATTAAATGAAATGGTAAATAAATAACTTCGATTTCTTTCATTGCTCATAATGTTTGTTATTCTTTCGTGTCTTTGTTTACTGTTTGTGAGCTAGACCATAATGCTTTGCGCTTGAAAATAATAGACTGGATCTATATTTAGACTGGAAAACACCTTTACTAATTAATGCACATTCTCGGCTTATTTTAGGTTGAAACAAATTGGGAAAAATTAAGTGTATTTATTTCACGGAGATAGGTTATTGGACAATTTTCGAAATGTTCATCAACATCCTTGATTGCTCTTTTATGATGAATCATTGTTTGTTAGGCTTGTTACATGTAATATATATAAAGATGAGTTGCTTAGTAAGGTTATAAATTACTAGAAATATGTGCATGTGATGCACTGTGATGTCCCCCGCTCCAATTTTCAATCAAAACTAATCATCTAACCCTTACTTAACAATGCCAGAGGAAAAAAACAACTTTACTCTAATCGAAAAAGGTTACTCTATTAGCATAAATCAACTGCACATAAAAAAGGGAAACTAGATGGTAATTAATCTTATCTTATCTATATCTGTCATAAAGAGATCACGGCCCTGATCTACAAGAAGGGCTCAAGTCACATAATTTAAAATATCTCATGAATTAGCTTTGATAACGACTTTGATAACGGAACTTATTGAGCAATGAGCACATCAACATTTCTTAATAAATGCAAAATTAGAAACATGGTGACTTGAGACCTTCTGGTTTTAAACCAACTTTCCAATGCAAGGCATAACTCTTGCCAGTCTCCATTACTGGCTGATTTAGGCCTTGCAGTATTTCCTTAAGAAATCTGTGTTTAGAAATCCAGGCCCGCTATGCATTTTCAGTGCAGCGATTCACTGCCTCGACACAAGAAAGCGAGGGAAATACCGCAAGGGTTAAATCAGCCAGTATGCAGACTGGCAAGAGTTATGCCTTGCGTTTGGAAGTTGGTTTTAAACAGGCAACACTATGTTTGAAATATGAAGAACGAGAAATAAAAAATTCAGAATAGCCAAAGTAGCAAAAGGCACCACTCTATCACTAGGTCTAAGCAAATACAAAGTTTGGTGAAAACATAATGAACGGTTTCGGAGATAGAGGCCGGAAAAGGTCCCTACCCTCAATACGCACTAAGTTCAAAGTGTTTCCATGGAAACCAGAAATTTTTTTTCAGAATAACCAAAATAGCAAAAGGCACCACTCCACCACTAGGTCTAACCACATACCAAGTTTCGTGAAAAAATATTGAACGGTTTTTGAGATATGGTCCGGAAAAGAAAGCATTTCGGAATGACGGAATGACGGAAGGAGCCGAAAACAATATGTCTCCCGAAATTTTCGGGGGACATAAAAAAAGAGTAAACATCGGATAGGTTTGACTGGATCAATCTTCTTTAATACAATACGATGAGCTCATTTCGACCGGTGAATTGATCTCTTCAAGTATGAAGAAAACCAATATATATGGATGTATGAATGTGTAGATACTAACATCAAGCAAGAGGTTATTCAGGTATGGTTAACACATGGACGATTGCATATTTAAATATGAACAATGACTGATTTGGATGTCAATACACTGATGTGCTAAGATGTTGATCATTACAACATTTTATTGAATTGTATCTGATGTAGATCCATTGCTAACATAGTAATATGACATGTTACAAAAAGTCAAATAGTAACACAAGGGCATGTAAAGCCGAGCACAAAGTTCGAGTTCAAGTACAACGATCAGGCTACTATTACTATAGACTAAATAAATAATAAACCGAGGTGTCCATTATGTTTGATAGCCAATTCATTTCCCTTTAAAACAAGCTTTAAACATTAACACTGGGAGTCTGTCAGCTGAGTTTTTCAAAGTTTGAAATATTTGAGTAACTCGAATCTGCTTCCACCTTCGCTTGTCCCGCTGTCGGACAGCCCGGTCGGGGGCTGGCTCAAGGGTTTCGTCAGCAATCTGGGAGCAAATTGGTTTAAACCGGTTGTTTTGTCGGATACTGTATCAGGGCTTCAGTATTCCCATCTCGTCATCCCCTCCTCTTACCTGTACTCCAAGCGAACGTTCCTTGTCACGGGACCGTCTCCAACTAACCTTGGAACAGGTGGACATTATTCTCCAAGGGGACGGAGGTCCCAACCCAGGATCTGATTCCCGGGTTCTACTCCCCTGTGATGTTTATACCGAGAAGGAACTCGAAAAAGTGGCAGCTGATTCACGACCTGCGGGTATTCAACTACTTTCTCCATTCAGGCACTGGGGTCTGACTCTGGAGAGCTCTCTCTCTCTCTGTGTCCGGTCAGGGCTTTGAGGGTGTAAATGTATGTGCAATCGTACTCGCAATCTGAGAAATGGCAGACGTCGACTGGAGCACGAAGGAGTTAGACAAGCAGGCACTTGGTGTGTACCTGAGGTCAGCAGTCATCCACGCTTACAAGGTCAGGATGGCTTACCATTGTAACATCGCCGTATCGGATGTCATGGCAGGGTGTTTTCGGCGATTTTCAGAAGTTTTTGCTAACCGTTATCAACGAGATGTGTCCACAGCAGATCTCAAAGGGATTTCTAGACTGGGTCCGCAGGTTTTCACTCAGGCAAAGGTCGTAACCCCCTTCAGACCCAGGAGGGGACACTCCTCATAAGAGAATGGACTCGTTTTTTCTTTCGATGCTCTCCTTTCCTGTTCGGAGAGTGAAGGTTCAATCCCTACTCTTCTTCTTTCGAAGTTTCGTCTGTGTTAAGGTTGGATAAGAACGATGCCTGGAGGAGGCAGGCACAGTAGGTATAGTCAACAGGTAAGTATAAATAATAACGTTTAATCAAAAACATACTAATTTCACATTCGGCTGCTTAGCCTTTATAACATAAGAAATGTAAGTGATAGTAATAACTGAAAACATGATTTTGTTTTTCTGACGTATAATTTTTGTATAGCCCGAGCGAGTTTCCTAAAAAGTCATATGGCACACTTTTGAGTTTTATAATTTCTGATTTATCCATTCTATTCTATTTGATTGACATTAAATTAGTCAGGACACGGTCCACTTCTCTTGCGATGGCACGCTACAATGACGTCACGAACAATAGTTTTATGATGAAATACGTGAAAAGTGGTTGCTAGGCAAATGGGGTTTGTGCACATTTGCTCATATCAATAATATTAACTCAGTTATTTTCAACCCTATGGTATAAGCATATTTTGCACCAGTCAAACAATTAATAGTAACTCAGTCAGTTGACATCAGCCAGGTGGCTGGACTACCACTGTTGCTCTACCAAGTCTACAACGGCACCAGTCACGTGGTCAGACCATTCATCTGTGGATTGTTAGTGTCAGATTATCTATCTAGTCCTAATGTTATGGAAACACACGAAAGGATGGCGACCCGAAGTTACGTGTCCCTAGCTTCTCGCACTGAACACTTTTGTTTGAGAAATTGGTAACTGAACTCCTTTAACAACAGGAGAGTATATCGGCAATTATCTGACCGTTTTGGGGAGGATACCCCCAAGTGATGAATTTGTAACCCGGTAGATGTACTATTTGGAACTGATATTTTTACTTGGAATACGGTTGATTGTAATCCGACTGGTTTGTGTCCAAAATATATTTTGACATTCAGAAAGCACAAAGTCACACACGAGGAAAAATCAGTTTGTTTATCTACATGTAGCCTTTTAACTGTCAGAATCTTATGTGATCAACTTTTTCAGCCATCAATCATAAACACAGAAATACGCCATACCCCTCCACATGTTTGACTTTTATTTCCTGCACACTTGAACGAGCAATCCGTGTCTGGTGTCGTTTCATAACGCCCTGTGTCAAATACATTACCGCAAAAGCACTCAGTACCAACCTGAAAAATAACAATGTATGTAAGTCACCTGTCGGATATGTAAGGAAATATAAAGGAA
Organism: Gibbula magus; assembly: GCA_936450465.1. Taxonomy (NCBI): domain Eukaryota; kingdom Metazoa; phylum Mollusca; class Gastropoda; order Trochida; family Trochidae; genus Gibbula; species Gibbula magus. The sequence continues at coordinate 23,705,249 of OW388291.1, read as the reverse complement.
CTGTATCCAGGAGAAGGTCCAGGAGAAGATGATGCACCCACTTATTTTATTATAATGAACTCTTATACACAGAAAATTTACATTTTTAAACTACAACATGTGCAATACCAACAGATAAATTTCATAATCCTATACACAAAGAACCTAATCATGCACCACCTCATATTTTCACAACCCAACCACTGTGAAAATCTTGTGAAATTAATCGACGAAATGCTGTTATTTTATGAAAGTGCTTCACCTTAGCTAAACAAAAAGACAACACAGAATACAAAGTGTAAGATGTATCTCATTATATTGACAGATGAACATGAACAGTTGTTTTACTTGAAACCTCACTCCTGTACAACTATTGCTCTTTGAACTTCAAAAATGGTGAAAATGTTTATTAAGCAGTTGGAAAATGTTCTTTGTTGTCTTAAGGAAACAGCTGACTATCACGTTATCAATAAAGGTTGTATCCACCATGTGCCCGGATGATTGCTTCAACCACCCTCCACATCATTGTTGTGAGTCTCTTGATTCGCTGTAGAGATCACAGCTGCCACTCATGATGTATAGCTGCTTCTAAACCGACTAAAACTAAATCCTGTTCTGGTGGGTCCATGGCTTGCACTCGGCGTACAATCATATCCAAAATGTGTTCCAGTGGATTGATATCCGGGCTCATGGCAGGCCATTGAAGTTTGGATACTGCATTGTTCTGTAGAAAATCAATCACAAGTCGAGAACGGTGAGGCCGAGCGTAATTATCCATGAATACAAGACAAGTGGCCAATGGATGATTGTCAAAATGTGGCACAAGAACAGGCTGCAGATTTTCCCGGATGTAACGATCGCCATTGAGATTACATCTCACAATCACCAAATAGAGCTTACAATCATAAGAGATGCATCCCCAGACCATTACATATCCACCAACGAATGGGACTGATGTTGAATGTTCTTTGGTGCATATGCTGTGTTATTGGTTCTCCAAATACGCTGGGGTCCGTCTGTGATGCATAGCAAAAAGCGACTTTCATCTGACCAATGAATCTTCCTCCAAGACGCAATATTCCAGTGACGTCGGGTTACGCACCATTCCAAACGAACTCTTTTATGGAAATAAATCAAACGTGGCCACTTACTCACTCTTCTTGACTTACCTACTTTAATCGATTTCGCACTGTTCTGTTGCAAACACGTCGGTTGGGCTGCCATACTCGCTTCAACCTACCAACGGATGAAGTCGAACAAGGCGTGCTAAGTCACGGTCCTCAACTGGTGAACTTTCCCGTGGTTGACCTGATGTTGGACGATCCTTCACAAAGTTGGTTTGACGATATTTCTGGACAAGACGGCTTATCACAGTGTGGTGAATGTCCAACTGTCTTCCAGAACTCATTATTCGGGATAGTTCGAATCCTGCCAGGGACACGGCAACTTTGTCTGCAGTAGAGAACTGTTCTACACGCAGTAAGGTTTGGGTGCAATGCAACACGGAATTTCAGTGCAGTACCACCCATGCTTTGCTAGTTCCAGCCGCTGCTCGCAGGTTTCACCGCAATGCATAACCACATGGCGTTGCAGGCTTTCTCCCTGCCATAAAACTAGCAGCCGCGATATAAGTGAAATACTCTTGAAAGCGGCGTTAAACCAAAACTCACCTCACCTCATTCCAATAATTTGCCATCTTGTTGCTTCAGTGTTCAGTCTCCTTCGAGCCATGTTCAGAGCTAATGACACAATCATTTGAAAATTTCCAAGATTTATACTGATTTCAAGAACGATTTAAAACTGCTATTTCAGAAATTCGTGGGTGATGTGCTTCACATGCATTGTGGGGTGTGTTAGTGCTATTGACCTCACAGGAAACCGGAACACTGTTGAGAGGAAATGCAGTTCCATACCAAACTCCATCTGGTTTGATTCATTTCAGTAGATTTTGATGAAAAACGGAAGCGTTCGGATTATTGAGGCCTGACTGTCCCATCTAACAATACATATTTGTTACTATGTATATTTGTAACACTGAAAATATTAGGTGGTGCCTAATTAAGTTTTTTGTGTATATATACAGTATGGTGCTCAGAATAAGAGAAATTACGAACAGGCCACAATGTCATTTAAATAAGACCGAACACTCGTACATGTACCTCGTTCGTCGATCTGAATATTACCCCCTCAGCTTCGAGTCGATCGATGGCTTTCTAGCCTCGTCGCTGATTGGCTGGAGTAAAAAGGTCACCTGACATGACCTATATGGTGCAGTATTCAGAGCAGAAACGCTAAGAAAAAACGAGTTTTCCGTTCGATCTGATTTAGATCCATTGCTAACAAAGTAATATGACATGTTATGAAAAGTCAAAAGAGAACACATGGGCATTAAAACCGAACACAAAGTTCGAGATCAAGTACAATTATCAAGTTACTATTACTATAGACTAAATAAATAATAAACCGAGGTGCCCGTTATGTTTGAAAAGTTATCATCTAGTTTCCAATTATAAATAGCTTTTCATAGCCGATTCATTTCCCTTTAAAAAATATCTATAAACATTAATATTTTGAGTCTGTCGGTCGAGTTTTTCAAAGTTTGAAATTTTGGCGTAACTCGAATCTGAGGTATTTGCCTGGCGGAAGTTTAAGTTACAAGATGTGATTAATTGTTTTTCACCTCCATTCCAGCGTAGCTGTATCCCTTAGTCAGACACCTGTGAACGCACTTGTCTCTTGTCAGATGATTATCTTTTCCTAACTCTGTTTTCAATAGTCTGTCCGGGGCATCAATGAAGCATCCCTTGTACACTAAAGCTTAAATTAAAAAAAACAACAGGTTATTTCAATTGCATCGATAATTCTACATTTCTATTGGCAGTGCGGATTCCATCAAGGCCAAAATGGTAATTTTCAATGGACAAGTTGGAGTTGTTAGCCTAACAAGTCACGATTGCGACACTTTGGTAACTTTACAGAGTTGTTATATCATATATGTTTCTAGCTACAGTTATGATCCTGAAAGAAAACAAAGTCCTACACATTGAAGGTACAACACCACAAGATATGTACCTTTTACCATCCAAAACTTGGTTCCACAGGAGATATCGTTTGTGTGAGATGAAGCGATATCTCCTGGAAGATAACACTTTGTCTTGGCAGTAGATTTTGAACAATGCCCTGTCACCGTCAACTACATGACAACACAAGCCTTTCCATCATCAAGTAATGACTTCACAATTCTATGACATCATTCACATGATGACTTCACAGCATTGGCAGTCAAATGTTCGAGCTGCGCTCAGAGATGTACATTTGTTTCAAGAATGATCTTTTATTATAAATAGAATCTCATCCAAGTGTCTTCTGATATAAAATATATCAACACGAGTTGATAACATGTATTCGAGGCTTGCCGATTGTTATAGGGACATGCTATGTGACGGTGTATTTGCATTTTCATACATTAGAGTATTACACTTGTAATGTCTGTTCAAGTACACATGGGATGATGAAACCGCTTTTTTTGTTTTTGGCCAGAATATTTGACATTTAACTCACAAATTTATAAAATGCAGAAGTTTAATTAATAAAAGATATTGTCCATATAAATAATATCATCGGACGAACATTTGTTGATGCCTATTTATTATATAGAACATCATAAAACAAGACAAAAAGCCCAATTTTACTCTACTACGTCGTCATGCTCGGCTAGTTAAGATGTTTCGAAAACGATGATTTTTTAAAACGTGTAATTCTCATAATTCCCGTAATTCAAATTTAGTTGGCTTCTGAAGACATTATGTATCCCTGTTTCAGTGATCTTTGTCACTCATAGATTGAATTATAGTGTTGTTTTTATGGTGCCGTTTCTTTTACGGTTTAGTGTACGTCTCAATCTCTATTTACGAGGGGCGTTCAATGAAAATTTCCCTCAATATATTTCTACCTAACTGCAAGAAACGAAACTTGGTACAGTTCTTAGTCTTCCTCTACATAGGCACCATACAGTGTTTCTCGACACATTATGTTAAAAGCCAGGATTTGACCTCATTAATGAGGGTTTCATCATCAGGAAAACGAGTGCCTTTCAAAATTGACTTCATGTTTGGGAAGAGGAAGAAATCAGATGGTGCAAGGTCAGGAGAACACAGTGGGTGAGGAATTAGTTCATAGCCGCAGGTCTGCGCTTCCGTCTGAGCTACACGTGATTTTTGGACAGGAACAGTGTCCTGAAGCAGGTGGACTGCTTTAATGAGCATACCGCGTCTCTCGGTTTTTGATAGCTTTCTGCAATTTTTGCAGCAGTAATAGCGTAGTATGTCCCCTTAATTGTGGTACCCCTTTCCAAAAAATCCATCATGGTTACACCATGCCGATCCCATAATACGGCGAGCATAACCTTGTCTGCCGAGGGCTGGACCCGTGCCGTTTATTGGGTGGTGACTGAAGATGCTTCCACTGGTTTGATTGGATTTTACTTTCAGGGTCATAGTTATTGACCTTTGTTTCATTCTATGTAATTAGTCTGTCGAAAATGTTATCCTGGTTTTCTTGGCACATTGCTAAAAGAGCTTTTGAGCAGTCGACTTGTTCCTATTTTTGGAAAGGTGTGAGCAGTCGGTGTATCCACCGAGCTGACAAGTTCCGCATGTGCAAATGGTCATGACTGATTTTTTCCACAGACCCCACACTGATCTTGACATCTTGAGCAAGTTGACGGACAGTACTTCGGCGATCTTCCAAAATTGCAGCTTCCACTTTCCTGATAGAGTGTTCATCAGTGGCTGACTGGTGTCGACCTGGAATTGAAGCTGTTTCCACGAAGGTCCGACCACACTTTATCTGACGATGCCAGTGTTTGACAACGTTATACGATGGGGCATCCTCTCCATAAGTTTCTTTCATCTCATCGAAGTCTCCTTTGGTGTGAGACCCTGATAATCGCTCTGTACTCAGCAGCCTCCATTGATACACCTTACTCTACTCTAAGACCTGTGCTGACAGAAATAATGATTATTTTAAAAGTATGAGACATCACTTGACCTATGGAGATATGCTACATATCACATGTGAACTTTCTACTTCTTCCGGTAAAGAGAAGTTGGACAGGGGAATATTTATTGAACGCCCCTCTTACAGTATAACCCGGGTTCATCAATTGCTTGATTTGGTCAGTTCCTTTTATTCCAAGCCACTCATGAAATGTAAAAACTGTTCTTGGTCAATGTCATTCCTAAGCAAAAACAACATCATTTGGAGACGTCCTTGGATTGAATGGACCACGGAGATGCATTATATGTATGTTATAACATTCTATTGTTGGTGTTATCGCGAAATATTATCCCAATGTTCCTTTTCCCAAAGGACGAAATGTTGAATTATCTTGTCATAAACGCTCCAACAGATGCGTTGAGTGATTAGAGGTCATTTTAAAGAATTATTCCAAGGGATACACCCAACCTACACTTATCCCAGTATACACCATTTTAGTTATATCAAATCATATCATATTGAATTTGAATGAATCAATGAATGAATATATATTTTACTTTAAAGGATAGATGTAATGGCATATGGTTAAAATTAAAATGGGATGTCAACTTGACAATTGGTCGATTTTAAATTTCTGAAATCGGTCCATAAATTACTTGTATGCAGCTTTTTTAAAAGAAAACTCAGAATGAAAATCTGCGGGGGTGTGGTCCCTGAAGGATGACTCCTGTGACGTCACTGGAGCAATTTCTTTTTTTAACGATAGTCATAATTCAACGTAATTTCTCAACATTTTGATTTCAAATTTTCAATCAAACAACTGAAATTCTCCATTTATCGAATGTTAAGATATCCAACTAGGTAATTCCTCAGATTAAAATTACTTATTTATTGCATAAACATGTGTTTTTGGCGATTTAACACACCTCTTAAAAAGCCATCACGGATGTTGATGAAAATATCAAATTTTTTCCAAAAATCCATCTCCGTGAAATAAATACACTTAATTTTTCCCTAATTTGTCCAACTTAAAATAAGCCGAGAAATTGCATTAATTAGAAAGGTGTTTTCCAGTCTAAATATAGATCCAGTCTATTACTTTCAAGCGCAAAGCATTATTAGTCCAGGCAATATAGCATATGACCTAGGACTAATTGCAAAAGTTTTCATTTTGCGATTTTTTAACTTGAATTATATCAGTAATAAACATACTAAAAATATACATCGAAATATTTAGTGGAAGTTAGTTAAATTCACGCTTTAAATTACTAACAAAATGCGAGTTTGCCGCTGGCCCCTGGAGGCCTCCATACCAATCAAGGGAGACTGCTCATCGCACGTTGAAGAACGATCGGCCGTCAACGATGACAACATTTATGATGATTTTTCGGACACCATACTCTTATACATGGTAAGTAGTAACTACAAATTACATTTAGGTCACATACGCGCATATATGAAACTGTGGAACCAAACAATTGGGATAAAATAGTGAAATAATGCGAATGTCATGAAACGTAATAGCACGCATTTGAATCACGTCTGCTGACGGCAATAACATAATTCTACACCTATTAAACATCAAAGAAGCTGAAAATAGTTTAACATGTTGACGAAACTGTAGTTTAAATGAAAAATTATCACATATTTGTCAAAATTAATTAAAATAACAACCAATTTCAACACGTCCGTTTTTACGTCAAAAAAAACTATGAAAACGCATTCGGGTCATAATTGTAAATGTAAATTTATGTAAGAAAAGCTGTATTTCGGAGATTCTTGCGTACTTTGGGGTTTTAAATGAGACCGGATTACTGTATATACTGTATATATATGTTCATTATTTTCTTATCAGATATAATATCTCATTCTGCATGCTGAGATTTAAAATTGAAATTCTGTTAGAAATAGCTAGACATGGTTTATTCATGGTATATATTTTAAAACTTATTTATTTTTTATTAATGGGCTATGAGCGAATTCAATTGGTATATTCTTATTTGTTTTAAATTAAAAAAAATATGGGAAACATTATGTAATCAATTAACAAATGATGACTTGATGAACTTATTGTTTCTAGTTTCTAAATTCAAGGTCTTACCTATTTCTTCTATATAATTTCAGATTGAATGGTGTGATGGAAGAGTGCACATTTTGTCAAAGATCCTTGTCAGGCGACGAACCAACTGTGACCTTAACAGCCAAAGGATGTGAAGGAATAAAAAAAGCAAATGAAGAGAGGCAGACTGACATATAGACGGTTCCAGGCCAGCATGTACATACAAAATGTAGGCGTGAGTTTATTAATCCAAACCTCGTAAAAGCAAAGAAGAGGCAACATCTAGGAGATGTGGAACTGCAGACAAATCATCGATCTGCTCTTAGATCAGATGGAAGCCACTTTGACTATAAGAACATGTGCCTCTTCTGTGGTTGCATAGACTTGTATGATGGAAAGAAACAGGAACATCGGTTAATCCCAGTGAGGACAATGGACTTCCATGCAAAAATAAGCACAATCTGCAACGAAGTCAACAATGATTGGTCAAAGGCTGTGCATGATCGTATCTCTTTAGTAGGAGATTTGCCAGCAGCTGATGCTGTGTACCATCAACAGTGCAATGTGTCTTTCAGAACTGGTAGACAGATACCAAAGATCTTTACTGTCGGTGATAGTCCAAACCCACCAAAGAGAAGAATGAGTGGAAGACCCAAAGATGCTATACGATCAGAAGCATTTTTCAAAGTGGTTTCATATCTTGAACAAAATGAAGATGAACAACTCACCATCACAGACCTAATACAGAAAATGTCAAACTTCACATCTGATGAAAATATAGAATCATATAGCTTCAAACACATGAAGAAGGAACTCAAACTACACTTTGGAGACAAGGTCATAATTTCAGAGATATGTGGAAAGTCCAATGTTGTATCTCTCCAAAGTACAGCATCAGCAATTCTGCAAGAATTTCATCAGAAGCAGCAACGGAGTGTCATGGACGAGGAATCACAGATCATAGAAACTGCAGCTCGATTCATCAAAAATGACATCAAGTAAGTGGAACAAAACAGAGAGGTATATCCTGATGCTAATGACTTAGCGGACGTAGACAAGGCTTTGAAATTCCTACCATCGAGTCTGAAACATATTTTGAGGGTTATATTTCAAGGAAAGGATGTGGATGTGAAGTTGGCTTCTGTAGGACAAGCAATCATGCAAGCATCTCGGCCTCGAAGTATTCTAGCTCCATTGCAGGTGGGCTTGGGTGTTCAGCTGCATCACCACTTCCAGTCCAAGTTCCTCATCGACTCCCTAAATGAACATGGATTCTGCTGTTCATATTCAGAAGTCAAGAGATTTGAGAGATGTTCTGCAGTAATACAAGGAACTGAAATCCACAACCATTCACCTGAACAATTCCTTCAGTATGCAGCAGACAATGTGGACCACAACATCAGAACCCTTGATGGAGAAAAGACATTTCACGGCATGGGTATCATCTCTACAATAACACCAAGTGCAAAAATGACCACACAAATCAAGAGAGCAGACATTTCAGTTGAAGAAATCACACGGATTGGTAGGATCAACATCAAGTCTTTCGTTCTGAGAAATGATGCGATGTCAGGTATGTTCTATAAACAACTTGTGTATCCAGCTGCACATGAACCTTACCAGAACATTGATGTGCTTTGGAAATCATCTTTGCTGCTGACAAATTCAAGACCACAGTGGTCTGGCTTTATGCTTTTGGAGATCAGAAGACCTCAAAGTTGTGGATACAATATCTCAGAATGCTTGACTTGCTACGTAAGTTCATGAAAGGGGAAAGAATGGGAGATTGGTCTCTACACCTGCAATGTCTTCACGACATGTTACCATTCTTTGCATCATCTGGACACAACCTGTATTTGAAGTCTGTCTATCTCTATCTTCAGAAAATGTCAAGGTTAGAGGAAGAGCACCCAGCAGTCTATCAACAATTCTGCAGTGGACAACATGTTGTTCGAAGATCAGACAGGGCATGGGCAGGTCTCTCTGTGGATCTTGTCATAGAACAGTGTCTTATGCGCAGTATCAAAACAACTGGTGGTTTGACAAGAGGGCGAGGATTCACAGAAGCTCAGAGACTCATATGGGTCATGTCTACTCCAGCTTGTGCTGAGGTGAACCGTTCAATGCAAGAACTGACTCAAGCATTATATACAACCAGTGACCAGCATAAAGAATGCACAAATGCCAGAATCACCAAGGACATGGAAGATGCAGATATCATTCTGAAACATCTGACCGAAATGGATCCCATTGGAGAAGATTCCACTCTTAGAAATATTGCCACTGGTGTGGTTGCTCATCCAACAGTGAATGTGCTTGATGCGAAGTCAGTTGGTGGTAAGATCGTGCAGTCTATGGTGGGTACATGTGTGGCTGATCACTCATTTCAGAGGAAAAATCAGGCAGTGACAATGGATATGAAGTTAACAGTGAAGGTGAAAGGAGAAGAGATTCAAGTAGATCCTCACCTATTGTTCCAACGACTAGTGACCGCAGGTAATAGGTCATGTGATCTCTCCGAAGTTTTCAAACACGAACTCGGTTCATTTCCAACAGCCATGTTTGACACGAAAACTGTCATGAGACTTGCCAACAAATCATCTCTTGCGAATGCTCTCTGGACATTACTTTCTGCAGAGTTTTCAAGGCCAAACAATGACGAAATCAGATATGTTCTTGATGGAGGTGCTTTACTTCATAGAATCCCATGGACCAAGGGCTTTCTTCAGTTGTTTCCCTAAGTTTAATAGTCAAATACAAAATAATTTTCATGTAATATGTGCTGCTGTGTAAAATGGTGTTTACAAATTTGGTCAAAATAGGTCAAAAAACGGGATGGAGGGTACCTGTCTTTGAGCGTAAAATACAATATGTTCCACTAACTATATTTTTCTATACTTTGGATATGATATTGTACATATATTTATCTTCAAAATAAGCCTACTTTAGTTACTTTTGCAATTTGTCCTAGGTTAGCCCTATTTTGACCCTAGATTGCCTGGACTATATGGTCTAGCTCACACACAGTAAACAAAGACACGAAAGAATAACAAAAAATATGAGCAATAAAAGATATCGAAATATATATTTTTTTGGCGGTGATTTATTAACTATTTCATTTAATTATGTATTTGCTACAGATATTGGAATAATTGTTTTACCCAACTAGGTATTTTTCTTGAATTTTATAATTAATGAGAGTAAACATTTGTAGTAATTTGCTGGTCTTATCTCAATAAAAAGAACATTAAACAGGAAATAATTTGTATATTCTCAGGACATTTAGAAACATTGTTTGTAAAGCAATCGTCACATTCAGTAATGTGTGACAAGGGTAACTTGCAAGAGAGACACGTGAAGCACTGCAGCATATGGGTTGTTATGGCGACTTGCGCTAGAGACGACCCTTCACGCTTCGGAAGCGCTTGCTGTTTGTGTATTACGCAAAAGAGGGGATTCTGTTTATATACGTCAGATACCCTTAGCGCGCGCTTGTCGAAGTGGTACTTCTCTTTGAAACCAAATTGCAATACATTGTCGTGATATGAAAATTATTTAACATATGCCATGTTGTAGATAAAAGATTTCTCTGGCGAATGACGTTATAAGTATATTTTCAAAAACATTTAAATACTAAAATCCGTGATGGCTCTTTAAATTCATCTAGTGGAGGTGATACTAATCAATTGCAAGTGTATATTGTCTCGATTTTATGCTCAATTAATCCCGATATATAATGTACGTAGAGGTAATAATCTGTCATTCTTGATAAAAATGCATTTCACTTGATCTTTAAAGTATCATCGATACCTTATATTAAGAGGCTCAAACACGAAATCATATCTGAAAATTCTCGTTCAGTAGTTTCTTCCATAAGGTGTACGAAGTAACTTCCCTGTTACTGTCATATCAAAAAGAAAGAACGACGTTACCCCTCTATTGGCAATTGACATCGAAAGAAGAAATTGAGTAACTTTAAATGTCTTTCCCTCGTTGGTTGCGGATATTAATGAATTATTTACGATTTTTCTAGTTACAATGATGTTCTGTCTGTTTGACAGATGTATTAAAGGGGCAGTAGCACGTTTTTTGCAGAATTTATTTTTCCAAATTTCCCATTTATAATGATAGTTTATGTCATTTGAATTAACTTTAGAAGGTAAAACATCTTATTACACAAACCAATTATCCGTAGTGGTAATACCGATGCTGCGTATAGAGCAAAAATTGAATGGCGGCCATTTTATTGTGAACACAATTTATTATTTCGAATTACAAAAACGATTCCCACGGCTTTACTGAACCATGTAAAGTCATTTTTCAACTTGATTTTCTGAAGAGAGAAGGGTGTTTTACTATTGGTGACATTATTTTTCAAATACACTTCATCAACTTATTTGAGCGAAAAACTACCTTCTACGAGTTTCCATCATTGAGTTTTAACATTCAAAAGAAACACTTAAAACTTGATGATAATTGTTCATTCAAAACGAAAGTAGAACTCAATCATACCATCTGTTATTCATGAGAAGTTCACAAAATGAGGTAATTACTATGTTCCCTGTTATTATAATGTTTGTGTCTATCGGATAAGGAATTAAACACAGCAGCATGATTTGCTACTACTGAATTATGAATTTTATAAAATTTTATATAAAAACGAACAAAAACCTAAATTTGGAAAATCTTTGAAACTTCAAGAAATAAGTATGCTTGGAAATGACTGATCATTTTATCATTGAGTTATGAAGTATACGGTCCTCTCCTAATCTCCTTAAAACATTAAATTCAGGTCGTATAGTTATATATCCTTGATGTTTGCACGTTTTGAAACTCGTCTGACTTTGAATGCTCACTTTGAATGCTCACTTTGAAACAGATATTCGCCATTTTGTTTCACGATGTCTTAGCTTAATCATTTTTAGTTCTTAGATGCAAGTGTCTACAAATGAACGACACATGAGAACAGTATCTGCATGTGAAAAAAAATGGAAATATATATGGCGAAATCACGTTACCTACGAATTTGACATGAGTTACTCTTTAGCTCTCATAGCTATTGCACATCATTTAAAAAAAACATCAAATATCTCAATCGACTTTGACAAAGAATCCCATGTTTAAATAGAAGTTTCTAGAGTCCTGGGCTTTAATGCACAGACCGATTGTAAGGGCTAACCTGTGTCAAATGTACTGTCTATGCTGAGTTACTCCCCCTGTTTGTGGTATTATGTGAAACCTTCCATAAAAAATGTGTAAATCAAATGTACGAATGTTGTATGTTTCAATAACATTTTTATGTGTGAATATCCAACTTATTAAACATTTATACATGTACTACAGTTTAACTTGAACTTTCAAACCGTTTATAAGCCAGTGAACAAACACATGATGAAATGTATTTCTTAAGTATTAATAACATGTGAAACATTTGAAAGGTGCAAGTTAAACTGGTATAAATGCCGGAGCTTGTCTTCCCCTGGCCAGGAAGAGTAGAGTATGTGTGGAAGCCAAATGTTCCCCCAAATATATCTCAATTAAAATGATGATTAGGTCTTTCGGACATCCCCAAGTTCAGTACTGGTAATAACTCTGGTCAATGACCGACTGCAGTAACTATCCCGTTTGAAGCTCGCAAATGACAAATAGTATTTATTCATATTGGAAAGTAATGAAAACAATTGATAAAGTGCAACTATTTATATACTTATCGGCCTTATGATCAAAATATTTTGTTAAGCAAATCAGACATTTTAATAATAAATACTCACTGATATCACGAGATGATTGTCTTGTATTTATATAATAATATCTGTTTTTTTTACACAGGCATTAAGATTATAATTATCTAGAAAACATTAAATTTTAAGTCAGTATTATAGTTTATGACAAAATACGAGTATATATTAGACATAATGAATTAATAATTAACGAAGGCCTGACATACATGTTTATTTTTATAATTATTATTGAATGTATTTTTTAATATTTGTTGAATTTTTTAAGACCTTGGGAGCAAACTTTTAAGCTGGCCAAAAATTAAAAAAAGGACATTGTTTGTTTACTAAATTCTAATATCAAACCACTTATAAAGACATATTCATCGACCAATAAAAATACCAACAACACAATTAGAATGAAATCAAAATATAAATTATTGAGGTCGGTTTGAAAGTAACAGGTACATTATACTGGAAAATCACTGTATTATGATGTGAAATTTGTATGCATTTTTCAATATACAGTCTACTTTTTCGCTTGTGATCAGGTTTTAGTAATATATTTGTACATCTCCTTTGAAATAAATGAAAATAACACAAAATATGAGAATTAGAAAATGAAACTGGAATAATTTAAATAATTAGAATATGGAATACTGTATTCACAGAGTTGGGTACATAAGCTATTCCAGCAATCATGCTAGGTGTGACATGTAATCATTACTAATGTTACATTTGTAATGAGAGATTGTTTCTTTACTTTACATGTTATATGTAAATAGAATTTTAAAAATAGATTCGATGCATATAATAAAAAGTTGTTAGTATGTAACAAGAAAATAATAAATAAGAATTCAGCTTAAATTAAAATACAGGGAATAAAATACATAGCTTTTGGATAAGTCTTATTCCTTATTAGTTTATGTTTATTTCAGTTCCAAAATTGCTAAAATACCTTGAATATCAACTTTAAATAGGCTTTTTTCACAAAACAATATCTGCAACTGTTTTTCTTCAATTTATTTCCTACATTTTGTCAAAAGTTCCATTGATGATTTTTATTGACTATTTGTACAGCTTCTAAAATTACCTAAACACTATTTCCTTAGCTAGAATTCATAATCTCAAGAAAAAAATGTTTCTTGAAAAAATTTAAATAAATTATAATCTAACATCCCAATTTACATATTCATAAATTATAATCATCACTTCAATGATAGGTTTTAATACCGCTGATACTGACACACCCACATAATCAACCAATTAAAGCAATAATAGATTAATATGTAGTTCTTACATATAAGTGAGAACCCTATGCTCTTTCTTTAAATCAATTTGCTACTGAAGCATTGATAAACAATTACTTTTCTTAAACTAGATTAGATTCTGTTTATTAAATTATACGCCTGGCATCTACAGCTTTAAAAAAATATGAAAAGTAACCTAGTTGGTTGTGGACTTCCAGTGGATATCTTAATCCATTCTCCTTTTGTTTGCTAGTTTTATGACATCCTACAGCAACGACAAGTCATCGATTTAAAGTCAAAGAAGGTACATTATGACGATAACATATTGCACTAACATTAGTTCCATATTTTAAAATCTTACAATATAGCATTAGAAAATAGAATTTGTAAATTGTGTCATCTTAATTGTGTGGAAGAATTTGTCCTTTGTATAATGACCTGAGAACAAATAATATTCCTATATATTACTATGTACATCCAAATAGGCTGAAATTCACTTTGCTTTTAAATAATGACAGTACTCTTCTAATTCGAAAGTTATCAAATTTCATCTACCAAGGTATGTTACTTCGAAATTCTCAGTTATAATGTGATATGTATAATATGTTTATATCAGAAGTTAAATGTTAATGCTTAGTATGTTCAAATGCTAACTTATGATGATGTGATCCCTGTTCAGGTGTTGTTTTTTTAAATGTTTGTTTGCATGTGAATCCTTTGAACGTTTTTTTGTTGTTTTTTGTACTATAGGCATGTGGCATCTAAGTAATGAAATAAAGTATTTATTTCAAAATCTACCTTATCCAGCATTATGTATTTCTATTTGACTTCTACGCTATGGTGTTCTCGACGTAGGTTAAAGAATCATCTATGGGAAGCAGCCTCATTGAGTCAGCGCAGCGTTATTACGGAAATGTGTTTCCCAATCAGAATTCTTCTAAAAAAAACCTAAAAATATGGATTGCACTAACATTCTGAACTTTGTCGACTCGGCTGTTCTACCAATAATAATCAGTGTTATTAATGGCGAAAAGTGAAAGGTTTAGTATCCCCACTCACCTATGCAGGTAAGATCGAGAGGAGACCAGGTGTTGTCAGGTAGGCAGGTAGTTACACCTGAGGTGCGAGAAGTGTCCAGGCAACCTTCTAGACAGGTGTAGTTCCGGGAGCTTCCAATCTTCTGACTGCCGAGGTTAATGATAGCATTGGACACCACTGGAGGTGGTGGGCAGAAATCCGCTTTTAGAAAAATTATTACAGGTAAGAGTTCGAGAAAAAACATATTCCATTTTTTTATATTATTTATGAATTACTGAAAGAAGCTTAATGACTTGTGCAATAGGGCACTAATGCTGTGCCTTTGCAGCTTTACAAGTTCAAATTCGATTGATAAGGATCTCCATTGTTTATTAATTCAAAAGGATATAATACATTTAGTATTTCATGATAATATCCCTGTGTCAAATACGTAATTTATTTTAGTCTAGAAAATTAACAGCATTGTGATGTTTCCCTTTACGTCATAAAATTGATGCCATATTAATCAGACACTTATGTTCCATCAGCCAATCAAGTTAGATACACGGGTCTTCTATCCGTTTATCCCCTCTCATCAAATGTCAACACAATGATATTTGTTGATACCTACCTTTCCTGCAATAAGACTGCTTCGTCACTCTGTGGACGCTACACTGCTGACCAGCAGAACAGTTGTGGTCTGCGCAGGGACCCCAGAGTTCCTGTAACACAAATGGTTAACGGAACAAGATGTCGGGTGATTCATCCCCTTTAATTTGCAGGCTTACATTATCAATAAAAAAGGAGCTGTTTTCAAATGTGCAAATCAACCATTCAGAAACAAAAATAAACCAGTCATGTTACAACAAAGGATTGAGACGATACTTGCTCTTTTCATCCCGTCGATAAAACTGGGTAAGATATCTTAACAAAATGTGATGTGGTTTGCTTGGACGAATGTTGGCAATTGGGTAATTGTACAAATCGTTTATATGATATAATTTAGGTTGATAAAAAAGGAAATTGTCCTTCAATTGTTGAAAAATATTTGCTTAACATTGCGTCATCATATAAATTTGGAACTATAGACACAACTTATACCTTGTTTTATATACATGTAAATTATATCTGACTAATTGTAAAACCAGTATAAACACCTTAATATGTAATATGTAATCGTTCTACAACAACTTTATTAGTATCTCTTCAAATGTACAGTGTACAACAGATGTTGACAGCTTTCTAAGAAATTGTCGGATGTTTGATGAATAGAGCCATTAGCTATGTAGCTCATATATTTAGGTAGTCGCCAGAGTGTTAACATATCTACAAATGTCTTGTGGGATGATTAAAAATATTGTAATTTGACTTAATGTGTAAAAGCACAGAACCACAACAACACAAATCTTAAATCAATTGACCCTTGCGAAATACGCCAACAAACTTTTGTCCTTTGTTTCTGGGGACTTAATTTTTTATGATAATGGCATTGACCACTTTCAATTTCCAAAACAAAGTTTCAGTGGAAACGTAACCAAACACATAATAAACAAGATTTAAATTTAATTATATAATTATCATTAGAACTGTTTCACATGATATCGTAACTTTGGAGGTACATAGTGTATGCATTTTGGGTTCAAATAGGAGAGCATGATATTTTTTAATTGCTGAAAAACATATACCGACACATATACATAACAACAAGCAGACAAGTCTGGCTTGCTTTAACTAAAAACAGTTCCATTTTATGTCTATGTCGATTTTGGCTGTATTAAAACACATATATCAGAATTGGCAAGAACTAAATATTTGAACAGGTTTTGCTTATACCCTACACTTATAAGACTAGAGTCATGTACCATTTAGCTTATCAGGGTTTCAATTTTAATTTTCAAGAAATAGAGAAGTTCATAATCAACATTGAACAAAATGTCTGTACACAATATATAGTTAGGTTGCTCAGGTGTAGCTTCAATCCTGCCAAACTGACAATAATTTCAAGTTTGTAGTGCAGTAAGTGCACAACGTGTTTCAAAAGAAAACCAAATTTTAGGTAGTTGCAGCTACAACCCATCTTCACAACGTTCTAGGCATAACGAAACGAGTTCCAACACTTCTCTCTCCGCCCTTGATCTCAAGCCTCTCATTTTCCGTGCTAAGAGTTTAGCGTATTGCACGCTAATCGGATAGGCCAATCAGCAGACAGCTTGCAAAAAAATAATGAACTTCCGAAGAAGACCTGTCGCGTTAGCAGCGAAACGTTTGCCGCCAAATAAACGAAGACAGCCTCAGATGACTCTAGTACAAAAATGACTCTAGAGTCATTTGAGCCTGGCCTCCGATAACTCTAGAGTCATTTGAGCCTGGCCTCCGATAACTCTAGAGTCATTTGGGGCTAGAATTTTCCTCAGGCTCAGATGACTCTATCCAGGCTCAAATGACTCTACCTCAACCTCAATATTTTTCAGGCTTTCCCAAATCAATCCTGGTAGAGTCATCTCGGGCTAGCCTCAAATAACTCTAGCCTATATGTTCACTTTATTTTTACACTGCCAAGAACTAAAAGGCGATAGGTTTGAGTGATAATCCGTCCATCATCCGTACGTGTGTCCGTGTGTCTGTTCGAGTGTGATATGCGTGAGGGCATAATATATTGTTGGAGTACGACATAGAGAAGCGGTGTATTAATTTTTTCGGGAGTTACTGTCTTTTTCGCATGGTAGCTCAAAAGAGACATAGTTTCTCAATACTGTCGGAGATGGCGTGAATGAATTTGATACACTGCAGTATGGCTTGATGTATGATGGCTGAGAGGGGCCATTTGATTTCGTGTTTACTTTCCAATCGTGAAACAGCGAACGAAATCGCGAAGGAGCGAAACGTCAGCAAAACGAAATCGCGAAGGAGTGAAACGCCCCCGAAACGAAATCGCGAAGGAGCGAAACGCCCCCGAATCGAAATCGCGAAGGAGCGAAACGTCCGCGAAACGAAATCGTGAAGGAGCGAAAGAGCAAAAGAGCGAAAGAGCGAAAGAGCGAAAGAGCGAAATCGCAAAATCGCAAAGAAGCGAAATCGGGAAGGAGCGAAGGAGCGAAATAAGGAATTTACAGTTCCCTGTTCATAGTAAGTAAGATCGGATGTTTGACCAAATAATCTGATATCCTATAACTGTTTTTTGTAACATAACATGACAATTATATTATAAGGCGATGAACCGGTATACAAAGCAGTTATATATTATATAATCTGCATGTTTTATGATAAATGTAACGTTAATTGAGGACAATGTAAGATCGATACACAAAAATCGAACTGGTAATATGAACGACGTATAATAGGTAACTTGTCATTGTTTATATTTGTTAGAGAAGTAAGAGTAGGTAGGAGTAACTTTGGAATATGTCAAAATAGTAATGCCGCCAACAAGAGCTGCCATATACACCAAAAATCAAATGCATATGCACAATGCAAATATGATTCTTTTGTCACATTTTGGTCATCTAGCCACAACCTATTCTAAATTTATCTTAACATGAAGTTAACATGAAATCAAATAGCCCCTCTCAGCCGTCATAGCTGAGAGGGGCCATTTGATTTCGTGTAAAATTTCAAGCACGAAATCGCGAAATGCTAAAAGGGCCCAAACGAAATCGCGAAAAAGAGACGTGAAATCGCGTAATTGAGACACGAAATCGCGAAGGAGCGAAACGTGCGCGAAACGAAATCGCGAATGAGCGAAATTAGCGCGAAAGAAAATCGCGAAGTAGACAATGTAAGTACGACAATTCAAACTGATTTTTGCCCTGCAACCAAATCTGAAAATTGACAAAATCAGAGTTTTGAAAATGTGCACATTTTTAGATTCTATGCCTGCAGTCACGTTCATTATGACAAGTAATATATTCATAGTTCTATTCCCTACAATACATTACTATTTTGCATAGGACTGGGTTATATTAGCATGTTGTTGTAGAAAGCAAACTAATTTGAAAATCACGGTTGAATTGTTGTCTGAAATAAGTCGGTGAAATGTATTTGAAAATTAATGTCTTCAATAGTAAAACATCTCTGTCTTTTCGGAAAATCAAGTTGAAAATGAGTGTACATGGTTCCGCAAAGCCATGGGAATCGTTTTTGTTATCGTAATAATAAAATGTGCTCACAATAAAATGGCCGCCATGCAATTTTTGCTTTATGCGCAACACCGTTATTACCACTACGGATAATTGATTTGTGTAAAAAGATTTTTTACCCTCTTAAGTAAATATAAATCATATAAACGTTCATTATAAAATATGTGAAATTTAAAAAAATAAAATTTAATAAAACCGTGATACTGCCCCTTTAACACTGCCACATGATTGTTCTGCCTATTATCACTGATTTGTTTCCTGAAACGTTATTTCTTATTAGATCGAGATTTTGCTGTACAACATTGCGTATTGCTTAATTAATTTAATATGCACTTATAGAAAAGTATATATATAAGGTATTTTACCCGTATTACCCGAGGGAGTAGCATACAACTTATAATATCCCTTTATCTGAAATTTCAACACTACTACATGATTTTTTAACCTGATATCACTAATTGCTTTCCTGACACGTTGTATTTGTTTCTTATTTGATCGATTTTTGCTGTAAAAAGTAAATTGCGTGTTGCTCAATTGAATCCATATATACTTTAAGAAACGTATAGATAGTAAATGGCCTATTATCCCATTAAATGAATAAGTGGCCTTATCAGGATGTAGCGTTATCGGTGACATTTGTTCTGTAACAATATATCAAATATTATTCCACACAGAATTTCCAAATGCCAGTCTCAATTACTGGCTGATTTAGGCCTTGCAGTATTTCCTTTAAGGATAGATGTAATAACATATGGTCAAAATCGGAAATTCATTAGAATGGGATGTCAATTTGATAATTGCTCGATCTTAAATTTCTGAAATGGGTCCATTAGTTACTTATATACGTTTTTTTTAAAAACCGCCTAATTTATCCCTGGCGACGAGAAAGAAAAACTGAGGTGGGGTGGTCCCTGAAGGATGACTCCTGTGACGTCACTGGAGTTATTTCGCAACATTTTGATTGTTAATTTCACTAATAAGTCTTCAACTTGCATTTTCCATATATCGAATGTTTAGATATCCAACTTGGTAATTCCACAGATGACAATTACATAATTATTGTATTACACATGGTTTAACATGGTGATTTAACACACCTCATAAATTCATCTAGCGGCAGTGATAATCATCATTAATTAATTAATGAGGCTCTACGGAGCGGGTCACAGAAGACCCGTCGTCTGTGGTTAATTAAGTCACGATTCAATGATTCTTTTTAAAACGTTTCGCGGCGGTAATTACTGCATTGCTAAAATGAGTTTAATTAAAATCGTATTAATAATCAATTGCAAGGTATATTGTCTCGATTTTATGCTCAATTGATTCCGATATATAATATACGTAGAGGTAATAATCTGTCATTCTTGATAAAAATGCATTTCATCTGTATCTGACTTACCAATGGGAAAGACTGAATGTCCACATGTATCCAGTTGTTCTGTTCAGTCAGATCTTCTGATGCAGAGGAACTGTCTCCCGTGTGAAGATGACAAGCTTGTGTTTCGGGTTGGAAGCCAACAGATCGACATTCATGGGTGGATTGACATGACACAGCACAGTCCAATAAACTCGATTCAGTTTCTTCACCAAGTAAATCGTTTTCCAGATATGTGTTTACAACCATAGAAGTTGACATATCCAAGCAGAATGGATTTACATGATAGACTAGCAGTGAAATAAAGACGACGTCAAGAATCATTTCAACATTTAAAGGAGCAGCGCATTGAATGTAGAAGTGCACAATCACATGCAAATGTGGAACAACTGAAAGATACCTCTATTTCGTCTTGTCAGTTTCTGCTTACTGATTCCAACTGTTTTTTCTCACGATAATAATTTAGAGTTAATAATTTATTCAACAGCTCATTAGTGTGTTATCTTGACAAACATGAAATGCCAGTAGATTATTATTCATGTTCAAATAGTCTTACCGCAAAAACCTATTTTCAACAACTTTTGACATTTTGACTTAATGTATTAATAAAAGCCTTCTACATTTACCAAAGTGAAACCTTTTAAATATAATTAAGGATTCAGCACTAAAGTGCTGAATCCTTATTGTTATTGGCGTGTTTTATTATTATTCTTCCACAGATTTTGTGAACAGGACTTCTACCAGAAGGAATGCAGTAATACAACCAAACTGTGCAAGGTGATCGCCATTACTGCGTAGTTTCATGCCGAAGCTTTTGTGATCAATCGACCCAGTCATTAAAAGTCCAGTTCGAATCTAAATTTCGATTTTTAACTAAATGTGTTTTCCAAAATGCGGCTAGAGACTTGCAACTTTTTGTAAAAGATGCGCATTGAAAATGCGAGCAAAAAACTAAACCATGACGAATTCGTAGGTCACGTGGTTTCGCCACCGCCATATTGTTTTTTCGCACGAAAATTTTCCGACCCCATGCACCTTTTACAATCTTCTTCTCATTGGTGGATGCATGGTATGTCTCTTCAAGAGCGTACTCCAAATACTTTTTGCACAGTGAACACTCAAAGTTGGTTGATTTGGAAAAAAACGCAAACTTCAAAGGGACATAACTCAAATACCTACCCGTCGAATTTTATTAATTTTTTCAGGAGAGTAAGTTTGGACTAAGGTCTTTATGAATCAATAATAAAATCGCTCTCGTACAGTCATTTCCGGTCACACTTAAGCTTACAACATCTAAAAATATAAAAAATCGCGGTTTTTGAGAAGTTTTGTAAATTCATAGCTTAAAAGCCATAACTTGTAGATTGTTGTTTAATAGCTCATCATACACACAAAACATTATCCTATAACTATGAAACTTAAAATTAGTACATCAGTGTTCATAACCAATGCGTCATAGATGTTATAAGTTAGTCAGTTTGTACCTTCTTTCTAAATTGACAATGGTAGCATTTGTAGTGTGTCTTTGTTAAGTCATAACTCAACAATGTAAAATCACAGCGTTGTTTAATACATCATAAGAATGGGAAATGATTACTCTAAATAGGGGAAGCATAATCAATTTGATAATTAACATAACCATTGAGCTAAAAGCCTTTTATCTTGATCGATTGTGACTTTCATTTTATTCTCTAAGCAAAGGGGGAAATCCTACTTTCGTTTTACATTAAGGGCAGGTACAGTTTGATGTAGCTAAACAGATCTCCATGCAACTTTCAGGAATGACTGCTGGTATGATTTTATTGATAGGAAATAGATCAAACATGTTGCTGAATCCTTTTATCGTCACTTGTGACTATATTTATTATTGTTCTTCTTCTTCTTATTATTATTATTATTATTAAATCAACAAGGCGACTCAAAACAAATATGTGAGGACAAACGATTCAGAAGAAAACAAATGAAAAGAAACCAAAACATGGAAAGCAAAGATGAATATTGAGGCTAAACCATATCCATTATGAAAGTCTAAGTGGATTTTGCATAAACATTCCACACTGTATCCCACATCGTGTGTTCACAGACTACGCCCTGAGAGAAAAGGAAACTGTTTCTCTGAAGGCGTAGTCGGTTAAGGATGAAACGAACGGTTTGCGCTCAGGTTTATCTTTGTTTAACAGTTGACTTTTACCTGTGGAACGAATCAACATTTTGAAGGAAAGAAACATATGATGTTTTCCCACCATCAAGTACACGCAGTTCTCGTTCCTCTGATGGAGAACCTCATGAAACACGCCAGTTTGGAGCAGATGCATGACCAGCAACAGTTTCTGGTAGTCTGTGAACTCACGGGTGTGGAACAGCTATGTAAAGAGGTAAACTCTTCGCAACATTAAAAATATTTTAAAGAGATTAAGTTTTTAATATATAAAAAAACATAGAAGTTTCTGAAATCTTGTGACTAAAATGTGAAGAAATGTTATAACTTCAATAATGTTCATGGGCTTGATTTGGAAAATTATCATGTGTTTAACTTCAATATAAATCGTGAACAAGGTTTGAAATTTAACTTTAATGCTAAATATTCAAACCAAACTTTAGAAATGAATTGTAAAGACATTAATTCGACAAGCAAAAATGCCTCATGATTGATATTGATATTGTAACTGTTGTTATTCCGTAATTGACACACTAACGATACAAGAAGCTAAGGACATTAAGGATTTTCGCCATTTTATCAACATACAGAGTAATACTGAGATTCCTTGATTTACCAGTATATTGTTTAATCACGTGACGTCTTCCATTAGCTCCATCTTTGAAACGTTGCAAGGTCACACGATTCTTTCATTTATATCAAAAACATATATCATTAACATCAATTACCAATCACAAATATATGATACTTGGCTATTTGAATCTTGGTACCCACCACCTGAGTCCAATCACTATGAATATGTCTCTATATTCATCAAAGAATTAACCCCTCTGAAAATGGAAAAATCTCCCATTTTTTATTCCTACATCATGGATTCAATGCTGAGGAGGAATTGTTTACATTTGCATAATAAGATGTGACCTAGAACATCTTGAGCTTGCAGCAAAATTAGATTTAATCATTCTTTGAATTGCTTACACAGTTGATGGGTTATGTGACACTGAATACATTCGACCGAACAGAAACGTCACCACATTTTAAAGGGACAGTAGCACGTTTTTTCGCTGAAATAAGTCGATGAAATGTATTTGAAAAATAATGTTACCGATAGAAAAACGCCCTTCTCTCTACGGAAAATCAATGGGAATGGTTTTTGTCATTCAAGTAGGTATAAAGTAAGGCTAGGGGGCCACGTATTTTTTTAATGTATTTCATTCATCAAACAACACCTTTTAGACACACGTATTTTTTAATGTATTTTATACATTAAAAAATACTGTAAATAAATATAAATAAAGGGTAGTAATAGGCTAGTTAATGTACATCTCATCTCTCATTGTGGACAGTATCCGACTGTGTAATGTATTCATACTTGTGTAATGTATTCATACTTGTGTAATGTATTCATACTTGTGTAATGTATTCATACTTGTGTAATGTATTCATACTTGTGTAATGTATTCATACTTCGAATGTATTCATACTTGTGTAATGTATTCATACTTGTGTAATGTATTCATACTTGTGTAATGTATTCATACTTGTGTAATGTATTCATACTTGTGTAATGTATTCATACTTGTGTAATGTATTCATACTTGTGTAATGTATTCATACTTGTGTAATGTATTCATACTTGTGTAATGTATGCACCCTTCTAAATGTATGTCACACCTCCAAATGTATGCCACACTACTAATGTATGCCACACAACTAAATGTATGTCAAACTTTATACAGCTGTTACAACTCGGCTTGGCCCAGCACTAGCAGTTGAAAACTATTCAATAATCTGACTGCGGGGTGATATTGATTTATCATTCAAGCTGTTACTTTATATTGATCTTTAATCTCAAAGTTGTGAATTGGGCTGAGTTGTACTGAATGTTCAAAACAGCAAATTACTTGTTTAGCTGTTTTTACCTTAGATTTCCTTGAAATTTGCTTAATTTTAGCTCAAATTATCTTCAATTAACTATGTTAAAAAGATAAATATTATTAATAAAAGATGAATAAATTATCAAACCCGAGTAGCTACAATATGAGATTTTCAAAGCCAAAGGATATCAAATATGATGAAATTTCCTATAAGACTATTAATATCTATAATGGTGATGATTCTGATTTAATATTTCCAGTTAAGAATATTACCTCTCAAATTAAGAAAGATAGATATGAGAGCTGCACAATGATGTTGACTTTACCAGAAAATTTGCCTAATACTTTCTCAAACATTATAGAAAAGGTTAAAAGCCATTTGAAAGACAATTATATGGAAGAAATATATCAAATTAACGCTAGAATAAAAGAAAGTAATGAAATATTTAAAAAAGAAAACTATGAATTGAATAAACAATTAGGCAGTGTAGGTAGTGCGATAATTAATAGTTTGAGAAAGGATGCCCTAGAAAATATATGTAGAGGTTTTAATCCTGATACAAATACACTGTTTGTAAAGATACATAATAATTATACTAAATTGTTTTTTGTGGATGAAGGTGTGAAATTTATTGATAATGATTTAATATACTATGTTGACAGAAGGTTTATTGTGAACGCTGCATTAAAGGTAGATTCCATTGTTATGGGGCCTGAAACTATCAATTTAAAAATGTATGTATACGAAGCCTATTTACGTGATCCTATACCCGAGTTTAAAGATGAACTCTTCTAAAATAAAGATTTCTTCTCCGAAATATTAATTCATATTCAAATTTGAATATGAATTATTTAAAACTTGTTTAGTTTTCCTTGAATAATTCTACAATATTTTCTTTATTAAGTTAAATTTTGAAAGTTCCGCCGAAATAAGATCGAATTCCTCTTTAGAAATGCAGTTATCATCCAAAGCACTTGAAATAAGACTAGATATTATATTTAATTTAGAATTAGCGACAATACATATATCTTCATGTTTTTTACGTTTAGAACGTAACCTCTTAGATGCATCTTTCTTTATTGTACCAATTAAACCAGAGACAGTCACTCCTATTCCAAGTCTAATACTAACTGGGGCCAAAATTACCGTACTCAAAACACCAACACTACTAGCTCCCAATGCGATACTACAAGTAATTAATGTTGTGTCTAGTGCTTCTGTTATAGTTAAAGCTTTTTTAATAGATTTACTTTTAGCTTTATGAAAATCATGTTCTTTAATAATTTCATCTTTTATCTCGCTTATTCTAGTCAAGCGAAATTTATCGACATGGTTTTCTAATACTGAGAGCATTTTTAATATTAGATGACTAACCTTTAAAAGTACGCAAATAGTCCTTTGAAATTGGTTGAGAAGTACACATTAATCTTTTAAAAACTACAGTATTATGCATAGGTATCTTATTGACTTTTATTCTACTCCCAGGAGGCCGTTTAACTGTAACCTCACCATCTAAATTATGAGTTATATCATCTGGTGTTATAAAAATATAAAAAGGCCTATTTGGAACAGTCCATTTAATGTTCAGTCCGGGTAATATTGTTACAACATCATCCGGTACAGCCACTAAAAACATCTCTATGTAAATATATTCGCCGTAATCCTTTTGAGCAAATTCTTCAAACATTGATAGAAAAACTGGAATAGTATCAACAATTTCTGTATTTCTAGCTAAACCATAACCATCATAATTAACAACTTGTATACCCCTTTTTTGTTCGGTGAATAAGATACTAATGCGCTTCCACTGTTAATGATTTTATTGAGGATGTGTTTTCTTCCAATTCTTGTATTCCCCGGGTTTAAATGAATATCTAATTCCCATTTCGGTTCTACGATATATATAAGTTTTTTTGGATTGTTTGTGTAATATTGTATTATCTTCTTTGGTTCAGCCAACATCTTGAGAGCTTTAACATCAACATCGTTTAATTCCCCCAAAGTCTCAGGGATATCCCTTAGTTCCTTCTTTTTATAATTACCGGTTTTTAATAAAAAGCCATAAGTTTTATCCTCAATACCATCACCATTAAAAATATCTACAGAACCCTCTCCTGTACCAACTTCTTTTCGTTTGTAAACTCCAAAATTAGTTAACTGAAGTGCATATGTTTTACCTACTTCTCCGGGCAAATCAAACTCTTCCACGTCGCCGAGGTCTGATATCGACGTGTTCAAACATCTTTCAATTGTTTTACGCGGTCCGCTCGAATCTGTCATCTTTATTAGTATTAATTATTCTCTTAAATTGGATTATTCAACATAAGAAATGCAATGTTAGAGTCATGTAACCCATATTTATTGGTTGGTTTTCTGTGTCTAATATTGAGATTGTCAAGTTGGGTATTTGCCCGAGCTTAAGTCTTTTATATTGAAGATTAGTAAATGAAACGTATTTTCCGCTGTTTAAAGTTTTATTTTCCACGGGAATAGTTCTCAATATAGATGACGGTCTTCCTTTGAAAATATTATCACTAGTACTAATACAATCTAGATGAACGCAAAGTACTTGTATTTTACCAAATTAGGTAAAGATTTTGCACTATTAAGAACTGACTGATGAACCCCTAAAGTTTGGGCTAATGGAGATGACAAGATAATTGTTGCATCTCCAAACTGTTCGAATATTAGTTTTCCATTAGCCGTATTTATGGATACTTTATAACCATGGTCTTTAAAGTAATCGTTTAACATACAAACATTATAATAACCATCCGGAATAGTGACGGGTGCACCACTCATCCTATTCAAAAACGTATTATTCCCATCACTTTCACTTATATTATACCAATTAGGGTAGTATAATATCTCGCATAATCCTACTTGCATCTCCCCATTAGCATTGTCTATAGCTCGTGGAAGTTCGACCGTTTGTCCATTCTCAAAATTGGGGATAGTTAAATACATTTCAATTAAAAGTTTATCCTTAAATAATAAAAAATGCTAGCCTACAAGTAAAATGACAAGGAAAAATATATGGCTGGTGGTGTATACGATTCTTATATCCCAGGTGGAAAAGTAATCGAACGTAGTTATGACTACCTTCAACATCATCATAATTATAAAACCGAATTTACTAGTTCTAAAAAAGAAATAACCCTTCCAACTCAATCGATATGGGTAGATTCTAGGGGCTAATTTTACCGCTAAATTCTCCGATATATTCGAAAACTATGAGGTTACTATTTCTAATAAAGCTGAATAAACAAATGGAATGATAACCCCATGCAATTTGGGCAAAATCAACTGCATTTCGCTTTGTGGTGTGCTACGTCAGGGTGTGGTATATCCTATAAAGATAATCTTTCTTCAAAAAGAGGGCTAACTAAGGCAATATTTATAATCCATGTGTATTTTAAGCGTGATGGAAGTACCATTACCTCAAGATAAAGCATGGGATGCTAATAACAATTCATATAATGTTAGAGCATACGAACGTATCTGTAATGAATTTGGTGTCTCAACGACTACTTATTGGCGTACACGTGTAAAGAATAATGGGATGGGGTATATATTTATACATAGCACCGGTTTTGATCATGATCCTAATCATAGCTCATACATTTCTGATGTTTATTCACCTTCTAAATGGTCCTTTTTACCACAACCAAAACCTAAATTAAAATTTAATATAAGGGATGCGTGTGCTATGAAGTATGGAGGATTAAGTAAGCACATTAAACACGAATACATATATCCCGATAAACGTCAAGTTATAAAAATACAGCAAATTCACCAGCATTGGCAATCCTTTGTTTTGGATATATCACATGGATTCACTAAACCGGGTGTTCAAAGCTTGAATGATTCCATTAGGACCTATGTCTGGGCTTTACTAGGCGCTCAAGCTCAAACTAGGACTAATATCAAAGCTATTGGAACCTCATTCGATGCTGAGAAACAATTCATTTCTACTGTAGAGGATGCTATTTCTAGCCCAGTAGATATTCCCGCTTCTATAAAAATATATCAAGATGTATTACAATATGCCAGTTCAAAGGTAGATTATGTTTTTGCGATAGGTTTATATATGGCCCCAAGTGATATGAAACTAAAGGTAGGTCAAGTTAAGGGTTATAATAATCTTATTATTATCGCCAGTTCTGATAGAAGTTTGGGTACGAATGTTGAAATCAATAAGCCTCCAACTATAGATACTATTGTTAAATCAAAACCCCTTAATAAACATTCGAGCTATACCCTAAAACATTCGGACTCTCCTCTAAAAAATGTTAATCAACAGCATGTTAATACTAAAAATTTAATCATACTCGGTGGAATAGCAGTTGGCTTAGTAATTATCTTGAGATTCTAGTTTTCACGAAAACGATTATTATACCCCCGATAGCTACCATTAATGCCCATATATTTTGACTTAACCAAGTCGCTGTTTTAGACAAGAAGGTTAAAAGCCAAGATAAAATACTTCCTATTATTCCCGGTAAAGCCGCTGCAGCCTTCCCCGCTAATTTAGATAATGCTTTACCTATATATTGTAGCCACTCCTTAATTTTGTTGGGTTTCTTATTAGGTGATGGTGGCACAGGCTCACCACCTCCTGTTACTGATAGTACTATGGTTGAAATTATAAACCCTATCGCCGTTATAATAGAGGCTATTGTTATTCCCTGTTCTCTAAATAATGTTCGAAGACGCTCGGCTAACGATTCATCTTCGTTTAACATCTGCCTAATAGTTTGTTTTATACGTTGAATTTGTGAACGTAGGACTCGCTTATTTGTTCCTGTGGCTTCTAAACGCGCCGATCTCTCGAGTTCCCAATCCCTTATTCTTCCTTCGACGAGTTCGGTCTGTCTTTGACCTTCTGCTTGGGTTAATTTAGTTTTTTCGTGTTCGAGATGTCTATCCAGTTGTGTTAGTCTAGATAAGTTATTAATTAATTCTCCTCTTTGTGTCCTAATAAATTAGCCTAATAGCCTGATCAAGCCCCCTCAATTCTCTTATACTAAGTTCTAATCCCTCAGTATTTAAACGTGGATCATTTATAGTTTGTATGGCTTTGTCTATTGAATTAATAGCTTCATTAGTGGCTTGTATTGGTTGTTCGCTGAAGGAAGTTTCTGCTTCATTCAACTGTGCCCTTGAGCTCTTAAGTTCTCTCTGAGTCTTTTCCGGAAGTTTTGGTTTTGGAGTTTCATAATCCGTATGGCCTAATACTTCTCGAATCCCCCTTACTCCTTCTAGTCTTTGTTTTAGGGTGCTTAAAGCGAGAGGTTTGCCTGTGTTTTTGTTAACTATATCTACGTTTGGGCGATTTATTAGCCTTACTTTCCCATCTTTATCTATTGTAAACTTTAATCTTTACCAACACTAGGTTCACCGAGTTCATTATAAAAATCATCCACCGCATCCTTAATCATTCTTGTGTTTGGATCTTCTACTTCTAGTTCATCCCGTAAACTAGTCGCATTAGGTGATAATCCCTGTGTTGGGATTGAACTGTCAGAAAGAATACTCGTATCGAGATTGTGCATTTCATAATATTCATCACGCCCCCCAACAGCTCCTTCTTCCTCAAAATGTCCGACGTCGTCCATTTTATGTTTTTTCCTTTAAGCATAAAAATATGTATTAATAAAATGTCTAACTACGGTCAGAAACTCAATCCATCTCGTAAT
Source organism: Gibbula magus (assembly GCA_936450465.1). Taxonomy (NCBI): domain Eukaryota; kingdom Metazoa; phylum Mollusca; class Gastropoda; order Trochida; family Trochidae; genus Gibbula; species Gibbula magus. Next base: position 23,674,983 of record OW388291.1, on the reverse strand, counting down.
TTTAGAGAGGCTTATGGTATAAAAGAAGAAAGGTCTAGCGTTCGGGTAAGTAACAATCCGAGTACTATTGATCAGAATGAACAACTATTAGTTCGCTTTCCTAATCTCGGAAGTCACGACGTCATAGTCCCGGGTACGGTCAGATTGGCTTTTGATTTATTTTTGGTATCGGATGGAGAGAAAGATGAGAACAGTAGCATTGTAGATAATATTGGGCGTGCCATTGTGAAGAAAACAACAGTTAAGATAAGTAGTAATGAAGTATTGTCTATAGATGATAGCGATATATATATCACTTACGTAGATCTTTGGAGAACTAAGCAAGAAGGGAAAGAAAGAGACAGTTTACATTACCAAGGTATTGACACAACATTAATTCGAAATGTCACCAAGTTAAGAATGGGATCTGCACTCGGCAATGCTAGCATTATCGTAGAAAAAGCCATAGCCGATAACCTAGGAAATCGTTTTTATATTCCTCTAGATTTTGAATTGTTAGAGACTCACATGCCTTTCTATAAAGCTGCATTGGGAGATAGATTAGAATATGAGCTGACGTTTAATGAGTATAAGAATGTAATTATAGGAGCATCCAATAAGAAGTATGAAATTAAGAATATTGCATTAGAATTTGATAAAGTCAAGGAGCCAGAATTAGCCAGCGAAATCCATTCGATGTATAATAGTTCTGTACCAATACACTACGATCGTATACTTCGCCATCGTATGATACCTTTGAATAAAAGTGATACGACGTGGAATATTAATATCAATGTACCGGCCAAGTCTATGACAGGAGTTTTGATGTTATTTAAAGAGCCCACCGAGGATTTTAATGGAGTAACCGAAGCATTTTACAATCCTAAAATTAATAACGTGCAAATGACCATCGAAGGAGTACCAAACCAGTTGTACAGTCAAGATATGCGTAAATATAACTTATGGGATGAAATTAAGAAGTTTCCCAGCATAAAACGTAATCCATTAACGAATATGGTGATGAAAGATATTTGTCTTACGGATATGACTATTGGTAAGTTCTTAACCCACAGGTACGCTCTATGGCTCGATCTTAGGACAACCGATGACGATGAATTACACGCTTCTGGTAGACGAATTGAGAATGGTAGTGAAGGAATGACGATAGCAATAACTAAAGAAGCAGAAACAGCTGGGCAAATAAATGCTTATGTGTACGTCATTATGGATGCTAAATTGATTATCAATAATGGCCGATTTGAATCGGCTTTTTATTAGTTAAAAATAATTTAAATCGATTTCAAACGCAATTGTGTTTGAAATTTTTTAGCAAAAATCCAAGCAAACTTTAGGAAAATCTGAGCAAACTTAAGCAAAATCCGAGCAAACTTAAGCAAAATCGAGCTAATCTAGCACTTTATATCATGGTGGTGTGTCAGTGCATAAGATAAGTTTGGAGTATTTCCCGTTCAGACGTTTTCTAACCTTTTCTATTTCGGATTTACTTTCGATAACGTAGTTCTCTCGTAAAGAATCATCAAAATTATCTTTATCCTTACACTTAAATAAGCAGATCCAGCGAATTTGCTCTCTGAAATCTGTGAGTATAGAATTATATTTCTGGGAAAGAATCCAAACGCTATGTTTAGTATGCCTGCCCGAGAATGCTAGCTTAGATAATTCGGCTTTCTTTCGAGTTAAGTCCCTTTCAGCACTGCAGTCATCGATTATGAACAAGGTAGGTTCATTCTTGAATTTCTCGTGAAAATATTTCAAACAATCGTTAAGTCTTTCATCCGGAAGAATTTTATGTACATGTGGGTCATTATTTACCCACAATTTAGACTTATAAGTTTCGTTATCATTAATGGTTGGGCAAATAATAATAATGTGTTCAAAATTTTCGTAATAATATGTTTCTATAAGGTCTAACACACAGGGGCTTGTATTGTCGAAACTAGCGATTAAAACGAATATGAAGTCGACGATCCAGCCCCATATACTATAAAAAAGTAAAGGGATGTAACGGGGTCAACACCCCATGTCCGTTTGAAATTATATTTCAGAATGTTGTAATCATATTATCCTTCAATGTTATATACCACGGCAAAGCCAATACATCTGTCTTTAAAACAAGCCATCAAACGTAAAAATCGAACGGATAATAACAAGGATATGATTTTTCAAAGCCAAAAATATTAGCACATTGTTCATGTGAGCCATTTGCCTAGCCCACCAAAATGATAAAATAATCGCTTGAAAAAATTATTATAAAATACTTTATAATATCCCGTCAGCTAATAGTGACCCATTTACAATGCCCAGTATTTGGTGCATCATATCGCGTAAGAATTATAACACGGGGTGCACTGTAATTGACGTACCAGGGATTTTTGATAATCTCAAGTGTGTTTCGAAACATCGTTTGATAGTGAGACGTCCATATTGAATGACCTTGGCATTGGTCTATTTTTGGAAACGAAATGATGTCATAGGGCTATATGAGGCTCTATGACATCATTTTGTTTCCAAAAATAGACCAATGTCAAGGTCATTCAATATGGATGACTACTAGACAAACGATGTTTCGAAACACACTTGATATAATGTAAAATCCCTGGTATGTCAAGTACAGTGTCCCTCATGTTATAATTCTTGCGCGATCTGATGCACCCAATACTGGGCTTCGTAAATGGGCCACTATTAGCTGACAGGATATTACAAGGTATTTTATAATAACTTTTTCAAGCGAATATTTTATCATTTTGGTGGGCTAGGCAAATGGCTCACATGAACAATGTGCTAATATTTTTGGCTTTGAAAAATCATATCCTTGTTATTATCCGTTCGATTTTTACGTTTGATGGCTTGTTTTAAAGACAAATGTATTGGCTTTGCCGTGGTATATAACATTGAAGGATAATATGATGACAACATTCTGAAATATAATTTCAAACGGACATGGGGTGTTGACCCCGTTACATCCCTTTACTTTTTTTTTTATAGTATATGGGGCTGGATCGTCGACTTCATATTCGTTTTAATCGCTAGTTTCGACAATACAAGCCCCTGTGGTCTAACACGAATTTAGATTTTCCGCATCCAGTCCTTCCACAAATGATAGCGCAATGCGGATCTTTAGGTAGCATTTCTTTTATATTTAAAACATTAATTCTTAAAGATAAATGTGGGCACTCGTATTATTGTTGACATGTTTAGGTTTTGCAGGCATAATATTATTATTACTAATATGTTTAGGTTTTGTAGGAATTATTGCTTTAAGCATTTGCCGCATAATATCAAAAATGGAAATAAGCGAAATCATGGGGGAAATGCCCTCTGCGTACCCCCAAGAAATGATTGAGGGTAAGAGAGAGAAACTAACGAGTGCTGTCTTGGGTGGTGGGAAATTTGTAGATAAAAAAATGTCTACGGAAATAATAAGTAATATGACCGATGAAGAAATAATAATAGAATATGAGAAATATGAACGTAGGCTGGGCGCGACTATGGTAAAAACGTTAGGTAAATCTTTCCTACATTTATATTCAACCACTATGAGTCACTTCTTCTATATCACTCCTGATAGTAAAACACAGCTATTCGAAGAGCTTAATGAAGCCCCATTCATCGATATTGCTACGAGTAAAATTTGTTGTGACCTTTATTCTAAGTGGGGAATGTACCTGGCTCCCATTACAATGATGATTACAACTGCTAAGCATGTTGATTTTAAGAATATAAGTTTAAATAATAAAGATGTCCTCGCCGAATCCAGAAATTTCGAATCAGGAGATATCGGAGATGATACAATCTAATGAGGATATTCAACTTAGCATGAACCTCAACAGGTAGATAAGAAGGTGGTTAAAAAATTAAAACGTGACACAAAAGCTAACGATGAACCTCGACAAAAACTCACAGTCACGAAAAATCCTAAAAAGGTAGAAGCTGGTAAGAAGGGTGCCATGGTTAGAAAATTAAAGCGTGAGACGAGAGCGATAACCTCTCAAGAGACTCGAGTAATAAATCATGGTAATCTAACACTTCCCATCCTAATAGGAATTTTAAGCATAGGGGCAGTGATTGTCTACACTAAATTAAACAAGCCAGTTACTGATAATAGTACTGATAAAAATGATAAAACCAGCTTTAAGAAAATGATTTATGATATATAAATATGAGCCAACAAAAGAATATCGTAAATACCCTTTACCATGCTGCAATAGTAACTGGACTAGCCGCGGGTTCGGTAAAATTAAGCAAAATTGCATTAAAAATGAGTACACCAAAATTAGATTTCCTTCCCCAAGATATTGGAATGATGACGATTTATATCGGGGGAGCAATGATAGTTAAAGATTATCTAGTCAAACATAAATATATTCCCGCCGATATCACTCCTTAAAGATATAATACATTATTTATAAAAATGGCAAGTCCTGTAGTAATGGCGGGTTGTGCAATAGTTAACGCTTTGGCCTTCTCCGGAAGTAACTATCTATTTTCAAAAATGGATAAGGGTGAGAGGGAAAAACACGATAAAGCTTTAGAGAAATTGTCAACTGCTAAAATTCAATGGGAGGAAAGTAGAACGGAGAGACTCGATTTCTTGAACGAGTAACTAAAAAGACAATATTATTCTATTAAAACTTTTAAAGATGTGGATGAGGCTATGCATGAATATTATATTAGATTTGGTAAGCCCTTACCCCCATTAGAGCCTCAACCAATCCTGACAGATTTGTATACTCCTTCGAGCAGTCAAAGGAAGGGAGAAATAATATTCATTATTTTAGGTATGACTGGGCTTATCGTATTCGTTTATACAAAATCTAAAAAAAAGCCTTTAAGGAATTTGTAATATATTATAAATGTTCTCTTCTAAACAAGAAGTATGCCCCCATAAGGAAGTAATAATGTATAAAGGGAAAGAGTTTTGTGAGAACTGTTGTCAGTTTACTGATATTGATCCCGAAACTTGTATTCACAGGAATATAATCGATGGCTACAGATGTGTAGATTGCGGGTTTGAATACAAAATACTTAATTTTCATGAGCCATACTCTATTAATCATAATAGGGCCAATATCCCTAATCATAAACAAAGGGATATCCAAAAGGTATTTCGACGATATAATATAGGCCTATGCTTGCAATTATTAACCGCAAAAAAATATATTAGCATATGTGAGAAGTTAAATTTAATTAAAAGATGCAATAATAGACTAGGATTGATCGGTGTTTGCTTACTTCATGCTTACGAAGAACTCGATATTGACAAAAGTTACAAGGAAATTGCTAAAATGTTAGGCATAAGAATTCATTACATCTGTAAAGGTTTATCCTATTACGAATTATATAAACGCCTCTCACAGTGAGGGGAAATAACAATATTTTATGTGTGCTTCAATATTGCTACACCTATCTAATGGGGAATCTCATTAGATTTAATGTCAAAGTATAGCGCATTAAAGTCTTTTAAAGATTTTAGAACGATAATAAAATGGAGTCGCGTCTTCGAATTTTCGGATATGTACCGCGATTTTTGAGGTTGGTAAATGGAGTCGAGTCTTTTATACAGAGTGCATCTGCTTCCACCATTAATGGTATGAAAAATATTACGAGCAAATTGCAAAACTATATTAAAAATGAACCGATTACTGAACCTATTACTGAACCTATTACTGAAACTAAAAATCGTATGAAAAATATTGTGAGTAAATTGCAAAACCAAATTAAAAATGAACCTATTACTGAAACTAAAAATGAACCTATTACTGAAACTAAAAATGAACCTATTACTGAAACTAAAAATGAACCTATTTCTGAAACTAAAAATGAACCTATTACTGAAACTAAAAATGAACCTATTACTGAAACTAAAAATGAACCTGATACTGACTTTGATAAAATACATTAAAAATACATGTGTCTAAAAGGTGTTGTTTAATGTATTTCATACGTTAAAATGTTCCCGTTAAGCACAAACCATACAGTATTTTTTAATGTATAAAATACATTAAAAAATACGTGTGTCTAAAGGTGTTGTTTAATGTATTTCATACATTAAAATACATAAAAATTTCCAACAAGGCAACTACCTTAGCTACTAACTACTCATTCAAAATAATAAATTGTGTTCACAATAAAAAGGCCGCCATGCAATTATTGCTTTATACGCAACACCGTTATTACCACTACGGATAATTGGTTTGTGTAATCAGATGTTTTACCCTCTAAAATACATATAAACGACATAAACTATCAAAATAAATGGGATATTTTAAAAAATAAAATTTGCAAAAAACGTGCTACTGCCCCTTTAAGCAGTGTACAAAACAAAATACTGCTGCCGGAGGAAAGCTTTTAATTGGGATATGATAAATAAAGATGTACCCACTTTTCATAAAACAGGGTATAATACTTTGATTTGTATGTACATTTGGGGTGTTGAAATCACTCTAAATTGTTTAATGTACAAATTTAATTAATAATAGATGTTGTCCACGATGTTACATAGATGTTATCTACGTCTAGTATCAAAAACGGCGATTTTTTAAATTTCTTAAAATCAATATTTATGTAATGCTGAGTTACTTTTTTCTTCTAGTATATTTCCAACTATATATTGATTTACACAATAAAATGCCCTAAAATCAGCATTTTTGCATTTGTCATCAATTGAGATGCAAACATCACATAACCTCAGTCCCTATTGATGAATAGGAAGATACGTTATGCTCGAAATGGCCGTTCTTGTCTGTTGTTTTAACTTTGTGAACATTGTTCAATCTCATGAACCTTCAAATAGAGGGTAGATACATTCGTATTCTTATCACGTCCATGGAGTTATTGGTAAAGCAATATCGCATGACATAAACTTAGTTTACCATTAGTTGCTAATACATAACTATTTTGCAATTAATTTTATCTGAATTGCCTCATCTTCATCATTTCTTTAATAGGCCCATGGTGCTTGTTGGGACCAGGAGGTCGATATATATAGCATTACAGTTTAAAATATTTATGATGTCAAAATGCTATAACGTTACTGCTTCACGAAGAATCGTGCAATACATCGCTCTTACAAATGGGTGTTTATTGATATATAGATATAAGTAATTAATGTGTATTTAGATGTTACTAACCGAAGGCAGCATCCACATAGACTAATAGCATATTAAAGTGCTTCACAAATATGAGAGCTGTATGAGCAATCCTATTCGCCATGATAAAACACAGACGAGATGGAACCAGCATCTAACCATGGCTAAAATGAACGCTCTGGCTGCTGTAATCTTGTGGATAATTTACACAGTGGAATCTTGTGAATACAATGTACAAGGTATGTTTAAAATATACATGTGCAATATTTAATTTCCCAAAATCATTTCTGCTTTTGCATGCCGTATGGTTTCTGTGCTAAAGGTGTCAAATAATATTTATTATAACAGCATTATGCATTGAGCGTTATATAAAGCCGTTCAAAGAATACTCAGGAAATAATAAATGTTTTACCCTAAAATTGGTATTTACGTTTTTCTAATATATTTTTTAGATTATTTTTCGGATATATATATGTTTTAGATTTATATTAGATTATTTTTCGGATATGCCAAGTTATATATATTTCTTACTGTAAAGTACCACAATTATAATTCATCATGTTATTTTGAATTGGTTACTGTTTCTTAGAATGTTCATAAAAGGCAAAACGCATTGTATAGTAAGCAATAAAGCTGTGTTGTTTTACGTTAATCTGTATACGTATACCCTAATACCTAATACGTATACCTTAATATCTGATAAAATATTTTTCAGATATACCAGTTTCCACACATCTGTCCAGCGTACTTTCGCAAGTGTTTTCATCAACCAACAAACACACAATGCTCATAATTATCCATGATGGAACTGATGGTAATGTTTGAAAATGAATTGATATTATACCGTATCGCCCCAACAGATAATACTATAAATTCATATAGCTGTCTATACATACACATGCACTTGCACCTGTAATAGCCAGGGGTCAATAAAACATTCTAAATATGATTTGCAACATTTCTCCGATCAGAAAAGAACATTGAAGTCAGCTCCGAATCGACTGCAATTGAGAAAGATAGGCAGGAATTCGTTTTCGTCTCTCAGGATCATTCTTGTAGATAAACGGTCATACTTTTCAATACTATCTTGCAGATAGAGAAGTCTCATCCTCAAAGTGTGTTATAGTTAAACACTATTGAACTGAATTAACTAACGGGCAAAAGAAAGTATACACCCCACTTGTTTTAGATTAATTCAGAGACCATAGCTATTTGGAAAATTTTTTCGCCTACTCGATTATATTTTCAAAAAACATAAAATCATTTGGTTTATGATTCAAAGTTTTATTCATTATGATTTAAAGATCAATTTAATTTTGGAAATCTGAAGACCAAATTACAAATAAATATTTTGCCGTTTCCAAGTCTGATTTTAATATTCAATTCACAGTTGGATTTGTCTCAGAGGGCTTACTTGAGATAAAATCACAGATGATGTTTTCCTACCATCAAGTTTACACAGTTCTAATCCCTGTGATGGAGAACCTCATGAAACACGCCAGTTTGGAGCAGATGCGTTACCAACTACAATTCCTGGTAGTCTGTGAACTCTTCTGTGTGGAACAGCTATTCACCCAGGTAAACTTCTAGCCTAAGTTGTATAATCGTTTATTGAATTAATTGTTTATTTATCAGATGGATTACTTAGATGAACTTTGTTATATAATTTAAAAAATCGTGTATGTAAAGTATAGCCTTTGCATAATACATACAGCTTCTGTTATTTTGTTGTAAATGTTTCATCTTACTCTTGACATATTTGTTGAGATGTGGAACGAGTATTTGTTATTGTAACTAAAAATTAATACAATATGTTTTCAGGTCAGTGACCTTGATCTTGTTTATGGACAAGGATCCCTGTTGAGACATTTTTCAACCTGGTTGATTGTCTCCCCTGATGACCTTCACCCTCTGAACGTCAGCTTTGACAATGTTGCATGGATACGTTTCAGCAGGGACCAGCCATCGAAATCTCAAATACAAGAAACTGTAAGAAAAAAATAAACCAATTATCTGAAATTGTGCAGATTATTTATTTCGGCATAAAGTAATAAGATTTGCTTTTGACAGTTTTTAATGTAGCGAATTTCACCCAAGTGTCTTCTGATATCAAATATATCAACACGGGTGGATAAAGGTTACACATATCCGAGACTTGCCGAGGGTATTTACTTTTTATTAAGGAATGTTGATATATTTAATACCAGAAGACACGAACATGAGATTCTATTTATCATCCAAAATCATGCTTTCAATGAAAAATATATAACCCTGAATACAGCACTGTAGATTCATCATGATTGGTGGTCATCCTAATTATGACGTCATTGTATTGCGATGTCATCAGTTATTTGACGTCATAGCATTGTGAGTCATTACTGGATGATGTATTGTGATGTCATGTGGTCGACAGTGACGAGTATTGTTCAGAATCTACTGTCTGAACGAGTTGTCCTAAATACAGTTTTGGATGATAAAAGTTGCAAAATGGTGATAAAATTAAATTGATGTCAAATTGCACAAAAATTCAGTTATTGAGATGAAGAATAAATACAACTTTTAGTTTTGAATTACGTGTTGATGTTAAGAATTTGTTTATGACTGAAATATTTATCAAGCTGTGATTCACACAAATGAATTAAAACCTAGAACACTTTTGTTCAAAGTCATAGCGATTTGTATTTCCAGATCATAGGGGTCTACACCTTGATGTGGATGCCGGGACGAAGGGAATGGTCAAGCGTCCCTTTGTCCAGTTTCAAAACAATCCCATTAAACAAACAACTTTATCCAAACACTGAGAGAGGTCTGAATGGTAGAGAACTTATTATTACTACACTTGAGGTTTGTCAAATTCATTTCTATTCGAAACAAGACCAGTTGATGACTTAAAGAACCATACAATATGTTGATAATGTTGTACAAACAGATTTTGGTAAAGTTCTATCTTATTGAAATAAATACATATAAACTGTCACCGATAATTTCGAATTGGATCGGTTCCATCCACAGCTCATCAGGTCTGAGAGGCCAGCTAGGCTTATGACATGGGCGTCCGTCGAGCGTCCGTCGAGCGTCTGTCGACTCGGTCATCCGTAGACACATTTTCTCCCCTTGAACCACTGCAAAGTCATTGTTCATTTGGTCCTGTCCTCCCCTCAAATATGGTCATGGCAGGGGTTCGATTCTAAAATATTAAAACGCCTTCACCAGAACCAGCAGTGCCAAAAAGCTCAATGTTTGGGTAATATGATCTTTAATAGATGGACACTGAGATTTGTAAATTCCATACACAAGTGCCAAAAAGAAGTGCGTGGCTGTGGTTAAGATAAAGTGTTTTTTTCCTTTAAGTGTTATGATAAATTGTTGATGGTAATCAAAAAGTGCTGTTCATGACCTTTCAAAAGCAACCAAATTTATATCTGTAGCTAAAACAATAAGCGAAATATAGTTTTCATTATTTTCTCTTGTAATACCCAAATTTAGCTCTCTCACTCAAGCAATCCTGAGTCTACGTAATATGAACTGCCCAGTGGTAAGTGGCGCATATGTATTGGGTGACAGGTATTGGTAGCAGTCAGGTGGTACAGGGAGGTTGGGAGAGGGTGTGCTCTTAGCGATAATCGTGGTATTATTGTACAAACCTTTAATAGGGACACCACAACAGAGATATCAGCTTTAAAAATGTGTAAGACAAGTTATTATCGACATTTGTTACAAATTGTAATAATCGAAATTAATAATGTATGTAATAATGGTACCTAATGAGCTACTGAGCGAATGGCTCTATTTCTTTGGATGAAAAGCATGTTCATCGAAAGACTCATTGAAGCAAAGATGCCATCAAAAGATTTTAAATATTAGAAACATTTATTGAACGAAAGAAACTAAATATTAGAAACAATAATCGTCAATGTTTATTTGAAAATTATTTTCATTGTTGTAGATTTCCCCACGTTTCTTTTTGGAGGCTGTCTCTTTTTTTCTATATATACATTTAGTTGTACGCAAGAAAGAAACATCAGTCAAATGACACCACACCAATTATGCTCTTCTGTATTTGTTATTGCAGTGGGCAGATTCTGCAATTCGCAAAGTTGTCAACGGGACGGTCATCTATACAGGCGCTGGTGTTAACCTTGTGGACAATTTGAAATTGAAATTCAATTTCAGGTAAATTATGCATATACTCAACTTTCGAACTGATATATTATAAAATACACTTTTTAGAAATTTAAAATTTAAAATTTAGAAAAGAAAGAAGACGAAGGAGGGACTTTAATTCAGTATTTGTAGCATTCTGGCCAAAAATATGTCGAAACATATAATAATTCATACACATTTAAAGACATGAATCTAAATCTAAAATTTAGTTTTGGAGATTTACTACATTCATCTTTACAAGTAAGTTACAAAACATATGGTTATCTTTCCATATAGACAGTGTCCACATTTTTCTCTATTCTTAGGAAAGGATAAACAACAAAGAAGAGAGTCATTTTCCAAAGATTTTAAATTACAGTGCTCACAAGATAAATCAGAATTTTTTAAATATTTAAAAACTGAATGACAGGCAATTAAACCTCACATTTCTTTACTCAAATAAAATTTAATTTGACACTATACTATTCAAAACAGTTGAATTGGAAGAAGACGTTTCAAGACAGAAAGATAACTCTATAATCCCGTAACAAGATTGAAGACTACCAAAACATTATACAAAGGCATTTGTTTATGAACATTAGTGACAATGAAGAAAAACTTGCAACATAAATTAACCATCAAAACATTTACAAAACCAGTTACCTGGTTGTACATATTAAAACCGCCGTTGGATTTTCTGGAAGAAATGTAATAATCGGCATAGATCTTAATTGCATCAAATTACCAAATTATCAAATACCTTATTAATATATTATTATAATTTATTATTAAATTCAGACGTTATTTACACTCTCGCCTGTAAATGGGTTAGTTACGATTTGATGATAAATTCGTTATACCTTTGTACCTTACCGTAACCAATACAAGTATAATTTTTAGAAAAGGTTGTGACACAACTTTTTTGACAGTACCTTTGTCAACACATGCAAACGCATCTTCCCTCACAAATCATAACTCACGCCAATTTCAATCACTGGCTAATTAAAGCATTGCTGCATTTAGTAACATTTTCTGTACTAGCTTATCACTTCGTGTGCACATTAAAGTTCAGATGAAGCTAGCATAAAAGTGAACGAAATGGAACAAGGTTTAAATTCGCCAGTGATGGAGGAAGTTGATGCAAAGTGTTTACATAAATTGATCTACAGAACCTTTACCGAAGCATGCAATATAAAGAATCAAATATATATATAGAGATGATGCTGCAAAAGTTGAATGACACCACGTTTAGCTAAATTTATCTTTACCGAAGCAAGCAAAGACAAACTGTTTAAACTCTTTGTTCTAGCTATATTGTAAGAGAGCCGGAAGACAATCTGTGGGGACAAGAACTTGAGAACGGAACCTTCACTGGTGTTCTTGGTATGATGCAGAGGAGGGTAAGATTACCTCTAGAATTATATTATTATCACCCCTCACTCAGTTTTACCTATCAGATTATGTTTTTAATATGCTGCTCTTCATGATGTAAGCTGAGATGACCATAGGTTACATACTTCTCTTAAATGTAAATCCAGGGGCCTCGCCATTACTGGTTATTTGTTTACATTTTTGGGGTGACCAATTAAGACAAATCGCTTTGAATTACATCGATATACCAAATCGTAGAGAATGAAATACTAATTAAACTATATTTCGTATCATTAGCAACAATGGCAAGTCTAACATTAATCAAAATGCATGATGAAAGGTGAAATATGCGTCAGTTAAGCGTCATTACTCTGAAAATAAAGAAGCTAATCATCGAGAAGGCTTAGTCTATGTATGTATGTATGTAGTTAATTGTCTCTACAGGACGCCCATCTTTGCCCAGTTCCATACGGAATGACAGTTAGCAGATCTAGGATTTTGGATTTTTCTTCACCTCTCAAAATCGAGTTCACCCTCGTCGCCAAACGAATTCCTGACAAAAACTATTCTTGGCTCTTCCTCGTATCCAGCTATTCATGGCCCGTCTATGTGTGTGGAGCAGGAACTCTTCTAGGCGTCTTATTGTTACTGTTTTGCTTTAGAAAGGCAAGGATAGAAGGGATACGAGAGCATAGACAGAACGATACATGGTTTTATGACATTATATTTAGGATTCCATTTCGCCAAGGTGAGTTTGATTTATTTTATGATAAGCTGATCAACTGAAAAAAGTTTGAAATGTTTTCAAATGTGAGAATTTTCTCCTTGGCTTTTCAAACACCGAAATGAATGGTGTTACAAATATAACCAGAATGAGTGGTCCAAAAGAACTTTGATGATATTCTGTGACATGTTGTTCAATTACGTCCTTTCATACAAATATTTTAAAACACTTAGGATTTCATTATCAAATGACAAATGCAGTCATATATGAATGGGTTGGAATTATGATAATAATTATAATTATGAAAATAATCATAATAAGCAATGTTCATTCTTCTTCATAAATTTTAGACATGCAGAATTCGTCACATACCATGTCATCAAGGATAATGATATTCACCTGGTCCATTTTCTGCTTGATGTTTGCTGCTGTGTACACAAGCAATATTGTTGCCATGTTAAGCGTAGATCAGGACAAAGAGCCAATTAACACATTGAAGGAGTTGGCAGCACATCCCGATTATAGGCTTGTCTTATCTGAAGGAACCATGATGGAGACACTACTACAGGTACGTTGAAACATTCATTTGAAACATCACATTTAGAAATTAATGTACCCAAAACAAACATAGTCACTATAGCGTACCCATAGTACAATGAAAGGTTATCCACAATGCAATTCACACAGTGTAGAGTCATATAGGGTTGCCTTGATGCGAGCATTTATCTCTTTCTGATATCACTGCTGAACATTCATCTCTTTCTGACATCACCCCTGAACATTCATCTCTTTCTGACATCACTGCTGAACATTCATCCCTTTCGGACATCACTGCTAAATATTTATCTTTTTGACATCACTGCTGAACATTCATCTCTTTCTGACATCACTGCTGAACATTCATCTCTTTCTGATATCACTGCTGAACATTCATTCCTTTCTGACATCACTGCTAAATATTTCTCTTTCTGACATCACTGCTGAACATTCATCTCTATCTGACATCACTGCTAAATATTTCTCTTTCTGACATCACTGCTGAACATTCATCTCTTTCTGACAACACTGCTGAACATTCATCTCTTTCTGATAACACTGCTGAATATTCATCCCTTTCGGACATCACTGCTGAATATTCATCTCTTTCTGACATCACTGCTGTACATTCATCTCTTTCTGACATCACTGCTGAACATTCATCTCTTTCTGACATCACTCCTGAGCATTCATCCCTTTTTGACATCACTGCTGAACATTCATCTCTTTCTGACATCACTGCTGAACATTCATCTCTTTCTGACATCACTGCTGAACATTCATCTCTTTCTGACATCACTGCTGAACATTCATCTCTTTCTGACATCACTGCTGAACATTCATCTCTTTCTGACATCACTCCTGAGCATTCATCCCTTTCTGACATCATTGCTGACCATTCATCTCTTTCTGACATCACTGCTGAACATTCATCTCATTCTGACATCACTGCTGAACATTCATCTCTTTCTGACATTCATTTTAATTTCAGGAAACGAAAGATTCAACATTACAATCAATCTATGGAAGTTCCATTTCCCTCACAAACGTAAATGAATCATTTGAGGAGTACGTCCACAGTCTCTTGAGTGCGTTGTCAAGTGGACCTTTTGTTAATTTCATGACGTTTGAAATAGCAATTATCTTGAGGTCCAGGAGCTGCGAAATGTCATACTCACGGAAGAAGTTTTTCCCAAACAACTATGGATTTGCCTTTCCTAAACATTCCCCATTGTTGGGGTTATTTGATAAACAGTGAGTAGCCATATTTTCAATTTTGTTTTCATGATGATGATAATTCACAACCATCACCGTCATAATTTTCACCATCGTCTTCCACATCATCATCATCAGCATCATCTTCTACATCATCATCATCACCATCATCTTCCACATCATCATCATCATCATCAGCATCATTATTTCCACCACCACCACCATCATCATCATCTTCACCACCATGTTCACCACCATCACGATCATCATCTTCACCATTTTCAACATCATCATTATCATCATCTTCACCATCATCATCACCATCATTATCATCATCATCATCCACATCATTATCAATATTATAACATGATACAAGGAAAATAAAAATATGACATCAACAATAGACCATTTCATTGTATTTTACGATGAATGTAAATAGACTTTTCTCTTTGACAAATACATTTTTTATAAATGCTTTAATTTCATCAATGCAAATAAAAAAATATGGTTATCTCTATATACTAGAATGTTGGCTCTGAAGGAAATGGGTATCATTAAAAAATGGAAGACTGACAATTTGCCTAAATCAAAAGAATGCGACCCACTGATTCACCAACCAACGTATACGTTACACCACCTAAAATCGGGATTGGTTGTTTCCTGTTGTGGCACCATTACAGCTGGACTGGTGCTAATTATTGAACTATTCAAACAAAGGATGAAAAATAAGAAATCGTGAACTGTTTAGTCTTCAACAACTGAAGCGAAGATTTGTTGTATCATAGTTATAGGTACAGTGGATGCAGAACACCGCCGCCAGGATATGGTTTGTTAATCGCACGAAACTAACAAACCATATCCAGCAAACATTGACATCTATCAACATGTTCAGGATAAAGGACACAAGAAATAACAGAGTTCAAGATATTGATGCTCACCTATTAAGCACTTAATCGAACTGCTTCATCCTATACCAAAGCCCTTGGCTCATCCTACATACAACAAAGGATTCTGACATATGCAGACCAGTCACTGCATCTACTAATTCAGTCACTGGCAACGTTCGATCATAGATCCTTCAGATATTCAGCTGCGCCCCGATGAATATATCTCTCTACCGACATAAAATCTGTTTCAAGCTCTCAAGCTTCAAGTCTCCCAAAGACATTCCTTTTGTTCGGTACTGACTGTTCTGTGTCAGCTCTTAGAGCATGACCAAGTGCTGTCGAGTCGACACATTGCAAATGACCTATATGAGTATTGTGACATTTTCAAGGTTAAAATGTTGTTTACACGATGTGAAAGTTTCGTGCAAACATGGGTGAAATGAGTCAATTATATCAATGTTAAACTGGAATAACGTCTTATGTCAAGCAGGATAATATTCAAATTTAAATACTCAAATACTATATGTGACTACAGTTTTACATATTTTGTCAAACCATCATTATTGACTCAAGCAGGACCTTATTGGAGACTACTAGTACAGAGTGTGTTTCTCATACACCAATATGCCCTTTTCCTCTTTTGCCAATAACGGTATAATGCCACTAATACGCTTGTTTACATCAACCACGGCCATGGTGTGCAAAATATTCACGATAACTGAACTTACATTGTTTGTACTTTGGCAAATGTTCAAAGCGGTATGAGTGAGTAGTGCTAACGGTTCCCTTGTTACCAGATGCTTATTATTTTATTGTATTGTGTTTCATAAGCCAATATACGTGGATTTAATTCGTGGATGCTTACAATGTATGTTGTTTTTATATACTTTTAACTAAACTGAAGCACGAAAGAAACGTCAAACCTCAGTTGGTTTCGATTAATTCAATATTTTAAAGACATGAGATGAGATTGTATTATGGCACGATGCAATAACATCTTTTGGCAGTAGTTGTAATGACTTAATTGTTGTCTATTTCATTTTTTTAATTACAATAAAATATTTTAAACAAGACAGGGTTAAGAAATGAAATTAACACCAACATCACCCAAAGCATGTTTTATATTTTAATCTAAAAAAAACCCCAACGTACAAGAATTATTTGACTTATTTAATATTTTGGAATATTTTCCCAAGTATTCAATTTTTTGACCTCGAAAACTCGAGAAATGTGACTTTGAAAATTATACATATGATAAAAACAGTGATGATATTTGTTTTGTGCTTCAGTTTAGTTACTTGTGACACTTAAATAAAATGTTTCTGTCTGTCTATATGTACTGTTTCATCAGTTTGTGCATGACCTGTTATCACGGTGTATCTGTTTGTGAGTTCGGTCAGTTTGAGCATGATAAACAGTGAAGTCGTAAGATGTATGAATTATTTTTATTCTATTAATTCTATCGATAGCAAACACAAAATACCTCACAAAATTCGCATATAGTTCTACCCTTCTTTGAAGTGTTAGATGTTGTTGCGTCTCTTCGAGTAAATTGAATTTGAATTTTATTAGTTACAATCCCATTTAGTTAAGAACATGAAGATTTTCTGGATAACAACTTCTTTAATGTGAAAATACACTGGTGGAGAAACGCTTTAGGAACATTGGATTCGTTAAAAATAATGTACGAGCCCCTGTATGACATCGTGAAACATGCATATATGATTATCTTACATTATGAAAATACATTTCAATTATGTAACAAAAAATAAGATTTTTTGGGCAAATTTCGGTGCCCATTCTTCGGATATGGTACACGTAGCTTCGGCCCTTATGAAATGGCCTGCAAACATTTTAAGATTTTAAGATTCTATTGAGACAAAATACACCATCCTTGAACACATTACTTGGTGAGTCATTACTAAAATGTCAAAACCTGACATCCCTCCTATCTGGGACAGTCAATGGCCAGTATATTCTTAAGAATAATCCACTGTTTACACATACGAGTGGCGTCATCAGCATGGATTGATCTACTTAAAGAGGCATTTAGAAGTTAGATGGATGGATGAGGAAAGAGTTCTATGTCTTTTCAACTTTTTTTTTATTGAACTTCTTAATTTACTGCAATAAGGAAGTTGTAAATCCATAGAACTCGTTTTTTCTTCGGTATAACAAGTTTTAGACAAGTGATTATTATACATATCATCCAATAGCCAATGACAATTCATATAACTTCTTTGCTAAGCACGCGGTCATTTTGTTAGCCATCCGTCATCGGTTATCTTCCTTGAGCATTTGCGTCTTATCATATCGAACATTTTCTTTGGTTACTGACTTCCTCACGCCGGCCAAGTGGGGTAATTAAAGTAAAGATTTCTCTTATAGAGTTTCCCAGGGGTTATATAGTGGAGAGTAACGGAGCATATATAAAACCCTGGGTAACCGAGGATGTGAAGTACTTTGCCTTATAAACTTGTAGACCCGTTGATTTTAAACAATTTATTCATACAGATATATATTTCGAACTGCAAATGTAGGGTCGATGGGTCCTCTCATTAATGAGATATTAATGTTCAAATTGCGTAAATATTTGACTGCTGAAGACCTCGATCGTAAAAAGGTCCTTAACCCTTTACCTCCCAGTGTCCCCATGTGGGAACATGTGTTTGAAACCCTCGTAAAATCCCATTTTTAAAATTAGATTTGAACAAAGAGTAGAACTGAATTGTTAAAGTTGATTATTCCCGCATTGGAACATTGGGAGGAAGATCAAAGTGATCAAAATGGGTAAATTTGACTGAAAGAATACAAAACATGACACAATTTGGGTCTACTGATTTATTTCAAGGTTATTTGAGTTAATAGGAGTTGCTTCTTCATTTCCTGTTGACTTTAGTTTTTTTCACATTGTGGGTTGCTATGGCAACATGACTTTGGTTTCTGGAACTTCGATGCAGCTATTTCTGCCAATATTATGTCGACCCTAAAGGAAAAAGAATACCATTGCAGATATTTTCACTGTATTGAAGCTAAATGATTAAATGCAACATTCAGTTCTTGTTTTTTTTATATAAAGTTCAACATACTTACAGTTGACATTTCATGTACTGGTTGTCATAGTGTCCAGTATATTTGCTAAGTAATCATTCTCTCACACTATTCTATCTCCTGTGGGTAGATGAAGGTTAGACCGAGTGCGGCCAACCTTTTCCAATAGTGAAAACAGACAAGCAAATACTATATGAGGCATATCGAAAATAGACACATGATTAATACAAGTGTAATTTGTTATTTTGAAATATATACCAAGAACCCTCTACAGGTTTTTGTACACATCTTTTCGTTCCGGTTCTGTGTGAATTAGGCAAGACACAAATATGCAACATAATTATTTGAAAAAAGTTTGCCAGATGTTTGCATGTATATGTCAAAATATAATGAATATTACGAGTAAAATATATGATTAATATATTCAAAACATTTACTCACCCATTTCTATCAAATAATGAGCACAAAGTGTTCATTTCTTCTGTGAACAAACGAATAATAACTATGCAAATATGATGTTTTCTTTTAATTTAGACATTGTAAAACTTATCCATTTTAAATAATTTAGAAATGTAAGGCAGGGTATACATTATACGCATCAACCCTCAGATGTAAACATATTAACTCAAATGTTGATGAAATACATGGCAGAAGTATATTTTGATGGGAAAACTGATACATGTTTGAACTTTATTAGGATGCACACTTATTAATTCAACATGCATCGATTTGCCTATGCATACAGTTTATGCAGTCGTACTGTCACATATATCCAGCAAGCTATTGGCGATATGAAAGTAAAAGTAGTCATTTCTAATCGAAAACCGGACAATGCATCGCGATTGACGCGGGCCATTGAATCGAACGTTATGTTGGGATCTTTTTTTTTAACAGACAAAATGATAAATTTGAGTCGATCGTGTTAAATAGGTCATATGACTACTGTGCATGTAAATGTGACGTGCAGTTTCGATTTCTGCACTTGCATAATGACGTAAAGTAATTTTAATTGGAAACTAGTGATTATGATATACTTTGCGACTTAATTCATGTGCACCGTAAACAGCACATATGGTGAGTGGGAACGTATTAAAGCCTACTAACATTTTATGAAACACAATGGATGCACCTTTAACACAACACTCATCTAGTAAGTGTTCATGTAAAGAACAGCGTTACATAAACTGAAGCCAAAAGAAACGTCATCACTGTTTTTATCAAATGTATAATTTTCAATGTCAAATTTCTCGTGTTTTCGACGTCCTTTTAAAAAACTGAATAGTTTGGGATTTAGTCCAAAATATTACATCAGTCAAAGGATTCTTCTACGTGTTTTTAACCTGTGTGAAAGTCAATAAATTTGCCTCGTCCAGCACACATTTACAACATTTTAAACATGGTAGGGGTCATGTTGGTATAAATTTCATTTCTTAACCCTGTCTAGTTTTAAAAAATGATAGTGAACATGACGTAAAATAAGTGAAGAAGGTTTGAGCAAACATTGAGCAAATTGATTGCAAAGCAGATACGTTTGATGAAAAGTGTTTCAATTTGTTTGCGTTTCCGCTAGTAAGTAATGTTCATTTACAACTGTAACATCCAAATACACATTACTTTTATCTATCTGTTAATAAACAATCACCTGTATTAGTGATGTATTGCATGATTCTTTGTGAAGCATGGTGACAAATGCATACAGTAAGGTTATGGTATTATGACATCATACATTTTTAAAACACTAATGCAATTTATATCGACTAGCTGGTCGCGACGGAACAAACACTATGGAAGAATTATAAAGAAGAGGCAATTCAGATAAAAGTATTTGCCAACTGATTACTTATTAATATTGATTATGATTATGCTTCCTTTTATTAAAGTAATTATCGTTGTGTTGCTTTCTCACATTACACAAATTATCCTCATACAAGAAGTACATAGAAGTATTTTACCAGTCCCAAGTTTAAGTAAACTAACCGAACGCAGCACAGACATAGACTAAAAGCATATTAAAGTGCTTCACAAATATGAGAGCTGTATGAGAAATCCTTTTCGCCATGATAAAACACAGACGCTATGGAACCAGCACCTAACCATGGCTAATATGCACGCTCTGGCTGCTGTAATCTTGTGGATAATTTACACAGTGGAATCTTGTGAATACAATGGGCAAGGTATGTTTAAAATGTGCCATATTCAATTTTCGCAAAATCAGTTCTGCTTTTGCAAAGGTATCTAATGCAGTATGGTTTGCGTGATAAAGGTTTAAACGAATATTTAGTGATAAGAAGCATTATATGTCGAGCTTTTGTAAAACCGTTCAAAGAATGCTCAAACAATAATGAATGATAAACCCTAAAATTTGTTTTTACGTTTCAAATAAATTATTTTTCAGATACCCATTTATATATAGTTTTTAATGTTATACATTACCATAATTATAATTCATCCTATTATTCTAAATTGTTTATTGTATTAACAAGTTTTCTCAGAATGTTAATAAAAGGTAAAACGCATTCTATAGTAAGAAAAATAGTGTTATTTTGCTTTAATCTCTATATGTATATCCTCAAAATAAGTATCTAAATATCTGATAAAACATTTTTCAGATATGCCAGATTCCACAAACCTGTCCAATGTATTTTCGCAAGTATTTCCAAGAACCAACAAACGTATCATGCTCACAGTTATCCATGATGAAACTGATGGTAATGTTTGAAAATGCTTTGATTGTATATACTATCTCACTATAGATAACACCATAAAGTCATATAGCTGTATATACATGTACATGTGCATGATCAAATACAGTAGAGGAGGAATTCGTTTTCGCACGCTGGGTTGATACAGGGCGATTCACTCCCTCCATACTTTTCAACTTTTCAGTGCTATCTTCATTTGTTGTAAGAGTGGTATTTATGGCATAACGAAGACTCAACCTCCAAATGTTTTGCAGTTAAACACAGTGTTGAACTGAACTATTTCAGTTGAAGCACATGACTGAAACCCATTGGTCTGGTGTTTTAACCAATAATTCAAGGTAAATGTTCTTTAATGCAAATCACATTGCGTTTTGGTCTACTCTATTTCTTAAATAAAAAGAAAGGATGAGCGGTGCCTTTCAACTTTGCCGAAACCAGGCTAGATTTATCAAGAACTTAGAACACGTACGGTTTACATTTTATATTTATTTCACTTGTATTTCATTGTTTAGTACAGTGGTCCCTTGCTGAATTGCCATTGTACTGTAGTGTCTGTTTACATTGAGAAAACTATATATGTGTTTTATATAACTTACTATTCATTTTAGTCTACGACATCAATCCTATGAAGAATTATCACTACACAACAAGTGGCTCTATCGTTACTTCAAAAAACCTCTAAAAAAAGGACCAGCATGTTGAAATCTTGCGTAGACCTTTCTCAGCAGTTATAATTGAATGATAAAAATCTCCTATCCTGATTTAAGCAGTTGTTAAACATTGACTCACTCACTACAGTTACAGAGACAATGGTTTAATCAATTATATCTTCTATCTTGCATTATAAAGTCCCGATGAGCTACAGAAGTCATTGTTATTTTTTTTTTTAGAAATTCGGCTACTCGATTCCATTTTCAAAAAGCATTAACTCATTTTGTTTATAATTCTATGTTTTGTTTCAGTATGGTTTGAATATAAAATTTTTGATTCAAAATATTAAGAGTTAAACAAATACCAATATACACATAAATATTTTGTCGTTTTTAATTCTGAGTTTAACCTTCAATTCACAGTTGCATTTGTCTCAGAGATAAGAAGCTTCCTTGAAAGCCAACCACAAATGATGTTTTCCTACCATCAAGTACACACGGTTCTCGTCCCTCTGATGGAGAACCTCATGAAACACGCCAGCTTGGAGCAGATGCGTGACCAGCTACAGTTCCTGGTAGTCTGTGAACTCTACTGTGTGGAACAGTTATTCACTGAGGTAAACTTCTGGCATAATTTGTACTGAATTAATTGTTTATTTATCACATGCATTATTGAGATGAACTTTGTGATAGAATTGTTGTCTGTAATGTAAAGTATTAACGTTACATATGGTACACATCTGTATATAGAATATTTACATGACTAAACCATAATATGTTTTCTTAAATATTTGGATAACATCACGTAATCATCATTTACTTACACACATACTATTTTCCATGTTTGTAGTTAGACAATGTTTAGAAAACAATTGAATAGGAAGTAAGTTTTCATCTGTTGAAGATAAGAAAATATTTGTAGGGGTTGATGCAGTCAAGTATAAATATGAACATATACCTGGTGTTTTCCAAGAAATGTTTCCAAACTTATTCCAAAGTAGAACAATGCTTTGTATAAGATTTGCATTTGATGAATGATTGAAGTCTCCTCACTGGACCATGACCTATCCTCCTCTAACGTCAGTTTATCGAAGCTCTTACACACAACCGCAAAAGAAACGTCACAACATGTTCAACAGTGTAAAAAAAGAAAACGCGATGCCAGAGGAAGTCGACTTTGAATGCTTTATGTAGGGACATGATTTGTCAAGAAGTACCCTCAATTACATACATCAGAGTATAACATATTTAGTTTTTTGTCTGTTCAAGTACACTTGGGGTGTTGAAATCCCTTTTTCCAAATGTTTTTTGGCCATAATGTTAAACTCATGAAATGTAGAAATTTAATTAATAAAATATGTTTCCGACATAAATAACCTTATTTGACCTAAATTTATTGACGCATCTTTAATTTAGGACGTCTTAAAAGAACCCAAAAGTCATTTCTGACTCTCATATCTCGTCTAGTTAAGGAGATATGTTAACGACGATTCTTAAAACGTATGTTTCTCATAAATATGAAAAAATATTTTTTTGAAATTTCAAACTTAGTTGAGTTGACTTCTGAAGACGTAATGTATCTCTGTTTCAGTCTTGTTTATCACTTTTGGACTGAATTATCTTGTCTTTCGTATGGTGGCGTTTCTTTTGCGGTTGAGTGTATTCACTGGGCAGATTAACATAGTATTAACCTCTATGAACATACAGCTTCTGTTTTGTTGTTGTAAATGAGTCATCTTATTCTTGAGATATCAAATTTGCTGATATGTGGAATATGTCATTCTGATATTGTAATAACTAAAATACGTATAATATGTCTTAAGGTCGCTGAGCTTGATCTTGTTTATGGACAAGGATCCCTGTTGAGACATTTTTCAACCTGGTTGATTGTCTCCCCTGATGACCTTCACCCGCTGAACGTCAGCATTGACAATGTTGCATGGATACGTTTTAGCAAGGACCAGCCATCGAGTTCTCAAATACAAGAAACTGTAAGCAAAACAATTAACCAAATTATCTAAAATATGCAGATTGTTGATTTTGCCATAAAGTAATTAGATTTGCTTTTGACAATTTTTAATAAAGCAAATTTCATCCAAGTGTCATCTGATATCAAATATATCAACACAAGTTGATAAAGGTTACAAATTTCCTCGACTTGATATTTATCTTTCAAGGAATGTTGACATATTTAATACCAGAAGACATGAGAGTGAGATTCTATTCATCGTCCAAAACAATGCTTTCAATGAAAAATGTACATCTCTGAATGATTGGAGGTCATCCTAATTATGATGTCATGGCATTGAGATGTCATCAGTTTTGCGACGTCATAGCATTGTGGGTCATTTCTGGATGATGTATTGTGATATCACATGGTTGACAGTGATGGGAATAGTTCAGAATCTACTGTCAAAACGAGTTTTGGATGATAAACGTTGCAAGTAAAGTTGATGTCAAATTGCACAAAATAACACAAATTCAGCTATTGAGATGAAGAATAAGTACAACTTTTAGTTGTGAATTACGTGTTGATTTGAACAGTAAAACGTTCAAGAATCAGTTTTTCCAGATCCAAGGGGTCTACACCTTGATGTGGATGCCAGGACGAAGGGAATGGTCAAGCGTCCCTTTGTCCAGTTTCACAACAATCCCATTAAACAAACAACTTTATCCTAACATTGAGAGAGGTCTGAATGGTAGAGAACTTATCATTACTACACTTGAGGTTTGTCAAATTCATTTCTATTCGAAACAAGACCAGTTGATGACTTAAATGTTGACAAATATTGCTTAAAAACATTCGGATAAATTCTGCCTTTTTGAAAGAAATACAAGGTCGGCCAAAAGGAACACCTACCAGATATGTTAAGAGATTTCGTAAAAACTATGATGAACAGTTCAGCAAAATTATAGCATTATAAAGCTGCACCATTTCTGCGTAACATATTTAAATTTCAGAATTTGTCATGTCACAAAAGAATGGCGATTGTTGAAATGAGACATCAGAATTGTTCAGTTTTCGATCATTGATTGGTAGAAAAACATTTGAACCCGATTTTCATACAACCGCAAGTAACAATACAAGCACGCATTTGCATTTAGGTGGTGATGGCGCTACATACGTTTTTACGGTGCCTAAGTGAATCAACCGGAAATACCGGCCTCATAGGGCGTGATTTTCATGAATGTTATATACCCGAATCACAGTTTTTCCACGATTTCAATGGACTTCTATATCTATTATTGTTTCAGCATAACGTGGAGACCATCCTTAATTACATTTCAGAAATAATTCCATCTTTCATTTTACGGAAAATCAAGTAGGCGTTTCTTTTGGCCGACAGTGTACATATGAATGGTCAGCGATAATTTTCGAATTAGATTGATTCCATTTTTAGCACAACAGGATTGAAAGGTCTGATTGGCTAATGGCATGGACATCAGCCGATCGTCGTCCGTCATCGTAAACATTTCACATTTTCTCCTCCAGAACGGTTGCACTCCCAGAGCTGAAATTTCGTGGAAGGGTACCTAGGAGATTAACGATTGTTCAGTTGGTCCCAATTCCCTTCAAATATGGGCGTGGCAGTCATTATAAATGAAACCTTTAAACGAAACCACTTTTCTTAGGAAGCTCCAGATTAACAGGTGTATTACATGGAGATTTAAGTTTGCTCAGTTGGTCCACCCCTCCATCAAATATGGGAGGACGCCTTTTGCATCGACAGACACACTGACACAAAGATGCCGTCAAAAGATTGTAAACACTAGGAACTTTAATCAAACGCAAGAATGAATATATTAGAAATATTTATCGGTAATTTTCATTCGAAATAGATTCTCACACGTTTTTTTTTCGGAGGATGTCTCTAGACTTCTTGTTATTTTGTTCTACACATATATTTAGTTGTGGCAAGAAGGAAACATGAATCTAATGACATCACATCAGTGACGCTTTTGTATGAAGTATACGCCATAAAGGTCTTTAACCACTCTTTACCAGAGATGTACAGGTCCTTGCAACGTTAGGTGATAAATCAATTCAAGCAGGCATATTTATGTCTTCATGTTCAAGTGGTGATCCTAAGCCAACCAGATGACGATAATCATGAAAATTGATTAAAACATGATTTTACTTTGGCATAACTCGTTTCAAACTGTAATGACTTTGTTAACGAATTCAATATTTGTTTCTGGCAGTGGGCAGACTTTGCAATTCGCAAAGTTGTCAACGGGACGGTCATCTTTACAGGCGCTGGTGTCAACCTTGTGGACAATTTGAAATTGAAATTCAATTTCAGGTAAATTATTCATATACTCAATTTCCGAACTGATGTATTATCTCATGCACATTTATTGATAAAATTGAGACAGAAAGAATGAAAGAGAAACTTTAATTACAATCTATCATCAAAATCAGACGTTATTTACACTTCCGCCTGTAATTGGTTAGTGAAGATTTGATGTTAAATTCTTTGTACCTTTATCTAACAGTTACCGTATCCAATACAAATAAAATATTTATAACAATATTTAGACACTACCTTTATCAATACATGCAAATGCATCTTCTCTTGCAAGAAATAACTCACGCCAATTTCCATCACTGGCTAATTTAAGGATTGTTGTTTTATGTTATCTTCTCTGTTCTAGCGTATTACCTAATGTGCACTTTAAAGATCAGATGCAGCTCGCTGCAACGCTGTTGTTGAAAAGTTTTTAAAAAATGCATAAAAGCTTAAATTAGCCAGTGATGGAAACTCACACGAGTTATGATTTGCGGGAGAGATTAATGCAAAGTGTTTACATAAAATGATCGACACGCAAGGTCAAATTATAGATTCTAGCTATGAAAACTAATCAATATTCTACAGTAAAGTTGCTGCAAAAATTACTTACACTACCTTAAAGGGGCTAAAAAAAATTTTTCAAATTTAATTTTTCAAAGTTTCTATTTATAATGATAAATTATGTCACTTATATTTACTTTAGGGGGTAAAACATCTTAATACTCAAACCGATCATCTGTAGTGGTAATACCAGTGTTGCGCATAAAGCAAAATTGCATGGCGGCCATTCAAATGTGAACACATTTAATTATTTTGAATTACAAAATCGATTCCCTTGGCCTTACCGAACCATAAACACTCATTTTTAAACTTGATTTTCCGAAGAGAAAACGGTGTGTTACTATAAGTGACATTATTTTTCAAATACATTTCATCAACTTATTTGAGCGAAAAAACGTGCTACTGTCCCTTTAAACTTTAAATAAAACTATACACAAAGAACTTAATTACACTACCTAATATTTTCAGTGATAGAAATATACATAGTAACGACTATGTATTGTTAGATGGTAATTGGTATGGAACTGCATTTCCTCTCAACAGTGTTCGGATTTTCTGTGAGGTCAATCGCACAAACACACCCCACAATGCATGAGAAGCACACCACCCACGAATTTCTGAAATTGCAGTTATAAACCGTTCTTGAAATCAGCATAAATCTTCAAATGATTGTGTCATTACCTCTGAACATGGCACGAAGGAGACTCACTGAAGCAAACAGATGGCAAATCATTGGAATGAGTTACACCGGAATGTCTTGTAGAGCTATTGGACGACAGTTGGACATTCACCACACTGTGATGAGCTGTATTGTCCAGAAATATCGTCAAACCAACGTTGTGAAGGATCGTCCAAGATCAGGTCGACCACGGAAAACTTCTCGAGTTGACCGTGACTTAGCACGTCTTGTTCGACGTCATCCGTTTGCGGAAAGTAGTGTGTTGAAGCGATTTTGGCTCCCCAACCGACGTGTTTGCAAAGATGAAAGTAAATAGGATTAAAGTCAAGAAGAGTGATTAAGAGGCCACGTTTGATTAATCTCCATAAAATAGCTTGTTTGGAATGGTGTGTAACCCGACGTCACTGGAATCTTGCGTCTTGGAGGAAAAGTCAATTTTTCCTACACATCACAGAGGGGTGCCGGTGTGTTTGGAGAACAATGAACACCGCATATGCACCAAAGAACATCCAAGCATCAGTCCCATTCGTTGGTGGATATGTAATGGTCTGGGGATGCATCTCTCATGATTGTAAGCTCGATTTGGTGACTGTGAGAGGTTATCTCAATGCCGATCGTTACATCCGGGAATTTCTGCAGCCTGTTCTTGTGCCACGTTTTAACAATCATCCATTGGCCACTCGTCCTGTATTCATGGACGATAACGCTCGGCCTCACCATTCTCGACTTGTGATTGATTTTCTACAGAACAATGCAGTATCCAAACTTCGAGAGCCTGCCATGAGCCCGGATATCAATCTACTGGAACACATTTGGCATATGATTGGACGCCAAGTGCAAGCCATGGACCCACCAGTACAGGATTTAGTCGGTTTAGAAGCAGCTATACATCATGAGTGGCAGCTGTTACCTCTGCAGCGAATCAAGAGACTCGAAACAATGATGTGGAGGAAGGTTGAAGAAATCATCCGGGCATGTGGCGGATACATCCGTTATTGATAACGTGATGGTAATTTGTTTTCTTAAGACAACAAAGACATTTTCCAACTGTTTAACACACATTTTCACCGATTTTGAAGTTCACAGAGCAATAGTTGCACAGGAGTGAGTTTTCAAGTAAAACCACTGTTCATGTTTATCTGGCAATATAATGAGATACATGTTACACATTGTATTCAGTGTTGTCTTTTTGTTTAGCTAACCTGATGCACTTTCATAAAATAACAGCATTTCTTCGATGTTCACAGTGGTTGGGCATCATCACACAAATCTGAAAATATGAGGTGGCGCTTGATTAAGTTCTTTGTGTATATATCCTTATCAAATCATGCAAAGACACTGTTTCAACTCTCTGTTCCAGCTATGTTGTAAGTGAGCCGGAAGACAATCTGTGGGGACACGAACTTGAGAACGGCACCTTTACTGGTGTTCTTGGTATGATGCAGAGGAAGGTAAGATTACCTCAGAAAGTTTATATCATCACTCATCACGCATCACTCATCACACCTAACAGGTTAGATATATTTTGAATATCGTGCTCTTCATTATGCAGGTATATAAGATGACAGGATCATAGTGTCGCGTATAACAGTCATTCGCGTACTTGAGATGATTTTGTTAATTTAATGGTCCCTCGGAGCGGAAGTAAATAACTACCCCCTGCCCCAAGGCATCTTTGGATGATCTGTCATGGCCAAAAGGCATCTTTTGTTTTTAAGATTAAAAACTAAGTTATCTTAATCCTTCCTTGAAGTTTGTGAACCCGATACACCACACATAGGTTATATACGTTCCAATGCAAATCCAGGGAACTCGCCATTACTGCTTATTTTATTAAATTTTTGGGTGAACAATTAAGACCAATGCATTTATCTACGGGAGCGTTTTAGTGTCACAATGAACAAAAATTCGTGATACTATCTCCTAGGTAAGAGATAGTATCTCCTACGTAGGACAGAGTATCTCATACGTAGGAGATAGTATCTCCTGCGTAGGAGATAATTTCTATAAAGCCTGGACGACTTTGTCATATCTGCCGTTTTTTTTACAATTGCATTAATGCATGTAAACGCGTAAAGTGTACGTAACTTCTTGTGTATATGATAGTATGTGTGATCGTTAAAAGCTGTTAAGGCGCTGTAGCAATTGTTTTTACATATTTTGTTTTCTCAAATTTGCCATTTATAATTAAAGTTTTATGTTTGAGGGTAAAACATCGCAATACTGGACCCGATAAGCATGTATCCATAGAAAAGAGTTATCCCTATTGAAAGAAAATGGTGCGACGTATAAAACGACAATGGTGTGGAACTCTTCAGTGTGAGAGTAGATTTGTAGGTCTCATGCACTTTTGAGAGTTCAGTTCTATCATGATACCATATTCAAAACTCTACTTTGAACGTTTAGGTATCGCTACAGCTGTCAGATCAACTACCTTCGAGCGGGAATTTTAATGGGAACACAAATGGACTCGCATGGCTTAACTAAAAAAAGTAAATTTGTTTTAGAACTATTTTTTTTTATTGAGTATTGAGTATTTTTTAGCCATTGGTAGCACTTATGTACGTGAGATCACTTTATTTCAGTAAGAAAAACGTGCTCCGGCGCCTTTAAGTACTTTATATATAGAGTTGATTAAGTCATCATTGGTTATGCAATCCAGTAACGTTTTGCACTGAACGATTATATTTAAAAAACTGATATTAATTTAATAGTTCAGGGTAGATCTCTACATTGTTGCAAAACACGATTTGATTGGGGTTTCCCTATTTATGTTTTGGAATTGCAGTAAATAAAAATCCACGGTCATTGATTAAACCTAACCTATTTTGACAAGTATAATGACAATATGGGTAAATTAACCATCTGAAATGACGAATGTTAAAATCTACTTCAATTGTCAATTATTCTTATTGTCATTTATAGCATGTGGTCATTCGAACGACTGCAGACCCGCTGAAGATATGAGGTGAATACATCTAATTACGTATAACATAAGAGATAATATCTCCTACGTAGCACAAAGTAGATCTAACTCCTACGTTGGAGATACTATATCAAGATTTGCTTTCATCTTGACACTAATACGCTTCCATATTTATCAGTTTTAAGATCGTTTTGAATTAAATATATATACCGAGCTGATAGAAGCTCATAAAAGGTGAAATATGGAGAGACAAAAGCCGCCATTTTCAAATAATCCCAATAATTGTAAGCTAAAGTCATGTAAGTTATCTTATCTGACTCGTTTGTAAGTCTAAGACCTTTTAACGTTAATGAACTCGCATGCAAAAGAAACGTCCCCATATAAAATACAAGATAGTTCAATACACGGGCGATTAATACGACTGAAACAGCATTATATCATATCTTCAGAACCCAACTATACCAAATATGAATTTTCAAAACAGTATCTGTTCATATGTCCGATAAATCGTCGTTTTGGAATCTCCTTAACTAGATAAGATAGGAGCGTGAAAAATAGATTTTCGGCTTGTTTTGTGACGTCCTACAGTAATGATGCGTCAACAAATTTGAATCAGTAAAGATTATTTATGCACAAACGTGACCATGTCCCCTGAACAAGGAAATGTCCCCTGAACAAGGAAATGTCACAAACGTGACCCTGTCCCCTGCCGCAATCAAGAAATTAGCTAACAGGATGAACACACAGCTAATGTCAAGGTCACCCAAATTGACTGGTGTCTGTATTCCCCTAATGAAGACTGGTACCAAATTTGAAGACTCTAGGTGCATTGGTTCATAAGATATCGTGTTCATAAGATAACATTTGACAAACAATCAAAGTCTTGTAGTGTCCTTGAAAATGAGGTCAAGGTCACCCAAATGGACTGGTGTTTGCTTATTCCCCAAATGAAGACTGGTACCATATTTGAAGCCTATATAGGTACATCCGTTCATGAGGAATGGCGCTAACAAAATTTAAAAAATGGTCAAAGTCTCGTAGTGACCTTGAAAATGAGGTCAAGGTCACCCAAATGAACTGGTGTCTGCTTATTCCCCAAGTAAAGACTGGTACCACATTTGACGACTCTAGGTGCAGCGGTTCATGAGATATCGTGCTAACAAGAAAGGGGACGTACAGATGTACGTACGTACGTATGTACGGACGTACAGAGCTGAATACTATATCCCCGCGATTTTAGCACCCCAAGTGTATCATAAGCCATTTGTAAACTAACGTGTTGAGAATTGTCAATAAGCAATTGCTAAACTAACATGTGGCTGTGCTCATTGGTTTATAATATTTTAACTACACATAAAGTTCAATGTGCCAATTGAATGAGAATTGGTCATTAGCAATTTATAACTGACGTTTTGAGCAGCTGTCCTGGTGGTCTTTTATTACTCGCTCTGCTATCTTATTTTGCCTTGAAAATGTAGCTGTTCTGTGTTATGACAAGTTAGATATGGAATTTCACGGAAACACAATCTCAACATTCCTGCAACACTCAGTTAAGCGTCATTACTCTGAAAATAAAGAAGCTAATCATCGAGAAGGCTTAGTTTATGTATAGTTAATTGTCTCTACAGGAAGCCCACCTTTGCCCTGTTCCTTACGGAATGACAGTTAGCAGAACTAGGGTTTTGGATTTTTCCACACCTCTCAGCTTTGGGTTCACCCTCATCGCCAAACAAATTCCTGACAAGAATTATTCTTGGCTCTTCCTCGTATCCAGCTATTCATGGCCCGTCTATGTGTGTGGAGCAGGAACTCTTCTAGGCGTCTTATTGGTACTGTTTTACTTTAGAAAGGCAATGAAAGAAGGAATAAGAGAGGATAGACAGACCGATACATGGTTTTATGACATTATATTAAGGATTCCATTTCGCCAAGGTGAGTTTGATTTATTTTAATAAGCTCAAATTGATTTTTTTCAAAATTTAATCGACCTTTTATTCAGATCGAAAAATCATTGGCTTATCAGACTTATAAACTGAAAAATAAATGACGTTACATATGCAACCAGAATGAGTTGTCCAAAACAACTTTCTTCTCTTCTTATGAAATACCGAATGATATTCTGATGCAGAAGGAAAGGGCGCTTTATTCTTCAAGTACGTCCTTTTATACAAACCTTTTTAAACGATTAGAAAAGTTACCTTTTGATTTGACGTTAACATCTTTATCAAATGACACATGTAGTCATATAAGAATGAGTTGGAATTATGATAATAAATTATAATTATGAAAATAATCATAATAATCAATGTTCTTTCTTCTTCATAAATTTTAGACATGCAGAATTCCTCACGTGCCATGTCATCGAGGATAATGATATTCACCTGGTCCATTTTCTGCTTGATGTTTGCTGCTGTTTATACAAGTAATATTGTTGCCATGTTAAGCGTAGATCAGGACAAAGAGCCAATTAACACATTAAAAGAGTTGGCAGCACATCCCGATTATAGGCTCGTCTTATTTGAAGGAAGCATGTTGGAAACACTGCTACAGGTAAGTTCAAACACTAATTTTGACTCTAAACAACACGTTTAGTAATTAAAGCATACAGAACAAACTTAGTGACTGTAGCGTGTTTATTGTACAATGGAAGGTTATACATAGTCCAATTTACACAGTGTAGAGTCATAGCCTCCTTGAGTATGTCACTTTGAAGAATTCATCAGCCATGTGTCTAATAACATTATGTGGAATATGTTTTAATTGTAAAGTGCTGAGTACGCATCTCTTTCTGATATCGCTACTGAGGATGAATTTTTCAGACATCACTACTGAGCATTTATTTAGTTCTGACATCACTGCTGAACATAACTCTCTTTCTGACACCACTGCTGAATATTCACTCTTTTTGACATCATTGCTGAACAATCATCTCTTTCTGACATCATTGCTGAACATTCATCTCTTTCTGACATCATTGCTGAACATTCATCTCATTCTGACATCATTGTTGAACATTCATCTCTTTCCGACATCACTGCTGAATATTCATCTCTTTCTGACATCACTGCTGAATATTAATCTCTTTGTACATTCATCTCTTTCCGACTTATTGAGTAACTATTTGTACCTTAGGTTAGCGTTTTAAAGTCCAATATTCTCTCTTCAGGAAACGAAGGATACAACGTTGCAATCAATCTATGGAAGGTACATTTCCCTCACATACGTAAACGAAGCATTTGAGGAGTACATCCACGTTCTCTTGACAACATTGTCAAGTGGACCTTTTGTTAATTTCGTGACGTTTGATATAGCAATTATCTTGAGGTCCAGGAGCTGCGAAATGTCATACTCACGGAAGAAGTTTTTCCCACACAACTATGGATTTGCCTTTCCTAAACACTCCCCATTGTTGGGGTTATTTGATAAACAGTGAGTAGCCATATTTTCAAAAAATCTTCATAATTATCATCTTCACAATCACGATCATCATGATCATGATCATCATCATCATCTTCGCCAACATCATCATCATTATCATCATCATCATCATCCTCATTATTAATATTATAACATGATACAAGGAAAATAAAGATATCAAACCAACGATTGATCATTTGATGGTCTTATACGAAGACTGTAATCTGACTTTTCTTTTTGAAAATCGAAAATGTTGTCATAGATGTTTTAATTTTATCAATGGCAATCAAAAGAAAATATCATGGTTGTCTCTTTTTTTTAATAGAATATTGGCTCTGAATGAAATGGGAATCATTACAAAATGGAGGACTGACAATTTGCCTAAAGCAAAAGAATGCGACGCTCTGATTCAGCAACCAACGTTTACCTTAAACCACATAAAATCTGGACTTGTTGTTTCCTGTTGTGGCACCATTGTAGCTGGGATGATGTTGCTTATTGAACTATTCAAACAAAGGATGAAAAATAAGAAATCATGTTTAAAACAGTTGCAGGTAGGATCTGCTATATCAGAGTGAATTACAGACGATGCAGAACCCCCGCCAGGATTGGTAATCGCACAAAACTAACAAACCATATCCAGCGAACATTGACGTCTATCCACATGTTGATGAGAAAAAAGAGAGTTTAAGATATTGATGCTCACCTGTCTATCACCTAATATCACCTTCATCACCTTCATCCAATATCCAAGCCCTTGTCTCATCCTACATAAAACAGAGAATCCTGACATCTGCTGACTAGTCGATACTTGTTGTGCCTCCATACAAACTGAAAACATTCGATAATAGATCCTTCAGACTTTCAGCTTCACTCCTATGGATCTATCTCCCTAACGACATAAAATCTGCTTCAACGTTCTCAAGCTTCAAGTCTCATAAAGACATTCCTTTTTTTCGGTACTGACTGTTCTGTGTCCGCGCTTTGA
The DNA here is from genome assembly GCA_936450465.1 of Gibbula magus. Classification (NCBI taxonomy): domain Eukaryota; kingdom Metazoa; phylum Mollusca; class Gastropoda; order Trochida; family Trochidae; genus Gibbula; species Gibbula magus. The sequence continues at coordinate 23,639,752 of OW388291.1, read as the reverse complement.
GAATGACCAAGTGCTGTCGAGTCGAACATATTGCAAATGACCTATTTGAGTATTGTGACATTTTCAAGGCTGAACTGTTTGCACGATGCACTAAACTTCAGTGGTATCAATGTACACATAAAGGCACCAAGTTCAACAGCAAGTAAATAAAATCTACTTCATAAAATGAGTCCGTTAACGTCAATATTATACTGGAATAGTATCTTTAGTCACGCGAGATAATATTCAATTACAACTATATACAAATATTCAAGTAATATAAGTGACTACAGGATACACATATGTACATGTATTTGCTGTCACATATTCTGTCAAATCATCATTATCGCCTAGAACGTGCATACATGACCTTATTGTAGATAAATGTGACAGAGTTTTTATTCTCATACACCAATATATCGTTGTCCTCTGTTGCCAATACTGGTCAATAATATGGTATAAAATGGTATAAACCGTCAATAGGTTTGTTTACATCAGCGACGGCCATGGTGTGCAAAATATCGACGATAGCCTAACTTATATAATGGTTGTGATCCCTAAAATAACCCATATACACGAATTGAATCGTTCGTTACAAATTAATAGTTTGAAGCCCGAAAATGTTCAGTTGAAATGTACATAAAGAGCATAGTTTGTACCCAGACAACTGCATGTTACAAACATTGTGGACGTTATTGACTTACCCTTTCAAACCAGTTCAATTTCTGCAGTGGAATAATATTAGCTCAGAATAAAGATTCTTTTATTGATGCATTCATTTATGATCATATCAAACAATTTTGAATCAACGAATTTATTTTGACAATAAAATAACGTGTTGCACCATATCTAGAATTTGCAACGGAGATTCTGTCAGTAAGTTTGTTAATGATCAGAAGACGACATATCCCAACGGTCCACATAATTTTTAAAACACATCTTTGACAGATAATTGTATATCTACTACTTCAGTTAGTGGGTAATACACTTGCTGAGTTTCAGCTATGATGAAGGGTTTTGTAGTTCTACTCCGGAAGCAGACCTATCTCTGAAGAAAGTTCAAATATTACGAGTTTCTATGGAAACATAAAAATATAAAAATTCAGAAATCTAAAAATATCAAAAACCACCACTTCAGTTGTAGGTTAATACACATGGAAAGTTTCAGAAAGATATCATTAATGGTTTTAAAGTTCTGCTCCGGAAACGAAATGATTACGGACGGACGGAAGGACAGACAGACAGACAGACAGACAGGGCGACGACTATATCCCACGGTATAACATACCTGTTGGGATAAAAATGACGATTACTTAACTTAATATTTGACAAATGTTCAAAGCGGGGGTGTAGGAGTGAGTGCTCAGTAATTCTCTTGTTACTAGTTGTTTATTGTTTTATTGCTTAGTGTCCCATCAGCAAATTTACGTTTTTTCGGTTTTTTACTTCGTGGATGCTTACAATGCTACTTAACCTCGATACTGAACAGGGCACTTTTATGAATGGTTGCCACGGACAACGAATCTTTATGTACATTTAAAGGGGCAGTAGCACGTTTTTGGAAACTTTATTTTTTCAAATTTCCAATTTATAATGATAGTTTGTGTCATATATATTTACTTTAGAGGGCAAACATCTTATTACACAAAACAATTATCCGTAGCGGTAATAACGGTGTTGCGTATAAAGCAAAACAATACATGGAGGCCATTTAATTGTGAACACATTTTATTATTTCTATTGACAAAAACGATTCCCATGGCTTTACGGAACCATGTAAACTCATTTTAAAACTTCATTTTCCGAAGACAGAAGGATGATTTACTTTTAGTGACATTATTTTTCAAATACATTTCATCACTTATTAGAGCGAAAAAAAACGTGCTACTGCCCATTTAACTTGATTTTTTACACATTAAATATTTCTGTCTGTCTGTACCGTTCCATCAGTTTGTGCATCACTGATTATCACGGTGTGTCATTACATAACAGCTTTTTAAGCATAATAAACAGGGAGGTCGTAAGATATATGAATTCTATTTATTCTATTAATTCTATCGATAGCAAACACAAAATACCTTTCACAATGTACTGTACACGGAGCTTCATCTAGTGCTACCCATCTAGATGTTATTGGATCTCTCAGAGTAAAATAATGACGATCACATTTAGCATGATATTAATCTTCTTTAAGAGGCATTTAGAAGTTGGTTGGATGAAGGAGGAACGAGTTCTGTGGATTTACAACTTGTAAACATCTATATGTAGACTGGAAAACATCTTTACTAATTTACCCTTATGTTTCTCTTCGTGAAAGCAATTTATTCCAGGCAGAACGCAAAACGTAAGTTGCAAAAATAAAATTACTATGCAAACTTACAACCATGTTGGCCCAATAAAATCAAAGAACACTAATCACCTGCATGGAAAAGACCTTCACATGTCATCTGGTCGAGGTGATAGTCCACTCGATCAGAAACCATCTGGTTACAGGTTCGCTGTGTATAACCGCACACCAAAACTAGCGAGGTGTTCACCGGTAAAACGTTCCTAGCGAGGACGCGCAATACCTATTCCATTGCTCTTATTGTTTTTCTGCCAACGTATTTCAACGTGAGTTGGCTGTTTATAACTTCCTTAAACACTAATAAATAAGTTAATATGATTAACACTTTTACTGAAAGCAAACATAAAAAGCATTGCTCGCAACGTGTCGCGAGGTAGCTTATACATTTCCACATCTTTATAAATCCCCTTGGTAAGTACAAACTGAACTCTTAAATTAAGGACGGAAAGCCACTACGTCCCTGACTGATAAAGGTATCCAGGGATCTCTGCACAGTGATCGCGTATGGTATCAACCAATCAGAAAAAAAACCCTTTTCATTCTGCCCGTACTTAACAACGAGTGGCCACCATGTTTTTCCCACAAGCTATCCCCGACTGCCCTTAGTTACGGTTTTGTCGAAAAACAAAAATGGTATTACTCTTGGTTGATATTTGATCAGAGTTTGTTAGAAAGGACACATAAAAGCTTTCAGGAAGGCAAGATATAGACTTGGTGACAAGGCTGTCAATCACGGCGGCCATTTTGTGCGATAGCGTGGTGTGGGAAGTAGCAACAGTAACCAAGGGGGGCGGGATATAGGGATATAGGGATCCATGAATTGTAGTAAGGTAAGTAAGAAATCTATGTACATATATTTGCACTACACGTCTTGAAATACCAGGTTTTATAAAAAGTTTATGATACATTAGATGATTTATCATGATCTTATTGTTCTTCAGATTAAACTGAAGACGAGGTAACATAATGGAAACTTTTTCTGTCTGCCAAAAGAAGAATTTAAAATGCATAAATGTTTCCCCACAAACGATTTATAATCTCCTCAATTCTGAAAATGCTGTTATTGTCAAATTCAAACACTTGATGTCCATTCTAAAATCAAGAGTAAAACCATTGTCTCATTATCAGGTAATCACAAGCTTCCATGATGATGCAACTCAAACAGTACTTTGGAACAATGAACTTTAAAGGGGCTGAAGCACTTTTTTTTTACAAATTTTATTTTTTCAAATTTCCCATTTATATTGATATTTTATGTCATTTATTTAATTAAATTATTATATATTATATTATTATTTAGTTTAGAGGGTAATGCATCTTATTACGCAAACCAATTATCCGTAGTGGTAATAATGGCGTTGCGTATAAAGCAAACATTGCATGACGGTCATTTTAATTTTAACATATTTTATTATTTCGAATTACAAAAACAATTCCCATGGCTTTACCATGTACCATGTATACTCATTTTTTAACTTAATTTTCCGAAGCGAGAAAGGTATTTTTCTATTAGTGACATTATTTTTCAAATACATTTCATCAACTTATTTGAGCGAAAAAACGTACTACTTTCCCTTTAAATATAGAATAAAACCTGCCTGTCCGTCATATTTAAAAGTCTCCTTCGTGTGATGTTAAGCTAACTGTTTATTTAAAAACACTTTCATAATAAATCGGAAACAAACTTTTCAAACCTTTACAGGCATGTACCAGCAATTAAGAAAAAACAGTTCAAGTTGCGAAGTATTTTATTTTATTTAAAGAAAATATACACATTCTGAATAACATAAAATGTGTATGTGAACAACTCTGGAATAACTCTCTTGAACAATCATGAACATGGTTTTGTTACTGTTAAGAAATCTGATTCCAAACCTCAATGCACTTATATGATAATTGTATATGGTGCCCATTACATTTCATTTTGAATATCAGATGCTCTTGGTTTCAGTGAAAGTTGTCAATCATTCATCCAAATGATGGATTGCTTTTGCTTGGTTTAGTTGAATCCGCACTTTTACTTGCTTTAAGGTTCTGGATGACCCGGAAGTACATGTTCGCTGTATGGTTCAACATATCCGAGACAAGAATTTCCGCTGAAAAACCAAGATAGAAGATGTAGAAATAAATATATTGTCATATGATTGCAATCTGCTGGTTAATATGATTGGCATTTGATGGTCACGTGTTGCTGTTTCGATCTGAAAGTAACCCAGATAAGATCATCATTGCAATCCAACTTGGAGCTGGCGATATTTATTTTTGTCACGAAAATGCACATTCCCTTCCCTTAGAAGTTACTCCCTTTACATTTTCTATGGTAACGTCTTTAATATTTAGGCTATTTTCTCGGATCTAGAAAATTACCCTAGCAGCGAAAAAGGGTACCACATATTATATCCCTGTTTTTCATCCACTGAAATCGCATGTCAGATTGACTATATCGACCGAGTTTCTTCAAAGATCTTAGCCTTTGACTGCAAAGGGTTGTTCTGATCAGTACATTTGCTTCGAATATGTCTGATATAAATAACAACACATAAATGCTTAATATCTGTCTCTGATTTGGTCTTCTTTATTACTAATCAGCATGTTTATGGTCAATTGTTTTCAGTTTCAAATAGCATTGCATTGAGGAAAATATATTAAACGAGAAAACTTATATCCTACATATGTTTCTAAAAATAGCATTATGACGTGTCATTAGCAAATGTCACCTTTACAGGGGCGTCGCTGATTGCACAACTAACTTCCAATGCAACCAATCAGGATTCGCCTTTTCTAGGCGAGGAAGTAGCCTACATATAACATAAGTTACAATAGAAGAGCTGAGGGAGTAAGGTCAAACACATATCATTATCCAAACAACCCAGGGGAGCATATTGGAGTAAAATAAATCGGTAAGCTGATACGTTTTCAAAACAGACTTGTGAGATATCACTACAGCTGCATACCGTAAACCTTTTCACGTAGCTGTGTAGTTGAGTGCAAATATCACCTAATGAGATATGTCTTTGAAGCATCATATTAACACGAAAACTATACGAATAAGTTTGCATTTTTATGTTATAAGAATTCAGTTGTGTGTTCCATAACTGAAGTTTGGAACAAATCTATAATTGTTAAAAATATAAATGCCCTGAACAATATCAGATTATTGTTTTTCAAATATTCCCATAAGCAGAAAAAAATCATGTTTACCCGCGGTGACTATATTCAATAATAGGTTAACAATTTTAGGATTCGCATGAGGTGTATCGATTTTTGGAAAGTAGTTCGTATATTTTGCTTATATATCATTTTTGGATAGTTTAACATATTGCTTTATTACATGACGAGCAATGAACTACTAGGATATATCAGTGAAATCAAGCTTCAGTGAAAATAACTTATATTTTCATTGTGACCAGTGACTGATATAATAAATCACTAATCAAAGGTTAAAGTTCAAGCGTTTGACGTCATAAAACAATGGTCTGAAGTAACGAATTCTCTTATGACGTCACATTGTTACTGTAGCGACGGGCCCTTCATAACGGCCGCTCAACAGGAAAACGACCCTGTGGTGGCGTAATTCCAAGGATAACATCATATTATAAATTAAATATTCTTGACAAATACCATGTTTGTCTCATTTCGTGAGATAGAAAAATTATATATTTTCACTCGTGGCTGCGCCATTCATGAAAATATAACCTTTCTACCTCACCCGATGAGATAAACATGATATTAGTCAAGAAAAGACAGATATCCTCTATTTATTGCACCCTCTTTTATATGATAAATGCATGCATGCTACCCTGAGATTGATCTGGTGACTGTCCACTGAGGAGTTGTTCTGCCTTTTGTCTGTCCTGTAGAATGGCCGCAGCATCAGGGTCAGTGACAGGACTCTGTTTGCTGGAGATGCTGTATTTGCTGTTGGTGAACTCAGGTTGGATTGTCTTCACTTGGGATAGAAGAGAGAAATCTAGATCTAAACTGCGTTTCAAAAGATCCTTGAAATATGTCGACCCATCAGTCAAAGCAGTTGTTATTGAGACAAATTTGGGAAAATTGATTTGGGCAGTAGACATCAGAAGTATTGCATTTGCCTCGGCAACGTTTGCGGCGTTAGGTTTGTAAGATTTCTTACGAATTTCAGTTACAAGGTTTGAATCAAACTTGACGTTTGTGCTACTGAAAATGTCAAATAATTCTTGTAAGTCCTGAGTCGAGTCCAAAATAGATGTCTTTTCATGAAGTAGTCCCATAAGCTTGTGATATTTCCGGGATTGTCTATAGGTTGCAGAAAGGTCTTCTGCCGCTCCCTTTTTGCTGTGTTTAAGAAGGTCATACAGGTCATGTAAATCCGGAACTTCTCCGTTCGCAAGCTTCAACACCAGTCTTTATTCAACGTTCTGTTTAGCAGCCTCTTCTATCAGGTCTTTGTACAATGGGCTCATTTGCATGAACTTTTTGATTACATTTGTGAGAACCTTGTACTCTGACATGAAGTTGGAAAATGTTTGCATAGGGTTTGCCCCTTTGAAGGACTCGAGAACGGAAAGTAAATCTGGTATACTGTCATCAACCTCTCGGCCGCCAGCTTTATCTCCGAGACCAACTGGAGACGCCCCGGTACAGCACACCAGCAAGGAAACTGAAACACGAAACACGCTGGGGAAATTTACATCTGTATATTTACCACTGTAGAAATTGAGCAACATTTAATAAATATATTTAATAATGTGCTAGTTCAATGGCTTTTAAATGATTTGAAAAGTGCAAGTTAAACTGGTATAAATGCCGAAGCTTGTCGACATATAACAGTTTAACTTAAACTTTCAAATCATTAAAAAAAATATTTCAAACAAGTAATACATGTAAAACATGTAAAACATAAAAATAACTTTATTTAAACCTGTTTGAAATAACTACGGCACTTAAATATAACACACTGTTACATATATGTAAATATATGTTCCAACTTGTTAGCGATTCCGGGGTCTGATGACTCGGGTGAAAAATCTAGAAAATGGAAGCAACGACCGACTGTTAGAAGACTAACGATGCAGCCGAATGCTCCCTATTTATAAGGCATAACGTAATTAATTCAATCAAAGAGAGTGTGAGTCCATAATTGGATATTTAATAATTAGTTTTATGATCGATAATGGCCACTGGACACTGGTCAGTGACTCATGCCACAGATGGTCATCCAGAACAAAGACAATTAATGCATATTCTGAACAAAGGAATTATCGTTCCTCTCTAAAATAAAGCTTAAATAACGGTACAATTTATATGTGAAATGATAGAATTTATCTAACGTAAAGCATAAAATAACAGGCTAATTTATACAGAAAATGTATTTAGTTTATCTTGAAAGTAGTGTAAATTCTTATACATTGACCATTGTCTTTTTCCAATATAAAGCATAAAATAACAGAATAATTTATGTATAAAAATGATACAATTTAGCACTGCGTTAGTATTCTTGGGCGACATGTTGCTTTTGTCCTCAAAAGCGCAAAAAGAAACATCAATACATTATGGAACAATGAAATGGAAACATCAATACATTATGAAACAATGAAATGGAAACATCAATATGTTATGAAACAATGTAATGGTGAATGCGGTGTAAGTATGGTGGTTGCAAGTACTGTCTGTCGTTCACAATGTCCTCTACATGATAGAAGTTGGGTCAACTATGTTAATATACCCTTCATGGGATTGGAGTAGGTAAGCCGTAAACGGTACTGTAAACATGTTCTGGAGCTTACGGGCAGCGAAGAAGGAGATTCGGAAAGAGGAAGGAACTGTCAAAGTGCGATTCGTGAGTCTGTTCTTAATAGTGAAGTGAGGCCAGTCGACAGTGAGGACCGGGAACAGAACACCTGATATACGAAGGTTATCAATAGTTGAAGGAGGACATATGTCCCAATAGGTAGGACAGAGAGTCAGAGTCATGAATGGAAGCATAACACACTGAGATCCAGACGTGACCTCTAGTAGGAGACAATTCTGCTTTGAGGTTTTAAGCTTTACAACCAAAACGATAAGGAGAACAATGAGGAGTAGAGTTATGAGACCTAATAAGATTGAGACATGGTAATCCACAAGATCGGTAATGACGAAAGTTGGTGTGGCAGTTGTGGTAGTTACTTGCTTGTCATAATCGAAGGACGGTAACTCTACTGCTTTAGCCGGAACAGCATTATGCATCATGACAAGTGCTGAGGATAGAGTGCGAATTTTGAAGAACATCCATAGAGTAAGGAGTAGAGCGAGACCAGAAACAGTAGTGCTGACGATAGAGATGATAGCAGTTGTATCAGGCCAAATCTGTTGAATATCAATTTGACCATCAAGAAGTGGTTCAGCTAAATTTTGAAAAATTTGTTCGTCTTTCTTAGCGCTAATTACCATCCGTTTGAGACTAAGATGATCTTTATTGTCTTGTGCAATAACATTACTCATTTTGTGGGAGTACAAGTGGAAGGCCGGAAGTTTAATGTTAATAGCTTTCTGAAAATTGGTGTCGCCAGCAATAGTAGATAGAGCGGTGGAATCAAAAAAATGTTGGAGAAGAGCGAGATTTACTGGGTGTAGACGAGATAGCTGAGTTGAGTTCTGTTGACATGAATCAAAGGAAGCTGGATAGAGAAGTTGTTCAGTTGAGAGAGTACAATAGCATGGTACAGAGAGCACACAGAAGGGACAGCCTTGTATCATTTTCTTGTTGTTAGGACATGAGAGCGATATATAAGGAATTTGATAGACGAGTACATGAGAGGCATCAATAGGAATAAGTTGAGCGGGTTGTGGATGAAGGATATAACGGAAGTCACATAAGCTTTTAATATCAGAGCGTTTGTCTTGGAACAAGGCGAATATACACGAGGAGACTGTGTCAGGAGTGAGAGTGAGTCTGAGGGGACACATCAGGACTGAGTCACCTGAGCATGACAGCAGATCAGAGTGCTCGAGTGTTACGTAATGCTGATTAGCGGAGGTCAGGGCAAGGTATTTAGGCGTGTCGAGTAGCTGTGTGGAGTGAGAAGACGTGTCGTTGATTGGCAGGGGGAGAGAGATAATTTCAAATATGCGAAGAGGTTGTTGAAATGAAGAAATGGGAAAATTGACTGCAATGTAGATATGTGTTTTAGTTCTGGAGTAAAGAAATTTAGCTTGTGAGTAGTAGTAAGTTGGATTGGTTTGTAGCAAGGAGAATTGAGAATACTTATCTGAAAGTAGCTGGGAAAGATGGTGAATAGTTTGTTGGAGAACATGTGGAGCGATTATGAGAGGAGATAATTTACCTTGAACTAAGTCTACAATACCTAACTTTAACTGATCGACTTCATGCTCTACCGTTGAAGCATGCTGAATTTGAGTCGTGAGGATTGAAGTTAATTTAACGAATGTACTTTGAATAACCCTAACTTCATTTTGAACTGTTTCTGCCATTTCAGTGATTGCTTTATGATTATCCTGAATTGCCGATAGGGCGTTATGAAATCTATCGTCAACTAACTTCATGAATGAAGACAGATGCTTTGAATGTTGTTTCAATGTGTTAGCAATGTTCAGTTCATGTTTAGTAAGAGAGTTTATATGTTTAGCCAATACATTTACATCATCCATAGTAGCAGTACCAAACAGTGTTTTAGAGAAAGACCCTACGAAATTCAAAATACCACGTTTAGTGCGACTTTTGATAGCCAATTTTGATTCAGGTATTATATCAGAGATTTGGGTGTTAATTTCATTTATGTAGAAGACACATTTCGTTGTGATTATGTTAAGATGAGTTTGAATCTGGCGGAGTACAGCACATGTTTTGTTACCAGATTGACAAACGTTGAGATGAGGGATAACGGGAAGGGTGGGTAATTTAATTTCGTATGTGTGCACCCATTCTTCTGTTGCGAAGAACGCTGGTGTTGATGGCTTGAACAGAACACCATAATTAAGACGCTGGACGGGAGCACTGCCGAGTACGGGGGTCATGAACAGCATGAGCATCGTGAAGAGAATACTTCGCCATGTTGGACCTATGAGAGAAGAAAGCAAAGGATTCTCAGTATGTTGACCGGGAGAAAAACATGTTGTGGCCACCAACATTGTTTAAATCCAAGTTTATGTACACAGCGAACATTTGATGTTCTAATAGAAGCGTGGTCAAAGCATAACTGATATCCAAAGCGTTCTTAACACATAAACGAGCAGTTTTAGAACTAAGCTTTTTTGAAGAACTTGCGTTTGCGCTTTCGTCCTCTGTGTGTTTTTAAGCTATGAAATTCAGCAATAAGAGCTGGATTTAAGTTAGAAGCTGGTTCCCACGTGCGTTCAGAATATCCTATCCATTTGACAAAGTACCATGGAGCACCTTTAACAGTTTTAGCCATAAGGATTTTGTCAATGTAATAGGTGGTTTCATCATCAGTTGTTTGTGCGGATCCTGGGTTAGTTGCAGGATCAGGGGACTTTGACTTGTGCTTGTTTTTGGCTTGTGTTCGTTTGAACTTGTGTTGTGTGCTTGTATCGTTCTGATGTGTGTTCTGATGTGTGTTCTGTTGTGTGCTTTGAGAAGTGGTTTGTTCTGGAGCAATGTGAATGGTGTGATCTGGTTGAGTGACGTCATCATTGTGTGCTTGAAAGTTGGGACAGGGGACTGGGTCATTGGGAGCCGCAGGCTGTGGAGGGTAGTACCTTTTTAGCCTGTTAGCGTGAATGAGTGACTTATGGAGCTTGTTTGTTTGGGAGTCACAGAGCTTAAATGTGTGATTGGGGCCTATCCTAGTGATATGATACGGACCAGTGAATTTACTGGTTAATTTAGCCGAGTGACCTTTCTGAACAACATTGTTACGGACAAGAACTTGGTCGCCAACTTGGAATGAAGGCGCTTTAGCTTTAAGATCGTGGCGATCCTTGCTCAATTCTTGTGTAATAGTCATGTTATCAGTAGCTATAGTTTTGGCTAACCGGAGATTGTGCAGCAGTGCACTCAAATGACCTTCTGCGTCTCTACCCATATTGTCTTTAGGTAGGAGAGCTGTGTCAAAAGGCATGTGCATTTCTTTGCCGAACAAGAGATAGTGTGGTGAATAACCTGTGGACTGACACGGAGTATTGCGCATGGCCATCATTATACAAGGAATGAAATCAGACCAATTGGTGTGGTCAGGGTTGACGTAAGTGCGCAATGTTTGTTCTATGGAGCTATTGCGTCTTTCACACATGCCATTTGTTTGTGGGTGATAGCTGGAGGTGTAGAAGTGCTTAATATCAAGAAGTTCACAGAGAGCATTGACAAGCTTTGATGTAAACTGACGACCCCTATCAGTGAGAAGAGTGCGCGGTGCACCATATCGTGTGAACACTTCATTAAATAACAGCTTTGCTACTTCACTAGCTTCCTGTGTGCGCATGGGAAAACCTTCAGTCCAGCGGGAAAACGAGTCTACAGCAAGGAGAATGTATTTGTAACCTTCCTTAGTTGCAGGCAGGGGACCTAAAATGTCGACATGTAGCCGAGAGAATGTGTCGCCAATTGGTAGAGGAACCATCGGAGCCTTCTTAGCATGAATATCCCGTTTTGAAACCTGACATTGATGACACGATTTGACATAATTTTCAATGTCCTGATACATGCCTGGCCAATAGTATTTATTCAGTAAGGTATGCCGCACAGCGTCCCTACCGAAATGGCAGCCACCTGCTTTGGAATCATGATATGCAGTAAGCAGATCCTTCCTGGAGCAGAGTGGGACAGCGATCTGAGTGATCATAGCTGGTCTGTTGTTCTTGTTACCTCTATGCTTAGCTTGATAGAAATGGTACAAAATACCGTCTAGTAATTCATACTCAAGGGCACGACCTTTGAGACCTTGAATTTGGGCTTGTGTGTAATTAGGAGGAATTTCACCTTTAGACAGGTAATCTATGACGGGCTTTAAATCAGGACTTTTAGCTTGTTTGCTGGCTAAATCTTCTGTTGTAATGTCCAGGTCAATTGAGGACACGACTACGGGTGCCTGATCAGTGTAAATGAGATCCACAGACAGTGGGGTGTCATTGAACTGGTTCAGGTCAGCAGTGCGTGGCGGGATCGATAATGAGGGGGACTCAGAGAGTGGGACGGAGTTAGCGGGCGAGGAATGCACTACAGGTGTGTGCGATGGGTCGTGAATATGGGGAGCTCTGGACTTATGGGCTGGTGATACCTGGGGGGATGAGGTTAATTTGTCACTACGAGGGAGGTGCGTACTGGCCACTTGTGCATATGTACGGGCACCTGTATTTGGCCGTTGTTGGCGTGCGTTGATTGCGTAGAGTGGCTTGTTTGAAGCGCTTGATTGGTGTGATTGCTTGGAAGCGAATGAGTTGAGTGCTTGAATTGAAGCGAATTGGTAGATGAGGGTAATGACCTCTTTTTACCATGAGAAGGGTGACCTGGGGAGGCGTGTTTGGGTGTGCCTATGTAGGTCTGGGTACACACGGACGAGTGTGTGTGTGAGGGATGGACGTGGAATGTACTGGCAACGAATGCATTTGTACGTTTGGGAGGCTGAGCACTGGGAATGGGTGGTCCCGGTATATCCTCAGTGTCAGGAAGGGAAGTCTGCTTTGGGTAAGTTGTTCGCGAGAGAGCGTCAGCATTGACATTATGTTTACCCGGCCGGTGCTCAATGTCAAAGTCGTATTCTTGGAGCATGAGTGCCCAACGACCAAGACGACCTGTTTCAGCATTCATGCTTTTAATCCAGGTGAGAGCTTTGTGGTCGGTATAAACCTTGAACTTGGTACCAGCTAGGTAAACCCTAAATGCTTTGATACCTTCAAGGACAGCCAAACACTCTAACTGCGTAACACCCCAGTTTTTCTCAGCATGATGTAACGAACGCCCTCCATAGCAGATAACATGTTCAAGGCCGTTATCATTCCGCTGACTGAGTATGTACCCAATTGCAGTGAGGGATGCGTCAGTTGTGAGGATGAAGGGTCGATCGGGGTCAGGGTAAGCTAAAATGGGAGCAGTAGTGAGTTTTTCTTTGAGAAAGAGGAAAGCTTTTTGACATTCTTCAGACCATACAAAAGGAACATCTTTTTGCAATAAACTGTACATGGGTGATGCAATACCTGAGAAATTTTGTACAAATTTTCTGTAATATGCTGCAAGGCCTAAGAAATGTCGGACATCATGAACATTTTTGGGTGGTGGAATTTGTTTCACTGCTTCTACTTTGGACATATCTGTTGAGATACCTTCTTTGTTGAAAATGTGGCCTAAATATGACACTTGTTTTGCTGCAAATTTACATTTACTGGGTTTTAAGGTGAGACCTGCTTCTTTGATTTTCTGAAAGACACACTGAAGGTGCTGGAGATGTTCTTTGAAATTTCGTGAGAAGACGATTACGTCATCAACATAGATCAAAACATATTTCCAGTTCATTTCCTGGAGAGCTTGAGACATTGTTCTTTGGAATGCCATAGGAGCGTTTTTAAGGCCAAATGGTAGACGGTTCCATTCAAAAACTCCGTCAGGTGTAATAAATGCAGATTTGTGTTTTGTTGAATGATGAAGTGGAATCTGCCAAAATCCGCTTGCACAATCTAAGACTGTAAATATCTTAGCATGACTATTACCTACGGCGTCAGTGACATCTTCAAAACGTGGAAGAGGAAAAAATATAGGACGAGTAATTTGATTGAGCAAGCGGTAGTCAACCGCGAAACGATAAGTATTGTCCTTCTTTTTAACCATTACCACTGGTGAATGCCATTCCGATGTGCTTGGTTGAATGATCTTAGCGTCTAACATTTCATGAATTTGCTTTGAACATTCTTTCCTAAGTACTGGATTCTGTCTGTAGAAGGGCATGCGAACAGGTCTACTATGATCACTTGTTTCAATGATGTGATGATGTAAGTTTGTCTTACCTAATTGTGACCAGTTATGAGCAAAAGCAGTTTGATTGGCTCTGAGGAATGTCAAAAGTTGTTGTTTTTCCTGATTGGACAAGTCTGATTGACTGAGATCAAAGTCTAAGTCTACGGGTGAAGAATGATCTAAGTGGCTAGGGTGCGGGACGGATGTGTGTGATTGATGTGCTAATTGCTGAGCTGTGGTGACCTGAGAGACAGAGGGTTGGCCCGAGGGAGGAGGGTGGTCAGTGAGGGTGAACACAGCAGACGGGCTGATCTCGTTTGCTGTGGCCAGGACGTGTGTGTTCTTAAGCTTGACCTTATGTGCACTTGGATTGAGTAGGCGTAAGCAAACTGATTGACCGCTAATGACTAAGCATCTGGCACCCTGCAGATTGAGTCTAGATAATCTGGGGGCAGGTTCAATCAGAAGGATTTCGCCTGGGGGTGTGCGAGAGATTTTGACGGGGATGTCTGCCTGACAGTGTGGAGGGATAACTATTGATTGGGTGGGTCGGACAAACCCAGCACCCGATGAGACAAGAGAGACAGTGATTAGGCCTTCATGAGGTGAGGTGAGGTGAGTTGGGGTTTAACGCCGCTTTAAAGAGTATTTCACTTATATCGCGGCTGCTAGTATTACGGCAGGGAGAAAGCCCGCAACGCCATGTGGCTATGCATTGCGGTGAAACCTGCGAGCATCGGCTGGAACTAGCGAACCATGGGTGGTACTGCACTGAAATTCAGTGTAGCATTGCACCCAAACCTTACTGCGTGTAGAACAGTTCTCTACTGCAGACAAAGTTGCCGAGCCCCTGGCGGGAGGGCCTTCATGAAGGTGGATACATTTATTTGGGAGATCGATAACAGCCTTATGTTTCTCTAGAAAGTCAAGGCCAAGGATGAGAGAGTGGTGAATGTGTTTAAAGACATAGAAGGAGTGAGAAAAGAGAAGGTTGCCTATGTTAATATCTAGAGAAATTGTGCCTAGGATTTTATGCGTTTCACCCCCTACCCCTATGATTTCCGAAAGAGCACTTGGTTTGTAGTGAATAGGAGAATAGCCTGCTTTAAAAAGTAGACGTTCACTAACACATGATATACTTGCCCCAGAATCAATCAACCCTGTCGAACGTACAGATTTGAGAGATATCTGGACGGTGTTTTTGGTTATAGGAGCAACCAGTGAAACTACAGGCATGTCTGGCCTGACCTCAGGTGCCTGAGAGCCAGGCGCGAGTCCCTATTGCGGCATATAGTAACGTTTGGCTTTCCTACACACATTAACATGATGACCCTTATAATGACAAAAAGTACATATTGTGTTGAAATGTGGACATTGTGTACGATCAAGGCAGTACTTACCACAACCGTCGCATCTTCTGGGTTGGTAGGATGACTGTTGATATGATGAAGGTGGCATATATCCTCCGGGGTACATGGGTGGTTGCTGCGGCATCGATTGCGTTGGTTGCTGTGATGCTGGTGTCCAGGGGTGTGGCATGGGTGGAGGGTGCATCACTGGTGGTTGCATCACTGGTGGTTGCATCTGGGGAGGCTGCATATGGTGAGGTGGCGGGCGGAATCTGTGGCGAGGTCGATGAGACTGTGCAGTTGGTTGAGGCGCTGGTGTACTGGCGGCGTGGACTTGCTCTTTAGGCTTCAGCAAATCACGGACGAGGTCAGCAAGGTCAGCCATATTCACTGTGACGGCCTTGTCACTAGTCTGTGAAGAGCTGGCTACCTGAGCAAAGCGTCGCACTTCTTCCAGCGTTTTGGGCTCTTTGTTGTGGACCCACTGCTTGAGAGACGGTGTTAGTCCATTCACAGCCAGCGCTACGATGACAGGCTCGGGTAGAGTACAGCTGGCAGTTGATGACTGTACCCTGGTGAGATAATCATCCGCCGATTCCCCTGGTTGCTGGGTCAATTTCAGGAGTCCGAGATCAAAGGAGTCCCTGGTGAATCTAGCCGAGAAGGCGGCCTTCAGGTCGTTATACTGATTTCGTGTGTCTTCTGGCAGGTTCTGATGCCACACTTTTGCAGCTCCCTCCATGTAGAAGGGGAACAGAAGGCACGCCCGCTCATTATTGATAGTTTGCAGGTCTTTCAAGTTCTGAAAGTCCTGCCACCAGGAAGCCGCTGATTCGGACCCATTAAACCGTCTAAGGTTTATATTGTTCATGATAGTGGAAGCCGTCGGAGATGCGGGAGGCGTTGACCTAGGTGTCGAAGTTGTAGACACCACAGGAGATGTATGCGCTGACTGAGTGTTGGACGTTGAAGGTTGGTTGGTCTCAGGAGCCGAGGTTGAGTCAGTCGACAGATCGGGATAGAGTGTTTGTTGTTGAGAAGTAGAAGTTGTAGGGGACTTGACCAGTGGGATGCGGGAGGGTCGTCGCAGACGTTGCTTATAGTTTTCTGGACTTTTACCAGTCATCGGGAATCAATCTCCACCAATTAACACACTGTTACATATATGTAAATATATGTTCCAACTTGTTAGCGATTCCGGGGTCTGATGACTCGGGTGAAAAATCTAGAAAATGGAAGCAACGACCGACTGTTAGAAGACTAACGATGCAGCCGAATGCTCCCTATTTATAAGGCATAACGTAATTAATTCAATCAAAGAGAGTGTGAGTCCATAATTGGATATTTAATAATTAGTTTTATGATCGATAATGGCCACTGGACACTGGTCAGTGACTCATGCCACAGATGGTCATCCAGAACAAAGACAATTAATGCATATTCTGAACAAAGGAATTATCGTTCCTCTCTAAAATAAAGCTTAAATAACGGTACAATTTATATGTGAAATGATAGAATTTATCTAACGTAAAGCATAAAATAACAGGCTAATTTATACAGAAAATGTATTTAGTTTATCTTGAAAGTAGTGTAAATTCTTATACATTGACCATTGTCTTTTTCCAATATAAAGCATAAAATAACAGAATAATTTATGTATAAAAATGATACAATTTAGCACTGCGTTAAATACATGCAAATACACTGAGTAATGGGAAAGAATTACAGGGCTGGTTGTATCGCACTCATAAACCACTTAACAAGACAATTAACTGACCGTAACAATATGTGATACTGATCATGCTAATTTGGACACATGCTTTCCAGTTAATTTTCCAGTAAAACAAAATAATTTAATTAAACAGCAAGGATGCGCAAGAGGATGCAAGTATTTTTATACTATATTATGATGAGCATTATACAGCTACATGATTCTAGCAATTTTGAATGTTTAAAATAGAAACATGTGTAAAAAAAATTTGCAAATAACACATGAGGGAAATTACATTTATGCAAATAAAATAGTATATGCTGTGTAAAGTCAAACTATGAATTGTAACTTTCCAAAATAGGTAACCTTCGATTTTTTATTCTTATAAAATATTAGTAACGTATATGATACATTTTATACTGTGGTTGTTCACTGACGTATAAACGGTTCGAACGTTCAAGTTAAACCGTTGTATACAATCCGTCGATAAGCTAAATAAATATTGGGAATAATTGAAACCATTTGTCTGAAAAATTATCTAAATTTCTGTGTTTTGATATGAAGTTTTGAACAATGTAAATGTCTTCCAAAATTTAAAGTAATTATTCAATTTTGGGATTTATTTCCTGTAAAGTACATGCATAAATGTATCTCTTAGCAGAAAATAAAATCTGAAATAGCAATAGTAGTATTACTCAAAATCCCAAACCAAACCATGATTTGTGTTATTATAATGTAAGTATGATTTGAAAAATTCAATTTTGAAGTTCCATACATAACTTGTATATACTATTTTTATAAATAATTTCGGTAGAACAATTTTAATTTTAAATCAAGAAGTTTTATATCTTTCAAATTATGTCCGCAAATATTAAGAAATCATATGCAAATTATATTCATTATCATGAACTTTATTTCCCCATTTTTGGCAGATATGAGATTAAATATTTTCAGATAAGAGCATATCATAGAATCGCCTGTAGCCTTTTTTTTAAATCATAAAATCGATATGAAGAGAGCTTATATCAAAACCACCGGTATGTATGTATCTGCGGTGTTATTTTCCAAGCTTTAAAGTGGCAGTAGCACGTTTTCTTCAGATTTTATTTTTCAATTTTCCGATTTATAATGACAGTTTATGTCATTTATAATTACTTTAGAGGATAAAACATCGAATTACAAAAACCAATTATCAGTAGTGGTTATAACGGTGTTGCGTATAAAGAAAAAAGTGCATGGCGACCATATTATTGTGAACACATTTTATTATTTCGAATAACAAAAACGATTCCCATGGCTATACGGAACCATGTACACTCATTTTTTAACTTGATTTTCCGATGTTTTGTCATTGGTGACATTATTATCAAATACAAATGTACATTTCATCGACTTATTTGTGCTACTGGCCCTTTAAGTAAATTATAGATAACATAACCAAGGTAACCATACATATACCTCTCACATCAACCTTTAACTTCACCTCCTCAAAATACATTAACCTCAAAATAAATATTCTACATCTTGCCCAGCATCTTATGAAGTGATAATGTGGGTATTTATAATGCGATACCTCCAGGTATAATACCTGCTCGTGGGGCGACAAACATATTACCCCTAGTAAACGAATACAGAAAACTCCCTGGGGAGAATACAAGCGGGCGCTTGTCAGGCGCTCAAGGTTCAAATTCAGACTACCATCGTACCATACCAGGTACCCATTTACTGCTGGGTGGACAGAGGTACACTTCGAACTACGTCACTTAGTTTAATTTAGTTTAGTTTAAACATATTTTATTCATGATGAAACGGATTGGGAACAAGTTATCCAACTTAGGATACCCTCTCCTTGGTATTTACAATATATATCATTGCATTTCTTAAAAAGAAGGCACTGGACAAGGCAGAAATGTAAGAAGATGAAATAACAAGAAAGAAATGGTGCATGGATGTAAATCTGTTACACAAATCGTTTGGTCTCATGAATGAAGGAATGAACTGTCTTAAATACTTCTTCATTTTGACAAAATGACATGTCTGCACTTCCCACTAATAGCAATTCAATATTTATTGACAAACATGTTGCATGAAGTATGCGCTTCAATGATGACATAAGTTTTTCTCTCTGGTTATTGTACACTGAACATTCAAAGAAAAAATGGTAAGTTTTTTCAACATAAGTACCACACATACAGTTTGGATCAGATGTCATTCCAATTTTGTTTAAATCAAATATATAATTTTCTTTTACAACATGACAACTACTGTGAAGAAGAGACATACTTATCAGTAATACATGCTTTAAATAGTGAGATATTTGTTGATTTGATAGAAAAGTTTTGTGGAAGTAGTTCAGTTAGAAATTGGGGAGCCATTTTATTTTGAACTTTATACATTAAGTTTAATTTTCTTTTTCTCCGGCGTTCTTGTAATGGTTCCAAACCAGTTTCAAAATATAGAAATTTCGTAGATGTGTATTTGGGCAATCCAGTAATAATCCGTGCTGCTTGTAACTGTATTTGCTCTAATATATTAACTTGTTCTTGTGTATACCCATCCCAGACTTCGCATGCGTATTCATGATGCGACCTTATAAACATCACATACATCTTTTTAAGAGTATCTCTACTCAATACATATTTTAGACGTCGTCTCATACCCAGGGTGACACCACAAGTCTCTCAACTCGTGTTTCAGCGTGATATTGAACTTACGAAATATGTTAGTACCACCATATGGATAATGATTCTTTCTCACAAGAATGTTTTATAAGCATATCATAAGTCCAATTGCTATGTCAAATGAGACTGCTGTTTGTACTCACCTGAGATGAACAAGGAGAACATGCTGTCAGTTCTGTCAATACAGGTGTATTCCAAACAGAACGATACTTCTACTTATATATACTGTACTTACATTGTGTGCACTAATAGAGAAAAGTGATAAGATTCCTAAGAGTTTGGGCAGTTATTTTCATTACATAACCACGAAGGTACTCGAGAGCACATGTCTCTACATGTTTAGACCTTTACTGCCCTCTGTTATCTTGTTATCTTGTTGCCGTGGATGGAAAAGGTCATTATTTGCTTATTCAGTTATGTAATGTTCTGCTTAAATCTGCCAACTTTGGTCAAGATAACTTACTTAAAGATGCGGTACTATCGTCGAGTATCCGCCATCTTTTTTTGGGTTGTCATTACGGGAAATAAGAAACACGCTAAAGTTTTATGAATTTTACAACTATTTGAAATTACAACATAAATACACTTGGAAATTATTTATGCAAAAGCCTAGTTTGTACACTGAAATGTGGTGCTCTGGGATTGTTAGGATAAATTGAATAATTGTATCACCCCTCACATATCTATTGATTCATTCATTAAAATTAAAATCCGCAATATGCAATATTTATGAAAATACAATATATGAAGGGAAATGTTATTTTACTGATATTTTGCCCAAATCAACTATTCTCCTTGGATAGAAACTACACTACAAACTTTAGAATATATTTATTATAAAAAAAAACATTTTTTATGTATAAGTTGACATTCACACACCAAAACATCTTTTATCATGCCTGATAAGAAGCAAGCCAGACTTACAGTCCCTTTGAAATGATAATTGGGAAAAAAATACAACCATAATGATCTGTGAATAAATGTGAGATTATTTAAGTTATTTCTCGCTTTAGATAACCCTTTACTGTAAGTAGTGACAATGTTTGTTCATTAAGACAAGTTTATTGAAATTAACAGTTTCCCTATAATATGGAACTTGGATTTTAACACCAAAATACCAAATTATTGTAAAAGCCGTTATGCAAAGACAGTAAACTGTTATTTGAGTGACCTTCGTTTCAACACTGCTATATGATTGCTCTATCTAATACCAAAGAGAATATTTTCATAGCAAATCCAAAACATAACAAACAATTGCTCAAAGACTGACCAAACATTTATTGTTATGCCATAAGTTTTCTACAATCGTAGCATCGATGCATGGCTTCATTTTTCATTGTTTTCATTTTGTGAATTAATGTGTGCAAGACTTCATGTAATTGTAAATATAAAGTCATAAAAATATTACCCCCATTTATGTTTACATGGATTGTACAAGCTTGTTCGAATAAGTCACCAGTTGGAGATATCACTGTTGAATGTATCTACATTTAAAATTAATGTTATGACAAAATTGCGTCGTAATGGTTAATATGACGTCACAATGACGTTGCAATGGAGTGTGTCCCATTTATCGACGAGTTCGTGCAATTAAGTGTTATTTAAATCAGCGAGTATTGATTAAAAGACTAAACTCGGCCCTGTTTAATAACGTATTTATTAAATTCGTGGATGGAATCGGTTCTAACTCGCTTTCGCTTGTAAAATAGCAACCACTGCTTCGTTTTCTATAAATGACTCAAGAGGAATGTTCTATCGAATAACCTTTCCACAAAAATAGATGGTTTAATATATTTTATTCTCAAAACAGAAATATGGATTAATTAATAATTTTAATGCTCAAACAAACGCTTTCCAGTAAAATAAATACAGTGCTGTATCATTAAATTAACAATCCAACCGAAAAAAACTAAGCTCCAGGGGGCGGGATAGCGCAGTGGTAAGCGTTTTGGCTTCAGATCAAGAGGTCCGGGGTTCGAATCCCGCCAGGGCCCCGGTAACTTTGTCTGCAGTAGAGAACTGTTCTACACGCAGTCAGGTTTGGGTGCAATGCTACACTAAATTTCAGCGTAGTACCACCCATGGTACGCTAGTTCCAGCCGCTGCTCGCAGGTTTCACCGCAGTGCATAGCCACCTGGCGTTGCGGGCTTTATACTATCAGTCGCGATATAAGTGAAATACTCGTGAAAAGCGGCGTTTAACCACAACTCACTCACTCCAGTGAGATTAACCAACGAGCATGTGAAACATGAACACCTCGACCTCATGCTCGATGGTTCCAAGTGAAAGACCTTGGTCTCAGTCGGTAACACAAAGCAAGCTCATTTAAGTCATACTGTTATATGATTTAAAGAGGTCAAGGATGTTTGCGTTTCAAATAAAAAAATTGGGGAAAATATACTTATAACGTCAATCTCTAGAGAAATATTTGATCTACATCATGACATGTCATACATACTTTTCATATCACGACAATGTAATGAAATTTGGTTTCAAAGAGAAGTACCACTTCGAGTAATGCGCGCCAAGGGTATCTGACGTCGTATAAACAAAATTCCATTTATTGCATAAAACGTACGACACAGCAGCAAATGTTTCCGAAGCGTGAAGGCTCGTCTCTAGCGCAAGTCGCCATAACAACCCACGTGTTGCACGCGCTGCATGTGCT
Source organism: Gibbula magus (assembly GCA_936450465.1). Classification (NCBI taxonomy): domain Eukaryota; kingdom Metazoa; phylum Mollusca; class Gastropoda; order Trochida; family Trochidae; genus Gibbula; species Gibbula magus. The sequence continues at coordinate 23,617,129 of OW388291.1, read as the reverse complement.
TCTCTTGTAAGTTATCCTTGTCACACATTACTGAATGTGACGATTGCTTTATAAACAATTTTCTATATGTCTCGAGAATATACAAATTATTGCCTGTTTAATGAACTTTTTATTGAGATTACACCAGCAAATTATGACAAATTGTTACTCTCATTAATCATAAAATTCAAGCAAAATACCTAGTTGAGTAAAACATTTATTCAAATATCTGTAGTAAATACATACTTAAATGAAATGGTCAATAAATAACCGCAAAAAAATGACATACAATGTATTTCAAGTTATGTTATTTCTCATAAACTGTGTTATTCTTTCGTGTCTTTGTGTGAGTTAGACCACAATGCTTTGCTCTTGAAAATTATAGACTGGAACTTTATTTAGACTGGAAAACACTTTTACTAAATAATGCAATTTCTCGGCTTACTTTTGGTCCAAAAAAATCTGTGAAAAATTAAGTGTATATATATCACGGAGATAGATTTTGGCAATTTTCCTATGTGTTCATCAACATCCTTGATGGCTCTTTAAAATGAGACAACATGCCGACTTGGCAAAAAACAAAGATGCTATGCCGTCTTAATATTAGCAATTTAACACAATGAACTCTCCCTGAATCATTAAAGGGAGACTAGGCGCCAGAGCGTCATCCCAAATTAACGAGCCCGTTACGTAATTGATTTTATGGGCATCACGGTCACGTGAATCAAACAGGGCTTCTGCCAAGCGAGTCCGTCAATGTCTAGGCAGGGGGATTTCCCCTTTTGACACGCGATCGCTGATTGGCTGTTTCATTCTCGTTCTCGTTTTATAAACAACATCGAGCGTCATGATTGTTACAGTCTATAATGGCTAGTATTTCTGCAATGGCATGTCACTGTAAGAATACCTGCAATCGATCAACCAAAAGAGGAGCGTGCCCTTGCCGTGCAGCTGGTAAACGGTGTACAGACCTGTGTAGTTGTGGCTTTTCCCTACCTTGCATCAACAGAGAAACGTCTCGGCCACCGGCCCCAATTCCAAGCTGCAGGACAGATCTGTTCGAGAATAGCCCTTCCCGTCAGGTAAGAATGGTTTACTTATTAATGTAAATAATAAACCTCTTCGTTTTTTTAATTTATTTTTTAACCAGTTTTTAAACGGTAATGACTTGTATTTATTGTATTTTTTATATCATTTTCCATGGGCCCGGAAAGCAGAGATGTATTATAGCAATTAGCATATAGTCATGTGCTGGTAATATTGTGAAATAGTAATATATTCATTGCATGTCCGGTTCTGTAAAATCTGTTATAATGCAATTATTTGATTAATTAAAAAAAAATGTAATAAATTGTGTAAATTCCTAAACTTCGAACATTGTCACAGGGGTCTGATCTACTCCAAGACACTGACTCGCAGTCAACAAGAAGGTTTTCAACACTGAAAAGGAAGAAAGGAACCAGGGGGACTGCAGCTAAGAAGACAAAACAGAACCAAGGAGAAGCTCAGGTACATATTATTATAAAACTAAGACTGAGCAATAAAACCGGTATAACATTCAATACAATTATTGCTTTATTATTTATTGATATGTAAACTCACATTATATCTGGCCCTTTAAAATTTATATTTCATCAATTCTTAATTTACTTGGCAAACTTGGTAAATTGCTTCATTTGATTACAACTCCCTCAGTGTAATATTTTATGTTTGCACTATTTTATGCAATGCATGTCATAAATGGATTTATTTATTCATCTTATACAGGATTTACTGGCAAGTCCCACGTCTCCAGCTCAATCCAGTGTTTGCAGAAGACTGCAAGTCAACATCAGTGCTATTGAAGAAAGTGTAAGAACCTTTCAGTTTTTTTACTACATCATTTTTTGAACATCGACTGTCTCATCCTCTGATCTCGGCCAATGATCTTTCCCTGTCAAAATTGATATGAAATTGATTAACAGATTTATCTGACTGTTTACATATCTGTTTTGCTACACTATTTAAATTACCGGTTTACATTAATTAACATATAATAATCTTTTCCCAAAATAAATTTCAGCCAGCATCTCGCACACCAGCAAGAAGAAAGTTGACAAGAAAGACCTCTACACCACGGAACTCTCAAGCGGCCTCTAGACCGACTCCTGCAACACAGCACAAGCAAACTGTCGAGGTGACTGTCTTACAATTAAATATACAAATATTAAAAATATGTTGTAGTTCGAGCGATGTTGCTTTTTTGTAGCTCAATGTTTTATATAGCTTCGTTTTTGCTATTGTATACAGTACAATCAGTATAAGTGTAGAATAACTGTAAGAGACAGACACAAATAAACAAAATATTCTTATGTGCCTTTTTAAAATTTGTTTATTGTTATCGTTACAACAATAATGATAAACATAATAATACTAAATTAAATGCTTTTTACAAACAGAACTTTGCTGCGCAACTTGACGAGTCGTCACTGAGGAAGATTGTAGTCGAGCTCTTGACCAGAGATCAGGGAGCTTTCCAGGATTACGTCCAAGGCTACATACCGGACCCACCACAGTCACTATCCCCACAACCGGAAAGTCCAGCCTGGTGTCGATGTGGGAATTGCCGCCCTATGCCTGCCGAGGCAGAGAACAAGTGTTGCATGGGGAGGGGAGCAGTGTGTTGCGCGACAGAGGCTCCCAACTTCTACTTGGTTGTTGAGCCTGCAGTGTTGGACCTAGCCATTGCTCACTACAATGACTTCATGGTCCATGCTGCCTACAGGCACCAGGCATACAGACAATACATTCTACAGCGTTTTGGACGTTTAGGTGCTGGAAACAGGCGAGTTGTTCCAAGCTGTGTTGTTATTGCTGTTCGGAGCCGCTTCCCTGACCCACAAGGACACTACACTGGATTTTTGGACGTGTAAACAAACGTGAAAAACAAACACACAATTACTTCAAGTACATTTTTATTTACTGCACAGCATTTAATTTGTAGATATCTATAAATAGTTTTAATTCTTTCACATACAAAGGATATAAAATGAATTATGCATATTTTGACACAATCATATTTATTTGTACATTATCATAATTTTCTGTAAATGGCAATATGTAATGTATAACAAACAAAGCCTGATAAAATTATGACCTGCATAAGTTATGAAATAATGAAATGCTATGTACAGTGTTTCTTATATATTTCTGTACAGAATATTGAAATTCATGCAAGTCACACTTGTGATGAGAATGCAAATTGGGAGACTATAATGTGAAAATAACAATCAAATATTCAGTGACATGTTGCTCCTTACAGAAAAATATGACAATCTTTTCAGCTTGTAAATTGTAACCTGTTTTTGAAATCTGTATGTCATTAAAAAGAAATTTAAGCAGTGTTGATTATGTAGTTGCTAACTTCTTATTTGAAATCTTGTAAATAAAACTTGTTTCAATAATTGTAATTAGTGTAGTTCTCTTGTCATTATTGTAAAGCATTGTTGGGAATGTAGATTGGCTGGTATAAACATTGACAAGCCTTTGAAAACAATTCTTGTGTCAAGTTACAAGATACACATTACATATTGTATAACAGCACATAAAATTGTGTCACAGCATAAATTGCATTCAGTCCCTGGCATCTCGAAATACCAAAATTATGTAACCCTGACCATGCATCAACAATCAAGAGGGTACTGCATTCAATCAGCACACAATTAGCATCCTGTTTATTGGCAAAACCAAACAGAAGTCATCTTCTCCACTGACATCTCGAAGTACAAATACATCATAGATTACCAATCAAGAGGGAACTGCATTCAATAAGCACACAATTAGCATCCTGTTTATTGGCAAAACCAAACAGAAGTCATCCTCTCCACTGACATCTTGAAATACAAATACATCATAGATTACCAATCAAGAGGGTACTGCATTCAATCAGCACAAAATTAGCATCCTGTTTTTTGGTGCTACTGACCCTTGATGTCATCTTCTCCACGGACATCTCAAAATACCAAAATTATGTAATATCATAGATTATCAACACAACAACATCCTGTTTATTGGTTTACAATAGCATGTTAATTTCTACAACTCTGTACCGTAAAGTCACTTTGTTATCTTTTAAAGTAGATTAGCTTATGATGAAAAGCACCATTCCTGAGAGAGAATTTCTTTGCTGTGGTGATACAGTGAAAAATTTGTTTGTGGCGATACATTGAAAATTGTTTTCGTGGTGATAACATGGAAGCACTTCATGATTATATTTGGGTTAGCTTCTTTAGGCGGGTCCTAATCTACTTCTTGGTATAACGTGAAATCCTCTCCTGCACTTGTTCCTTGATGGGTGGACAGGGACGCTTGGCGATCGTGGATGATATCCTCTTTGGATCATCAGGGTCAACAGGGGCCTTCCTCTTCAAACCTCCCACACCTTCTGTCATCTTCTTTTGGAAGGTCAGCAGCTGGAGATCAGTCATGTAGGAGTAGTTCTTTTCCAACTTCTCCATCTGTGGTCTCCAGCGTTGACTTCTCTTGCTGTAGCAACCAAAGAATCTAGAAAGAAAAGTAACTAATGAGGAAAAGTTCATAAATCATTGATAAGTTCAAACAACGCACATGTGCGAAAATCACAAAAATAACCACCTGTGTATTCTCACCGGTGTTCGGAAAAAAAGTCCACAGAAAAAAAGTGTCAGTACCAAAGTCCTAAATTAACCTAGGAAAAAAAGTACTAAAAACTTATATAAAACTTTTATACACATTTCACATTTTTTAGTTTATTTAATCATCTCAATATCTCTGTCTAAATGTATAAGTCAAGCTGTTAGAATCATATTCCAATTGGTAAACTACTGAATATCTGCACTCGGTTCAAATCAAATTCCAATTGGTAAATACCTAAATGCAAGGATATACCCACTCCGCTAAAATCACATTTAAATTGGCAAACAGTAATGGCAACTAAATTTAACATTAGTCAAACTTTTGATGAAAATATATATTTATTCTGTTTTAATACATAGTTTTTAGTTTTTTTAATAGGACTTTTTTCCGAGGATTTTTTTTACATACAATCTTCTCACCTCATGGGTAATTTCGAAGAGATATTGAATAGGAAACATGTAATCACTAATCAATGGTTAATTTCAAACACTGTTTTGGCACAGCAATATCTAAAGATAAAAGTCAATGAGGCTATTATTCTTTTTCAAGTGTATGCAACATGTACAAAATGTACATCATTGAACAGGTTTTATCTTGAATATCGCAATATCGATCAAACGTGACATACATATGCTAAGGCAAAAGAGATGCTTATTTATATTTTCCAGTCTCTCTGGTCAACAATCGCATGGGCAAATTGGTCTCACTTACATTGTGTCGCCATTGCTATCCACTTTCTCTGGTCGGTGAAGATGGTGATTATGGTCGATGGCTGCAAGCTTGTTTCTGGTCCGGTAACCGATGAAACTGAATAAATAATGTATGCACATTAACGAAAGTTAAACAATAATGCCTAAAGTAAAGTGTTATACATAAAAACGCACCCTTTCAATTAATGGGCAATGCCCATGTACAGTTTCAGAATATGACAAATGGGTTTAAATAATGCCCTGAAACCAAACGATGGATAGACAGATGGGCATGGTGATGACATTATCCAATGGTACTAATACCTATGGAAATAAATAATAGGGAGATGAACCTACTGATAGGCGTGACGCTTTGGCGCATACATGAGGATGTGGTTGTTGAACGACTCCAATGCCCCTGTGTGTCTGAAAAATACAAATTACAATGGTTACATTTTTTTTTATTGTCTATTGCAAGACAATTATTGTAGAAATTTTTAATTGCTGAAAGTAATATGCTGCCATAAACTGCGACGAAATCATGAATGAAACAGCTTTTGACACTTTGCACTTTAGCATATGAGTTGGTAACCATAATATCGCATCTTTCACCATTCTAAAATGAATAATTTCAAATAATCTGCAGAAATGCATGTGTATTAGGTGTTCAAGATTTTACTGCATTATCTAGAGTTTTGAGTGCTACCTGAAGTTCCGAAAATAGTCGAACTGCTTCAAGAAGCGAGGTTCTGCGACGACTTGACGGAGGGAGTCCATATCTGCGCTCTTCTTGTCCAGCCATGGTCGCTCATGGTCATCTTTGTTCAGGGGACCGTGACTGCAACCTCCCTCGGTATGGCCTGCCACCGCCCACTCATGGATGTTACACACGTGGGACAGGACACGGATCCAGGTTTCCTGAAATACGAATAATTTTTTTAATTCTTTTCCTGAAATACGAATTCTTTTAATTCTTTTTTTAATTCTTTTCGGTACTTCTTCAGAGAGAAGAAAAAGAAATAAATTTTATTTGCGTGCCACATGCAGCATTGTACAATAAAAGGTGACTTGATAAAAAGTCACGTTGATAGAAACAGCCTTTTGAGTTTTCGTCTATGAGAGTAAGACTAAGTATCTCAACAGACCTTTGAAGGTAAAACGCGGAAAATTGAACTGCTAACAAAGCCTGGTAAATGTCAAGACAAGGTTTGAGGGGTTGAGACCCAGCCATGCCCATAATTGAAGGGGGTGATGGCAAAAAGTTTTCTAGTCTGAATGTAACAAAGAAGAATGTTTCTTAGATTTCTAGCATTAATGGTTTCCCGTTAATGTTCAAACTAAAGTCTGAGGGGTGAGACCCTGCCACACACATATTTGAAGGGGGGGTCAAGACCACTATGTTTTAAGATAAAATCGGGGAAAATTCACCCAAACTTAGATTCATAATTTATCCTCACTTTGTTTCGTTAAAATAATTATTGAAAATTTATGCCATCAGTGGATGCAGTCCTCTTCAAAACAAAGCTAGAGCATTAATTCTTACGTACCTTCATCTTCAAGGTTTGTCCGTCACAGACCTGGGAACTCCACCAGAAGTGGTTCTTTATTGGTGTTATCCACTGCCTCAATACAGAGTTGGGCCTGCACGACTGAATGAAAAGCGAAGTAGGAACAGTTTTAAACAAGTAACATTAATAATGTTCTAATTTGAATAATACTGTTTATATGGTTCTTCAAAGAGAGGATAGACAATATTTCTGAGCAACACCATGCCTTTCAATAATTCGAATAACCTAAACTTCTGTCATGTACCAATGTAATTGCAATCTAAGAGATAAGGACTGTACATCATATGGTTTAAGAACCAGTTTCATCAGTGTAACGGCATCCTGTGATACAAATATTATTATTTCACTTCCACTCTATATACATTATACACAGTATATGAGGCATGTATCTGAGGCATCAATTGTTTTAAAATTGCAATGTACAGCCTGCTCACTGTTACCTGTATATGGGCCGGAGGCCTAAGTAATGAAATAAACACAGGCAAGTGACTGACAATCAGAAATCTACCTACTGTCATGAGACGCTTCTCAAGGTTCTTTGCTGCGTGCCACATGTCATACTGGTGGACGATTCCCTGGTAGGCAGGAACGGTTCCTGAAAGACAAATTTGCATTTGAATGGTTTAGGCATAAAGATTGGTAAAGCAAGCATATACTCAACTGTAGTTCTTTAATAGAACTTACAACTGGGGGTCCAGTGGGGCTTGAACCAACACAGGACAAGCAGATGTATCTTGTAAATGGTATTAGGCCACTTAATGATTTCTCTTTTACATGTATTGTCAACAGTGTCAATTACAATATGGAGCAGCACATCTATTTTACTGCAATAACTTTTACAGGTGGTTAACCAATATGACTTATACTCACTCAAGACCTTGCTGATTGACGGGCTCTGATCTGTTACAATCTCGGCAACATCAACCCTGGACTGTAGGAAGTCAAGGCCGTTGACAAAACCCAGCTTCTCCATGGCCACACTGGACGTGGCCTGCCGGACATCAACCATCTCAAGGTGCAGCACAGCATCTGTGTCCATGTCAAGGAAGGAGTACGTACAGTACTGGACAGAATGTCCTGGGCTGTCATTCCGTCCATCGCCAGCAAGCGACACCGGCTGTCCCTGTCTTGACTTCTCCAGGAGGAGACGTGTCTGCATCTCAAGCCAGAACTGGTCCACAGCTGGAGCGGCGTAGTGTTTCTGTATCTGAACATCATTGGATTGATTTCTGAATATATTTTATACATCATTAGAACACAGAAAAGTAGTAAAAATTCTTAATATGGTTCATCTGTATTTTTTAAACCTCACTTAGCTGGCACATTGATATAGGTGATCACATCTACAGATAACGTAACTCTCTATAGTTAGATATACTATGCATTTGGCATTTTGTAAATGTAATTATTATTACACACATACACTATTTCCTGGGCCAACATAATATGTTAAGTTATAATATTTACTTGGTAAAATGTCGACTCCTGGATACATCCAAGGGAAAGGACCTTGAACAACAGGGCCACCTTCCTGTAGGAGTTACCGCTGAACAGGATGCTGCTGGCGAGCTGCAGGTTTCCAGCGAACATCTTCACCCTCGGTTGGGAAGTCCAAGATCCACAGTTGTGGCCAGCACTGCATACCCACTGGATCCGGACAGCAGTACCAAACCTCTGATGGCTGAAGGTCAGTGGCTCCTCGCAGGCACGTCTACTGCAGGTACTGCCAGCGGACTTCTTCACCAGCTCCATCAGTGGTCTGAGGTAGGCGATGAACTTAGGAGCTGTGACCAGGTCTTCCAGGCTGTCGGTCTGGTCTGGGATGTCGGTCTGGTCTTCATCGTCCTCTGCTGGTGGAGGCAGCTGCAAGAGATCTTCCTCCAGTGCGGACCTATCCCCAGAGTCCTCTCCAAATGTAGCCCTGCAAACCAATTTTGCTACGTGTCCGAATATCATCTTTGAGAGCCAATCATATGCATACAATTATAAAGTTATTATACAATACAAAAATTTGATTGAACTGAAATATGACTCTGTGGAAGAGTTTGGCTGAAGTTGAACTCACTAATTATTCAATTTTATTATAACACTAATACTGCAAATGATGAAATTTATAAATGCTAAAAATGTGTCCCTTCCAGTCTTGTATTATCAAGCAAAATCGAGCAGAGGCTAGCGGATGTTTGTCATCATGGTTAGCATTTGCAGTCAAGATTATGCTTCTACTACATGAATATTGTTCCCTTTCTGTAAATATAATAATAGGTCTAATCTAGCATTTGACTAAAACTTTGATATTTTAAAGACAAACCTTGCATCACTCAGGTTGGGGTCATAGAATGCCTCTCTCTCTGTCGCTGTTTCTTGCTCTGCATCAGTCTCTCTCTCTGTCGCTGTTTCTTGCTCTGCATCAGTCTCTCTCTCTCAGTCTCCGGCTCTCTCTCTGTCTCTGCTCCAATCTCTTCTTGGTCACTGAAAGAATAAAAGCAATAAGTATAACCCTTATAAATATAATGAAAGAAGCAACAGTGAATTTTTTTTACCAAACTAACAATTATTATTACTAGAGATAGAAAATTATTATTTCTTTGAGAATTCAACTTATGAATAAATGAAATAAATACATGTACCATCATTTATGCCTGTCATGTCATGTCAAGTCAAAGAAATTGAATCAAGGTAATATCCATTTTATACCAGGATCTTAGTATTCTAATAGTGATAATAAAGCATGTTATCAGTCACTAGTTAATTAAAATGGGAACGTGTTGTCAGTCACAAGTGCTCTGACGTCATGTTGATGCATCTTATAGTTGCTGAGGCGACATGCTCTTTCAGCTCCGTTTGTGTTACAGAGATTTGGTCATGTAATAAATGGTTGTCTTTTCTTGACAAATGCCATGGTTATCTCATTTTTGTGGGGCAGAAAAGTTACATGATATAAATTTCCTACCTCACTTGATAATAAACATGGTAAATGTCAAGAAAAGACATATGTCCTGTAAATATTTTTTGACAATGGAATGTCAGTTATTGATTGTGAAGATATTGCATAAGATTAATTTTCAAATTACCTGGAGTGCTGAATATTGGGTGATGATGTCTTTGACAGTGAAGGTGGCGTCGAAGGTAAGCTGACAGCCAGGCTTGAAAAGCTGTTATCTGGAAAAGAGGAAAGTATTAGTCACTTGTGCACATAATCATTTATTAACATCATATAAATGTAATTATCATATATCTATCAATGACATGGGCTGTTTTACATATATGTGATAGAGGTAAGGGCGCCGAACCCATATTGCTGCCCTGTCCAAAAATCCATATCAGCCCTACCACGAGTTCAATATTATCAACAGTCCGGGTGACATTGGGTTAGAGTGAACAACTTTTGCTTAGGGGGTAAAAAAAACATAAGTTTAAATAGAAATGATGAGAAATAATTGAGCTCATAGAAGAATGCTGGTGAGATAATAATGAGAATTATTACTCGCCCGTGTAAGATACTGCAGTGTAATATTTATATGGCAATATTGAACTAGTGTAATACCACCGAACGTATGACGTCACAATAGTGTGCGGTTATGACGTCATAATGGAAGTAACGTCGTCACAATGGCATCGGGCTTGAGGGAATCATAGTTTCAGAGCCATGTCGGCTATTTTGCTGGATTATTGGTGGGCGAGTAATAAACAGAATACTAAACTTCCTTCTATTTAATACCATTTTTATTAAACTCGTGAATGATTTAGTATCAAACTCGCTTTCGCTCGTTTTATACAAAATCATTAACTCGTTTAATAAAAATGGTATTAAATAGAAGGTCGTTTAGTATCCTCTATCTCTATAACATCAATTGGTTATTCTAACAAACAAAAAAATAATCCTACTGAAATGTGGTGTGTCAACTTGAGCAAAGTCAGGAGTGGTGAATGCTGGTGAACTGGATGGGGTTGGTGTTCTGGCCTGCTGGGCTTCAACGTCCTTCTGCTGTCTGATAAGAAAAAATTTAATATAATCAATTATGCAATACATTGTGTCCTTTGAATATTTGTCTACAATACATTTTGATGTAGATTTTTTTCTCTATTTTTATGTTGACCTCTGACAATAATTTGTATCGATATGAAAATATATTTAGGCAATGTACATTCATACATTGTGATGGTTGGCGATATGCTGGTGTATCGTTATCAATGATGATATATATGCCGATATTATATATAAACTCTTTGTTATCTTTCTAATCATAAATTGTCTTCCAAAATAAATTTTCATGAAGTTAAAATCAAATTAATTGTTTATTTAAAAGACATTAAATTCTAATAAGTGGAAATTCTATTGTTTCAGCTTATTCAATTTTCCATAAAGAAATGGATTTACATATGTTTTAAAAATATATAAATAGGTTACTGGTATCGGGAAAATGTATGATACCATCAACCGTGCATCATAATAATAATCGTCATGCATCTTACCTGACAAAACATGCTCAATGTATTTTATCATCAAACATAATATGTTATGTGATACATAGCTAAATATATAAAAAAAATATATATATAAAATAATCAAATAAGTTGATTTAGTTTGTTCAACTTGCTTGTAAAAACATATAGTACTTTTATTATATTTTAAAAATAAATCAGATAATAAATGGCAACTTTACTTAGACAAGTGCATATACATATCTCCACCTACATTTGAATCTGACCAAGATTAGATGTGACAATAGATGTCTTTGATCTGACTGTGACTCCATTTCGTAATATTTTCCTATGTGTGAATAAATCAACGCCAAGCAGACCACATCTACCACCCAAAAACATGATATTTCTTCATAAAAGGTAATCAATATTTTATAAGTAAACTTGCACTTACTTGTCACACCTGCACAAACTTTCGTGAATGTCCAACAGATGCCGAATGAATTCACTGGTACTGAATCCAATACGGTCGCGAATTGTATTCCACCTCTCAGCAGACTTCCCAAGGGCGATTCTTGACGAATTGCTTCTTATATTTGCGGCACGGGCAGTTCTTTTCTTCGCTGAATCTGTAACTCGAAGTCGACCTGGTCCCATTGCTCGATGTCACACGCAAAGTATGTAAACAAATCCATCTCTATACTTTCATATATAGAAGACGCTTGCATCCGGTTGAGTATCGCGCTTGTACGGCAAGTAGTGGCGAGTAGGCCTCTGCGCAATGAAAACACCGCTGAGTAGAGGGAGCGCTGATTGAGATTTCCGCCTCGCTGTGAGCTAATTAATTAATGCCTTCCACAGCTTAATTCGGGAGACTTGTCAACCTTTAAGACGGGAAACCGTCTACTTACTTTATAGACAGCATGCCATCTTTATAAGAGCCTCATTTAAGACGGCATACAGATTATCTGTAATGAGTTGGAAAGCCTTGAGTGCTTTATTGCCCGTATATACGACATATTAATTGTTGGTGCTTGATTTATGTTTGAAGTTGGTCAATTTCTGCCTTTGTTAATTACTGACAATACTCTGAGTGGGAAAGGCATAAGTAGTTCGATAATAAACATAAGCAATGAGCTTCAAGCTGTTGATGTTGGTCAGTTTCGACTATCATTTTGAACTGTAAACAAATAGTTGAATCCCTACTTGCCTGTTCCATTTAGGGCAACAAAAGGTAAAAAAAAGATTATGCATTAAGCCTTTCTGAATAGAAGAGTTCAAATCATGGTAACCATGAGACGGAACAACTCCAACGGTATTTTGAGTGCTGCCTTAATTTTCCAGGTTCATTATCAAGAACGAAATATTTTTGTAATGCAAATTGGCAGGTGAGTAATAGGATATATTACAGAAAAGGGTTTCGAAATGCCAGTTCCACAAGAAAAAGCGTTGGTTTTGCAAGTTAAGAGTTTTGGTCTCCCATGGCATTAATTGTCCAAAACAGCAAACAAATAGTTGTTTTGTTTTACAGATGTTTACGCAACGTGTCCTCATAACTTCTTTTATTTCACTGGTAAGTGTTATTAATACATGTTATTTTTTGGAACAAGATGTATATCGGATTAAGTTAAGTATATAGGATTAAAGTTGATGGCCAATACCTTTACACATACATGTAACATTGGGCATAATATAAGCGGGAGGCCCTAAATATACATATCAAGTGAAGTTCTAAATAAAGTACACAGCTCGGTTGGTTTTTAATTTTAATTTTTAATTTAATATTTTAAAAGAATTGAGTTTCATTATGATACGTTTACAACAACAGTTATCTGCAAACCTCTGCATGAGTTACATTGGTGACTCGTTTTAGTAAGAATATCTTTGTTTAATGAAGACAGGGGCAAGAAATGAAATTTACACCAACATGACCCCTACCATGTTTAAAATGTTGCAAATGTGTGAAGAAAGAGACCCATTTATTGATTTGTTGATGTCTAATCCAAAATAATTTTGGAAGACTTTATGAATTAAAAAACAATGTAGAAGTACTCCTTGACCGATGACTAAACACCTGTACTATTCAGTTTTAGAGTACGACATCTAAAACTTTAAATATTTGTAATTGAAAATCAAACATGCCATAAAACCAACTCAGGTGAGTACCCTCCCTTGGACTTCATTTTACTGTTTCTAACTACCTTTGTAACAAATAAAGAAGGTTGGATATGGTTGATTCTGCCATGGAACCAGAAATTGAAACTTGTAGGGTCCTGTGACGTCGTGTCCTTTTTGGACACTTGGAATTCTAACATACATTTCGATGACCGATTAATGATATCGATTTCCCTCTGAAACTAAAACCTAAACATAAGTACATGTATTGTGTTATCAAATCATTTAACGTAAATTCATCCTAGAGTTTCTTTTTAATCCACTCTGGGGAGGAGGGGAAACTCTTAGCTACTTAGCTGGGCTAGATCTGGGGCTAATTATGGGTGTACTTTCTAACTGGCTCGTTGACAACGCCTTGCAAACTCCTTGGCTCTTCCCCCATGTTGATATATAAGGAGAATCACATCCTCAAATTGTTGAATCTGCCTAAAATCAACAGGGTCCTTGGCCCCTATTCTGAAAAGCATCATAGGGCTAGGATAGGTGTCCTTTCTTATTTAAGAAAATTCTCCTTAATATCCTGATATCTATGACAAATATTATGACGAATATTAAGATAGATTCTCACCTGTCCTAAATATAGCTAAGTGGCAATCAACGTTTGATGGTATCTCAAAAACACCTCACCAGGCTCTCATGATATCAAACACGAATGTTCTTCTCGGGAAGATGTTGGTGGCCTTGACATTATTCGTTTTTTGTCAAGTATTAATTTGCACCTTTCACCTTAGTGTCAACTGCTTGTTATATACCAAACTATTCATGGTAAAAGTGGTATCAAACAGATCTTCGTTTAAATAAGAACAAGCAGACAGAGTCGGCCATATCCCCCGCCATGTAGGAATTTTAAATATAATTATGCATTTTGAATATATAATGCATTTACTTTCTATAAAGCAAAATGCACATCTAGACTACTTGGTTGATACCTGTACAAGGTTTCAGTAAAATATATTGAATAGTTTTGAAGTTTGAGGCCGGAATATAGTTTTCCCTCTTCTTGGTTCTAAGTCCAGACTGTTTGCATTCGTAAAAAAAAATATTCTCAAATTTCTATATAGCAAAAGGGACATCTAGACAACTTGGTTGATACCTGTACAAAGTTTCAGCAAAATATATTGAATAGTTTTGAAGTTTGCCCGGACGCACAGACGGACAGAGCTCATTTCTATATCCCCCGCCAACTTCGTTGTGGAGGGGGATAATTATCTATAAATTATGTCGAACTTTCATCAGATGATATTCGATGCATAAACTGTAGCTCTGGTAACATATCATGGAATATCACCTCTAGCCTTGACCATTCGGGAGAACACAATCTTTACCCCCAAAAAAAAACTGGAGGCAAAGATACAGTGAGATATGACAGTATCACTTCCAAATACCATTTTATTTCACATATAATAAAAAAAAGCAAGTGGTCCTTTGCTAAAAACTATTAAGTTCTCAAAGTATCGATTATAATGCATTGTACTGATAAACGATTTTATTATGATCATTTTTGACATTATTTGTATGTGTATGTTAAAGCATATGCATAATACTATTCAATTTATTTGCAAAAATGGTATCCTGACCTTCTACTCATCACACAATTACGCGTGGCAAAGGCAAATGCGACCAGTTCTCTTCCTGTAATGTGAGTAAAAGTTCATATATTTCCAGGTTACTTCAGAACAGTCATATATTAGTGCAATTAAAGACTTATGTACCGAAGGAATTGTTACCCATACATATGAGTTGTACACTTAAGAATTTATTATCTATGGTAACTTGAATGTTGAAGAGGGTACAATTGCACAATATAACAGCAAAGGTAGAAATGTTCAATACATACACGAATGACCTTAAAGGATAGATGTAATGACATATGGTCACATTCTGATTCATTGAAATAGGATGTTAATTTGACAATTGCTCATTTTATTTTCTGAAATCGGCCCATAAATCAATAATCTGTCATTTTGAGAACAATGCTTTACACGGGATCTTTAATGAACTATGCAACAAAAAGCAATGCATTGTACGTTCAAGAAGGTACTTGATATGCTGGAAACATAATTGTAAATACACGCAAATTAAATACTATTTACAGTAAATGAAAGAATTTGAGAGGCTATATGTAAAACCAATATTGAATTTATCTTTTGGAATTGTTTAGTAGCAAAATGTGATTGATCAGTCCCTCGGGGGAACGTAATAACGAGCAACAGAGCGGATAGATTGCTAATTATTTGTAAATTAGACGATTAGTCTAACAAATGTTTAAGCCTGAGAAACAAAATGTTATTTTGAGAATTGTTGAATCAACCTTTTTGGCAATTCAGATTCATGGGATTAATATTGTGAACAGTGTTATTTATCACTATTAACTGTCACATCATTTTGGAAGGGGCATATCTCACAATTTCATGATTTATTGCTGTAGCAAAGTCAATGAGAACATCATTTATTTTTCGAGTTTTGTTCATATAGTTTACTGTACATGTTTGTTATAAGAACGGCCATTTCTACATTTCTGCATCAACCAATGTTTCACTTGAAAGCTATTTTTTCTAATAGCAGAACACAACCTGCTAAAACAATTCCTCCACCTACAACACAAAGACCAGATTTAAAATGGTTGAGCGAGAATGTTGACAGTTGACTGTGTTGATGACAGTTTCTTGCTTTTGGGAACCATTTCTTCTTAAAGGTATCAATTAGTCCCATTTCCACCATTTTAAGCAATCTGTAACGATCAAAACATTGTTTTATGTTAGAACCATCCTGCTCAGTCATGTTTTTTATCCGTCGTCTTGACTGTTAACAAGCAAATGAAATTACTGTTCATGGAAGAGAAGCAGTACCCGGATGAGAGGACGGATGAGAAGACTGATCAGCGATCATCTAAGTTCACAATCACGACATTTCATTGGCTGAAAACTAACACGCTATGACATTTAGCAATGAGTAACCAGAAAACCGAAAAAGGAAAGTTTAAGGTTTTGGAATCACGGTGTTCTAGTAGCTTAGCGAATACAAATCACCGATGGAGCAGGATGTTAAGCTATAAGGCAACAATAGATTTAATGTATAACATAGATAATAATAATAGTAAAAAGGGCAATACTCTATAATATTGGATTTTACCATACCCATAGCATTCACTAAGTGATGACATATTTTCCCTGGTTAACACAATAATAAACGTTCCCTGGGGAGAATACAAACGTTTTCCTGGCACCATCAAATCATACACAATACCAAATGTAATGCTTGGTGAAAACAGGAACATTTATCAAATGGCATCACAGGTCAAATATGCTTCTGTGTGGAACAAGGTATGATCCCTTCCAACTTGTGCAGGTCAATGGACACTGACAGTGATTGACCTCATACCATCAATATGAGGTAATGAATGAAGTGAATGTCCCTTGTTTATCCACTTACTCCCCCTCATGTTTGTATTGCAAATCCTCATTGTATACCATTCTCATGCTTCACTCCCATCATGTTTGTATTACAAATCCCCATTGTATATTATTCTCATGCATGTTGATCTCCCTGATTGAGTTTCCTCACCATTGTTTTGTTTTCTATATAAATGTACCATATTTTGTTATTTCCTTACATTCCACCTGATGATGGAGTGAGTATGTACTCCGAAACGCCGTGTATTTTCACATTAAAGAAGTTGTTATCCAGAAAATCTTCCTGTTCTTATGTATACCACTTCTAAATGCCCTTCAAAGGCCTGATCAGTAAGTATAGTATTTAAGCTTTGTAGAGACAATGTGTACTTACTGATTATCAAAATATTTCTTCAAAATAGACTTTTTTGGGAAAGTAAGTCCGTTGTTTCTTGGAAAGAATCGTTTTGGAATTGCTGTGACTTCACAGGTCTTTGACAGCAAGCCTTTTCTCAAAGCATTTGATAGAAGTACAACATATTTTCCAGATAAAACTTTGTTCAGAAGGCGATTCTCGGTGTCATCATAAGTTTCATTTGTAGATATTGGTAGCACCAGCAATCTTTCATAGATCGTCCGTAACACCGAGTCATTGGATTCCTGCAACAAAACTGTAGGTCATGAATACATAAATGTACACTCAACCCCCCAAAACGTCAACATCACCACATTTTGAACTGTGTAAGTTAACACAAAGTAATGCTGTCGGAGAGAGTTGATGTTAATTGCTTGTTATAGGAGCATGATTTGTAAACAGGTACCTGCAATGTTATACATCAGAGTAAAATACCTTTATTTTTATGTCTGTTCAAGTACACTTGGGGTGTTGAAATCGCTTTTTCAAAATGGTTTTTGGCCAGAAAGTTCGGCCTTAAATTATCATAGAATGTAGAAATTAAATTAGATAGTGTCAACACAAATAACCTTCTTTGGCTTAAATTTGTTGACGCATCTGTATTGTAGGACGCCAGAAGCGAGCCAAAATCGACATTTTACTCTCCTTTCTAGTCTAGGTAATGGGATTTGGAAAGGACGATTCTTAAAACGTGTGTATCTCATAAATATGACATATAAAATTTCAAATTTACTGAAGTTAGCTTCTGAAGACATGATGTATCTGTGTTTCAATCGTGTCTATCACTCGTGGATTGAATTATTATTGATTTTTTTGGTGACTTTTATTTTGCAGTTGCGTGTATACAGTTACTCTCTGGGGGTTGTCACAATTAGATCATACATGTATTTCAAGATTCTAACAGAATCCACAGAGCAGTGCAATTTTGCAACAAGAATGCCGTCCCTACATCCTCTTACAGTTATGATTGATTTCTGAAATGAGTTAAATATATTCTGTGAGGAGACAACTAGAAATATGTGCATGTGATGCACTGTGATGTCCCCCGCTCCAACTTTCAATCCAACCTAGTCATATTACCCAAAAAATATTCAGAATAGCCAAAGTAGCAAAAGGCACCACTCTATCACTAGGTCTAAGCAAATACAAAGGTGAAAAAATATTGAACGGTTTTGTAGATAGAGGCCGGAAAAGGTCTCTACACCCAATATGCACTAAGTTCAAATTGTTTCCATGGAAACCAGAAGAAAACAAAATTCAGAATAACCAAAATAGCGAAAGGCACCACTCCACTACTAGGTCTAACCACTTACCAAGTTTCGTAAAGAAATACTTGATAGATTTTGAAAACGTCCCTACCCCCAATAAGCACCAAGTTGAAATTGTTGCCATGGAAACCAGTAAAAATTAAAAAATCAGGATAGCCAAAGTAGCAAAAGGCACCACTCTATCACTGGGTCTAAGCAAATACCAAGTTTGGTGAAAAAATATTAAACGGTTTTGGAGATAGAGGCCGGGAAAGGTCCCTACCCTCAATATGCACTAAGTTCAAATTGTTTCCATTGAAACCAGAAGAAGAAAACAAATTCAGCGAAAATATAAAACCAAAATAGCGAAAGGCACCACTTCACCACTAGGTCTAACCACATACCAAGTTTCGTAAAGAAAAACTAGATAGATTTTGAAATAGAGGCCGGAAAAGGTCCCTACCCATAAAAATGGATGACGGGTATTGGTATATGAAATCTTCCAGTGACTGTTTTAACCCTTTTCCCTCGAAACCTTGAATATAAGGCTGTGACCAGATATTTAGAAATTAATACTGACCAGTGACAAATGATATGTATCAAGATATTTGCCAATATGTGGGCAACAACATTCCCCATCGATTAGGCCTGTAGCGGTTTCGGTCGTAATAACATATTTTTTGCTATTTGAAAAAACTTAGAATGTGAACTTTCACGGTTTTAAGGGTACACGTCTTTGAAAATCTTCTCCTAATCCACGGCAATACATACAGCGATGTGTATTAGCTTAGATGCTCTAGCCAGAGTATTGAATTTCGTCCTAAAACTAAAACTATCTGCCCTGGAATATGGTCCTTTTTTAAATGTAAATTGTTCGGCCCCATGTTCAAGGAACATAACTCTTTCTCGAATAAACTTATGTCAAAGGTATGTATTGCCATCTCTTTATAATAACCAGCTAAATAATACCATAACATATCATTATATATATATTATAAAAGTTGATAGTTTCCGCACAATTTGGACATATTCCCCAAAAAGTAAAATTATGTGATTTTGAGTGTTTTCGATGGGTATATCCTTTGGAGAATAATTGATCATGAACGAATAGAGATAGGAAGACTTTTAATAACTCATTTTGATGTAGAAAGGTCATTTATTAAGGACAATATTGTTCAAGCACGTATATGTCATAGTTTATATGTGACAAGTCATAGAAGATTGTAATTTTTCGAAAATCGCAATTTTCAGCATAGTTGCAAGGGTCACAACTGCTTATCTTCTTAGGCTATTGAAATTTTACCCAAAGCTACGTATGTACAATTTCAAGAAGAAAATTTTTTCTGTTGTCTGCTTTCATCAAAAAGTTGATAGTTAAACCTCGAAAATGAGCAGTTTGGGATATTTTCCTAAATATTCAGAAGAACATAACACATTAATTATATAAATGATGATTACATCTATTTCTAAGTGGAAATTAAAGCACAACATTTCCTTTGTTATACCTTAGTATGAAAATAGAATGTTTTGTCTTTATCATGAGAAAGATCATGTAGGGTCATTAATATGTGATTGTTTCATTTTCAGAGGGTTGTTTTCTTTTGATAATTTTTGTTAACAACTACTTAAGATAGAGACATGTTTGATATATCATTTTAAAGCAGAGAAACTGATGAATTTTCGAGAGTTCAACATGGAGGTCAAGGTCAAGCAGAAGTCTTGAAGACCTAAGTATTGACGCGTCAATCCTAGTTATAATTGTATTTCGAGCAAGCAAATGTGATCTAAATTTAACCCTTTTTGAGTTGTATGGACAAAGACAACATTTTTTTCTGATAAACTCCCTGGACAGTGTACAATGTGAAGAATATATTGTAGTTTTAAGGTGAAACACATTACCACAGCTTTTCAGAAATAAAGGCCTTAATTTATCCCGTTTGAGGGTTAAACTGGTCTGTCGAATTACCTTTAAAGTGGTTTCAACATGTACACCTTCCATCATTACGATTTTAAACTCAGTGTTGTAGGCCAGTTCCTGTAGGTTAGTGAAGGGTGGTCTGTGTCTATCCACAGTTGTGATTGCAACAAGATTGCTTGTGTACCCAGCTGCAAACAGCAAGCAGAAGAGGGACCATGTGAACATAACTATCCTTGATGACACTGACTCTGGTATAGCCTGAATATCTGAAAGTAAAAACCTAAGAATATATTATTTCTGTTTCTAACTAAAATAAATGTTTTGTATTAAATGATATCGGGAGGAAACGTCATACCATTCATACCAGAAATTGGACCTGAACTAATACGAGCTGTTGGTCTTTTGAATCCTCAAATAGAATTTGGTATTGGCCTTAATAGTCTCATGCAATGCTTAACCTTTCCATATAATTTGTGTGACATTTAGTGGAAGAGGATAATAAACATATATTTTAAATTTAAAATGTCCATTCAAATGTGATTTGTTACGAGGGATGAAATAAGAGATGAACTTTCGTATTCCTCATTGCCCGGTCCCACGAACCAGTTGAACTCAACTGTCAGCTTAAAGGGGCTGTAGCACGTTTTCTAATGGAAATAAGGACATCTCAGACAATGGAAAAGAAATGTTATCAACTGCAAAACAATCTTTCACAATCAATAAATAAAACGAACAGTTATGGTTCAAATTCCCATTATTAAAAGGTGTTCACACCTAAAATTCGTTTCGTTTTATACATGACACCGTGTTGTACGACTGTGGATAAATAGGTTGTTTATTTGATTTATGGCAAATCTGAACATATATGGATTGCTAAAAACGAGCTACAGTGCCTTTAAAAATACATTAACTAATAATATATAACAAGAGTTTGAATATGAATAGTTCATGGAAACTGACTGAAAATTCAACTTTACTTTTGAATATTCGTCATATCTGATATCCATATAATAAACTTTAAATAGCCCCAAATTATCAATTTAAAGCCTCGCGCTTTGCGTTCAACTTTAGATGATGTTTAGAGCTGTTAAATTTTCGTTATACACATGTATGCCACTGATTCAAACACGTATGTGGGTTTCCTGCTTACAACATCCATCAACTTACCTTGACGAAATGGAATATTTAGGGAAATATATTGAAATAGTTGGATGTAGACTTCAGTCCATGTACCACGCCTCGTTCTAATGTATTGAAGAAAGAACAACACCAGCATAACCCAGAGAAGTGATCCTGCACCACACAGATAGACCGGCCAGGAGAAGCTTGATGCAAGAAAGAGCCAGGACAATGCCTCGTCAGGAGATTTCTTGTACATGAGGAAATGTTCACTTGCTTCTATTGGTGAGGAAAATTCCATAATTAAGTGTCTTCTTAGAGTAAGACTATATGGGACCGGACACAAATCGGCCTCCTGTAAAATTTATGTACGTCATATTATTTTCCAAATTTGACCATTCTGCATAATTAGGGTATTTCATCAGTATGGTTAAAACGCATTTAGGCGAAAGGTACATGACATAACACATTGCTACGGCGAGGTTCATTATGCCTAAACACCTAATTTAGCGAGAGAGAAACCAGCCTGTCATGTTGATTGTTTGTTGTGTGCAAAACGATCAATAGAGGACAGGAACTATATGGGACGAAACTAGTGTACCTGAAAGGTGCTGTAACACGTTGTTCTTGATGTAGCAATACCTACTCAGATTAGAGTTTTATTTATGGCACCAATGTCGGATAGTCAACCATTTTGCTGTATGAACTCTCAAAATCGCTTTAGACATACACATCTACAGCTCCTACTGAAGTTTTCAACAGTATTGTCGCTGTATATACGTACAAGTCGCACTTTATCTTCCAATTAGGAAAACTATTTTCAATGGATACAGCTTAACGGCTCATGTAATGAGATTTTACCCTCGAACGTTACATTAATTTGTACTATCTTTGATAATAAATGGCAAATTTGAGAAAACATAATATGCAAAATTTGTGCTACAGCAATTTTAAGGTATTTCACGATGAATTGTGTTGTTTGTTCATACACTGGAACAGTTATAATAACAATGCGGTGATGAAATAGGGTTGACAAACATTAAAATCACCTGAAACGTGCAAAGGTAAACGTTGTGATGCTCGTTTAATTTACCTAAATTTAAACTTATGCATTGGAAAAAACTGACTGAAAAATAAAGCACTGAATGTGTTTTTAATGTAAGTGGTTTGTATATATTAATTGATTCCCTGTGTATAATAATAAATAATCATTTTGGCACCATCTACCCATCTCACCCAGTCGAAACATTAAAATAATGCAACAACTTAATTCTGATTCGATTTCAAGGTCAAATAAGTTATTGCTACCCTCTAATTGAGTGTATATTCGCATTATTATCAATACTGACACTGATACTGCTCTAATTGACGATGAATCCAGAGAGAGAGAGCTACCGGATGTATGATGTCAGCTCAATAAAAATAACACCGCAGTGGAAACCCTTTCTCCTTCAACACGTTTTGACCATTTTCAAGTGTTTTTGATTAAAATGCAATTCCATGAAATAATATTTTCTAAAGAAGAGGAAGAGAAGATTTTCCTTTTTCACTTTTCAGTGTGTGTTTTTCGTGTTTCATTTTGAGTTTCTCGTGTTTCAGTTAGAGTTTTCTGTTGTTTTAATGGCCTTGGATCAACTATACAATTGTCGAGGTTAAGAGTATTTCAGTCAGGATTAATGTTGGGAAATATTTCAGAAAGTATAGACACATGAAACTTGATAAATGATAATACCAATGAACAATAGATATAACATATCAGATATTACAGACGTATTACGAGTTTTACAAAGCACTGAAGAGTTTGCCTGACCTTCCTCTGAAGCATTCCAAGCACGCCAGTGTATGTTCCATTCTCAACTTCCTGTCCCCACAAATTGTCTTCTGGTTCAGCAATCATGTAGCTCAAGAAAGAGATTTTGTAATCACGTTTGTCACAAATAAAAAATGTCATATGTAAAATGAGACATAGATATATTGATTAAACAGAGGAGAATTGTGTGTGGTAACTCCCCTCTATGTTGTTTCTGCTACATGCAGATTCTAAAAAAAAATACAAACTGTTCATAAGCATTATATCAGTATTACCTTTGTATCTTGTAATTCTTTTAATAGTGAAGAACGATGTGGTGAGAGAGTTTGTTTTTACCTGAAGTTGAAGTTCCTTTCTAAATTGTCAAGAATATCAAATCCAACGCCGGTGTAGTGCAGTTTACCATCAACAACTTCACGAATAGCATAGCTCGCCCACTAAAAAGGAAATACAATTATTAAACATATTGTCCCTTATTCTATTATCGATTTCGTCAAGTATCACATGGAGGATTTCCTCGCACTTCATGATGAATTGAACAGAAGACATCGTTAAAGGAGCTATAAACTCGATTCAGTGTGTATATTTTATAATATCTTTATTGACGTTACATACACTTAGGTACCCATTATACTTATAACTCAATTCAATATCAGTAAATATTTAACACAGTAAACACATAACAACAAGTATTGCGCATATTTGATTGAGAGGAAATAACCATCATCAGCGTGTATTCAAGAGCACGATCATTGAACAGTGATCAATGAACAATATTTCAACCAACCTGTAGAGTTGACACAACGATGTCTCGACCATTTAGACCTCGATCCTTATTGGGAAATAGTTGTTTATACACAGAAACTTTATCAAAGCTGCACAGAGGAACACAGGACCATTCCCGTCTCCCTGGCATCCACAATAACGTGAACAAACTTCTGATCTGAAAAGTATTAACCTTATTTAGATTTAGATTAATATTGGAGACATATTCCACATCATGATGAACTTGCATCATTAGTGAATACACATATTTTATGACATCTAATATTATCACTAGTAGTAGGTGATCAATTGTAATAGTCTCTGATTTTATATTCTCTTATATTACATATTTATTATACTGATTTATACTGATTCTGAATGATATAGTCGATTTACACACACGTACTTATGCTTCAACATTAAAACCAAGTGAATATTCAGGATCATGTATCTCTTTTAAAGGGGCAGTAGCACGTTTTTTGGCTGAAGTAAGTTGATGAAATGTTTTTGAAAAATAATTTCACTAATAGTAAAACACCCTTCTCTCTTCAGAAAATGAAGTTATAAAATGATTATACATGGTTCCGTAAAGCCATGGGAATCGTTTTTGTCATTCAGAATAATAAAATGTGTTCACAATAAAATGGCCGCCATGCAATTTTTGCTTTATACGCAAAACCATTATTACCACTACGGATAATTGGTTTGTGTAATAAGATGTTTTACCCTCTAAAGTAAATATAAATGACATAAACTATCATTATAAATGGGAAATTTGAAAAAATAAAATTTGCAAAAAACGTGCTACTGCCCCTTTAAACACTCCGTTAAATTAAGTAGATTTCATTTTCGACATAAGCATTATTTCCTATTTCATGATTAGATCACTGTGAATTGTATAACGAGAAAAAGATCATTAATATCAGGGATACAAAGTATGAGGTATCTTGTTATTGGAAATCACTGTTTTTAAGTTTTAAAATAATACAAGTTTCCTTGGCACCTTCTTTTCATTACTAACAAACTTATTTCGGAGAAAGAATAAACATAAAAACTATGAGTGTCATAATTTTAAATTATTGAGATATCTTATTTACCTGCATAGCTGATTCGTAATGAAAAGAGTCAATGAGTGAGCCGTTCTTTGCTCTATTGACACTCATCCATACAACATTGTCTATCGTTGTGTTGATGGGCGGCGGATCATCAGAAGAAATAATCAACCACGTTGAAAAGTGACGCAGCAAATATCCCTGTCCGAATACCTTGTCAAGATATTCAATCTGAAACGTTGATAAATATTATCAGTTACAAAGTTTATCCCCCCTTTCCACACGTAACATATCTTTGATCAAATTCCTTGTCAAGATTGAGGATCTGAAATGTGATTCTAATGTTCGTAATAAAACATGCAAAGTAAGAGTATATTGTTAATTGTAACATTTGCAAATACACACACACGCACTGTAAATAGAAATCCACCTCTCTAAATATTCCTTTGAAGATGTCACAGTGTCAATGTCCAATTATTTAGATCAAATTATCTGTTCATTGTCTCGTTGATTATTGAATAAAAGTTAACTTTAAAGTAAAGATATACACATGTACTAAATGACACGATTGATCCATATGTAAAATACGCATCGGCACTGCTAAATTTGCTCTTGTCTAAACTGTTAAATTTCCCTATAATTTACCATGTAAAGAAAACTTGCTCACTTCTCTGAATAAGTGTTTCACACAGCTGAGTTCACAGACTACCAGGAAGTGGAGCTGATCACGCATCTGCTCCAAACTGGCGTGTTCCATGAGGTTCTCCATCACAGGGACGAGAACTGTGTGTACGTGATGGTAGGAAAACATCATTGCCATTTGTTGCTTATCTAACAAACAACTGATTGTCAATATCAGGTCAGCTGAAAGAAATCGAATAATATTGTGAACATATATATATATGATAATAAGTTTGCACTGGGCTGAGATTTGGTTTCTGAAGACCTCTGATTTTTAAATTTTTAATTTCTGTAATACCATAAAGGAAACTTAGTTAATGGGAATGTTAAGTATTTATGCTAAAATCTCGACTAAATTCTAATATTATGAAACAGATTTGTTTTGGCTTATGACAAAACTAAATCGATACCTCAAAGGAAAATAACATTAATTATGTTAATTTTATTGTTGTCTTTTGAAATACAGTCAAATAGAGAAACATGCAATGTTGAATATATTCCCAACAATTTAATAATATCTATTTACAATTAGAATGTTTCGAATTATCATAATATATTTTAAAACTTACCATTTGTGTCATCATATACAAATATTGTATGGTTCCTAAACAATGACGTCAGCCATTTAGGTGAACAATGTCCAGTGACATCTAAAATAAAGTGTTTTATCATGAAAAAATAGTTTGCATTTAGCAGATATGTTTATCATAAAAAATATTTACATTAATCATGTGGATAGTTTGCAAACAATATCAAAATATAACTCACTTCATGAACTCTTATCAATTCAACAAATTTTATATTTACTATAGGCGGATTTTATACTTGTTATAATTTGAATCGTACAAGACAAGTACTTTTTTACTCGATAATGAAGCCTAACAAATAAATTAGGATTGAAATATGAATTGAAGTGTGTGTATATGCATCTACTTGCAAACAGTACAAACATCATTTGAATAGCAATTAAAAATTCAATTTTGGAAAAAAAAATTCACTTTACACTTACCTTTCATGCCAAAAGAAACCTGAATAGACATTAAGAAAAGGAAGAGAACAATCTTCTTCATACTATTCGTTAGTAGCTGGACTGGTTATACATAATGTATACTGGTTCCTTACGTCTCTAGGGACGGGTATATTGACTGTGAGTTACTGCTATGTACATAGGGATCCTGTAAATATGTTCTGGAATCTATCAATTTATATCAATTCTGCCAATGCATCGTCTTTCTATTGATTTATCAATCGAACTCTTTATCTCATTTCATGTAATGTTATTAGCTAGATCAACACTTGCAATACAAACTACTTCAAACCACATGAAAACTGAAATTTGAGCTTGCAATCTTAACTGGTTCTGGATAGGAAGTTATTCGAATATTGGGATGACAGATGCGGTTCAAAATTTAAAAAAAAGTTGATCCCCTAGGTGCTGGGAACGATGACGACAACAAACTCTCAGGTAAAGAAACCAAACAATGAATGCAAGATATTCCAATGCACGAATGATGTGTACCAGTGATGACTTAAAACGTTGTTTGAAATTGATATGAAAATGTCGGTAT
Source organism: Gibbula magus (assembly GCA_936450465.1). Lineage (NCBI taxonomy): Eukaryota > Metazoa > Mollusca > Gastropoda > Trochida > Trochidae > Gibbula > Gibbula magus. The sequence goes on along the minus strand of OW388291.1, from coordinate 23,589,673 downwards.
CAGCACTGGTTCTATAACCTCAGTTTTTTTTCTCCTTGCTTTGAATAAAATATTGGTTGTAGTCAGAATAAGTGTTTGTGAATGACACAGCACCAGTGAAAAACAGCTGCTTTTTGCTAATCATACATGTACACAATCGAATATCAATCATGAAACGTGTATACCCTGACATTATACATAGTTCGTCAAATATGCTAATTCAAATCATGACTTTCCCACGGATATGTTCATTCTGTGCAGAAAAAGGAGGTCAAACTTTATAAAAAGTTAAATGTAACATTGATATAGAAACAGTAGAATGAATAACGTCAACCAATAATTAGGAAACAAAACAATTTAAAACAGCAACAATTTATCAGAGAAAGCTTTAACAGATATATGGTTATGTAGTAAATATTGACCAGGTGCCAAGTAGTTATGGCATAGAAACCTGCTCGGGCGTTAGCCCGAGCAGAGGTTATTGCCATAACGCGAGGCAATTGGGTCATTATTTGCGGAACAGTCTATTTCTAAAATAATTTGATACATGCTTTTTAAAAGGATACTTTCTTGATTTATACAACATGACCAAGTTTTTTCAATGAAATATTCCCAATACACTCAGGACTGACTTGAAAGGAAGGTTTAATCTTCATTCCTTACACAAATTAGACATAAATTGATACCTATAAATATATATGTATATATAATACTAGAAAAAATAACAATACAGCCATGACACAACAGAATGAAAACTCATTGGTATTGATCTTCGGTAGCTTCGACAACATCGAGGTCCAAGGTTCGATTCCCAGTTTCGTTGCTTTTCGAAACTTTTCTCATTCTAATTTGATAAAATTTCCACATTTTACAAATCCATTTGTATAACTGAGCATGGTGGTTATGATATATAACTGTCAACTTAAACAAAAGAAATAACTTCCTAAGGGGTGAAATTAACCTGAATCTGTTTCTATTTAGAAGGTCCACTTATGGTGTGGCTTTTGTAAAAAAAAAAAGTAGCCTTTCAAAACCTTAAATTTGTTGATTATTTCGTGCGTTGAAGAGTTTGTGACTATAACAGCTTTAATGGATCAAACACTTTTATTCAGTTACATATATGTTTCAACAAGATACACGTGTAGGTATTATAATTTTAATTTTTGTAATTTCTGTTTATGTTGCTACCATTACCAATTAAATATCTGTTTTATATTGAAATGCGTTACTGTTATTTTGATCATTAACTCTACTAATCAATCAACTATATATGAAAGTTTCGACCCTGCTATTAATACCTAAACCTATGATTTTACAAAACTCTATTAAAAGGGAGACATCCCCGCATTTCAATTAACAACACTAGTGTAGATATAGTGATGCAACAACAGGTTACAACTAATCCAGATTTCAGATGGTTTATGGTAAATGTGGGATGATGAAGTGAATTTAGACATATTTTCGGTTCGGGCAATCGATCTTTTCCCCATTTTCCAATCATTCCCATTTCCATCAGAGACAGCAATCTGCAAAATGTAACGGTAATTTATCACCAAAAACAATTTAATTATCCATACACTGAAATTTGACAAGTGACATATGTACAGTTAAGCATGAAACAAAGTACCCCTTTCTAGAAATTTCTAGAAAATTATTAGTGCGTATCTTGAAAGTTTCTAGAAAGTACATCTATGTCATACTCAAACTAGTGCAAATAACATTGTTGTCCCAATTGCTAAACAAGCAATGATATACAACGTGCTACATGTACCAACAACTTAAATATATGGTATATGATACTTTATAATAAACACTTTTACAAGGTTTGGTAAAACTCTCACTCTCGCTTGTGTAATACAAACTATTTCGTATTTTTATATATACTAAAAAGGTCATTAACAGTCAGGGAACTTCATTTTCGGTTATTTGATGCATACTTCTTTCAATGGTGGTATAAATGGTGGTATCAATATAATATAAACTCACTGAATATTGAATAACTTCAACAGAGGAGAGTGTTTAGGAAAAATGAAGCCATAAGTGCTAGTGAAAACACTCTTCGTTTGTGAAAGGTCACAGCCCTTTGCCAGCAAAGTGCGACCCATGCCTAAGGATACACATCCAACTTTATTTCCATTCCTTAATGTATCAATGAATCCATTTACACGTTCATCGTATGATTCATAATTAGATGTTAAAGTGATTGTTCTTTTCTAAATGGATTTTAACGCAGGATCTGTTGTTGCCTGAAATAGAATACAGATATTTGTCGTTGTAGTAGTTGCAGTGTACATGTTTCAGTAGATATTGTTATTTGTATGACAGATCATGCTTACCAATTTAATAATAAAATGGTGGATTATTCTTATTCTTATTTTGCCTTGATGATTTTGTTACCTCAGGTCCCAAGAAATTCTGTGGAGAAATTAACTTTTACAAACGCTTTATACAATTTCATCCACTAAACCGTATAGATTTCGATTATGATTGTCAGCTGATGGGTTATCTTTTTCGAATCATGGAAAAGGTTTTCGAATTTGTTCTATTGTGACTCACTGTACCTTGAGAATTAGTTCAACATATGTCCCCTCATCAAGTACCATGTTATAATCTTCTCGTTCGGCCAAATCATCTAGGTTTGAAAATGGTATCTTCTCTTTCTCCACAGTAGACAGTGCGACCAGATTACTTGTGTAAACAGCAGTAAACAGCATGCAGAAAATGGACCAGGTGAAAATCATAAGCCTTGGTGACATGCTACTTGGAAATATCTGTATATCTAAAATGTAACAACAGTGTACATTGACAAAATCATGTATGTGCTCTGTGGTAGTAACAATAGTAGAATTTAATAGTAGTATGAGTGATTATAAGGCGCATTGGCACACTGGATAGTGTATGTCAACACGTTTATTAGAAGACACGTGAGCATTCTTCTTATTATCTTCCTAAGTTATTCTTCGTCAGGTTTCATCTGTACAATTTTTCATGCAGCATGTGTGATGTTATCCAGTTGGTTATTGCATCAAACGTGTATATGTCATTAAGTAAACGATGTCAAGCATCGAAATGGCATAAAGATAACGAGGTTAAGCAGTCTGATACCCTTACGTTGACGACATTTAGAATTGTGATGCCATCAAGCTAATGGCGTCAAACATTGTGATGATATTAAATGAACGTTGTTAGCATTGTGATGATTTAAGTTAACGACGTCAATCATGTTGATGTTATTAAGTTAACGACGTCAAGCATCGTGTTAAGTTGACAAATCACGACATTTTAATGTTATGGAGCCAGGAAGTGTCATGGATGTCAACACAGAAAGGGTCATTATTTTTAATATATATGTTTAACACAATAGCATTCGACCGCATACTTGATATCGGGATAATTGCTTATTCTTACCTTGTCGGAATGGAACCCGAAACATTATGTCAAAGTACAATGGATGACGTCCATCAAGACTGAATGCTCTTCTATTTAAGTGTCTGCAGGCGGTCAATCCAGTGAGCAACAATAGAAGCGAACCTGCTCCAACCAAATACACAGGCCAGGTATAGCTTGATATCAAGAACAACCAGGAGTGATTTTCATCAGGTTTTCTCTTGTAGACGAGAGTGTAGTCTATTGACCCGAGGGGCGACGACAAGTCCATTATTTTCATTCTTTCTGCAGTGATTGCGTAAGGTGCGGGACAAAAGTGAGCCTTCTGTAAAAAAATAACATGTTATACCTTTGACTGGTCTGGTAGATGTATAGTCACTTGCAATGTCACAGGGCGATCTTTCTGTTTCGGAACCTTTTCGAATGTTACCATCTATTTGATATTATGATACACGTCTACTACATTAACCCATCTACAATCTAACAACAATGCCACAGGATGGGCTAACATTTAACGTTAAACCCTGGCTAACAATGAACCACACCATTTTGACAATTACAGGTATTAGTTATATATAATCATTACATAATTATAATGCATGATTAGGTCATGTTTATTCCCAAATGTCAGCTTTCTCGTCTACTTCAAGAACAAAAGACACATTGAACATTTTGAAACATTCTGAATCAAAGCAGGGCTAACATTGAAGTGAACATAACTTCTGCTTTTCGTTTACAAGATTTTTCAGACACTTAGTAGTGAAATCCAATTTCAATGTAATTTAAGCGATACCAAACAGTTACCTTCTGGTATAACAATCCAATCAGCCCGGTAACCGTCCCATTATCGTATATCTGTCCCCACAGATTGTCTTCGGGTTCAATTGTGATGTAGCTGAAAAAAAGGAGAGAACGAATTTCTCTCAATTTGTAAATGTCCAATATATAACGAGTTCATGTAAAATAAGGTCAGTCTGATTAAAAGAGACAGTTATCCGAGGATTAAGATTTGAAAAATAGTACATTTCTCGGGATACGAACTCATATCGTCTGATAACAATCCGTAGAATTTCCATGTTCTGAGGTAATTCAGTTTACCAATCACAGGACCTCCAACAAAAGCTGTCAGTATGAGAAGTTTGGGGCAGATAACTCCAAACAGCTATCCTTTCGTCTGTTCTCATTTCTTTCAAAACGGCGATCGTTTAAAAACTAAGATGTGAGTGGGCAACTTTTTTACTAGGATTTGTCTACGTTAAACTGGCAAAGAACACGCGCCTATACGGGGCGTCCTCAAACTTTGTGGTGAGGAATCTGTAGAACCAGTTCGTATCCCAATATGAACTATTTTGCAGCTTTATTTCCTTGGAACAGGATCGATTTTAATCAGACTGAAATGAGGCAATGATCTACAACTTTCAAAATACAGTCAAACCCCGTTTATCCGCACAATTTGGTTACAATTGAAAATTGTCCGGAGAGCAAGTTGTGCGGACAAATGAATCATCATTTGCATAGAAATGCAGCGAGAATATTTGAATTACTACCGTGCGGATGACTGGGTTTCAGGATATACGGGGGTGCAGTTAAACGAGGTCTCACTGTAATAATAATAATAGGAATATTTTCATATCCATTTCAAACTACAAAGATGACTAAATTTTGCTCAATAAGAAACTTAAATTGTTAATTTGTTTTCTAAGTTATTTTGTACATGGGCCGAAAGCCTATTTTTCGCACAGGTTTCTTGAAATTGGCTTCATATTTTGCTTTAATTCCCATTTGGATAATAAAAAGAAATTCAATATTATAATGATAATTTTAAATCAAGTCATGTAACTGCGTGTCTAATCCATAAAGGATTAAGTATATGGTGTGGACAAGATCTATATCTCTTTAGAACGTTCAACTGCTCTCGCCTCTCTTTTATGAGTGATCTATTGCTGGTATATGACAATGAAATTGTTACCTGAAATTGAATTTCCTCTTCACATTGTCAAAAAGGTCCATACCAACACCTGTGTAAATCACCTTCCCGTTGACAACTTTTCGAATAGCAAATTCGGTCCACTAAGGAGAGACATATTATTATTATATAACTAATTCGTATTTCTTACATTTCATATTGAAAAACTAATTCTTTCGGATTCTTTTCTCAAACCTGTTTATTTTACGACAACATCATTAAACTAATATGTGAATATAAAAACAACACCTCCAACGTAGTTAAAACAAGCTCTCTGCCATTTAATCCTCTTTCGATGTTAGGAAAGACCATCTTGTATATTCGTTCAATGGAATTCTTGACCATTCCCTTCCATCAGGCATCCACAGAAAGGTGTTGAGCTCTTCAACCTAAAGAAATACATAGTGTTTGCATTGAATAGTAACACAATCATTTTACAACCCGATATTAAAGGGGCTGTAGCACGTTGTTTTGCAAAATTTATTTTTTCAAATTTCCCATTTATTATGATAGTTTATGTCATTTGAATTAACTTTAGAGGTAAAACTTATTTTTCAAACCAATTATCCGTAGTGGTAATAACAATATTGCATGGTGACTATTTTTTTGTGAACACAATTTATTACTTTGAATTACAAACACGACTTCAATGGCTTTACCATGTGAAGTCATTGTTTAACTTGATTTTCCTTAAAGAGAAAGGTATGTTACTATTAGTGACATTATTTTTCAAATGTATTTCATCGACTTATTCGAGCGAGAAAGACTCTACTGCCCCTTTAATACCACAGTTTTACTGGGGAGTCATGAAAGCAGGATCAACAAATAATGTACTCAAGGCATTTGACAAAATCAAGTGTTTCAAATATAAACTTTTATAATATACTATATCATCTTACTATTCCTTGCATTTGAGACCTCGATCGATTGTTCTTCTTGAAACGTAACCATGCAACGTTGTCAAAACTGGTGTTCATGTGGCGAAGGTCATCAGGGGAGACAATCAACCAGGTTGAAAAATGTCTCAGCAGGGAATCTTGTCCAAATTCCTCGTCAACGTTTTTCAACTGGTGAAATAGAAAATCATCTTTGTATGAATGAAGGTTACAATAGAGGTCGTATGTATGCATAGGTTTTTCCCTAGGCGTTATAATTTGCAAATGCCAAAGGTCTCCACTTCACTACCCGAGGAAGGTGGCATAAGAATTTAGAAGACATTGTGCCAGAGTTTATTTAGTTAAGATAGCATCAAATGATAAGGTCATTGTTTAATCAAAATGTACGCACAGTTCCAACAAAATCTAGTTTTTTTGTTAACATTGTTTTACTATTTAAGAGAATGGTTTTAATTACTCTTACATGAAGCATCTTCAGTGTGTATCCCCTGAATTCACCTGACTGAGCTATTTAAAAAATGTATTATTTTTCTTTCATACATCAAAGTCCATTTAAGTTATGTTTAATAATAGTTTTGTAAGAAGCAAAGTAGAAATTCATTACAAAGAAAAAAAAGAAAAAAGTTTACCTTTGTGAATATATGCTTCACACACGTGAGTTCACAGACTACCAGGAACTGTAGCTGGTCACGCATCTGCTCCAAACTGGCGTGTTTCATGAGGTTCTCCATCACAGGGACGAGAATCTTGTGTACTTGATGGTCGGAAAACATCATAAGTTTTCTTTCCATTGAAAAATTAATCTCTGAGACGAACTCGTCTGTTGAAAATTTAAAAAAGAAACACATGAAAAACACTCTATACTTTAAAAGTGACGTGTCTTCGACAATAGGAAAACATCATCTGTGGTTTGTCAATTAAGTTAATTATCTCCATGGTATACTTAATTGAGGATTCAAATTAAACTCAATTTATGAAGAAAGAATTGAGACATGTATTTAAAGAATTAACAATATTCTGGTAAGGTCACTCCATCTTTATGCAGGACGTTCAATGGTACTTATTGAAGAAGTTACTTAAAATAAGAAATTAAAAAAGCGTCAATGAAAGAGGAAAAAGATATATATTACGCGTTACAAGCAAACTCACCATTTAATTCATCATTGATGATAGTCAGTATCGTATAATTCTGGTATATCGAGAAGACACTAGAAAGTATATTCTTTGAGTTTGTTGACGTTGACCAATCTTCAACATATAAAATGGGAGAGTGGGATATAAAGAGAAGTTGAGTGTTAGATAAATACTTTCTTTACTTTATTGCTCGCCTGAGGAAGATACTGCAGTATAACATTAATACGAATTTTAAACTAGTGTAATACTGTTGCACATATGACATCCCAATAGTTGTGACAAAACCATGTTTGTTCTCTTGCCTGACTCACAAAAATCATAGTTACAGCTCACTGTCCGATATTCGCTAGATTTATTTATGCTATAACATTGATACCAAATCATTAACTCTTTTAATAAAAATGCTATTTAACTGAGGTCATTAAGTGTCCTCTATTTATTACATTACCTGCAAACTATACTGAGTACAAATATATTAGAAACTGTGCATTTACACAATGTTTTGTAATGAACTTGATTTTACTTATATGCGCATCTTATACATGTAGTTGAAACATTGTGTCATTTGGAATCACACTGTCTACTCTATCAAACAGATGTCAGTATAATGATGTTTCACACTCAAGGTATTCAGCTCTAAACAGTTCTCCGAAATTCTCCGGAAAACACCTTAAATCATGAATCTATGGCCTACATATTAAAAAGGAATATACATGTTCCCGTTCATATGGTTAATGAAAAACGTTTCCTGCGCTAATTTATTTATTATGGATAATGTATGTAATTAAAACATAAATGCATTGAATAAAGACTGGTTTTGATAAAATGGAAAATAACTGCATTTACCTTGTATAGGATATTCGGAAATGTCCAACGTACTTACAACAGTCCACATTAGTAGATACAAAAAAACAGCCATATTCCAGCACAGTTATGGAACAATGAAATTGGTCAATTGAGCAGTGTGCACATTATTTATCGATCCCGCTTAGGCATTTCCAGCGCCTATAGTTCCTTGTAAAAGGTCGAAGATTACTGTCTTCTCATATTATCAATGTTCAAGTAGGTCTTAATACATTCGTAAATGTCTTAATAGCACCGCATCAATATAAAGATTGGTAACATGTATTTATTCAGTGAAAGTGTACTTACTTGATCATATTATAGTTTATTATGTAAGCATGTTTTTTCCAGCGATCTGATTGGTCGAGAGGCGATCGCGTGAGCATCGACAGAAAAGCATATTGTCTCCAGCCCGAGTCCGACCAAAAGCTGTATTGACTTGTGTGACGTCAAACGATTGTTACAGAACGTCAAACGATTGTTTCAGGTCGTCCTTGGTCAATATTGTTTTCTTAAATACATCGCATTAATATATAGATTGGTAATATGTATTTATTCACTTACTCGATCATTCATTGAAGAACATTACAGTGTATTCTGTACAGATGTAAGCATGTTTCTTTCAGCGATCTGATTGGTCGAGAGGAGATCACGTGACCGTCGACAGAAAAGCATATTGTGTCCAGACGGACCAAAGGCCGGATTGACTTGTGTGATGGCAAACGATTGTGACATGATGTCAAACGATTGTTGCATGTCATTCTTGGCCAATATTGTTTTCTCGGGTCCATAGATGTTTTATTCCCCTTTGTTTCAGTACATTTCCATTCATATCAGATCAAAGTAATATATACATGTGCATAAAGACGTACATTCAATGTCATATCATGGCTTTTTTGCAGGATCTTTGAAAATCATATGGAGAGAAGACCAGAATTTATAAAAGCTTGCATATATTGCAATTAGAGAAAGCAATAGCTCTTGTTATTTGGTAATATCTAATTTGTTAATAATAACTGTAAAGGTTTGAAAGCTGGTTGAATTTTTTTAATATTGCAAGCGTAAAGAAATAATTTTGTTATGATAATAATTGCATTCAATTGGTTATTATTCATACCTCTAAACCCAAACAGTATACAATGTATTTTCCTCATTGAAATTAACAATTCCTTCTATGTAATTTGCAAGCCATTCATCATATGTTTTTTGCATACTGACAGGCATATAAAACATGCGAAATGGTTTCAATTAAGTCATTGCAAAGAGAACATGCTGGGGATTCTACATATTCCGTATTGAATAGTAAAGCATTAGTACTCAATATATTATGTATGATTTGGAATTGGAACCTACATGTATCTAATCGCTACTTTGTGTACATCTTTTGCCATAAGGTTGAAGTTTGTCCACTCTGTGTCAGTGTACTCTTTTTGCAAAATTAATATTCTTCCCATTTGAAAAAATTGTTTTGAATTTTGTAAATGTTGGATTTTATAAAATTGTATAAAATGCTGAACAGCCATTATAATTGTTTGTTGTTATATTGAAAGGCCTAATTGTCTAAAGTTGGGTTTTGCATAGAAGTTGATATTAAGCAGAAAAGACGACACTGATTTTTGTACACCTTCGTAAGCAAAGAATTCTCTTTTAATATCATACTTTTGCATACATTATGTGTATTCATTTACATTTCCACTGTCATCGACCAGTGCCCTTTCCGTGGTACTGTTGAAAATATATAGTTTTATTTCCAATTCTAATATCATTCAATAGACGTTGACATAATTACTTCACTAATTCATTATAATAGGTTAAAGTTAATGACTTTTGTATATTGTTAACGAAACATGTAAACATACACTTTACTAGGCATTGGGACACAGGTTATGTGTTATTTTAGAGTTTAGAAGTATTAGTCCGGCAGCCAAACCCCGATTTCCACCCTAGGTGGGAAAGTGCGTCCATAGAAAATGTTTTTACAGAAATTGAACCTCGTGAGTATATACTATAGGAAACTGAATGATGACACTTTGTCATCATTGAGCATTTTGCATAATTAATGCTTTTATTAGATAGGGTACACTCGTGATTTCAGTTATCCAGACACATCAAGTAATTATTTTTTAGTGTTCACAAAAATGAAATAAAATAAAGGCAGTTATATATCAATCGTTGTCTATTAGTATTATGAAAATAAGTAAAAAAAAATGTTGAAAAAAAACAAAAGTCCAAAATGTTGATAATGTGTCTGGATAAACGAGGTTTCTGAGCAAATTTGGTTTTCTTACAGTAAAAGTGGATTTAATGGTGTAATAATTTACTTTTGATTATAATTACGATAGTTGAATCATAACCAAAAGAAATGGTGATAAAGTTTCAGTTAGTGTTTATATTTGTTTACTTTTGCCAAATTCTGAAATAGGCCTTCGTGTGACAATGTCACTTCTTGTGGAGAGAAAATGGTGATTTTTGGCGATTTTGTGGTGTGTTTTTTATAAAAAAACACAATTTACCAGTTTTACTTAGTATTGAAATGATTTTTTTGTATTCACCAAGCAACACATTTATCACAAAGAATTAATTTGCAAAAGGCAAAAATAGGAAATAGTCAATTTCAAAGTTTAGACCCAAGATTCGAACACGAAGCGGGCACTGAAATTGGGCAATTTGAAGGTTAAGTTATTGGTTGACAAGAGTAGTCTCGCTAGAAGAAAAAGCTAGAATGTTTCTTAAACGTTAAGCGTATAACTGCAATGACATGAAAAGTTACATTAAAAAGTGTGGGCGTGCACATATTCAGACCCCTATTCAGATAACACTAATGGTGTAGGCCAGATGTTGCAACACATTTTTGAATCAGGAATATCAAACACCTTGTTATTTCATAGGTCATGTGCATAGACAAGGATAACAGAGACAACGAAACAACAAACACAAACAGTTGCTCGGCTTCTCCAAAGAAATTGCACATTGTACGGACAATAATGTGTTTCATTTTAAAGAACACTGTACTGTCTTTCTGTCGAATCAAGGGATCATTGAGTGATTTACATTGCTGCAGATGCAAGATATCACGTTGATTTCAAGTATTAATTAATGTCCAAAGGCAGCACGGTTGGCAGAAGATGGTGAGTCGATGATGTAGGACTTGTCTCACAGACACCATGGTCAGCTACGATGTCGTCTAGTTCTTCACCAACATATCCCTCAACAGAAAACCCTAGAAGCCACCAAGCTCCACATCCGCATTAAACAGCTCGACACCAAGTTAACCATCAGCTACTTCTATTTTATCTTCACTGACACGATCCACGGACTTCCAATGGGCGCACAACTATCTTCCCTAATAACAGAGATTTTCATGACATCCTTCCAAGAACCAGCACTCTCTAATGCTCCTTTTCAGTCGCTTTATTGGTTCCACAAGGTTGATGACACCTTCACCACCATAGCCATCATCTCCTACAACATCTCAACGCCAAGCATCCAAGAATCAGGTTGATCATGGAAACAGAAACTAACCACCATCTCCCCCTCTCATATGTCTCCTTCCAAACTACTGAGCATGGACCTAGAATATCTGTCTATCGCACGCCGTGACACACACAATCACCAGTACACACAATACAGTTTATGTCATCATCCACTTATCAAGCATAGCCACACTCACAAGACGTGATAAAATCCATCTGTCAACCTGATACCCTCAATAAAGTACCAAAACATCGAAAGGACACATTTACCCCACTCAATACATATCCAGCAAGCCTAGTCATCAAGATAACAGTGAAAACACTCACCATAAGAGCTATCACCCACAAGCCTTAACCGAGAAATTCGAGTAACAATTCCCTAAATACTTCGGCTATCTCAGCTACAAGATCGCTCACCTCATCAAGACCAAAGTCAGCATTGATGTTACATTTCCCTGTGCAAGATCCTCAAGCAACTACTCAAATAAAAGCCAACAGCAGAGGAACCAGCACTACAAGAGGATGCATCTTCAAAATGCCATGCCATTGTGGACAAGAGTACATCAGAGAAATGCTGCAGCCTATCAACACAAGGATCAAGGAACATAAAGCGTATGTCAACACACTTGAACAGAAATCCTCCCTATCTGAGCATACTCTGAACAAGGATGACACTATCAACTGGGATGCTACCACAGTCTTGTCAACAAATAACAACGTGTGCCAAAGAAAACTCCAATAAGCGATTGACATTACAAGGGAACAACCTGCAATAAACCGCGACCAAAGCATTTTCCTAACATGTACTTGGGGATTCACTCATCTCGAACATCTATATTCTGTCAGAGGCAAATCCTCCCCCCCACCCCCACACACACACCATCCATTCACTCTTGTCAGACCCTATCCGAGGAGTCTACACCTATCAGAACCATTCACCGCCAAACCACTTCGATTCACACCAAATCACTGGCCTCTCCTAATACTCTCAATCACCATCTTCTGCATTTCACATCCAATCAACTGTTCTTGTATCTACAATAAAGGCAATTGGCTTTCCTCCTTTTACCAATTTGTATTACTGCTGTCCAATCACTACTTCAATAAAGCCCACAGGCCATTGCTATTAATGCTCCTCATGTTTGTATCACAAATCATCAATGTATACCACTCTCATGCGAATTCATCTTAAAAACTTAGTTTAATCTATCTGATTGAGTTTTCTCGCCATTGGTTTCTTTACTATATAAATGTATACCATTTTGTTATTTCTTACATTTTGCCTGATGATGGAGTAAGTATTTACCTCGAAATGTCTTGTATATTCACATTAAAGAAGTTGTTATCCAGAAAATCTCCTTGTTCTAATGTCAAGTAATCATAACTATGTTGGGTTTCATGGGGGTAATTTTCAGAATTTGTCAAAAGTAAACATATACTAACTGAAACTTTATCACTATTTCTTTTGATTATGATTAAATAATCGTAATTATAATCAAGAGTAAATTATTACACCATTAAATTCATTTTTACTGCAAGAAAACCAAATTTGCTCAGAAACCTCGTTTATCCAGACACATTATCAACATTTGGCCTTTCGGGTTTTTTTCAACCAAAAAATTGAAAAAAGTGTACTTATTTTCATAATACTAATGGACAACAATTGATATATAACTGCCTTAATTTTATTTCAATTTTGTGAACACTAAAATAGAATTACTTGATGTGTCTGGATAACTGAAATCACGAGTGTACCCTATCTAATTAAAACATTAATTATTCAAAATGCTCAATGATGACAAAGTGTCATCATTCAGTTTCCTCAAGTATATACCCATATGGTTCACCAGGAACAAAAATAGTTTCTATGGACGCACTTTCCCGGTCACAAGGGCTGGCTGCCGGACTATATAGCATAACTCTACTTTCGATATCTGCTCCTCCCTAGGAACATTTCCCGAGGTACACCTCGCTAATTACGCCTTACGCAGTGAATATCACCTATTCCGAAATATATGGTATTTGAATATTTGTTCGCATTTATAACGAAATTTTAGACATGGTGAATGATTTTCATTGATAATGGTAAAATATATAATGTAAGGTTGTAACATGAGTAGTGATTAATAGCTTAGACTAACTTATCACATCCAAAATCTGAAGAAAATTTACATTTTCAAAATTATGAATGAATCAGTAATACATTTGTATAAAGTGACGACACAAGATCTTTACGAAACTGATTAGTATGTCCTAGTCGACCATTAATGTCCGCCATTCAGGAACTCATGCCAGCAATAAAAAAAATTACATTTGATAAATGTGCCCCCCGTGCAGTTGCAGTGACATAACAAATAATTTTACATATGTATAAACTCATTTCAAATATACTACACAACTGTTGGCAGATTGTCCATATATGATATAACAATAACTCATCTGATAATATTTTTGGAAGAACTATTAATCGATTTGATTGCAACAATTTCCTTTTTTGGGATCTAAATAGAAATCTAATGCTCTCAAGCTTAATCGATCTTGATTTTACAGGTTTTAGCTTTAGATAATTCCACTTGAAGTGTACCATCTTTTTTACCAAACTCCAGCACATGAATATATAACCATCGCTCTCGCTCGGACAATAACAGAAAGATTGACACTCATTTCGTAAAAGTCATTTAATATTATTTCTCGGGTAATAATCTCTAAGCCGGAATACTGAAGGATTCTCTGCAATTTTATGTACATTCAGAATTATTGATTGAGACACATAAAGTACAATGTGAAAATGTTATCTTTAAACCAATAATATATTAATGTAGAACATGCCGTTTACATGGTTATACAGATCTACACGTTACATAACCTTATACGGAAGATTCTACTGTGTACGTTGTTCTAGCTGTCATATTGACATCGTGGTTTGTTGTTTGTTCCATCTCTGTTTAAAAACATGATAGGTAGGATTAAGGACATTGCTTGTATATGTATGTAGCACTTGCGTTGCATTAATTCTAGAAAGCTAGATATTTTTGAGTGAATCGATATATTAGGAGGTCAAATTGATGAATAACTTACCATATCAATAAAGCAAATAATTGAATTTCTAAATACCATGTCGTTTGTTAAATTCTCCTTGTAAACGGTTATTGAATATTTCAACCATACACAGTTCAGCAACTGTAAGATATGCGTGATATGCTCCACAACAAGAAAACAAATAAATTCATCAGCTATAGAAAAAAGTAAATTAATTATTTCATTAAGAGGAAAATGTTAAGAGTTAACTATGAAATGTTGAATTTTTTAAGAAAATATGTCAGAGCTTGGGAAAATAAAAGAAGAGGAATACTAATGCTAGTACTAATGCTTAAACCAGACACTGATACTAACAAGAAAAAAAGTGAGCATGGCTCACATATCCCCGCCATCTGCTATCCGTCCATTGAGAATTATAGATGTGAAGGTTATTATGTTTAAAAAACAGCTTCAAGCATCATAATATTGTCCAAAATAATTTAAGGAACTGACTGTTATTACAAAATTTCATTCACCCAGATGTAATATTTTTCAGGTAACTTAATTTTTCCCTTTAGAGCATCACACCGGTAATTTGTACCAGGTTCAATTACAGATTCAAGGGTTTCATAACTCCATAAAAAAATAATATTTCGGAACTGGACTGTGAACTCGATGAAGAGTATCATCTGGACTACCTAAAAGTAAAATTTCATTCACCTAGATGTAAATAGTTGCCTAGAAAAGTGGTCCCAATTGGAGCATCACAGCTCTTTTGGAACAAAGTTCAATTTCGAATTCAAGGGCCATAACTCCGTAAAAAATAATATTTCGGAAGTGGTTTTCAAACTCGATGAAGAGTATCATCTGGACTACCTCCATATTAAATTTCATTCACCTAGATGTAATAGTTTCCCAGAAAACTTGTCCCCATTGGAGCATCACAGTTGTTTTGGTACTAAGTTAAATTTCGGATTCAAGGGCCATAACTCCGTAAAAAATAGTATTTCGGAACTGGTTTTCGAACTCGATAAAGTGTATGGTCATGAGTACTCACAACCAAAATTTCATTCACCTAGGTTGAACAGTATCCGATAAAACTTGTCCCCATTGAACACAATAAAACTAAGTCCAAAAAGTGACGTTTCCATGGAAACGACACAAAAATTAAATCTCAGAAAATTGAAAATTGTCTGTGCGCCATCGGAAGAACATGGTTAACAACTGTACAAAGTTTGGTTGATGTACCTTTGACGGTTTATGAGAAAATTGACCGGACGGAAGGACGGACGGACGGACGGACGGACGGAATGACCGCTAAATTCCCCCACTTACTTCGTAGCGGGGGTATAATTGGAATGTTGCTGAAACGAAAGATTATATTTGAAAACACTCTATTTCTAATATTCATTCACAATGAGAAGAAGTATTACAATAAACTGAAAAAAATTTTCGTTCAATGAGTGAGATATGCTTTCCTTATTTCATCCTTACATCATAATGATGTAGCCTATATTATTGCATAGTGATCGATCAACATTACTTTTATCGTTATTTCTGTTTAAATACACTTGCTGAAATAGCTGTTTTTAGCCAGAATGGTAAGTATGTTAGTTAATGTTATAGTAGAAATGTATTAATAAAAGATTTCGACATAAATAACCTTCTTGTACTTATATTCATTGACGCATCATTACGTCATAAAAACAACCCTAAAATCCCCCTTTGATGCTCCTATGATATTAAGTCATGGGGATTCTAAAACGATGATCTCTTAAAATGTATGTATTTGAAAAATGAATAGATATGAGGAGACATGATGTAACTCTGTTTCAGTCTTATTTATTATTCTTGCATTGAAATATCTGGTTTTGTGTATGGTGAAATGTCTTTTGTTCTTGATTTTAGAATGAATCACTATGCGTTGTGTTTGCAAAATGTTAACCATATCCTGGCCAACCAGTGACACCTGTGATTCTAAATTCGCCATCAATGTTGCGATATACTAACATTCACTTGTAACACATTGTATCGTAATTTTTTTTACAGTTATATACAAACCTGATTTCCGATTTTTCTTTTTCGAGTTCTTACTGAAGTAAAGTGCTCTCACGAAAAGGAAAACAAGTTTTACCAATTGCTAAATATAAATCCTCAATTAATAAAAAGAGTTCGTTCTAAAATAAATGTACATGGTTCGGTTAAACCAGGCGAGTCCATTTCCGTCAAGAGACCAGAGTAAGATATCCACACTGAAATGACCGCCTGGTCGTCCATCTTATGTCAACACAAAGGGAAACATTCATATAAGTAAACATCAGTAGAATGGATTATACATGAGCATTTACATATGAATAAGGTATTGGCATGTTGGGTCCCGAGAATGTTATCCAAAAATGTGTCATCCAGACGGTTGTGGCTCATTTCAGTACTCAAGATGAAACCTGGGTTCACCATTTGGATCTTGAGACAAAAAGCTTAACCACGCAATGGAAGCAAGCCAAGTCACTCAGCCCCCCAAAATTCAAAACATGTTTCTCCGGTGGTAAGGTCATGGCGTCCGTTTGCAGGGATTCACAGGGTGATATAATGATTGATTGTTTGAAGTAGGGGTATTACTGCAACTGCAAAGGTGTGTAGCTGATTCAGGCAATTCTCTTGTGCAAACCGCCAAGGTTGCAGTCAGTGGGGTACAGGACTGTACACTCAGGATTCCTCACCACTGTGCCTAATCTCCAGATCTATCCCCCTCTACCCTCGACTGATAACAGAGCTCAGTGACCATAGATTTGAGCCGGTCGAGAACGCCAGTTTTTAGAGCCACGCCACAGTAAGACAATTAAGATCATGGCAGATTACACTCAACTGTAAAAGAAACGCCACTATACAAAATACAAGGTTTAATCCACGAGTGGTAAACACGACTGAAACAGAGATATACACTCTGTAAAAAAGAAACGCACAGGTGTTGGAATGAATTAAAATTCCCAAATCTTTTCACAAAATATAATTTCGATAAATTAAATGTTTGGATATGATTACCAGTGTCATGGGTTAAGTGTGAAGCATGAACAATCTACGAACATTGCCTTTGTGATCTTTATATGTGAAACTTGAAAATATTGCATAAATCCACAAAATGATTCAAACGCAATGCACGTGAATTGTGCAGGAAACACGATTAGAAACATTGACTATAAAAGGCCAACGAAAACTGCTCATTTCACTGCAGAATTTGACGACTTATACGACTTGTGAAAATGCCAAGGTTGAATGCAGAAAATCGTAATATACTTGTCTGGTCGTTTAGAAGCAGGCGAATCACTATCTTGTGTTGCAAGACGGTCCTTCGTCCACCACAGCACCATATCTCGGCTATGGGACCTCTACAACCGCTTCAACACGACGAAAGACCGTCCTAGGAGTGGCAAGCCAAGGGTGACTACTCCCACGCAGGATCGCTTCATCCGCGTATATCACCTACGTCATCGGTTTGCCGTTGCCTCTCATTTGGTCAACCAAGTGCCCGGACTACTTCGAATCACATCTCAGACCATCAGGAACCGTCTCCGTAAAGCAAGTATTCGTCCTTATCAACCCAAAGTTGGACCAGTTTTGCGACGTCTGCACCGATGACGACTTGTTCCGTGTTGTACCAGATTGCGAACATGGGAACTGAGGAACTGGCGACGTGTCTGGTTTAGTGATAAGTCGAGGTTCCTTTTGGACAGACGGGATGGGAGACAACGTGTTTACAGACGTGGAAATTGAGTCCGACAGGTCGAACGATTTGTCGGAGGCAGTGTTATGGTGTGGGGGGCCATGGAACAAAGTCAACTGGTGATTGTCCAGGGAAACCTAAAAGCGAATCGTTACATCGCCCAGATTCTGAGACCCCACGTCCTTCCACTTAATGACCGCCAAAGGGGAGTTGTTCAAGCACGACAACGCCCGTCCTCATACAGCACGTGTGACAAGTGCCTATCTAGCGAATAAGAACGTCAATGTTCTTCCCTGACCTTCTAAATCACCGGATCTGATCAGTCCTATTGAACATTTATTCGATACGTTGAATAAACGTGTGCGACAACGTCGACAACCACCTCAGACACTTGCACAGCTTGCCAACGCGTTGCAGGATGAGTGTCAAAGAATTCGCCAGGCAAACATCCGCAGACTTGTCGAATCAGTTCCTAGACGGTGCAGAGCTGTGTTTGCTGCAAGAGGTGGTGTAACTAGGTACTGACTTTAACGCCCCCTTGTGTCATTCAGGGAACAGTTAAGTGACTTGGACATGACTCTAAATAACAATTGTACATTAAATGGAATGTGTGCCGATTTTCAGTCACTTGTATTCATTTATAATCGATTTATGCAGGGTTTACTCTGTCCAATAAATATCGAAATATTTCACCTGTGCGTTTTTTCTTTGCAGAGTGTATCATGTAATCATGAGCCAATTAAACTAAATTCGAAATTTCAGATCATCACCTACTCATATTTCTTTTTTTGGCTTGCTTATGAAACCTTACAATAAAGATCCGTCAACAAATTTATGTCCAAGGTTATTTATCGACAACATATTTTATATATTAAATTTCTACATTTTAATAATTTTGATGTTTAATGCCAAACATCCTGGAAAAAAACCCATTTTGAAACAAGCAATTCAACACGCTACATGTACTTTTTTTTTTAAATATTACACTCTGATATATGAAATTACGGGTACTTCTTTATAATGTCCCTGTAGAAAGCATTCAAATTCGAGTTTCTCTGGCAGCGGTTTTTTCGGTTTTTACACTGTTGAAAAATAAGTCATAACATTTTCTTAAGTTTTCATTGTCATGACAGATACTTTTGAGACACCACTCATAAAAAAATGTCAGCATACAACGTACATGATTGATTTTGAAATGTTAAGTTCTAGCCAACAACAGCTATTTTCACTCCTGCTGTGTCATTCACATACAACAATCAAGACTATGCCTTAGGTTCCCTTATATATCTATATAGCCGTGAGAAAGAAAACATGGACTAATGATATAGAATCAATCCGTATACTCTTGGTTTTAAAATTATTGGATTTAAAATATAAACTTCAGACAACATCTAATTAACCGTTTACGATTTGATTATTAACATGTGTGTGTGGCCTGTGGTATCCACAGCTTGATGAAGTTCGAAAATGAGAAGCTCGTGAGTTATTCCCCTTTTCGTTTTTTACTCTGTTCATGGTAACTCTTTAGGGAAAGCTTTCCTCATAAACTATTTCAGATAAGATTTAAAAATTTGGTATATTGGTATTGGTATCAATATCGCAAAAATGAAAATGACTTTTTGAATTTTTAAAAAGAACCAATATGGCGGGGGATGTTGAGGTGAGGTGAGTTGGGGTTTAACTCCGGTTTCAAGAGTATTTCACTTATATCGCGGCTGCTAGTATTATGGCAGGGAGAAAGCCTGCAACGCCATGTGACTATTATGCATTGCGGTGAAACCTGCGAGCAGCGGCTGGAACTAGCGAACCATGGGTGATACTGCACTGAAATTCAGTGTAGCATTGCACCCAAACCTGACTGTATGTAGAACAGTTCTCTACTGCAGACAAAGTTGCCATGCCCCTGGCGGGATTCGAACCCTGAACCTCTTGATCCGAAGCCGAACGCGCTTACCACTGCGCTATCCCGCTCCCTAGGGATGTTGATGACCATGTTTTATTTGTTAGCATTTAAAGAACCTAATTGGTCGGATTATTCTATTTGCAAAAATTGTGCTCCTTTTAATGTCTATAAATCACGTATGTATGCTGCAAATAAAGGGCCTTGAACCAACAGAATATCTAGTTCAGTTAATTATCCATATGTTATCCATTTTCCTTACATAATGATATTGGTTATTAATGAAACCAAGTATTGACAGTAGCCTAGAGCCGAAGAGTTCTTATGTATACAAGAACAAATACCAACACCAGGCAGGGAAGAGTACATATGATTATCCTTGATGACAGGGTCACAGAAGTTCACAGGTCACAGGAAGATCTTGGTTTTTATGAGAAAAAGAAAAAAACAGGTACATTGCATGCCATAAACTGTTCATCTGATCTGATCGTTTTTACCTGTTACATTAATATCCATATACAGCTTCACAGTGTATCATTAATAAATTTTTGTTCTCTTCATTCTTGTCCATGTAGCTGTATCTGCTTTATGTGTCTTTGCTAGAATAAAATATAGTTAAAATTAACGAAAAACACTTAATATATCATTGTTATGTATTGTATTTTGTTTGGTAATATATGATTTCTAATCGATTTGAAACCTTTAATATATTTAAAATGTCACTAAGGCTGGGCGGACACTACGTCCGATTTTTCTTGCGATGAGTCATGCGATGCGTTAAGAAAACGCAGACAGTGTTTTTTTCATAGACCACGCACACTACGTCGGATGCGTCAATGCGATGCGATCCGATGAGATGAAAATAGGTGCTGCACCTATTTTATCACATCGCAAACTAAATCATATGGAGGATTTCCTATCTTACATCATATTTACACTTCTCGAGGGGGTTTCCCCACTCAAATCACATGGAAGAAGTGCATAGGCCTATGTATCATGCGTCCTATGATTATGACGTGATACATAATTACAGATCCCGCTTTTGACATTATTTTGAAAAAATATGTTATATATTACTGTTTCCGACATGTACATGTACATATTGTTTGTTTTGAAGATAATACTGAAATGTCCTAAACATGTTTTGTAATACTATTATTTGATTAATAAGAGCATAGCTGTGTTTGCATCCATATCAGTAGACTACAATATTCTAGAGATATAAAGTCTTAAAGATGTACTCGATACTTCTACTAGGACTTTGATTCACTGATATAACAGATCTGTATAACGTAATAAAACCTTTGAATTTCGCTCTACTCTCTCACAGGTTAACGAGATTCCAAAATGACATGTTTTAATAAAACATGTGAATGTGTGTCTTGTGTTTGCAAATGTTGATCTAGCTAATAAAATTACTTAAAAAACGAAATTGATAATGCCACTGATAAATCAATATAGAAAGAGGAAGTCTGTGCATTTGCAGGATTGATAAGAATTCCGAAACATGTTTGCATGGTTCCTATGTACAAAGCAGCAATTGAACGAGTCAATATACCCTAGAGACGTCAGGATTCGGTATATAACCCGACTAGCTACTGACGGATGATATGAAGGCGATTGTTCTCTTCCTTTTCTTACTGCAAAATCAGATTTCTCTTGGCAGGAAAGGAAGTAGAAACTGCACATTCAGTTCTCAATAAATTCATTAATTGTACGAATACTTACTGTACTAACTGTTTAATTTTTGTTCAATGACATCTGTTATTTTTACCAGATACACACATATTCAACATAATTTCTAAAGAATTTAGGGTTGACACAATCATCGATAAAGAAAATACTAAAGTGATACAAAAGATATAAAGTCCGTCTTTGAACTAGTTTTCATCATTGATAAGTGTTCATGAAGAAAGATATGTTTCCACAACTTTCCAACTGTTTAATGTAAATACTATATTTGATGATAAAATGCCTGCTTAATGCAATGCAACTTTATCATCAGATGATTAACAAATTGTTTTAGATGCCAGTGAAAGTTTTTCACCTCACTGGCTGAAGTCATTGTTGAAGAACAATGCAGTGGTTGTTTGTGATGAAACACATTGTAAGTTCTACAATTAATAATCATAATAATAATATACACAATAATATATAGATACAAGTATTTATATGTTTGGAAAACATACAGCATGACATATTTCTCTATTTGTCATTATTTAAGAAGCCAACAATTAAAAAAATAGACTAATAATCTATGTTGTTTTCATGATTCATTTCATTAATTTCCTTTGAGGTATTGTTTCACTTTTCTCATAAGCCAACAAAATCTGTTTCTGAATAATAGAAGAATGTAAGCATCTAAGAAGATCTAAGCATAAAAGACCAAACATGACCAGTTATCTAGCGTTTCTTTCTGATATTAAAGAATACATAAACCAAAAGTTACTCATCATAGGTCTTTAGAGACCAGGTATCAATCTAGAGCAAGTTTGTGTTTACAATGCTATATCCTTTTTTCCTATCTATTTGCACACTGAATGTGTATGCACTTGTTCACTAGATTATTTGATTTCTTTCAGCTGACATGATATCAACAATCAGTTGTTTTATAGGTAAACAACTGACAATGATGTTTTCCTACCATCAAGTTCACGGTTCTCGTCCCTGTGATGGAGAATCTCATGAAACACGCCAGTTTGGAGCGGATGCGTGACCAGCTACACCCCCTGGTAGTTCCTGGGAACATACACTAGCGTGCTAGTAATGCTACAGAGGAAGGTCTGGCTTTATCGTAATTGCATTTTATTACCCTAAATATCTCGATAAAATTTGAGTTCTAAGTTCTAGTTCTAACAAGTGTATACATACATTGGTTAAACCATCTATCAAGTCATATATATAATGCCTAAAACATTTTTCAACATATATCTTGACCTATGCAATTGCACTTTTGATATCAGGAGCGGATCATTACGGAAGCATATAATGTCACGATGAAAAAAAATAATTGTGATACTATCTCCTACGTTGGAGATAGTTTGACAGATTTTTTTTTCATTGTGACACTATTGACGTTTTGACAAAAAGTGGCTCTTTTTTCTTTGATCAATCATCACCCCCCTTCATTTAATGTTAATTTGGTTTTGCCGTTCTATGACAGATTTGTTGGTAACAACACAATTACTATTTCAGCCAGTATATGCATTATCATGAATTAACATTTTTCTCAATTTTCACATTTCATATTCCTGTAATGTTTGATTGCCAATGGTCGAGTTTGGAAAATGATAAGAAATTTAAATTTTTTACAGGAGGCCGATCTGTGTCCGGTACCAGTCTTACTCTAAGAAGACGCTTAATTATGGACTTTTCCTCAACAATAGAAGCTAGCGAGCATTTCCTCATGTAAAAAAATCTCCTGACGAGGCATTGTCCTGGCTCTTTCTGGCATCAAGATTATCCTGGCCAGTCTATCTGTGTGATGCAGGATCTCTTCTCTGGGTTATACTGGTGTTGTTCTTTCTTAACAATACATTAGAACGAGGCGTGCTACAGGGACTCAAGTCTACTTCAAACTGTTTCAGTCCATTTCCCTTAATATTCCGTTTCGTCAAGGTAAGATGATGTATTTTGTAAAAACAGGAAGATTTTCTTGATAACAACTTCTTTAATGTGAAATTGAACTTCTTTAGATGTTATCCAGAAAATCTTCCTGTTTTAATGTATACCACTTCTTAATGCCCTTCAAAGACATTTTGTAATTAGGACACAGGTAGATTTGAAAATCTGTGGCATATTTTGGAATTACAGCACGTTTATTTAGAATCATAACGTTGAGTTAATATTGAACTATTTTGCATTGACCTGCTTGTGATTAGCAAACAGATGCTCTGCAGAAATTCCATGACTTGACATTTATGCAGAGACGACCAATTTAGTCATACCAAGAAAATCACCAACTTATATATTATTTTATATACATTATATTATCTCTGATTTTTCAAAGGAGCCAATCAGATACGAGTTAACTCCAAATGTATGGTGCAATGGTATAAGTAATCGTCATTCATTTTCAACCAACTATTTACAGTCAACCATTTATTATATATTATTAGGGAATTCGATATTATTAAAGGCACTGTGGCACGTGTTTGTATTTTATATTTGTTCAAATTTGCTATTTATAATAAATATATACTTGCAGTGAACACCTTTCAAAGAAAATGTAATATCTCGGTTTTTTTTCGATGTTAATTCGTTTATTCATATAGACAATACTTTCAAGTAAACAAAACACGAAAGATTATTAAGAAGTGTCACCTGCTTACCAAGGTATCGCAGTTCAAAGTGAGTCAAATTCTCCTACAAAGTATCTCAATCTTCAAACACACTCGCCGAGCCGATCGAGTGGAGGTTATCCTTCATTAGGGATTTGACGCCATACACAGGAGTTGCTTAAATTGAAATCCTTAGGCGATTTGATGATTATGTAAACGATAACATAAGCCAGATACTCGTTACGGAATGACTCCTGATTAACACGTCACACCTCCCGCTAGTAGATGATCGGCTGATAAAACGTTTCCGCGAAACTTACCCCCCTGCGATTACAAATGCTTTAATACTATAAGGTTGGGCTATGGATGGATGATGGATAATAGAATCACTAAGGAAGTTTTATCTACACAGTAGATATATTGTTAAAACACACACACACACGCACGCACACACACACACACACACACACACACACGACAACAAGACAAAACTACATAAAACACACCCATAAGAACATTTAAAAGGTTGCTTAAACAGCTGGCAAAAGCACTCAATATATAAAGTTGGAAAAAACTTACTAAAAGGCATCATTTAAAACACTGATACTTGCTGGGATGAAAAAAAATGAAAAATGACTGTAAGTTTTAGAAGATTGTTTCCTTATCCTCTGCCACTAAAATGTCAAACATCCCCACACAGCATAAGTTAGAAAGGCAAAGCATTATGTGAGACTATTAAGGTCGGAATCCAATTCAGTTTTAGGATTCATTAAAGACAAAGAGCTCGTATAAATTCAGTCACTATGTGTGTGGTATGAAGTACCCCATACCATCCCATATCATTTTATACAAAACACATCACGTTGTGTTAACATACAATAATACTCTTGTATGTATTCAAAGTCAAGTAGAATAATTGCATTGGCGTTGCGCTCAGTATTTGAATTAAATTACAATGTCAATGATTGTGTCATGTTCAGCTCATTTTCAATAGCAATTTGAAGATTTGGATGGACAATAAAAATTGCGATAGCTCAGTCTTTCCAAATGCAGATAATGTGCTTCAGTGCCTTTAACACAGACAATCAGGAGGATTAAAGCCATGCCTTCTAAAAGTCATGTAATGATGGATCACAATGGCTGAACTCGTTAAATATAACTACATGTACAGTTGGTCAAGGGCTGTTTTCACGATTTCTATGATACAGGACCTGTAGATGTTGATTCTGGTATGATATATCTTTAATTAAACTATTAATGTCATGTTTTTACTTTCAGATATTCAGGCTATACTAGAGTAAGTGTCGTCAGGGATAGTCATATTCACATAGTCTCTCCTCTACACAAGCAATATTGTTGCAATCACAACTGTGGATAGAAACAAACCACCCTTCACCAAGAGTTTAAAATCGTAATGATGGAAGGCGTACATGTTGAAACCACTCTGAATGTAACTCGACATACATTACAGACAGACCTCAATGCGTTCTGCAATTAACTAATAAAAAAATAAACATTAACAATTAAAAACTTTCTTTAAAAAAAGAAACACAGCCAAGTAAACAACAACAACAATTAGCCCTGCTGTAAATGTCATTTCATATATTTGACTTTCTATACCATTAGCCATCATCCTTCATTCCCTTCCCTAAGAGGTTACTCCAGCTATTTTAAAAGACTTATAGAAAAAAGCCAAATTCTTCAAAGAAATCTATTCATGTTGATATTTTAAGAAATTAAAACTAAACTTTCAATGGTACTGTTTGTTTTAACCCCAAAATAACTATTGTTCCTGAGCTGAAGCTACATGATAACATTTTGGTGAGAGGACGAGAACAAAAATGATGTTTCCTATTTGACTTTCACACATCAAACCATCTTTTATCATGCAAAATATGGAAGTAATTGGTTTTTGAAATTCCATTGTCTTTTTGACCAATTATTGACAGTTAGTGACAATAATGTTATAATCATACGAGTTCAATTAATACATCAAATTCTCCACATTACAGCAACCAATATTTACTTTAATTTTTCAGTTTAACAATACATCATCTTTGTACACCAAAACATAGAAGAATTTTATGAATGCAAATATCACAAAGTGGTGAGACGTTATCTGAATCAAATTAGTAGATACAATTGTAATGATTCTGCCATGTCACACTTTGACACAAGACAACATTTATTGGGGGGTGCAACTCTTTTATACTATGTATAAAATCTGAGTGGTGATAATTAGAACGTGGTCGGAACATAAAGCTCAAGGCCCCTTTGCTCGAAACTCTAAAACGTTAAATACGTCAGATGTTAAATAGAAGTTGTTTGGTCTAACCACTGGGATGAGAGTAACTGTGTATGTTTCATGACAATTAATGGCATCCGATTCTGTTGCAGGAATCAAATGACTCGGTGTTGAGGATTATCTATGAAAGACTGCTGGTGCTACCATTATCTAACAATGAAACCTATGATGACACAAATAATCGTATTTTGAAATTTTTTTATCTGGAAAATATGTTGTACTTCTACTGGCAAAACCCTGTTAACTCAAAGCAATCCCAAAACGATTCTTTCCAAAACACAATGGACTTTCATTCCCAAAGAATTCGATTTTGAAGAAACATTTCGATAATCAGTGAGTAGTTACAGATAGTTTGTAAAATGTATACTTAGTACTTACTAATTCCTTGAAGTCTGAACAACATAATTATGATTTCGTTGTATAATTATCAAAGCATTTGAGTGCATAGATCTAGGGTTTAATCCGACCGAGATTACTGTGTTACTTGATAACTGTTATAAGCATATGAGGTTTGTTTACCAGTCTCATGTTTAACCAAAATAAATAACCACAAATGTAATGCAGGGTGTTAAAGTGACATTCACTCGATAATGTTACCTCATCTTGGGGGTCAATCCGTACCAGAAATTATTCAGCATACAGTGGTTGTTGATGGGTTGCCTCAATAATTGTCAATAATTTCGCAAATTTAAATGTACATGTACATCCATTGTGTGTCAAAAAGACAGACAGACAGACAGACAGATTTTATTTGTAAAGGTGGCCATGAGGCCAATAGTACATGTGTAAAATGATGGTATAACACGTTTGCGCAACCTGTACAATAATATTGACATCGATAAATAGGCTACTCGGTTACACTTTACACGATGTTCGTAACTTAAATATGTGGTACAGCAAAACAGCTATCTTAAATAACAAATCAGTATTTTCCGTGCGCAATAGCATACATAATTTCATTCTTGATGGTTGATTATAGAAAAAATATGGCAGGTATTGCATTCGTAATTTTGAAAATCTAGAACAAATTAGTAATACATGGTATTCGTCTTCTTCAGATAACTTACAAAATGGACATTGAGTGTTTATCATGTTTGTAGTTTTAGCAAATCGTGCTTCTTTAACTCCAAAGTTGTGGGCATTACATCTGAATTCAGTGAGTGCACGCCTTAATTATGATGACTTGATTACGGACAAATAGAGTTCTGTAGTAATGCAATATTTAAATTCTGAATACTAATGTACACAAGTTGATGACGTTATTTCATTTAACCACTCTTGTTGATAGATGTCTTTGCACCTCTGCTTGAATACATGGATGAAATGTCTTGTATTATTTACATTTTGAGCAAGCCATACATGTCCAAAACCATGGCTAAAAAGGATAAACCCAAGTGGTATCCTCTATATCATCAAGTACTTTAAGCATTTCGTAACTGCTTCTTGAATATCTTGTTAATGGTTGTCTCATCAATCTTAGCCAGTATGAAATGACTCGACAACGGGCATTAATAAATAATGGAAAACGTCCACATTCCGATAAAATAACCTTATTGGCGGTTCTATAACTAACACGTAACATGAACGTACAGAACTTTGAATGTACTTGTTCAATATTTTTGTTGATGTTGATGCCCCATATCTCCGAACTGTATAATGAAATCGGTTGAATTTTCCCGTCAAACATCTTGAATGCTGCATTAATTGGCAGTTCTTTATATTTATTTATGAATTGCTTAATGACATGTAAGGCACGCTCAGCCTGCATAGATAATGTTTCACATGCTCTAGAAAATATATTTCTACAAGAGAAAATAATCCTTAAATATTTGTAATATGATACAACTTCCAATTTCTGGCCATTAAGATGCCATTTTTCACACTTAGAAATCTTACCCCCATTCTTGAAAACCATTACTTTGGTTTTACTTATATTTATCTGCAGGCCCCATTTCAAACAATATTCATAAAGAGTATCAATCTTACGTTGTAGCTGGACAACAGAATCGGCAAAGAGGACAACATCGTCTGCGAATAACAGTAATGAAAGGTCTCTGATATGCTCATGGATAAATATACCTCTGTGATCATTCGATAACATTTCCTTAACAAGTTCTTCAACATAAAGTAGAAACAGAACTGGTGATAGTATACAACCTTGCCTTACACCGGCATACGTATCAAATATGTCACTCATTTGTAATATATTCACTTTAACGGATGCTCTCACATTGGCGTACATATTATGTAGCAGACGCTGAAGTTTGCCATGTATACCTGACTCTAGTCGAACGTTTAAAAGTTTGGAGCGATTTATCGAATCAAACGCTTTCCTGAAGTCTACAAAAAGACAATAAAATTTCCCCCCTTTCTTCCGTAAATACTTATGAACAATGCTATTTAGGGTAAATATATGGTCTGTAGTGGAGTATTCTTCTCGAAACCCAGGTTGGCATTCTGATATTAATTCTCGAGTTGATATTCAAGATTTAATGCGGTTATCTAATATAGTGGTAAATATTTTGTTCAATGAGTTTAATAATGCAATACCTCTATAATTGTTTGGGTCATCCTTGGTCCCAGATTTATGTAGAGGTACAATCAAACCAACATTCCATGAATCTGGAAATATGCCAGTGTCTAGAACTCGATTAAACAGACAATTCATGAAAGGTAGCAATAATGAAACACATTCCTTAAAAACTTCAACTGGGATACCATCTTCCCCAGGGGATTTCCCACTTTTTAAACTGTTCACTGCACATACTATCTCGTCATTAGGGGTACCAAGGTATTCATCAGAAGTAACACAGTCATCACAGTCATTAAAATTGTGATTGTTCATATTGTTATCAACATGTTCTTTAAAGGAATTATCACAGTTACGCGTGTCTTCTGCGAGCACAGTTTTAAAGTAATTAAGCCATTCTTCCACCGATACATTTTCGGATATATTTTCCCTACAAAAGCAATATTTCTTAAGAGATTTCCAAAAGTAGCGACAGTTCTTTTTATTTGCTGCGTCGACAATTTTTGCTAAAATATTTTTTTCAAAATCAGATTTCTTCCTATTGCAAACTGCTTTAAAATTCTTTTTTGTCTGTATATAAAGTTGACAATACAGTGGGTTATTTGTTTTTCTGAACCTATTCAATAAAGCATACTTTTGTCTTTTAGCCTGTTCACATTCATGGTCGAACCACTTGGGCTGAACTCCTGTGTGCTGTGGGCGAGCGTGTGAGCGTGATTGCGGTCTTGTGTGTCGGTGTGATTCTCTCAGTGCGTGCATGGCTTTTAATATAAACCCATTCAGAGATTAAATTGCTTTATCAACACTATCATGCAATGCTTCGTGGAATAAGTGACCATATTCAATAATATTTTCTGAGATGTATTGTATGAACTCACTCTTACGGCCTGCGTCCCATCTCTTCCGCTCAATGTTGTGTGTGTCTGCACGTGCGTGCTCGGGGTGCCCGGTGTCACGTGATGTATCATGTGATGTTTTCATAGTAACTGATATTGGCAAGTGGTCGGATTCTGATCTCAATAAGATATCGAAATTGTCGAAATATTCTTATAAACAGGTAGACACCACACAATAATCAACAACACTACTTCCTTGGTGTCCAATAAATGTAAACTCTCCCTTTTTATCATTCCCATTTCGTCCGTTTAAAACATGCATGTTAAAGTTACGGCATAAATCTAAGAGTTTTGTTCCCTCTGCATTTACTACGTTATCTTTAGAGGTTCTAGGAATGCTAAAAGTATCACTTTCATAATCAATATCTTCAATTGGTAAATAATCAGTTGAATCATGTTCTACATAACACTGCTTGTCGCCAATTCGCGCATTAAAATCCCCAAATAGAACAAATGTTGCATCAGGAATTCCCCGGCTTAAAGTATACAATCTACTCTCGAGGAGTCCAATCCCCGAAAGTCCATCGTCTTCAGAGTTCTGTGTCACATATATGAAACCATATATTGTGGGTTTGCTGACGAGATCGCTTAGAATGTCGATTTTGAAAAATGTACAGTCTGACCACTCGTCATGTATCCGGGTGAAGTTCGGTGCAATGGACTGCCTCACATACACAGCGACACCGCCACTGTACCGCCCGATAGACTGGGTGCGTTCTCGTACTCACTGGTAGCAAATATAGCCTGGAAAAAGATTGGCAAAATTTGTAGAGTTTTTTGGCCATGTTTCGACGAAAGCAATGACATTTGACGACTTACACAACTCAGTTAGCTCAGCCATTTGACTTAATTTGATATAAAGGCCGTTTACATTCCAACATATAAATGGGTTTAAATTATTTTCATCACAGTTGTTATCTTTATCATTGCAATTAGTTTTTGCGATTTTAAAATTTTGCTGCTCTTCTATAATATCTTCATTTGTACGGATACTTAGCTTCGAGTGTGTTGTATTTGTATGGCCTCGGCCACCTCGCTAACTCCGCTGTGAGTCGTGTTGGTAGTCTCGTCGTCTGCTCGACCGGTCCTGTGGGCTGCCTTTGGGTGATGGGAGAGCGTAAGGGCCTGCTGGCGGGTTCCGCCGTTTTCCTACCTCTCGTAATGACTCTTTGTCCCAATCATACTTGTAGACGGTATCATTCACCACAAGTTTGTCATACGATATGTAACAATGTAATTTCTTAGGGATATAACATAAAACATTGATGTCTTGATTGTTACAGATTGCTTTACATGGTGGACATGGGATTGATTGATACCTTTAAGAAGAAGTGGGTCCCCAAAACAAGAAACTGTCATCAACAGAGTCAATTATCAACATTCTCGCTAAACCATTTCAAATCTTGTCTTATTGTTGTCGCTGGAGGAATTATTGTAGCAGGATGTGTTCGGAAAAATTATCTTTCAGGTGAAACATTGATTGATGCATACATAAAAGGCCTTTATAATTACATATACACAGTATGTAAAGCATATGCTGTGATTACACTTTTAAATAAGTGATGTTGTTATACTTGGTTTGCCACAGTACGTATGTATTTGACACTGGGAGATATGCTCCACGCAAAATGACTTCCCACTTAGAAGTTAGATGTACTGAAAGCATACTTTGTCAAGGATGATAAATGATATTGTTCACAATATCCATCCCACAAATCTGATACAAAACAGATTTGGGTTTTCCAAATAAAAATTGATGCACACATTCTGAAAATGACACTATTTTCTCACGTTAAAGACTTTATTTCACTTATTTGATCGTCACATTTACAAATAAATAGCAATCTGTCCTCCCTGCTGCTGGTTATTTCGTCCCCTGATGAATCTCAGACCTGCCAGTTGGGTGGCTGCAGAGTCTGTGTCAGAACCATCAGCCTTGATGTGCCACGACCAGCCACCAGCATACCCGTGAGTGTAGATATAGTCGAACTGCTGCGTGATGCTCATTCCGCCGCCTTTAACCTGGTTGAACTCGGCAACTACAAGTGGTTTGTCCAGTCCATAATCACCAAACGAATGCTGAAGTAATTAGTATTTAGTTAATTAATTTGTTGATAAAATCAAAATTTTCACTGTTACAGTTGTCACTATTACTTAAAACCTTACCATAAATTCAATATAGAATAACCATATCTATCAAAGATATTATATACAAATATATCACCAAGTAAAGTCGTTCGGAGTTGGGAATTTTTCAATTTCAATTCGTAAGTATTTACAATTATGTCTCCAGCATATCAAGTACATGTACCTTAAGGCCATTTCTTGATTATATGGAAATGTCTACCTTCGCTGGTTTATAGCGAAATAAGACCATCGTGAATATACATTTTAACGTGGATAACGCTTCATAACTTGACAACTCTCGACCGGATATCATTCAAGTGATGGTGCGTTTTATCATTTACTTAATTTTACTGCCAAAAGGGATTTTTTTCTTCGAATGTTCCTCTTATAACTATATTAAAACGTTCAGATGTCAAGTTTAAGGTGACAGTTGTTTTGTGTAATGACGTACCCTTTTAGGCAATCTATCTATCTATGTACTATGTAAATTTATACTCACCTTAAAGGGAGAGTATTGGTCATATGTCCCTTGCCATGCGTAAGTATGTGTTGAGTAGAAGGTGAGGGTACCCTTTGGGAAAAAAAATGTATTCTCCAGCATATTCTTGAACATTGGCATACAAATATACTACTTTGTATCTGAAATGATCATCCTTTCAATCATCTATCTGCACATTGCATGTTTAGTAGATTTGTTGATAACTGTTTATTTTTAAGCATATATACACTAATTACTAAAATATATAAACTATAATGGGTTGTGGAAGTGGTAATGTAGTATCTCACTGTATGTTTGCCTCCAGCTTTTCTGAGACACGAGTCCTTGTAAAGATTGTGTCCTCCCCAGTGATCTACGTTAGAGATGGTATTCCAAGATCCAGCTGTTACCAAAGCTTGTGGGTCTGTGCGTCTAATAGCATCTGCTTGCCAGTTGATGAACCTTAGACGTAATTGATAGATAATTCGAATCTAAACGAAGACCTTTGTGTTATCAATGTAAAGATAAGTTTGCTATATAACAAGCTAAATACATAACGGTAAAATTGGTGCTACAAAAACTAATAAACGTCATACAAACAGTTCTATATTGGAATAATAAAATGTATAGTTTAATGGACACACATAAGAATTAAATTTAAACTACCTTAAAAATTCTTGGGAAGAGTACATCTTTGATGCAAATCCAGCCCCTGAACGTGAAAGGTAATGAGTGTCGAAACAGGGATCCGAGTTGGAGACATCTGTTTTTAACTCTCCCTCCATTTCATTGATGATGTCCCATCCTCCCATAGCAGGTTCATCTTTCACTGCCTTAACCCAGGGAATAAGGGCTTTGTCGATATACGACTGCAGCTTACCTGTATCCTGTAACATAGTAACATCATCCAATTACATAAACAAGATTGCAGTTTCTTTTGTTAAGAATGTTGCATTGTCCTTAGATGAGATTACACTCCATAGCTTTCATAAATGAATTGAGATAATAATAATAAAAGCAATCTTGAAACGTGTTTCAGTGTTAACAATTACACTATAATAATGATTTCGAAAATCAACCATATTCAACACGTTCCCTCATCGATATTTTCTTATTGCTTTCACAGGACAACCAAACAAAATCGAATCGCAACGAAACACAAACAAAGTAAGTCATGACAATTCACCGAAGTGAGGAAGGTTGGTTATTAATTTCATGAACAGTTGAAGTGAAATTTAAGAAGCAGGAAAGGCGTTTTACCTTCCTAGTCGAAAGAGTTAAACTTTCATCCACCACTTGTTAATTGGACAGCGCATTCATAGTCACATAGTTGGGTTCGCATCTTTTATTTCGAATTGTCTTGTATTTATAATCGCTGATCGTCGCATGTATGCACAGGTTCATATAATTTCCTTCGGTATCGCTAATTTACGATGCAAATTCGTCTTTGTATGTGGTCCTTTCGATCGATGCTTTTCATTGCATTTCGATTTTTTTCGTCGGTAGGCCTGTTTCGGTTAAGACATGCAATGCCATTTCCCTTCGAGTGGCTATTTTAAGGTGTTCATACTCAAATGGCCGCTTGAAGTTGTTCAAAGGGGTCTGACTAGTGTAGGGATTCCTAAACACTCTGAGTAGAGTTTTAAATATGGCACCATTATGCAATGGTCAACCATCATGCTTTCTGAACTCCCAAAACCGCATGCAACCTGAAAATCTACCTTACAATGACAATTTCCACAAACTATTCGCTTTATATGGATAACCATTTTCTATGGATACGGCTATGCGATAATGATATGTTAACTCTCTAAGGTAACAATAAATAGTATAAGATTTATTAATAAAGGCAAATTTGCAGAAAACGTGCTAAAATGCATTCCAAGTGACATAGTTTTCGTGCTGATGACATACAAGGTTCACAACATCGGTTTTGCACCTTAGCATATTTCTCACTCAGTACACTCAGTAAAACGTACACACCCATACTTCATAAAAAATACACACCCCATACTACATTACCTCAACACTAATGTCAACCAAATCAACCACATCCTTTAGATAACTAGCTAAGGATATAAGTGTTACCCTTATGAGTCCATCAAGATGCCAGTGAACGCTGTCCTTCTTCTGAGCACCATTCCACAGACAGAAGAAGACAAGGATGTTGTATTGTTTAGCGCTGTGGAGGTACCTCTTGACATCGCTAATGAAGGTACCCTTCTGATCCAGCCCGGTCACGTGACCATTGGAGTTGAAGTGGGGAGACTGTTGTCCTTCGAGATGTACCCATACACCTTGAAAAGTAATTTATCCTCGACCTTAATTTTTCTAATTAAAACTGCATTTCAGACAAATGTCAATGGACATGGACTATCCCAGAAACGGAAATTAAGAAGTTGTCATTCAAACTATTGTATCTCTTCTATTGTCATTGGTCATTAGAAAATGCGAGTGATGGAACACCTTATATGGACACGTACGGATGGAATTGCCTCCGTTATCATGGACCATTTTGAGATACTTCTCGAACTCAGTGTGTCGTTGATCATAAGCCTGATCTCCGAAGTCATAACCGTAAGCAATCCAAGCTTGGTTCACCCCCGAGAGGAATACCTTCTTCCCATCCTTCTCGAAATGAGTACCACGGACCGTCAGTCGTCCACACTCGGCTGAAAAATGAATAACACATTATGGAATTAAGAGAACAGCACACATGGAGTTACAGATGATGCAAAGAAAATAGCATATATGTCGACACAAACCGTGATTAACTAGCACATGTTAAACATGAAGACGAAGTTGGTTTGCATAGATAGAGAAGCAATTTGGCCAAATACTGCATATTCAAGCACTTAAATGCTATACTTAATTTAAATAATCTATCCATATCTATATTGGTATATCATTGTATATATTATAACGCATCGAAAGAACAATATTGTTCTATATTTAACCTATATTTTTACGATATATCAAATGTTTTAATGGTTAATTTCTCATTAGCCAATGTATGTCAGTTTTCTTAACTCGGATGTCTACAGTGTATATATATTCTCATGTAACTGACTTGTGACACTCAATAAAATATTTTTGTCGGTGTGTCTGTCTGTCTGTCGGTCTGTCATAAAGATCAAAATCGAATTTGAATTTTCGAGAGGTCCTCGACAAGCCACAAAGAGGAATAGACCCATAATTAGCAAGCCCCTGTCAGTCAGCTGTCACCATCCCCTCGACATTGTATCCATCTTCCCAAGGCAAGGTGAAACTGTATCGAGATCTCTCCATTTTTTACCCTGCCTTCAACCTAGGCAGAAGTGGTGAAACGAATCAGCGACACCTATTGTGACCACGAGTTACGTCCCTTACCATCTGCTAACAAACAGCCAATGAAATCGCCGTATACATTCGGAACCAATTCACAATAAGCGACGATCGACACAGAGGCAATTCAACTGTATTGGCTTATCCAATTAGCCTGCAGTACGTTAAAATCTTAGCACTGAAAATGCGAGGGTTGAGGTCAAGGGCGGAAGGACAAGATATGGAAATCTTTTCGTTGCGCCTGTGATGTTGTGAAGATGCATTATATCCAGACTAGGGAGTTTGTATTTCCCAGAGTGGATTAAAACAAAACTTTGATTCATTTGCATGTTTTGATAACACAATAGCTGTACATTTCACAGGGAAAGTGATATCAATAAACGGTGGGTTTTTATTTGAAATATATATAAGAATGTTTAGTGTCTAAACGCGAGCCGACATAAATATTTGAAGGTTTATTTAAGTAAGTAATACACTACGTATTCCATATACATCTAGTTCGAACAGATAGCATGTATAAATATATAGTACAGTACTTACCAAGGGAAACAAAAATAGATAAGAGGAGAAGTTGTGTAAACATCTGAAAACAAACCAAAACGATTCTCAGTTTTTGACAGTTTAATGCCCTGCGATTCAATAATTCTCCCCTCAAATCCATTCTTAAACTTTATAATGTTAAATTTGGAGAATACTTTTCTGTAATATTTCCTATGAATCACCTTTCTGTGTTTCATAACGAAATTAATGTTTAATTGATTATAAAACTTTGAAAATTAAGGACACGTGCACTGTATATTTGATCAAATTTATGCAATATATATCTTACCGTTGCAGTTGTCCGACTACAGATTATAGATAAGGCTAAATGGAACACTGTATAGTCACGTTCATGTATGTAGCTGTGTCTTTCAAGGATTTTTCAGAGCCGGAATAACAAGAGATAAGACAAAGGTCAAGCTGCTCCCATTTAAAGTTTTAAGCTATTCTGAGCTGCTCCGATGTCAATATGTGAACCTCTGTCAGCAATCACATATATATTTATATATATATATATATATAGAGTATCAATAGTGATTAATAACTTAAACTATGTTGTTCAGTCTAATAATTACAAAAATGGTATTTATGAGGTTGATGGTTTATTTAGATGGCTTCATTACGATTGTTTTATTATGAAAACATCCAAAGCCCTTATGGCTGAATAAATGGAGGCGAAGTGAAGTGTTAAATGTACGAGAGTTATGTTGATAGGGATTTAATATAATACGGGATATGAATAAAAAGATAAGCATTTCCGCAGCAGGTAATTTTGAATTAAATATTTGTGTAAATCTAAATCACTGTCTTGCCTTGGAAGAGCTTTTAAAGGGGCAGTAGCGCGTTTTTTCGCTCAAATAAGTTGATGAAATGTATTTGAAAAATAATTTCACCAATAGTAAAACATCCTTCTCTCTTCGGAAAATGAAGTTTAAAATGAGTGTATATGTTCGGTAAAGCCATTGGAATCGTTTTTGTAATACAAAATAATAAATTGTGTTCACAATAAAATGGCCGCCATGCAATTTTTGCCTTATACGCAACATAGTTTTTACCACTACATAAAATTGGTCTGTGTAATAAGATGTTTTACCCTCTAAAGTTAATTTTAATGACATAAACTATCATTATAAATGGGAAATTTGAAAAAATAATTTTTGCAAAAAACGTGCTACTGCCCCTTTAATGTTTCCAATTAAGACATTTTGTTCATATCCACGCCGCCAAATGCTGTTCAGACGATGCTAACAAGCAACAATCGTCGTTAAAACAGTGAAAAAATGTGTTCAACATGACAAAGAAAATGATACATTAAGGTTATGTGATCTGCGGTATCAGTCCCCTCGCAAGTTTAATAAATATTTGTTTTTTAAAAATGAATTGAGCGGTTCAATAAATTTCCATAATGTTATCATTCGATAAATTCAGCAACTAGAGTATGACATTAAGAACACAAAATTGGTTCACATTGCGAAACAAATCTGTTTTACATCCATTTACTTAAACATAGTAATAAAGGGCTTGATAGTTGATTGCATACATTATTTTGCTTTCTCAAAGAAGGGTCGGAGTTTGAAAAGTTGTTCTACATTTCTACAGTCAACCATTATGCAGTAGGGCTATTAGGCTAATGGTGGTTATGTCTGTCGTGAGATTCGTTTTGTGTTTTACAGTGCCGTGAATGTCATTGAATGAATGTTTCTTCTGATAAGTAAAGCTTATTCAAGAGGTGCTTCACATTGCAGTTACATACACTCAACTTAAGATTACTAATTGATTAAATACAATCAACAGCAAAAGAAACGTCGCCACATTTTCAACAGTGTAAAAAGAAATACTGCTGCCGAAGAAAGTCGATTTGAGTGGGGTTTCTTTTATAGACAGGTACCCGCAATTTCATACATCAGAGAATAATACGTTTATGTTTATGTATCCGCAAGTACATTTGGGGTGTTGAAATCGCTCATTCAAAATGGATTTTGGCCATAATGTTTAACATTTAACTTAAACATTCACAAAATCTAGAAACTCAATTAATAATTGATGTTTCAACATTAATAACATTCTTGAACTTCAATTTGTTGACGCGTCTTCACTGTATGACGTCATAAAACGAGCCTAAAAAGGCCCCCTTTGACTCTCCCATCCTGCCTTTTTAAGGAGACGTGTTCCTCGGAAACATGAACAGAAAATATTTTTAAATTTCCAATTAGTTTAGTTGACGTCTGATAACATGGATAGACTGAGTGACTGGAGCAGAGTTGCACTATGTCACCTAATTTGTAATTATCTGTTCTTGTTTTTATAAACGCAGCTTTTAAAATATCGTTGTTTTGAAATCTTCTTAACCAGTTAGGATAAAAGAGGAAGGAGAGTGAGATATGGTTTTCTGCCTGGTTTTATGACATCCTACAGCAATGGTGCGTCATCGATTTGAAGTCCAAGAAGGTATTTTTTGCCGACAATATCTACTATGTACTACATAATGTCAATGAAATTTTACCTTAAATACATGTACCAAACAGTATGTCTGTAAAACATTAAGTATCAAACTCTCATGAATGACTTTACAAGATATGTCGACATCAGAGACATTCAAAATCGACTTTATCCGGTAGAAATATTTTGCGTTGAATTCCAAATTTCGTTTCTTATGCTCCTCGATGAAGGTGTCAATGTTGACCTTAAAGCTTATGTTGTAAAAGCAGTCCCAGTGATCCTCCGACGTATTCGGTGAGGTGAGTTGGTGTTTAACGCCGCTTTCAAGAGTATTTCGCTTATATCGCGGCTGCTAGTATTACGGCAGGGAGAAAGCCCGCAACGCCATGTGGCTATGCATTGCGGTGAAACCTACGAGCAACGGCTGGAACTAGCGAACCATGGGTGGTACTACGCTGACCGACGTATTCGACTTCCACTGTCACGTTTCAACAATTTAACTGGATGTTGTATCTTTTGCCGTCTAATTTTCTATCAAACTTTTGTTGATAATGCTTTTTTTCGAATTCATAATTTGTGCCTTGGGATCATGTCATCTTAGGGACAATTACTTTCTGTCCTTTTTCTCATT
This sequence comes from Gibbula magus, assembly GCA_936450465.1. Classification (NCBI taxonomy): domain Eukaryota; kingdom Metazoa; phylum Mollusca; class Gastropoda; order Trochida; family Trochidae; genus Gibbula; species Gibbula magus. The sequence goes on along the minus strand of OW388291.1, from coordinate 23,549,806 downwards.
CAGTTAAACTTTGACGTTTTTGTTGATGTAAGTCATTATTTGTAGGTACTGTTTTGCACATTGGTTCGGTTTAAATATAAATGCAATTGCAGATTTCCTGAAGATGAGCAAACAACATTATGTTCTTAATGTAATAATGTAAAATAAATGTATGTGCATTATCGTGCATCTTCTATTGATTGTTAATAAAAAAAAGTAGACCAAATCCGTTGATTGTAATCACGTGTTATCTTTATTGCCAAAATATCAATATAATATCAATTATATATTATATATCAGACATCAGGACTCTGAGTATAACACTCGTCACACTTTAAATCATCATAAGATGAAGTATAATATATTCAAACAATTTCCTTTAGAATCTGTTCACAACTGAATTCCCATGGTCAGTAACAACCAATAACAGCCAAAGTGTAAATCACAATTTGAAATTGATGAGCCCGCCCTGGTGCTGGTTGTTCTTCCCTTTCATGAAATTCAGACCCTTCATCTGGGTGGCTGTGGAGTCTGTGTTGCTGCCATCAGCATGAGCATGCCAGGTCCACCCTCCAGCATATCCATGTGTGTACAGGTAGTTGAACTGCTCTGTGATCGTCATTCCAGCTCCGCTCACCTGGTTGAACTCAGCCACCACCAAGGGCTTGTCAAGGTTGTAGTCGGCGAATGAGTGCTGGGAACAAAAGCATCAGGAAGAAAAAATAATCACTCTGAATCTCCGCAATATCCTTCGACTTGTCTAGGTTGTAGTCTGCGAATGAGTTCGTTGAACAAAAACATCAAGAACAAAATAATTATTCTGAATATCGACAATAACAGTTGAGTTGTCCAAGTTGTTGTCTGCAAAGGAGTACTGGGAATAAAACATCAAGAACAAAATCAATTATTTTGATTATCCACAATGATTTTTTGGTTGTCCAGGTTATTGTATGCGAATGAGTTATTTTAGAGAAAAGGTTCAAATACTCCTCATTTCATTGTAAACGAAAACAAAAGTTTTAAAGACACCTGAAGCTATCCAAAAATCACACTTCAGTACTTTGGTAATGCAAATGTATACTTTAAATTAGTGCTGTTCAAGTAACAAATGTGTTACACAAGTCATTATGTACGGATGGACGAACATGTTGATGCTCGGATTTATGATTTTTTTAAAGCCAATGTAAATATGGTTCCTTTGCTAGTCTTGGCGTTATGCATTATAGTTTGAATCAGAGAATAATGGATCACTTTTATACACTGACCTTTATTGACAATGGTTTGTTTGTGTTCAACATCCATTTGATCATACACTTTAACTTAATCTTATCTTAATTTTAATAAGAATAGTAATAAACGAAGATTTATCACCAAATTGATAGAATACTGAAAGTGACATTCAGTGTCTTTCATAAAATATATTGTTGCTTTCATACGTGCTGAAATACTACACATACTGATTAAAGTTCACATAGTTTCAATCAATTTAGCCCAATCGCTAAATGAATACTGGTTACTTGTTTTCAATGAAAATCGAGCAACAGCCTTATACATGTGCAACAGTCGACACCCCACGTCCGATGTACAATCACAATAGTTAACCTAACCTATTTAATATTATCAGCCGAAGTCTGTACCTAACTTAATCAAATAAGTTTCCAAAATGACGTTTGACTAATTGATGAGGCAGCTGCGGCACAGTGTCTGATTTTTTAAAAATTGCGACGTTCACTTTTATATTATCTTGCACAAAATGGACTAGCATTAAACGGGTAATTTGCACCAACAGTCAGTATTTTTCGACCAAATAACACCACTTATAACGTTAGCCATACAATGCGAATTCCAGTAAGACAGACTCACCTTGAAAGGAGCAAATTCATCATATTTTCCCTGCCATGCGTAGCTATGTGAAGAGTAGAAAGTCAGGGTTCCCTTTAAAAAGAAATCAGTTATGTAATCCATTGTGGTTAATTATAAGGTACACTTCGTTTGATATATTGTCCATTTCTATGAGGATATTATATGTCTAAGATATTTAGCTTCAAAGAGAGCTTATTTTACTAACAGCCCGGATAGAAATTGCCATTTTGAAATTTAATGGTAAATGAAGTTTTTTTTCAAATATTTGAAAATATTATTTTCTTTCGCATTTCCATATACATAGTGTTAATAGCTTTCTCTTAAATAACATCCTGACATAAAGCAAACAATAACGAAATATTTGAATTCAATTTGATTTACTACAAAATTTTAAAATGGTAGATAACTCCGCTGTTATCATAACCCCTTCAATTTAAAACATGATCATGTGGTGTCAAAATCCCGTGGACAATCGTCAGGTAGGGAACATGATATCACCAGTGGCATATATATACAAAATACAATCGACGGCAAGGAATAGGCAAGCTAATTATTTTACTAAGGTTTGAATTGTTGTTTGGACACGTTTTTCAAAATGTCAACGCTAGATTTTTGCAATCATTATATAGTTTATATATGTTGTAGTGAGCTTATATTCCATACTTGAATGACATCGGTGAAGAAATAAAGATTTTAGATACATATATCCGCTTTTGACATTAAAGACTATCTTAAATATCGTAAAAGCCTTAAGCTTGGGCCTTTAATAACCGCTTGGCCTGTATTAAGCACTGGTTTTACGAGTTTAAGAACGCGTATTAGGAGATATACGTTGCATTAGATATGGTGGCGATCTACATATCATTGCATTAATATCGGCACAGTTTTCATTTTGAAGCACCACAAAGAGGGCAATAATTTAAAACTATCCACATTACAGAATAATCAACCTTCAGTATCCAAATCCAAATGTTATTGAATGGCCAAGCAACCCCGCTTATCGCAAAACAAAGTATTTTCAATTAAATCTCTAATCAACAGGACATACCAGATGTTTGCCTCCAGCTTTTCTGAGACAGGAGTCTTGGTAGAGATTATGGCCACCCCAATGGTCAACGTTAGAACGAGCATTCCAAGATCCAGCTGTTACCAAGGCTTTTGGATCGGTCCTTCGAATTGCATCTACTTGCCAGTTGATGAACCTGCAGAATAATGATATTTATCAATGGGTGCCCATCGTGGAAAATGATTTGGATGATACCGAAAACATCATCATATGGTATTTATGAGTACCCAAGAAAATGTAAAGTCCAATAAGAAATTAGTAATTGAATTTTACTCCATCGAATAACCACATTAACAAGGTGTGACAAAGCAATAATCACATTGTAACATTTTGTGACCATGAAGTTACTGTTCGTGATCACTTACTGCTCATAGAAAATCGTAGTGTTTTTCTCTCATTCAGTAAATTGTATCATATACATAACGATTTTGCCGTGAATAAAATGATGAGATCCTAAAAATCAGGGCCCATATTTTCGAAGCTGTCTTAGTGCTAAGATAGTTGTAAGTCAATGTTTATGTATGGTACTTACGACTATCTTAGGGCTAAGATAGCTTTGAAAATATGGGTCCTGAGTAGTAAGTATTACAACAAAAAGGGATAATACATTACTGTTGCAATGAACAGCTTTAAACATTTTATGTTTCTATCCCTCCTTAGTGTGATGGAAATAGAAACAATGACACTTCAGACTGATATATATGATAAGGACATATTTAGCATGTGTCGGTTATAAGTAGGATAAGACAAGGTATAGTTACATTTTATGGAACCTGAGTACCTTTTAGCTAGTGGAATACCCGCCTTCCAGGACCGTTGACAATCCGAATTCCTGCTTATTATTTTGACTAATTCTGGCTTGTCATGCTTAACTATAGTGTTACAACTTCACCTTAAGAATTCTTGAGGTGTGTATTTCTTGCCAGCCCAGCCAGCTCCAGAATTGTGCAGGAATTTCGAGTTTAAACAGGGGTCAGAGTTCGTGACATCTGGTTCAATCTCTCCCTCCATCTCATTGATGATGTCCCATCCTCCCATAGCGGGCTCATCCTTCACTGCCTTAACCCAGGGGATGAGAGCTTTGTCGATATACGATTGCAGCTTCCCTGTATCCTGTTATTTAACAAGGGCAATACTGAGTAAAAACCTCATTCTTAACCTTCTAAAAATGGTTAATATTCAACCACCAACATGACTACCAGTTAAACATGTTAAACAGATTAATAAAATGTACTCACAAGACCGGTAGGAACACATTTAGGACTCAAAAAACAAAGACAACACCTTCATTCAAGACTCACATTTATAACTACTTTGGAAGCGCTAATGAGTAACCAAGACGAACATTATTAGTGAAACATGAAAATATTCCCAGATTTCATATGAAGGATATGCAATGTAGCATATGTAGGGTCAAGTTTATCATCTTGTAAACAGCATATGCAATGAGAAAAAAGATCATTAAGAAACGAGTTACGATATTAACTTTATTATTCCTCATTTGTACCAGGTCCTTACTTCACTTCTTATCACACCTGCTAGTATTAATTAATGAGGAAGTCCCTCAATATACTACTATGGTTAAGAGTTTTCTTTTATCCGAAGGTAGTGCATTATCCAAGCCTCGTTGAGCTACCTGCAATTCAGGGAATGGACAAAACCGTTTATCCAGACCATAACAATGATATATTTGGAATCACGCTACCTGCATATAAACTGAAGCACAAAAGAAACGTCACCCCTCAGTTGTTTTTATCATATGTATAGATTTCAACGTCAAATTTCTCGATTTTTCGACGTCGTATTCAAAAACTGAATAAGGAAAAAAGTCCAAATCAGTCAAAGAATTCTTCTATGTGTTTATAAAAAAAAAACATTTAAAAATTCAAATTTAAAATTCCAAAAAAATGTTGATAAAGCACAACTGTTCATCGACATATAACACATAATCTATGTGAAAATCTATAAATTTGCCTCGTCCTTCACACATTTACAACATTTTAAATATGGTAGGGGTCATGTTGGTGTAAATTTCATTTCTTATAACGTGACTAGTTTCAAAATTGATATTAAAATAAAGAAATAAAGCAGTTACTTATCAAGTCATGAAAACTACTGCCAAAAGGTGTTATTGCATCGTGCTATAATCAAATGCATCTCATATCATTAGAATATTGAATAAATCGTGACCTGATGTGTGACGTTTCTTTTGTGCTTCAGTTTAGTACTTATACGTTCGTTTGTTTGTGGAGGTCTTCGTTGGATTCGTACTTACTTACTTACTCAGAATTAGGGACCCAATGACTGTGCCAACTGCTTATCCAATATACAGCATTAATCCGTGAGAATTATGTGACTTTACAACTATTCGATGATTAGTGAATTAGTTATAGCATAACTTCTTGTCACTATCACCAAAGGACAAGGTTTTAGTACAATTATTGCTGGAGATTGGTGCCGAACTCTGAAGGAGTTGGTTCGAATTACATATTAGACTCGTCCAGAAACAAATACACGAATTTGTACTATTGTAGATTATGTTATACCACATTTGACAATGTTACAAGTGTTCACTTTCTAAATGACACAATGCATAGTTTTATCCTCCTGAGATATAAGTGTGTCTACCTTAATCAATCCATCCAGACGATAATGCGCATTTTGAGCAAGAGCTCCGTTCCAGAGACAGAAGAAGATGAGGATGTCGTACTGCTGGGCCTTGTGCAGATACTTCTTGATGTCGCTGATGAACGTGCCCTTTTGATCAAGTCCAGTCACGTGACCCGAGGAATCAAAATGAGGAGTAACAGCGCCCTCTATGTGGACCCACACACCTTGAAAAGCAAAATAACCTTGGTAATATTTCTGATACCAGCACATGTCCACAATTCACGTTTCACAAGCAGTTTCAGCCCGACTTCCCGTATTTCGTTGTATGTGACGTCATAAAACATATGTGACGTCAATGTAGCCGGCCGTCGCATAAGAAGTGGCACATTTTATGGTTATTGTACGAGGTAGAATAAAACGGTTTGTAAAGTGTGACATTTAGGACAATGGTGCTAATATCTGTATAACTCTCGCTCTCGCTCGGGTAATACAAACGTTCGCACTCGTTTCATATGACACGCTGCCTCGGATTATAAGATATATGTATGTGCATAGATAAGTCAAGCCATCTATCCGATTATATACAGAATTATACTAAGTAAATGATTTTATAACAGTTTGTTAAACGAAGATAACCCGTTTAAGAGGAATTCAAGGGGTTTGATGTGTGGAAAGAACCAAGCTAGTGAATATTGAATGGGCTATGATCAAAGTTACGAGCATTAGGTTAAGCATAAGGGCCCTGGATCCCGTTCAACAAAACAGAGCTAAAATTATTGAAGCCCATTCTTTAAAAACATGTTACAACTGATTGTGGCTTTACAATCAATCGTAAGTGTTTTGAGGAACGGCATAATCTATATTTGTCACAATCAATGTTATGGAAAAGATCCACGTTTAGATTTTGGAGGCTCAACCCCTTGATCAAACATGTGGGTTGCTTTTTAATAAATATATTTATCAATGATTTTGTAATTATTCATGACGTCTTAATAAAGTGAAATCAATTTAGTTTTTCATAAATAATATTGATTAGATTAGTAAGCTATTATCATTGACATTTATAATAAATTGGAAGCAGACTTACGGATAGAATTTCCACCATTGTCGTAGACCATTTTCAAATACTTCTCGAATTCTACGTGTCTATACTCGTAGTTGTTGTCACCGAAATCGTAGCCATAGGCAATCCATGCCTGATTCACACCGGACAAAAACACCTTCTGACCATCTTTCTCAAAGTGAGTGCCTTTGACAGCAAGACGTTCACACTTCCCTGAAACATCACATAGTGGCAGAGTTAATGTAGGTTCTTCTTGTGCTCATGGTTCTGGGTGAATGTGGCAGAACTCCACTGCAGTATCGCTACATGAGTAGAGCAGTCAGCTTCTGGTGCAGTCTTATGCATATGGAAAGTAACAGACATCAACATCGAGTTTATCCCACCCTCCTTAGATGACAATGATAAGCTCAAGACCTCAGATGACAGTGAGAAGATGTCATGGGCTGGTAACATTCAGACTCTACTATTTCATTATAGATATCGATACGTGTAGTTAAGTCAGGAGATTTGTGAAACCAAGACATTTTTTTAGAAATATTAAACGAAGATTACTAGACGTCTGACCCAGTACTAGTGCTTAAATATTTCAGAATCATTTAAATGCAACAATTACTCACAGAATAATTCGCTACTGAATGGTGAAAAATATCTGATTTCATCCCAAATCCCAAATCCCATTATATGTTATTAAGCATAACAAAATCTAGGTATCCTTATTTTAAAGTAACCATAGGAACGAATGCCACTCAAATAGCCTTCTGGAAGAAAGACTGGATTCGAATTATACAATGGACTCATTCACATAATACCAAAATCGTACTTTTGCAAATTGTGTAAACCCAAACATGGCAAAGTTAAACGTGTTCATATTATGGCATCCTGTAGTTTACTAATAACAAGTTCTTGCATTTAAGAAGGATTGTTTACAGCTGCATTCCGAAAAGTGTGTCCATCTACTTTTAAAGAAATGTAATGATGTGTTTACTGTTTAATTAGCAGACAGTTGAATGTGACATAACACAATCTAATGCTACACCTCAAGGTAAACAGAAACCGCTTTGGCAGCTCTTTGAGGGAACTAAGGGTAATATTTTCAAAAACGAAAGTTTTTATTTTCTTCTGTAAAATACCCAGTAAGCGATCAACTAGGGCAAACAGTCCTTTAATCTTAATTTAATGAAATTTGAATTTTGAATGATTCTTCATTATTGCACTTCATGTAATTATATTGACGTCAGGATGAGAGACAATTTAGATGATATTTACTCTGAGATACGCCACTAGGTGAACAAATATTCGGGATACAGCTGTATATAATAAATATCAATGGATGTGTATGTCAGTCACTGAATAACCATGACATAAATTGCTGCTACAACTAAACTCTTTTTAAACTTATCTCAGGTCGCAAATTGAATTAAGTATATCTTACGGTAAATCAAACACAAACATCTGTTGTGTCCGACCTTAACATGTTCGTTATCTAGAACGCATGTACAGCCTAGAAGTGTTGCAATCGTATTAAAGGGGCAGTAGAACGTGTTTTTCGCTCCAATAAGTCTTTATGAATACGATGAAATGTATTTGAAGAATAATGTCACCAACAGTATTACACCCTTCTCTTTTCGAAGTATCACGTTTAAAAATGAATGTACATGTACATGGTTCGGTAAAGGCATGGGAATCGTTTCTGTAATTCGAAATAATAAAAGGTGTTCACATTAAAATGGCCGCCATGCCATTTTTTGCAGTATATGCAACACAACTATTACCACTACGGATAATTGGTTTGTGTAATAAGATGTTTTATCCTCTTAGAAATGGGAAATTTGCAAACAACTTTCTACAGCCTCTTTAAGAAAGGTGCATCCAATCAAACTAATGCACTGGAAGAGACTTACCTAGTGATACGGCAGCACAAACAAACACCAGATAAAATATATTCTGAAAGTTAAAATGCACATTACATATATACAAGTTGGCTTTAAATAGTTTTATTCATGATGTCTTCTTCAGGACAAGGTTCGTTTTCATTATCTTTCCCAGGCCAAAAGAGAAACTAAATGCTATCCATTTTGAATGTTGAATGAATCAGATGCTAATGTTATCAATACACATTGTGTCTTAAGTATTGTTTTGATTTAATAACAGATACATGGAAATAATCTGTTTCATTGAATTTGTGAAAGGCAGTAGTTTTTGTCATTTTGTCGTCCCCTGTAAATAATAGAAGATACTTAAGATGCTCTCAAATCCTAGGTGTACATGTAGCATGTCAAAACAGAAACACATGTATTTATCATAGGTTGCTCAGCAATTTCGATAATTCTTTGTTGCTTCAGAATAAAGTTGCTGAATAAGAAAACTCATTAAATTATGACATTGATCCAACATTCTAAGTGAAGTGAAATCGAAATTATCTAGTGACAATATTAGCACTTTCAAATATTGATTTCATTGAACTTATGGATTTGATTGAACGAGGTGAGGTGAGGTGAGGTGAGGTGAGTTGGGGTTTAACGCCGCTTTCAAGAGTATTTCACTTATATCGCGGCTGCTAGTCTTATGGCAGGGAGAAAGCCCGCAACGCCATGTGGATATGCATTGCGGTGAAACCTGCATCGGCTGGAACTAGCGAACCATGGGTGGTACTGCACTGAAATTCAGTGTAGCATTGCACCCAAATCTGACTGCGTGTAGAACAGTTCTCTACTGCAGACAAAGTTGCCGTGCCCCTGGCGGGATTCGAACCCCGGACCTCTTGATCCGAAGCCGAACGCGCTAACCACTACGCTATAACGCCCACTTGATTGAAAGAAAATGGACATTTGAGTTCCATCTTAAACATTTATCATTTTTCATAGTTCGTTATAAGGCCATGATTATTTCAGATTAACAAATTCAATTAACATTTTAAAATTGGATATAAAATGTATGTGGTCAGTTGCATTTTTCTATGTGGTATTTATATATCGTACTTTGCTGCCACAACCGAAAACTAGTATATGTGAGGAAATAAACTCATCATGATAACTATTTATGTTCTTGATTTTTTGATCATTGTGAAAATTGTATTCTGTCAGAAATATAACATGCTTATATTTGGGATAACACTACCTTCAATAGTACAAATTTTTGTACATTTTCGGGCCGAGTCCCTTGCGGGATTCGAACCCATACCCTCAGAGTAAGGCAACTTTTGCAAGCACTGACAGTACCAACAATTAACCACAGCTTACCACCGGCCTTGTCGAGGTCGTGTGGTAAGCTGTTTGTACGGTGAGTGTTGGCGATAGTTGCCTTATCGCAATATAAGCATGTTGTTCACTATCTTAATGGCATGTATTTCGCATGTGTCTGTCTGTCAATGTTAACGGCAATTAATAGTACACCAAATAAACATTAATTGTAAAACAGTAGTAATGTATATGTAATGTAAATTATAAATAGCTTTTATAACAAAGTTAGATCCAAGGCATATCTTTAATTTTACACTGAAAAGTTTCGAAAGTGCATTGTCAGTCAACTTTCTGGGAAAGAGATTATAAATAGTTAGGTCATATACCCTTAATATAAATTGTCATAAAGTACTGCAAATCATTAAATGATTTCACTACCTACCATTTTGGAATCGTCTTTCGAGATGAATAAGGAATCTATATGTTTGAAATAAATACGCCAATGATAACCACAGTCGTGACTTGCGTTTAAGATAACGATTGCATTTTTTTAAACTTAGAACATATCTGTTCTAACATATGTCTTGATATTTGTCCTTCACAAGTTGGAACCATCTGGTGCCTCCCATCTGATGTTCCATATTCTAGACAGACTACGAGTACATAGTGTCTGATCACGAGTGTTTGAATGACCGAATTGCAGTATGTTATCGTCTAGTGATAGTTGTGTTGCATGACAAGTTGAAATGAAACAATTCGTTCATGGACAATGTTGAAGCACGTGATTTTGATATAACAAAGATTCCGTTGCATATATACTCACGTGCGAAAGAAACGTCCCCACATTTTTAAAGTGTAAAAAAACTGGAATTTGCTGTGGGGGAAAGTAGATTTTGAATGTATTTGATAAACACATGTTTTGGAGAAAAGTACTCACAATATATAAATCAGAATATGATACTTTTATTTTTATTTCTTTTCAAACACACTTGGGCTGTATTATACGGTCACTCGGGCTCATCAGGACAGTCAATCTGGAGTTAATCTATTTCTAATTGTGCGGAATTGTACGGAAATACCTGACTTAAGTTTATACAATGTAGGCTTAGCCACACGGACTTACATTTTGCAACTAATTATACTAGCCATTAACATTGGATGGGAGAGATGAATCTGTCTTCTTTACCATCAGTGAGAACGGATCTTGAACAGGGCGCGTGTATTGTCGTTATCTCCTTTTTCATAAGCACAAACACTTCCTCTGGAGTGAATTCTGCAAACTCTGTCAGGTGGTTCTCAGCAGACAAGCCCGGTGAACTGTCCAAAGAACATGAAATCCTCTCTGCTCACTGTTACGTTGTATCTTGTCATGGAAGAAGGTAGGGAAGGACTCTGCCAGCTGTTCTGCATCTCCATTGAATGAGAGAGATGCATCTGTCTTCTTGCTTCATGTGTGATCTACGGCTCGTTCTCACAAGTGATGTGACACTGTTCCTAGCTGTGACATACATCTGGCGATGTATCTCCAAATGTGTTTTCATCCATAGTCTCTCTGCTTGCCTCATGTTGCATTTGGCGACAGTCATTTCCTTTGAGAAAGTCGTGTTGTTGTGTTGTTTCTACATGGAATATTTTCATTGCGTAGGGGTGCATGCTGAATTCTGAGAGAACTGGTTTACATTAAAGCTGGCTGTTCACAATCAGATGGAGTATGAATGTTGATATCTGATGTCAGTAGATCTTGTCTGAAGGCATGAAGATCCATGTCACGCAGCTTTCTGCACTGAACTGTCTTGATCAGGACTGGAGGGCGTGTGGTGTCAAGATGAATGGAAATCATACAATGGTCAGAACACTGTAAGTCTTTCACTTCTGTGTCAAGCACACAGTTATCATACCCAGTCGATCACATTTTCGCTCTTATGGGTAGGGGCAGGGATTAGTTGAATGCAGCTCTAAACCTCAAACAGTTTCCTCAATGACTTCACATATGTGCTTTCTTGTTCATTTTAGTGGAAGTTAAAGTCGCCTGCTATGATCAGGCGTCCTTTCTTCTGTCATGTGTTTGCCAGGAAGACCGAGAACTCCTCCATTCTACCATTCTAGCCCCATTCTACCACCGAATCGCATTTCAAAATGTCCTGCGTCACCAACAACCCTAAATGAGCTCGCTAACTCCCTTGTTGATGAATTAATAAGGTTCTAAATCAACTGTTTCAGAACCATTCCTTAGGTTTTCGAGACGTTCTTAAGCCTTAGTAATGCTTGAAGTGGGCCTACACGCCAAAGAAGTTGATTTCAATCAGGTTTCAGATGATTAAAACAAATTGCGATTTTGAGGCAACTCCAAAGACTTATGTACATTTCTAATTAAAAACATTAGAATGCTTATTTTTGGTTCATTATTTTTTGTATCGCAATTACGTTCATCAGAATATTATTCCTAATCTTGTTTTCATGACACACATGTTCAACATATTGATGAAAATCCAATGGTCCTTAACTTCGTTGCTCAGTATATATGGATATTAGGGAAAACATGGAATTCAAGTACATCCATAATAATGAGATTCTTCCTTTTCTTTGCACACCGAGAATGATTTTCAATACAAAAGATTAACCACTTAAAATTTATTATGAAATTGTTTTTAACAAAGAAACTCCACTTAAAAAATCGATACGTCTGAGCATTTTCAATTTAATTTAAGTGATCAACAAACATTGATGAATTGCGCAATGCATTGAGACATTTGTAACCATCTATTATGACTAAGTTCGTTGGTGGAATAACGTTCAGTATTGCATATAAATCTACTGCTTGATGGGGTGGTGAATGTTGAATTTTATATACAAGGTTAGTATCACATTTATAGTAGTTATATAATATATATATTTTAGTATTTTTTTTACATTATGTGAAATGAACTTGATATTGAAATATGTTCTGAAATACAGTTTGTTCTTGAAACGTTTAGTCATATCTTACTTTCGTAATTTCATTCAGTTATGAAGCTGCAGCATTGAAATAAATACAATGATGATATGTACATTACAGCTTTTTCTCGATATAAGTTACAAGATCGTTATCAAACAAAGTAATTCAATACCGTATTCGCCGTAATAGAAGCCCTGGGCGTTTAAAAAATTGGAAAAAGGGGGCGTTTATTAAAATGACTTTAAAAAATCATAAAAAGGGGGCGTTTGTTAAAAAAATGTATGTTGATGTCCAAAAGAAAAAGAAACATCGATTTTATTTCAGAGTTTTAATCAAAATAAATGCACCAAATAAATGAAAAGAAGAGTTAAATATCTCAGTTTATTATTTGTATCTAATTTCAATCAGTACTGATACACAATTTGCAATGGCAATTGAAACTAATTAAAACTCACGAAGATACATTGAGTAATTGAATCCGCCATCTTGTCAGGTCATTACTGAACGATTATGTAAACACTATTCCCGGGTCATCATATTCTTTATTTATATCACATTGACTGCTACACGTGAACACAATAACGTTCATGACAAATTTGCGGTCAGTGTGCTAGTGTCATCTGTAGTTGTGGGAAATCTTCCAAGAGAGTTGAGCAAGACATTTTCCTGTTTCTTAAAACATGGCGGTTGCATAACATGTGTAGTGACTGATCGTTACAGACATTCGACAGTCGCCGGGGGACTGGAAATACCATGTACCTTACACTTTACTGGACATAAGAGATTGTTAGCAAGATTGAAAACTCTTCTTCAATGAAACATCAGTAAGATAAATCGATACAAAAGAGGGGCGTTTATAAGGGGTCATTTTCCGCGAGTCAAAAATGGCTTAGGGGGGCGTTTATTGAGAGAGGGCGTTTATTAGGATGAATACGGTAATACACTTTTTGATTGTCTCATTATTATTTTTTATCACTCTGGTTGTGATGGGAATATCTCTCATATTTTACAACAGTTACATTTATATTATTGCAACAGGCATTATTTTCAGGTTATTGGAGTTATCTCTAAGTGAAACGTGCTTAATTATGTTGTGTTTGGTCTTTGAGTTCTGATGAACCTAAAAGATGGTTCACTAATTTGTACATGTTATGGGGTTTTATTTCGTGGCCAATACACTCTTTGTAACATGTACAACAGTAAGCTTATTTGCTTGAAATACGTTTTCATCGACCATTAATGTAAGATTAATATACATGCACAGTCCCAGGTTTTGTTGATTATCCCTGCTTCTCAGTGATGATTCCAACAAACTCGAAACAGGATGGGCTCATCTGGAGTTTCACTTTACTTCTTACTTTTATACTAAAATGACAATGGTATTTTATTCAGTGTTAATCCATATTCTTTGATTGAAACTATAATGCACAGAATCCTTTTGAAATAAAAGTTAACAATTTCTAATCCTCAATATTGCAAAAGCTAAAACGGCGAGGAAGAAACAACTTCCTAATGATAAACACATATGAATACATGAAGTTTATCTCATGATGAGTCAGTGAGTTGGGGTTTAACGCCGATATCGCGGCTGCTAGTATTATGGCAGGGAGAAAGCCCGCAACGCCATGTGGCTATGCACTGCGGTGAAACCTGCGAGCAGCGGCTGAAACTAGCGAACCTTGGGTGGTACTACCCTGAAATTCAATGTAGCATTGCACCCAAGCCTTACTGCGTGTGGAACAGTTCTCTACTGCAGACAAAGTGGCCGTGCCCCTGGCGAGATTCGAAACCCAGACCTCTTGATCCGAAACCGAACGCGCTAACCACTGCGCTATCCCGTCCCTATCTCATGATAATATGTTTAAAAAGTGATCAATGATCATACATCATGATACGATAATTAGATGTCTATCGGCTTTGTTAATTCTTGAACAGACGAATAAATAATGAAAATGGATACATTTATTGAATTGCAAAACGTGTCAAATATAAGTTCTTAGTTCTTAGTACAAAATAAATATAGGAAATGTAGATGTTTCGTTTGTACAAATATCTCACTCATATTTTGAAATATCACACTGTCACCATGGTTGCAAAGTTGAATGTTAAGTCTATATGTCATGTTATATACTGTTGTTACAGTTGACGAATTAAGTTATTAATCAATTTATCTTTCCTTCTTGTTAACGGATTATTTGGTTTCTTTTAGAATATTATGATAAGGCACAACACACATTGATGTCTGTTCCTTTAAAGGGACAGTAGCACGTTTTTTGCCAATTTTATTTTTAACAATTTCCCATTTATAATGATAGTTGATGTCATTTATATTTACTTTAGAGTGTAAAATATCTTATTACACAAACCATTTTACACGGCCATTTTATTGTGAACAATTTGAATGACAAACATGATTCCCATAGCTTTACGGAACCACGTAGAATCATTTTTAACTTGATTATCCGAAGAGAGAAGGGTGTTTTACTATTGGTGACATTATTTTCCAAATACATTTCATCAACTTATTTCAGCGAAAAAACGTGCTACTGCCCCTTTAATGTTTTAGTATAACTCTCTTTGTTTGATAAGCAACCATACACTGATGAACAGAGAATATGACACTATTAACATGTTCACTGCCTCCTAGCATTCGATGTTCATATGTTCATGTAATCGTACTGTCATATTAAATTATTGTGCCAGTAATTGCTTGCAAAACGTTGTGATTTCATCAGTATTGTGACGTCAGCTTTTCATTTGATTTACAAGGAAATACCATTGTTACCTGCGTTTGATGCATTCTGAGGTTATTAGTGTAGCATGTTATACTATTAGGATTTTTATTTCAGTGATAACTACAAGGTAGATATAGTTTTAAGATACCGTGTGTTCCTCACAAAAGTGACAGCTTCTGTAGATTTCGGTTTTAATTATAATATGTTTATATACTTGTGTGCTTTTAATGATAGACTGGGTTCAAGTTCACTTAGATTATCAAACTCATGCGAACTTGATCATCTATAAGTGTTTTAAAATGAATTTAAGATGACAAAATCTTACAAGGTGGGTTGAAATAAGTCTTAATGACTTGTTCGCCAATCACATTTCTATTTGAAAAGACAATATTTTAAAATCAAATCTTACAAATGCTTGTTTTACAGATATGAACAGAAATAACCATGAATGGTGTTAGGAATACAATTGCTGTCGTCTTCATGATATGTCACAACATGGATTCATTTGGTAAAACAGGTACGTGCCATACTTGAAATAATTAAGTTGCATGTAAACGCATATTGTAAAATTAGGTGAACTGGAAACAAGACATAAACATACACATTTCAAATGGTATAATTTATCTATTTCTGCTGCTTCTTTATTTGAATTCAAAATAATTAGATATATTTGTTGGTCTTTCAATGTTAAACGAATTTAATTGTAACATGACTATTTTGATTAGTTGCCATAGAATCACCCTCACCTGAGTGCATGATGAATATGGTGAACATGACGTCAGTATTCAACAAGCATGTAGTCATAGTGCATGATGACAGAAATGGTGAGTTACAGAATCACGACAAACACGAGTTTCACAAACGATTAAAACAATGAAGGACATTCCTTCCTAAGATTAGACTATACATCTATTGAATAGTTGGAATAATTATCCCCACGAAATTGTCGGGGATATTAAAATGACCTCCATACGTCCGTCCGTCCGTGTCTCCGGGTTTCATTTACGAACAAGAACTCAATGACTGTAAGCATAACTCAATAAAACTGTGTTGTGGTGTATACAGTATGTGGTGCAGTCATCATGTGTAGATGTGCCTTTTGAGGTTTCCAACTACTTGGAATTTTGTTTTTAAACATTTCCATGGAAACAAAGCTTAACATTTTGTTTTTGAACCAGAAATCAACAACTGTAAAGCTCAGTGCAATGAAACATGGTATGTGATGCAGTCATCATGGGTAGATGAAGTTTTTTCCCACCTTTTAAGGACTTTGAGGTTTAGCCATTTCAAAGAAAACCATCATCTGGATTCCAGAGCAAAACTAAAAATGCGTTTTCCAAAAAATTTCGGTTCCATATCAGATGAAAACTGTTCGGCAGAGACTAATACATCTTAGAACGTATATACTCGATCTTGTGTAGCATCAATTTGTTACTTATGAGTTATTTATGATTTACAAATGGATGAAACTCCATGATGATTCTTCAGTATATTTTAAACTGTTCACACTTGGCGGGGGATATAGTAGACTCTCACTGCTTGTGATCCTTAGGCAGTGGTTTGTCATTGTTTCCCATCTGAACAAACTTAATCAATATTTGGTCTAATTCATTCACATCACTGTTTCTCTGAAGACCTAGCTGGTTACCGATGAAAAGAAAAAGATGTGCTAAACAACATTTCTTTATTTAACAGTTGATTTTGCCTCTGGGATAAGAAAACTTTTTGATGGACATAAACTGATGATGTTTTCCTACCATCAAGTATACACGGTTCTCGTCCCTGTGATGGAGAATCTCATGAAACACGCCAGTTTGGAGCAGATGCGTGACCAGCTACAGTTCCTGGTAGTCTGTGAACTCATGTATGTGAAGCAGCTATTTAAAGAGGTAACGTTTTCGGAACATTAAACAATGTTTAACGAAATAAAGTGTTAAGGATATTAAAACACACGGACGTTGTTCATAATACAAGTATTTATGAAAAATTATGTCCAAAATGTGGAGGAATAACGTTATAAGTTACATTGGCTCCCAGTGTTTTACAAAGAGATTTGGACGTGGCAAAGTAAATATTAAACTCATTCGCAATAAATATTAAGCAGAACTAACAAAGGTCTAAATATGCATCCAACCGTAAAGTCATGTTTCCTGTACATCTTATCAAAATTAGCTGTTGCTTAAATTAGTCTAGAAATATGGTATGTAATCCCAATAATTAACATTCTTTAAAGTTATGTTCTTAATACATTTTCAGATAGAACATTTGGACAATAAATTTGGACAGGGCTCATTGCTTCGTCACTTTTCAACATGGATGATTGTTTCACCTGATGATCCTCTCCCCACCAACACAATATTAGACAACGTTTTATGGATGAATGGCTATGAGACACGACAACATTCATCACCTGTTGATATCAAATATTTGAAGGAACAACTTCTGCAGGTATAATTTAATTTATATATATGAATGAGTTGATTTTCACGTAAAGTAAGGTTATTAAAGGGTACAAGATGTATGGAAGCTTGAACTAAATAACAACATAGCAATTGTTTATCAAACAGGTTCAATTCATCTTCAGGGGGGATCTTATTTTCTCCCTTTAATGTTTCATTTTGCCATATATTTTGCATACGCAACAGTCTCGTTTGCATAACCGTGGACCTAGTTGAGATGAAGATAAACAACATAACAAGGTTATTTATATATTGAGAGTGCTTGAGATGCTGGTCTTTTGATAAGAACATAAATACATGTTATTCCCAATATGACACATCCTCATTCATTCATGATATCTATGGTTGAAGTAGAATATAACAAAATATAACATTTTCTCAGATTACAGGAATGTACACCCTGCTGTGGATGCCAGGACATCGAGAATGGTCCAAGGTCAAGCTTTGTGATTTGAACCAAAATTCATTACATAAACATCCATTTCCTAATAAGGGACGAGGTCTTAATGGTAGAACGATTGTTCTATCCACTTTAGAGGTTGGTCTGCTTTGTCATTCACTAGAAGCCTTTGGTTCTAACTTTCACTTCCAATTTATACATTACCATTTTACAAGTTAATATGTATTGATAGTCTTGTTTCGAATATTTCATCTGTATAATAATTTTATATAGTGATTGTACGTCGTTACTAATATAAAGTAATAATGTAGGACATCTTTATGGCAACCTTTAGGCAAACATGTGGAATTTTAAAGAAATTCATCCATGAAATTTCTTTTTATGTTTTTTGTCAATTTGCAATTTATATGGTTGGTCGTGATGGCGTACTTGATGATACTCATCAATTTTTTTTCGAATGTAAAGGAAACACTCTATTGTAATCAGTTGTGAACAAATAAGTTTGATGTTCTTTAGTGGACAGTATATGCAATCCGCGAAGTTGTTGATGGGAAGATCCATTATAAAGGCGTCGGTTTTGACATTGTTGATAATCTGAAGAAGAAATTCAACTTCAGGTAAACATTAAACTCTCTCATGTTTACTTTTCCTAGATATTGGATGTCATCATGCATTTCTTTCACTTTTCATTTCTATCCTATTTAAAATGTTACACGAACTAAGTGCTCAGACGTGGTACGATATAAACTGATGTGTTATTTCAAATGTTTCAAATTTATTACCAATGTGATTTCAAATGGCAAGCATTTACAGACGCATTCATAATTGTTCATTATTAGTTACATCACGGTTGAACCAGTGGACAAATTATGGGGACAAGACCATGAGGACGGGACTTTCACTGGTGTGCTGGGAATGTTACAGAGAAAGGTTTGGCGTAGAAGTTCATCACCTGAACATGAATATAGTTTTAACAAGTTTAGAAGCGAGCAAAGCTCACATACCCCCGCTTCCCGCTTAGGTCAAAGAAGTTTCAAATAAGCAAATTATAAATCTGTGGCTATCGATTAACATAACAATACAGTTTGATGAAGTGGATCACATAGCTTCAGATGTTTCTACATAACATTGGAAGATGTAAGCTATATAATTAAGGTCCAGTTGTCAAAAGGCACATCTAGGGATCATGGTTGACATGTGTTTCAAGATTGGTGGTGCTTTAAAATGTAGTACAGGAGATATGCTTAGGACAAACTGACCTCTACATAGTCACTGTTGAAGTCATGTTTCCATAGCAATCATCCAAAAATAGCATTTGCATATTAGTCTTACCCTCAAAAGACACATCTTGGGATCATGGTTAACCTCTGTATCAAGTTAAGTGAAGCTGACATGCATAGTATGGGAGATATGGTCCGGACAACAAGACTTCTCTATAGAGTCACGTCACGTCATGTCACGTTTTCATGGAAACCGCAAAAAATAAAATTCGGATATAGGTCCTACCCTCAAAAGGCACAACTAGAGATCATGGTTGACATTTGTATGAAGTTTGATGAAGCTAGCATGCATAGTTTGGGAGATCTGCTCCGCACAAAATTACTACCTCAAAGAGTCACTTTTTAGTACTTTTGGTCACGTTTCCATGGAAACTGCAAAAATTAAAATTCAGAAATAGTTCTAACCCTCAAAAGGCACAACAAGGGATCACGGTTGACATGTGTATGAAGTTTGGTTATGCTAGCATGTATAGTTTGGGAGATCTGCTCCGCACAAAGTTTTAGGTCGGACGGTCAGACGGACGGACGGAAAGAATGAACGCTATATACCCCCGCTTACGCTGTAAGGCGGGGGTATAATTATGATAAACAACCTCTTTGTAAAAACAGTCATCATTTCATTTATACTATGTTGTGATGCTACTTGACAACGAAAAACATGCCCATCTGAACATTAGGACAGGAAAAGTCAACATCTTCTCAAATATTTAACATCTTTTTGTCGTGAGTTGCATTCCAACTTTTCATTGATTGCAAATCTGGTTTACATGCTAACACAGAATTTAGTAATTCGGAATATCAATGTTGATTTCGTAATATTTCTCAATTGTAGTGTTTTATTACCGAGTTTTACATACATCAGTATGATTTGACATATATGTTTATATATTATATAGAATGCAAATATTTAGTGAGCATGTTTAAGCATTACTGTCGATGATAATAAGGACAAACCTCTATGATACCGTGAATATCTTACTTGATAATTACATTATTATTTGCATGGCCTGGAGTGATCAAGTTTACATTAGTTGCTTCTGATTTTATACATTGACCTGTTCAATAGGAAGCAGATCTGTGCCCGGTTCCATATGATCTGACTCTGATTAGAAGCTTGGCGATAGACTTTTCTTCAGCAATAGATGCAAACGACTTTACTCTTTTTTACAAGAAATCTCCAGCCGAGGCATTGTCTTGGCTCTTTTTTGCATCACGCTTCTCCTGGCCCGTTTATCTATGTGGTGCAGGATCTCTTCTGTGGGTTGCCTTGGTGTTGTTCTCGCTTCAATACTCGAATAGAAGGAAATCTGTAAGAATGGATGAAGTCACACGACTGTTTCAATATATTTCCCTTCACATTCCATTCCGTCAAGGTAAGCTGATGCATATGATAAACCCATTTAATTCTCTGCATTCTCTTTAGATTTCCTAATCTCCATATATATTCAACCAATTCATTTCGATTATGTATACAGCTGCATACCGAAGGTTTGTTCACCTACATGTGTATCTTAGTGCAAATATCACGTACATGTATATTTACGTTAATTGCATCGGAATAAAATTAAGTTGCATACAAATTACAACGATACATCCTATACCTATGTGCATTCTATAACGTATCCTGTGAGTGTTATGTCAGTGGTGCATGTTTATGAAATTTGGCATAATGAAACAGACAGAAAGTGTAAAACTTTTTAAAATTACAATTTCATTAATTTTCCGATAGAATATTGTACAAAACTGCATGAATTGTTATTATTTTCGAGAATTACTATGAAATGTTGAATGAATATATTTACATTTGTCTATCCATAAACACTTAGTTAAAACATAGTCACCTAAATTAAAAGTATTGCCCATCAAAGTAATATTTGATTTGTATTAGATATACAGTGTGAAGAGGGATTTATTCCTCATTTGTATTTTTGTTCGTTTCAGATATCCAGGTCTTACCCAGGTCCATGTCTTCAAGAGTCATGATCTTCTCCTGGTCCCTCTTCTGCTTGATGTTCGCTGCTGTGTACACAAGTAATCTTGTTGCAGTCACCACTGTTGATATTAACAAACCGCCATTCAACTCTCTCGAGGAATTGGCACAGCAAACTGACTACAAAATCGTAATAATGGAAGGCTTTCGTGTTACAACGTATTTAAAGGTATTTGTAAATGTACCATTACTTGAGTAATCGAAAGGGAAATAAACTTCTTTTTTTATCTTTATATCTGAATATTCATTCATTGTTAACAATCATGATTTGAAAGGTAGCAATCATATTTGTGATGTTCTACAAACAAATATAAAATGCTTATTATTGCAGACATCCAGTGATTCGGTGTTACAGACCATCTACCAAAGGTTGATAGTGTTACCAACATCTGAAAGCAAATCCTTTGATGAAGCAGAACAACGTCTTACAAAAATGGTTTTATCGGGAGAATATGTTGGTATGACGACAAGAACGATATTAAGAGATATGTTGTCAAAATCCTGTGAACTTGAAGGGATCCAAAAGGGGTATTTTCCAAGAAGCTCTGGACTAGCATTCCCGAAACACTCTCCTTTGAAAAAATACTTCGACAGCCAGTACGTTTCCGAATCATTTTATTCCACAAATACAACATTTACATTTAGTCAAATGAAACATCAAAAGGTTATGAGAATATAATGTCATTAATGTCAGTGGAATACGAATGAAACTGTTGCTTTATGCTGTGCAATTTTCAAGTGACTGCTTATTCGTTGTCTGACGGCTGGTTTTGTTGTTTGGGTGCTTGGGCTTGTTGGCTAATTGTGGGCCTGTGGTTTTGCTTTGGCTTTGCGTTTTGCTGTTTCTGGAGCTGTTGCGTTTTGAGGCTATGCTTGTTTTTGGCAGTTTCTTAATATGAATTTGTTGTTGTGCCTGCAGTTGTTTACCAGTTCGTTGCGTTTGTTGAGGCTGGCCATGTTGGGTTTGCAGATTATGATAAATTCCTCGTATATGCAAAGGCTTCACCATTTGTTGGTGTTTGAATATGGTTTGACCTGGCCAATACTTGACCATTCGACATTGAAGTTGCTAAATGTATTTGCTGAGTTCTGTGGCGTTTTGTTTGGCTGGCATTGTTGAATAAGGTTTTGTGGCTGTTGAATCTTGTTTTAAACTCTGTTTCTGTGAGACCAACGTATGTATCCGTTTCATTGTCAGATGTTACTTTTGCTTTGTATATGCCGGATTTGGCCAAGCAATTTCCTTTGTATTGTAGTTTGTAGTCTTAGCTACGTTTGTCTAGGGCTTCTTGGTAAGATGGAATGGCATTATTGAATATTTCCTCATTATCCAATGGGCGGTTAAATTCCCTTTGATGTTTTTGAGACGATATATCATGTATCAAGAACAGTGTGGTTGTGTCTATGACGTCTCTTATTTATCAGCCACAGTTATTTTAAACTCTCTGATAGGAAGACCGCGGAGAAGCAGGGCGGTCGAAGAGCGGAGCTACAGGCACCTGGTTGGCGACCTTGAGTAATTACAACATTGTTGCAAAACCAGATGAGACAAAAGGGATGGATGTCGCTCGATGGCAAAACAAAACAAATGTCACATAGTACTCTTTAAATGATAAAAACAAATGATCAGCTGATAAGACACTATTTAAAAAAATCTGTATGTTGATGTACATGTATGTAAGAAGAAATTTCACATGCCTCGAAAACACCAGCCGGAAAAGGGACCTGCGGGACTGATTCCAAAGCCCGACTGACTTCCTGAGGTGAAACGGGTAAACCATCTCTAACAGCGGATTTCCCCAGATTGATTATTAAGCGCGAAAGTCATGTCATGTGACAAGCGCATAATTGTCGAACGTTGCCCATTGGATAAAACAGATACATGATTGACACAAGTGGGTGTCAATCATGTATCTCGTGAGATGATAGCTCGACGATATTTTGTAAACACCACTTGTGCCATCATGTATCTATTACTTGGATGATATTTGTGATCGTCGTTTGTTTATGCCTTCTGGGATATTTTTAATTATGTTTAATGGACATATTGTAAGTCATTGTTTGGTTTAGTGTGTTGTTTGTAGCTAGTGTTATTGAGCTTTAGGGTTACATCTAAGAACTCTAAACAGTTTTGTTTGTGTCGATTGTAACTTTCACGTCATGATGTTTGAAAATTTTGCAGATTTCCTTTTTGATTTGAGTTGTTCTATCTCCCTGGGCGAGTGCAGCTAGACCTAAGTCTCTGTGTAGGCCGGTGTTGTTTCCTAGCAGTTTTGAGAATAAGAAGCAAATGTTGAGTACTTTCCAATTTTGTAACAAGGCAAAACTGCACAAAACCATTCTGGTTTTTGTAAGTTGCTATGATATATACATCATGTTAGTGGTTACCCAAAACAAATCTTTATTTTTTTTTAAACAATCAAATATTATGCCACGATATAAATGAACCGAAGATTTTTCACAAAAGGATTAGATAAAAAAACAACCTACTAATGATTTAGAGTAACACAGGTTGTCTGTCTGGATTAATCGAAACACTTATGAACTCGATAGATCATTTGATATATTACATATTGTCACAATATATCAATAAAACAATGTCGATCAGTCTATTGTTAAGGATTGGTCTGGGCATATCAATTAGCTTTGTTTCAATGAAAACAAGATAGCCTCTGTCAGGAGATTGAGTTTTCTGTCTTTTGTTGAGTTTGATTCTGCTATAGTTGACGTATAGTTTTACAAACTAGTTATTCACTTTGCTGAAGTACATACATGTCAACTTAGACATGTCTGCCTAGTTAGGTATGATTTAATTGATGTTATACATAGACAAATGAGTGTTCGATGATATTGATTTTCCTGTCTTTTGGTTGAGTTTGAGTCTGTTAATACTTCATCAGAGTTACTGAATTGATCAATAACACATATTCTGCTAATATCCTACCTAAAATCACCTTTTTCCTTGTTAGATATTGATTACATTGATGTTTTACATAGACAGATGAATCACTTTGTGTTGCAGACTGTTGTACTTACGTGAAACTGGACTCATCGATACCTTTGTGAAGTACTGGTCACCAAAAGAAAGAAACTGTCATTCCGGCAGTCAACTTCCAGCGTTCACAGTAAACCACTTTAAAACCTGCCTAATAGTGGTAATTTCTGGAATGATTTCTTCAGGAGCTGTGCTGTTGTTTGAAAAAGTGATTGAAAGACGAGACTGAGTCTGACATGTATATCTTGTTGTAATATCCTTGATTGTGCAATATGTTCCAATTTGCACTGTGGGGTACATTAACGGGACCATGATATGGACAAATGTGCATAAAATTCAGTTATAAATGCGTGGACCTTTACAATCTCATTAAAGATAAGATCTTTCCTGACGCTTGGACCTCACTTAATCGATAAAGATGTGTAGGGGTCATGTCTGTGTACTTTAAACACCAGTCAATCAGCGACAAGGTTAAGAGATCATTATTACGATGCTCCATAAACATTAGGATGTGGTTGGTTGATTTTACAGATGGTGGAGATACGGCCCGAGACATTAGCCCACAAATAAACTCATCTGCCAATTTGTGAGGGGAACATTTGAATGTGCTTATTCTGCACAAAGATGACTCAAGTGATTTCTTTTACGAAACCTTTGTTACAAGTAGTTCTCGCTTCCAGAACAGTTCTTTAGAAATGTAAATTTGCAACACAGATATTGAACATATTTCTATCAAATACAAAAATCGGTAACGAGAACAGACAAGGGAGGTAATTCCTGTTAGTACGTCTTTAACTCGTGACCGTTTTTGAAAAATGACCAGTGGAGCACAATGGTGAAGTGGTTAGCTTGCTGGCTTCTCTCGCCCGAGACCCGGGTTCGAATCGCGGTTATTTGCACCAAAAATGCGTGACCTGGGTCTCATGCTGAGAGAGAGAGAGAGAGAGAGAGAGAGAGAGAGAGAGTGCAATGAGAGAGAGAGAGAGAGAGAGAGAGAGAGAGAGAGAGAGAGAGAGAGAGAGAGAGAGAGAGAGAGAGAGAGAGAGAGAGAGAGAGAGAGAGAGAGAGAGAGAGAGAGAGAGAGAGAGAGAGAGAGAGATTATTTCCTCCAGTAAACAAAAGATTACAAAATCAAAATTACAAACACGATAAATTGATATGTACAGTATTTACATGATAATACAAAACATTCATTCAGTTAACAGTCCAGGAGATATGGTTTTAGCTCATATGCGTACAGTGAAAAGCGTAGAAGAATACATTCATACAATGATGAATCTTTTAAAGAAATGATTTACTATTTGTATAGCATTGATGAAGTAATATCCAGGTATTACCCCTAATACCCAATTAATATAATTTGTAAAATAAGCCGTCATGCCATATTCTATCAAAAGCTTTTGCTGAATCCTTATTGGTATTGGCGTGTTTATTATTATTATTATTATTTGCACCGATTTTGTCTCAACCACTTTGGCAAGAAGGAATGCAGCTATTACAACCACACTTTACAGGCTGATAGCCTTTACTATGAAATTGATCCTCGCAGCATTTGGGCCCAATCAGTTCACCCATTAAAGGTCCATTTCGAATCCAAATTCCGATTTTTAACATGGGATTTTTTTAAAAAACTTTTTCCAAAAGATCCGGACTGACCTTGTGAGCAATAAAGTAAATCATGGCGAAGTCGTCAGTCACGTGGTTTAGCCGCAATCTTGAATTTTAAAACTTTTTCAAATTTTCGGACCCCATGTAACTTTGCTGAAACACCACTCCGAACCGCACCTAAGAGCTGAAATTGTATTTACATATAGCTGAAGCATTGGGGAATAACCAATTTGTTCTTATTTTTAGTGAACTCCTAATACTTTTTATACAGTGACTTTTCAAAGTCAGGCAAACCTTTAAAACCGCGAACTTTCAGGGGCGATAATTCAAAAACCTACCCATCGAATTATACGATTTTTTCAGGAGAGTAAGATAGAACTATGGTCTTTATGAATCAATAATAAAATCGCTCGCGTACAGTCATTTCCGGTCATTATAAAGAAAAACTTTAACATTGGGAAATTTTGTAAAATGCACTTAGAGACTTGAATTTTTTTGCAAACGATGCGCAAGAACAATACAAGCAAAAAAGTAAATCATGACGAATTCGTAGGTCACGTGGTTTAGCCGCCATTTTGATTTTCTGTCTGATTTTGACATGTTAAATTTGAGTCTAAATAATCCCAGTGACATACTGGCAACTTGTTTTAAAAGATGTTTAATAACTAGACCAGCAACATATGTTACCATTGCGAAATCGTAGGTCAGCTGGTTTTGACGCCATATTTAAATTTTAACGTTTTCAAATGTTTTGACCCTGTGCATTTTTGCGGAAACACCACGCCGAAGATATTTGCATCTGAGAGCTTAAACTTAAATATATAAGCAGCTGAAGCATTGGAGAAAAACAAGTTTCATATCTTATTAGCGAAATCCTGTGAATTTACCTTTCAAAGAATGATAACTTTGAATATTTACCTAGGTTCTTAAAACAATACAATTTTCTTATTTCTCCAAAAATATACAATTTACTGAACAATAAGTCATACCAGTTCGAGCTAAAATATATTCTACGCGTAATGTGAGGTAAAACCTGTTCGAAATTCATATGATATTTATACTATAGTCGATTTAGAAGATTTTGCAAGTGTAAAGAATCATGCTAAGACACGAATAACCGGACAACAGTATCAACAATGTCTGCTTCATCGTGGCCTTACTGGAAATCTTTTAAATTATTATTTCTCCAAAGATACACATGTTATTATGCTGTAAGTCATACCAGTTCGAGTGGAAATGTATTCTACGCGAACTGAGATATACATACTGGAAGGAATTCATATTATATTTACACACAAGTTGAATTAGGTGATTTGCAAGTGTAAAGACTCATGCTTAAACTCGAATAACCGGAATAACAGTATCGACAATGTCTGGTTCATCGTGACCTGCCAGAAATCTTTAAAATTCTAATTTCACCACATATATACATGTTACTATGTACTAAATCATACCAGTTCGAATTAAAAGCTATTCTGCGCGAACTGAGAAATACATCCTAGAAAAAACTCAAACGATATTTACACTGTAGTCGATATAGATGCACCAAGTCACAACTCAAGCTCAGAAAGCGGCTCCAAATCCTACCTTTTAATTTAGCTAAACTCTGACGTCAGAAATACGGCTCGAAACATCAAAGGTTTCCTTAACTGAAATTGATTGATTTGGATCCGCTTTTGGAGGTGTGTTTGTTACATGTTTACTGCCGTGTGCCCTTCTGTTTGGGGTATACCCGACCCCCAGTCCCCATCCCCGACCCCCGAAACCATGTCGCTTCACTTCTTATCTTTACTATAATTTTATATTCCAAATTTCTTGCTGTCTTTCTGACATAAACATTTAATTTACTCACCACCTTTTAAAAAAATGTTTTGAGGCAGTTGTACTTACACTTTTAAATTATCTGTATGACATGTTAACCACTTTCCAAGGACAAGCCGACTCAATCAAGAATAAATTGATAATAAATGTCTACCCGGATTTAAGGTAATGAATAAAGTTGATGACCCAACCACTTTAAATTAAAATATTGAAACATGAGTGAAATATCTATTCAGGATAATTCTAACCCGGATCTCCAGGTGAAGGGAAGACGCCCCAATAACTTCACCAGCAGTGAATGGAATTCAATTATAAATGCAAACTTGAAAAGACCGATACTCGAAATGAGCTCATCGTATTAAAGAAGACTGATCCAGTCAAATCCTCTAATGTTTACACTCGTCTATAGACAACCTTGCTTCGCGTGAGAAATCAACTCATGGTTGTTTTGTTGTTGAGCTAATGTTTTGTAAACACATGTGGTTGTTCTTCAAGTTTTTAATCAATGCGTTTATAATAAGTTCATATATATGTTTAATTTGATTCAAAATAACACCTGTAATTGTTTTGTTATACTGACATGTTATATACATAAGTATATGCATAATTGACATGATATTGATTTGAATGTAACTTGTTGGCTGCATGCATAAGTAAGTGACACGATATGAACCAAAGGTGTGTAAGTAGTTACAAGGTTGATGTGGTCTAATTCTCGAACCCGTAATGGGGCTGCATTGAACTTTATCTTTGAAAACATGGTGATCATGTCGTCTTTGGATCTACCCCCTCTGGGGTGGTAGCTCGCTTATATACTGGACACAAACAATTAGAGATAATAATATGAAACAAATGGAAAATGAAATATGGAATAAATGGAAATTTTTGATAACGGTATATTTATAAACTGACTCATCAATTGAATATTAATAATACAATTACAATATCCGTAACTTATTTTGTTCAGTATAGTTTGTATACAACACTTGTGTCACGTATCTACTACATTCATTATGGCAACCAGAATTGAAAAGACAACCTCGCCTTTTTGACAAAGAGACATAGTGAAACTTGGAAGCGTTGGCTAGATCTAGCCAAACGTTGACGGTACTACGTTGTATTACTGTTAGCAGAACACTTCTGCAGATAAAGAGGTAAAGTCCTTTATGGGATTGAACAATTGGAGCAAGTCATTGAACACATATACTATAGATCTCTTACTAACACGTGTATCTTGACAGTTACATAGTTATACATTCAAACATTCAAATTGGGCGTATTAACTACATGATGACTAAGTTATAGAAATGTAAAATTCCTTCATTCTACATCCAGTAGAAATCCATTTTTCCGATCTTACAGTGACATCTTAATTTCTATTATCACAACGTTAGCACTATGCACAATGGTTACAGAAAGCATGTGATTAATGTATAAAATTAATTTTATCCTCTTGCTTTTTACATTTGACACGAAGTATTTCGTCATATGTCTGATAGCATATAAACCGGTTGGCTTCAAACTTCACAATCACGTCATCACAATTTCATTTTCATAAAGATGTATGATCAGTTTTGCGTGATATTTTATTTGGTTCTAAAATGTACCATATTATATTAGGTGCTTGTTTAGGTTAGACCGTCTTACTGGCTTTTCATATTCACTCCCAAATGCTTAAGTTATGAACTATATATGTTTCAATGAAAACCATGGAATTGTCTCATACATGTGTAGTAGCCGACAATTATGGTTCTATCTCAAGTATGTACTCGTTATAAGACCTATCACACGTTATAGAAGCAGATATGTCTTCCTATCTACTTTATTAAAGTTTCCAAAATTACGTTTGACTAATTGGCTGCAGTATACCAAGGACAAATGTCGGGTTTTCGATCATGACCACGACTTTGAATGGTTGTATTTTTGTTATACTGAACTGGTTGACCTTAAATTGGTTATTTTCGGTTAAAGTTCATATTTTCTCTATTAAAAACCCAAATTATGACATTGGACATATATGTGACCTCACCAATATGATTATGTACCTTTAACGATTTCTTTCTTTACTATCCTAGGTTTGACTGTTTGTAGCTACGTCCTCGTGTGTCTGTCTGTCTGTCTGTCTGTCTGTCTGTATGTATGTCTGTATGTAACATGACCCAGACTTCCTTGTTCCCTGCTGCTTTACGATCTGCTTTGTTAGATAGGAAACCCGCCCACCATTGAAAACCATTCAACCATGCAAGGCCAACTTTGTATCATCTTTGTAATTCTGCCCTCACTTTTTGTAGGAGTCTTGGCATGTAGAAGTATTGGCATGTAGAAGTTTTGGGAGGTAACCTCTACAACGCGTATACACCTTATGTAAACGGTTACCACTTGTTGGAGGATACGATATTACCTGCTGCTGACTCGCTCGCATAAATACATATCAATATAAACTCTACCCGGATCTAAAGTAATGACTAATGCGGGCGTGACACATTGCCGCAGCTAACATCCCGGACATCATACGAATGTCAATAATTTCCATTTTTGTCGACTTCGGCTCTAAATCGGGATGTCCGTGTGACCGTCGTGTGTAATCGTCTTGGGGGTTTCTTGGGATCCGGGAACAACTTCGTGTGTGAGCAAATATTGTTTGGCATGTCAAAAAATTGGCCGATGGTCACACGAACATATCCCTTCGTGTACCTTTCGTGTAGACATCGGGTCCATCGCATGGTCATCGTGTACACATCGTGTAACCATCGAATAATATTCGCATTAACTTCGGATCAAACGGCACTCGAGGCTCACGTGAATGCTGACGATGTTCTACTAGATGGTTACACGACGTCGTGAGACCTGCGGGTTACCCGCGTGTTACACTCGCGTTGTCAATTATTGCTATCGTGAATGGTACTAGATTACAACACGGCGGCGGGCCCCAGTCTTTCACAGGCGTGCACCTATAAAACCAGTAATATATCCCTTAATTATTAATGAGTTAAAATCAAGTACATGTTATAATTAATTATAACAACTAATAATTTGCGCGTTAAACAACTTATCATCAATCAATAAATCAATCACTCAATAATTAGTGAACGTTCACCGATCTCACATAGTGAAAACATCTACCAATAATTACTGAGGTAAAACATCAGCCGATTTCGTTATAGGGTTCACATTTTGATATTGACCGTCGTTTTAATCCCTAAAAGGGACATTGGTTATGAAACATATATATTCCACATATATACAACTATATCCCAACATGTCTTTCATTTTATTTAACAAGTTTGCGAATATCATCTCATAAATTAAAAATAGAAATTAGTGGCTATTCAAATATACATAGAAACGATAGATGTGATGTTTGTAATGAAGACGAATTTCTGCAATCTCGGGTTGCATATTCATCAATAAATGAGAAATATATAATGATTAACAGTTTTCAATGAAAATCAAACAAAAGCTTTACAGCTGCTTAACAAGTTTATCTAATATAATAATAATAATAATAATAGAATATTGGTATTTATAAAGATGCAGATGATTTCAACAAAACCACATATTGTTTAGTTTATATTGACCATATGCTCTTGATCTATGTGAATGTTAGGGTCACCATTTGGTTACTATGGTGAAAATGTGAGTCTGTGGTAGGTGCTCTACAGCTGACTGGAGAGCTAAATGTTAGTAAATCTGTTGATTAGAATGACTGTTTCATTAACATTTGCTTAACAAAACTTCTGAAACTGGATTCATTCCAACAGAGAACTCTGTCCCATTCTTGCGCTCCAAAGTTTGAACATTCCTTTTACCAGAGAAGTTACTATTTTCTAGGTGCTGTCTTCAGGTGTTGATTTCGTTTAGGAACGTGGCACAACTGTCTAAAATGTTTTAATTGTCTTAAGATTATTTTTATACACAATAGGTTGGCCATTCTCTTCTATACAATTTCAGAAAAGCAAAAATGTAAAGAAAACCTCTTTTTTCTTAAATCGATTCTTGCAGCATTAATCGTTTTGGTCAACCAAACCGTATATGGTCATTCACAGATTCTACAGGTTGGATATTCTTGTTGTACGTAAACCTTGCAAAACTAAATCCTGGTCATTTATTTTTTCACATCCTCTCATGGTATACCCCCACGTCGTCAAATAGATATGTAGGTTGCTCAAATATTGCCCTCTTATTGATATTTAAACATATCATTGGTTTAATTCTTATGCTTATGTTTGCGTTGACTTCCAAAAAGGTCAATTCCAAACCTGACACCCAAATAGGTACGATAGAATATAACCTTTGTATTACCAGATGATACAATACATGTGTAGAGACACACGGTGAGTAATAAATGATTTTAAAATAAACTTTGTGATGGTTTACAGATAATCAGGAATTTTACATTTCAATTGGAGGCCTGACATTCAGAATTTTCGCAATAATTGACACTGTTGGATTTAATGAAGATACAGTATTATTTTTAAATGTGCCACACCATTTAAAAATAGTAACAGTCTTTCAGATATCATTTAACCACTAGAACAGTAAAAGTATTCATATTGATATCGAAACACTTCCTGATTGAATAGATATTTTATCTATTGCATTCAAAGTGTGAATTAAACATTTGTTAAGCAACTGTACATGTATATATATGCTAAATGTTGTTTTCCAGGTAAAACACCTGTGCTTCACTACCTGTAAAGCATGTACATATTGCACTTATTTCTTTGCATATCTGGTACCTTTTTGTCCACATATTTATGAATGCATTTTAATTATTTTAGCTTAAGTATCTTTTTAAATGTCATATGTTATCTTATATCTTGTGTATCATCACATCAATCGTATAACATGTATAAACTCTCTCATAACCTTTATTTACAGGGTGGGTCTTCATTGTTTTAATGTATTATCAATATCTTGAGTGTAATTTAACTGAAATGTTGCGGTGAGATTCTAATAGAGAATATGTCTGTCTGTTTAAACCAACACAGCAGAATTGTAGATTGACATCCTTCGCGTATTGTTTTATCACTAAAAGTTACCCTTACTTAAGGCACTGGATGCATGATTAATCACAAGTAACGTATATTCAGAACATGGTCTTCGAGAAATGTGTGATTCTGTTACGGTCACGCGAAGTTTGATACCATGTCACGTGGTTGGTTCGGAAGGCCTGCCAGTACCCCGTGTCGTGTGATATTCGTGTGTTCTTCAAGTATGCACCGTGTCACCGTCGGTTCTAACCTCCTCCAGGATGACCATCGCAACACTACCGGCAGTAAATTCAATGTTTTACATTCGTATGTTGTTCGGGACGCTAGCTCCGGCAATGTGTGACACCGCATAAAGTATTGATGACTAAAACACTTTAAATGATTTTTGTAAGTAAGCTAATGTCTGATATTCGCGAGTGGTTGGTACATTCACATGTTATAATGCAGTATGAACATGTATCATGTTTAGATGCAGTATGGTTTCTTTTGGCTCTCTATTCGAGGTGGGTTACAGGTTGTTTTATCTGATTTCTTGGATGGCAGAGTAGTATCATTTCATTTCATGTCATTATCCAACACAAATCGCGAAAAACGCAAAAAAAATCGCAAAGAAGGATCTCTAAAACAGGATAACACGACATCACAAAATTATGGAAACTGGTGGGAATGAAATCAAATGAATGAAAGTCAGATCTCATTATAAGGTTACCTCAAATCTATAGATGGTTCATATTAGGGCCTAACATGAAAGTCTTATACAATACCGAAAGATATAGATTGAATTGAATGTATAAAACGTTATTACGCTATTTTGCTTGCTACTTTGCAATGCCTCATTGACTCAATATCGTAAATTGTACATTTCTCGATGTTATATGATTCGATGTCGCAGTGTTCTTGATTTCACAATGTTGAGTTGGATAAGGACGTGAAGGGTAATGGCCCCTCTCGGCCATCTTACGAAATGTTTACGCTTTCGTAATTTTGCAATTTCATTTCAACCGCGATTTTGCAACAACATAGTTATCGCCCTAGTTTCGTGACCTGTTGACCTATTAATTAATTCATCGTCTAGGGCCAAAGAGGTAAGGCAATATTTAGTTTCTCTTAAAATTTCAGAGGAAATAACTTTTTGTAAGCAATCAATATGTTTACATTTCTTTATGTGGCAATCCAAGCACATCTTACACTATGTTACACTTTATTACCACAATGTTAACCCTTTCTTCCCGAGAATGAAAGACATTTTATAGGGTTCAAATGATATCCGAGTTTTCAATTTTCCCGACGGGTTCTTTTATTTGGAAAAATGTGCTTAAAGAAATTACTGAAACATGATTGATATCTCATTTTAAAGCAGATATACTGATTGAGTCTTTAAGACCTAAGTATTGACACGTCAATCCTAGTTCATATAATACCCATCAAAAGTTTAGACTCACTAGTGTTAATGTGGCCATCGACTTTACTCAACTGTTCCAAACTACATTATGCCAACTTTTGTAAACTTTAACAGTGTGTTCACTAGCTGATAAAACTGTGGGAAATGTTGTAAATCTTGATATTTCACACCAAAACGCTGTTCACATGCACGATAAGGCACGTACTTTAGCAGCAATTTAACCTTGAATACTCGTGCAATAAGAATTGCAGTTCATGCTTTGCTCTCATGCCCGCTTATTAGAGACCCGGCGCTTATTGGAGGCCCGGCGCTTATTTTCTCAACTACCCTTGACCCCCCGGCGCTTATTAGAGGCCCGGCGCTTATTTGTGACCCGGCACTTATAAGAGGAAATACGGTAATTGTCTTTGATGCAAGCATGGATAGAGGAAGATGTCACAGTATTGAGCAACGATATCAAGCCATGCCACTGCTCCATGCTGTCCGATCACTTCGGTCTTGATGTATACCACAAGGTTGATTCCAAGCTTGGAATGCTTTCAAAAGAACAACTCTGTCTTTATGGTTATTGTGTTTCAAAATAAAGATAATGCTTACCTTGACCTGATACAGTAAAGATGCAGAGGACCACCAGAGTAAAACTTAGAGGAGACATGTTGGTGTGCGACAAGGTGTTCCGAGCTGTAACTGATCCCTTAACTGTCCTCCTGTTTGACGACTCGCTATTTGCAAAGGTTTTATGGTTGGAAAGTTTATGGGGTTCCCCTAACTTGATGACACATACTTGTCCAGGAAGTGATTTTTATATAAAATGTATTTTAATATATTATTTGGTGCATTTATGTTGTAAAATGTGTTTCAACTATCATAATTGCTCTGCGTTATAAAATTACAACTGAACTGAGACGTATTATATATCGATAACATTAGACTAGTTTTACTCATATATATGAAAATCCGATTTACCAATTAAATTGTACCTTGTTAAGCTAGGCCTTGACACCTCAAACATGAAACGTTACTTTAAACCTTACACGGTAAATGCTACTTGAAGACCTTGAAAATAATGGCGTGGGCATAACTGTTACCATGTGGAATTTGTCTACAAATCAAATCAATAAATAAAACAAGAACTTTGAGAACAAGTTACCAAATAGTAAATATCATCTGTTTAAAAAGTACAAACATGCCCGAGTTGAAATATTGCGTTTTACTAATCCATAGCATGTTTTTGTATATAAAGATACAGTGTAACTACGTGATAATCTAAAACAATATCGTCTTCACGCCATAGAGCACATGTATGAAAGACTGAGCGAGCAAGAATGCGTGAAATAGGTGGTATGCCAGGAGGGTCGGATAACACTGAAAGCTTTCAGGCTGGATTGATAGTAAGCACAGGATGAGCTTTGGAATATAATAATAGATATTATTACTTGCCCGTGGAAGATACTAAAGTGTAATATTTTTACGACATTCTAATTTACCTAGCGGTAAGAACAATTGAAAAAAAGTACTTTATCAGACAATAAAGATATAGTTTTTTTGATGACGTAACAATCGAATGACGTTCCCGCTGTTCCACGCCGCTCCCTCGTGATCAAGTGTGCCCATGGTAACGTAACGTCGATTCGCCTCTTTCATCGCAATCAATAAAGCGTGTACTCCTTTTTATGGTTTGCAACTTCTGCAGTCGATCAAAATTATCGGTGGGACAATGAACATCAACTTTCATTACAGCAGCAAACATTTGAATTAGACAAATTACGTTCCGCCATCATCCTTAGACTTGATCCAGCTCTACCCACAATTCTTTTTGGAATGTAAGTCACGTGATCTTTGTCTATCTTAGGGGTGGGTTTAACAAGTGGAATAGCCATCAGAATTATTAATATAAAGAATGTAAACAATATTTTTATTTTTATTTTTTATTATTATTGGAAGCAGAATGTTACCTGTATCTGATAAGTTTGCATCTTAGAAAAGAAATAAAGTTCGCTGTACCCTAATGTGTTTTGTAATAAAGTATAGTTTTGCCCTGGACTATTATTACGTCAAAGCACTCGGACTAACGTCCTCGTGCTTTAAATATAATAGTTCAGGGCAAAACTATACGTCCTCGTGCTTTAAATATTATAGTTCAGGGCAAAACTATACTTTATTACAAAACACATTTGGGTACAGCGAACTTTATTTCTTAAATTACAAACTAGTGTACCAGCGCTGCAAATATGACGTCACAATGGTCATCCCGCCATCACAATGGTACATGACTCGCGGAACTTTTAGTTTCAGTACACTGTCGGTAATTTCGCTTCATTTATTGGACATGTGATCAATAGAATATTAAACTTCCTTCAATTTGATACAGTGTTTATCAAACTCGTGAATGATTTGGTATCAAACAAATTAAGACTTCGTTGTGCTAGATTAACTTTTCCCCATAAATATGTAAACATCTGATGGGAAATAAAAAAGAAAGTAAAAATACAAACAAACCCACAATATTTACAAGAAATTGCTATGTACGTTTTTGAGTGAAAGGAACGATTCCAATTGACTTAAAATAAGATTGAAAAGATATGCATATGTTGACAATCTCACAAAACGACCGTAAGAGAGTAACATCAATTTCATTCTGAAATGTTATAAAAAAGTTTCATATTTAAATGAGAAATTTCATATCTCTAGCTCTTTATATATTGGTCAACCACAATACTGCTGGGCGGTCTTTATGTTGTGAAGACGCAAGTTATGGGACTAAAGTTGACAAAGTGAAGAACCCAATGATTACAACTCAAAAGAAAAAATACAAACTTGAATCAATGCTACACATTATATTCAGTCAACGTAAGTCAGGATGTAATCAATGAGATTACTTCATTTTTAGAAACATCATCACATTTTGTTTCTTAGGTGTAAGTGTACTTCATGTTCGAGGTTTTGATGAACTCTCAATGGACATCAAACAATACGTTATATAATTGCTAAAGATAAACATATGCCTACTAATGCTTCACGAGTTACTAACAGCAAACATTTAAAGACAAACATAAAAGCTCAAAATAGATTGAAGTATCGGCAGCACTCAATTCATTCTAGCACAGACACGTAGATGAACAAAACTGGATGTATTGATTGAATTGCAGAACTATTAGAACTCCTATCATTACAAAATGCACTTATTAAATGTAGTGTTGGTCGTTTATTCAAATATCACTATCACATTTTGATATACAACACCATCACAATGGTTGTAAAGTTGAATGTCAATTAACAATGTATACACATGTTCTTCATGTACTCTTGTTTACAGTTGACGAATGAAGTTAGTAATCAATTTATCTTTCTCTCCTGTTAACGTTTTGCTTTCCTTTAGTATATTATAATAATGACCACAACGCTTGATTTTTTTTCTTAAGGTGTTAGTATAAAGCTCTTTGTTCCATTAGCAGCCAACATCTGAAGGCAAATCCTTTAATGAAGCAGATAATCGTCCATTCCGAAACACACACTCATGATAACCTCAATATATGTGCATTAAAACATCTAAAACAAAACTTTTTCAATTAATGTAAGGTAAATCCAACTTCAAAACGTTTGCTGAGCAAAAAGAAATGGTATGTTTATTTGTTTATTTAGAATACAGTTGGGCAGGATACATCTTGAAATAGACGTAAACGGCGTTGCAATTGGGTGTCTGACTTCTGAAAGGTTCTGAAATTGTGATATTCTGTAAAAAAAAAATTAACTGATTAAATTTGTTTGTGAAATTATTTTCTGCTTGATAATTACAATTTAACAGGATTGACATTTACTTAGGAAATCGATAATACACATTAGAGCTTAATGCAAAATTTAAATGTTTGTGTGTTTCTTCTTACATTTGAGTGAACAACAAACATTGAATTTACTGAGGCAATATGCAAACAAACCGCCCTAAGTTAATGATTATCTACGTGGACATTTTGACTGTGTTCGTTGATGGAATAAGTGTAAGCATTGTATATATATGTACTGCTCGATATTGTGGTGAAAGTTGGATTTAATATACAAGGTTTGTGTACATTTAAAATATTTTGAAAAATAACTTATTACATTATGTGAAATGAACTTTAAATTGAAATTATTCTGCAAGTCAGTTTTGCCTAGAAACGTTTAGACATACTTTAGAGGTAATTTAACGTTTGTTATTTTATTCAGTTTAGAAGATGCAGTATAAAGATAAATACAAGAGTTTTATATGATAACTTGTTTATGTAAAAGACAGTTTTATCTTGATACAAATTCCTATATCATTATCCAACAAAGTGATTCGATGATAAGCTGTTTAATAGTCTCATTTCTCGTTTATTGACCGCTTTGTGTGATCAGAATATAAATTTTAAAATCAAATGAATTAATATAATGCAAACTATATCCCTGGAAATTTATATTTGAAAAGAATTGTACTTTATTTAACTGTGTGATGCATGAATTGCTACATGCTCTTGGAATTAGGTGTTAACGTTTACCGTTTGTATTTCTGTAATAGAATAGAATTATATATTCCAATGATAAGTTGAAGAAAACTTTATCTGACCTTAAGAGAGAAACATTTATTAGTAACGAAACATGCGATTTTATAATGAAAATATAATCTGTCTTTGTACAAAAGCAGTAGCAAGTCATATTTTCACTGCAGTGACAAACATATAACCACCATTTTGAGGGAATCACTTTTCATGATTATCTCATTTTGAAAGGCAGTTATGTCCCTTTTTCCAATGATTACCTTCCTTGCTTACCAGTTGTACAATGAGCATCTTGTTGCACTGTTTTCAGTAATAACAGTCTACCTTTGTAATTTAACATCATATCTGATTTTAAATAATATTCTGAAGTATAACAGTATATACAATTCTTTTCGCTGTCAAAAACTTGATATGGCTGATATAGATTTTGGAACCGTGCAGCAATATTGATGACGTCTCCTTACCTTTATTGCATATACAAACAAGCCATTATCATTGACAGGCATATAGTAATATAAGATATTGCAATATGCTAAATCATATCATTGGATATTCCCTATATGTAGAACAGTGTAAAACAATATATGTAGGACATAAAATCTACTCCGACTTCACTCACATAATACATTTATGCGAGTATTTCTAACTAACCCTTTATTTCCTTAAAAACCTAACTGATTGTAAAGTGTGTTTGTTGAAACATAATTAAAAAATTCATATGGAAAGGCAAAGTCAAAAGAGTAATTCCTAACTGCCTTGAAACGTCATGACCTTTACATCAATTTACTAAGTGTTTCATTACCACTACACCATATTCTCTTTGAAAAAATGGGTTATGATTAATATACAAACAAAGAAGACAAAGAACCACGTAACTATATGATTAACAATAAAATGAGGCAAAACGTTTGCCTTTCATCACTGACGTTAGAATATAACGAAAACACGGCGTAAATATTAATGTTTCTCCTCTTAACATTTAACTGCCTCCTAGAATTCTGTGTTCCTATTTTCAGGTACCTTTCATGTCATATTCAAATATCCTGCCTTTGATTGACGAGTGATATTATTTCATTTCAAGACACATCATTTATCTACCAAAATCAGTATCAGTCTGTTTTATGTGAGAATGACCACAGGGTTTCAGATGTCTTTAACAGTAATTGCATGCTTAACCGTTTGAGCAGGATTGTGACGTCAGCATTCCATCTACTTTGTAAGGTGATTTCATTGTTATCCGAGTTTAATGCATCATTTAATACAATTAGGAAGTATCAATTTCAGCGATAACTACAAGGTAGATATAGTTTTTAGAAATCACTTGATCTCACAAAATATACATGTACTTATCATAATAGGCTCGGTACCAACAATGTCGCATCAACAAGCTCATGTGATCACTTATAAACTTGTTGAAAGGAATTAAATTGACAAAATGTTACAAATGCTTGTTTCACAGATATAGACAGAAAAAGACCATGACTGATGTACTGAATAGAATTATTTTCCTCATCTTAATCTGTCACAACAAGGTTTCATTTGGCGATACAGGTATGTGGCACTATATTTCAAACAATATTGTTAAATAAGTTAAACTGGAACTAAGATCAATAGAAATCACAAACAAGTTTCAAATATCATAAATTATCTATTCCTGTTGCTTCTTTATTTGAATTTGTTGATTTTTTGTTTGAATTTCGAAATTATGAAATGAATTGTTGATGTTGTTCTCTTAATGTTCAATGATTTTAATTATAACGTGACTGTTTTGATTAGTTGTCATGGAAGCTACATCACCTGAATACATGATGAATATGATGAACATGATGTCAATATTCAACAAGAATGTAATCATAGTACATGATGACAGAAATGGTGAGTGTCACAAAAAGACCCCACAAGTTTTACAATGAATTAAAATAATGAAGGACATATTGAGACATAAACACGTCCTTAAGATGTAACGATAATGATGCTTTGGCTATGTTTTTTAAAAAAAATAAAAAGTGAAACGAAGCTCTTTTATTCGAATTGTTGTTTCTTTGAAGACAAGGTTGGTTATGGAAAACAAAGGATTTGTGCTATTCAATATTTCTTTCTTTAACAGTTGAATCTGCCACGATGATAAGTACACTGTTTCATGGACAGAAACAGATGATGTTTTCCTACAAACAAGTTCACACTGCCCTCATCCCTGTGATGGAGAACCTCATGGAACACGCCAGTTTGGAGCAGATGCGTGATCAGCTCCACTTCCTGGTAGTCTGTGAACTCAGCTGTGTGAAACACTTATTCACAGAGGTAAAGCCTCGGCAACATTTAACAATTCAAAGAGATATAGTTTGAGCATGTTAAAAGGCATGGATAAATGTAGTTTTAAGTATTTGTGAAACTTAATGTCTAAAATGTTAAGACATAATATCATTAGTGATCATATGTTTGCGAGTTTGATATGTAGACTTATCATGTGTCGGAATTAAATATAAAACGAGAACGAAGTTTGAGTTTGGTATTTAGTGAGGCCTGTTGACCTGTTGACCCCCTGCTTATTCTGGCGTCAATAGTGCAACACAGTGAAGCAATTGAGGAAATTCCTGACAGTAAATGAAAGTGTTTTTCAGAAATGCACGTGAAGTTTATGAATTGGACCCTTTGCTAACATTACTGTGCACGTCGAGACGAAATATACTAATTTGATTTTGATAAAAGCAATATGCAATGCTGTGAGAAGTTAAAATGCATACATTATCGTAAGTCTTGATTGCTGTTCATAATAGTTGTTTTTTTAAATTAGTCAAGAAATACATTCTGTTATCAACATAAAAAACACAATTTGTTTCATGTATCTAATTAATAAAAATAAAAACAGTTTTGTAATTAAGTTTTGTTACACTTTTCAGATAGAACATTTTGACATTCAGTTTGGACAAGGCTCTTTGCTGCGTCATTTTTCAACATGGATGATTGCATCTTCAGATGTTCCACCCCTCACCAGTACAACATTAGACAACGTTGTGTGGATGAGTGTTTCAAAAATCAGAACAAAATTGTCATCTGTTGATACACAATATTTAAATGAATCTCTGCAGGTATAATTTCAATTATCATATATATAAATGGAAAAGAGAAACACACATGTATATAATTATTCATAAAATTCTTCCAAAATTAATTTGGATAAAACACAACTGTTCATCTTCTATGTGTCAATAAATAAGCCTCATTCTGCACATATTTACAACATTAAACTTTGTTTGCCCCTGTCAACAGTGAACAAAGATATTATAAATACAATTTAAACAGTCACCAATGTAATTCATTCAAACTACTGCTAAAAAGTATTATCGTGGCATAATCAAATGCTTCTTATATCTTTTAAAATATTGAATGAATCGAAACCAACTTAGGTGTAAACTTTCTTTTTTACTTTATTTCCAAACTGTTTGTTATAAGTATGCCTTGGATGTACACCCATTATAAAGATAATTTCTCAGATTACAGGAATGTACACCCTTATGTGGATGCCAGGACATCGAGAATGGTCCAGGATTAATTATTGTGATTTGAACAAAAGTTCATTACACGAAGTTTTATTTCCTAATAAGGAACGTGGTCTTAATGGTAGAACGATTGTTCTATCCACTTTAGAGGTTAGTCTGCCTTGCGATTTATAAATGTGTCTCTGTTTTAAAAGCAACCGTAAATTTCTAACCTTGATTTTTACATTACCTTAGAGACGTAATGTAACCTAATTGCTTTGTGAAAGAATGCACTTTCTTTACTTTATCATTACTATTATCATTATTACAAATTGTTTAACTTTATAGATATTTATGTTTATGGAGAATTT
Source organism: Gibbula magus (assembly GCA_936450465.1). Lineage (NCBI taxonomy): Eukaryota > Metazoa > Mollusca > Gastropoda > Trochida > Trochidae > Gibbula > Gibbula magus. The sequence continues at coordinate 23,507,063 of OW388291.1, read as the reverse complement.
ACTAGTTATATTACTGACGGTTATTTTGTACTCTTCATTATTTTATTGCTCAGATTTGTATAGTATACTGATTCCCTCAACTATTTGTAAAAGACACACTCTAACATAATGATCTTGTGAAATAATAATGATTTTTATACTTCAGTGGACAGTCTATGCAATCCGCGAAATCGTTGATGGGAAAATTCATTATAAAGGAGTTGGGTTTGACATTGTTGATAATCTGAAAGATAAATTCAACTTCAGGTAAACATTAAAATCCATATTCTTATAGTGTCTTGCACCTTATGTCATCATAAATATCTGTTACTTTCTATTACTATTACTAAATGTTGCATAAACGATGTGTTCAGACGTCGTATGATATAGCAATATGTAATATTTCAAATGTAAGTTATGATCAAAGTGATTTCAAATGATACGCATTTACTTACATTATTCATATTTGTTCATAATTAGTTACATCACAGTTGAACCAGAGGACAAATTATGGGGAGAATACCTTAAGGACGGGACTTTCACTGGAGTGTTGGGAGTTTTGCAGAGAAAGGTTTGGCATTAATATTGGCCATCTGAACCTCTTCTCAAACAGTTTTTGTCAAACAGTTTTTGAGACAACATGTCCACTAAAAAAATGCTAAGATACATTCTAACGTTTCATCTATCGATGCCAATGCACAATATATAAACCAATTTTCATTCATCATTCTCATTTCAGTGTAATGTTTTATTATTGACTCTTACACACTTTATTGGAATATGACAGACACATATCAGTCAATTATTAAGTCGTAAATTGTAAAATAATTCCTGTCGACAGCAAGAAGGGTACATTCCTATGATGCCACATATTGTCTCACATATTGGCCTGGATTCATCCCAGTAAAATTATTCTTTGTTTTTCATTGATTGTCCATCTCATGACATTGACTTTGTTAATTCAACAGGAAGCAGAACTATGTCCGGTTCAATACGGTTATGCTCTTAGAAGACACTTAGAACTGGACTTTTCGTCACCAATAGGTGTAAACGAACATTTCATTGCCTACAAGAAACCTCCTGATGAGGCATTGTCCTGGCTCTTTCTGGCCTCAAGCTTCTCCTGGTCGGTCTATCTGTGTGGTGCAGGATCTCTTCTCTGGGTTTTACTGGTGTTGTTCTTTCTTCAGTACTTAAGTAGGAGGAAAGCTGTAACATCTGATAGAGTCACACGATTGTTTCAATATATTTCTCTTCACATTCCATTTCGTCAAGGTAAGTTGATGCATATTGCCAATGTATTTAATTGCTTACATCAAGATTTTCTCATCTCCATTCATATTTAACCAAGTCGTTACGAATTTGTATCTATACTGCCGAATAGGAAGGACATGAATTCGAAACCATTTACCTTTCAGAGGTTCATGGTGGTTGACAAGAGTTCAGATTCTGATGGTCTGGTTCATTTTGATCTTTTCATGTTCAACATTCCAACAACGGTACAATGGCTTCTTGTAAAGCCGACAGTGTGCTTTCATATGTTGGTCTTTCACCTTTATCGCCATTTAGACCTCGAGAACATATACATTCACTAACCCATCTTTTTATGACAAGTGATGTGACTTTACTAGACTTTTGTAGCTTTGTTTACAGGTTTTAAGAGAGCTAAGTCATTTGAAATATTACACAAAACTGCATGAGGTGTTATTTTTTAACATAAGCTAATTTATTTTCATCATTACTAAAATGAATGGTGGTTCACTACATCTTATTTTTTGTCTATCAATAATCATTTACAAATAGTCACCTCAATCTAAGAAGTGTCTATTCAAGAAGTATCAGCTATTAATTGTATGTACAGTCATTTTGGTCCACCTTTGTAAATGTTCTGATTTTGCCCTTTCATTTCAGATATCCAGGTCTTACCCAGGTCCATGTCTTCAAGAGTCATGATCTTCTCCTGGTCCTTCTTCTGCTTGATGTTTGCTGCTGTGTACACGAGTAATATTGTTGCAGTCAGAACTGTGGATATAAACAAACCACCATTCAACTCTCTCGAGGAATTGGCACAGCAAACTGACTACAAGATAGCAACAATCGAAGGCTTATATGTTATAAGCTATTTAAAGGTGTTTGTAAAAGAGTAATTGACAAAATGGGAAAGATAGGTTTATAAATGTAAAGTCTGAGTATTTAAATATCCATGGTTAATTAAGTACATAATTAATTGAAACAACATATTACAAATCTAAAACATAATGTGATTTGAAAGACATGAAGTATATTTTGCTGTCCTATTTTAAAATAAAATATATAATTGTTTTATAGACATCCAGTGACTTGGTATTACAGACTCTCTACCAAAGATTGACGGTGCTACCAGCACCTGAAAATGAATCTTTTGGTGAAACAGAAAATCGTCTTATAACAAAGGCTTTGTCTGGGGAATATGTTGCTGCAATGTCAAAATCAATGATGAAAAATGTGATGTCAAAAAGCTGTGAACTTGAATGGATCCAAAAGGGGTATTTTCGAAGAGTTGCTGGACTACCATTTCCTAAATACTCTCCTTTAAAAAAATACTTCGATAACCAGTACGTTTCATTCCCGTTTGTATTCAACAAATACAAACTTCATTTCATACGATCAAGTAGATAATTAACAGTAATGTGAATATAATGTCTTTAATAATACCTGATTTCAAATACATGTACATGTGCAATGTTGACAAGTATATAATGTCATATAAAGGGTTACTCATCAAACATGTATATGTGTGCAGATGTAGACTAGCTATTGGTGTCAGAAGGTAAAACAATTTCGTATTATGTATTAGTCAAAGAATGTTGATCAGATAAAACAATCTTAACATTTTGTCATTTGTCACGAGAGGTAAGTTTCGTTTGTTTTCAAGCTGGTGTAGCAGTCTCATATTGCTCCACCACATCAAATTTCTCTAGCGTTAATTAGGGCTAGCCTCATATGTCTCTTGAGTCATGTAGGGCTAGTAAATAGCTCAAATGGCTGTATCCAGCCTCAAATCACTCCACCAAATCATCTATCAATGACTATTTATGCAATCATAATTTATTTAAAGTTTAACGCATTTTAAGAACCATGAATTAATCCGTATTAAACAGTCTTAGAAAAAGAGTGTAGAGAAAAATATAGTACAATATGAACCGCAAGTGTTTTGAGGAATATGCCAGTTAAGACCTTTCGGGGCCCGGTATTATTATCCACTCTCAAAAAGGGGAAGGGGGTTAAAAATTGAGCTCCTAACATATGCGTGTATGCGTGCATGCGTATGTGCATCCAATTGTTGACTTTTTATCATTCATGGTAACTGTAAAGAACAGTTTATCTCGAAATATGCCAGAGATAGAATGACCGAAATTGGTGTTTGGAGTTCGAACATAAGAAATATGCTTTTGGGTTTACAGAGTATGTTCTGATATGTTCCTTTAGTGCACTTATTCTGTGAACACCCGAATATGGCATAATGCATTTATAATGAATTTGAGTGATTTCATATTTTAATTTATAAGTTGTTCTGATGTATACATGTACGTCTCAGTTCTCAAAATAGGAGATTTAGGGGGAGGTTTTTAGAGTATTAATGAGAATAAGCGAGGTATATTGAAGATCTTGTCGTCTTGCTGTGATGTACACGTAAGTTTGCATGGATCAGGATCACAGAGGGTCATAACCATTATTTCCTCATTTTAAAATCATTTATGATTGACTTCTTACACATTTATGATATCATATATATATATATTATAATATTATTGAGGTTATATGGGACCAGCTTTAACACCTAGTTATTTCATTTATTTGAAGCACTTAAGTTATATTAGACTGCTACACCAGCACATATTTATATCTGTCAACGTCTAATAATATTTAAAAATTCGATATTGTATAACTAATGTATTAGATTATCATAAAACAAACTTTCAATAATAATAACGACGTTGATATCAAATTCAGTCAATTTTGGAGTATTGGAGGATAATTATGTTTCTTTTTGAAGAGTTTGAATCTTTTATAGTGAATAAGAGTTTATTGAATTGATGATTGAAGTTTGTCTAGTTATATATGATTTCATTGATACTTTACATAGACCGGTGAATGTTATCTGTATGTTGCAGACTGTTGTACTTGCTGGAAACGGGAGTCATTGATACTTTTCTGAAGAAATGGTCACCAACAGCAAGAAAATGTCATTCCGACAGTCAGCTTCAAACGTTCACACTTAACCACTTTAAAACTTGCCTAATTGTGGTAATTGCAGGGATTATTTCATCAGGAGCTGTGCTATTGTTTGAAAATCTTATTGAAAGAAGTGGCAGAGCTTGACATGTATATATGTTATCGTCGGGAATATCTCTAACTTAATTTTTTCCAACTGACACTGTGTGTTACATAAGCAGGACCATCATGGAGACTTATACATCATATCTCAGACTCGGAACTGTCTATCTTAAACTCTATATTAGGATTTATAGGGGCCATGTGTCGTGCCCTTTACAATTCAGTTTATCAGTTATGCAAAGGAAGGTCCCGTATTGTGTGGTAAACTGATAGTTGCCATATTTTGAGGATGTGGGTTAGAATCCCACAATGGACTCGACCCGACAGCGTACAATAATTTGTCGTATTGAAGGTAGTGTTATCCCAAATGTAACCATGTTATATGTGTTCCCTATCTAAATGGAATGTATTGCTAAGGTATTCACACGCCTGGCGCTAGTAATTCTGGCGGAATGTAGTCGTTTGAATATTCACCTGTGAACTGCATGTGTCTGCGTGATATATTTTTCAAACACATATGATTACATTTTGAGCCTTCAAACAAACCAACATAGTTTGGGTATTTTTTGGATTGAATTTCAAAGGCATGTGTTGACAGTCCTTAAGAAAATGAATAATCTACTCATGAAGCAGTTCTTGCTGTGTTATGCCCTCTTTAAAAATGTATTTTGTCCAATAGAAACAGGAGGATGACAACGAATCCCAGTTAGTAATAGAAAATACACTATTTCTAACTTAAATCATCTTGAAGACGAATTTAATTATTTATTTGAATGTCCCATATACGAATCACAAGGAGAAAAATATAATCATAAGCATGTTGTCATCAAGTATATACTAAATGAACATTTCATGTCTTAATCAAAGTGTTGGCGAGCTGAATGCATATTGTTTGTTTCTTAAAGATGACAGGTACCATCCTAAAACATGATAACTTCTTTATCACACAATAGCATGTTTCTTTAATTTTGAGTGAAAATGCTTGAAAACTGTACTACATAGTTTTTCTCAAATGTGCGCATTTACATATTCAAATGGACAGTATGACTTCGCATATGACATATTGACACAACAGAACTCATTCTAAATGTTGCTTTCAGTTTTCATAACTTGTATTTTGTTTTCAAATTTGTTTCAAATAAATTTCAAAGTACAAACATATTTCTTCAAATTGTTGTTTCGTTTAAATAAAACAGCCATTGACAAGAATTCTGAAATCATTCATTATTGTGATTTGTCAATTGAATCAAGGTGCATGCATTTATTCAATTGTGTGAAATGAAAACAACATAGAATCTTTCAGATTTAAACGATGAGTATTACCCAGAAGTTATTCGAATCTGAACAAACACATCAGTACCTTCATGATAGTGGAAAATTGACTAACAAACTTTGTGCCAGCACTGAAGTCGGTATTTCAATAACAAGTGTAATCTCTGAGTGCTAGATTCAAATCATAACGAACCAAGTGATCAATTCTGCTTGCTTAGAAATTCTGATGCTATATTTGATATACACTAATTGGTTGTTAACAAGTTTTAAAGTAATTATAATTCCTGTTCGATTCGCGTCAATGTTATATAGGCTTTATATATATATATATATATATATATATATATAGCCTTTCTCTGATGGTGCTCTTGATCGTGACTGCTCCAGGTATTCAATATTATCGCCTAAGTCTTGAGCCAATATCGTTACGTGTTGCTGTGGACAGTTACTACAATGGGTACACATTAATTAATTAAAATTATATCGTAATCACGTGTATGAGTCCCCTTATGCAAATAGGCCTTCACACTGAATAGTGATACACAAGTTTAATGATTATTTACTTTTTATCTTTTTATGTAATGGACATGTTTGATTAATCGATTGCTGTGATTATTCTCTCAAATAATTGGTGCAATTGTATTTTACCACGGGCACAGCGTTCATTGTTTCATTTTCACAAACGCAAAGCTGATCATATATTTCTATTTTAATATGTAACAGCAAATATAAGCCTCATTGCTGGTATATTCCAAACTACATAGTGAATGTTCTGTACTCAGCGCTAGTTTCACTAAACAGTATGATAATCTTGTTTGCTACGTCATTAATGTTACTTGTAATGAAAAGTAGTGGGTGCAAAAGGAGGGGTAAGTATATTCTTTGTTTTATTACTATTGACCTTTGAGCAGAAAAAAAACGTTGCATGTTTAATTCCTATTTTAAATAAATGAAGTATTGTTAATACAGTTCAAAAGTAACATTATATACCATATGATTTATAGATATACATGTATGCCTTTAGTAATATTTTTCTTGACTTTGTATGTGCAACGTTAATCATTAAGATTACAATATTTCAGATGAACCCGCCGCAGGACATCTTCACTGTATACTTACAACCACTTTCAACATACAACAATGATATGACTTTTAAAGTCATTTATGATGAAGCTGGTGGTAAGTTTACATCAACATAATATATTTGAACACGTCATAGTATGTTAATATCTATACAGATATCGTGAACTTACAATGTGATATATCCATTATTCGTTGATATTTCAATGCATTTTCGCTAATTCAACAGTTGAATTCGCGTTTAATGTCTCTGCATAAGTATTTATTTGTGTTACAGTCGCCTCCGCCTCTGGGATTAGTACACTTCTTCACGGACATAAACAAATGCTGCTTTCCTACCACCAAGTACACACAGTTCTCGCCCCTGTCATGGAGAACCTCATGAAACACGCCAGTTTGAAGCAGATTCGTGACCAGCTTCAGTTTTTGGTAGTCTGTGAACTCACATGTTTGGAATATCTATTCACTGAGGTAAACACATATGAGAACATATAAGAACACGGTAATGATAACAGATAAAAAGTTGCCTTTCATTATTTATAATGTTCCTATTCAGACATTCATTTCATGGAATAATGACTGAGTCACTGACAATTTGTTATCTTCCACGCAATAGTTCTAAGTTTACTCATTGCAGGATTAACGTACAGGAATCCGTAATATCTTAAGTCATCACCCACATAAAATATCACAGAGCAACTGGCCTTAAATATCCGTCCCATAGAAATCTGTTTTGAGGGTACATGTAGGGTGATGTAAATAGTACTAACTATTGTTAAGAAAAAGGCCGCCAAACTTTCCCTTTTAAAAATAAATTATTTGAATGAAAATGAATATTTGAAGGTTAGTAACCTGGACTTGGTTGTCGGACAAGGTTCCCTGTTGAGACATTTTTCAACCTGGTTGATTGTCTCCCCTGATGACCTTCATCATTTGAATATCAGCTTTGACAACGTTGCTTGGATACGCTTCTTAAAGGAAACAACAACTTCAAAGATGAACGAACATGCAAGTTTCCTTTTACCATTAACATTGATATAATAATCATTTGAAAGTAATTGTTTTCCTTACAATATAAGTACACTAGATTTCCATAACTGTGCTTATCCAGTTAAACAGATAAGCTTGTCGGTACCTTAGCTGCTTTTCTTTCAAGGATCTCTTAGGTGAAACTGATTCTCTTGCATAATGCTAATACATTGTCAGATGGAAGGGATGTACACTTTGATGTGGATGCCACTAAGAAGGGAATGGCTCACGATTTCCATCAATGATACCAGAAGAACTCTGTCTTACAACACGATCTTTCCAAACATAGATAGAGGTCTGAATGGCAGAAAACTTGTTCTAACTACCCTGGAGGTTTGTTATGAATTTTATTTGTTTTCAAGAGTATTTCAAATGTATCACTGCATTAGAGCACAGTCAAATGCTTTCGTCCAATCATATGAGTGTATTGTGGTCACGTGGAGTACATGTATATACCGATAGATGTACGGTTGTCTGGTTGCGTTCGGGTATCATGTTCATAAACTGGTTCACAGACTTCCATAAAAAACAACAAACAATGTCAACTGATAGTTTTATTTATGGAGATAATACACAATTAAACACTTATTACATTGACAAATGACCTGCTGTGTTCTCTTTCCGAAAGGAAATAGTCGCTTCCGTTGAAGGGGATCTTCTATATTAAGGAGCTTGGTACTCCTAAAAGAACAACAAAAGCATGTAAATAAAGCAAGTAATGTGGGGTCAATTGGGATTTTTTCAAGTGTATTTCATTTATATTACGAGTAAGTGAAACAATGACAAGCTTCAAACCATTTTACCAATGTTTTATATATTTTCAACCACGATATATAAAATAATATTCAAAATAATATAAAGAACGACATAAAAATGAGAAATAAGAAAGTGATATCAAATTACCTTCTTCGAGTGTTAGAGGATGAAGGCTGTATCCTGTATCGTCACACAGTGTCCGAGCGATGTCCAGTACGACGTTACATTCTTTCCTACAGACAGTGCGAGTTCCTATGCTGCAGTAACCTGAAATAATGTATATGCAATATAGACGGGATGCACACTAGCATATGAAAATAGATAAAAAAAACTTGCATATTGATAAAAACAGCTCAACAAACAACTAATCTTGTTGGTAAAAAAAAATAAATACAAAAAAAAACGATAACTGTTATAAAATTAACCAATTTAATGAAAATTAGTTTGAATTTTAAAATTAAAGAGTTTAAAAAATAAGGAGTAAAAAAGAAAAATCACCTTTCCTGAATGAATAGTGTACTTGTCCTTGGACTGTCCATGATGAAGCCATTGTGTGAACTGATTCATTCCACAAACCTCTCAGTCTTTATAGACAATGAAATGTATTACTGCTCAATGTTGCTGAATGAAAACGTGCTTAAATCATGCATATGCGTGATTCAAGCACGACGCTTATGCTGTAGCACGACTCGTACGCTTTATATAAAATGTACGCCTCATGCACCTCGGACAATTTCAGAAATTCAGTGCTCATAGTGCCGAAGCTGACGTCAATGTCCCTAACATTTGCATATGAAAATGAGAGATGTCAATGTTTTGCATGTTGTGTTCGAGCGAATGTTTCCCAATTTTGTTGACAAAATATTTGAAATAACTTCATTTTAAGACATTTTCTTGACGACTCAAGCATTTGACTGTGCTCTAAGATAGATAGAGAACTCGCAGCAGTACATTATCGGGATATAAATGTACGGGTTTGAGAAGGTTAGGCTCGGCTAACGCCTCGCCCAACCCTCTCAAACCCGTACATTTATATCCCGATAATGTACTGCTACTCGTCCTCTATCTATTACTTAGTTATTTTCGAAGGAAAAAGCGATGTTATCCTGAGAAAACTCTTCCGCTGCTCTTCTGACAACTTCCCCCTCTTCGAGATAAAAACTCTCATTGAACTCCTTATGGAATTATGCTGATTTTGCAGAACAGGTTACTCCATACTATATCACTTGTGAAAACTAATGTAATAATAGTTTTTGAAAACTCTTCCGCTGCTCTTCTGACAACTTCCCCCTCTTCGAGATATAAACTCTCAAACTTGTGAAAGCTAATGTAATAATAGTTGTTCCTGCAGGGGAAAATTCCAATGTACATTTTTAACTTCATAGTAAAGAAGTGTACCAGTGGATGTCACTTATATTAGTGTTCTAAGTATGCATTACAATTTCAAAAGAAATACTTTCCTTTTTCAATTAAATTAATTCATTTCAAATGGCGGCTGTCCTTTCTGTCATTTTGCTGTCGAAATAAGGTAGGCAATAGTGCGTTTGTTTTTTAAGGAACCCAGATTCATTATGTGGAGTTGAATTGAACAATTTACATAAATCTTTTCATAAGTATTTATAAATTCAATATTGTTCATTTTAGTGGTCACGCCATGCAATTAGGACAGTTATCAACAATCAAGTCACATACTCAGGTGTTGGAGTGGATGTTGTTGAACATTTGAAGAGGAAATTCAATTTCAGGTATGTTTTTAAACATATTTTTATACAACTGTTACTGTTACTATCAACCGAATAGAAACATCGTTTTTGAAAATTAATATTTCAGTTATGTCATCGTTGAACCCGAAGACAAGCTGTGGGGAGACATTTTGAATGGATCTGCCACTGGGGTTATTGGTATGCTTCAGAGAAAGGTAATATCTTGCTTTAACAGTTTTGGATAACCATGAAAGTTTAGGGAACAGGGTTCACCTAAATTGGGACAGCTTTGTTCAAATAAATTGAGGTACAAAAGAAACTTTACACTCTATTGTTTTACTCGTACAGTATAAACAATGAAACAAATGGATATGATTGAACTAGGATATTATTTAATGTTCAGTGTTGACTGATTCGGCAAACAATCATACTCGTTTTTTGTTCAAACATGCAAAGTTAAAGTCACTGAAGGACCAAGGGGTATAACATCATTTTTACACCAAGATGATCCCTACCATGTTTATAATGTTGTAAATGTGTGCAAAATGAGGCACATTTATTGATTTTCACTTAGCAAACGTCTTATATGTCGATGAAAAGTTGTGTTTTATCTAAATTAATTTTGGAATAATTTATGAATTTAATTGTGTTACCCAAACAAATTAAAACCACATAGAATACTCCTTGGCTGATGACTAAACGCCTGCACTTTTCAGTTTTAGAGTACGACTTCGAAAACATAATATATTTGTAATTGGGAATTAAACATATGATAAAACCAACTGAGGTGTAAACTTTATTTTGTAGGTCAGTTTATGATTATTGCTTGCACCTTTATATTGTCATAAACTGGTCATGATCGAGTGGGGTAAGAGGACGACAATTAGAAACTACTTTGAATCAATGTGTAATTTCATTGGACAACTATTATGCTATGCAATGAAACAATAAGGTGACATAGATCCATGTTATAACTGCAGCTTACATGCATTTTGATAGTCTGATATGATTTTGATTTTGATGTATACTCTATTTGAATGTATTTTGATCAGCTTTAAATGACGTTCTTACAGGAAGCTCATTTTTGTCCGGTCCCTTATGCCGTGGCCCATGAACGGAATTTCGTCATTGATATTTCATCAATCCTTGTTTCAAGTGAATACACTATTATGTACAAACGCGATACGACAATGAACTCTGGTTGGCTCTTCCTGGTATCAACGTTTTCCTGGCCTGTATATATATATGGAGCAGGTGCTCTTCTGTTGGTGTTGTTAGTACTATTCTTCGTTAAACTGAAGAAGAGGGAAAGAGATACAAACTGGTATATAGACGTCATGCTTCGTGTTCCACTTCGTCAAGGTACGACGTGTTATGAACATTTTGTTTGTTTGAGGTGAGGTGAGTTGGGGTTTAACACCGCTTTCAAGAGTATGTCACTTATATCGCGGCTACTTGTATTAATACAGGGAGAAAGCCCGCAACGCCATGTGGTAATGCATTGCGGTGAAACCTGCGAGCATCGGCTGGAACTAGCGAACCATGAAATTCAGTGTAGCATTGAACCCAAACCTTAGTGCGTGTAGAACAGTTTTCTACTGCAGACAAATTTGCAATGCCCCTGGCGGGATTCGAACATCGAACGCGCTAACAACTGCGCTATCCCGCCCCCTTGTTTGTTTGAAAGGGTAATAACAAGGCACAGTAATTTCATCACAAAATTATTTTTTTCATTGCCTACTTCCCTTTTGAAATGTTTATACAGGCGGATACATATATCATAACTCGCGTACAAACTCTTTCATTCAACTGTCCAGGTGACCTTGTACATAATTTAAAATAAAAGAGAATATTTAAGTATGTTCGAAACAATTGTAGGTAAAACAGCATATACTGTCATTTATGAATATAAGCTGCCATACTAAAGGGGAATAAAACACAAAATTTATTCCAATTCATTCCATTACTTATACAATTCTTAAACTAGCTGTGTTTCATTATTGACATGTTGACCTTTTTATTATTTTATGATTTTTCACATACATGTGTTTAAATGTTATTGTTGTAAGATGCTATCAATATTTTGTGTTCAGATATTCAGACCAAATCAACTTACACGTCGTCAAGGATAATGATGTTTACCTGGTCCCTCTTCTGCTTGATGTTTGCGGCTGTGTACACAAGTACTCTGATGTCTCGTTCTGCTGTGGACAAATATGTTGCACCATTTCACAACATTGCAGAACTGTCTGAACAAACAGAGTACAAATTAATTGTGTTGGAAGGCGAGATTGTCACACATATGCTAAAGGTAAAAATATTGTGAGTTGTCCTTTCCACTATTGCATCTGTCCAAAGTAACACCGTTTTAATATCCATTACAATTGTATGTTTTGGAAATCATAATAGCAAATCAACAGTTACAGTTAACAGTAAGAGTAACAAGTGTAGAAGCGAGCACAGCTCATATACTCCCGCTTCCACTTATATACACAAAAAAGGTAAGCACCCCCTGATAGTTTCATATAACTGAATGTCAGAAACTCTGCTATGATCCTATATTAGTCTGAGATTATTAATTTTCAGATAGAACAGCCATAAGGCAAGACAGAAACGCAACAATATGTAGCCGTTATCATTGTTTAATGGCGATGACGTCATGTTTACACAGGTACTGGTTTTTACCATGAAACAATGTCCACAAAAGTATGTATAATAAGAATGATTAGTAGGACCGCATTGTACCCGGATGACACACTGCCCCCTACGTCTCATGCCTCCAGTCAGACGTCGGATCTGTTCGTGTGTCAATAACATCCACTCGACGTGCAGAGCTGCCTCAAACTCATGTAAATTCTGTACTGGAGCGTTCCGAGCCTAGAGTCGCCGCCCTAGAATATCCCACACACGCTCCAGATGGTTCAGATGTGGGCTTACTGCTGGCCGGGGTAAAGTTGTCATTGCATTGGCTCGCATGTAATCGACAGCGACATGTGATCGGTGAGGCCTGGCGTTGTCGTCAATGTACTGTGGTCGTGTAGCAAGTGAATGGTTATCGAAATGAGAAACAATGACTGGCAGTAGCACGTCCCGGATATATTGAGCTACTATTAAGTTGCCCCTGATGGTTACCAAATGCAGCTTGTAGTCATGAGACAGGCATCCCAATACCATAACAGAGACACCTCCATACGCAACAGTTGGCTGGATGTTCGTAGGAGTATAAGCTGTATTATTCCAAACACGTGCACGCCCATCAGTAACACGGAGCAAGAATCGACTCTTGTCAGACCAATGGATTTTCCGCCAGGTCCTCAGATTCCAGTGTTGTCTGTCAAAACACCATGCCAAACGTGCACGTTTATGACAGTCTTTCAACAAGGGACGTTTAATTACCCTTCTTGCCTAGTCCTGCCGATTTGAGGCGATTTCTGACTGTTCTGGTCTTTCGATTTGGTAACCAAAGACATTTCAGCTGAGGACTTGTGGAAGAAGGTGCCGGTTCTCTCGAGGTGTAGAGACAGTAGGTCTTCCAGACATTTAACGGTCCATTGCACCTTCTGTCTGCGCATGCCTCCGGACTATGCAACAAAAGTGTAATGGTACCCCGGATTTCGTCCTATCGCCTTAAATGACTCTTGCAGAGTGCATACCAATAATTTGATTTCTGAGATCCATTGACAATCGTACTCGTGCCATGTTCAATAGTTATGCTTGAATGGCTATAGAAAGCAACGTTACATACCACCATATGCATTTGGGCCATACTGCTTTTTGTGATCCTCGAGCGTACCATGATGCACGTGCATTGCCTGATGTTGGCGTAGGCGCGACTGTCTCTCATCACTGGTTGGAGGTGAGGTGAGGTGAGTTGGGGTTTAACGTCGCTTTCACGTGTATTTCACTGATATCGCGGCTGCTAGTATAATGGCAGGGAGAAAGCCCGCAACACTGCGGTGAAACCTGCGAGCATTGGCTGGAACTAGCGAACCATGGGTGGTTCTACGCTGAAATTCAGTGTAGCATTGCACCCAAACCTTACTGCGTGTAGAACAGTTCTCTACTGCAGACAAAGTTGCCGTGCCCCTGGCGGGATTCGAACCCAGGACCTCTTGATCCGAAGCCGAACGCGCTAACCACTGCGCTATCCCGCCGCCATCATCACTGGTTGGAACGTATCGCACAAACACTCTTCTCTTCTCATAAATGAACCTTCTTTAACTATTTGAAATATTCTCGAAAATATATCATCACAAATATCAGGGTTGCTTAACCTTTTCATTTGTGTATAGTTTGACATAATTGAAAATATGAAAGGCACATCTATGGAAATGACTAACCTGTGTGTAAAATTGAAAGAATTTGGAATTTACAGTTCAAGAGATAACTTTCATGTCATATTTCCATGGAAACGGCTAAAAATATAATAATAAATCGGTCTAAACCTCAACCCTAACCTCAGGGCACAACTTGAGATCATGGCTAAAATGTGTAGCAAGTTTGGTGAAGCTAGCATGTATAGTTTGAGAAATATGCTCTGCCAAACATTTTGTTATGGACGGACAGACAGACGAACGAAAATCGTTGATGCGCATGTGTGTGGATAGACACATTCAAACTGAGAGGAAAAAAAGAAGAAATAGCGTCCTTATACCTATATTTTTGGTCTTGTAAGAATAAAATTGTCAATGAAGTGATCATGGAGCTTTGGAGATCACGAATCGGCCAATTTATCCCACCGAGGGGGTGTAGACAGATCGAGATGATCCTACCCTACAGACCCGACACACGATGGACGACGGGCACGGAGCTTAGCTACCGACTCTTACTGTAATTTGTGGTGTGGGAGACTGTGCTCATCGCTGGACACGGACTAGCAAACAACTACAACGGCATAGTAGAGGTAGGATGGCAGTTTATTTGTCCGGATATCGAAATGAACATGGAAATATCTACATCGATAACTATGTTCAATGTATGCACGAACGGCCTTAACCCCATGTTTGTTTACATGCTGTAACACACTGCTGCTCAGAGCTGGTGATGTGGAGAGTAGCCCAGGCCCAGTCGATCAAATAGATTTGGAAAAAATGTTTGATAAAATGCGAGAACATATGCAGAAGGAATCTGAACAAATCCTATGTTGGTGATAGATTTGACTTAATTGATCGAGACTTGAAAACAATGAACATCAATTGGAAAAAAGTAAATTCTGACATTAAAGAACTTTCGAACTAGAACTAAAAGCAGGTGGATTGAAAGATGATATCAACCAACATGGACGTGATCTTGGTGCCACTAATGGTGAAAATAAAGTGAAAGAAAATGAGTATAGGATAACTGTTTCAGAAAGAACTGTTTCAGACCTAACCACTGAGTTAGACAGGATGGAAGCCTAAAAGATCCTAAATATATTAAATGAAGCCATACCCTCTAAGACATGGGATGAAAGGGACGTCATCCAGACAGTAACAATAATCGAGCTATTATTGTTAAATTCCTCCACCCTGATGACAGAGAGCTCGTGTTTAAAAGACGAGAGTGTTTAACTCGTCGAGATATCCGCATTGCTGCAGATCTTACTGCTAGACAACGTGATGCTGTCAGTGATGCTCGTCGACAGGGTAAGGTGGCTTTCTTCAGGAGGGGGATACTGATTGTATGAGAGTCCAACGGGCCCCAGAACACACACAGGCATGTACAGCAGACGAATGAGCATCGCGTTCCCTTTGTACCGCCCGGGTTTAATAGATCAGACAGAACTGCCCCAATCAATGTTGATTTATCTTCACATAACCAAGGTGTGCTTTTCCATTTTGGATCTGGACAAGGGGGCCGGCGCAGGACACGAGACCAAAGGACTACGCCTCAGCTGTGAGTCCTTGGTCTCCAGGTGGTGAGGTTGCTAGGGACGCTTCGCAAGGGGCAGGTTACTCCAGCTCTAAACTAGTAACGGGACAGGGCACTGTCAGTGTTACTAAGTCTGACTCGACACGTGGTAGGCGGAAAGCGTTCAGACAAACTTCACTGACTGGGAAATAAAGGGGAGGCCACGGCCAACTTAATATACATGTGTGTACCTCCAACATAAAAATAGGAACTTGATTGAAATTGAACTTTGATGACTTCAAATCATATCTATGTTCATTCAATGTTTTATTTTTGTCAGAGACATGGATTGGCAATAGCGATTTTGATATTGATCTCGGTGATTATACACAATTTACTAATGTTGGTTTCAGAACTTCACATTTTGGTAGGTACATTGGTGGTATCTGTATGATAATCAGAAACACCATAATGAAGCAGCTGACGTGTAAATATAATAACTTTATGTTCCTTAAAATCTCAAAGGAAGTCGTTTCTATGGATTGTGATGTTATGGTAGGTGGTATTTACATACCGCCCCGTTCATCACCTGTATTTGACATGCCAAACAGTCGTTATGGTGGTTATGACGAATTAGACCAAGACGTATTTGACCTCAGAAATAGTTATCAGAGTTGCTAAATGATACTATGTGGGGACGTTAATGCACATTTGGGAAAGGAAAAGGATTATATTGTTTTCGATGAATCAGACGATGCCAGGCATGTACCTAGCTATCATGAAGATCTATTTGATATTCCAAGGGTAACCGTTGATGAGACACTGACAAATTATGGGCGTGACCTTGCAAAGTTGTGTATCAGTAATAATATATATGTTGTAAACGGAAGAGCAGGCGATGATAAGGCTTCTGGGGGGTATACTTTTATATCACATACTGGAAAAAGTGTTATTGATTATTTTATTGTATCCCAAAATGTATTTAAAAGCATCGCAGATTTTACTATTGATGAACGAACAGAGTCTGATCATCTACCCTTGTCCTTATTATTAGAAGCAAATATTGATGTCACTGATGTACATAGCCCCTGTGGAACCCCTGAGTTGTTTAGATATAGATGGTGTATATCGGCAATGGATATTTTTATAAAATCCCTTAGTGATAATGTTAACATGTATGAACAAAGTATTTTAGAGGATATAAGTGAGGATAATATCAACCATGCTGTAAGCACACTAAACGATTTAATCCTAAATTCTGCGCTGATAATGAAAATACGAGTACAGATTAGAGAAGTAAAACAACCGGTTTGGTTTGATAGGGTTTGTCAAAATTCGAAGAGGCTAAAGTATGCTAATCTTAAAAAGTTTAGGAAAACGCAGGACAATAATGATTTAAATGTGTATCTAGACTGTAAACGGGAATTTAGATATATTTGTCAACAAAAACAAACTGAGTATGATGAAGGATCCATGGATAGTTTAATGTCAATTCTTAATGAGCCATATCTCTTTTGGAAATCGGTAAATCGCATATTGAACTCTCCCAAAAATACAACTCATAAGAATAACATAACAATCGATACATGGAAAGAACACTTTTGTAACTTATTCAAAGACGGAAACGACGATACTTTTTTCTTTTTGAGACATTTGATGTTACTTGTGATAATGAGGTTGATGAAATATCGGATATGATTTTAAACAATGACATAACAGAGACAGAAATTAAAAGCGCTATTGACGGTTTGAAAAGAAATAAGTTAGCGGGTCTTGATAAATTAATTGCAGAATTTTTCATACATGGTGTTGGTGTTTTAATTCCAACTCTTCATAAGTTATTTAGTGAGTGATTGAGTGAATTATTGCATAACGCCGCTTCGGCAGTATCGCAGCCATTAGCGGCGAGAAATTGATAGTTAATTGATAAATTTTAAAATAATTGCAAAAGCAAAAAGTAATGACACAAAGGCCATAGAAAACATCATCAGAATATTCATAAGTTATTTAATAAAATCTTTATCTCCGGTTGTATACCAGATGAATGATCCAAAGCTATAATTATCCCGTTACATAAAATCGGACCAGCAAACGACCCAAATAATTATAGAGGGATATTACTTATTAGCATATTCAGTAAAATATTTACGTCAATCATATGTAACAGACTGAGGTTGTGGACAGAAATATTTGATAAGATTTCCGAATCGCAAGCTGGTTTTAGACAAGAATATTCCACGATCGATAATGTATTCATTTTAAATGTATTGATAGAGAAACAAATAATTAAGAAAAGAGGTAAATTATATGCTGCCTTCATAGACTTTAGAAAGGCTTTTGATACTGAAAGACGCCCTAAGCTGTGGAATTTATTTAACCGTATTGGAATTAAAGGCAAGTTATTCCAAATCATACATAATCTATACAGTGATGTAACTGCCTGTGTCAGAAATAATAACACCAATTCAGATTTTTTCAAATGCCCCATGGGTTTAAAACAGAGTTGCATAATGAGCCCTCTAATATTTTCATTGTGTATAAATGAACTAGCAACTAGTATTGAATGCTCAGATTGCTATGGGCTACAAATCATGCCAGATCTCGTACATATATATCATCTTTTGTTTGCTGATGACATTGTGTTGTTCTCTAATGTGTGCAGAGATTTACAAAAACAACTGAACATTCTATCTGCATTTTCGGTCGAATATGGACTTCGGGTTAATATGGCAAAATCAAATATTATGGTTTTTAGAAAGGGGGGTATGCTAGCTACAAATGAGAAATTGAGGTATGACGGGGAAGAAATGAAACTTGTGATTGCTTACAAATATTTAGGCATATATTTTACCCCGCAGTTATCTTGGAAATATGCTATCAACAGAAGAGCTATGGAAGGTAAGAGAGCTTTGAATGGCAAGACATTGAATATGAATTGCCTCATAAAGAGCCAAATAAGTTTTTGATAGCAAAATATTACCTATTCTAACGTATGGCTGCGAAATCTGGGGACATAAAAATTACGATGAACTTGAAAGAATTCAGAGAACAGCTTGCAAGAGGTATCTAAAGTTACCAATTAAAACACCTAACTATGCTGTTCTTGGTGAATGTGGCCGCTTTCCTTTATGTATTAATAGTACGGTAAGAGTTGTCAATTACTGGCTGAAGATAATCAGAATGCCTGACCATAGATATGTAAAAACAATCTTACAAAATGTCACTACTTTATGATACAAATGATAAAGTTAACTGGGTAACTAAAGTTAGAAACATTTTATGCTCAAATGGATTGATGTATGTCTTGGCAAATCAGGGGTACAAACCATTAACTTATTCCTCAGTGAATTCAAACAAAGAATAAAAGATGTTTTCCTATCGGATTGGTATTCTTCAATATATACTATATCGAAACTTCAAAATTATAAAACTTGAACTAAGATTCGAGACTGAAAGTTATATAAATTCCCTACAATTAAGGAGAGGTGAGGTGAGTTGGGGTTTAACACCTCTTTCAAGAGTATTTCACTTATACCGCGGCTGCTAGTATTATGACAGGGAGAAAGCCCGCAACGCCATGTGGCTATGCATTGCGGTGAAACCTGCGAGCATCGGCTGGAACTAGCGAACCATGGGTGGTACTCAGTTGGTAGAGTGTCCGCTCATCACCCGGAAGACCGGGGTTCGATTCCCGGTCGCGTCATACCAAAAGACGTTAAAAGATGGGAGTTGTTGCTGCCTTGCTTGACACTCAGCATATAAGGACAGAACAACGCATGAACTGGCGCTGCACTGTGGCTGCCGGGTGCTATTTGCACACAAAGAATTTCCTATGTACATTGTATTACGGACAATAAAGAGTTATTATTATTATTATTATTACTACGCTGATATTCAGTGTAGCATTGCACCCAAACCTAAGTGCGTGTAGAACAGTTCTCTACTGCAGACAAAGTTGCCGTGCCCCTGGCGGGATTCGAACCCCGTACCTCTTGATCCGAAGCCGTACGCGCTAACCACTGCGCTACCCCCCCCCCCCCCCCCCCCCCCCCCCCCCCCTTCTTTGTAAGCCGCTCACACACATTAGAGAACGATATATCGATGTCAGAAGAACGTCAAAATATTATTTTATAGAATTGATGGAAAATAAGAACGATGAATGTATTAGAAACGTTGCAATGTACATATATCATGCTATGGAATTTAGAAAATCATTGATTACATGAACGTTTTCTTATTCATAAATTTATATCCTTTTTACGCATGTGCATCATGTTTATCTATTTTGTATATATTCTATGTTGTTATAGGCCGTTGGCCTAAATATCGACTGAAATAAAGAAATGGAAATTGACAGACGAACGGACGGACAGAATGAACGCTATATGCCCCCGCTTTACAGCGTAAGGTATAGTTAATTATTAATACTGGCATATTGTCCAGGAAATCTTCCTTATTCCACTTTTTTACATGCAATTCTTATGTTCTTTTCAGGAGTCGAAAAACCCTGTCTATCGGAAACTTTATGAAAGACTTGACGAGCTGCAGACATCTGAAAATGATTCATTTGATGAAACAATAGATCGACTTTTATCCAAATTGTTTAATGAGAACATTGTTGCTGTTTTACCAACTATTGTGAAAACGTTGTTGCTGTCAAGAAAATGTGAACTTGTTGAACTTAGAGAGAGCATCTTCTCAATGAAACTTGGGATCGCCTTTCCTAAGTATTCTCCTTTAAAGAAACTCTTCAACAATCAGTAAGTTATTAACATATTAATTAAAATCATCTTGTGAATATTAGATGATTAGATTGCTATAATGTAGTAACATAAAATAACAACACATTTAGCCATGAGCTTGAACACTGAGATATTGACTATTTTTCGAACTGATTTAATACCCAAGATCGATGTTTCAAGAGTATATATTGATACCAATACGAACGATTCTGTCCATCCTTCCGTCCGTCCTGCTTTTTTAAAGTTCTTTTCACATTTCTGTATGGTGTACTTAGTCATTTTCTGAGATATTAATTTGTCTTATCTATTGGTGAAAACAAATTTTCATTAATTTTTTTTCATGTTATACACAACATTTTTGCTACTATTAGGAGTGATGCAGTGCCGAATTAGAGATAATTTTGTTATTTTAAGTTTACGAATTACTGTATGTTGTCCGTATTTTCAGAATCAAATTTGTCCGACTGACTGCAGAAAAAAACAACAATTCCTTTCAAGTTTTACACAAACCTTCAATATAATAATACTAATAACAGTATAAACACAGATACAGTATAGAATTACAAGCGATTTCGAAATTTCTAATAGCAATGTAATCTTATATAAGACATTTATAAGGGGACACGGTGCCACCAAATCTACAATTCAAATTCTCCACAAGATTTCAGTTACGCAGGGCCTTTCGTCCAGGGGAAGAAATATGAACATATAGTATATACGTATGAATAAGATATATATATATATATATATATATATATATATATATATATATATATATATATTGGAGAGGTATTTACATAGGCGTTATATGCCTGTTTACTAATCCATTCATTTTCATGAACAAATATTGTTTAAATCATAAGCATTATGGAATCATGTCAATCGTATTTTGGGGCATTAGTGAGCCACACTCATATTTTTGCTTGTTGACATTAGGTCTATTACTTTTATGGTAACTTGATTTCCATATGTATGGAAGAAGTTTACATTCCAAACTTTATTTGAATAAACAGATGCTATTCTAAATGTTTATATATGAATATATATATTTTCAGATTACTAAATATGGTGGATATGGGCATTTATGATCGACTCGAGAAGAACTGGTTTCCAAAGGAAAAGGAATGTGAAACAGTCGGTCATCACATGCAATTGACAATAGAACATATCAAATCTGGCCTGATTGTTGTTGGTTGTTGCATATTTGTAGCAGGACTTGTGTTGTTGGTTGAGAAAAGCAAGTCAAGCAACCGGAATTGATATAAAGCAAAATACAAACTATGAAATATTTGTTTTCCAAAAGATTGTATTTGTTTCTATTTCTGACAAGAATCACACATCATTCAAACATGACACTCCAATATACATGGTCGCCAATTGTCTCCTCAGCATGAAAACTAAGCACGCAGTTTATGATCAGACTTGAGTCAGTTAATTCATGTGACACAAGCCCACTATTTCAACAACAAAATATGTGAAGAACATTTGAATAGCTTAAGCCATTAATTGTTCATTTTAATTAATCTGTGTATTTCTCAAAATAAAAATAACATAGCGATAAAGGAAAGGTAATTGGAAGCTGTGTATGAGTGTGATCCAAGGTTTGCTTACCAACGTCCTCTGATGATGCAATTGCTAAATTGACAACGCTTTATCTTGTAAATAGTCAGTTCTGTCCGCCATTTTGTGTGCAATAGATGGAATAAACCTTTATATCTACTTATTTAACATTTCAAAAATAATAAAACATATATATATATATTTATCATATAATGGAGGGTGTTATCGATGCAATAAAGCAATCTGCTAAACTTGGTATCCAAATCTGATAAATATGCAAAACAGGTCAAAGGTCAAATACACGAACTACTTTCGCAAAATTCCACTCTTTCCATGCGAATCCTAAAACTGTTTACGAATCATTGAAAAGCGTAACCGGGAGTTTACCGGCTTATTTCCGCTTGAATGAGTGAGTGAGTGAATTATTGCTTAACGTCGCTTCGGCAGTATTGCAGCCATTAGCGGCGATAAATTTAAGTTAATTGATAAATTTAAAAATAATTGCAAAAGCAAAAAGTAATAACACAAAGGCCATAGAAAACATCAGCAAAATATCACAATTTTGTTAAAAGCTGATAGAAAAGATAAAATTTACAATTTGTCAAATATATTGACTGCTTTCAAAAAGTCTAACATACGGTGTTCACCAAATTGACTAAAAACTTGAGATAAAGGAATATCAGGATAACATGTTTCCCTGATGTGCGCGGTGTCCCAACACTCACACATAATGTGTTTAATTGTGAGGGGACACTGGCAGGGAATACACATTGGGGGGTCTTCTCCCTTTAAAAGAAAAGAATGAGTGAGATGAGTGTGTCCAATACGACATCGTCGTAGAACACAAGCTTCATGCCGGGTAAAAGAAGATAAAGATTTGTAACCTAAATGAGGTTGAATAGTGTGAAGTTTGTTATACTGTTGTTAGTCCCATTGGAACTTCCAACGTTGTTTAATGTAAGATTTAATAGCAGGTTTAGAATCCGTATATGGAACTTTAGTAGGAGAAATATGTTTGAGGTTTAATGCTGATTTAGCAGCTGAGTTAGCTTTCTTATTACCTCTTATACCCATATGGCTAGGAAGCCAGCAGAAGACGATGTCGCATTGGAGACAAGAATTATGAAGTAATAAAATATCCCTGATAATTGGTTGATCACTCTTACAGTTTTTAATTGCTTGTAGGCAAGAAAGTGAATCGGAAAAAATAATGTAATTATTAGGGGTTGAGTTTTTAATGTGATGGACGGCCTTAAGGACCGTCAGTGTAAATTGGTTTATAATCTGCGAAAAAATCACGTAGTTCAAAAGATGCCTGTTGAAATATTAGTTGGTCTGTATTTGATTTTTTATGAATAGATAGAGAGAGGTTTACACGGGGCCTGACCAGCTGCCATGGCGGGGCGGCAAGCAGACCGTGCTCTGCTATTGTTGTTAGGTCGATATTTTAATCTTCAACATGTTGTTGAAGTCTGATACCGAGTGGTGTAATTGCTTTAGGTTTTAAGTTATACAACTGCTGGTATTCTGGATTGAATACGCAGTTGTATGCAGGATTACAAGGGTTGGCTTTAAGTTTGGTGATATATTGTAGTTCAAGCTTGATGCGCCGATCTTCAAGAGATGTCTCATCAGCTTCAATGTATAGGCTTTCAACAGGTGAAGTTCTGAAGGCCCCAAGACAAAGCCTGAGACCCTGGTGGTGGATTGTATCTAGCATTTTGATATATGAGGGGCGGGCAGATCCATATATTATGGATCCATAATCAAGTTTGGAGCGGATGAGTGATCGATAGAGATGAAAAAGAGTTTCTTCATCTCCACCCCATTTATTATTTGAAACGACCTTTAAAAGGTCTAATGGGCGCCTTTAAGCATTTAGCTTTAAGGCTTTTAATGTTTGGGATAAATGATAATTTACTATCAAATGTGAGACCAAGAAACTTGGCCTCAGGAACAACTTTGATTGGAGTTTTATCCAGAAATAGTTCTGGATCTTGGTGCATTTTGCGCATATCTCAAAAATGCACACAAGATGTTTTACCTTTGGAAAATTTGAAGCCGTTTTCCAACGACCATTGATGGATTTTATTGAGGTAGAGTTGCAATTGGCGCTCAATTGATGGCAAATTTTTGCCTCTGCAGGAAACTCCAAAATCGTCCACAAAAAGTGAAGCATCTGTATGTTCATATAAGACTTTAGCCAAGCTGTTGATTTTACCTATGGTGGAAGATTTTAAAGAGCGGAATGTTTTTTGAGTCGATGGATCACTCACCCACTCAATGTCTGTCTGAGTTGATACAAAGCATTTAGTGACACTTGCTGAAGATACTATGGTGGAGTATGAGGGTTTAGGACCGCCAAGAACCAGGCGTTTGGCTTTGGGAAAGGAGGTATTTTGAGTGAATTTAAGTTTAAGGATTTGAGATTCCTGTTGCCACCGTGGGCATTCCTTGGAGGAAGCCAAGTGTTCGCCAGCACAGTTGGCGCATTTAGGCAACTCCTTGCACTTGTCTGGATGGCTTTCATCCTCGAGTTTGCCACACTGAGGACAAACACGCTCATCCGCTTTGCAAGAGTTGCTTCCATGACCAAACTTCTGGCACCAGTAGCAACGGAGGGGGTTAGGGATATATAGTTCCGTGGGGAGTTTGTAATATCCTGCATAAACTGTTTTTGGAGATTGTGGAGTTGAGAAAGTTAGAAGATAGGTGTGGGTCTTGATGTTAAGGAGAAAACATGGCTCCGAGGTCTTCTGCTCTCAGAATAACCTGAAGGGAGGGATTAAGCCCCGATTAAGCTCCGTCCGTCCTGCTTTTTAAAAGTTCTTTTCACATTTCTGTATGGTGTACTTAGTCATTTTCTGAGATATTAATTTGTCTTATCTATTGGTGAAAACAAATTTTCATTAATTTTTTTTCATGTTATACACAACATTTTTGCTACTATTAGGAGTGATGCAGTGCCGAATTAGATATAATTTTGTTATTTTAAGTTTACGAATTACTGTATGTTGTCCGTATTTTCAGAATCAAATTTGTCCGACTGACTGCAGAAAAAAACAACAATTCCTTTCAAGTTTTACACAAACCTTCAATATAATAATACTAATAACAGTATAAACACAGATACAGTATAGAATTACAAGCGATTTCGAAATTTCTAATAGCAATGTAATCTTATATAAGACATTTATAAGGGGACACGGTGCCACCAAATCTACAATTCAAATTCTCCACAAGATTTCAGTTACGCAGGGCCTTTCGTCCAGGGGAAGAAATATGAACATATAGTATATACGTATGAATAAGATATATATATATATATATATATATATATATATATATATATATATATATATATATATATATATTGGAGAGGTATTTACATAGGCGTTATATGCCTGTTTACTAATCCATTCATTTTCATGAACAAATATTGTTTAAATCATAAGCATTATGGAATCATGTCAATCGTATTTTGGGGCATTAGTGAGCCACACTCATATTTTTGCTTGTTGACATTAGGTCTATTACTTTTATGGTAACTTGATTTCCATATGTATGGAAGAAGTTTACATTCCAAACTTTATTTGAATAAACAGATGCTATTCTAAATGTTTATATATGAATATATATATTTTCAGATTACTAAATATGGTGGATATGGGCATTTATGATCGACTCGAGAAGAACTGGTTTCCAAAGGAAAAGGAATGTGAAACAGTCGGTCATCACATGCAATTGACAATAGAACATATCAAATCTGGCCTGATTGTTGTTGGTTGTTGCATATTTGTAGCAGGACTTGTGTTGTTGGTTGAGAAAAGCAAGTCAAGCAACCGGAATTGATATAAAGCAAAATACAAACTATGAAATATTTGTTTTCCAAAAGATTGTATTTGTTTCTATTTCTGACAAGAATCACACATCATTCAAACATGACACTCCAATATACATGGTCGCCAATTGTCTCCTCAGCATGAAAACTAAGCACGCAGTTTATGATCAGACTTGAGTCAGTTAATTCATGTGACACAAGCCCACTATTTCAACAACAAAATATGTGAAGAACATTTGAATAGCTTAAGCCATTAATTGTTCATTTTAATTAATCTGTGTATTTCTCAAAATAAAAATAACATAGCGATAAAGGAAAGGTAATTGGAAGCTGTGTATGAGTGTGATCCAAGGTTTGCTTACCAACGTCCTCTGATGATGCAATTGCTAAATTGACAACGCTTTATCTTGTAAATAGTCAGTTCTGTCCGCCATTTTGTGTGCAATAGATGGAATAAACCTTTATATCTACTTATTTAACATTTCAAAAATAATAAAACATATATATATATATTTATCATATAATGGAGGGTGTTATCGATGCAATAAAGCAATCTGCTAAACTTGGTATCCAAATCTGATAAATATGCAAAACAGGTCAAAGGTCAAATACACGAACTACTTTCGCAAAATTCCACTCTTTCCATGCGAATCCTAAAACTGTTTACGAATCATTGAAAAGCGTAACCGGGAGTTTACCGGCTTATTTCCGCTTGAATGAGTGAGTGAGTGAATTATTGCTTAACGTCGCTTCGGCAGTATTGCAGCCATTAGCGGCGATAAATTTAAGTTAATTGATAAATTTAAAAATAATTGCAAAAGCAAAAAGTAATAACACAAAGGCCATAGAAAACATCAGCAAAATATCACAATTTTGTTAAAAGCTGATAGAAAAGATAAAATTTACAATTTGTCAAATATATTGACTGCTTTCAAAAAGTCTAACATACGGTGTTCACCAAATTGACTAAAAACTTGAGATAAAGGAATATCAGGATAACATGTTTCCCTGATGTGCGCGGTGTCCCAACACTCACACATAATGTGTTTAATTGTGAGGGGACACTGGCAGGGAATACACATTGGGGGGTCTTCTCCCTTTAAAAGAAAAGAATGAGTGAGATGAGTGTGTCCAATACGACATCGTCGTAGAACACAAGCTTCATGCCGGGTAAAAGAAGATAAAGATTTGTAACCTAAATGAGGTTGAATAGTGTGAAGTTTGTTATACTGTTGTTAGTCCCATTGGGACTTCCAACGTTGTTTAATGTAAGATTTAATAGCAGGTTTAGAATCCGTATATGGAACTTTAGTAGGAGAAATATGTTTGAGGTTTAATGCTGATTTAGCAGCTGAGTTAGCTTTCTTATTACCTCTTATACCCATATGGCTAGGAAGCCAGCAGAAGACGATGTCGCATTGGAGACAAGAATTATGAAGTAATAAAATATCCCTGATAATTGGTTGATCACTCTTACAGTTTTTAATTGCTTGTAGGCAAGAAAGTGAATCGGAAAAAATAATGTAATTATTAGGGGTTGAGTTTTTAATGTGATGGACGGCCTTAAGGACCGTCAGTGTAAATTGGTTTATAATCTGCGAAAAAATCACGTAGTTCAAAAGATGCCTGTTGAAATATTAGTTGGTCTGTATTTGATTTTTTATGAGTAGATAGAGAGAGGTTTACACGGGGCCTGACCAGCTGCCATGGCGGGGCGGCAAGCAGACCGTGCTCTGCTATTGTTGTTAGGTCAATATTTTAATCTTCAACATGTTGTTGAAGTCTGATACCGAGTGGTGGAATTGCTTTAGGTTTTAAGTTATACAACTGCTGGTATTCTGGATTGAATACGCAGTTGTATGCAGGATTACAAGGGTTGGCTTTAAGTTTGGTGATATATTGTAGTTCAAGCTTGATGCGCCGATCTTCAAGAGATGGCTCATCAGCTTCAATGTATAGGCTTTCAACAGGTGAAGTTCTGAAGGCCCCAAGACAAAGCCTGAGACCCTGGTGGTGGATTGTATCTAGCATTTTGATATATGAGGGGCGGGCAGATCCATATATTATGGATCCATAATCAAGTTTGGAGCGGATGAGTGATCGATAGAGATGAAAAAGAGTTTCTTCATCTCCACCCCATTTATTATTTGAAACGACCTTTAAAAAGTCTAATGGGCGCCTTTAAGCATTTAGCTTTAAGGCTTTTAATGTTTGGGATAAATGATAATTTACTATCAAATGTGAGACCAAGAAACTTGGCCTCAGGAACAACTTTGATTGGAGTTTTATCCAGAAATAGTTCTGGATCTTGGTGCATTTTGCGCATATCTCAAAAATGCACACAAGATGTTTTACCTTTGGAAAATTTGAAGCCGTTTTCCAACGACCATTGATGGATTTTATTGAGGTAGAGTTGCAATTGGCGCTCAATTGATGGCAAATTTTTGCCTCTGCAGGAAACTCCAAAATCGTCCACAAAAAGTGAAGCATCTGTATGTTCATATAAGACTTTAGCCAAGCTGTTGATTTTACCTATGGTGGAAGATTTTGAAGAGCGGAATGTTTTTTGAGTCGATGGATCACTCACCCACTCAATGTCTGTCTGAGTTGATACAAAGCATTTAGTGACACTTGCTGAAGATACTATGGTGGAGTATGAGGGTTTAGGACCGCCAAGAACCAGGCGTTTGGCTTTGGGAAAGGAGGTATTTTGAGTGAATTTAAGTTTAAGGATTTGAGATTCCTGTTGCCACCGTGGGCATTCCTTGGAGGAAGCCAAGTGTTCGCCAGCACAGTTGGCGCATTTAGGCAACTCCTTGCACTTGTCTGGATGGCTTTCATCCTCGAGTTTGCCACACTGAGGACAAACACGCTCATCCGCTTTGCAAGAGTTGCTTCCATGACCAAACTTCTGGCACCAGTAGCAACGGAGGGGGTTAGGGATATATAGTTCCGTGGGGAGTTTGTAATATCCTGCATAAACTGTTTTTGGAGATTGTGGAGTTGAGAAAGTTAGAAGATAGGTGTGGGTCTTGATGTTAAGGAGAAAACATGGCTCCGAGGTCTTCTGCTCTCAGAATAACCTGAAGGGAGGGATTAAGCCCCGATTAAGCTCCGTCCGTCCTGCTTTTTAAAAGTTCTTTTCACATTTCTGTATGGTGTACTTAGTCATTTTCTGAGATATTAATTTGTCTTATCTATTGGTGAAAACAAATTTTCATTAATTTTTTTCATGTTATACACAACATTTTTGCTACTATTAGGAGTGATGCAGTGCCGAATAAGAGATAATTTTGTTATTTTAAGTTTACGAATTACTGTATGTTGTCCGTATTTTCAGAATCAAATTTGTCCGACTGACTGCAGAAAAAAACAACAATTCCTTTCAAGTTTTACACAAACCTTCAATATAATAATACTAATAACAGTATAAACACAGATACAGTATAGAATTACAAGCGATTTCGAAATTTCTAATAGCAATGTAATCTTATATAAGACATTTATAAGGGGACACGGTGCCACCAAATCTACAATTCAAATTCTCCACAAGATTTCAGTTACGCAGGGCCTTTCGTCCAGGGGAAGAAATATGAACATATAGTGTATACGTATGAATAAGATATATATATATATATATATATACTGGAGAGGTATTTACATAGGCGTTATATGCCTGTTTACTAATCCATTCATTTTCATGAACAAATATTGTTTAAATCATAAGCATTATGGAATCATGTCAATCGTATTTTGGGGCATTAGTGAGCCACACTCATATTTTTGCTTGTTGACATTAGGTCTATTACTTTTATGGTAACTTGATTTCCATAGTTATGGAAGAAGTTTACATTCCAAACTTTATTTGAATAAACAGATGCTATTCTAAATGTTTATATATGAATATATATATTTTCAGATTACTAAATATGGTGGATATGGGCATTTATGATCGACTCGAGAAGAACTGGTTTCCAAAGGAAAAGGAATGTGAAACAGTCGGTCATCACATGCAATTGACAATAGAACATATCAAATCTGGCCTGATTGTTGTTGGTTGTTGCATATTTGTAGCAGGACTTGTGTTGTTGGTTGAGAAAAGCAAGTCAAGCAACCGGAATTGATATAAAGCAAAATACAAACTATGAAATATTTGTTTTCCAAAAGATTGTATTTGTTTCTATTTCTGACAAGAATCACACATCATTCAAACATGACACTCCAATATACATGGTCGCCAATTGTCTCCTCAGCATGAAAACTAAGCACGCAGTTTATGATCAGACTTGAGTCAGTTAATTCATGTGACACAAGCCCACTATTTCAACAACAAAATATGTGAAGAACATTTGAATAGCTTAAGCCATTAATTGTTCATTTTAATTAATCTGTGTATTTCTCAAAATAAAAATAACATAGCGATAAAGGAAAGGTAATTGGAAGCTGTGTATGAGTGTGATCCAAGGTTTGCTTACCAACGTCCTCTGATGATGCAATTGCTAAATTGACAACGCTTTATCTTGTAAATAGTCAGTTCTGTCCGCCATTTTGTGTGCAATAGATGGAATAAACCTTTATATCTACTTATTTAACATTTCAAAAATAATAAAACATATATATATATATTTATCATATAATGGAGGGTGTTATCGATGCAATAAAGCAATCTGCTAAACTTGGTATCCAAATCTGATAAATATGCAAAACAGGTCAAAGGTCAAATACACGAACTACTTTCGCAAAATTCCACTCTTTCCATGCGAATCCTAAAACTGTTTACGAATCATTGAAAAGCGTAACCGGGAGTTTACCGGCTTATTTCCGCTTGAATGAGTGAGTGAGTGAATTATTGCTTAACGTCGCTTCGGCAGTATTGCAGCCATTAGCGGCGATAAATTTAAGTTAATTGATAAATTTAAAAATAATTGCAAAAGCAAAAAGTAATAACACAAAGGCCATAGAAAACATCAGCAAAATATCACAATTTTGTTAAAAGCTGATAGAAAAGATAAAATTTACAATTTGTCAAATATATTGACTGCTTTCAAAAAGTCTAACATACGGTGTTCACCAAATTGACTAAAAACTTGAGATAAAGGAATATCAGGATAACATGTTTCCCTGATGTGCGCGGTGTCCCAACACTCACACATAATGTGTTTAATTGTGAGGGGACACTGGCAGGGAATACACATTGGGGGGTCTTCTCCCTTTAAAAGAAAAGAATGAGTGAGATGAGTGTGTCCAATACGACATCGTCGTAGAACACAAGCTTCATGCCGGGTAAAAGAAGATAAAGATTTGTAACCTAAATGAGGTTGAATAGTGTGAAGTTTGTTATACTGTTGTTAGTCCCATTGGGACTTCCAACGTTGTTTAATGTAAGATTTAATAGCAGGTTTAGAATCCGTATATGGAACTTTAGTAGGAGAAATATGTTTGAGGTTTAATGCTGATTTAGCAGCTGAGTTAGCTTTCTTATTACCTCTTATACCCATATGGCTAGGAAGCCAGCAGAAGACGATGTCGCATTGGAGACAAGAATTATGAAGTAATAAAATATCCCTGATAATTGGTTGATCACTCTTACAGTTTTTAATTGCTTGTAGGCAAGAAAGTGAATCGGAAAAAATAATGTAATTATTAGGGGTTGAGTTTTTAATGTGATGGACGGCCTTAAGGACCGTCAGTGTAAATTGGTTTATAATCTGCGAAAAAATCACGTAGTTCAAAAGATGCCTGTTGAAATATTAGTTGGTCTGTATTTGATTTTTTATGAGTAGATAGAGAGAGGTTTACACGGGGCCTGACCAGCTGCCATGGCGGGGCGGCAAGCAGACCGTGCTCTGCTATTGTTGTTAGGTCGATATTTTAATCTTCAACATGTTGTTGAAGTCTGATACCGAGTGGTGGAATTGCTTTAGGTTTTAAGTTATACAACTGCTGGTATTCTGGATTGAATACGCAGTTGTATGCAGGATTACAAGGGTTGGCTTTAAGTTTGGTGATATATTGTAGTTCAAGCTTGATGCGCCGATCTTCAAGAGATGTCTCATCAGCTTCAATGTATAGGCTTTCAACAGGTGAAGTTCTGAAGGCCCCAAGACAAAGCCTGAGACCCTGGTGGTGGATTGTATCTAGCATTTTGATATATGAGGGGCGGGCAGATCCATATATTATGGATCCATAATCAAGTTTGGAGCGGATGAGTGATCGATAGAGATGAAAAAGAGTTTCTTCATCTCCACCCCATTTATTATTTGAAACGACCTTTAAAAGGTCTAATGGGCGCCTTTAAGCATTTAGCTTTAAGGCTTTTAATGTTTGGGATAAATGATAATTTACTATCAAATGTGAGACCAAGAAACTTGGCCTCAGGAACAACTTTGATTGGAGTTTTATCCAGAAATAGTTCTGGATCTTGGTGCATTTTGCGCATATCTCAAAAATGCACACAAGATGTTTTACCTTTGGAAAATTTGAAGCCGTTTTCCAACGACCATTGATGGATTTTATTGAGGTAGAGTTGCAATTGGCGCTCAATTGATGGCAAATTTTTGCCTCTGCAGGAAACTCCAAAATCGTCCACAAAAAGTGAAGCATCTGTATGTTCATATAAGACTTTAGCCAAGCTGTTGATTTTACCTATGGTGGAAGATTTTGAAGAGCGGAATGTTTTTTGAGTCGATGGATCACTCACCCACTCAATGTCTGTCTGAGTTGATACAAAGCATTTAGTGACACTTGCTGAAGATACTATGGTGGAGTATGAGGGTTTAGGACCCCCAAGAACCAGGCGTTTGGCTTTGGGAAAGGAGGTATTTTGAGTGAATTTAAGTTTAAGGATTTGAGATTCCTGTTGCCACCGTGGGCATTCCTTGGAGGAAGCCAAGTGTTCGCCAGCACAGTTGGCGCATTTAGGCAACTCCTTGCACTTGTCTGGATGGCTTTCATCCTCGAGTTTGCCACACTGAGGACAAACACGCTCATCCGCTTTGCAAGAGTTGCTTCCATGACCAAACTTCTGGCACCAGTAGCAACGGAGGGGGTTAGGGATATATAGTTCCGTGGGGAGTTTGTAATATCCTGCATAAACTGTTTTTGGAGATTGTGGAGTTGAGAAAGTTAGAAGATAGGTGTGGGTCTTGATGTTAAGGAGAAAACATGGCTCCGAGGTCTTCTGCTCTCAGAATAACCTGAAGGGAGGGATTAAGCCCCGAGGGCGTTAGCCCGAGGGGCTATCCCGACCTTTAGGTTATTCTGAGAGCAGAAGACCGAGGAGTAATGTTTTCTCCAGCTTATAAACTGTCAAGTGTCCTAATTTTGATTTTTTAAATTTTTTATTCCCAAATCCTGCGTTATAAAGAGTATGATTCCCTCACAAGCGTTATATTGAGGCACTCCATATAGGGACTGTATCGATCGACCTAGAAAAGCAGCGTAACATGCGCACTGCCAGCCTCGTGGTCCCACAACAAGGCTTCAGTACACGATTCGTCTCACACAGTTCACAGGTATGGATTCTGACGATAATTTTGTTACACAATCAACTATTATCAACCCCGTTGATGACGAAAGTGATGATGATTTCAATTATCGTTTTGGGGACCCATTATGCGAAGCAGAAATAAATGCAAAAATTGCAAGGAGGATACCACAAGCAACGAGATATAAGTATGACTGGGCAATTACAGTATTTGCAAGGTGGCAGGAGGAAAGGCGGAATCGGCCGTTCAAGTGCAATCTCCAAATCCCAGCAAATTGTTTACAACAGGAAATTACTGAAATGGGTGCAGAAAATCTGAACATTGCCTTGAAATATTTTGTTTTTGAGGCAAGGAAACAAGATGGAACATTCTACCCGTCTCATACTTTGCATGCTCTGTATGCGACTTTACAGGGGTACTTGAGGGCTGAAAACATAAAGATGGATCTTTTGGGAGGTGACGAATTTATAGAAGCAAAGGCGGCGTTGGACGCCGTTATGAAAGAAAGATCGGCAATTGGTCTAGGAGCATCTAGCAGAAAATCAACCGAAGTAATAACCGACGAAGAAGAAAACATGCTGTGGGAGAAACGAATTCTAGGCGACAATACACCACAACAGTTGCTGGATACCATACTGTACTTGACAGGTGAGTACACATTTTTCTGACGACTTAAAATCTTTGATCAAACTTTCGAACTATTTAAAGAATAATGTTTCAATATTAAATGTCATACCGTATTTAATGTATTGAACGCCCCTTCGAGGCTAAAATGGGAAAAGGGGTGCTTTTTAAAAATTAAAACTCATCTTCCAGATGATCGTGTAACAAATCTTTATTTTACTGGTCTAAGAGACAGAATATGGATTGAATTTATCAACATGAATATTTTAACAAATAGACGCCAAATGTATTAAAAAAGCAAGGAACAAATATCGAAAAGTGTTAAGAAAAGTTAGACTTTGAGTGGGTGTATAGTTCTTGTTGACTTAAATATATTTTGAGGGCCATTGCATGGAGATGGTAATTACGTTGAATACAGTCATAAATGCATATTTGCTTACTGATACAATTTCATTTTCAGGGCTTCATTTCTCACTTCGTGGAGGAATCGAGCATCGGAATCTACGCCTATTCAGAAACCCTCAAATAACTGGACCTACTGAGGACGCAAATGGTCGTTCCTATCTTCTTTATAAAGAGGACACATCCAAAACCAACTCTGGGGGACTAAGGGAGCGCAAAAATAAGCCGAAAGAGGTTCGCGCCTATGACAACCCTACCGACCCATCCAGATGTTATGTCAGACTGTTCCAAAAATATAGAAATGCTTGGTAAGAATAAATCATATGATCTCTTTACTTCGATGTTACATTTACAATTTTATCACTGAACTTCAAGTAAAATTTCAGAACGTTTCTCTGATTTTGAAACAAAAATACAAACATTATTTTGTATAAATTTGATATATTTTACAGTGAAGCAATAGCGGGAAAAACGAATGCCTTCTACTTCCAACCCCTGAAGAAGGCCAAAAAGCAGCAGTGGTTCTCCTCTGTTCCTGTTGGTCACAATATGCTCCAGGGAACCGTCAAGAGGATGTGTCAGATGGGGGGCATTCCAGGCAGGAAGACTAACCATTCGCTCAGGGCAACCTCGGCTACAAGACTGTATCAGAAGAATGTGGAAGAACAACTCATATGCGAACAAACGGGTAAATATTCTCTGCAAATCTTGACACTAATTTGTCCAATTTGGCGTATTTTGTCTTGTTCTACTTCCAAAGGGCTAATGATAAAATTTGTAACATACTATGATGCAACATGCTAGAAAGAAAAGGTATGAAATTCAAATATGTATACACAGTATCTCTACCTTATTGAAAAAAACGCATATATTGATTAATCTTCAGGGCATCGAAGTGAGGCAGTGAGGACGTACAAACGGTCATCTGATGACCAGAAGGCATCAGTATCCGACATCCTGTATGCGAAGAAGCCGAAATCAGCCGCAACCAAGCCATCAACCTCTGTAACCATGGTTACCAAGACTGACCAAGAACCAGGACAATCTGTGGACAAGGCCTGTTCACAAACCGAAAAGTCTACCGATTCCCACAAGACCTTCCATGTAACTCTTAACTTTAAGTAGTTCCGTGTTAAATTGAATAAAATGGAGAGGGATGAAACTGGTGTTTTTTGTCTTTTCCCAGGTTCAACCACAGGTACAACCTGGGTTGGGGTTATTATTAAAAAAGTAAGACCTGTACCCGGGGTTATTATTCAAAAAGTAAGACCTGTACCTGGGGTTATTATTCAAAAAGTAAGACCTGTACCCGGAGTTTTCCCGAAGTATACCTCCTCTGAGGTTATTCCTACAAAATAAGTAACTCACAAAACAATAGAGATAATCCAACCTAGGTTTATAAGATGTTGTCTTCTCTCTTGCTTCTGTCTCCGCTTTACTGCAGTCACTGCCTGGTTCCTGAGGTTGTCAAGGAGCTCCTGTTCAGATGAATCCTCGAGACATCGATCCTTGTCCCGGATGATGGCTTTGCTGCTGTTTAAAGATTTGTGTGGAGAAACCTCAACAGGTTTACCAATAATTTTCTTCAAGGTTAGAAGTGATGTTGCCTGCTGTTAAGATTTAACTTCCACAAGCAGGAACCCATTCCTGATTTTCTTGACATCCTTCACATCCCCAGCAAGACCCTGAATGGTCTTGACGGTGGCGAAGCGATTAAGCCGTAGAGTTTTATCATCAGTTGATGATATGACCAAAAACCGAGGAAAAGTGCTTGAATTTGAATTAGTTGAAGCTGAGATTGTAGGATTTGAGTAAGATGATTTTTAATGTTTATTTGATTTTGATGTTGTTGCCTCTTCCTCAGAAGAGGGACAATCATCTGTTGAAAGATTGCGCTTGTTTCTGTATGAACGGGGCATGTTCGGTTGGTAAATATTCATCAACCTGGATCCCCACCCACCACGGAGCACCAACAAGGGCAATGCTGTATGTCAGCGGGTCTCCTGCTGACTGCATCGGGGATACCAGGACGATATACTCCACTAAAACGTTGCCAATGTTTCACTGGATTGGCCTATGGGCCACCGCTATCTAGGAAGCCGAGTGTGTGCAAGAGAGCACTAAGAAAGAGTGCAGAGAGTAGGGATAGTACATCTGGAAGGAAAGCATTGTAGAAAGGTGGTGAAGGCATGCAAGAGAGCACCAAGAAAGTAAAGAAAATAATGGTAAAGAGAGGTAGCAGCATAAGAAGAAGGATAGCAAAGATGTGCGCAACCAAGTGCTTGGCATGACCAGCCGATTGACCAGACCGGGCCAATCTGGCCACCTGTCTAGATGAAGTCGGGGCCGAATCAGTGTATTGGTCAGTGGTAGTATTCAGCTACACACAACCCTCAACCACCAGGCATCCTTCCTCCAACCGTACAGGTCGAGCCCACGGCAAATGGACTGCCCCCTTTTAGTCGCCTCTTACGACAAGCAGGAGGAACTGAGGGCCTATTCTAACCCGGGCACCCCACGGGGACATTTCCGCTTGAATAAATGGATATTCGAAAACTTACAATCATCTGATATGGTACAGTGCATTTATAGTTTTAACAAAGTCAAGATAATTGTAGATTTGTTGTAAAAATCATTCAAAACTTCAGTGCGCAATTGACTAACAGCATCAGCATGTAGCTGCAGTGTCCTGTGTACAAAATGAATTTGATGTGTCACTGTCAGTCAGCGTGTGGCCTACCGACGCGCCTCGTCGATTGCACTAGCATTTTGGCAGTTCTTGAGGGTTGATCATACGGTATTAGATACATTAATAGGTACTTAGTGTCATAAACCAAAGAAACAACCCCACCTCACTACCGTTAAATACTGTTATGCAGCAATCCGAATCAACCCTGCAACGCAGCTTCCAACAGTTACTTCCCTTGTTCTACTAGCGTGACCCAAGGACTTATGAATGAGTGCTTTTTAATTATTAGATAGATGCTTATGAACTGATTGAAAATATCTCAATGAACAAGAAATCAAGGATCAATTGTTTATTTTTGAAAGAATCGCGCACATCTTGTTTTTAAATTGTTTTGATTAAGAACTATTTCTAGGCACTTCACAGCCGATGTCATGACCGTCACTTTGATGTGCCGTCTATGGAATTACTACGCTAAAACTGGGTCAATTCTCTTACCACT
The DNA here is from genome assembly GCA_936450465.1 of Gibbula magus. Classification (NCBI taxonomy): domain Eukaryota; kingdom Metazoa; phylum Mollusca; class Gastropoda; order Trochida; family Trochidae; genus Gibbula; species Gibbula magus. The sequence continues at coordinate 23,469,254 of OW388291.1, read as the reverse complement.
TTTACACAACAAAACGCTTATTTTAATAATGACATAGTATGATAAAGAGATTAATAACCTCATGTGTTTCCGTATTATTCATATCATATATTTGGAATAAAAAAATAATGTATTATGCTAACCTTTGGCGAGCATAATACATTTTTATTCCAAAAATATGATATACATGATACGGAAACACACTTGGTTAATATACTCTATATCCACAAAAGAAAACAAAATGTATTATTGGGCTGGCTAACAATGTAATATTATGCCGTATCAAAGTTGTCAACAATCCTCAGCAGCCCCGATTAATGACTTCACTTTTCATGTTTTTCAACCTCACTTTATGTTTTTTGTTTTTTGGTGACTGAGTGATGTGAGCTAGTGGCATAGACATCACTGGCAAATGCTTGAAGTCGACTCGAAAGAGGTACCTTTAAACTGTATTATTGCAGATAGTGTTGTCTTAAATATAACAATATTACGTAAGAACACAATGTTGAAAACAAGTTTTAGTTGATTATATCAGACAATTTAAATATTTAACACACCTTTACGACAGGTATGTAATCACAATAATAAACCTATTTGCGGCTTATAAATATATTAATGACAAATGATGTCATTCGACAAAATATGGTAATATTATTTAAGTACTAAGTATGTCACTCAATAAAATGTTATGTATATCTTGACAACTTAGTTATAACTTTACAATACACTCCCAAAAGTGTCCATAAAGTGCTAAACTAATAATAGGTTATCAATCATTCTCATATATATATATATATATATATATATATACGGACAAAAATAAGCACCCCTAATATTCAAATCTGAAAATGTGAGGCGAGTTGAGGTTTAACGGCGCTTTCAAGAGTATTTGACTTATATCGCGGCTGCTAGTATGATGGCAGGGAGAAAGCCCGCAAAGCCATGTGACTATGCATTGCGGTGAAACCTGCGAGCAGCGGCTGGAACTAGCGAACCATGGGTGGTACTATGCTGAAATTCAGCGTAGCATTGCACCCAAACCTTACTGCGTGTAGAACAGTTCTCTACTGTAGAGAAAGTTGCCGTGCCCCTGGCTGGAACTAGCGAACCATGGGTGGTACTACGCTGAAAATCAGTGTAGCATTGCACCAAAACCTTACTGCGTGTAGAACAGTTCTCTACTGCAGACAAAGTTGCCGTGCCCCTGGCGGGATTCGAACCCCTGGCCTCTTGATCCGAAGCCCAAATGCGCTATCCCGCCCCCACTTGAGAGCTATACTTGAGTGTTGAAATTTAAAGGAAAAATCTATTTATCCATATTTGTCAAAAGTTAATAATATACACAATAAAAAAAATTTAAGCACCCCCAAATTAAAAGTTGTATTCCATTTTGGATTTTATGATCATGTTATTCAATTCGATAGACAGGCCAAATATGGTATTATGGATGGGAACTGGTGTTGTTTCTGTTATGGAACGGTTCTCACGAACGTAGCTATTGGCATGCATATCATGCAACCCATGATTTCAGCAAAATGCAGTTTCACCCTTCGACTTACAATGGCTAAATAAACGCCTTTTACAGCTTCAATGTCAGTTCAATACACAAAATTCATGAACAATGCCATGAAGGAGATTGTCCGAGGCTACGAGCAAATTATTGGACAGCATTTAGCAGGTTTCTCGTACAAGGAAATTGGGAGAAGAACTGGTTACCACTATTGGGTCATCAGTCGTTTAGTGAGGAAACATGCCCAAACTAACCATGTTCTCGATCGACCACGTTCCGGAAGGCCCCGAGCTACCACATTGCAAGAGGACAGGAACCTATTGCGTCATCAACGACGTCAACCGTTTGCGTCAAGTACCGTCTTGAAACAAGCCTGGCTACCCTATAGACGTATCAGCAATGATACGGTGAGGAACCGACTCAAAGCAGCAGGTTTAAGGTATCGACGTGTCATCAGACGTCCAAACCTTACTAATCGTCATAAACGGGATCGTAAGTTGTGGTGTGGTGATCGACAGCGTTGGAACCTGAGGTCATGGAGACGTATCCACTGGTCAGACGAAAGTCGCTTTCTCCTCCATACCTTTGACGGGCGAGTTGGGAGAGTCAAGAACAGTTGATACACACCAAGGAACATTCTTCCCAGGATTCCATATGGTGGAGGATCCGTTATGGTGTGGGGTTGCTTTTCTTTTGATTGCAAGTTAGATTTGGTGACACTACAAGGCACACTTACCGGCGCCCGCTACATTGCAGAAGTGTTGGATCCAGTTGTGATTGACCATTTTGATGATCACAGACTTGCAACTCGACCCCTGTTCATGGATGATAATGATCGGCCTCACCGTTCACGAGCTGTGACTCAACATCTGGAGAACAATGCTGTTTCTCGTAACAGCTTGCCTCCGAAACAAATGAATACAGTTCATGTTTTATATGCCACACGAAACGGTTTTTCGCAGATTATCACATTATAGTCCTAGGAATCATGTTGTATTCATGGCACGATTACATAATATTGACTGTCTTCGCGGCTTATAGATGGAAAATATATTGATAAGCGAATAACTTAGGTCATCAGAGTTCTCGAACCTCTGTGACGGAACATCTCATCAAAGTTCTCCAACCTCTTCGATTGAACATCTTGATATAACACAGTCTATTGACACATGTAGGGCCCTTAAAGATTTCCACAGTTCATTCAGCAGTCATTTGAGGTGGTATGTGTGCACAAATCAAGAACACACTTTATAATGTCCTAAACAGAAACAGTTATTAGGCTCTGGCTCCAAACAATATGAGATTCTTCATAGTGCTCACTGCAAAGACAAGGAATAACATGATTAATTCTTTATACATTCTCGCCGCTAATGGCTGCAATACTTCCGAAGCAGCGTTAAGCAATAATTCACTCACTCACTCTTAATACTTTAGGTCATGGTCATGTTCACACAATATCAAAAACAATATTCAACTTCAACATCAATATAAAAAATGAATTACTGAGAATCTCCAAAGAGAAGGGCTCATAAACATAACCATCGCGCACAACAATGAGGCACCCAATATGATATAGGAATGTATAAAGATCCTCAACTCATTGATTTTTGCAAATTGCTTCTAGAAGTATATTACATATAAATATAAATAAATGGGTGAGAACTGTCGAGTGAAAATAAGTTCATTACTTTTGAAAAATGAATTTGGACTTGTTACCAAAACAAATTTTGGAAACATCTTCCCATTTTAGACCAACGACAATTTTTATACTTTACCACGCAATTTGGAATTTTATTTGGAATATTTTGGAATTTGTGTATGGAATAGACACTCATACAAAGCTTAGTTGATACCGATTAAACCTCTACAATTTACACTAAACTCATGTTTAATGTACAACTCACCCAAACAATAAACTGGAGTAGAACAGTGTACAAGCAGACTATACACTAAAATATACAATGCTCGAAAACTGGAAAAACAAGAATACCACTTGTCTTTAGACTAAACAGCTTGGAAAAAGCACAAGATCACCCTTTGCTACTACAATACACAACTGCTCACCATACAGAAAAATCCTCACAAAGCTAGGAGTAAGTTAAACACTTTCACACATTAAACATTCTCACTTGGCTGCGCAAACCTATTCACTCATATTCATACAATAACAAACTCAAAAACGTATGTGACATAATCTCTGTATTTTGAATTTGGCACCACTCTTCGTCCTGCTCTTGTAGTGCTACCAAAAATTAATCCTCCTTGCCTTGCCACGTAACTGAACACCTAAATAGATAGCCTGCTCTTCTAAAGTCCACCTATTGACAAGCGAATATGCCTCAAATACCTGAATCCCAATCATCCCCTTTCTCACAAAACACCTCTGGCATTAACACATGCTTGGAACGCCTACCAACTTCTCTCTCACTCACTCTCTCAGCTACCCTATCGTTACCAACTGAACGAGTGGTAAACTGGGGATGACTCGGAAACTGACTAAAACCATGACCAACAACACTTGGTGTAAAGGTTAAAACTCCAGAAGGAAAAAAAGGACCTAAACCAGTGTCACTCGCCTCGAGCAACGTTCTAAGACTTAAGACGCTTACCCCTACCAGAAGACCCTGACGCTGAAGCTTGCTTGTTCTCTTCCATGTTTAAAATGTTGAGTAATAACCTGACATGGAAAAACTTATCACCTACATCACTTATCACTATACCTTATCACTTATACCTACAACACCCCGGAATTTATAAATTCCCAGCCTAAAGTGTCCTTAACTAAAGCCTGCACTTGTATAAAGCATCATTACCTTAAACCCGTGGTAAGCGCGTTGGCTTCGGATCAAGAGGTCCGGGGTTCGAATCCCGCCAGCGGCACATCAACTTTGTCTGCAGTAGAGAACTGTTCTACACGCAGTAAGGTTTGGGTGCAATGCTACACTGAATTTCAGTGCAGTACCACCAATGGTTCGCTAGTTCCAGCCGATACTCGCAGGTTACACCGCAATGCATAGCCACATGGCATTGCAGGCTTTCTCCCTGCCATAATACTAGCAGCCGCAATATAAGTGAAAAACTCTTGAAAGCGGCGTTAAACCCCAACTCACCTCACCTCACCTCACCACTTAAACCCACTTACTATTACAGAAACATTATGCAAAATGTCATCCAAAAATTGTATCAAGGCGCCTTGTACATATAACAAGGTGTGTGGTAAGCCCTACATACTCACCAAAGATGGGGGTGTGGACAACTAAAACATGATGAAATACATAACAACAACAAAATCGTTGCTCACAGAATTATTTCCTATAATATCTACCAGTAAGCCTATAAATAATACACTAGTGAAAGGACCACTGGGTCTATAATACCAATGTTCTTACAAAAATGCCTTATCCTGCCGACGACGCCAATGTAACGTTGCAGCCCGAGCCTGGAGACTATACACCACCTGGATGTCCCTAACGTTAGATAATTATAATTATCCAATGGGCGGTTAAATTCCCTTTGATGTTTTTGAACCGATATATCGTGTATCAAGAAAAGTGTGGTTATATCTATGACGTCACTTATTTATCAGCCACAGTTATTTTAAACTCTCTGATAGGACGATCGTGAAGCAGCAGGGCGGTCCAAGGGCGGAGCTAGAGACACCTGGCTGACGACCTTGAGTAATTACAACATTGTTGCAAAACCAGATGACATCAAAGGGCTTAATGCCGCTCAGTAGAAAAACCAAACTAATGTCAGTGCCACTCAGTACTCTTTTAATGATAAAAACAAAGAAACTGAACAAATATCTTAAAAAACACCATTGTTTTTAAATCGTCACTGATTAACACGAAGGCAATCAATCCAGTGGAAAATAATGAATAGTCATTTGGTCACAATTCTGTATGTTGATGTATGAAGAAATTTCACATGACTTATTTTATCGCACAGTGGCTCGGAAACACCAGCCGAAAAAGGGGCCTGAGTGACTGGTTCCAAAGCCCAACTGACTTCCTGAAGTGAAACAGGTCAACTATCTCAAATAGCGGATTTCTCCAGACTGATTATTAATCATGTGACGTGACGTGACGTGGCGCATCGAACGTTGCCCATTGGATAAAACAGATACATGATTGACACAAGTGGGTGTATACAAAATATCATCTCGCTTTCACTAACTCGGGGGCTCCGCCCCCTCGTGAGATGATAGCTCGATGATATTTTGTATACACCACTTGTGTCATCATGTATCTATTACGTACACAAGTTCTGAAGGAAGTGTAACCTATCACTGTCCCTATCCTAGTTTATGTATACGCAGCTTATTTGTACCTCTGAATTTCTCAGTGAATTTGATTCCCTCTAATACAGATTCTTACAATTAATCTTAAACAAAAACAATGCATAGAGGCTTTGGAAAGCACTCATTAGAATTTGAAATATGCTACCCAACACTTACACACTTCCTAAGCCAATCAGCTCTTTCAGGCCTCATGTGGGGTGGGATAGCGCTCTACGGATCAATAGGGGGCACGGCAACTTTGTCTGCAGTAGAGAACTGTTCTACACACAATAAGGTTTGGGTGCAATGCTACCGTAGTACCACCCATCGTTGGCTAGTTCCAGCCGCTGCTCGCAAGTTTCACAGCAGTGCATAGCCACAAGGCGTTGCGGGCTTTCTCCCTGCCATAATACTAGCAGCCGCGATATAAGTAAAATACTCTTGAAAGCGGCGTTAAACTCCAACTCACTCACTCACTCACTCAGGCCTCATGAGCTAAAAAAAACAAAAATATACACGACATAATTTGCATGATGACAAAGATATTTTAAAATAATATAACGCAATAATTCTGTCGTATCTGTAATGAACCAGAACAGATAAACATTGTTTTATTAATAATCATAATCAGATTTGATGAACGCATTGTCAACAAGCAAATTGAAGTCAACCTACCCACGCTGTTTTTCAAGTCAATGTTTATGCTGTCAGCCATTTTCGCCCACTTGAGGTGATCTTCCCTGTAACTACTAAATGACCACTTGTCGGAGTCTGATAGTTCGCAATATTGGCCATCTTTGCTTCTCATCGGTTTCAAACGATGTGAACGACCTTGTAGGGCGCCATGGCCAAGGTCTCAACAGAGCTTCTGAGAAGCTTTTTTTTTCCGCTACAGCACACATCAACGCCATCCTCACAACCAATGGGACTGACAAACCAGGTACAGCATACATACAGCATTGCCCTTGTTGGTGCTCCGTGGTGGGTGGGGATCCAGGTTGACGAAGTGTTCACCAACCAAACATGACATTAACATTCAGTTAAAAACAAGCGAAAGTTGTCAACGGATGATTGTCCTTCATCAAAATCTTCCAACTTAAAACCTTCATCTTCTACTTCAACTTCTAAATCAAATTCAAGCACCTTTCCTCGATTTCTGGTCATATCATCCACTGCAGCTGATGATAAACCTCTCCGTCTTAATCCTTTCACCACCGCCAAGACCATTCAAGGTCTAGCCGGTAATGTAAAGGATGTAAAAAAGATTAGGAATGGGTACCTTCTTGTGGAAGTAAGAACAAAACAACAGGCAACATCACTTCTCACCTTGCAGAAAATTATTGATAAACCTGTTAAGGTTTCTCCTCACACATCACTAAACAGCAGCAAAGCCATCATCCGGGACAAGGATCACTGTCTCGATGATTTATCCGAACAGGAGCTCCTTGACAACCTGCAGAGCTAGGCAGTGACTGCTGTCAAGCAGTTCACTATCAAGAAAGAGGACAACATCATCAAGGCGCGCACCTATCGCTTAACATTTTCAACTCCACAAGCTCCAAAAACAGTGTATGCAGGGTATTACAAACTCCCCACGGAACTATATATCCCTAAAACCCTCCGTTGCTACCGGTGCCAGAAATTTGGCCATGGAAGCAACTCCAAAGCGGATGAGCGTGTTTGTCCACAGTGTGGCAAACTCGACGATGAAAGCCATCCAAACATCTGCAAGGAGTTGCCGAAATGCGCCAACTGTGCTGGCGAACACCTGGCTTCCTCCAAGGAATGCCCACAGTGGCAACAGGAATCGAAAATGCTCAAACTTAAATTCACACAGAATATCTCTTTCACCGAAGCAAAACGCCTGGTTCTTGAGGGTCCTAAACCCTCATACTCAACCATAGTATCATCAGCAAGTGCCACTAAATGCTATGTATCAACTCAGACGGACAATCAGTGGGTGAGGGGTCCCCCAAATCAATACAAACTGCGCAATTCAACTTCTTCCACAATAGGTACAATGACATTACCTCTTCTGTCCCTTAAAGAGCCTGTCAAGCCGACAACAAAACAAGCAAAACCAAAACCAAAACAGCAAACCGCACTCCCAAAGGCCTAAGGAGTGCAGTCTAGGTCTACAACAAGTATGGCTCTCTTGACCTTGAGTATGATGAAGTCCTCTTAACAACTCGCCCAAAAAGGGCCACGGGTTCAGTCCTTGTCGCCGTTTTCGCCGGTAAAAACATCCACCATGAGGTTTTTAATATTTTATTTTATCCTCGCATCTATGCAATTCTCCAGTGGGATTGTCGAGGCTTTAGGGTCAATTTGAACGAATTCGGCTTGCTAGCCCAAAAGTACAATCCCCAAGCTATATGCCTTCAAGAAACTCATTTGAAAGAATCTGATAAAGTCGCAATGAGACCATTCACTTTTTACAATTATTCTTCCCCTTCTGTTCATGGGGCTAAAGGGGGTGCAACAATTTTAGTGCTTGATGGAATTATCCACAGGGAAATTCCATTAAAAACACAATTACAGGCTGTTGCAGTCAGTCTATCATTATTCAAAACTCTAACTCTATTCTCTTTATACATCCTGCCATTTCAAGATCTTACTATAAACGATCTTGATCAACTTGTTACTCAATTACCTAAACCTTTTATAACCATGGGTGATTTCAACAGTCACAATCCCCTCTGGGGTAGCAATACACTTGATACTAGAGGGAAAATACTTGAAAGTTTCCTCACCCAAAATGATTTATGTCTTTTCAATGATGGTTCAAACACATATCTACATCCTGCCACAGGATCATATGAAGCTGTAGATTTATCAGTAACTGATGCATCCCTTTTACATGACTTCTCATGGTCAGTCCATGAGGATACATGTGGGAGCTCATGACCTATTCCCGAGGAGCACAATCCTCGTTGAAAATTTTCCATGGCTGATTGGGGTGAATATTCTACCCTCTGTCGTGAACATATTATATACAATGAAATAATCAATGCAACTGACCCTGTTGAGGCCTTTTCTAAAGGTCGCATTGATAAAGCAACTGAAACTATCCCTAAAACCTCTGCAAATTCACAAGCCACAGTTTAATGAAACCTGCGATACTGACATTTAAGGCACGTAAAAAAGCTGAGCATAAGCACAGTAAACGACCTACAAGAATTAATTCGAATAATTGTCGCAAGGCTCGAGCTAAAGCTCGACGCACAGTTAACCAACAAAAACGCCAATCTTGGAGAGGCTATGTCTCTAAGATCAATTTCAGAACACCTATCAGCAAAGTCTGGAATATGATTAGTAGAATTAAAGGCAAAGGTTCCCAATCTACAATAAAACATCTTAAGGTCAATGATGACCTTCTCACATCAAAATCTGACATTGCCAATAAGTTGGCTGAAACAATCTCTAAACATTCTTCATCTACACATTATGTCCCTGCTTTCCAAAAGTACCAAAAGGTACAGGAAAAACGACCACTTAATTTCAAATCTGACAATGGAGAAGATTATAATGAACACTTCTCCTTGTCAGAGCTCAACTTCCCAATGCAAGGCATAACTCTTGCCAGTCTCCATTACTGGTTGAGTTAAGCCTTGCAGTATTTCTTTACAAAAACTGTGTTTAGAAATCCAGGCCTGCTATGCATTTCTGGTGCAGCGATTCACTATCGTGACACAACACAGCGAGGGAAATACCACAAGGGTTAAATCAGCCAGTAATGCAAACTGGCAAGAGTTATGCCTTGCGTTGGAAGTTGGTCAGAGCTCAAAACTGCACTTTCTAAAGCTCATGATACAGCAACCGGCCCTGATGAAATCCATTATCAGCTTCCGAAACCTTGCCTTGAGGTTCTACTTCAGGTATTTAATCATATATGGGAAACAAGTGATTTTCCATCTTGTTGGCACAACGCTTCTATTGTGCCAATCCCAAAACCTGGGAAGGAGTATACAGACCCTTCCAACTACCGTCCTATAGCCTTAACAAGTTGTGTATGTAAAACTATGGAAAGGATGATCAATGATCGTCTAGTTTGGTACTTGGAAACTAATAAATTACTAACTGATATTCAGTGTGGTTTCCGCAAACAACACAGTACCACTGATCATCTTGTTCGTTTAGAATCATTTATTTGTGATGCATTTATTAACAAACAACATGCTGTGTCCATCTTTTTCGACTTAGAAAAAGCTTACGACACTACTTGGAAGCATGGCATCCTAAACGATTTATTTGAATTTGGCTTGCGAGGTCGTATGCCTCATTTTATATCTAATTTTTTTTACATGATCGCCAATTTAAAGTGCGCGTGGGTTTCACACTTTCTGATTACTTTGATCAAGAAATGGGTGTCCCACAAGGTAGCATTTTATCTGTCACATGATTTAGCATTGAAATCAACGGCTTGGCTAAAGTCTTAAATGAACATACAGATGCTTCACTTTTTGTGGACGATTTTGGAGTTTCCTGCCGAGGCAAAAATATGCCATCAATCCAGCGCCAATTGCAACTCTGCCTGAATATAATCCATCAATGGTCGTTGGAAAACGGCTTCAAATTTTCCAAAGCTAAAACATCTTGTGTGCATTTTTGCAATATGCGCAAAATGCACCAAGATCAATAACTATTTCTGGATAAAACTCCAATCAAAGTTGTTCCTGAGGCCAAGTTTCTTGGTCTCCGATTTGATAGTAAATTATCATTTATCCCTCAAATTAAAAACCTTAAAGCTAGATGCTTAAAGGCATTAAACCTTTTAAAGGTCGTATCAACCAATAAATGGGGTGGAGATGAAGAAACTCTTCTTCATCTCTATCGATCACTCATCTGCTCCAAACTGAATTATGGATCCATAATCTATGGATCTGCCTTCCCCTCTTATATCAAAATGTTAGATACAATTCACCACCAGGGTCTCAGGCTTTGTCTTGGGGCCTTCAGAACTTCACCTGTTGAAATTCTCTACGTTGAAGCTGATGAGCCATCTCTTGAAGATCGGCGCATCAAGCTAGCACTTCAATACATCACTAAACTAAAATCTTACCCTTCAAATCCTGCTTACAACTGCGTATTCAATCCAGAATACCAGCAGTTGTATAACTCAAAACCTAAAGCAATTCCACCTCTCGGTATACACCTTCAACAACATGTTAAGGAATCAGATATTGACCTCTCAACAATAGCAGAGCACGGTTTGCTTGCCACTCCACCATGGCAGCTGGTCAAGCCCCGTGTTAATCTCTATTTAACCAAATATACAAAATCTGACACTGATCAATTGGTATTTCAACAGGCTTTCTATGAGCTCTGTGATTTTTTCACAGATTATAAACAAATATATACAGACGGGTCTAAGGATGGCCCCACAGTTGCTGCTGCAACTGTGACTCCATCTAAAACATATGCTTCCGGACTGCACAATGGCAGTATCATCTTCACTGCAGAAGCTAAAGCCATCCAGAAAGCCCTTTCGGCACTATAAAATTCAACTGCAAATAATTATATTATCTTCTCTGACTCTTTGTCCTGGCCATTAAAAACTGCAAAACTGATCACCCCATAATTCGGGATGTATTATCACTTCATAATACATGTCTCCCATGCGACATCGTCTTTTGCTGGCTTCCTAACCATATGGGTATTAGAGGCAATAGCAAAGCTGATTAAGCAGCTTAATCAGCACTATTCCTCAAACTTATTTCCCAAACTAAAGTTCCATACGCAGATTCAAAACCAGCTATTAAATCATACATTAAACAATATAATAAACTTCACACTATCCAACCTCATTTAGGCTACAAATCTCTATCCTCTTTTACCCGGCAGGAAGCCTGTGTCCTACGACGATGTCGTATTGGACACACTCATTTAACACACTCTTATCTTTTAAAGGGAGAAGATCCCCCTCCGTGTATCCCCTGCCAGTGTCCCCTTACAGTAAAACACATGTGTTGGGACACTGCACATATCAGAGAAACTTTTGACCCCAATATTTCAATTGCTCAAATTTTTAGTCACTTCGGTGAACATACAATTTTGGACTTCTTAAAGGCAGTTAAACTTTTTGATAAACTATAATTTTGATATATTCTATATCAGCTTTTAACCAAATTGTGATAAGTTGCTGGTGATTTTACGGCCTTCGTGTCGTTCTTGTATGCTTTTGCTATATTTTAAATATCTAATTTAATCAAATTTCTCGCCGCTAATAGCTGCAAGTGGCGTTAAACAATAACTCACTCACTCACTCACTCTAAAAGGGACATTCAGAAATATTGACAGAACACTTCATCATGAATTGATGAGTCTCTAGTTTGTATGAAAGTAAACACATTAAAACACTGGCTGACACTTTCATGTAGGCCGTATTGATTATGTAAAACCCATTAAGATCGAAACCCATGTGCATTGTTAATCAAAGGTTGTTTAGTCTGATCAAATAGGGAAATGGTTGGTAATTGTATGTTAATGTAGACTTATGCTGTTATGCAACATGCCAATTGAATTCAACTGATCCTAAATGTACACGATTTCTGCTGGACTCATTATTCACTGGTGATATTATTCTTGCTGATGAAACGATTTTTCGTCTTGCAAAAAACACCGAAAATTAAAACCATTTTTTAGCTCATCATGCCTGAAAGCATGGCATCGACTTCTTCTCCAGAACCAATGACTCCACAGAGTTGAAATTGTATGTGCAGACTCCTTGGCCAATGGGGATTCTCACTTGTAGATGTTGTGACCCCATGATCCCATGGTCACATCCTTAAAAACCTATTTTCATCTTCTTCTCCAGTTCCAAAAGGTCTAGAGAGCTGAAATGTTGTGTGCAGACTCCTTAGCCAATGGGGATTCTAAATTGTAGATTTCATGACCCCGTGACCCCATGACCCCTTATGGGGTCACCGGGGTCACATCCTTAAAAACCTATTTTCACCTTCTTCTCCAGTTCCAAAGGGTCTAGATAGCTGAAAAGTTGTGTGCAGACTCCTTGACCAATGGGGATTCTAAATTGTAGATTTCGTGACCCCGTGACCCCAAATCGGGTCACCGGGGTCACATCCGTAAAAACCTATTTTTATCTTTTTCTCCAGTTCCAAAAGGTCTAGAGAGCTGAAAATTTGAGTGCAGACTCCTTGGCCAATGGGGGTTCTAAATTGTAGATTTTGTGACCCCATGACCCCAAATGGGGTCACCGGGGTCACATCCTTAAAAACATGTTCATCTTCTTCTCCAGTTGCAAAAGGTCTAGAGAGCTGAAAGTTGTGTACAGACTCCTTTGTCAATGGGGATTCTTAATTGTAGATTTAGGGACCCTGGTCTGGGACCCAAAATAAAGGCCTCTCAGGCTATGACCTAAAATATATATTTTCTTCTTCTCCTCCAAAACAAAGAGACCTAGAAGGCTGTAATATGGTGTGCATACTCTTTAGCCAATAGGGATTCTAATTTGTAGTTATGGTGACCCTGTGGCCTCAAGCCATGACCTAAAAATCGATTTGAGTCTTCATCAGTCAAAGGGTAACAGTTCGCAAAAATGCACGTCACATTTTGTCATGGTAACATGATCTGCACGAGCCTGGTAAAATTCACACAATAAACAAAATGCCCTTTGTGTGTAATCTGTAATCGAAAACAAAATGGTTTCAATGATACATAGAATTCTCCCAACAAATGAAAATAAAATAAATACGAAAATGTATGCAGCTTCTGTGGGGAAGAGATAGAAACAATAAGTCATCTCTTTTTCGAATGTCCAATTGTTAAAGATATTTGGAGTAAAGTAAAAGAATGGATAGACACACGTACACACACAAACATAATTCTATCAAAAAGAAACATCTGTCTTGAGTGTCCTGAATATAGGAACAGAATACTTAACACGATAATCATAACCATTAAGTACACCATTTTCAAAACAAAACAAAACGGCTTGAAACCAAATTATACCTACATTAAAAATGACATTAAGAAAACATACAATATCGACAAATATAATGCTTATTCTACTTGCAACTACTCCAAAGTTTTTGGTCAACGTGTCATTTACTATTTGACTTATTAAAAACATCATTCTATCTTTACCTTTATTCCTTCTTTAACTGAAAACCCTCACAAATTGTAACACAAAACGGAGGGTTTGATTGCTTAGAATCCATGTGTGTTATTGTAATATGTTGTACTCAGAATGTCACTTGTACATTGTGCATGTACCACAACAAGAAATTTTTAAAAAATCAAATTATTCACGCTGTAATCAGAGGCATGCTCTGTGAAAAGGACCCAAAAAACTCTAGCCTCAACGTTTAAGAAGTTAATACTCGGAAACTGGGATATTGGCCGATTGCAAGCTGAACAGTTTGAAAGGACTGTAATTGTTAAATAACTAAATATCTTCCAACACATATTTTGAATTTTTAAAATATACAATCCTAAAATTAGATTCACCAACAAGTGTGTTCAGAATAATGATTTATAAATATGTTCATTAATGCAGTTCCATTGTGTTGATTAAAACAGAAAGCGAAACGAGATTACTCCTGAACACAATAGTAAGCATCAAACATAATAGTTACCAGGTAAATGACATTATCCTTGATGGTAAGAACCCGAGAAAATAATATTGACCGCGGACTTCGTCCATGACCAATATTGTTTTCTCAGGTCCATAAAAACAGGTATTGACCTCATCACCAGTCCATACTTATATATTGTTTCCTGGAATGGCCGAGTAGACGACTCATATGATCTTGTTAGTTATATATAACAGTGTATACATGCCCTACACTTAGTTTATTGATAAAACGATCGATGTTTGCAAGGTCCCAAGCAAGTAGAAGCAGTGAGCTCTACTACACAAATTAGGCGATTGTATCTCAATTGTAAAAGATTTGACTATGTATGTATGATATTTTGTCATTGGCATATCCCATAATTTATCCAATTTTGAGAAATTTACAATGTTTTACTGAACTTTTTTTTTACAGATATCAAACTCTTCAGAGAATCAGAAATTGTATGAGAGACTTGATCTCCTTCAAATGTCTGAAAAAAAGTCATTGGATACAACGGCAAATAACATATACATTACATGAGCATAGTTTTGCTATTCTCTCCCCTCCAGCCAAAACGTTGCTGTCTTCAAAGACGTGAGAACTTGTGGAACTTCGAGAGAAAATCAGAGGACTGAACATTGGAATCATCTTTCCTACAAACCCCCATTAAACAGACCCTCTGACAAAAAGTAAGTAACCACAAAACCATGTTGACTATTATAGCTGATGGTATAATGAAAGACAAGGATAGTTTATGGATGATCAAAGAAGTTGATAATCCATACAATATCCTTGTCTTTCTATTACACCAACTTCTAGAATGCCTCTCAAACAGCTGATGGTATAATGAATGACTATTTTCATTCAACATGCAAATGTTTGGGGTCACGGGGTCACGAAATCTACAATTTAGAATCCCCATTGGTCAAGGAGTCTGCACACAACTTTTCAGCTATCTAGACCCTTTGGAACTGGAGAAGAAGATGCAAACAGCAGTCTTACTGTTAAAGTGGGAATAAACAAGTTCCAAGGTTACGAGCTCTGGTGGGCATTGGAATCTATTCAAGAAAGAATGGTATCTGAAGCCAAGAAAAAGCAATTCGTTTTGATCACTTAAATCAAGTCTTGTTTTATTGTGGTCGGCTGTTGCATCCTTCTATCAGGATTTGTGTAGCTGATTCAGAGAATCCAACATTAAAAAGGGTATTCACCCACAGATTGGAATTATTGACTGCTTATTTTTGCATAGACTTTAAATTGTAAAATCAGCCACAACTCGATGCCATTTTGATTGTGTCCATAGCGCTTTCGGTTTCGGATCAAGAGGTTCGGGGTTCGAATCCCGCCAGGGGCACGGTAACTTTGTCTGCAGTAGAGAACTGTTCTACACGCAGTAAGGTTTGGGTGCAATGCTACTCTGAATTTCAGTGTAGTACCACCCATTGTACGCTAGTTCCAGCCACTGCTCGCAGGTTTTACCGCAATGCATAGCCACATGGCGTTGTGGGCTTTCTCCCTGCCATAATACTAGCAGCCGCGATATAAGTGAAATAATCTTGAAGGGGCGTTAAACCCCAATTCACCTCACGTCACCTCCTTTGTGTTGTTCCAGATTTTGCTTTATTTGGTTTTAAAAATACGTATTGCTCACTAACAATTATCGACTTACCATACCCATACCGCCAACATCGTCGAGTTGTAAAATGTTAAGATGTTGTAAATGATACGCACACATGCAGTAATATGATAATGTGATACCATTTTGCAATGTGCGATCACCTTCAAATCACATGAAAATTAAGTATAAAAATAAGTTAAAATTCCAATATTCCTCTCGGTTATTTGACTTTATTCAATTTATGCAAACATACAACACTTCCAACAATAAATAGTAAACCAAGGTGTCAAATGATGGTAGAAAGTTCTATAACGGATAAATGAGTTTGAATCTCCTGTGCATGTTAGAAGTGGTCTGATCATGACACAGAATAAGTACGGCCGGCAATAACGTATATAAATACTCATGTGATGGGTCGCATTCGTTATATGCTCGTCGTGAAGATCACATGCCTTGTGTATGTCTTGCTTAGTGTTCTAATACGATTACTGAATATATTCTCATCCATAAATGTTCAGGGGTCCGTTCCACTAACCGATCGTTAGCCCTTAGATGAATGTAAGCCCATATTTTATCATTGCCGAACATTGATTTTAGGGCTAAGGTCGGTTAGTGGAACGGTACCCAGTATTAAATCAAGTGTTCCCAAACATGTGAGTAGCAAACACTGAAAGTACATATGACAATCAAAACTGTTGATAACAATACTTCTCTAGATGGCCTCGTTCCTGCTTCTTGATTGGTATCCAGCCACTGTTGTCCAACTATAGCACCAAATTATGAGGATTTTGTATGTGCCAACTGTAAAGTTGTTTTCGTTTTGTTCCAACCTGTAATATGCCTTGTCTCAAGCAACAACACAAGTACCGCTATAAGTATTCCACATCCAGCTGTTATTAAGCCAGATTTCAGATGGTCTGTAGCGACTTGAGGAAGTCGAACTGGAAGGTGACATTTTATACTTTTTGGAGACCATTTCTTGATAGACTGACGGTAGAGTCCCATATCAACCATATTAAGCAATCTACAAAAAAACATTCTTTTAAACAAGTTTTGATTGAAGAAGTTCATATTTTCCAGTTTTAAAATCTTCAACATAGATATCAATTAGTTAAATTCTTTTATCAAATCAATTATACTCAAATAAAGCATAAGACTCTGAAAATTTAGTTTTATTATTTATTCCCTTCGTGTCACCGAACTTAAGATAATGATACATTTGGTGAAAGTAACGTACTCTTAATCAGACTATTGAATACTAAGAAACAACACTATGTTCAATAGTTTACTTACTGTGTGTCAAATAACTTTCTTAATGGCGAGTATTTTGGGAAACCGATCCCTAGACTAGTTGAGAACAGACCAAACCACATTTTTGAAAGATTGCAGTTTTTTGATAGCAATGAACTCTGTATAGATTCTGTTGCCAGGGCAACACAAGTTCCACTTATTATCTGTTGCAATATTGTGTCCATCGCATCATCAAACGTTTCATTTGCTCTTAATCGCAGTACAACTAGTCTCTCATATAGTTTCTTGTGAATTGAACTGTTTGAATCCTGAAATGGAGTGATTTTCTGAATTTAATATTTCTATTAAGATGAATGGTAGATGTTGTTTAAATTTTGGTTCCGATTCTAAATAACTTAAATATTTCATATAAAGAACTAATAATTGCTTACTTTCAAAATTTCTATTAAACAAGTAAAACATTTACGTACTTTGTTTTTCTATATGCAATTCTATGACAACATTTAACAAATGGTAACCTAAAATAGTAACGTAAAATTATATTTTTAAACAACAAATATATTTTACCTTAAGAAAAGTGTCAATAGGTAACCCCTCAATTGTAACTATTTTGTAATCCACATTTTCAGCCAGCTCCTCGATGTTATTGAAAGGTGCAATGTGTTTATTTACAGCTGATCGAGACACCAGATTACTTGTGTATACAGCAGCAAACATCAAGCAGAAGAGAGACCAGGTAAATACCATTAACCTTGATGAGATCAACGTTGGCACCATCTGGATGTCTATGACATAAAATATGACAACTTGACCAAACAAATTAAAAATAGTAGAATCATGGAAAAAAACACAGCAACATACCGGTCGATCCATTACTAATTATCGATAACGACCACTGAGTATACCATCGTATCATTTGCTTTCTGTTTCTTATTGTATAACAAGTTGACGTTAACTATTGTCTTTGCGTATAAGCAGAAGGAATTACATTTGCCTGCCATTACACATTTTGCAGAAATGATGCGATGAAGCAGAGCGAACGAATGTTGATGGGGGTACTGAAATTCAATATTCGGATTTATGCAAACTTCTTATTGGTGATAAACTCTTTGCATGCAATATACATATATTTGCCTGGCATATAGAGGCTATCATGAGAGTGTGTTTTGGGATTGTCAATATCCTGCATTAGGAATAAACATGTTTTTTTGCGAGCCATGGCAAAATAAATACATAGTGCTTTTGGGAGGAACTTAATTTTCAATGAATACATTACAAAATATGTTTTTCTGATCAAAAACATTTAATGTTAGGACATTTACTTCAAATTCTCGTCCTGTCCCTTTATGTAATCATGACTGAAGGCGAATCTAGATAGGGGCGGGATAGCGCAGTGGTTAGCACGTTCGGCTTCAGATCAAGAGGTTCGAATCCCGCCAGGGACACGGCAATTTTTTCTGCAGTAGAGAACTGTTCTACACGCAGTAAGGTTTGGGTGCAATGCTACACTGAATTTCAGCGTAGTACGACCCATGGTTCACAAGGTCCAGTCGATGCTCGCAGGTTTTACCGCAATGGATATCCACCTGGCGTTGCGGGCTTTCTCCCTGCCATAATACTAGCAGCCTCGATGTAAGTGACACACTATTGAAAGCAGTGTTACACCACAACTCACCTCACCTCACCTGAGGGACGAAATTTGCTTCCCTTCCGCTCGGTTGAATATTGTGACTCACATATCCCATGAAGAGCTAACTGACTATTAAGCTGCTTATTCTAAAATTTACACAGGTCTCATGTATGGAACAGTGAAGATGAGCGTGTGGTAAATGAATATGTGACTCAAACAGCCTTTGTTACCTATGAGTAAAGTGTTTGCTCGGTAGCAATTAACTCGCGAAGAACACGTTTGCCACTGCTTGATTTATCATAAAAATCTCCGCACTATGCATTGCACAATATTTGTTTTGTCACTTCTCATAATAATGTTTATGAAATAAAGCACGTATATGTACATGAAGCTATATGCGTTATTTCAGGCGTTCGAAATGTTAAGGTATGTGACGTCATTTTAATTTTCAAAAGAATTTCCGTCACTTGACCTCTGTAATTTGCATCTTTATCAGTATATGACCTCAACGGATATCGAAATTATATGTTGCCTTTATCCTGCAGAGAACACCGTCTCGTGTATGATAAATACATATATTTGCATGACATATACATGTACATACATACATACATACATACATGTACATAAATATATTTCCCTTGCCAACAAGACGCAATCACTTTAACAGTTATTCAGATGTCCTACCTTGGCGAAAGGGAACCCGGACCGCAATGTCAAAATACATGTCCATCTCAAGGTGATCATCTCCATTCCGGTTTATGCCTTTCCTTTGCGAATGACCAAGGATTAACATGCAAAATATAACCCATAGAAGGGCGACTGCTCCACAGACATACACGGGCCAGGAATAACTAGAGACCAGGAACAACCACGTGTTGTTGATATTCGAGTTCCTTCTGTAGATGATTGTGTATTCCATGTACCCAATGGGAGATGAAAAGTCCATCATATCTTTTCTTTGAATAGTAATACCATAAGGTACAGGACACATATGAGCCTCCTGTGAAGTCATAGAAAAGTTAAACAAAGTATTCATCAAACTAGTTGAAATGTTTGGTAAATATTCATATGTACTCACAGTAGCGGGGCGGGATAGCGCAATGGTTAGGGATTTTGTCTCAGAATTATTTGCCAGACCATCAAACTCTATTCACAGCAATTAGTATCGAAAAGTATACAATGATAACTTTTTCAGAGAGAAGCTGGCGGGAATCGAACTGGATACCCTTTGCTCTTTTAACCGGACGCTCTACCTCCACGCTACCGAGGAAGCCGAGAGATAGAGTGGATTTTAACTCTCTTTACAGTCATATTTTCTCTGCCTCTATAAAACGTTAGTCCGGGAGACATACTCTTTATAATGCAGGGTTTGGGAATCAAAATTATAAATATAAATTTGACATTTGACGGTATAAATAAAAAAACACTATCCCTCATTCTTCTTCTGTAAGAAAACCTCAATATACGATAAGCGCTTACATTTATGTTTTATGGTATCTAAGTTAGATAAAACTCTCTACCACTCTGGTTATGCTCGTTGAGAAAGCTTTGGGGAAGTAATACTTCAAGCTTCGCTTTCGGTGTTACTTCCCACTCAACTTTCTGACCACGGGTTTTACAATCCCAAGCATTACCTCTGTATCGTCTTTTATCCTACACATAGTCCCGATGGTCCCGTTTGTTAGAGTCCTCAAAAGAAGATTTATAAACGAAATTGCCAAGGTGCCTTTGCCTTCTCGAGTAAAGTTTATAGCAGGGCGGCATTATATGTCATTAGCTATTCGGGTATCAAGGCATAAAATTATCCACTGCTAAAAGCCTAAAATGCTAAACCTCAATGAAAGTCACTATGGGTCTCAACCAGTATTAGTGCAAGTACCACCTCGGTGCTTTTCGACCTATATTTCACCATACATTGAGATGTTATTGTTTACTTAAACACCTGGTTAGAATTGTCTTATTGATAAAGAGATTAAACAAATTGATGGCTGAATAATAACAGTTATGATATTCTTTTACATTTTGTAAGAAAGGGTAACTTGCCTTGATCTATAAAATGTATACAAATTCAAATTGTATAAAGGAATATCCATACATTTACAATCCAAGTGTTGACAATGCATTTTGGAATAATTCCAAAGACATGTATAGAAATATGTATATCTCTATACAGAGCCTGACTCAGAATTTTGGATACAGTCTGATAATGAAAGAAAAGGAACATGTATTACCTTTCTCTGTAGCATGCCAAGAACACCGGTGAAAACACCATTATCGATTTCCTGTCCCCACAAATTGTCCTGCGGCTCTATTATAGTGTAACTGAAGAGATGGAAATTTATTTATTGTGATATATTCTTATGATAAAATATCTCACTTTATTATATAACCAAACATAAAAGTATATCAACATTCCTTCATCATAGCTGGGCAGTGAATTGCGTCCAGTCTTTTATGCATCATAAATGTTCTGATAGCGGGTTTTATCTTATGAAAAAATGCCTCTGACAAAAAGAGAACTTTTTTTGGATAATTCAAATTCTATGAAATCATGAACGTTGTATTATAAAATCTTTCCTATACCTGAAATTGAATCTCCTCTTCAAATCATCGACACTATCTATACCTATACCAGTGTAAGTGACTTTTCCAGGTAACTCTTTCCGAATTGCATATTTTGTCCACTGAAATAAAACACAGTGAAATAATAGTATGTATCACAACTATAGATTTATAAGAAAAAACAATAACACATAAGTTTATTGAAAGATATTACCTCATTTATTTCAAATATACATTAAAGAATTAACTTATCTTATCTTAAATAACGCCACACAATTCCAATTAGATAATTTAATGAACAAACCTCAAGGGTGGAAAGAACAATTTCTCTTCCGTTCAAGCCATCATTTGAGTTTGGAAAAACCTTGTGGTATGACAAGGACAGTGTAGTGTTCACATGAATATTGGACCATTTCCTACCTCCTGGCATCCATAACAACGTGTTCATCTCTGGAAACTACAATATTATCAATTACCGATTAGATTTATTCATCATGAATGATCATGTATAATATCAAATTAAAATAATATATTTTAAGAAGTATATAGCATTTCCAAGCAAAATCTAACAGGGTAATTTTGAAAACATCAAGTAATATCGTTAACTGTCACGATCGTATTTTAGTAACAACATTAACCCTCTGAGTGCCCGGCCGTTTACGCTATGCGCTCACACAGTGCCGCTAACTTTTTTGAGTCACTCAAGATTTAGGTCAACGTTCTACATAAAATGTCACCAGGGCGTTATTCATGTTTATAAAATCATGAAATTTTAACTGAAGGATACCAAGTTGGGTGTCTCTCTACCTATGTATTTTTTTGTTATAAATATTTAGAATTAAAACGAATGAGCATTGATTATAAACGGCAAAGACGTTTTTCGCATAAATTACCAATGGCCACGTATGCGTATATATTTGTTTACTAGCTTGGAAATAAATTCATGTGTTCAAAAATGTAATTTAATTGTTATTTTTCGAGACAGAAAAGTCAGTGATCACGCTGGTTTCTTTACTTTCTACATGCGACCTTTAGTTCACGAAATAATACAAGGTATCTTTTTGTAACCATTTTGTTGAACATTGTTCACTGTGACGTCATTGACAAACAATGACCGTAAAAAGTACTGTGCATGGTAACCTTTCGTACTTTTGCGAAATACAAGCATAGTGACTGAGATTTCACCAACTGATAGCTATTGTTTCTAGCTTAGAATGGTATAAATTTCGGAAACCTTTGAAAGGAAATTAATGTCGTGTTTCATTAGTCCATAAGCGAGACCCGTTTTCAGTGGGTAAAAAACATTTTGATAGCTAGAAATGCAAGGGTATAAACAAGTGTCTAATGGTCGGTCTATACCGATCTCAAGTACTAAATTGAAATAGATTTGCAAACTAGAATACATAGACATCCATGTGTAATATTTTTCCATTGGCGTTTTAAGCGAAAATCCATGACGATCATTACGACAAAAGTGGGGAAAATATATCCGTGCCGGTTCACGGCAGTTTTAGCATCATGGTTACACTGCATTCCGTTTGCAAACTATTTTTATCATCAGGGTGTGATTTCAATCATGAACATATCTTGAATCATGGCATATGTGTACACCACACATCATTCACTAAAATATGTATCTATCAAGCGAAAATTGCATTGCAGAACGTTTATTTCACGGAATTCCGAAGTCAAATGAAAATTGTAAAAGTTGCCGTAGACAACTTGGTGTTTCGGTAAACGAACTGAAAATACCATAAATAAATGTTACTCCAAAATTAGACGAAAGCTTCGAATTACATTCTCTACCAAGTAGATTTTATGTCCTCTCTAGACACGGAAGTACATGCTTTCAGAACGCATGTAAAGCCGACATGTATCTCGAACCCAGACAAACATGTAGGCCCGCTGTTCATCGCATAAGCCCCGCCCACTTCACCCGCACATTGGCGCAATAAATTTGGCGGGAACATAGTCGTCGTATACTCTTTTGTTTTTGTAGTTGTCTTGCAATACACCAATTATTTTAAGATTTAGAGTGTTATCTGTTAGTTCATTTCAATTTACGTGACATCAAAAATAAACAATGACGATCTTTTGCAGGCCACGCCCCTGCTCTGCAATGTCTCCCCTTTGATCATCACAACTTCCGAGTCGATGACAAAAGATCATTTGAACTGATGAGACTGTCACTTCAACTTTTTTTTATCAAGGACAAACATAAACAAAATTTAAATTTCACCAGATTTGCATGCATCAATTATGCGCGTTTTAATGTATTAAGTTTTATTTTGTAAAAAAAAAGTAATTAAGATATATCCTCTAACGTAAGATAAATTTTTTTTTAATAATATTTAGGTCATAAAAAATAACAACAACGACTAGAAATTATTATTTAAAAAGTATGTTCATGTTCCTACATTCAAACACAATTCTTTTAAAAATATATTGTTACGCAAATGTCACATAAAACTATTTATTGTTTCTCATTACCTGGTGCTTTACCTTTCAACATTTTTTACTAGATGACAAAGAGAAATTAAAATGAATTTTCCCAAAGTATGAAAATTAAGCATGAATTTAAAATAATAAATGTCTGCCTGGGAAAAGGGGTTAATAAATTATTTATGTTAATAATGGAGACATGTCCCAACATATTATTTAGTCAATTCACAAATTTGTAGTATTCATCATAAGACTTTTTCAAGATTATACAATAATATTTGTGAATTAATTTTTAATTTGAAATATAATTTAAAACAATTTTTTTAGAATTGATGTTTGCCATTAACTTTTTAACTAATAATCATTTTTTTAATATAAATTTGAAAATTCTAAATACATTTTACTGTTATATTTATTAAGTTATAATTGTTTATTTAATTGCCAATACAAGTAACAATTTATTGTAGAATATTCTAAATTTGAAATTTGGAAATATTTTCATAATAAAATAAATTCATAGAAAAAAAACCCATGAAAATTGCATTATTATTGAAAATACACTATGTTTTAACAAATGTAAATAAATCTGACAACAAATTCATTGTATTCAATTTATATACCTTACTTTTCATATTTTCTGTTTCCCAAAAAGCTAATCATTCTAGTACCCTCTTCTTGTAAAAATATGTAAATTTAGATAATATTAATCTTTGTTTAGCTTACTTTTTGTTCAGTGTTGCACCCTTCTTGAATATTCATGAGAATAAGTGCATCTAACTTGATCAAGTCGGGTGTCAGTCCCGTGGACGATTACAATATCAACGGATTGTTCCGTGCCAAAGGAGCTGTCAATTTATTACATCTTCATAATTCAAAATTGATATAAATAACATTTCGTCCGCGACGTGGGTTTTCCCGAAATATCTACAAGCACGTTGTGAAACTCAAAATATGACGTCAAGACTCGCGTGATAAACGTCATGTATCATCTCTCGTGCTGTTTCCCCGACAGCTGAACATTGTTTCGCGCCAGATAAAACATTCCATTGTAACTTCATTCAAACTCTCATCGTCCTTTGGTTATATTTCCCTAAAAATTATGTATTGAAATACCCCTTCCAATTTTCAATCAAATATATGATAAGATAACATTTGCTTGACACTTTTCTCCCGTTGTCTTTATAGTAATTTAGATGGGTAAATACATTATGTTTGTCAATGTTTTTAGATTCCATAGAGCAATACACTTGACATTTGCAGTTCGATACAGTTTCTGATATAAATAGTAAATATAAAAGCGAACATAAATTGTAAAGGTTCAATGAATATCATTATTAATTTCATTATATCCATCAGATGTCCGTTACATATTAGTTAATTGGAATAAGATTTCCGGAAAGTGGTATCTGCAGTGTCACCGCCATTTTGTCAACAAAGGCCCGCGAGGTACAATTTACACTGCATTTCAATACGGAAGTTTTACTGTGTTGAACGCATCAAACAAGAAAATCACGGACAGAAACATAAACGAAAATAAAAATTCTATCGCTGATAGTTTTTTCAGGTAATGTTGCCATTTTGTTCCACGTAAACGGGACAGCAAAAAATTGACATCGCGAATCGTGTAGCAACTTTATTCCGTTCAGCCAAATTTGTCATTGACACGAAGCCTTTACTTGATTTGACACAAGCCGTATCACTGTGACATACGGGGGTTTACACTGTAGAATTCACCTACAGATCTAAGATCAATTTGAGCAACATATTCTGCCATTCTTTTTCGTAATGATCATTAGGCATGCTCCCCTCGCTAGCCAAGTTGACAGGCCTTTTGTTTACATTTCAATTGGAGTAAACAATGGTCGATACCCGAATTTCAAATATACAATTTGGCATGTTTTATACATGTTACTACTTGCTGAGTTGTATTTTTTGTATGAAATTTATTTCTATAAATTAATTCGTGTTTAATTTTCTGTGTACATTTCATACAAATATATTGATACAGGTTTTGCATCATAGCGGTTTTCCTGTAGTCTCAACATAGATAGCCATTATTCAAAGCTGACATTTTTATCTTGGTTATGGGTTGCAGGGTCCGTTCTTGTTAACTTGAAAGCCTTTTTTAATTATTTGCATGTGATTTCAAAACTAGACACACTGTAGATTGTTTTGGTGAATTTGGTTGTTTGTGTTACATTGTTCTTTTACTGTAATACTTGTATACATTTAGATATGCAATGTAGAGAGGTAGACAATGGCACCATGACAGAGGGGATTAACTTTTTGATCACAGTTGTTTGTGAAATTCATGATATCTCTGTTAATATTTAGTTATATTGCACAAAAGTGGTATCAAATTGAAGCTTATTGAAACTATTGTCAACTTGATTTGATCTTTATTTTAAAAAAATAGCAATGAGGTTAGCGGGGTCATAGTTTGGTACCATAAATGGTCCTATGGCACTATAGGGGGTTTTGATGGAGGGGCACATAAATGGTCCTATGGGACTATACAGGTTAATGAATAAAGGAGTCATGAAAGTTAATAGTGTATTCACATACATGTAAATCATCTATTTCCTAAACGTTTTGACAAAAGTTGAACTAAAGATGTGAACAAGATTGAAAACATATACGACAAATATGAAACATACACTTTCTTGTGTCCAAGCGTTTCTTGGTCCTTCAGTCCGCAAACGTATCCAAGCAACATTGTCAAAACTTGTGTTCAGAAGCTGAAGGTCATCAGGGGAGACAATCAACCAGGTTGAAAAGTGTCTCAATAGAGACTCTTGTCCATAAAGCATGTCCAGATCTCTGACCTGTTGAAACATCAATCATCGATATAGACTGAAATAGACATTATGCCATGTAGACCTTGTACAATAGATATTCAATTCATCTATGTGTAAGTTTTTCACTGAATAGTATATTGTGCGTCATGATATATTGTGAATTTCTGGTAGTTAGCATATGCATATATACAATATACAAATATATAAGATACCCACGGCAATAAAACATAGGCAGTCAATGAGAACGACAGTGTGCTTTATGAGACAATAAAACATGCTCGTGATTTTAAACGTCAGTTAGAGCGTCGCTTAGCATATGACGTCATATTATACGTCACTTTGATTGTTCAATGCTAGTGAATGTGGGAGTCATTGGCATTTAAAAAATATTTTTTTTTATAAACGACATATTATCTCAACGGTTTTTATTTAAAAGTGAGTAACTGTTTACAGGCGTTTCATATGAGAAATAGAAGGATCGTTGTTGTTTTTTTGTCGTAAAGCACACCAACTCGTCTTTTATTTCTTAAATACAAATTGTCTCTGGTGAATGACGTTTCCCTATGGTCAATCTACTGTTTCTTACACTTCCTTGTGTGTGTCAACATTGCTTCTTAAATTCTAGAATGGTTGTATTCATGTAATATTTCAACTGAAACCAACCTTTGGGAATACATATTCCACACATGAAAGTTCACAGACTACCACAAACTGTAGCTGGTCACGCATCTGCTCCAAACTGGCGTGTTTCATGAGTTTCTCCATCAGAGGGATGAGAACCGTGTGTACTTGATGGTAGGAAAACATCATTTGCTTTTGTCTGTACCTCAATAGTGTACTCACCAAAGAAACATATGCAGCTGTAAAAATATCAAAAGGTAGTAATTTAAACAATATAAACTGAAGCACAAAAGAAACGTCACACCTCAGTTGGTTTCGATTAATTCAATATTTTAAAGAAATTAGATGCATTTGATTATGGCACGATGCAATAACACCTTTGGTAGTTTTAATGTCTTAATTAGTGACTATTTTATTTTCTGATTACAATATCTTTTTTTTAAACTAGACAGGGGTAAGAAATGAAATTTACACCAACATGACCCCTACCATGATTTAAATGTTGTAAATGTGTGCAGGACGAGGCAAATTTATTGATTATCACATAGAGTATGTGTTGTATGTCGATGAACAGTTGTGTTTTATCAAAATAATTTTTGGGGAATTTTACATTTCAAATGTTCTTTTTTGAAAAACACTTCGAAGAATTCTTTGACTGATTTAATATTTTGGACTAATTTCCCAAACTATTCCGTTTTATTATGACGTCAAAAACTCGAGAAATTTGACATTGAAAATTATACTAAAATATACCTATATTAAAAATAACTGAGGGGGTGACGTTTCTTTTGTGCTTCAGGTTATGTTTGTGTCTGTCCAGTTACAACATAATTATGATGTCAGAGCTACATACTTGATGGCAACCCATTGATTACATTGACCACATTAACTCAAAGGCCCTTACGCATCGTATTTAATTGGCTGAATTTAATTGTAGCCATACACGTTTTACACGATTTAGTTATGTATATGTATATATATATATTGGAAACAGACACGTTGATCACTGAGTGACTGGATATGTTGTAAAGTGTATGGATTGCGCCATTAACGTACCACTAGCCTCATCATGGATGACAGTCAGGGTTGTGTGAGTGGCGTATATTGACAGAACGTTTCTTATTATGTTGGCATGATCCTTTCGTGCAACATCACCTGGAACATGTTTATACTTGGTATTAAACAATTTGCGATAGTACACCTTCGTGTACGTTTTCGGGATGAACACGTTCCTGGATTCGATCACACACGCTTAGTCAGGCATTTATAGTTAGCAATGAGTGAAAATGGACGATTCCGAAATGGAATATCTTATTACCATTATTGTTAAAGTTTTCAACAATTCAAGTTTGTTAAAGACTGGTAAATATAGTCCTCTACGATATAATGTTTGAAGCCCCGTTACAAACGGCAATTGTGTTATGATGAGTGATATAAATCATAGCAACTCACGTCCATGGAAGAACCTTGTTTAACAAGTTAATGCTTATCATATACTTAGATACTCACTATCGATCTTGAACTGGCACCTTCCAACATTGTGCAGAATTGCACATATTAACAAACTCAGTAACACATCCATGATACATATAGTTGTTATCCGTGGGGGTATATTGATAACTGGCTTAATGCCGAGAAAGAAAAATAGCCAAGTGCTATACGTTGATTGTGATGATCATGTCTTCTATCATGACGTCTACTGTGAACAAACAGGAAAATATCAATTAAGTGAATGTAAATATAGAAGTTGTTAACACAGGGAAAGGTAAATATATCAACAATAAACCATTCCATATTTACTTGATTAGTAAACATACTGCCGTTCAAACAAAACTACCTGAGTCTAAGTACACACCTACCATCAGATACTGGATAATCAAATGGCGGAACCATGGCGACTGATCAATACGTATTTGCTGACACAAGTTGCGACCAACAAAGCGCATTAAATACCAGTTTGTTGATGTTCTGACATACACTTTAATATGCTATATTCTAAATTGCATTACATTATATTTATGTGCTTCTACCGCCACTAAAATTGGCATGAGCCAGGGTACTATTCCAATACGGAGTTTATTAAACAAAATTCAAAAGCTTACATCTGCAATTGCTCAGAAAGATGGCAAATTTACATATTTTTTCTTATTTTACATATACATTTCTATCGACCGTGGTGTAACTGCATAAAACAACTACATTTCATTGTATATTTAAATACGTACAGATGGCTGTGTCAAAGCAATTTAATATATGAATACATATATTATCTTTGACACTTCAAATCTCTTTTGATTGATTTACTAAATGACACGAAATTATTGCATAATATCATGAAGAATGATAATATCGTTTGAACATTAAAAGATCAGTTGAGACATGAGATATTTGTTGAGAGACTTATGGGCCGTGTTCAAGATAGGTTTCAAAGTAATCGCTCAATTGCGATTCCTCAATGTAGCGCTACATAGCAAGGCGGAAACTTCGAGGAATTTGCACCGTGTCGTTCAAGAGAGAAGAAGCGCTCATTGAGCACTACATTGAGCGATCAATGAGCGCTACGAAGCGCTTCATTTTGTTGAACCGCCAGCAGGTGTCACCCTAGTTAAGTGACGTTATTCAAAATGTGCCTCTGTTCACCCAGCAGCAAATGGGTACCTGGTAATGGTTGTGGAGGTAACCTGCTAGCGATAAATATGTCAGCTTGGGTTAGACTAGGGTAATAATACTCCTATTACGCCTTGAGCAACCACTGAGTGGATGGATAAGTGCGCTCTATAAATGGACATATTATTATTATTATTATCTGAAGTCCATATTACCGTCGACAGAAGCTTACAACTGTAGTAGATACATATTTGATTAGTTAGCAATGACACCATGTGACGCTTGTGGTTTCAAATGTATATTCATTGTTATATTGGATATACATGGTGTTCTATCAATATTATACCTTACAAGTGTGCTACATTTCAGATATACATGTGGTTAACATATCTGTGTGTTAATGTTATTTATCTGGTTCATTTTATGTGTGAAGTTTACTGTTGTGTACACAAGCAGCAGTGTTTGTTGATTTGCTGTCGGCTAACATGTACCTCCATACAGCTACACTGTAGAGATTGCTAAAAGAATTAATTGGTCATCTTGATTGTCTATTAACTGCTTTTGTATCATGTGAGCTGACGAGCGTTGTTGTAGAATTACACAGACATAATCGTCAGTCCTTACTGATATGAGAAACCAGATATCGTTCATCCAGCTCAATCAGTATATTTGTATCCGCTATCCTATTGTAGTAGGGTAGCGATTACAAATATACTGACAGCAGGATGGATACTGACGAAAGGTTGAGGGTATCTAGTAATACCAACGATTCAACGATACAGTCCGTCCTCTTGTCCGTCCGAAGACATTTTTGTCCGGTTGATTAATGCAAAACCTTTCATCTCAATGACTTCAAATTGGGCACGTGTCTTCTTCACCACTAGTGAGGTGTAGTGCGAAATTTAACTCGAATTGGTGAATCTTTGGCGAATTTCTGTATTTTGTATATTCATATTCTGAGAATTTTTTGTCTGATCGATTGCAGAAAAACTATTGATCTCATCCTTTTCAAATTTAGCACATGTCTTCATCAGTACTATGAGGTGTGGTGCGAAATTATGCACGATTTGGTGAATTGTTTTTCTCGGCGAATTTTTTTATTTGTTTACTTAGTCATATTCAGAGCTAGAATGTCCGATCGATTACAGGAAAACTATTCATCTCAAATTTGGCACATCTCTTCTTCACCACTAGGAGAGATGCATAGCTGAATCAATCACAATTTGGTGATTTTTTAAATTTTTGGCAATTTGTTTTTATTTTGGACTTACTCGGGCTGAAATTTCTCATGTAACTTCATTAAAAACTACTTCTGTGTTAACATTTTATTTTTCTTGTAACTTTCATCAAAAGTAACTTTTGTGTTCTTGTTGATTTTACATTTTTTTATATTTCCACTGGTTATATTTTAGAAAACGTTAAATTGTCTTTCCTTTCAGCCTTACATTGCTCTATATCCCTCACTTAGCTTCCATGAACTTGTTGTTTCAAGTCACTCGAATGAATCATTATGATGAATAATTATTTTCCAAAATAAAGTTGAAATCGGTGGTAATGGTAGTAGTGTATGGGGATACCAATACCTTCTAAAGTTAATCTGCTCATACTTTTCAAAAACCACCTTTTTTTTCATGAACATACTTGTCATACCCTTTCCACAAACACGTTAATGTTAGCAAACAAATACATTTCATAGCGCATCAATGTAGCGCATGAATAAGTAACATAACAATGTCTAACTTTAAGAGTCAGGGGTATTAGTGAGCCATGCTCACTTTTTGCATGTTTCTTTTTATCTTGAATAAAATCATTTGTAATTTGTAATTGAGATTTGTAATGTTTCTCTTCTAAACATAATTCTACCATTTTAAGGTAGAGTGTTTGGTTAGAATATATTTCGACTGTTTTACACAGCATTGACGCATGTTAACCGACTGAATTTGTCTCTGAATCTTACTAACTAATGACCATCTATATGAATGAATAATCAAAACCGATTCGTGTTTAATCCTTTAGTGGTTCGATATATAATTTAAAAATAATATTAGGAATCATACAATTCAATACAGTTAAATTTTCATCACTTCAACCTTATATTTAACACATTAAGACTTTAAGGCCTAGGCAATTGCCGCGAGCCATTGAAGTCCATCGGGCGTCGGGCGTCGTCACTTCTTCTTATACTTTTCACATTTGGCATTTTGACATGGTATAATTAAATTATAATTAAAATATGAGGATGGCAGGGTGTTGACACCAAACCGTAATTCGATTACAGAAACAGGTAATGTAATGCAGCTCACATTTGAGAATAACATCTTGGTTTGATAGAGATTACGACCTGAAAGTCAATGTCTCTTATTGCACTAATAACTAACAAGCAGACTACTAGTTCAGTTCCTAAAATTATCTTGATGGGAACAATGGATGACACTTTAAATAAGGTCAAACATTAGCATGCATAGGTAGTAAAGTCTGAGAAATGTTGAAGTAGTAGAGAAGGTTGTGGTTAAGTCTTTATGAATAATTTTTTTTTACTTTCAGGAGGACACATTCTAAAGTAGTAATTTGAAAAGATAATATATAGAGGATATTATATGAGTGTCCATGACATACTATGTTTACGACACGAGTGTCGAAATACCAGTATTTCCCGAGCGAGAGCAAGGGATATACCAACATTTAGACACGAGTGTCGTTAACATAGTATGTCATTGACACGAATATGATATTCTGTTTATTACCGAAGAAATATTTATTGTTTTAACACAAATATAACTCTCTGTCTATATAAAGCTGCACCGCCTTCAATAGCCGCGGAGGAAAATATCAACGCAATAACCGTAGCACCACTACCGTACACGCACATGAAACAAGTACGCATTTTCAATGACAATTATGCGTTAAGTTCGCATTCTAATAACAACAAATAACTATATTTCAGTCGTAAATTCATATTTTACTACGTTAAATCTTCAATAAACAGGAATTTTGTTTGAAACAACAAGTTTTAACGAAGAGCAAAATCAACAAGGCAGAAACAGTCAGGTGACATGCCAGCCGCAAGCTCACGTAGAAAACTGACGTCGTGGAACAGTGAGTGTCATTACCACTAAAGGCAACGCAAAAAAAGAACAGCTTGCCAGTTAAAGAGTTGAATGTATTTAGGCACATATCTAGAAATGTATCCGAATGGTTTTACAAGTTTGTGCAGTCAAGTTTTAATGTATGGACGAAGCTGCAGGATTGTCAACTGATGGCATGATCGGGTTCGCGTCACATGTGTTTACCGAGCAGTTATTCGGCCTAACGCAGTTGAAGTTTATGTTAAAGACGCCCCCATGGATAGGCCCAGAAAAGAGTGAATGAACAATTTCTGATGTTGAGGAGGTATTGACGCTTGTCATGGACTGTGAAGTGCAAGGCAAGGGATTTTGAGCGATCGACGGTGACGCTATACTCGCGTTTGATGTTTGAGCTGGGAGACACGGCCTTGACCCCTGACGTTTGGAAATTAGGTCACTCATACTACGATGTTGATCCTCTGAAACTGATGAGTAATTGTTGATACTCTGAACATTCTTATGTCCGGATATTTGCATGATGTGCGTTGGTGGAACATTTGCACTGACAAGTTTTTGTACGAGATGTTTTTGTGCACTGCGGTTGGTGAGTCGCTTACATCCGGAAATATTGGCGTGTTTAGTCATTTGTTATCACAGAGCCGAGAGTGATTTTTCCGATTGCCATTCTTTTGACTCGCCGCTAATTGTTGCAATACTGCTGAAGCGGCGTTAAACAATAACTCACTCACTCATTCTTTTGAACCACAGCTCACCTGCCCTCGGAGTGGTTTTACAACAAGTGGCAAGATAAAATGGAGAATCGTGAAAGCTGAAATCGGCGGGTCGGAGTGAATGATATCGCTTGTAGATTCGGACAGGACAGCGTGACGGATCGTCAACATTCGCCCATACCCGAGGAGAAACAGATCTTACGTCACAAGGATTTTCACCTGTGCGAGTTTTTGTCTGCCGCTCTTGTTGCATCTTGTTTTACCTGCACGTCACCCAATTTCATGTTCCTGTGTGGCAAGCCGGACCTCATGCCAAAATGAACAGTGTTTACCCACCATAAAGTGTTGATGATAGACTGGGGATTTGAATCTCCCATTTGACCGGAACTCCACAGTTGGTCAACTTCGTCGTCATTGATGGCTTCAGCTCTCTTGGGTAGGTTACCTTTTCCCTCTTTCTTTAGAAATTTCTGTTTTGCTGTTAGGACTTCACCTGTTTTGGAAAAATTACTATCATTCAGAAGTGACACTCCATAATTTGATCTCCTCAAACACCTGTCAATACTTGAAAGCATCCCCCTCAAAGAGTTTGGCTCATAATCTTCCCAATTTGTTTTTCTGACCCAGATAAAAAAAAATTGCATAAAATAGTGTTCAGCTCAACTGGAGGTATAATGAAGACTTCTCTAAAGTCGCCAAGTTTTTGTTGCATGAAAGATTTCAGAATACTGACATCATATCTAGTTTTTTGAGCCGTGTTTCGGTTTTCCTGGTTAGCCAAAAAAACATCAATTTCACCGTCGTTCACCACAACAAACCTGCCATTATCATCCCCACTTGTCTCCTGTATAGCACATGTTTCCTCAAAGAAACCATCTTC
Source organism: Gibbula magus (assembly GCA_936450465.1). Lineage (NCBI taxonomy): Eukaryota > Metazoa > Mollusca > Gastropoda > Trochida > Trochidae > Gibbula > Gibbula magus. The sequence goes on along the minus strand of OW388291.1, from coordinate 23,434,702 downwards.
CATTATCTCTTCAAGTACCGACTGTGGTAGATCGAGATTGGAATCAACCACAGGTGAACGAGTGACAGTCTCAGGGAGAACTTGAAGGCGATGTCTTTGAACTTGTTTCACACCCTCTGTTTCCGTTCGAACATTATACACATTAAATGCTCCTAGCGGCTGGATTACACTTTCTACTCTCCCAACTAATCTGCCATCAATTTTCACAAGATCATTGACTTTGATTGACAGCGGTAAAACTGATCGGGCAGCCATATTGTTTGTTTAACTTGTCGTCTGCAGGTAAATCAGACTGTGTAACAATTATCATAAGTAAAATTTTAATGAATTGTTATTGTTTTGTGTTTTTTTTATTGAAGAATATACACGAGTGAACAACCCCTTTTTGATAAAAATAACAGTGCAAGCTGTTCTCGAAGTAACGTTATCTCTAAAATGTTAATCTATGAATGAACGTAGTACAACATAGTAAATGTTGATGAATGAAGAAAGTAGTTCCCCTCGAAATCGAGGCTCGTCATAGAACGCTTTCTCATAAAGTGATATTTTGCCCTAGGGCATCGTATGAAAAATATGAACCCCGATATGTTTGCCCTCGTAGGTAATAAATATAAATGTTTTTAACTTAGTACCATTTATTCCATGATCTGGGGGATATACTCCATTTGAAGTGTATTATTCACCTTGAGCATTTTCCTTAGGAATTGTTATGTTTGATTGTTTTCCAAATGTAGTGTCAAGTCATGTTTTGTTATGCACTGAATATTTACAATTTTGATAAACTTTTGTTCTAGGTCATGAAACGAGATTGGGTTATAACCAGAGAACTATTTCTTCTACCATTTAAATACAATAAGACAAAGCCTGTTGAAGCAAAATTAATACATACATTAATTACATACCCTTAAGTATAAACCCCGACATCACTGGTTGCTTTCAAAGGTAACTATGGTATTAGGATATGTCAACATGTTGATAATGTACACAGCAAATGCTATTCTCAACACAATGCATTGATAAATTAAACAATAAGTACTATTAACGTTGTTATAGTTAAGGTAATTCTTGTTTTCCTCAATTTCAGTTTCTCAAAAGCAAATAAAAGGAACCTTCAGAAATAAAGACACTACAATCTATCATGAAGTAATGGGTCTTTGATGTGTGTAAAAGTGAACACATTTAACACAGCGTAACACTGCCATTCAGGCAGTACTGATTATTGATTGTTTGTTATGTAATGTTTCACCATTATCTACTTAAATTTAAGGTACATCTATTGTGTTATTTTATCGATAAGTACTGTCTGTTGGTGAACATTTTGATCTTAGTCGGCTCAATATACCGACGATATATGGGTAAAAGTGTCGTTTTCTGATCGAAAACCGGACAATGCACTGCCTGTTGCGCGCGTCAATTAGTCAAACGTAATTTTAGAAACTTATTTACAACAGACTAAAAGAAAACTTTAAGTTGATAATGTTTAATAGGTCTTATAATTACATTGCATGTAAATGGAACGTGTAGTTTCAGTTTCTGCACAAGTATAATGATGTTGCTCGATTTTAGTCGGAAACTAGTAATTATTATATATGTGGCGATAAATGACCTAATATCAGCACATATTGTATGTTGACATGTATTAAAAGCAAATACAATGTTATGGAACACAATGGATGCACCTTTAAGAACAAATGCCAGGTGTAATGTGTTAGGTCTGATCAAACAAGAACATGGATGATAACAGTAAGTAAATGACAAAGTTTGCTGTTACACAACATGGTAAATTGATTCAGTTGCAGTTAATTAAACATGGTACAATTCTAAATGTACATGTGTACAAATGTGGATTCATTATCCGCTGGTCATGTTCCCGCTGATGAAACGAATGTTCGTACTGAAGTAAACACCTAAAGTATGCTGTTATTGCAAATAAATTGATTATACTATGGCCATTGTGAATATCCAACTGAGTGCTTGATTGATGGCACCATAACCTAATATAAGCGAAAATTGGTGATTTAACTATGTTCTTATTTAGTTATATCCTATGAATATCAATACATGTACACAAATTAGTATTCCTTATCTTCAAATAGATACATACTAATTTGCTTTGCATTGTTTTTAAAACAAATGAAAATAGTATATTCATATTGTACATATTGCTATATTGGTGTCGAGGGACAAGTATTGTTACACTGAAAATTGAAATTCAACATTGGTTGTTCTAATGAAAGCAGTTTCATTCTTGATGAACCTTTAGTAACTTACTTTTAACCAAACGTCAGTCGTTAAAGGGAGGCCGAAATGTAATAGTCTCTATTGAATTCTAATCTGCAATTGGTTCAATAGACTAATATGTGAAAATGAGACCCAAAAAAAAGGTAATAGGTAATTGATTTATTAAACTAGACCGCCTCAAACTTTGCAAAAAACATCGTCTGCTTTTCAACGGCGAGCGACAAACGAAATATGAGGCGGGGCTTAGAGAGTTGGGGTTAACTGGAAATGACTACGAGAAGGGACGGGGTGTAAACATTCGCTTACTATTTACAATGGCAAACACTGGGGTATAAGTCAGTTAATCTGTTATATCCAGCTTTGCAATTATGCAACATCACTGTTCTGCTGTAAACTGTTCGAGTAAAGTTAGTTATCAAGTTTCACTTTACAAATGTCCCAAAATATCGGTATATATATCAAAGACGGTGGATTCATAGACGATCGTAGACATAGGATAAATCACTGCTAATGAGATATACGATGACAAAATGAAACCAAGATGTGGTAATATGAACGAAGTAAAGTTGAAACAACGAAATCAGATATTCGATGTTGTTATTTTTGTTGAAGAATGTTTGTGTATAAAATAAAACAACAAACGTGAGATTAGCAGACGCCGGCGAGGTAGGCCCTACGGTTAGCCATCGACAATCAAAGCACATCACAACATCCTGATTTGTTGACGTCGTTAATCTACCGACAACCTAATTTACTAAAAGTACATTACAACAATCAAAGCAACTCACCAAATATTTTAAAACACCGCATCCCAATGTTACATTTTACGATTTAGTTATCACTTATTAACACATTCAGAATCTAATAGATAATAAAATAATTTTTTCAATAATATTTGTGGTTCAAAATCAAATCAAATAAACATCGTATTAAATTGTCATTTCAGCAAAAGTGTCAATTAATGTAAGAAACTTACCTTATAAACGGATCCAAACGGACAATATGAATATCCAAATGCACATTAGATACAAATTGTAAATTTATAAATCCATCAATGACAGTACTTGGAAGAAGAAGATGGTCAAATACTAACCCTCTTTCTGCAAAAGTATTTTCGCAAATGGCAAGATAGAAAACCAAATAGTTATGATGATTTTACACTAAAAATAATTTCATTGGAACATGGTATTTAATCCAGAGTTTTAATTGGATAACTTGATAGAGATATGTTCTTTACTTTCATTAGCTGGAAATATCTAGACTGAATGTCGCGTTAATAATTATTTCGTATTTCCTTTGTGTCACCAAGACAGGACGTTTGACAATAAACATATATGACATGCTGGTCACCGACATGCCATTTGTTATATAATTGAATCAGTCAAGTAGACTTGTTATCTGTACAACCATAATTACACTGCTTCCTTCTCAGCTTCTTAATTAAAAACTAATTTGCTGTAACAACACTTCTCCTTTGATCTGAAACGTGTGTTGGTGTGCAGTCTTCATGGAAATTTCATTGAACTTATTGACCAATCCAGTTCATGTATTTATTCATTAAAGTGAAGTGAAAATGGTTTGCATTGCATTAATCATATATAGAATATTTTAATTGACAAACTTCAAATACAGTACTCTTTTATATTAAATACGCAGTGTTATTTTATAAATCTGCATTGTTGTCTCGCTTGTTTGAACAGCCAATCGATCAGTGTATATGAAATTATACCTACCATATATCTTTATTTATCAATACATACAAAACAAAATTAACATGCCGATTATTCACCATAATTTTATCAATTGATGCTACTTAATCTTTCTTCACCCGATTTAACATACTATACATAAGCGCAGAATGCACTCCAATTCAGCAGGCCCCAGTCGTTGTTACCATATGAAATTGCTAGTTGAATAGTTAAGTAGTCCGTTTATCGAAAATTTGGGTTGTTTTGATGAAGTTTTCTGTCTTATATGAGCAGTTTAAAAGTGGGGAAAACGCGTTAAATTAAGATTAGCGGCCATAGTGAGACTCCTCTACGTACGTCACAGTACGATACGCTTCAGTGACCACCCCCCGCCCATCTTCATTCTGGTCGCCGGGGCTTTTAGGCACTTTTTAAAAAAGCCATATATAAGTAATTTATGGGTCGATTTCAGAACTTTAAAATCGAGCAATTGTCAAATTGAAACCCCTTTTCAACGAATACGAATGTGACCATATTTCATTTCATCTAACCTTTTAAGCAGTATGAACCTTCAAAATCAGATTGTTTGGGAAAAAACAAATTTGAACAAAGTTGCTTACTGACGATATTCGGTCTGTATTACTGTTATGACACATCTAAATCATAAAGATGTGTTTGATTAACGACTCGAACTCATAAAGATCTCAGAATAAATAAAAAAGCGCATGATGATACCCTTTTTATCACTGGTTGTCAAAAATGTTGAAAAGGGGGGTGGAATTTTAAGAACCAGTTTCTTCCATATTTTGCTTGAAAAAAGATGTTTTGATGTGTGGAAGTCAACTTGGTAACACCATTTCTGTTGGTGTCCTCTGAAAGCTAATGTATATCGCATAGTTTCGGCACAGAAACAATAGTAATTGGGTTAAAAATAACAGTACCATTGCAAATTCAGTCGTAATGTCTTTAAATGTCAACATGAATATGTTTCTTCGAAGACATTAGTCATTAACTATCCTATCTTTATGTCTTTAGTGTTTGATTCAATACATGTAAACTAAAACTGTCACAGCATCACAGTTTAGGTATGAATGTAGGGGGGTGCAACACTTTTTTGGCTATGTATATATATTGATATAAACAAGTTTAAAAATTAAAAAAATGCATTGGCACGAAAGGCTGGATAGTCCGATATAACTTTCTCATTAACTACCTAAAGGGACCACACAAGCCTCACACATCTTATTGTTGGCATCTTATTTGATTTTGATCACATATACACCATCCCTGCACGCCGCATGTGTCATTCATTTACATGCTCCTTACAACTAATCACTAACGTTGGTAACTCTCTATAGCAACACCATTACTGTTTATATAATGATTGTAAACATGGGATTAATAGAACTTAAACTGAGAATATTTGCGGACATACAATCCACATGATTCATGACACAAGATCAAATCGTGCATAAACAAAACGTTCTAATTGTGCTTTTAGCAATATAATCCATATTTCAGTTTTGGAAACATCCATCAACTTCTAAAATGCCCCTCAAAGAAACACATATCAATACACCTGAACAAATGCCATCAAACATGGCAGTGTTCTTCATACAATATTTCTAATGACAGTCAAGTGATAATCAATCATAATAATATGACTGGAATATAGTGTTAATCTGACGATGAAATGGTCTGCTATCAGTTTATACCATGCTGTGATGCCAATATGACCAGTTCAGCTGCTCTGACAATGTTCTTAATGGTTCACATAGTGACTGGATGCAATATAAAAGGTGTGTTTATCTCTTTATTTTAAATTTTGAGTGTTAAGCAAAAATCACATTACATTATATATAATTAAGTTTGCAGTAGCGTTGAGCTAAAAACAATATTAAATTACATTATATAACATTTGTGTGGGTTTAAAGGCGCTGTAGCGCGTTTTTCTTACTGAAGTAAAGTGTTCTCACGAAAAGGTAAATAAGTGTTACCAATATATATCTGCTGAATCAATTAAAAAGATTTTTAAAACGTTTATAGTTCGGTTAAGCCATGCGAATCCATTTCCATTCGAGCCGACATTTTAAGGTGTTCAACATTAATAATTAGTAATATGATACTTTGTATCACTTTCATGATAACAGTGCTAGTATCTGCACTGAAACGTCACCCTTACTGCATTCCAGAAGAACCTGTTTCAACAAATCGTCACCGCCAGCTTTCAAATGTGTTCCAAATCTACCGAAATCACAGGAGTGTGACCATCATTCACGATGAGGCAAATGGTATGTGATTATAAGAACGAAACTTAAATATACAATGTATTCAGGGGACTGTTAAAACGTGAACATGGCTTTGGCTGATTGCATATTATCCATATTTTTGTATTTGATCTACTAATGATGATGTATTCTATGTTTTGAAACAGTGGTGTATTAATAACTAACCGACCCAAAACTATCACTTATTGCATTCCTCAAACTTCATTCTGCATGTATTGGAAGTTGGAAGATTTAATAACACATTGCGTGTATTTGTGACACAGTGTTGATGATTCAAAGGTAAAACGATTCTGTTGGATTTTGCTAGCTATTATAGCGAAATTAAACACATGTCCATTCAATATAAGTGGTACATGACTGACATGTGTTCCACTCAGTATCAATAAATCGGAGATTCAGATCTCACTGATACGTTAATCGCATTCTGTTTATGACATTTGCATCGGCACGTGTATATTACATGTAGATGTACTGATTGGTTGCTTTTTGTCAAATATTTACATGGATTCTAAATGTTTTACCCTGTGTTCCTTTCTTTCTCTTGTGACATTGCCGCAGACGAGTTTGCCTCAGAGATAAGTTGCTCAACGGACATACGGAAACAAATGATGTTTTCCTACCATCAAGTACACGCGGTTCTCGTCCCTCTGGTGGAGAACCTCATGAAACACGCCAGTTTGGAGCAGATGCGTGACCAGCTACAGTTCCTGGTAGTCTGTGAACTTAACGCTATGGAACACCTATTCAATGAGGTAAGCTAGTTTGAATGATAAAGGAAAAACAAACTGTTTGTAGAATTTCATCCAGAACTTTATTTGATATTCCGCCTATATTTAGTATACAATTTACGTAGCAAAACGAGAAGTTCACTTTCAATATTTGAGTGAAATATCTTTACAAAATAAGAAATCTTACATATATTTTTTCAGAAAACATTTGCAGTCTTCATATTTGGAAAGTTAAGTAAGGAGAAGCAGACATAGAAGTAATACAAAGGAGTATGCTTTCTGTCTACTGTTAACCCAACCATATATATATATATATATCACAAGAAATGTTAACACTCTATGGTCACGTATATCAAAGTAAACAGGATGAAGTTGAAATAAGTTTGGCTGACGTTTTCAATAGGTACATCATGTACCTACTTCTTCAGTAACCTAATGAGCTTGAGGTGAAATCGGACATAACTAGAAATATGTGCATGTCATGCACTGTGATGTCCCCCGCTCCAACTTTCAATCCAACCTAGTCATATTACCCTTATTTTTCACTTATGCTAAGCACTAAGTTCAATACTGCATTAATAACGAAAAATAAAAAATTCAGAATAGCCAAAGTAGCAAAAGGCACCACTCTATCACTAGGTCTAAGCAAATACAAAGTTTGGTGAACAAATATTGAACGGTTTTGGAGATAGAGGCCGGAAAAGGTCCCTACCCCAAATATGCACTAAGTTCAAATTGTTTCCATGGAAACCAGAAAAAAAATTCAGAATAACCAAAATAGCAAAAGGCACCACTCCACCACTAGGTCTAACCACATACCAAGTTTCGTAAAGAAATACTTGATAGATTTTGAAATAGAGGCCGGAAAACGTCCCTACCCCCAATATGCGATAAGTTGAAATTGTTGTCATGGAAACCAGTAAAAATAAAAAATCAGAATAGCCAAAGTAGCAAAAGGCACTACTCTATCACTAGGTCTAACCACATACCAAGTTTCGTGATAAACGGTTTTTGAGATATGGCCCGGAAAAGAAAGCATTTCGGAATGATGGAATAACGGAATAATGGAATGACGGAATAACGGAAGGAGGCGAAAACATTATGTCTCCCGAAAAAAATTCGGGGGACATAAAAAGTTTTACCCATAAACTTAGACTGGCAGAGTTCTTTGAACTGGAAGAAGAGGAAGTCTCAGATACGGATGAAGAAATAGACACTGTAGAATTAAAAAGTCAAACTATACTTAAGAACAAATCCAACTTTGTGCCGCCTCGTGGAAGGGATACATATTTAGAGGAGTATTGTGACTTGCTTGAAAATGTGCCTTTACATGTAAAACATGCTAAATCAAACTTGCTGAGGGTGAGTTTAAAGCTTTACATGATTACATGATTACATGATTTAGATGATGACAGTGAAATAGTTATTAATGAGGCGGATAAAGGAGGCGTTATTTTTAATATGGATAAGGCCTATTACAAAGATAGAATATTGACTATTCTTGATAATAAGGCATACTATAACAAATCTAATGCAAAAGAAAAAAAGGTTATCTTAAACAAAATTTCTAAATTGTTAAATAGATATTCAAGCGACATTTCAGACTCAGAACGAGACTATCTTATTAACTTCGAGGCAAAGACAGGCATATTTTTATGGCCTTCCTAAAATATAGGGGGCGGGATAGCGCAGTGGTAAGCGCGTTCGGCTTCGGAATCAAGAGGTCCGGGGTTCGAATCCCGCCAGGGGCACGGCAACTTTGTCTGCAGTAGAGAACTGTTCTGCACGCAGTCAGGTTTGGGTGCAATGCTACACTGAATTTCAGTGCAGTACCACCCATGGTTCGCTAGTTCAAGCCGATGCTCGCAGGTTTCACCGCAATGCATAGCCACATGGCGTTGCGGGCTTTCTCCCTGCCATAATACTAGCAGCCGTGATGCAAGTGAAATACTTTTGAAAGCAGCGTTAAACCCCAACTCACCTCACCTCACCTCACCTCCTAAAATATACGAGAGTAACTTTATTCAAGAGAAGATATCTAATGAAAACTCAGCAATTATTTCTGTTAAATACCCAGAAGATCTTCCCTTTAGAGCTATTGTTGGTGGACCGGAAAGCCACACTCAAAGACTTAGTAACCTTTATGTGTGCAAGTTAAAAGTTACATAAGAAATGATATTGACTTTTTGTGTAAGCTTCCACAGATAGTGCCCAAAGGTTCGAAATTGGTTAGTTTTGATGTCGTTAATCTCTAAAGCATCATAGATAAGGAACTTGAACTTGAAAGCAGTGAAATACTGGCTGGATGAATTCCGTCATGAAATACCAGATATATTTTCTAATGATTTTATCACTGAAGCTTTACGTCTTGTTATTGAAAATAATGCATTTTATTTTGATGGAAGTTTTTACTAACAAAACAAAGGCGTTGCGATGAGTACAAAAGTAGCGCCGACGTATGGCACTTTACTGCTTGGGTATTTTGACAAGTTATTCTACTCTAGAGTTGGAGATATATTTGGACTATCAACGAAAGAGCATGTTGAAATTCATGGCAGTGTTTTTTAGATGACTGTTTTATCATCCTTCAAAATGACAATAACCTTCTTCAAACTATTCATGAAATTCTTAATTCACTTGACCCCTCAATGAAATTCACTATGGAATGCCATGATAACCATTTAAACTATCTGGATGTCACTGTTAAGATAGCAACAGGAGGTAATATAGATACGGATATATTTTATAAGAAAACAGATTCACACCATTATCTAGACTTTGGTTCATGCCACCCTCATCATACCAAACGTAACATTCCGTACTGTCTGGCCAGAAGAGTTTGCACAATTGTTTTGGATGATGATGTTACAATCACTCACCTTGGTGAACTAAAAGGTTTGTTACTTCAACAAAATTATCCAGACCACTTGATAATAATAGTATACAAAGGGCGTTAAACACGGAACAACAACAGCTGAGATCTAAGAGGGATAAAGATATGAATACTCAGAATAATCTCATTCTTGTTTCTACCTTCAATCCTAGTGATGATAGCACTATGTCTATTGTCAAGCGCAATCTTTCTATTCTAAGCCCCAGTCAAAAAGATTGTTAATAAATACAACTTTATCAACAGCCGTAAGCAACCCAAAAACCCACACAAAATGTAAACTGCATCTATATTTGACTCGATTGATGTTGTTCCCAAAGTCTCTAAATGTTGAGACTCTCGTTGCCACACGTGTGGAAGTATAGTTGAAGGATGTTTCATTTACATTGCAATCAAAGGTAAAATTGTTGTTAAACAAAATATGAATTGTGATACGAAAAATGTTATTTGTGTCATCACGTGTTCTGGGTGTAATGAGAAGTACATCGGGAAAACAGAACAAAAACTAAAAAGAAGAATGAACCTTCATCGATCCCACATTAATCAACCCCGAAATCGTACTATCCCTCTCAGTGAACATTTAAATAAATGTGGTAAAGGCAAATTCAAAGATTTCCCGATTTACAAACTCAATTACAACAATGATAATAATTTACTTTTGCATTTCATTCATAAATATGCGCCAAAATTAAATGGCAAAACATGATCGTGTTTAATCATAACCATCTATTGTTGTCAAAGTACATTATGACGGCATAGGTTCCTGTGTGACGTCATAGTGCTGTATGTGTTTACTTTCTACATGCGACCTTTAGTTCACGAACTTATACAAGGTATCTTTTTGTAACCATTTTGTTGAACATTGTTCACTGTGACGTCATTGACAAACAATGACCGTAAAATGTACTGTGTATGGTAATCTTTCGTACTTTTTCAAAATACAAGCATAGTGGCTAATGTTTCACTTACTGATACAGGGGTAGAAACTAACTTCAAACATATGGCAGCCTGCAGGGCTAGTCATTTTGATTTCTACTAGCCCAATACAAATATCACTAGCCCGTATCTCCTAGTAATCTAACAATTATATAATGTTATGTTTCAACTGCAATGGCAAGTATTTTCCCTACTTCAATCATTCATATCTGATACCATTGTTGCTGATAAAAATAAGAATCTCTACTCATACTTTAAGTATTTCATAATGATTCAGAATTGTTCAAAGGCCCACAGGGCTAATAGAAGCTAACATTTACTAGCCCAGTGTATTTTTTACTAGCCTCGGGCTGAAGGACTTGTGTTAATTTCTAGCCCTGTGATAGCTATTGTTTCTAGCTTGAGCATGGTATGAATTTCGGAAACCTTTGAAAGGAAATTAATATAATGGTTCAATTGGCCATAAGCGAGACCCGTTTTCAGTGGGTAAAACATATTTTGATAGCTAGAAATGCAAGGGTATAAATAAGTGTCTAATGGTCCGTCTATACCAACCTCAAGTACTAAATTGAGATAGATTTGCATACTAGAATACATAGACATCCATATGGAATATGTTTCCATTGGCGTTTTAAGCGATAATCCATGATAATCCATGACGACAAAACTGGGGGAAATATGTCGGCGCCGTACCACGGCAGTTTTAGCATAACGATTACACTGCATTCCGTTTGCAAACTATTTTTATCATCAGGGTGTGATTTCGATCATGAACATATCTTGAATCATGGTAGATGTGTACACCACACATCATTCACTAAAATATGTGTCTATCAAGCGAAAATTGCATTGCAGAACGTTTATTTCACGGAACTCCGAAGTCAAAATGAAAATTGTAAAAATTGACCATAGACGACTTGATGTTTCGGTAAACGAATTGAAAATATCATAAATAAATATTACTCCAAAAACAAACGAAAGCTTCTAATCTTTTTCTACCAAGTAGATTTGTGTCCTTACTTGACACGGAAGTACATGCTTTCACAACGCATGTAAGCTGACATGTATCTCGAACCCCGACAAACATGTAGACCCGCTGTCCATCGCATAAGCCCCGCCCACTTCACCTGCTTACTTGTCCGGTGTAAATTGGCGCAATAAATATGGCGGGAACATAGTCGTCGTATACTCTTTTGTTTTTGTAGTTGTTTTGCAAGACACCAATTTATTTAAGATAAGAGTTATCTGTTAGTTCATTTCAATTAACGTGACATAAAAAATAAACAATGACGATCTTCCGCAGTTCTGGATATTGGCCATGCCCCTCCTCTGCAAATCGTCCCCCCTTTGATCATCACAACTTCCGAGTGGATGACAAAAGACCATTTGAACTGTGTAGCAACATTCAGCTCGCAACTGACTTCACTGGTTTGGACGTTCTTGACATGAATCCACTGATTCCTTTCTCAACGCAATAAAAAGTCTGTTTTAAGTTCCAAAGTTTACTGATCCAATTCGCATACATGGTCGCATACATTTTACACAATATCGCAGTCATGAGCACACAAAATATGGTTTGGACCGTCAAAAAACAGTTTCGTATTCTTGGAAAGTTTCTACAAGAATCGCACACAGGAATCGCACTACTATATAAAAAAGCACATCCGCTCACATGGCACCAAACAAAGGGAAGTAATTCTGCCAACCCTACTTACGTACCACTGCAAATTAAAGCATTAAAATAGCTGCAGTTACACTCCCCCCAAAATTAGAACTTCCTAATTTTCCCATGGACATTTATCACTAAAATAAAATGCTAGAAATTACTCAAACATGGGATAATAAGATAATATTGGAAACCTACAATAATATAGCAATATTATAACATACATAAATTTTCACTGTCACAATATAATGAAAACTTAGTGAGTACACACACTAATACATGAAAATAGTTATAGTGTAAAACTTACCATAAACAATAAATTAAAATTGTAGCATTATGGTACCTACATAATGATACATGAAAAATTTTAATATTATGATTCCTACATAAAAATACAAGAAAAATGAATTTTGATACCTGCATTAAAAAATACATGAAAATTGTATTTTTATACCTGCATAAAAAGACACCAAAAACTGCATTGTTATGAAGATACATGTACAGTACAGTACAGAAAAACACAATAATATAAATTACATTATATACTCAGCACAAAATGATAATGAATTATTATGGAATCCTTGAAATTTTGTCATTCACATGAAATGTCACTTAAAGGTCCTTAAAGACTTCAGTCTTGAATTTAAGAACAATTCACAGTTCAGATTCAAGAATTAGAACCAATTTCTGAATTGGTCGTTCAAGGTGAGATAATTGTCCAACACGTTTCCCTGTTTTTAACAGAGAAGGATCACCGATGGCAACTGTCACTCTCCGCACCATACCGTCATCGTCTTCGATAGTGTCCGTCACACGTGCTAGTCTCCACAATCCGCGCGGAGCATTTTCGTCCTTAATAAGGACGACATCACCTTTCTGGAACACTCGCCGAGGATTTTGCCATTTCTGACGAATTTGAAGAGTTTGAATGTACTCTCGACGCCACCTATACCAGAATTCATTCGCAAGATATTGTACTCTTCTCCACTGCTTCCTTGAGTACACATCCTCTCTCTGAAAATTACCTGGAGGAGGCAATATGATTCTTGTCTTGCATGTCAACAGGTGATTTGGCGTTAGCGGCTCCACAGAATTGGGATCGCTCAATGTTTCCACACTGAGAGGTCTGCTATTGACTATAGCCATTACCTCTGCCATCAATGTTCGGAGTCCTTCGTCATCGAGCTGTTGACCGTGAGCACTCATCAATCCTGAAAGCACTGATCTCACACTTCTGATCTGACGCTCCCAAACTCCACCTGCGTGACTAGCAGACGGAGCATTCATTTTGAATGTGAAGTAGTCACAGTTTTGGTGTAATAAGTAGTCTCTCACATGCTGCGGATTGAAGTATTCTCCTTCAGCCCCTACAAAGTTCGTTCCTTGGTCACACCTGAGTTGACGAATAGGTCCTCGAGTAGCGATGAACCTGCGCAATGCATTGATGAATGAGTCTGTGGATAGAGAGTTTGTTATCTCAATGTGCACTGCCCTACACCCAAGACAGGTGAACAATGCTCCGTACCTCTTCATTTCCTTTCGACCTTCTTTCACATACAAAGGACCGAACATATCAACACCACAGTATGTGAAAGGTGGTGTTTGTTCAAGTCTATCGTCTGGGAGATTGGACATTTTCTGCTCTTGAACAGGGCTTCTCAGTCTTCTGCATTTCACACACTTTGATATGACAGATGACACTTCTGACGCACAATTGAGAATCCAATATCCTCTACTGCGGATATTATTTATCGTGATTCCTCGACCTTGATGTCCTGACCTTTCATGAAGGTTACCAATTATCATGCGTGTCACATGATGTTTTTTCGGTAAAATCACAGGATTTTTCAGTTCGTATTCCCATGTCGCTTTGCCTGTTCTTCCTCCGACACGCAGAATACCTTTTGAGTCCATGAAAGGGTCCAATTTGTACAATGGACTTGTACCACTGATATTCTTCAGTGCTTGTTTACATGTCTTCTCATCTTGTCTCTGGCTATCAGAATTGAAGGGTTTTCTCGAGCTGAGCAGTTTCACTTCACTAGAGAACACTTGTTCTTGAACAAGTTGAATTATCACAGTCTCTGCATTCTCTAAATCTTCAACAGAAATAGAGTTAATGACAGACGCACCCTTTGGGATTTGTTTCCTCAACTTCTGTTTTAATTTCAAGCATAATGCTACCACCTTCCGTGCTCGTTGCCAACTTGAAAATCTTTCAAGACGATCAACTTCAAACTTGGATGGAGTCGACGCGGATGATGCAAATGATTTGACACGCTTAACTTCTGGGTCATCACCTGACAGTGTCATGTTTTCATCCATTGTTGATGGTAGGCATTTCTTCCATAAGAAATTGGGTCCTTGAAACCATGTTGAATTCATGAATTTATCTGCCGCAATCCCTCTGGACGCAATGTCGGCTGGGTTTTCATTTCCAGGCACATGTTTCCACTGAGAAGGTTCGGTATTATCTCTGATATACTGTACCCTATTTGCAACAAACACATGGAAACGACTTGATTCGTTCGCAATGTAGCCAAGTACAACTCGACTATCAGTCCAGAACACTTCTGTGATCTTGTCGTATCTCAGTTCTCTGTCTAAGAACTGACTGACTCGTACTGACACGACAGCCGCAGTGAGTTCCAATCTCGGGATTGTCATTGCTTTCATAGGGCACACACGTGACTTTCCTGTTACAAATGCACAGTGTACATTCTCCTTTTCGTCCACCATTCTCACGTAAGAAACCTGTCCGTACCCTGTCATACTAGCATCTACAAAGTGGTGTAGCTCAATAGTCTCTACATCACCAAACGTTGGTGGTTTGAAGCACCGTGGTGTTTTCACACTGTCCAGCATGAATAAATTATTTCTCCATTTTTCCCAGCGAACTCTGAGCTCCTCAGGCAGTGGACTGTCCCAATCCATCTGATGCTTGCAGGTTTCTTGCATAATTTGCTTTCCAACTAATAGCACTGGCGCAACAAGTCCTAGAGGGTCATAAATGGAATTGATTGTTGATAAGACACTCCGTCTCACTAACGGTTGATCTTTCAGAGTTATTCTGAATTCGAACATGTCTGATTCAATACACCAGTAGCACCCTAGTGCTCTTTCGACAGGTAGTGATTGGTTCAATAGATCAATGTCCTTGATGTCCTTTGCTACATCTTCTCGTGAGAGTGAAGACAATACTTCCTTTGAATTTGAGACGAACTTGTGGAGTTTGAGACCTCCTTCCTGACAAAGACCTTTCGCACTGTTAATTAGGTCTAGTGCTTCCTCAACAGTTTGAACAGAAGTGAGTCCATCATCCACATAGAAATCATTTTGTATGAATTTCGCTGCAGCAGATCCATACTTGTATTCATAGTCCTTTGCTACCTCCTTGAGGCCGTAATTTGCACATCCTGGGGACGACGTCGCACCGAAAAGATGTACACACATCCTATAGTCAGTAGGATCGCACTCAAAGTCATCTTCCCACCATAGGAAACGCAAATAGTCTCTGTGATATTCTGGTACAAAGAACTGGTGATACATTGCCTCTATGTCACACTGTATGGATATTTTCTCCTTCCGGAACCTACAGAGGACTCCAATCATTGTATTGATGAGATCTGGACCTTTCAGTAGGTAGTCGTTGAGTGAGACTCCCTGGTGACGAGCACTACAGTCGAACACGACCCTTAGTTTGTCCGGTTTCTTCGGATGGAATACACCGTGATGTGGTACATACCATACATTGTTCGTGTCGTACACAGGTGCTTTCTCCGCATAGCCATGTCGCATCAACGTGTCCATGAAGGAGCAGTATTCTGTG
Source organism: Gibbula magus (assembly GCA_936450465.1). NCBI lineage: Eukaryota > Metazoa > Mollusca > Gastropoda > Trochida > Trochidae > Gibbula > Gibbula magus. The sequence goes on along the minus strand of OW388291.1, from coordinate 23,418,436 downwards.
GCGTACTTCTTGTCCTTTAACAAACGTCGTTTTAGTTGCATTACTCTCTGAGTAGCTGCTGATCTGTTGTCTGGCATAATTGGTTCACAGTTCCTGAATGGAAGTGGCATCTCGTAATGCCTATCATCTCTCTGACGAATTCCGCTCTGGATCTGTGTCATGAAGCGTTGATCTTCAATTGACATAGGTTGTCCACATGGTTTTCTTTCATGAAAGTCCATTTCCATAACTTCAAGCACACTACTTGGTGAAATGACTTCCTTGACAGAATTCCGCATTGATATGTGGACTTTCTCCTGATGAGTTGTACAGTTTAGTTATTGGGGAACTTCCTTTGACAAAAGTCTATGGCTCACTCCGATATTGTCCTCAATCACTTCTCTCTGGTCAAGAATACCAACAATACCCCAGCCTAGGTCAGACCTCTGTCCGTAAGGCTGTGATTCGTCCGGTGGCGCAATTATCTCCCTTGGTATGAGTCCACGAGAACAGTTGTACCCAATGAGAAGACCAATCTCAATGTCCTGTAAAGGTAAAAGTTTCTCAGCAATTTCCTCAAGATGTGGCCACTGTCTCGCCTTGTCCGGAGTTGGAATGTGTCCAATATTTGCTGGAATGGATTCTCTTGTATATGCTGTTGGAAGCTTGATTACATCATGAGAATCATACCCTCTCACTTGTAGGCCACCTATCTTCTCACACGAGATAAGTTCATCCTGTGCTGTCATCGTTGATAACTTCAGGTTGACGTCTGGCCCTCGCACATTGAGATCATCACAAGTCTTCCTTGAGATGAAAGTCGCATCTGACTGTGTGTCTAATAGTGCATAGACAAGTCTTTCTTCACTTTGTCTTCCTTCATGACTAACAAGTACTGGGACGATCATCAAACACTTATCATTGTCATTTCCACATGCTTTGTGTGCAAATGAAGAAGATTTCTTGACTTCTGCGTCGTTCTTATCTTGAGGTTGAGGTTTCCTTATACGATCCCCATGAAGCGGAGTTGGGTGATAAGAGCCGCAGGTGTCACATTTCGCCCTTTGATAACACTCTTTAGACCGATGTCCAAAGCGTAGACAAGCAAAACACAAACTATGCTGCCTTATGAAATCCTTTCTCTCCTGCATGGATTTCTTAACAAAGGGTTTACACCGTAGAATGTCATGTTCTTGTGTACAGAAAACACAAACAATCTTGTCTTGTTTTGTGTGGCCAGTGGCATGTGTTGTCTTCTTACTGAACACCTTGTGACTGTCTCCAGTTGGTTTTTCGTTCCTCTGTTTCTTTGACAACCTGGACACTAAGACAGGATCACACATTATTTCAGCCTCATCTGAAATAAAGTCCACAAACTTCTTGAATGAAGGAAATGCATTGTGTTCTCGACGCCAGTTTGCAATAACTTGACCCCACCTGTATACCAGCCACTCTGGTAGTTTTTCAACTAACTTGGAGTTTTCTTTCTCATCATTCCAGATTTTCAAACTGTCAATATTTTTCATAGCATTGTGACACTGAAATAGATAGTCTGACAATTTCCTCAAACCTACACCATCTCTACCCTCTATCTTAGGCCAAGAGTCCAGCTTGTCTCTGAAAGCCTTAGCTACATGGAATGGACTTCCAAATCTACTGTCTAACCGTAGTTTTGCTTCTTCAAATGCATTCTGTGTATTTATCAGAAGATATCCTGCTACAGCACTCTTAGCATCCCCTGACAGATTCTTGTTTAGAAATTATATTCTTTCACTTGGAGGTATACCACGTCTCTCTATCAACGATTCGAATGCACATTTCCAGCTTTGATACTGAAAGGGGTATCCTGAAAACACTCCTGGTTCAGTTGTTGGAAGACGTCCTAAGTTAATAGTCTCAGCAAATGACTTGGTCAAATTGGCAAACTCAAGTGAAATGTCACACAAGTGTTTCTGAGGAACAAAATCTGAAGCTTCAACATTCAATTTAGTTGAGGCACGGTGGTCATCAATTCCTTGCATATTAACTGGATGAATAGGTGTTTTTGTCTCAGGCAACAAAGGGTTATTCTTAATGTAATCTTGCACATATTCTTCAGAAGTTTGGGGTTTCTCAAGTTTATGCATTTTACCATCAGTCACAATAACTTCCTCAACATATCTGAGAGTTCTTTCAACATTTTCAGATAACTGTTGAAACCTAGCCTCTGCTATGTCAAGTTCTCTGTGTAATTCAAGCGCACACAAGTCACGTTTCTTCTTATTTTCAAGATCAAAGTACTTCATCTTTATCTTAGCTTCAGCTAAACTAGCAGCCGCTTCAGCACGTAACGTAGCCCTACTACTTCGACTAGCATGACTTCCGCAAGCATCGCTTCCCGCCCTTTCATCCATAATTGCACGTGGTTTGATTTCACATGAAAACACTATTTTTGATATAGTTGTATAAAAGGTTCCTAATTTTCGCAAAAGTTGACACATACGTACTGTTCATTCCATGAATATTCTAACGTGCACACATATTTCCATGAAATACTTGTTTTTTGACTGTAGCAACATTCAGCTCGCAACTAACTTCACTGCTTTGGGCATTCTTGACATGAATCCACTGATTCCTTTCTCAACGCAATAAAAAGTCTGTTTTAAGTTCCAAAGTTTACTGATCCAATTCGCATACATGGTCGCATACATTTTACACAATATCGCAGTCATGAGCACACAAAATATGGTTTGGACCGTCAAAAAACAGTTCCGTATTCTTGGAAAGTTTCTAAAAGAATCGCACACAGGAATCGCACTACTATATAAAAAAGCACATCCGCTCACATGGCACCAAACAAAGGGAAGTAATTCTGCCAACCCTACTTACGTACCACTGCAAATTAAAGCATTAAAATAGCTGCAGTTACAAACTGTCTGAACTGAGACTGTCGATCACTTCAGCTTTTTTTTTATTAAGGACAAAGATTTTTGTTTATAAATTTCACCAGGATTTGCGTGTTTCAATGATTCACATTTTAATGTATCAAGTTTTATTTTGTAAAAAAAAGTCATTTTGATATAATCCCCAAATGTAAAATAGAAAAAGTCATATTTAGGTCATAAAACACCGGGTTAGAACTTATTATTTAAAAATGTTCCTAAATTTAAAGACAAATTTAATAATAAATTTTTAAGCAAATGTCACATGAACATATTTATTGTTTCTGATTACCTGGTGCTTTACATTTCTACATTGTTTACTAGATGACAAAGAGAAATTATTTTCCAAAAGTATGAAAATTAAGCATGGATTTGAAATAACAAATATCTGCTTGGGAAAAGGGGTAAATAAATTACTGATGTTAATAATGGAGACATGTCCCAACATATTATTTAGTCAATTCACAAATTTGTAGTATTCATCATAATAATTTTTACAGATTATACAATAATATTTGAATTTATTTTTAACTTGAACAATAATTTAAAACAATTTTTTTAGAAGTGATGTTTGCCATAAGCTTTTTAACTAATAATTATATTCATAATATAAATTTGAAAATTCTTAATACATTATACTGTTATATTTATTAAGTTATAATTGTTTACTTAATTGGCAATACAAGTAACATTAAATTATTGTAGAATATTCTGAATTTGAAATTTATAAATATTTTCATCATAAAATAAATTCATGGACAAAAAACCCATGAAAATTGCATTATTATAGAAAATACACAATGTTTTAACAAATGTAAATAAATTTGACAACAAATTCATTGTATTCAATTTATTTACCTTATTTTTCATATTTTCTGTTTCCCAAAAAGCTTATCCTGTGCATTCTACTGGCACCCTCTTCTTGTAAAAATATGTAAATTTGGATAATATTAATCTTTGTTAAGCTTACTTTTTGTTCAGTGCACCCTTCTTGAATATTCATGTGAATAGCGCATCTAATTTGATCACGTCGGTTGTCAGTCCCGTGGACGATTACAATATCAACGGATTTTTCAGTGCCAAAGGAGCTGTCAATTTATTTCATCTTCATAATTCAAAATTGATATAAATAACATTTCGTCCACGACTTGGGTTTTCCCGAAATACCTACAAGCACTTTCTGGATCTTAGGATATGACGTCAAGACTCGCGTGATAAACGTCATGTATTATCTCTCGTGCTGTTTCCCCGACAGCTGAACATTGTTTAGCGCCAGATAAAACTTTCCACTGTAGCTTCATACAAACTCTCATCGTCCTTTCGTCATATTTCCCTCAAAATTATGTATTGAAATACCCCTTCCAACTTTCAATCAAATATATGATAAGATAACATTTGCGTGACACTTTTCTCCCGTTGTCTTTATAGTAATTTAGATGGGTAAATACATTCTATTTTTCAATGTTTTCAGATTTCATAGAGCAATACACTTGACATTTGCAGTTCGATACAGTTTCTGATATAAATAGTCAATATAAAATTGAACATAAATTATAAAAGTTCAATGAATATCATTATTAATTTCTTTATATTCATCAGATGTCCGTAGCATATTAGTTAATTGGAATAAGATTTCCGGAAAGTGGTATCTGCAGTGTCACCACAATTTTGACAACAAAGGCCCGAGAGGTACAATTTACACTGCATTTCAATACGACAGTTTTACTATGTTGAACGCATCAAACAAGAAAATCACGGACAGAAACATAAACAAAAATAAGAATTCTATCTTTTGATAGTATTTTCAGGTAATGTTGCCATTTTGTTCCACGTGAACGGGACAACAAAATATTGAAATCGCGAGTCGTGTAGCAACTTTATTTAGTTCAGCCAAATTTGTCATTGACATGAAGCCTAGCCTTTACTTTACTTTACAAGCCGTATCACTGTGACATACGATGGTTTATACTGTAGAATTCACCTACAGATCTAAAATCAATTTGAACAAAATATTCTGCCATTCTTTTTCGTGAAACAAATCGTTAATGTATCAAAATATCATAATGATCATTAGACATGCTTCCCTCGCTAGCCAAGTTGACAGGCCATTTTGTTTACATTTCAATTGGAGTAAACAATGGTCGATACCCGAATTTAAAAAATACTATTTGGCATGTTTTATGCATGTTACTACTTGCTGAGTTGCATTTTCTTGTATGGAATTTATTTCTTTACAATTAATTCGTGTTTTATTTGCTGTGAAAATTTCATACAAATATATTGATACAGGTTTTGCATCATAGCGGTTTTCCTGTAGTCCCAACATAGATAGCCATTATTCAAAACTGACATTTTTTCTTGGTTATGGCCATGGGTTGCAGGTTCCGTTCTTGTTAACTTGAAAGTTTTTTTAAATTATTAGCATCTGATTTCAAAACTAGGCACACTTTAGATTGTTGTGGTGAATTTGGTTATTTGTGTTACATTGTTCTTTTACTGTAATACTTGTATACATTTAGATAGGCAATGTAAAGAGGTAGGAAATGGCACCATGGCCGAGGGGATTAACTTTGTTGATCACGGTTTTTTGTGAAATTCATGATATCTCTGTTAATATTTAGTTATATTGCACAAAAGTGCTATCAAATTGAAGCTTAGTTGATAGGGTTTGTGCCAAAATTATTGTCAATTTGATTTGATTTATATTTTTAAAAAAATAGCAATGAGGTTAGTGGAGTCATAGTTTGGTACCATAAATGGTCCTATGGCACTATAGGGGGTTTTGATGAAGGGTCACATATATGGGTTTATGGGACTATGCAGGTTAAACGGCCTGAAGAAGTTGGTATACACGATGTATCTATTGAAAACGTTAGCCAAACTTAGTTCAACTTCATCTTTTTTATTTTGATAACAATATAATAATATATGTTATATTGATGGTGCATAAAAACAACTTTACTCCATTTAGAATAGTTCCATTGCTTATGCTCTTACTAAATGCTTATGTAATGGTTGATATCACGGTGGTCATCCCTGAGATCAAATATTAACATTGCTGGTCCATGGTTCTGTCTATATCTGTTTCTTCAGATTATGAAGCTGGACAATACGTTTGGACAAGGGTCTCTGTTTAGACATTTTTCAACATGGATGGTTGTCTCGCCTGATGACCTTCACCCTCTGAACATCAGCTTGGACAATGTTGCTTGGATACAATACAGTGGGCAACATCCACCTATTGGAAAGTCACGCAGGCTTAAAGACGTTGGTATCAATTTCAGTTTTAAAAATACTAAACACTATTTGAAAGACAAATGTTGGAAAGAGTTGAGAAGATAATGCGTATTTGAAAGTAAAGATAAAACAATACTGAACATGTATTTCCAAAGTGAAGGGTATTCATGTTGTTTTGATATTTTAAACTATAAACCGTTAATGTATACAGGTTTCAACCTGTGAATGAATACAGATTTCCAACAATAAATCTCTTAATACATATAATATATTTTCAGATGTATACTTTGTTATGGACGCGAAGAGGGAGGGAATGGTCCAAATATACTTTAGGAGACAGAGAATATCTCTCATATAATACCTGCTTTCCTAACATAGACAGAGGACTGAATGGGAGAGAACTTGTAATAGCTACCCTGGAGGTTAGTTTTAAGTATGTCGTATTGTCTAATGTTCGTGTTCAAAAGATGAGAATTTTTTTCTTAAACAATCCTTTCAAAAGAATCACATGATGCGAATACTGATCTTACCTGTGAACAATGTGACTGTTGATAAGTTGCTGTATATATATATATATATATATATAAATTGTTTCGTTTAAATACCCGAGTACCACATCTGTATGCATTAATTCAAACATAACCTATTCTCTGCTTAAGTGGCCAGGGCAAGCAAATAGGAAAGTTGTCAACAAACAAGTCCTATTCTCAGGTTCTGGTATTGATGTTGTTGACAACTTGAAGAGAAAATTCAATTTCAGGCGAGTATTACAAAGTTTGAAATTTGCCATTTTCTTAACCATCAACTTCATTTCTGACTTTCATTAAACAGAGTATATTCCAAAGATAGAGACAACCCTTGGGCCGTTCACTAGGCCCAGATAAAACATAATAATAAATCGACTATAAATAACTTGTACCTTTCTTCCAGCTATATCATAGTTGAACCCGAAGACAAATTGTGGGGACAAAAACTCAAGAATGGTATGGTAACTGGTGTCCTTGGTATGTTATATAGAGAGGTAATTTCCGAATTTATTCTTATCAGTATATTAACATACATGAGCATTACACATGACACATTTGTACATATTCCAAAGATAAATGATTCTTTTAAAGATCCCGTGTAATGCATTTTTCTGAAGAATGACAGAATATTACCTCTAGGTAGATTATATATCGGATTCAATTGAACATGAACTCGAGACAACATACACTTGCAATTGATTATCACAGGAGTCATGCCCTAACGAACATCGGGCTTATGTCATCGTTTACATTATACAGTTTAAGCAGTCACGCAGTCACAAATTGTTCACTGGTGCACTTGTCACAACAGCCTCAAAGTGATCAAAGCTATTACGTTGATCATTTTGGTTGTTGTTCACATTTATTTAGACTGTGTAGTGTCTTATAATGCCGAGCGGATCCCAGCTTAAATCTACAGCAATTGTCTTTTTCTTGTGTCAATTTGAAGTGTCAAGTCTATAGAATAACTGCGTGTGTACGTATGTCAGACTCTGATTCTAGCAAAGTTAAGTCTAGTGATAACAACGATTTGTATGAAGAACAAGCGGATGTAACAAATGATCGGGATCATCTTGCCAGCACAAACACATCTCGTTTCTATGTCTCACGTTTATCTATTCCATTATTTAACAGTTGAAATGAAATGAAAGCACATATATATGATGCTATCTTAAAGTATTTTGATTCTTTAAAAGTGAAAACCACGATGTAAAACTAGGGCAATTGTTTAAATCCCACCAAGTACTGGGCATAATAAAATTAACTTAACATTTTTAGAAAGAGAAATACAAAATCCCTACCCTGTTAACGTTACTTTCTCATACCATGGTATTTAGTTGTCATTATTATTATGGACATATCCGTTACTTACTTCTATTGACTTTGTGCACCTTGGAAATTCCATTGGCTGTTAGCTTGGACCGATTGAATGAATGAATGGTTTATTCTCATGAAGTTCACAAAAGTGACATAGAGAAATAATGACATGTACAACATGATTATGGGAGCATACGTAGACACATTTTGACATAGTTACAAATTTCCACATTAGTGCGTTATGCTTCCAGGGCATAAGAGATATGAGATTGTTATGTGAAATCCCTAGTAATTCTATTTGGTCTCTTTGCAAAAATTAAAATCTTTGCTTTAGCAACATTTACAGTTAATTTCCATCTTTTAAGTTTTGCTAAGACTAGATGGAGATTATGCGAATATGACTATATCATCAGCATAAAGTAACAAGAGAAGTTTCAAATAAATACCAAGATGATGCTGAATTTCATTATTTGATTTTCAAAGCCATTATACATATTAGTATATTACCTTATCTTAATCTGATTGAAGATGAATACATGCTCTCCTTTTACTGTAAAGCCTCCCTAGACATAAGTACATACTTTTTGTATATCATGCTTTGAAAATGAGAAAGTCTGATGTGTTTCAGTAAAGCTTATGCAGTGCTATATCTAATGAATGTATATGTTAGATCAGTGGTTTTACACTGAATAAAATAACTGTCTGAATCGTAAGTAATGGTAAATGTACACGACTATAGTACTCAAGTATAACCCGAATGATTATTTCTAAAAACTGTAAACCAGTAACAATGTTGAAAGTTATCTGATATTCTTTGTTATAATGCAATTATGCTATTATGAAAAAATAAAAAGTCAAAATGAGAAATATTGATGCACTAGGCCTCACACTATAGACCTCTCCAAACACAAAATCAAGCACATAAAAATTGGATAATAAAAAATTGCATGATCGTTTTTATTTTTGAATTGTCAGTTATTCATTCAAAACATATTGTAACATATAATAACCCCACACTTCATTCGATTGTGAAAAGAACAAAACTAAATCAGCAATTGAATATTACAAAAACTACGAAATTACTCCTTACAGACGCACAAATACCCAAACAATCAAAAACTGTCAAAAGTTGATATTGCATTTTTAACAAATTATTGAGGACAACCCACAAATCGCTTAAGGATTTCATTTTAAGCAACTCCTGTGTATGAAGTCCTATTGCTAACAAACGCTAACGGGGGCCAGTGAGACTGTTTCAGGGCTTAGATAATTAGTAGGCAAATTTTACTCCCTTTGAAGGACGATATCTCGGTAAGCAGGTGACACTTCGAAATAATATTTTGTGTTTTGTTTACTTGAAAATATGGGCTATATGAATAAACGAAATAACCTCGAAAAACCAGAGGGATAATGATTTCTTTAACGTTCCCAATTCCTAAACCGTGTTAAAGGGGCAGTAGCACGTTTATTGCAAAATTTATTTTTTCAAATATCCCATTTATAATGATAGTTTATGTCATTAAAATTTACTTTAGCGGGTAAAATATCGTATTACACACACCGATTATCCGCAGTTGTAATAACAGTTTTGCGTATAAAGCAAAAAATGCATGGCGGTCATCTTAATGTGAACACATTTTATTATTTCGAATTTCCAAAACGATACCCATGGCTTTACCGAACCATGTTCACTCGTTTTTAACTTGTTTTTCCGAAGAGAGAAGGGTGTTTTATTATGAGTGGAGTGAGATTTTTTTTTGTAATACATTTCATCAACTTATTTGAGCGTAAAAACCTACTACTGCGCCTTTAATACATAACCTACACACGAATATATCACAATCAAATTATAAATATGTTACAAACATAACACATTACTACACGTTACAAGTCGTAGTTGATATAGAATTGATACTATTAACTAATATGCATGTACTAACTGACTCTCATATGATATATTTCCACAGGAAGCCCATTTGTGCCCAGTCCCCTACAGTATTAATATTGAAAGGACTTCATTGATGGACCTATCTTCACGTCTTACTTCAGGTGATTACATATTGGTCTACAAGAGGCATATGGCCACGACGTCAACATGGCTGTTCCTAATTTCAAGTTATTCCTGGCCTGTTTATTTGTGTGGGACAGGTTCATTGGTGTTGGTTGTGTTGATACTTTGCTGTTTATATATGAGAAAGCTTGAAGACAACAATGCATGGTATTTTGACGTCATTTTCCATGTTCCGCTTCGTCAGGGTAAGTGGTGTTCAATTCTGTATAATATTTTTCAGAGTAGCATACATCACGTTTTGAAACATAAAAAAATTAGTATTACAGTCTTTGATTCACCTCTTTAACAGAATGCACAACACCTACGGCACAACTCTGTACTTGCACTCATGTGAATTTGCAAGTTTGTGTTATCAGTGTCAGTTCATTAACACTTTTACATTGTGAAAAACTACTCAATTAAGGAGGGACATTTGAAATGTTTTCAAAAGAGTCCATGTATCCGAAAAGATGCAACAATAACAATAGCTTTAGTCTATATCTCTTAGTATAAAATGCCATGCCGATATGTGTCTGCTTCTCAAAAGCTAAACACACTCAAAAGTTTAAATGTTGTGTTCATCTTTTCAGGAGGCTATTAATTGCAGATTCACACCACATAGGCTACAACTTTGAAACATGTTTATTTAGAACTAGGAGCTTAAATGTTGAAACGCCTTGGATTTGGGTTTTTATTTGAAATTCTAAATTTCTTATCCTTCTAACAGATATTCATTATATTTTTATTTTCTATTTTTATTACATATTTACCCCAGACATTCAGATGTTTCCCAAAACCATGTCGTCAAGGCTAATGATATTCACCTGGTCCATTTTCTGCTTGATGTTTGCTGCTGTGTACACAAGCAATCTTGTGTCTCGATCTACTGTTGACAACTATGTTGCTCCTTTCAACACTATTCAGGAACTGACTGAACAAACAGACTACAAGATACTTACATTTGAAGGAGGGGTGATAATTGAGATTTTGAAGGTAAACCAATGTAGTATCCCTTCCACGTTTCCTCAAACAAACAATTTGCCCAGTCCCAAGTGAGTTTGGAGGTGTTGACATTTAGTAGTTCATTGAAAGAGACACAGTTGCTACTGACTCAAAATAGGGTGAACAATGAACAATCGATATACTCCAGTATTATGTAGGCTTCCGCTTCAATATTTTATTTATATTTTTAATTGATATTATTATGTAGGAAAATGTGCACTGACATCAGTATGCTATGTCCTCAATTGGAATCGGATTGGAAACATGCCATAGGTGGGCCCGAAAACCCCCGGATGGGGGCTCTGAGACAATTTCTAACTGCGATGCTCTGGCGTTAATGGGGAAACCACAGGTTTTTAAACCCTTAGAGAAACCGCCGCGTTTCGGACCTTCTCATTGTTTGGGCTAAACTCCTCAAAACTGTGTAACGAGAACACACGTTTCCTCTGTAGGACATTCCTGCTGAATGCATTCCAATAATCTGATGCATAGTGTCGATTGAAAATAGTCTCTGTGCCATGTTCGATGAATATGTTTGCCTGTTCCTTTCAGCCAACGTTCAATACCAAGAATTATAATTTGGCCATACTGCTTTTAGAGATACTGGAGGGTAGCGTGCCACAAGCGAAACCAAACATGGCTATCATTGCTGGTTATATAGTCTCACACAATCCCTTCTCTTTCCATATTTATACTTTGGAAATCTATCTAAAATAATGGTTAAACAAATCATAAAAAAAAATCAAAGGGTGTTTAACCAATTTCCTCTTTTATATAAATATATTAAATATATTGCTTATATACCAAATATATATAGACCTCGGCACCGGTATATGTATGTTTGAGTGATGTATGATCTTCTATTGCAGGAGTCCAACACTTTGCTTTATCAGAAATTGTATGAGAGACTTGATGTTTTGCAAATGTATGAAAACGCATCATTGGATGTCACAGCAAATCGACTTTTGACGAGAATATTAAATGAACCTTGTGTGGCTATTCTGTCAACTTCAATAAAAAATATGATGTTTTCACGGACCTGTGAACTTCTGGAACTTAGAGAGAAATTGTGGCCAACGAACATTGGAATCGCATTTCCTAAACACTCACCACTAAAGAGACTCTTTGACAAACAGTAAGTACACGTAACTACATAGCTCATCTTGAAACATGTTAAACTGATTTAATAATTTGAAAAGGAATATGAAAGAAAACCGTCACGATACTAAACATTCTGAAACATGGTACACATATGTAAGTGACATATTTATTATTATTCATTTACTTGTACCTTACTTTACAATAAAAAAAATGCTTAATGAGAACAAGAATTACTTTATTTAATTTTGTCGAATGAATTATTTGTTTATTAGATAAGCAGGTATTGTAGCGAAATCTTGATTTTTATTCTTAATTATGTGTATTTGTCAAGGTTACAAAAGTTGGTGGACTTGGGCATATATGATCAACTCGAGAAGGAATGGTACCCGGAGCTAAAACAATGTGACGACCCAGTTCATCAAAAGCAATTTACGATTGGTCACTTAAAGTCTGGCTTGATCGTGGTTGGCTGTTGCATTCTTGTATCAGGACTTGTGTTGTTGATAGAGAAAATCCGTCAGTGATATTCAACAACGTTTGTGAACTATCATATACCAGTTCGGTTATCACATGACAACATGGTCAGCTTATTCATCATGATTAAGAAATATATTTTCTGGGGAAATGGAATATTTTCCAAAAACTAAGTAATTAGAAATTCTGAGAATACTTTATTCTCTCCATTTCTTTTTTTAACTGTCAATGTTTAATTATTGGTTGATATTAATTGCTCATTTCCAATATTCTCTTCAGCCACATAACTTCTGTAAATAAGTTGTAAAATAATAAAATTGTTTGAAATAACATCCACACATACCTTTGTTACTTATCTCACAACGGGAATGGTATTCATACAAGTACATGCTTTATTTATTTATATAATTGCTAGCAGGGATTCGTGACAAATCATCAAACAAGAGTGTTCGAAAAGCCCAAAAAACGACCTCCGCCTATTCATGCACAAACTATCCTCAAAATAAACAGTTTAAAGTAATTTACGTAAGTAATATCAAACGTGTCATTGATCAAGTCAAAAGTTGGAACCCAAATATGTTAAAACCAAAAGTCTGCAATTGAAAAGTCATTTTATGTGTGTGTATATATATAAAAGTAAAATATGTCAAGGGTCATAGCTCTGGATAAATTCCAAAACAGCACAACCATATCACCAATTTATATCCAAAGTAGATGTTAAGTGGCAGAAAAGAATCATCAAATATAGTCGAAAGCGACGACAAGCGGATTCAGCGGTTAAATGTTTTATTTAATTCAAAGATAATGAATTAGGACATCTTCCAAATGTAATTGCATTTATTTTGAAAAAAATGTTCACGTCTCTAGCATGTCTCTTTACATGTCAAAATCGAACAAATTCAAACAAAATCAAAATGGTGGCTAAACCACGTGAACGTTTACTTTTTTGTTTGTATTAGTATTGCACTTCTTTTTTAAAAAGTTTAAAGTCTTTATGTTAATTTTGAAAAATGTTCCCTTTGACAAAAATCATGGCAAACTGTTCTAACTGTACTTAGTTTGGTGAAGGTTTTGTAAAATTGTCTGATACTGTTTTCCAAAAATTGAGATTTTAAATTTTTAATTTATTGGACAGAAATCTCACAAATTCCTTCGTAACAGAGTTGTGTCCCTTTGAATGCGAGCCCTAAGAAATCTATTTTCAAAAAGTTCTTTTTTCAAATGACTGTAGTTCGTTTACCGCTGAAAATAGGCCATTGGTTTGAGGGGTACTTTTAAACTACATTAATTCATCTTTCAAATGAGCTATAGCATGAGGTTGTATGTTCTGCCGTCATTTAGGGGAATATTTTTGAAGACGTGTACCCTAGAAACCGCGAAAGTTGATTTTCTTTGAGATTTAAATTTTTAACTTATTGGACAGAAATCTCATTAAAGAAGTCAAAAATCAAAAATCGGCTGAGGCCATAGATTAATTTGGATATAGGCAAACGTACCAAAATACTTCATGACATCAGCTTTTTGGTTACATGTGAAGAAATATTCAAAAATATAACCAAAAAAAGTAGCCAGTACACTTATCTTGACAGTGTTGCAAATATGGATTTTTAGATGAATAAAAGCGCAAAAATAAGTCAAAACAATTTAACATACAAAACAAAATAAGTTTTGAACATTTAAAATTATATTTAAGTCAAAAAAGCTTTTTCACTGGTGGACTTGAACTCTGCAACTCAGTCTGCTAGATTAGAAATCGGACAGTCTACTGCTGGACCACGGGTTCACCTGATTTCATTCAGGGAAATTACTGATAATAGTTTATACATCTATAAGACACTGTTTTGTTCCGATAATACTTGTTGATATGTTGTCCCAGATCATTTCTTTGGTCTTGGTAGAATCATTATGCATTGATGCAATTACGTCAATATACACTGTACAGCAAATATGTAGGTTATTTAAGCATGAGCAACATCATCATTATAAATATTCAGAACCGAAGCTACACGTCCGATTGACATGCACAGACCTTTAAAGCAATATAAACCTTCATTTTCGTGTTTTTGTGTTGTAAATGGGTTTAATTCCAAAATCACGTTCGGCTAATAGATTTGTGTTAATCGTGGTGCAATGTCCGGTTTTCGATCAGAACTACTTTTACATATATATTGTCATTATCCTGAGTCGACTATCTTCAAATTGGTAATTTTCGGCAATAGTCAGTAATTCTCGATACAATAACAACATCTATAATGTTTAGCAGGACTGACCCCCAGCAACACTATGTATGTCAAAACGAAAGTAGGAATTTGCTCTGTTTACACAGCAAAATAAAATGGACTGCATTGTCTCTGAATTGCTTCCGGGTTAAAATAAAAGTTCGTAGCTATGTCCAATGCCTCTACAATAGAAATTACTGAAAATAAAATTAGGAGTGGTCTATTGTCTAGTGACGCTTCAATATAATCTTCATCAAGTCAGTTCAAATCAAACTTATCAAAAGTACCATACTTTGAAAGGTGTTTGTGAAACAAGTATTAGGAGTTTACTCAAAATATAACAATCTTGTTATTCCCGAATGCTTCAGCTGCATATAAATCTATGTTTCAGCGCTTAGATTCAACTATCTTCAAAGTGGTGTTTCCGCAAAAGTGCATGATAAAAAAAGGTTAAAATTCAATATGGCGTCGAAACCACATCACCCACGACCTCGCAATGGTAACATATTTTGCTTGTCTAGATATTAAGCATCTTTTGAAACAATTTGCGAGTCTCTAGTATGTCTCTGGAATGATTTAGACCCGAATTTAACATGACAAAATCAGACAAAATCGAAATGGCGAGAAACTACGAGAACTACAACTTTGTCATGATTTACTTCTTTGCTCATATTGTCCTTGCGCATCTTTTGCAAAAGGTTTCAGGTCTCTAAGTGGATTAACAAAAATGTCCCCATGTTAAGTTTTTCTTTATTATGACCGCCAATGACTGTACGCGAGCGACTTTATTATTGATTCATAACGGCCATAGTCCTGTCTTACTTTCCTGAAAAAAACTTCGGTGGGTAGGTTTTTGAATTATCTCCCTTTGCAATTTGCGATTTTCAAAAATTGTCGGACTTTGAAAGGTCACTGTGAAAAAAGTATAAGGAGTTCGCTAATGCTTTGAACTGTCGTTTAATCACCAACCCTTTGGCTGCACACATATGCAAGTTTGAGCTCTTAGATGCTAGTATCTTCAGAGGAGCAGATTGCCAAAGGTGTATTGGGTCGGAAAATTGTAAAATGTTTCTAAAATCAAAATGGCGGCAAAACTACGTGACTTACGATTTCGCAATGATTTACTTTTTTGCTCGCATGGTCATTTCGCATCTTTTGCAAAAAGTTCCAAGTGCATTTTGAAAAGTTTGCCCATGTTAAAAATCTAAATTTGGATTCGAACTGGACCTTTAATGGCTGAATTTATTGGGCCCAAAAGCTTGCTGTGTCGTGTTTCTAGTAAGGGCTGTCAGTCTGTGAAGTTTGGTTGAATTATCTGCAGCCGTTTTTGCTGAATCGCTGTCACAAGATCGGTGCAAATAATAATTAAAACAAAAAAAACAACAACAACAAAACACGCCAATAACAATATGGCTGACTCCTTAAAAATTGAGGGAGGAGTGGATTTCAGAACACAGGTACTGTCAGTTTGAAATCGGTAAGACAGGCGTTTTAAGTCAAGGGCCATAACTGAAAATATTCATCCGATTGGTCATAAAATCACATGTATATCAACGATGCGTGATGCATATCCTAATGTACATGTACAACAATGTATCGATTTTGCGACGTACGAACAAACAAACGGGTTACTCTACGACAAAAAGACCCGTGTGTTTCACACAGGGATTAAAAAAAACCCGCAGGAACAAGTTGATTATTTTTTAATATATCAAGATTTCTCAAATAAAGATTAACCAAACTTATCAATATTTAGTGCGGATGGATTCTTTTAACTTTTTGAAGTAAACAATTCTTCAATAAAGCAGTTCCATGGTGTCTGTTAAAACAAATAGTGACACGAGATTTCTGGTGTACACTGCAGTAAACATCAATAATAAGAAGGTCCAGGTAAATAACATTATCCTTAATGACATGAACATAGGTGTCACGTGGATGTCTGAAGAGATATACCAACAATGATCAAAGTGATAGAAGGTTTATCGACCAACAGGTAGGAGGAATGCAATTATAACTAATGATTACTTGATGATTACGACATTAGACATATTCAGCATGTATCTACATTATTGTTCTTGAATGAAGGTAAGTTTTTCTGAAATGATGGGGAACCAAACTAGTTTGGTTTAAACATATTTTATTCTCAAGGAAAAGGATTGGGAACAAGTTATCCAACTTAAAATACCCTCTCCTTATTATGTACAAGATTGATTTACATATATACAAGCATGACGACAGAAAGTGAACAAGAACAGAGTACGAAGATATAAAAAGAAACAGAATGACATAAAAATGCTAAACAAATCGTTTTGTTTCACTAATATAAGTATGTACTGTAATGAATAATTTTCTATTTTGACATTCTGATAGGTCTGCACTTCCCTTAAGCAAAAGTTTTAGGTCGATTGGAATACATGATGGGTCTACAATGCGTTGTAATGACGACATCAGTTGATTTCTTTGTTCATTATACAATGTACATTTAAATAAATAGTGATAAGCGTTTTCTACATAGCAACCGCATATACAGTTAGCATTTGTTTTAATTCCAACTTTATACAAATCATAATTCAATGAGCTAACAGTATACCGTAACTTAGTATGAATAATATTTAGTTTTCTTTTGCCACATGAATAGTAATATGGTGCAAAGGTGTCCCGATGAGTAATACATGATTTAAAATTTGAAACTGATTTTGACTGACGGTGCGCGGTTGGTAGACCATTCCAAGAATGTATTGTTGATGGAAAGAACGAATTTTGTGAAAGTTTAAGTCTTGAGTTGGGAGTAGATATATTATGTGAGTTACGTAAGTTGTAATTAGATTTAGAACCGACATTCGGAGGAAGCAGATCAGCAAGGTATTGGGGAGACAATCCATTTTGAATTTTATACATCATGTTCAACTTTCTTTTTCTCCTGCGTTCTTGTAATGTTTCCCAACCAGTTTCAAAATACAGATGTTTTTGTGATGTATATTTTGGTAATCCAGTAACTTTTCTTGCTGCTTGCAGTTGAATCTGCTCTAAGTTGTTTATTGATTCAAAAGAACACCCGTCCCAGACTTCGCATGCGTATTCAAGATGAGGCCTTATAAACATTACATAAATTTTACTTAGAGTCTCTTTGCCCAATACATATTTCAGAAGTCTCAATGAACATACCATTTTAGAGACACGTTTTATAATACCATCAATATGTTCAACCCACTTTCCATTATTCGCAAGCGTTACTCCTAAATGTTTATGTGTCTCTACCATTCTTATTTCTACCCCATCGAAGTAAAGTTGTGGTTTATAAGTATATTTTTTTGAAGAAAACAAGATAGCTTCGGTCTTGTCAGGATTGTACTTGATTAGCCATGATTTACCCCACATATTTAATTTATACAAATTACTATTCAGGTTTCTTTCTATTACTTGATGATCTGCTGCAGAATATCCAAGGGACGAATCATCAGCGAAAAGCCTGGTTAAACAATCTAATTCATCTGCTATGTCATTGATATAAACAATGAATAAAAATGGGCCAAGCACAGAACCCTGGGGAACACCAGCATTAAGTAATTTCGGCTTGGAGGTAGTTCCATTAACAAACACGCTTTGACTACGACTACTTATGTAACTAGATAACCAGCCCAGCAATTGACCTGTTACACCATAGTTTTCAAGTTTAAACAATAGACCTTTGTGCCAAACTCGATCGAATGCTTTTGATACGTCACAAAATACCATACAATAATATTCTTTTTTGTCTAGTGATTCACAAATCTGATGGTATAATTCAATTAATTGGTGTACAGTTGAATGTCCAGGCTGGAATCCAGACTGATATTTATAGAGAAGGTTATTCTTATGGAAGTAATTGAATAAATGTTTAAAAACAACTCGTTCAAACAGTTTACCAACACAGCTGATAAGAGATATTGGTCTATAGTTCGAAGCTAATGTTGGATCACCCTTTTTAAATAGAGGCGTAACATTTGCAACTTTCCACTCAGATGGATACACACATGATTGTAACGACATATTAAATAATAAGCATAGCACAGGACTTATTGAGAACACAACCTTTTTCAAAAGTTGATGGCTTATTCTGTCAGGACCAGATGCTTTTTTTACATGTAAACATTTTATAATATCTTCAATTTCCCCTTTAGTTACTGTAAGAGTGTCGATTACAGCACTAGTTCTTTTTCTGAAATTTGGAAGACGAGTGTTTTGATCATCTAAGGTTGAAATCGATTGGAAATATTCATTCAATCGTTCTGCCTTTTCACTATCAGAAAAGCAAGTAGGATTTTCTTGATCATTTTTAGATTTACGAGGAGGTATGCACTTACTCGAGCCAGATTGCTTTATTATGTAGCGTAACAGTTTCCAATACGAGTTTTTACTTTCAACATACAAGTCGAGGAGAAAATTATCCACATTCGCATAAAAACTCTTTTTTGCATAGTACTTCATATTATTAACTTTCTGTCTTTGTTTCTTGAATTTCATGATATCTGTGAATTCTTTGTTCTATTCGCCCTTTTGCGCAATCTGTCTCTTTTCCTGCACTCTCTTCTTAAATTTGAATCAAACCAAGGCTTGTCATTTGGTCTTATCGTGACTTTCTTTGTAGGAACACATGTTTTTATGAAACCATTTAATTTATCATAAAATATATCACAGGCTTCATTAACACCCTCACAATGCGTAAATAATTCATCCCAGTCGGTTTCGTTGATACGCTCATTCAACAATGTATAGTCACCTTGATTATAACATAATATATCTCTAGTATATGCCATCTGTGTATTCATAGAAGTGGCCAGTGTGATGTAAGTGCCTTTATGGTCGCTTATTGAACTATTAAACTCCGTAACACCACTATCAACATTATTCACATCCTCACTAATTATAATTGGATCTAAGAGAGTACTGGATTGATGTGTTACCCTTGTAGGTTCTTTAATGATATTTCTCAGATTCTTACTTAACATAATATCTTTGAGGTATTTACCTTTACAAGATAGAAGATCAGCATTGAAATCACCAAGTAAAATAATTCGACTAGAGATATCTAATGCATTTTCAATACTATTGTCCAGTCGCTCCCAAAATTCTAGCGCATTATATTCAGGTCTATAAGCCAAACATATGATAAGCGGTTTTGCAGGAAGGTGTATTTTAATCCAAATTGTTTCATCATATCTGTTCTCTAAGTCATACACTCTCATAAATGGTAAATTCTCTCTAATATACATGATGACACCCCCTCCAAATGAGTTTCTGTCTTAACGAATTGGATCATGATAACCCGTCCATTTTATTGAATCATTATCTATGTTCTTATCTAAGTGTGTTTCAGTGAAACCAACGATATGGTTATCTGACAGGTACTCGCTTAGATAATTCAGCTTATTTCTCACGCTTCTGGTATTAAGATGAAACAATGTTAAATGTTTATCATGAAACTCGTGCGACTGCGGGCCTGGATTGGACTCAATATCACCAGCAAGCTGGAGTAACAATAGGAGCATGATTGTTACGTTAGTGTTACCGAACTGGCTCTGTAATACACACATAAAGGCTAATACAAGGCTTGTTTTACAAGATATTGCTAAAAGATTACCCATGTGATATAATTCAGAAAAAAATACCCACACAAATTTATTGTTACATACATTAAGTGGGTGATATGCTAGTACCAAACTAGTAAACATGTAATGTCAATGTAATGTAACATGTACACAAAATCAATATAAAAAAGTATATATAAAAACCTCAAAATATAACTACAAATGATACAAACATGGGATGAACAATATATTAACCTTGATTGCCATTTAAAAATGAATTATATCAATGTGCTGTTTTTATCTAAAAAAATGAAACAATGTCGGATTTTAATTACTTGATTTGCAATGCGTTTCTTGTGGAACTTAGTTTACAGTGGTGTTTAATTAAGTGTCAACATAATGTTATCAATGTGTAACTTTTCAAAATAAGCCATATCAGGAATATATCACATTGGAATTAAAACTGTACATAAAACATCCTTATATTTAAAAAAACGTTTACATTGATAAACACAATTTGAAATTACACCATATGTCATATGTTACATCATATGTAATAACCGAAAAAGCTTATAATATAATTAAACAATATAATGAAACACACACTGAAGTGTATGTTAAGTAACGCATATTTACATAGCCATAGTCAAATCACAGTTTTGGTAATGGTCCTTTGAAGTTTCATGAAAATGGCGAAAATAAGCTTATGAGATCAAGTGATATTCTTTACGACTCATAGGAGATATGATATTGAAAGTTGAGTTGCACAATTCCCTGTCACCGTCAAATGACATCAATGTTTTTACATCATGAAGTGATGGCTTATTTTATTATGACTTAAAAAACCAGATGACATCACAATGTCAAGACGTCATAAAAATGACGACACCACGCTGCAAAGACATTACCGCATTGGCAGTCTAATGGCAATGCACTGAGATGAATATTTTTCATTGAAAAAAATGAGGAATTAGTTTAGATGATAAATGGAATCTCATCCACGTATCTGCTGATATCAAATAACACTCGTTAATAAAGGTAAAATATATGTAATTTGACAACTTTTATCAACTCGTGTCGATATATTTATGTCAGAGAGAGATTTTCTATATCTACCATGTTGCTATCCTTTGCCGGTAACGAAAGAAACAATTCTTAAATGGATTTATTTACGTAGAATGGTCAATTATGTGCTGCAATTAGGTTTGAAATAAGGTTCGTTACAACTCCTGTTCCTTTAAAAAAAAAGCAAAAAAAAAATCATATTTCAAAGGCATATAACTCAAGAAATATGAGAGAGACGTTACTTTTGTGTATGGTTTATTCTGCTATTGATATATCATATAACTGTACTTCAGAAACAAATAGTTAAAATTACATAACTTCGCGAAATTTAATGTTTTTGGAAAAAGCAAGAAATGTGAAAAATTATAAAAAGTGACACATTAAAGCATGTCCTTTCTGATTTCGAGTCATTGGAAGGTGAAGCTGAAATCATCTATAACGTTCAAGGTACCCTGTGCAGAACTTTCCATTCCTGCTCTTTCTACTTGGTTCTTGACAATTCCAAGTAAGTTTGAAAGGACACCTGCATTCACAAGGGTAAGCATGGTAACAATCAATATAGCCAAAATAAGATATGATCTTATATTTAATCAGGAAAACTCGTAATCAGTGACCAAAATGTCACGTTCATCAATTAAACTGCTGCGTCATTTGAAACTGTCAATACGACAGCAAACAGTAATTCAATCGGTACATTATATGCTTATCATGAAAATCATAATTCGCATGTTTACACTAGCAATGCATAATGTAAATAGCCTGTGTGAAGACAAACCCTGAAAACCTATCAACATCCATCCCTTTGTATGCGTCAATATGGCAAAACTGACGCGTTTATTAGCCATGTCAGATTTCATAACGCATTGTCTGTTTTCTAATTCAATTCAAGCGATGATCACCAGGCAATGTATAAGATAAATATGCACATATAATGGTCGCTGTCAGTTAATATCAAACTGTTACGTTACCATGACTAATTCAGCTTTTATATCCATATTTCTATCTTTACATGGGAGTCGAGGACTTATCCAAGGTAAGTTTATTTTAATTTACACCAAACATCCAACATCAAATGTCATTATATAAAGATACACGTGACTTTCAATAAATTCCTCAACTATTTAGACAATGAATATTGCATTCAATATAACACATCTTTCACAACATGTACAGATGGTCCTGCCTCTACGAATCTTCACAGCAAGCTTTCTAACCTGTTTAAAATATACCGCAATCATTCTACTGTGACCATCGTTCACGATCTAACAAATGGTATGTAAAGGATGTTAAGAAATATATTCAAACAAACAAGTGAAATGATGTTAAGATAACTTTTAGCTAATGGTAGTTGTGATCTTTTCACACTGTTAAATCATGCTGCCAGAAGATGCTCCTGAAATCTGTTAATTGTTTATAACATTCTAGAGGCTGAGAATTTCGAGGGTCTAGTTAGAATCACCGAGTGAATGTGTGCATCCTGCTCGATCTGGTCATGCTATCCCCAAAACTACAAAACTACAACAAATATCCTGACGGTTTTATAGGCGTTTGAATGGTATAAATAACCAGTCAATGAATCGAGTCCAAACCATTCTAGATAATTGTCAGTGCTTGACTAGAGAGAATAGCATACATATTATACATATACAACATTTCATTGAATGACATTCCTAAAGATACTCATCCTCGGTTATCCTGGGTTTTATATATGCTCCGTATAGGAGAGTAACCGAGCATATATAAAACACTGAGTAACCGAGGATGAGAGATACTAAAAATACCGGTTTTGTGTCCACGATTGCCTTGTAGCGCTATAAATAACCAGGCAATCAAACGGCTTAAAACCAATCTAGTTATATTTGCAGTACTCAGATGAGAATACCAATTATAGTGATGTAAACTTTCAAATCACAGCATTTCATTGACTAAGAAAATAGCATTATTAATGGAAAGCCTGTTAACGTAATAAGTCAAAATTGTTTGTCTGTCTGTCCCGAATAGGGCACATGTGTTCTGAAATCCATTTCCCCCACAGTTTCTGATCCATCTTTTTGAAACATTACATATGCTTGGGATATATATCATTGATACTCATTTGTGATTTTTTTGGGCGAATCGGATAAATATATTCAGAGTTATGCCCTTGGAGCACTTGACTTTACTATTTCAGACTGGCAGTACCTTTCTTCTAAAATCAAATCCTCCCATAGTTCTTCTAACCATCTTTCTTAAACCTGATATATACTTTTGACATGCATCAGCTATACGCATGAGTGAATCGGAAAAATATCTTCAATTATATGTAAGTTATGACCCAAGTCTTAGAGCACTTGACTTTCCTATTTCAGACTGAGTGTTAAACTACGTTCTAGTTGGCTCTAACGTTTTACTGGTCAATGGTATGTCTTTGAAACCTATGTTCGTCGTATTTTCAAGAACAAAACACCTAAGAAAGCTGAAATCTTGAGTACAGTCACCTTTGGAAGATGGATAATAAATTATAGCATTGTTTACCTTCTGGCACCTACCTTTATGTTTCCATGTGGAGCACAGTGGTGTATTGGTTAGCATGTCTGCCTCTCACGCCAACGGCCCGGGTTCGAATCCCACCAAACATTTGTGAACTGGGTCTTATACTGTGTTGTGTCCTTGGGCAAGGCACTTCATCCACATTGCACTCAGTTCACCAAGCTGTACAAATGGGTACCTGGACATGGAAATGAATGGACCTACACGGTCGTGCGGAGTGCTTCATAGGCGGCACTGAAAGTACAATTCCTTCAGGGTAATAATTGTGTAGCGCCTTGAGCATGCATTGTGCATCGATATGTGCGTTTTATAAATATTATATTACCATGTCCGTTGCTCATTTGATAGAAAAAATGATTGAAACTGTTTGACTTATATTTAATACTGTTTGTTTTGAACTATTTCGGGGGTAATTTTCTGATATTTCAAGTAAATACATCGAACGTCATTGACACTTAATATCAAACAGTTTTCTGTCTGTTACATTGTGCTTCCTTGTTTCGTATGTGCCTTTCCACAGTTGAGTTCGCTTCGTCGTTTAGTTGCTTAATGGACAAGCAACTTATGATGTTTTCCTACCATCGAGTACACACGGTTCTAGTCCCTGTGATGGAGAACCTCATGAAACATGCCAGTTTGGAGCAGATGCGTGACAAACTTCAGTTCCTGGTAGTCTGCGAACTCACATGTATTGAACATCTTTTTAAAGAGGTTTGTAAAACCCGAAATATATTAAGATGAATAGCCAGGGTAAACACAACTGCTTTTCAAATCTTAGTTACTTTCGAAATTTATTGTTTACATAATGCCTAAAATTGCATAAATTTAATTTGCAATACAGTCGAACTGTGATGCACATATTATCTTCATTTAGAATAGTGTTAGATATTCATAATAATAAGTAAATGTAAATAATATATTTTCTGACAATACTAACAACAATGAACTTGAATAATATCGAATACACTGTTCATAGTTCCCTATTATAATTCTTTTCTATAGATTATGAAGCTTGACAGGATGTTTGGACAGGGTTCTCTGTTGAGACATTTTCTAGCTGGCTGATTGTCTCCCCTGATGACCTTCACCCTCTGAATGTCAGTTTCGACCACGTTGCATGGATACGTTTCAGTGGAAAACAAGCACCAACGTCACAAACTCTTGAAGAGGTTGGTACATCTTTTGGTTGATCGTAGATGTGGTTAATATTTCAAGAATAACATAAAATTGAGACATCAACCTTTAAAAACATTACATTTACGTCACATAAATCTAATATTGAGACTGACATCCGTAGTTTGGATTAGAAACTGTAATTGCTATTCTAACTTTCAAGAGATACATATTAAATTTCAATTTGTTTTCATTCATGAAAATGATAGCATTCGTAAGTTCATGAATGTTTTAGGCGTTTTAGCACATTTTTTGCATGTTAATTTTTCTAAAATTTTCCATTTTTTTTATGAAAGTTTTGACAATATATTGTTACATTAGAGGATAAAAATCTCATTACACCCCCTGATAAGCCTTATCAATAGAAAATGGTTATCTGTAGTGGCAGAAAAGGGTACGGTGTATTAAGCAACAGGTACAGTTGTAGGTCTCATGAGATTTTGAGTTCAGATAGCAAGATGGTTAACCGTACCATCGTTGTATCATATTCAGAACTCTATATTCGAACGGCCATTTTAATGTTGACACTTTAAAATGACCGCTAAGTGGGAAATGGACTCTCATAGCTTCACTAACCATGTACATTCGTTTTAGAAATATTTTGATTGATTCAGGAGTATTATTTCTTTGCCATTGTTAACACTTATTTACCTTTTATAAGAGAAATCTTTATTTTAGTAAGAATGGCATGCTGCAGTACCTTTAAAGCGAGAGTTTTCTAGGAGTATAGTTTGTAGAAACGAAATTCGAGTGAAAATTCCTGTTTACAAAAACTTATTCTTAACATGTTATTAGTACACAGTCCAGTTGTCAAAACAAAACAATCTATATCACTGAGGGAAATGTTGGTTGGTAATGTTTCTTTACTGTTTGATAATGATTATTTACTTTTTACGGTTTTCATATTTAACATCGTGGTTGACATGACGGATTTGGCTCTGACCTTTGATAACATTTTAATCATTCAGTAATGTCTTTGGTAACAAATATCTAGACTGACACATGCAATTTGCAAGAACGTTATAATTGCCATAAGTTGCAAACAACTGAATAAGGAGTCAGTGAAATACATTGTTATTTATAATTCATTGGATTTAAATTGTATATAACACGTGGAGTAATAAGGCCGGTCTATGAAAAATACCCCAATAACTTGTGTTACACGATTATGTACCAATACTTTTGGCCAGGCCTATTAATAAAAGTGTTAACACCAACAATACCTTTTGCAATATTGAAAATTGTGTACATAAAATAGTGTTATGAAGGAATAATCCATGTACTTTGATTGTGTGGAAAAGTACAATGAAAATAAAGCAAACATAGAAATACCCATATCGTTTCTGGAAATATGTTTACAGATTGAAGGAATCCACACATTATGGATGCCAAAGCAAAGGTCATGGTCCAAGATTACTTTTCCATTCAAAGAATCCATTTCATATACAGACGTATTTCCTAACACCAACAGAGGACTGAATGGGAGACAACTCGTCATAACCACTCTTGAAGTTCGTTTCCAATGGTACTTACTATCAGTTTCTTCAAGTGTTTGAAACTAAACCTGATCAGATGAAGACCTTAAAGACCCACAGATTTGTAAAGCTGTTGGTCTTTATGAGGCACTGTAGGTCCTAACATTCTGTGCTAAAACTTAGTTTCGAAAAGAAAACCAATGCAAATACATCAAACATGTTTTACAACTTTTTCTTGTATACCAGATCGAGGCATTCCACTACCAGAGACAAATTAAACATTCAGTATTTTATATAATGTTAGAGTGTTTTGTGGGGAAAATAACTGATAACTGACAATACACTAAGAATCAGGTAAGTTTGTTTTGTTCAGTACCACATTTCAAGTTAAAAACCTATAATAATTTGGTAAAAATATCAGTTTCACCTATCTTTTCTCCATTCGAAAGTAATTTAGAGAGAATTATTCGTATTTCTACTCTACATTTCCGTTTGTTTATTTTACAGTGGATGCTTTGCATTGATGTTTTTTGCGTTTTCTTACGTAACCTTATCTGATTAAATTGGATGCTGTTCCCAGGAATTCAATATGAGAAAAAGTGTATATACCGGGATACGAACTGATTCTATCGTTTCCTCTCCACAGATTCTGATGACTTTACCACTTCAGCGCGTACAAAACGCAATCATTAGCTAGCCAATCACGTTAAATGCGTCGTTTAAACATAACCGGAACCATTCTGTTTGGATTTAGTTGCCCCTAGCCTCTCGAATTGAGGAGTATTTTGTTGGAGCATTTGTGGTTGGCTTACTGAACTTGTTTTTGTCAGTAAACAGCAATCATCTGACTATGGGGAGAGGAACACTTCGAGAAAAATGATTGTGGATGTACTGTTTTGTCACTTATATACCTGCGAATATCAGATTGTAAAGTAACAAGTAATACGTTTTTGAATTGCCCACCTGTCTGGATTAATCAATTAGGTCTAAACTTTATGTACTAAGTAATATGTAGATATGTACTAACCTTGTTAGCAAAACTTTAAAATAAAACATTGATTGTTACAGCCCATGCGTTTTAGTTATGCATGTGCTTGGTTCTATACATACCATTGTTATTTCAACGTTTTAAACCAACAATTATTGACAGACATATCCCTGTTTCTATATATTTTCTGTTTGATAATAGCGTGTAATTGCAGACATAATGTTGATTTTATAAAGGATACCTTTATTTGATATCGGCAGCAAACAATTTCCATGATTTTAATCATTTTTGTCCTTTCAAGTGGCCAGGCCATGTCATTAAGAAAGTGATCAAAAATAGTTCTGTTCTGTACTCTGGAATTGGTGTGGACGTGGTTGAAAATTTGAAGAGGAAATTCAATTTTAGGCGAGT
The DNA here is from genome assembly GCA_936450465.1 of Gibbula magus. Lineage (NCBI taxonomy): Eukaryota > Metazoa > Mollusca > Gastropoda > Trochida > Trochidae > Gibbula > Gibbula magus. Next base: position 23,390,401 of record OW388291.1, on the reverse strand, counting down.
ATAGGAATTTTGGAAGTTTACATCTTTCCTGTACACCAAAGTAATCAATGCCTTATTCACGATGTTTCCTCCCTGCATCCCATGTAAATTTATAACTGTTTGACCTGAGAAATGATGTGACATTGGTATGGAATTAAAGTAATTTAATTTTACTTCATGTATTCTTGAAAATTGTCAACGCACATGAAACAAATATATATGTGTAACCAATTTTATAGTTATATCATAGAAGAACCTGAGGACAATCTTTGGGGCCAGATGATCACTGACGGGAAGGTCACTGGGGTGGTTGGCATGTTACATAAAGAGGTAATTTCATATATATTTTGTATCGTATAGTATATTGCCATTATCTGTTCATAATTGGCAATATAAAAACATATCATAACCTACAAACATATTTCACATTTGAATGTGAATGTTGCCTATTAAGCTTTAACCAAATTTACAATGCATATATGATGCATATATGATTACCGTGTCATTTTCATCATAAGACATTATTAAAGTACACAGTGTGGGACAACTAACAAACAATTGAAAACAAAACTGATCTAGATTGTGAAGACAAGACTCTGTATTGGAAAACGTACATTTATTTCCTTTTTACAGGAAGCTCACCTTTGTCCTGCCCCATATTGCATCACTCTTCAAAGGACGATGCTGGTAGAAATATCTTCACCACTCAGTTCAAGTGAATACGTACTGGTCTACAAAAGGAATAGAGCAATGGCGTCAACATGGCGGTTCCTGATTTCATATTATTCCTGGCCTGTCTATTTATGTGGCGCTGGTTCACTGGCTTGGTTTGTGCTGGTACTTTCCTGTCGTTGTTTGATAAAAGGCGAGGAGAACGATGCATCGTATTTTGATATCATTGTTCGTGTTCCGTTTCGCCAGGGTAAGTGCTATGTAGTTCTTATCTTATTTTCAGGTTACAAGTGTATCGCATATATACGATTCCATTGAAATTTTGAAGAACTATTTACCTGGAATTTATTGAAATCAGTCAAATGTACATTACAATGTCTGCCTGCAATTTTAGTAACAGTATAGCAGTATATGTTGTCACTACTTCTTACTGCCAACAGTGCCTTGAAGCCCAATTCTAGTTTGCTTTGTACTGTGGTGCAGGACTCTCACCACATATATAACATCACTACAAAGCGCATATAACGTTTTAATGAATGTAAATTGAAGGTAATATGTTATATCATTAAATACTACCAATTAAACTGAAAACGTTATATGCAGTATTTAGTATATACTAAAAACACACTTAGAGACATTAGAGAAATAAACGAGGCTCATTTAGTGCAACTTCCCCCACAAGGCATGTCTAAAGTTAGTTTTTCTGCAGTTTGTCACAATTCATGGTTTGATTAAAACACCCTAATCAGTGTATAAATGAATACTTCATTTAACTCCATTAACAAAATGGCCGCACCAAAGGAAATAAAAAATCCCGCTGTTTTAAGAGAGGGGCACTGAGTTCGACATATTCGTTTTGATCCTCGAATCCAGATTCAACATGGTGACAAGGCTTACATTCAACAGTTATAGGGACTTGCGTGGTGTATACATTGCCGAGGAAATAGCACTATTTAAAATTTAAGTTTTGGCCAATGTCGGCAGCAAGGTGCAATTACAACATGTACTGAGAACGTTGCCTTCTTCAGAAGACATTTTCCATGATAATTGTAAATAAATTGTCTTTAAAAAAAAATATGTATGCTTATACGCTGTATTAGTTTTAATATTCTTATTTGTTGTGCCCCTAGATATTCAGATGGTCCCTAATTCCATGTCATCAAGGATGATAATATTTACCTGGTCAATTTTCTGCTTGATGTTTGCTGCTGTGTACACAAGCAACCTTGTGTCTCGATCTACTGTTGACAACTTCATTGCTCCTTTCAACACCATTGAAGTACTGACTCAACAAACAGATAACAAAATAATTGTCTTTGAAGGAGGAACATTAATTGATATTTTGAAGGTATTACTATTGTTATTAATTAAGTATTTTCGTATTGGCCCTGTTGCAGGAGTTGTTTTTATGACAACTTTATCAATTAACCTCATTTTATTCTATTTTCAGACAATATTAACGGAAACATCTCATTTTCATTGAAATGACAATTTTAAACAAGATTGGTGAAAAGACGGGTCACACGTGTGAGAATGTGTGTGTGTGTGTGTGTGTGTGTGTGTGTGTGCAAATGCTTGACTGTCCATGATCAGACTCGTATTAGCCCTGTTTTTCCTGGCTCTGTCACTCACTCTCATGGTCTACTACGATTGGTAGTTAATTAATACTAATGTGTTCTCTAGACACTTACATATACACACATGTTTCCCAGATCCAAAGACAAGTAGAAGCAGTGAACTGTACTGCTAAGATAACGTGATTGTATTTCAATGGTGTAACTTTCGGCTATGTGTGTTTATTGCCATATCAAATGTATGTCTAATTATAAGAATATCAAAATATTTTATTTAACTTTCGTTTCAGAAATCAAACTCCTCAGTGTATCATATATTGTATGAGAGACTTGATTCTGTCCAAATGTCTAACAATGAGTCATTGGATGCCACAGCAAATAACATTTTGACAAGAATATTACATGGGCATAGTTTTGCTATTCTCTCCCCTGCAGCCAATACTTTGCTGTTTTCAAAGACGTGTGAACTTGTGGAACTTCGAGGGAAAATCAGGGGAATGAATATTGGAATCATCTTCCCTAAACAATCCCCATTAAAGAGATTATTTGACAAACAGTAAGTAACCACATGAATTATTTTGAAACATGTTCACACTAATGTAATATTGAATGACCAGTTTCTTTTACCTCGTTTTCTGAAAGAATGTGAATAAACAGGTTTGTTTTTGTATTTTTGAAGGTTACAAAATCTGGTGGACATGGGACTCTATGATCAATCCAAGAAAGAATGGTATCCGAAGCCAAGAAAATGTGTCGTCCAAACTCATTAAATTCAGTTAACCATTGATCATCTCAAATCTGGTTTTATAGTAGTCGGCTGTGGCATCCTTCTAGCAGGATTTGTGTTGCTGATTGAGAGAATCCGACATTAGAAAGGATATTCTACCACAGAATGTGCTTATAGGGATATTCTTCCACGGAATGTGCTTATAGGGATATTCTACCACTGAATGTGCTTATAGGGATATTCTACCACTGAATGTGCTTATAGGGATATTCTACCACAGAATGTGCTTATAGGGATATTCTACCACGGAATGTGCTTATAGGGATATTCTACCACTGAATGTGCTTATAGGGATATTCTACCACAGAATGTGCTTATAGGGATATTCTACCACGGAATGTGCTTATAGGGATATTCTACCACTGAATGTGCTTATAGGGATATTCTACCACGGAATGTGCTTATAGGGTTTGTAATCAAATGCGCCATAATCAGTCGTTTTTTTAACTTTGACTTTAAAACAACATGCAATAGACCTAATGCAGGTCCGAGAGCAAGGGTCACATGTAAAACGCAGTCTTTAGGTCTGTTGGTCAGGCATGTTCAGGTTAAATGGTGACAATTTATTAGTTTGTATCTACATAAGACTAATAAATAAAAACAATCAATATTCATATCATAATAACAAAAATGAATTCTGACCACTGATGTGCGTATGCAAAATATTATGTTGGTAATAAAGGCAGTCAATATTAATTATCAGAGAAAGTGAAATCTGACTACTGATTTGCTTTTGTAAACTATTATGGTGGTAAAGCGGTAGAAGCAATTGTCAATATACAAATAAATTTATCAATATTTCTATGATTATGATTATTATTATTATTATCAGAGAGCACGGTCTAGGGAAACCAACTATCTGTTTTGTTTACTGTTGTCGCGTGATGTTAGTCTATAACATACTAAAACATGAACTAAGTCAAGACATAGACATTTTTTCTAAAGCTTGACTTCTCATGCCATACAAATGGGGCACAATTATTAACACTCATTTTCAAACTTTACCTTTAATCCTAGACAATCTTAATCAATGACATCAGTTATGAAACAGACACAATAGGAAATGAAACACAGTTAACCATGTTCCAGGTATTTATGTTGTGGTGCTAACAAGTTTATTTTATTTTATAACAATACTCATTTAATGTACCCATTGCATTTGTAAATTTCTCAATGTGAGACACTCGAAATTGGTTTCCCGTTTACACTCGGCATTATCGTAAAATTGCACTGAAACACACATGCAGCTACTCTTTGTTTTATAGGGACTGCTGTCATAATCATTTCTGCAAAACGTACACCATCGGATTACAGGAAATTTAATTGTGAACATACACGGTGTTGAATAATTGAATAGACCAAAATGTTAGTTCCCGCTTATCAGTTTAGATGCGATAATACCCTTACCCCTCCTTCAGTATGGTCAGTCGAATGAATTTTCAAATATCCAAACTGACTCCATTCAAAGTTCTCGAAAACTGTCGAAGAAGTCAATGATACACCAATTTGACATTATTTTGACCCAGATAGCCTGGGCGGCATGGACCTCAGAATGACCAATATCAAAACAAGTATTCCCAAACAAAGTACATATGACACATCAATATTATTGATATAAATACTTATCCAGTATCCTTGTCCTCATGGTTTTGTTCGTGCTTCATTAATGGTAACAACTTGTAGTGATTTCAATGTCGGCTGGGGTCCAGCTATAGCACCTGTTTTATTATATTTCAACACAGAAGTCCACCTTATTTGGATTTTATTTGTGCTGTTAGGTTCTTTGCTTTTGCTCCAACCTGTACGATTCCTTGTACCAAGCCACAACTTAAGTGCTGCTCTAACTACATTTGTGTTTGCGGAACACCGCACAAGCAGAGCAGCCCCGAAACTTATGGTCAAGCTTTCCCCTCTTCTGTCTTTTCAACGGCCATAATAAAAGACAATTGAGTCGTTGCTTACATACAGTGACTTCAAAGGAGTTTGAATTGATCATCACTGAGGTTACTACACAAGTTTTTTTTTTATCAAGGTGGTCACTAAACCTTCGATTGTGATTGCAAACATGTCAAAAAAATTATCAATTAGAGTTCTTAAAACCTATTCTGATTTCAAAATGTATTCAAAGGGTTAACATGGACTTCACCCACATCTTGTAACCTTGAGCTTTGGCATTCAAGGTCATAAGATGATTGATCCATTGTAGTAATCATGTAATGATTCAAAGTGTTATAAGCAAATGTGCAAAAGCATGCTTATATCATGACCTCACTGTTACAAATGTACCTAACCTTGAAATACTGAGAAACGTCGATATTGAAGTGACACTTTCCCAGATTTTACAGACTTAGGCTCATAAAAATACTAATTAGGTCCCTCATGATGCATATCGGTGAGAAGAAAACAGATATTGACCACTGGCTTAAAGCCATGTGATCAATCTCCATAGTGCGTTATCATCTTCTTCTATCGAGAGGTTTACTCTGAACAAACAGGAAAATAGTATGTAGGTGAATGTCAGTAAAGTGGTCTGCTAACATTGTAAAAGGTAAACATATCCACAATAAAATAATTCATACATCAATTGATTGGCTAGTCTTATAACCTGCTGTTGGTAGAACACAATTTATGTCGATTAGGAGAGTGAAAGTACACAACTATAAATTGGACTATTGATATTCAAATTCTGGAATAAAAATTCACTGTTCATTACATACACTCACGGGCAAAAGAAAGTATAACTTATTTTCAAAGAACTAAACACAAAATGTTCCAGCTGGTTAAAGTCGGTTGTGACTGCTTGTGATGACGATATATCTCCTAAAGTGATACACACCATTTCATTCATGACAGTATGATGCCTAATATTTTATATATGTTCAAACATAAATTGGGTGCTGAAATTCCTTTTTAAGGGTTTTTGATTTTACTTGATGTTTGGTATTTAAGGTATTTTGTTTCTGAAATATGGAAACTATGTACGCATAGGATGATGTACATAATGCATAATGTACCTTCTAGGACTTCAAATCGATGACGATGAAACAAGCCAGAAATCCACTTTCCTATCTAGCCTTGTTAAGATGATTCTAAAACGACAATTATGTAGAAGCATTTTTTTCAGAAATATGAACGTATAATGTTTAAAAACTTATTAATTAAGTGAACTATGTTTCGGTCGTGTCGATCACTTGTTGATTAGGGTTAAATATCTTGCGTTGTTGTACCAATACTTGTTTTGGCCCGGGGATGTTTTTGCTGACACATTAGTGACCAACAGAGAGCACCGAAGCTACATACTAATTTGTTTTTTTTTCTGTTTTGAAACATGAATCAAACAGGTACCTGACAAACACTTAAATTTTCTACATTTTGAATTCCATTACATGACATTTATGTGATTCCTAAGCAAATAACATTGGCATGACCCTAGGTGCTAATAGAGTACTGAGTGTAACTAAATTAACAAAACTAAATATTGATATGTTCAGAGATATGTCAATTTACAACAACAATTACAATTTTATCGATCTGATATTGAATATACCTGTGTAATAATCAATAAAGCATTGCTTATTCACACATAAATAAACAAAATTGATTACCTTAGAAGCTTTGGACCTCGAAATCTTTTAAAACTGAAAAGATGAAAACTATATTTTATTGAAAACGGATATTGTGCATGCACCCTATTTGATTGGGTAGTTGATTTAATCAAAAACACTGAGTAACAGATGACTGTGAAAATTGTCAATAAGGGTTTTACTGAATTGTATATGGATGCATTGTAAAGGATGTTGCTGTCTAATCTAAATTGACGTTAAATCTCCATTTAAGAGTAAACTGCTTAATTACATTAAGATTTCACTGCAAACGAATAACACATTAATTATCTGCAAAATATATATTCGAAGCACTCTGACTAAAAACATATATTCAAATATTCGAGTTCCACCACAATATTAAAGGGCAAAGTAAACAGCCCTGTCTCACATAAACATTACTAAAACAATGCAACAATAGAAATTGAAAATCAAATATTGGTATTATTCAATTCAACAACTGGATGTCATTGTTCAAAATATCTCGTTTATGAATCAAAAGCAAAAGTATATATGTTTTCCAATCATCAGAATAACGTTTATTAGGTCTTCAAGACGTATGTCTCGAAGACGTATTGTTATTATCCTGATTATTTTTAGGTCTTCAAGACGAATGTCTGAAGACCTATTGTTTTTATCCAGATTATTATCCAGATTATTATTATTTGTACCGATTTTGTCCCACGGGTTCTGAACTAACGGCTGAGGCGATTTTTCTGAAACTTTCTGGGATGTTAGAGCGTATCAAGATCTCGCTCTGTACGGAGCCCGAATTTTGAATTTCGACCTGGTTCTTGAGTTATCTCCCCTTGAAGTTGAAACTTCAAACCTCAATAGCACGAAAACTAAGCAAGATAATTTCACAAAACTTTCACCAAAATGTGGGCAACAACATTCCCCATCGATTAGGCCTATAGCGGTTTTCGGCCGTAATAATAGATTTTTTGCTATTTCGAAAAAACTGAAAATTTCGTGCATTTTCGCGGTTTTGAGAGTATGCGTCTTCAAACTTCTTCTCCTCACTAACGGCAACACATACAGATATGTTTGATAGCTCATCGGAAAGCCAAGACAACGTAGAATATAATTTGCTAACAGAATTTTGAATTTCGGCCTAGAATTCGAGTAATCTGCCCTTGAATATGGTCCTTTTTAGAAAGGGCGTTTTTTGGCTGCAATTTCAAAGGGGCATAACTCTGTAACTAATTGATTTATGTCAAAGTAATTGGTAGCCATATCTTTCTAATAAAGAGCTGCACACTTCCATAATACATCAATATCATATAAAAGTTAATAGTTTCGGCATAAATTTGAGATATTCCCAAAAAAGTAAAATGTTGTGATTTTGAGCATTTTCGAGGGGTATATCCTTGGGAGAATTATTGGTTATGAACCAATGGAGATAGGAAGACTTTAAATAAATCATGGTGATGTAGAAACGTCATTTATTAAGGACAATATTTTTCAAGCTCAAATCTGGCCTAGAATTCGAGTAATCTGCCCTTGAATATGGTCCTTTTTAAAAAGGGCGTTTTTCGGTTGCAATTTCAAAGGGGCTTAATTCTGTAACTAATTGACTTATGTCAGAGTTATTGATAGCCATCTCTTGCTAATAAAGAGCTAAACAAGTCCATAATACATTAATATCATATAAAAGTTGATAGTTTCGGCACAATTTGGACATAATCCCAAAAAAGTAAAATTTTGTGATTTTGAGCATTTCCGAAGGGTATATCCTTTGGATAATTATTGATTATGAACCAATGACGACAGGAAGACTTTAAATAGATCATGTTGAAGTAGAAACGTCATTTATTAAGGACAATATTTTTCAAGCTCGTATCTGTTTTATTTTTTTGGTGACAAGTCATAGAAGTTTGTCATTTTTACAAAATTGCCATTTTAAGCAAAGTTCAAAGGATCATAACTGCTTAACTAATCAACATATTGAAATTGTATTTATACCTACAGATGGACAATTTCAAGAACAACAACGTTTCTGTTGAACTCTTTCATCAAAAAGTTGATAGTTAAGCTCCGAACATCGCAAAGGTTGTCTAGGGGTCCAAATTGTAGCATGTTTGAGTATTTTCTTTAACATTCAGAATAACATAACGCATTACTTATGTATACAATCCAAATGATGATAACATCTCCTGAAGTGGAAATTAAAGCACAACATTTTCTATGTTACACCTTAGTATGAACATATTAACCATTTTGTCTTAATCGTGAGAAAGATCAATCAGGGGTCCATTACTATGTGATTTTCCATTTTCAGAGGGGTACTTTCTTTGGAGAATTTTTGTAAAATAACTATTGAAGATAGAGACATGTTTGATAGCTCGTTTTAAAGCAGAAAAACTGGTGAATAACCGAGAGTCCAGCATGGAGTTCAAGGTCAAGCAGAAGTCTTGAAGACCTAAGTATTGACGCGTCAATCCTAGTTGTAATTGGAGTTGCCGATTCCTTTTACTCAGGGTCACCATAACCCAGTAACTCAGTACCTATCTATAATTGCCACATATTGACCATCAGGAGAACAAATATTTACGGAGAAACGAAGAATTGATTCCTATATGAAGGAAATAAGATAATATGGTGTGTGCATTACCATATGTCAGGGATAACGACATAACCCTTGTTGGATGAAATTACTTGATAGACGCCAGTTGCAATCAGGTGTCGCTGTTGGTATAACTATGAGAATATTCATTATAATTTGTCTACCTGTAATATTATGCAATGGATATGATACGCCAGGTGAGTTATGTATTCTCAATGTATCCTTTTTCATCCTATACATGTTTTATTGATGTTAATAGCTTTACAACATCCATTTAAAAACTGTTATAAAGGTTGTATTCGGATTTAATAATTAATATATTGTATTCATTAAACCGCAGTTATGTTTGCTGCAAAACTGGTATTTCAACTTTTTTGTATTATTTAAATCGGTTTCAATAATATCAAATCCCTCAGGTGCTCCAGTTTCTGTGAATATGTCTGGAATACTAACGAGAGTGTTTCCAACATACAGGCAACACATGACACTGAATGTCATCTTTGATGAAGTAAATGGTATGTTATAATTCTAAATCAATGAATCTGGCGATAAATAAATTATGCATATCTAATTTATGTTGTTTAAGATACATAAATATGGTGTTGATGTTCTATTCATTCAAAATGCCTAATGATTCTTATGTTTTATTACGCATACAACTGTTTTTAAAAAAAAAAAAAATTATGTTTTTATTTCCCATCAGATGTGTACATATACAGGTTTATAGTTGGATATGTGCACATATCAGTAAACTTTACACAAAGTTCCATTTTGCAGGTATTGAAGTTCATGGACAATTGCAAGATTTTATGGCTTTCAAAGTCTTATCTGTATTATTCACAAAAGTTATATCTCGTTTTCTAAATGTCTAAATAATGTGTGGAAAGAGGACCAAAATGAATAGAATCTTGGCTGTCTATTGTTTGTAAAGGCAATGTATTTACATGCCTGGTAATATCTTAGTATTTCCTTTTGGATACATTTAAACTTAGGTATCTTACCTTTTCTGCTTATTGCATAGATATTTTGTTTCACTAGTAGACAAATGGCATTTAGTAGGTTATTATTTCTTCCCTTAAATCCAAAAATTATATTTTCCGTTTTAACAATTAACTGTCATGTTTGTCTCCATAAATTAGCTTACATACCTTTCAGTTTTAGAGCATATGTGTTTAAATTACAGTTGAATCCATTCTGAGATATAAACATGACAGACAAAGAACAATGATGTTTTCCTACCGTCATGTACGCACGGTTTTGGTCCCTATGATGGAGAACGTCATGAAACATGCCAGTTTGGAGCAGATGCGTGACCAGCTACAGTTCCTGGTAGTCTGTGAACTCCGATGTGTCGAACAACTATTTACAGAGGTAAACAGAGGATGTTAACAAATCACATGCTTCATTTAACTGTTTGATATGATAAATGTAGTCTCCATAACTTTAAACGTTTCAAAATATTGATCTCCAATTGAATTTTAAACTTCAGGCAAAAGAAACTACACACCTCATTTGGTTCCTATTTATTCAATATTTCAAAAGAAATTAGATTCATTCGATTATGACACGATACAACACCACTTATATTCAGTTGTTTGAATGCATTACATTTTGATTGTTTTAAGTCACATTTGTAAAATATCTTTGTTTAATGTAGACAAGGATAAGAAATGAAATTTATACCAACCCCTACAATACTAAAATGTTGTAAATGTGTAGAGAATGAGGTATATTTATTGATTTTCCCCATATAAAATGTTTCACATGTCGATGAAAAAAAATGCTAAAATTTAAAATTTCATTTAAAAAAAATAAAAATGCCATACATGTATTCTTAGCCTGATGACCAAAGGCCTACAACTGTTTAATTTTAGAGTATGACGTTGATGACTCAAGCTTTTTGTAATTTAAAACCATACATATGATAAAAACTAACTAAGGTGTATACTTTCTTTTGCCTGTGTATGTGCTGCTATATGTCCGTACTTCTCATGTCAGGGTACTGATAAGTCCAATGTGGATGAAGTGTCTTGTCCATCGAGACAAAACAAAATGATTCCAACCCATGATCTTAGCCGACATTCCAATCTCACACTGCTGAGTGTTTTCAACAAATATAATGTTTTGTATTCACAGGTTACTCAGTTGGATCTGGTTGTCGGACAGGGATCCCTATTGAGACATTTTTCAACCTGGCTGATTGTCTCCCCTTATGACCGTCACCCTCTGAACGTCAGACTTGACAATGTTGCTTGGATACACTTCCAGAGTCAATTACCCTTGGGCTCTGCAGTGCTTGAAAACGTAATATCATAAATGAAATATAATGCTCCAAGTTGATTTCATGTGTATTCATTATCCTTTTTGGGGATTTTAATGTTTGATATATATATATATATATATATATATATATATATATATATATATATGTATATATATATATATATATATGGTACATATAACTAAAAGGAATCTATAATGTTAGCTCCCATATTGCTATCCGGTCCGAAAATTCATATCAGTCGTATCAGCCTAGTCTTTATATCCATATAAATATCAGCCCAGTTGACATCAGGTCAGAGTGATCTCCCTTGGCTTTACAGGCACGCTTACACAGGTTAACATGACAAGCGAAGCAGTGTCACCTTAGTTAATTTCAGAGTAGTCTCCAAACAAGGATTTTGTTGACAATTTCAACTAATATCTTATCAACATTATTTAATATACTATTAATTGGTAAATATGATAAGTGCCACGTATCACACGGTTTTGAAAAGTTATATTGGCCTTGTAGGTCCATAAAATTAAAATTTTGCTTGAAACACCATATACTTAATATTGCTTTAAACTCTTTGTCTTGCTTTAGGAATAAAAATGATAAATGATAAAAGGTTACAATATATCATGGTTCATACCATACCCAATATCAGCCTTCGACAATATCATTATTGGGTTTCGGACTGACAGGGGGTATAGCATGAACTATGTTAGTATAGCTCATATGTTGAGTTAAGGGAATTACCAAAGGTATGATGTTTTCCTTCTGATTAAAAGCTTGTTTTTATCTGCAAATTTATTTCAGATAAAAGGGGTATATACGTTGTTATGGGTGCCAGGTCAACGGGAGTGGTTAAAGATTGACGTGGGAGGCTTTCAACACGTTCAATCGTACAACAAGCTTTTTCCTAACCTGGAAAGGGGTCTGAATGGGAGAGAACTTGTTCTGACTACTCTTGAGGTTGGTTTTCATATATTTCACGCCAAATAAAGTTTCATGAAAATTGCATAATATATTAATAGGTGCAGTTTGTGAAATGCACTATTTTGTTAAAGCAAAATATAGCCAATGTGCATTTCAAGGAGACAATTAGATAAGTTTCTTATGTAAATCTCAAATTAATGAATTGCAATGAAGGTGACATTGTATTAGATTTTAACAGTACTGTATAACAGCTACATATATATATATATATATATATATATATATATATATATATATATATATATATACACACACACACACAATACATTTTGGAGAAAGTTTGCAACCTATTCACTGCTGATAGCATATATACAATTATTCTACTTTGAAGTGGGGAGTCCACGCAGTACGTCATATTCTCAACGGAAAAGTCACATACACAGGTGTTAGTATGGAGACTGTAGATATGTTGAAGAGGACTTTCAATTTCAGGTACTTATGTACATGAAGTTTAAAACTAAAGCAATATCGCAGACATTTATTTAATTATGTTTTTGTATATATTGTGTCATTTATCAACCAATAAAGTTGACATTGATGAAAGGCTTGAAATACATTGTATTCTTCCATGTAGATATTTCAGTTTTTGTCCCGAGATACATTATATACCCACCTTTTATTCTGGAATAGAATACTCTTTTAAAGCTACGCAGCGGACAATGCGGACAATGGTCCATGACGTCAAAACAACAGCGTAATGAAAGCCATTAGAAGCGGCCCTAATCAAGGATTTCAATTCATGACAAAACTGCGATGGTATAACACAATAATGTTTGAGGCTCTTTCTTAGAATATTACTTATTGATTACAATACAGTACAATACAAATATTATGGATAACAACTTCTATTTTCTGAGAAAACGGTTCTTGATAGTTTTCGTGAATGAATAAAATATAGAGAACAAAGACTACAACCTACTGAGCTCACAACATTAAATGAGGAAAGGTTACATATGAAAAGGGTATTGTATTAAGAAGCCAGTGGAAAACGTAAAAGAAACAAAAGGGAAAATGTCAACTTTAGTAATTTTAAATCTTGTCGTAATAGTATAGGGCATCAAAACAATATTTTTTAAGTTGAACGATTATATTACATTATTAAAACATTTCTAGTGAAACAATTGTTAAAATTAAGACGGGCAGTTGTTTAAAATCGTGAAACTATTGCAAATTGTATGAAAAGCATCAACATATACTATTAAATGGTAAATATGATAAGTGCCACATATCACACGGTTTATATTTGGCTAATGGTCCCTTACAGTAAAGTTCAAATTAAGTACAAAAAATTACCTTCATCTTCATAAAAATAATACAACCAAAACACGTTCTTTCTTATATACTGTTCAGTCACAACTCTGCAAGAGGTGCAACACCACATTTAAACAGAGCTGAATCATGACTATATGAGGGATACTAAAGTCTAAGTACATATTATTAAAAATTCAAATTTAGTTTCTACAAAATAGCTTGTTTATCACTCCAAACACAAACCTTACTTGTTATACTGAATGAATATGTATTTCATGAGTAACAATGGGTGAAGACCAACCAATATCAACGCCATCTTCATTGTGTGGTGCTTATGTACATGTACATAAAGACAGTTTGCATAACCTCTTGACATAAATTTTCATAATTGGCCCAACTCGACAGACAGCACTGCATAGTGAGGCCTGTGGATACACTGTCGGCAAAAATAAACGCCAACCAGATATCTTATAAAATTTCTTAAAAAAATATAATGAGCAGTTTAGCAATATTTTAGCATTATGAAGTTGCACCATTTCTGCATAATATATTTAAATTTGAGAAGTTGTTACAAAAGAATGGCGATTGTTGAAATGAGGCAAATGAATTGTTCAGTTTTCGGTCAGTACTTGATAAGAACAACATTTGAAACAGATTTTCATACAATCATGAGCAACAGTACAGACACGCATTCGCATTAAAGTAGTGATGGCGCTACAGATGTACGTGGTTACGGTGCGCAGGTGAATCAACCGGAAATAGCAGTGTTCTTTAGGCATGGTTTTCATTAATGTTCTTGACTCGCATTACAGTTTTTCCACGATTTCAATAGACTTTCATATCAATTTGTTCTCAGTATAACGTGGAGATAATCATTGATTATATTTCAGAAATTTCATCTTTCATTTTAAGGAAGATCAGGTAGGCGTTTCTTTTGACCGACAGTGTACGTATTATATGGATCAGCAATGCCTATGCAGGCAGTTTGGTTGGTGAGTTCATCATATGCAGAGGAGAAAACATAGTCTTGATCTTGATTAATCCAGGATTTGAATCGCACTTTCAATTAAATGACACACAGTCTGACTGTTACTAAGATTATGACATCTTCCAAGTTGATTTGGTGATTGGTTGATTAAGATATTCGTGCACAAGGTTCAAGATGACAGATCTGTTTTAGAAGTATATGATGGAACACTCCTGTTCCTTGATTATGATATTGACATGCCGAGGTGTTTGATCTATGTACTATTGCCGCAATTACATCACATTTTGTAGAAAGCCCTTCCTGTTGTTTCTGATGTATCAAAACAATGCAGTGACATATTTTGATTAGAAAAAATAATGTTGGATACCTAAACAACTCATTAAGACATTGATAAGGCCATCATTAAACTATAAACTCGGTATACTTAACTGCACAAAATATAACTCAAATCTACAACAGTATACCAAGACTCTGTCTAAACCAGCATTCGGGGGGACTGAAGAGATAATGCGGTTTAGACAGTGTGCCAAATTGTAGGACTGACACAGTTTCACAAAAGGACTTCAAAACACCAAACCTCTATTTTCTTTAACCCTTTTCATAACTTTCAGAACTTTATTAATCGAACTCAAACGTTGCATCAGCTGTGCTTGAAACGCTTGTAACAGCTACAAATTAATTTAGTAAGTAATAAATTATTTACAAAACGATAAAAAAAAATGTGTATCAAGATTTCGCATTCCCAGAATAAAGAACTTATTATCCATAATACTTGTTATAGTCTCTTACTTCACTAAGTGATTCTACTACTCGACTATCATAAATCATTCTCACCAATTCCTAACATTATTTTATTTTCAAGTTATATCATTATTGAACCTGACGACAATTTGTTGGGAAACGAACTTGAAAATGGAACATTCACTGGTGTGCTTGGGATGTTGCAGAGAAAGGTAATAAAATGAAGTTACAAATGGAAGCAGAAGATGAACTAACTTTAGATATATGCCAAAGGAAGTGACAAGTGGTTATTAATTCGAGTTATAGTCTTTAAAAGTAATACTCAACAGGCACAGAAAAAAATGGTCGAATACCTATTTCAAACGGTTTATAACTGATTATGACTTTATATTTACAGCATATAAAATTGAATACATGTCCATATTCTTTGCATTTCAGAAGAGCCATTTCTGTCCAGTTCCCTACACTATGGCATTAAGAAGAATGAGAATAGTAGATTATTCCTCTCCTCTATATACAAATGAATACACACTCGTCTACAGATGGAATTCTAATAGAATCACATCGTGGTTCTCCCTGACGTCTGGTTATTCTTGGCCTGTTTATCTGTGTGGTACAGGCTCACTTCTCTGGGTTGTGTTGTGGATGTTTTGTTTGGGATTTTCAAAGAGTAATGGATTACGGCACGGGAGGAGGCACACTGATTGGCATTTTGAGATCATATTCCGAGTGCCATTTCGTCAAGGTTAATAAATTTGACTTATGAATTGGTGATCTTTCCATTCACAAACGAGCTATTTGCAAACATGTTACATTTCTTGTACCAGAAGCTATGTAAGCATTCATTGGCATTATCATTATACGGTGAGGTCATTATGTGAAATACAAGGACTCCAGACCTGACTCCCGAGGTAATCTGACCTGACAAAGACCGCAGGTCGAGGTCAGATCAGACTGCCGAGGGAGTCAGGTCACATTCGTTTTTCTTCTTCAGGCTCTTCAGGCTCTTGAAAGCAAACGTAAAACAAACAGTCACGTGACAAATCACGTGACGAGTCAATATATCAGGTCAGTGACAGAAATTTATGTCACAAAACTGACCTCATCGCTGGAATTGCAGGTCAATGTACAAAAATATTTTTCGATCACGTGTTGTGAAGTGGCCAATGATATGCTTACAAATTTAATAGAGATATAATAATTATTTTTTATTTTTAACTTATTTCATAAATAGAGGTTATCATGAGATTGTGTTATGGGAAGGCAATTTCCTGCATTAGGAAAAAAACAACTTTATTTTGTGAGTCATAGTGAGGTAAATGCATTGTGTTTATTCCTAATGCAGGATATTTACCACCCCAAAACACACGAACATGATAACTACTTTATCATACAATGTCATTCTTCATTCATTTTGCACTTACTTAACTTCCCTTCTGCTTGGTTGCAAATGGCAACTCTCATATCGCACCGAGAGCTAAACAGAAGATTAGGCAGCGAATTCTAAAAAAAGACTTTACAAAGTCACATTATGGAACAGTGAAGGTTGACGTTCGGTAAACGAATATGTGACTCAAACTGCCTTTCTTCCCAGTGTGTAAACAGTGTTAGCTCGGTAGATTTATACTCGCAATGAACATTCACATCGCACTTTGAACATAATACATTTCGCCGCACTATTCTAAGCATTTGCACAATGTGTGTTTGTTGTTGTAATTTTGCAAATTAATGTATATGAATGAAGGATGTATATTAACATGAAGCTTTTGCGCATTTACAACTGTTACCGCAACGAACGTTATCACAGGCGTTCGAAATGTTAAAAAATGTGACGTCATTTTCAAAAGAAGTTTCTTATACTTGACCTCTGTAATTAGCATCTTTATCCGTAGATGACCCCAACGCATATCGAAAATAGTCCCTGCCTTCATCCTGACGAGAACACAATCCATTGTATGATAAATTGGGTTATTGTAAAATCAATTGATCATCAAATTTACTTGTGTGTTACCATAATTATGTTTGCATGAAAGGGCAATATGTTATAAAGTTTATTTAATTTTAGACATCCTGCTTTCTACAAATAAGATGTCATCAAGGATTATGGTATTTACCTGGGCACTCTTCTGTCTGGTGTTCGCTGCTGTGTACACAAGTAATATTGTGGCTGTGTCAACTACAGCTAAAGAAAAACTTCCCTTCACTAATTTAGAAGACTTTGCTGAACAGACAAACTACATGGCATTGTTAGATGAGGGAACTTTTGTTGAAGGAATGTTAAAGGTAAAGTCAGCTTAAATCTTTTCATTCAGTAGTTTGATATCCACTTTTCGATGATGTAATAAGCTGATCCCACTTAATTGCAACAATGCTGTTATTTACATTACTTGCTAAAGAATGTATCAACATAACACTTGAGCAACATGAGTTCCCAAATATACAGGTGGAGCACTTTCCTAAAAGTCAATAGTTGGTGATATATAATGAGTTTAAACGACCTAAATCTGAAATAATTCTAAGTTTAACATAATGACGTTAAAATTCGAAAACATGAAAAAGATCCACTGTTTCAGTTATTAAATAACGAATGACAAACTTGGAAGGAGGATATTTTAACAGTTAAATTTTCGGTTGCAAAACTGGATTTCCGCTTCACCAGATAGGTATGAAACTAATTGTCATGTAATGAACTGCTTTTGTCGGATGGTACCGTACCACACTTGATTATAAGCTAATGGAACATACTAAATATCAGTGTGTATTCTAACTACAGTATTCAGGTATAAAGGTCATGCATAAATGTGCATGACATTTTAAAATTGTGAACTATGTTATTTCAGGAGACCAACAATTCCATATTACAAGCAGTTAGAGCGAGGACGATTAAATTACCAACATCTCCAGAGGATTCTTTTGAGGATCGGGTTGATATAATCTTGGAACAGTTATCAAGTAAAGCCTATGCAGCTTTTGCATCATATGGATTGGATAGAATACTGATATCAAGGGATTGTGAAATTTTTAAACACAAACGTTTTTCCATAGATATACAGGCATTCCATTTCCGAAACATTCTCCTTTAATGAAGCTATTCAATGAAAAGTAAGTTACATTTTCTAACTGTTTTGCCTTTACAGAAAATGCGAATTTGGTAACTGCTCACTTTTAAAATGTGTATTGACCATTAAGAAAAATGTCATGTTAACTCGATTACTGGTTTAATATTGACAGGTTACTGACAATAAAGGAAATGGGAATCATTGACAAGATGGTGAGTGAAGCTTGGCCAAAAGCAAAGGAATGTGACCGCTTGATTCATCGACCCAAGGTTACTGTCAACCACCTGAAATCTGGATTGGTAGTGGTTTGTTGTGGGATACTGATAGCTGTGGTGGTGTTGTTGATAGAAATACAGAGACAACAAGTTGTAGTCGTATAGAAACAGATATTGAATAAGTGCAGTACAACCAATAATCCGCTAGTTCCAGCAGATTCTTACAGGTTTTACTGCATATCATATATTCGAATTCTTCGAATTCTTTCAGGATTTGGCAATGTTGTCAACTGTATATAACTTTCTATATGCAGTTTGGTTTGAGTGCAATACTACAATGAATTTCACTGCAGTAGAACCAGGCACAGGTTTTACTGCATATTAACTATTTAAATTTTAATAAAGAATACACATGCATTTTAAGGGTATTTTTGTTTTTGACAAGCATCATGTTCTTATTATCCTTCAAAAGATAGAAAAATATATCAGAGAAAATATTTTATCATGAAATCTAATGTGATAACATGAACAGAAATACTAAATGACAGGTAACTACAGATACGTATGTCAACGCAGTTCAATATATGGATAAAAATATTATCTTGGACACTTCAAATGTGATTGATATAAACTAAATGAAACCAAATGATTGCATAATATCATGAATAGAATGATAATATCATTTGAAAATCTTAACATCTGAAGTCCATATTACCATCTACAGAAGTATACTACTGAGGCAGATATTTAGTTGGTTAGTTACCAACGACACCATGCTATGCAAGTTGTTTCAAATGTTTATTCATTCTTATGTAATATATAATTGACGTTCTATCGATATCATACCGTACTTATTTCAGATTTACATGTGATTAACATACAATGTATCTATGTATTCATGATTAATGTTATTTGCTTGGTTCATTTTCTGCATGATGTTGAGGGCTGCAAATGTATGTACACAAGCAATGGTGCTTCTTGCTGTGCTGTTGGCAAACATACACCACCACAACTACAGTGAAGAGTTGGCTAAAATAATGGATTGGACGTTTATTGTCTAATATCTAAGTTTTATATATTCTTAAATTTATTCACCGGAAAAAAATCATTTCTTTTAATTCATATTTATGTTTATTAGTGTATTTCTAATTGATTTAATGTATTTTAATTTGATGGTCAACATTGAAGAATGGACACATTTCTACATAGTATCGTTGTTTGCTTTGAAATATGTTTGTTATAACTTGTCACTTTCAGCAATATAAACTGGTACTGTTATGAGTGAAACAGAATTTCCTGTCACAACATCCCATCCAACACTCCATGATGTGGTTAATTATAATGTTACTGTTCATTTAGTCATGTATCACATTATTTAGGAACAAGCTTTTGGTGAAGAGGAGTCAGAGAATATGACAAACCTTTGTTTGGTTATGAGCACTGCAATATCACAGGTAGCTCCATTGTCCATGATAGGTGCCACGATCTTAGCCTTTTGGATATTAAAAAACACATTTATAGTACCGGCAAAGATTAAACCACATTCAAATGTAGGAATTCTTAGATGACAGCACATGCTTGAATATAACAATGCAGAATATTTACCTTACGTTTTTTTGTGTATGAAACTGTAACATAAAATGTTATATAAGCAAAATAAAGAATTTAATAATAAAAACCTGAATATCGTATATATGAGCATTAACGTATAGACTATTATGCATATTTGATAAAAGCAAAATTACCAGTATATAATTCTCTGCATAGACTGGCCATATGAAATATATTTTTATTTACTGAACTATCGAAAAAGAGTAAGATTAGTGTTAGGTGTACCAAAACTTAGCAATACAGTTTCATTACTTTAATGAAGAGTTATTACAATCACCTAATTTAGGAACTTTCCACTTTGCAATAAACCACTAAGCTAAGCTGGACCTCAACATATCTCTTTAAAGTTATTGACAGACAATCTCTTAAGCTGATCATTACACGGTAAGATGTATGTAATATTCTATCCTACATCATAAGTCTCGAATGTTCACGGTAGTCACATGACATTATATTACATCAACTTTAATAATAATAGTCAAATTTGAGAAAAAAATGATATGCAAAAAACCGTGCTACAGGGCCTTTAAAACTATTAATTGGATCATGAAGAAAAAATGTCAGATATTTAGAAAGTTGCAGTTGTCGGTATTTAAGTCAGATTATTTGGAAAGCATTAATTTCTTTGTTTGGAATATTTATAACATATTAATAACCCATGCAATTCGTCTTCAATGTAATCAATTGTGTTTGTTAATTTGTTTATGTCTGTCACATTCCACTGCAAGTTACAGCACCGAAACTGAGTTATAATTTCCCCGTGATTTGTCAATAATTCTTTGGTTAAATATGGTTAATCTATGAGAAGTGATATGCATTGTGAAAAGTAATTACAGTTGGGTGACGACAGTAGTGATGCATGAAGCAATATGGATTGAGATTAATAAGTATATTTGGTGACGATATATATACATATATATATATATATATATATATATATATTGAAATAGGTATGTGGTATCAAACGTGGAGAAGTGTATAAGTAAATTTAAATAATACACTGAAGAGGTATATCAACTTTCATAATCAATACTTTATATTCCGATATGCATATTTCTGCTTCCTCTTTCTAAGCTTCATCAGGGAATAATTGAGATGAAAGTTTAAGACACTTAAAAGTTAGCAAACATATATCTCAGTGTAGTAAAGGTACATTCAAAATATTTCCTTTTTACGAAATATACAATAATGGAGGTGACATTACGACACAATTAGTAACAAAAAAATCATTTCAAAATGTTTCCCTTCGTTAAACAGCAGTTAACACCATATTCCCTAATCCTATCACGGCCAATTAAGACCAATCAGATTATAGTGGGGATAACTCTCAAAGACGTTTGTTGATTGCTTTGACGTTATTAGCAACCTGTGTTGCCAAGGCAGACCACTTGTACATAGACTATAAGACTACTGCTATGCTTCAAACAATGCTTCTCGTGAGATAGAAACTTTAAATATTATCACTCGTGGCTGCGCCATTTGTGATAATATACACTTTCTACCCCACTCGATAAGATAAACATGGTATTTGTCAAGAAAACCAAAATATCCTCTATATCTCACATATGAAGAACGTCGCACACATTGATACATGAATACATTTACTCATGCTTTTACTCGAAGTGATTGGAGAACTAGTTTTCTTTGGCAACTCCCACACTTGATAATAACATATTTGTTTTGATATTAAGTGAAATACATAGGTGTCGAGATTAGCATGCTGACCTCACTCGTCAAAGGCCTTGTTTCAAATTCCGCTCGAGATTCTGCACTGCATCACTCGGCAAGGCAATTCATCCACATTGTAGTCAGTAGTCCAGCTGTACAAATGAATGCCTGAACACCAGAAGTTTGAACTGTACTGTCGAGCGAAAGTACAAAGACTGCGAAACAATGGAATATTAGGAGTTCAAATGTTAAGTTGTAATACTATTAAGTAACATCCGCCAATGGGTTAAAACATCATCATCGAATGAAAATTGAATCACAGTGTATTACACTGTTAGCATTCTCTCCCTAAATAGAGTTACTAATTTCTTCCCACACAACCTGTTACAAGTGAACCACGTTCTGTGCTAGAAATTGAGAATGCGTGTGGGCTGCAGTCACAAATAGTCACATTATTTCAAACTGACCATTTGCTTGTTCCACTTACCTTTGGAAAGTATGGTGTTCCTTCCAAGAGATCAACGACGAGTTTTTATATAGAAATATAGACGGTATCCATGTTACAAAGTTTCACTACTAAGGCATTCTGCAAGAAGTGAGAACACTTGCCAACTGGTAGTATAGGTAATGTTGAAGAAAGACTTTAGCAATATGTGTGGAAAGAATGAACTATTGAATTATATTGTACACCTCGCAAACTGGCTAAAGTGTGAAGTCAGTCTATTAGAAAGGTGACTTTGTGAACTGTTCTTAATTTCTCACTTTCTATACGTCAACAGATTACCACACCATCCATATCACATCTCAATGACTTCTTTTTATTATTTTTTTAATTATTATTCCTGGAAAAGTACATTCAACATTTGACATACATATTTTAATTGATGACATGGCCAGCATATTTTAACTGCATACAGACTAAGCGAAAACAATATACTAACAGGTTAAAGGTTAAAGTTTTCTGAAGATGTCCACTGCAGCAAGGTCAAGGTCACAATGTCAAATATGATGACCTCATATATGAAAGGTCTCATCACAAGGTATCCACATGTCAAGTATGAAAGCCCTAGCTCTGAGCAATCTAAAGTTATGGCCATGGTTAAAGTTTTTGTTGACAAACACGGAGACAGACGTATGGACAGACAGACAGGTGAAAAACAATATACCCCCGGAATCATTCACACCCATTCAAACACCCATGCACACAGACACGAAGTTTTTTGATTCTGTAAAGTATTCGAAAAAAAGAAGAAGAAGATATTACAGCAATTAAGTATTCAGAAGATGTTCATAAAGTGCCCGTTTCCTATAGAATTCGGTATATTTAACTTTGTTGAAGAGTCTAGTTTTTTCTATCTCGTAGTAAAATATAACATCATTTTGAAAATGTTTTAAGTTTAGTACATGTAGGTTATGTTGCATTTTGCATCTATCCCAATAAACCATAAATCGTGTCCAAAACGTAGTGATAGCATTTCCCTGAACATGTTTTAAAAACGTTTCAAAATCCCATATTTGTCCGTTATTGCAAACGCCAAAAACGTTCTTGAAAACGTTTTCAAACCTATTGCCATCGTTTTTGAAATAGATGTGAAATTTTGCTAAAAGAATTATCAAGTAATTTTTTTTATCACTTTGGAACTTTGGAAAATAGGCAAAAGTATGTTGACATTTTAGTTAGATCCATTCTTAAAATATTTTCCAAAAAGTTTACTAAATCTACAGTCCCATAATAAATGATAGATAGATTCCGGCTCAGCTTTACAGAAAGTACATAAACTGTTGTCAACAATATGTATCTTCAATAAATGAGTATTTTTCGGGAAAATTCGGATGAGCAGTCCGAGCTGGAACCATCTAATTTAGGGTCTGGAGTAGTTTTGTGAGCTTTAACAAAAGGAGGCAAGTTTAAATTGATTATTAATTCCTCTTCCTATTTTTCATTAGCTTTTAAATTGTCTTCAGATTGAGATATAATAATATAGTATTTCTTTGAACCTTTTTTACGAGAAAAAATATAGCTAATTGAGACATTTATGTTGTTTGTTATTTCCAAACTGGGTTCTTTTTAACAATGCCCAGGTCTGTCAGATATTTGTTTACTGTTCTTATAATACCATAAACTTCTAAGAAATTGATAGAAAAGTATCGATTACAAAATTGTTGCAATGTCATGAAACAGCCATCCATGTTTAACAAGCAGGGTATGTTATGTAAATTATTAACATAGAATTTTCTATTATACAATGATTTTCAATTTATAGTAATATAATATAGTCTATATACTCTAAATATGTTAGTACTATTTCTTTTAGAGCATACCCGGATGACTTGTGATTTATCAAAGCTTATTCTTAAACCAGAAAGTTTGGCAAATAATTCAAGAGTCTCTTAGAACTGTCCAAGAGAAATTCTACATTTGCATATTGTGCAATCAAAAAATAAATATTGTCAATAGTGAAGCCCTTAATGGGTTTTTTTAGTTTTTTTACAAGAGAAACAAGAAATTCAACACAAAGAAGAAAGATATATGGAGATAATGGGTCCCCCTGCCTACAGCAACGGCCAACTGATATCCAAGGAGACATATTACCATTGGTAATTAAACTAGACTTTTAATAGAGTATAGAAATCCAATTAGAAATACTTTCACCAAATCCAAAAAAAATCAGGGTTTTGAAGATGAAAGACCAGGAGACAGAGTCGAAAACTTTTTCAAAATCTACCGGAAGCAGCATACCTGGCATTTGTTTAAATTCTGTATATAAAAGAAGGTCATATACTAGGCGGATATTGTCCTCTCGATGATGATTTCCTAGCCGCGTCGCCACGATTGATTGACGTAAAAAGGAAACGGCACATGACCCCAACAGATTTTAATCTACAACATTAACTTGTTTCAATCAGATTTTCAAACAAAAGCACAATTCCCGATGAAATAATCCCAGCAGTTACCACAATTAGGGAGGTTTTAAAGTGGTTAACTGTGAACGTTGGAATTTGACTGTTGGGGTGACATGTTCTTGCTTTTGGTGACCATTTCTTCATAAAGACATCAATGAGTCCAGTGTCAAGCATGTACAACAGTCTGTAACAAAAAGTTAATATGTATCTGTCTAAGTAAAAGACCAATAGAATCGTATTTAAATAGCCAGGCCTGATTAAAGATACATCCATTGTGTTTCATAACATTTTATGTGGCTGAAATACGTGCAAACATTCGATATGTGCTGATTTCAGTTCAAATAATTTCACTCAACTTGCATATTCATCCACAACAGCCAAATATATCATAATCACTAGTTTCTAATTTAAATTGATCAACAGCATTATACATGCACAGAAATCGAAACTGCACGTCCCATTTACATGCACAGCAGTTATAAGACTTATTAAACGTTATCCAGCAAAAGCTGTCTCTTTGTCTGGTGAAAATTAAGTTTGACTAATTGAAGCACACCACACGCGGCACATTGTCCGGTTTTCGATCAGAAATCGATACTTTACCTTTATATCGCGGGTATACAGAGTCGACAATGTCAGAATGACAATTTTCGGCAACAGTTAGTACTTCTCGAAAGATAGACATCAGTTATAATGTTTGTTATATGTGACCCACAACAACACAATGGATGCACCTTTAACTTTAACATGTGTGTGCATCACGAAAGTTTATAACATATAAGAAATATATTTTTTATTCATCAATTCAAGCATTATATATTTAACCCTGAGAGATTCAAACCCAAGAAGAAGAATAATCAATGCCATCCAAAATTAACTGAAATAGACATCTACACTGTTATCATAATTGTAAGTTTGGGAAAATGTTTTACGACAATCTATAACTTGAGTCAAATACGATATGTCAGTTGAAAAAGTGTAATATTGTTTTAATATTGACAAATAGCGAAATGTGTCGGTGGAGCAGTCTCAATTAAATGGCTTTACCGGCTCAAATGACTCAAATAACTAGTTATTTGGAACTACCGTATTCATCCTAATAAATGCCCTATCCTAATAAACCCCCTCCCAAGCCTTTTTTGACTCGCGGAAAATGACCCCTAATAAACGCCCCCCTTTTGTATCGATTTACCTTACTGATGTTTCACTGAAGAAGAGTTATCAATCTTGCTATCAACCTCTTATGTCCAGTAAAGTGTAAGGTACATGGTATTTCCAGTTCCCCGGCGACTGTCGAATGTCTGTAAAGATCAGTCACTACACATTCCATGCGACCGCAATGTTTTAAGAAACAGGAAAATGTCTTGCTCAACTCTCTTGAAGATGTCCCACAACTACAGATGACGCTAGCACATGCACTGACCGCGAATTTGTCATGAACGTTATTTTGTCAATGTCTCTCCAACTGTTGGTTCCCAAATATCCCTAGTATAGACATGAAGTGCCCAAAGTTTGTGATCCGAAGTATAATATACCGGAATTTTTTTCGAAATAAAATGCAAGATTAAACATTGCACAAGGTATAATGTATATTTGTTCACATTTCCATTTCAAATTGTGTATCAGTACTGGTTGGAATTTAATACAAATAATAAATTTAACTCTTCTTTACATTTATTTGACTTATTTTGGTTTAAAACTCTGAAATAAAATCGAATTTTGTTTTTTTTCTGGACATCAACAGACATTCTTTTAATAAACGCTCCCTTTTTACGATTTTTTAAAGTCATTTTAATAAACGCCCCATTTTCCCAATTTTTTAAACGCCCAGGGCTTCTAATATGGCGAATACGGTATCCTCATATGACTGTCGAAGAAATGAAACAGGTCAGTAATCCAAAACATTTCCAGCCTTTGTTCTTGTTATGTATATATATACAATGTACATTACATAACGAGTGAGTGTTGAATATCAAACATAATCCAACGAGATATTTTTTAATGTTGTGATTTATTCAGTAGCGATTTTCGACATTCAGCACTGTCGAGTTCTATCTAAGAACAATATATAATAATAATCTTTTTATTATATACGAAACTCGATATTCATTTGAGACAAAAATCAATCTATTCGCGACATTACTGCGTAATAATACTAATACTTGGTAATTAATCTACGTAGAGTCATCAATGTCCTTAATCAAGATATCAGGAAGCACTTTAAAGTAAACACTGACGCCGTTGACATAGACAGAGGTCGTCATTCATAGACCGGCTGTTTTCATACAACCGTCTTTGCTAAACGTTTCTACGTGCATGCTTCTTATTTTTAACTTCATACGTGTATATCTGGACGTTGATCATATAAAAAACTGATTATGCATGGCGATTCTTAACAATCATTTATAAAGTATTTGTTTTTACTCTTAAAGCATGGAAATCTTGTTGACAAAAATACGACCGTTGTAAACAAAAGGGATATAACTCTTCCTAGACTAAATTGAAGCAAAATATTGTTGTGATCTAATTATATTACAAAAGTCGAGATAGGAACCCGAATTCTCTATTTTTAATTTCGCGCATCTGTTTTTGATATGGTGCCCGTTTATTGATAGCGGAAAATACATACAGGAAAAAGATATGATGAAATGGAAAACTGAAGTAGTTAGTAGGTTCGGCTTAACTCGATCAGCTGATGGCGAAAGTAGTACGGCATTATGACGTCACTATCGTTGAATAAATTGGTTTGATTACACAACACTGGTTGAATAACTTTCAACTGGTTACACAACACTTGTTTCAAATAACCAAAATTATCTCATAAAGATATTCAGAAGACGTAAATAATAAATTACTTGAACTATGAAGAAGTTTACTTGTATATATATATATATATATAAATATATATATATATATATATATATATATATATAATCTTGTGAACATCTTTCTAATTCAACTGACATCAATGACATTATATTCTTATAACCTTTCATGATCCACTTGATGATATGTTTATCGTATTTGTTGAACAAAAACGGATATGATACGTACTGATTATCGAAGTATTTTTTCAAAGGAGAGTGTTTAGGAAAGGGTAGTCCAGCACTTCTTCGAAAATATCCCTTTTGGATCCATTCAAGTTCACAGCTTTTTGACATCACATTTCTCATCATTGATGTTGACATTACAGCAACATACTTTCCGGATAAAGACTTTTTGATAAGACGATTTTCTGTTTCATCAAACGATTCGTTTTCAGATATTGGTAACGCAACTAATCTTTGGTATATGGACTGTAACACCGAGTCACTTGATGTCTGGAAAACAGGGTTTTCTAATTTAATATAGGACAGCAAACATATACACTCAACTACAAAGGAAACGTAAACACATCTTTAACAGTCTAAACTAACGAAACAGTGTTGCTGGGGAAGATATATTGTGTATGTTTTTTATAGAGACATGATTTGTTTAGGGGTACCCGCAATTTCATACATCAGAATATAATACCTTTACTTTTATATCTGTTCAAGTACAGTTTTGGTATTTAAATAGATTTTTGCAAATGTTTTTTTTTCCCAGAATGTTTGACATTTAACTTCATAATTCATAAAATGCAAAATTTATATTAATAAAAGACGATGTCGACATAAATAACCTTATTGGACACGTCTTTACTGTAGTAAGTCATAAAACAAGCCCATTTTGACTCTCCTATCATGTCTAGTTAGGGAGAGTAGAATACGACGATTATTAAAATGCATGTTTTTCAGAAATATAAACAGAAAATGTTCTGTTTCAGTCGTGTTTGTCACTCGAGGATTGTATTACTGTGTATTATGTATTTTGACGTTTCCTTTGCGGTTGAGTGTACTTGTTATCTTTCGAATAACTTTATGTTTCAAATTTGCAATATTTCATTTTAATGAGTTCTTAATTGTTAAAGACCATGGATATTTAGAAATAAAGACTTGTAAACACAATTACAAATATCTGTCAACTTCTTTCAGTTACTTAAGTAATGACTAACTTACAAATACCTTTAAATAGCTTATAGCATATAAGCCTTCGATTGTTGCTATCTTGTAGTCAGTTTGATATGCCAATTCCTCGAGAGAGTTGAATGGTGGTTTGTTTATATCAACAGTTGTGACTGCAGCAAGGTTACTCGTGTACACAGCAGCAAACATCAAGCAGAAGAGGGACCAGGAGAAGATCATGACTCTTGAAGACATGGACCTGGGTAAGACCTGGATATCTGAAATGAAAAAAGTAAAGCAGCACCAATACAATTGAGCTAACAAAATCCTGTTCAGACTGTATATCTAGAACAATTCTGATATTTCTGTGATAGGCATATCAAAGTAGAGGGGCTTTCGATAGTGAAGAAGTATAACATGGTTATATTTGGGTAACACCGCCTTCGATAGTACAGATTCTTTATTTCTTATTTTTTTCGAACCAACGCCCTCAGAGTAAGGCAACCATCGCCAGCATTGACTGTACCAACAGCTTACCACACGACCATTTCGCCTTGACGGAGGGGGCTGTTTGCAAATGTTTATCAGTAGCTAAGAAAAGTGCGTTCTGGGCCACCTTTAGGTACAACGTATATTAGTAGTTATAGATAACAGGCGAAATAAATAATGACAAAAATACACTGTATTATGCGGTGATCCAGAGCTCCTATACATTACCTACTTTATTGATAGACCAATGATTCATAACTGACCAATGCGATTTGAATCAATAATGAAAAAAACCCATTGAAGTTGATGTTAATGTTTATATTCTTATTCTCGAACATAATATAATATGTTGTGCAATATTTCAGATGTAAATGCTCGTAAACAAAGCTGCAGAACTGAAGTACAATCATAATATGGGTCATGAAAAGATTGGTGAGTCAAGAGTCAGTGAATTCACATCTTCTGTAGGGCATAAGATCAATTAGATCAACATAAGGAAACATTTGCCATTATTTGAATGTTAAACATGAAAAGATCAAAATGGACGACACCATCATATCTCAACTTTTCTATCATTCCTCATCAACCTCTTAGGTAAATGGTTTCAAATGAGTTTCTTTCCTATTCAGAGGTATAGATACATAATCGTTATGACTTTGTTGGAAATAAATGGAGATGAGGAAAACTTAATGTAAGGAAAGTAAAAACATTTACAATATACTTCAACTTACCTTGACGAAATGGAATGTGAAGAGAAATATATTGCAGCAATCGTGTGACTTCATCCATCGTTACAGCTTTCCTTCTATTGGAGTATTTAAGAAATAACAACACCAATGTAACCCAGAGAAGAGATCCTGCACCACACATATAGACCGGCCAGGAGAAGCTTGATGCCAGGAAGAGCCAGGACAATGCCTTGTCAGGAGATTTCTTGTACAAAAGGAAATTTTCGCTTACATCTATTGGTGACGAAAAGTCAATCACTAACTGCCTTTTTAAAGCCAGAGTGAATGTAACTGGGCACAGATCTGCTTCCTGTTGAAATAAACAAGTGTCTTACAGTCCAGTACACCCTGTCAAAACACTGTGCAGCTAATAATGTGCATGTGATAAATCTACCAATGTGTGTCAATCACCATAAAATCTTAAAATGTATCTTAGCATTGTTTCTCGGGAGAAGACATTACCTGTTTGAGAAGGTGAGAAGGTCTGGCATGTCCTATTTTTTGCTGTAGAGGTTTTCTCTTATTTTCTTTATCTATGATAGTTATGTATCTTGACATGGTTTCTGACAAAAAGGCGTTAACTGTTGAAGTAGGTGTTGACTTGTTATCTCATACTTTCTATGTATTTTAATTATTTGACTTTTTGACACATATAATCAAGGATCATGACAAAATGATATCATTTGAAATGATGAAATTGTTAAAATAAAGGTTTTTGTTGTATTGCTGTTTGGTGCTGTTTGGTGCTGTTTGTTGCTGTTTGATCATGGTCTAGATGCGCGACAGACATATAACGTATTTTCGTTACCAAACAATCTAAGAACTTTCTTCAGATTCAGTTGACAAATAATAAAGCCAAACCTTTCTCTGCAACACTCCCATCACGCCAGTGAAAGTCCCATCCTCAAGTTCTTGTCCCCATAATTTGTCCTCTGGTTCAACTGTGATGTAACTAATTAGGAAAAAATGGAATAATTTAAGTAAATGCTTGCCATTTAAAAATATCATTGATCATAACTTATATTTGAAATAACATGTAATTATAATACACGTATCATATGACACCTGAACACATCGTACATATAGAACTTTTAAAATGATACTGATAGAAAATAAAATATATGTATATATTAAGGACATTAAAGTACAAGGCTACAAGAGAAGATTGACTAAAATGCTTACCTGAAGTTGAATTTATTCTTCAGATTATCAACAGTGTCAAAGCCGACTCCTTTATAATGAATTTTCCCATCGACAACTTCACGGATGGCATAGATGGTCCACTAAATGATACACATAAAAATCATTATCATGATTTCATTTAGTGTGTCTTCTTACATTTCAATATAATCTAGATTTACCATGTAAAGTACCATTTTGACAAAAACCTTATAAGGAAACTTCATAACCAATGAACTATACTACCTTTAATAGTCGTAAACAATTTATTATCTTTAACGTTGCCATAAAATTCTCCTATCCACCAATGACTTATATCAGTATAATATGTACAATCACTATTATTTTTATATTACCAAAATGAAATATTAGAGCAACACACTATACTATACAAACTATATCCAATGATAACTACAGATTACGTTGGATAGTACAATAGAATAATCAGAAATATAACAAGTAGGAACTTCCCGAATATCAATACCTGCACAATTTAATCAATTTATAGTAATCATAAAAGTAATGGTAAAGTGATGAAATAACCTGCTTTCATAAAACACTTAGGTTACACTAAGTCAGGTAATGCAGAAAATGGCAATTAATATGAACCAATTTAGGCACCTTTTAAAACCTAGACCCCCTAATGAATGACAAAGCAGACCAACCTCTAGAGTTGATAGAACAAGCGTTCTACCATTAAGACCTCGTTTCTTATTAGGAAATAAATCTTCATGTAAAGACGTTTGGTTCAAATCACAACAGTTGACCTTTGACCACTCTCGATAGCGTGGCATCCACAGCAGGGTGTATACTTCTGTAATCTGAGAAATTGTTACTTTAAGATAAGTTCAAATTCATTCAAGTTTCAGTCAATCTCACTGAAAGATTGTGTTTTTTTCTTTCTTTTCTAAGCAGTTCAATTGGATAGTGAGATACAAAATGTTTGCACAGACAAACTATCATGCCTTAGAATATATATATATATATATATATATATATATATATATATATATATATATATATATATATATGGAAAAGTTGAGGAAGGTCTCACGTGAAGTAAATGTATATAAAAAAATAAAATACTTCAGACGACACTTGCTGTAGATATCATTTTAATGATGACTGGATGCGTCGCATTTCGACTTGTTTACAAGTCTTTTCAACAGTGTGGAGCATTTTCAACATGGCGAATATATAGGTAGCTTAAACAATGTACAATAGACGTTGATTGATTGGTAAGTGACATGTGGTTAGCTTGATTAGCACACAATAAACTATTTACGAGGGATTAAAATTTGAGTCATTGCAGGTCTCACATCCTGGCCCACAGTCAATGAATTGATCATTTGTTTCAATTGCATAATTGACATTTCTAGTATACATGTAGTTTCGGGGAGTATACGATTTTGTGCTTCTTGAAAAAGTTATTCTAATAAAATCAAATTTACTCCAAAGACCTTTTTTCATGGTGTTTGGAGAGGAATCTGAAGAGGTGTTATTAAAGTCAATGTTTGTTGTTTCTGCTGGTGACACAGTGGTTTGGTCGGTTGCACTTGTGTTGGTTTGGTCTAAGTCCTCAGTTGATGATAACACTGGGGACTGATTCATCCCCTCTATTGAGAAGGACCCATCTGATTCGTAGTGATGATAATCAGTTTGATCCATATATTTGTCTCTGTTTGGAACTGCAAGTGGTCTTCTGTTACGATTTCCTCTCTCCTTGCGGACTCTGTGGTTTCCGACCTGCTTACTTCCGTCGTATGCAATGTTTCTTTTCTTCTTCAGTCCCCAGTGTTATCATCAACTGAGGACTTAGACCAATCCAACACAAGTGCAACCGACCAAACCACTGTGTCATCAGCAGAAACAACAAACATTGACTTTAATAACACCTCTTCAGATTCCTCTCCAAACACCATGAAAAAAGGTCTTTGGAGTAAATTTGATTTTATAAGAAGAACTTTTTCAAGAAGCACAAAATCGTATACTCCCCGAAACTACATGTATACTAGAAATGTCAATTATGCAATTGAAACAAATGATCAATTCATTGACTGTGGGCCAGGATGTGAGACCTGCAATGACTCAAATTTTAATCCTTCGTAAATAGTTTATTGTGTGCTAATCAAGCTAACCACATGTCACTTACCAATCAATCAACGTCTATTGTACATTGTTTAAGCTACCTATATATTCGCCATGTTGAAAATGCTCCACACTGTTGAAAAGACTTGTAAACAAGTCGAAATGCGACGCATCCAGTCATCATTAAAATTATATCTACAGCAAGTGTCGTCTGAAGTATTTTATTTATATATATATATATATATATATATATATATATATATATATATATATATATATATATAGGTTTTGTAAAATACCATCATACCTGGTGGTTCATTAAACAGATAACGGTTTTGTTCTTACTTTGGAGACACTCATCCATACAACGTTGTCTAATGTTGTACTGGTGAGGGGAGGGACATCTGGAGAAGCAATCACCCATGTTGAAAAGTGACGCAGCAAAGAACCTTGTCCAAATTCCGTATCCAGATGTTCTATCTGAAAGTTAATAACTAAACTACATTAAAAAAAACAGTATTAATTTGAAAAACAGCTACACTACACAGGACACATGACTTTTAAATTGCTATTGGATTTGTGTTTATCTCTTATAGCATTGCTTGTTGTTTTATTTTTCAAAATTAGATTAGTACAATATTTCATCTCAACATGCACACAAATGTTAGGAATTGGTCAAAACCGTTCATGTGCCATAGATATATTTTTGAGTCACATGCATTCCTGACAACCACTTGTTAGTTGTTGTCTCTCCTGTCTCACTAACAACACTATTGGAATGAAATGTTGTCTCCATGATAAGTAGGAGTTTAGATCAACAGTGTTTAGGTTCACTAACTTTTAAATATGAATCTCAAATTTGGTTCTTTTTTATATTTCACTTGGACATATGATCAATCTCCATATCAAACTGGCGATTACATGGTAAGATACATGTTATTTCATAACATTTTGGACAGGAAGTTTCATAAATACTTGAAACTATCTATGCTTTATTAATATGCTTACACCTCCATCTCTTTGAATTGTTAAATGTGGTAATGTGGTACCTCAGTAAATAGATATTCCACACATGTGAGTTCACAGACTACCAGGAAGTGTAGCTGGTCTCGAACCTGCTCCAAACTGGCGTGTTTCATGAGGTTCTCCATCACAGGGACGAGAACCGTGTGTACTCGATGGTAGGAAAACATCATTTGTTTCTGTCCATCAAAAAGTGTACTTATCCGAGAGGCATAGTCAACTGTAAAACAAAGAAATATCAGTTCACACAAATCTGTCCATTCATCGATAAACAACTTCAAAGAAACAAAGATTTTTAGAAAATAGCATCGTTTAACTGTACTATTAAATTTAAATCACAATAAATTTAGGAATATATTCATGCCTCAGAACGCCCTTCACTGTTTTAATCGATCATGAAACTTATGTTGTCCTCATTCTGTAACTCACCATTTCTATCGTCATGAATTACGACTACATGTTTGTTGAATACTGACATCAGGTTCACCATATTCATCATGTATACAGGAGAGGAAGCTTCCATGGCAACTAATCAAAATAGTCATAATACAATTAAAACATTTAAGTGCTAAAGAGTAATATCAAAATCCAAATAAGTATTATAGTAAGAAGCAACAGAAAGAGTTGAATTATAACAATTGACATGTTTGATTAAATTGATCTTACCTCTAGTTAAACTAATTATACAATATATGTCTTACATACAGGTAGAGGTAGGTGGACGTACCTGTATTGCCAAATGAAACCATGTCGAAACATATTAAGAAGACAACCGCAATTGTATTCATGGTATCAGGCTTGGTTATTTTTGTTCATATCTGTGAAATAAACATTTGTACCATTCTGTCAACTAAAGTTCATTTTCAAACATTCATTGGTTAACACATGAGTTTGTTGATATGTGTATGTGACAGTATTCGAACTCTATAAACAAAAGGATATAAGAAATAATATCATAAAATAAACCTAAAGTACATGCAGTTACCACTTTAGTGAGATCCTGCGATACAAAAACTGCATCAACATTGTACTTTCTGCCGAAATTCAAATATCTTATTTGTATCACATGCTACGTTAAGACTTTCAAAAGACACCTAGACCCTGTGGTCATTCTCCCATGAATGATTTTGGTAGATAAATAATATATTCTGAAATAAAACATAATATCACTCGTCAATTGGTTACATGTTGCACATAATCAACTCGTTGTTGAAATGTTTGTATCAAAAGGCACTTGGTTGACATGCACTATGCGAAAATCTAACATTTGACCAAACATACGACCTGAAAATATGAACACGGAAGTTCTAGAAGACAGCGAACCTGTTATATCCTCTATTCATCAGTGTATGGTTGCTGACAGAAAAAAGAGCATTTTCGAAAACGTTAAGAGACAACATATCCACTGTCATGGTATTCTAAATGAAAGCAAATAAGAACGTAAACATGAGAGAGAACGATAAATAGCTAAATAACATATTTCGCCCTCTGTAACAATAGCAAAAAAACCCATATAATTAATAAACAGCATTTGTTCTAACCATAGTGATTGCGTTTGATTTCAAACCATGCAAGACAGAAATCGACATTAACAATAAGATTAGCTCATAGATAATCATGTTTGAATTGTAATCAATATAGCAAATTTATTATATATTCACCCGTGCCAGAATAAATAGACTGAAGATGCGTTCATCTATTTTGAGTTTTTAATTTATTAATTAGATATTTGGTGCAAGGGAGTAACTCGTGGTCAATAGATATCTGTTTATCTTTAGCAGCTATCTAGTACAGGTAAGACATAACAGCTCTGTTACAACGAAAAGTGAAACAAATGCCAAAAATGTAGGACGTACGAAAAATGTAACAATGTTCATGTGTCTTAAATGACGTATGAAACCTGTGTGACGTCAAACGATTGTTGCATGACGTCAAACGATTGTTGCATGATGTCATATGACTGTGGTCCCAGCTGTTTAAAGTAAATTAAATTGTTGACTGTATTTCATTGTTTTCCTTTCATTTCTGTATTAGATACATAATGAAACAATTATGGACTGTCGATTCGGTCAATACCTGTTTTTATGGACGGAAAACATGGATGGAAAAACATAAATTATACATATATATATATACCATTTCGTTTATTTAATAACAGTTAACAACAATTGTTTCAAAAGCATGATTTAAAAAAAACTACCAACACAGGACTACATACATGTACATGAGATACGAACAACGAACTATACGAACAACGACAAAAGTGACTTTTGCAAAACTGACATTGAAACAATAACACAATAATTATAGGAAAGGTCAAAGTCAAAATAGTCAAAAACGGCAAAATATGAACCGAATTTTAGAAGATTGGGTGAAGGGGAAACAAGAATCACCAAACATTAAATCACATTTTGATGTTATGAAAAACGAAAGGGTGTTGTAAACCTGAACATAAATATAATGACATTCATCAAATGTACAATATATTTAAAGAAACATAACCAATAGATATGATAAAGACAAATGTATCTCTTTCTCAACCTGCGACTACTCCAAATTTGATACTGGTCAACTTGTCACTGTCTATTTACCTAAACGTGTTACTGCATCGCCTATAACATTAAAACTTTTGTAAAAGTCAAAATGATTATTTCAAAGTTGTTACTGTTTATTGTATGTTTATTGTAACTATGGTACTTGCACAAAATAAATACAGATATAAAAACGAAAATTACCTGAATATATATAAAAGGAATAGCTAGAAGACAGCGAACCTGTTATATCCTCTGCTCATTATTGTATGATTGAAACATCAATTGGAGTGGTGCATTATCATTGATATTCTCGGAGAAATCAAATAATTTTTAAACGAGAGAGAGAAATAAATTGATTTACAACTTTGTTCATCAACTGTAACAATAGTACAATCAAACAGTTAATTAACGTTCTAATTTGCAACAATAGTAGTGGTGGTTGATATCGAACAATTCAGGAGATGTGTCTACGAGGACAAACATCCGACGTTAACGATGTGTATTTTGTAATTAGAGAGATTTTTCAATTCAATGAATATAGCACAGCAGTAAACATCTAGCTACAGCGAGCACTTTAGTTTATCAGCATAGCTGTTATGCTTGACTGATGAGTCATGCTTCACGCATGCGCAGAAGCTGGTATCTATGGAACAGGCATGTGTTTAAAGATGACGCCTAGCATAGCAACTTCATTCACCTCTCTATTGAAACATTAGGTTACAGTGTAAAAACATATATCTTTCAACAAGTAGCTGATTATATATGTTAGTTTAACCTTCAGAGCACTCCTGGAAGTGATTAAATGCAGCAATGTCAGGGTTAAATAGTTCTGATAACATCATGCCTCCCACACTCTCAGTTCTGGGTTTTTAATAAACAAATGTCAACTCTAAGGGTCATCTTTGTCTTAATTTGAGTTTCTAGCCTCCAAATGTTTATGTTAGGTGATGCTCCAACTAATGTCTGTCACCTTGTATAAACAGTTTGCTCGGTCTAACTCGTACTTAAACATTATGGAGACTTGATACCATGTGGTCCCCTCTTCTGAAAATGTATTTCATAGAACACAATCGAAGTTGTGCTCACTATGTCTATTTTGTATTAAACATTTGATATGATTTTCAACTAAACCATGGAAGAACATAATTAATTTCATGTATCTGCAGTGAAACGTTTGTGTAGACTTTGTGCAAGTCGCTGTAAAACTTCAAGTGATAAGAGGATATCAAAGCACTGCGCTAATTACCACGTGGATATATTGAAAGTATATGGAATTGACATTTCAAATGACAATCTTGTGTTCCATCCGGATTGTTTTTGTGATAAATGCTATAGAAGTCTTGTTAACTGTAAGCATCAAGGATTTTTGTCAGATAATTACAACAATACTATCAGTGTAGTTAAAGAACTGAACGAAAGATGGAATGTTCAAACATGCAATGCTGCCTGCTGGGTTTGCATGACATGTGAACAGCAAAAGAAAGGTGGACGTCGACAAAAGTTCAAGGAAACCATTAAAAATTAAATGGATTTATTTTGATGCAAGTTTCCTTCATAGCTGCATTTAAAAAAATTTGCCTAAGTTAAAAATCGAAATTTAGATTCGAACTGGACCTTTAATGGCATGTTCGATTGAGCCCAAATGCTTCGGCATGAAACTACGCAGTCGAAGTTTGATTGCATTAGCTGCATTCCTTCTGGTAGAAGTCGTGTTCACAAAATCCGTGGAATAATAATAAAACACGCCAATCTTAAATATAGTCACAAGTGACGATAAAAGGATTCAGCGTTTAAAAAATTAAATATAATAAATGAAGCCATCCTTCTATTGTTATATATTTTAAGGAAAGTTGCATGTCTCTAGCATGTCTCCAGGATTATTGAGACTTACATTTCAATGTTCAAAACTCAATATTTTTTACTTCTGGATAAAAGCCCAAATTGTGCCATAACTATCAACTTTTATATGATAATGATCTGAACTTGAATTGTTGAGCAAATATCGGGGAACAAATTGCAATAAAGAACTGAGACATAAGTCTATATGTAACAGTTATGTCATTTTCAATATAAAGCCAAAAAACAAACATTTAAAAAATGACCATATTCAAGGGAAGATCATTTTAGAAATTCCACAATTTGGCTCGTTACTTTGTTAAGCAATTATTCAGCTTTAAGATGAGCTATCACACTTGTCTGTACCTGTTGCCATTCGTGAGGAGACGATTTTTAAAGACGCATATCTTGAAAATCGCCAAATTTCAGTACATTTTCAGTTGGTTTCGAATATGTCCAAATTGTTCCGTAACTATCAACTTTTATATGATAATGATTTGCAATGGAATTGTTGAGCAAATATCGGGGAACAAATAGCAATAATTAACTTTGAAATTAGTTTATATGTGGCAGAGTAATGTCCCTTTGAACATAAAGACAAAAAAACAAACATTTAAAAAATGACAATATTCAAGGGGAGATAATTTAAGTTCTGGAACGAAATTTTAAAAAATTGGCTCGTTTCTTTGTTAACCATTTATTCAGCTTTAAAATGAGCTATCACACGTGTCTGTACGTGTTGCTGTTAGTGAGAAGAAGATTTTTAAAGACGCACACCTTCAAAATCACGAAATTTCAGTACATTTTTAGTTTTTGTCAAATTGTGACCAGGAATGACTGTTCGCGAGCGGTTTTATTTATTATTTATAACGACCATAGTATTATCTTACTCTCCTGAAAAAATCATGAAATTCGACAGTAGGTTTTTGAGTTATGTCCCTTTGAAGTTTGCGCTTTTTTCAAAATGCACCAACTTTGAGTCTCTTAAAAATACACACCATGCACTCACCAATGCCTCCGCTGCATACATATATAACTTTCAGCGTCTTAGTGCAAGTATCTTCAGGGAAGAAGACTGTCAAAGGTGCATGGAGTTGAGGAATTTTCAAAAGTGCGAAAAAACAATATGGCGGCTCAACCACGTGACCTACGATTTCGCCATGATTTACTTTTTTGTTAGCATCATCATTGCGGATCCTTTGCAAAAAAAACCTGTAAAACTGTAGCTTCATTTTGAAAAATGTTAAAAATCGAAATTTAGATTCGAAATGGACCTTCATTGGTTTGGTCGATTGAAACCAAAAGCTTCGGCATAAAACTGCACAATAAGGGCTATCATTAGCATTAGCTGCACTCCTTCTTGCCAAAGTGCTGTCCAAAAAAATCCGTGGAAGAATAATAAAACATGCCAATAACAATAAGGATTCAAAACTTTAGTGCTGAATCCTTAATACAAAAATAATCATGATTTCATGTAAAAATCGGGAGAACATATCATAACTCATTTTTCTATTTCATTGTAGATGAGTCTTTGGTTAACAGAAAGAAATACCTTACAAATTAAATGTACAATTAACACGAATAAAAGTTGACAGTTATAATGTACAAACGTATTCATGTGAATACTCTTAACAAAATAAGTATAGTTTCCTTTTTAAAAAAACGCTGTCAGCGTCTTACAGGAGCATTTTTAAAGAATTTGGCCTTGTCATCGAAAACCATGTCCTGAGTGACCGATTAAGTACATAAAACCATACTTTTATAATTATCCAAGTAAAAGAAAATCATAGTTAACAGTTACTAACACATTATTACTACAGAAGTGTGCAATCTACACATATTTAGCTATGAATTTAAGAAAACAGATTGTTATAGAAAAGAACCTGTAATGACTGACTGCTCATATGAACTGTAAATATACTACAGGCCTGTTGATTTTCAGTACTGAGAATACAGATTGACAGTAGAGAACATGGATGGAAAAACATAAATTATACATATATATATACCATTTCGTTTATTTAATAACAGTTAACAACAATTGTTTCAAAAGCATGATTTAAAAAAAACTACCAACACAGGACTACATACATGTACATGAGATACGAACAACGAACTATACGAACAACGACAAAAGTGACTTTTGCAAAACTGACATTGAAACAATAACACAATAATTATAGGAAAGGTCAAAGTCAAAATAGTCAAAAACGGCAAAATATGAACCGAATTTTAGAAGATTGGGTGAAGGGGAAACAAGAATCACCAAACATAAAATCACATTTTGATGTTATGAAAAACGAAAGGGTGTTGTAAACCTGAACATAAATATAATGACATTCATCAAATGTACAATATATTTAAAGAAACATAACCAATAGATATGATAAAGACAAATATATCTCTTTCTCAACCTGCGACTACTCCAAATTTGATACTGGTCAACTTGTCACTGTCTATTTACCTAAACGTGTTACTGCATCGCCTATAACATTAAAACTTTTGTAAAAGTCAAAATGATTATTTCAAAGTTGTTACTGTTTATTGTATGTTTATTGTAACTATGGTACTTGCACAAAATAAATACAGTTATAAAAACGAAAATTACCTGAATATATATAAAAGGAATAGCTAGAAGACAGCGAACCTGTTATATCCTCTGCTCATTATTGTATGATTGAAACATCAATTGGAGTGGTGCATTATCATTGATATTCTCGGAGAAATCAAATAACTTTTAAACGAGAGAGAGAAATAAATTGATTTACAACTTTGTTCATCAACTGTAACACTAGTACAATCAAACAGTTAATTAACGTTCTAATTTGCAACAATAGTAGTGGTGGTTGATATCGAACAATTCAGGAGATGTGTCTACGAGGACAAACATCCGACGTTAACGATGTGTATTTTGTAATTAGAGAGATTTTTCAATTCAATGAATATAGCACAGCAGTAAACATCTAGCTACAGCGAGCACTTTAGTTTATCAGCATAGCTGTTATGCTTGACTGATGAGTCATGCTTCACGCATGCGCAGAAGCTGGTATCTATGGAACAGGCATGTGTTTAAAGATGACGCCTAGCATAGCAACTTCATTCACCTCTCCATTGAAACATTAGGTTACAGTGTAAAAACATATATCTTTCAACAAGTAGCTGATTATATATGTTAGTTTAACCTTCAGAGCACTCCTGGAAGTGATTAAATGCAGCAATGTCAGGGTTAAATAGTTCTGATAACATCATGCCTCCCACACTCTCAGTTCTGGGTTTTTAATAAACAAATGTCAACTCTAAGGGTCATCTTTGTCTTAATTTGAGTTTCTAGCCTCCAAATGTTTATGTTAGGTGATGCTCCAACTAATGTCTGTCACCTTGTATAAACAGTTTGCTCGGTCTAACTCGTACTTAAACATTATGGAGACTTGATACCATGTGGTCCCTTCTTCTGAAAATGTATTTCATAGAACACAATCGAAGTTGTGCTCACTATGTCTATTTTGTATTAAACATTTGATATGATTTTCAACTAAACCATGGAAGAACATAATTAATTTCATGTATCTGCAGTGAAACGTTTGTGTAGACTTTGTGCAAGTCGCTGTAAAACTTCAAGTGATAAGAGGATATCAAAGCACTGCGCTAATTACCACGTGGATATATTGAAAGTATATGGAATTGACATTTCAAATGACAATCTTGTGTTCCATCCGGATTGTTTTTGTGATAAATGCTATAGAAGTCTTGTTAACTGTAAGCATCAAGGATTTTTGTCAGATAATTACAACAATACTATCAGTGTAGTTAAAGAACTGAACGAAAGATGGAATGTTCAAACATGCAATGCTGCCTGCTGGGTTTGCATGACATGTGAACAGCAAAAGAAAGGTGGACGTCGACAAAAGTTCAAGGAAACAATTAAAAATTAAATGGATTTCTTTCGATGCAAGTTTCCTTCATAGCTGCATTTTAAAAAATGTGCCTAGGTTAAAAATCGAAATTTAGATTCGAACTGGACCTTTAATGGCGTGTTCGATTAAGCCCAAATGCTTCGGCATGAAACTACGCAGTCGAAGTTTGATTGCATTAGCTGCATTCCTGATGGTAGAAGTCGTGTTCACAAAATCCGTGGAATAATAATAAAACACGCCAATCTTAAATATAGTCACAAGTGACGATAAAAGGA
The DNA here is from genome assembly GCA_936450465.1 of Gibbula magus. NCBI lineage: Eukaryota > Metazoa > Mollusca > Gastropoda > Trochida > Trochidae > Gibbula > Gibbula magus. The sequence goes on along the minus strand of OW388291.1, from coordinate 23,347,473 downwards.
TTCAGCGTTTAAAAAAATAAATATAATAAATCAAGCCATCCTTCTATTGTTATTGCGCATATTGTAAGGAAAGTTGCATGTCTCTAGCATGTCTCCAGGATTATTGAGACTTACATTTCAATGTTCAAAACTCAATATTTTTTACTTCTGGATAAAAGCCCAAATTGTGCCGTAACTATCAACTTTTATATGATAATGATCTGAACTTGAATTGTTGAGCAAATATCGGGGAACAAATTGCAATAAAGAACTGAGACATAAGTCTATATGTAACAGAGTTATGTCATTTTCAATATAAAGCCAAAAAACAAACATTTAAAAAATGACCATATTCAAGGGAAGATCATTTTAGAAATTCCACAATTTGGCTCGTTACTTTGTTAAGCAATTATTCAGCTTTAAGATGAGCTATCACACTTGTCTGTACCTGTTGCCATTCGTGAGGAGACGATTTTTAAAGACGCATATCTTGAAAATCGCCAAATTTCAGTACATTTTCAGTTGGTTTCCAATATGTCCAAATTGTTCTGTAATTATCAACTTTTATATGATAATGATTTGCAATGGAATTGTTGAGTAAATATCGGGGAACAAATAGCAATAATTAACTCTGAAATTAGTTTATATGTGGCAGAGTTATGTCCCTTTGAACATAAAGACAAAAAAACAAACATTTAAAAAATGACAATATTCAAGGGGAGATAATTTAAGTTCTGGAACGAAATTTTAAAAAATTGGCTCGTTTCTTTGTTAACCATTTATTCAGCTTTAAAATGAGCTATCACACGTGTCTGTACGTGTTGCTGTTAGTGAGAAGAAGATTTTTAAAGACGCACACCTTCAAAATCACGAAATTTCAGTACATTTTTAGTTTCTGTCAAATTGTGACCAGGAATGACTGTTCGCGAGCGGTTTTATTTATTATTTATAACGACCATAGTATTATCTTACTCTCCTGAAAAAATCATGAAATTTGACAGTAGGTTTTTGAGTTATGTCCCTTTGAAGTTTGCGCTTTTTTCAAAATGCACCAACTTTGAGTCTCTTAAAAATACACACCATGCACTCACCAATGCCTCCGCTGCATACATATATAAGTTTCAGCGTCTTAGTGCAAGTATCTCCAGGGAAGTAGACTGTCAAAGGTGCATGGGGTTGGGGAATTTTCAAAAGTGCGAAAAAACAATATGGCGGCTCAACCACGTGACCTACGATTTCGCCATGATTTACTTTTTTGTTAGCATCATCATTGCGGATCCTTTGCAAAAAAAAACCTGTAAAACTGTAGCTTCATTTTGAAAAAATCGAAATTAAGATTCGAAATGGACCTTCATTGGCTTGGTCGATTGAACCCAAAAGCTTCGGCATAAAACTGCGCAATAAGGGCTATCATCCTGCAGAGTTTCGTTGCATTAGCTGCACTCCTTCTTGCCAAAGTGCTGTCCACAAAAATCCGTGGAAGAATAATAAAACATGCCAATAACAATAAGGATTCAAAACTTTAGTGCTGAATCCTTAATAAAAAAAATAATCATGATAATAACAATACGTCTTCGAGACATACGTCTTGAAGACCTAATGATCAGGATAATAACAGTAGGTCTTCCAGACTTCGTCTGAAGACCTAATAATAATAATAATGAATATTTATATAGCGCCTTATCTCATAAAATAAGCTCATCGCGCTTAACAAATGAGTGATAAGTAGATGGAGTAGATATACAGACATTGATAATACATAGTATACAAAGAAGAAGTGTACCAAGAAAGAAACAGACATCGGCAGAATATTGAACATAAAGAGGTGTAATGGATTAATCAGGATTTAGTTGAATGTTCGTTGAAAAGAAATGTTTTTAATGATGTCTTGAAGGAAGCTTTAGTTAGCGTTTGTCTAAGATGTGGAGGTAGTCGGTTCCATGAGGGGTGCTTGATATTTAAAAGAGCGCTCGCCGTAGGATTTTGTTTTAACTTAGGAGTTGAGAGGAGACGTTGGTCTGAGAAACGGAGATTTCTGTGCGGGGAATAGAGCTGAATCATGTCTGAGATATATTCTGGTGCAGTGTCGTTGAAATAAAATTTTAAACCGTTGCAATTTTGTACTCTATTCTTGTTGATATGGGCAACAAGTGAAGACTGCAGAGTTTAGGGGAGATGTGTTCACGTTTAGATGATCTGAAGATGAGGCCGGCAGCACTGTTCTTGACCATTTGGAGTTACTGAATGAGACTTTCTGGTAGACCGGAGAGGATGGAATTGCAGTAATCAAATCTAGATAGAATAAAAGAAGAAACAAGAGTGATAGTGGCATCGGTTGAAAGATAGTGTCTGAAGGTGTCTGAAGGAGCTGATTGTCCTTAGTTTACTGTAACAGGATTGACAGACAATAGAGATATGTTGTCTAAAGGAAAGGGTTTGATCAAACTTAACACCAAGATTTTTATGTTTTTACTCTCTATTCCAAAGTGTTTTTCAACCTGAAAGACATTGCAAATAACTTCGTGAGACAACAAAATAATTTTCACTTATAGAAAATGTTGATGGTGTATGTAACGTTTACATGTAAGATATAAGTATTGTGTCTGGCGTATCTAAATAGACAATGACAATAAACACAACTGGCTCTATATACTTTGTAGGAAGTGAAGAAAATTCTGATTGTGCAAGTGGATGTTTGAGTAGGGGAGACCTGGCCAAAGTGCTCCACCGGGGCAAAGTGACCCAACGGTTTATTTTTAGAATGAACAGCCGATGACACTATCAGTTTCTATCTACCCATCACAGATGACGTAAAGCAACGTACAAGTTGATGATCTCATGACCAGTCAGAGGCAAATCGAGGGCGGAACATTTGATATTAAACGTTTTCATGTAAAAATCGGGAGAACATATCATAACTCATTTTTCTATTTCATTGTAGATGAGTCTTTGGTTAACAGAAAGAAATACCATACAAATTAAGTGTACAATTAACACGAATAAAAGTTGACAGTTATAATGTACAAACGTATTCATGTGAATACTCTTAACAAAATAAGTATAGTTTCCTTTTTAAAAAAACGCTGTCAGCGTCTTACAGGAGCATTTTTAAAGAAATTGGCCTTGTCATCGAAAACCATGTCCTGAGTGACCTCCTTCCAGGTCTTCCTGATAGTATCTGGAAAACAAATATGTTCAATACTTTATACATTTATCAGGTAAAATCTCAAATATTTTACTTATATTTGATTATGGAATAGTCTAAGTATTTAACTTTCGTATATTCTTTATATATTAGTGGTTTCGTTCACTTACCTTCCGGCTCTGTGAAGTAGACCTCTCTGCCAAATCTTTGAACACTTTAATTCTGGTAGAGGAGAGGGGAACGGTTTTGGGCCGATGAATGGCATCCGGCTTGTCCTTGACTGTAAAAAACATAAATATGTAATGATACATTTTCTTAATTCAAATGAAAACAGACAATCAGAGTACCAAGTGGGGAATGTTGGGAAATTTATTGTACAATAAAACTTTATTTTCTAACCGATCTTTCATCACAAGTTCATTGTTGTTAAACGCTTCAACTCATTTATGATAAGTAATAAATTATTAATTATAAAAAGCAATCTCTTTGGATCATAACAAAATAAAACTCTAGTTATTATATTATGATGTTACCCTTGTAATTATGCCAAAAGATGGTTATTTCATGCTGACTGATCGCTGGGAACAGCCCGTCACCATAGTAGCTCTGTGATGTCATAAAAGCCCAAAGCCCTCTTATTCATCACATTCCCTTTTCTATCACTCAAAGAGAATGTCAAACTGCGGTCAAGGTCTTCAACAAGTATGGATCTCTCAACATTGAGTCTGATGACGTCCTTATGGATGCATCTGACACGGCATCCCTTAACAACTCGCCCAAAAAGGGGGACAGGGTTCGGTCCCTGGATCGTCGGCTTTCTCCAGTAAAACCTCCATCATGAGGCTTTTAATATTTTATTTTATCCTAGCATCCATGGCGATTCTCCAGTGGAATTGTCGAGGCTTAAAGGTAAATTTTAATGAATTGGGCTTGTTGGCCCAACAATACAATCCCCAAGATTTTTGCCTTCAAGAAACTCATCTTAAAGAATCTGATAAATTTGCAATGAGACCATTCACTTTTTATAATTATTTCTCCCCTTCTGCTGATAGGGCAAAGGGGGTTGCATCAATTTTAATACGTGATGGAATTATCCACAGAATAATTCCATTAAAAACACAATTACAAAGTGTAGCTGTCAGCTTATCATTATTTAAAACTTTAACTCTTTGTTCTTTATATATTCCACCATCTCAAGATCTTGTTACCCAATTACCTAAATCTTTTATTATCACGGGTGACTTCAACGGTCACAATCCCTGGGGTAGTAATACTCTAGACTCTAGGGGTAACCTCGAAAGTTTCCTTACCCAAAATGATTTATGTCTATTCAATGATGGTTCAAACACATATCTACATCCTGCTACAGGATCATATACAGCTATAGATTTTTCAGTAACTGATGCATCCCTTTGAATGACTTCTCATGGTCAGTCCATGAGGATACATGTGGGAGCGACCACTTCCCAATTGTATTCGAACCCTCATCAGCTATTCCCGAGGAGCACAATCCTCGTTGGAAATTTTCCAAGGCTGATTGCGGTACATTTTCTGCCCTATGCCGTGATCGTATTATACTTGATGAAATAGTTAATGCAACTGATCCTGTTGAGGCCTTTCTAAAGGTCTCATTGATATAGCAACTGAAACTATCCCTAATGAAACCTGCGGTACTGTCATTAAGGCACTGTACTGTCATTTAGGCACGTAAAAAAGCTGAACACAAGCTCAGTGAACGACCTACAAGAATTAACTAAGATAACTGTCCCAAGGATTGAGCTAAAGCATGACGCACAGTCAACCAACAAAAACGCGAATCTTGGAGAGGTTATGTCTCTAAGATCAATTCCAGAACACCTATCAGCAAAGTCTGGAATATGATTAGTAGAATTAAAGGCAAATGTTCCAAATCTACAATAAAACATCCTAAGGTCAATGATGACCTTCTCACATCAAAATCTGACATTGCCAATAAGTTGGCTGAAACAATCTAAAAAAATTCTTCATCTGCAAATTATGTCCCTGCTTTCCAAAAGTACCAAAAGGTAAAGGAAAAACTACCACTTAATTTCAAATCTGACAATGGAGAAGATTATAATGAAAACTTCTTCTTGTCAGAGTTCAAAACTGCACTTTCTAAAGCTCATGATACAGCAACCGGCCCTGATGAAATCCATTATCAGCATCTTAAACATTTACCGAAACCTTGCCTTGAGGTTCTACTTCAGGTATTTAATCATATATGGGAAACAGGTGATTTTTCCATATTGTTGGCACAATGCTACTATTGTGCCTATCCCAAAACCTGGGAAGGATCATACAGACCCTTCCAACTACCGTCCTAAAGCCTTAACAAGTTGTGTATGTAAAACTATGGAACGGATGATCAATGATCGTCTAGTTTGGTACTTGGAAACTAATAAATTACTGCCTGATATTCAATGTGTTTTTTGCAAACAGCTCAGTACCACTGATCATCTTGTTCGTTTAGAATCATTTATTCGTCGTGAATTTATTAACAAACAACATACTGTGTCTATTTTTTTCGACTTAGAAAAAGCATGGCATCCTAAAAGATTTATTTGAATTCGGCTTGCAAGGTCGTATGCCTCATTTTATATCTAATTTTTTACATGACCGCCAATTTAAAGTGCGCGTGGATTCCACCCTTTCTGATTTCTTTGATCAAGAAATTGGTGTCCCACAAGGTAGCATTTTATCTGTCACATTATTTACAGCAACAGCAACTGTGACTCCTTCAACAACATATGCTTCAAGGCTGCATGATGGCAGCAGCATCTTTACTGCAGAAGCTAAGGCCATCCTTAAGGCCGTCCATCACATTAAAAACTCAACTGCCAATAATTACATTATTTTTTCTTATTCACTTTCTTGCCTACAAGCAATTAAAAACTGTAAGAGTGATCACCCAATTATCAGGGATATTTTATTACTTCATAATTCTTGTCTCCAATGCGACATCGTCTTCTGCTGGCTTCCTAGTCATATGGGTATTAGAGGCAATAGCAAAGCCTCAACCTCAAACATATTTCTCCTACTAAAGTTCCTTTTACAGATTCTAAACCTGTTATCAAGTCTTACATTAAACAACGTTGGAAGTCCCAATGGGACCAACAACAACATAACAAACTTCACACTATTCAACCTCATTTATGTTACAAATCTCTATCCTCTTTTACCCGGCAGGAAGCTTGTGTCCTACGACGATGTCGTATTGGACACTCTCATCTTACACTCATATCTTTTAAAGGGGGAAGATCCCTCGGTATGTATACCCTGTGTCCTCTCACAATCAAACACATTCTATGTGAATGTTGGGACACTGCACATATCAGGGAAACTTTTTATCCTTCTATATTTCAATCAGTCATGTTTTTACTCATTTCGGTGAGCATCGTGTTTTAGATTTTCTAAAGGCTATACATTTTATTGACAAATTGTAAATTTTAACTTTTCAATAACAACTTTTATTCAACTTGTAATAATATGCTGATGTTTTTGCGGCCTTCGTGCCGTGTTCTGTTTTTCAATTGCAATTTTCTTTTTTAAATTAGGCAAATAAATTAAATATCTCGCTGCTAATGGCTGCAATACTGCGGAAACGGCGTTAAATAATAACTAACTCACTCACTCAGTGTGTGTATCAATTGATATACACAATAATATCATTCATTGGACATGATAAATAATATTCAATTAATTAATGTTCTATTTGTAAACAATCACCTAAAATTGATAGGGATGACATTGTGTAAATGATAACTAATTGAATGAAAATGTACATAGATATTTGGTTTTAAACATATAAAGTAATGCCAGATTGAACTACATGTATATGACTAACTGCAGAGCTGTAGCTATATAACCTCTTCCCCGAATATCATCGTGTTTAAAAAAAAAGGGACGTCAGGGTGTCAAAGACCTTATTTTGGCGAAGCAACTGCAGGTAGTATATGACTATTTTAATCATTTAGCAAGAACAATCTCTTCTTTTCTTCGATATTTTTTATACACAATTTAAATTATGTGACTGTGTGACATAAGCAAATTCATTTGAATTGAATCTAAATTAGAACTAGGATTGCCAAGGCAATACTTAGGTCTTCAAGACTTCTGCTTGACCTTGAACTCCATGTTGCACTCTCGGTTATGCATCAGTTTCTCCGCATTAAAACGAGTAATAACACATGTCTCTATCTTCAATGTTTTTTAACAAAAATTCTCCAAAAACAATGACCCTCTGAAAATGGAGAAATCGTTTCAATGAATCCCTACATGACCTCTCTCACGATTAAGACAAAATGGTTAATATTTTCATACTAACTTGCAACATACAAAATATTGTGCTTTAATTTCCACTTAGGTAGATGCAATCATCATTCAGATTGTATACATAATTAATGTGTTATCTCTTTCTGAATATTCAAGAAAATATTCTAAATTGCTTACATTTTGACCCCTTGAGAACGTTTGCGATGTTCGGAGCTTCAATATCAACTTTTTGATGAAAGGGTTCAACAGAAAAGTTGTTGTTTTTGAATTTGTGCAGCCGGAGCTGTAAATAAAATATAGATATCCAAATAAGTTAAGCAGTTGTGAGCCTTTAAACTTTGCTGAAAATGGCAATTTTCGAAAAATGACAATATTCGATGTCTAATCACACGTGACCTATGACAGACACATGATTGTAATGTATTTTCTTCAATACATGACATCTCTTATTCAAATAAAAAAAATGGTGGTTTACGATCAACAATTCTACAAAAAAAATAGCCCTCGAAAAGTCTCAAAATCACAAGATTTAACTTTTTGGCGAATATGTCCAAATTGTGCCGAAACTATCAACTTTTATATCATAATGATATGTTATGAAATTGTTAAATTAGCTATGAGAAAGAGATGGCAATCAGTAACTTCGAAATAAATTGTTTTGTAACAGAGTTATGTCCCTTTGAAAATATAGTAGAAAAACACACTTTTTAAAAAATGACCATCTTCAAGGATTAAGCTAAGAATACCAACCTGAATAAATCGTAATAAGATTAAGGAAAAAAATTTAATTCTAGGTTATCGAAGGATGACCTTCAGTGACAAATTGGCCGTCATTTTGGATTATGTTTGCTACTATCAACAATGGGATTACCAATAAATTGTTAGTCATGGTATTTCTAGTCTAAACAAGCAAGATTGACAATCTAATTTGATGATATAAACACGTAGAAACGCACAAAAAGAAACATCACCTTAGATCACAAAATTGGCTGCCATTTTGGTTTTTTTCTTCTTCTATTTATCATTTGTACCATCGTCAACATTGGATTAATCAATACAGTATCAATTCTTGTATTCCTGGGTTTCTAACCTAGCATTAATAACACTAAAATAGCATGAATGGATCATTTAGATATGCAGAAACATGTAAAACAGATACGTTTTAACAGTGGATTTTGCGGCCATCTGGGATCGAAATTGACTTGGCCCTCAGACCAAATTTAATCACAATACCACAAGCTATCTTTGTGCCAAGTTTGGTACTTTTCACCCAAAGTGCACAATCATTTCACCATTCTGCCTGACTAGCACTTTGTGATTGAGGTGTAGGAACCGCAACTCTGCACTACACATACGATTTTCGAACCGGATTGGAGTTCAAATCCCTTCAACAAGGGAATATTGTTATCCAACCGGTATGTAATACCGTTGGATAGAGTCGTCACCCCGTCCGTCTGTCCGTCCGTCCGCAATCAATTCGTTTCCGGAGCAGAACTGGAAAACCGTTCATTATATCTTTCTGAAACTTTCAATGTGTATTACCCACCAACTGAAGTGTTGCGTTTTGATATTTTCAGATTTCTTCTGAAAAATTAAAAACATTTTGTTTCCATAGAAACATGAGAGGGATGTTGGTTGTTGTTGATTTTGACTGCTTCTGGAGCAGAAGTCTAAAACCCTTAACATACCTGAAACTCAGCATCTGTAATACCCACTAACTGAAGTACGGTAGTAGATACACAAGTATCTGTCAAAGATGTGTTTTACAAATTTTGTGGGATATGTCATCTTCTGATGACTCTTGTTATATTATATAAATAATAAATCATTACTTTTACATATTTTTAAAAGAATAACTTAATACTTTGAGCATGCTTTTTACGTAATGTCAATGTTTCTTCAAAGTTTAAACTATATGTAATATACAATATTTTTCAAATCTACAAAATATATTGGAAAAGCATTAAAAACAACATACCTTTTAAGGTTTTACTCAATTAATAATAAATAGAAAGATCACTCTATACACACACATTGAAGGAAACTTTAGACGTCTATTAGACGTTGAACTAACATCTAGCATTAAACGTCGAAATGGCCACGTTGTTATACGTCTAAAAGACATTATTATACGTCTAAACCAGATATAGACCTCATCTAGACGTCTAATAAACTCCAGGAAACTCAAGCAAGTGTTTAAGAGTTACCATAATACCACGTTTTGTAGGGTAAGACTTGCCACTAACATACACCGTATACTTTCTGATGTCAATGTATACAACATTGTTCCATGTCTCGCAAAGACATCGTCAGCAAGATCAAGATGACAATGATGCTCTTGAAGAGTAGCCAAGGTTTCATCTAGGGAATTCTTGTCTGAAGTATTCATTCTTGCAATGTTAGTTGACAACTGTTGAAATGACTTAAAAAGATAGGTCCTTTTATAATGGATAACATAACCTAGTTTTCTACAAAGGTGACCTAAAGGTCACCTGAACCCCTTATTAAAGGTCACTTAAAGGTCATGTCAAAGGCTACTTGAAAAAACAAACTGGCGGAAAATAATCTATACCCCTCTATATACTCCTTATGTATATATTTTAATATTAAAAAGTTTTAAAATTACACAATTCATTGACACGAAAGGCTGGATAGTCCGATATAACTTTCTCATTAACTTCCTAAAGGGACCACACAAGCCTCATACACCTTATTGTTGGCATATTATTTGATTTTGATCATATATACACTGTCATTTATGTACATGCTCCTTACATCTAATTGACACTAACTTTGGTAACTCTCTATAGCATCACCATTGTTGTTTGTATATTGATTGTAAACAGGGGATTAATAGAACTTAAATTGAGAATATTAGCGGACATAAAATCCACATAAAAAGATCAAATCGTGCATAAACAAAACGTTCTAATTGTGCTTGTAGCAATATAATCCATTTTTCAGTTTTGGAAGCATCCATCAACGTCTAAAATGCCCCTCAAAGAAGCACAGATCAATACACCTGAACAAATGCCATCAAACATGGCAGTATTCTTGATACAATATTACTAATGACAGCCAAGTGATAATCAAACATAATAATCTGACTGGACTATAGTGTTAATCTGACGATGAAATGGTCTGCTATCAGTTTATACCATGCTGTGATGCCAATATGACCAGTTCAGTTGCACTGACAATGTTCTTAATGGTTCACATAGTGACTGGAGGCAATATAAAAGGTGTGTTTATTTCCATTTTTTAAATTTTGCATTAATTTTGAGTGTTAAGCAAACATCATATTACATTATATAGAATTAAGTTTGCAGTAGTTTTGAGCTAAATGAAAATATTAAATAACATTATATAACATGTGTTTGGGTTTAAAGGCGCTGTAACACGTTTTTATTACTGAAGTAAGTGTTCTCACAAAAAGGTAAATATGTGTTACCAATGGCTAAATATATCTGCTGAATCAATAAAAAAAATATAGTTTTAAACGAATGTTCATTGTTCGGTTAAGCCATGCGAATCCATTTCCCTTTGAGCCGCCATTTTAAGATGTTCGCATTAAAATGACCGCTCGAAGGTAAGTCAAGTGATCTGACTGTTGTAGCAATACCTAAACAAAGTAGAGTTTTGAATAGTTTGCCATGATAGAATGGTCAATTATCTTGCTGTCTGAACTCTCAAAGTCGCAAGAGACAGACTATCGCTGTTTACGTCACATCATTTTCTTCCAATATGGTCATGTAATGAGATATTTAACCCTCTAACATAACAATTTATTGTATAAACTTTTTAAAAATCTGAGAAAACCAAATATGCAAAAAGCGTGCATAAAGATCATGTTTGATACAACATTTGATATGAAGTTTTAAGTTTGCAATAACTTAAACCATATTCCGAACTTTATTTTTATTTTATGGATTTCTCGCATATATATTTCTTTGTTTCACCATCTATGTATATATGTAAATCTTTTAACCACTCCTGGATATAATTTCAAATGCTACCGACCCCGACACCCAACATAAAGATGAATAATGGTATCAATTTCCCTTTCACAAAAGATGAATTTAGTGATATGTTAAATTTTCTTTTTGTATCGAAGATCTTTCCGTTCAGAGAACAATTGTATGTAGAATATAACATTAAAACCGTGTAGATTTTGAAATTGTCACATACGAAGGGTACTTCATGTACTAAGGAGAGATTGTACCAATAAATCGAGATCGTTGACGGTAACATTTAAGCCAGTCATAACATTGAAATGATTGTGTACTTTGGGTAAAAAGTACCAAACTTTGCACAAAGATAACTTATGATCTAGTGATTAAATTTGGTGTGAGAGCCAAGTCGATCCAAGGCCGCCGAATTTCAAAATGACCACCACAGTAAAAAATACCTTTAACATGTTTCTACATATTGAAATGATCCACATGTGCATTGTATTGTCATTCATGCTAACTAGCAACAGAATTGACACTTTTTCGATAATTCCATTGTTGGAAACAGCAAAAACAAAGAGTCATCAGAAGATGACATATCCCACAGGTTCCACAAAATTAGTAAAACACATCTTTGAAAGATATTTGTGTATCTACTACCGTACTTCCGTTAGTGGGTATTACAGATGCTGAGTTTCAGGTATGTTAAGGGTTTTAGACTTCTGTTCCAGAAGCAGTCAAAATCAACAACAACCAACATCCCTCTCATGTTTCTATGGAAAGAGAAAAAAATAAATTTTTCAGAAAAAATCGGAAAATATCAAAAGGCAGCACTTCAGTTAGTGGGTAATACACATGCAAAGTTTCAGGAAGATATGATGAACGGTTTTGGAGCTGTGCTCCGGGAACGAACCTGTCTCTGAACAAAGTCCAAATTCAACAAGTTTCTATGGAAACGAAAAAAAAAATAAATTAAAAAAAATGAAATATCAAAAGGCACCACTGCAGTAAATGTGTAATACATATGTGAAGTTTCAGAAAGATATGATAAAAGGTTTTCAAGTTCTGCTCCGGAAACGAAATGATTACGGACGGACAGACCGGTGGGATAAAAATCTAAAACGCCGAAAATCAATGATGTTCACCAATTTTTCACCCAAAGTGATTCATCTTTTTTCTTCATCTTTTATTTGTGTGTGCATAAACACCATGGCTTGCAATAATCCCGTTGTTGACCATAACAAACATAATCCAAAATGGCGGTTAATTTGTTTCTGAAGGGTATAATACTGATAATCTAAAAATCAAGATGGCCACCAAATTAAAAAAATGCCACCACTATCAACATTTATCTTTTTTGGCATCTTTGTGCATATTTAAATGATTCAATAACACACTTTTGTTGTTATTCTTGCTTGTTCCATATTTTGCAAGGAATTGATTGAATTTTACAATAGATCTTCTTTATACTGTTACTATTCATTAAGTGCAGTGAAACATCCCTTCAACATAAGAACACAATAAATTAAAATGTATTCATTAAATTCACTGAAAAAATCAAAAAAATATCTACCTCACTGAAAACAATAGAACTTGTTTCAATCCACGATATCCTGTCCTGCCTCTTATTTAGAAAATTTATAACTAGTTCTATCAGACATAACATAATGGAAAGTTCACATGCTGTAAACAGTGGTTGTAACAAAAGACAATGCATACACTGTATATAAATGTAAACAAACCATGAATTGACTGTACTGCCTTTAAGACTGTAAGCTGTCTTTTTAGATGTATTTCTGTTATGCAATTGCTACTAGTATTTCCTCTTGGTCAATTATTAATATGGAACAATGAAGCATTCAGTATCTCATTTTGTGAAAGTTATCGTAGATCTAGACGTCTTTATGCCAGAGCATGTTAATTATTGCCAAGACGGAAATATCAGTCGAATAGGACCATTCCTCTCCCAACGGGCATTCACTCTTTCTTTGAGTTCAACGATATCTCGGATAGTCTACTAGTATTGTTAAAGTATTATGCCAAGTTCTGTGTGCATTCCAGGCAACATGCCTAGAACAGTGTCACTGGTAGCATGACTCTCACTCCAAGTTTTCCATCATATCACTTCTGTTCAAACCTCTACTCACTGCCAGTAAAAATACAAGATACATGCTCTGTATATACATGTTTATGGTACCTTTAGAGAAAACAATAAAGTTGAAAAAAAACCTTCCATGTTGTTCTTTCATGTGTTTGGTCTGATAAAAGTAGGAATCGTGAGAGACATCATCTTCTATGATCTAAATATCTTAGTAAAAGTATTTGCTGATATGGATCTGTGATTGTTTCCAAAAGCAGTAGCAAATACTCGTCAGAGAGCAATGAGGCTGGATTGACTGAACAAAAGAACAATGTCTGTGTCCACAGTGAGCAGCATGATGTTATGGTATCATTGAGCAATGACATTGATTGCATGAAGCCGAAGTCTGCTATCAAATTCGTAATGAGTGCATGGAGTTTGGTAACTGATGTTCCTTCTGGGAGATATCACTACCAGCAATATCAACTTACCTCTGTAGAGATAAATTATGATTCCCATTCTACCCTTGCAATAACTACTTATTGCGTTTGTCAAAAAGGCAAAACTGTGTTATCTTCTGTTTGCATGCACATGAGCCCCAGTGCAAGCTTTCTAAAACGTATTTACTTATAAAGCAAGATCCATTGATGTCATCAGAGGAGAGCAGCTTACCAGGGGCAGTGCTGGTTGTACAGCAGTACAATATGCTTTGGGAACTTGTATGCGCGACCAAAACAGAGCCATCAAAGTATCCAAGACTTGTTGAAATGTGGCTGTAGTAATTCAAACAGATGATGTCATTGTGGATGCCTTTTTCAAACAAAACTAGCAAGTACTGTCTCGGAAATTGATGACTAAAGCTGAATGAAATATTTAGTATTATCTATAGAATTGAAGTGAACACTTAAAGTGATTGTGGCATTTTAGCACTGTCCAATTCATCTTGTGTGATTTCAATTATTGTGTAGTACTGCATCCAAAATATATTATAAAATTACTGAAGTGAACGATGTATTAAATCGACCCGTTCAAACAAAATTTAGTTGCAGACCATCAACTTATAATATTAAACTAAATTAATAGGAACAGGATTAAAGAAAACAGTTCTTCATTATCAGAAAATATCCTTCAGCGACAAATTGCCTGCCATTTTGAATTATGTTTCCTGTTTGTCAATGATGGGGTTACTAATAAATTTAAACAATCCAGATGCAAAATCGAATTGGATGATATATATATGTAGCAACATAAATCACTTTAGGTGACAAACTTGTTGGACATTTTGGATAATTAGCTTTTTCGATTATTTTTGCTAATGGATTTATCGTAACAATGGTCAATCCTTTTATTTGTGTTTTAGCTAGCATGAATTACAATAAAACTGTGTAAGTGGATCATTTATATATATATATATATATATATATATATGTATAAAAATGCAACAACAGGTCAGGTTTTACAGAGCAGGTCAACTTGGATAAAAAAAATAACTTAGCTCTCAGACCAAATTTAATTACCTGAACATGACCTATCTTTGTGCAATGTTTGGTACTTTTCACACAAGGTGCACACTTGATTTGATTTTCTGCATCATTCTGCCTGACTATGATGCAACAATACTCTTTTGTTACAAACTCAAGTACATTTAAATTAATATTTTTATATGATACAATGTATCACGTGCATGATGACAGTGCTAGTATCTCTCTTAAACGTCACCCTTACTGCAATAAGTACTTCACTGGACTAGAACCTGTTCTCCATCAAGTTTATACTTATTCGACCATTCCAGAAGAACCTGTTTCAACAAATCTTCACCACCAGCTTTCCATTGTGTTCCAAATCTACCGACATCACAGGAGTGTGACCATTATTCACGATGAAGCAAATGGTATGTGATTATAAAGAACGAAAATGAAATATACAATGTATTCACTGCAACCGGGGACTGTAAACACGTGAACATGGCTTTAGCTGATTGCATATTGTCCATATTTGTTGTATTTCATCTACTAGTAATGATACATTCTATGTTTTGAAACAGTAGTTTATTAATAACTATGAAATCATAAAAACTATAACTAATTGAATTCCTCAAACGCCATTGTCGATATATTGGGAGTTTGAATATTTAATAACACATGGTGGTTATTTGTGACACAGTGTTGAAGATTCAAAGGCAATAATTTCTTTTGGATTTTGCTAGCTATTATAGCGAAATTTAACACATGTACAATCAATATAAGTGGTACATGATTAACATGTGTTCCATTCAGTATCAATAAATCGGAGATTCACATCTCACTGATAAGTTAATCGCATTCTGTTTATGCCATTTGCATCGCCACGTGTATACTACGTGTAGATGTACTGATTGGTTGTTTTTGTCAAATATTTACATGGATTCTAAATGTTTTACCCTGTGTTCTTTTCCTTATCGTGTGACATTGCCACAGACGAGTTTGCCTCAGAGATTAGTTGCTCAACGGACATACGGAAACAAATGATATTTTCCTACCATCAAGTACACACGGTTCTCGTTCCTCTGATGGAGAACCTCATGAAACACGCCAGTTTGGAGCAGATGCGTGACCAGCTACAGTTCCTGGTAGTCTGTGAACTTAACTCTATGGAACACCTATTCAATGAGGTAAGCTAGTTTGAATGATACACGAAACAAAAAGTGTTTGTAGAATTTCATTCAAACTTTAGTTGATCTTCCACTTAAATAAGGTAGTATAAACTTTATGTAGCAAAAAAATGAGGAGTTCACTTTTAATATTTCATTAAACATATCTTAAAAATATAAGAAATCTTACATATAATCTGTTAAGAAAACATTTGCAGCTTACATATTTGGAAGTTAGGTAAGGAGAAGCATACATTGAAGGAATACAAATTCTGTCTATTGTTAAACTCAACCAGGTCTTGAAGTGTGTGAAGTTATTGTGATTACTACTCATCTGTTATAGTGATGATGCATAAAAACAATTTTCTCCATTTAGAATAGTTCCATTGCGTATGCTCTGAATAAATGCTTATGTAATGGTTGATATCACGGTGGACATCCATGAGATCAAATATTAACATAACTGGTTTATGGTTCTGTATATGTTTCTTCAGATTATGAAGCTGGACAATACGTTTGGACAAGGGTTTCTGTTTAGACATTTTTCAACATGGATGGTTGTCTCGCCTGATGACCTTCACCCTCTGAACATCAGCTTGGACAATATTGCTTGGATACATTACAGTGGGCAACATCCACCTATTGGAGAGTCACGCAGGCTTAAAGACGTTGGTATCAATTTCAGTTTAAAAATATTAAATTCTTATTTTAAAAAAATGGTTGGAAAGAGTTGAAAAAGTAATGATAAATGATAAAAATAAAGATAAAACAATACTGAACATGTATTTCTAAAGTGAAGGGTGTTCATAGTGTCTTGATATTTTAAACTATAAGCCTTTAACTCATTAACGCCGAGAGATAATTAATAGCTCAAAGCCTGGCCCGCCAGATCCACTAGCACCTGGCTGCAGGGAGACCAATTAGACTTTGTCACCTCTGATTTAGCAAGAGCGAGTTGCATGTCATAAACATGACCGATTGTTTGGTGTGTCTTGCATTACGATCAAAAGTAGACAAGAAATGGGTGGTACGGAATTAATATTGTCAGATCTTACAGATGAACAATTATGCTATATACAGTGCTGTGATAAGGTGCCAAACTTAAAGTCCTGTAAGAAATCTATTTGATCAATGTGTAAAAGTGAACGTCTTTATTTACCTGAATTTATATTTATGCTTGGCCTGTATCATTTGTAACTGTTTGTCACTTGGTATAGTTACATGTTTTTAAAATTGGGATAATTTGTATGTATTAGATGAGACAAACATACTTTTATTATAACAGTGTGAAAGTTTTCATTTTACAATAAGGGAATTTAGGGAATAAGTATTATTAAACACTAAAATAATGCCAGCAAGTTTATGAATGTGATTAAAGCGTGTTTTATTTATATCTATCGCCGACAGTGAACACAAAAGATTACGTTATATAAACATATTTAATAATCCTATTTCTCACCGACATGTGATTATTTACAAATGTTGTGTAAACTTGTGATTATTGAGAAGCCTATCACAGAGAGGTACACGTGATCTGCGATGGTCGCCAGCATGAAAGGGAAATACTGAAATATGTCCAATAATATGCTTGTTTTACATCGGTCACGCACCTGTCACCTGTCATTCAATTAGGGTTGGTCTCCGTCTGACTTTTAATCCCTAGACTGTTATTTCAAGGTCAAATATGTTATTTCTATACTCTAATTGAATGTGTTATTCGCGTAAGTGTCAATCCCGTAACGTAACAGCATCTTGCATTTATTGCCAATGAATTAACAGAAATCACTTATTACACCGGATGTATTGTTTATATGAGATACCCTAGCTGACACTTCATCTACCGAACTCAAAATACAATTGAAATATATTATATGGTTTACGGGTAATGATTAAGTTATTCCGTTAAGCTCACTTTCATTCATTCCATGTACGTTTTGTCTATGTAATAGATACATGCAGTGAGGGATTTCAAAACATACATGTAACAAATACATTTAGAGATCTACAGTGCATCTATGACTGCAATAAATTTAAACGTGAAAAGAATGGGTTTTCTGCAATAAAACAATGAGAACGCATATATGCGTCACTCGTTTAATCAGGGATGCTTTCAGTCAACGCATATGTGCTGCTTTCGCTGAATAAGAGCTGATTTAGTAGACGCATGTATGCGTCACTCGCTATGAGGAGCTAATTAATTTGTCGCATATGTGCGGCTCTCGGCCTTAATGAGTTAATCTATACAGGTTTCAACCTGTGAATAAATACACATTTTCAACAATAAATCTCTTAATTTACATACAATACATATAATATATTTCCAGATGTACACTTTGTTATGGACGCCAAGAGGGAGGGAATGGTCCAGATATACTTTCAGTGAAATAGAATCTCTTTCATATAATACCTGCTTTCCTAACACAGAAAGAGGACTGAATGGTAGAGAACTTATAATGGCTACCCTGGAGGTTAGTTTTAAGTGTGTCGTATTTTCTAATGTTTGTGTTCAAAAGATGAGAATTTTTTTCTTAAACAACCCTTTCAAAAGAATCACATAATGCAAATACTTATCTTATCTGTGAACAACGTGACTGTTGATAATATATATATCATTTTAATGATGACAGGAAGCGTCGCATTTCGACTTGTTTACAAGTCTTTTCAACAATGTGGAGCATTTTCAACATGGCGAATATATAGGTAGCTTAAACAATGCACAATAGACGTTGATTGATTGGTAAGTGACAAGTGGTTAGCTTGATTAGCACACACTAAACTATTTACGAGGGATTAAAATTTGAGTCATTGCAGGTCTCACATCCTGGCCCACAATCAATGAATTGATCATTTGTTTCAATTGCATAATTGACATTAAAATGATATCTACAGCAAGTGTCGTCTGAAGTATTTTATATATATATGTATATGTGTATATACATATATATATATATATATATATATACATACAATTATTACCTTTTTGACCATATAGCAAAATTGTTACCTTTTTGGCTCTTTTCTTATTTGTTACAAAGTTAATATTTTTGTTTAGAGAAAATAAAGTTTAACTCTAAACTAATGATAAAAAGTGACTAAAACCATTTTATCTTAATTTTCTAATGTTTTATTCAAGTTATATATATTTGGAGCCAAAAAGGTGGAGCCAAAATTGTTAGGCAAAAATGTTCAAGCAAAATTTACAATTTTGGCTCATAGCAAAATTGTTACCTTTTTGGCTCTTTTCTTATTTCTTACAAAGTTAATATTTTTGTTTAGAGAAAATAAAGTTTAACTCTAAACTAGTGATAAAAAGTGACTAAAACCATTTTATCTTAATTTTTTAATGTTTTATTCAAGTTATATATATCGTGAGCCAAAAAGGTGGAGCCAAAATTGTTAGGCAAAAATGTTCAAGCAAAATTTACAATTACAATAAAATGCTTGAGTCCCTATTTATTATTAGTTTAGAGTTAAATATTATTTTCACTTAATGAAAATATTAACTTTGTAACAAATAAGAAATGAGCCAAAAAGGTAAAAAAATTGCTATATGGTCATATAGTTAATAATTGTATTTATATATATTGTTACCTTTTTGGTACATTGATTTTTTGCATATATATTGCATTTTTTGCACCAATTAAATTTTAACGACTTACCTGTTCTAAACATTTTTTTAAATTTTGTGATATATATTTATACATTTATATATGTTTATTTACTTTAATTACATATATAACATTTGCATGAACATCTTGTTAAAACCTAATTATGATAAAGGGAGATTCTTTCGTCGTTTCATCTGGAAAATATATACATTTTTTATATGAAGAGCAGTGAAATACTGGGATTTATCAGTGAAATAAACTGTCTATATTTTCAATGCGAATGGTAAACAATATCATTTGATGTCATAAAACAATGGTCTCACGCGGCGAATTGGCTTATGACGTCACAGTGTTATTGTGGTGATGGGTTGTTCCTAGCGGCCACTTGGCGTGAAAACGACCCTTTTCGGACGTAATTACGTGGATTATATCATATAATAAATAGAATATCCATCAATCTTGACAAATACCATTTTTAATCTCATCTCGTGAGGTTGGAAAGTTATATATAATATATATAAAATATAACGTTTCTGCCTCACTCAATGAGATAAACATGGAATTAGTCAAGAAAAGACAGATATGCTCTATGTACAGAATACAAACTTGGACAAGACTAAAGACAAATTAACAATCACCCATTAATGTGCCTTTTGTTAAAATTCTTTTGAGCAATTTCAATGGAAATGTTTTTTGTTTTTTTTAAAAAAATGAGATTTAGAAAGAAGCACATTTTCCAAACTATACATGTTTGATCACTTCACTAATTTTGATATAGGCTGTTGATGCTATTGCAAATCTTATTGGAAATTTAGTTTTTGTGGTATCCATGGCAAAATTGCTCAGAATGAATGTCATGAAAGTCATTTTGTCCACAGCATATCTCACATAGATAAAAGCTAGCTTAACAATTCATTACCAATGTGATAATCACCTACACATGTTTGTTTTATTTGACCTAATTACCTTGGACCAAAATAGTTAGGATATTATGTATATTTTGAAATGATAAATAATGATATGTTTGTTTGCGGACCCATTTATCTTCACATTTATCTGTACATAAATAACTATTACAATATCCCTAACTAATATTGTTCAGTATATATGTATATATATAAAAATGTTATTCTCATGGTAAGAAAACGTTTCAAGAAATCGAACCAACCTGCAGAGGTTGCAGATTCTTTGAAGGGATCCTCCTTGGGGTACATATAGCATAAAAATCCTTATTTTTAACTTGATGACAGATTGTAACTTAATTTTTAAAAATAACAGTAAAAATAAGTTCAAAAAACACAAAATAAGTGTTTTCCGAACGTGTGACCACCCTGTGTAGAGCCCCATCCCAGTGCAAACCAAGGGACGTAACTCTATTCTCACCACTTATCAATCCGACCAAGTCAGACAGAATAAGGGGAGGTGGGTGGCCGTACCCCAAGGAGGATCCCTTCAAAGAATCTGCAACCTCTGCAGGTTGGTTCGATTCTTTTTCAGAAGGGATCCTCCTTGGGGTACATATAGCATAAGGCAGACTCCCAAAGATAGACTTAGGATGTGGAATTCTGTCTGTACACTAAATACCCCTAAAAAGTGCTCTACTCAATCCAAGAAAGGTGTCACACTTACCAGATCACGTGACCTCCCACGCCGAGGGCTGAGGACGGGTGATCCCTTGGGGACTAACCAAACGGCTAACCAGCCTGATTACCGTTACTGAGGCCAAATACCCCCCCCCCCCCCCCCCCTTTTCCAAAGAGACTATGGGGAACAATAGGAGGAAGTACTTCCCACGAGGCAGTGTCCCAGGGACACCTACTGCCGGGGATAAAATGCCCAAAACAGTGCCATAACTGGTTAAAAAAATGAACAATTTTTAGTTAGTTTTTTAGTCCTGAAAAAGAACTGAACTGAACCAAACTGAACAATAACTTGCAAACAACAAGTAACTCGAAAGCTCAATCAGCTAGAGAGTTTCAACTCTGCCCACCGGAGAGAACCGACTGACCAAACCGAGCACGCTCCCTAGAGTGCCTGTCTAGTTGGTAGTGTCGAATGAACGTGCTCGGCCGGCTCCAAATAGCGGCGGAGCAGATCTCTTCGATGGGCAGGGCCGCTGCGAACGCCTTAGACGTCGCTACCGCCCTAACCGAGTGAGCTTTCAGCTGACCTGGGGGCTCTAACCCCTTATGTACATAGCCCATCACAATAGCAGACACGATCCATCTAGAGATCGACTGCTTCGATGCCGGCAGACCTGGCTTACTACCCCCGTAACAGCAGAACAGCTGCTGGTCTTTACGGATACTACGGGTACGTTTTATATAGGTCTTTAACACCCTGCGCACATCCAAAATGTGGGCATGGTTTCCAGTGGACCCCGAAGAGGCCGGCTGCATAAGAGTCGGCAGTTCGATAGGAGCCGTCACATGGAATGAGTGGTCAACCTTGGGACGATAGCTGTCGGGCAGTCTGATACTGACTCTGTCTCTATGAAAGACAGTCAGTTCGGGATCCGCTGACATTGCATGAATATCGCCTACCCGCCTGCCCGACGCCAGAGCCACCAAAAAGGCGGTTTTCCACGTCAAAAGTTGAAGCGATAGTGCATTCAAATCTTTGAACCCCGGACCTGAGAGCCAATCCAAAACAAATGAAAGGTCCCAAGTGGGGCTGATACGCCGGACAACCGGACGTATCCTGTCCACACCTGCTAGGAAGCGCTGTACCAATGGATGCGATCCCAAAAGAGCACCGTCCACTGGTACGTGGAAAGCAGAAATAGCCGTAGAGTATCCCCTGACGGTCGATGCGGCTAAACCAGCATCTAACCTGGACTGGAGGAACTCCAAAACAGCGACTAGATCTGTAGAAAAGGGATCGAGTAGCCCTCTATCGCCACACCAGCGCGCATAACAGGCCCATCGATCTTCATACTGAAGGTTTGTCGAATCCCTCCTCGAAGCCAGTATTGTGTCTGCAACTCGTGCAGGAATACCGCTCTCCTGGAGGCGATTCCGGACAGTGGCCAAGCCACCCACTGAATCCTGGGATTCGGGTGTGGTGCCCCTTCCTGAAATAGTATGTCTCGTCTCGAGGGTAACAGTACAGGAGGCTGTACGAGAAACCTGAGAACGGACGGGAACCAACTCTGAGCCGTCCAAAGTGGTGCCACTAGCACTAGGAGGCGAGCTGGTTGATTGGTCAACTGAGAAAGAACCCTGGGGATCAGAGGAACTGGAGGGAACGCCCACAGCACTCTGCCCGACCAGTCGATCGCGAAGGGGTCTCTGGCTAGAGCCCTTGGATCTGGTATTCTTGAG
The DNA here is from genome assembly GCA_936450465.1 of Gibbula magus. Classification (NCBI taxonomy): domain Eukaryota; kingdom Metazoa; phylum Mollusca; class Gastropoda; order Trochida; family Trochidae; genus Gibbula; species Gibbula magus. Next base: position 23,324,466 of record OW388291.1, on the reverse strand, counting down.
CAGAACACAGGTATCTGATTCGTCATCCCTGACGCAAACAGATCCACCTGGAACGACCCGAACAACAGGGAGATAGTTCCGAATATCCCCCGGTCGAGCATCCACTCGTGAGGTGTTAGGATGCGCCGAGACAAGGCGTCCGCACGGACGTTGTCCACTCCCGGGAGATAAACAGGAACCACCTGAATGCTGAACTGGTCGCACCACAGTAGGAACTGCCACGACTCCTGAAGGAGAGATGGAGACACTGTGCCGCCCTGTTTCAGAATGTACGACAGGGCTGTCTGGTTGTCCATTTCTAGACGAACCACAAGCCCCTCGATCCGCTCCTTGAAGCACTCGAACACACGTCGAGCTGCTCTGAGCTCTAGCACGTTGATGTGCAATTTCGACTCCTCCTGAGACCAAAGGCCCGAGGCTGTCAGGTCTTCCAGGACACCCCCCCAGCCTGATAGGGAGGCGTCTGTCTGGATGGTGACCGAAGGCGTTGGAAGCTCTAGCGGTAGACCCTTGAGAAGGTTGCTCTCGGAAACCCACCACCGAAGGTGCTCTAGCACCCAAACCGGTGTGGTTAGAACCTTCTCGAAGCTGTCCGAGTGTGACCACATTCGTGCCAGCGCTTGCTGAACCGGTCTCATACTCAAGCGAGCTCTCCAAACCACGTCCACTGTCGACGCCATGTGCCCCAGCAACTGAAGCCAAGTCCTGGCCGTGTGGGTGGGCGACTGAAGGAACAAGTGGACTGCCCCGATCACTCTGGACACCCTGTCCGGGGCCAGGGATACAGAACCGGAGGCCGTATCGAACCTTGCGCCCAGAAACACCAGGTCCTGCCTGGGGGCGATGTCTGACTTCTTCAGGTTGATGATCCAACCCAGCTTGAGCAAGATGTCTAACACCTGCTGGGTGGCCTCCTGATTCAGTTCTCGAGACAAGGCTCTTATCAGCCAATCGTCCAGGTACGGATGACAACACATGCCCCGTGACCTGGCGGCCTGTGCCGGTACCAACATCAGTTTGGTAAACACCCTCGGCGCAGTTGAAATGCCGAAGGGAAGTACCCGGAACTGGTAACACGTCCCGTCGAAAGAGAACCGAAGAAACTCCTTGAACTCGGGGTGCATTGGAACATGCAGATAAGCATCCTTGAGGTCTATTGACGACAGCCAATCTCCCCTCTCTACTGACGCTATCACTGTCCTCAGGGTTTCCATCTTGCCCCTGCGGTTCTGCCCTTTCTTTCCCTTCCCCTTGAATTTCTTCTTGTTGCCCATAGGGCCATTCCAAGAAGGTTGGCTCGAACCCCCCGGCGTGGGGTAGAGACCATCAAGGGGGGAGAGCCGCACTCGCTTCTCTTGCGGAGCTGGGTCCTCGAGGAGCACCTTAGAGTCCTCGAAGGCAACCTTTTGCTCGGCGGCTTCCTTAACTACAGCCTGCGATCCAGGGAAGAGGGTGGACCCCAACCTGTAAGGCAAGTTCTGTAGTGTGAGGCGTGTGGACTGCGAGTACTTGGACGTCGACAGCCACAGCCGGCGCATCCCCATGACTGCGCCCATTATCTGGCTCGCGGCACTCCGAATTGAGTCCCGGGCCAAATAGCTAGATACCTCTGACAGCTGCTTCTGGAATGTAGTCACCTTAGTGCCTACTTCCTGCATCTCCGCCTGGTCCTTAGCCTGCATAGCAGCAAGGTAGGCCCCGTGCACCGCCACCCTTAGTTGTTGGGCTCCGTTCCTGTACGTGTCCTCATGGGCACGGAACTCGGCCTTAAACATAGCAGCGTGCGACGGAAATGGAGGCAGTCGCCGGCCCTGTTTGCCTAGAGAAGGCTGCGCCTGAGCGCCAGACAGGGTGACAGAGGTCAGGACGCACTCGTCGATAACCGGTAGGTCGAAGAGACCGTCCTCTCCTAACTGGTACCTCTTATTAAGTTCAGGCAGATCAGCCTTTGTACGGGCACCAGACAGGAGAGGGTTGATCGCCTCAACCAACAAGCTATCAAGAACGCGGAGCCTGGTCGCCGGAGGCTTGCTGGGAGCAAAAGCCTCCCCCGGTAGACGGAAATCTTCGGAGACCTGCTCCGGTACGGGAACAAGCGTCTGAGGGATAGCGATCGCTATACGATCACGCGTCTCCTTCAGAAGCTCGGCGAGCGAGACAGCACGGCCGGATTCCTCATCCTCCTCTGAATACTCGGAGCCATCCTCCGACAGGTCCCCGGTACCGGAGCCACTCAGTAGCGACCCAGTATCCGAAGCCCTATCTCGGACAGTCCGTTTGAGAGGGATGCGAAACCCAGCTCTGCCCGCCGGCGCTCGTTCCTGAACCAGAGCCGGTCCCCGAAGCAGCGACGGGCCCGACGCCGGAGCGCCGGAGCCCTTACCTTTGGGGGTACCGGTGCCCCCCGACGTGCTCGGTACCTCGGCACCTTGCACCGTCGGAGGGACTTTTTTAGCTTGAGTACGAGGCAGAGCCGGAGCAGTCTCTCGGGTGCCTACGTCGGATCCCGCTACCTTGCCGGGGCCTGCGCCCGGTTCAGTAGGGGACCCGAGGTCTTTACCGACATTTTTAGTGCCAGCCGACCCTGGAGCATCGAGATCCGGCAGGGCGACGACGGTCAACTCCTTACGGAGCTGTGCCATCATCGTCCCCACCATCCCCGTCATTTGCCCCTGGATGATTGCGGAGATAGCCGCAGCATCCAAGTTAGGATTAGGGTTAATAGCAACATTGGTAGTGTGTGTTTGAGGTAAAAGAACTGGGGGGCTTGATACATCCCCTGCAGCAGGCGACCCCACCTCCATGTCCACCTCATCCGATGAGGAAGAGGGGGCAGGAGGGGAGCTAACCTTTTGCTTGCCTTTACCCTTCTTACCCTTCCTCTTTTCCTTAGAGGGGGGGACCGAACCCTTAAGTTCTTGGCCCGCCTTCTGGAGGTTGTCCATCCCCCTCTCCTTCTTGGCCCGGGGGGTGAAGCTGAGGCACAACTGACAGGCTTGTTCGTCATGTTCGTCCTCGACGAGACACACCAGACACCGGTCGTGCTTGTCGGCCGGGGGCAAACGGGCCTTGCACCCCACACATTCGGTGAATGACTGCAAAGTCAAACACAGAATGTACAGGGGTGTGCATGAGTGTAAGTGCAATGTTTATGTTTGATAAAAGTGCATCATACAAACAACACGCAGAGGCGATACTATAATAACTAAGCACTAGGCAAGTAATAAATAGTAAGCCACTGAAAGAAATAAAGCATGAAATACCTAGTATATCTTGCCGACTGAAAACGATAACCCCGAGAATGAATAAATTCAAAAAGGGAGAAATCCTCGTCAGTAAAGTGCTGCCCTACAATGCGAAGCACGATAAAGAACCTCCAAAACAACCAGATCTCAATACAAAATAGCAAAGTACTAACACATTGCATTTTGTTTGAGCATCCGCCATTTTGAGCGTTTTCCATCCGCCATTACTCGGTGAAGTCGAAGCACGTGCGAATTGAAAAACGAAGTTACAACGCGAAAAACCACTATAAAAGTAACCTAACATTCGCCTCTACGAATAAGAAGGGGTTACCACACATACAGAAGCTTTCACTTTGTCCATTTTCTCAGAATAGAAGAAAAACTCAAGTTAACCGTCGACTGCAAAACACGTCTTGCCAGCTCGATAACAGATTGATAAGAGGTGAGAATAGAGTTACGTCCCTTGGTTTGCACTGGGATGGGGCTCTACACAGGGTGGTCACACGTTCGGAAAACACTTATTTTGTGTTTTTTGAACTTATTTTTACTGTTATTTTTAAAAATTAAGTTACAATCTGTCATCAAGTTAAAAATAAGGATTTTTATGCTATATGTACCCCAAGGAGGATCCCTTCTGAAAAAGAATATTTAGTTTTTCCTTGCATATCTTTCAAGCAATAGAAGCTAGCTTCACCAAATGTCTCTTTTGTTGGTCAGTCAAACAACCCAAAAAACAAGACGACAGCTGGGGTTGACCAAGTGGAATAAGTTAAACAATGATTATGAAGCTTCACTCTTCAATAAATCCTGATATGAGCTATTCAAATCATCAGTACACATTTTGAACTTCACAAGAATATTGTTTTACTTCACAAGCTGCATGAACCTCACCCTTACATTTTTAAATGTGTTCTGGAAGCGTTGCATTTAAAAAAAAGCTAAAAAGACATGTTAAAGCTAGAGGGTACATATAAAAAAAATCATTTTGCTCGGGAAACACAATTTAAAAAGTTGAAAAGCAGTTCTTAAGCCGTAGTCCGGAATTTTTTAAAAACATTGTTTCCATGAAAACAACAAAAATTATAGTTCTAAAGTATTTTATGATGAATGCTCAACATACAATACTTCATTGTGCTGGGCCTTGCACTTTTTGAGTTTTGGTCTGGAAACACAATTTTAAGTTATTGCTCGTTTAAATGGCTAAAGACAATACACCAAAGAAGTTGAAAATCTCAAAAGGCAAGTTTCATTGAGCTTGGATATATGCTTTTTGATTTCTGGTCCAGAAAGAAACCCAGAGAATGAACAGTCATTTCTTTACAATAACTTATACAACAAATCATTTACAACAATGCTGCATTAAAGTTTACAGTAACATAGCATTCATGTAAGATTGCTGTATTTAGTACTAGGTATGTCACTAATCACAAAAAATAATTTGAAATACTCATGTTTTCAGTAAAACCTCCGAAAGCATTGATGTTAACCTTTTACAGTCATGCACTGTAATTTTGTGTATAAAACACTATTAAAAACAAAAGATATTAGTGAGTGAAACATTTTTAATTACCATGAAATGTCAAATTTGATACATTACAATACAGATGTAATAATCATTATCATTTACAAGAGCTCATGCCTTCATCCTTTGTGGTTTATCTTCTTGTATGTTCTTGCCGACATTAGCTCCTAAAACAAAAAAAAACAATTATTATGGGTATTTAAAAATATATCTTTCACTTATGTTTGAATATGAAAATGAGAACTTTCAGTTAAACTTTTACTTAAATTACAGTTAATTACAATACCAGTAATTGAAAAAGGTGAACAATGGACTCTGTAGCTCAATCAGGCTAGATAAAATAGTTCAGATAAAGTATCTTTGTTTCAAGACCAAATATAATGTAAGTGCAAGGTAACTCTCCCAACAATATTTCAGCTCTTAGGTGTGCAGCATTTCAAGATGAAAAGTCCACTGAATACTCCTTGAGAAAATTCACTATTCAAATCATTGTTACAAAAGAATTAGCTTGACCTTATAGCCGCCATAGCATATTTTTTGCATATTTGTTTTCTCAAATTTGCTATTTATTATTAAAGTTTACACAAAATATTATTATGTTAGAGGGTAAAACAGTTATCGGTATTGAAAGAAAATGGTGCGATGTTTAAAGCGACGATGGTGTGGAACTCTTCAGTGTGGAACTCTTTAGTGAAGTATATATGTCAAATTAGTTGTGTACCTATCCTTGCCTAAAGGTGATTTAAATGGATAAGTTCTTCCTTTTGACTTATTACACTTTAACTTAGACTAAATAAACCATTTGGGATCTACAGATTAGTATTATAGGAGCTAAAATGATTGATTACTAGGCATTAATATTTCCAGTATATATATATTACCTGTTTGGCTCAAATGCCGCTGAGTATATATCAAATCAGTTATGTACCTATCTTTGCCTATTTCAAATGGATAAGTTCTTCCTTTTGAATAACAAGGCAAAAGTGAGCACAGCTCACATACCCCAGCCTGAAGTTTGTCCGCCTTCATACAGTATCAATAAATTAGAAAACATACTCTAGTCAATCATGTCAATGAATAACAATGATTGTTTTTAATAAAAGAAATAATTTTTAAATTAACAGAATTGTGGTGTTTAAATCAATAAAAGGCACAACAATACCACATAGGTAATGTCCACATTTGAAGTGTCTAAGTTAAATAGTTTTTTACTTATGCTCTAGAAAAGACACAAAGTTAAAACACAAGACCATTTTTGGTAAACATTTAAAAAATATTTGGTCCTTAGAATTGAGACCCCTAAAGGACACGACAGGACCATATAGGTTACTTCCACACAAAATTTGAAGGTTCCAAGTCATATAGTTTTTGAGATATGCTCCAGAAACATGACAAAGTCCGAAAATCGGACCGTTTTACTACTTTTAGGTCAAAATTTAATTTTTTTTATTTGGACCTGGAGTTGAGACCCCTACAAGGCACAACAGCTCCATATTGGTTTCTTCCATACCGGATTTGAAGGTTACAAGTCATAAAGTTTTAGAGATATCCCCCGGAAATGATTTCAGATGGACGGACGAACGGACACGCGGAATGCTATATACCCCGACTACATAGTAGTGGGGGTATAATTACACACAGACTAAATACTCCATTTGGGATCTATTGATAAGTATTATTGGAGTAAAACTCCCCCATTACAAGACAGTCACATTTCCAATATATATACCTTTTTGGCTCCCATGCCCCAGCCTACTTCTATGTCAAATGAGCCATGCACCTATTTCAGGTGTATTTCTTCTTCATTTTGCATAATACACGTTTTTCCTAGCCTAAATAAACCAATTGGGATCCAGAGATAAATATTATAGGTTATTCCCCATAATACTAGAAAGTCATATTTCCAGCATATATTACCTTTTTGGTTCACATTATCCTAAGTATATGTCAGATTAGTCGTGTACCATCCTTGCCTATTTCAAATGGATAAGTTCTTCCTTTTGAATACTAACACTTTCTCCCAGACTAAATAAACAATTTGTGATCACAGATAAGTAGTAAATCCCTCATTAATAGACATTGACATTTTAAATATAAATATAATACCTTTTTGACTCCAATGCCCCTCATTATATGTCAAATGAGTCAACTACCTATTTTTGCCTATTTTAGATGTAAACCTTCTTTCTTTTGTTGAATACAATGTTTTCCTAACCTAAATAAACCAATTGGGATCTACTGATAAGTACCATTGGAGTAAAACTCCCCCATTACTAGACTCTCACATTTCCAATATATATAATACCTTTTTGGCTCCATATATATAATACCTTTTTGGCTCCAATGCCCCTCATTATATGTCAAATGAGTCATGTACCTATTTTTGCCTATTTTAGATGTAAAACTTCTTTCCTTTGTTGAATACAATGTTTTCCTAGCCTAAATAAACCAATTGGGATCTATTGATAAGTATTATTGGAGTAAAACTCCCCCATTACTAGACTCTCACATTTCCAATATATATAATACCTTTTTGGCTCCCATTCACCTCATTATATGTCAAATGAGTCATGTACCTATTTTTGCCTATATTTAATAGATGTGAAACTTCTTTCTTTTGTTGAATACAATGTTTTCCTAGCCTAAATAAACCAATTAGGATCTATTGATAAGTATTTGGAGTAAAACTACCCCATTACTAGACACTCACATTTCCAATATATATACCTTTTTTGCTCCCATGCCCCGGCCTACTTCTATGTCAAATGAGCCATGTACCTATTTCAGGTGTATTTCTTCTTTATTTTGCATAATACACGTTTTTTCTAGCCTAAATAAACCAATTGGGATCCAGAGATAAATATTATAGGTTATTCCCCATTACTAGAAATTCATATTTCCAGCATATATATATTACCTTTTTGGTTCACATAATCCTAAGTATATGTCAGATTAGTTGTGTACCTATCCTTGCCTATTTCAAATGGATAAGTTCTTCCTTTTGAATACTAACACTTTCTCCCAAGCTAAATAAACAATTTGTGATCTCAGATAAGAAGTAAATCCCTCATTACTTATAGACATTGACAGTTTAAATATACCGTATTCTCGCGGGTATTAGACCAGGGGGCCCGGCAAACAAACATCTTTAAAACATGGGGGTGGGCTAGTATTCGAGAGAGACCCCAACTCATGAGACCGAATCCAAGATGGCGGCTCGTAACTAACACAAATAGGCAAGGCATGTTACCGGCATAAAGAATATTGTACTTTGATGTTTTAAGTCTTTTAAACATAAACATGATATTATTAATATTCATTCATGTTATTTTTTTTATATATGTAATTATATTATGCACTTAAACATCATTTTTGTTTTTCAGAATTCTATGATCGGCGACTGCAAAAACAATGAAATCATTGCCATTAAATTTGTTATTTATGCATTTTGTATGCCATGTGTTTGGTTTAAAATGGTGTACAATGAATAAAAATGATAACATTCTTGAGTTGCGTTGTTGATAGTTGTGTACGTAGCTGACAAAATAATTAAAAAAAAAATAAATGTTGGGAATAAAATTTAGCTACTCACGTCATCAAACATCGATGTAAGTTACACGTCCCGATTTGATATTCATCATTACATAGCTTAATTATGATGTTGTCAATAATGTTTATGTACGTTATTTAGTCATAAATTCCAGAACAAATATCGTAATTTGCTAATGAACTATTTACAATTCAGTGTTGGAAGCGTCAATGCATGCCGACTGAAATGGCTTTTTTTTCAAAGGAAGTACAATATGATTGGGTGTTATATTAGTATCGACCAATCAGAGCAGACTATCGTCATTACGGAATTCCCTTCCCGCAAGCGTGGTGTCACTCTCTCACACACACGATCTGTCACTAGTCTACATCATGTTGTTTAGGATATTGTTTTGATGTTTTACTTCATAACATAACATAAACACGATATTTATTTATGTAATTATGTTTATAAAATCGTAACTTTATTCATTTAACGCACAAATACATCGTGTTTGTTTTTCAGGTGAGTAGCTACGATCAGCGAAGCCATGATACTCTAGTTACTTTTTCTGTGAAATTTGTTATTGCCTTTGAGTTAAAAAATTGTGCACCATGAATTAAAATGATAACAATAAGCTGTGTTATTGTGTTGTTGACAAAAAAATCAACAAAATGTTTTCACTTTGAAGGTCGATTATTCAAGAACGAGTGCAGAATATAACGAAAAAGATGGCAGATTATTGCGTCGGAACGAATGGCTAATTACTTATGCGAACTCTCATTGGTGGATAAAAGGGTGTGTCATCGATTCGAAATCTCATTGGCTGATATATTTGGCGACTCATAGACATATGATGCTTACTTCCTGGTTCGAATCGAAGTATTTAGACACTTCAAAATGATACGAAAAGAGGACAAACACAGAAAATATTACAAATATTTTATTTCACAACTATCTTCAAATCGTTTCCTTCAAGTGATTGTTTGAAAGACAAAAAAGTTTGTGACGTTGTTCGCTCCAAGTATGGCGGTCATGACTAAACACGTGAGATACATTTTTGTCAGAGATAAATTACAGATGCCATTTTCTACTTGAATGTTATAATAACTTGACTGCAAATAATATTATAGATATATGTAATGTATCCAATTATTAAAATATATACGATAATTAAACTGTCAAAATAAGAATATGAACACATAACACAAGACAATAACATGACAAATCAAACTTTATTGTATGTCCGAGAAATGAAATCTGTGCATGAATAGAGACGTCGTTGGACCATGGAACATCTGGCAAAATGGGGGGTGGGCTATAACTGGGGAATAAGCCCAACCAGGACAACCCTCTGAAAAGTGGGGGTGGTCTTAGGCTCAAATATGGTCTTATACCAGCGAGAATACGGTATATATATATATAATACCTTTTTGGCTCCAATGCCCCTCATTATATGTCAAATGAGTCATGTACCTATTTTTGCCTATTTTAGATGTAAAACTTCTTCCTTTTGTTGAATACAATGTTTTCCTAGCCTGAATAAACCAATTGGGATCTATTGATAAGTATTATTGGAGTAAAATTACCTCATTACTAGACACTCACATTTCCAATATATATATACCTTTTTGGCTTCCATGCCCCTACTTCTATGTCAAATGAGCCATGTACCTATTTCAGGTGTATTTCTTCTTCATTTTCCTAGCCTAAACAAGCAGACAGAGTCGGCCATATCCCCAGCCATATAGAAAGTTTGAATATATTTATGCATTTTGAATATATAATGCATTTACTTTCTTGAAAATTGTTATAACTCGTAACTCATAGGTGATCAAATTTCTATATAGCAAAAGGCACATCTAGACTACTTGGTGGATACCTGTACAAAGTTTCAGCAAAATATATTGAATAGTTTTGAAGTTTGAGGCCGGAATATAGTTTTCCCTCTTCTTGGTTCTAAGTCCAAACTGTTTGCATTCGTATAAAAAAATATATTCTCAAATTTCTTTATAGCAAAAGGCACATCTAGACTACTTGGTTGATACCTGTACAAAGTTTCAGCAAAATATATTGAATAGTTTTGAAGTATGAGGCCGGAATGGAAAAGCTTGGACGCACAGACAGACGGACAGACGGAGTTCATTTCTATATCCCCCCGCCAACTTCATTGTGGCGGGGGATAATAAACCAATTGGAATCTAGAGATAAATATCATAGGTGCAAAATTCCCCATTACTAGAAATTCATATTTCCAGCATATATATTACCTTTTTGGCTCAAATAATCCTAAGTATATGTTAGATTAGTCGTGTACCTATCCTTGCCTCTTTCAAATGGATAAGTTCTTCCTTTTGAATACTAACACTTTAACTTAGACTAAATAAACCAATTGGGATCTAGAGATTAGTATTATAGGAGCTAAAATGATTCATTACTAGACATTCATATTTCCAGTATATATATATATATTACCTTGTTGGCTCACATGCCCCTGAATATATATCAAATGAGTAAACTACCAATTTGTGCCTATCTAAGATTTTCTGTTCTCCGTTTTGCCAAAATACCCTTTCTCATAACCTAAAGAAACAAGTATGAACAAGCAGACAGAGTCTACTTTATCCCCTGCCAAGTGGAAAAAGTTTAAGATATATTGAACAATGATTTTGAGCTTCATGCTATAATAAATCCGTAATCACTAATTCGTCATAAATTCATGCTACAGAAGAAAGTGTACTTCCCAAATTGCAGTACTCTATGTTTAACAATATACAACTTCTGTTCTGGAAGCGAATTGTGAAAATCATTTAGAGTTCGACATGTTTTTCCATGGATATGCCTAAAAATAAAATTTCAAAGAATTTGAAAACCCCAAAAAACACATACACATGATGACTGCTCCACACAGCAAGTTTCACTGAGCTAGGCCTTAAAACATTTTAGTTCTGGCTTGAAAACAAAATGTCAAGTTATGTTTCCTTGGAAACGGCTAAAAATAAAATCCCAAAGAAGTTGAAAACCTAAAATGGCACATCAAAACATAATGTCTGTTCCACATACCAAGTTTTATTGAGCTAGTATTTACAGTTTTTGAGTTCTAGTCCAGAAATGAAATGTTACAGTATGTTTCCATGGAAACAGCTAAAATTAAATTTCCAAAGAGGTAAAAACCATAAAACTCCTATCTACACATGTTTCCCATATCAAGTTTCATTGAGCTATGCAGTACGGTTATTCAGTTCTGGTCTGGAAACGAAACCCGGATGCACAGACGGACGGACGTAGGTCATTTCAATATCCCCGACAACTTTGTTGTGACAGGAGATAATGACAAGAATCTGGACTACCCTTGTCTTGCCATAAGCCCATTTGGCCTTATAGGCCTGATGAGCTAAAACAAGTAGATGCCTACTCCCAAACCTGTTATGTTACTTACCTCTAAAATCTAAAACCTGACAGCTTCCTCAGTGTCATGGAAGGAAGGCCAAGACTTGATAGTGCGCAGGATTGGTGAGGTCGTGCCCTGTTGCAAGAACAATGGTTGGCTCTAGAAAATTTTTAAAAAAAAATATCTACAGCTAATAACTTGATTAGCAATAGTAACAAGGATCTGTATTCCAAACTTTTGAAATGTCCTACAATATTGGCATTATTTTTATCATAGGTATTTATTATAGGTAATCTTCATGCAACTTAACCAGTATTCCAATTCAATGATATCGTTTATTTCTCAATACCATCAACAGCTGTAAAACTTTGCAACATGCTCTACTGTCATTATTTCTATCCATTCCAATAAGACTGTAACCAGATTCTCGCAATTCTCTATCACTTCCAAATGAAAACTGTTCAATTTCCAGTCAGCTCCTAACTCACATAAGATTATGGTTCAAATGTATCTCAAGCTTGGTAGAGTTAGCATGAATAGTTTCGATTTATAATCTGAATAAAATGACATCCTCATAGAGTCTAAATATTGGAAGTCATACATTAGTCACAGCTAGAGATCATAGTTTATAATGTATCTTTCAAATTGGGTGGCGCTAGCATTTATAGATTGGGAGATATGCTTAGGACACAAGTTGACATGACCTTGTAATGTCCATGGTCACCATAACTTCTACACAATTTCTGCATGGATCTTGAAGAGAAGGTGACTCTTCCAATTCAAATGGTGTAGATATTATTACATATCGTGAACCATGTTATCCATATTCTGCACATAACATTTCAGCTCTCTAGAGCTTGTGGAACTGAAGAAGATGAAATTAGGTTTTTAAGATTGTGAACGCTGTGACCCTATTTGGGGTCACAGGGTCACAAACTCTTCAATTCAGAATCCCCATTAGCCAAGGAGTCTGTATACAACTTTTCAGTTCTCTAGACCTTTTGGAACTGGAAAAAAAGATGATATTAGGTTTTTAAGGTTGTGACCCCTTTGACTCTATTTTGGGTCAGGGGATCACGATATCTACAATTTAGAATCCCCATTAGCCAAGGAGTCTGCATACAACTTTTCATCTCTCTAGACCTTTTGGAACTGGAGAAGATGAAAATAGGTTTTTAAGGTCATGACCACTGCGACCCTATTTGGGGTCACAGGGTAACCAATTTTACAATTTAGAATCCCATTAGCCAAGGAGACAAAATGGTTCTGGACGAAAATGCCAAATGTTTGCAGACAGACGGTTGGACGGACGGACGCCGGACACCATGCCATTTGCCCAAATTTTGCCAAAAATTAAAAAATTCACTAAATTTGTTTAATTTTTGCACTGCACATCTCCTAATGATGAAGGAAACATGTGCTGAATTTGAAAGGATGAGATGAATAGTTTTTCTGTAACCGATCGGACAAAAGTTTCTCAGAATATGACTAAGTTAAAAAAAATAATTAAAATTCGCCAAACAAAATTTAAAATTCACCAATTTGGTATAAGTTTCGCACTTCACCTCTCCTAGTAGTGAAGAAGACGTTATTAAATTTGAAAAAGATGAGATAAATAGTTGTTTTTGGAGGGACGGAAGAACGGAATCGTTGGTATTACTAAACCGGTAGATCAATTTCAAAATGTAATTTTTCCAGGAGAATTTATAACGGGTATACATAACAAACTCGAGAGAACTTGGGAAGAAGATGAAAATATTTTTGTTAAGGTTTTGACCCATATTTGGGCTCACAGGGTCACCAAATCTACAATTTAGAATCCCCATTAGCCAAGTAGTCTGTACACAACATTTCAGCTCTCTAGACTTTTTGATACTGGAAAAGAAGATTAAAATTGGATTTTAGGTCATATAGGTCATAACCCCTATGACCCTATTTGGGGTCACCGGGCAATCAAATCTACAATTTAGAATCCCCATTGGCCAAGTTGAACCATCACTGAGGTCTTGTTCTTAAAACCTATTTCTGATTGGATCTGATCAATTGCATCAAAGGGTTAACATGGCCTTAAGCAATATCTCATGACCTTGACCTTTGATCTTCAAGGTTACAAAATCAATGATCACTTTTCATTGTGTAAACCAATCATGTAATGATTCAAAGTGTTAATAGTTTAAATAAGGCATTTTTCGTAAAAGCATGCTTAAGTCGTGACCTTGCTGTGACGTTGACCTTTATTGGATTTTTTATTGAAAACCTTGTCAATTCTCGGCCATTCTCCATACTTAATATACACCAAAAAAGAGTCTGATAGCACAAATATTTTTCAAGTTGTCGTGTTTACAAGGATTTATTGAGCGCTTTCAGAACTCGTGACCTTGACCTTTGACATTGAACATGTCAAAAAAATTCCCCAGGGGTATAAGTAGGAAGTTATGTATATTAGTTCTTGAAACCATATTGGAAATAAAGTTATAACCAAAATAAAACGCGGCGGCGGTGGAAACTGCACTGATAGGTTTTCAAGGCTGTGACCCCAGTAAGTATTTGGGGTAATGGGGTCACCAAATCTACAATTTAGAATCCCCATTAGCCAAGTAGTCTGTACACAACATTTCAGCTCTCTAGACTTTTTGATACTGGAAAAGAAGATTAAAATTGGATTTTAGGTCATATAGGTCATAACCCCTATGACCCTATTTGGGGTCACCGGGCAATCAAATCTACAATTTAGAATCCCCATTGGCCAAGTTGAACCATCACTGAGGTCTTGTTCTTAAAACCTATTTCTGATTGGATCTGATCAATTGCATCAAAGGGTTAACATGGCCTTAAGCAATATCTCATGACCTTGACCTTTGATCTTCAAGGTTACAAAATCAATGATCACTTTTCATTGTGTAAACCAATCATGTAATGATTCAAAGTGTTAATAGTTTAAATAAGGCATTTTTCGTAAAAGCATGCTTAAGTCGTGACCTTGCTGTGACGTTGACCTTTATTGGATTTTTTATTGAAAACCTTGTCAATTCTCGGCCATTCTCCATACTTAATATACACCAAAAAAGAGTCTGATAGCACAAATATTTTTCAAGTTGTCATGTTTACAAGGATAAATTGAGCGCTTTCAGAACTCGTGACCTTGACCTTTGACATTGAACATGTCAAAAAAATTCCCCAGGGGTATAAGTAGGAAGTTATGTATATCAGTTCTTGAAACCATATTGGAAATAAAGTTATAACCAAAATAAAACGCGGCGGCGGTGGAAACTGCACTGATAGGTTTTCAAGGCTGTGACCCCAGTAAGTATTTGGGGTAATGGGGTCACCAAATCTACAATTTAGAATCCCCATTGGCCAATAAGTCTGTAGACAAATTAAAATTTGAGCTCCCTAAACCCAGTGGTTCTGGAGGTGAGGTGAGTTGGGGTTTAACGCCACTTTCAAGATTATTTCACTTATATCGCGGCTGCTAGTTTTATGGCAGGGAGTAAGCCTGCAACGTCATGTGGCAATGCATGGCGGTGAAACCTGCGAGCATCGGTTGGAACTAGCCAACCATGGGTGGTACTACGCTGACATTCAATATAGCATGGCATCCAAACCTTAGTGCGTGTAGACTAGTTCTCTAATGAAGATAAAGTTGCCGTGCCCCTGGCGGGATTCTAACCACGGACCTCTTGATCCGAAGCCCTTTCGAGATACAATGAACAAAGTCCAAAACTAGAAAGTGTTTTTACCCGTAAAAACAGATGTCTCCCCCTTCCTCAAATGCTCCAAACCTCTAAACAATACTATCATAAAGCACCATTAATGTTCTCTGTTTAATTCAAATTGTTGCATGGAAATAAAAAAAATAAAATTTTAAAATTATCTCTAACCCCCAAAAGGCACATCTGCATGATATGGGGAGGAAGCATACCAAGTTTGGTGATGATTGGTCACATAGTTTTAGAGATCTGCTCCGGAAACAAATACACCCTTGAAAAAGACCAAGTCCAAATCGATGAGGTGGAAATAAAAAAAATATTTTTTTTAAACAAATCTCTTACCCCCAAAAGGCACATCTACATGATGTGGAGTGACAGAATACCAAGTTTGGTGATGATTGGTCACATAGTTTTAGAGATCTGCTCCGGAAACAAACACTACCATTGAAAATGACTAAGTCCAAATCGTTGCCATGGAAATAAAAAAAAAATTAATTTAAAAAAATCTCTAACCCCCAAAAGGCACATCTACACGATATGGAGAGACAGTATACCAAGTTTGGTGATGATTGGTCACACAGTTTTAGAGATCTGCTCCGGAAACGAAAACGCCGACGGGAACTCAGCTAAAACCAATATGTCTCACGACCCTTCGGGGGGAGACATATATACGGATCAAGGGCAAAAATCTCCAGAAAAACATATTGTACGCTTCTGATTTTCGAACTCCATCAAAGTATTCATGCCCTCAAGCAACAAACCACATTTGGTAACCCTATTTTTAACGGTTTCTGAGATAAACCTCATAAACCAGTAATGCCAAAAAAAATCAAAGTTTGAGCATTTCAACTGTTTATAATGGACATCAAATGAGCCAAATGTTAAGTCACCAACATTAAAGAGCCATCAAGGATGTTAGTGTTTCAAATACAAAATTATGTGTGGAAAGTATACTTATAACGTCAATTGCTAGAGAAATCTTATGTACAGCATGACATGTGATAAAATTTTCATATCACGACAAAGTAATGAAATTTGGTTTCAAAGAGAAGTATCACTTCGAGTGGCGCGCACTAAGGATATCTGACGTCACATAAACAGAATCCCCTTTGTTGCATAAAACGTACTACACAGTTTCCTAAGCGTGAAGGGTCGTCTTTAGCGCAAGTCGCCATAGAAACCCAGGAGCTGCACATACTTTTCATGGAAGTTAGGCTACCTTTGTCACACATTACTGAATGTGTATAAACAATGATTTTAAATGTCCTGAGAACATACAAATTATTGTCTCTTTAATGTACTTGTTGTTGAGCTTTAAGACCAGCAAATTATGACAAATATAATCTCATTGATTATAAATTCAAGCAAAATTCCTAGTTGGGAAAACATTTATTCCAATATCTGTAGACAATACATAATAATCTAGAAATATGTGCATGTGATGCACTGTGATGTCCCCCGCTCCAATTTTCAATCAAAACTAATCTTTCAACCCTTACTTAACAATGCTAGAGGAAAAGAAAAAAAACTTTACTTTAATCGAAAAAGGTTACTCTATTAGCATAAATCAACTGCACATAAAAAAAAGAAAATAGATGGTAATTAATCAGGCAGGTCCCTACCCCCAATTTGCACTAAGTTGAAATTGTGTCCATTGAAAACGAGAAATAAAAAATTCAGAATAGCCAAAGTAGCAAAAGGCACCGCTCTATCACTAGGTCTAAGCAAATACCAAGTTTGGTGAAAAATATTGAACGGTTTTGGAGATATGCACTAAGTTCAAATTGTTTCCATGGAAACCAGAAAAAATAAAAAATTCAGAATACCAAAATAGCAAAAGGCACCACTCCACCACTAAGTCTAACCACATACCAAGTTTCTTGAAAAAATATTGAACGTTTTTTGAGATATGGCCCGGAAAAGAAAGCATTTCGGAATAACAGAATGACGGACGGCGGTGAAAACATTATGTCTCCCGAAAAAAATTTCGGAGGACATAATGAAATGTTAAATAAAAAACCGCCAAAAATTATATATTTCGATTTCTTTCATTGCTCACAAACTTTATTTTTCTTTTGTGTCTTTGTATACACTGGCGAGCTAGACCAAAATGCATTGCGCTGGAAAATAATAGACTTGATCTATATTTAGACTGGAAAACACCTTTACTAATTAGTACAATTTCTCGGCTTATTTTGGGTTGAAAAAATCCATGAAAAATTAAGTGTATATATTTCACGGAGTTAGATTTTTTGAAATTTTCCGATATTTTAATCAACATCCTTTATGGCTCTTTAATACGCACATAATAGTTGACCCTGAGTCTCTTAGCACATTGCTTGTTTCTCTATAGGTTTTAATTTGATCAGTGTTTAGACTAGTGCTAGTGCTAGTGCTGAGGGCTGGGTACATAATTAGGTGTAACAGAGGGTGACAGTCCTTTCACAGATGTTGAGGGGGGAGGGGTGTGTGTGCAGGGGTTTGTATTTTTGTGAAGGGGTAGGTTAGACAGACTAGTAGAGGAGGGACAGGTTGATAGTGGGATGGATGACATTGTATCAAAGAAACCAGGACACAATTATATATGTAATAAATGTCTGCACAGATTGTATTGGTTTGTATCATGTTGTATCATGATTTGGAGAATATATTTGAATTGTATAGGTTACTTTGAGCATGTGTTCTAGATCATTGCAGGAGTTTCATTATTTAGACAACCATGTGATCCAGTCATGTTGGTCTCATGCACTGACACTGATCATTTTTAGAGGTTTTTGTTTTAGATTTATGACTATGAATTGTACTTTATCTGAACTTTATTTCAGTCAACAACAATCACTATATAGCAGGATAGCTATAGAGCCTGTGGTTCTATTTTTACTACTATAAATTGAACAAAAAGCACTTGAATGTTGAAATCTTGTGTAGACATATCTCTTGAAGCAGTTATAATTACATACTAACAAATCTCTCATTCTGAATTTAGCAGTTGTTAAACAATTCACTCACTCATTAAGTCTTCAACCTGAGATAATAAATTGTGAAAGTCCTGATGAGCTACAGAGCCCATGGCTCTTTTTTAGGAGATACCCCCAAGGCAAACATTTGGGAAGAAGGGACATATTAAACACTAGATATCCCTGCTTACACTTTAAGACGCTGGTATTACTACATAAAGCATTTATGCTTTGACTTACCTTGAAATAAAGTCATCTTTATGTGATCCAAAACACCAGTAGTCTGTCAATCAGTTCTGCAACTTCAGGTCAATTTGAATCAAACCGCTCCGAGATTTACTGTAACACATTGAGTAATTAATAAGAAAAGGAAAATCAAAATAGATATCAAACATTGTTAATAAAAATAGAACCATGGGCTCTGTAGCTCATCAGGGCTTCTTTGATATATCATCTAAGGTTGAATATCTAAGTTATCTCCAGTAATAAATTTACCAAATCTACAATTTAGAATCTCCCCTTGACCAAGGAGTCTGTACACAACAGAGCTTTTTGTACTTTTTGTACTTTCAGGTCATGACCCCTGTGACCCATATTTGGGGTCACAGGGTCAACAAATATACAATTTAGAATCCCCATTGCCTAATGAGTCTGCACACAACATATACCTTCTAAAGATTTTCACACTTGATAAGAAGATGAAAATAGCTTTTTAGGTCATGACCCCTGTGACCTACATTTGGGGGCGAGTATCAAGATCAATTCATAAATTGTCCCTAATGTAACAATTATGTTAATCTGAAGTTTGAGCAATCGTTGAAAGGTTTATGGGTTAAGCCTTCCATCTCTATGTAGTGCGAAGTGAGGTGAAGTGGTTTGGGGATTAATACTGCTTAATGAGCTTTCGCTCAACTTTAGTTTCATTATTTTCGAGCAATGTTTAGTATTATTATTTTCAAGAATTGATTAGAATTAGTGAACCATGGATAATTTTCCCCCACGTAGTTATACCTGGGGCAGGTTCGTTGTCACACCATGGCTCTGGCAACTTTGCCTGCAGTAGAGAACTATTCTATTTGCAGTAAGGTTTGGGTGCAATGTTACACTGAAATTCAGCATAGTGTCACCCATTGTTCCAGCCGATACTCGCAGGCTTCCCTGCAATGCATACCCACAATGATGTGGGCATTCTCGCTGCAATAATACATTAAGCAGCTCTGATACAAGTGACATACTGTTAAAAACAGCATAAAACTACAAATCATCTCACTATATTTTTATAAGTACAAAAAAGTACACAGGATTACAGTTGTCTACATTCTTTTCCCACAGAGGAAACTTCCTGCAGGTTTACTATCCTAACCTCTGTTCTACATCACTTGAAATCGAGGACTTCAGCTAAATTCCCTAGCAGGGGAAATGGGAACCTCATACTCATCCCTGCTTTTAACCAATGAAAACTCATCTTTTAGAGTCAAAGTGACTTCAAATATCTAGGCATTTGACTCTTATGGCCCTTAAAGGGTCTTCCTTATTAGCATATATCCTTCGATATGTCTGATGTAAATAAAACAAATGAACTACCTTAGGTATTTGTCTCTGATTTGGTCTTCTTTATTTATAAGCATGTTTATTATCAATAATGTCATTGGCAAATGTCACTTTTACAACAGCGTCACTGATTGCACAACTAGATTCAATTGCAACCAATCAGGACACTCAATTTTCGCACAATTTTAAGCAATATAGAACAGAGGTTAGGATCAGATGACTTAAGGGAGTAACGTCTTTGGGAAGAGAATGAGTTGTCTACAGCAAGTGATACTTGAAAAGAGTTTGAAAATATGAAAAGGTTTAAGCTAATAGATAGACAGATCGATAACAAATGCTCAATATGCCATCATTAAGCATATAAGCTTTTCAACTAAGTCTAATATTTAAATGAAAGTAAAACCACCAAATAACCAAATCTACAATTTAGAATCCCCATGCGTCAAGGAGTCTGTATACAAAATTACAGTTCTCTAGGGTCAGTGACTCAAATAGTTCAAACGGACGGACAGATGCCATGCTAAAAGCCCATTGGGGCCTCTCGGAGCCCCTCGGGCCAGATTAGCTAAAAAATATGATAATGTTCAAGTTAGCTTAAGGGGCAGTAGCACATTTTTTTCGCTCAAATAAGGCGATAAAATGTATTTGAAAAATAATGTCACCAACAGTAAAACACCATTCTCTCTTCGGAAAATCAAGTTATAAATGAGTGTACATGGTTCGGTAAAGCCATGGCAATCGTTTTTTGTCATTCGAAATAATAAAATGTGTTCACAATAAAATGGCCGCCATGCAATTTTTGCTTTAAACACAACAAGGGTATTACCACTACGGATAATTGGTTTGTGTAATAAGATGTTGTACCCTCTAAGGTAAAAATAAATGACATAAACCATTATTCTAAATGGGAAATTAAAAAAAAATAAAAATTTTAAAAAATGTGCTACTCCCCTTTAAGATAAATAGTGCTGCCTTTACTGAAATAAGAATGTTATCTTAAACCAAGGCCCTGTTGTTACCAATTTCGTTTCATTTCAGTCGTTTTAGGGTTGATACATGGGTTGATTCCAGAGCTCTTCACAACTTTGTCATTCTTTTATCTTTAAACTTCAATGGTGACCTGAGAAAGAAATTAAAACGAATCTTTATACTAGAATGCTTAACTGAAAAATAAACAAGCATGTAAGCTGGCTCACTAAAATCCCAAACCCTTCTTATGCAATCTCTTTAGTATCATTTCATATAGCTCAATCATATTAATCCATTTTAAAAATGTATTATGTAATTATCAGTGTCCAATCTGAAACATATTTGTCATATCGAAGATTATGTAGTAGAAGATAGTGTAAAAGATTTTTAAAATTGACTGAAATGGTTTTCTGCAATCAGTCAGACAATAATTTAGATGTGAGAATACGACGAAGTACACAATACACAGAAATTCCAAAATAATTCACACAATCAGTTGCAATCAAGCACTGCACCTCTCTTAGTAGTATAGAAGATTTGTGAAGTTTGGAAAGGAATTGGATAAATAGATTTTCTGCAATTGGTATAAAAAAATAAATCTCAGAAAATGACAGTAAAAAATACAGAATTTCTCTAAAAATTCAGAAAATTGCTCTGCACTGTAACTCTCCTGGTAGTGTTAACGATTTGTGAAAAGTTGGGAAAGAATTTGATGAATAGCTTATCTATAATAATTGGTCGTACAAATTTAAATCTCAGAAAATGACAGAATGAAAAAATAAAGAAATTACGAAATTCTAAAAGTTCATAAAATAGCTTGTAATTTTTGTAATCCGGTACACGTACTGCACCTCTCCTGGTAACTGATACTGTAGAAGTTTGGTGGAAAGTTTGAAAAGAATAAAATGAATAGTTTTTCTGTACTTCGTGAGAAAAAAAATGTCTTTGGATGGATTGAATGATGGTCAGGGGTATAATAAGTTTTATGAGAATAACAGGAATATAAATAACTTGCATCTTTTTAAAAAAAAGAAGATTTTTTAACAATGAATATGAATTATGTCTACTTCTTAAATTTTCTCAAACATGTTATCTTTAACATAAATACAATATGTGATGTGCCAAATTGTATTGATTCAAGATAAATATATGTTAATGCTATTTCTGTGTTGTCAAATTTAAATTCTGTGTTTCCAAAATGATTAGCAAATAATTGCTCAACATGTCAAACTTTAACTGCAAGTTAAATCTTGCATCATTCAAGTTGATGTTTCTATGTTTACAATTCGGTACTGTAGCCGTAGGCCCATCGAAATATCTAGACTCATCTTTGAACTTTTGGTTGCATTGTCACAAGCATTTCTACTGAAAATTTCTATTATTGTAGGCTAAAGATACGCAGGCACAGTTTGAATGTTCCAAATATTCCCAGCTTTAACTTGATTTTCAGACTCTTTTCAGACGTTTAACAGATATGATGACATTAAAATGTTAACGAAATGTCTAAACTTTGCCAAGGAAATGATTTATTGTGTGATTATCCAGTTCATTCATAAACAATTAAGGATGCGCGAATCGGTATCTTGACCTGCCGCGTAACTTTAGCCTACTTACAAAGCAAGTTGCACATTGTAAAGCGACCAAAAATAGTATCGAATCAAGTTAGGCATAGACTTGATGACCTCATGTGAACATGTACATCATGATCGACACAGTCAACTGCTGTATATTTTGGACGGGATTATTGCGACTATTGTGACAGGCATATAACTCCTTCATACAATAAAAGTTAAGTAAAAAAACAGAAGTTTATACTCACCCGTACAACAGCAGTCATTGCGACTTTTCCGACAAATCAAATCTGGCAACTTTTTTAACTGTGCCAGTGTCTGTGTGTCTTGAAAACATGCGGGTCTAACCGCTTCCGGTTCGCATTAGATCTATCTATAAATACTTTCCCGTAACATTCATTTCCTTTGATGAAAATAATCCAAGGAAGAAATATTCAAAATTCTATAATATTGTACTTAATAAACCGTGATAAATACGCAATTTCTGCGACCAATATTAGCCTTGACACGGTTCCCCCATGCTGATGCGCTGCGATGCGCTTCGACTGCAGTCGAGAAACCTGCGATGGCGACAGAAACAACCTGGGCGAGTGCGCTGGATGTATAATTTCAAATTTTTTATTTGAGTATATAATGGACTTATTTTTGAATTTATTCAATCACGTTAATGATGGTATTATATAGTAAAAGTTTGGCTACGATTATATATATTCATTTCCGAGATATTGCTTATCAAAAGTCCGGAGCCAAAAAGGTAACTCGAAATTATATACAGATTTATTTTCTTGATTTTAACTAAAAATATCGTTCATTAGTACTTGTTTTCACTTCGACATACCTCTACTGTTACCAGAAAGGGAATTTAACAAAAGATCAGGCGTGCAGATGTGCATGAGTAATAATGACAGCCTGATGTTATTTTGGCTCCACCAACTGGAGCCAAAAAAGTTCGAGGAGCCAAAATTGTAGTGTATAAAGCCCAAAATGGTAATGATTGTACTAATATATATATATATATATATATATATATATATATATATATATATATATGAGTACCACATCTGTATGCATTAATTCATAACATAACTATTCTCTGTTTAAGTGGCCAGGGCATGCAATTAGGAATGTTGTCAACAAACAAGTCCTATTCTCAGGTGCTGGTATTGATATTGTTGACAACTTGAAGAGAAAATTCAATTTCAGGCGAGTATTACAAAGTTTGAAATTTACCCATTTCCTAACCATCAACTTCATTACTGACTTACTGACAGATTATATTCCAAAGATAACAACCCTTGGGCCGTTCACTAGACTCAGATAAAACATGATAATAAATCGACTATAAATAACTTGTACCTTTCTTCCAGCTTTATCATAGTTGAACCCGAAGACAACTTGTGGGGACACAAACTCAAGAATGGTATGGTAACTGGTGTCCTTGGTATGTTATATAGAGAGGTAATTTCCGAACGTATTCTTATCAGTATATTAACATACATGAGCATTACACATGAGACATGTGTTCATATTCCAAAGATAAACGATTATTTTAAAGATCCTGTGTAATGCATTTTTCTCAAGAATGACAGAATATCGCCTCTAGGTAGATTATATATCGGATTCAATTGAACATAAACTCGAGACAACATACACTTGCAATTGATTATCACAGGAGTCATGCCCTAACGAGCAGCTGGCTTATGTCATTGTTTACATCATACACTTAAGCAGTCACGCAGTCACATATTTTCACTGGTTGCACTTGTCAAAACAGCTTCAAAGTGATCAAAGCTATTTCGTTAATTATTTTGGTTGTTGTTCACATGTATTTAAATTGTGTAGTGTCCCATAATGCCGAGCGGATCCCAGCTTAAATCTACTGCAATTGTCTTGTCCTTGTGTCATTTTGAAGTGTCAATTCTATAGAATAACTGCGTGTGTACGTATGTCAGACTCTGATTGTAGCACAATTAATTCGAGTGATAATATCGATTTGTATGAAGAAGAAGCGGATGTAACAAATGATCGGGATCATCTTGCCAGCACAAACACATCTTGTTTCTATATCTCACGTTTATCTATTCCATTATGAAACAGATGAAATGACATAAAAGCACACACACACACACACACATATATATATACCTACCCTGTTATGACTACTTTCTCACACCATGGTAATTGGTTGTCATTAATTATTATGGACATATCCGTTACTTACTTCTACTTACTTACTTAGTGCACTTTGGAAATTTCATTGGCTGTTTGCTTATTCTCATGAAGTTAAAAAAGTGACATAGAGAAATAATGACAATGTACAATATTATGATGGGAGCATATGTAGAAATTTTTTTACATAGTTACAAACTTTCCACATTAGTGCTTTATGCTTCCAGGACATAAGAGATATACACAGTAAAAAAAGTTAAGCACCCCCAAATTAAAAGTTGTATACCATTTTGGATTTTATGATCATGGTATTCAATTCGATAGACAAGCCAAATATGGTATTCTGGATGGGAACTGGTGTGGTTTCTGTTATGGAACGGTTCTCACGAACGGAGCTATTGGCATGCATGTCATGAAACCCATGATTTCAGCAAAATGCAGTTTCACCCTTCGAGTTACCATGGCTAAATAAACGCCTTTTACGGCTTCAATGTCAGTTCAATACACACAATTCATGAACAATGCCACGAAGGAGATTGTCCGAGGCTACGAGATGGCAAATTATTGGACAGCATTTATCAGGTTTTTCGTAAAAGGAAATTGGGAGAAGAACTGGTTACCACTATTCGGTCATCAGTCGTTTAGTGAGGAAACATGCCCAAACTAACCATGTTCTCGACTGGCCACGTTCCGGAAGGCCCCGAGCTACCACATTGCAAGAGGACAGGACCTATTGCGTCATCAACGACGTCAACCGTTTGCGTCAAGTACCGTCTTGAAACAAGCCTGGCTACCCTATAGACGTATCAGCAATCAGACGGTGAGGAACCGCCTCAAAGCAGCAGGTTTAAGGTCTCGACGTGTCATCAGACGTCCAAACCTTACTAATCATCATAAACGGGATCGTAGGATGTGGTGTGGTGACCGGCAGCGTTGAATCCTGAGGTCATGGAGACGTATCCACTGGTCAGACGAAAGTCGCTTTGGAGTTTGGAGAGTCAAGAACAGTCGATACACACCAAGGAACATTCGTCCAATGGTTCCATATGGTGGTGAATCCGTTATGGTGTGGGGTTGCTTTTCTTTTGATTGCAAGTTGGATTTGGTGACACTACATGGCACACTTACCGGCGCCCGCTACATTGCAGAAGTGTTGGATCCAGTTGTGATTGACCATTTTGATGATCACATACTTGCAACTCGACCCCTTTTCATGGATGATAATGCTCGGTCTCAGTGTTCACGAGCTGTGACTCAACATCTGGAGAACAATGCTGTTTCTCGTATCCCCTGGCCAGCATTGTCTCCAGATTTGAATCCCATCGAGCATGTCTGGGACATGATTGGTCGACGTCTACAGAGAAGGAACCCTGCTCTACACAATCTAAGAAAACTGGAGGCCGCACTTCACGATGAGTGGCAGCAAATCCCCATGGAAGAATTAAAGAACCTTGTCAGGGGTATGCCCAGAAGACTGGCAGCAGTACTTCAGGCACGCGGTGGCAACACACGATATTGACACTAAATCGTTCCTAAGACAATGGCACGGGTTATTCAGTATGATTTCTTCATCATGTTCAGCCGTCAAGCTTGAAATGACAATACATTTACGAGTCTGTGTTTTTCACCATTTTCCAGTCAATTTTTTTTCCTGTTTTTGGTCATTTGAAATCTCTGAAGATTTCACAAAAATGTCAACGAATAGAAACAATTAATTACACTTGCTCCTGAAATTCGTTTTTCCCCTGTGGGATGTTAAGTTTTGCTATAATGGGTCTCTGAAACATAACGCTATCAAAAATAAGAAGGGGGTGCTTAACTTTGTTTACTGTGTTTATGATATTATCTATATAAGGGTTATGGCAATAATAATGTGGTAAAAATGACCTTTTATTATTAAAATATGGACAAAACAACAGAAGATGAGCCTCATCACCAAAAGCATTATTAAAAATGTGGATAATCTATCTTCTTTGTAAACATTATACTATCTTCAAATTTCAGTAGGAAATCTATGATTATAAGTTCTAATTCTAGTGAACCAAATGCGAACATTTAGTGGAAACTGTAATAGGTATTTTTCTAGATTTGGGGGGTTGTTTAAACATATTTCTGTTTGTACAGTTTTGAGATAACCAAATGTAATTTAAACCAACATCTTCCAAGATAGTCTTATCAACGTTGATAAAGGTAAAGATATATTTGGATCACAAGCAGACATTGAAAACATTAGTCTATATAAAATATTGGACAATGTGTTAGTAGATGAGATAAGCTTGCACCAGTGTGATATGATTCGAACCTTAACAAGAACATCTAACGGGAGTCTTCCCAATTCACGATAAACAATACAATCTGGGGTTGACTGTTTTACTTTTAAACTATATTAACAACATCTCAAGTGTACTCTTTAAAAAAATTAAACACTTTTCAAAACCCAAAACTTCGGAGCCATACAGCATACTTGGCTGTACAAGATTGTCAAATAGTTTAAGCTGACAATCAATGTTTATATCTAGCACTCTCATTTTTCTAAAAAACAGCATACATAGCTCTAGAAGCTTGCTCAGCAATTCTAATTTGCGCTTTACAAAATCTACCAGTGTGATTTAATAAAATACCAAGATATACATATTCAGAGACATTTTCAATACTTTGCTTTTGTAATGTGCAATCCCTAGTAATTTTATTCGGCCTCAATCCAAATTTTTTTACAATAATCATCGAACAAAGTTAAAGTTGTGCTAAGATTAGATGGAGATTCTGCGAATAGGTCTATATCATCAACATAAAGTAACAAGAGAAGTTTCAATTAAATACCAAGATGATGCTGAATTTCATTATTGAGATTTCAAGGCCATTATACATATTAGTATATTACCTTATCTTAATCTGATTGAAGATGAATACATGCTCTTCTTTTACAGTAAAGCCTACCTAGACATTAGTACATTTCTTGGTAAATATTTGAAATATGCCATATCACATCTGATGTGCTCAACTAATCTAAATGTTATAAATAATTTATACTTTTTTATATAATGCTTTGAAAATGAGAAAGTCTGAATTTTTTTCAGTGAAGCTCATGAAATGCTAAATCTAATGAATGTATATGATAGATCAGTGGTTTTACACTGAAAAAAATAACTGTTTGAAGTAATTGTCAATGTACACGACTATAGACTCAAGTATAACCCGAATTATTTTTTCTAAAAACTGTAAACCAGTAACAATGTTGAAAGTTATCTGATTTTTTTATTTATAATGCAATTATGCTATTATCAAAAATAAAAATTCAACATGAGAAATATTGACGCAGTAGCCCTCACACTGTAGGCCTCTCCAAACACAAAATCAAGCACAATAAAAATTGAAATAATAATGACATTTATAATAAAAATTGCATGATTGTTTTTATTTTTGAATTGTAAGTTATTCATTCAAAACATATTGTAACATATAATAACCCCACACTTCATTCTATTGTGAATAGACAAATCTACAATCAGCGATTGAATATCGAAAAATGCTCCAAAAAGTCTGACGTTACTACCTACAGACGCACAAATACCAATTCTATCAGAAAAGTTGTTATTATGTTTTAAACGAATTATCGACGAAAATCGACGAAGTATGTATGAAGTCGTATTGCTAACAAACGCTAACGGGGGCCAGTAAGACTGCTTCAGGACTGAGATAATTAGCAGGCGCATTTTACTCCATTTGAAGGACGTTATCTTGATAAGCAGGTGACACTTCGAAATAATCTTTTGTGTTTTGTTTACTTGAAAGTACATGTATTGTCTATTTGAATAAACGAAATAATCTCGAAAAACAAGAGGGATAATGATTTCTTTAACGTAAGTTCCCAATTCCCAAACCATGTTAAAGGGGCAGTGGCACGTTTTTTTGCAAAATTTATTTTTTCAAATATCCCATTTATAATTATATTTTATGTCATTAAAATTTATTTTAGGGGGTAAAATATTTTATTACATACACCAATTATCCGTTGTGGTAATAACAGTTTTCGTATAAAGCAAAAATTGCTTAAAATTAATGTGAATAAATTTTATTATTTCGAATTACCAAAACGATACCCATGGCGTTACCGAACCATGTTCTCTCGTTTTTAACTTGTTTTTCCGAAGAGAGAAGGGTGTTTTACTATTAGTGAGATTATTTTTCTAATACATTTCATCAACCTATTTGATCTTAAAAACCTGCTACTGCCCCCTTAATACATAACCTACACACGAATATATCACAATAAAATAATAAATATTTCACATACACGTATACACGTTACAAGTCGTAGTTGATATAGAATTGATACTATTAACTAATATGCATGTACTAACTGACTCTCATATGACTTATTTCCACAGGAAGCCCATTTGTGCCCAGTCCCCTACAGGATTAATATTGAAAGGACTTCATTGATAGACATATCTTCACATCTTACTTCACATGAATACATTTTGGTCTACAAAAGGCATATGGCCACGACATCAACATGGCTGTTCCTAATTTCAATTTATTCCTGGCCTGTTTATTTGTGTGGGACAGGTTCATTGGTGTTGGTTGTGTTGATACTTTGCTGTTTATATATGAGAAAGCTTGAAGACAACAATGCATGGTATTTTGACGTCATTTTCCATGTTCCGCTTCGTCAGGGTAAGTGGTGTTCAATTCTGTATAATATTTTTTCAGAGTAGCAGACATCACGTTTTCAAACATTAACAAATTATTATTACAGTCTTTGATTCACCTCTTTTAGAGAATGGCCTTAACACCTACGGCACAACTCTGTACTTGCACTCATGTGAATTTGCAAGTTTGTGTTATCAGTGTCAGTTCATTAACACTTTTACATTGTGAAAAACTACTTCTTTAAGGAGGGACATTTGAAATGTTTTCAAGAGAGTCCATGTATCCGAAAAGATGCAACAATAACAATAGCTTTAGTCTATATCTCTTAGTATAAAATGCCATGCTGATATGTTTGTTCTCATGTGGTCCTGTGCATAGCTCAGTCGACCGCTATCAGTTAAGTTCAGCAACAACGGGCGTGGCACGTTCGATGGGTGGGTTACCCGTCTCATTGCTGAATGAAAACTGAGAGTTTGAAGAGGGTTCCCTGCCCCACACTGAGACATGAGTTGAGTGGCTCATGGTGTCACCTTGGGCAAGGGACTTTATTCGAAATGTGCCTCTGTTCACTCAGCAGTACAATTGAGCACCTGTTTTTGAAGTACAGACAATGTTTATTATTATTATTATTATTAAATACACTCGAAAGTTGAAATTTTGCAGGAGGCTATTAATTGCAGATTTACATCACAGAGGATACGACATTGAAACCTAGTTTTTTAGAACTAGGAGCTGAAATATTGAAACGTCTTTTTTATTTGAAATTCTTAATTTCTTATCCTTCTAACAGATACTTATTATATTTTTATTTTCTATTTTTATTACATGTTTACCCCAGACATTCAGATGTTTCCCGAAACCATGTCGTCAAGGCTAATGATATTCGCTTGGTCGATTTTCTGCGTGATGTTTGCTGCTGTGTACACAAGCAATCTTGTGTCTCGATCTACTGTTGACAACTATGTTGCTCCTTTCAACACTATGGAGGAACTGACTGAGCAAACAGACTACAAGATACTTACATTTGAAGGAGGGGTGATAATTGATATTTTGAAGGTAAAACAATGTAGTATCCTATCCACGTTTCCTCAAACAAACAATTTGCCCAGTCCCAAGTGAGTTTGGAGGTGTTGACATTTAGTAGTTCATTGAAAGAGACACAGTTGCTACTGACACAAAATAGGGTGAACAATGATGCTGATTAGTAAAGGTGTGAATAAAGTTAATGATTTGATTATTTCCCCTGAGTCTAATATTTTCCCGCGTAAAGCAATGTGGTCAACCAGCACACTTCACACATAGATGAAACAAAAGAACAAAATATTTATAATACTCATAAAATGTAAATATGCTTGATTTAAGCCTTTATTTATTTATCAATTGATTCTAGTATGTTCATGCAGTTCTTGTAAATATTGAGGTAACGTTTGCTTCAATACATCTATAAATTACTGTTTCATGTATAATCACAATGTAAAACTAGGATTGCCAAGGCAATACTTAGGTCTTCAAGACTTCTTCTGGACCTTGAACTCCATGTTGCACTCTCAGTTATGCATCAGTTTCTCCGCTTTAAAACGAGTTATAAAAAATGTCTCTATCTTAAATAGTTTTTTACAAAAATTCTGCAAAGACAATGACCCTCTGAAAATGGAAAAATCGCTTATTAATGCACCCCTACATGACCTTTCTCACGATTAAGATGAAATGGTTAATATTTTCATACTAAGTTGCAAAATACAAAATATTGTGCTTTAATTTCCACTTAAGTAGATGTAATCATCATTTAGATTGCATACATTACATTTAATGCGTTATGTTTTTCTGAATATTCCAGAAAAGACTAAAAAATGCAAAAAAATTGACCTCTAGACAACGTTTGCGATGTTCGAGCCTTAACTATCAACTTTTTGATGAAAGGTGACAACAGAAAAGTTGTCGTACTTGAAATTGTGCATACGTAGGTTTGATAGCGAAAGAAGTTAAGTCTTGAAGACCTAAATACCATTTGGGCGTTAAATGCTAACAACTGTCATATTTACAATACATTGAGAAACATCTTAATATAACTGACATTAAAACAAGCAAAAGAGTTACGCAGTTTTATTCAGTCAAATATATGCATGTGCAAGTGGTTGCCATAGTAACTGTGATCGTTATGAATTATGAAGAACGCAGGAAAGGGAAATCTGTTAAGGGTGCATCCATTGTGGTTCATAGAACTGTATTTGGCTTTAAAATGTTCAAACACCATATGTGGTGGTTACAGTACAAATAAATTCACTAAGCTTGCATATTCATCCCCAATCGCTAAATATATCATACTTACCAGTTAAAATCGAATAACATCATTATGCATG
Organism: Gibbula magus; assembly: GCA_936450465.1. NCBI lineage: Eukaryota > Metazoa > Mollusca > Gastropoda > Trochida > Trochidae > Gibbula > Gibbula magus. The sequence goes on along the minus strand of OW388291.1, from coordinate 23,292,839 downwards.
TGTAATAATCGAACCATTTACATGCACAGCAGTTATATGACCTATTGAACATTATCAACACAAATTTGGCATTTTGTCTGTTAAAAATAAGATTCCCGAATTACGTTTGACTCATTTGCTTGCGACAAAAGCGACGCATTGTCCACTTTTACCTTCATGTCGTCAATATACTCAGTCCACTCTCATAAATATGGTACGTTTCGGTAGCAGTCGGTATTTCTCGATAAAGTAACGCGATTGATAACGTTTGGCAAATGTGACCCCAAACAATACAATGAATATACCTTTAAATGACATCACATTCAGTTTTGCGGACATATGAAGAGTGTAGGTGTCATAGGCTTGCCTCGACATGAACATGATTTCTCATATGTCATGTCATAGATAAGAGATTTATCTAGCGATCAATATACTCCAGTATTATGTAGGCTTCCGCTTTAATATTTGATTTATATTTTTAATTAATATTATTGGGTAGGAAAATGTGCACTGACATTGGTATGCTTTGTCCTCAATTGGAATCGGATTGGAAACATCCCATAGGTGGGCCCGAAAACCCCTGGATGAGGGCTCTGAGACAATTTCGAACTGGGCTGTTCTGGTGTTAATGGATCAGCTGGGAAACCACATATTTTTAAGACCTTAGAGAAACCGCCGCGTTTTGGACCTTCTCATTGTTGGGGCTAAACGGCTCACCACTGTGTAACGAGAACACACGTTTCCTGCTGAATGCATTCCAATAATCTGATGCATAGTGTCGATTGAAAATAGTCTAAATGCCATGTTCAATGAATATGTTTGCCTGTTCCTTTCAGCCAACGTTCAATACCAAGAAATATAATTTGGCCATACTGCTTTTAGAGATACTAGAGGGTAGTGTACCACAAGCGAAACCAAACATGGCTATCACAAATTGCTGGTTATATCACAGGATTCTCCCAAATATTGGCAGTTCCTAAGGGATCCGGGAGGATCCGGCATGCGGATACCACCACTTTTTGCTCTGTGTATAGTCTCGCACAATCCCTACTCTTTCCATATTTATACTTTGGAAATCTATCTAAAATAATGGTTAACAAATCATAAACAAATATCAGGAGAGGTTTAACCATTTTCTTTGTTTACATAAAATGTATATACCAAATATATATAGACCTCGGCACCGATATGTGTATGTTTGAGTGATGTATGATGTTCTATTGCAGGAGACACTTTGCTTTATCAGGAATTGTATGAGCGACTTGATGTTTTGCAAATGTATGAAAATGCATCATTGGATGTCACAGCAAATCGACTTTTGACGAGAATATTAAATGAACCTTGTATGGTCAACTTCAATGAGAAATATGTTGTTTTCACTGACCTGTGAACTTTTGGAACTTAGAGAGAAATTGTTGCCAACGAACATTGGAATCGGATTTCCTAAACACTCACCACTAAAGAGACTCTTTGACAAACAGTAAGTACACATAACTACATAGCTCATCTTGAAACATGTTAAAGCTGATTTAATGATTTGAAAAGGAATATGAAAGAAAACCGTCTCGATACTAGATACAAGATTCTGAAACATGGCACACATGTAATATGTAAGTGACATATTTATTATTATTCATTTACTTGTACCTTACTTACAATAAACAAATTCTTAATGAGAACAAGAATGACTTTATTTAATTATGTCGAATGAATTATTTGTTTATCATCATATCATTGTTTATTATTTGATATCCACGTATTGTAGCGAAATCCTGATTTTTATTCTTAATTATGTGTATTTGTCAAGGTTACAAAAGTTGGTGGACTTGGGCATATATGATCAACTCGAGAAAGAATGGTACCCGGAGCTAAAACAATGTGACGACCCAGTTCATCAAAAGCAATTTACAATTGATCACTTAAAGTCTGGCTTGATCGTGGTTGGCTGTTGCATTCTTGTAGCAGGACTTGTGTTGTTGATAGAGAAAATCCGTCAGTGATATTCAACAACGTTTTTGAACTATCATATACGAGTTCGGTTCCACTTATCACATGACAACATGGTCAGCTTATTCATCATGATTGAGAAATATATTTTCTGGGGAAATGGAATATATTCCAAACACTAAGTAATTTGAAATTCTGAAAAAAAGTTTATTCTCTACATTTCTTTTTTTTTTACTGTCAATGTTTAATTATTGGTTGATATTAATTGCTCATTTCCAATATTCTCTTCAGCCACATAACTTCTGTAAATAAGTTGTAAAATAATAAAATTGTTTGAAATAACATCCACACATACCTTTGTTACTTATCTCACAACGGGAATGGTATTCATACAAGTAAATGCTTTATTTATTTATGTAATTGCTAGCAGGGATTCGTGACAAATCAATGATCAAGAGTGTTCAAAAAGCACAAAAAACGACCTCTGCCTATGGATACACAAACTGTCCTCAAAATAAACAGTTTAATGCTAGGAGAATTTACGAACTTAATATCAAACGTGTCATTGATCAAGTCAAAAGTTTGAACCCAAATAATTCTGCAATTGAAAATTCATTATATAAATATAAATATGTCAAGGGCCATAGCTCTGGATAAATTCCAAAAACATCACAACCGTATCACCAATTTATATCCAAAGTAGATGTTAAGTGGCAGAAAAGAATCAAATATAGTCACAAGCGATGACAAGCGGATTCAGCGGTTAAATGTTTTGTTTTAATTCAAAGATAATGAATTAGGACATATTCCAAATGTAATTGCATATAATGTGAACAAAATGTTTAAGTCTCTAGCATGTCTCTTTACATGTCAAAATCCAACAAATTCAAAGAAAATCAAAATGGTGGCTAAATAGCGTGAACGTGAGACTTTTAAACTACATTCATTCATCTTTCAAATGACGCATTACCTAAAAACCACGAAAGTTGAATTTCTTTGAGATTAAATTTTTTAACTTATTGGACAGACATCTCATTAAAGAAGTCGAAAATCCAAAATCGGTCGAGGCCATCCATTAATTTGGATATAGGCAAACGTACCCAAATTTTTCATGACATCAGCTTATTGGTTACATGTGAAGAAATATTAAAAAATATAACCAAAAAAAGTAGTCAGTACACTAATCTTGACAGTGTTGCCAATATGAATTTTTAGATGAATAAAAGCGCAAAATCAGTTCAAAACAATTTAACATACAAAACAAAATAAGTTTTGAACATTTAAAATTATATTTAAGTCAAAAAAGATTCTTCACTGGTGGACTTGAACTCTGCAACTAAGTCTGCTAGATTGGAAATCGGACAGTCTACTGCTGGACCACGGGTTAGTCTACTTCTGGACCAACTGATTTCATTCAGGGACATTACTGATAATAGTTTATACATCTATAAGACACTGATTTGTTCCGATAATATTATAATGTTATTAATTAAGTATTTCCGTAGTGGCCCAGTTACAGGTCCAAGGTCCGTTGTATTTGGCTGAGACGAAGTCGAGGGCCAATACAACGGCCCGAGGACCTGTAACTCGGCCAATACGGAAATACTTAATTAATGAAAATTTTATTAATTAACTTCTTTTCATTCTATTTGCACAACACTAGACATCTCATTTATATTGAATTAATAATTATAAACAAGATCGGTGAACAAATAGCACGGGTCAAAGTTGTGAAGCGACAGCTTGGCGCTTTCACCAAATGTGCAACTGCGCATGCTCAGACTCATATTGGCCCAGTTTTTCCAATATTGGCCCAGTTTCCCCGTATTGGCCCAGTTGTCGAATCATATGGTCAAGTACCATAAGTACCATAACATTGATAGTTAATTAATAATTGTTGATATTTTGTCCCAGATCATTTCTTTGGTCTCGGAAGAATCATTATTCATTGATGCAATTACGTCAACATACACTGTACAGCAAATGTGTAGGTTATTTCAGCATGAGCAACAACATCATTATACATATTCAGAACCGAAACTACACGTCCAATTGACATACACATACCTTAAAAGCAATATAAACCTACATTGTCACGTTTGTGTGTGTTGTAAATGGGTTTCCAATATCACTTTCGGCTAATCGTGGTGCAGCGTCCGGTTTTTGATCAGAACTACTTTTACATATATATTGTCATTATCCTGAGTCGACTATCTTCAAATTGGTAATTTTCGGCAACAGTCAGTAATTCTCGATACAATAACACCATCTATAATGTTTAGCAGGACTGACCCCCAGCAACATAATGTATGTCAAAACGAAAGTAGGAATTTCCTCTGTTTACACATCAAAATGAAATGGACTGCATTGTCTCTGAATTGCTTCCGGGTTGAAGTAAAAGTTTTGTGTTGTTTCCTCAAAAGTGCATAATCAAAAAAAAGTTTAAAATTCAATATGGCGTCGAAACCACATGACCTACGACTTCGCAATGGTAACATATTTTGCTTGTCTAGTTATTTAGCATCTCTTGAAACAATTTGCGAGTCTCTAGTATGTCTCTGGGATTATTTAGACCCAAATTTAACTTGACAACATCAGACAAATTTGAAGAAAATCAAAATGGCGGCTAAACTACGAGAACTACAACTTTGTCATGATTTACTTCTTTGCTCGTATTGTCATTGCGCATCTTTTGCAAAAGGTTTCAGGGCCTAGATTTTCGAAGCTCTTTTAGCACTAAAATAGTCGTAAGCCAATGTTATTGTATGGTACTTACGACTGTCTCAGCGTTAACAGAGCTTCGAAAATATTGGCCCAGGTCTTTAAGTGGATTAAAAACAAATTCCCCATGTTAAGATTTGTCTTTATTATGACCGGAAATGACTGTACGCGAGCGATTTTATTATTGATTCATAATGGCCATAGTCCTGTCTTACTCTCCTGAAAAAAATATTTTAATTCGGTGGTTAGGTTTTTGAATTATCTCCCTTTGAAGTGTGCAATTTTCACCAACCCTTTAGCTGCACACATATACATGTTTGAGCTCTAAGATGCTAGTGACTTACGAATTCGCAATGATTTACTTTTTGCTCGCATGGTCATTGCGCATCCTTTGCAAAAAGTTCCAAGTGCATTTTGAAAATATTTCCCATGTTAAAAATCTAAATTTGGACCTTTGATGGCTGAACTGATTGGGCCTAAAAGCTTGCTGTGTCGTGTGGCTAGTAAGGACTGTCAGTCTGTGAAGTTTGGTTGAATTATATGCAACCGTTTTTGCTGAATCGCTGTCGCAAGATCGGTGCAAATAATAATAACTAGGATTGCCAAGGCAATACTTAGGTCTTCAAGACTTCTGCTTGACCTTGAACTCCATGTTGCACTCTCGATTATGCATCAGCTTCCTCGCTTTAAAACGAGTTAGAAAACATGTCTCTATCTTCAATAGTTTTTTTTACAATAATTCTGCAAAGACAATGACCCTCTGAAAATGGAAAAATCTCTTATTAATGGACCCCTACATGACCTTTCTCACGATGAAGACAAAATGGTTAATATTTTCATACTAAGTTACAACATACAAACTATTGTGCTTTAATTTCCACTTAAGTAGATGCAATCAGCGATTAGATTGCATACATAATTAATGCGTTATCTTTTTCTGAATATTCAAGAAAATACTCTAAATTGCTTAAATTTTGACCCCTTGAGAACGTTTGCGATGTTCGGAGCTTCACTATCAACCTTTTGATGAAAAGGTTCAACAGAAAAATTGTTGTTCTTGAATTTGTGCATCCGGAGCTGTAAACAAATGTAGATATCCAAATTAGTTAAGCAGTTGTGAGCCTTTGAACTTTGCTGAAAATGGCAATTTTCGAAAAATGAAATCTTCTATGACCAGTTAAAAGTGACCTATGACGGACACATGATTAACATTTATTGTCTTTAATACATGACATCTCTAATTCAAAATGAGCTTTCAAACATAATGGTATCGTCAGGGGTTTACGATCAACAGTTCTACAAAGAAAGTAGCCCTCGAAAAGTCTCAAAATCACAAAATTTGACAAAAAAAAGGGTCAAATAATAATTAAAAAAAACAAAACACGATAATAACAATAGGTCTTCCAGACGTTGTCTTGAAGGCCTTATAAAAAAAATTAAAAAAAACCAACGAAAAAAACACGCCAATAACAATATGGCTGAATCCTTAAAAATTGAGGGAGGAGTGGATTTCAGAACACAGGTACTGTCAGTTTGAAATCGGAAAGACAGTCGTTTTAAGTCAAGGGCCATAACTGAAAATATTCATCCAATTCGTCATAAAATCACATGTATATCAATGATGCTTGATGCATATCCAAATGTACATGTATCCATTTTGGGACGTACGAACGAACAAACGGGTTACTCTACGACATAAAGCCCCATGAGTTTCACACAGGGATTGAAAAAAAACGAAGGAACAAGTTGATTATTTTTAATATATCAAGATTTCTCAAATAAAGATTAACCAAACTTATCAATATTTAGTGCGGATGCATACTTTTAACTTTTTGAAGTAAACAATTCTTCAATAAAGCAGTTCCATTGTGTCTGTTAAAACAGATAGTGACACGAGATTTCCTGTGTACACTGCAGTAAACATCAATAATAAGAAGGTCCAGGTAAATAACATTATCCTTAATGACATGAACATAGGTGTCACGTGGATGTCTGAAGAGATACAAACAATGATCAAACGATAGAAGGTTAATCGACCAACTGGCAGAAGGAATGCAATTATAACTAATGATTACTTGATGATTACGACATTAGACCATATTCAGCATGTATCTACATTATTGTTCTTGAATAAAAGTAAGTTTTTTCTGAAATGATGGCGAACCAAACTAGTATACATGTAATGTCAATGTAATGTAACATGTACACAATTTCCAATATAAAAAAGTATATATAAAAACGTCAACATATAACTACAAATGATGCAAACATGTAATGAAAAATATATTAACCTTGATTGCCATTTAAAAATGAATTATATCAATTTGCTGTTTTTTTTATCTTATACAAAGAAACAATGTCGGATTTTAATTACTTGATTTGCGAAGCGTTTCTTGTGGAACTTAGTTTACACTGGTGTTTAATTAAGTGTCAAAATAATGTTATCAATGTGTAACTTTTTAAAATAAGCCATATCAGGAATATATCACATTTGAATTAAAACTGTAAATAAAACATCCTTATATTTAAAAAAAACGTTTACATTGATAAACACAATTTGAAATTACACCATATGTCATATGTTACATCATATATAATAAGAATATCATCATATATAACAGAAAAACCTTATAATATAATTAAACAATATAATGAAAAACACACTGAAGTGTATTTTAAGTAACGCATATTTACATAGCCATAGTCAAATCACAGTTTTGGTAATGGTCCTTTGAAGTTTCATGAAAATGGCGAAAAGAAACTTATGAGATCAAGTGATATTCTTTACGACTCGTAGGAGATATGATATTGAAAGTTGAGTTGCACAATGCCCTGTCACCGTCAAATGACATCAATGTTTTTACATCATGAAGTGATGGCTTATTATATTATGACATCACAATGTCAAGACGTCATAAAAATGACGACACCACGCTGCAAAGACATTACCGCATTGGCAGTCTAATGGCAATGCACTGAGATGTATATTTTTCATTGAAAAAAATGAGGAATTACTTTAGATGTTTAGATGATAAGTGGAATCTCATGCTCGTATCTGCTGATATCAAATAACACTCGTTAATAAAGGTATATATGTAATTTGACAACTTTTATCAACTCGTGTCGATATATTTAATATCAGAAAGAGATTTTCTATATCTGTCGTGTTGTTATCCTTCGCCGATAACGAAAGAAACAATTCTTAAATGGATTTATTTACGTAGAAATAGTCAATTATGTGCTGCAATTAGGTTTGAAATAAGGTTCGTTACAAATCCTGTTCCTTTAAAAACAAAGCCGAAAAATATCATATTTCAAAGGCATATAACTCAAGAAATATGAGAGAGATGTTACTTTTGTGTAGGGTATATTCTGCTATTGATATATCATATAACTGTACTTCAGAAACAAATAGTTAAAATTACATAACTTCGCGAAATTTAATGTTCTTGGAAAAAGTAAGAAATGTGAAAAATTAAAACAAAGTGACACATTAAAGCATGTCCTTTCTGATTTCGAGTCATTGGAAGTGAAGCTGAAAGAATCTATAGCATTCAAGGTACCCTGTGCAGAACTTTCCATTCCTGCTCTTTCTACTTGGTTCTTGACAATTCCAAGTAAGTTTGAAAAGACACCTGCTAAAACATTCACAAGAGTAAACATGCTAACAACCAATATAGCCAAAGTAAGATATGATATTATATTTAATCATGAAAACTCGTAATCAGTTACCCAAATGTCACGTTCATCAATTAAACTGCTGCGTCATTTGAAACTGTCAATAAGACTTCGAACAGCAAACAGTAATTCAATCGGTACATTATATGTTTATCAAGAAAATCATAATTCGCATGTTTACACTAGCCATGCATCATGTAAATAGCCTATGTGAAGACAAACACGGAAAACCAATCAACATGCATCCCTTTGTATGCGTCATTATGGCAAAACTGACGCGTTAAGCAGCCATGTCAGATTTCATAACGCATTGTCTGTTTTCTAATTCAATTCAAACGATGATCACACAGGCAATGTATAAGATAAATATGCACATATAATGGTCACTGTCAGTTAATATCAAACTGTTCCGTTACCATGACTAATTTAGCTTTTATATCCATATTCCTAGTTTTACATGGGAGTCGAGGACTTATCCAAGGTAAGTTTATTTTATTTTACACCAAACATGCAACATAAAATGTTATTATATAAAGATACATGTGATTTCAATAAATTCCTCAACTATTTAGACAATGAATATTGCATACAATATAACACATCTTTCTCAACATTTTCAGATGGTCCTGCCTCTACGAATCTTCACAGCAAGCTTTCTAACCTGTTTCAAATATACCGCAATCATTCTACTGTGACCATCGTTCACGATCAAACAAATGGTGTGTAAAGGACGTTAAGAAATATATTCAAACAAACACGTGAAATGATGTTAAGATAACTTTTAGCCAATGGTAGTTGTAATCTGTTCTCACTGTTAAATCATGCTGCCAGAAGATGCTCCTGAAATCTGTTAATTGTCTATCAACATTCTAGAGGCTGAGAAGTTCGAGGGTTTAGTTAGAATCACCGAGTGAATGTTTGCATCCTGCTCGATCTGCTCATGCTATCCCCAAAACTACAAAACTACAACAAATATCCTGACGGTTTTATAGGCGTTTGAATGGTATAAATAACCAGTCAATGAATCGAGTCAAAACCATTCTAAATAATTGGTAGTGCTTGAATAGAGAGAATAGCATACATATTATAAATATACAAAATTTCATTGAATGACATTCCTAAAGATACTCATCCTCGATTATCCAGGGATTTATATATGCGCCGTATAGGAGAGTAACCGAGCATACATAAAACACTGAGTAACCGAGGATGAAAGAAACTACCGCTTTTGTGTCCACGATTGCCTCGTAGCGCTATAAATAATCAGGCAATCAATTGGCTTAAAACCAATCTAGTTATATTTGCAGTACTCAGATGAGAATACCAATTATAGTGATGTAAACTTTCAAAACACAGCATTCCATTGACTGAGAAATTAACATTATTAATAGCAAGCCTGTTAACGTAATAAGTCAAAATTGTTTGTCTGTCTGTCCCGACTAGGGCACCAGTGTTCTGAAATCCATTTCCCCAACAGTTTCTGATCCATCTTTTTGAAACATAACATATGATTGGGATATATATCAGTGGTACGCATTTGTGATTTTTTTGGGCGAATCGGATAAATATATTCAGAGTTATGCCCTCAGAGCAGTTGGCTTTACTATTTCAGACTGACAGTACCTTTCTTCTAAAATCAACTCCTCCCATAGTTCTTCTAACCATCTTTCTGAAACCTGATATATACTGTTGACATACATCAGTTATATGCATGTGGTTTTAATGAGTGAATCTGAAAAAAATATATTCAATTATATGTAAGCTATGACCCAAGTCTTAGAGCACTTGACTTTCCTATTTCAGACTGAGTGTTAAACTATATGTATATATTTAACTGTTGGCTCTAACGTTTTACTGGTCAATGGTATGTCTTTGAAACCTATGTTTGTCGTATTTTCAAGAACAAAACACCTAAGAAAGCTGAAATCTTGTGTACAGGCACCTTGGAAAATGGATCATAAATTGTAGCATTGTTTACCTTCTGGCACCAACCTTTATGTTACCATGTGGAGCACAGTGGTGTATTGGTTAGCATGTCTGCCTCTTACGACAACGGCTCGGGTTCGAATCCCGGTGGAGACACCAAACATTTGTGACCTGGGTCTTATACTGTGTTGTGTCCTTGGGCAAGGCACTTCTTCCACATTGCACTCAGTTCAACAAGCTGTACAAATGGGTACCTGGACAAAGGTGAATGGACCAACACGGTCGCGCGGAGCGCTTCATAGGCGGCACCGAAAGTACAATTCCTTCAGGGTAATAATGGTGTAGTGCCTTGCATTGTGCATCGATATGTGCGTATTATAAATATACTATTACCATGTCCTTCGCTCATTTGATAGAGAAAATGATTGAAACTGTTGCACTTCTATTGAATACTGTTTGTTTTGAACTATTTCGGGGGTAATTTGCTGATATTTCAAGTAAATACATCATCATATATATTTTACACGAACGTCATTGACAGTTAATATCAAACAGTTTTCAGTCTGTTACATTGTGCTTCCTCTTTCGTATGTGCCTTTCCACAGTTGAGTTCGCCTCGTCGTTTAGTTGCTTAATGGACAAGCAAGTTATGATGTTTTCCTACCATCGAGTACACACGGTTCTAGTCCCTGTGATTGAGAACCTCATGAAACATGCCAGTTTGGAGCAGATGCGTGACAAACTTCAGTTCCTGGTAGTCTGCGAACTCACATGTATTGAACATCTTTTTAAAGAGGTTTGTGCATTTGAAAAACCCGAAATATGTTAAGATCAATAGCCAGGGTAAACACAACTGCTTTTCAAATCTTGTTGACTTTCGAAATTTATTGTTTAAATAATACCTAAAATTGCATAACTTTAATTTGCAATACAGTCGAACTGTGATGCACATATAATCTCATTTAGAATAGTCTTAGATATTTATAATAAGTAAATGTAAATAATATATTTTCTGACAATACTAACAACAATGAACTTGAATAATATCGAATACACTGTTCATAGTTCCCTATTATAATTCTTTTCTATAGATTATGAAGCTGGACAGGATGTTTGGACAGGGTTCTCTGTTGAGACATTTTTCTAGCTGGCTGATTGTCTCCCCTGATGACCTTCACCCTCTGAGTGTCAGTTTCGACAACGTTGCATGGATACGTTTCAGTGGAAAACAAGCACCAACGTCACAAACGTTTGAAGAGGTTGGTACATCTTTCGGTTGATGTAGTTGTGGTTAATATTTCAGGAATAATATAAAATTCAGACACCAACCTTTAAAAACATTATATTTTTCGTCACATAAATCTAATATTGAGACTGACATCCGTAGTTTGGATTAGAAATAATTGTAATTGCTATTCTAACTTTCAAGAGATGCATATTAAATTTCAATTTGTTTTTATTCATGAAAATGATAGCATTCGTAAGTTCATGAATATTTTAGGCGTTTTAGCAATTTTTTTTCATATTAGTTTTTCTAAAATTTTCTCTTTATTATTAAAGTTTTGACAAAATATTGTTAGGTTAGAGGATAAAACATCTCATTACACCCCCTGATAAGACTTATCAATAGAAAATGGTTATCTGTATTGGCAGAAAGTGGTACGATGTATTAAGCAACCTTTCAGTCTAAGAGGTACAGTTGTAGGTCTCATGCGAGTTTGAGTTCAGATAGCAAGATGTTTGACCATTCCATCATTTTATCATATTCAGAACTCTACATTCGAACGGCCATTTCAATGTGGACACTTTAAAATGACCGCTAAATGGGGAATGGACTCTCATGGCTTCACTAACCCATTTATGCATGACCTCTCAGATTTTCATTTAATTGTGAGAATTTATAGTTCATAACTTGCAATGAAGTGAATCAATGGTTATTTTTACCTCAAATCATTTTTTTCGTGTTATTTTGATGATAGAATTAGCGTCCCATATATGAGACGTCATGCACAAGAGGGTACAGGGGTTTTTTTATATGCAAATGAAAAAAACAAATTGTTTGACAGATAATAAATTTTGGTTTGACAACATCCTGGGGACTTCCTCTTTCTGAGATGCAAACCATTTATGAATTTCTGATTACAGGTGTACTACAGCAGAGCAATCAATCGATTTTTGCGTGAAAAACGTAGTATACATCGTATTCAAACATTTAAAATTGATGCAGAGAGCGGGAAAAGGAATATTGACAACCACTTTTGTTTCTTCATGAGCACCTGTTAGCACATGCAATGCTCTGATTTACTCATCTCCTCCTTAAAACCGTCCTCATCTTCAAAATAACCTGTGGCACCAGAAAAATCCGATATGTCAATATAGATATATGTCAGCAGAGGATTAGTCAGTCACTTATAAATTTTTATTTTTTTTTATTACCCTTCCACTCATCCTTTCCAATAAATATCAAGACAAAAAATTATATTTCGCCACAAAAATCATTTCTGTGAATCACCAAATAACATGTCCCCTCTTGTGCATGTCGTCCCATATGTGGGACGCTAATTTGGCAAAACTTTGAGAATGGAAAAAGATATAGTTGACAGAAACTCTTATTTTTACTTAAACTATTTAACATTGAAAAACCTTTAAAAAAACCAATTGAGTTCAACTGAAAAGTTCAATTATTCAGTAGTACCTCAAACTTTGGCAATTTTCTAAATTAGTATCTCCTCTGTTTCAGGTTGTCAGATTTAACCATATTTAAATCTGCAACTATTCAACTTGGTTGACATATAAATACAACATCTTCCCTTTAAAAAACAGCTTACAGCAAATATTTATCTTATATATCAACAGAGAAGCAGATCATTGAATTAGCGTCCCATTTATGGGACGTCATGCATAAATGGGCTAACCATGTACATTCGTTTTATAAATCTTGTTATTGATTCAGGAGTACTGTTTCTTTGCCATTGTTAAAACTTATTTTACCTTTTATAAGAGAACCCTTTATTTGAGTAAGAATGGCACGCTGCAGTACCTTTAAAGCGAGAGTTTTCTCGGAGTATATTTTGTAGAAACGAAATTCGAGTGAACATTACAAAGACTTATTCTTAACATGTTATTATTACACAGCCCAGTTGTCAAAACAGAACAATCCATATCACTGAGGGAAATGTTGGTTGGTAACGTTTCTCTACTGTTTGATAATGATTATTTACTCTTTACGGTTTTCATATTTAACATCGTGGTTGACATGACGGATTGGGCTCTGACCTTTGATAACAATATAATCATTCAGTAACGTCTTTGGTAACAAATATCAAGACTGACATGTGCAATTTGCAAAAAGTCATAATTGCCATAAGCTGCAAAAAACTGAATAAGGAGTCAGTGAAATACATTGATATTTATAATTCAATTTGATTTAAATTGTATATAACATGTGGAATAATAAGGCCGGTCTATGAAAAATACCCCAATAATTTGTGTTACACAATTATGTACCAATACTTTCGGTCAGGCCTATTGATAAAAGTGTTAACACCAACAATACCTTTTGCAATATTGAAAATTGGTTAAAACTCGAAAGGTGTACATAAGATAGTGTTATGAAGGAATAACCCATATACTTTGATTGTGTGGAAAAGTACAATGAAAATAAAGCAAAAATAGAAATACCCATATCGTTTCTGGAAATATGTTTACAGATTGAAGGAATCAACACATTGTTATGGATGCCAAAGCAAAGGTCATGGTCCAAGATTACTTTTCCATTAAAAGAACGTACAGACGTATTTCCTAACACCAATAGAGGACTGAACTGAACCACTCTTGAGGTTCGTTTCCAATGGTACTAAAGATCAGTTTCCTCCAGTGTTTGAAACTAAAACTGATCAGATGAAGACCGTAAGGACCCACAGGTTTGTAAAGCTGTGGGTCTTTATGAGGCACTGTAGGTTCTAACATTCTGTGCTAAAACTTAGTTTCGAAAAGAAAACAAATGCAAATACACCAAACATGTTTTACATCCTTTTCTTGTATACCAGATCGAGGCATTCCAGTACCAGAGACAAATTAAACATACAGTATTTTATATACTGTTAGAGTGTTTTGTGGGGAAAATAACTGATAACTGACAATACACTAAGAATCGGGTAAGTTTGTTTTGTTCAGTATCACATTTCAAGTTAAAAACCTATAATAATTTGGTAACAATATCAGTTTCATCTATCTTTTCTCCATTTGAAAGTAATTTAGAGAGAATTATTCGTATTTCTACTCTACATTTCCCTTTGTTTATTTTACAATGGATGCTTTGCATTGATGTTTTTTTTGTAAGTAACTCAATCTGAGTAAAATCGACGCTGATCCCAGGAATACAATATGAAAAAAGTGTATCTACCGGGATACGAACTGATTCTATATATCGTTTCCTCTCCATAGAGTCTGATGATTTTACCACTTCAGCGCGTACAAAACGCAATCATTAGCTAGCCAATCATGTTTAAATGCGCCGTTTAAACATATCCGGAATCATTCTGTTTGGATTTAGTTGCCCCTAGCCTCTCGCATTGAGAAGTATTTTTGTTGGAGCATTTGTGATTGGCTCACTGAACTTGTTTTTGTCAGTAAACAGCAATCTTCTGACTATGTGGAGAGGAAAATCTCGACAAAAATGATTGTGGATGTACTGTTTTGTCACTTATATACCTGCGAATATCAGATTGTAAAGTAACAAGTAATACGTTTTTAAATTGTCCATCTGTCTGGATTGATCAATTAGGTCTAAACCTTATGTACTAAGTAATGTGTAGATATGTACTAACCTTGTTAGCAAAACTTTAAAATTAAACATTGATAGTTACAGCCTATGCGTTTTAGTTATGCATGTGCTTGGTTCTATACATACCATTGTTATTACAACGTTTTAAAAAGAACAATTATTGACAGACATATCCCTTAGACCATGTTTTTATTTATTTTCTGTTTTATAATAGCGTGTAATTGCAGAGATAATTTTGATTTTATAAAGCATACATTTATTTGATTTTGTCCTTTCAAGTGGCCAGGCCATGTCATTAGGAAAGTGATCAAAAATAGTTCTGTTCTGTACTCTGGAATTGGTGTGGACGTGGTTGAAAATTTGAAGAGGAAATTCAATTTCAGGCGAGTATAGGAATTTTGGAAGTTTACAACTTCCCTGTACACCAAAGTAATCAATGCCTTATTCAGGACCCCCCCCCCCCCCCCCCCCCCACACACACACACTTCTGTATAACTGTTTGACCTGATAAATGATGTGACATTGGTATGGAATTAAAGTTATTTAATTTTACTTCATGTATTCTTGAAAATTTGAAACAAATATTTATGTTTAACCAATTTTATAGTTATATCATAGAAGAACCTGAGGACAATCTTTGGGGCCAGATGCTCACTGACGGGAGGGTCACTGGGGTGGTTGGCATGTTACATAGAGAGGTAATATATATATTTTGTATTGTATAGTATATTGCCATTATCTGATCATAATTGGCAATATAAAAACACATCATAACCTACAAACATATTTCACATTTGAATGTGAATTTTGCCTATTAAGCTTGAACCAAATTTACGATGCATATATGATGCATATATGATAACCGTGTCTTTTGATGTTCATCATAAGACATTATTAACGTACACAGTGTGGGAAAACTAACAAACAATTGAAAACAAAACTGATCTAGATTATGTAGACTAGACTCTGTATTGGAAAACGTAGATTTATTTCGTTTTTACAGGAAGCTCATCTTTGTCCTGCCCCATATGGCATCACTCTTCAAAGGACGATGCTGGTAGACATATCTTCACCACTCAGTTCAAGTGAATACGTACTGGTCTACAAAAGGAATAGAGCAATGGCGTCAACATGGCGGTTCCTGATTTCAAATTATTCCTGGCCTGTCTATTTATGTGGCGCTGGTTCACTGGCTTGGTTTGTGCTGATACTTTCCTGTCGTCGTATGATAAATCGCGAGGAGAACGATGCATCGTATTTTGATATCATTTTTCGTGTTCCGTTTCGCCAGGGTAAGTGCTATGTAGTTCTTATCTTATTTTCAGGTTACAAGTGTATCGCATATATACGATTCCATTGAAATTTTGAAGAACTATTTACCTGGAATTTATTGAAATCAGTCAAAATTTTTTATGTACATTACAATGTCTGCCTGCAATTGTAGTAACAGTATAGCAGTATATGTTGTCACTACTTCTTACTGCCAACAGTGCCTTGAAGCCCAATTCAGTGGACGGCATGCCATAAAATGAAACTTTGGTTTGCTTTGTACTGTGGTGCAGGACTCTCACCTCATATATAACATCACTACAAAGCGCATATAACGATTTAATGAATGTAAATTGAAGGTAATATCTTATATCATTAAATACTACCAATTAAATTGAAAACATTATATGCAGTATTTAGTATATACTAAAAACACTTAGAGACATTAGAGAAAGGAACGAGGCTCATTTAATCCAACTTCCCTCACAAGGCATGTCTAAAGTTAGTCAGTATTTCTGGATAAACTTTTCTGCAGTTTGTCACAATTCATGGTCTGATTAAAACACCCTAATCAGTGTATAAATGAATACTTCATTTAACTCCATTAACAAAATGGCCGCACCAAAGGAAATAAAAAATCCCGCTGTTTTAAGACAGGGGCACTGAGTTCGACATATTCGTTTTGATCCTCGAATCCAGATTCAACATGGTGACAAGGCTTACATTTAACAGTTATAGGGACTTGCGTGGTGTATACCATGCCGATGAAATTGCCACAGAAGTTTTGGGCAATGTCGGCAGCAAGGTGCAATTACAACATGTACTGAGAACGTTGCCCTCTTCAGAAGACATTTTCCATGATAATTGTAAGTAAATTGTCTTTTAAAAAAAATATGTATGCTTATACGCTGTATTAGTTTTAATATTCTTATTTGTTGTACCCCTAGATATTCAGATGGTCCCCAATTCCATGTCATCAAGGATGATGTTATTTACCTGGTAAATTTTCTGCTTGATGTTTGCTGCTGTGTACACAAGCAACCTTGTGTCTCGATCTAGTGTTGACAATTTCATTGCTCCTTTTAACACCATTGAAGAACTGACTCAACAAACAGATAACACAATAATTGTCTTTGAAGGAGGAACATTAATTGATATTTTGAAGGTATTACTATTGTTATTAATTAAGTATTTTCGTATTGGCCCTGTTGCAGGAGTTGTTTTTATGACAACTTTATTATTTAACCTCATTTTATTCTATTTTCAGACAATATTAACGGAAACATCTCATTTTCAATGATACTTTTAAACAAGATTGGTGAAAAGACGGGTCACACGTGTGAGAATGTGTGTGTGTGTGTGTGTGTGTGTGTGTGTGTGTGTGTGTGTGTGTCTGTGTGTGTGTGTGTGCAAATGTTTGACTGTCCATGATCAGACTCGTATTAGCCCTGTTTTTCCTGGCTCTGTCACTCACTCTCATGGTCTTCTACGATTGGTAGTTAATTAATACTAGTGTGTTCTCTAGACACTTACATATACAATGTTTCCCAGATCCAAAGATAAGTAGAAGCAGTGAACTGTACTGCTAAGATAACGTGATTGTATTTCAATGGTGTAACTTTTGGCTATGTGTGTTTATTGCCATATCAAATGTATGTCTAATTATAAGAATATCAAAATATTTTATTTAACTTTCGTTTCAGAAATCAAACTCCTCAGTGTATCATAAATTGTATGAGAGACTTGATTCTGTTCAAATGTCTAACAATGAGTCATTGGATGCCACAGCAAATAACATTTTGACAAGAATATTACATGGGCATAGTTTTGCTATTCTCTCCCCTGCAGCCAATACTTTGCTGTTTTCAAAGACGTGTGAACTTGTGGAACTTCGAGAGAAAATCAGGGGACTGAATATTGGAATCATCTTTCCTAAACAATTCCCATTAAAGAGATCATTTGACAAACAGTAAGTAACCACGTGAATTATTTTGAAACATGTTCACACTAATGTAATATTGAATGACCAGTTTCTTTTACCTCGTTTTCTGAAAGAATGTGAATAAACAGGTTTGTTTTTGTATTTTTGAAGGTTACAAAATCTGGTTGACATGGGACTCTATGATCAATTCAAGAAGGAATGGTATCCGAAGCCAAGAAAATGTGTCGTCCCAACTCATCAAATTCAGTTAACCATTGATCATCTCAAATCTGGTTTTATAGTAGTCATCTGTGACATCCTTCTAGCAGGATTTGTGTTGCTGATTGAGAGAATCCGACATTAGAAAGGATATTCTACCACAGAATGTGCTTATAGGGATATTCTTCCACGGAATGTGCTTATAGGGATATTCTACCACTGAATGTGCTTATAGGGATATTCTACCACTGAATGTGCTTATAGGGATATTCTACCACTGAATGTGCTTATAGGGTTTGTAATCAAATGCGCCATAATCAGTCGTTTTTTTAACTTTGACTTTAAAACAACATGCAATAGACCTAATGCAGGTCCGAGAGCAAGGGTCACATGTAAAACGCAGTCTTTAGGTCTGTTGGTCAGGCATTTTCAGGTTAAATGGTGACAATTTATTAGTTTGTATCTACATAAGATTAATAAATAAAAACAATCAATATTCATATCATAATAACAGAAAATGAATTCTGACTACTGATGTGCGTATGTAAAATATTATGTTGGTAATAAAGGCAGTCAATATTCATATTATTATCACAGAAAGTGAAATCTGACTACTGATTTGCTTTTGTAAACTATTATGGTGGTAAAGCGGCAGAAGCAATTGTCACGATACAAATAAATGTATCAATATTTCTATGATTATGATTATTATTATTATTATCAGAGAGCACGGTCTAGGGAAACCAACTATCTTTTTTGTTTACTGTTGTCGCGTGATGTTAGTCTATAACATACTAAAACATGAACTAGGTCAAGACATAGACATTTTTTCTAAAGCTTGACTTCTCATGCCATAAAAATGGGGCACAATTATTAACATTCCTTTTCAAACTTTACCTTTAATCCTAGACAATCTTAATCAATGACATCAGTTATGAAACAGACACAATAGGAAATGAAACACAGTTAACCATGTTCCAGGTATTTATGTTGTGGTGTAGCTGCTAACAATTTTATTTTATTTTATAACAATACTCATTTAATTTACCCATTGCATTTGTAAATTTCTCAATGTGAGACACTCGAAATTGGTTTCCCGTTTACAATCGGCATTATTGTAAAATTGCACTGAAACACACATGCAGCTACTCTTTGTTTTATAGGGACTGCTGTCATAATCATTTCTGCAAAACGTACACCAAGGGATTACAGGAAATTTAATTGTGAACATACACGGTGTTGAATAATTGAATAGACCAAAATGTTAGTTCCCGCTTATCAGTTTAGATGCGATAATATCCTTACCCCTCCTTCAGTATGGTCAGTCGAAATGAATTTTCAAATATCCAAACTGACTCCATTCAAAGTTCTCGAAAACTGTCGAAGAAGTCAATGATACACCAATTTGACATTATTTTGACACAGATAGCCTGGGTGGCATGGACCTCCGAATGACCAATATCAAAACAGGTATTCCCAAACAAAGTACATATGACACATCAATATTATTGATATAAATACTTATCCAGTATCCTTGTCCTCATGGTTTTGTTCGTGCTTCATTAATGGTAACAACTTGTAGTGATTTCAATGTCGGCTGGGGTCCAGCTATAGCACCTGTTTTGTTATATTTCAACACAGAAGTCCACATTATTTGGATTTTATTTGTGCTTTTAGGTTCTTTGCTTTTGCTCCAACCTGTAGGATTCCTTGTACCAAGGCACAACTTAAGTGCTGCTCTAACTACATTTGTCTTTGGGGAACACCGCACAAGCAGAGCAGCCCCGAAACTTATGGTCAAGCTTTCCCCTCTTCTGTCTTTTCAACGGCCATAATAACAGACAATTGAGTCGTTGCTAACATACAGTGACTTCAAAGGAGTTTGAATTGATCATCACTGAGGTTACTACACAAGTTTTGTTTTTTTATCAAGGTGGTCATTTAACCTTCGATTGTGATTGCAAACATGTCACAAAAAAAATTCAATTAGAGTTTTTAAAACCTATTTCTGATTTAAAAATTTATTCAAAGGGTTAACATGGACTTCACCCACATCTTGTAACCTTGAGCTTTGGCATTCAAGGTCATAAGATGATTGATCCATTGTAGTAATCATGTAATGATTCAAAGTGTTATAAGCAAATGTGCAAAAGCATGCTTATATCATGACCTCACTGTTACAAATGTACCTAACCTTGAGATACTGAGAAACGTCGATATTGAAGTGACACTTTCCCAGATTTTACAGACTTAGGCACATAAAAATACTAATTACGTAGGTCCCTCATGATGCATATCGGTGAGAAGAAAACAGATATTGACCACTGGCTTAAAGCCATGTGATCAATCTCCATAGTGCGTTATCATCTTCTTCTATCGGGAGGTTTACTCTGAACAAACAGGAAAATAGTATGTAGGTGAATGTCAATAAAGTAGTCTGCTAACATTGTAAAAGGTAAACATATCCACAATAAAATACTTCATACATCAATTGATTGGCTAGTCTTATAACCTGCTGCTGGTAGAACACAATTTAGATGTCGATTAGGAGAGTGACAGTACACAACTATAAATTGGACTATTGATATTCAAATTCTGGAAAACTACTCATTGTTCATTACATACACTCACGGGCAAAAGAAAGTATATCCTATTTTCAAAGAATTAAACACAAAATGTTCCAGCTGGATAAAGTCGGTTGTGGCTGCTTGTGATGACGATATATCTCCTAAAGTGATAAACACCATTTTATTCATGAGAGTATGATGCCTAATATTTTATATATGTTCAAATATAAATTGGGTGCTGAAATTGCTTTTTAAGGGTTTTTGATTTTACATGATGTTTGGTATTTAAGGTAATTTGTTTCTGAAATATGGAAAATATGTACGCATAGGATGATGTACATAATGCATAATGTACCTTCTAGGACTTCAAATGGATGACGATGAAACACGCCAGAAAGCCATGTTTCACTCTCCTATCTAGCCTGGTGATTCTAAAACGACAATTATTTAGAAGCATTTTTTTCAGAAATATGAACGTATACTGTTTCAAAAATTATAAATTAACTGAAATTGGCTTTTAGAGACATGGCGTAACAATGTTTCGGTGTTGTCGATCACTTGTTGATTAAAATATCTTGCGTTGTTGTACCTATAATATTTTTGACCTAAGCTACATACTAAGTTGTTTTTTCTGTTTTGAAACATGAATCATACATGTACCTGACAAACAATTACATTTTCTACATTTTGAATTTCATTACATTACATTTATGTGATTCCACATCAAAGAACATTGACATGACCCTAGGTGCTAATCGAGTATTGAGTGTAACTAAATTAACAAAACTAAATATTGATATGTTCAGAGGTATGTCAATTTACAACAACAATTACAATTTTATCGATCTGATATTGAATATAACTGTGTAATAATCAATAAAGCATTGCTTATTCACAAATAAATAAACGAAATTGATTACCTCAGAAGCAGTGGAACTCGAAAGCTTTTAAAACTCAAAAGATGAATACTTGATTTTATTGAAAACTATTGTGCATGCACCCTATTTGATTGGGTAATTGATTAAATCAAAAACACTGAGTAACAGATTACTGTGAAAATTGTCAATAAGGGCTTTACTGAATTGTATATCGATGCATTGTAAAGGATCTTGCTGTATAATCTAAATTGATGTTAAATCTCAATTTAAAAATAAACTGCTTAATAACATTAAGATTTCACTGCAAACTAATAGTACATAAATTATCTGCATTAAATATATTGAAACACTTTTACTAAAAAATATATATTCATATATTCATATATACACAATATTAAAGGGCAAAGTAATCAGCCCTGTCTCACAAAAAAAGTTACTAAAACAATGCGGCAATAGAAATTGAAAATCAAATATTGCTTTAATTCAATTCAACAACTGGATGTCATTGTTCAAAATATCTCGTTTATGAATCAAAAGAAAAATTATATATGTTTCCAATCATCAGAATAACGTTTATTGTAAATGGTGTTGCTGATTCCTTTTATTCAGGGTCACCATAACCCAGTAACTCAATATCTATCTATAATTGCCGCGTATTGACCATCAGGACAACAAATATTTACGGAGTACCGAAGAATTGATCCCTAGATGAAGGAAATAAGATAATATGGTGTGTGCATTACCATATGTCAGGGATAACGACATAACCCTTGTTCGATGAAATTACTTGATAGACGCCAGTTGCAATCAGGTGTCGCTGCTGGTATAACTATGAGAGTATTCACTATGATTTGTCTACATGTAATAGCATGCAATGGATATGATACGCAAGGTGAGTGATGTATTCTCATTTATCCTTTTTCATCCTATAAATGTTTTATTAATTTTAATAGCTTTACAACATCAATTTAAAAACTGTTATAGAACTTGTATTCCGATTTAATAATTAATATTTTTTATTCATTAAACCGCAGTTTTGTTAACTGCAATACTGGTCATGTATTTCAACTTTTGTGTATTATTTAAATCGGTTTCAATAATATCAAATCCCTCAGGTGCTGCAGTTTCTGTGAATATGTCTGGTATACTAACGAGAGTGTTTTCAACATACAGCCAACAAATGACACTGAATGTCATCTTTGATGAAGTTAATGGTATGTTATGTATGTTATAAATCTATTAATCTGACGATAAATAAATTATGCATATCTAATTTTTGTTGTTTTTTATACATAAATATGGTTTTTGGGTGTTCTTTTCATTCAAAATGCCTAATGATTCTTATGTTTTATTACGCACACAATCAACTGTCATGTTTGTCTCCATAAATTAGCGTACATACCTTTCAGTTTTAAAGTATGTGTGTTTAAATTACAGTTGAATCCATTCTGAGATATAAACATGACAGACCAAGAACAATGATGTTTTCTTACCATCATGTAAGCACGGTTTTGGTCCCTGTGATGGAGAAAGTCATGAAACACGCCAGTTTGGAACAGATGCGTGACCAGCTACAGTTTCTGGTAGTCTGTGAACTCCGATGTGTCGAACAACTATTTACAGAGGTAAACAGAGGAGGTTTACATATCACATGCTTCATTTAACTGTTTGATATGATAAATGTAGGATCCATAACCTTAAACGTTTCAAAACCGTGATCTCCATTTGAATTGTTAACTGCAGGCAAAAGAAACTACACACCTCATTTGGTTCCTATTTATTCAATATTTCAAAAGAAATGAGATTCATTCGATCATGATAAGATACAACACCACTTATATTCAGTTGTTTGAATGCATTACATTTTGATTGTTTTAAGTCACATTTGTAAAATATCTCTGTGTAATGTAGACAAGGATAAGAAATGAAATTTACACCAATCTCTACAATATTAAAATGTTGTAAATGTGTAGAGAATGAGGGAAATTTATTGATTGTCCCATAGGAAATGTTTTACATGTCGATGAAAGAATTCTGAAATTTGAAATTTCATTAAAAATTAAAAGATTCCATACATGTATTCTTAGCCTGATGACAAAAGGCCTTCACTATTTAGTTTTAGAGTATGACGTTGATGACTCAAGCTTTTTGTAATTGAAAACCATACATATGATAAATCTAACTAAGGTGTATACTTTCTTTATCAGTGTATATGCTGCTATATGTCCGTACTTCTCATGTCAGGGTACTGATATGTCCAATGTGGATGAAGTGTTTTGTCCATCGAGACAACACAAAATGATTCCAACCCATGATCTAAGCCGACATTCCAATCCCTACACTGCTGAGTGTTTTCAACAAACATAATGTTTTGTATTCACAGGTTACTCAGTTGGATCTGGTTGTTGGACAGGGATCCCTATTGAGACATTTTTCAACCTGGCTGATTGTCTCCCCTGATGACCCTCACCCTATGAACGTCAGACTTGACAATGCTGCTTGGATTCACTTCCAGAAGCAATTACCCTTGGGCTCTGCAGTGCTTGAAAACGTAATATCATAAATGAAATATAATGCTCCAAGTTGATTTCATGTTTATTCATTACCCTTTTCGGGACTTTTGATATTTGGCATATGATACATATAACTAAAAGGAATCTATAATGTTGGCTCCCATATTGCTGTCCGGTCCGAAAATACTCAGCCCAGTCTCTAAATCCATATAAATATCAGCCCGGTTGACATCAGATCAGAGTGATCACTCTGTGCTTTACAGGCACGCTAGCACAGGTAAACATGACAAGCGAAGCAGTCACAGTAGTTACGTATAGTTTCAGAGTAGTCTCCAAACAAGGATTTTGTTGACAATTTCAACTAATATCTTATCAACATTATTTAATAAACTATTAATTGGTAAATATGATAAGTGCCACGTGTCACACGGTTTTAAACAGTTGTTTTGGCCTTGTTGTAGGTCCATAATAGTAAAGTTTTGCTTGAAACACCATATACTTAATATTTCTTTCATCTCTTTGTCTTTCTTTAGGAATAAATATGATATATAATTAAAGGTTTCAATATGTCATTCTTCATACCATACCCAATATCAGACCTCGACAATATGATATCGAGGTTTCGGACTGATAGGGGGTGTAGCATGAAACATGCCAGTATAGATCATATGATGATATAAGGGAATTACCAAAGGTATGATGTTTTCCTTCTCATTAACATCTTGTTTTTATCTACAAATTTATTTCAGATAAAAGGGGTGTATACGTTGTTATGGGTGCCAGGTCAACGGGAGTGGTTAAAGATTGACGTGGGAGACTTTCAACACGTTCGATCTTTCAACACGCTTTTTCCTAACCTAGAAAGGGGTCTGAATGGGAGAGAACTTGTTCTGACTACTCTTGAGGTTGGTTTTCTTATATTTCACGCAAAATAAAGTTTCATGAAAATTGCATAATATATAAAAAGGTGCAGTTTGTGAAATACACTTTTTTGTTAAAGCAAAATATAGCCGATGTGCATTTCAAAGAGATAATTAGATAAGTTTCTTATGTAAATCTCAAATTAATGAATTGCAATGAAGGTGACATTGTATTTGATTTTAACAGTACTGTATAACAGCTACATATAATATATATATATATATAGAAAAGAGTAAACATCAGATGGTTTTGACTGGATCAATCTTCTTTAATACTTCTTTAATAGGTATTAAAGAAGATTGATCCAGTCAAAACCATCTGATGTTTACTCTTTTCTATATATAACCTTACTTCACGTGAGAAGCAACTCATCTTATTTATATATATATATATATATATATATATATATATATATATATATATATATACACACACACACACACACACACAATACATTTTGGATAAAGTTTGCAATCTATTCACTACTGATAGCAATATATACAATTATTCGACTTTGAAGTGGGGAGTCCACGCAGTACGTCATATTCTCAACGGAAAAGTCACATACACAGGTGTTAGTATGGAGACTGTAGATATGTTGAAGAGGACTTTCAATTTCAGGTAATTATGTACATGAAGTTTATAACTAAAGTAATATCGCAGAAATTTATTTAATTATGTTTTTGTATATATTGTGTCATTTATCAACCAATAAAGTTGACATTGATGAAAGGCTTGAAATACATTGTATTCTTCCATGTAGATATTTCAGTTTCTGGCCCGAGATACATTATATACCCACCTTTTATTCTGGATTAGAATACTCTTTTAAAGCTACGCAGCGGACAATGGTCCATGACGTCAAAACGATAGTGTAATGAAAGCCCATAGAAGTTGCCCTAATCAAGGATGTCATTCATGACAAAACTGTGATTGTATAACACAATAATGTTTGAGGCTCTTTCTTAGAATATTACCTATTGATGAGTGTTACTTAAAACAATACAAATATTATGGATAACTTCTATATTCTGAGAAAACGGTTCTCGTATAGTTTTCGTGTATGAATAAAATATAGAGAACATAGAGATAAAACACAGACTACAACCTACTGAGCTCACTAACATTAACTAAAACTTGCTAAATGAGGAAAGGCTACATATGAAAAGTGTATTGTATTTAAAAGCCAGTGGAAAACGTAAAAGAAACCAAAGGGAAAATGTCATGGTAGCACCTAAACTTTAGTAATTTTAAATTTTGTTTAAGTAGAATATGGCATCAAAACAAATATTTTTTAAGTTGAACGATTATATTACATTATTAACACATTTCTAGTGAAACAATTGCTAAAAATAAGACGGGCAGTTGCTT
Source organism: Gibbula magus (assembly GCA_936450465.1). NCBI lineage: Eukaryota > Metazoa > Mollusca > Gastropoda > Trochida > Trochidae > Gibbula > Gibbula magus. The sequence continues at coordinate 23,266,143 of OW388291.1, read as the reverse complement.
AAAATCGTGAAACTATTGCAAATTGTATGAAAAGCATCAACATATACTATTAAATGGTAAATATGATAAGTGCCACATATCACACGGTTAATATTTGGCTAATGGTCCCTTACAGTAAAGTTTTGCACGTAAACACAATATACTTAATATTTCTTTAAACTTTTTGTCTTGCTTTAGAAAAAAATATGATATATGATAAAAAGGTTACAATATTTCATTTTTCATACCATACGCCAATATCATCCCTCGACAATATAAAATTTGGGTACTGGGTATAGCATGAAACATGACATGTTATAATCTCTACTTATCCCTGTTAGTATAGCCGATGTGCTAATATAAGGGAATTAGCAAAGGTATGATGTTTTCCTTCTGATTAATATATTGTTTTCTTGTTTTAGTTTGACCATTGCAAATCGTATCAAAAGCATCAAAATTCATAACAATAACTTTAAAATGTTCAAATTAAGTACAAAAACTTCAATTTCAATAGAATACATGGCAGTAAAAAAATACCTTCATCTTCATAAAAATAATACAACTAAAACACGTTCTTTCTTATATATTGTTCAGTCACAACTCTGCAAGAGGTGCAACACCACATTTAAACAGAGCTGAATCATGACTATATGAGTGATACTAAAGTCTAAGTACATACTATTAAAAAATCAAATTTAGTTTCTACAAAATAGCCTGTTTATCACTCCAAACACAAACCTTACTTGTTATACTGAATGAATATGTATTTCATGAACTCGCCAACCAAAATCAACGCCATCTTCATTGTGTGGTGCTTATGTACATGTACATAAACTCAGTTTGCATAACCTCTTGACATAAATTTTCATAATTGGCCCAACTCGACAGACAGCACTACATAGTGAGGCCTGTGGATACACTGTCGGAAAATATAAACGCCAACCAGATATCTTATAAAATTTCTTTAAAAAATATAATGAGCAGTTTAGCAATATTTTAGCATTATGAAGTTGCACCATTTCTGCATTATATATTTAAATTTCAGAAGTTGTTACAAAAGAATGGCGATTGTTGAAATGAGGCAAATGAATTGTTCAGATTTCGGTCAGTACTTGATAAGAACAACATTTGATTTGATTACAATCATGCGCAACAGTACAGAAACGCATTCGCATTAAAGTAGTGATGACGCTACAGATATACATGGTAATGGTGCGCAGGTGAATCAACCGGAAATAGCAGTGTTCTTTAGGCGTGGTTTTCATTAATGTTATTGACTCGCATTACAGTTTTTCCACGATTTCAATAGACTTTCATATCAATTTGTTCTCAGTATAACGTGGAGATCACCATTGATTATATTTCAGAAATTTCATCTTTCATTTTAAGGAAGATCAGGTAGGCGTTTCTTTTGACCGACAGTGTACGTATTATATGGATCAGCAATGCCTATGCAGGCAGTTTGGTTGGTGAGTTCATCATATGCAGAGGAAAAAACATAGTCTTGATCTTGATTAATCCAGGATTTGAATCGCACTTTCAATTAAATGACACACAGTCTGACTGTTACTAAGATTATGACATCTTCCCAGTTGATTTGGTGGTTGGTTGATTAAGATATTCGTGCACAAGGTCCAAGATGACAGATCTGTTTTAGAATTATATGATGGAACACTCCTGTTCCTTGATTGTGATATTGACATGCCGAGATGTTTCACCTATGAACTATTGCCGCAATTACATCACATTTAGAAGAAAGCCCTTCCTGTTGTTTCTGATGTATCGAAACAATGCAGTGACATATTTTGATTAGAAAAAATAAGGTTGGATACCTAAACAACTCATTAAAATCTACTACTCAAACAAAAACATTGATAAGGCCATCATTAAACTATAAACTCGGTATACTTAACTGCACAAAATATAACTCAAATCTACAACAGCATACCTAGACTCTGTCTAAACCAGCATTCAAGGGGACTGAAGAGATAATGCGGTTTAGACAGTGTGCCGAATTGTAGGACACAGTTTCACAAAAGGAATTCAAAACACCAAACCTCTATTGGCTTTAACCCTTTTCATAACTTTCAGAACTTTATTAATAGAACTCAAACGTTGCATCAGCTGTGCTTGAAACGCTTGTAACAGCTACAAATTAATTTAGTAAGTAATAAATTATTTACAAAACGATAACAAAAAATGTGTATCAAGATTTCGCATTCCCAGAATAAAGAACTTATTATCCATAATACTTGTTATAGTCTCTCACTTCACTAAGTGATTCTACTACTCGACAGTCATAAATCATTCTCACCAATTCCTAACATTATTTTATTTTCAAGTTATATCATTATTGAACCTAACGACAATTTGTGGGGAAACGAACTTGAAAATGGAACATTCACTGGTGTGCTTGGGATGTTGCAGAGAAAGGTAATTCATATTTACAAATAAAAAAAAGCAAACAAATGGAAGTAGAAGATGGACTTACTGTAGATATATGCCAAAGGAAGTGACAGGTGGTTATTAATTCGAGTTATAGTCTTTAAAAGTAATACTCAACAGGCACAGAATAAAAATGGTTGAATACCTATTTCAAACGGTTTATAACTGATTTTGACTTTATAATTACAACATATAACATTGAATACATATCCATATTCTTTGCATTTCAGAAGAGCCATTTCTGTCCAGTTCCCTACACTATGGCATTAAGAAGAATGAGAATAGTAGATTATTCCTCTCCTCTATATACAAATGAATACACACTCGTCTACAGATGGAATTCTAATAGAATCATATCGTGGTTCTCCCTGACGTCTGGTTATTCTTGGCCGGTTTATCTGTGTGGTACAGGCTCACTTCTCTGGGTTGTGCTGTGGATGTTTTGTTTGGGATTTTCAAAGAGTAATGGATTACGGCACGGGAGAAGGCACACTGATTGGCATTTTGAGATCATATTCCGAGTGCCATTTCGTCAAGGTTAATAAATTTGACTCATGAATTGGTGATCTTTCCATTCACAAACGAGCTATTTGCAAACATGTTACATTTCTTGTACCAGAAGCTATGTAAGCATTCATTGGCATTATCATTATCCGGTGAGGTCATTATGTGAAATACAAGGACCTGACTCCCGAGGTAATCTGACCTGACAAAGTCCGCAGGTCGAGGTCAGATCAGACTGCCGAGGGAGTCAGGTCACATTCGTTATTCTTCTTCAGGCTCTAGTATGTTTTTCTTATTTGTCAAATCAGGGAACCCATCAGCTGACGCCATCTTGAAAGCAAACGTAAAACAAACAGTCACGTTACAAATCACGTGACGAGTCAATATCTCAGGTCAGTGACAGAAATTTCTGTCACAAAACTGACCTCATCGCTGGAATTGCGGGTCAATCTACAAAAATATTTTTCGATCACGTGTTGTGAAGTGGCCAATGATATGCTTACAAATTAATAGAGATATAATAATTATTTTTATTTTTAACTTATTTCATAAATAGAGGTTATCATGAGATTGTGTTATTGGAAGGCAATTTCCTGCATTAGGAAAAACAATTTATTTTGTGAGTCATAGTGAGGTAAATACATTGTGTTTATTCCTAATGCAGGATATATACCACCCCAAAACACACGAGCACGATAACTTCTTTATCACACAATGTCATTCTTCATTCATTTTGCACTTACTTTGCTTCCCTTCTGCTTGGTTGCAAATGGCAACTCTCATATCGCACCGAGAGCTAAACAGAAGATTAGGCAGCCAATTCTAAAAAAAAGACTTTACAAAGTCACATTATGGAACAGTGAAGGTTGACGTTCGGTAAATGAATATGTGACTCAAACTGCCTTTGTTCCCATTGTGTAAACAGTGTTAGCTCGGTAGATTTATACTTGCAATGAACATTCACATCGCACTTTGATCATAATACATTTTGCCGCACTATTCTAAGTATTTGCACAATGTTTGTTTGTTGTTGTATTTTTGCAAATTAATGTATATGAATGAAGCATGTATATTAACATGAAGCTTTTGCGAATTTACAACTGTTATCGCAACGAACGTTATCACAGGCGTTCGAAATGTTAAAAAGTGTGACGTCATTTTCAAAAGAAGTTTCTTTTACTTGACCTCTGTAATTTGCATCTTTATCCGTACATGACCCCAACGCATATCGAAAATAGACCCTGCCTTCATCCTGACGAGAACACAATCCATTGTATGATAAATTGGGCTATTGTAAAATCAATTGATCATCAAATTTAATTGTGTGTTACCATAATTATGTTTGCATGAAAGGGCAATATGTTATAAAGTTTATTTAATTCTAGACATCCTGCTTTCTACAAATAAGATGTCATCAAGGATTATGGTATTTACCTGGGCACTCTTCTGTCTGTTGTTCGCTGCTGTGTACACAAGTAATATTGTGGCTGTGTCAACTACAGCTAAAGAAAAACTTCCCTTCACTAATTTAGAAGACTTTGCTCAACAGACAAACTACATGGCATTGTTAGATGAGGGAAGTTTTGTTGAAGGAATGTTAAAGGTAAAGTCAGCTTAAATCTTTTCATTCAGTAGTTTGATATCCACTTTTCGATGATGTAATAAGCTGATCCCAATTAAGGATGTCCGCTCCTTCCGGTTGAACTTCAAAAATGAAATATGATTAAGTAAAGATTTTTTCTCATCTTTATTTACTTCATGATATTCTACATCATCTACATACTTTTAAAAAACATATGAAATAAAGAAAATGTGACATAGAACCTCTTAAAAAGCGCTTAAACAGCATAAATGGCCTAAATTTGACTAAAAAAGGGGGTTTTCAGGTACATTTTGTGTCAATGCTTTAAAAAAACCACACTACCATTATATTTGTCCATCGATTTCGGTAGGGTAAAATGAACTTTGTAACATATCAAACAAGGAAAACAAGTTTAATACTAGAAATGTAGTATTTTAAAGTTTTTAGCAGTTTTTTTCTCATTTTCCCATAGACTCCCATGTTAAAATTGTACTTCACCCCACTATCTTACAGGCGTCATATCTCGAAAAAAACAACACTACCCACTATTTTTTAATGCTGATTTTCCAATCATATACTTTGATCTTTTAAAAAATATAAGTTCGAAAAAAAGTTTAATACTATAAATTTGAGGAGCGAACATCCTTAATTGCAACAATGCTGCTATTTACATAACTTGCTAGAGAATGTATCAACATAACAACATGAGTTCCCAAATATACAGGTGGAGCACTTTCCTAAAAGTCAATAGTTGGTGATATATAATGAGTTTAAACGACCTAAATCTGAAATAATTCTAAGTTTAACATAATGTCGTTAAAATTCGAAAACATGAAAAAGATCCACTGTTTCAGTTATAAAATAACGAATGACAAAATTGCCAGGAGGATATTTTATCAGTTAAATTTTCGGTTGCAAAACTGGATTTCCGCTTCACCAGATAGGTATCAAACTAATTGTCATGTAATGAACTGCTTTTGTCGGATGGTACCGTACCAACCTTGATTATAAGCTGATGGAACATACTAAATATCAGTGTGTATTCTAATCACAGTATTCGGGTATAAAGGTCATGCATAAATGAATGTGCAATGAATTGTGAACTATGTTATTTCAGGAGACCAACAATTCCATATTACAAGCAGTTAGAGCGAGGACGATTAAATTACCAACATCTCCAGAGGATTCTTTTGAGGATCGGGTTGATATAATCTTGGAACAGTTATCAAGTGGAGCCTATGCAGCTATTGCATCATATGGATTGGATAGAATACTGATATCAAGGGATTGTGACATTTTCAAAACACAAACGTTTTTCCATAGATATACAGGCATTCCATTTCCGAAACATTCTCCTTTAATGAAGCTATTCAATGAAAAGTAAGTTACATTTTCTAACTTTTTTGCCTTTACAGAAAATGCGAATTTGGTAACTGCTCACTTTTAAAATGTGTATTGACCATTAAGAAAAATGTCATGTTAACTCGATTACTGGTTTAATATTGACAGGTTACTGACAATAAAGGAGATGGGAGTCATTGACAAGATGGTGAGTGAAGCTTGGCCAAAAGCAAAGGAATGTGACCGCTTGATTCATCGACCCAAGGTTACTGTCAACCACCTGAAATCTGGATTGGTAGTGGTTTGCTGTGGGATCCTGATAGCTGTGGTGGTGTTGTTGATAGAAATACAGAGACAAAAAGTTGTAGTCGTATAGAAACAGATATTGAATAAGTGCAGTACAACCAATAATCCGCTAGTTCCAGCAGATTCTTACAGGTTTTACTGCATATTATCTATTCGAATTCTTCGAATTCTTTCAGGATTTGGCAATATTGTCAACTGTATATTACTTTCTATATGCAGTTTGGTTTGGGTGCAATACTACAATGAATTTCAGTGCAGTACATCCAGGCACAGGTTTTATCGCATATTAACTATTTAATTTAATAAAGAATACACATGCATATTAAGGGTATTGTTTGTTATTTAAATGACAGGTACCTGATACATGTGTCATCACAGTTCAATATATGGATAAATATATTATCTTGGACACTTCAAATTTGATTGATATAAACTAAATGAAACCAAATGATTGCATAATATCATGCATAGAATGATAATATCATTTGAAAATCTTAACATCTGAAGTCCATATTACCATCTAAAGAAGTATACTACTGGGGCAGATATTTAGTTGGTTAGTTACCAACGACACCATGCTATGCAAGGGGTTTCAAATGTTTATTCATTCTTATATAATATATAATTGACGTTCTATCGATATCATACCGTACTTATTTCAGACATACATGTGATTAACATACAATGTATCTATGTATTCATGGTTAGTGTTATTTGCTTGGTTCATTTTCTGTATGATGTTGATGGCTACAAATGAATGTACACAAGCAATAGTGCTTCTTGATGTGCTGTCGGCAAACATACACAACCTACAACTAAACAGAAGAGCTTGCTAAAATAATGGATTGGACGTTTATTGTCTAATATCTAAGTTTTATATATTCTTACATTTATTCACCGGAAAATATCATTTCTTTTTATTCATATTTATGTTTATTAGTGTATTACTAATTGATTTAATGTATTTTAATTTGATGGTTAACATTGAAGAATGGACACATTTCTACATAGTATCGTTGTTTTTTAAAAAATATGTTTGTTATAACTTGTCACTTTCAGCAATATAAACTGGTACTGTTATTAGTGAGACAAAATGTTCCTGTCACAACAACCCATCCAACAATCCATGATGTGTTTAATTATAATGTTACTGTTTATTAAGTCATGTATCACATTATTTAGGAACACGCTTTTGGTGAAGAGGAGTCTGAGAATGTGACAAACCTTTGTTTGGTTATGAGCACTGCAATGTCACAGGCAGCTCCATTGTTCATGATAGGTGGCACGATATTAGCCTTTTGGATATTAAAACACACATTTATAGTACCGGCAAAGATTAAATCACATTCAAATGTAAACTTTCTTTGATGACAGCACCAGCTTGAATATAATTATGCAGAATATTTACTTACGTTCTTTTTGTATGAAACTGTAACATAAAATGTTATATTCAAGCAAAATAAAGAATTTAAAAATAAAAACCTGAATATCGTATATATGAGCATTAATGTATAGACCCCTTTTCGCGCGCTCATTTACATACGACCTTGACCTCATAACAGCTGATCGTGGTGGAGGCAAAACATGGCGGCGAGGGAAACGGCAACTCGTAAGCATTTTGTTACAAATGAGCGGTATATCAACGACTGATATGTTTCAAAGGCAGGTTCAGGTCATCGTTTGTTATTCTGAATTGAATTCTGAAATACTTGAGGTTGAAGGCTGTCAATTAGTAGAATATATTGCAACCAGTTTTTCAGTCGGCAAAACAACGTAAACATTGGTTGTGGTTGTCTTTGCGTGGTCCAACTGGTGAGAGATGAAGCGCTTCACATTTTCACAGAGATCGTTCTGGAGATGATAGTCCAGATACGTGTAAATAATAAATTAGAGTATCAGTTTACTTTACAACGTTATGTTCTGCAGACTTCAGATCGTTCTAGGTCGATTATGTTTAACATTTGATATTGGCTGTGGGTGTGATGTGCAATTTCTTCACTATTTCACATTGTTGTTTTTATTTTACCTTCATAACGCTAGTTTCCTAATTTAACTGAACATAAATATATAAATCCTTAATTTCACTTAAATATAAATATATATATATTTGCTGCAATAAAATATTTCATTGACTTGTTGAATTACAGTTGTTTAATTTGTCACATGTATCATTTTTGCAAACATGACCATTTTGCATATGAAATACAATAAACCCAGGGATTGTTGAAAATAGTGTTTAGGGTACTAAAAACAACTGCAGCAATTTATGAGGCCTGAAAGCATCCAAGAATACGCACCAGCAGAATAAAATCACATTTTGCCAGCAATACATCCATGAAATCATAAAACCCAAAAAGGTTAGATTTAATCTGAATATGCCACTGTCAAACCATTCATAAATTTAAAAACAAAATTACTATAATCAATATATATATATAAGTAAATATGTGTTATATTTAGTAAGTTTACTTGTATTCTACCTATCTGTGAAGGAATGGGATATATCAAATAAGAGAGATTTTGCGTGTGATCTGTACATGTTAGCTATGGTAGTTCCCCATGGTAGTAGATTTAATGTCAAGATATATCATTTGAATACATATTTCCAAATCCATGACATCAATCAATCTAGGCATAAGGGCCTGCAAGACTACATTTCAGTTTTACAGAGTGATACATGTGTGTATTTGCCCCAAATAAAGTAATACATACAATCAGTTATTTAATAATGAATAGGATAATATAGGTAATATGGTATTATTGTCAGAATGAATCGCTTAGATTTATTGCATTTTGTATGTATATTCATGTTGTTTTGCACAACTTATTGATTGTCATATGGGTTATCACATTTATGAACAGTGGAATTTGAGTAACATTTGTATTGTAAAGACAAGCATCCTAAAGATTGATAACATTTACTTACCAGTATAAAATGAAATTCATTTTCAAAAACATTTTTGGGGCATACAATACATAATCTATTTGCTCTGGGTTGGCATATATATAAGGTTTGAAAAATATGTCAAAGACCAAAGTGATTATTTATTTGTTTTCTTAACATACATTTTAAATGGTTCACTACATACAAAACTGGTTTTAAAAAAATCAACATTTTTGGGAGAAAGCCAGAATAGGAAATTAACAAATTATGGTAGATGTATTCATCAAATACAGATGCAAAGGGACACACTAAAAAAAGGGATCACTTTGGGCATGATTTTGGGGATAATTACCAATTTATTATATCCACATATTCCATAAAAAAGACTTCTCTGAAAAGAGATAAAATAACAGACAAACCCATATGGTTGATTAGACAGTTATTAAACAATTATCTTTATTATTTTAAAATCTCATTTTCTCCAGGGTGATCCCTGTAATACCTTGGACTCTAATCATGGATATATCAAATTCATTGCATTGTGTATGTGTATAAATGGTTATGGTTTGGACAACATCTGGATTGTCAATTGACATGAGCATATTTATAAATAGAGGGGTTTGAATTTGTTAATTACATTTATATTGTAAACACAGTCATTTTAAATTTAAACATTAACCTAAAACATGGAATAAAATTTATTTTCAATCTTTATACAATGTGTGAAAAACATGTCCAAAGTGAGTATTTGTTTTGGTTTTAACTTACACTTTAAAGGGCGCCCTACATACAAAACTGGTAATACATTCAGCATGTATTCAGAACAGGCAATTTGTTAATTACAGAAAATGAAGATATATTCATTAATCAAATATATGGATCAATATATGGATCACCTTTAGCATGAATTTATAATGGATATTTAACCATTATTATATCTTAATATTCCATTCAAATACTTCCATGGGAAGAGATTAAAAATGTGTCAATTAGACAGTTATTAAAAAATTGTTTTTATTATTTTAAAATGTCCCTTATTATTTTCACTGAAAATCTCACTATGTAAGGCAAACTGGGGATTGCTCTCTTTGATAAATGACAATATTGCTAGTCCACCGATCTACTTGTAAAATTAACATATTGAACTCAGTCTAGTAGAAATCTACCCTGATCATAGGACCGATACTCGTTGGATTTCATGTTCAAGATTGTAGAAGATTGTGTATTAAGATTGATAATTTATGTTTCATTAAAAAAGGACTGAATTATACAAGCTGCACATTTATTCTTCATGTCAAACGATGTTTCAATGTTTGTAAACAAAACACGAGGGTCGCGTCACATGTCAATCCACAACTCGTCTAAATATTCGTTTACACACCAGTCGGGTGATATTCCTTCAAACATGGTTTATTTACGAACAATACTCACAAATAATGCTATTTATATGGCTGAATTACTTTAAAATATTTAAAAACTACCATATGAAATATATTTCTTTTCATTGAACTATCGAAAAAGAGTAAGATAAGTGATGTGTACCAAAACTTAGCAATACAGTTCCATTACTTTAATGAAGAGTTTTTACAATTCCCTAATTTAGGAACTTTTCACTTTGCAAAAAAACCGCTAAGCTAAGCTTTAAAGTTATTGACAGACAATCTTCTAAGCTGATCATTACACGGTAATATTTATGTAATTTTCTATCCTGCATCATGACATCATAAAATCATTGAGTCTCGAATGTTCACGGTAGTCACAGGACCAATCATGTTTGGAATCACCCTTATTATAACCGGGAATGTAGCTGAGTTGGTAGAGTGTCAACTCCTCATCCGGAAGACCGGGGTTCGATTCCGGTTCGCGTCATACCAAAAGACGTTAAAAGATGGGAGTTGTTGCTCCCCTGCTTGACACTCAGCATTATAAGGATAGAACAACGCTTGAACTGGCGCTGCACTGTGGCTGCCGGGTGCAAAATGCACAAACCAAATTTCCTTTGTACAATGTATTGAGGACAACAAAGTGTTATTCTCAAAACAAATTCAGACATCAGCTGGACAGAAATGAAGTATAAAACATCAATAAGTCTTTGAAGGGCATTTGGAAGTGACATATGCAAGAAGACAACGATTCTTTAATGTAAAAATATGTGACGTTTCGCAGTATATACTCACTCCTTCAGCAGGTTTTATGTAAGAAAACAATTATTGTTTTTACTCCGAAACGTCATGTATTTTTACAATAATGAGGTTGTTATCCATAAAAAAAACTTCAATACCCTCAACCTTAATTTCCGATCTTGAGTCCTGCACGATGTCATGATATTGCGAATTTGAACATTTGCAATTCTTGTTTCCATCTTTTGTCGAATTTGGCACATAGTGAACCAGTCTTAACAATGACACACCTTTCGCACTTGTCTTCAGAGTACAGCGTCTTTCACCTTGAAGGGCAACACCATTATGTTTGTATTGATCTGAACGAAAGACAAAACTTCTGACAAATTATCTATTTAGGCACAAGTGCACGCTTGTCGCACTATTATAAGCTATAATGGCATATAAACTAACTTATTCTTCCTTTCGGTGCAACGAATTATTCTTTACAATTGACCTGCAGTCAATAATTTAAAAGTTGAGATGTGCAAAATAGGATATAAAGAGTGTAGAAAACGGCTGAACTAAGATTTCATTCAGCTCTTGCATATACTTTAATTTCTTAAAGAAAGCGCCACCTGTAATGGCGACGGCAAGAAGTGCTCTACACCATGGGGATAAATATTGATGTGTGGCGTGCACGTATAGGCTGTTTCACGCAGCCCAACGGGTCCAAAAGTGAGTTACTGCATAGTATCAAACTTTATGGAGGTCTACTATCTCGTCAACTACAGATTTTGCTAATTACGGCACTTCTACTACTTCTGAGTGGTAACGTGGAGCGCAACCCAGGGCCAGGCGGCAGGACCACGAGGCAGAGTCAGCTGTCTGTCTGTGCGTCAGGTGTGAGACACACGGGACAACAGGATGGAGTCCAGCACGGAGATGTTTTGCGTGGTATAGAAGAACAATTAAAAACTCTCAATACGAGGTTTACAAATTTTGAAAAATCACTACAGTCAATCCGTGATGAACAAAACGACATATGGCGAGATATAGACAGACTCACAGAGGCAAACGCGGCGTTAACACAGAAGGTAGAGCAGCTCGAGTCACAGTCGAGGAGAGAGAATCTACTTTTTTTTTGGTATACCCGACAACGGTGGTAAGGAAAACTGGAGTGACTCTGAAAATAAGGTGAGACATTTTCTGAAAAGTAAACTCCAAGTTGAGCCAAGCCATGCCGATGCTATTCCCATTGAACGTGCACACCGCCTCCCCACAAAGAGACACCCTCGGCCTATTATTGTTAAATTCTCATCTTTCAAAGATAGAGAACAAATAAGTAAAACTGCCAAAGAAAAGCTGAAGGGTAACAAGGCAGTACGGGTATCCCCCGACTACACTCAGGCTGTGAGGGACACACGGAGACAACTGGGGAAGATCCTCCAAACTCACAGAGAAAGGGGGGGGGGCGATTGTTACATATCTTATGACAAACTTGTGGTGAATGATACCGTCTACACGTATGATTGGGAAAAGGAGTCATTACGAGAGGTAGGAAAACGGCGGAACCCCCCAGCAGGCCCTCACGCCCTCCCATCACCCACAGACAGCCAACGGGACCGGTCGAGCAGACGACGAGACAACCCACACGACTCACAGCGGAGTTAGCGAGGTGGCCAAGGCCATACACATACATCACACTCGAAGCTAAGTATACGTACAAATGAAGATATTATAGAAGAGCAGCAAAATGTTAAAATCGCAAAAACTAATTGCAATGATAAAGATAACAACTGTGATGAAAATAATTAAACCCATTTATATGTTGGAATGTAAACGGCCTTTATTCCAAATTAAGTCAAATGGCTGAGCAAACAGAGTTGTGTAAGTCATCTAATGTCATTGCTTTCGTCGAAACATGGGCAAAAAACTCAACAGATTTTGCCAATCTTTTTCCAGGCTATATTTGCTACCAGTGTGTACGAGAACGCACCCAGTCTATCGGGCGGTACAGTGGTGGTGTCGCTGTGTATGTGAGGCAGTCCATTGCACCGAACTTCACCCGGATACATGACGAGTGGTCAGACTGTATATTTTTCAAAAGTGACATTCTAAGGGATCTCGTCAGCAAACCCACAATATATGGTTTCATATATGTGACACAGAACTCTGAAGACGATGGGCTTTCGGGGATTGGACTCCTCGAGAGTAGATTGTATACTTTAATCCGGGAAATTCCAGATGCAACATTTGTTCTATTTGGGGATTTTAATGCGCGAATTGGCGACAAGCAGTGTTATGTAGAACATGATTCAACTGATTACTTACCAATTGAAGATATTGATTATGAAATTGATACTTTTAGCATTCCTAGAACTTCTAAAGATAACGTAGTAAATGCAGAGGGAACAAAACTCTTAGATTTATGCCGTAACTTTAACATGCATGTTTTAAACGGACGAAATGGGAATGATAAAAAGGGAGAATTTACATTTATTGGACACCAAGGAAGTAGTGTTGTTGATTATTGTGTGGTGTCTACCTGTTTATATGAATATTTCGACAATTTCGATATCTTATTGAGATCAGAATCCGACCACTTGCCACTATCAGTTACTATGAAAACATCACATGATACATCACGTGACACCGGGCACCCCGAGCACGTGCAGACACACACAACATTGAGCGGGAGAGATGGGACGCATGCCGTAAGAGTGAGTTCATACAATACATCTCAGAAAATATTATTGAATTTGGTCACTTATTCCACGAAGCATTGCATGATAGTGTTGATAAAGCAATTAAATCTCTGAATGGGTTTATATTAAAAGCCATGCACGCACTGAGAGAATCACACCGACACACAAGACCGCACGCACAATCACGCTCACACGCTCGCCCACAGCACACAGGAGTTCAGCCCAAGTGGTTCGACCATGAATGTGAACAGGCGAAAAGACAAAAGTATGCTTTATTGAATAGGTTCAGGAAAACAAATAACCCACTGTATTGTCAACTTTATATACAGGCAAAGAAGGATTTCAAAGCAGTTTGCAATAGGAAGAAATCTGATTTTGAAAAACAATATTTTAGCAGAAATTGTTGACGCAGCAAATAAAAAGGACTGTCGCTACTTTTGGAAATCTCTTAAGAAATATTGCTTTTGGAGGGAAAATATATCCGAAAATGTATCGGTGGAAGAATGGTTTAATTACTTTAAAACTTTGCTCGCAGAAGACACGCATAACTGTGATAATTCCTTTAAAGAACACGTTGATAACTATATGAGCAATCACAATTTTAATGACTGTGATGACTGTGTTACTTCTGATGAATACCTTGGTACCCCTATTACTGATGACGAGATAGTATGTGCAGTGAACAGTTTAAAAAGTGGAAAATCCCCCGGGGAAGATGGTATCCCAGTTGAAGTTTTTAAGGAATGTATTTCATTATTGCTACCTTTCATGAATTGTCTGTTTAATCGAGTTCTAGACACTGGCATATTTCCAGATTCATGGAATGTTGGTTTGATTGTACCTCTTCATAAATCTGGGACCAAGGATGACCCAAACAATTATAGAGGTATTGCATTATTGAACTCATTGAACAAAATATTTACCACTATATTAGATAACCGCATTAAATCTTGGATATCAACTCGAGAACTAATATCAGAATGCCAAGCTGGGTTTCGAGAAGAATACTCCACTACAGACCATATATTTACCCTAAATAGCATTGTTCATAAGTATTTACGGAAGAAAGGGTGGGGGGGGGGGGGGGGGGGGGATTTTATTGTCTTTTTGTAGACTTCAGGAAAGCGTTTGACTCGGTAAATCGCTCAAAACTTTTATACGTTCTACTAGAGTCAGGTATACATGGCAAACTTCAGCGTCTGCTACATAATATGTACGCCAATG
Organism: Gibbula magus; assembly: GCA_936450465.1. Classification (NCBI taxonomy): domain Eukaryota; kingdom Metazoa; phylum Mollusca; class Gastropoda; order Trochida; family Trochidae; genus Gibbula; species Gibbula magus. The sequence goes on along the minus strand of OW388291.1, from coordinate 23,251,071 downwards.
TGAGAGCATCCGTTAAAGTGAATAAATTACAAATGAGTGACATATTTGATACGTATGCCGGTGTAAGGCAAGGTTGTATACTATCACCAGTTCTGTTTCTACTTTATGTTGAAGAACTTGTTAAGGAAATGTTATCGAATGATCACAGAGGTATATTTATCCATGAGCATATCAGAGACCTTTCATTACTGTTATTCGCAGACGATGTTGTGCTTTTTGCCGATTCTGTTGTCCAGTTACAACGTAAGATTGATACTCTTTATGAATATTGTTTGAAATGGGGCCTGCAGATAAATATAAGTAAAACCAAAGTAATGGTTTTCAAGAATGGGGGGAAGATTTCTATGTGTGAAAAATGGCATCTTAATGGCCAGAAATTGGAAGTTGTATCATATTACAAATATTTAGGGATTATTTTCTCTTGTAGAAATATATTTTCTAGAGCATGTGAAACATTATCTATGCAGGCTGAGCGTGCCTTACATGTCATTAAGCAATTCATAAATAAATATAAAGAACTACCAATTAATGCAGCATTCAAGATGTTTGACGGGAAAATTCAACCGATTTTATTATACAGTTCGGAGATATGGGGCATCAACATCAACAAAAATATTGAACAAGTACATTCAAAGTTATGTAAGTTCATGTTACATGTTAGTTATAGAACCGCCAATAAGGTTATTTTATCGGAATGTGGACGTTTTCCATTATTTATTAATGCCCGTTGTCGAGTCATTTCATACTGGCTAGGATTGATGAGACAACCATTAACAAGATATTCAAGAAGCAGTTACGAAATGCTTAAAGCGCTTGATGATATATTGTAACATGCTTTCGGTGTATTCTTGATTCTGATTGGTTGATTTGCCTATGTTGAATGACAATGAATACCCGCAAATTACTTGGGGCGAATCACCGCGAACATAAACATCATGTTCACAAGATTCGGCCCGACTCAAAATTTAATTTTTCTATTTCTCTTAATATGTGCTTCTTACTCAAATTTGACAGGTGGTATTGTCATTTTCTAACTTGTGTATAGCAGTATAGGTCACAAATAACTCTCAAAATGAATTAGTTTCAAGTAACTAAAATGTTTTCAACTAGTAAGATTTGTCCAAGTTTGACGCCTTCTTCCATGCGGCTGTGTTTACCGAATGCCGTTGCCATGACATGACGTCATAGTGATCAACCGTTTTGACGTCACAATGCTAGCGTCATTGTCACAATGGGTTAGGGCAAGTTTAAGATTTATGTTCCTAGGTCTTTTACTGTGTTGATGTCGTAGATAAATGTTTATCGCCATCTAAAAGGATACGTGAATATTGTGAAGTGAACATAGTTGAGTGACATTGTTTGATTTTATGTTTAAATTGTTGCTAATGTACCTACGCCGAGTATTTACATTTGTTTTGACCTGACCACACCTCTTACAAAAATGGAACAGTCGCAGAGTCCTTTCCACTCAGAGACAGGTACGCAAAAAGAGAGTTCGTTTCAAAACGCCTGATAACTAAGGGTCATGTTACAATATCGATAAATAGTTGCGTTTGTAAAATTTCCGGGATTCATTGCTATTCAACACCCGCAAATTTCAGCGTTTAAAACCTCCGGCTAAAGCCGTCGGTTTTAAACTAAATTTGCGGGTGTTGAATAGCAATGAATCCCGGAAATTTTACAAACGCAACTATTTATCTTATAAGAGGATACCAATTGGGTCTCCTTTGTTAGAACTATCCTTTTTAGCCATTGTTTTGGACATGTATGGCTTGCTCAAAATGTAAATAATACAAGACATTTCATCCATGTATTCAAGCAGAGGTGCAAAGACCTCTATCAACAAGAGTGGTTAAATGAAATAACGTCATCAACCTGTGTACATTATTATTCAGAATTTAAATATTGCATTACTACAGAACTCTATTTGTCCGTAATCAAGTCATCACAATATGTAATTAGATGACATTTAGATGTAATGCCCACAACTTTGGAGTTAAAGAAGCACGATTTGCTAAAACTACAAACATGATAAATACTCAATGTCCATTTTGTAAGTTATCTGAAGAAGACGAATACCATGTATTACTAATTTGTCCTAGATTTTCAAAATTACGAATGCAATACCTACCATATTTTTTCTATAATCAACCTTCAAGAATGAAATTCTGTATGTTATTGCGCACGGAAAATACTGATTTGTTATTTAAGATAGCTGTTTTGCTGTACCACATATTTAAGTTACGAACATCTTGTTAATTGTAACCGAGTATTTATCGATGTCAATATTATTGTACAGGTTGCGCAAACGTGTTATACCATCATTTTACACATGTACTATTGGCCTCATGACCACCTTTACAAATAAAAACTGTCTGTCTGTAATCTCTTAACTGACAACACATAATGGATAGTCTTCATTAAGGAGTATCTGTAACTTCACCAATTTGTAATACGCAGTGTAAGCACTGTTATTACATTCACGGGGGCGTGTTTCGCTTAGAAACATCGTTTGAAAGACATATACCTATAAAGGGTAGGGTCTGACTTTTTGGTCCCCGGGTTGTGTGCAATTTTTTAATATTGCTAAAATTGTAGTTAATGCGTCTTTATTGATTACTTCCGTTAACTTTAAAACCTGAATACGTACATATTTTCCAGATAACTAATTGTGTGTGCCTTAGATAAGTTATCTAAACCTTGTGTGACTAATTGGTGCTCGCCAGCAGGTCCCAGGAAACAAATCATAACTTGACACTTATCCATTGTCATTATATGGTATTGATTTGCATTAATCACGAAGAAAACACCACTGATAACATTTGGCATACGTGACTCAACAACAAAGTGACAGATTAAGCTATTCAGGATTGCGATCATGTCGTGATTAGATTAAGACTTTATTTCCAAATGTTCAAAGGCATGTTGATCTCTCGTCTTAAAGGATTAAAGGAGGATTATCTCTCTCTGCTTTATCAATAGAAGTAGTACGCAGTACGACGACGCGAAGCGGCCAAGCTGGTTAGAGGGCTCTGGGGCATGCCCCTCCCAGGAAATTTTAGGATTTTAGTGCCTATAGATGCGATTTCCAGGCACCTGACGGACATTTGGGAAACTTCAAATAAGTAAATTTTTGTATAAATATATTTCGTCTATGTTCTATATTAGAATTTTTTTTTATATGAATTAACTATTGTAAATAAATTTACGTTCATCTTGTATTTCTTATAGAGAGAGGTGTCTGCATAAGCTATGAACTGTAATTGCTAAGTGTTTCCGAAAAGAGTCGGACAAATCTCTTCATTTAAAGGGACACCGCGTCGACAATACAAATCAGATCATGTGTATCTACCTATGTTGATTAACATGTCTGCTAACAATTCACAGACACCAAATTTCAGACAATTGACGTAATTGGTAATAAAAAGTACTGCAGGTAGACAGTGAAGTGAAGCGTAACTCGTTAGCAGACACTCTGATCAGCTTAGTGAGATAAAGATGGGACTCATTTTTTATCCTCGACGCAGTGTCCCTTTAAAATAGGTGGTTTTGGAAAAGTAGGAGTAAGAATAAACTTGAAAGGTAGGGATAACATAATTCACTACTATCATTACCACCGATGTCAACATTATAATAACACTTTGCTTCTGGGCTGGGGGGCGGGATAGCGCAGTGGTTAGCGCGTTCGGCTTCGGATCAAGAGGTCCGGGGTTCGAATCCCGCCAGGGGCACGGCAACTTTGTCTGCAGTAGAGAACTGTTCTACACGCAGTAAGGTTTGGGTGCAATGCTACACTGAATTTCAGTGCAGTACCACCCATGGTTCGCTAGTTCCAGCCGATGCTCGCAGGTTTCACCGCAATGCATAGCCACATGGCGTTGCGGGCTTTCTCCCTGCCGTAATACTAGCAGCCGCGATATAAGTGAAATACTCTTGAAAGCGGCGTTAAACCCCAACTCACTCACTCACTCACTCACTTCTGGGCTGATCTAAATTCCTTCATTTTAACATGGCATCGAGACTTCTTGTGAAATCATATGATTATTCATAATGGTTTAAGGTATATTCTATTAATTACGTATAAGTTCAATTAATACCGTTTTCTACACAAATCAGACGCACACTGGATTCGTGTTCAATGTTTAATGGAAATTATTCTGTAATATTTTAATAAAGTCCTTGGAAACAAATTCTCAACAGAAAATGTCTGTGCTTGGGTGGGCACTGGCATTCTCGTAAATGACTTTACAATGAAGAGGATACGACTGTATAGGGAAATAAGTGCTATATTTGGCGAAGCGATGTATGTAATAATTCCGTAATGATGCAAAGTTTTTACCATTTAGACAGAACTGTTTATCAGAACTGTCTGAAATTACTGGAATTAATAATCTAGTGGATAAAGTCACTGGTAAGGAAAGGTTAATGCCAGTCGTCGATCAGCTTTATTTACGTTGCATATTTTATGACATCAAGGCATGTATCTGGCCAAAAATGTTGTACGCAAATGCGTACTTTGCGTAATAGAAGCTATGCCCGTCCAATATCGTCAGTAATTTTATTGAGTAATCAGTCTTGTGTATAAAATAAGATTTGTTTTTATAATAAAGGCGCTGTAGCACGTTGTTTTGCATATTTATTTTTTTTCAAATGACCAATTATTATCAAGATTTATAAAATATATTGCTACCTTAATTAATGGGTAAAAAACCCGATAAGCCGTATACATAGAAAACAGTTATCTGTATTCAAAGAAAATTGTGACAGTGGTGTGGACCTCTTCAGTGTGAGGGGTAGATTTGTATATCTTGTGAGAATTTGAGATCTGACAGCAAAATAGTTGACCATTAAATATTTTATACCATTTTGAAACTCTTCTCTTAGTGTTTAGGTATCGTGACATCCGTTAGACCACGTCAACTACCTTCGAGCGATCATGTTATTGTGAACACATAAATATGGCCACTCGATTGGAAATGGCCTCGCATGGCTTTCCCGAACCATGTACATTCGTTTTAGAATTGTTGTTGTTGATTTTTTGCAGTTTATGGGTAGTTTATTTAAATAAGAAAATGGTTCTACAGCGCCTTTAAAGTGTCACACAGTATATGAACATACATATGTGTATACATAAAAAAGCATGTTTAATATGTTGTCCGGCTAATCTATATCCTTTGAGACACTATTTATCTGAAATCATTAAAACATTAATACGTGATAAATATGTTAAGACATGGGTGATTCATTTTATATTTCACATAAGTTACAGACATGCCATACGTTGTAAACTAAGAAGTGCAGCTAGTGGATTATGATAAGTTTTATACTGTTTCAGGTAGATTGAAGGGTCAGAAACGGATACTTACTAGGAAATATGTTCCTCTCATTCGAACAAGAGAACGTGAAATCGACCTGAGTCTATTTTTAAGGTAAATTGGTAATTGTAAATTTGTTAAATATACTCCGTTATGACCTGACTGGTGTTATGCTAAGACCTTCTGCGGAATTCTTTAAGCGGTGTTAAGTAGCATATGTTAATTGTCATTGGTTAGCGCTCAGTGAGTTTCTATAATGTAACGCCAATGAAATCTTGCGAAAACACGTCGTACATATTCGACACAGGTAATTGTAGTGACTTAACAATTTGACCATCTTTAATCTAACTATGTTGTTATTGCATGTTTTTAATTACTAACTTTGTCAGCGGACACATTACTACCATCGTCATTTATTATTATGTAATACAGCTCACAAAACATTGCATCATACATATAAGTACATCTAAGCGCAAATGATGTATATTACGAAAAGGAAAGCAAAGAAACCTTGTTATAAAACAGAGCATATGATGTTGTTAAACATGCTTTAAATAATACTTACCATGATCCAGTTTTGGATAACTTTTCAAATGTACTTAATTATAAATGTTCGTAAAAGTATAACTATTCAGATCTAAGAGATGTGGAAAGTGTTTTTGTCGACTTCTTGAAAAGTCATACTCATGATGTATTGAATTTTACTTATTGATCTGGTATATTTTTCCTAATCTGCACAGTATCACCCGTAATACTCAGATAGGGAACAGCAGGTCGACGGCATTATGTGAGACACACAACATGCACATTTGGCAATGTTGCAAGCTTTGGTGAGTCATATAATCCTTCATAACTGTGTTGTTACCTCGTTGGATATAGTATTCAATATATTGATGTTGGCTTAACGATCACAACTGCTATAATCTGCAGTCATTTTCCTTTAGCAATCGTCGCCTCAGGAGGTTTGAAGCTCAGTAAGTTGTCATACGTATGTAATTGGATAGGCAAATCGCATATTTGTAGGAGAGTATGATCTGTGATCTGGTCTTTTTGTACGGCTGCATTGTCGTTTTACATTTATTTTATGAGCAGTTGATCAGGGAGATTAAAACAGGAAAACAACTAAATTCACGCATAGACTGTTTCTCGTCGCCGCAACGTCCTAGAGTGACGCAATAACTTTATTAATCCCTTCATGTCACTAAGACAAAACTTAAGTTTGCCCTTTAACATCGTGGGTAAAAACGCCCGTTTTCGCTTGTTTAGTTTATTCTATCGAGTGAGCAGAATGTTCTCCATTGTATTTTTTAAGCAATGCTTATGTTTCATTGTGAACTATATGACTATTTCATCATGTTTCTCTGCAGCTTTAATCAACTGAATCAGGTTCACGAGAACAACGGAATGGATTTAACCATGTTTCTGTTCCTTTTGGCTGTTTTGCCTGGCTCCCTGACAGCAAGCGGTATGGACATGCACTTTGCAGGTGGATCTATGATGTTCGAGTTCATTGATACTAGCAAGGCACCTTACAAGGTATACACGCATATTTTCTTTATCCTATTATGGAACTGGGGTATTATTGCTAATTGAAGTAAATGGACAGTGGCGAACTAATAAATGCAGCCACGATTTAAAACGTAACATAGAAATATAAACAAAACAAACCTTTTTGTCCTTAAGTATCGTGTGTGATGATTTCATTATACATATTTAAAATTTGATGTTTCTGCAAATGTACAGTATTAAATGTATCAAATGTTGAATTACTCAAGCGAAAGTTTAGTATTGAATATTATTATCTATCTTATCGTTCACCGTCTTGTCAATACGAAGTGCGATTATAAATAATTAAAACAAATTTGGAAGCGGTAGTGTTTACGATCGACAGTATTAACCACCGATCAAATAAACACGTACATGTGCATTGTCCACAATTAGACGATTGGCACTTAATAAACGTAAAGAACAACGAAATTAACAATAAAAAGCAAAAATCAGCAGCCTTTCCACCCTTTTTCCATGGAAACGAAAATAAAAACGATGATGCTACATTTACCGCTATCATAATTTATTTATGGTTTCTAATCCAAACGTTGATGATACAGAACGCCCTCTGACGCCCACACGCACTAAACAAATGACTGTTGAGATAACTTTGAGACGCTCAAAACACATGTCTCTGTTACGAATCATCTATGGTATATCACAGTCTGCAGATTGCTCGAACAATCTTCAGATTGTGAGCTCATAATCGATTAATATTTCAACATTTCCATATGATTTAAACAATCTGGGACTGTTCGACCCTAACAATCTGAGAGTGTTAACAATCTAGGAATCTGTTCGATAGGTTATCCGATTGTCATATAGTCGGTTTTTAGATTATTATGATAGTTCATCTTCCAACTACAGGCATCTTCACAACGTCACGGGCGTAACGAGAAGATTTTCAAATCATCTCCCTCCGCCCTTAACCTCACGGCCCGCTTTTTCTGCGCTAAGATTTTAGCGTACTGCAGGCTAATCCGATAGGCCAATCAGAAGAAAGCTTGCAATATGAACTTCTATATTTAGACTGGGAAACACCTTTTCTAATTCGTCCAATTTCTCCGCTTATTTTGGGTCGCAAACTGTAGCACACTTTTTGACAGTATTTTGATCAGTCCCGGACTTGTATAAACTTTCAATTGATGCAATAAAATAATTACAATTCGCTTTCATAAACCTGTAATCGATAATCAAAACGTCGAAGCGGACAGCTTCAAAAGCCATAAAGTTGGCACATGGAGTGGACCCACTGTTACGATGTTACTGTTTGATAACTGCCAAACTGGAAATATTCATAAATTTCGCGTATGATTTTGCGCATGTTATCAGGTATCGTTTGTTAATGTCACAACATTGCAGCTGGAAGTACGTTGAGTGATTCAATTTAGTTGGTTGTCATAATTTTTAAAAAGTCATATAAGCTAAAAAAATAACTAGCACATGTTATTCACTCCGAAATCGAACAAATCAAGTGTTGAGTTTGAATGAAACTAATCTTTAATGATTTACACTATCTTTTTTTACAAAATACAAAATAACGCGTTTGGCACATGGTATTTCGATTTAACAATCTCAATTATTTAATACTGAACTACATACCGAAAATACAGGTTGTATAACGTTTTTAAAAACTGTGATTTGATTTCTTGCTTGATAAACTGTGCCTATAACTCTTAATAACTCTTATTTATAAATGTTACAATTAGCACGCTATACTATTTGAAACATTCTTATTCAACGCGACGATTTGTATTCAAATCTTTTAACTTTGTTTGAACGTGGGTATTTCTCATTTGCATATGAACTACATATGTCTCCGTTATAAACTTAACAATCAACTAATAACACTTCCTGGCTCGCATTTGGTCTTCTTATTTAATAAGCATGTTTATGATGATATATGTTCATGTATTTAAGTACTATACGACGAGTATTGCAATGTACAAGAAGAAACGTTTACCCAACGTACATGTATGTTTCTAAAAATAACAATTTTAGAATTATCGCTTCTGCAGTACCGAATGTAAACGGTGATTTCATTGGCTGTATGTAAGCAGCTGGTAAGGGGCATAACTCGTGATCACAATAGATGTCGCTGCTTCGTTACACTGTTATCTGGGCTGTTGAGGGCAAGGTAAAAAATGCATAGAATTTATTTCTATACGTTTTCACCTTGCCGTGGGAAGATGAACTACAGGTGACGATTCCTAGATTGTGAAGGGTTACGATTTTTCATCTACCAACTATACTGGTTGATTCCCAGATTGTGAAGGGTTATGCAATATCATCTACCTACTACAGGGGTCGTTTCCTACAGTGTGAAGGTTTATGATGTTTCATCTCCCAACTATAGGGATCGATTCCTAAATTGTGAATGGTTTTGTACTCGTTTCCCAACCTTATCTACCGAATATAGGGATTGATTCCAAGATTGTGAAGGGTTTCAATACTTAATCTACCAAATACAGGGGTTCGATTCCTAGATTGTGAGGAGCTTTCTACGCGTTTCTCTATATTTGTACTGATTATAAGGGTCGATTTCTAGATTTTGTAGGGTTATGATATGTCAGCTACCGATTACAGGAGTCGAGTCCGAGATTGTGAAGGGTTGTGATTTATCATCTAACGACTACTTTGGTCGATTCCTAGATTGTATAGGGTTATGATATGTCATTTACCGACTATTTGGAATCGACCCCTATAGGCGATAGATTAAATATTGAAACGATTCTCAATCTAGCAATCGACCCATATAGTTGAGGTGAGGTGAGTTGGGTTTAACACCGCTTTCAAGAGTATTTCACTTATATCACGGCTGCTAGTATTTACGGCAGGGAGAAATCTCACATCACCATGTGGCTATGTATTGCGGTGAAACCTGCGAGCATCGGCTGAAACTAGCGAACCATGGTGGTACTACGCTGAAATTCAGTGTAGCATTGCACCGAAACCTTACTGCGTGTAGAACAGTTCTCTACTACAAAGTTGCCGTGCCCCTGGCGGGATTCGAGCCCCGGACCTCTTGATCCGAATTCGAAGCTGAACGCGCTAATGAGTTGAAACCGCTCACAAACTGCAGATTCCTTATACAATCTAAGATTATTCACTTCCGCTGCCAACTACGTTAGACTTTTCTGTATAACAAAAAAAGTGCAATTAAAAAAAATGAATGTCATATCTGTTATATTAACTTTCAGATCAAGATAACTACATTAACTGGATGGGTACTCGGCCTGGGACCCTGTGGGAAAGCTTGCAGTGCTGCTGACGTTGGGCAAAATACGACGCATTCTCGACAACAGATCTTAAACCTGAATGGGGAAACTTACTTAGGAAATTGGACAAAGAGAGTCAAAACCAGACGCGGCGAATATGGGAAATACAGCATAATGACGAATGAAATAAACCAAAATATAGTAGGTCTCGTGACGGCTGTTAATGTTCCCATGAAGTGGGAACAAGAACTTGCAGAAGTGGTCGTTGACATCGACCCTACATCACTTTACGACGATATAAGGTATGTATATTATAGGGTTTTTGGGCACTGCATACATTATGTAAAGGATATAACACTCCCCCGAAGTTTTGGTTGAAAATGTAAACATGAGGGAGAGGGAGAACCCGCGGGCCGAAGGCATATAAAGAGACAAGACGACAAGGTTATCAAAATCGGTTATTAATCATGAAATATATTTCCTATGAAATGGCATAGCCATGCTGATGAAACGTGAACACTTAAAAATTGAGCCATTGGCTGTGTAGCTCAACAGGGTTTATATTGGTTAATGTTGAAGACTGAAATAGATTTTTAGATCATGGCTTGAGGCCCTTATTTCGGGTACCACAAGGTCCCCATATCTACACTTTAGAATCCCCATTAGCTATAGAGTCTGCACACAATATAACAGCCTTCTAGGTACATTTGATTTGGAGAAGATGAAAAAAGGTTTTTAGGTCATGACCCAGGCCAGGGTCACCAAACCTACAATTAAGAATCCCCATTGACAAAGGAGTCTGAATATAACTTTTCAGCTCTCTAAACCTTTTGGAACTTGAAGAAGATGAAAATAGGTTTTTAAGTATGTGACCACTGTGACCCCATTTGGGGTCATGGGGTCACGAGATCAACAATTTAGAATCCCCATTGGCTAAGGGGTCTGCGCACAACTTTTAAGCTTTCTAGACCTTTTGGAACTGGAGAAGAAGATGAAAATAGGTTTTTAAGGATGTGACCCCGGTTACATCATTTGGGGTCACGGGGTCATGGAATCTACAATTTAGGATCCCCATTGGCCAAGGAGTCTGCACACAACTTTTCAGCTCTCTAAACTTTTTGGAACTGGAGAAGAAGATGAAAATAGGTTTTTAAGGATATGACCCCTGTGACCCCATTTGGGGTCACGGGGTCACGAAATCTACAATTTAGAATCTCCATTGGCTCAGGAGTCACATAAAATTGCAGCTCTGTGTGTACAGCTGCTGTATGTAACGGACAAATTGCAAAACTAGAATATTGAAGCAGTAATAATTCTTGAAACTTCAACTTATTTTGTTTAAAATTCAACTAAGATACTAAATTGAATATTCAGCAAAATTAAGTTTAATTTTCAAAATAGTAACATGAATTTTCAAAATACTAAACTAAATGTTTAAGATACTAAGTAAAATGTTAATAAGTTCAATTTTTAATATACTTAGTTGAATTTTCAAGATACTTAGTTGAATTTTCAAGATACTTAGTTGAATTTTCAAGATACTTATAGTTGAATTTTCATGATACTTAGTTGAATTTTCAAATCAGTATCTTGAAGTTTCAACTAAGTATCTTGAATTTCAAGTTTTAAAAATAGCTTAAAATTCCAAGATACAAATATACTGAACTAGATGAGCGTTTGCGGGACACCGCAAAAGCAGAGAAGCCCCGAATCTTAGGGTCTCGCCTTTCCCTGTTCCGCTTTCTCGTCAGCGTCAATAAAATGGGAATTTAAAAAAAAAATATGTTCAATCATCACTGGGGTCACTTTTCACAAGTTTGTTCTTAAAATCTATTTCTGATTTCAAAATTGGATCAAAGGATTAACGTGGCCTTAACCAATTTCACATGACCTTGAACATTGACCTTCAAGGTCACACATCAATGATCACTTTTCATTGTGCATAACAGTCATGCAATGACTCAAACTTTCATAGTTAAAATAAGGCATATTCACAAAAGCATGCTTTAGTTGTGACCTTGACCGTTGACAGATTTTAGCGAAAACTTCAAATCTTGGTCTTTCTCCATAGTTATATACCAAAGAAGAGCCTGCTAGCAAGTTATCGTGTTTACAAGGATTGTTGTTGTGATTTCAGAACTCATAACCTTGACCTTTGACCTTGAATGTGAACATGACAAAATCATTCACCAGGTTTATAAGAAAGAAGCTATGTTTATGAGGTTTTAATACCTTCTTGGAAAAGTTATTTAGTTATTTCAGAACTTGTGACATTGACCCTATCTCGTGACCTTGACCTTCAAGGTCACACAGCCAATGATCACTTTTCATAGTATATAACAATCATGTAATGCTTCAAAGTGTTAATAGTTGAAATAAGACATTTTCGCAAAAGCATGCTTAAGTCGTGCCCTCGCTGTGACCTTGACCTTCGATAAGTTTTTGGGAAAACCTCAAATCTTGGTCTTTCTCCATAGTTGGTATATAACAAGTAAGAGCCTTATAACACAAAAGTTGTTTAAGTTATCGTGTTTACAATGAGTTTTTTTTAGTGATTTCAGAACTCATGACCTTGACCTTTGACCTTGAATGTGTCCAAAAAATTACCCAGGGGTATAAGTAAGAAGTTATGTATATGAGTTCTCAAAACCTTCTTGGAAAAAAGTTATAGCCAATACAAAACGCGGCGGCGATGGAAACTGCGCAAAACTGCTAATATGTGTAGCGTATACGTAGCCCTAATAGGGTTGATGAGTCTGTGTAATCTAAACTTCTTTAAATCATCATACATTCGATAAAGTGTCATTATCTTATTAACATGAAATAAAACATGGTGGTGTAAGTAAATAAGTGAAATGTGAATTGCCCATTAATTTATCAATCAACTATGAATACTAAGCATGGTGGTTTTGATTTTATAATTCGAAAAGTTTTTCTTGTAAGTAAACTGTTTCATCATTTCTTACTTGAACCTTTCAAAATATAATGTTTACAAACCAACCTTTCATTACGAAAACGCCTAACGTTTCTACATGTTTTAACTTGGCAGTAGAGGGAATGCAATTGACAATTTGGAGAAGATCATGAAATACATATAGAGCATAGGTCGCCATTAGTTTTGCGCATGTTAAGGTGCGTTGTGGCGTGCATTCGAGTAGCAAGAACGTGTTTACTTAAACTTTGTTTTAAGTAGGAGAATGTCCTCAAACTGGCCTCAAACATGGTCAACGTGCAAAACTAATGGCCAGTTTTCGGACATTCTCCTACACTTACACGTCATAGCTTATCAATCCTTAGGTGTGCAGAAACCTCTCTCTATAAGTAAAATAAAAATGTCAAACTTTAACAGTCGGTGGTATTAGTTAGCCATGCTCACGTTTTTGCCTGTTTATATAGTTTCTTCATCGATAGTAGATATTGGGTAACTTATTATTGTTCATACACTGACTCGTAGTATGCCACTTTGTCAATAGCTTGAAAAATAAAACTACAATGAACCTGCATCAAATCATTCGTTGAGTATCTCGCAGACTGGAGCTTTATGATTTCAAGATATAAATTAAACTCACTTCGGTTTCCATATTTCAAACTCCTTATAAGATATGAAAAAGACATGTTTTATGGATGATCAACATCTTTATTAACAATAGCGACGTTTCGGTATGGATCCTTATACCGTTATCAATCATAAGATATGGTGATGAAGTATAGTTATATATACTCGTAGAAATGAATAAGGGAACGTTTGGTTAGCTTAGGATGTTTTAATGATCCTGTACGAGGTTTGAACGCTGTGTCACATAAACCTAGAGCTGGAAATTGTCTAAAGTCGGTATCATGTGTGCCCCCAATGTCTGTTGATTACCGCAGCACCCCTATTTGGTAGAATTTGTATGAGTTGTCCTTTCACAGCTCTTGGAAAAGTACGCCACTCTTCTACGAGAACAGCATACAGTAGGTTGAGGTTCTGGGGCTGTATTTTGCATTCTAGAACTCTGTGATATAGACCATCGTAGAGATGCTCTAAGGGATTACTGTCGGGACGTGTAGATTGCCAATGCAGAATCCGCATAACGTTATTCTGCAGATACTGCCTTGAAACTTGAGCGATGTTAGGCCAGCCGTTATCTTGCTGCAACCAAACGCTACGTCCAATGCGTTGTCTCTATGGTACTTTGATGGGCAACAAAACTTACCCAAAACGTACACGAATAAGTCTGCCAGCAACATGTAAGTGTTAAGTTTTACCATCCTACTTTATTCAGCCACAAACCATAATAGAGCCGTCCCCATATCCATACTGTTTGACGGTACACGCAGTGTAACGCTCATTACGTTGCCTCAAGACGCAAATCTGTCACTTTGCTAAGTCCATGTTAAAGCGATATTCATCGCTAAACATCGGGTAGCGCGAATGTCGCAGCAGATGACAACGACGAGCTCTAGCCCACACATCCACAGACGTTTGTGTTAAGCTGTCATCTGCACACCAACAAATGGACACCGTGTGTTCAGACCTGTTGTTTTCAGTCAAGTTCACTGTGAAAGCCGCACATCAGTTATCTGACGGAACCTAATGTTAATTTTGGATGATGATTGGAATCTGTCACACAGTTATTATCCTAATCAGGCATCTTCTCTAAGGTTGATTTTCCGCTCACTCCCAAGACCAGGTCTCATCATGACGTCATTAGTCGGCCGATAGAGGTTCCAGAGTAATTAAATCACTCTCTTGGATTTGTAGGCTGTTTGGCAGATGAACTTTTCCCCATTGATCTGGTCTTTGGCTTGTCATTTTTGAGCATTTGTCAGGCACTGTCTTAACATCGTTCAGGGGTGTGATAGATGACGTTTCTGCCTTCTAAAGTATTTTATAACCCAAGGTAATCATGATTTTCAACTCAAAATGAAGATGCACATGCTTCAGGTCAAGGTATGTTCCTGGTTTTCCTACTCAACCCGAACATGTTAGGCGTATTGAGCGTCCTGACATGGTGTAATCCCTCAAGGAAATTTTCCACAGTTTATGTGTTCCTTTATTCATTTCCATGAGTATATCATATGTCACTCACTATATTCAAATCTAACTTGTATACTTGTATGAACATCAATGCATAATTTATCAGAAGCTGTCATTTTGAATTTGCTTCTAATATTTTAACTATCATGCCTATTGAAGCTGTAATTTTTTTTTTTATTAAACTGGCTGTATGACAACTAAAAGTCAATAGCAAAATGTCTTATCTCATAAAGTCACTTCATTGTATAAATATCCAAAATGCATTGATGGCATTTGATCTAATGTACTTGAGTTCTATAGTCTACATATCTATCGGCAGATATGTCTTCCGGCAAGTTTCGTCAAAATCTCGACCATTGTGCAAAAATAGGACTGATTAACTGATATAACTGATTTTAATAACTGTGTGATTGTTAACTAATACTCATCGTGTTGAATATCTGAAAGGAAGTGTACCAATTCGTAAATATTAATATAGGATAGGATATTATTTTTAGCGACTTAGTCGGGACTGCTATCAGTTTTTGCGCAGTTTCCGTCGCCGCCGCCGGCGCGTTTTGTATTGGCTATAACTTTTTTCCTAGAAAATTTTGAGAACTCATATACATAACTTCTTACTTATACCCCTTGGGAATATATTTTTGAAATGTTCACATTCAAGGTCACGAGTTTTGAAATCGCTAAAAAAATCCTTGTAAACACGATAACTTGAACAATATTTGTGCTATCAGGCTCTTTTTTGGTGTATATCAACTATAGAGAAAGGCCAAGATTTGAAAAGGTTTTCGCCAACATCCGTCAAAGGTCAAGGTCACAGCGAGGGCCAAACTTAAGCATGCTTTTGCGAAAATGTCTTATTTTAACTATTAACAGTTTGAGTCATTGCATGACTGTTATGCACAATGAAAAGTGATCATTGATGAAGTGACCTTGAAGTTCAAGGTCATGAGATATTGGTCTAGGCCACGTTATAATTAATCCTTCGATCCAATTTTGAAATCAGAAATAGGTTTTAGGATAAACTTGTGAAAAGTGCCCCCAGTGATGATTCAACTTGTTAGGAATAACTCAAATATTGAAAAATAAAATTGTTTTAAAAAATCCCCATTTTATTGATGCTGACAGAAGGCAGAACGGGGAAAGGCGAGACCCTAAGTTTCGGGGCTGCTCTGCTTTTGCGGTGTCCCGCAAACGCTCATTTAGTTTAGGCAAAAAACGTGGTTGTTTTAAGAGTGACAGATAACTTGGAATGATTGTAACCTGTTATAGTTTCCATGGCTCATTCTGGCGCATGTTCAACTACACCGATGGAATGTACAGTTATCCTGTGGACTACTGGCTTAAGATACGCGTCTACCCGGTACTACGAAACGACACAAAGCAACCGAACAACAGCCCACGGGTCTTATTTAAGCCTGTTTACAAGTATGTTAAAGGGGCAGTAGCACGTTTTTTCTCTTAAATAAGTCGATGAAATATATTTGAAAAATAACGTCCCCAACAGTAAAACACCCTTCTATCTTCGGAAAGTTAAAATTAGTGTACATGGTTCAGTAAAGCCATGGCAATCGTTTTTGATATTCGAAATAATAAAATGTCTTCACAATAAAATGGCCGCGGTGTTAGTTATGGATAGTTGGTTTGTATAATAAGATGTTGTACCCTCTAAAGTAAATATAAATGACATAAACTATTATTCCAAAAACGTGCTACTGCCCCTATAAGTTCATATCCATTGTCCTAGTACACCTACCCACCAGTCGTTAACACTGAGTACACATGTAAGTACATAAAGTATCACGACTTCATGGTTTTTGCTCTTCGTTGGTTCGGCTTAAATAAATTATAATAATCAGTAGCTGTCGTCCATTTCTAGTATGATATTGTTAGTCTTGACATGGATGACTTGTACCCAGTCCGTTTCATTGTAAATAAAATATGTATATATAAAGCAATACAGAAGACAAGGATTTTAAATGGATGATCAATTTCTAAATTTACGTCTTTATCAAGCAACGATACAAATAATTGTATATCAGATTTATTTTTTATTAAACGAGTTAATGATTTTGTATAAAACGAGCGAAAGCGACGTTGCTCCCATTGTGACGTCATAACCACAAACTAATGTGACGTCATACGTGCGGCGGTATTACACTAGCTTAATATTGCCGTATAAATATTACACTGCAGTATCTTACACGGGCGAGCAATAAAAGTTTGAACATAATCATTACGTAATCAGTGACATTGCAATACTGCAATGTATTTGTTTTACAAATGATAATACAAATCGGCAAATCAAAGGATTCATCTAAGGGAGAATAACTCCCTTATACTTTTTATCTTGGAATATGATATTTTGATCATTGTTAATAATTATTGCACATATTGTACATTATGTCTTCCAATATGCTTGGACTAAATGCTGACTATATTTTCAGGATCTTATTGAATACAGCAACAACAATAAAACTCTCTACCACAGATCCGGATGGAGACATAACAAGATGTACCTATCCTTATCGTGTTGACTATGGATTCATCAATACATTGAATAACACAGTCATCAATCCAGTAATTTCATACATTGCTTTCACATGTGTTCAATTAAAATTAATAATAATATACAAACAATGGCTATATTTCTCTTTATAAGTCATCTAAAAACGTGAATAGACTTTATATCCCCCGCTCCGCTTAGTTTCATAATAATCTTTGCAAACATATTTTTTTTAGTAAGGTTTGAGTCAAATTGTTAACAAACATCTTTTTAATTATGTTAGCTGTGCGTCTATACTTTTTTTTATCTGTATGTTGATCACTCATCAAATAACATCCGACTGAAGAACCTTTATACACGTTCATGTACCAATGTCCCATTGGCGGCCATGTTAAACTGGGGCGGGATAGAGCAGTGGCTCGAGTCCCACCAAGGGCACGGCAACTTTGTCTGCAGGAGTGAACTGTTCTACACGCAGTAAGGTTTGGGTGCAATGTTACACTGTATTTCAGCGTAGGACCACCCATGGTTCGCTAGTTCCAGCCGATGCTCGCAGGTTTCATAGCCACATGGCGTTGCGAGCTTCTCCCTGCCATAATACTAGCAGCCGCGATATAAGTGAAATACTCTTGAAAGCGGCGTTAAACACCAACTCACCTCACCATGTTAAACTAATGGCGTATGGTGTATTATGCTTTGCTTATATGAAGACACTTGTCTTGACATTGAACGGACACTAACATGGACATTATGTGTATGTTACTTTCTTCTTCCCAGTTTAGTTCGGAGAAGGTATGTGTAAGATATATAAGAGAATCCAGTGAACGGTTCTTATATATTCATAGATATCTAGCTTTGACAAGGGTAAAATGACACAGTCTCGTTGTGACCTTGACGTGAAGGTCAAGGTCACAAAACCATGTAGAAACATTACACTCCCAATGATAAACCCATATGCAAAATATGAAAAGAATCCAGTGAATAGTACTTAGGTTATTCCATTTCGTACAGACGGGCGGACGCAGCGGAATACTATATCCCCAAACGGGGGGGGGGGGGGGGGGGGGGGGGGGGGGATACAAACTATTCTTGGAACGGTAAATTAACATGTTAGTCTACGGATAATAAAGCTAGATGTAGTATTCGGCCGAAGACGCCCTTAGGTCCGTACATATGAAGGGAATTGAATATAGATATAGGTACACAGTTAAAGTAATGATCCCGTAAAGTTTCATAACCATTTCTTTCATTTCAAGGTCACAAACATCCTCGGTTACCCAGGGTTTTATACATGCTCCGTTTCTCTCCACTATATCACCCATGGGAAATTTCATCAGAGAAACCTGTATTCAAATTACCCGCCCTTGGCCATCTTGAGCCAATCAAACCGCTACGCAGCTTGGACCTGCGAGCCAATGACAATTCATATCACTTCGTTGCAAAGCACGCGAGGTCATTTTGTTAGCCATCCGTCACCGGTTATCTCTGACCAATTCCGTCTTATCGTATTGAGTATTTTCTTTGGTTACTGACTTCGTCACGCCGGCCAAGGGCGGGTAATTTAGTACAGATTTCGCTGACAGTGTTTCCCATGGGTGATATCGTGGAGAGTAACGGAGCATATATAAAACCCTGGGTAACCGAGGATGGGTTACAATGAGATTGTCATTTTACCCGTGTCTATGGGATAGTATCTCAAGAACCGTTTAGTGAATTATATTCCATTTACACAAATCTTCTCCTGGAGTAGAGAAAGAGCACATACGATTTTGGTGCCATGCACGTAATTATCATGGTCACTGGCAAACTTGTTGAATTGTTCGTCTAGCGGGATATCAAGAATCAGTCGCTGGATAAATATATCAAAGAATGCTTCTCTTCGACAAAGGGTTGAGCAGAAATAAGTATCCTTTACAGTACTCGTATGGTCACAGAAAAGCATAGCTTCAGCACAGAAACGGTGTTAAACATGTCAACGGAACCTTGACATTGCTATATAAAGTTCAAAGTAAATAATTAAAATATGTTTGTGTTTCAACCACCATATTGTTAACATATCAAGTTAATCAAACTGTATCAGGTTTATATTGAAATATGACAAGCAGACAGAGTCGGCCATATCCCCCGCCATGTAGGAATTTTGAATATATTTATGCATTTTGAATATATAATGCATTTACTTTCAATATAGCAAAAGGCACGTCTAGACTACTTGGTTGATACCTGTACAAAGTTTCAGCAAAATATATTGAATAGTTTGGAAGTTTGAGGCCGGAATGGAAAAGCCCGAACGGAGCTCATTCTATAACCCCGTTAACTTCGTTGTGGCGGGGGATAATAAGGACTTCTTATCACTAAAATTATTATCTCTGCTATTTTTCTTTATTTTTTAAGAGATAATTTCCCGCAGGGATCATGCCCCCTTATTGATATTTGTTTGTGTATTTTAGACTGTGGATTAATCATTACACTATTTATCATATCGCGTTCATGCAGGATTTATATTTCTACATTGATGCCAAAAAATTCGTGGACACACAGGGATACTAAAATATCACAAAATCATCCCGAAAATCTTTGCAAGTGGTCACATGACTTGACATGTGAGATATCCATCGACATTACCACAATGGTTGGACTAAATTGAATTTCGCTTTATTTCAAAAAATGAAATGTGAAATGTTAATTTGTATCAGATAAGTTGAACGCACGTGTCCTCGACCATCATGTTCAGGATAACAGGTTTTTATATGAACAAGCAAAGGAGATGAAGTAACATTTTGAAGACATTCAGCAATTTTGCATACAACATTGAGTATTTTATATAATTCAGTTTTCATATCCCTGCTAAAAAAGGCAGTACGAGTATATAACATCCTGCATCATTTCCGGAGCATAAATCATAAACGTGTGATTTGTTCGAAACTTCAATTTATATGAATGTTGCAGGTCTATGGTTAAGTGTATGGATTACATCTCTAAAACAAAATAATGGTGCGTTTTTTTAATAAATGTCATTTATTGTGCTTACCGTCGAGGTTTTGCCGTCGCCCTTAATTGCCTGTCAATTCATCAATCGACAAAATTACAATGAAAAAACAACACAGGAATTACCCACCATCCACGTTCTACACATGGTCACGTGACCAAAACATCATATGGACTTCCTGGAGCAAACAAACTCTTTCGCAGGAGGTGAGCCAAGGGTGGGAAATAAAGACTGGTAAGTCGTCAACGGTTAGCGCAAATAATAACCTTTATTAAAAAATGTACTATTATTTAATGTGCTAATACCGTTTGCAACTCACCATAATCCATGATACAACAGTAGGCGGAGGGCTGCGGGAAGGTGAAACAGGTAACTCTCCCACCAGAGGTGCCCTTTGGCTATGCTAAGAGGCATGCGGACCTCCACTCAAAGATGTCCCACTTGGCCCATACGCCACCTCAAGGATTGTGGATCGCAAGTAGACGGGCAAGGCACGCCTATCTACCTCATGCTGCTTCGCTGTTAGTGGAGCACTAGGACCAAGCTTCTACCCTGCCGAAGGGAGCGGGTACGTTCCAGGTACATACGGAGAGCTTGCACACGGCAGAGGAATCTGTTCTCCTCGTCCGAGAGGGAGGAGCACTGGGTAGCGGCAGGAATGTTGAAGACATTGCCCCGCTCGTCAGCTCCCTGGTTCTTGCACACAAAGTCCGGTGCGAGACCGAGCGTGGCCAATCCCCTATCTCTCCCCTCAAACCGGAGCAAGTCTGTAGATCATGTAGCTCAGATATCCTGGCGCACTAGAAACGCGTTTTTGATGGTCAGTCAGAGATTGATAGTCTCTGTCAAGGGCTTGTACAAGTTTGAGCATAGGTGCTTTAAGATTATTGCCACATCCCCCTCCTGGCGCCTGCAGGGCTTGAGCCGAGCGTCGACAAGCAGATACATCCTAAACACCTCCTTAAGGACAGAGATGTCCACGACAGGGTTCCTGTTTCCGCGGAGCCGAGCAGAGGCAGGCCCGCAGCAGAAACTGAGTAGAGCAGGGCAATGTCGAATAGGGACCAAGGCTTTGCGGGGTAGATGCTTCACTGCCCTACGTCTCACCAACCTGAAGGCCTGTAAACAGTGGTCAGATGTTCGTCCCACTCGTCCTACGCCTCCCGGAGGAAGGTGGTCCCCTAACTCACAAAGGCGAACTGGACTCAAGTGCCATGCTTATGGAAAACCGTAGGAGCCCCACGTCCGAGTCCGTTCCCCAGTAGGAGAAATCAACACCACCAGTGAAGGCAAGCGCAACATGGACGCTAACTGCCACCCAAGTAGACAACACAAAGATCAACCCCTGATAGTCGAGAGACAGGGGAAGAGATAAGAAGCTAAACTATCTACGTAACTTTCAAGTTTTAATATAGTAATTGCACAGAAAATCCGAGAGTTCAGAGATAAGGCGACCGTTCACAGAGCTAGAGGAAGTTCGATTGAGATTTTGGTCACATGACCTAAGCAGCACAGTGATGGTGGGTAACTCCTGTGTTGTTTTATCTGCATGATCTGGTCGAATGATTCATTGACAGGCAATTAAGGGCTGCGGTGACTGGGAGGCGTAATTACACATAAAATAATGGTCAAACATAACAGTGTTATGTTTCCACAATATAATCCGTGAACTTGGAAACAAACATGGAAATTAGTTATATGATGCTGTTGTGCTTTATAGAATTTACAACTCAATGGTATCAAAGTGTTGGGAAACTTCGACCGAAAATAGACAATTTGGCAAAGTTACCAATGCATTGGTGATGTGGCTTTAATGGGTTGCAACTCAGAGTGTCCGTTGATAGTAATAGACATGTGTTTTCAAATTGATTAACTATAAGCGAATGTTTGTGACCTGTGTTCATATTTGCCTTGTTTAGGATTGCAGTATAGTAATCGATGCACAAGAATCCTCTGGGTTTGTGGATGGAGGATGGGGAGCAATAGGTGTCAAAGTTATGGAGATTGGCATTAATCCGAAGGAAAATCCATTTTATTCATTGTGGACAGATGGACCTGGTGCAATCACTGTACAGGTGAGAGTTTGAAAGAAACATACAGCAAATCCTATCTGAACCATATATATGATGATTGTGATTACTGTGTGGAATATGTAATTCCCATAAATAATTTAAGAGTTGCTATGTAGGTGCACGCTGATAGTATGTTATAATAAGCAAACTAAATACAAGATACAGTGTAAAGATGCATGTTTACATACATTATTGTCCATCTCCAGTTCATGATCCAGACCCTTAAGACCATCGATTCTCCGGAGTTCGTCGACCCAACACAGGGAAATGGACATGAGTTCATTGTATATGTTGGATCAACATTGAAGATTCCACTCTATGCCAACACCTCGAACTACTCTGTGAGGTAATGTTAATAATTACTGTAAGTGCGCTTTTGAGGGCATGGACGTCTGGCTACTTTAATCATCATTTTAATTTTCTCCGACTGGTTAGTTCAGAAAGAGCTATGACGTCAAAATGTCCACGATAACGTAACATTGGTTTTCGGTTTCAGCCGACTTGTTTTTGAGCGTCCCGAACCTCTTGATATGAAATGTGTAACGACATATATCCTATAACTTTGAATTAATACCAATGGGAAGAAATACAAAACTTCCAAAGACATCGACAATTATTTTGTATTGTGAAATACATATTTGCATTGGATATTTTAGTTGAACAAAGCAAACAAGAATAACTACAAGAGAAGTGAATTAAGGTGTGATTGATATAAACAATAACCAAATCGTGACGGGGAATGCCAGATTTCCTTTCTCTCATCATATTGATTTACTAATTCTCTCGCCAAGGCTAAAATAGGTATTTCACATGACTATGGAAAGATAATCGCGTTTAGCGCGAAGCGGGGGATATAGTATTCGGCTGCATCCGTCCGTACGTACGTCCGTACGAAATTGAATAACTCAAATACTATTCACTGGATTCTTTTCATATGGGTTCATCAGAGGGAGAGAAATGTACCTACAGAGGTTTGTGACCTTGACCTTTATTTATGACGACACGATGTTAATGCTTTTTTGTAAACGTGATATTTTATGTAGAAACGCATGAGAGCGGCAGACGGGACTATAATTATTTTAATCCACCTTGCTTGAAGGTGTATCCATGGTTGTTCGGGTCCCTCATGCCAAGCGTTATTAATGGTCTTATTGCATGGAAAATACCTACTGCTCCCGATCATTCATAATTTTGATGATAGTCGACTCAAAATAGTGACGATATAAATGTATAAGTCGTGATGTATGTTCGAAAACCGGAAAAAGCACCGCAACTGACGCGCGTCATTGAAGCAAACGTAAGTTTGGAAACGTATTTACAACAGACATAAAGACAAATTTAGGTTGATGAGGTTTAAAAGGTCATATAATTACTGAACATGTTAATGGGACGTGTAGTTTTGGTTTCTACACATGTTTAATGACGTTGCTCAATTTTAATTGGAAACTAGTAATAATGTTATACATGTACCCGACGATACAGGATGAATATGCAAGTTGAGTGAAATTGTTTGAACTGAAATCCTCACATATGGTATGTTGGCATGTATTAAAGCCAAAACAAAATTATGAAACACAATGGATGTACCTTTAATGTTACAGTACCAGTTCTACTAGAGGGTAGTGTCATGTCTCATATTCTCTGATGGTTGTCTCAAGTGAATCTCGACTTTCGTGTGTAATTAATGAATATATGACAACCGTGGATGTTGAATATCGGAAATATTCAAGCTCAATATTAACTTATAATAAATCACATAAACATATCTCGTTTGAATATTTTGATAACCAACCCTGAATTGTTATGTAATCTCAATATGAATATGTTACGTATACTGTGTTTAGACACAAGACGTTATCCTCCTTTTCAGTAACGTCGATACATTCCAGCTGAGATCCATCCCACCCCGATCTTTCTCTGTAGATGTTATAAAGGATGATGCTTCAAGATTAGGGCAGCATGTGAAGTACAGTATAGCCACATGGAGTCCTGGGAAATCTGATGTTGGCGAATACCTCGTCGGTGCCCTCGTCACTGACACACAAGGGTGACTTATCTTAATCAATATCCGCAGATGTTCTTTAAAATGACCCCCGGGTTATCTTTGGAAATCAAGTCCAGTCCTGTGTTTGTCAGACAACTGAAAAGTCGCTGATAACATTGTTAGGAACATAGTCCATTTCCACACACATAACCTAATGGAACATGGAATATTACCATTGGAAATCTTAGTTGTATATACATGTATATACTGATATATGTATGATTAGATAAGATTAATGAGAGTAGTTATGGATGAGGTCATCAACTGACGTCTGACTTACCACCTGCAACATATACATTCTTTTTCAGAAGGGATCCTCCTTGGGGTACATATAGCATAACAATCCTTATTTTTAACTTGATGACAGATTGTAACTTAATTTTTTAAAATAACAGTAAAAATAAGTTAAAAAAACCACAAAATAAGTGTTTTCCAAACGTGTGACCACCCTGTGTAGAGCCCCATCCCAATGCAAACCAAGGGAAGTAACTCTATTCTCACCACTTATCAATCTGTCATTGAGCCAGCAGGACGTGTTTTTTGCTAGCGAATTTTTGACTTGAGTTTGACTTTTTCTGATGAAAATGGACAAGACGAAGAATTCTGTATGTGTGGTAACCCCTTTTATTCGTAGAGGCGAATGTTTAGGTTACTTATATGTTTTTTTTCGCGTTGTAACTTCGTTTTTCAATTCGCACGTGCTTCGTCTTCACCGAGTAATGGCGGATGGAAAACACTCAAAATGGCGGATGCTCAAACAAAATGCAAAGTGTTAGTGTTTTGCTATTTTGTATTGAGATCTGATTGTTTGGAAGGTTCTTTATCGTGCTTCGCATTTTAGGGCAGCACTTTACTGATGAGGATTTCTCCCTTTTTGATTTTTTTCATTCTCGGGGTTATCGTCTCAGTCGGCAAGATATACTAAGTATTTCATGATCTTTTCCTTTCAGTGGCTTACTATTTATTACTTGCCTAGTGCTTAGTTATTATAGTATCGCCTCTGCGTTTTTGTTTGTATGTGGCACTTTTATGAAACATAAACATTGCACTTACACTCATGCACATCCCTGAACATTCTGTGTTTGACTTCCAGTCATTCACCGAATGTGTGGGGTGTAAGGCCCGTCTCCCCCCGACGGATAAACATGACCGGTGCTTGGTGTGCCTTGTCGAAGACGAGCACGATGACCAGGCTTGTGATCTTTGTCTGAACTTCACCCCCCGGGCCAAGAAGGAGAGGGGGATGGACATGATCTTCTACAGGAATCTCCAGAAGGCGGGGCAAGAGCTGAAAGGTTCGGTCCCTCCCTCTAAAGAGAAGAGGAAGGATAAGAAAGGGTAAAGGCAAAAAGAAGGTGTGCTCGTCTCCTATGCCCTCTTCGTCTTCAGAGGAGGTGGATATGGGGGTGGGGTCACCTGCTGAGGGGGATCTTTCAGGCCCCCCAATTCTCTCACCTCAAACAAGCACACAACCTTCACTTAACCTTAACCCTAACCCTTAAACTAACTTGGATGCGGCGGCTATATCCGCTATCATCCAGGGGCAAATGACGGGGATGGTGGGGTCGATGATGGCGCAGCTCCGCAAGGAGTTGACCGTCGTCATCCTGCCGGAACCTGATGCTCCGGGGTCGGCCGGCACAAGTGCAGGTAAAGACCGCGGGACCCCTACTGACCCGGGCGCAGGCCCTGGCAAGGTAGCGGTGCCCGACGAAGGCATCCGATCGACTGCTCCGTCTCTGCCTGGTACTCATGTAAACAAAGCCCCCTTGTCGGTGCAAGGTGCCGAGGTAACACCAAGGGCAAGGGCACCGACGCTCCGGCGTCGTTGCAGTCGCAGCCTCGGGGACTGGCTCGCTCGGGGAACGAGCGCCGATGGGCAGTGCAGGGTTTCGCATCCCTCTCAAGCGGACTGTCCGAGATCAGGCTTCGGATACTGGGTCACTGCAGAGTTGCTCCTGTACCGGGGTCTGGTCGGAGGATGGTTCCGAGTATTCAGAGGAGGATGAGGAATCCGACCGTTCTGTCTCGCTTGCCGAGCTTCTCAGGGAGACGCGTGACCGAATAGCGATCGCTATCCCTCAGACGCTTGTTCCCGTTCCGGAGCAGGTCGCTGAGGAGTTCCGTTTACCGGGGGAGGCTTTTGCTCCCAGCAAGACTCCGGCGACCAGGCTCCGCATCATCGACAGCTTGTTGGTTGAGGCGACCAATCATCTGGTTTCCACATACCAGTGGACGGTGCTCTTTTGGGATCGCATACACTGGTGCAGCGTTTCTTAGCAGGTGTGGACAGGATACGTCCGGTTGTCCGGTGTATCAGCCCCACTTGGGACCTTTCAATTGTTTTGGATTGGCTCTCAGGTCCGGGGTTCAAAGACTTGAACGCATTATCACTTCAGCTTCTGACATGGAAGACCGCCTTTTTGGTGGCTCTGGCGTCGGGCAGGCGGGTAGGCAATATTCATGCGATGTCAGCTAATCCCGAACTGGCTGTCTTTCACAAGGACAGGGTCAGTATCAGACTGCCCGACAGCTATCGTGCCAAGGTTGACCACTCATTCCATGTGACGGCTCCTATCCAACTGCCGACTCTTATGCAGCCGGCCTCTTTGGGGTCCACTGGAAACGGGGGCAGGATAGCGCAGTGGTTAGCGCGTTCGGCTTCGGATCAAGAGGTCCGGGGTTCGAATCCCGCCAGGGGCACGGCAACATTGTCTGCAGTAGAGAACTGTTCTACACGCAGTCAGGTTTGGGTGCAATGCTACACTGAATTTCAGTGCAGTACCACCCATGGTTCGCTAGTTCCAGCCGATGCTCGCAGGTTTCACCGCAAAGCATAGCCACATGGCGTTGCAGGCTTTCTCCCTGCCATAATACTAGCAGCCGCGATATAAGTGAAATACTCTTGAAAGCGGCGTTAAACACCAACTAACTCACTCACTCACTCACTCCACTGGAAACCATGCTCACATATTTGACTCAGATAACGGTAAATCAGGCTGGTTAGCCTATCAGTTATTCCCCCAAGGGACCACCCATCCTCAGCCCTCGGCGCGGGAGGTCACGTGATCTGGTAAGTGTGACACCTTTCTTGGATTGAGTAGAGCACTTTTTAGGGGTATTTAGTGTACAGACAGAATCCACATGCTAAGTCTTCTTTGGGAGTCTGCCTTATGCTATATGTACCCCAAGGAGGATCCCTTCTGAAAAAGAATCGAACCAACCTTCAGAGGTTGCAGATTCTTTGAAGGGATCCTCCTTGGGGTACGGCCACCCACGCCACCCATTCTGTCTGACGTGGTCGGATTGAAAAGTGGTGAGAATAGAGTTACTTCCCTTAGTTTGCATTGGGATGGGGCTCTACACAGGGTGGTCACACGTTCGGAAAACACTTATTTTGTGTTTTTTGAACTTATTGTTACTGTTATTTTTAAAAATTAAGTTACAATCTGTCATCAAGTTAAAAAAAAGGATGTTTATGCTATATGTACCCCAAGTAGGATCCCTTAAAAGAATCTGCAACCTCTGCAGGTTGGTTCGAATTTTAATTGAATGTTGTCTTTGATATTGTAGACAACATTTAATAGCGATTTTGGTGCAACCATGCAATTGACTAAACATGGCTGTCGCACGTTTTTTTGGTATATTTTGTTTACTATATTTGCTATTTAATTATTGAAGTTTATACAATATATTGTTATGTAAGAGAATAAAACATCTCATTACACTACCTGATAAGCCGTATCCATAGATTATGAGTATCCATATTGAAAGAAAATGGTGCCATGTATAAATCGACAGTGGTGTGGAACTCTTCAGTGTAAGAGGTAGATTTGTAGGTCTCATGCGAATTTGAGAATTCAGACACTAAGATAGTTGACCGTTCTTTCACGGTGAGCACATTAAAATGGCCACTCGAAGGGAAATGCACTCGCACGGCTGAACCGAGCAACGTACATTCTGTTAAGAACTATTTTTATTGAATCAGGAGTATTATTAAGCCATTGATAACACTTATTTACCTTTTCGTTGGATCATTTTATTCAGTAAGAAAAACGTGCTGCAGCGCCTTTAAATTAACTATAATATGGTTTTTGTGAGAGGAACATCAGCATATCGCGAGTTGCTGATAATTCGTTACCATGTACAAAGTCATGAAGTGAGTACGGTTGTAAAAGTGTAGTTCGCGGTAAACGGTGTGACAAGCGATAGGGATGCGCTAAATAAATTGTGAGTTAACAAACTTCTCGTTGAGTTATCACATCTATACCTTGATAGTGTTATATGTTTATCAATCTCACGAATTTATCAACAAACATCGCATGTCATCTTCTATTTAGTTAAATATGAGGGCTGGAATGTGATGTAAACATGGCTTGTTTTGAAGCGATAAACATCGATAAAAGAGCATTTAATGCATTAAATAACTAGTTCATCCTTTATTTGGTCATGGCTGTGGGTACGTGTGTACGATGTTGTTTTATTTATGATGGCCGAGAGGGAACATCGCTCTTTCGCCCTCTGGCATCAATTCGATAAATCTAAAAAACAATATGGACACATGACAAAGCGATATAGCAACACGACAAAGCGAAAACGTCGAACAACAAACCGAAATGGTCACACGACAAAGCGATAAGGCCGCACGACAAAGCGATAAGGCTACACGACAATGCGATAAGGCCATACGACAAAGCGACAAAGCGATAAGGGCATACGACAAAGCGACAAAGCGATAAGGCCACATTACAAAGCGATATGGCCACACGACAAAGCGTATGACAAAGCGATATAACAACGCGACAAAGTAAAAGAGCGATAAAGCGATATAGTAGCCCAACAAAGCCATAAAGCGAAAAAGCGATAAAGCGAAAGAGAACAAAGTGATACAGTCGAACGACAAAGCAAAATGGTTACACGACAAAGTGATAAGGCTGCACGACAAAGCGATAAGGCTAGTACGATAAAGCGATAAGGCCACACGACAATGCGATATGGCCACACAACAAAGCGATATAACAATGCTACAAAGCGATATTAAAACGCGATAAAGCGAAAGAGCAATAAAGCGATATAGTAGCCCAACAAAGCGATAAAAAGCGAAAGAGCAATAAAGCGAAAGAGCGATAAAGCGAAAGAGCGATAAAGCGAAAGAGCGATAAAGCGATATAGTAGCCAGATAAAGCGAAAGAGCAATAAAGCGAAAGAGCAATAAAGCGAAAGAGCGATAAAGCGAAAGAGCGATAAAGCGAAAGAGCAATAAAGCAA
This sequence comes from Gibbula magus, assembly GCA_936450465.1. Taxonomy (NCBI): domain Eukaryota; kingdom Metazoa; phylum Mollusca; class Gastropoda; order Trochida; family Trochidae; genus Gibbula; species Gibbula magus. The sequence continues at coordinate 23,221,094 of OW388291.1, read as the reverse complement.
AAGAGCAATAAAGCGATATAGTAGCACAACAAAGCGAAAGAGCGATAAAGCGAAAGAGCGATAAAGCGAAAGAGCGATAAAGCGAAAGAGCGATAAAGCGAAAGAGCGATAAAGCGAAAGAGCGATAAAGCGAAAGAGCGATAAAGACATGTCGACCTAAATCTTTTACATAACAGTAGAATACTGGTTTCATTCAATTTCTTTTCATTTGACTTGGTATTTGGATTCACATTTTGAAGGTCGCTATAATATGAATATAATTAATACAAGTTTATTTTCTTTAAGAATTTGAATAAACATATAATAAGATTTCTCTATAAAACAACCTACTGCGAATAATTGAGAAATCCATGCTAATTAAAACAGACATCTGCAACTCTAATAGATTAATTCAAAACGCTGACATGGTGTGTCTAAACCTTTACATAAATACTTCCTTAGACATACTTTATGTGTCTGGTTTAATAGATTCAATTGAGCAAAACAAAGTTTATATAAATGTAAATCGGCGCACTCTGATTTCTTCTACTTACTCTATAATTTTGCATATAAAAGCTATCAAATGTTGGTTAAAATCATTAATTATGTCTGACACTCGGCATCCCAAAAAATGTTATACTATGATTTTAAAAGGTATAGAACATGATAAAGTTAATTGGGCATCAAAGTGTCGAGATTTATTGTACTGTTAGCAGTTACAGAGTAGCATTAGCCCAATTTACGTGTTTTTCGCATCATTTAAGAATTGAAACGGGTCGGGGTTTTTTTATAATATAGATAGAAATGATAGATTATGTATACAATGCGACGACGACTATAATTGAGGATGTATACCATTTCCTTCTTGTGAGTTCCAAATTGAAAGAGCTCCGCCTCAATCATTTGCCGGAAACTGTTTGTACAAATCCAAATAAAACTAAATTTAAAATCCTCATGTCAACATCGAATTGTAAAATCCTCAATAATTTAGCAAGCAAAGATGTACCAAAGATGTTAATTGAATGACTGATGCTGTACACATTATGTCTTGTCATATATAGCATATGTAGTTATGGGCCGATGGCCTACACTTCAGAAATAATAAATTGAAATTGATTAGTTCTGATATATATTCATCAACATAATGTAAGATACAAGTTTGGAAATCTATTGTAACAACGCTGGTATATTATTTAGACATTCAATAACAAATCAAAGGAAAGAATAAAATAATCTACCATTATCAAAATAAAATATATTATTTTGTTTACTGGGTTACATTGTGTACATCATAACGTATAAAGACACTATTAGGCTATATCACAGTAGAATATTTGTGTGACATTGTGTATTAATATGTGCGACAGGAATAATGGGTATGATTCATGAAAAAGCACGTTTTGGGTAAAATTATTGAAATATGAACTCCGCGCATCGCCATGAATCATGAGTATGATGGTAATAGGTTGTACGCCTTCAGTGCATGGAGCTCAGCGACATTCGAATACGTATTTGAGGTTTCGAAATCGTCTCTTTCACACTTGAATGGCTTCATTCTGCTCACATAAAGATATAGTTTCAATCAGAAAGGAAGCCGCCGGCCCATGGCATTATACATTGCATAGTAGTAAAATACATTTTCCTGACTGTTGAGAACATCCTATAGTTGTTTTCAACTATTTCGCTAAAGAGTTAAACAATTGAATAGATTTTTATAACCAGGAATTTCAATGTAATATCTGGGTCAAGTCGTTCGTAAAACATTGAGAAATGGATAAATAATACAAAATGGTATTCTGACTCAGTGCATGGGATAGTACAAAATTGGCAAAGTATTTCAGAGTTACTCTGAGGGTGTCGGTTCGAATCCCGCATGGGATTCGGCCCGAAAAAGTACAAGAATTTGTACTATTGAAGGTAGTGTTATCCCAAATGTAACCTTGTTATATTTGTTCACTATCTAAATAGCATGTATTTCTAATTATATATATTCGGATGTTTACAATGGACAAGTAATGCTCATAGCCAAGAACAACTTTTGAAGTTTAGAATGTGTTGAAACAGTTTCTGACAACTTCTGAGTATCAATAGATATACACCTCTCCTTAAAGGTTGCTATAAAAGAACTAATACAGACAAAATCTTCATTTTGCGACACACACCAAAAAACATATTCATAGAGAATATTTCTGAAATTTAGAGCCCAACATTGAATACCTTCTTCTGTTAATCTCAATTGTAAACTATAAGCATATGCAAAATGCTGTTATTCTGCTATAGTATAATAATCTTAACCACTATTGAATTATACTTACATATTGCTCATTTCTAATTTAACACTGTCCACGTTCAACCCTTGCTACAATATTAGGGTTAATGTTACAGAGACATAACAAAAACCTGCGAACTCTGTGCATGGTCATGACTTATTAATATGATGATAAGATGTGCGTCTTCAGAGTATGGAGCTTAGCTTACATTCGGATAAGTATTGGAGGTTACAAAGTCGTCTCACTTGAATGGTTGGTTCAATCAGCTTACATATATTTATGAAACTAACTCTGTGTCTTCTTCAAATAAAATGTACATTAGAAGTATATGTAATTAGTAGATGAACAACAACTTCAGCAGTAGCGGAGGGAGTGGGGGTGCGTCCAACAGTGTAAACGCTTTGATTTTAATTACGATTTTTCAGATATTGAGGGTAGTTCTTTTCTTAATAATGATACCATCGGATAAACTCCTTCTGTACGAAAATTTGAATTGAATATGAACTTACGAACCATCATATTCCAAACCATGTACTACTTTGGGATTTAATCTAAAATAGCGTAATGACCGCACTGTATTCGTATATACAAAAATTACACAAATACAGACTTCAAATATAAATCCAAATGTTGAGGCATATCATTAACTACCACCAGCACCAAATAAGGAAATAAATTGACATGAGGTGTTTTAAAAATAAATTGGAGATGCGTTGTTTACACAATAAATAGGATTGATGTATGGGGCTATATATTGATTGATGAGATTGATTGGATGTCAGCTAATATGTTATGTAATGTATAAGGAATACGAGATTGAGACTGATTGAAAGGCAACTGAATTTTTATTCAATAAATGAGCTTAGTACATATATATAGTATGGATAAAGTACACACGAAAATGAAACTATTTAATAAAATATGAAACTAATTGTACGATTACGTCAGTAAATGGTGATATGTAGTTGTAATGAATTTCGCATGCGGATATAACCTTGATTATTAGTCAGGCATTTAATAACTTAAATGATTTAAAGCTTATAAGGGCTCGAGATATGTTGTGACCGTATGCATAATGGTATTAAATGAACAAATGTATATGAAAAGTGGGCATTTCGATCTATATTCTTTAAAAATAGAGCAATGGGCTCTGTAGCTCATCAGGATTTCATTTATTTACTATCTAAAGTTGAATATTTTACTTATTTCAGTTATTGTTTACAAGCAAAGGAAGTGACCCCTGTGACCCCATTTGGGGTCACGAAATCTGCAATTTAGAATCCCCATTAGCCAAAGAGTCTGCACACAACTTTTCAGCTCTCTAGACCTTTTGGAACTGGAGAAGAAGATGAAAATAGGTTTTTAAGGATGTGACCCCATGGGGTCACGAAATCTACAATTTAGAATCCCAATTGGCCAAGGAGTCTGCACACAACTGTTCAGCTCTCTGGAACGTTTGGAACTGGATAAGAAGATGAAAATAGGTTTTTAAGGATGTGACCCCTGTGACCCCATTTGGGGTCATGGGGTCACGAAATCTACAATTTAGAATCCCCATTGGCCAAGGAGTCTCCACATACAATTTCAGCTAAACGGAGTTAAGCGAAAAGTTTATGGACGGATGGACGGACGCCGGACGGCATGCGATGCCATAAGCCCATCGGGCCTTTCAGTTCCGATGAGTTAACAATGTTGGATGAATGGGAACTATTTTGAATAATATCAGCAAGGCACAGTGAAATCATTTGAAATTCATTGAAAATAGCCAGCGGTAGTTATTGTGGAATGTTTTTAAATTGAAATTCTGCAAAAGAGGAGAGAAAACATTATTTAAGTTGTACACCAGTAGACATATTATTGCTGCACCGTAGTGAAGACAAACGACTTCATAACATCTACACCGTACAATATGGTAAAACTTCACCGTACACAAACACACGGGATCAAGCAGGTTTGAGAGCCAATAACTTTGAAATGTTTGATAGACTCCAAATTTAGAATGAAGGTGTCCATTGTAATATCAAAGCCACAGCCATGACCAAATATAGGATGAACAAATGTGTAATGCATTAAATGCTCTTTTATCAATGTTTATCGCTTCAAAACAAGCCATGTTTACATCACATTCCTCATATTTAACTAAATAGAAGATGACATGCGATGTTTCTTGATAAATTCGTGAGATTGATAAACATATAACACACTATCAAGGTATAGATGTAATAACTCAACGAGAAGTGTGTTAACTCACAATGTATTTAGCGCATCCCTATCGCTTGTCACAAATGACGCCATGTTGGAATTTACATCGAACTACACTTTTACAACTATACTCACTTTATGACTGTGATGCACCAATGACTTGAAATGCTGAAGCTGACTTCATAATTTTTTACAACACATACAAATTAGATGTCATAATTGTAGAGGATACATTATAAGTTGTGTGCTCCTCGAGAGTTTAATACGGTCTCATGTACCATATGTGTACCAGTGTCTCCCGAGCCTTCAGGCGAGGGATGACACTGGTACAAAGGTGGTACATGAGACCGTATTACCCGAGGGAGAAGTATACAACGTATTTGCTTTTCGGCATGTCAATAAAGTAAGTATTATTATAGTTATTCCGTTTTGAATGTCTAAGACTGAAGAGCTGATATCGCTTGAATGACCTTGACCTATATGAAAACAAAATGGCGTCATCCGTCTCGACTGGAATGTTAAAAGTCGTATAACGTATTACTACAAACGTTTAAATACCTTAAAACGAATTAATGTTAGTTAAATTGTGTTTGCGAACAATGCAAAATAAATTGTTTTCAAGTCTAATTCAACTATCACTTTAAACAATAAATAGTTGGACCTTGTTTAGAATACATCAACTGCGTACTATTCTCAAATTTAATCTTTCTTTTCTAAAGACGAACATTTTATTATATTGCTAATTTGACCTTTATTTACATTCTTTTCCAGATTGGATGGATTTGACAGAAATTATAAGGTTATTGTAAAAGGTAATCGTTCGATGTCTAACCAATCATTTTGAACCGCCTAATGAGAATTGTGAAAGCAGATTTTGTTGGAAAGAATAACGTTTGAAAATTTAGTTAAATTAATTCATCATAGTAAATAATGTGTTTGTACATTATCTGCTGGTCCTCAGACTTCTGTATATGAAATATAGTTCAATTGCAACCAACATGGTAATCATTTTCGCGGTCTATCGATTTCCAATACTTTGATACTGTATTTCAGGTACGTTTTAGGCCTGAACTATCTTGCAACGTTTTGAGAATATGTTATTTACGTTTCCATATGTTTCCTTGATTTCATAGTGTTTTACAACCTACACGGTACATATTACGCTGTAACAGTTCCTTATCCGTCGCTCAAATAGAAACTTTATATAATTTTAACAATGATTTGTGGTTTAGATATGGAACTTGTCGGACCGACGAATATTCCTCATGTAAGTAAATATCTCAACTTTTCAAAAATACATTTGCATATTATAGTTCCTTCGATTATAGTAGTATTTTGTAAATTAATATATATCTATCTGCATAAAAGATATTTATTGTTCATAGTTCATGTTTTATGATTTCAGACAGGACCCTTTTTCGTCCAGTTTCCTCACTCCACTGGGATTGTGTGTATGATTGATTCAACGTGTTCATTTCCAATCTACGCCAACACTAAAACTGCCAGGTAAAATCACAACACAGTTGTAAGGTGCAGAGAGTAAGATACTTTGATTGATGCGTTTGCCAGTGTACTATTAAATGTTCTGATTTTGAAATGGAAATATACTTTCGTGAATGAAGTTGGAGAATAATCATATTAAAAGTGTAAGCTGCTTTGTGTAACATTTGCCATGGTTGCGGCATTTACTTAAAAGAAACATGACAACATGGTAAATCTAATTTTGCTGAGTAGTTATTTACCATGCAGTTGACTGTTTTGTATTCATGTGTTTTATAAAACCTGCACACTAAAATGTGAGCAATCCTTGTAAGAATATTTTTTTCAAATTCCGTAATCTATCAACTATTTAATTACGAACAAGGCATACTTTAAACATTCTGTCTTCCTTCTGACACAGTGGCATCATCACGTCGGTCAAATACACAACATCCACCTTTCCGTTTACGACCATAAGCTCTCCGACACTGATCATAAAGGATGGGGCTTCTATGTTTGTGTCAGATGTAACCGTTCAAGCTTTAACAGATGGAGAACAAAGGATATGCCTTGAAGCCACAGACAATCAATGGTAGTCCATTTATTATCGCAAATTATTTGGTATAATGATTCATTCATTCATGTTTGTAACTTGTATACCATCCTTGGTGAAATTTGCAAATAATACAACACACTGAATTATTTTTAAAATATATGCATATGCATTGGTTCATTATTTTTACAATACGAGTCATTATTTTTACAATATGGATATTGCATGTTACTCATCTTTTAAGAAACCATCTGCTCAGTGATATCATTATCTTTCGACAGGAAAAGATCGGAAATCAAATGTGTGGTAGTGCAAGTGCAACTTCAAGGTAAAGACTTCATAATTGTAAACCATGCCATCAAAATTTAATTTTCTGTGGCCAATGTTGTTTAGAACACTAAAACAAATTGTTCATAATAAGCTTTTTCAAAGTACGTTTCTTACTAAGACGTTGATTGTTTTTAATGTATAGATGAATGTGCATTTACTTTGTTAGATCCATGCAAATCAAATCCATGCGTGAGTGGAATTTGCAGTAGCCAAGATCAAATCTACGAATGCAGTTGCACATCCAGACAAACAGGAAAACATTGTGAAAAAGGTAAAATATAGCAAAACGAATCTACAGATACCTAGACCGTCCGCCGTGCATGTAAATCACGCTTTACTCTTTAAGGGGACCTTCATATTTGAATAATGTAAAGAATGATAATGAAGCTTATTTCTCTCAGGTTTTTCTCTCCTAAATTCGTAGCTCAGTGAATCTAATGTCGAAAATATATGAGTCAAATTAAAAACTTCACAATTGTATTTTGAAAGGGATGTAAAATAAAGGAGAAAGGAATGATTAATTGAGGTTATGATTTATGTGTTATAACCGTAGAAATTAACTTTGAGTAATCATGATGGCATATAAAACCAATTAAGTTTGGTTACAGAAGGTGCCAATAATATGTCAGCGTGTGTTTTAAACGTTCAGTGTGCATTAGCAGCTACCAAACAATGTCTCATCATTGATCGTCTGAAACATGTAAACACATTATTTGGCAGTCCTCGCCATTGCTACTTCAAAGCAGTACCAAGATCCTGCAAATTCTGGGGTTGGTTTCTGAGAGTTTGCAAACGCTTGCCAAGAGCATCTTGACGAACGTCGATTGATTACTGTGTGTTGCAGGAAGTTATTGGTCTAGCATTGTCATGTTGGATTTGCACACCTGGACCCATATTTTCGAAGCTCTCTTAGCGCTAAGATAGTCTTAAGTGCCATCCATTAACATTAGCTTACGACTACCTAAGCACTAAGACAGCTTCGAAAATATGGGCCCTGGATCATGTGTCCTCGTGAATGGAGCAAGTTTGGAGGCGAGCACTTGATCGCGATAAGCTGCAGCTGTAAGGTTCTCCCGATAATAGGTAGTCGTCAACAGGCAACACCACAGAAATCACCTCAAATCACGACAGGTCCGCCGCCAAATCTGGCCACCTCCTACACACAAGGGCACATATTGACGTCCCTGCCTCCAGTCAACTTCCCAATGTAAGGCATAACTCTTGCCAGTCTCCATTACTGGCTGATTTAGGTCTTGCAGTATTTCCATAAGATCTTTGTGCTTGGAAATCTGGGCCCACTATGCATTTCAGGTGCAGCGATTAACCGCACAACGAAGCTAGGGAAATACTGCAAAACTTTAATCAGTCAGTAATGGAGACTGGCAAGAGTTATGCTTTGCGTTTGAAGTTGGCTTCTCCTGTATGGCACATTAACGCCGCACATTCGAAAGGAATGACATCATTACTGGCTTCCCAGAATTGTGCGTTAAAATGTTTTTCAATTCATACAGTTGAGGGGGAACATATGTGATCGAATGCACGTGCAGTGACAAGATAACGTAACCACCAGCACGTGAAAACATGTTTAACAGTAGTGTGTGATGCATGATTTTTAGATTGACGTAAATAGGATATGGTGATATTTTTCATCAGCCCCTAATCCGAGAACAATGTTATGATACCCAAAAGCTGTCTATTATAACTAGTCATAATTTTCTTTAATATTATAAATTGTGAAGGTTTTATTTTGACTCATCGTATATAATCTAACTCCTATATTTTCAGGATGTAATGGTAGTTATACTTTACTTTTAAATGTTAGTTACCCTTTTTGTATTACAGACATCCATTCATGTGCAAGTATTCCTTGTTTGAATAATGGTAAATGCATCCCACGTTACCGCTCCTATTCCTGTGACTGCCTGGGAACTGGATACATTGGATTCCACTGTGAAACAGGTAAATAAGTAATGTAATGTTTTATATCAGCAACAACTGACATTTGAAAATATCTTTAGTCAACATTATGATAAAATATCATTGAGGTACAAAAGAAAGTTTACACCTCAGTTGGTTTTATCATATGTTTGATTTTCAATTACAAATATCTCATGTTTTCGAAGTCGAACTCTAAAACTGAAAAGTGCAGGCGTTTAGTCATCAGCAAAGGAATAATTATATGTGGTTTTAATGTCTTTGGGGGAAAATGAAATTTTAAATTAAAAAATTCTTTTGGATAAAATACAACTGTTCATCGACATATACATGTAAGACATCTGCTAAGTGAAAATCAATAAATGTGCCTCATTCTGCACACATTTAGAACATTATAAACATGGTAGCGGTCATGTTGGTGTCAAAATGATTTTATACCCCTTGGTCCTTTCAGTGACTCTAACTGCTTGTTTGAAAAAAAAACGAGTATGACTGTTTGCCGAATCAGTCAACATTGAACATTAAATAATATCCCGGTTTACCTTTCACACGTTTACAATTATTATTTTGTAATCCCATATCAAATGACATTCTAACTTGCAATCATCATGCAGCTGTCATTGACTGTAACGTGGGAATCTGTGGTCAACACGGAGTTTGCAAATATATCGATGGGAAGCAGGAGTGTGAATGTTTCAGTGGATACACTGGGGATCACTGTGATACAAGTAAGTAGCTTCTTATATATATACTTCACTTCAAAAAGAAGGAAAATATGGACGTGGTTGGTGTAATCCCTTATATATATAAATGACGAAGAAACCAAACTTGGTATGATGCTCACGTCTTCAGAATAACATCTGAAGATATTTGGGACTGAAATGTGAACATTTGGTCCTGATACCCCCTAAAAATAAGTGGTAAAACAGGTATGGGGTATTATCCACAAACCTGATTTTTACGTGTCTGTAGGACAAACGCTGCAAAGTTCGAACTTTAAGAATGACATATTTTGTGGATATGTTACAAATTATATTTATATTGTCGATGTTTTCATCACTGGCTAGTTATCTACAGCCGACAGTTAAGAAGGAATGTAGTCGTACTGGCAAACAATCCATAAACATATTTTATGTGATTTCTAAAGAACGCTTCGCTATCATTTAGGTTTATAATGGCGATGATCTCACTTCCAGTTGACAGCGAATGCGTTGGAGTGACATGCGAAAATGGCGGCATCTGTATTTTAGAAGGAATACGTGCAGTTTGTAAATGTCCGCTCGGATTCACTGGGACCCGATGCTCAAGTAAGAGTTTAAAGGGACAGTAGCACGTTTTTTCCCTCAAATAAGTCAATGAAATGTATTTGAAAAATGATGTTACCAATAGTAAAAAACCCTTCTCTCTTCGGAAAATCAAGTAAAAAATGAGTGTACATGGTTCCGTAAAGCCATGGGAATCATATTTGTCATTCAAAATAATAAAATGTGTTCACAATAAAATGGCCGCCATGCCATTTTTGCTTTCTACGCAACACTGTTACTGTCACTAAACATAATTGGTTTGTGTAATAAGATGTTTTACCCTCTAAAGTAAATATAAATGACATAAACTATCAATATAAATGGGAAATTTGAAAAAATAAAATTTGCAAAAAACGTGCAACTGCCCCTTTAATTTGCCTATATATCAGATTCCTTTATTTGTATGTTATATAAATTCAAAACGAAAATTGTACTTTCCATGCGTTCCTTAATTTTAACCTATGAAATAACCGTAACTCTTTCCCATATTTAAATGTGTTTATTCCACTGCTATGGTTAAATACGGTTGTGACGTGCTCAAATGACAATTAAGAGAACTTTGATATAAAGCAGACAAACTTTTCATTTTGTTAAATACGTAGTTGAAGCTCATACAATGTTCAACGGAATTGTCTTTTATCAATTCAAGTGCATCTTTGACGGCCTAGCTATCACATAATCATAAATGACGGACTTTTTCATTCTGAGAAGGCAAAAGTTCAAAACAAGTATGGATATAACAAGGAAATTGTATTTGTTCGCGACTTACGAAATGTAATACACATACATCATAGTTACTTGAAAGGACGATGACGTCATACAGCGTGCAGTGCGTGTACAACTCCTTTAAAATGTTGTTACAGTAAAATTAATTGCTTTGCGTCGGTTTAAGGATAAGCCTATACACAATCAAAGGTATTACATACAATGTTAGACGTATTCGTCACTGTGTGTGATGTTAAGGAGAAAACATGACTCCGAGGTCTTCTGCTCTGAGAATAACCTGAAGGGAGGGATAAAGCCCCGAGGGCGTTAGCCCGAGGGGCTATCCCGACCTTGAGGTTATTCTCAGAGCAGAAGACCGAGGAGGAGTGTTTTCTCTAGCTTATAAACCGTCAAATATCAAAATTTACGAGTTATAGTTTCGGACGCTCAAAGGGCCTAATTCCTCCGCTTAGACCATTTTAAAAGCAGAAGACGAAGGAGGAATTTTTTCTTCCTATTTATAAACGTCAAATGTAAAAATTTACATTTTATAATTTTTGATTCCCAAATCGTGTTTTTATTAAAGGTATGTCGCCCTCGGTTGCGTTATATCGAGGCAAAGACGGTATGACTATAAATGGAGTAATTCAACTCCACTCATCATCTCGGTCTGCATAGCCGAGCGGTCTAAGGCGCCAGTTTAGAGAGCGAATGGTGCCAGGTTCGAATCCAGCTATTTCAACTTGGAAATTTTTAACTGTGTATAATTTTCGATAATAATTGCTGCTTGTTGGCTATTGCGTTGCAAGTCTGAAAAATGATTCTAAGTGCATTTCCAGGTCTTACTTTCAAAAAAACCTTAGGTTCAGGTCTTACTTTCAAAAGTAAAACCTCATACCGGGTTATTCTCGGAAGTAAGACCTCATTAGAGGTTATTCCAAGAAAAGAAGATACCTACAAAACAACAGACAGAATCCGACCTAGGTTTATAATCGATGCTATTTTTCACAGGGAGCCATTCAACTCCACAAGTCAATAGTGGCGCAAACGATGTAAGTATAATTACAGAATCAAATGTGAATTTCATAGCTTATGGTGTTACATTTTTTCTCTTTACTAATTTGTATCAGCTCATAAGTCATCACATGCGTCTATAATAGAAGGATGCAAGGTTTTTGTCATGTATGTGAATAACTTGTTTTATTATTCAGAATGCCTTTACGGTGCCAAGTCTTCCAAATGGGGCTCAACTTCAATGCTTTGTTGACATACCAATTGTGATATCCTTATACACAAAGACACCAATCAACAGGTTAGTTCATCTGTGTTTATTCTTCTTTAGGCGATGGGAAAGAGAAAATGCTTAGATGCTATTTACTCTAATGCTATAATAAAATATAATAATAACTTGTTGTTTTCCAGTTCATGCATATATGTATGACTACCAATAAATTTTAGTTGTTACTATCAATAACCAAGTAGAAATTTGGATAAGGTAAACCACAATTTTTGATGTAGTCTGTTTTGTTTGTACAGGTCACCAGACATAAACGTTGGTCTGCACTCTCATGACGTGTCTGCTTCTATAACATCTACGACATCAGATCCTACAACTGGCACTGTGAAGTCCTTGCTTTCAATTACACCACACAAAACGGGTGTCCATATTGTTTGTGTGACTTCTGGAAGGTTTATATTTTCCCCACATATATCACAGACATATTATGTTCTATGGGGTTGTACTGTATTTACATTACGATATGAGTGTTTAGCTCTCTGGGTCAACATTGACGGCGAATTCTTTGGTCAAAATCTTCCATGTAATCACCCTTTTTTGCAGTGTTCTTCTCCGATCGGCAATTATGTCGATCAATTCCACGTGCATACATCTCTTTTTGAGCGCTTGTCAAATCCACGTTTGTAGAATCTTTCAGAACTTCATTCTCCACAAAAGATTTCCTTCAGTTTTGGCAAAAATGGTAATTTATTCGTGGGTAGGACTAGTGAGTTCTGAGGATAAGGGAGAGTTTCGTACATACAGTGATGCACAGCAGCTTTTGGAAGTATGTACGAGACGGGGCACTAGACGGGGTAAAATCATTGCTCCCAAGTTTCAACATTTCAATCTTATTTGATAAGAACCCCCCACTGTCTCTCCAAAGTCGACAATGAATGATACTTACGCATCCCAAAACACACTGGCAATAACTTAACGCATGACCTTGAAGACTTGGTTTTCATTGGAGGAGCATAATGTCGCTCCAATGAATGACCTTTTGACTCCGGATCGTATTGATAGGCCCATGACATTTTCCTTGGCATCAATTCACTGCAAAGTTTGTGAAATCTAACGTTTCTTCAAATCGCCCTTGAACAAGTAGGGGGCGCGTCGAGCAGATAACTGTTTCATGTACAAATGGTCATGCTGCGTTTTTGAGCGTTTGTTTGGTTTAGACTGTTTTACGCCTGTTGCAATTGCAGAAACGCAAAAGTAACTCGCCAAAACAGTACACAAATAACCATAGTGACTCCACATCCCTACAAGCTATCACTTGATAATTGCTTAGAACTATGAAACAGAACTGTAGTGATAGACTATGAAATTGTAAAAACTACATTTGCCCGATATATATATACATACGTTTATGTTTTTATTTACAGTTCAAATCCAGACAATTTATGCTACAAAGTAGACGCTGATATTTATATAGGTAAGAAGAACATATCTATATGTCGACCGATTCAAAATAATACTATTAAAGGTCAATCCATTGTGTTTGTGGGGGTCACATATTCCAAACGTTATAAATGGTGTTACTTTATCGAGAGGTACCGACTGTTACCGAAAACTAACCATTTTGAAGAAAGTCGACTTGGTATATTGACGATATGAAGGTAAAAGTAGTGATTTCTGATCTAAAACCGGACAATGCACCGCGTGTGGCGCGCGCCAATGAGTCAAACGTAATTTTGGAATCATATTTAAAACAGACAAAATATAAACTTTTGGTTGATAATGTTGAAGAGGTCATATAACTACTGCACATGTAAATGGAACGTGCGGTTTCGGTTTCTGCACATGCAAAATGATGTTACTCGATTTTAATTGGGAACTAGTAATTAAGATATATTAGACGATTGGGGAAGAATATGCAAGCTGAGTGAATTTGTTTGTATTGTTAACAACTCATATGGTGAGTTTGAGCGTATCAAAGCCAAATATTTTTTTATGAAACACAATGGATGCACCTTTAAAGACAGTTCTAATTATTTGTTTTGTCCTTCACAAACAATGAGGATGACAGACTTGTCCGTCCGTCCTTTTGCAGTAATGCTACTGCATTGAATTTGCCATCACTTTTTAAACTGATCTTAATTGTTTTAGTTCTCCTCGGTGGCAGCGTTCAATGTCCTCATTACCCATTGTACCCAGTATGTTCAAATTTAGCCTTCATTTGGGGATAGCCAGACACTAATTGACTTAAATGACCTTGTATTTATGTGTTTAATATTATTTAAACTTATGTGCCTTTTTTAACTTACCGTAGACTTAGGTGTCAATAGATCCATTACTACAAATATGTTTATATACTTTTAAACGACTTCAATACTATGTTTTGTCCAAAGTGACACAATGTAATATTAGTTTTGTTATCTTTTAATTTGAGTCCAAATATCACTCGACTTGCTTATCCACCCCAAGATGCCAAATATGTGACATTTACTCACTACATTTTAAATCTTATGGAAATACAGAAGATGAAGATAGACATTTATAGCTATATTATGTATATGACCTATTTAACCCTTCTCTCTTTTATGAAAAGTTTGCGAAAACAAACACATTTTGCTTTATCTGTCTAAAGTCAAAAAGCTCATTTAGGTTGTATTTAGTATGTTGAAAAACGTAGGAATTATCTACCTTTGAATTGAAAAGTCGCCTTATCTCGGTTTTTCAAATATTATTCTCAAAGTTAGGCTAGATAATTATAAAATTATAAAATATTGATATTTACCTGCGATTCTTGAGATTATTTAACATTGAGAGAAAACAACCAAATTTGGTAAAATATCAATTTTATTCAAAATGCTCCATAATAACAATACCATTACTGTCAGGAATACAGGCGACCAATAATCAAGGAAGGCATTACCAACATACAACTTATTCACGTAATAAATTCACTGAACTAAAAACTTAATGCAACGTTGCAATACATCGACTTAGGTTCCCGTTGTTGGAAATCATAGATTCAAATGAAACCTGTTGAGTTATCTTTCCTAGAGCACTCTCCACATACCACAATGACATGCTCTTGACGATTACGAAGTCGAGTCAAACACGAGGTATAATTGCTATTTTTGAACATTAATCCGTACGTACAGGTATAGCAAACATGTACATATTACCGTGTCCCTAGAGAATACCCATCCTCGGTTACCCATGGTTTTATATATATGTTCCGTTACTCTCCACTATCTCACCCATGGGAAACTCTGTCCTAAAATTACCCGCCCTTGGCCGGCGTGACGAAGTCAGTAACCAAAGAAAATACTCAATACGATAAGACGGAAATGTTCAAGGGAGACAACCGGTGACGGATGGCTAACAAAATGACCTGGCGTGCTTTGCAACGAAGTGATATGAATTATCATTGCCTCGCAGGTCCAAGCTGCGTAGCGGTTTGATTGGCTCACGCCGGCCAAGGGCGGGTAATTTTAGTACAGATTTCTATGATGAAATTTCCCATGGGTGATATAGTGGAGAAAAACGGAGCATATATAAAACCCTTGGTAACCGAGGATGGAGAATACCGGGACCATGAAAACCTGGTACTATCACTCCAAGTAGAACCACAGACAAGTAAGAGCGAGCCTAACGGCTTATCGCTATGAGGAGAAGAGTGTTCATTGCAGGTCCATTAGGTCCATTGTTGCTTATTATATTGTAAAGGTAAATTTGAACATCACTTCATTTGGAAAAGCATATAATATAGACGCTAAAAAGTGAATAAAATATAACTACATCTGCTATAATGTTTTTCAGCTCATCCGATAGACAAGTTCAAGGTAATATTTCTTGATTTCCGGAGAGTACGTTGAATTATAACGTAAATAGAGGATACTAAACGACCTTCTATTTATTAATATTTCTATTAAACGAGTTAATGATTTTGTATGAAACGAGCGAAAGCGAGTTTGATACCAAATCATTCGCGAGTTTAATGAAAATGGTATTCAATAGAAGGAAGTTTAGTATTCTGTTTATTACTCGCACACCTAATATCCAGTGGAATAGCCGACATGGCTCCTCAAACTATAATTTCCGCAAATCCGTTCCATGGTGACGACGTTACTCCTATTGTGACGTCATACGTGCGGCGGTATTACACTAGTTTAATATTGCCGTATAAATATTACACTGCAGTATCTTACACGGGCGAGTAATAAACGCAAAATACACCATGATGTTCAAAATAGATTAATTGAAATGGAAGTGAGAATGATTCACATAAATGTACAATAAACTAAATATGATTTATAGAATTATCAGTAATAGCCATATGATGCTTCTTATGTTCCATGGACTTATGTTCCTGGCAACATTATCAGTAAGAAGAGCCAATGAAAAGGGGATTATGTTGTCAATGAGTTTGGTGATGTCACTACCTAAGGAGGACGTAAGAGAAGTTCTCAACCTTTATGGAAGTTTAAAAGGCAAACTATGTAATGGAGAATGCATGATGAGCTGTGGATTCGTTAAAAATAATCAAGGGGCGAGTTTATTATTTTTAACGAATCCACTGCTCCGAATGCATTCTCCATCTTAATCCATGTATGACTTCACGAAACATGCATATGTGATTATTTTAGATTTGAAACAATAAATTTCAATTATGGAATACCATAATCAATTATTTTGCAAATTTCGGTGCTCATTCATCGGATATGGTAAAAGAAGCTACGGTCCTCATGAAATGGATTCTTCCACGCACGCGCAGCGCAAAACTTCCAGCTGAAACTCTGCCTTTCCATGCCTTCCGTGCCTTGAATAGAACGTTGGATTCTTACTGACAAACAATCCTAAGGTTTCTAACAGCGTCTTGTTGCCTAATGGTTAGAAGCGCTGACTACCAAGCGAAGGGTTGCATGTTCGAATCCAGGTTCATGCATTAAAAAAATGAACTTGTCTTGTTGAGAGATATTTTAAGATCCTATTCATGTACACTAAAACAAAATACATCAGTCTCGTTAAATGTACTCGATTAGCCATTACTGAAAATGTCTAAACCTAACACCCCTCCTGACTGGGACAGTCAATGAACAGTTGATTTCTTAATAATAATCAACTGAAAACACAATAGAGTGACGTCAATATCATGGATTAACATCGAATACTCGTTCATAGATGGTGTTCATTTCAGTAAACTCTCGATGGTACTATATACTAAATATTAGTCTCCACACCACACAAAAGCCCTCATCGACCGGGAAAATTCCTAAATTTACAACCGCATACAATAACAATTGACACGTATTCCATAGTTCATGGTTCCATATAAGATGTGGTTTCGTAAGCAATATAATGAAATTTCTTTTCAGCTTCCACTATTTAAATCTCCAACACCTCCTGAACACAGTATGATAAACTGCATACAGGGTAAACCTTGTCACGCCATCATCACAACGGACATTGGCGTATCGCAGAAATGGTATGGATATTTAGGCTTTAAAGATATCAAATCTACATTATTTATTAGGTCATTTGAGCGATGCAGAGGTTGCTTGACCATTGACAAACATTTTGCAAATCACTGAGAAACTATGGGATTATCTGATAACAAGATAACAATTTTTTTCAACGATATATCTTTCTAATTATAAACGAGGTGGTCGTAGTTGTATGGATATGACCTCTGTCCGGCCGTCTGTGTGTTTTGTATAATCCAAGGAAACGGTGAAGATGTGCCTTTTGGGAGTTTTGAAGATTCGTTTTTGACCGTTTCAATGAAATTACAACTTACAACTTAAAATGTAAACACAGTGTAAGGCATAGCTAAATGGAACTTTCTAGAACAGTGGGTAGTTTTGCCTTTTGTGATTATCAACCGTTCGAAAGTTTTTGTGCGTTGATTTCCATTGGAATGCATGTTATATAATAGTGCAGAAGGTTAAAGGGGCAATAGCACGTTTTTTGCAAATTTTATTTTTTTTAATTTCCCATTTAGAATAATGGTTTATGTCATTTATATTTACTTTAGAGGGTACAACATCTTATTACACAAACCAATTATCCGTAGTGGTAATACCGGTGCTGTGTATAAAGCAAACATTTATTGTGAACACATTTTATTATTTCGAATGACAAAAAACGATTGCCATGGCTTTACGGAACCATGTACACTCATTTATAACTTGATTTTACGAAGAGAGAAGGGTGTTTTACTGTAGGTGACATTATTTTTCAAATACATTTTATCAACTTATTTGAGCGAAAAAACGTGCTACTGCCCCTTTAACTGTAAGACTGCGAAACCACTTGTAGATGAGCCTTTTGAGTTTTCAAATCCGGCCGTTTCATTGAGTAAAGCTTTGTATGAGGAACAATCACCATGTGTAGTTATACCCCTCTTCTGGTCTCCTTGCTATTTTTCCTATCTTATAAGTGTATGTGTATTAGTCGATACACCTACACTTTTCTGATTCATCTACATTTTTTTAAGAACAATGAACTCATTTTATGGAGTCAAGTTATGCCCTTACAAACTGAACAGACGCGTAAATGCAAATACGTGTTTGAATTGATATGTACAGAAGATAAAACAACCAAACAAATGATTTCAAATGTGACAACAAACCCGTCGATTACAAAATAATGTCGACATAATATATTTGTTCCCATTCCTACGGTGATTTATGTTGATTGAAATACGCTGCCTCTCAGCCGGAAAATACAAACCATACGTTAGTCCTTACTGTTAACTGTCGAATAATGCTCCTTTGACTTGTGTATTGAGACTGATCAGCAGCTTTGTTACCCAAATATGGTGTATATAATTGAAGTTATCTGGAGATAGAAAACGTAGATGATAAAATGTAGTTACTGAATCAAACAAGTCTCAAGAATCACAGAACACCGTTTCATCCATTCTCAATCTGATAAGTGTGTTAACAGACGTAATCAGTTCAGAAAATCAATGATACTCATCATAACTGAATGTTCTTTCTTCGCCATAATGTCTGGAGTGATTTCCATACAAGAGACAGAAACTTTCCTCCCTTTTGTTTTAATTCCTCATTTTCCTTCAAATGTTTCCACTTCGCGGGGAAGACCCTTTTATTCTTATATATATATATATATATATATATATATATATATATATATATATATATATATATATATATACATTTATTTAGGGTATTAATTTAAGCCTGGTGATTTACAGAACCAATGAATATTTGTTTGTTCTATTTTAGCGCGCTGTTTTCTAGAAGTACGTCAGCCATTGTGTTTAAAGTTTTGAAATCTGCATCTAAATGTGAAACCAACGTTTTGTTCATTCCTCCTGCGACAGGCTACACGGAAGTATGTCTTCAAGCAGGGTAAGTTTAGATTCTTACAACATTCTTTTCACTCATGAAAATCATGCTATAGTTTTTGCCATGTTATGATATTCAAACTGGTGTCTCACAAGAATACAATTATCCATCAAACATTCGACGAGGATTTAAAGTTAAAGTAGCTTTTGAGAAAGATGTCATATGTCGGGTATATTTTTATGGTTTAGGTGGCTAATGATTTGTTTTATAAACATTCTTTTATTTTCTTCACGTGTAATCAAGAACTTAAGGGAATTTTATTCTGTAAGATGGAATGCTATATCATTTTCATCATTGTCTCTCTTTATCCTAGACCACTGACCCATGTACGCACGTACACATTTCAAGGAGAAGGACGTTGTTTTCTTCTGAAGACATCTGCAACAGGTTTTTCAATTTTATTCATCTATATTACAATATCGAGGATAGATTTAGCAAAAGTATTCTTAATTTAAAGAAGAACATTTTTGAGATCCAGTATCTTAAAATTGTGAAAATAAATACATTTAAACAAAGTTAACATAATTTCGAAAAAGGTAAAACTGGTTCTTTTAAAATCAATTCTAAAAAATTGGAATGTTTGTCTTCAGACTACTGCAACCCAAACCCTTGTGCTAATGGTGGAGCGTGTGTTCTTCAACCAGGAGAATCTCCCACTTACCAATGTATATGTCCTGATACTGCTACAGGGGACCGCTGTCAATACCGTAAGTATTAGCAAACATCAGGGAAAATGAACTTTGGTATGTGAGTTGTTACGATTTAATTACTTCATGGATTTACTTGTCCGTGAATTTTAACCCAAGGTTTTTCACAAGTAAAACTCATCTTATTAGATTTGTAAGAAATAATAATTAAATTATAAAAAAGATTTAGTATCGACTAGTTGATCACGAAAATGTTAAACAAATAACGTTTCACTCCTTTATTATAAATATATGTTCATGTTTTGGTTTTCAAGAAGAGGTTTAGCTATACATGAACATGAAATTCAGTATTGGTTTCTTTAATGTGAGCAATTTCATTCTTTCAAAAGCAGGGAACAAACTTAATTAATTGTTTTTATTCAAAAGTCACTAGTCACAGTATGAACCTTCACAAACTTTGGAAATGGATGACATTAAAATTTACACTATAGCGAAATTCGAACTGTGTGAACCCAACTGAGTTCCAAATGTATTCCTTTTCATATGATTGTAGCCTTATTGTTACTAATTGTCGATAAAAGTATTAAAGTTTAGTTTCTCATTACATGCATATACTGTATGGTTTAATGTGTTAAAGTCATCTTTGTAATGATATGACAACTTGAACAACTTCTTGCAGTAATTAAGTTCCATAACACATTATGTCAAAATTTTCTTAAAATGTCTACACTAATTATTTTTCTTGAAATGAGGTAGAATCAGGTCTTTTGTTTATGTCGAGGGCGATATATTTACTCAATATATCTAAACATTCTGATATTATTAGATGTGAATTAGAAAAATAATTAGGGTACAGCACCTACTGTGAATTGTAACTATGTATGCTAGGTACATTTCACTACCAATCTTTAAGACTGAAACCAGCACTTAAGTTAATTGATAGAATTTTCTTCCAGAGAATTCTTGTTTCACCAGTCCATGCAAAAACGGGGGTTTCTGCGAAATACAAGGCCATACTTATGATTGCAAATGTCCAATTGGTTATGAAGGGCGCAATTGTGATCCCCGTATGTATATGTATAGAACTATCTTAAACGGTAACCATATACAATTGTTGCAATTTGCATCAATATCTTCAATGATGACTGTCGAGCAAAAAAGCTAGTTCATTTGTCAAATGATAAAATAAACACATGAGTAATCAGATATCAGTACTATTCCTAGCTACTTATGTCATTAAATTATTTCATACACTTCTTACTGTCAATAATTATGAATATTGAAGCAGGTGTTTGTACAAATTATGATTGATTGTATTGAACATGGAAATCAAATATCAGTTGGACTGTACCAAAGCCTTCGTGAACAATGAATTTTCTAGTGTTATTTTTGAGTGGCATTGTACATTTGAGTGTTGTAAGGTTTAAACATATTTGCTTACACATGATGTACCATTTTCCATCTTGCCAAAGTAAATGCCATCTTTAACATCTTATGTACATCATTCTTTCTGTTTCAGTTTCAACAACAAGTGAAGTAAGTAAAATAGTGTACATGTGTTTTTCATTTCACCGGTCTATTGTTTAAGGATGTATCCTATGTATAAACCTTCCCGCAATACTTACCAAATTTCTACTTTTCGAAGGCCGAGTTCACGGATCCAACATTGAACAATGGTGCAACTGTTGAATGCGAAGTTGGAGCCAAATGTATCATTCCAGTATTCGTCCGAGGACCAAGGTTAATATTTATCATACAGTCATATTTGGTAACACGTTATTAATCTATCATAAAACTATTGTGTAAGATTTCCGTAAACTGTGTTACCAATAAGTAGGAATCTAAGACATTTTTCATAACTTTTAATTACAACATGCGTGTAGATGTATGAGTTAACCACTGTTATTATTGTAAGCATTACCCGATTAAAAATAATGTATTTAAACTTTAAACGTAAATGACAACAGCACAAAACAGGTAATTACAAAGAATGATTTACCTTCAGCCTTTTAGAGAGGAATAGGTTTTAGTATATGCAAGAATTAAATAGTTAACTCCAGATGGTCGTTGACTGAGCTTGCGTTCGGCCTTTTTAGGTGCCTTTATGGCATCAGTGCATGTAGTTATAACGCCTAACGTGTTTTCGTACAGTTCCCAACTATTTGAAGGCCCCATTAGTGGCGATGTTGATGTCAATCTGTGGAAACGAGTTGGAAAAGTCGGAGCATTTCACAATGAAGATCTACTGGAAGTGACAGCAACACAACCTGGGAACATGAAAGTGTGCTTGAAAACGCAAACTATTTTCTCATCGAGGTAAATCAATGCTTTTATACAGGGCCACTTTTCACAAAACAACCTTTACTAAGCTTAAGCTTAACTCCCATTCTTTGACATTGAACTAAGGTTACCTTAGTGAATTACGATCACCTTAGTGCTTTGTGATCACCTTGTTGCTTTGTTAAAGGAGGCCCAGAAATTCAATAATTGCATATGTATTCTGTTTTGTGCTTTCATAGTAGTTTTTAGATATAATTGTGTGTGATAGCAAAACGTTGTTTGTCTTATGATTCTAGGAACCAAATCATTTGCTACCACATCAGAGCAATTGCAGGTGAGATTATTCATTATTTGAACGCGACACGGACTGTATAACCCAAATCCATCAAACTAACACATTTAATAACGTTTATGTGGTATAACGGTTATATGAGAAAATATTGCTTTATGAACACATTAATGTTAAACATTGTAATGTCATTATATACATAGCGTTTATGAAATGTAAGCATATATATTATCTGACATCAAATACAGTATTGTTTAGATGCTATAAATGTATGCAGTTGATGACCGCATGTACTTTTCAATATTTTTTTACAGTGTAAAGAATGCATTTTGATGATAAATAACTACACTTTCGTATCTTCGGTGATTAGTTATATTAACACTGTTACTTCAAAACAGTAAATTCTTGAGTGTGTCCTTTACAAACGCAAGCATGTAGTATTGATATGTGAATACAATCACCTGTCCTTACATATTCCAGGGTAATAAATATGCGATCAACATGGCATGGTGTTTAATGTTCGTCTTGAAACGTTTTCTTGTTCTGACTTTTTTTCAAGAACGACTGGCTCTAGAGAGCTGATATCTGCGGAAAGACTCATTGGCCAAATGGAATTATAAATCACAGATTTGATGACACGTTGGCCTCAAATAAGGGCCACGTGGGCCATGTCGTAAACACCTACATTTGTTTTAAGATTAAACGGCCCTATAAAGTTAAAATCTTGTGAACAAATTCCCTCGTCAATGCAAGTTTTTCATAAAAGGCATTTTATAAAACAAAAAGGAAATATTGTTACAAGTCAATCTGAAATCTTTTCTCAATCAATATGGTGAAATGACAATATAAAAATAGATAAAAAGGTAATAAATAAAATAAATATGTCAAAATCCGGTATTTATTTTATCAATGATATCATAGACTCTGACGGCACCTTTTTCAAATATGAGGAACTTATAAAAAAAATATCAATGTAAATTAAATTTTCTCGACCATGGTGGTATACTACATTTAATAAAATCATATACAAAGGAAAACACATTGTTAAAAATAGTAAGCTAGAATCCCCATTCATTCCATATTTAATTGAAGATTAATCATAAACAAGAACAAGGGATGTCGAGTTTTCTATGACATATTGCAAAAAAACAAGTCACGAAAATCAAAATAAATATAAACGGAAATGGGAAAGAGATCTGCAGTGTTCACTAGAGGAAGATGAATGGAGAATTATACATAAAATGCCTTTTGCATCTAATCTTAACTAAAAACTTATATGGTTTCAATACTCTGTTTTACATAGAATTCTACCGACAAATGATCTTTTACATAAGATGAACTTAAAAGATACAAATATATGCAATTTCTGTGAGAAAGAAATTGAAACAATACCCCATTTACTATTTGATTGTCAATATGTTACAAGTATTTGGATACAGATCAAAGAGTGGTTAGAGGAAAAAACAAATGCAAAACTTCAATTCACAAAAAGAAACATTTGTCTCGGGTATCCGGAAAATAGAAATAAAGTACTTAACATGATAATAACCATCACGAAATATAATATCTTCAAATCCAGCCATATTGGAATTAAACCTTCCTTTAGTTACATAAAACAAGATGTCAAAACCGCATACAATGTTGATAAATTCAACTCATACTCAACCTGTAATTACACCAAATTTATGAAATGTTGGTCAAGTTGTCATTTACTGTTTTAATTGATTAGACCTTGTCCCTATTATTGATACCTCATTTTTTCCAATGAGGAGAACAAATTAAAAAAATTATAATGCTTACAATATCCAATACCAGCTTCTGTCAAATGTATAGAAAAAAACACACATTGTCCTTAATCATGTCTTTGTATATATTGATCTATGTTATGTAAATCTTTCATGCCATGTACATGTACAACAACAATAAAGAAGTTAAAAAAAGAAAGTTTTACATAAAGATTTGGTGAAATCTTCTGAAGGATACAACCTTGTATGTCGTCTTTAAAACGCCATGGTCAATTAACTATCAATTTACCAATGACTAATAGTTTAAAACAATTATAATTTCAACTTACAGGGACTATTATATGTAGCATGATGAGCAGCAGAGCCATTGGCCCTATGTTTGTGTACTTGTGTTCGCTCGTATGATAATAATTCCATTTTTGGATGTATGAATGTCTTTTTGCCAAACATTGCATGTTGTTTTCTTTGTTTTTCAAAGGGAAAAATGCAATGCAAAATGTGAGTATGTTATATATAATGTTAAATTTAATGTCCTATTTATTAAAAGGGATATGAACTTCAAAGTCAAAGTCAAAGAAAAGGATGTTCATGTATTATAATTCGTTCATATTGAAAAGAATAATTATGGTGATAGAAACAGATCAAACAAAACAGGCCTTTTTTACATATATCAGGTTATGAACACCTCATCAATAGGTTATGAACTTCATGAATTGCAATGTGAATGATTGAATTAAAGGAATTCAGAAAATAAAAAAATACGATTTTCCTTTTGAGTTACCTTAATACCTATTTTCAAGGATGGTTTCAAAACACCAACACTTCCTTCTGGTACCACCATTCCTTGTGCAAAGGCCAAACGGTGCCATATTGTGATGTTCTCACAGCCTGATCACAACATGTGGTGAGTGATGTCTTCAGTTAAGGATAAGACATGTTTTCAGGTTTTGTTTAAAAATAGAACTCATCTAGAATGGAGCATCCTTCGGTGTCAACCACAATAGCGAATGGGTATTTTATCTGACTCATATATGAACTTATTTACTGGATAGGTAAAGCTCAAGTGAAATAGGGAAACTTAGGTGAATTTGTGATAAAGCGAATTGGTTTAGTATAAAAGAGTTATAACTAGTAGAAACAAACACTGCAATGACCGAGGATTAGTGTTTTTCTCCAGTGTATAACTGGGAAAAGTAAAACTTTCTCTCTGACGATGTTATGTTGGGTTGTTGCTCTAGCTGATGAACTGTAGAGTGTTCGGTATAAAGAGACGGTCTACGGGTTCGAATCCAGCTGTCTCAACTAAAGTGGAATCAATTTGTTAATACGTGCCAAAAGACAATACACGTATGTGCTGATTTCAGTTTAATTTTGTTTTACTCATCTTGCATATCAAACCCAAATCGGCAACTGGATGATTACTTGCGATTCAGAAAACACTACTTTCACCTTAATATCGTCACTATAATTAGTCAACTATAATTGAAATAACAACAGTGAGTACTTATCGATAAATCGATAACACCATTTGTTGGCGTTTGGCAAATGTGAATTAAAAAACCACAATGGATGTCCCTTTAACTTTGTATTCTTTTTTTAACGAAAATTGGATCGTTGGTCTAACAGATCAATCTAACAATTTTCAGGCAAAAAATTAAATCTCATAAGAGGAAATCCAATCTCGCCTTCTAACCATGGGTTTAAACTAACATTAGTAAACAGGTTTCACCGACATGTTTTCCAACTCAAAATAAACGTAAACATGCTACTGTGGTAACTCAGATTTAGAACAAGGCTTAATCAAAGATTGTCGCATATAAACAAAAATCCTCTACAGTATCACGTGGTGGCTGTTAGGGAAATATTTTCAATTTATTACACACAAGCTTGAACAAATACATGATAATTGATAAATGTGATTTCTAATTGTAGAGGTATCAGGTTTAAACTTATACAAGAAAGCACTTGCCCTCCAAATCTACTATTTCGTTGTTAATCTTCAACATTAGATAGATATAACTGAGTTACAGAGCCAGTGGTTTAGTTTTCTACCCTTACCTGGATATGAAGACATACATGTATATCATGTGCATCGTTAACTAACACATAATTAATTCAGCATGTCTCAATAGAGTAAAACGTAGTTCTTATGTAACTGAAATTGAATTATAACTTATATTTACAATGTTATGACATCATCACTTCCCAGATAGTGTCAATTGGCTTGAAACATGTTGTCAGAAGAATGATAAAATAGTTTATTACTCAACCGTGGTGAGATCACTCATTAGATAACAATGAGTTGGTTACACACATGTGTGATACCACCGCGTGCTGTCGTAAAGTCATAATCGGCGCGTGACGTCATAGTCGTTTTTGGTTGACGTCACAATGTTTGTCGCGTGACTGCAATTTAGCGGGTGACCTATTTGCAAGTAAGCGTCGCTAAAAACGATTTTCTTGCAAATTCAGCGCTATTTACATCATTGAGTAATAAATAAAATACTAAACTCGGTCCCGTTTGATAACATGTTTATGAAACTCGTGAAAGGCATCGGTATTTAACTCGCTTTCGCTCGTTAAAATACCAAACCATTTAATAAACATGTTATCAAACCGGACATCGTTTAGTATTCTATATATATTAAAGTGGTAATGCTTTTATACACGTATACAT
The DNA here is from genome assembly GCA_936450465.1 of Gibbula magus. Lineage (NCBI taxonomy): Eukaryota > Metazoa > Mollusca > Gastropoda > Trochida > Trochidae > Gibbula > Gibbula magus. The sequence goes on along the minus strand of OW388291.1, from coordinate 23,194,098 downwards.
AGTATTACTAGTATTACATTGTATTACATAGTATTAGATAGTATTACATGTCTCCTAAACTAAAACCTTCACAACCACATCATTGTGAAGTGAGAGTGAAGTTTTCCATTTGGTCCAACAACCAGTAATGCTAGAAAGTTCAAGTCGGAAATGATCTTTGATAGAAGGAGACTATGATATGTGCGTGTCATTACCTTACGTCAAAACGTGAGGGCGTGTTGAAGGTCAGCTTTCAAACGCAACCAATTTTATGTCTTTGACACTAAACTTAATTGAAATATAGTTCATTTCTTCACCTGCATGATCCCTAAAGGTCTTTGTCTATTGGAGTATCGTATTAGTCATTCCTTGAGAATTACGAGTCTAGTAGAACAAACGATAGGGATAATATAACGCCTTTAACAAACACTTGTTACATCTCCCTTACAATGCAATGCATAGATTAACTTGACAAATATGGATTATTAATTGTAAATTTATCAATTGGGCAATACTTTTTTTTTATCGTTTAATATTTTCCTTAGATATAATGGATTCTTTAATATCTGATGAGCTACATAACTAAGGACTCTATTTGTTCATGTTTGTGGTGGTATTACTCCCAATGTGTGTCACCAGTGCGAAACTGAACAGATTAAAACATTTTAAACAGTCAACAAGTGGAAGGACAAGGTGAATTGAACGTGCACATCTTCCCCAGTAAGTTGGAAGGCGGATCCTGCCTCACTGATGTCCTGTTTTCTTCTGATGTATCAACCGGTTTGAATGATCTCTGTCTCCGAACGGGGTAAATAAGATGCGTTAATTATCGAAGAGACAAATATGTTTTGCTTTTGTGTAATAACTGTATTATTTCAGTAGGTTTGAACTGCCATACGTTGGATAGTCTTATTCGGCTATTTAAAAATGAAAATGTTTCTTAGAATATTTTAGTTGTTTTAGAATGTTTTCGTTGTCAATTCCTCTTTCGAAATATTTCAACTGGAAGTGGACTCGTAGTTTAAATGTTAGAATACCATTCATTTATGATGTAATTATAAGATAAGATGTTTTTTAATATATCTGTACTTAGTACCTTGTTAAGTTCTAAAATATACAAAGCTATTTTCCATATACAATTGAGGACGCATTGTTACCTCTGCCCTGTACAATAAATTGTTCGTCGTTGGCAGGTCTTCACCTCAGCGATGTTACAAAGTCGACCCCAATACTACAGGTGTGTATATAAGTGTGTGTGAAAACAATTACTTCCTTTAAAGGCGCTGTTGCACGTTTTTCGCAAAAACGTTTTTCTCAAATTTGTCAATTATTATTAAAGTTTATGAAATATAGTCTTACGTGAGAGGATAAAATATCTCAATACACGATCCGATAAGCCGTATCCACAGAAAACGGTTATCCCTATTGGAAGAAATGGAGCCAGGTATAAAGCGACAGTGGTGTTGAAGTCTTCAGTGTGAGAGTAGTAGATAACTTGAACTACCTTCTATGGTAAATGGACTCGCATGACTTAACCGAACCAAAAACAGTCATTTTAAAACTCTTTTTTTATGATTCGGGAGTTTTATTTAGTCATTGGTAACACTTACTTGTCCTTTTGTGAGAGCAGTTTATTTCAGTAAGCAGAACGTGCTACAGCGCCTTTAATTAGTGATATGATTTTAAATATTAGTATACTTGGGAAGAGTTACTTGTTTTTGTTGTTGTCGAAATCATATTTGAAAAGATGAGGTGGCAGTTGCCAGTCGATTCAAAACTTTTAATGTATCAATTGTTTGATAATATTGCATTGTATGATTGTTTTTATTGTAAATGGAAACTGTTTGCCACAAATCCTTATGAACAAAACAAACAAAAGAATTTACTAATGCAGTTTTCAGTTTTATAACACATACTTTCATAAATCTATCCACATATTGCAATATCGCAGGTGAAGCGTGCATTATCTGTTGAAGTGACATTGTTTAATAGTTAACCATTAACATTTGGAAATAAGAATTGTTTTATGTAACATATGTTGTCCAAAAGGTACAAAAATAGTAAAATACATTACAGAGCCATGCAAGAACCAGAATTGTGGAGATGGTGCTTGTATTGTGGAGGGAGACAACTTTTCCTGTGTCTATGACGATAAACATCAGGGGCCTGCATGTAATGGTGGTAAGTGTTTAATAGGTTGATACACATCATAATCAAGAGTCATATTTAATAGGTATATTTAATGTCAATATGTTAGAAAAATGTATATGATGTTAAATGTTGATAGATCATGTTTTAGGTAACAGTTTCCTTACTTTGACTTGTCTTTTGAATCCCTCGCCATATAAGCTCTTGTTATTCCGTTCTAGAATATAACTTATTTTACTTATCGGACATGCGCAGACGTTGGTGTTCGAGGCCATGACGCCATGTTTTTTTTATAAAAGCGACTAGATTGGTCGCTGCTCCACTGATCCCATCATACCATGGATATTAATAATAATAATTAACGACGTTTCAACCCTCCGTCCAGCACATAATATTTCATTTTCGAGCAAGTTCTATTTTCCAGAGTTTGTATGTCGATGAACAGGTGTGTTTTATCAACATTAATTTGGGGGAATTTTAAATTTAAAAATTTTAAACGCCTTGAAGTTTGTCCAAAACTGATATTATTCACAATCAAAAATATAAATAGCATTTGGTGACATCATCATCCTCGGTTATCCATGGTTTTATATATGCTCCATTACTCTCCACTATATCACATATAAAACCATGGGTAACCGATGATGTGACATCATGTGCATGGACATTTTATGTAGAATCTACATATTTTATAAAAATTCAACAGTGGACGCTGAGACACGATCACTCCCTTTGAACGTTTATTGATATCCCAACGTAATTTATCTCCTTAGTTGCAAACAAACAAAATCGGCGTTGGTTATAAATATGACATTCAGTCATTCAAACATTTACACAGCAGCCAATGATCATACAACAAACAATATAATTTGCTTAGATCAGCCTACGCAAATGTAAATATGGATCTTACCGTCAGGCGAGCGTGTAGTCTTTTCCTTTTATCTTTTAGGCAAAGTTTTAAATAAAACGTTTGCCAATAAACACGAACATGTCTCTTCATAGAGATCAGCCCGCTGTTGCGTGCTTCTCTATACATGTATATATAGCTAGCACATACGCATAGCAGTAAAGTCTTCCTTCACGTGCCAGGGGCACGTGCACGCGTATCTATCACTTGATTACAATCTTGGTGAGGTATTCCAAAGGTTCTCCTTTTCTGAATGTTCTATCATCAAATACACCATGAACATATTTTTTTCAGAATCTTGTCCGCCAATTATTGGATAGTCCATCCAATACATCCAGACTGAACCTGCAGCTTCTTGAATACCTTATTTGAAATAAATTACTTATATCTTGCAAAGTTATCATTGAGTTTGAGTTTCAACATTACTTGACAGGTCGTATCACGATAAATATATATACATTGCCATACATACACTACCGGACAATAAACGCCTACAGGAGATTTGTTTTTATAAATAACGCAATATTATAGCATCATGAAGTTGCACAATATATCGATTTTTTTGTATGTTGATTGTTTAAATGAGACATGGTAAACTTTTCAGTATTCCATAACTGCTAAATCAGACAAATGACATTTAAAACAGATTTATAACAGCAACAAGTAAGTGTAGTATAGTTTCCGCGTTGTATCGGAGAATAGCAGGACAGTTTGTTTGAGAGGCCCTGTCCTAGGACAATTTGTTTTGGTATTTTCCGATGGAACAAGGAAACTATGGCAGTAACTGACTTACATCTCACTTATTCCGAGTGAACTGAAGTTAAAATATAAAAAATGTCTAAGTATGAACATTTCCACACCTTTTTGTAGCTCCATCACCAGGTTATAAAATTTCGAAAGTGGTTTCTTAATATATATATATATTCGCTCAGACTGTCACTATTTAGGTAATTAAAATATCTTATTTCCTTTTTTTTGATATTATAACTATATATTACTCATTTAAAACGTAATATCTGCCAAATTCAATTTGTTGATTAATTTTTTTTTTGTTTCGATATGATTGGAAAATGAAGCATTGAAATTGGTGTCCCAGCGTCATGATCTTTTTCAGTGAAACATTTATCTCATTGTTTATGTCTTTGTCGTTGAAAAGGACACGTTCATGAATGGTTGTCACGGACAACGAGGTCTAAGTGGGATGAAAGTATCAATACACGCACGCATTTGCATTGAAGTGGTAATGAGGCTGCAGATGTACGTGTCACTGTGCGCAAATGAATCAACCGGAAGTAGCAGTCTTCACTGGGCATAGTTTTCTTTAAAATTATTGACTCGAATCCCATTTGATCACCGATTTCAATGGCATCTCATACTAGTTTCTGTTTTAGCAAAACTTGGAGATCACAATTTTAGGAATTATTTATTTTCCCATCCGCCCAAAAAAACATGTAGACTTTTCTTTTGCCTGGTAATATATCGATGGGATTAATGTAATCTATAAGTTTGATGCCTTATTTAACTAAGACTTTATCCACGTCATAGTAATCTTTCCTTATAGCAGTTTGTGATGAAGGTTCGTGGACATAAGTATGACGAAATATACAGAAGTAGGTCAAGTTATACTGAGATAACAACGAACATAAACAAGAGTCATCAGAAGATGACATATCACACCGGTTCCACAAAATTTGTAAAACACATCTTTTACAGATACTTGTGTATCTACTACCGTACTTCAGTTAGTGGGTATTACAGATGCTGAGTTTCAGGCATGTTAAGGGTTATAGACTTCTGCTCCAGAAGCAGTCAAAATCAACAACAACCAACATCCCTCTCATGTTTCTATGGAAACAGAACAAAATTAATTTTTCAGAAAAAATCTGATAATATCAAAAGGCACAACTTCAGTCAATGGGTAATACACATGCAAAGTTTCAGGAAGATATGATGAACGGTTTTGAAGCTGTGCTCCGGAAACGCACCTGTCTCTGAACAAATTCCAACTTCAACATGTTTCTATGGAAACGAAAAAAAATAAAATTTTCAGAAATCTGAAAATATCAAAAGGCACCACTTCAGTTAGTGGGTAATACACATGCAAAGTTTCAGGAAGATATGATGAACGGTTTTGGAGCTGTGCTCCGGAAACGAACATGTCTCTGAACAAAGTCCAACTTCAACATGTTTCTATGGAAACGAAACAAAATAAAATTTTCAGAAATCTGAAAATATCAAAAGGCACCACTTCAGTTAGTTGGTAAAACACATGCAAAGTTTCAGGAAGATATGATGAACGGTTTTGGAGCTGTGCTCCGGAAACGAACCTGTCTCTGAACAAAGTCCAACTTCAACATGTTTCTATTGAAACGAAAAAAAATAAAATTTTCAGAAATCTGAAAATATCAAAAGACAATACTTCAGTTAGTGGGTAATACACATGCAAAGTTTCAGGAAGATATGATGAACGGTTTTGGAGCTGTGCTCCGGAAACGAACCTGTCTCTGAACAAAGTCCAACTTCAACATGTTTCTATGGAAACGAAAAAAAATAAAATTTTCAGAAATCTGAAAATATCAAAAGACAATACTTCAGTTAGTGGGTAATACACATGCAAAGTTTCAGAAAGATATCATTAATGGTTTTCGAGTTCTGCTCCGGAAACGAAATGATTACGGACGGACGGACAGACGGACGGAAGACAGACGGACGGACGGACAGACGGACGGGGCGATGACTATATCCCACGGTATTACATACCGGTGGGATAAAAAACACACTAAAGAGTATGAGCGATTGAGAAAGTCGTCCAATTGTTTTTTGATATATCAAATATATCTACACGAATTTATTTATGAAATAAATACGTTTGTAAAATTTAAGGATTCACCATTAAGCAGTAGATGCGGCTATTTATAATACTAAAACTTTGTAGGTCAGTTGGTCAATAGCAGGATATTCGCAAAGTGATTGAGAAGTGACCCGGAGTGACAGATGATGGCTTATTACACCATTTTTGTTTGTAATTTGGAGAAATTTTCTCAAATAAACATTATCAGAGTACACCATCTGTGGCATTCTCTTCCCACAGAGGTTACTCCCTTCAGATATCCGATCCTAACCTTTGTTGTTTTACGCTTGAAATCGAGGACAAAACAGGGAGTGTCCTGGTTGGTTGCAATTGAATATAGTTGTGCAATCAGCGACGCCGTTGTAAACGTGACATTTGCAATTGACACGTCATACTGATAAAAATAAACTTAAGACATTTTAGACATCTCGTTTAATGTGTTTTCCTCGAAAAAGGCTATTTGATTTTGTGAAAATTATTGATCATAAACATACTTATGAATAAAGAAGACTAAATCAGAGACAAATACCAAAAATAGTTCATTTGTGTAATTTATATCAGACATATTCGAAGGACATATGCTAATGAGCAAGACCCTTAAGAGTAAAATGCCTAGGTCATTGAAGTCATTCGGTCGACATGGCCGCTGAAAGATGAGTTTTCATTCAAAATTAATTTGGTCAAGAAGCAGGGATACAGTATGAGATTCCGCTGATCTCCGCTAGGGGATTTTGCTTCTGCTCTCGATTTCTAACGTAAAACAACAGAGTTTGGGATCGGAAATCTGAAGGGAGTAACCTCTATTGGAAGAGAATGCATCTGTGGATGATCACCCAGCATTGGGTAATATGTCTAGAGACAGGTGAGCTGTAGTTAACCTTTGAAAATGCCGATTGGTGACAGCTTGATGTTCATACTTCTTATTGTGTCAACCTTTACTAGCTCTCATGATGGCAGAGGGGATTAACACATCAGAAACACAATGATTGACATAAGGATTGATTTGTTACTAAAGACGTAGTTAACATAATATTGGTGGAATCAAAGAGTAAATCTTAGAATAAGCTGAGTAAAATGGACTGGGTTCATTATTTGCGGATATGATCATTTTATAACGACAGGTCAAGTGAACAAAAAATAGAACAACTGCTCTTAGATTAAACTCCGTGCGATATAACATAAATAAATTAATAGAACACACGATCACTTTTCCAAATACTTGATTTGGTTTGTCACACTACATAGACGTATTCTGATGAATTAAATCATTTTTTCAGCCAAAAATTATAAGAATATATGCAATATTAAGAACACAATTCCAAAATTCAACAATTACCAAAACAATTAAAACAGATCTGGCAGAAAATTGTATTGCCAAAAGAAATAATGAAACTGAAAAATTCAATAATAAGTGGAACTCACTCACCCCAAATACTCGAAATATAAAATATATTTTCAGACACAAGCACTGTATGTAGCTCTTTGAATAACATCATATTGTGCACTTTATTGTCTTGAATTTGTAACCATTGGGAACGATACAAAAAAAAAAAACCCAAAAAAATGCTCTTCGATTAACCCACGTGCGATAGGATATTTGTGTTTTCAGGTTGGATTTGGTTTTAAAGTAATTAATTCACTTTAATGGGTAATGCGATTCAATGTCCCATGTCGTTATTACTGGAAATGAAAAAACTCTCATATGAATCCAAAACTGTGCCTGTCTCATTCACTGCACAAATCCTATTTATAATTGTTGTTTTAGATGAGATTAAGGGTTCAAGAAACCGATTGTTTAAAAATGATAATCAGTTATGGACACATACATGATATGCAAAGTCTATTCCATTAACGGGGGCGGGATAGCGCAGTGGTTAGCGCGTTCGGCTTCGGATCAAGAGGTCCGGGGTTGGAATCCCGCCAGGGGCACGGCAACTTCGTCTGCAGTAGATAACTGTTCTACACGCAGTAAGGTTTGGGTGCAATGCTACACTGAATTTCAGTGCAATACCACCCATGGCTCACTAGTTCCAGCCGCTGCTCGCAGGTTTCACCGCAGTGCATAGCCACATGGCGTTGCGGGCTTTCTCAATCCGATAATACTAGCAGCCGCGATATAAGTGACATACTCTTGACCCCAACTCACCTCACCTCACCTCACCTCTAGGGATATAACAGGTGACAAATGTCTAACAAAATGACCGCGCCCAGGAGTTACGTGCTTTGCAACGAAGTGATAAGAAGTGTCATTGGGTCGCAGGCCCATGCTGTATAGCAGATTGATTGGCTCACGCTAGGGCCAAGGGCGGGTAATTTGAGTACAGATTATGCTGATGGAGTGTCCTAGGGGTGATATAGCGGAGAGTAACGGAACATATATAAAACCCTGGGTAACCGATGATGGAGAACTACCAATCTACCTTATATTGAAGAGTTTCACAAACAATCCTGCTTTATACCTCGTACCAATATCATCCAATACGGAAAACTTTTTTATTATGGATTTGACTTATTGGGTCGTGTAATGAGATAATTTACCTTCTAAAGTAACAATATATTACATCAACTTTAATAATAATAGTCAAATATGAGAAAAAAATTATATGCAAAAAAACCTGCTACAGGGCATTTAAAACTATTAATTGGATCGTGAAGAAAAAAATGTCAGATATTTAGAAAGTATCAGTTGTCTGTGTTTAAGTCGGATTATTTGGAAAGCATTAGTTTCTTTGTTGTGAATATTTATAACATATTAATAGCCCATGCAATTCGTCTTCAATGTAATCAGTTGCGTTTGTCGGTCACATTCCACCGCAAGTTACAGCACCGAAACTGAGTTATAATTTCCCCGTGATTTATCAATAACTCTACAGTTAAATATGGTTCAACTATGAGAAGTGATGTGAATTGTGAATAATATAATAATATTTGTGTGACGATAGCATGCCTTTCCCGTGTGACGCGGTATGGATTGAGATTAATAATTATATTTGGGTGACGATATAAATACATTCTTTTCCCGATGTTTATTTATGAACAGTAGGATCATTTGTTGTCCATAGTGTATTAGTTGCAAGATACATTATTGACATATTCATCACACGGTTCAAATGTATTGTTATTCATACTGTACTGAAGAACCAGCAGATATTAAAATCTTTTATTATATGATTGCAGGTGAAATACCGGGATCTATCAATGAAAATAAACCGTGTTATCAGTCACTAGTGAAAATATCAATGGAGCGTGTTATCAGTCACTAGTGACTGATACAACAATGAACTGACGTCATCAAACAATGCTCCGACGTCATGACATGTTCATGATGTCACATTGTTGCTGAGGCGACAGGCTTATTCTGGAGCCGACGTAAATGCAAGTCGATTTTGGTGAATATGCAAGGATTTGGTCATATAACAAATAGAAAATTTGTCTTTTCTTGACAAATACCCGTATCTTATCTCGTATCTGCGCCACTCGTTATAATATACACTTTCTACCCCACTCGGTGAGATAAACATGGTATTTGTCAAGAAAAGCCAAATATCGTCTATATCTCACATTCAAAGAACATTGATACATGAATACATTTACTAATGCTTTCACTCGAAGTGATAGGAGTACTAGTTTTCTTTTGCAACTCCCACACTTGATAATAACATATTTGTTTTGAAATTGAGTGAAATACAGTGGTGTCGAGATTAGCATTTGCTAACCTCACACGCCAAAGGCCTTGTTTCAGATTCCGCTCGAGATTCTGCGTTGCATCACTCGGCACATCCTTGGTTACCCATGGTTTTATATATGCTCCGTTACTCTCCCCTATATCACCCATGGGTAACCGAGGATGCACTCGGCAAGGCAATTCATCCACATTGTAGTCAGTAGTCCAGCTGTACAAATGAATGCCTGAACACCAGAAGTTTGAACTGTACTGTCGAGGGAAAGTACACAGACTGTGAAACAATGGAATATCAGGATTAAAATGTTAAGTAGTAATACTATTAAGTAGGGTTCGTCAATGGGTTAAAACATCATCAACGAATGAAAATTGAATCACAGTGTATTACACTGTTAGCATTCTCTCCCCACATAGAGTTACTAATTTCTTCCCACACAACCTGTTACAAGTGAACCACGTTCTTTGCTAGAAATTGAGAATACGTGTCGACTGCGGTCCAAAATAGTCACATTGTTTCAAACTGAACATTTGCTTGTTCCAGTAACCTTTGGAAAGTATGGTGTTCCTTCCAAGACGAGTTTTTTTATATAGAAATATAGACGGTATCCATGTTACAAAGTTTCACTACTAAGGCATTCTGCAAGAAGTTAGAACAATTGCCCACTGGTATTATAGGTAATGTGAAGAGAGACTTTAGCAATCTGTGTGGAAAGAATGAACTATTGGATTCTATTTTACACCTCGCAAACCGGCTAAAGAGTGAAGTCAGTCTATTAGAAAGGTGACCTTGTGAACCATTCTTTGTTCCTCACTTTCTCTAAGTCAACAGATGACCACACCATCCATATCACATCTCAATGACTTCGTTTTATTATTTTTTTAATTATTATTCCTGGAAAAGTACAATCCTAAAAGAAAACACGGATGCCCCCGGATATACCAAAGTTATGGCCAAGGTTAAAGTTTTCTGAAGATGTCCACTTAGGCAAGGTCAAGGTCACGAAGTCAACTACGATGACCTCATCTGCAAGGTCTCATCACAAGGTATCCACATGTCAAGTATGAAAACCCTAGCGCTGAGTAATCTAAAGTTATGGCCATGTTTTGTTGACAAACACAGAGACAGACGGACGGACAGACACACGGACAGGTGAAAGACAATATACCCCCGGAATCATTCACACCCATGCACACAGACACGAAGTTTATTGATTCTGTAAAGTATTCGGAAAAAAAAGAAGAGTTTACAACAATTAAGTATTCAGAAGATTTTCATAGAGTGCCCGTTTCCTATAGAATTCTGTATATTTGGCTTTGTTGAAGTCACTGTATGGGACCTGCGTCGGGAGTATACTCCTCGATAATCCAGCGCTTACGTTCCGATAAATCGCGTAGATTTATCGGAACGAAAGCGCTGGATTATCGAGGATGAGGGAGTATAGAAAGTCCCTGGTATAATGTACCTTCTTCGACGCGTCATTATTATTATTATAGGTCGTCATTATTAAAAGCCATTTTTGGATCTATCTTACTATTTAAGGAATTTTCCAAAATGACAATTTCTTAAAACGTGTATTTCCCATAAATATGAACAGATATTAGTTAAGTTGGCTTCTGAAAACAAGATGTTAAACTGTTTCAGTTATATGTATTGCTCGTTGGTTGAAATATCTTGTATTTTGTATGGCGACGAGTTTATTAAACACTATATATAATTTGTTGGATTAAAGGGGATAGGTTGTTGAACATTCGGTTATTTACATCACGCTTAAGAACGGTAAGTGTCGAGTTATTGCATCGCATTTTATTGGAACGAAACGATTAGTTTTCAAGTTTGTGAATTATATTTTTTTGGATACGATGTAAATGTGGTATGGATGGTTCCATCAGTTTTGAATTTTGAAGAGGTGTCATGTGAGGTCAACAAAGTGAAATATGCTTTACTGTGAGCATGCAGTGTGTTTACGTTTTTTGGGGGAATAACTTTTTTGTAGACGTTTGCAGCGAAACAAGAACAAAACAGTAATTTCCTGTAGGTTTATGTTTAACTACCTATAACTCTTGAACGTAAATTATCTGGGCCTTTTAGGGTACTTAACTTCATTCAAACTAGTCCTACAAATGTAATATTGTTAATAACCGAGTACTGAACAATCAAAAACTGTTTCATCAAAAGTTGTAGTTTTGGAAAATAATCACTTTTCTTGGACTGTCGTGAATTTATATGTCTCTGAATTGTACAGTTTCTTTTTAGAAAAACTGTAAATAAGCTGTTTTGACTTCCTCAACGTTGCTCACGATGATGAAGTCTAAATCCGTGCTTTCGCCTGTCTGAATCATACTTTCCTCGCCTTCTTCAATGGTTCTATCCATCTATACAACAAGATACGGCTGTACATGCCAAATGGTGTAAGTTTAATGCACTATATTTGAAGATTATTCCATGTTTCTTTACAAATTATAAGTTATGAAGTAGCTCTTAACGTGTAACTAAAATCGTAACACGTTGTTCAAATTACGTCGCATGTTCAAAAATCGGTACATCAACAGGCGAAATGTTCAACACGTTCTCTTGACTATGATAATGCAAAATATCATTTCAAACAGTGATATACACTTTCAATAGAGTGTATTTTCCTATATATATAATTCTCAAAGTTTAAATCGTCCATTTTAAAGAATAATAGCTAAATAGTCAATGTTTTCGAGGAATATGGGATATATTTGGTCACATCTATATAAGTAATGCATAGATTTCGCTCAGAAGTTATGAAATTATGCTTCAAAATATCGTCTTGATCATACACCCATTTAAAGGTACATAGAAAGTAGACTTAACCTTGAATTCAAATGTTTTTTACAACTGAAGCTTTTCCGAAAGCACGATCTCAGCCTACCCGGGTGAAGCAGCGTAACCATTACCCGTTAAAAAATTATTCCTGCCGACGCAGGTCCCAAACAGTGGAAGTGTCTCGTTTGTTTTATCTGGTAGTAAAATATAACATCATTTTGAAAATGTTAAGTTTAGTAGGTTATGTTCCATTGTGCATCTATCCCAGTAAACCATAAATCGTGTCCAAAACGTAGTGATAGCATTTCCCTGAACACGTTTTAAAAACGTTTCAAAAGCCCATATTTGTCCGTTATTGCGAACGCAAAAAACGTTCTTGAGCAAACGCTGTTGAAATAGATGTGACATTTGGCTAAAAGAATTATCAAGTAATTTTTTTATCACTTTGGAAGTTTGGAGAATAGGCAAATTATGTTGACATTTTAGTTATATATATCCATTCTTAAAATCTGTTCCAAAAGGTTTACTAAATCTACAGTCCAATAATAAATGATACATTTTGGCTCAGCTTTACAGAAAGTACATAAACTGTTGTCAACAATATGCATCTTCAATAAATGAGTATTTACAGCTTAAATCCGAATGAGCAGTCTGAGCTGGAACCATCTTAATTTAGGGTCTGGAGTAGTTTTGTGAGCTTCAACAAAAGTGAGAGGCCAGTTTAAATTGATTCCTCTTCCTATTTTTCAATAGCTTTTAAATTGTCTTCAGATTGATTTATAATATGGTAGTATTTCTTTGAATCTTTTTTACGAGAAAAAATATAGCTAATTGAGACATTTATGTCGTTTGTTGTTTCCAAAATTGGGTTCTTTTTTAATGCCCAGGTCTGTCAGGTATTTATTAACTGATCTTATAATACCGTAAATTCCTAAGAAATTGATAGAAAAGTATCGATTACAAAATTGTTACAATGTCATGAAACAGCCATCCATGTTTAACACGCAGGGTATTACTATTTCTTTTAGAGCCTATCCAGATGACTTGTGATTTATCAAAGCTTATTCTTAAACCAGACATTTTGGCAAATAATTCAAGAGTGTCTATGGTAGCCTTGAAGGATCTCTTAGAACCGTCCAAGAGAAATTCTATATCATCTGCATATTGTGCAATCAAAACATCAATATTGTCAATGGTGAGGCCCTTAATGTTTTTGTTCTTTTTTTTACAAGAGAATCAAGAATTTCAACACAAAGAAGAAAGATATATGGAGATAATGGGTCCCCCTGCCTACAGCCACGGCCAACTGATATTTATGGAGACATATCACCATAAACTATACTATATCATATACTAGGCGGAAATTGTCACCTATATATCTTCCAGACATGAACCCAGTTTGGTCCTCGCTAATAATAATTTAAGGCAAAACCCTTTTAAATCTATCTGCGATCACTGAGGATAGGAGTTTAAAGATGGAGTTTAACAGTGTGATTAGTCGCCAATTTTGTATGAACTGTCTAGGCTAGGGATACAGGTGATACTTCCTTGCTTCTGAGTAATTGGCACATTTCCAGTTTCATAACTATTATTGATTGATCTAAGTATGAAATCTCCAAGATCACACCAGAACATTTTGAAATATTCATATGAGAATCCATACGAACCTGGATGTTTATTGTTCTTTGATCTTTTAAGAGCCGAAAGCAACTCATTCTTAGTTGTAAGTCCTTCTATAAGATCTAATTCAGTTTTGTGTAAGTTCAGGGACATCTTGTTCAGTGTGTAGTTCCTCAAGGTTAATATCTCGATGATGATTTCTTAGCCACTTCGCTGATTGATTGACGTAAAAAGGAAACGGCACATGACCCCAACAGATTTTAATCTACAGCAGTAACTTGTTTCAATCAGATTTTCAAACAAAAGCACAATTCCCGATGAAATAATCCCAGAAGTAACCACAATTAGGGAGGTTTTAAAGTGGTTTACTGTGAACGTTGGAATTCGACTGTTGGGATGACATGTTCTTGATTTTGGTGACCATTTCTTCATAAAGGCATGAATGAGTCCAGTGTCAAGCATGTACAACAGTCTGAAACAAACAGTTAATATTCTTCTGTCTGAGTAAAACACAAATAGAATCGTATTTAAATAGCCACGCCTGTTTATACTTAAGATACATCCATTGTGTTTCATAACATTTTCTTTGCCTGAAATACGTGCAAACATTCGAAATGTGCTGATTTCAGTTCAAATAATTTCACTCAACTTGCATATTCATCTACAACAGCCAAATATATCATAATTACTAATTTCTAATTAAAATTGAGCAACATCATTATACATGCACAGAAACCGAAACTACACGTCCCATTTACATGCACAACAGTTATAAGACCTATTAAACATTATCCAGCAAAAGCTGTCTCTTTGTCTAGTGAAAATTAAGTTTGACTAATTGAAGCGCACAACACGCGGTATATTGTCTGGTTTTCGATCAGAAATAGATACTTTTACCTTTATATCGCGGGTATGCTGAGTCGACTATCATCAAAATGACAATTTTCGGAAACAGTATTTCTCGAAAGATGGACATCAGTTATATATTTGGTATATGTGACCCACAACAACGCAATGATTGCACCTTTCAGTTAAACATGTATGTGTATCACGAAATTTTATAACATATCAGAAATATTTGTTTATTCATCAATTCAAACATTATATAGCCAACCCCAGGAGATTCAAACCAAACAAGAAGAATAATCAATACCATCGAAAATTAACTGAAATATACATCAGCACAAGTATCATAATTGTAAGTTTGGCAGAATGTTTTATGACAATCTAAAACATGAGTTAAACACGATGTGTCAGTAAAAAGTAATATTGTTTGTATATTGACAATTAGCGAAATGTGCCGATGAAGCAGTCCCGTCTCAATTAAATGGCTTTACCGCCTCAAATGACTCAAAGTACTAGTTATTTGAAACTAGCCTCATATGAATGTCGAACAAATGTTTCATGAAGATCCCATGATGATCACTTAATAGTGTGAAACAGGTCGGTAATCCAAAACATTTGGCAGGCAAAATAAAGTGAACACCTAATTTCATTGGCAGATAAAATTAAAACTAAAACTTCAATATAGTAAATGAGTTTATTATAAGATGAACAAGTGAATACGTCAACGGAAATATAAAAAAATTGGCAGTACCTTTTACAATAAATTGGATAATGACCCGAAATAGAAAGTAGGGTACCACAGATACAGGAAAACGGTGAGTGTTACAATGTCATATCAACTTTAGTGTCCCTCAATGGTACTCAATAGTGAGTATGACCCCCTTGACGGTCAATGAATCCCTGTGCACGTCGTCTCACTGATAACATCAACCTTCTGATGACGTCATGGGGTATCCTGTTCCACTCTTGAATCAGGGCGTTTTCAAGTTCATTACGGTTGGCTGGTGGTTGGGGACATCTTCTAATCTGGCGATCAAGGTAATCCCAAAGATGCTCGATGGGGTTAAGATCCGGAGAGCGTGCTGGCCATGAAAGAACTTAAACATTTTTGTTGTTCAGGAAATCTTGAACCAGTCATGAGGTGTATGGCCTGGCGTTAACTTGTTGCAGTATGGTTCCCTGTCGTTGATTTCGGATGAATGGCACCACTACAGGTTGAAGAATTGTGTCCCTATATGGTTGGGCGTTCATATTTCCTTATATGATCTCTAATCTTGTTCGCTGGTTGCCACAAATCCCTCCCCAAACCATAACACCTCCTCCAACGAAAGCATGGACGTCCTGAATACAGTTGGGGACCAGGCGCTCTCCTCTTCAACGGTAATCTCTTGCTCTGCCATCGCACCTGCTTTCGTCTTTAAAAAGCACTCGGTTCCTTTCGCGGACCTGCCAGCGCCGAACAGTTGTTGCCCATTGACGTCTACGTCGCATATGTTCGCGGCTCAAGGCCATTCCACGCATGGGACGTTGAGGTCGGACACCTGTGTCACGGAGTCTTCTCAAAACTGTGCGTTCACTGACAGGGCGTCCCAATGCCGTAGTTGCCGTTTCCGCTGCCGTTCTGAAGCGGTTGCGCAGATAAAGGTAGCGCATGTAGCCATCCTCTTGAGGTGGTGTAACCCTCAGTCTCCCTGTTCTCGGTCTGTCCTGTGTTCCACCAGTCGGTTGTAAACGTTGGACTAGCCTGATGACCGTTCCACGGGTACAAGGGAAGGTTCTTGCAATGTGGGTATTGCCGGCCCTCATTTGTCGCATTCCTATTGCCCTTTCTCTCTCTGCTGCTGTTAATCGTGGCATACCTCGGGTGTGTTTTTTTTAGCTGTGATGGCTGACTACCGATTCACTGTCTTTTTATCCACTTTACGCACATGCATTTCTCTGGAGACCCGAAGATCATGCTTTTCACATCTTCCGAACTGCATGGGTTTTTCCCGTAGGAAATTGACTTGCGTTCGTTCAGTTGCATTTTCAGTTCCCAACCCCCTTATTTACACCTTCTTAAAATTATCTGACTCCCCGAAATATTTTAAAAAAATAAAAAATAAAAGTGTTCACTTTCTTTTGCCTGTCAGTTTATATATAGAGATTACATAACGAGTGAGTGTTGAATATAAAAAAATATTCCAACGAGATATTTTTAAATGTTGTGATTTATTCACTCGCAAAAGCGAGTGAATAAATCACAACATTTACAAATATTGAAATATTTAAAAATATTTTCGACATTCAACACTTATGAGTTGTGTTATCTATTTATTATATACGAAACTCGATATTCAATTGAGACACAAATTAAACTATGTGCGACATTACTGCGTATTAATACTAATAATTGGTAATTAATCTACGTGGAGTCAAGCCGTAAAACTGTAAACATGTAGTCCCGTTTTCTACTACGCTCTTGTTCGCATCTACATATATCATATTTACACAATCATTATCAAAATGGCCTCACAATGTTTGTCGTCATCAATGTCCTTAATCAAGATATCAGGAGGCACTTTAACAGTAAACACTGACGCCGTTGATGTAGACAGAGGTCGTCATTCATTGACCGGCTGTTTTCATACAACCATCTTTGCTAAACGTTTCTACATGCAAGCTTCTTATTGTAACTTCATACGTGTATATCTGGACGTTGATCATATCAAAAACTGATTATGCATGGCGATTCTTAACACAATCATTTATAAAGTGTTTGTTTTTACTCCTAAAACATGGAATTCTTGTTGACAAAAACACGGCCGTTGTAAACAAAAGGGAGATAACTATTCCTAGACTAAATTGAAGCAAAATATTATTGTAATCTAATTATATTACAAAAATCGAGATCGGAACCAGAATTCTTTATTTTTAATTTTGCGCATCTATTTTTGATATGATGCACGTTCATTAAAAGCCGAAAATACGTACAGGAAAAAGATATGATGAACTGAAAAACTGAATAGCCGAGTAGGTTCGGCTGTACTCGATCAGCTGATGGTGAAAGTAGTACGACATTATGACGTATCGTTGAATAACTTGGTTTGATTACACAACACTGGTTGAATAACTTTCAACTGGTTACACAACACTTGTTTAAAATAACCAAAATTATCTCATAAAGATATTCAGAAGACGTATGTAATAAATTAAATTACTTGAACTATGAAGAAGTTTACTTGTTTTAATATAAATATATATATATATATATATATATATATATATATATAGATATAACGCTCTCCGGCTTATCTTTGGAAATCCGGTCGAGTCCGAAGTTTGTCACGACAATAAAAGTGTCGCGACTAACATTTTTTTACAAACAAATTTCATTATTTAAATGCCCTGCATGAGTTCTCTGGAAATTTTCAGGTTAAAATTATTTTTTTCAATTTTTGAAAAAAAATTCCAATGGAATTTTTCCAATGGTAATTTTTTTCCCAATGGAAATTTTTTTTCCAATGGAATTTTTTTTTCCATTGGAATTTTTTTTTTCCAATGGAATTATTTTTCCAATGTGGAAAGGGTGGTGGGATTAGTCATTGAAGGCAGTTTTCATAATAATGAATTTATGAAATATTATAATACTATTTTTTAATTTGGAAATGAAATGTTGATTTTAATAACATATATTGAGTTAGATGAAATATTGATTTTGGAAAAAATATAATGTTTGTGAAATGTTGACTTTGGAAATATTTATTGACTTTGGTGGAAGTTTTACTTTGATACAATATTGAATTTGATGACATGTTGAATTTTAAAATATTTTTTGAGTTATGTGAATATTTATTGACTTTTGTGAAAGTAAAATGTAGAGTTTGTAAAAGATATTTTGAATCTAGTGAAATGTTGACTTTGATCAAGTATTTATTTGGTGAAATGTTGACTTTGAAAATATTCATTGACTTTTGTGAAAGTTTAATTTAATTAAAATGTTGACTTTGAAAAAGATTTTTTTGAATTTAGTGAAATGTTGACTTTGATCACATATTGACTTTGTTGAAATGATGACTTTGAAAATATTTATTGACTTTTAAGAAAATTTGAATTATATAAAATGTTGACTTTGGTGACATGTTGCTTTTGAAAAAGATATTTTGCATTAAGTGGAATATTGACTTTGATCAGGTATTGACTTTGATGAAATGTTGACTTTGGAAATAATTATTGACTTTTGTGAAAGTTTAACTTAAATAAAATGTTGACTTTGAAAAGATTTTTTTGAATTTAGCGAAATGTTGACTTTGATCAAGTATTTATTTGGTGAAATGTTGACTTTGAAAATATTTATTGACTTTTGTGAAAGTTTAATTTAAATAAAATGTTGACTTTGATAAAGATATTTTATATTAAGTGAAATATTGACTTTGATCAAGTATTGACTTTGATGAATTGTTGACTTTGAAAAAGATTTTTTGAATTTAGTGAAATATTGACTTTGATCAGGTATTGACTTTGATGAAATGTTGACTTTGGAAATATTTATTGACTTTTGTGAAAGTTTAACCTAAATTAAATATTGACTTTGAAAAAGACTTTTTTGAATTTAGTAAAATGTTGACTTTGATCACATATTGACTTTGGTGAAATGATGACTTTGAAAATATTTATTGACTTTTGTCAAAGTTTAACTTGTATAAACTGTTGACTTTGGTGACATGTTGCTTTTGAGAAAGATATTTTGCATTAAGCGAAATATTGACTTTGATCAGATATTGACTTTGATGAAATGTTGACTTTGGAAATATTTATTGACTTTTGTGAAAGTTTAACGTAAATATGTAAACTTTGAAAAAGACATTTTGAATTAAGTGAAATATTGACTTTGATCAAGTATTGACTTTGATGAAATGTTGAAATTTTTTATTGACTTTTGCGGAAGTTTAACTTATATAAAATATTGACTTTGCTGACATATTTGTTTTGAAAAAGATATTTTGAATTTAGTGAAATATTGACTTTGGTCACATATCGACTTTGATGAAATGTTGACTTTGGAAATATTTATTGACTTTTGTGAAAGTCTTACTCAAATAAAAAGTTGACTTTGAAAAAGAAAATTATCGTGTGTCCTTCCCCTAAAACATATATTGAGATTATAGATATGTAGTATTTTTTTTAATAAGACGTTTCCACAATATATTCTCCTATCAAATATTCACCTTTGTGAAATGTTGACTCTTGAAATATGAATTGCGTTGATAAGGTTTCTATCTATTGACTTTTTTAAAGTTGAACACTAATGTCTGGCTAAAGGTGGATGTTTCAGACAGTATGCGTTAGGTCATTTGACTAGGCTATTCCCCACATTACATCAGACACCATGACTGATTATTTATACACACCTGATTGCAGGTTACATATATATAACGATAAAACAATTGCAATTTAATCATGCAACTGAGGTTTAAGGGATATATCAGACTTGTGTATTGACTCTCAGAATACCCTACGGCGTCCCTCTCGGTATTACGTAACATGTATATTCGATCAACTCATTAAAGCCAACAGGTAAGTAATTACCGGTTCAACGGTATGGTCCGGGAAGCCTAAAACGCTACTCGACAAGGTCCAGTGAGCGTAGGCTTCGCGGTACATGGTCAAAAACGTTATGGCTGAAGGCACTCAATTAACAATTCTTACAAATAACAAGTAAGATAGGATTAAGTTCTCAGTTGTTTATTCAGACACTTCTCGTGTCATTTTCACTCATATCACTTCTCATGTGATAAATATGTAGCTTGTTCACCCCGTGTGAACGTGTACGCCTCAGCCTGCTTGTAAGAGCGGAAGTGTACGCTTGTCAATGGCAGAGGAGATTTTTGTTTACGTTTTCAGTGTAGCTTTTTTGCAAATATCTCAAGAAATGTGAAGAGTTGGAAATAACTGTTTAATACTGTAAAAGAATATATCATTAGTCAACTGTAAGCAAAATATGAGCACTGTAGTGTCATGAATAAGTTAGCCGTGTGCAAAAACAGATGATAGAAATAGATTTTTTCCGACAATTCAGTAATCATGTACCAAAACGAATATATATCACAATCAAATATAAATGAATGGATATTATAATCATTTATACATATATTGTCAAAGTTTCAGTAAATTTCATCGTGTTGGCTACGATAAATTAATCAACTGTCATCAGTACTAGCTCCGTCGCACGTGTTGCTGGTGTACGCTTGTAAAGAACAGCCGGTACGCTTGTAATCAAGTGCTAAGATTGACTGGTGAACGCTTGTAAGAGCTTTATAATAAATCTTGCAACCGAAAACAATGCATATGTTTATCTGTTTTTGGTATTTTTGATCTTTAATTCTAGATGATATTCAAATGCGCATATGTATGTAGTGTATAACATAGCTTGCGTCACCTTCTGCACTGGTCTTCAAAAAAAGCATTGGCTCTTACAAGCGGAATTTAATTTTTTCATGTTGATGTACTTGCAGACACTGTAACTTAACATCTATTTGACAAAAATTAATGAAATTTGGCAATTGTCTTCTTAAATGAATCGGAAATCATGTCCTAAAATGTGAACTTGCAAATATTTCTAGTTTTTATGTAAACAAACATTTTAAAGCAGATTTGTAGTATTTAACATCGCTAGTAACGATCATGACTGTGCTATACAGCTATAAAAGCCTTATTATTGCCATAACTTGGCCTGTGCATCGAATAAGGCCCATACTTTTACTAAATAAAGTATAATTACCCAATTCTGTGTTTGAAGATAGCAAATTAGAAAAAAGTGTTGAACACATGGCCTCCAACATAGCACTATTGACAAGCGTACACTTCCGCTCTTACAAGCAAAATTCAGGAGTACACGTTCACACGGGGTGTTGTTAACAAAATTATATACACAATATTTACAAATGTACAATACGTCTGTTGTTCAAGACAACTTAAGGAAGTCGGAGACGTAGTCGGTGTAGGTGATTTCACCGATGATAATAAAATATTTCTTCTCAAATACTATAAACTATTTCTTTCATATCTGTTAGCAGAAATCAGTGTTATTTCTGCTAATCATGTTTTCTTAATTAAATACCTCAACTCAATTAATTAATCGCGCTTGTGTTTTGATAAGCATATCCGTCAGGCTAGGGATAAGGCTTAACGGTACTTTCTCCAAAAGTGACAATTATGCTACCCGTTACAATTGTAATAAAGAGTTTAGGCGTCCAAGGCCGACACCATTGACCCAGCAGCTAAGTGTTACAAGAACACAAATGTAGTCAGACTTCAATAGAGTGACCACATGAGCACTTATTTGTTTCCGATCTGTGTGCATTACACTGCAAATTTATCTGCGATCAGATGACATTATCGACCATGAACTAATAGCGCTTGGTAAAGGTATTGAGAATGTTTAGGTTGGACTTAACAAACGTAAGTTATGTAACTTTAACATATCAGATAATGAATTTCTTATGTTGTTGTTACAGGCGAATAGTTATAATATGCATAATATTATCCATGTAGGATTTGCTGACTTTTAAGAGATTGACTTTGGTGACTGGAAACTATTTATTGGCTTACATGTATAGCCTAATAAGGTAAACATGATTCTAAATCCCTATATGTGACGTCATGGCTTTTCGGAAAGATTTAACACTTTCAATTGGACATCAAAGGCTGATTGTTTCAAATATGTCCAAACCCATGTATATCACAACTAAGCTGATGTTGGTGCATTCTATGTGAGACACAAACTATTTTCATCGCTTTGACGGTTATTAACTAGTGATTGCCCTCTCATGTGTAACATATGAATCAACATCGCATTTCATTCGATATAAACATATTCCAAGAAAAACATGGAGTGATTGTGACAAGGAAGTAACGAATATTTAATTTAAAGCGATACTATAATGATGTTAACGGTATTTAAGTGTGCTGTGTATTAGAAAGTCATAGGTCTTACATAATGTGCATGCAGCAAAGAACGTCTCCCCGTCAGGAGCCATGGGAATTCGCGTGTTGATGTAATTACAGGTAGCGGGAATGACCATTAACTAATTATCATGTACCGACCCTTACTTAATTGTTTGTGTATCTCCTTCCAGAATATTAGGGGTGGCCAGCATTCCGACACGTTCAAATGTTCTTATATATCTAATGCACAAGTATTATATAACATGTGTTCTTAGAGAGGCAGTAATGAAACTTCAATTATCATGTACTGTAACAGATTGTTTAGTGACATTTTGACGTTGAAAAGATATCCCGAGTTTGATGACATGTTGACTTTGGAAATATTGAATGACTTTGGTAAAAGTTTATCTTTAATGATATGTTAACTTTGGTGACATATTGACCTTGCGAAGACATTTTGAGTTTACTGAATTGTTGACTATCAAAAGATTGACTTTGGTGACATGTTGACTTTGAAATATTTGTTGGCGTTGTTGAAGTTGGAATTTAATGACATTTTGAAAACACAAATGTCTGGCTAAAGGAGCGCGTTTCAGACAGTAATTCTTAAGCGTTTATCCATCAAGTCAGTGAACCGTATCTCCTGAACATCCCAGTGACAACTTGTGTGTATCTCTGAGTAAACTCAACATGTGTCACGGTGCTCAGATTGAAATAACAGTATTGGCGACAATACACATTCGTACGTATTTTTAGATTGGTTTATGGTAATACCCGCACAGACTGCCCCCTTGCAATACACACATATCCCAGTATTTATCCAGACAGCATATTCTATTTAACTCGTTAAGAGCGCGACTTGGCTCCTCACAGGATGACTAGTGATGGTAATTAGATACTACAATACTGTACTGTATACACACTGGTTGATTTCAAATTTATAACAATATAAGTGTTACTACAGCACGGAAATAGTTTAAAATGTTTGTTACAAGACAGTTTGAAATTCAAATTATTATAGATAGATACCGATATCATGACTTTGTTTATTACATTTAACGGTTAACAACATATATTACGTTTCAAATAGTGTTTATGGTTGTTGGAAGTGTCATAATATCTAAATATTCATGCAGTTACATAAACATTGCATTCTACACGTTTGTATTTCGTATTCATATTGTAATCAATGATTTGAAAGCACGTATCTTATCAGGTTATCATACATACATTTATTATACATTACCGAGACATCAAAATCCATGTCCCATAACTCTCCCATTTCCATTTTGTGTCTTCATGTTTATAGAAAATGATAATGAAGAATTCCGTCGATTCTTACATTATACAATAGGTTACTTTATTTTGAATATTCATATATGCATATATATGAGATCTATTTAAATGTACAACAAACTAAAATGGCTTATGCTTATGCTTATGATTTGTGACGGCAAGAAACATTTTATGATAAATACGATGTTTAATCAATCTTTTTTACAGTTAAATTGTTAATGTTTTACATAAATCAAACGAATATAAAATGTGGTCGATCTCTGGGAAAGAAAATCCTATGCGTCTATCCATGACCTCGTGATATACAGCACAAAACAATTAAATACAAATATAAATATATAGATGATACATGTCTTTCTTGTCTATCTGATTTTCTTGATTTATACCAGGATTATCTCATCGAGTGAAGTACAAGTTTATATTTTCGCATGCAGCGACAGCGCAAGTGAGAATATATTACTCTTCCACCTCACGAGATGAGGTGAACATGATATTTGTCAAGAATTGACAGATATTCTATTTATTATATCAATTCGGTGTTTTATGTTTAAATTGACAAGATTTCAACGGCATCGGTTTTAATGACATCATACATCACAACCTTAAATGTGGAGCTACTAAACGCCTTTTTCCAACAGCGAATGTATGTGTTTTGTGTGTTCATTTATACATAACACAATAAGATAATATATGATTTCCATTAGACATAGATACGATAATCGACTGACTGAGCGTTTACAATTCACAATCTGTTACAGTACATGATAACTGAAGCTTTATTACTGCCTTTCTAGGATCACATGTTATATAATACTTGTGCCTTAGATCTATATGAACATTTGAACGTGTCGGCATTTTGGCCACCCCTAATAGTCTGGTAGGAGATACACAAACAATTAAGTGAGGATCGGTACATGATAATTAGTTAATGGTCATTCCCGCTACCTGTAATTACATCAACACGCGAATTCCAAAGACCACTGACGGGGAGACGTTCTCTGCTTTATGCACATTATGTAAGACCTGGGACTTTCTAATACACAGCACACTTAAATACCGTTAAAATCATTATATTATCGCTTCAAATAAATTTCGTTACTTCCTTTGTCACAATCACTCCATATTTTTCTTGGAATATGTTTATATCGAATGAAATGCGATGTTGATTCAATATTTCAGTATGCATATGTTACACGTGAGAGGTCAATCACTAGTTAATAACGCGATGAAAATAGTTTGTGTCTCACATAAAATGCACCAACATCAGCTTAGTTGTGATATACATGGGTTTGGACATATTTGAAACAATCAGCCTTTGATGTCCAATTGAAAGTGTTAAATCTTTCCGAAAAGCCATGACGTCACATATAGGGATTTAGAATCATGTTTACCTTATTAGGCTATAAGCCAATAAATAGTTTCCAGTCACCAAAGTCAATCTCTTAAAAGTCAGCAAATCCTACATGGATAATATTATGCAGATTATAACTATTCGCCTGTAACAACAACAACATAGGAAATTCATTATCTGATATGTTAAAGTTACATAACTTACGTTGTTAAGGCCAACCTAAACATTCTCAATACCTCATACCAATACCAAGCGCTATTAGTTCATGGTCGAGAATGTCATCTGATCGCAGATAAATTTGCAGTGTAATGCACACAGATCGGAAACAAATAAGTGCTCATGTGGTCACTCTATTGAAGTCTGACAACATTTGTGTTCTTGTAACACCTAGCTACTGGGTCAATGCCGTTGAACCGGTAATTACTTACCTGTTGGCCTTAATGAGTTGATCGAATATACATGTTACGTAATACCGAGAGGGACGCCGTAGGGTATTCTGAGAGTCAATACACAAGTCTGATATATCCCTTTAACCTCAGTTGCATGATTAAATTGCAATTGTTTTATCGTTATATATATGTAACCTGCAATCAGGTGTGTATAAATAATCAGTCATGGTGACTGATGTAATGTGGGCAATAGCCTAGTCAAATGACCTAACTCATACTGTCTGAAACATCCACCTTTAGCCAGACATTAGTGTTCAACTTTAAAAAAGTCAATAGATAGAAACCTTATCAACGCAATTAATATTTCAAGAGTCAAAATTTCGCAAAAGTGAATATTTGATAGGAGAATATATTGTGGAAACGTCTTATTAAAAAAATACAACATATCTATAATCTCAATATATGTTTTAGGGGAAGGACACTTTATACTTATCTTTTTCAAAGTAAACTTTTTATTTGAGTTAGACTTTCATAAAAGTCAATAAATATTTCTAAAGTCAACATTTTACTAAATTCAAAATATCTTTTTCAAAACAAATATGTCAGCAAAGTCAATATTTTATATAAGTTAAACTTTCGCAAAAGTCAATAAAAAAAATTCAAAGTCAACATTTCATCAAAGTCAACACTTGATCAAAGTCCATATTTCACTTAATTCAAAATATCTTTTTCAAAGTTTACATTTTATTTACGTTAAACTTTCACAAAAGTCAATAAATATTTCCAAAGTCAACATTTCATTAAAGTCAATACCCGATCAAAGTCAATATTTCGCTTAATGCAAAATATCTTTCTCAAAAGCAACATGTCACCAAAGTCAACAGTTTATACAAGTTAAACTTTCACAAAAGTCAATAAATATTTTCAAAGTCATCATTTCACCAAGTCAATATGTGATCAAAGTCAACATTTCACTAAATTCAAAAAATCTTTTTCAAAGTCAACATTTTATTTAAGTTAAACTTTCACAAAAGTCAACATTTCATCAAAGTCAATACCTGATCAAAGTCAATATTTCCCTTTATGCAAAATATCTTTTTCAAAAGCAACATGTCACCAAAGTCAAAATTTTATATAAGTTAAACTATCGCAAAAGTCAATAAATATTTTCAAAGTCATCATTTCACCAAAGTCAATATGTGATCAAAGTCAACATTTCACTAAATTCAAAAATTCTTTTTCAAAGTCAACATTTTATTTAAGTTAAACTTTCACAAAAGTCAACATTTCATCAAAGTCAATACCTGATCAAAGTCAATATTTCCCTTTATGCAAAATATCTTTTTCAAAAGCAACATGTCACCAAAGTCAACATTTTATAAAATTTAAACTATCGCAAAAGTCAATAAATATTTTCAAAGTCATCATTTCACCAAAGTCAATAAATATTTCCAAAGTCAACATTTCATCAAAGTCAATACCCGATCAAAGTCAATATTTCGCTTAATGCAAAATATCTTTCTCAAAAGCAACATGTCACCAAAGTCAACAGTTTATATAAGTTAAACTATCGCAAAAGTCAATAAATATTTTCAAAGTCATTATTTCACCAAAGTCAATATGTGATCAAAGTCAACATTTTACTAAATTCAAAAAAATCTTTTTCAAAGTCAACATTTAATTTAGGTTAAACTTTAACAAAAGTCAATAAATATTTCCAAAGTCAACATTTCATCAAAGTCAATACCTGATCAAAGTCAATATTTCACTAAATTCAAAAAATCTTTTTCAAAGTCATTATTTCACCAAAGTCAATATGTGATCAAAGTCAACATTTTACTAAATTCAAAAAAATCTTTTTCAAAGTCAACATTTTATTTAAGTTAAACTTTCACAAAAGTCAATAATTATTTCCAAAGTCAACATTTCATCAAAGTCAATACCTGATCAAAGTCAATATTTCACTTAATGCAAAATATCTTTTTCAAAAGCAACATGTCACCAAAGTCAACAGTTTATACAAGTTAAACTTTCACAAAAGTCAATAAATATTTTCAAAGTCATCATTTCACCAAAGTCAATATGTGATCAAAGTCAACATTTCACTAAATTAAAAAAATCTTTTTCAAAGTCAACATTTTATTTAAGTTAAACTTTCACAAAAGTCAACATTTCGTCAAAGTCAATACCTGATCAAAGTCAATATTTCCCTTTATGCAAAATATCTTTTTCAAAAGCAACATGTCACCAAAGTCAAAATTTTATATAAGTTAAACTATCGCAAAAGTCAATAAATATTTTCAAAGTCATCATTTCACCAAAGTCAATATGTGATCAAAGTCAACATTTCACTAAATTCAAAAATTCTTTTTCAAAGTCAACATTTTATTTAAGTTAAACTTTCACAAAAGTCAACATTTCATCAAAGTCAATACCTGATCAAAGTCAATATTTCCCTTTATGCAAAATATCTTTTTCAAAAGCAACATGTCACCAAAGTCAACATTTTATATAAGTTAAACTATCGCAAAAGTCAATAAATATTTTTAAAGTCATTATTTCACCAAAGTCAATATGTGATCAAAGTCAACATTTTACTAAATTCAAAAAAATCTTTTTCAAAGTCAACATTTTATTTAAGTTAAACTTTCACAAAAGTCAATAATTATTTCCAAAGTCAACATTTCATCAAAGTCAATAACTGATCAAAGTCAATATTTCACTTAATGCAAAATATCTTTTTCAAAAGCAACATGTCACCAAAGTCAACATTTTATAAAATTTAAACTATCGCAAAAGTCAATAAATATTTTCAAAGTCATCATTTCACCAAAGTCAATATGTGATCAAAGTCAACATTTCACTAAATTCAAAAAATCTTTTTCAAAGTCAACATTTTATTTTAATTAAACTTTCACAAAAGTCAACATTTCATCAAAGTCAATACCTGATCAAAGTCAATATTTCCCTTTATGCAAAATATCTTTCTCAAAAGCAACATGTCACCAAAGTCAACAGTTTATACAAGTTAAACTTTCACAAAAGTCAATAAATATTTTCAAAGTCATTATTTCACCAAAGTCAATATGTGATCAAAGTCAACATTTTACTAAATTCAAAAAAATCTTTTTCAAAGTCAACATTTAATTTAGGTTAAACTTTAACAAAAGTCAATAATTATTTCCAAAGTCAACATTTCATCAAAGTCAATACCTGATCAAAGTCAATATTTCGCTTAATGCAAAATATCTTTCTCAAAAGCAACATGTCACCAAAGTCAACAGTTTATACAAGTTAAACTTTCACAAAAGTCAATAAATATTTTCAAAGTCATCATTTCACCAAAGTCAATATGTGATCAAAGTCAACATTTTACTAAATTCAAAAAATCTTTTTCAAAGTCAACATTTTATTTAAGTTAAACTTTCACAAAAGTCAACATTTCATCAAAGTCAATACCTGATCAAAGTCAATATTTCCCTTTATGCAAAATATCTTTTTCAAAAGCAACATGTCACCAAAGTCAACATTTTATATAAGTTAAACTATCGCAAAATTCAATAAAAAATTTCAAAGTCATTATTTCACCAAAGTCAATTTGTGATCAAAGTCAACATTTTACTAAATTCAAAAAAATCTTTTTCAAAGTCAACATTTAATTTAGGTTAAACTTTAACAAAAGTCAATAAATATTTCCAAAGTCAACATTTCATCAAAGTCAATACCTGATCAAAGTCAACATTTCACTAAATTCAAAAAATCTTTTTCAAAGTCAACAATTCATGAAAGTCAATACCTGATCAAAGTCAATATTTCGCTTAATGCAAAATATCTTTCTCAAAAGCAACATGTCACCAAAGTCAACAGTTTATACAAGTTAAACTTTCACAAAAGTCAATAAATATTTTCAAAGTCATCATTTCACCAAAGTCAATATGTGATCAAAGTCAACATTTTACTAAATTCAAAAAATCTTTTTCAAAGTCAACATTTTATTTAAGTTAAACTTTCACAAAAGTCAACATTTCATCAAAGTCAATACCTGATCAAAGTCAATATTTCCCTTTATGCAAAATATCTTTTTCAAAAGCAACATGTCACCAAAGTCAACATTTTATATAAGTTAAACTATCGCAAAAGTCAATAAATATTTTCAAAGTCATTATTTCACCAAAGTCAATATGTGATCAAAGTCAACATTTTACTAAATTCAAAAAAATCTTTTTCAAAGTCAACATTTAATTTAGGTTAAACTTTAACAAAAGTCAATAATTATTTCCAAAGTCAACATTTCATCAAAGTCAATACCTGATCAAAGTCAATATTTAACTAAATTCAAAAAATCTTTTTCAAAGTCAACAATTCATCAAAGTCAATACTTGATCAAAGTCAATATTTCACTTAATACAAAATATCTTTATCAAAGTCAACATTTTATTTAAATTAAACTTTCACAAAAGTCGATAAATATTTTCAAAGTTAACATTTCGCTAAATTCAAAAAAATCTTTTTCAAAGTCAACATTTTATTTAAGTTAAACTTTCACAAAAGTCAATAATTATTTCCAAAGTCAACATTTCATCAAAGTCAATACCTGATCAAAGTCAATATTTCACTTTATGCAAAATATCTTTTTCAAAAGCAACATGTCACCAAAGTCAACAGTTTATACAAGTTAAACTTTCACAAAAGTCAATAATATTTTCAAAGTCATCATTTCATCAAAGTCAATATGTGATCAAAGTCAACATTTCATTAAATTCAAAAAATCTTTTTCAAAGTCAACATTTTATTTAAGTTAAACTTTCACAAAAGTCAACATTTCGTCAAAGTCAATACCTGATCAAAGTCAATATTTCCCTTTATGCAAAATATCTTTTTCAAAAGCAACATTTCACCAAAGTCAACATTTTATATAAGTTAAACTATCGCAAAAGTCAATAAATATTTTCAAAGTCATTATTTCACCAAAGTCAATATGTGATCAAAGTCAACATTTTACTAAATTCAAAAAAATCTTTTTCAAAGTCAACATTTAATTTAGGTTAAACTTTAACAAAAGTCAATAATTATTTCCAAAGTCAACATTTCATCAAAGTCAATACCTGATCAAAGTCAATATTTCCCTTAATGCAAAATATCTTTCTCAAAAGCAACATGTCACCAAAGTCAACAGTTTATACAAGTTAAACTTTCACAAAAGTCAATAAATATTTTCAAAGTCATCATTTCACCAAAGTCAATATGTGATCAAAGTCAACATTTCACTAAATTCAAAAAATCTTTTTCAAAGTCAACATTTTATTTAAGTTAAACTTTCACAAAAGTCAACATTTCATCAAAGTCAATACCTGATCAAAGTCAATATTTCCCTTTATGCAAAATATATTTTTCAAAAGCAACATGTCACCAAAGTCAACATTTTATATAAGTTAAACTATCGCAAAAGTCAATAAATATTTTCAAAGTCATTATTTCACCAAAGTCAATATGTGATCAAAGTCAACATTTTACTAAATTAAAATTATTTTTTTTCAAAGTCAACATTTAATTTAGGTTAAACTTTAACAAAAGTCAATAATTATTTCCAAAGTCAACATTTCATCAAAGTCAATACCTGATCAAAGTCAATATTTCGCTTAATGCAAAATATCTTTCTCAAAAGCAACATGTCACCAAAGTCAACAGTTTATACAAGTTAAACTTTCACAAAAGTCAATAAATATTTTCAAAGTCATCATTTCACCAAAGTCAATATGTGATCAGAGTCAACATTTCATTAAATTCAAAAAATCTTTTTCAAAGTCAACATTTTATTTAAGTTAAACTTTCACAAAAGTCAACATTTCGTCAAAGTCAATACCTGATCAAAGTCAATATTTCCCTTTATGCAAAATATCTTTTTCAAAAGCAACATGTCACCAAAGTCAACATTTTATATAAGTTAAACTATCGCAAAAGTCAATAAATATTTTCAAAGTCATTATTTCACCAAAGTCAATATGTGATCAAAGTCAACATTTTACTAAATTCAAAAAAATCTTTTTCAAAGTCAACATTTAATTTAGGTTAAACTTTAACAAAAGTCAATAATTATTTCCAAAGTCAACATTTCATCAAAGTCAATACCCGATCAAAGTCAATATTTCGCTTAATGCAAAATATCTTTCTCAAAAGCAACATGTCACCAAAGTCAACAGTTTATACAAGTTAAACTTTCACAAAAGTCAATAAATATTTTCAAAGTCATCATTTCACCAAAGTCAATATGTGATCAAAGTCAACATTTCACTAAATTCAAAAAATCTTTTTCAAAGTCACATTTTATTTAAGTTAAACTTTCACAAAAGTCAACATTTCATCAAAGTCAATACCTGATCAAAGTCAATATTTCCCTTTATGCAAAATATCTTTTTCAAAAGCAACATGTCACCAAAGTCAACATTTTATATAAGTTAAACTATCGCAAAAGTCAATAAATATTTTCAAAGTCATTATTTCACCAAAGTCAATATGTGATCAAAGTCAACATTTTACTAAATTCAAAAAAATCTTTTTCAAAGTCAACATTTTATTTAAGTTAAACTTTCACAAAAGTCAATAATTATTTCCAAAGTCAACATTTCATCAAAGTCAATACCTGATCAAAGTCAATATTTCACTTAATGCAAAATATCTTTTTCAAAAGCAACATGTCACCAAAGTCAACATTTTATAAAATTTAAAATTCAACATGTCATCAAATTCAATATTGTATCAAAGTAAAACTTCCACCAAAGTCAATAAATATTTCCAAAGTCAACATTTCACAAACATTATATTTCATCCAAAATCAATATTTCATCTAACTCAATATGTGTTATTAAAATCAACATTTCATTTCCAAATTAAAAAAAATAGAATTATAATATTTCATAAATTCATTATTATGAAAACTGCCTTCAATGACTAATCCCACCACCCTTTTCCACATTGGAAAAAAAAATTTCAAATGGAAAAAATAATTCCATTGGGAAAAATATTTCCATTGGAATTTTTTTTTCAAAAATTGAAAAAAATAATTTTTACCTGACAATTTCCAGAGAACTCATGCAGGGCATTTAAATAATGAAATTTGTTTGTAAAAAAATGTTAGTCGCGACACTTTTATTGTCGCGACAAACTTCGGACTCGACCGGATTTCCAAAGATAATCCGGAGAGCCTTATATATATATATATAACTTGTGAACATCATTTGAATTCAACTGACATTAATGACATTATATTCTTCTAACCTTTCATGATCCACTTGTGAAATGTTTATCGTATTTGTTGAATAAAAACGGATATGATACGTACTGATTATCGAAGTATTTTTTCAAAGGAGAATGTTTAGGAAAGGGTAGTCCAGCGCTTCTTCGAAAATATCCCTTTTGGATCCATTCAAGTTCACAGCTTTTTGACATCACATTTCTCATCATTGATGTTGACATTACAGCAACATACTTTCCGGATAAAGACTTTTCGATAAGATGATTTTCTGTTTCATCAAACGATTCGTTTGCAGATATTGGTACCACAACCAATCTTTGGTAGATGGACTGCAACACCGAGTCACTGGATGTCTGGAAAAACAGGGTTTTCTAATTTTAATATAGGACAGCAAACATATACACTGTAAACGTAAACACATCTTTCACAGTCTTAAAAACGAAATATTGTTACTGGGAAAGATATATTGTGTATGGGTTTTTTGTAGAGACATGATTTGTTAAGACGTACCCGCAATTTCATACATCAGAATATAATACCTTTATTTTTATATCTGTTCAAGTACAGTTGGGGTATTTAAATATATTTTTGCAAATATTTTTTTCCTAGAATGTTTGACATTTAACTTAAAAATTCATAAAATGTAGAATTTCTATTAATAAAAGACGATGTCGACATAAATAACCTTCTTGGACGTGTCAACTGTAGTACGTCATAAAACAAGCCAAAAGGGCTCCTTCTGACTCTCCTATCGTGCACGTGTCGATTACTAAAATGCGTGTTTTTCAGAAATATAAACAGATAATGTTTTGAAATTTCAACTTTATTTTAGTTAGCTTCTGAAGACATGATGTTCCTCTGTTTCAGTCGTGTTTATCCCTTGGGATTGTATTAATGTGTATCATGTATGGTGACGTTTCTTTTGCGGTCGAGTGTACTTGTTATCTTTTGAATAACTTTATGTTTCAAATTTGCAATATTTCACTTTAATTGAACGTGCTCTTAATTGTTAACAGCCATGGATACTAAGAAATAAAAACTTGTAAAAAAACAATTACAAATATCTGTCAACTTCTTTCAGTTACTTAAGTGCTAACTTACACATACCTTTAAATAGCTTATAGCATATAAGCCTTCGATTGTTGCTATCTTGTAGTCAGTTTGCTGTGCCAATTCCTCGAGAGAGTTGAATGGTGGTTTGTTTATATCAACAGTTGTGACTGCAACAAGGTTACTTGTGTACAAAGCAGCAAACATCAAGCAGAAGAGGGACCAGGAGAAGATCATGACTCTTGAAGACATGGACCTGGGTAAGACCTGGATATCTGAAATGAAAAAAAGTAAAGCAGCACCAATACAATTGAGCTAACAAAATCCTGTTCAGACTGTATATCTAGAACAATTCTGATATTTCTGTGATAGGCATATCAAAGTAGAGAGGCTTTAGATAGTGAAGAAATATAACATGGTTATATTTGGGTAACACCACCTTCGATAGTACAAATTCTTGTATTTTGTTCGAACCCACGCCCTCAGAGTAAGGCAACCATCGCCAGCATTGACTGTACCAACAGCTTACCACACGACCATTTCGCCTCGACGCAGGGGGCTGTTTGCAAATGTTTATCAGTAGCTAAGAAAAATGCGTTATGGAGCACCTTTAGGTACAACGTATATTAGTAGTTATAGATAACAGTCGAAATAAATAATGACAACAATACACTGTATTCCTATACATAACCTACTTTATTGATAGGCCAATGATTTAAGTTCATAACTGACCAATGCGATTTCAATCAATAATGAAAAAAAACAATGAAGTTGATGAGAATGTTTATATTCTTATTCTCGAACATAATATAATATTTTGTGCAATATTTCAGATGTAAATGCTCGTAAACAAAGCTAAATAACTTAAGTACAATCATAATATGGGTCATGAAAAGATTGGTGAGTCAAGAGTCAGCGAATTCACATCTGCTGTAGGGCATAGGATCAATTAGATCAACATGAGGAAACATGTGCCATTGTTTGAATGTTGAACATGAAAAGATCAAAATTGACGACACCATCATATCTCAAGTTTTCTATCATTCCTCATCAACCTCTTAGGTAAATGGTTTCAAATGTGTTTCTTTCCTTTTCAGAAGTATACATACATAATCGTAATGACTTAGTTGGAAATAAATGGAAATGAGGAAATCTTAAAGTAAGGAAAGTACAAACATTTACAATACACTTCAACTTACCTTGACGAAATGGAATGTGAAGAGAAATGTATTGCAGCAATCGTGTGACTTCATCCACCGTTACAGCTTTCCTTCTATTGGAGTATTTAAGAAATAACAACACCAATGAAACCCAGAGAAGAGATCCTGCACCACACAAATAGACCGGCCAGAAGAAGATTGATGCCAGAAAGAGCCAGGACAATGCCTTGTCAGGAGATTTCTTGTACAAAAGGAAATTTTCGCTTACATCTATTGGTGAAGAAAAGTCAATCACTAAGTGTCTTTTGAAAGCCAGAGTGAATGTAACCGGGCACAGATCTGCTTCCTGTTGAAATAAGGAAGTCAATCTAATTCATGGAACCTCAACGAAAAACAAAAGATGTTATGAATAGACATCTGGTAAATAGGGATGTGACTATGAAGTAAATACGGAATAAACAGGTGTTTTACAGTCCGGTACACCCTGTCAAAACACTGTGTAGCTAATAATGTGCATGTGAAAAATCTACCAATGTGTGTCAAACACCACAAAATTTTAAAATCTATCTTAGCATTGTTTTTCGGGAGAAGACATTACCTGTTTGAGAAGGTGTTTTCTGGCATGTCCTATTTTTTGCTATAGAGGTTTTCTCTTATTGTTTTTGATCTATGATAATTATTATTAATATATTATGTATCTTGACATGGTTTCTGACAAAAAGGCGTTAACTGTTGAAGTAGGTGTTGACTTGTTTTCTCATACTTTCTATGTATGACATTTATGGATGTATCTCACAACTTCTGGCGAAAAGATATTTTGATTATTTGACTTTTTGATGTTGTTGACTATTTTTACTTCTCTGTGCAAAAGTTTAGGTAGACACATATAATCAAGCATCATGACAAAATGATATCATTTGAAATGATGAAATTGTTAAAATAAATGGGTTTGTTTGTATTGCAAAGGTGATGTTTGATGATGGTTTAGATGTGTGGACAGAAGTGTATTGTTATTTTCGTTACCAAACAATCTAATACTTCAGATTCAGTTGATCAATAATATAGCCAAACCTTTCTCTGCAACACTCCAATCACGCCATTGAAAGTCCCACCCTCAAGTTCTTGTCCCCATAATTTGTCCTCTGGTTCAACTGTGATGTAACTAATTAGGAAAAATGGAGTAATTTAAGTAAATGCTTGCAATTAAAAAATGTCATTGATCATAACTTATATTTGAAATTACACATAATTATAATTCACGTATCATGTGACACCTCAGCACATCGTACATATAGAACTTTTAAAATGGTTATAATAGAAAATAAAATATATGTATGATGACATTAAAGTACAAGACTACAAAAGAAGATTGATGAAACTGCTAACCTGAAGTTGAATTTATTCTTCAGATGACCAACAATGTCAAAGCCGACTCCTTTATAATGAATTTTCCCATCAACAACTTCACGGATTGCATAGATTGTCCACTAAATGATACATATAAAAATCATTATTTCATATGATGAGTTTCCTTGAGTGTGTCGTCTTACATTTCAATATAATCTAGATAAACCATGTAAACTACCATTGTGACAGAAACCGTCAACTGAAACTTCATAGACAATTAATGAACTAACATAACTATGAACTTTAATTCCTTTAATAATCGTATACAATGTATGATCATTTAACGTTGCCAAAAAATTATCCTATCCACCAATGACTTTATATCAGTATGATATATACAATCACTATTATTTTTATAATACCGAGATGAAATATTAGAGCAACACACTATACTATACAAACTATATCCAATGATAACTACAGATTACGTTGGATAGTACAATAGAATAATCAGAAGTAGGAACTTCCCGAATATCAATACCTGCACAAATTAATCAATTTATAGTAATCATAAAAGTAATGTTAAAGTGATTAATACAACCTACTTTCATAAAACACTTAGGTTACACTAAGTCACGTAATGTAGAAAATGGCAACTTTTAAAACCCAGACCCCCTAATGAATGACAAAGCAGACCAACCTCTAGGGTTGATAGAAGAAGCGTTCTACCATTAAGACCTCGTTTCTTATTAGGAAATAAATCTTCATGTAAAGACGTTTGGTTCAAATCACAATGGTTGACCTTTGACCACTCTCGATAGCGTGGCATCCACAGCAGGGTGTATACTTCTGTAATCTGAGAAATTGTTACTTTAAGATAAGTTCAAATTCATTCAAGTTTCAGTCAATCTCACTGAAAGATTGTCTTTTTTTCTTTCTTTTCTAAGCAGTTCAATTGGATAGTGAGATACAAAATGTTTGCACAGACAAACTATCATGCCTTAGAATATATATATATATATATATATATATATATATATATATATATATATATATATATATATATATATACAGGTTTTGTAAAATACCATCATACCTGGTGGTTCATTAAACAGATATCGGTTTTGTTCTTACTTTTGAGACACTCATCCATACAACGTTGTCTAATGTTGTACTGGTGAGGAGAGGGACATCTGGAGAAGCAATCACCCATGTTGAAAAGTGACGCAGCAAAGAGCCTTGTCCAAATTCCATATCCAGATGTTCTATCTGAAAGTTAATAACTTAACTACATTAAAAAACAGTATTAATAGAATTTGAAAAACAGCTACGCTACACAGGACACATGACTTTTAAATTGCTATTGGATTTTTGTCTACCTCTTATAGCATTGCTTGTTGTTTTATTTTTCAAAATTAGATTAGTACAATATTTCATCTCAACATGCACATGATTCCATGACTCCATGATAAGTAGGAGGTCAGATCAACAGTGTTTAGGTTCACTAACTTTTAAATATTAAACTCAAATTTGGTTCTTTTTTATATTTAACTTGGACATGTGATCAATCCCCATATCAAACTCGCGATAACATGGTAACATACATGTTATTTCATCACATTTTGGACAGGAAGTTTCATAAATACTTGAAACTATCTATGCTTTATTAATATGCTTACAACTCCATCTCTTTGAATTGTTCAATGTGGCAATGTGGTACCTTAGTAAATAGATATTCCACACACGTGAGTTCACAGACTACCAGGAAGTGTAGCTGGTCACGCATCTGCTCCAAACTGGCGTGTTTCATGAGGTTCTCCATCACAGGGACGAGAAGCATGTGTACTTGATGGTATGAAAACATCATTTGTTTCTGTCCATCAAAAAGTGTACTTATCCGAGAGGCATAGTCAACTGTTAAACAAAGAAATATCATTTCACACAAATCTGTCCATTCATCCATAAACAACTTCAAAGAAACACAGATTTAAATGAAAAGCATCGTTTAACTGTATTATTAAATTTAAATCACAATAAATGTATGAATATATCCATGCCTCAAAACGTCCTTTATTGTTTTAATCGATCTTAAAACTTATGTTGTCTTCATTCTTTAACTCACCATTACTATCATCATGAATTATGACTACATGTTTGTTGAATACTGACATCAGGTTCACCATATTCATCATGTATTCAGGAGAGATAGCTTCCATGGCAACTAGTCAAAATAGTCATAATACAATTAAAAACATTTAAGTGTTAAAGAATAATTTCAAAATCCAACTAATTATTTCGACAAGGATTAAATAATTCAAGTAAGAAGCAACAGAAATAGTTTAATTATAACATTTGACACCTTTGATTAAATTAATCTTATGTCTAGTGAAACTAATTATCCAATATATGCCTTACAAATTAATTACTTTAAAGGTGGACGTACCTGTATTGCCAAATGAAATCGTGTCGCTACAGATTAAGAAGACAAACGCAATTGTATTCATGGCATCAGTCATGGTTATTTCCGTTCATATCTGTAAAATAAACATTTGTACCATTCTGTCAACTTAAATTCATTTTCAAACATTTATTGGTGACCCCGTGAGTTTGTTAATATATGTATGTGACAGTATTCAAACTCTATAATCAAAAGGATATAAGAAATAATATCATAAAAAACACAGGACAAAACGAGGTGGAATCCGCTTGCCGGATCCTTCCGGTTTCTTCAGGATTCTTCAGGATCCGGCAATATTTGGGAAGGATCCGGAAAATGGATTCCACTACTTTTTGTCCTGTGAAGGTACATGTAGTTACCTTTAGTGAGATCCTGTGATACAAAAACTGCATCAACAGTGTAGTTTCTGCCGAAATTGAAATGTCTTATTTGTATCACATGTTACGTTAAGACTTTGGAAATACATCTAGACCCTGTGGTCATTCTCCGATGAAAAATTACCAAGAATGATTTTGGTAGGTAAATAATATATTCTGAAATCAAATATAATATCACTCGTCAATTGGTTACACGTTGCACATAATCAACTCGTTGTTGACATGTTTGTGTCAGAAGGCACTTGGTTGACATGCTCTATGCGAAAATCTAACATTTGACTAAACATACGACCTGAAAATATGAACACGAAAGATAGCGAACCTGTTATATCCTCTGTTCATCAGTATCATGATGTATGGTTGCTAACGGAAAAAAGAGCATTTTCGAAAACGTTAAGAGACAACATATCCACTGTCATGGTATTCTAAATGAAAGCAAATAAGAACGTGAAATGAGGGAGTACGATAAATTGGTAAATAATATATTATATTACATATAATAGCACACAAAAACATAAAATTAATGAACGGCATATGTTGTAACCATAGTGATTGCGTTTGATTTCAAACCATCCAAGACAGAAATCGACATTAACAATGTGTATTTTATAATAAGAGTAGCTCATAGATGATCATGTTTGAATTATAATCAATATAGCAAATTTATTATCTATTCACCCGTGCCAGAATAAATAGACGGAAGATGCCTTCATCTATTTTGAGTTCCTAATTTATTAATTAGATATTTGGTGCAATGGAGTAACTCGTGAAATATTAGTCAATAGATATATGTTTATCTTTAGCAGCTATCTACTACAGGTAAGACATAACAGCTCTGTAAATGAAACAATTGCCAAAAATGTAAGACACATACAAATTGTTACATTTTTCGTTCATGACGTACGAAAAATGTAACAATGCTCATGTGTCTTAAATGACGTACGAAACGTGTTACAACTTTTATTTTGTTACATTTTTCTCCCTTGGAAAAGTGTTACAATTATGATAGTGTTATATTTTGCATTATTTACATTATTTTTGATGAAATTGGAACATTTTAAACAATTCACCATCATCATTGTTTGTTTCTGAAAAATGAAATGATATATTTTGATGAAGATTTGTGTGAGAGGTTGTCTTTTCGTCTTTTCTGTCTTATATACCGAAAATAATCCATCACCGATATTTATTGTAGCCTAGCCTTCTTAAAACAGCATAATTGTTTATGAGACATTGAACACAAGCTGTTTTACATGAACACCATGCAAAATTGGGACAACAATCTTACATGAACAACATATCTCACCGATTTCATTGCTCTTGTCATGAACTACATTGTGTTTATTGCAACTTGCAGATATCTAGGTATACCACGAGGAAAC
Source organism: Gibbula magus (assembly GCA_936450465.1). NCBI lineage: Eukaryota > Metazoa > Mollusca > Gastropoda > Trochida > Trochidae > Gibbula > Gibbula magus. The sequence continues at coordinate 23,153,286 of OW388291.1, read as the reverse complement.
AGAATATGTAAATTATGTGACCATAACATCATAAACAAATAATTACATTTCAGGTAGTGAGGGGCATTTATAAGTGGTATACATACGAACAGGAAGATTTTCTGGATAACAACTTCTTTAATGTGGAAATACACGACGTTCCGGAGCATAATCTGAACATAAATATAATGACATTTATTTTTAAATGCGAGCTGTCCAGACAAGCATCAAATGTACAACATATTTAAAGAAACATAACCAATAGATATGATATAGACAAATATATCTCTTTCTCAACCTGCGACTACTCCAAATTTAATACTGGTCAACTTGTCACTGTCTATTTACCTAAACTTGTTACTGCATCGCCTATAACATTACAAAGTTGTTACTATTTATTGTATGTTTATTGTAACTATGGTACTTGCACAAAATAAATAAAGTTATAAAAACGAAAATTACCTGAATATATGGAAAAGGAATTGCTAGAAGACAGCGAACCTGTTATATCCTCTGCTCATTATTGTATGATTGAAACATCAATTGGAGTTTTGCATTATCATTGATATTCTCGGAGAAATCAAATAACAACTTGTAAACGAGAGAGAAAAATAAATTGATTGACAACTTTTTCCATCAACTGTAACAACAGTACAATCAAATAGTTAATTAACGTTCTAATTTGCAAACATAGTAGTGGTGGTTGATATCGAACAATTCAGGAAATGTGTGTACGAGGACAAACATCCGACGTTAATGATGTGTATTTTGTTATTAGAGAGATTGTTCAATTCAATGAATATAGCCATTTTTTAAATTATTTATTCATCTGTGTGAGAATGAATATAGTGAAGATTCTTCTATCATACGATTTTAATTCTTTCTTTAAATGCCTGCTGTTACGGAGTAACTCGTGATTATTAGACAATACACATATGGTTACCTTTATCGAATATTGATGACCTAATTGTTATGTTGACTATTGAGCGTTCAACCAAAACTAAAAAGTGAGAAACATGGCCATTTATACGGAAATACATGATGATAATGATGATGATAATGATGATGATGATGACGATGATTAACTTGCATGTGGATTGAAACTGATTTAAAGCCCTCACAATATCATTAGTATAACAAGTTTTCTTTTAAAAGTATAATGATACGCCAGCTGTACCCATCCTGACTCGAGTTTGGCGGAATTATCACTGAAAAGCAGGAATAATCAACAAAGCATATTTACCTTACATAACAATGTGTCGATGATAAGTTATTTGCAAGAAATATGCTTACTGTTGTACTGGTCAAAAAGAGTGCATTGGTTGCGAAAAATAGTAACGTAACAATTACCAATTTGTGGACAGTCTTTTAGGTTCATCGGAACTCAAAAACTCAAAAACACAACACATACAAAATTAAGAACGTTTTACTTTCATGGAATTTTATAAAATATGACCACACATACCTGGAAATAATCCACCATATTCTCTTTAAATATTTATATTCCTTACCAAAAACGGAATGGATATATCGGTTGAGATATTAATGTCTAGGAATTAAAACATGTTTTCAAAAAACCTTGTCAGAAATAAAAAGTTTGGTTTAACACGCCTATGTTTATCTTTTCATTTCCTTTTTTTCTATTGACAAATATATAATTATTTCTGCCGAGATGAAATGAATGAAATTCAATAGAACTATTGAGATGCTGAGAACAAATAGAAGACTCATATTAAACGTTTAAAAGTTTATACTTAGCAGCAGTATAGATTCTCTCTTGAGGTCGAATAAAGTATTCCTCAAAGAATATTAAAAGAATAAACCATGATACCGAGGATTGGTAAGGTTGAGAACCCTGATAGCAAGGGTCTACAACCTTACCATATCCAAGGTAGAATGGTTTAGCTATAGTATCAACCGTTTTTAAGTTTAAAAGACGCTTTGTTATCACGTTATCCAAAATCCCCGTAAAATATAGAGTCGCTCGTAAAATCTCTGAAATCGTTAGAAATTCTGGTTACGGCCACACAATCTATGCAAGTTGCTAACATACCATTGTCTGTCATCTGCCTCCGTGGCGCAATAGGCTTGCAATTGAGCGTTAGCTCACGATCTACAGGTCTTACTCGTTACGAATTCGAGACGCACTTTCGTAAAAACATTAGAAGTACTATATATTTGATCAATTTTCAAAATCAGTCTAGGATAGTTTCTTCAGATGCTTTCACATCATCCTCTTAGGAACCATATCATGGTTTACAAACATTGTAATTCCTCCTAACATTGTTTCCCTCTGTGTGGGAATTACAACGTTGTAAGTCCCTCGTACCGGCTGATTAAGAAATGCAACCAATGCTAACGATATGATACAATGTTGAAAAGACTGTCTGAAATGAACGATTATAGGGAGGTAGGTTGATAATTGAATATATAATCCTAGACTACAGAAACACAAACGTTAAAATCTTATTTTAAGAGTAGCTCAATATATTTCAATTAGCTTCCAAAATGATAATTTCAGGGACACATTTTGTAATAATTTAACTGATGTATAAAATTGTATTTTGAATACACGAGGAGAGATAAGAAAAACACTTATAGTCAAATCACGTGTTTGAAAATGATATTTTTGATGAATCGATAAATCGATTAATCGATAAAAAGCTGTTATGTGCATAAAAACTTGATCATCCTAAACTTGTGTAATAATGTTTATGTTACATTTTATTATCTGAATTGAATAACATATGTTCAAAAATGCTTCTACAAATATTTCAAAATATTCAAGACAAGACTGTTTTGAAGAACATATTTTAGTTTAAAGTTCATTTTAAAAAATGCAATTAGATGATGTTTAAATTTAAATATAATACTTACCTTGGATATTAAATCCAAATTTCACCACAATATCGAGTAGCAGAATTATCTACAATACTGAAAATTATTCTACCAACGAATCCAGTCACAACAACAATGTAGATCTTCTTTAAGTGAGGTCGGTTTCATTTGTATATTGCATCATTGCACCAGATCATTGATCAATGCATTAATGTTTGTTGATCACTCAGATAAAATTAGAACTACTCCACCCTTTATATGCAGTGCAAAGCTCTCAAGTGTATTGTCGATTTTCTAAGAGTTTCTGAGTGGAAAATGTTTTTTTTTGTATTTAACATATTACCTTCAGAAATTACTGAAAAAGTACTTACAAATTGTTCTCGGTGTGCAAAGAAAAGGAAGAATTTCATTATTATGGATTTCTGCGATGTCATGCGTTCCCTTAGATCGATATATTTTACCATATACACCATGAAACATGTAGGTTTCTTTTCATCATCGCTTCTTGTAGATTTGATAACTATTAATACATTGGAATGATATATACATTTATTGTTTATTGATTATGTTTTGATTGTACATTAGCCTTGTGGTTGTCACGAGTATGCTTTGATTGGATGTTTTTGTTGAATTCGTGTAATTTTGGAGCGGCATTTACATAAGCTTTGAGCTTGTTTGCTAATCCATTTCATTAATGAATAAAATATGTTTAAACCAAACATGTAGGTATTTATCTAAGTAACGATTTACTCAAGTAAATCTGGGGAATATCGGGTTTAGAAGCATTTTCCAGCGTATAAATAACATATTAGACACTAAAGCCCAAAATCTGTCATTCTTTCTGCTTTAAATAACTTTCCCAAATAACGTTTGAGTAATTGAAAAGCGTGTGTCGCGCTTCATCGACCGGCTTTTGATCAAATAAACTACCGGGCAAAAGAAATTATTCACCTAAGTTTGTTTCGATTAATTTAATATTTAAAAGAAATCAGATGTATTTTACTATGGCACGATACAATCATATTTATCTGCAGTAGTTTGACTGACTTTGTTGGTGACTGAGGGTAAAGTTTAGTTCAAATATCTTTTTGTAATGAAGACAGGGTTAAGAATGAAATTTACACCAACATGACCCCTACCCTGTTTAAAATGTTTTAAATGTGTGCAGAATCAGGCACATTTATTTATGTTCACATAGGATATGTCTTATATGTCGATGAACAGCTGTGTATCATCAACAATAATTTAAAAACAAAATTAAACTTAAAAAACATGTAGAAGTATTATTTCACTGCTAACTAAACAACTGTACTTGCAACTGAAAATCATACATATGATAAAATCAACTGAGGTGAGTACTTTCTTTTGCCCGGTAGTTTATTACGTTTTTACACCTTTATTATATTGTTACTTTACTAAACCTGTTAGCATCAAACTGGACTTTTCAGCAACTGTACTTTCCGATAAATAATAACACTATTGATGTTGTTTAACATTTTTGGAAATAATATAATAATATCACTTTAATAAAGAGGCACGATGGACAGATTTAATTTACATAATTATTGTATATTTCAAATTGAATTTATCAAATAAATGCACTTTTACATGACACATTTCTGTGCAGTGTCCCTCTGTACAGGAAACAACAGCTCGCCCGACGCCCGAGACGGGTTAATTTTGATGAGGATGAGCAAGCAAAAAAATCTTACTTGGCCAATGGTCGGGTTCATATTTTAGGTGTAATTATGAATTCTTATCTTTTTTTAAAATTTCCAAATAACTTTTGCACACTATTAATCATGTCACTGCAATGAGGAAAGTTAAGTTATCTATGAAATTTCTATGACAAAATTACTAGTATATATACTGGACACAACATACTGAACAGCAGAAGAAACGCAAGTCCACTGTAACATTTTCGTAATTACTGATTACGCTTTATTCAGCAAATATATGATGTCAAAGCATTAAAATTTTGTTGACACGATGTTAATAACATGTTGAACAGCATGCAGACATAACGAAAAGTCAATACTGATGTAGAACTTCTGCAGAGCATTATCTTGTGCCACAGACATTTTCTGGTAAAACAGCCACATTCATGGTCGGATGATGAAGGGCCAAATGTGCTTTTAAATGCATTTGGAACTTGTGCAAATTCTCCCATGAAGTTGTTTGATGCCAAAAAAACTGTCTTTGCTGATGTTGATTGGCGTTATGACGTCATTTTGATTTTCTCTGAGAATGGTTCTATGGGTCTCATATTGGTAAAACATTAAGATATTGCATTCCTTTTCGGTACCAAGGTGTTCCACGTGCACATTTACTGTCATTGCAAACTGTTCAGCATGCAATCGGCTATTATCCCAGTTTCCGCCAAGCTTTAACTTCTTAAATATTGAGGCTAGAGTCACAATTTGGGGTCCTTTTCACAAAGCAGGTCTCGGATTACAACACGTGGAACCAATAGCTCAACACGTTCTTTGAAATTGACAAATGATATGACAAACCATGAGCTGATATGCAAACAGAAACTATAACCATTAAAACTTGCGTTTCTTTTGCTGTTCAGTATAATTAGGGATATATATATATATTTCAATATTATGAATGATGATCTATTCATACATTCACATCCTGATAAATATAAATCATAAAAAAAATCAATTACCCCCAGCTTATTTTGTCCAGTATATGCATATGCCAAATATTTCTGCTGGATTAGGTCGATTTTTAGCTCATCAGGCCTGAAAGGCCCGATGGGCTTATGGCATGGCATGGCGTCCGTCCGTCCGTCCGTCCGTAAACTTTTCGCATTTTCGACTTCTTCTTCAGAACCACTTGGTCTAGAGAGCTGAAATTTTGTGTGCATACTCCTTGGGTAATGGGGATTCTAAATTGTAGATTTCATGACCCCGTGACCTCAAATGGGGTTACAGGGGTCACAACCCTAAAAAACTATTTTCATCTTCTTTTCTAGTTCAAAAAGGTATGGAGAGCTGAAAAGTTGTGTGCAGACTCCTTGGGTAATGGGGATTCTAAATTTTAGATTTCGTTACCCCGTGACCTCAAATGGGGCCACAGGGGTCAGAACCCTAAACATTGTTTCATCTTCTTCTCTAGTTCCAAAAGGTCTAGAGAGCTGAAAAGTTGTTTGCAGACTCCTTGGGTAATGGGGATTCTAAATTGTAGATTTCGTGACCCCGTGACCTCAAATGGGGCCACAGGGGTCACAACCCTAAAAACCTATTTTCAGCTTCTTCTCAAGTTCCAAAAGCTCTAGAGAGCTGAAAAATTGTGTGCAGACTTCTTGGGTAATGGGGATTCTGAATTGTAGATGTTGTGACCCTGTGACCCCAAATAAGGTATCAGGGGTCACAACCCTAAAAACTTATTTTCATCTTCTTCTCTAGTAAGAAAAGCTCTAGAACAAGCTGAGAAAATGTATTATAACAATACAAATTCTGATTAGCTACAGAGCCCATGGCTCTATTTTTAATGTTTCTGGTTAGAATATATCTCGTAAAGACAAATGAAAACATCCACGAGCATATGATACTTATTACTTTATACCTGTACAAATACACACGTGGTGCTGACATTTAATTAAATATGAAAATTATGTTTTCGGCATAATGTACCATCTCTGATTTAAATTTGTTGACGCATCATTACTGTGGGACGTCAAAAAAAGTGTTTACTCTTCTATCCTGTTTAGTTGAAAACGACAATTTCTTAAAAAGAGTGTTTCTCAGAAAATATGAGCAGATACAGACTTGAAGTTTAATATTTATTTAGTTGATTTCTGATGACATGGTGCAACTCTATTTCAGTCGTATGTATCGCTCGTGAATTTAAATAGCTTATATTTTGTATGGTATCGTTTCATTTGCCCCTGGATGTAAGATTTCAAAAGTTTTGTTACAGATTGTTATGAGTTAGTATCTTTATTAGTGAACACTGTTCAGTACACAGAATAATTTAGAAAATAAAAGCAAATATACTAAGTATTTTTGATATGTATGAGCAGTATCCTATACTTTTGATATCTTAAAGTACATGCAATGGGGATTACAAAACAGCAGAATTAGCTTTCATTTTTATTTGTTCTAGGTTTAGCTTTATGTGAGGTAATATGACTAGACTATATCAAAACCAAGCAAAATGTAAATCCAGATCAAATACAAAAGGTAAAAATAAAAACTGTAGATTTGAAAATTTGACACCTGGCACATCAAAGAGCTGCCAACAATATTACCGTTTACAAGGAAGTACAAAATTATATTCAGCAATTGAACATGCAACTGTCTTTTTATTAAACAATAATGCAAAATGACCGATCTAATGTACCCGTTGATACGATGTTTCGATAACATTACAAATTACATGATACATGCATGTAAGGTGAACACATTTGTGGATGCAGTTGTAAATATTCGAAATTACTTGGTTATAAACACGTACAATTACCTTGTTATAGTTAATGGGTTCGAATTTTAGAATGGGAATTGTCCGTTTAACCTAGAGGGTGTTAAATGTAAGCTTACACATGTAGTTGTAGTACATACATAAATGGTTGCAGTATAGAATTATTCTCACCTTTCTCCTAAAACTGCTTCTTATACAGGATAAACATATAGGAATCACCTCTCTGTCGGTTTTGTAATGACGAGTTATACACTGCACATATTTATATAAATATCAAAGGGACACTCCGTATGTTATTTAAGTAACATAGGTAAAAAGTTTGTTTTTTATCAAGAAGTAATGACTGTTGTCACAAATTACCCTTTTAGTGCCAATCTGTTCAGTATTAAGATGTTTAATCGTGATTATGTTTGAAAAACCAGAAGCCAGCGCGTCAATTGTTCGAACGTCATTTTGAAAACTTCTATATAGCAGACAAAGAGACAGATATTGGTTGGTACTGTTCAACGGAACTTGTATATGGGGCGCGTGAATTCGGCTTCTCTTCGTGTATGAAGCCCCTGCTCGAATGTTTGGCGCTAGGGATACATATGCAAGTCGAGTGAGATGATTTGGACGTGAATCAGGACATTTGATAGTTTTGTGTGTATCAAATTAAAAAACACTTTCATGAAAAATATGGAGTGTCCCTTTAAAGATAATGCTCGTTATTAAAGGAGGAAATAATAATTCTATAAATGCTATTATTTTACTTGAATTATAATTAAGAACAGTTAAAATTGAACATTCCAAAGTTTTAATATATATTTGGCTGTATCAGTTTCTGTATATAGTTTAAGGGTTACTGGAACTATGTATCTCACCTTTGACATTTTGTTTATGTGTACATTATTGTCAAATTTATTGTTGAAGAATACAAACAGTAAGAACAAAAAAGAAGGAAAGAAAGGTAAATATCCCATGAATGACTCTGTGTCACCAATCTTCAGGTGTGTCACATTCTATTTGACCCCAGGCTATCACGTTTACATGTCAACAGTGCTTGTTTGAATTATGTTGTAGCATACATACATTTGTAAAGAACATATCAAAAGGATTATTCGTTCGTTATTAAGAGGTACGTTAATCTGAACCATGATATATCAAACTATTTAACATTGGAAAAGAAATGTGCTTTATATACTTCTTGTTTCTATTTGAAGATTGGCAGTAAAATGTATTTGTGCATTAAAATGAATAATTTTGTTGGAACATATATCGAAAATGTCATTTCAGTTTATCCAGTTTCTATTATTTACATAGTTTTATTATAACGACTGTAAAAAAACCATTTTTTTAATTATTTTGATACACTATTTTACAATATCTTATTATTTGTCCACGACTTTTCTGCTTAAATTAGTATGTATCTTGAAATGAGTAATTTTATGAAAAATTTACTAAAATTTGATTTTACCCCGCTTCCATCACTAAGTGTTAGCGTCAATATATAATACACGAGGATAACGGTACGTTTTTGGCTAATGAAGCCCAAAAGCCCTGTCGGTCCCCCGTTTTCCAGGGTCTGTCACCGTAAACTTTTCACAATTTTTACTTCTCCAGAACCGCTTTACTCCCAAAGCTGAAATTTTGGTTGGGGGTATCTGGAATCTATTAAACATTTGGTTGCTCCTGACACCCTCATCCCCTTAAAAATTGTAACATTTAAATGATCACTTCTCCGAAAGTAATATAGCTGATATTTTCAGAATAACATCTTTGTTACATTGAGACTGTTTGTTGACAGAATTAGAATGTGACCTCAATATTCCAAGTTAATTATCAAGAACAAAATTTGTTTGTAATTTATCATAGGGAAGGTTCTACAATATAAATTTCAAGAATGGAATGAACGGAGACCTTGTGGTCTCCCATGGTACATGTATTAAGCGTTTTGTTCCAGATGTATACACAACTTCTGCTCTTATCTACTTTTGTTTTCCTTGGTAAGTGTTATTTACACTTGTTATTTGTTCGAACTAGATGTATATTAAGTAGTGTGTTAAATGTTGGTCTATAACTCCACACATACACAGGCCAGGCCAGGCCCTATGAATATACATATACGTATACCTATCTACCTGTAACACATACAGAAGATGGGCTATGTTGAATTCTGCCATGGGACCGAAAATGGAAATTTGAGACAGTCATGTACGAAATATAAAAAGAATATTTGAGCCAGCAAACTTGTTGAACAATTTCCGATCCTATTGCAGAATCCAAGATGGTCGACCATGTCCCACCTTCTTTTAATTCTATATAGATAGGTAGGTAAACTTAGGTACGGAAATTCAGTCTTTGTCCGATTTTGGTCTCTGTTTCTCTGTCGTGATATATGATACTTTCTACGCACCATTTGTGTCATCATACATATTTTATATGCACCGTTTGTGTCGTCCTATATGGTAGTTTCTATTTTTTACTCAACCATGGTGAGATCGCTCATTAGATAACAATGAGTTGATAACACACAAGTGTGATACCAAAGCGTGTTGCCGTAACGTCACAATCGGCGCGGGATGTCATAGTCGTTTTTGTTGACATCGCAATGTTAGCCCAACCACTGCAATTGCGGGTGACCTATTTGTAATGGCCGGTTCACACTGTCCCGAATATGACAAAAGATGCCAACACGAATTAGAAAATTCTCATTTCGCACGAATTATTTTTTGATTTTGGTTAAAAAATAATCAAAATCCGGAGCAGGTACGATGCTGTCAGAAGACAATACGATGTAACACGATGTAGTACGACGTAACATACGGCTGCAGTGCGAATGCAATGCGAATGTCGGATTGACAGTCGCATTGGCCTAACGTTTTACAGTCTGTACGATACAACACGATGACAGCATGATGGCAATACGACGTCGTATGAAGAGTTTGACGAGTATGCGATGAACTTGGTGATACGAGCGTCACGTGGCATCCACATTATCTAAATGTGTTGCTGTGACGGTTGGCCTCTCGGTGTCGGCCCGGGAAAGCCTAATTTCAAATTTGAGGAAGAACTGGGACAGCGTAATATGGTTTTAGTATGGCAGAGAAAGCATAAATCTTATTACTGCTATAAAACAAGGGATTACCGAAATTAGTTCACCGCACTTTTCTCTTTTAACTCTGATTACTCCTTTATACACCATGGAAAAGCATTTTAAAACATATGCGGAAGTTGGTGCAATGTGGTACATATCAAATTTTCATACAACATTTTTGAAGTTTTAAAAATTTTAAAATGTTTTTGTCTAATTTAAAAAAGAAATATTAAACATCTTTAATAATTTCGAACCCCTTTATCATCACTACCCCGTTACCACTCTAGATAGGCTTATGAGTTAATAATATAATTAGGATGACTAATGAGTAATGGCGCAAACATATAGTTAATAAAGTTGCTTAAACCAGTCTGGCATGAGTTGTCATGATAGCAGGAAATCACGTTACCTTTTCAATTCTATGTTCGCCTTCGGCTGCGCCATCGGCTGATGTTCGATAATTTTGCATGTTAAAAAAACTTCGAACCCGCGTGCGAATCTTCATTTTCGTGGGCAGCATATTTCCCTTCGCACGGTCATCGAGATGCAATCTTGTTACTTCTTGTCATTATCGTACTATCATCGTCTGTCCATCGGTACCATCGCCAAAATATTAAACAATTTGCGTCCCGATTGTCATAAGAAGGCAACGCGACTTTCTACAGTAATCGTGATACCTGCATATAACCATCGTTTAGCTATACGATGCTATCATGATAGAACTAAAGTAAGAATATATTCAATACACACACACACAGAGACACACGCACACACACACACACACACACACAAAATGTATATATATATATATATATATATATATATATATATATATATATATATATATATATATATATATATAGATAGATATATATAGATAGATATATTTATATACGACATCTATATGAATACAATCCATGTTTTTGATTGTATTTGGTAGCCACATGTTTTGTAAAGAAGTATTCACAATTTCATACATCAGAGTATGCACTTTTTATTTTTACATTTGTTCAAATAGACATCGGGTGCTAAACTCGTTTTTTAAATATGTTTTTGGCCCACAATATTTGGTATTTAAGTTTAAAACATTGAAAAAGTATAAATTTAATTAATTAAAGATGTCCTCGACATAAATAACCTTCTTTCATTTAAATTTGTTGACGCGTCAACGCTGTTTCAATCACAATTATCGCCCGTCGATTGAAACATCTTGTATTTTGTATGGGGGACGTTTCTTTTGCACGTGAGTTTACATGTACGTAATGAGTTTTTTGTATAGTACAGATGCAATATCCAGATGCATGTATACCTAAGTGGTATATATAAGGTACTATATATTTCATACTCATTGTGATATATAGAGGTATTGTTACATATATTACACATGTTATAATATGTAATCTATTTATCATTACATGTCTCATATTGACATAAACATTTTGATGTAGTAAATGCCCTCATAACCTAGTCAATACGACATGATATAATCACTGTGTGTATTTTTGAAAGGTATGATCGCAGTCGCGTTGCCTTCTTATGACTTCGGTCATCTTCGTGTTACATTCGTATGGGCTTCGGTTGTGAAATAGGCCCAATGGTCCCGATGGACATGCGAAGGCAAATACGATAATGATACGAATCATACAATGTCATCTCGATAGACGTACGAAGGGTACGATGAGGACACGAATGCACCACGAAACTAACATGTCAAATTTTTTACTCGCTCTCTCGATGTTGCTGCCGAACAGAGAAGAACTCCACCGATGACCAAATGAATGCTTAAGATGCGTTTAAGAATGGCCCGATTGCTTACGATCCTTTGCGAATTTGAAAAAAATTGTCAAATTCGGCACAGTGTGAACCGGCCTTTAGTGAGTGTCACTATAAGCGATGTTCTTGTAATTCAGCGCCATTTACATCATTCATTAATAAATAAAAACCTAAACTCTGTCCCGTTTGATAACACGTTTATGAAACTCGTGAATGACATCGATATTTAACTCGCTTTCGTTGGTTAGAATACGAAACCATTAACTTGTTTCATAAACATGTTATCAAACAGGACATCGTTAAAAGTATTCTGTATGCACCAACTGTAACGGTATATGTAATGATGAAGAATTTAAATTCCTGTTTCTTCTTAGATGTGAGATTTTACAGTCGCTTTTGGCAACACATTAATACGAATGTATAATGTGTGATAATAATTGTTAGCAATTATAATCTTGATTTGTATAAGTTTTAGGTGCCTCCTAGGTTTAGTGGCCGGACATCTGTATATATTTTTATTGTGTTTTATCAATGTAGTATTGAATGTACAGATATAAAATATTTCTTCTTCTTCTTCTTCTTCTTCTTCTTTAATACTTTCAGCCGAGTGTTGTCGACTGGTGGTTCGTGGTACTCATTTCGAGAAGGATGGGAAGAAGGTATTCCTCTCGGGGGTAAACCAAGCTTGGATTGCTTACGGTTATGACTTCGGAGATCAGGCTTATGATCAACGACACACTGAGTTCGAGAAGTATCTCAAAATGGTTCATGATAACGGAGGCAATTCTATCCGTACGTGCCAAATAAGGTGTTCCATCACTCGCATTTTCCTATAAGGTTAAGTATTTCAAAATGGCAAAGGACAATAGAATGACAATGAAGCAATTCTATCAGTACGTGCCAATATAAGGTGTTCCTTGTTTCTTGTGTTCATGGGTAGTAGATAGAAGATACTAACCGACCTTCCATTTAATACTATGTCTATTAAACGAGTTAATGGCTTCGTATTAAACGAGCGTAAGCGAGTTTTATACCAAATCATTCACGGGTTTAACACAAGTTCGTATTATATGGAATGGAGTTCAGTATTCTGTTTATTGCTCGACCACATAAATCAAGCAACATTGACTGACTTTTAAGATTTCCGCGAATTTACCATTGTGATGACGATACGACCATTGTGACGTCATAGCTACTCGCTATTGTGATGACATATTTGCAGCAGTACACTAGTTTAATATTGCCCTATAACTATTACACTGCATTGACGAGTAATAAGGATAAATATCTCAAAACAGCCAATGAAAATAGAAGTAATTCATAATAACTACTAGCACAATACCAATAAGTTGGATGACAGCTTCGTACGTGTATATCTCAACGTTTCTGGACTTATTCTGGCTCCTTACCATCTTACAGTCTAAATTCGTAAAAATTGCGATCGAAGATAAATTAATTTTCTAAATTATGTTCAAGGTGTATGGGTGCACATCGAAGGACAGCAGTCTCCACATTTCGATTCCAATGGCCACGTGACCGGACTAGACCAGAAGGGTACCTTCATTAGCGATGTCAAGAGGTACCTCTACAGCGCCAGACAATACAACATCCTCGTCTTCTTCTGTTTGTGGAATGGCGCCCATAAGAATGACAACTTTCACTGGCAGCTTGATGGACTCATAAGGGTAACATTTATCTTCTATGGAGAAGTAGTGAAATGATGAGTTTGATTGTGTTTTTATAAGTTTTAAGGTAATGTAGCGTGGACTGATTATTTCTATATTGAATATTTCTGGAAATGTGATGGTGATTTACTAGGTATTGTGACTGTACATTAACTGAGAGAGACATAAGTTAAGTAGCAAACCGATATTTAGACATATATGGAATGAGCTATGTATGTTATTGCCACGAAAACATTGTTCCCCAGAATGGATTTAAATAGGTCAGAACTATGGCTTAACATGTGCCATAAAATGCTCCTTATTTCATTATACTAGTCTTACAACACGTTTGTAAATGCTGTAGCGTGCAATGAATGTTACAACAGTACATAGTTACACATTAATGATGTTTATAATGAACAATTTGTCAGACTTGTGTGGAAACTGAATACTATGTCAATCATTAACAAAACTTAAGAACGAGTTCATGTTGATTTAGGTAATTTTAGAAGGCGGTATTTTGACTTTTAACGATGTGTAAAGAACTAGTGCAGCTATTGCATATCGACAAAGCCTTAATTCATTATTAAATGCTATAGGCACTGTCACACATTAAATGACTTCAAAACATTCTTAACAAATGAAACTGCAATCATGTTTTATGTAGTTTGTTATGTTACTATGTTTCAGGATACAGGTAAGCTGCAGTCGTATATCGACAAAGCTCTCATTCCCTGGGTTAGAGCAGTGAAGGATGAGCCCGCTATGGGAGGATGGGACATCATCAATGAGATGGAGGGAGAGATTCAACCAGATGTCTCCAACTCTGACCCATGCTTTGACACTCGCTTTCTTTCACGTTCAGGAGCTGGATTTGCATCAAAGATGTACTCCGCTCAAGAGTTTTTAAGGTAGTGTAAAATTTGAAAAAACTTATGTTCAAAAGTGTCAACATCAACTAAACATTCATATTTTGAATTTCAATTTAAATATCTCAAGAATAATAGAAATATCATAGAAAGGTAATTGTCGCTGAGGTGACATGGTCTCCAGTCGCAAATAAGTATTTAAAACATTGAAATTGTAATGGTCAACAAAATAGACTGGGCACTAATCTCCCATAGAAGAACACTGGTGAAAGATATGATTAGAATCTAGTGAACAGTTCTTGAGATATCCCGCTGACAAGCTTACAATGCAAGATCACATTCAAAGTTCAGCTGTGACTTTGAGAATGGAGTCAAGGTAACCATAATCTGATTAGCTCTTTGTCTTATAAGGAGTAGCTTTGTATAAGATATAATGCAACTCCAGTTCAGTGTTCGTAAGATATTCGGCTGAAAACATGGTGAAGAATACAAAGTTTTGCTTGGACCTTGAGAATAATGTTAAGGTCACAAACATCTAATTAGTCATTTGTATTCCCAATGAGAAGCTACACGTAAGCTATGAAAAGAATCAAGTTAACGGTTTTTGAGATATCCCATTAACAAGGGTAAATTAAACTGGCAAAAACTCGTTTTTCTTTGAAACGATTGTCATGGTCAAACAACTTTCGGGAGTGACGGAGTAGGGTTTCCAGAAAATCAAGAAATGGCATTTAATAACTATACAACAAAAGGCAATGCATCACACGTTCATAAAGGTACTTGGTATACTGGAAACATAATTGGTAATACTTGCCAATGATGGTCAAGGTCAAACAACTTGTGGGAGTGGAGGAGTAGGGTTTAACGTGCTGTCAGCAATATTTCGGCCATCTAACACATGGATGTTGCCACCGAACAGAGAGTAGACATGTATCATTAAAATGAAAGAAAAGGTGAGAGAGAAGGATACAGTGAGTGAAAGATAGCTGAATTTTGAACGACCCGAGCTTAGTCTGGACTCCTCCTCACCACGATAAGGTACTGGGTCACATGAAAGAAAACAAACAACTTTTTGAAGATTTCTCTCACTATGGTGGACCTATATGTAAACTGTAACTAAAATATGGAAACTATATAAACAAACCCAGTGAATAATACTAATTCATTTTCTGGCAGACAAGTGACCTGAAGTCGTAGAGGTTTTATAAGATTATAGAGTAAGTTTGACTTAGTTTGAGCAGTGATACACATTTACACATATGGAAGATGAATTTGGTTCAATGTCAAACGGTTCGCATGAGATTTGAAATTTCTAATTTGTATTCAGTTTTTTTTATCTAGCAAACTACTCTTTACAATGATATCACACGACCTTTCGTTTGGATTAGAATTACCTATCAATTACGTCTAAGGTTCATCAACTGGCAAGCAGATGCTATTAGACGCACAGACCCACAAGCTTTGGTAACAGCTGGATCTTGGAATACCATCTCTAACGTAGATTACTGGGGAGGACACAATCTTTACAAGGACTCATGTCTGAGAAAAGCTGGAGGCAAACATACAGTGAGATATTACATAAACACTTACACATACCATTACACTTTATTCATTTTGAAAATAAGGTTTCATATGCTTAAAGCTAAATATATATTATAATGTCGATTAAAAATGTAATGTACACATAAATTATATAAAGGATGATCATAGTAGACATTATGCATTGTATTCGTAGGTTAATGTTAAAGCATATGTAAGAGAATAATTTTCTTATTTCCCAAAGGGTACACTGACATTCTACTCAACACATACTTACGCGTGGCAAGGGCAATATGACCAGTACTCTCCCTTTAATGTGAGTATACGTTTATATACTTCCAGGTAACTTCAGAACAGTAATTTATTATTGCAATTGAAGTGATGTGTATTGCAGGAGTCGATGTCCTTACACTAAAGCATACCTTATGAGATGTACACTTATGTAATGGAAAAAACTCAATTTCGAGGATTTACCAGCGATTGTCTATCCCTGAGAGGAGGTTACAGCCCATAGGGCCGAAGGATGTAACCGACTTTCTGGGTAGACAATCTTTGGTGAGTCAGAGAAAAAGGAGTTTATCCATCTTATCAACCGTTTTTTATGTTTAAAATACGCTTTGTTATCGCGTTATCGAAGATACATGGTAAATATAAGAATCCCTCGTAAAATTCCTGAAATTGTCTGAAATCCTGTACTTGTATACGGCCTGGATATCTATGTAAATTGCTTGAATAGTGTTGTCTTCAATCTGCCTTCGTGACGCAATGCTCACGAACCACAAATCTTACGTACCTTCGTCAAAACATTTGCGGTTCATATTATACTATACATTTGAGACCTTTTTCAAAATAAGTGGTAGATAGTTTCTTCAGATCTCTGCTTTCACATCACCATCTCATCAACATATCAGGCATTAGAATCTATTTAATTCATCCAAACAGGGTATACAATTGTCTCTGTAAACCCTCCAAGTGGGACTTACAACATTCTAAGTCGCAGAAATGTTACCAATGCTAACCATATGATACGAAGCTTTGTATAAGATAAAATGAAATTCCAGTTCAGGGTTCGTAAGATATTCGGCTGAAAACATGGTGAAAAATGAAAAAAAGTTGCTGGGACCTTGAGAATAATATCAAGGTCACAAACATCTTATTAGTCATTTGTCTTCCCTGTGAGAAGCTATACGTAAGCTATGAAAAGAATCGCCTCAACGGTTTTTGAGATATCCCACTAACAAGGGTAAATTAAACTGGCAAAAGCTCGTTGTTCTTTGAAACGTTGGTCATGGTCAAAAAACTTTCGGGAGTGACAGAGTAGGGGGCTCCAGAAAATCAAGAAATGGCATTTAATAACTATACAAAAGGCAATGCATCGCACGTTCATAAAGGTACTTGGTATACTGGAAACATAATTGGTAATACTTGCCAATTTAAGAAAAACAGAAAAAGCAAAAGAAGAATTCCCTTCTCATCAACTACTATACTCGGTGATTTGATTTTTTGTTGAGGTGCCTTAAATGGGATATGTATAATCAGTAGTGAATGTATGGTAAGGTATTTGGTTAAGGCAACAGCTGTGAATTTATAATCAAATCAATTAAATACAATGTATTTACCTATCATTCGCTCCGTCTTAGCATTCATTTCGGGACTATGGACTGGACAAACCGCTTGTGGTTGCCGAGTTCAACCAGGTTAAAGGAGGCGGAATGAGCATCACGCAGCAGTTCGACTATATCTACACTCACGGGTATGCTGGCGGCTGGTCGTGGCACATCAAGGCTGATGGTTCAGACACGGACTCTGCAGCCACCCAACTGGCAGGTCTGAGATCCATCAGGGGACGCAATAACCAGCAGCAGGGAGGACAGATTGCTATTTATTTGTAAATGTGCCGATTTGTCTAATAAATGATTTAGCCTGAGAAGCAAATTTGTATCGAACTTCATTTGGAAAATCATATATTATATTATATATATATATATATATATATATATATATATATGTGTGTGTGTGTGGGGGGGGGGGGGGGGGACTGTTCTTGTGGAATTGGGTTTTTTTTTAATTACGCTTCTTAGTAATACTCTGATAATAACAAGAGACCTACCTGTAGCAGTAAGGCAGAGTCAGTGGTAGTTTCTCTCTGGGGGCATGCACTGAAGCGTGTTTGTATCTTGTGTCACTAACGTCAGGAGATCAGCAACAGATGTTTCTCCAGTTGGGCCCTCAGCGCCCAACTCCTGTTTGATGGTGAACAATGCTCGTAGAGATGCATTTCTAGAATTGTCCACTTTGCAATAAGAACATGAGTTTCATCTCCCTTTAAAACGATTTGCATGAAAATGTATGGACCCCGAAGGTAGCTTACTTTTGTGAGAAACAGTAACATTTTAAAACCATCAATTCATAGATTATTCTGTGTGTGGTATCGTTTACAAGAATAACAAAGGAGAGCTTTAATGGATCCGACATCTTTATTCAGTAAGATGGATACGAGTGTAGGTATGTATGTCACATGATATGTGTTCTTTATTAACTCTTTCCATACGAGCTAAAATATTCACATTGCACAATACGTGATATCACCTCCTGACATCTACAACCCTTGCATTCGAGCATATTTTTCCAGATCTAGCCTCTGCATACGAGGGACGTGATATCACGTCAGAATTATAACAGTTTGTAACATACAGGAGACGTGATATCTCGTCTATTCATACTTAATCTACAAAACTGTTTTCTCGTCGTGTTTCCTCGGCCTTCGAATGCAAGTCGTGTACCTTTTGACAATGTAGTGTTATTTTATGACATGAATGGTTCATATCAACTGTTGCAACCAGGGGAAGGGCTGTGACTCTTCAAACGTGATATCTCGTCATTCGTTTGGATAGAGTAAATGTTACTACATTTGCAAGTATATGTTCGTTTTATATTATTGAAAGACATAACGTTTACTTTCATAATGGCAGTTTTTAAATACTGCTAAGACCTAAAATCATAACGAATACCTTCACGTCGGTTCCTGTAAACATTAGATATAATCATGTCAATAAACTTATCACCTTGCGCCATCCAACATTGTCGCTTCTAAAACCAGCATTTTTTATCATATAATGCAAACAGCATGTACACACAATGAGCTGTAAAAATGCAGATGGCTATTAGCTCAGAAGAGATTGTACCGTGTACAAACTGAACGTAATTACCTAATGCATTGAGTCTCTTGTCTCACACAGCCTTAGTTTATAGTTCGAATAGTTTACTTAATTACACAGAACAATCGGTAATGCAGTTCTCAAATATAATTATTGAAGAATGGATTCTATAATGTGCACATGCTGTCAATATTTACAACGTACACTTAAACTAGGTATCTTCTAAAGCCTCTCTATAAGGGAGACATCCCCGCACTTCAATAAACAACATCAGTGTAGATATTAAGATGCAACAACAGGTTGCAACTAGTCCAGACTTCAGATAGTTTATGGTAAATGTTTGATGATGAACTGAAATGGGACACTTTTTCGGCTCGGGGAATCGATCTTTTTTCAATTTTCGAATCATTCCCATTTCCGTCAGAGACAGCAATCTGAGAAATATAAAGGTATTTCATCAAGTAAAATAGGTTTTATCATTCATATACTGAAATATGGCAATTGACAATATAAATAAATATAAATATATAAATGTATATCACATTCACATTAGTGCAAATATCGCTTTAGTCTCGCAGTCATAGTTTCAGTACGGATTACATTTTTGTTATCATTTGTTGAGTAGCACCATGCTTTTGAAGAACCAATCCCAAACTCAACAAAACGCAACTTTTCTTAGCATCATTACATAAAAAAGGTATATGTACCAAACATTAAGATATACTGTATATGACCTTTGCAATGCTTTGTATAACCCTCACCCTCACTTGGGCAATACACAATGATCTGATAAAAGACAAGCGTACAATACATTTATTAGTGCCTCTATATCTATATTTTTCCATGTGTTTCCACAGTATAGAGGATGTAATATTGTCTAGTGTTTTATGGGGAAATTACATGTTATTGTCAAGTGATTAAAATATAGAATGCTATGGAAATCAAATAAAACTGAATAAAGACAGAATAACTCTCAATTACATGTTATATTCCTATGAGGAGATAATCAAATGATGTACACTTTTTGCATGGATAGTTTGTATATTCAAGAGTAAACATCAGATGGGTTTGACTGGATCAATCTTCTTATATACGATGAGCTCATTTCGACCAGTATATCGGTATTTTCAAGTATCTTTAGACATGTGGAAAATTGCATGTGGAAGATCGCATATATATATATATATATATATATATATATATATATATATATATATATATATATATATGAACAAGAACAATAAATAATTATAATATCAACATCTGTACATGGCAGTAAGATAAGGTCATTGTTCGATAATCACGCACGTCATAATTGCCTCGAACACACTAATTGGAGTCTGTGTCTCATTAATCACTAGGTAGACCCAGGCATGTATTTACAGGTTATCACTTCCTTCTGTGAACTTATTAACTGTTAAGTGATGGGCAGTATTGTTCGTTTTTTTTAATAAAAAATGCTTCTTTGGTTTCTAAAGTTATATCTGAATTTAAAAGCAACTTACTGAATATTAAATAACTTCAACAGCGGAGAGTGTTTAGGAAAGATGAAGCCATTATGGCTTGTAAAAACACTCCGTGTCTGTGTGAGGTCACAACTCTTGGCCAGCATAGCTCGAACCATTCCTAAAGTTACGCATCCAACAATGTTTCCTCTCGCTATTGTCTCCATAAAGCCATGTATGCGTTCATCAAATGATCCATTTATAGATGTTAAAGTTATTGTTCTTTTATAAATGGATTTTAACACAGGATCATGTGTTGCCTGAAACAAAACAAAAATCGTTGTCCTTGTAGAATTTGAAGTGTACATGTTTCAGTGCATATTGTGGGGTTTGAGTTTTACTGGTAGGAAAGATCATGCTTTCATGACCAAATGGTGAAGTATTGATATGTTAATTTCCGATTGATGATTGGTTCACCTTAAGCACCAAAATTTACTATTGTAAAAGTATTATGTTTACAAACAATTTATACCATTTTATCTTTTAAAGTGTATAATTTAAGTGTGGTCTGTCAAATGATGGGTTGTCTCTTTCCAATCCTCAGAGAGTTTTGCAAAATGTTTTACTTTGAGAATGAGTTCAACGTGTGTCCCCTCATCAATCATCATCTGGTAATCTTTTCGTTCGGCCAATTCGTCCAGGGTGGAAAATGGTAACTTCTCTTTCTCGACAGCAGACCGTGCAACAAGATTACTTGTGTACACAGCAGCAAACATCAAGCAGAAAATGGACCAAGTGAATATCATTATCCTTGATGACATGGCTCTTGGAACTACCTGTAAATCTAAAATTGAACAGTATTTATTGAAAAACGTGCTACTGTGATGGCAAATAAAACAAAATGAGTTAATCTAAGGTACACTTGGCATACGGATGTAATAGAAGGAATGAGAAGAAAAATGTCAAATGTCAACATGGTCGCTGACACCTCCATATGACCACAAGTCCATTACTATTCACTCAAATTTGATCATCTAGATGTCTATTTTAACGTTTTTGAGGTCAAGGAACACACTAGGACAATCAGAAATGAAATTAATTAGGCAATTATATTACAAGTAAATCTAACTTTATCCAACGTGACACTACCATTTGACCTACGCTTCACACCCCAGTTTTAGGGGGCAAAGAACACTACACGACAACTATGAATATCACTGAGCTTTTTATCATTATGAATCCATGACCTTCAGCTGTCGACTTTCACCTTATGAACAACCATCTTTGTCCATAGAATTTCAAAGTGTTCAGTTGTGATCGTCATCCTCCTGTTTCTGCTCCTTGACATGCTCCATTTGTTCGGAAAAGGAAGTTTATATTACTCACCGAAATAAATTATTTACAACAGTAACGTTATCGTCATAGTATTATGTAGATGTTGCCATGGTCGGTTTACTAGGCCACCCTCTTAAAAACTTAATTTAAGATTCAGCTTATATATGTCATTGTCGCCTTACCCAGGATGATATTTTCCATTCATTCAGCATGATAAAGCCTTACAAAAATGTCATGACTGTTATGTATACATATACCTTTTTCACTGCTCGGAATTGTACGTTATACTAATAAGACTGATACAGTCCACTTGAAACACATTACTTCGGTTTTATAAAACTTCTTAGAACAAATGATGTACCTCGTCCAGTGTCATTTCAACGAAATATCATTGTCTTACTACACCAAAGCAGGTTCCAGAGCATGCACTACTTTTCAAGAGACAACATAGTAAGGTGAAGACCAAGGAAAAGTAACAATTCATTAATTGCAAAGATGATGACAACATTTTCGCTCAAATATTCATTGCATGCCAATTCCGCCAAGCTGATTGGACACAATTTTCAATTTCGAAAATCACCCATGGCCACCAGCTTTGAAATAACATGGAAACTTCAGACTTCCAACTTGCAAATCTGAACTTTTGGATTGCGTGAACATCTCTAGGATACTCTAAAGTGTTTGATGGAGCATCAATTGTCCATTTACTGCCAAGAGGTAATGTGTCATCCTTTGGATAGTACAGTGATCGCACATTTCTAACCTAGGTAGCAAGGCAACTTACTGACTGTTCAAGGATAGACATTGGGATCACAACAAAAAAGAAGCCGCAAGCCTGCAACCACAGACAAAGAGACAAAGGATCAAAACGCAATGTGTCCAAACAAAACAAACTACCACAGAATTTCAAAGACTCAAACAACAAACAACTACTAACAGATAGTGTCAAAACAAGCACATTTGAGGTAAAGAAGTGCACAGAACATTAGGGAGAACAGTGTTTGCCAATGGTCGTGAATCAACAATTTTGTCAGATTAAAAGGACTAGTTTTCCATGTACAAGATGATTTAATCAAGGCGCATTCTTATCACCTAAGTGGATACATATGTGTTTGTGGTTCTTCTTTTGGTATTACCTGAACTGAAACAAATCAACCAAGGATAAAACGAAGAAGACAAATATTTTATGGATGATCAACTTCTTTATTAACAATAGCGACGTTTCGGTATAGATCCTGTTTCTGGTGGAGGTGGTGGGTGATCTCGTAGTTGTCACGTAGTTGCTTCAGGTGAGCCTTGTGTTGTCTCTGGAGCTTCTGGGTGGGGTCTTTCTTGATTTTCTGGTAGGTGGAGGTGTCGCCAGGATTTTGTTGACCATGGTCTCAAAGTCGGGCGTGTTGAGAACCACAGTAGCCTTCCCTTTGTCAGCTGGTACTACGGTGATAGAGTGATCAAACCCACGCACACTGACCAGTATCTCCACTTTGACTCCAACCACCCACTCAGAACTAAAACCGGCATCATCTCCACTCTAACCCGCCGTGCCATCAACCTATCCTCTGTCACCCCTGATTCTGAACTTAAACACCTCTGGCATGTCTTCACCCAACTTAACAGCTACCCAGCAAAACTTGTTGACCGTGTCATCAACTGCACCCTAAACCCACCACCCAAACCCACTACTAGCAAGTCTGCCCCTGCCCCTATTCGCATCTCACTGCCCTACATTGGCAAAACATCACATCACATCAGTCGTTTACTCAAGCAACAAGTAGGCATAGACACTTATTTTTCCTCGGCCACCCCACTCAAAACCATCATTAAGGCTAATGGTAGGAAATATGCCCAAAAACAAAAACAACCTAAAGGAGTTGTTTACAACATTAGCTGCGACTGCGGCAGCAACTACATTGGGGAAACATCAAGACCGCTCAACACACGCATCAAAGAACACAAAACATCAACAATCAAGGGAGACAACAAATCAGCCATTTCGGAACACATCACCAAATTTCCTTAACACAACATCCATTGGGACTCTGTCAAAACACTCACAAACAACAAACATGACTACACTCACCGGCGTTTAGCTGAAGCCGTGCATATTGTTAGACATAAGCCCTCTATGAATAGGGATCAAGGCTATTTCATCCCATCAGCTTACAACCGCTTAATCCACAAATGATTAATCCAATGTACTCACTCTGGCTTCCACCTACACCACTAATTGGTACCCTCATCCTGCCTTTGGAATCTCATCCGCCACCCCCTGGCTAATTAACTTACTACTCTCTGGTTTCCTTGTTATCACAACTTCACTTGTACAACCATTTATGCCATTGTTACCTCATCTTGTTGTATTTGTTATCTCTTTATCATACCAACATGTATCCTGTATATAATCTGCTGTTTCACCATCCATTCCATATGCTTGATAACGGTATAAGGATCTATACCGAAACGTCGCTATTGTTAATAAAGAAGTTGATAAAATATTTGTCTTCTTCATCACACCAACTTTTAGAATGCCTCTCAAACAGTTTCAAGGATAAAACGTTTGGTTGTCCATTGGAAATGACAAGAACTATACATTATATAATGTGAATGCTATTCATCAAGAGTTTAGAGACAATTGTGCATTAGCTCGTCCTGTTATCTTTGCATGTACAGGACGTGACACAACTTCCAGTTTGCTGGCAAGAAAACATCATGGCAAACTTGGCAAGCCTATCCAGGTATCGTATCCAGAGATAACAGAAGCTTTTATTTTCCAAAGCAGGATTTCCTACCAGCCGATTGGCAGAGATGGGAAACAGTTTGCTCTCATAGAAATATTTGTGTGTGTCATGGTATGACCACACCACCTCATTTACCAGAGTGAACGTTGTTAAACAAGACTTATTCTGATAAAGAGAACACACTAAACTGTTTGTTTCCACCAACACAAGATGCTCTTATTCGGCACACAACTAAGGCCATCTACATAGCATATTTTTGGACAAAGGTTCTATATTTGCAGATAAAATTCTAGCCCAAGGGATTTTGGATGGTACCAAAAGGAAGAACATGTGTATACAGTTAGTTGAATATTCCGGAAGTGTCCATGTCGTGCGGAAAACTTGTGAAACGTGGGTTCAAGGTACACCCAGGGAATAGATCTAGACCCGAAAACATGGGTCAAATGGTAGTGCCATGTTGGACAAAGTTAGATTTACTTGTAACAGAATGGTATAATTTCATTTTTAATGGTCCTAATGTGTTTCTTGCCCCCCAAAACGTTGAAATAGATATCTAGAACAACAAATTTGAGTGAATAGTAATGGCCTTGCGGACAATTAGAGGTGTTGGCGCCCATTTGTGATGCCATATTGGATTTTCGTGTCGTATTATAGATAAACGACATGTATCTTTTTTAACTAATTGTGTTTGTAGCCACCAAAAACATAAGGATAGACACCAAGATCATCACATTCGAGTGTATGGTTACAGACTTATGATCATTAAGAGGTAATTGGCGGCCATCTTGAACACCATCTTGAAAAAAAAAGTCCAACTTTGGTAAACTTTTAGTACTAAACCCTACCAGAATCAGTTGAGAAACCTTTTTTTTCTCCATATATTGACCCGACTAATTCACGTTTTTACTTAAATTTGTTATATGGGTAATATAAGCAATGACCAACTCGTGACGGGGAATGACAGATTATCTATCCATGCTCGAGAATTACGCTATTAATATAACTCGGGAAAGATAATCTGTCATTTCCCCGTCTCTCGTTAGTTATTGTCTAAATCTTTACCTTGTCGAAATGAAACACGAAATATTATGTCAAAACTCAATGGGTGGCGTCCATCAACATTGAATGCTCTTCTGTTTAAGTGTCTGCAGAAGGTCAATCCAGTTAGCAACAGTAGAAGCGAACCTGCCCCTACCAAATACACGGGCCAAGAATAGCTTGATGTCAAGAAGAACCAGGAGTGATGTTCATCAGGATTTCTCTTGTAGATCAGAGTGTATTCTGTTGACCCGAGGGGCGACGAAAAGTCTAGTACTCTTGTTCTGTCTGTACTGATTGCGAAGGGTACTGGACAAAGGTGAGCCTTCTGTAAAACCACATCAATGTTTATTCCTTCGCCTGGTATCAGGTTATTTTTTTTATGTCACAGGGCGATCTTTCGGAATCTTGAATGCTACCACAAAGTTAATATCATGAGGGGCGTTCACTTCTCTACCAATCATTGAGGACTGGTTTGGACATTTCTGTGCAATATTACAACAGTACCTTACGATTGGATAACAGTTAATGTTAAACCCTGGCCAACAATGAAACACAATATTTTGACAATGACACTGAATAAGTGTAATACATGCTAAGGGCTTGTAACCAAATGTTAGCTTCCATGTCTGCTTGCACAAAATAAAAATCCATTCCGACTCAAAGCAAGATTAAAATGAAAGTGAACAAACTCTTCATATACTATGAACATTTCAATTACTTTCAATTTAAAAATTGTGCAATTGCTTTACAAGATTTATCAGACACCGAAGAGAAAAAGACTGATATTATATGGATGATCAACTTTATTTTACAATGGCGACGTTTCGGTATAGAACCATATAAGGATCTATACCGAGACATCACCATTTTAAAATAAAGAAGTTTACAATCCATAAAAGAGCCTTGTATTTCCATAACACTAACTAAAATGCCTAACAGTTTACTTATGACAGAACTCAAATGTCCTTCATAGTCAAGTGAAACCCTACAATTACCTTCTTGTTTAACAATCCAATCACTCCAGTAACCGTCCCATTATCGTATATTTGTCCCCACAATTTGTCCTCGGGTTCCAATGTGATGTAACTGAAAAATAATAGAGAAATATTATTTGTAAATGTTCATTTTTATAAAGATTTAGACGCTGAAATGAGCTAATGAGCTACAAGTTTAAAAATAATGATGTAACTGATTTAATATCCTTCTCAAATTGTGCTATATGAAACCACGAGAAATGTATGTGTATCACTGGCATAACGTGATATCGAATCCATTTATATGATATATTGTATGGATAAACATATTAATATGACAATCCTTACTAATACAGATTCATGTTCCTGAACACAATTTGGAACTACAATTGCATCTCTTATGAGATATCGTTAGTATTATAACATTGGGATTGTTACCTGAAATTGAATTTCTTTTTCACATTATCAACAATGTCCATACCAACACCAGTGTACATCACCGTCCCGTTGACAACTTTTCGAATGGCAAATTCTGTCCACTAAGGAGAACATATTAATTAATTGTTCAAATAATTCAACTAAAAGGAATGAAACAGTATCGGCTGTGTATGAAATACAGTCCGTCCGTTTGATAACACTGTCTATGTTGTCTTTGAATGTTCAAACTATAGTGTATATTTTATCTTCTTAATTGCAAAGCTAAAACGTTTATTTTACATAATTAATTTCATGTAAAAACACCTTCTAGTTACTTTAAGATGTCTTTGTCGTTAAATGATTTAAATTTAATTTGAACAAGTTTCGCACTTTTCTCTGAATAGTCTTTTTACAACATTATTGTTTTAGTATTATGCAAATGCAAACACACCTCCAAGGTAGTCAAAACCAGCTCTCTGCCATTTAAGCCTCTTTCGATGTTGGGAAATACCATCTTGTATGAGGGATATTCTCTGCATTCCCTAAATGTAATGCTTGACCATTCCCTTCTCCCTGGCATCCACAGCAGGGTGTTTAGCTCTTCAACCTCAAGTAATACATTGCGTTTACATTGAAAAGTAAAAGTATCCTTTAAAATGCTGTATTCATAGCACTCTATTTTACTTAATATTAACTAAATCTTCATAAAGAAAATAACGTAACATTTGATAAGAAGACGTAAAGGCTTCTTTGATTGTCATTCCAGAAGTTTTGGGTTATAAAGAATGAGTACAACGTAGTTCTAATGTCATTGTCAAGCAAAAGTTGTTATCTTAAAAATGTGTCCTCATTCAAATGTAAACTCATTGTACAAAGAGACGATAGCTTTATGAAGTTGAGTATTTCAAATGTAATATTTTATAAATTACTTTAAAATTATCTTACTATTCTCTGCATTTGAGATATTGATTGCTTCTTCCTGAAACGTATCCAAGCAAAGTTGTCAAAATTGGTGTCAATTTGGCGAAGGTCATCAGGGGAGACAACCAACCAGGTTGAAAAATGTCTCAACAAGGAGTGTTGTCCAAAGTCCTGGTCAAGTGTTTTCAACTGGTGAAATGAAATATCATCTACGTATGAATATTGGTAAGAGTGGAAGTTAAATGTAACACTGCGTGGCCTTCACAAATGGAAAAGCACGATATCATAAGATAATAATCTTATTCAGGGCAGTATGATTCTTTTCCATGATAATTCCAACCAGTTCAACAACAAAACAAAAAATCTAAATCAGATTGCACAGAAACTGAATACTGTATTTTCAATAGGCAAAATGAGTATTGAATCATTTTATATAGGATGTGCAAGTTTTACCCTGTTCAGAAAAAACATCAGATATGATGAAGGTCTTCGTAAGTAAGGACAAGCTTATACTGTATGTACGTAAAGTGTAAACATACTCTAGTTTTGTCTCACCATTTTGTTTATGGTCTTTGATATTTAGTTACATATAGTTGACTGAAATCAGACATAAGAATACATCTATTAGTTCAGCATTAAATAGGTTAAGTATTAAGTCAGTGAATTCAACTGGTTGAATTATTATTGATTCATTAATTCACTTCTTACATTAAAGTCCTTTCAATCAGAAATAGGGGAATTGCTAATATTTCTTTTGTGTGACAAAAATATTCAACTAAATTTAAATTCAAGGCCCTGTAGCATGTTCTTTGCCTGTCATGTTTTCTCAAATTTGCCATATATTATTAAAGTTTGTACAACATATTGTTACGTTTAGAGGGTACGTTTGTAGGTCTCATGGGAGTTTGAGAGTTCAGACAGCAATATGGTTGACCATTCCATTACTGTACTTCGAGCGGCAATTTTAATGTGAACACATTAAAATGGCCGCTGTATGGAAATTGACCAGTATTGCTTAACCACATCATGTACATTCGTTTTAGAATGATTTTATTGACTCAGGAGTATTATTTAGACTTATCGATTGCTTATTTATTACCCACACGGTACTTCGTAAAGGGGTTTCATAACTAACTGTTTGACACTTATGTGTCATAACACCTTCAAGTTATTTGTTTGCCTTATGATGAACTTTGAAACTGCCTGGACTACTTTATTCATTCTTAAAACGAACGTGAATTAATTCATGAAATAACAGGTAATTTACATCAACACTTACAATTAATATTTAATAAAATTGTACTCACCACAATCATTGATTTTAATGAATACTTAACAAATACATCATGACTAGAGCAGAACTTATAAGCACAAATTTGAGAATGCAGCAAGAGTTTTTGCTTTCACTCTTACCGTTGGGAATGACATTGCACCGAAATGGCGTTCTCAGTCTCTCGATGATAACAACGTTGTAAGGATGCACAGTTACTTTGTACTCACAAAACAAAATGAACTGAACGGAAGGTCATAATGATGTTGTTTCAACTTGTTTACACATTTCCACAATGAGAAACATGCGATGGCGACCACCATGACATGACGCTATTCAAAGGACATTTCATCTAATGTGCTAGAGCAGGGAGGTTTAATAGTGAGTACGCTTACTTAGTTCAACTGGTTTCACCATGCTGAACATCAAGAATTATAGAATTTTTTTATTTATCATTTATTAAGTGTGAATATTTAACATGGCAGTAGTGTGAACTTCTTTGCTGTGACAAGGTTCATGTTACTCCACATTCCTGTTTCTTTATAGGGACAACACTCATATATTCTAAAACTCAATAAGTCATATAAAATACAAGTTGGTAATAAATAGGATCCATAAATCGTTCACCTTTCATATCAAGTTTATGTCCCTTGTGAGACATGGACATCAACTCGATATGAAAGGGGAAGCTTGTTAAATATTGTATAATTATATTTTTGAGAAGATTTTATTTCAGTAAGATGTTCGTGTTTCAGTGCCTCTTAACATCATAACAAGAGCTTTGTATGTTCTATTGCTTTATATTAATGTTTACCTTGGTGAACAGTTGTTCCACACATGCAAGTTCACAGACTACCAGGAACTGTAGCTGGTCACGCATTTGCTCCAAACTGGCGTGTTTCATGAGGTTCTCCATCACAGGGACGAGAACTGTGTGAACTTGATGGTAGGAAAACATCATCTGTGATCGTCCGTCTAGAAGTGTACTAATCTCAGAGGCTAAGTCAACTGTTAAACAAATCAATACTAAGCTAATTATCTCCATGGCATGCTCAGCTATAAATTACCAATAAAACTCAAATTATCAAACAAAATGTCCATAAATATTGTTTTCCAATGTGTTGAACCAAGTGCAAAGACACATTTGATGTGGTACACAATCATTGTGACGGGGTTCAAGCAAATATTCGATTGCCTGTAGAAGTGAGTTAAATAAGAACTTTGAAATAATCAATAAAGGAAATATTCAGTATTATGAGAACATTTATTTTTTTCTGTATCATATCATTTATGTTAAATTTTGAATATATCACAATTCTTTGATTTGATGAAACATGTGTATAGTATATATCTGATCACGTTCTGTAGTGCAACTTACGGGTAGTTTCATCATTGATGAGAGTCAGCATTGTATTTTTTTTGTATGACGATAAGACACTTGAAATTATAGTAGAAAGGTTTGTTGACAAGGGCCCATCTAAAACATATAAAAGTCATTGTAGAGTAAGTCAACAGCTGCATATCAAATAAAGGGTGTACAGTCTACATTCCTACTAAGCAAGCCATATTTTGTAAAAACATGTGAAAAAGGAGGAAAGTGCGTTAATACATGACAACATTTTGGAGTAAATGTAATTTTTTATACTTTCCTGGTTGAAAAACCAACATTGCCAAACGCTTCCCGCTGAAGCGTTCATAGATCACACAGAATAAAAAGGGATGCTACCAAGTATAGGTGGCGCTCGAGCCACGTAACATCAGTGACGTCATCATTCCCTAGTGAAGCGAGCATACAACCTATAAACCAAGGAAAGGAGAATGGGCGGGAACGAAGAGCGTTGGTTTTTTAACCAGGTACATGTAAACATGACATTTACTTAAAATTGTTAAATTTGTTACATACTTATCAGGTTTGAGAAACCAACATTGCCCAGATTACCAAAGCACGGACGTGGGCTGAACCGAGTCATGTGCGCTGCCGAGACGCATCGCTTTGAACCCTGGAACGTCGGAGCACTGGGTGGAAACGGGCCACGAAAAGGTGAAAGCAGATTGTGAGCCAAGAGAACGAATGCCATCCGAAAAAGGACAATTCTATGCTCAACCCCTATATATTCGCCCTCAGAACAGATATGTGACAGGGGGTAGTGTAAGAATCGAAGTACAGGTGCCATACGATTGCCCTGACTTGGGTCAAACGTTCCACACTCCTGCACCAGGAGAACAAACACGCAGGATAAAAACAACAAGTGTTTATTGAACAAACAAGATGAACAACCGAATTATGTACACACAAGCACGTAGGACGCCCACCCCCTCTTAGGGAGTGTCAGTGAACACTTGCTCAGACCGCCACAACAATGTTACAATGGAAAGCCATTGAGGCTGACACTGCTCTAATCTCCTGTGGATTGGAGCGATACAGAGGAGGAGATTGGTATGACTGCGAAGTGCAGACCAGAATGCCTTCCTGTCAGACTCCTAGCATTGTGAGGTAGGAAATACTATGCAGCATCGTTCTTACAGACAAGGTTTGGAGTCCTGTCTGATCGATCTATAAGGGACCCGCTAGAAGCGTGCGAAGCTTAAGAAAGTCGCAACTGAGGCCATTGCAGCCATAAGGGTCGTCTTACAGTGAGACGCTGGAGGGTAATATCCGACAGAGGTTCGCACTTAAATGCGCACGAATGAGGACCCAGTCCCCTCCCGGAGGTCTAGACTCACGCTGACCATTGAACTGGCGAAAGGTGTTAGGTTCAGAACTGAGAGTTCGAATCTGGGAAATCATTTTCGGATTACCGACATAATTGCAGCCAAATTAGCGTTAATTGAGAGGGCTTTGAGTCCACTCTTGTTTCCCACAAGCACCAAGAAACCCGTAAATTTTGGGACAGAGTGTATGTCTCCGCCTGAAAGCCTTGCTCTCGCCACACATAGCTACAGCTCGCCACTCGAAGTTGTAGTAGAGCTTCCTGGCGTTTGGGCGTTCAGCTGTAACGATGGTCTTGGCAGTTGACTAGGAGTACCCTCTTAGACCAAGACAATCCAATCATGCAGATTGAAAGCCTGAGTGCTTTCGTGTGCTCGGACTGCCTCAGAGGAGATCCCCTCGAAGGAGGGTCGGAGTCGGTTCCGGCAGAGCAAGTCTGCTTAGTGGAACAAACCAAATAGGAGCGGTCCACTCTGGGGCTATGAGGAAGGGTCTGATGATGCGAGTCCGGCGGTGGAAAAATATTAGATGTACATTGCCTCAGTCCACATCGTACTCCACCTTCCCGGCAACACCCTAATAATAGGCGGGCTGCTCAAACTGGTGAGGCGACGAGGACCACTGTGTGTAGCGAGACGCTGATCCTCAAGTTGAAAGCTGGCGACAGTAACATTCACTCGCAAGGCAACACGCCTCAGATCGGGATGCTTGCAAGGCGTACCCTCACATGCTAATACATCTCACGAGGCAGGCCGAGAGTACCCACACAAGCTAACACAACTCACAAGGCGGGCCGTGTAGCTAGAATCTGACTCTCAAGTTGAAAGCTAGCACTCAGAGGCGATAGTTATCCCATACGCTAGTGCAACCTCTGACCACCCCACCAAGTGGCAGCCATAAGTATAGGAGAACAAAGCCTGGCGAGAGCATCACTCACTCAGGTGACCCGACCTTCTAAAACAATCTGCGATCATCTCCCCCAAACAGTGGATTTTAGTCGCAAGGTTAGGAGACCGTCAGGCAAAGGCTAGCGAGCGAAACGCTCACATGCAAGCAAGCCCGACACTGAGGTCGACGCTTGAAGGGTGAACACTCAGACACTCACACAACCAGCGAACAACCCATCAAGTGGGTCAAAGCATAGCTAACGAGAGCCAACGCTCACACGCAAGCAGTCCAGACACTGTAGTCGACGCTCGCAACCGAAGAGCGAACACTCACATGCGAACACAACCCCACAAGTGGATCAATGTATGGCTAATAAGAGCCTCACCGGAACACTAGGAATCCGCCTGATAGGCAGACAAGCAATTGACACCTGTCACAACTAGCCCGTCTAGCACTAACATTAACTCCAGAGGCAACCCGCCCCAAGGCGGATAATAGCAAGGAGTACCCTCATATGCTAACACAACTAAAGAGGCAAGCCGCGTAGTGAGATGATGACCCTCATGTTGAAAGCTAGCGATGGTAATACTCGCTGGCAAGGCAACCCGCTCCAGAGGCGGACGCTCGCAAGGCTTACTCTCACACCCTAACACAACTGAATAGGCAGGCCAACATTACCTCGCGGAATTGATCAACAATTCCAAATCCGAGCTTCAAATTGGGATAGACTCTTTGAAAACCAACTATAATGATTTGGAAAATAAAGAAGAGGCGTTTGAGGTCGACGTCGCTAATAACATTGCAGAGCTCACTAAACTACGAGCAGAAATTCTAGAGCGACAATATATCTTGAAGGATGTCCATGACAGGAAACAGAACCTTCTGTTCTACGAGATTCCTGAATCCCCGCTAGAAAACATTGACAGGACCCTCCGTGAGTTTTTTTTTTATCTTCAGACGGCTTTCCTATTGAATTCTTCAAATTTTTCTGGAAGGATCTCAAAATATGGATTTTAAGAGAAGTAAACGACACATTTAACCGTAATTCTATGACTTTGACTATGAATAGAGGAGTTATCACTTGTATTCCAAAAACGGGTAAAGACAGGAGATTTCTAAATAAACTGGCGTCCTTTCTCGCTTCTAAATGCCTTATACAAGATCATTAGCACATGTGTAACTAACAGAATGAAAAAGACTCTAAATCTACTAATAAATGAAGGCCAAACAGGATTTATCCCTGGCAGATGTATCTCGGAGAACATCCGACTATTATATGATATTCTTTTTGAAACTAAAAGACAAAACAAAAAAGGTTTACTATGATGGCCTTAGATAAATTTGGATTTGGTTGTAATATTTAAAAAATTGGTTAACATATTGATCTCAAATGCACCCTCCTGTATTGTACAGAATGGACATTTGTCATCGTTCTTTAACAACGAAAGGGGCTGCAGACAAGGTGATCCAATCTCTTCCTTTTTGTAGCCGAAATTTTAGGAATTATGATTAGAAATAACTATAAAATAAAAGGAATTATCCTTAACCAAATTGAACATATTATTGGCCAATATGCAGATGACACTGAATTATTCTTAGACGGCTCGGAAACCTCTCTCAACGAAGCTATAAAAACAATGAACACTTTTTACAAAATGTCTGGTTTGAAGATGAATATTGACAAAACAAAAGCGGTTTGGATCGGCTCAATGGCCGGCAGTGATATTACATTTTCTAATGACATTAAACTTGATTGGCATAAAGGCAACTTCGAAGTGATGGGACTTCAACTAAAAACCTATGGGTCATCAATACAAAAAAGAGACTTGAAAATATCAAAAGAATCCTTTCGAACTGGAAAAAAAGAAACTTAACTCTAATTGGCAAAATAACCGTCATTAAAAGCTTAGCATTATCTACTATTGTTCATATCTTAACGTCACTACCCAATCCTCCAAATGAGTTTATAGCAAAACTAAATAACTTATTTTTCAGATTCATCTGGAACGATAAACCAGACAAGATAAAAACAATAAATATCATGCGAAAATATGAGGAGGGGGGCTTAAGAATGATGGATATAAAAACTTTCATTGATTCTTTAAAACTTTCATGATTAAAGAGATATGTTAATAACCAAAACGGTTACAGTTTAGCCGGGTTCCCAATAAAATAAATTCTTTGTTTAGGCTCAAACATTACTGGGAAATACAAACTTGAAAATCCATTCTGGAAAGACACTCTTAATGCGTGGTCAAGATACAGTAGGTGTTTTAACTGCAATAATGATATTAACGAAATCCTAATGCAACCTCTTTGGTTAAATCACTTAAGTAATCAACCAGACTTAATCATTTACGATCGGTTTAAAAAAGGAATAGTCCATATCAAGACATTTGTAACAACCATGGCTTCCGAACATTTTCAGAATTTAAATCAATTTTCCAAATTTATAAACCTAGGTCGGATTCTGTCTGTTGTTTTGTGGGTATCTTCTTTTCTTGGAATAACCTCTAATGAGGTCTTACTTCCGAGAATAACCCGGTATGAGGTTTTACTTTTGAAAGTAAGACCTGAACCTAAGGTTTTTTTGAAAGTAAGACCTGGAAATGCACTTAGAATAATTTTTCAGACTTGCAACGCAATAGCCAACAAGCAGCAATTATTATCGAAAATTATACAAAGTTAAAAATTTCCAAGTTGAAATAGCTGGATTCGAACCTGGCACCCTTCGTTCTCTAAACTGGCGCCTTAGACCGCTCGGCTATGCAGACCGAGATGATGAGTGGAGTTGAATTACTCCATTTATAGTCATACCTTCTTTGCCTCGATATAACGTAACCGAGGGCGACATACCCTTTATAAAAACACGATTTGGGAATCAAAATTATAAAATGTAAATTTTTACATTTGACGTTTATAAATAGGAAGAAAACATTCCTCCTTCGTCTTCTGCTTTTAAAATGGTCTAAGCGGAGGAATTAGGCCCTTTGAGCGTCCGAAACTATAACTCGTAAATTTTGATAGTTGACGGTTTATAAGCTGGAGAAAACACTCCTCCTCGGTCTTCTGCTCTGAGAATAACCTCAAGGTCGGGATAGCCCCTCGGGCTAACGCCCTCGGGGCTTTATCCCTCCCTTCAGGTTATTCTCAGAGCAGAAGACCTCGGAGTCATGTTTTCTCCTTTACAAAAGGTACAGTGTTGGATCTCAACCGTGTTCTAATTAGTATCCCTAAATTATGGAGAAACGAAATTCAAATTACAAATCATCCGAATTTAACAAATGCCTTGATATGCTCACTGTGTAACGATTTATTGAAGCCAACTAAAGGCTCTAGAATATTTTATGACAAATTGAAATCAGAAAATAACTTTCCAAAAGTTTGTGACAAATGGGAGAGCGAACTCAATGTCAGCATCGACTTGGAGTCTACATTTTTACAATATAGACAATGTTGCAAAGATACAAAACTTCTAGAGTTTCAATATAAATTTATACACAGAAACATATACACCAAAAAAGAGTTGCTTAAAATGAAACTGATTGATAACGACCTATGTACATCATGTGGTTCAGTTAGTGAGAACATCTTCCATGTTTACATTGAATGCCCAACTGTAAAACTGTTTTGGAAAGACTTTAATGATTTCATCAATATTTCATTCAACATTCCCTATCAATCTTCCACGTTAGGTATCCTATTCTGTAACAGTAATAACCATATACTTAACCACATGATATTATTAGCGAAACGCAACATGTTTGTTATGAACCTGAAAGGTATTAAGCCATGTTTTACTGATTATAAATCAGTTTTAAAGGATGTTTTCGAAATCGAAAGATTTATCGCCACAAAGAACATCTGTTTAAATTCTTTCATGAGAAAATGGAAAGCCATTTCATGGGCCTTGTGATGTTTATGCATGTTTTAATATAGAACCTGCTCTCACTCAGGTAACACTTATATGTATGCCTCTTATGCATTTATCCCTGATTATATCAATGTTTGAATGTACGTGTATCCCAATGAAGTCAATAAACAAAATAATGTAAAAGAGAATTAATACACTTACCTTGAACATGATATTCAGAAATGCCCATTGTGCTTACAACACACATCATTGTAAGTACAAATGCAACAGCCATAGTGTAGCATAGCTGTGGAACAATAACAAACCAAGACTTAATTATCGTCTGCCAATTTCAAGTGTGTATATGCGTGTCTTCACCAATCGTGCCCACGCTGATAGCATGTGCCGATAGCATGTATTTAGTTACCAAGACAACAGTCGAAGGTTAACCTGTCTTCTCACCTCATCAATATTTTGTATATCTTAATACATTGTTCTATTTCTCAAAGACACCACATCAATAGGTAGTGCCTATCTTGGCGTTTATGGTGACGGTGATATTTGAACACTAGTCTTATTTGAACAGAAAACTAAAGTATAATAATCATGATTGATCTAATAGTCAAACACTACCTCGGGTATTTATCTTATTCTAAACCGAATGACTCAATGAAATTTGAGTGAAACATTAAAACACGGTAAATACAATGTGAACACATGTTGTTTATTAAATTACTGATATATATTATCATGTATACGTGTAACATGCAGTTTACATGCATTACAGACAATTCCACTGTGTACATTGTTCTCAAAATTACAGGTTTCATATTGAATCATCTTTGTTGCCGGTTTCTCGTCTTTAACACCGTGCATTAAGCATTTGGCATTTATATTTTTTTATGCGCTTCTATATGCAATGCAATTAATTCTAAGTTTGTGGCGTCTTTATTTTGTTTAAAAATGATCTGTAAAAAAATCATTTTAAACAGTTTTGTGTTGAAACTTGCGAGAAAGAGACAAAATGAGATCTTTTTTCAATGAATCGACCACAATGATTTGTTATCAATAAGGAAATATTTGAAAGCTAAATCAGAGAAATATAATAGATCTGTGTAAGTGAATTCAGGTATCAGAATATAACATGTATGAGGTAAGTATTAATAACTTACTATGTGATTAAAGCAGATAAGTTTACCAAAGTATTTATCCAAATAGAAATGATGGATGTATGATGCATTAAGACCTTACAATGCCTCTCATCTATATGTCATGAGATAAATATATACAATCAGAATTACAGATCAACGTTTTACGCAATATTTATAAATTTAGTATCTGTCTCTAAGTTTGTACCATCATTAAGAATGCTGGCAACAGAAATGGCTGAGAAAATGAGAATAAGTGGGTAACTATGAGAGAAAATGCACTGTGTATGTAAGATATTAATCACATCCTGTCCTTCTAGTGACATATTAATTGTTAACATTAATTTGATAACATACTGAAAAACGTATATTACGCAGAATACACACCTTCTAGTTTGTCACTAATGAGAGATAGCTAGTTGC
Source organism: Gibbula magus (assembly GCA_936450465.1). NCBI lineage: Eukaryota > Metazoa > Mollusca > Gastropoda > Trochida > Trochidae > Gibbula > Gibbula magus. Next base: position 23,114,796 of record OW388291.1, on the reverse strand, counting down.
TTGTTATTGGTGGGTAGCAAGTGGCTAAGTGTCTTTTGAAATAGAATAAATATTAAGTACTTACATTACATTAATATAGAAGACATTAACAATATATACAACTGGTATAATAAGTAAAGATGCACATTAAAGCAATTAAACGTACTTCTTTTTTTAAACACATATTCATTTACAGGAGATTGGGGGTTATTTCTAAGCTCCTAGTTTGATCAGTGTTAAATATTATACTCATTTTATGCGTAGTATGTTTTGTTTGTTGATTGTTGTGAACATCTACATGTGTTTTATAATTTGTGACAAATCCTTAAATAATAACATTTGTCACCATTTTAATCAAGTAAAACTTATACCTTCTTTCATTCAAACTGTTTTGTCATCATCAACATTTACCAATCTGTATTCAAAGAACAACATTTAGAAGTTTTATTAAATTTTATACACTTGATGATTGGACAGGAATTCATTATTTACTGATTATAACGTCTCCATTTCCAGGTAACAATGTTCTCTTCAGTTAGAATGAAAAATAGAGCCATGGGCTCTGTAGCTCATCAGTATTTGTATTGTTATAATCAATTTTCTCAATTTGTTCTAGAGCTTTTCTTAATGGAGAACAAGATGAAAATAGGTTTACCCAAGGAGCCTGCACACAACTTTTCAGCTCTCAAGACCTTTTGGAACTGGAGAAGAAGATGAAAATAGGTTTTTAAGGTTTTGACCCCTGTGACCCCATTTGGGGTCATGGGGTCACGAAATCTACAATTTTGAATCCCCATTAGCCAAGGAGTCTGCACATAGAATTCCAGCTCTCTAGAGTCATTGGTTCTGGAGAAGAAGTCGAAAAAGCGAAAAGTTTACAGACGGATGGACGGATGGATGGACGGACGGACGGATGGATGGATGGACGGACGGACGGACGGATGGACGCCGGACGCCATGCCATGCCATAAGCCCATCGGGCCTTTTAGGCTTGATGAGCTAAACATGTATTAAATGTAATGAAATAATTCATTACAAAATATCCAGATCTTATGAATGTGAAAGTTCCCGTAGACATGAGCAGACAAATACATTTGATGTAACTTATTTGCCTAAGATATAAGAGATAGTACAGACATCGACTGTATTCCATCGACAATCCCCACTTTTATGTCAATTGATTTAGAACAGAAGCAAAGGTCTTTTGGTGAGACTGTATCAATGTTCTTTAAAATCAATACGGTCAACTGTTCTTTATCATCTAAAACTGGCTCCCACAGTATCATTAACAGTCATAATCCTATAACATCATCAGTTAATGACATGACAAAGCTTTGGCATCAATGAGAACACTGCTGACAGTGCTATGACGTCACAAGGGTGATGACGTAGCAATGCCATGATGCCATCGTGCTTATGACTTCACAATGCTATGACCTCACTGATATCACTGTTGAAGATGCTAAATGACAGTTTGGTGTTTCAGATATGTCAGTGTTTGTCTTCAAATATATCAACACTCGTTGATTAAAGTACAATTATCCTCGGCAAGCCTCTGAACTTTAATCTACTCGTGTTAATATATTTGATATCAGAAGACACTTGGGTGAGATTCTCTATTTATGGTGATTTATAACTTATCTGATGAGACTAACTTAAAAATTGTGGATTCTGTTTCAGGATTTATTGACTTAAGCAAGCGTTTCCAGTAATTTATAAAGCCCATAAAATTAAACAAATGGATATGGATTTGTTTCTTGTTATAAGGTATGTTACATGTTATAGTCACAGGAAAAAAAGAGGTGGAATCTGCATTGCAGGATCCTTCCGGATCCTGCTTGATCCACCCAATTCGGAAGGATCCGGCAAGCTACCTGTGAATGTATAAATCCTGTCAACGTCACGGGAGAGTTTTTATATAGGGGTAACCCTGTTTATCAGTCCCCCTTTCCATGTACCATCTGGAAATAAATAATGTTAAAATGAGGAAAATGCTCCTTGTAGAGTCTTAAAATCAAAACATTTAATGTCTAAATTGTACCCATAGTACCACTTTGCATATATCATTGATCTCATGTGGAATTGTTAAGTAAGTAAAGCGGATAAAAATGTTAATAATAAGTTTTCAGAAAACTTGATATATAGCGGAGTTATCTCCCTTTGTACTGGTGGCCTAAAAAAATGATAAATGTGAAGGGCAGATAACTCAAGTACTAGAACAAAATGCGAACGAAAAATCACACTCTGTAGCAATCAATTTGCTTTGATAGAGCTATAGCACAGAGCTGTTTATAATGTCGTAACTGAGAAGACGTTTTTCAAAGACATGTACCTCAAATCGGCGAAAGTTCACAAACCTTTCAGTTAGTCTAATAGCAAAAATCTATTCTGCTGGCAAAAATCACTTTAGTTCTCGAGATATTGAAGTTTTGAAATATTCATTAATACGGTAATCTCCTTTTTTGAGGTCGAAAATAATAATAAAAATCGGTGAATGTGCAGAATCCCTGAAAATGTCATGCATAGTGGTTCGGTGATTACTTCACAAAAAGAGCTCATCAAATCCGTACAAAACATAACGACAATCCGGATAAGAACAACATATATTCCATACTTTATATTGAAGACCTAACTAGGATTGACGCATCAATACTTGGAATACAATGAAAACATCCTTGCAAAAATGTAAAAATCATCTATTGTTGGAAAATATTCTGTTCATTCTTTAGAAAAATTGTAAATAATAAAGTGTAAAAAAGCAAATATTGTGCTTGAAATGACACATAAGTAAGTAGATGTTATCTAATTCAAATTGTTTACATTATTAAAGAGTTTTATTCCTCTGAAATTTATGAACATACTTTACCAAATGCATATTTGTGTACCCTTGGCCGATGTTTTCACTGTTTGAAACCTCACTACCTTAATTTTGACATTAAGGTTCTACACAAACATTGTTTTCCTAGAAATTTCTCAAGCATACATATAAACCTTGTTGAAAACAATACGATTTTCGAAGAAAAAAGCAATATTCAATGACCTTTCAGTCAAATGTGATTTTATAAGCAAATCAGTGAAATACAATGTTATTATCAATCATTCGCTCCGTCTTAGCATTCATTCCGGGACCATCGACTGGACAAACCGCTTGTGGTTGCCGAGTTCACCCAGGTTAAAGCAGGCGGAATGAGCATCACGCAACAGTTCGACTATATCTACACTCACGGGTATGCTGGCGGCTGGTCGTGGCACATCAAGACTGATGGTTCAGACACGGACTCTGCAGCCACCCAACTGGCAGGTCTGAGATTCATCAGGGGACGAAATACCCAGCAGTAGGGAGGACATATTGCAATTTATTTGTAAATGTGAAGATTTGTCTAACAAATAGAATAAATGTCACAGGATTCTTGGTTTCAAGAATGTTTATTTTCTGTGTTTCACCTGAAATATATTTTTTCAAACAGCAGAACACATCCTGCTACAATAATTCCTCCAGCGACAACAATAAGACAAGATTTGAAATGGTTTAGCGAGAATGTTGATAATTGACTCTGTTGATGACAGTTTCTTGTTTTGGGGACCCACTTCTTCTTAAAGGTATCAATCAATCCCATGTCCACCATGTAAAGCAATCTGTAATAGTCAGGACATCAATGTTTTATGTTAAACCTGTACGAAATAATACTAAATATTACTAAGATGGTAATAGTGATAATAAAATAGTGCTTTCACAACTCTGTTAAATGTGTTATTGTGTGGAGCAGCTTATTATCTATGATGACCGAGAGGGGCCATTTGATTTCGTTTCAACTTTACAAAATGATATCATGAAATCATGAAAAAGTCAAAACGAAATCTCGAAATTGCGAGATGAGATCTTATCAAAACCTCGAAATAGTGACATGAAGTCGGTGAAACAGTGACATGAAATCGAGAAACAGTGATACGAAACAGTATCGCGAAATGGCGAAGCGATCAAAATCGCACGGAGCATAGGGTGTGGAAACGAAATCTTATGTCTTATTATGTTATGAAACTTATAACGCTTTATACTTGATGATGATGAAGGATACAAATCAATTGTATATTATCAAATTTGAATATAATATTTATCTTAATGTGTTATTTGTTAGAAATTCATACACTTAAATTCTAATTTCTAAAAAAAAATAAATTTGTTTGTGATTTCTTTTACCTCTTTAATTGATCTACCATTATATTTTACGCTTTGTATATGTTATGCAATATATGACGTTTTTACATCAAATATCAAAGAGGCCTCGAGCGTAATTTCAAACAAAATATCTCACCCTTCGGATTTAAAGACAAGAATAGAACAGTCAGTCAAGGCAGTAACCACTAGACTATACATCACCTCTGCAACTATGGACACGCACTGCCAAATTAACTCTATATTAACAGAAAGAAGCTACTGGAGTTTTCTCTGTATTGATATGTCGAATAAATTGAGAGTATTTTTTATTTATATGAAAGAATGTGACGTTTCCGAACACTCGGCGTTCATTTACCTACGAACTGTATATTTCTGTGTAACTGTGTAAGATTTCTAAAAAGGGGGTCTGATACCAACTACTCTAACATCAAATGTGTATTCTCGAAATTGAAGTTGGTTTTTATTTTTTCAATACCAACTATATTTACAGGAGTGGGTATCTAATCTAAACAATTGTACATTTTTCTTGATTTTTTAAAGAAACACTCACTATATAACCTTGTCTAATGATATATGTCACGTTATATTCTGTTGAAAACTTTTGCCTCTTTGCAAAGTTTATATATGATATCATGTCATGATTTCGCGAGCTCCCACCTTGGCCATTTTATAATAGTGAGATTGACGCTGAAAGAGCTACCACTTCACAGTGCGTTGAGTTTACTTTTATGCTTTACATAGTCAAACTGAAAGCAATAATGAGTGGAGTTCGTAGATGCTGATCTAAAACTAGCTTAGTATACTCTACGCAAAATTTCAAAATTTTGGTATGTCCTTCATAATATATAATACGCTTAAGTTTGAGATCCATGTCTTTTATCTGAATATATCATTTATTTCCCCAAAAAAATGATATTGAATACATGAAAATAGTGATAATGAACATTTTATCTTTTACGCTTTACATAGTCAAACTGGAAGCAATAATGAGTGGAGTTCGTAGATGCTGATCTAAAACTAGCTTAGTATACTCTACGCAAAATTTCAAAATTTTGGTATGTCCTTCATAATATATAATACGCTTAAGTTTGAGATCCATGTCTTTTATCTGAATATATCATTTATTTCCCCAAAAAAATGATATTGAATACATGAAAATAGTGATAATGAACATTTTATCTTTTGAGAAATTTAAGAAAAGAGTTGATAGATTTACGTTTTGGAAAATGACATTGCCATCCATCCATGACAAATTATAGCATCTCAGTTTCCACTGCAGCTTTTATTAGCGACTTAACTATTTGACATGTTCCAAGGTTACTAACATTTCTCTAAAATATCAACAGTAACAAGTTACATTTTATCAGCCGTCCTTATTACCAAATCGATTTCCTATTCTATCGATCTTACTTTGTACAATATTCTTTTAAAAAACCAACAAGTCATTATTTACGATTACTTTTCGCTCCTTCGCAATTTCACTTCCCTTGTGTTTCACAATTTCATGTCAAGTGTTGTGATTTCGAGTCTCTATTCCTGATTTCGCTTAGACTTCGTTTCACATTTCCAGATTCCGTTGTGCTTTTTACGATTTCGCGACTCCTTAATTTTGACACGAAATTGAAATAGCCCCTCTCTCCATCATAAGTTGCAAGTTTGCAAAGTTATTGACAGGGCCACACATAAGCTGATAAAATACCATCACTATTTGCTGAATATCTTCTAACATTGATTGGCCGAAGACCCGGGGTAACTTTTTTTGCTGCAGAGAGCTGTTCCGCTTTGACATAGTCGGGGGTATAAAGCGCTCTGCGTGTCCGTGCGTGCATGCGTGCGTGCGTGCGTCCGTGCGTGCATGTGTGCGTCCGTCCGAAATCGTTTCTGGACCATATCTCAAAAACTTAATTGATTTGGAAACTTCAAATTTGGTATGGAAGTAACCCACATGGTGCTGTTATGCCTTTTAGGGGTCTCAACTCCAAGGTCCAAATCATTTTTTGAAATTTTGACCAAAAACATTCCGATTTCTTTTACTTTGTCTCGTTTCCGGAGCATATATAAAAAAAACTATTTGACTTGGAAACTTAAAATTTGGTATTGAAGTAACTCATATTGTGCTGTTGTGTCTTTAGTGGTCTCGACTCCAAGGTCCAAATAAGTTTTAAAATTTTGACCAAAACCGAGGCGATTTTCTTACTTTGTCTCATTTCCGAAGCATACAGAACTATTTGACTTTTGAAACTTCAAATTTGGTTTGGAAATAACTCTTATGGCGTCCCAAGGTCAAAATAATTTTTGGAATGTTGTCATTTGTGTAATTTCTGGAGCATAACTAAAAAACCATATAATTTGAAAACTTAAATAAGGATGTTGCCTACCTGTATGGTATTGTTGTGCCTTGTATTGCTTTAAAATTGGCGGTTAACATAATGTTTAAAACATATTTCCATTAAAAACAATTATTGTTATTTATTGACATGATTGACTAGATTATATTTTCCAATTTATTTATACTGTATGAAGGCGATCAAACTACAGGCGGGAGTATGTGAAGTGCGCTCACTTTTGCCTTGTTAAACTTGCAAACGGTTTTGTTTATTTTGGATTTAAAGCCTTGATCTCTAGACTCGAATCTTTGATCAATATACCACGATGACATACACTCAACCGCAAATGAAACGTCACCACATTTTCAACGGTGTGAAAAACGAAATACTGCTGCCGGAGAAAGACGGTTTTTAATGATTTTCATAGGGACATTATTTGTAAAGAGGTTACCACAATTTCATACGTTAGGGTGTGATACTTTTATTTTCATGTCTGTTCAAGTACATTTGAGGTGATGAAATCGCTTTTTATGCCCCCGAATCGGAGATTCCGGGGGTATATTGTTTTTCACCTGTCCGTCCGTCTGTCCGTCTGTGTGTTTGTCCACAAAAACTTTAACCTTGGCCATACCTTTGGATTGCTCAGAGCTAAGGCTTTCATACTTAGCATGTGCATACCTTGTGATGAGACCTTTCAGATGAGGTCATCATATTTGACCTTGTGACCTTGACCTTGCCGCAATTGACATTTTCAAATTTTTTTTAACCTTGGCCATAACTTTGGATTGCTCAGAGCTAGGGCTTTCATACTTGGCATGTGCATACCTTGTGATGAGACCTTTCAGGTGAGGTCATCATATTTGACCTTGTGACCTTGACCTTGCCGCAATGAAAATTTTCAAAAAACTTTAACCTTGGCAATATCTTTTGATTGTTAAGAGTTACGACTTTCATACTTGGCATGTGCATACCTTGTGATGAGACCTTTCAGGTGAGGTCATCATATTTGACCTTGTGACCTTGACCTTGCCGCAATGAAAATTTTCAAAAAACTTTAACCTTGGCAATATCTTTTGATTGTTAAGAGTTACGACTTTCATACTTGGCATGTGCATACCTTGTAATGAGACCTTCAGATGAGGTCATCATATTTGACCTTGTGACCTTGACCTTGCCGCAGTGGACATCTTCAGTAAACTTTAACCTTGGCCATAACTTTAGATGGCTCAGAGCTAAGGCTTTCATACTTGGCATGTGCATACCCTGTGATGAGACCTTTCAGATGAGGTCATCATATTTGACCTCATGACCTTGACCTTGCCGCAGTGGACAATATTTAGAAAACGTTAACCTTGGTTAATAACTTTGGATTGCTCAGAGCTACGGCCTTCATACTTGGCATGTGCATACCTTATGATGAGACCTTCAGATGAGGTCATCATATTTGACCTTGTGACCTTGACCTTGCCGCAGTGAACATTTTCAGAATACTTTAATCTTGGCCATAACTTTTGATTGTTAAGAGTTATGGCTTTCATAATTGGCATGTGCATACCTTGTGATGAGACCTTTCAGATGAGGTCATCATATTTGACCTTCTGACCTTGACCTATGTCAGTGGACAATATTCAGAAAACTTTAACCATGGCCATAACTTCCGTGTTTAACAAACACATCTTGTTAAAGTGTTATTTTTGGCAGAATGTTTGGCATTTAACTTATTAAATAATAGTTGTTATCCACATAAATAACCTTATTGGACTGAAACTTGTTAACGCGTCTATAGTGTAGGACGTCATAAGACAATCCAAGAAAGTTGTTTTTGACTCCCTTATCTCGCCCAATTATGGAGATGTAACACGATGATTTCATAAAATGTGGATTCCACAGAAATATGAACAGATAATGTTTTGAAATTGTTTCAGTAGCCTTTATTACACGCGGATTGAATTATTTTGTACTTTGTATGGTGACGTTTCTTTTGCGGTTAAGTGTAGTTGAGAGTAGTTCTAACAAGGTACATTATAGTAACTAGTCATCGTACACACAATATGCAACTACTTACTGATTATTGAAATATTTCTTCAAAATCGAATTTTTGGGGAATATAAGTCCATTGTTTCTTGGAAAGAATCGTTTTGAGATTGTTTTGAGTTCACAAGTCTTTGCCAGCAGACCTTTTCTCAAAATATTCGATAGAAGTACAACATATTCTCCAGATAAAACTTTTTTCAGAAGGCGATTCTCTGTGTCATCATAGGTTTCATTGTTAGATATTGGTAGCGCCTGCAGTCTTTCATAGATCGTCCGCAACACCGAGTCATTTGATTCCTGTAATGAAACTGAATGTCATTAATTGTCCAAAATGTAATACAGTTACCCTGCCACCCTCAGGTTGTTCCAAAGGGATCACCTGTCATGATAATAGCCCCTAGAGCAATGACAACTTGCGACACGGATGCGGTAGTTAATTCTATCAATTCCAAAATCGTCTTACTTATGACTAACTTCTGAAATGACGAAATGAAGTATCCTCTGTGGCGAGAGAATGAATGATGATGAGTGGTATATGAAATCTATAGCATTAAACTGACATAAATAGCATCCCTGAATTTATCCATCGTCTCGGTGGTGGGAAAGGTAACGTTAATCTTTACAATTCTTTTTATTTTTATTGGTTTTATGCAGATCCTGGAAAGGTCTAACATCCTTCCTTATCATTTGACTTTTATGAATGTCGAGTTACCTTCAAAGTGGTTTCAACATGTACACCTTCCATCATTACGATTTTAAACTCTAGTGTTGTAGGCCAGTTCCTGTAGGTTAGTGAAAGGTGGTTTGTGTCTATCCACGGTTGTGATTGCAACAAGATTGTTTGTGTAACCAGCTGCAAACAGCAAGCAGAAGAGGGACCATGTGAACATAATTATCCTTGATGACACTGACTCTGGTATAGCCTGAATATCTGAAAGTAAAAACATGACGATGTCATAATATAAGGAAAGTATTTCTCAATTGATGTTTTCAACATCCACAGGTATTGTATCATTGAACATGTTATTGTGAACATTCCTATACCGTATGTATTTCTACAGCAGCTGAGTTTCTCAAATTTCCGCCATTTTGAACACAAAGTGGTAGTTATAGTAAGCATATTCTTGAGAATATTCAGCATATTCAGCTCGCCCCATTTTCTGCGTAAAATTAGTCTATGTGTTTGGAAAGACTGATCCATCATAACTTTTGATAGTTGATCCAAGTCGTTAAATTGCCAAAGACATCATCATCACCAATGGATTTAATTTATTTGACTGCAAGTATAAAATAACCAATTATTATCTGTTCACACAACTGAATGTTTTGTATTAAATGGTATGGGGAAGAAACTTGATTTGATCGTTAACTTCACTCACTGGAATATCGTATTCCACACGGTCTGGTCTTCTCAACTAAATAGTATTGAATAATATACAATTGACTTTGACTATTTATTTAAAAATGAATGAGGATACAGTAATGATGCGTCAACCAATTTAAATCCACAAAGGTTATTCAGGTCTACAACATCTTATATCAATCAAATTTACCACTTTCAACATTTTTAATAAATATCAAGCTTTCTGGCTAAGAAACATCTTGAAAAGCCGATTTTAGCACCCCGAAATATTTGAACAGTCGTAAAAATACAGAGTACTTCACTATATATGGGGACGTTTTTGAAAGATGAAATAGGTCATGTCTGTATAAATGTTGGTATCAGATGGCAAATCACAAGCGAGTCACCGGCGTGAATGAACAAAGTAATTTCAAACTAAATTAGTGTTAATGGGACACCGCAAAAGCAGGTAAGCGCCAAACTGAAGGTCTCGCACAAATATTTTTTTTAAATTAGTATACCACAAATGACAATTGAACATTAAATTTCAGAAATTGCATTCCCAATTAGAACCATTAAGATCTCAGATTCAGACTATCACTTGGTTGACTTCAGACAATTTTGATTATCATTGGAGCCAGTAGAAACAATCACCACTGGAGTCACTACTAACAAAAATATAATAAATTTAAAACGATCATAACTGAGTTCAGTTCACAAGTTCGTTTATCAGGGGGTCACAACACGTTTTATATTGTTTGTGAACATGTCAATATAACTCTTTAATTTTTTTTATTAATATGAGTTCTTAAAACCTATTTCTGATTTCAAAAGTTTAGCAAAGTGTTAACACACATCGCGAGACCTTGCCCGTTTTCCTTCAAGGTCACATAATCAATGATCACTTTCCATAGTGTGTTCATAGTTTAAAAAAAGACATATTCGCAAAAGCATGCTTAAGTCGTGACCTCAATATGATCATTGCATTTGACAGAGTTTAACCTTTTCAAATCTTGGCCTTCTCCGTGATTAATATATAACAAACATACATTTTTAGTGATTTCAGAACTCCTGAACTTAACTTTTGACCTTAAATATTAACATATCAAGAAAAGTTATAACCAAACCAAACTGCACAAACACTGTTTCAAAATCAGCGCCATATAACAAAGTTATAATAGCTCTAAATTATTCCACAAGATCGGGTATCAGTATGTAAAATGTGGTTGCATTGCTTCAGCTGCTTTGGCCGAATCTTGCGGACAACATTATTGGTATAATAAAATAGTTAACACGTCGAAAAAGGATTAAGCAAAGTTGTTGAATAATTAATTGTTCATTTAACACCCCTTGCTATGTTTTCGACTTCGAGAATAAAGTTCATTATTAAATCAATGTTGAGGTAGATTGAACATAAAACAATCTGTTTTAAAATCAGCAACATATAATACAGTTATATGAGCTCATTATTGAAATACATATATGTTGACTAGACCTACCATGCTCTGCCTCCTCCAGCAGGGCTAAACTAACCTTAACACAGATGAAACCTCGAAGTTAAATCCCTCCCCAAAAACAGTAACCCTGTAGTCTCATGACGTCACTCCCATGATCCTTCACTCTCCGAACAGGCCCACGTGCGAACAAAAAGCGGGGAGGTTGGGCGGGACTAGAGCGTAGGTCTAGTCAACAGGTTTTCCCATGTTCGGAGAGTGAAGGATCATGGGAGTGACGTCATGAGACCGCAGGCTTACTGCCCTTGGGAGGGATTTTACTTCGAGGTTTCGTCTGTGTTAAGTTTTGATTAGACCTGCTGGAGAAGGCAAGGCACAGTAGGTCTAGTCAACAGGTAAGTATCAATAATTATGTTTAATCAAAAACGTACCATTTAAAGCCTCATGCTATAGGTTCGACTATCAATTATATTTGGAGGTCTCATAACTTTGTTATATGCCGCTAGTTTTCAAACACGTGTGTTTATCTCCAACTTATCTCCCACTCACCTTGACGAAAAGGAATATTAAAAATGTATTGAGACAGTTGGTTGTAGACTTCAGTCCCTTTACCACGTCTCGTTCTAATGTATTGAAGAGGGAACAACACCAGTATCATCCAGAAGAGAGATCCTGCACCACACAGATAGACCGGCCAGGAGAAGCTTGATGCCAGAAATAGCCAGGACAATGCCTCGTCAGGTGATTTCTTGTACATAAGGAAATGTTCCCCTGCTTCTATTGGTGACGAAAAGTCCACTGTTAAATATCTTCTTAGAGTAAGACTGTATGGAACCGGGCACAAGTCGGCCTCCTGTAAAATGTATATGCGCCATACCACTTTACAAACCAATCATGTACAATCAAACATAACAGGAATGTGAAATGTCAAATTCTAACATGACACTATATTTAGAATGAAAATACTGCTTTCTGATTGGTTCCTCGTATCAATTTTGGAGTAATTATTTTACCGATAATCACCTCTAAATATTTGCGACCGATTCACATTGCTCCGCGGACGTATACAAAAAAGCACTCGGTGAACTTTTTGTTTACATCCAATTAAGGCAATTAGCAGACGACGGCAAAATGGATTTCTACATCAGCGATTTTGTTGATATTCTGGAAAATTCAAATTTTGACGACATTGATGCCTCCTGGTTCGATGAAGAACTTATTGCTTTGGAAGATGTGAAAGGTTATTTTATTAGATATCTAATTAAAATGTGGTGAACTCGGTATTGCTACTAAAAGATATCGCGTGAAATCGTGAAAATCACGGGGCACAGAAATCAACAGCGATTCATCCAATGAACAGAAGCTGCGTTATTCCTCTATTTTGCAAAATTCTTCCACTGCCTCCAGTTCAAAATCCCAAATGACCCCATTTCCTTCCACAATGTCCTCAACCATGACACAAAAAGCGTTCTTGTCAGGCTTTCTTCAAGTCTCAAACTCTTCTGTGAGTCTGATGACTTCCAACATGGGTTTTCTGTTGATATTATCATCAATTGAATAAAGATAAGTCACATTGAAATAAGTTTTAGTGTTTGTTTTGATATTTTGATTGAAGCATGTTCTTTGAAAAGTGAAACCGGTCTGTACTGGTTTGACTCAAGCACAGCGCTTTGGCGCAAGACGAAGGAGTTCCTCATTATTTTCCTAATTAGTCATGTTAGAATGGAGATAAATCGATTCTGTTTTATATTTTGGGGTTGTATGTTGTGCATTTTTTACCCCTAAATTAACATTTCAAACCTCGCAAGCTCGGTTTGAATTTAAATTTAGGGGTACAAAATGCACAACATACAACCCCAAAATATAAAAGAGAATGGATTTATCTCCTAAATCGAGATATTTGTAACGTGATAACAATGCATGCTCGCTGAAATAATAATTGTGAGTTTTATCTTACATATGTTATTGTCACATTTATTGTCTGTTACTTCAGATAGGATTGATGTTGTGAAATTTCAATACCAAAGAACACTACATAGAAACAATCAGATATTACAGACATTTAAGGTTATCAAATGCCTTTACGATAAAGCCAGACCTTCCTCTGAAGCATTCCCAGCACGCCAGTGTATGTTCCATTCTCAACTTTCTGTCCCCACAAATTGTCCTCTGGTTCGACAATCATGTAGCTCAAGAAAAAGAATTTAATAATTCACGTTTGTCACAAATTGAAAATGAGGCATGGGTTTATCGATTAAACAGAAAACATTGTATGGTGTAGCTCACTGATATTACATAAGTCACATATGTTGTTTATACTACGAACAGATTTTTAAAAGTGCAAACTGAACATAATCGTTTTATCGGTATTACGTTTGTATTTTGTAATTTTTCATTTATGAATGAGAAACGATGTAAAATACCTGAAGTTGAATTTCCTTTTTAAGTTGTCCATGATATCAAATCCGACACCTGTGTAGTGTAGTTTACTATCAACAACTTCACGAATAGCATAGCTCGTCCACTAAAAATGAAACAAAACTACAGAACATATTACTCCTATTTCCTATTATGTTACAGATATCCGATTTCGAAAGTACAAGAGAAACATTTACTCGAACTACATGTATGCTATTATGAATTAAACAAGACATTATTATAGTATCCGGCAGCGTACGTATGACATTGAGTAACTCAGGAAATATACACTTTGTATCCTTGCATGTTTATCTTTGGCAATGCTACATTGGTACCTAATAATGATAAATATCAAATGAACTATGATTATACTCAATCAATTCAATATCAGTGAAAATAATACACTAGTTATCACAGTTAACAGATAATAACAAGTAATAAAATATTCTGGCTGAGAGCGAAATCATGAAATCCTGAAGCAGTAAAAATACCATTTTAATGGTTATCAGTTCAGTATAATGGCGATATAAAAGTAAAAGTACTGATTTCTGATAGAAAATCGGACAGTGCACTGCGATTGGCGCACATCAATCAGTTAAACGTAATTTTGGAAATTTAATTGCATGTTTCGCTACTTCGTGATTTTGTTTCACTCCTTTATGATTTTGTGTATAAATTTTGTGATTTCGCTTAGACCACTTTTCACATTTTGTGATTTTGGTGAGAGTTTTTCGCGATTTCGTGCTTGAATTTTGACATGAAATTGAAATGGCCCCTTTGGGCCATGATATTGAACATTGATCAGTACTCAACCATCAAGAGTTCAACAAACCTGAAGAGTGGACAGAATGATTTCCCGACCATTTAGGCCTCGTTCCTTATTTGGAAATAGGTCTTTATTCGCAGAAACTCGATGAAAGCTGCTCGGAAGAACACAGGACCATTCCCGTCTCCCTGGCATCCACAACAACGTGAACATGCTTCTGATCTGAATATAATTCACTTTGTTCAGATTGTTACTGTAGACATTGTTCACATCGTGATACACGTGTATCATTAGTAAATGAGTTACGACAGTTATGTTTAGTATTACCAATACCTGATGTTATCAATAATAGCAGCTGATCAATTTCAATATTTTCTGATTTTAATTTAGTTGTCGTTAATTCGTGTTTGAGTTATGATGATTTACACACTGATGCTTCTTAATGTCAAAACTAAAACAAGCAGACAGAGTCTACAATATCCCCTGCCAAGTGTGAAATGCCTAAATTTTACCGAAAAAATCATGTTTTCATTTATATATCATAAATCAAACATTACTAATAAATTCATGCTGCACAAGAATATATACTTCCTATGACAATTAATCTTTGCCAAACAGTTTCAAGATCAAATATGAAAGTGTAAACAGCTTTTTGAGTTTTGATCCGGAATCTAGATGATCTTTTTCCATACTTAAATTCATTAAAAGTCTCAAAAAGGTGAAACAAAACCACAACACATCTAGACATGATGATTGTTCCATGCACTAAATTTTACTGAGCTAGACTTAACAGATGTTGAGTTCTGGTCCGTAACGAAATGTTAAAGTATTGTTCCATGGAAACGGCGTAGAAATAGAATTCCGAAGAAGTCGAAAACCCCAGGCGGCACATCTACACACGATGTACTGTTCAGCATACTTACTAAAGATTCCATTACACTTTAAAGATTTCCATATATGACATAATCTTTATTTACTATGTTATGATAAGATCGCTGTGGTTTGAAGTACTAGAGAAGCTTATACATAACAGGGATACAGGATATGAGATTTTAGAAACGTTTCAGAATAATGTTAATGATTTCTTTTGCACGTAGTTGTCATAACTGAAAAACACATTTTGAAGAAATAATAAACAAAAAACTATAAATATCATACTTTTCAATTATTGAGATATATTGTATACCTGAATATCTGATTCGTAATGACAAGAGTCAATGAGTGAGCCGTTCTTTGCTCTATTGACACTCATCCATACAACATTATCTATCGTTGTGTTGATGGGCGGCGGATCATCAGAAGAAATAATCAACCACGTTGAAAGGTGACGCAGTAAAGATCCCTGTCCGAATGCCTTGTCAAGATATTCAATCTGAAATGTTTATCAATATTCTATGTAACGAAGAGTATTCATAGAAAACTATCCTTGTCCAGAGAGATAATCAGAGATGTTTCTGTTAATGTTCTGATAAGAAAGATTATTCACAGGTTTAAAGAATCAAGATTATGTCGTTCATTTAAGTGAAATTATATAAAGAATACTCAACGATGTCCCGTTTGATTACATGTTTATGAAATGAGGGAATGGTTTGGTATTTTAACGAGCGAAAGTCACAAGTGTTGCGTTTACCGAGAACTGACATTCGGTTGAAACCACGGACTCAGTACAAGTGACAACTATGTGCCTTTAGATCAGAAGCCCCAAGACAATGTTAACCAGAAATAGTTCATGACTTACGTAGAGCGTTTTAATGGCTTTGAGTATACAATTGATGCATATAAATGGAATATTTTTTTCTTGTATTAACTCATTTGAGTTAAGCACATTAGCACAGCGTGTAGATTCGTTTACAACTATAAGTTGAAGTATTTCAGCGATTAAATATATGTCAGCACATTATATGTTCGAACATGAGTGTTTCCCTTAACGTTTATAAGGTAAGGCCTATTCACCTCAATGAATAGATATTCCACACAGCTGAGTTCACAGACTACCAGGAAGTGGAGCTGGTCACGCATCTGCTCCAAACTGGCGTGTTCCATGAGGTTCTCCATCACAGGGACGAGAACTGTGTGTACGTGATGGTAGGAAAACACCATTGTCATTTGTTGCTTATCTAACAAACAACTGATTGTCGATATCAAGTCAGCTGAAAGAAATCGAATAAAAACTTGCATACACACCAAGTGTGCAATTAGATATGAGACCTTACACTCAATAGAAACTTACATTCTATACCCAAAAGGGCACACTTTGTTTCTGATGACCTATTGTTTTTAATTAGCCCTAAATACATGGGGATGTTTGATCTTTTAATTTAAAATGTCGACTGTCTACTCATACTTATAAGAAATTAAAAGGGGTACCAAAGTACAGAAAAAAGGAAAGAGTGTAGTTAGATGAAAATGACATAAATAAACTGAAGCACAAAAGAAACGTCACCCCTCAGTTGTTTTTATCAAATGTATAATTTCCAATGTCAAATTTCTCGAGTTTCTCGACGTCGTATTAAAAAACTGAATAGTTTGGGAAAGTGGTCCAAAATATTAAATCAGTAAAAAAATATAAAAAAATAAAATTGTAATTTAAAATTCCCAAAACATAATTTTGATAACACACAACTGTTCATCGACATATAACACATACTCTGTGTGAAAATCAATAAATTTGCCTCATGTGATGTTGGTGTAAATTTCATTTTTTACCCCTGTCGAGGTAATGATATTCTGATAAAAAATTAAACAGTCACCAATTAAGTCATTAAATCTACTGCCAAAGGTGTTATTGAATCCTGCCATGAATGCAACTCATTTTTTTTACAAAATTTAATTAATCGAAACCAACTGAGGTGTGACGTTTCTTTTGTGCTTTCATGATTTATCTTGTTATTAGTCTTTTTCAAAATACTCTCAAACTTTCCCCTTTTTACATTACACTGCATGTCATTATTATAAATTGTAGAACTTACCATGTGTCTCATCATATACAAGCACTGCATGGTTCTTAAACAATGACGTCAGCCATTTAGTTGAAAAGCTTCCAATGGCTTCTACAACACATTTGTTATCATGGACAAATATTGTTGCATTTAGGAGACATATTTATTATCAAATATATCATTTTATATTAGATATGTGGAGAGTGAAACAAAAAACAAAACTTTTTTATTACAAGAAAAGTACCACGAATTTACTGCGATACATCGTGGCGGGAACAACGCATGTCAATCTTATAGGACAATTGTTGGGTACATGAGAGATGATAGACTATGTTGAGAAACAGCCGGACCATTTTCTAAAAAACGTTTCGTCATCTTTGCCAAATATATATCTTTCTATGTTGTAGCTATATTGTATTACCTGAAGGGCGTGATCAAAATTAAGTCTACAAGTGCATGTTTACATTTGTATATGTATTTCTCAAGGATAGTGAAGAGATGGTTTATTGAAATACTTCCATTTGGGTCTCCAAGCAGAAAGGATGAAGTTAGCATTAATTTTGTGACTCGTCTCATTTTCAAACCATTGAAGCAACATTATTGATTAGATTTTTTACTTTTGAGCATTCGAAAAATAAGTATTTGAGAGTTTCTATTTCCGTTTCACAAAAAAGAACAATATTGATCATCGCTGAGTCCAATGTTATACAGGAAAGATTTTGTAGGTGTTTTCCGGTGAAGACGTCTATTGGAAGTTTCGAGTTGGATTATCAACAGTTGATTTGTGATTAATTGCAAAGAATTAAGACAAACTAGATGAGCGTTTGCGGGACACCGCAAAAGCAGAGCAGCTCCGAAACTTAGGGTCTCGCCTTTCCCTGTTCCGCCTTCTCGTCAGCATCAATACAATGGGAATTCTTTTTAACCAAAACTTGTTCATTATTCGAGCTATTACTAATACTCACTGGGGTCACAAGTTTGTTCTCAAAACCTATTTCTTATTTCAAAATTTGATCAAAGGATTAACGTGGCCTTAACCAATATCTCATGACCTTTGACCTTCAAGTTCACACCAAAAATGATCAATTTTCATAGTGCATAACAATCATGTAATGACTCAAATGTTCATAGTTGAAATACGGCATATTCACAAAAGCATGTTTAAGTTGTGACCTAGCTGTGAACTTTAATTTAACGATATTTTAACGACAACTTTTCAAATATTGGTCTTTCTCCATAGTTCATATATACCAAATAAGAGCCTGATAGCACACACAAAGTTTGAAGTTAACTTAGTGATTTCAGAACTGGTAAGCATGACCATATCTAATGACATTGACCTCTGACCGTCAAGGTCACACAGTCAATGACAACTTTTCATTGTATGTAACAATAATGTAATGATTCAAAGTGTTAAATGGGCAGGAGCACTTTTTTTGCATAATTTATTTTTTCAAATTTCCAGTTTATAATGATAGTTTGTGTCATTTAAATTTACATTAGAGGGTAAAACATCTTATTACACAAACCAAATTATCCGTAGTAGTAATAGCGATGATGTGTATAAAGCAAAAATTGCATGGCGGCCATTTTATTGTGAACACATTTTATCATTTGACCATGACCTTTGATATTGAAGGTCACACAATCAATGATCACTTTTCATTGTTTATAACAATCATGTAATGTTTCAAAATGTTAGAAGTTGAAATAAGACATGTTTGCAAAAGCATGCTTAAGTCGTGACCTCGTTGTGACCTTGACCTTTGACGGACCTTAGCGAAAACCTTTTCAAATCTTGGCCTTTCTCCATAGTTGATATACACCAAAGAAGAGCCTGATAGCCCAAATGTTTTTCAAGTTATCGTGTTTACAAGGATTATTTCAGGAATTCCAAAACTCGTGACCTTTGACCTTGAATGTGATGTCAAAAATATTCCCCAGGGGCATAAGCAAGAACTTAAGTATATGAGTTCTCAAAACCTTCTAGGAAAAAAGCTATAGCCAATGCAAAACGCGCCGGCGACGAAAACTGCGCAGCTCCGACTAAGTTGGAGCTGCTAATGATCTTACCTAATATTACACTCTTATTTTGCCAATTATTTCACAGTCTTTCAAGTGAAATATGATTCTGTTCACACAACAAATTGTAAATGGATTTACAGTCATCTGAATTAAGTATACGTAGTAATAGATCGCAGATTTTGTAATTAAGGGAAAATTTGGATTGAGAATTTTGATAATCGAGATTCTTTCCTGTGGAAGATGTTTGAGCAACTTGAAATAAAGAAGGTATGTATTACGAGTATTGAATTCACATTTTAATTCATTATAATAGTTGTAAAGATTTGGTAAACGTGTGTTAATCCTTGTTCATGCCATCGGAAAAAATAGTTGTATGTATTTTTCAGGAATAAAATGTGTTAAGGACATTTAAAGGATATCACTCATTTATTATGTTATCATTGTGTAAGTCTACATAGCTTAAAATTAGATCTCTCCAAAATAAGTTGTTAATGTTTTTACGAATTTTAGCTGAAGCTCTCTTTTTGAAAGTTGATACCATTTAAATAGAACTTTCTTAATGAACAAATATCAATTCAAAAGCGTTTACTTACTATAGTAACAGATTGTATCATACAAATACTCACTTAAAGGAGCCGTAGCACGTTTTTTCGCTCAAATAAGTCGATGAAATGTATTTGAAAAATAATGTCACCAATAGCAAAGGACAATTCTCTCTTCGGAAAATCAAGTTAAAAATGACTGCCATGGGAATCGTTTTTTTAATGCGAAATGATTAAATTGTGTTCATAATAAAATGGCCGCCATGCAATTTTTGCTTTATACGCAACACCGTTATTACCACTACGGATAATTGGTTTGTGTAATAATATGTTTTACCCTCTAAATTTAATATACATGACAAACTATTAATATAAATAGGAAATTTGAAAACATAAAATTTTCAAAAAACGTGCTACTGCCCCTTTACAATTAGATCTTTCCAAAATAAGTTGTTAATGTTTTTACGAATTTTAGCTGAAGCTCTCTTTTTGAAAGTTGATACCATTTAAATAGAACTTTCTTTATGAACAATTATCATTTCAAAGGCGTTTACTTACTAGAGTAACAGATTGTATCATACAAATACTCACTTAAGTGACTCATGATGCCTAAAATTGCAAACATTGTATTTTTTGTTGAATGAAATGCTTTACCCGTTAAAGGCGCTGCACCACGTTTTGCTTCTTGAAATAAAGTGCTCTCGCAAAAATGCAAATGAGTGTCATGAATCAATAAAAAGAGTTCTAAAACGAATTTACATAATTCGGTTAAGCGCTGAATCCATTTGATAAAGACAAATTTGGTAAAACCTAATGTGCAAAAAGCGTGTTACAGCGCCTTTAACATAATATATCGTATAACTTTAATAATGAATAGCAAATTCATTTTTAAAATAATACGAAAAAAAACGTGCTAAAGTGTCTTTCACTGATTTTACAGTTTTCAACTTACCTTTACTGCCATAAGAAACGTGATTAGACACTAAGAAAAAGAATAGAACAACCGACTTCATACCATCCGTCAGTAGCTAGACTGGTTATATATGCCGGATCCTAGCGTATCCAGGGACGGTATATTGACCCTGTAAATATGTTCTGATAATCATGTATGCACCACAGACATCCTCTTCCTATTAATTTATCAATGTCACCTTCAATTTCAGTAATGTTACCAGCTAGATCAACACTTTCAACACAAAATGCACACAAACGTATATTATATTAAAGAAGATTGATCCAGTCAAAACCATCTGATGTTTACTCTTTTCTATTTATACACTTGGAAATGAATAAAGCAACACCCACTTTTCCTTTAACTGCAACATTGTTTTGATTTGACAGAAGACAATATGTCAGGCAAACTGTTTTTGATTTTAGGTAGAACAATCATTTGTTCCTTTGTTTGGTTCATGGTTTGTAATGTACGGAATTTTATTTCTTTCTCATGACAAAAGCATAGCCTTCCTGTGAACAGCTTCTGTGCAATATTGTCAGACCACCAACGGCCCTTCCATTTAGGATAATGATATTTACTTTGCCTGTCTGGTGTTTATATTTGCTGTCGTATACATAAGAAATATTCTGCTAATGGCTGCTGTAAATACTGAACTTTCATTAAAGGGGCAGTAGCACCTTTTTTTCAATTTTTATTTTTTCAAATTTTCCATTTATAATGATAGTTTATGTCATTTAGATTCACTTTTGAGGGTAAAACATCTTATTACACAAACCAATTATCTGTAATGGTAATAACAGTGTTGCGTATGAAGCAAAATTTGCATGGCGGCCATTTTATTGTGAACACAATTTTTTATTTTGAATGACAGAAACGACTCCAATGGTTTTACGGAACCATGTAAACTCACTTATTAACATGATTTTCCGAAGAGAGAAGTGTGGTTTACTTTTAGGGATATTATTTTTCAAATACATTTCATCAGCTTATTGGTTGGAGGCGCAAACCGCAAACCGCCTCCAACCTGATACGCAGTTGGATTTCACGCTATATTACTGTTGGAATATTCAAAATAAACTTTCGACCAATCATGCTTGGCCTCTTCATACTTTGGAAAAAGCATATGACCAACGAACACGGCTGTAACAAATTTGTAACCACGTGACCATGTGGGTTATCCGAAATAATTATCCCCTTTTACTGCGAAAAGAGATTTTGTCTAAACATCTAAAATAGAAACGACCGTTGTGTTATTCTGAGTCTGAATGTTAGTAAACATAAGATTTTTCAATTCAAAGCCATTTTACACCTCCATGAGCAGACATGTACCAATTCAAGTGCATAATTTCGCACTGCAGTTTCGGAAAATCCAAGAAACTTTACAAGCTAATGTTATACAGCAAGCATATACTAAACGATAATAGTGGTTGTCAATCAACACACCAACCTTCCACTCAGTTATCAATATTTTCAATGCCAATCAGACTTGCATAATGGTAGGCCTACTCAATGTACTGTTATTGAATTAATGAAAGTGAAGCTTGTACATGTATAAGCACATATTGGACAGAACCATATTTATGTCCAAACTGATAGCACCGAGCATGAGGATACCGGGTCATTATCCTTGAATTAAAAAAGGTCCATATGTCTTCCTTCCACAGATAAACAGAATATGCTTCATAATCAATCGAATTGGTACACTTTAAATTTGCAAATGTTTAACAAATGGTTGACTGCTTGTTTCAGGGAAAATAGGCCTACATATTGTTATTGCTGGAATCTAACAATGACACAACTGTCAACAACGTTTTGATCAAATTCATAATATAGGCCTACTTCAAAATTGGAGCAAAAGCACCCGGGAGTTGCGCTTTAAAATAAATCGGGGAAGTTGAATGTTCACTTTCATTTTCAAATGATAGATTATATATAACTTTATTTTATTTATGAATAAATAATGTATGTAAATTGAAAAGCATATACACAACTAAAATGATCGAGGTAAAATTCTGTTATTTGCGACTTTTGAATTGAATAACTAATTGTGTGATTAGTAATCAAAGCTTTTATCCCCGAAAATGACCATAATGCAGGCTTCATTTTGCTATATGTACATATGACATACATATCCTTTTTATAATATATTTTAGCCTTAACAAGATGCCTCCAACCATGCCTTTTTAAAGGCTTTTCTTGTTTGAGCTACTGCTCCTTAAAGAGACAATATCATTATGTAAGGATCAAATAAAACAATTTTTTAAAATTAACAGAAATATATTTTATGTTTTAAGACTCTTTATTTGCATATTCCATCAATGGTTTAAACACCTTAAAGGGAGTTCATCCTCTGCAAATAAGATATTTTTACCAATTAGCGTCTTTAATATTAAGGTGTATGTTAAAAATAAGACACGGTCATCAACATTCCATGCTATATTGGTTCATATTACAACTTTTTCTCTTTCGAACTACAATGTACATACAGTTATTGATACCTTCACGGAGCTCCGTTTTTCAGTCAAGGGATACTAACTAAGTCTGAAGAGACGAAATCTAAAGAACTTGCAGGCCTGGGGAAGTTCTGAGTAAGTGAGTGAATTATTGCTTAACGCCGCTTCGGCAGTATTGCCATCATTTGCGGCGAGAAATTTAAGTTGGGGGGGGGGGGGGGGGGGGGGGGTCTTCCACCTTTAAAAGAAAATAATGAGTGAGATGAGTGAGATGAGTGTGTCCAATACGACATCGTCGTAGAACACAAGCTTCCTGCCGGGTAAAAGAGGATAGAGATTTGTAACCTAAATGAGGTTGAATAGTGTGGGAAATTCTGAACCGACAGCCATTCATATGTGCCGCAATGACTGCAAAGTGGGCGGTATGCCGGTATACCCCCATCCTGTCTCAGGGTAAAACATTTATGGGAATTATACAGATTCCCGAAAATAATCATCATAAGTTCACCACACTTATTCGATGAATGCAAATTTCATTTCTGGATAAAATGTGTATGATCTGCTGAACTAAAATTAACTGGCCAGCCAACTTGAACTCGGATATGATAACCATTCTCGATTCCTTGAGGAAGAGCGGTAGAGCAAAAGTCAACTGCAGTTTAAAAGGCTCTCTGTGTTCCATTATCAAAAAGACATTAATGGCTAGAGAAAAGGCAATGTGACTGAGCACCTTTAACTGAGAGGCATCCCTTAGAACTCATTCTATCACAATTCGTTTATAAACGTACCTACACACTGGGTGGTTGTTAAGTGTCAGTGTCTCTACTTTAATTCTACTTCATGTTTACTTCTCACCTATCAAATTATCAATTGTAACATGCACTTTGTACACGAAATTCAAACATCATCAAAGCAGTTGAGTTCAATGACAGTGCCTTCTCTTTAAGTAAGTAAATATCACAGTAAATATCAACACATGTAAGACATTATATGAGACTCAGGTGAAATTTTGCCAAGTTTGACACAGTTGACGTTCAAGTGAAAGTGAGTCCACCAATATATATATCTAAATGTGTGTACATTTTATAATTATTCGTAAAGAAGACACATTCTTGAAAGAGAAATTTTAAATAAACAATAAGCTTTACATGTCGTGTGATCTCTACAACCCAATCAATACAAGCAGCGGCATTAAACAAAGTTATGAAATGGCATTATTTTGAGATTTTACCAAAATTAAAATTATTAATTTTACAAAAATATATTGATAGAGGGATCTTTACCGAAAATTCGCCATTGTTAAGTAAATTGATAATCCATAATATCTTTACCTTCTCCAAAACACCAACTTCAAGAATGTCTCTTTAACTGTTGAAAATTCTTCCTACTTCATCAGACATGAGTCGTCAACACTCGATTCAGATTTAATATGACGAGTAGGTTCTATACTCATCTTCAGCTGTGTCTTTCGTATTCTAACTGATTAACAGGTGTTATGTTTGATTTTCATCATTTTAACCAGGGCTCAGAGTGTATCGACTACCCAAGCCTAATAACTTGACATCGTGAACACAAAGTATTGTAAATACACGTTGTAAAGGAAAACCTATTACAACACGACATAAACTATTGAAACCTATTGCACAACATTTCACAATGACACTTATCGTTAATAATCGATTTTTGTCATCAGTGGTTTGTTTGTACTTCACATGTTCTGCTGGATATCAGGTTAAAGCTATTGAGTTAATATGGTTAGTGTTTGGAAAAGTATTATTGGTTTGCAATGAAATGTAAATAAATCATCTGTTGGCACTGTTAGCATTAAATATGAACAGTATTTTGTTAAATCGTGCAACGTGCTCTCTTGATGCACTGTATTTGCAGAAATGTTAATTAGTGAATCAATCAACAAAACTATGGTATATATACCGAATTGAATTGACAGTAATTTACAGTAGTATGTATCTGTATTTACTGTTAAATTCTCTAGGGCATGTATGCAGCACTTCGTCAGCATGTCATATAATTATATCATTGCACTATTCATCTAGACAACCAAAATTTAAAAAAAGCAAAGACATGCAAAAGCCCAAAGTAATTGTATCCGTTATAATTAATCCATGTACTGTACAGAAAGTGCTTGTTGCCAATGACCATAGTGTTCTGACGCTCAGTGTTGGATTTTTATTTAATCAGTTATCTGACTTATGTACCGATACCTAAACACTCAGTAGAGTTGTATAATGTTTATCAATTTAAGACCAGTTGTGGAATTCAGTTTAAGTCATTAAGTCAAATGACGATTCCTAAGAGATTGAAGAACGCAAGTTTTGACATTATTTCTAATGCGTAACGATACAGTGAGTGACACATGCTTTATGTAGGTCACATACCTCTCGCCTCATCAGGTTTTACATGAGTAAAGTAATAATTATGCAACATATCAACAATAAATGAATTTCACAATGTAATTCAATATCGGATATGATAATAACACTACACAAGTACACCAAAGATTATGATGTTTATCTGGTCCCTCTTATGTTTGATGTTTACTGTTTACTGTTTACTGTGGATATCTGCTTTAACAAACATGTAGCTTCTGTCAACACAAATGATCTGCCTAAATGAACAGTTTTATTACAGAATTGCTTACTTTTAAAAGTTAAAAGTATGTGTTGAAAGATTTCTAGTGAAGATGATTTTTTTATATTCATGATGTTTATGCATCCATACTAAGTGTTGAAACGTTGGGTTGATCTTTTATTTTTTAAATCGATGTATCAAATGGATTAGTTCTTTTCCGAGGGAAATGTTTTTTTGCCGTTGGTTTGAAACAATTAATAATTGTTCTTATTAAATCTGAATAAATCAAGGTAACAATCCTACATTTAAGATTCATCATTTGCTGATTTGCTTTTATTTAAACTCGTTAGCCAGTAAGAGTAGAATGCCTTTCTACAGTCCAAGTATAACCCAGACAATAGTGCACTAAGTAGAGCTGTCCTATGTAGACATTATGCGCTCTGAGTGGTGTTGCAATGCAAATATCAGATATCTGCTTTAGTCAATAATTGAATGTGTAAGGGAAACATTACAGGTCAATTAGAACCTCCCACGTTTGTCAACAGGGCGACCTCTCATATTGATAGAGAGCTGTTGATCTACAGTAATTAGATTGTGATATGTTCATCGTCACATAACGACAATGCATTTATGGACTTATTCCCATAATGAGATCAATAACAGCATTGGTGTAAATCATTCCCATGACCATATGGATATGTATATAATGCATGTTAATGTATCATTCTTATCGATATTATGGTGATGACGTCACTCTTTGTCTGTCCCATGTGACACTCCATATTCATAGTGAAGAAACAATGCAGAGACTCAAGTCAACACTAAGAGCTCAAGGGTAAGTATGTATTACTCAAATTTAGTTTAATCGATTAATTACGTATTCTATTTTTGAGGTTTTTACGATTTGTGAATACTCTAAAATGTCTTTGTCATACTTATGAATTTCCCTTTTTAGCTCATCAGGCCTGAAAGGCCCGATGGGCTTATTGCATGGCATGGCATGGCGTCCGTCCGTCCGTAAACTTTTGCCTTTTGACTTTGGCCAATGGGGAAACTAAATTGTAGATTTCGTGACCCCGTGAACCCAAATGGGGTCACAGGGGTCACATCCTTTAAAACCTATTTTCATCTTCTTCTCCAGTTCCAAAAGGTCTAGAAAACTGAAAAGTTGTGTTCAGACTCCTTGGCCAATGGGGATTCTAAATTATTAATCTCGTGACCCCGTGACCCCAGATGGGGTCACACGGGTCACATCCTTAAGAACCTATTTTCATCTTCTTCTCCAGTTCCAAAAGGTCTAGAGAGCTGAAAAGTTGCGCAGACTCCTTGGCCAATGGGGATTCTAAATTGTAGATTTCGTGACCCCATGACCCCAAATGGGGTCACAGGGGTCACATCCTTAAAAACCTATTGTTATCTTCTTCTCCAGTTCCAAAAGGTTTAGAGACCTGAAAAGTTGTGTGCAGACTCCTTAGCCAATGGGGATTCTAAATTGTAGATGTCCGAACCCTGGCCTGGGACCCCAAATAAAGGCCTCTCAGGCCATGACCTAAAAATATATTTTCATCTTCTCCAGAACAAATGTACCTAAAAGGCTGTAATATTATGTGCAGACTCTGTAGCTAATGGGGATTCTACATTGTAGATTTGGAGACCATGGGGCCCCAAATAAAGGCCTCACAGGCCATGACCTAAAATATATTTTCATCTTCATCATTAAATATAATAAACCCTGATGAGCTACAGAGCCCATGGCTCTATTTTTTAACATTGTTACACGTTCAGGTGTTCAATTCGACAGTAAGGTAAATCAAATGCAAATTTATAATAGTTTTTAATCATACTGAAGCCGATATAGTAACTCCATTCCTATAATTCATATTCTACTTCTTCGGGGTTTCCATGTCAAGGTGAGGCAGATGGTAAACCACTAGTGGAGAGCTCCACCATCCAAGTGTACAGAGTGAACGAAGATAATCTCCAAGTCCTATTCGAAACAAATGTACAAAATGAAAAAATAAAATCAAAGATTTTATCTTATACGTATTCAGTTATTGATTAAACATTTTTTTAAAGGAGCTAGTGACATGAACTATGTAACGAAAGCATTCTGCTCAAATGGCAGAGAACATTAAGAGAATCTGCATCCAACAATCCAACATCTTCCACAGAATGGCATCAGCTGTACATCTACAGTCAAGTTTTCACCGGATTTGTAGTATTGTGCAAAGAACATTCAAGTATCATGTTCATGATGTTACGAACTGCTGCAAATTTATCCTTTTGTTTCGGATTGATCGTTTGTCCTTGTTGTCAAATTGTAATACAGACATAAAAGCACGACTCCCTTTAAACATGACCTTGGCTCAAACTTAATGATATGTATTACTTTCGTAAATTACCGTAAATTACATTTAAATTGCTTATTTGAAGAATAGTTTGTGCATCAAAGGGATTGAGGCCAGGGGTTCTTGAGCTCTCAGAACACTCTTGTTCGATTATTTTTCACGAATAATCTGCTGTCAATTACATAAAAAAGCATATGCAGATATGAACTCATTTCAATCATGATATAAATAATAAAGGCCTGTTTGGATTTGATTTCAACCAGTTTTATTCTTTTACAACTTATTCTCTGAAGTTATGAGACTGAATAGATTATTTAATATAAACAATTAATATGATCAAATACTGAGAATTGACAAAAAATATTGAGACAAAATTTGTTCTTCAGTTTCCCTAATTGCTTCTCATTCTGAAAGTATTTCATTTCTCCGGGAACACATTTCTCAGTCATGATTAATAAAATGACTATATTGTCATGTGGCATGTAGTACCCGAATATATAATATGATAGTTCACAAACTTCGTTAAATATCACTTTTAATGCTGAATTTTCTCAATCATCAACACATATCCTGCTACAAGAATGCAACAGGCGACCACAATCAAGCCAGACTTTAGGTGATCAATCGTGAATTGCCGTCGATGAACCGGGTTGTCACATTGTTTTAGCTCCGGATACCATTCCTTCTCGAATTGATGATATATGCCCATGTCCACCAGAGTTTGTAACCTTGAGAAATACATATATTCAAGAATAAAGATTAAGATTTTACTACAAGACCTGGATAAAAGATGAATAAACTTTTCATTTGAAAAAAATAAGTAATGCAATTCTGGTTCTCGTGAAGTACTGTGTTGTACAATAAGGTATAAGTAAATAAATAATAATAGTAACTTTGTCTTTTACATCTCGCCATGCTTCGGTAGTTACGGCATAGTGACTGTTTTCTTTTATTTTTCTGTTCATTATATTAATTCAGCTTGAACACGTTTCAGGATGAGATATCTCGGTGCATATACTTACTGTTTATCAAAGAGTTTCTTGAGTGGTGAGTGTTTAGGAAAGGGAATTCCAATGTTCGTTGCCCACAATTTCTCTCTAAGTTCCAGAAGTTCACAAGTCCGTGAAAACAACATATTTTTTATTGGAATTGACATAATAGCCACACAAGGTTCATTTAATGTTCTCGTTAAAAGTCGATTTGCTGTGACATCCAATGATGCATTTTCAGACATTTGCAAAACATCAAGTCGCTCATACAATTTCTGATATAACAAAGAATTTGACTCCTGTAAAAGAAGATGATACATCAATCAAACGTTCACACATCGGTTCTGAGATCATCATCAACGTGGTATATACATTATATAAAGACAGAACAAGTCTAATCGCCCCCTGATATGTGTTAATAATTTGTTTTGCCATAATATGAAATAGTTTTCCAAGGAATAACATGGGAAGGGAAGGGAAGAGATTTTGCGAAACTTTATTACCAGCAGTGTTTGATATTCATGCTTGGTTTCGCTTGTGACATTCTACCATCGAGTTTCCACAAAACAGTATGGTCAAATTCTATTTTGGGGTATTGAATGTTCGCTGTTGAGAACAAACTGAAGTAAAAGTTTGGCATGGTACTTGTCCTTAGACACTGGGACAATGAACACTATGCCAAATGTTGCCTGTAGATGAGGTTCCATCATGAGAAACGTAATGAAATTTTAATATATGCCCCACAGGTCCATAATAATCCACCACAAGACTTCAGTTCAGGGACAACAATGCCAGGCCTCACAACATCTCACCTTGGATTGCATGAGAAGCATTATGGCGCCAACTCTGCCTTAACCAATGGTAAGTCCAGATCTGATTCCTCTGAGGCATGTGTGGGACATTTTAGGACAGCGAATCAAAGACACTGAACCTTCCAATATATTTCACATCTGTCGCAGCTCTGCATACAGAGTGTTTGCTCTATTGAGATGCTTCTGATCAGTTGCACTGAGCATATTCCCGTGTCTATTGTCAATATTAACATGCTTTCATTGACTTGCACCTCCATACTTTGGTTGGGGTTTTTTTCCGGGATAATAACAGTAAAAAAGAAAATTTGACGTAATCGCTATTACACATATAACCAATATAACAACTTATTATATGAATGTATAACTTATATATCAAATATACATACAATGTTTTACGGCCAAACCCGTCAAATTGTTAACCCGTAAACCCATAAACATTTTGTTATTTTGTTTAATATCTGTGTGCACTTGGCGGGTTGACCACATGCTTTACGGGGACAATAATTCAAAAAATAAAACTTTGATCTATATCTATATCTTTACTTTTTCAGTCGGAAGTCGGAAAAATTGGGTCCCTTTCAATGAGACACTATACATCAACACTATCAAACTGAGCAAATTATTTGTTTGAGGAAACGTGGAAGAAATACTCCATCTTTATTACCTTCAAAATGTCTATAATTACTCCTCCTTCAAATGCAAGTATCTTGTAGTCGTTTTGCTCAGTCAGTTCCTGAATAGTGTTGAAAGGTGCAACATAGTTGTCAACAGTAGATCGAGATACAAGATTGCTTGTGTAAACAGCAGCAAACATCAAGCAGAAAATGGACCAGGTGAATATCATTATCCTTGATGACATGAATTTGGGAACCATCTTGATGTCTGGGGAAAATATAGTAAACAAGTATTTATAGAAGTATATGTCAGTGGCATAACATATTTACAATGTGTAATCAACATCCACACTAGACAAGGCGACTTGACATTTCACCTTCTAGTTCTTGATAAAGGTGAAAATATGTTTCAATGATGTTGCCTCTAGGTCTAAATCACAACGAAAAAGCCCCTTCTGCAAAGGTGTATTAAACGTGTCATCTTTCTGGTGTTGTTAGCGTTTGAGACGCAGACACATATTGGTTTTTACGACGTGTCAAGTGTGGACCTGACAGTCACCACATCTACAGTTTTTAATTCTCACTGGTCGAAGGAGTCTGTTTCTGATGATGCAACACGACATTAAATATATGTTGAGCATTTCACTGACCAGGGGTAATACACCAAATCAGATATTAATAATAGATTATGTCGACATAAATAACGTACTTGGACTTAAATTTGTTGACGCATCTTTACTGAAGGACGTCATAAAACAAGCCAAAAAGCCTCCAATGACCCCTATCTCGATCAGTTAAGGAGATTCGTTAACGATTATTTCTTAAAACATCTTTTAAATATGAACAGATAATGTGACCTAATTTAAAATTTACACTGACGGGCAAAAGAAAGTATATGGCTCAGTTGTATATCATATTATAAATTTCAAAGTCAAATATCTCGAGTTTCCGACGTCGTATTAAAAAACAGACTAGTTTGTGAAATTAGTCCAAAACATTAAATCAGTCAAAGAATACACGGTTTGAATTTTTAAGGATTCAGCCATAAGGCTGAATCCTTATTGTTATTGGCGTGTTTTTTTTTGGTTTGTTTTTTTATTATTTGCACCGATCTTGTGAAAGCGATTCAGCAACAATGGCTGTAGATAATTCAACCAAACTTTACAGTCTGACGGCCCTTACTAAGCACACAACACGGCAAGCTTTTGGGCCCAATCAGTTTTCCCACTAAAGGTCCAGTTCGAATCCAAATTTCGATTTTTAACATTGGAAAAAATGCACTTAGAGACTTGAAACTTTTTGCAAAAGATGCGCAATGACCATGCGAGCAAAAAAAGTAAATCATTGCAAATTCGTAAGTCACGTAGTTTTGTCGCCATTTTGATTTTAGACACATTTTACAATTTTCCGACCCCATGCACCTTTAGCAATCTTCTCTTCTGAAGATACTAGCATCTAAGGGCTCAGACTTGCATATATGTGCAGCTAAAGGGTTGACGATTAAACGGTCGTCCAAAGCATTAGCGAACTCCTTATACTTTTCTCACAGTGACCTTTCAAAGTCCAACATTTTTTAAAAATCGCAAACAGTCCTTTCCGGTCATAATAAAGAAAAACTTTAACATGGGGATTTTTAAAAAAATCCACTTAGAGACCTGAAACCTTTTGCAAACTAGATGAGCGTTTGTTTTTGACAATTTTTTTTTTTTATTCAAGTTATACTAACAAGTGAATCATCACCGGGGTCACTTTTCACAAACTTGTTCTTAAAACCTATTTCTGATTTCAAAATTGGATCAAAGGATTAACATGGCCTTAACCAATATCTCATGACCTTGACCTTTGACCTTCAAGGTCACACCATCAATGATTACTTTTCATTGTGTATAACAATCATGCAATGACACAAAGTGTTCATTGTTAACATAATGCATATTCGTAATAGCATGCTTAAGTTGTGACCTTGCTGTGACCTTGACCTTTGACAGATTTTAGCGAAAACGTTTTCAGATCTTGGTCTTTCTCCATAGTTGATATATACCAAATGAGAGCCTGACAGCACAAAAATGTTTGAGGTTTTCATGTCTACAAGGATTATTGTAGTGATTTAAGAACTCATGACCTTGACCTTTGACCTTGAATGTGAACATGTCAACATCATTCACCAGATTTATAAGAAAGAAGTCAAAATCATTCACCAGATTTATAAGAAATAAGCTATGTATATGAGATGTTTATACCTTCTTGGAAAAAAGTTATTTACAGATTTCAGAACTAGTGGCCAGTACCATATCTCTTGACCTTGACCTTTGATCTTCAAGGTCGCATAGTCAATGATCACTTTTCATTTATGATTCAAAGTGTTAATAGTTAAAATAAGGCATGAGCGCAACTGCATGCTTAAGTTGTGACCTTGCTGTGACCTTGACCTTGGACAGATTTTAGCAAAAACCTTTTCAAATCTCAGTCTCAAATTCTCCATAGTTGATATATACCAAGTAAGGCCCTGATAGCACAGAAGTTGTTGAAGTTATCGTGTTTACAAGGATTTTTGATTCAAGGTCACACAATCAGTGATCACTTTTCATTGTGTATCACAAACATGTAAATATTCAACGTGTTAATAGTTGAAATAAGACATTTTTGCAAAAGCATGCTTAAGTTGTGACATCACTATGACCTTGACCTTTGACGGATATTAGCGAAAACCTTTTCAAATATTTGCCTTTCTCCATAGTTGATATACACCAAAGAAAAGCCTGATAGCACAAATATTTTTCAAGTGATCGTGTTAACAAGGATTGTTTTAGCAATTTCAGAACTTGTGACCTTGACCTTTGACCTTGAATATGAACATGTCAAAATAATTCCCGAGGGGCATACGTAAGAAGTTATGTATATGAAGTGTTGATACCTCTTTGGAGAGAAGTTATTTAGTGATTTCAGAACTGGTGACCATGACCCTATCTCGTGACCTTGACCTTTAAAATTCAAGGCCACACAATAAGTGATCACTTTTCATTGTGTATTACAATCATGTAATGATTCAAAGTGTTATATTAAGACATTTTTGCAAAAGCATGCTTAAGTTGTGACCTCACTATGACCTTGACCGTTTACGGATGTTAGCGAAAACCTTTTCAAATTTTGGCCTTTCTCCATATTTGATATACACCAAAGAAGAGCCTGATAGCACAAATATTTTTCAAGTTATCGTGTTTACAAGGATTGTTTTAGCGATTTCAGTCGGAGCTGCTAAAGATGCACAAGGACAATACGAGCAAAGAAGTAAACATGACAAAGTTGTAGCTCTCGTATTTTACCCGCCATTTTGATTTTCTTCAAATTTGTCTGAATTTGTCATGTTAAATTTGGGTCTAAATAATCCCAGAGACATACTAGAGACTCGAAAATCGTTCAAAAGATGCTTAGTAACTAGACAAGCAACATATGTTACCTTTGCGAAGTCGTAGGTCAGTTGGTTTCGACGCCATATTGAATTTTAACCTTTTTTGATCATGCACTTTTGCGGAAACACCACTTTGAAGACAGTTGCATCTAAGCGCTGAAACTTAGATTTATATGCAGCCGAAGCATTCGGTAATAACAAATTTGTTATATTTTGAGGAAACTCCTAATACTTGTTTCACAATCACCTTTCAAAGTATGGTCATTTTGAATATTTGACAAGTTTGATATGAACTGACTTGATGAAGATTTGAAGCGTCATTTCACAATAGACCACTCCTAATTTAATTTTCAGTCATTTCTATTGTAGAGGCATTGAACATAGCTACGAACTTTTACTTCAACCCGGAAGCAATTCAGAGACAATGCAGTCCATTTCATTTTGATGTGTAAACAGAGGAAATTCCTACTTTCGTTTTGACATTCATTTGTGTTGCTGGGAGCGTCAGTCCTGCTAAACATTAAAGATGTTGTTATTATTTCGAGAATTACTGACTGTTGCCGAAAATTACCAATTTGAAGATAGTCGACTCAGGACAATGACAATATATATAATATGTAAAAGTAGTTCTGATCGAAAACCGGACACTGCACGACGATTAACGCACATCTATTAGCCAACGCAATATTGGAAACCTATTTACAACACACACACACGACAATGTAGGTTTATATTGCTTTATGTCTGTGGATGTCAATGTGGATGTCAATGGGTGGTGTATATTTATAATGATGTTGTTGCTAATGCTGAAATAACCTACACATTTCAAATGTCATTTGCTGTACAATGCCTGTTGACGTAATTGCATCAATACATAATTATTCTTCCAAGAGCAAAGAAGTGATCTGGGACAAACAAGTCAACAAGTGCTACATGAATTCCCTTATTTCAATAAATATTATCGAAACAAAGCAATGTATAAAATATTATCACTAATTTGACTATTCAGATGAATCTTTGCTCTAGTGGTTAACCTCTTGGACTACAAATCTAGCAGCTCGAGTTCAAATCCATGAGTGAAAAACCTTTTTTTTCAATGTTCAAAATATATTTTGTTTTCTATTTTAACTTGATTTCATTTATTTGTTTAGCTTTTACTCGTCTAAAAAATTATATTGGCAACTCTTTCCAGATTTGTGTGCTGTTTTTTTTTCAGTTAAACTTCTTTGAATATTTCTTTACATGCAACCAATAAGCTGAGGTCATAAAACTTTCAGGTACGTTAACCGGTATCCAAAATTAGACTATGACATGATTTTGGATTTTCAACTTTTTTCAAGAGATTTCTGTCCAATAAGTAACAAATTGAAATCTTAGTATCTCGAAAAATTATCAGTCAATTTCACAAAACCTTAACTTAACAGAGTTATCGAAACAAAACAGTGTCTTAAAGATGTATAAAATATTATCAGTAAATTTCCTGAAGATCAGGTGTATCCTTGGTCAAACGATAGACTGTCCGACGTCTAATCCAGAGTTCAAGAGTTCAAGTCCCCAGGAGAATAACTATTTTGACTTAAATATAATTTTATATGTTCAAAACTTATTTTGTTTTGTTTCTTAACTTGTTTTGACTTTTTTTGCGCTTTTGATCATATAAAAATCCATGTTGGCAACACTGTCAAGGTTAGTGTACTGGCTACTTATTTTGGTTATATTTTTGAATATTTCTTCACATGTAAGCAATAAGCTGATGTCATGAAACATTTTGATACGTTTGCCTATATCCAAATTTACCTATGATCTCGGCCGATTTTGGATTTTCGACTTCTTTAATGAGATTTCTGTCCAATAAGTTAAAAATTTAAATCTCTATTCATTACCAGCTATTAGAGGCAGTTTCTGAAATTATCTGCCCTTGGCTCATTAAGTCAAATTGGAGCTGGCCAGCGTTACGCTTGAGCTGTGCTCCAACTCACTGCACAGCCATTGCAGGGGGTTGGACCTGGTTGCGTCACTGAGGCTAAGTAAACACATATGGGTATTGCGAATCGGTTAAACTGAGCTGATGGTTCTCGGTGGTCAGTAGCTGGCCTGTAGAACTTAGATGAATATATTCAACTGACGACTAGCCCAGTCTAGAAAATTATATCAAGTCTAGATTCCTCAGTTCTAATCAAGGCACCTTTAGGGCTCCAGTTTGTATGACTATTTGAATTGTGTGTGATAAAAAATTTAACAATGGTTTGAAGTACACTAAAATTTAGTCTATGGAATTTAATAATTACCCTACTATCATTCTTGTGATTTTATTTCTTTGATATTCGCTGTATTAAAAAGCTATTATGTTATAAATAGTCATGGGGCATTACTAGATTTGAGGGACTCTTCTTTTTAAAAAGAACAATATAATCCACATGTTTAAAACTATGAAACTAACAGTCAAACTTATGTGGTTTGAAACATATCTTGAGTATGTAAACTACTGCCACATTGACGTTGACGTATTGGTACACTTATACGTAATACCCTTCTTCGATGTGTAATACTAAAATACACTTGTGTACAAAATACAAACATGTTTATGAAATGTAGTTACACGATCAACCACTGAATACAGTTATTTATTCATAATTCATAATTATTTTTTAAACACAAAACGCTAAAAGACTGAAATGTTTATATACACTTAATTAAGCTGAAACCCTTACTTTTGATATACACGATTATTCTTCACTAATATGAGAAAAGTTTAACACTATCGATGAGGACACGCAACCAATCATGGTCGTTCCATGCATGCTGCTTCATGTTTTTCTTCTATTGATAGCTAGACACGTGGTGACCACATGTGTGG
This sequence comes from Gibbula magus, assembly GCA_936450465.1. Taxonomy (NCBI): domain Eukaryota; kingdom Metazoa; phylum Mollusca; class Gastropoda; order Trochida; family Trochidae; genus Gibbula; species Gibbula magus. The sequence continues at coordinate 23,077,767 of OW388291.1, read as the reverse complement.
GCATAAACTGAATCTGACTAATGATGGCAGTATAGTCCTTATCCATGACTGTAAAACGTCTTTAAAACAGTTTAGGTGATTTTTCAGCAAGTCTAGACAAACTGAACACACAAATTAATGAGGCGCCTGAAGTTAGCAGCGGATTAGTTATTCGCAGATTCGTTATTCAAATAACTAATGACTGATCCAGCAGCTGATTGGCGGATTCGAATAACTAATAACTGATACAACAGCGGATTGGCGGATTCGAATAACTAATAACTGATCCGGCAGCAGATTGGCGGATTCAAATAACAAATAACTGATCCAGCAGCGTATTGGCGGATTCGTTTTTCAAATATCTAGATACCCTTCATTCATTATTTGAATAAATAATAACTGATATAACAGCGGATTGGCGGATTCGAATAACGAATAACTGATCCAGCAGCGGATTGGCGTATTTGAATAAATAATAACTGATACAGCAGCAGATTGGCGGATTCGTTTTTCAAATCTCTAGATACCCTTCATTCATTTATTTGAATAAATAATAACTGTTATAGCAGCGGATTGGCGGATTCGAATAACTAATAACTGATCCAGCAGCGGATTGGCGAATTCGTTTTTCAAATCTCTAGATACCCTTTATTCATTATTCGAATAACTAATAACTGATACAGCAGCGGATTGGCGGATTCGAATAACTAATAACTGATCCAGCAGCGGATTCAATTTGGCGGATTCGTTTTTCAAATCTCTAGATACCCTTTCATTCATTATTTGAATAACTAATAACTGATACAGCAGCGGATTGGCGGATTCGAATAACTAATAACTGATACAGCAGCGGATTGGCGGATTAGTTTTTCAAATCTCTAGATACCCTTCAGTCATTATTTGAATAACTAATAACTGATACAGCAGCGGATTGGCGGATTCGAAAAAATTATAACTGAACCAGTAGCAGATTGGCGGAATCTAATGCCAATGTACCCTTCATTCGTTATTTGAAATACTTATATTAAACTGAACTAGTACCGTTTTCCTTTATTCGTTATCCACATCTCTACCTACTCTTGATTCATTATTTCAATAACTAACAACTTAACCAGCAGCGGATTCTCGGAATCTCTATTCGGATCTCTACATGTACTTACCCTTGATTCATTATTTGAATATTTTAACACTGAACCAGCACTGAACATTCAAAGTTTGCACTAGGTTTCAAATTGTGATTTAACTCAAATGTGCATTCTCGCAAGTGGTCAAACTATTTTTATATAGATGTCTGTGTCTATGTCTCTCCCCCTTTCTATATATTTGCGTCTGAATATGCCTGTCTCTATCTCTGAATATATATCTCATTTATATTTAATTGTTGGTATATCTGAATAGAATGTATCAACTTAACATTTGAATTTGGCATCATTAGATATATCTTCTAATCAAGGTCCATTTTCTCTTGTGAAAATATTATTTGATAATAGTTACAATACAGCGATGTTATTTATTTTTAATTAGCTTCAAATTTAACAGACATACTTGTTATCATAATCTGGTTGTGTTACCCTTAAAGACACAATAATTTCATTTTACATTCTTTCGTAGATGCATTTTCAGATGCATTTATATTTGATAAGCATGCTTAACTATGAACAAACTCGTGCAAATTAGTGTATAACCTTCGCTCTCGCTCGGGCAATACACACATTCACACTCGTTTCGTAAAATTCATATGACACACTTACTCGGGTAATAATCTATATTTATCACAGTAGAATATCTGTTTGACATTGTATATTCAAATAGCTGTAAAGGGTCTCTCCATGACAATACACGTTTTGGGCAAAGTTACTTATACTGTTAACGTCAGGAATCATTAGTATGATGGTAATAGGATGTACGCCTTCAGTTCATGGAGCTCAGTGTACATTCGAATACGCATTTGAGGTTTCACACTTGAATGGCTTCATTCTGCTCACATAAAGAGAGAGTGTTATTCAGTAACGAGACCACTGGCCCATGACATTATACATTGTGAAGTAGTAAACTACATTTTCACGATTGTATACGACATCGCAGTTGTTTACACTTATTTCGCTAAAGAGCTTAACAATAGAATAGATAGTTCATAACCCTGAATTTCGTAAAATATTAAATAATGGATAAATAATACAAAATGGTATTCTGACTCAGTGCAAGGGATAAAACAAAATTGGCTAAGTCTGTCATCTCTAGAGAGTCCATTGTGTCTAACTTATTGTATCATTAACTAAGTGTGTGAGCGCTTCGGATAAACTCATTGATGTACTTAGGTCGTCCTCTGAGTACCACAGTCCAACGTACCAACATATTCTATACCATGTACTATTTTGTGATTTAATCTTGGAAATGCGTTCTTTATACATTACAGGATTGATGTGTTGGGTTATATATTGGATGACATTGGTTGGCTGGCAGTTAATATGTTATATCATTTACATTAAGTAATAAGCGATTGAGAGTGATTGGAAGGCAAGTGATCATGAATGTTTTTTCGATAAATGAACTTGGTGTACATGACATGAATAAGTTGAATATAATAACATAGGATATACGTATATAATATAATAAGAAACTAATTGTACGATTACGTCAGCAAATGGTGATAAGCTCTAGGAATGAAATATCCACCAACTCAGAAGAACCTATCGTGTTTATATTTACAGGAAGTACATAGGTGATGGAAAAACAACTCATGTGTATATAGTTCTTCCAAATTTCTTCTCATGTTAACCCATAAAACGACATTAAATGGTATGTCGCAACGTTGCCTACATAGACCAAAGAAGTCATGAATATCGATCAATAAATTACATTACTTGTATTTGGACATCAAAACATTAACTTTTGTATTATTAGACAATCATTTTCTCAGTTTATTTGTTGGTTTAGATTTATTATTGTCAATTAATTAATCCATTTAGGTGTACTAGTTTAGATCCACCAATGCTAGCTCTTTGTAAGAGTATTTTGGCACCGATTTGATATAAAATAATATAAAATATAAAACCTGATTATTTGTTAGGCTTTTAATGACATAAATGATTTAAGCCTTGTTCGTGATCGAGATATATTTTGACCGTGTGAATACTGATGATAAATGTCCAAATGTATATGAAAAGTTGGCATTTCGATCTATATTCTCTAAAAGGGAAATACGTACATATGCTTTACAAATGATGTACAATTACGCAGACTAGATTATACCAATAAGGAGTTTAAAGTTATGCAGTTATAAATCTAAAACAATTCTGCTTGACTTGAACTGTTTTTCAATACCTCTACAAATGTTGCTATTCCATTTAAAAACATAGATGTTGTCTTTGGTTTTCCTGCTCAATTCAATCTTATTGAGCTAAATGAAATGCACATCTTTTTATGTAGCCTAAAAGTCAAATATTAGCATTTTTTTATAACATTAATATTTTCAGACAAGTGCATGCCATTGAAAACTGTAATAACAATACATAAAATCATTACATTAACGGTCTCCACCCTCAAATTTTCTTCATCAAAGAGGCACAGTAGCCCGACAAAGCGAAAGAGCGACAAAGCGAGAAAAAAAACGTTAAAGCGATAAAGCAATAGAGTGATAAAGCGCTAAAGAGATATAGTTGCGTGACAAAGCGATATGGCATTTATCTCGCTTTATCCTGCGGCCTTATCACTTTGTCGTGTTGTTATATAGCTTTGTCGTGTTGCTGTATCACTTTGTTGTGTTACTATATCGCTTTGTCGTGTGACCATGTTGCTTTGTCGTGTTACCATAATGCTTTATCTCTTTATCGCGTTGTTACCAGAGGGCGAAAGAGCAATGTCCCCTCTCTGCCATCATAGTATAGGCTGATGGTCAGGGCTCCATTCCATAAAAGCGAGCGCTTACAATCGCTCATTGATCGCTCACTGTAGCGCTCAATGTAGCGCATTCTCTCCCGAACGACCTGGTGTGATTCCTCGAAGTTTGCTCGCCTTGCTATGTATCGCTACATTGAGCAATTGCGTTCAAGAGAGGTTTAAAAGTAATCGCTCATTGAGCGATTACCTCGAAACCTCTCTGGTATACAAGTTGGCCAGGACAATGTGATAAAATGCGGCTTGGCTGGTTCTTTCGTACATATGATGCTGTAGGTGTTACACGGTCTTCTATTGGTTCTGTTATGTGTCTGTGTAATAACAATATGAATGAGACGTCGTCCTAACACGTTTCTCAAATATTGTGTATTTTGAAGTATGTAGTACAAAATGTACCAAATTAACTTGCGCGTCGCTTAAATTATCGTAATGATCAGATATAGATACATGTATACTTGACTTACTGTAAGGCAGATTAGTTCAGATCAGAGAGAAGGGATTATTAATATAGTGATCCCAAAACAGATTTTGAATAACCCATTGTCCAATTATTGAATAACATCAGTAATGTGACTCTTGTTGCAGGTTTATTTATCAACGGATTGGATTCGACCGTTTTACGAGGAATAAAAGTTGCCAACTAGTACATCTATCGTGATACGAACACACATCGTTTGCAGATTATGAATCTACAGTACCTGTTCATATCCGGGTAAATGCATTATTTGGAAAATTTTATTCCTCGGAACAAGTCTGTTTTTAATCAAACTGGTTTATTTATCTTAAATCCATGGTGATGGCGTAAGAATGAAAAATGAACCTGCTGTCCATTGACCGTCAGCTAAGAGAGGTGTCAGAGCAAGAATGGTGGACTTGGAAGTTCGAAAATGTAAAGCGGAAAACTCTTTTGTTTTTAAATTCTGAGAACCAATATGGCGGGGTATATTGATGACCACTTCTTCTTGTTACATCTTATTTTAGTTTTTAGTATTTTAATTTAGTGAACTTTTGTTTGCTGAGTTTTTGTGGCATGAAGGGTATATGGAGATTTGAATAACAAATTTGCTGCTGGAATTAATTATAAATTATTTTTAAAATTAATGCATGGTATATGAAGATTTGAATAACGAACTAACGAATCCGCTGTTGGTTCAGTTATTAGTTATGCAACTTATAACTAAAGAGTATCAGTAGATTTGAAAAACGAATCAGTCAATTCGCTGCTGGATCAGTTATTCGTAAGTTCCAATCCGCCAATCCGCCAATCCGCCAATCCGCCAATCCGATGCTGTATCAGTTATTAGTTATTCAAATAATGAATGAAGGGTATGTAGAGATTTGAAAAACGAATCCGCCAATCCGCTGCTGGATCAGTTATTCGTTATTCGAATCCGCCAATCCGCCAATCCCCCAACCCCCCAATCTGCCAATCTGCTGTATCAGTTATTAAATATTCAAATAATGAATGAAGGAAATCTAGAGATTTGCCAATCTGCTGTATCAGTTATTAAATATTCAAATAATGAATGAAGAAATCTAGAGATTTGAAAAACGAATCCGCCAATCCGCTGCTGTATCAGTTATTAGTTATTCATGCAATGAATGAAGGAAATCTAGAGATTTGAAAAACGAATCCGACAATCCGCTGATGTATCAGTTATTAGTTATTCGTATCCGCCAATCCGCTGCTATATCAGATATTAGTTATTCAAATAATGAATAAAGGGCATCTAGAGATGTGAAAAACGAATCCGCCAATCCGCTGGTCGATCAGTTATTAGTTATTCGAATCCGCCAATCCGCTGCTGTATCAGTTATTAGTTATTCAAGTAATGAATGAAGGGTATCTAGAGATTTGAAAAACGAATCCGCCAATCCGCTGCTGGATCAGTTATTAGTTATTCAAATCCGCCAGTCCGCTGCTGTATCAATTATTAGTTATTCAAATATTGAATGAAGGGCATCTAGAGATGTGAAAAAATGAATCCGCCAATCCGCTGCTGTATCAGTTATTAGTTATTCGAATCCGCCAATCCGCTGCTGTATCAGTTATCACTTATTCAAATAATGAATGAAAGGTATCTAGAGATTTGAAAAAATGAATCCGCCAATCCGCTGCTGTATCAGTTATTAGTTATTCGAATCCGCCAATCCGCTGCTGTATCAGTTATCACTTATTCAAATAATGAATGAAGGGTATCTAGAGATTTGAAAAACGAAACCGCCAAATTGAATCCGCTACTGGATCAGTTATTAGTTATTCGAATCCGCCAATCCGCTGCTGTATCAGTTATTAGTTATTCAAGTAATGAATGAAGGGTATCTAGAGATTTATAAAACGAATCCGCCAATCCCCTGCTATATCAGTTATTAGTTATTCGAATCCGCCAGTCCGCTGCTGGTTCAGTTATTAGTTATTCAAGTAATAAATGAAGGGTATCTAGGAATTTGAAAAACGAATCCGCCAATCCGCTGCTGGATCAGTTATTAAGTATTCGAATCCGCCAGTCCGCTGCTGTATCAGTTATTAGTTATTCAAATAATAAATAAAGGGCATCTAAAGATGTGAAAAACGAATCCACCACTCCGCTGCTGTATCAGTTATTATTTATTCGAATCCGCCAGTCCGCTGCTGGTTCAGTTATCACTTATTCAAATAATGAATGAAAGGTATCTAGAGATTTGAATAAATGAATCCGCCAATCCGCTGCTGTATCAGTTATTAGTTATTCGAATCCGCCAATCCGCTGCTGTATCAGTTATCACTTATTCAAATAATGAATGAAGGGTATCTAGAGATTTGAAAAACGAAACCGCCAAATTGAATCCGCTACTGGATCAGTTATTAGTTATTCGAATCCGCCAATCCGCTGCTGTATCAGTTATTAGTTATTCAAGTAATGAATGAAGGGTATCTAGAGATTTATAAAACGAATCCGCCAATCCCCTGCTATATCAGTTATTAGTTATTCGAATCCGCCAGTCCGCTGCTGGTTCAGTTATTAGTTATTCAAGTAATGAATGAAGGGTATCTAGAAATTTGAAAAACGAATCCGCCAATCCGCTGCTGGATCAGTTATTAAGTATTCGAATCCGCCAGTCCGCTGCTGTATCAGTTATTAGTTATTCAAATAATAAATAAAGGGCATCTAAAGATGTGAAAAACGAATCCACCACTCCGCTGCTGTATCAGTTATTATTTATTCGAATCCGCCAGTCCGCTGCTGGTTCAGTTATCACTTATTCAAATAATGAATGAAAGGTATCTAGAGATTTGAATAAATGAATCCGCCAATCCGCTGCTGTATCAGTTATTAGTTATTCGAATCCGCCAATCCGCTGCTGTATCAGTTATCACTTATTCAAATAATGAATGAAGGGTATCTAGAGATTTGAAAAACGAATCCGCCAATCCGCTGATGTATCAGTTATTAGTTATTCGTATCCGCCAATCCGCTGCTGTATCAGATATTAGTTATTCAAATAATGAATAAAGGGCATCTAGAGATGTGAAAAACGAATCCGCCAATCCGCTGGTCTATCAGTTATTAGTTATTCGAATCCGCCAATCCGCTGCTGTATCAGTTATTAGTTATTCAAGTAATGAATGAAGGGTATCTAGAGATTTATAAAACGAATCCGCCAATCCGCTGCTATATCAGTTATTAGTTATTCAAATCCGCCAGTCCGCTGCTGTATCAATTATCACTTATTCAAATAATGAGTGAAAGGTATCTAGAGATTTGAAAAAATTAATCCGCCAATCCGCTGCTGTATCAGTTATTATTTATTCGAATCCGCCAATCCGCTGCTGTATCAGTTATCATTTATTCAAATAATGAATGAAGGGTATCTAGAGATTTGAAAAACGAATCCGCCAATCCGCTGATGTATCAGTTATTAGTTATTCGAATCCGCCAATCCGCTGCTGTATCAGATATTAGTTATTCAAATAATGAATAAAGGGCATCTAGAGATGTGAAAAACGAATCCGCCAATCCGCTGGTGGATCAGTTATTAGTTATTCGAATCCGCCAATCCGCTGCTGGGTCAGTTATTAGTTATTCAAATAACGAATCTGCGAATAACTAATCCGCTGCTAACTTCAGTTTCCCAAATTAATGAAACTGAAATCTTACAAAAGTAAAATCACGGGATGAAGTTTAGTAATCATTAAATTTTATGGACACAAGGCAATATAATTCTGAGGTATACTATTTTGTATGCTAAATGACATCACGCTAAACAAAAAAACTATGTCCATGTATGAAAAGAATAAACGTATACATGCACTTACCTTAAAATTTAATATTTATTTGTATTCATTTGACTCCTTTATACATAAATCGACTAACGATAATTATACAATGGGTATCTCTACTCATTTCTATCTAATACGTGGATGTTTAATTATTTATTATTTCAAGATGTAATTCAATAATATAACATGTAAAGCTTGTTCTATTTTAAACCATTCTTTTATGGTTAAAGTATGTAAACGTTGCATATCAAATGTGGAACGAACAAGTGATAATAATCTAAACGCAAAAAAATGGAATTCCCATCTGCTTAAACAATTATGTAATAATTTTTGAGTATCTGCATTGCCCTATTTGGAGAAAGATTAAACTTTATGTTACATTATACATGACCAGGTCTCTTATTAAACTATTAAGTTCAGTTTCTAGATAATAGAAACTAAACTAGAGGTTACAGTTAATGAGTATATGACAATGTATATTGATCTCCAGTATCTGTACCTGCAAAGGGCTTACACGGACGTGTAATTTCTATTTCTGTGAAACTCAAAAATTTAAATTTTCTGTTATTTGTATTTCAATATCAGCTCAAACTAACGATGAATGATCTGCATTGCTTATAAACGTATTTATGTATTAATATCGAAAACGTATAGCTATCTCTATGGGCATAAAACATACTGAAGAAGAAACTTGTGACAAATATGCTAACGCTAATAAAGAATAATCCCAGCAGTGTTGAAACTACTTTTCGAACTTTATCTAGAAATACATTCTCAAACAAAGTCGACCATTTCAAGATTACATTACAAGACAAACATAATTAAAGACCGCCCACTGTGACGGGTTACCGACATTAAGACACTTAGTCAGGATCAGCGAAGCATGACAACGAATAATTCAGATTTTCCCTATTTTCAAATGTTCCAGGAACAATGGGTATAAGTTTTAAATTGGTTTAAATTACATATCCTTAAAGGACACTTTATCATCTTTGTAACGCAGACCTTGAATTTGCAAACACATTATTAGAAATATATGATTTGGCCCGCGAAAAACAGTCTGTTCGACACGTTTTTATTAAGATATACATGTTTATAAGGGCCGAAATATAAATGAATATGCCATTGGAAAATCAGCTCGGGAACAATCACATTTTACGCCATATTAAAACGAAAAATATCGACCGAAAGAGCATAGTTTGGTCTTCATAACTGAGACCTTGAATTTTAGTTACGCTAACGGATTCTTTAGTTATATGGACATAAAGATGTCTCTCTACAGTAATCATCTACAATAGCTATAGCTCGTCAAAGGGGATTCTCGCGCATGCGCAGAAGGGGGTGAGTATAATAGCTGGTAATGTCTGGAAAACTGTATCAGACAATTTCACAAAACCTTCACCAAACTAAGAACAGGTTTCCATGGCGACTGTACAGTAGGAAAATATGATTTTTGACAAAGGGAAAATTTTCAAAATTAACACAAAGACTTCAAACTTTTTTAAAAAATTAAATTTTGAAATTCCCCAAATTAATTTTGATAAAACACAACTGTTCATCGACATATAACACATACTCTCTGTGAAAATTAATAAATGTGCTTCGTCCTGCACACATTTACAACATTTTGAACATGGTAAGGGTCATGTTGGTGTAAATTTCATTTCTTACTCCTGTCCACTTTAGATAATGATATTTTAGCTAAAACATAAAACAGTCACCAATTAAGTCATTCAAACTACTGCCGAAAGGTGTTATTGTATCGTGCCATAATCAAAAGCATCTCATTTCTTTAAAATATTGAATTAATCGAGAACAAGTGAGTGTTATACTTTCTTTTGCCCGTCAGTTTAGTTTAGTTGGCTTCTGAAGACATGATGTAGCCCTGTTTCAGTCGTATGCATCGCTCGAGGATTGAAATATCTTGTTGTTTTGTATAGCGACCTTATATATATTATAATTATTGTTATTGTGTCATCGATTCGGGAAAAAGGGTTTTTGAAAACATTTTAAATCCCTCTCCTTTGATGATTTTACAATGTAAAAGTGTTGACGACATAACACTGATAACACAAACTTTCATATTCACTTGAGTGCAGGTATAGCGTTTGCTGAAAATTTTCCGCACGTGTGATGAACACATTTAATTTCATTTCAAGTCGATGGATCAAAGACTGTACTAATGTTGATGCTTAAAAATATGATGATTAGTATGCATTAATTATAATAATAATGATAGTGAATATTTATATCACGCACTCTTCCATGGATTGAATGTTTACTCAAGACGCTACACATATTACTACCCTAAGGAAGTTGTACTTTTGGTGTCGCTACTAAGTGCCCTGCGCGACCATATAGGTCCTTATAGGTCCATACTTCCCCTGTTCATATACCCATTTAAACATCTGGGTTGTGAAGTGAAGTGACGTGTCTTGCTCACGGACTAAACACAACATGAGACCCTGGTCACACATTTTTTGTGTCTTCACCAGGATTCGAACCCCGATCTCAGGCGTGATAAGCCAGCAAGCTAGCCACTACACTAATGTGCTCCACCACACCACGACACTGTATATAGAATATGATACGGGATTAGACACTACTTACCCTGACGAAATGGAACATGGAAAATGAGGTCAAAATACCATGCTTTGTTGTCTTCACGCTTTCTCATGTAGAGGCAGAAATGTACCAACACAACCCACACCAGTGAACCCACGCCACATAAATAGGCGGGCCAGGAATAACTTGAAATAAGGAACAGCCACGTTGACGTCATTGCCATATTCCTTTTGTAGACCAATATGTATTCATGTGAAGCAAGAGATGATGATAGGTCTATTAATAAAGTCCTCTCAAAATTAATACTGTAGAAAACTGGGCACAAATGGGCTTCCTGTGAAAATATGTCATATGATAGTCTTGTTAGTAAATATACATTGAGTAATAGTTTCAATTCTATATCAACTATACATTAACATGTATGTACGTAACATGATTTATGTCATTATGAAATATTCGTGTATTGGATATTATTTAAATACCTATCTGTTGACTAGACCTACTTTGCCTTACCTCCTATAGGTAATGCTATTTCAACCTTAACACAGACGAACTTGAACAGTGGAGAAGGGGTGCGTAAAATCCCTTATCCAAGGGGCGGTAAGTCTAGGTGGTCTCGTGACGTCACTACCTGTTCATGTCACTCTCCTATTAGTTGCAGAGCAAGACAGACGTGTTTGTTTTGTTCTGAGACTGGGTATTTTTAGCGACTTGGTTGCTAACTTGCTAGCTATCTCTTACTATTTTGAGGGATATTTTCAACTGCTATATCTACAATTCGTCGTTAGCAGGTTGTTTAACAATCTGTTTTAGTAGGTGTTGGGGTACAAGGGCCTTGTTGACATGTGATTGATGTGTGGCCGCCCGAGAGGTAGCTGCTTGCCTTGCACGTGCAGCTGGTGTCTTTGTGTTTCTCTCACCTGTCTTCATTGACTGCTTCGGTTCCCACGCCTTGTAAGGCGTACCCTCCGCAAGTCACCTTCGACTGTTGGTTGTTGACTCGCTTCGCCATACGCCTGTGACTTGCTTCGCTTGTCATTCGCGTCCGCCAGTCATACGCCTTCGGTCCGTATCAACTACCTACGCGTCTCCAGTCACTCGCCTAGCTTATCACTACACGAGCGGACCCTTCGCCAGTCATTCGCCTTTGGCTTGATTCTACTGTACTAGCATCTACTCGCCAGTGTCTCGCTTACGCCAGTCACTCGCTTCGCTAGTCTATCGCCTTAGGTTGAAATTGACTGGACTCGCTCCGTCTCGCCAGTGATTCGCTTCGCCAGTTATTGGTTTCGCCTACCATTCGCCTTTGGCTTGATTCTACTGTACTAGCATCTACTCGCCAGTGTCTCGCTTACGCCAGTCACTCGCTTCGCTAGTCCATCGCCTTAGGTCGAATCAATTTGACTTGCTACGCGGCGGACCCCCATTTGACAGTTTCCCCTTTGGCTCGATTCTACTTGACTCGCATCTACTCGCCAGTGTCTAGCTTACGGCAGTCACTCGCTTCGCTAGTCCATCGCCTTAGGTTGAATCTGTGGGGTTCGTTTCGTCTCGCCAGTCACTTGCTTCGCCATTCTTTCGCCTTAGGTTCGATTCTACTGACTCGCATCTACCCGCCAGTGTCTCGCTTAGGCCAGTCACTCGCTTCGCCGTTCTATCGCCTTAGGTCCAATCAATTTGACTCGCTACGCGGCGGACCCCCCTTCGACAGTTTCCCCTTTGGCTCGATTCTACTTGACTCACATCTACCCGCCAGTTTCTAGCTTACAGCAGTCACTCGTTTCGCTAGTCCATCGCCTTAGGTTGAATCTGTGGGGTTCGTTTCGTCTCGCCTGTGATTCGCTTCGCCAGTCACTTGCTTCGCCAGTCATTCGCCATAGGCTTGATTCTACTTGACTCGCATCGTCTCGCCAGTGTCTTGCTTAGGCCAGTCACTCGCTTCGCCAGTCTATCGCCTTAGGTCGAATCAACTTGACTTGCTTCGTCTCGCAAGTGACTCGCTACGCCAATCATTCGCTTCGCTAGTCATTTGCCATAGGCTTGATTCTACTTGACTCGCATCGTCTCGCCAGTGCCTCGCGTAAGCCAGGCACTCGCTTCGCCAGTCTATCGCCTTAGGCTCGTCGCTCGCGTTAGGCCTGATTCGATTTGACTTGCATCGTCTCGCCAGTGACTTGGTTCGCCTGTCATTCGCTTCGCTTGTCATTCGTTTCGTTAGTCTTTCCCCTTTGGTTTGTATATTTGATTAGTCTCGTCTCGTCAGCGGTTATCTTAGTCAGTGTAAGCTGGTTCGCCAGTCACTTATCTTGACTAATCATTTCTTGATATTGGCTTTGTCCTCTTCGAGTTCGGAGCCTTGTTTCAACTCTCTCGATTAACTATCGGAGGAGTTTGTTGTTTCTTACGCTACGCTACGTAAGTGTCTCGCGTTAGTGATTCGACTCGTCTAGTGACTCGCCTCTTCTACGCTACGCGTGCGAGTGTCTCGTCCTTCGCCCTCCTGCGTAAGTGACTCGACTGTCACTACCTTCGCCTACGTCACGTGTGTTACGCCGGCTGCGGAGGGCTTGATATTGACTTTGTTCTCTTCGAGTTCAGAGCCTTTGTTTTCAACTTTCTTACGCTACGCTACTCAAGTGTCTCGCGTTAGTGATTCACCTCGTCTACGCTACACGTGCGAGTGTCTTGTCTTTCGCTCTTTTGCGTGAGTGACTCGACTGTCACTACTACTATCTACGTCACGTGTGTTAGTGTTTCGCCTGCTCCGCCATGTACTCCGCTTTTTGCACGAATTGCGGAGGGATGTCACGGCCATTCGCAAGTCCGTGGCCGATAGGGCTTCGCTTCAGAAACGTGCGTCGTCTTATCCGAATCCGATAGGGGTTCGAGAGATTCGCTCTCTCCCCCTTCGTGTTTGCGTTCACGTTCTCATCAGCGGACTCGCGCTTTGTGTAATTAGATCAACTAATTAGCCTCCCGAGGAGGCGGTAGACTTTGTACTTACGGGACGGGCGGATGATTTCGACAGGGAGTCGCCGGGTTCTTCCGACTCCGCTAGGGGTTGAGAGATTCGCTCTCTCCCTCTTTGCATTTGCGTTCTCGTCCGCAGACTTGTATGTCGATTCCTCCTTCGCCAGACAGGCGTATGTCGCCTTTGAGACTTAAGGTCAGCGGACCCTCCACACCCAAGAGCAAGAAGAAGAAGGCCAAGAAGGATAGGTTTGACCAAGTCAATCAGGACCTCCTTCTTGCGTCCGTTAAGGACAGGGTCTCTTCATTGCTGGATGCTCGGTTGGGTCCGCTGGCTTTGCCTAGTCTCACGATCCCCGCTACTACGCTAGATCGTGAACCCAATGCGGAGTGCGTGTCTCAGGGTTCGCGTCCCACGTCTTCAAGGGCCTCCGGGTCCGCTGCCTCTTCGCGGGTTTCTCACACCCATATGCGTTGTATCACGGTGGTGTCGCCCACCCGGGATTCCTCGCTAGACTCGGCGGAGCGTGACGTCCGCTTCGTTGAGGTCTCGGACCCTCCGTTAATCAATATAGTGTCGATTGCGAAGGGTGTGTATCGACTCAGTCCCAAGGCTGTCGGAGATGGCCTCGTTCGCGGAGGTACCTCTCAGTCAGGTCAGCGTGTCGGGACCCCATTCGTCGGCAGCCAGGAAGGCTTCCTTTTGTTCTGAAGGGGACTTAGCTCCCGCGCGGGAAGGGGAAGTCTCTCGCTTAGGCTTCGCTTTGCCAAGCATTCGCTTCACCAAGCATTCGCTTTGCCAAGCATCCGCTTCGCCAAGCATCCGCTTCACCAAGCATCCGCTTCGCCAGTCATTCACCTTCGAGTTGAATCAGCTTGACTCGCGTTGCCTCGCCAGTGACTTGCCTTGCCAGTTACTCGCTTCGCCAGTTACTCGCTTCGCCAACCTTTCGCCTCAGGCTGGATTCTTCTTGACTCGCATCATCTCGCCAGTGACTCGCTTCGGCAGTCACTCACCTCGCCAGTCATTGAGACTCGACTCGCCATATAGGCTCGACTCTGTGTTGATGCGCCTCGTCTCGCCTGTGATTAGCTTCGCCAGTGTCTCGCCTCGCCAGTGGCTTGCCTCGCCAGTCACTCGTTTTTCGCCTGTCACTCAATAATCATTCGCGTTAGGTAAGTTTCGACTCGACTTGAGTGCATCGTCTCAACCTTGCGTATTACTCACTTAAGCGTCTCGTTATCTACGTTTGTGAGTTTACACTCTTGGTGTTGTTGAAGTATTCAACTATCGGAAGGGTTGTTGTCTTAGTGTCGGAACTGAGTTCTTACACTGCTTTGATTAGGTGTTTCGTATCAGTGACTCGTTCGCATTCACCTCGTCTGGATGACGCGAGTTAGTGAATCGCCGGTCACTCTTCTGTTTAGGATAACATAGATGTGTCCTACTCTAAAACCAGCCATCTACAGGTTTCTACGTTTCGTTTGCTTAATGCAAACTTCCTCAAGATCACTTTTTTGTTTAGTGATGTGAGTGCCACTCACCTGTCACTCACCTCGTCTAGACTACATGCGTTAGACTGTCACTCACATCGTCTAGATTACGCGCATTAGTGATTCGCCTGTTACTCATCTGTTGTCTGTCACTCACCTGTTGAGTGACTTGAGTATCACTCACCTGTCACTCACCTCGTCTAGATTACACGCGTTAGGGGCTCGGCTGTCACTCACCTGTTAGGTGACTAGACTGTCACTCGCCTCGTCTAGCTTACACGCGTCAGTGGCTCGCCTGGCGCTCACCTGTTAAGTAACTTGAGTGTCACTCACCTCGTCTGGATTACACGCTTTAGTGGTTCGTCTGTCACTCACCTGCTTAGTGACTCGACTGTCTCTCACCTGTCACTCACATCGTCTAGCTAACTCGCTTCAGTGGCTCGCCTGTCACTCACCTGTTAAGTGAATTGAGTATCATTCACCTGCCCTAGCTTACACGCGTCAGTGGCTCGTTTGTTAGTCACCTGTTAGTGACTGGATGGTCTCGTCAAGGTCTCGACTATCACTCACCTAGTTACTCTACTACCGCCGTTTTTGCTTCACTATGTACTCTGCGTTTTTGTAATTGCAGAGGTAGGAAGTCTGCTAGGACTTGCCTTGTATGAAGTGCAAGGAACTGTGTAACGAGTGTGTCACTCTATCGTCTTCAGGTTTCCGGGCGTATGTTTCAGTCGTTCGTAAGTCCATTGCTTCGTCTTTGAAGAGTTCAGCACTACTTCGGGTCAAGTCAGGTTTTTTTTTACAGATTCCTCTCCTGCAGATGTCCTTCATTTCAACATCAACCTGAGGGCACGGAGACTTCTTTTCTTGTGACTGATCATGAGCACCATCTGACTGTCTGTCACTTTCATCATGATCTGTCAGACCATGCCGCAAGTCTTCATCATCATCCTCGGAATTCTTCTTCCATGAATCATTTGTTAAAATGTCAGAGTAGAGGGGATTTTGATTCTTCAGATAGTTAAAAGCATCATCAATGGCTTGCGGACATACTGGTTGGAACTGTACATGACCACTGTATTATTGTTTTCTTTAGTTTTAGAGGAATGAAGCCACTAGAGGTAGAAGAACAGCGAGGTAGCGATGCACAGGTTTCTGACGTCGATGGGGACATTTACTACTGAACCAATGATAGAACAATGTTGACCTTTTTGTAGGTTAATGAGTTTCATGAAGGGAATCAAGCCTGCTTCGCTTCTAGGTCTGTTTCCAGTTCTTCAGGCATAAGGGGAAGTTCAAGCTTATTCACAACAGCCAGTGGTGGAATTTTCTTTTCAAGTAACTGAGGCAAGATTTTGCATATCCATTTACCATTCTCAAGAAAAGTTTGCATACCGTCCATCAAGTTCGGATAGATGGACAACTTCAAATTCTGAACACTGCGTTTGTATAGAAGACGGAGGCAAGCAGTACATGCAATGTTAGGATAAGAGAAAAGTCTTTCTTGAAAAGGTCTAATGTCTTCTTTGACCTCCTTCTTTGACCTCCTGCTCACTTCTCAAGGATCTCATTGCTTTTTTTTCGTTCACTATCAGTCTTTCTTTGCTTCTCTGTTTCGATGACACTTCTCAAGAATATTCTTGCTTTTATTTCTATGTTCTTCTGTTTCAATGTCACTTCTCAAGGATCCCCTTGCTTTTTTTCGTTCACTATCAATTCTTCTATGTTCTTCTGTTTCAATTTCACTTCTAAAATCTTCTTGCTTTCTTTCTTTCACTATCAGTCAGGCTTTGTTTTTTTTGTTTCCAATTCAGGCAGTGATGATTGTGACTTTCTTTGTCAATTTGTCTTTGTGGCTGGATGCCTAGATCTCTTCATGACCATCACGTTCCTTTTTCTTTCTCTATCATATGTTTATCGCTCTACCTCAGTAAAATATTCCTGGTTCAATCTTTGTTGACTTGTTTTCACAGCATGTGATGATGCCATAGACATTTGTCGGTGAAGTTTTCTTAAAACAAGTTCTTCTTTGTCAACATTCCTCCAAGCATCTGGTAAATTTGGAATACAATTCTGATTACACATGGAAAGTTTGTGAAAATGTTTTGTCGTAGACACTGACAAGTATGATATCTCAACATTTCCTGTTCCAAAGTCAATGTTCTTGATTAGAGATGACACAGTAAGTGTTTGCAATTGCAAAAGATCAGCAATCTACAGTCGCTCCTTGACTCTGTGGGTGTCTGAACATAATGTCATGTATGCTTTTTCTGCCTGTTTTTAGGACTGAAACAGAATTAATTGAGGCATGAGTGTATCGAGGCACATTCTGTTCCACATGGAATCTTAAACAACAATATCATTGTCTTTTTTATATGACATCACATAATGATTTCACATAAGGGATTTGCATTCCAAAATTGTCAAGTGCTTCATGTTGAGGAAGTTCATCACCTGCACAAACCCGTGCATATATGTAGGACAAAGGAGAACGTCATTTTGCTATGTTGAACTGTACTTTTAGTCGACTGGACACTAGATCCATGAGACCTATAGGGACTTCCCCCTGACAATCTCTTCATAGTTCAAGGTGACATCAAGAATTAAATTTTGCTGATTGATTGATACGTCACTTCTGGAGCATTGTTGGCGCTGGACTGTCATCCGCTGTTTGTTCCTTTGTCGTTGTAATCTGTTCTTATCAGGCATGATGATGGATCAGTGCAGAGTCTCCAGAGTCCACCTGTGGATAGAGGAAATCTTTATTAGTTTCACATCATCTACATTGTGTTTGCCTTTGATTTTGATGACAGAACATTCATATTATGGTGAATTACTTGAGCATGGAACAGAATAGGTATTTATGTTTATATAGATGTATCATCTAAATTATTACCAAATGTTCATAAAATGAAAAAGGCATTTAGAAAGTATGTGCACTATTTAAACTTAAAATATTATCAATTTTCAAGAAATGTTTGCAATACCATCATAACATGAATTATATCAAGGACAGATAGATGAATGATTAGTCATGATATGTTCGATGTTAGTCCACTAACTACAAAACCCATGGTCATACAACATAAATTAAACATTCTACAATGGTTAGGCATGATTTCGACAATGCAGTAATCTTTGCACATAATGGTAATAGAAGCTCATAATCAGGCATTGATATCGTTCACACAAAAAATGCAGACAGTGTATTTTTCATAGGCTGCGCACACTAAGTCCGATGCGTGAATCTGATGCGATCCGATGCCATGAAAATAGTGCTGCACCTATTTTATCGCATCGCAAACGAAATCGTATGGAGGATTCCCTATCTTTTTATCCACATCTTTTTTTCTCTCCATATTTTACACTTCTCGAGGGGTTCTCTCACTTAAACCAAATGGAAGGAAAGTGGGTAGGCCTATGTTTCATGCGTGCTATGATTATGTATTGATCCATAATAATACATAATAAAACAATGTTGATATTACTGTTGCTGACATATACATTTACATATTTGAAGATAATAGTGAAATGTCTTAAATATGTTTTGTAAGATTATTATGTTGATACTATGTTGGCATTCATATCTACAGACTACAAAAGAAGTACAAAAGAAAGTACACACCTCTAAAAAAATAATATTGATGTAATCCAAACCATCTGAGGTGTGTACTTTCTTTTGTACTTCAGTTTATATAACACTTTTTATAAAACGAAATATCTAAACACTAGCTTAACGTGTGAAGTGTGCAAGGGAAAACACAGCGCAACACATCGCCAAAATAATCGGATGAAGTGTGCGCCCAGCCTAATACAAAACAACTACATGGACACATATAAAAGCAGACAGAGACAGAATGAAGGTTGAGGAAATGGTGGTGATCCTTTAGCCATGGAAGAAGGTAAATGGCGCATGGGATAGGTGATCAGGAAATGAGGAAATAGCAAATAATGAAATAGTGATAGCAGTTAGTTGGCAAACCAACAATCATCATGCAACTGAATGATGATAGAGGAATATACAACACTTAATTCAAATACATACCATCTCCCATGTTACCGGTGTTCACTGCGTGGAAGTAGATCACCTGTAACACCTGGCTTGAACCTGCTTCTCCCAAATCACGTGCACATAATATGTAGACACAAAACAAATATCATAGCAAATAACAATCTGATTTATTCCAACACTAGTTACCATTATTGAAAATGAAATAGGTTTAAATGAAAAACCACACGTCACAGCAACTAATTGAAAATGTACAATATGTGGAAATTGTTACAGTTAAACAATTTCTGGGAAAGAGTTATTTACAGTTAGCATATGTCCATAAAAAAACATACCAACATACAATTCAAATGAAAATTTTACTAACAGAAGACACATTTAAAGATGAGAGAGTTGACATTTGTATACGTTTGGTGCAGCATTTAAGTATAATTACCAGATAAAGGTTTCAAAGAGTAATTGTTAAATCATGTTTCCATGGAAACCACCAAAAATGAAATTCAGAAATAGGTGTAACCCTCAACAGGCACACCATGGTTAACATTGTGAAGATTGACGTAGCTAGAATGTAAAGTTTGGGGGATGTTTGCAGAGTCACTGTCTCTGCTCACCGCAAAAAATAACATTCAGCAATCGGTCTCGCCCTCACAATGCAGAACCTGAGGTTATGGCTTACATGGGTATCAAGTTAGCAGACGGACCAACAGACGGACAGAATGAACGCTATATATACATATATATATATATATATATATATATATATATATATATACTCCCCGCTTACTCTTTAAGGCGGAGGTATAACAAAAGAGCATCGTTTTACTGTATTACTAAATGACAATAAATTTATGGATGTATTCATGCCTCAGAACGTCCTTCATTGTTTCAATCGATTGTGCAATTTATGTTGTCTCCATTCTGTAACTAACCATTTCTGTCATCAGGCACTATGGTTACATGTTTATTGACTACTGACGTCATGTTCACCATAGTCATCAGGCATGCAGGTGAGGTAGCTTCCATGGCAACTAATAACAATTGAAAACATTGAAGTGTTAAAGATTAAAATCCAACTTATTATTTCAAGTAATGCAAATAAAGAAGCAAAGACAAAGTTGAATTATAACATTTGACATATTTATGAGATTTAGATTTATATTAGTACGTTTTTGATTAAACGTAATTATTTATACTTACCTGTTGACTAGACCTACTTTGCCTCACCTCCTATGGGTAATGCTATTTCAACCTTAACACAGACGAACTTGAAGAGTGGAGAAGGGGTGCGTAAAATCCCTTATCCAAGGGCCGGTAAGTCTAGGTGGTCTCATGACGTCACTACCTGTTCATATCACTCTCCGAAAGGCAAGACAGACCAAGTGGGGAGGATGGGAGGGCCTAGAGCGTAGGTCTAGTCAACAGGTAAGTATAAATAATTACGTTTAATCAAAAACGTACTATTATTTAAATACCTATCTGTTGACTAGACCTACTTTGCCTAGAATCCAACCGCAAGGAGGCGGGTCAGTAGATACATGGTAGTGACGAGACCAGCGACTAGCCCTGAGTGTAAGCTAACCTACGAGTCCCCCACCCTGTGGTGAGGACAAGGCACAGCCCGGGAGATACCATCTCTACCGCTAAGCAGATTGAAGTGACAACCCTGCCACTCAACGTCCGATCAACACACCGCCCCCCAAACCCCAACAGGGAGGGGGTGTTAAAGCGAAGTTAAAGAAAAAACCAACAGACACGAGAGCTAGTAATGTAAACCATGTTTATTTACAATAAGTCTCAAAAGCGTCTAAGAAGGATGACCCCTTCTTGGTCTGGTTGGGGGGACCACCTTCGTCTGCGCGAAGACCTGTGGACCCAGCCTAGAGATGCCTTCAAGATCTGCTGTGGAGACATCTCGTAGGTAATGGTAGGCGAAAACCTCTGATGAACGCCAAAAACACCCTGCCATGACATCCGAAAACGTGATGTTGCAGTGATAAGCCATTGTGGCTGAACCCAGAACCGTGATAGAGAACGTACGGTCAGCTTCATAAGCTGCCTGCTCCTTACAGACAAAGTCGGGAGCCAACTCAAGAGAGGTCGATCCCCCCCTCCCTGACCTCATAACGTAGAAGGTCCGCCTGCAACGCATGGATTTCCGAAATCCGCGCTGCGGAGGCCATAGCCCCCAGAAAAAAGACCTTGCATGTGAGAGGGAGAAGGTACACGTCGGAGAGCGGTTCACGTATCGGAGCGAAGGTGGTTGAGCACAATGGCTAAGTCCCACTCAGGTGGACGAAGCCTGGACCTGCCGTCAACCAAACGGAATGTTTTAATGAGGTCCTTGAGGACCGACACATCCAACCCTGGCGATCTCTTCCTGAGGACAGACAGGATAGCAGACATGTTGGTGTAGATTGATGGCTCGAGCCCACGACCGCGAGACTAGGAGTCTCGCGCTCTACCGACTGAGCTAGCCCGAGACCGCGATGTTACAGTGGTAAGCCATCGTGGCTGACACTGCACGGATCTCATGCGGGTTGGAACGCGAAGGAGGAGGCAGGTCAGCGGCCTTGTACGCATCAAAGACCTCAGGTACACCCCCAACACTCGCTTATCTAGCCATTGGGCTCTCCTAGGCGAGTGAGGCAAGACCAGCCTCAACAGCTGCCTGGTTTTGTAACAGTTCCAGACTTGTTGCAAAATCCAAAACATGGGACGATGAACCAGTTCTTAAATAACAAACTGAAAGAATGCAAAGATTCAGAGGGGTGCCGAACAGGAGACACAACCCCCTGAAGACTGCCACGTTCCGTTGCCACTGCGCTTCCAGGAAGAAGTACCAGACCTACGAATGGCCGAAACATACTCCAGGAAGTCTGAATACGAAAGAATGACACCCTCGTTACACAGGTCCTTGCACTTCATACAAGGCAAGACCTAACATACTTCCTACCTCCGCAAATGTACAAAATGCAGAGTACGTAGTGACGCAAACACCGAGGTAGTAGAGTAACTAGGTGACTGATAGTCGAGTCACTGACGAGACCCTCGAGACACTACCAGGTGATTGACAACGAGTCACTGACGCATGTAAGCTAGGGGAGGTGAGTGAAACTCAAATCACTTAACAGGTGAGTGACAGACGAGCCACTGACACGAGTAAGCTAGACGATGTGAGTGACAGGAGATACAGCTGAGTCACCTAGTAGGTGAGTGACAGACGAGACACTGACGCGTGTAATCTAGACGAGGTGAGTGACAGTCGAGTCACTTAGTAGGCGAGTGACAGACGAGCCACTAACGCATGGATTCTAGACAAGGTGAGTGACACTCAAGTCACTTAACAGGTGAGTGACAGACGAGCCACTGACGCGTGTAATCTAGACGAGGTGAGTGACAGTCGAGTCACTTAACAGACAAGTGACAGACAAGCCACTAACGTGTGTAGTCTAGGCCAGGTGAGTGACAGGTGAGTGACACTCAAATCACTTAACAGATGAGCGACAGGCGCGTCACTAACTTGCGTAAACTCGACAAGGTGAATGACACACGAGTGAGTGAGTGAGTTGGGGTTTAACGCCGCTTCCAAGAGTATTTCACTTATATCGCGGCTGCTAGTATTATGGCAGGGAGAAAGCCCGCAACGCCATGTGGCTATGCACTGCGGTGAAACCTGCGAGCAGCGGCTGGAACTAGCGAACCATGGTTGGTATTACGCTGAAAATCAGAGTAGCATTGCAGCCAAACCTAACTGCGTGTAGAACAGTTCTCTACTGCAGACAAAGTTGCCGTGCCCCTGGCGGGATTCGAACCCCGGACCTTTTGATCCAAAGCCGAACGTGCTAACCACTGCGCTATCCCGCCCCTGAATGACAGACGAGTCACTGACGCGAAACACCTACATAAGGTAGTGTAAGAACTAATTCCTGACACTAAGAAGCAACACTTCCGATAGCTTAATTACTCCAAAAACACCAACACGCACTCGTCGCAACGAAAATCCTTCTCACACAAGTCCTTACACTTCCTAAACATCAAGTGAGGATCCTTGATAGTGGACTTCCTACCTCCGCAATTCGTGCAGAAGGCAGAGTACATATTGAAGTAACAACGTGAGTGATAGTCAATCACTGACCCACGCGCGTAAGCTGATGAAGTGAGTGACAGGAGATTGACCCTCAATCAGTTAACACTAACGTGGGCGAGGTGAGTGACAGTTAGGTCACTTACTGACAGGAGCGTGGTGAATGACAGTCGATTCACGACGCGAAACGCAAAGTAGAGTAGTGTAAGAACATAGGAAGAAAACAACCCTTCTGATAGCTAATAACTCCAAAAACACCCAGAGTGTAAACTCACGAAAACGTAGAACGAAAACGCTTAAGTGAAAACACGCAAGGCGAGACGAGAGAGACTATCAAAAGTGTTGAAGGCAGAGGCTCCGAACCCGAAGGGTGCGAAATCCAAAGACTGACGAAGCCAGACACTGGCGAAACGAGTCACTGGCGAAACGAGTCACAGACGACACGAGGCAATCAAGTCGAGTCGTAGGTGAAGGCGAGTGACAGGCAAGGTGAGTGAGACGAGCCACTGACGAAAGAGAGCCAAAACAAATTGACAACCTAAAGGCGAATGACTGGCTACGCGAGTGCCTGGCGAAGCGAGTCACTTGCTAGCCGAAGCGAGTCAAGTAGAATCGAGCCTAAGGCGAGAGACAGGTGAGTGACAGTCCGTTCCCTTACGCAGGTGAGCGATAGACGAGATACTCACACGTGAATGTAGACGAGGTGAAAAACCGGCGAATCACTGACTACCTAAGTAGCATAGCGTAAGACACAACAAATCTTCCGATAGCTAATCGAGAGAGTTGAAAGCGGACCTGCCACGCTGACTTGACTAAGTGGAACCTCCGCGAACGAAGCCACTTCGGATAACATAGCGATTGGGTCAACCACTGGCGGATCCTCCCACAACCCCGTACCCCCAGCCTTCATTTCTATACTGATGAACGGAGGGTTCGACCCGTCGACGTAGCGGACGTCACGCTCCGGCGAGGAATCACGTGGGGGTGACACCACCGTGACACGACGCGTAGGGTGTGAGGGGTACGCGATGGGGTCGCAGATAGGGAGGCCCTAGCGGACGTAGAACGCGAACCCGCATCCGCATCCGCATTGGGTTCACACGGTAGCGTAGTCGTAGTGTGAGTGGGTAAGGTCCGCGGACCCAGACGCGCATCGAGCAAGGAAGAGACCATATCCTTGACGGATGCCAGAAGGAGGGACGGATTGACCTTGTCAAACCTAGCCTTCTTGGACTTCTTCTTTTTGCTCTTGGGCGTAGTGGGTCCACCAACCTTAAGCCTAAGCGGAGACAACCGCTTGTCTGGCGAAGGAGGGGACAACGGGCGAGTCCGCGGACGAGAACTGGAACACGACGGCGGAGGGGGGGAGCGCGAATCCTTCGACCCCCTAGCGGGTTCGGACAGGACCAACGATTCCCTGTCGAATTCATCCGCCCGTTCCGTGAGGACAATGTCTACGTCCTCCTCCGGAGACGGATGACGAATGAGAGACATCTCCCTACGTTGAGCTGACGACGCATGCTTCTGAAGCGAAGCCCTATCGGCCACAGACTTGCGTATGGCGGAAACGTACGCGTGGAACTCCGATTCGGAGAGAGCAGCGCACTCGTTGCAACGGTACTCCTCTTCGCAAAGGTCCTTACACTTCCTACATAACAAGTGCGGATCCTTAGAGGCGGACTTCCTGCCTCCGCAATTCGTGCAAAAGGCGGAGTACATGGCGGACGAAACGATAAGACGCGTAACGTAAGCGAAGGTAGAGACAGTCGAGTCATCTACGCGGCGTGGCGAAACGCGATACACTCCCTCGCGTAGCGTAGACGAGTAGAATCCCTACAGAAAGACACCTAAGTAGCGTAGCGTAGACGAGGTGAGTCACACACGTTAAACACCCAAGCGGCGGAGCAAAAGCACAACAACTCTGACGATATGCAATCAAGAGAGTTGAACCAAAAACTCTGAACTCGAAGAGCACAAAGTCAAAATCAAGTAACGACCCGCCAAGGTAAACAAAGACAAACAAGCCAGACAAAAACTAGGCTAAACACTTACAAGATAATTCAATCTTTATTTCACAAAAGCACAACAACTCTGACGATATGCAATCAAGAGCGTTGAACCAAAAACTCTGAACTCGAAGAGCACAAAGTCAAAATCAAGTAACGACCCGCCAAGGTAAACAAAGACGAACAAGCCAGACAAAAACTAGGCTAAACACTTACAAGATAATTCAATCTTTATTTCACATAACACTCGTGCGTGTACCAAACCGTAAGTGACTGGCGTAGCGAGTCACTTGAACCAAAGTGATTCACCCTAAGGATGAGTCGCGTAGATTCGACCTAAGGCGATGCCAAAGGCGAATGGTAGGCGAAAGCTAGCAACAGGCAACGCGTGTCACTGACGAGGAGTGTATCCACTGCTCCTTAACCAAGCTAGTCACCCACCTTAGGCGAACAACTAGCGAAGCCAGTGACAGGCGAGGCGAGAAGCCAAGCGAGACGCAAAGCACTAGATTACGGACCGACAGGCGTATGACAAGCGAAAGCGAATGACAAGCGAAGCAAGCCAAACGCGTAGGAGAGATTCCACTGCTCCTTTACCCTACGCAAGTCAACAACCCACAGTTCCCTAGAGTACAGACCGAAAGGCGTATGACAAGCGAAAGCGAATGACAAACGAAGCAAGCCAAACGATTAGGAGAGATACCACTACTCCTCTACCATACGCAAGACAAACACCTAACAGTTAGCACTAGAGTACGGACCGCCGGCGTATGACAAGCGAAAGCGAATGACAAGCGAAGCAAGCCAAACGCGTAGGAGAGATTCCACTGCTCCTTTACCCTACGCAAGTCAACAACCCACAGTTCCCTAGAGTACAGACCGAAAGGCGTATGACAAGCGAAAGCGAATGACAAACGAAGCAAGCCAAACGATTAGGAGAGATACCACTACTCCTCTACCATACGCAAGACAAACACCTAACAGTTAGCACTAGATTACGGACTGACAGGCGTATGACAAGCGAAAGCAAATGACAAGCGAAGCAAGCCAAACGCGTAGGAGAGATTCCACTGCTCCTTTACCCTACGCAAGTCAACAACCCACAGTTAGCACTAGAGTACGGACCGAAAAGCGTATGACAAGCGAAAGCGAATGGCAAGCGAAGCAAGTCAAACGATTAGGAGAGATACCACTACTCCTATACCATACGCAAGACAAACACCTAACAGTTAGAACTAGAAAACGGACCGAAAGGCGTATGACAAGCGAAAGCGGATGACAAGCGAAGCAAGTCACCCGCGTAGGAGAGATACCACTGCTCCTTTACCCTACGCAAGTCAAACACCCAACAGTCAGGTGAGAGAAAACAAAGAATCACGAGCTGCACTTGCGGCGCATGCAATCCACCTACTCCGGGTGGTCGCTAGCTAGCACATGTCAACAAGGCCCCTTGAAAACTAACACCTACTTGAAACAGATTGCAACCACAACCTGCACTACCGAAGATTAAAGTTGAGGGTATCTCTTGAACAAACAAGAGAAAAAAAGCAAGTTAGCAACACAAGCCGCTAAATACCCAGTCACAGAACAAAACAAAACACGTCTGCCTTGCTCTGCAACTTTTAGGAGAGTGATATGAACAGGTAGTGACGTCACGAGACCACCTAGACTTACCGGCCCTTGGATAAGGGATTTTACGCACCCCTTCTCCACTCTTCAAGTTCGTCTGTGTTAAGGTTGAAATAGCATTACCCATAGGAGGTAAGGCAAAGTAGGTCTAGTCAACAGATAGGTATTTAAATAATACTTATTACTATTACTAATTATACAGAATTGCCTTAGATACAAATTAATTACTTTTAATGTGGACGTACCTGTATTGCCAGATGAAACCGTGTCGATACAGATTAAGAAGACAACCGCAATTGTATTCATGGTATCAGTCATGATTTTTCTGTTCATATCTGTAAAATAAACATTTGTACAATTTCGTCAACTGAAATTCATTTTAAAACATGTATTTGTGACCACGTGAGTTTGTTTGTTTGTTAATCCATGTATGTGACAGTATGCAAACTCTATAACTCTTATCAAAAGGTTATATGAAAGTAATATCATAAAATACCTAAAGTACATTTAGCTACCACTTTTGCGAGACTGTGCGATACAAAAACTATATCCACATTGTAGTTACTGCTGAAATTGAAATGTCTTATTTGTATTACAAGACATCTAGACCCTGTGGCCATTCCCCAGTGAAAACGGGCTAAGAATGATTTTGGTAGATAAATAATATATTCTGAAATAACATATAATATCACTCGTCAATTGAAGTTACATGATGTACTTAATCAACTCGTTTTATTACATGTCTGGTATCGGAATACACTTCGTTGATATACTCTATGCGAGCATAAAACATAAAACATAAAATATTTGACCAAACATAGACAAGACATGACAAGAATATTACCTGAAAATATGAACACTGAATTGCTAGAAGACAGTGAAACTGTTTTATCCTCTGTTCACCAGCGTATCGTTACTAACCAGAAAAAGAGTATTTGCTAAAACGTTAAGAGAGGAAATCTACTGGCATGGTGCACTACAATGGTATTCCAAAAGAAAGTAAATAAGAACGTGAAAACGAGAGAGAACAATACATTGGTTAATAACTTTCGTCCCGTTGAACAATATCACAAACTATATAATCAATAAACGTTCTATTTTGTAACCATAGTGATGGCCATGCAAGACAAAACTCGACATTAACTATGTGTATTTTATAAATAGAGTAGCTCATAGTGGATCATGTTTTGAATTGTTATCAATAAAGCAAATCTATCATTTATTCATCTATGACAGAATAAATAGACTGAAGATGCTCTCATCTGATTTGAGCTTTTAATTTATTAATTAGATATTTTAAAGGAGAAACTCGTGAAACATTAGTCAAAAGATATATGTCTATCTTTAGCAGCTAGCTGTTACATGTAGACATAACAGCTCTGTGTGTTACATGACGTACGAAAAATTATAGAACTTGTTTTTGCTACATTTTTTGCATGTCTCCCTTCGAAAAGAATAACAGTTATGGATGTGTGATGTTTTACATTATTTACATGTATCTTATTTATTGAAACATTGTTACAATTCACAATCATCATTGCTTGCTTCTGAAATTTTGTTTTTGATAATTTGATCGAAATTCGTCACTTTTAACATGCCTATGCAGAAGGCTGTTTCCACCCAATTTCGTCCTGTGATTTACAAGTGAAAGATACAAGGAAGATGAAGTGAGGTGAGGTGAGGTGAGGTGAGTTAGGGTTTAACGTCGCTTTCAATAGTATTTCACTTATATCGCGGCTGCTAGTATTACGGCAGGGAGAAAGCCCGCAACGCCATGTGGCTATGCATTGCGAGCAATGGGTGGTACTACTCTGAAATTCAGTGTAGCATTGCACCTAAACCTTACTGCGTGTAGAATAGTTATCTACTGCAGACAAAGTTGCCGTGCCCCAGGCGGGATTCGAACCCCGGACCTCTTGATCCGAAGACGAACGCGCTAACAACTGCGCTATCCCGCCCCCAACAAGGAAGTTGAAATGATTCAAAACGGTATAAATAATGCTATCTAGCCGAATTGTCCATTTCATTGCTACTTTATTATAAATTTCATATAATTAAGGATAAAGAAACACGTATCAACATGTCTATTGTTACATCAGTTAACACTATTCTAAAGTAAAACGGATGCAAAGTTCCGGTTTAATTTTTACTCGAAGATTATAATTAGCTATGCTTCATCTGTCGTGTGTTCTGAGACGCTGATAAATGTTGATTGGCAAGTTTAATAAGTTGGACAACTTATTGTTTATAATGATGATATATGTATGAAAAGGATTATATTGCAGTGTGTGTTATGGTAACTCGTCTTTACAAATCTAATCTTCATTTCTTCATCTGTTCCCCTTACTGTTCATATGAATCGTGTATGATTTTATTAATCCCTTCTCCCAACGATACAAGTTTTATTTTACCTTTTAGATTCTGTTTGAATCACAAGCTTGTTATTGATCTTAATGTTATGTTTTGAATACGCCAAAGGATGATTGTTCTCACATGCAACTGATTTGGTATTTTTGTCAAATCATGTAAATAATGTCAGGTTTGCTTCAATGAATACTTTCTATAGAGGCGTAATATATAAGTTTTGGATAAATGGATTCGAAAGTATGTCCGCTGAAAGAGGAGGAGCTTAAGTTCAATCCTAATGGCCCGAGAGAGGTATTTTATACCGAAACACATCACAAATATTTATTTTTAATAAATGGCTTGCCTAACGTTCTTAAAAATGTTTTATTTATACTATCACTTGATATACCAAATTCAAAAACTCAGTGAACAATATTCCATGTTTAGTTTCGACCTCTGAACAGGTCACTTGCTAAATCTGCATTCTTAGCAACTATTCTTCGAAGAATTACAATTATAGCGATGTTTGCCAGCCATGAGTTCCTAACGCGACACATAGTGCTTGCTTGAAGTTCCTTTATAAATATAATGAAATTCTATATTTGTAAATGCAAACTCGCCAAACGGTCATCAAATTTACAATATGTTTAAAGAAACAAAACCAATACATTTGATATACACAAATACATTCTTTCTCAACCTGCAACTACTCCAAATTGATTACTGGTCAATATGTAACTGCCTATTACCTAACCTTGTTACTTTATCGCCTATAACATTACACATTATGTAAAGGTCATAATGATTATGTTTTAAGTTGTCTCTGTATGGATATTGCGTGTTAATAAGTTAAAAACTGTGAAAGTTTATTGTAAATATGGTAGTTGTTCAAAGGAAATAAAGTTATAAAAACGAATCTTACCTGAAAATATGAAAATGGAATTGCTAGAAGACAGCGAACCTGTTATATCCTCTGCTCATTATTGTATGATTGAACACCACTTGGTGTGATGCATTATCTTTGATATTCTCAGAGAAATCAAATAACAACTTGTAAATGAGAGAGAAAGATAAACTGATTTATTACTTTTTCATCATCTGTAACAATAGTTCAAACATACAGTTAATTAACGTTATAATTTGCAATCATTGTGGTTGTGTTTGATATCAAACAATGTAGGAGAATTATGTACAGAGACAAACATCGACAATAACGATGTGTATTTTGTAATTAGAGAAGCTTTAATATTTGCTCACCTTTTACAATTCACTCAATATAACCATTTTATTATTTATTCATCTTTGTCAGAATGAATAGAGTGAAGATTCGTCTATCTGTTATACGATCCTTCATTAAATAGTTGCTGTTAGTTTGGGAGGGAATATTATATATCTTATATATTATAATATGCTTTATCTTTAGGAATTATTTATGACCTAATTGAGCGGTCAACCAAAAGTAAAAAATGAGAAACTTTCAAATCAAAACAATCTCGTTTATTATAACGTCAGGTCGACTGAATATTATTTTCTAAATTGATTTATTTCGGCCTCCTTTCTTTCTAGTCGGTATCAACTTGTTTTTCACTTTGTTGACTTAATGTATTCCCGTGACCTGCGTTTTCACAACATATAAATGAGGCCAGCAATTTTGTGGTTCCATTACACCTCAAATGTAACGTTTCCAGCAAATAGGCTAGGCTATTTACTCTTTATATCAACGACTTACTACATTGTAAGGTTGACTCCGGTCATGGTCTGTGTTTACCATGGGGTAAAACACCCGGGGTACTGTTAGCTGACGACTTGTCTTTATTGAGTACATACGTCGTATAATGCAGGACTCCAAAATATTGTAAAATATATATATCAAACACGTGGTACTTGAGGTTTAATGCTTCAAAGAGTTGGGGTTTTTTTGTATTTGGAGACTCAAAACGAATTGTCTATCCCAAGGTGGTCATTGGTGAAAAGGAAATACATCATAATACACATGTAAAATGTGCTTGCATCCAAGTATATTCATCAGGTAGAACTATAGATTGCACAAAATATGTATGTGAAAGGCATAGTATTTTTTGGTGGTCTTAACTCATTCATTTTTGTCCGAATTTGGGAAAGAGTTATTTTACCATGTGGTTTATATTCATGTCATGTTCGTGGCTGTTTACCAGAAAAAGAATATGATATGCTTGTAATAGTTAAAAATCATGTTTGTAAAAGTATCCAGGGATCATCCACAATAGCCAGAGACACTCTCGACTAAGTCACACTAAGAAGATATATGCACCAACAATATTTGATATTTCTTTGAAAAATGTTGATAAGCAATACTCTGCTTGTATTCAAAAATATACTTGTCCATGGATTACATCAGTATATGTATCTTACGTAATTGGATGTATACTTAAATTTAAATATTGTATTTCATTTGTTTCCACAGTTGACTTCGCCTCGACGTTAAGTTGCTTAATTCAGAAGCAACTCATGATAATTTCCTACCACGAGTTCACACTGCTCTCATTCCTGTGATGGAGAACCTCATAGAATACGCCAGTTTGGAGCAGATGAGTGACCAACTTACGTTCCTGTCTGTGAACGTACGTGTATTTGAACGTCTTTTTATTGAGGTGTGTACATTAGAGAAACGTGAAATATGATGAAGGAGAATAGCCAGTGTAAATACAGCTACTTTCTAAATGAAACTGTGGTTCGCTAGTTCCAGCCGATGCTCGAAGGTTTCACCGCAATGCATAGCCACATGGCGTTGCGGGCTTTCTCCCTGCCGTAATACTAGCAGCCGCGATATAAGTGAAATACTCTTGAAAGCGGCGTTAAACCCCAACTCACCTCACCTCACCTCACCTCACCTCCAAATGTAACTGGCTTTATATTTTGAACCGAAAGAATCACATTTATTTAGAATTTATTAGAAGTCAATTTTTTAAAAATATTGTTTCAACAATACCTGAAATTGCATAAATCTAATTGCATTATTGTCAAACTGTTGTGAGCTTATGATCTGTGAATGATATAGTTTCTAACAAATTTAACCGCAATGAACTTGAATAATATATTGTTGATGATTCGGTGTATAAATGTTTCTACAGATTATGGAGCTGGACAGGATGTTTGGAGACAGTTTTCGACCTGGTTGATTGTCTCCCCTGATATCCTTCACCCTCTTAACGTCAGTTTTGACAACGTGGCATGGATATGTTTCAGTACCAACGTTCCAAATGTTTGAAGACGTTGGTTGAAATTTCAGTTGATACATACATACATGTATAGATGTTCCAATGAGGCTTAATTACATATATTAAGTTTATGACCAATACATTTAATTAGCTAATGTGAACATGAGAATATTTCCAGAAACAGTTAAGTTTTGTAATGAAAATGTTTTAATATAGTGATTATTTCAAATTATTCAAATATATGTGTAAACCTTGCCTTATGCAGATCCCAATATTTGCTATTTACGTTGGAGGTAAAAATAATATTGACCAATTGTTTCCCGAGGTAAACATAATACTGGAGTAAATGTTCAAAACCATTAGATTCCAAAATAATTGACTTTGCAAAAACGGATTTTATTGACATAGTAATGAATTCTTTCATGTTATTGTCAACATGATGTCATTCAAATTTACGTAACTAATGGGGAACCGTGACGTACTATTCCGCCAGGTGGCGCGTCGGAATATCCGTCCCGGAAGTATCGCTAACGTAAACAAAATGGCATTGTGAGCGAAGTTTTGACCGACGAAAATTCAAGAATAACAAGGGTGCAGGAGAAATAAAACACATTACAACGACATCTGGAATGGTAATTAAATATCTACGTTACTCATGTAAAACTGTCAAGCAGTAATTATATTAGAAACGTAGGAAAACTCAACGATAATCGAAATGCACGGACACTCGTCAGAAGTGCTGTTGACGGTTGTCTAGTGCGCTAATTTAATAATTACGGATTAAAAAACCACGTATCGATAGCATTTGTATGATATTCGAAATCATATCTTTTATAGTTTCCTAAATTTATTCATTAAGAAAAATCATGGAACATAAGGATAAACGTGAATTTTACATAAGAAATATTTACCGGTTTGTGTAAACCAGTATTCGACACTAGAATTCCATTATGTATTTTGTTAATATTTAAATCCATATTAATATCAGCCTTATAGGCCTACTAGAAATTCCCTTTTAGCTCGAAATTGAATTTTATTTCAAAACCAGATTAATCAAATAATAATTGGCAAATACAAGTGTGTCTATGTCGCAGTTCACACCATTGTTCACAAATAAAATAATAGTAAAATGTGTGTATAAAATGCTACTGGAATTATTACAATTTTGAACTGTACTGTATCCCTTAAAACAAATAATGCCATCAAATTCCCACCTCTCTATTTCATGCTGTTGTAAATGTACACAGAAGTGCACTGTAGATAAATTATTCAAAACAAACAATTACATTTGATACAAAAGAGACCACATTTTTATTTTCCATTGATGATAATTTATAAAAAAAATAGCAATGAATATTTTGACAGCAAAGGAATATTTTCTTGAATTTCCTGAGAATATTTAATTATAAAGACTTTGACAATATCCTGTGAAAGTTTTCTATCAAAGTTTTAATTGTTTATCTGGTGCATTGTAATTATATATGAATGCAGGGGTGATAAACCACTTAAACAAGCACTTTGCTTGTTAAATTGGTTAATAATCCATCCTTATTTGTCATTAAGTGGTCAGGGAGGTATGTTTTTCTGAATGTTGGCCTGTTTAATACTAGGGCTGTGCAATATTATCGATTTACCAGTATATATCGGTACAAAGTTTGTATTGCAATAATTGCAAAATGATTTGTGATATCGCATTTACATTTTTGCAATGAGATTTTCTCCCCTTGTCAGTATTATTATTATGGGATATTTTGGTACATCAATGGATAAATATCCCCAAATCCCTGTCTAAAGTGATCCCTGGAATCTAATACTTCTCCACATTGTAGTCAAATACTTTAAAATAAC
This sequence comes from Gibbula magus, assembly GCA_936450465.1. Lineage (NCBI taxonomy): Eukaryota > Metazoa > Mollusca > Gastropoda > Trochida > Trochidae > Gibbula > Gibbula magus. The sequence goes on along the minus strand of OW388291.1, from coordinate 23,043,482 downwards.
CAGTCAAATGATCTGCCTAATGTTGTTTTGCAACTTTCACTTATATGAAAGTTTCCAGTTTATCACTGAAAAAAAAAATTGAGCACACCTCAACCTTAGTTTGACTAACCTTTAAAAGTATGCACATGTGTTGGTGCCTTACATCACCAGTTCAAATCATGGGGACTTTGATTTAACACAATGGAAATTATAGGCCAAGAAAATATTTCACTGTCTTGTGTTATGCATGTTTAACAAGACTCTAATAAACACTTAGAGCACAGTCAAATGCTTTCGTCCAATCATATGAGTGTATTGTGGTCACGTGGAGTACATTTATATCCCGATAGATGTAAGATTGTCTGGTTGCGTTCGGGTATCATGCTCATAAACTGGTTCACAGACTTTCATAAAAACAACAAACAATGTCAACTGATTGCTTTATTTATGGAGATAACACACAATTAAACACGTATTACATCGACAAATGACCTGCTTTCCGAAAGGAAATAGTCGCTTCCGTTGATGGGGGTCTTCTATATTAAGAAGCTTGATGTTCCTAAAAGAAGAATAAAAGCATGTAAATAAAGCAAGTAATGTGAGGTCAATTGGGATTTTTCAAATGTATTTCATTTATACCATGAGTAAGTGAAACAATGACAAGCATCAAACCATGTTACCAATGTTTTATATATTTTCAACCACGATATACAAAATAATATCAAAAGTTATATAGAACGACATAAAAATGAGAAATAAGAAAGTGATATAAAATTGCTGCATTGTTGTCTCACTGAAACTCCTGTATCGTCACACAGCGTCCGAGCGATGTTCAGTACGACGTTACATTCTTTCCTACAGACAGTTCGAGTTCCTTTGCTGCAGTAACCTGAAATAATTTATATGCAATATAGACGGGATGCTCACTAGCATATGCAACAATATATATAACAACTCGCATATTGATAAATACAGCTCAACAAACAACTTAACGTGTTGGTAAAAAAATTGAAATACAAAAAAACAATAACTGTTATTAAATTAACCAATTTAATGAAAATTAGTTTAAATTTTAAATTTACAGAGTTTAAAAAGTAAGGAGTAAAAAAGTAAAGTTACCTTTCCTGAATGAATAGTGTACTTGTCCTTGGACTGTCCATGATGAAGCCATTGTGTGAACTGATTCATTCCACAAACCACTCAGTCTTTATAGGCAATGAAATGTATTACTGCTCAATGTTGCTGAATAAAAACGTGCTTAAATCATGCATGTGCGTGATTCAAGCACGACGCTTATGCTGTAGCACGACTCGTACGCTTTATATAAAATGTACGCCTCATGCAACTCGGACAATTTCAGAAATTCAGTGCTCACAGTGCCGAAGATGACGTCAATGTCCCTAACATTTGCATATGAAAATGAGAAATGTCAATGTTTTGCATGTTGTGTTCGAGAGAATGTTTCCCAAATTTGTTGACAAAATATTTGAAATAAAATCATTTTAAGACATTTTCTTGACGACTCAAGCATTTGACTGTGCTCTAAGATAGATAGAGAACTCGCAGCAGTACATTATCGGGATATAAATGTACGGGTTTGAGAGTGTTAATACATACATATATACATACATACATACATACATACATACATACATACATACATACATAGAGCTCTAAGATAGATAGAAAACTCGCAGCAGTACATTATCGGGATATAAATGTACGGGTTTGAGTGGGTTAGACTCGGCTAACGCCTCGCCCAACCCTCTCAAACCCGTACATTTATATCCCGATAATGTACTGCTACTCGTCCTCTATCTATTACTCAGGTATGCTCAAACTTAAGTCTCTACAATTAAGATTTAATATTTTGTGTGGGCCATAAGAGCACTATACAATTCATAAAATTATAAAACACAAAGCTGAAGAATTTCTAGAATTTTTAAACTATGACATTTCAATTATGGCCAACACTTTAATTTAATTTAAATTAATTTTATCACAAACAGGATTGGGATTTGCAATGGCTCACTTATATATTACAATATGAGAACTCATGATTTGAATAATTATTATAATGCATAATTTAATAAATATGCATTTATTGTTAGAATATTCACAGTGGCTCCATATTTTTGGAAACACCAGCATTAGGTTATTAAAAAAAGCAATCTTTCAACAGAAAAATGGCTTGCTGTGCTATATAAATTGTTATTATAATTGTTTGCATAATTAGTTTTTCAAATCTGATGGAGGAAAAAATCAATGAATTAGTTTCACGTTTTAAAAATCATTTGCTAGAATGTAAAATTAAGACATATATATCTTAATTTTAAATATATATACTATATATACTATATATATTGCATTTATTTTAAAATGATTCATTTATAGGAATATTAAAATATTAAATGAACGTAATTGAATAAGAAGTACAAATTAATATATATAAAACAAGTTCATATGCTGTATAGTACATTAGTAATTAATTAATAATAGTTATTATATATTTTATTTTATTATCTATCTACATTTAATGAAATATTTGTGTAGTAAATAGTATTTTAAGTATCATCATAATATATAATATAAAAATTACGATCTAGATTAAGTTTCAAGTAAATGGACGCCAGAAATTAAAATTTAGTAAACACACGGATAGAAAATAAACATGACTGTATTGATCAATATAAATTATTTGTAAACATCATGTATATCATTTTCCAAAATCTGCTTAAATTTCATTAACATAGAGTGGCAATTCTAATATTCCAAAATCATAAATTAAAAATAGTTAAATTATAACAATATTTCGCCGCGTCGAAGATGATGGTCAATGCAAACGTGAAAAGGAATTTACTTCCGGGTTCGGAACAATCGTGCCCGCGATTAAAAATAATTAATGACAAACGTTTTCATTGAAAACATACTTTTATTCCATGGAAACCCATTTTTTAATTATCTTTTTGAGCTGATACAACTGGAATTTTCAGCTAAAATTATTCCATTGACAAAGTATTTAGCTGCATCACGCAACAAGTCGCTGTCGGTCAAGGCTTTTGACGGTAAAAAACAACATACAGAGCTATCAACAAGGACGGAAATTCCGCAGCGCCACCTATGACGCAGTTTCGTATCAGGGTTCCCCATTAAGAAATAAATGTTGTTAGAGGACAGACAAAAAGTTGTATTGTAAAGACACCCTATGTTACTGGACAGACAAAGAAAGTATTCCGAAATGCTACTGATATTTCAAGACATGATGCCAAATGATTTTGGTTGAGACAAACATAGTATTGAGGGAATGACTCACAATAGTACTTTAAGTAATGTTTAGTAGATTTTAAAAATAATGTTACAGAAAAGACAGCAAATGTTATGGAAAAGACAAGTCAATAACGTTTAGCTATTTTCTACTTCTCCAGGTGCTTTTCCAGCTTATCATGTCTAGTTCACACTAGACAATATTTTTAGAAATTAATAAGTATTCTACATCCATCAATGTTATTTTATTTATCTAAGTTTTCAGCTTTGTGTATTCAAAGTGTCTAGAGAAACAGTGTTACATCATGTATTCAGTTTCCAACAATACTAAATATGTATTTTCAAACTATCACTTGTTCACATTTCTGAGAAACCCACGTTTTACGAAACCGTTTTGGAATCTCCTTAACTAGACGAGATAGAAGCGGCAGATTGCGATTTTTGGCTTGTTTTGTGGTGTGCTACACTAAATTTCTACTTTTTAAACCTAAATATCAAACATTGTGGCCAAAAAACATCTTGAAAAAGCGACTGTAGTACCCTATGTTTATTTGAACAGACATACAATTAAAAGTATCATACTCTAATGTATGAAATTATGAGTATAGTTAATCATAAGACTAACTTTAGAAACAATATTATCTATATATGTTTTCCTGTGACCATCACTTTGAAAAGTCAGTCCCAGATGATTTTGTTAACCCACCAATTTAACTGGTACTTCATTCATTACAAGATCTGACATTATTGTTGTTTACTTTCTTGAAAAAAAGTGATGGATTCTGTTTTTAAGGGTGAAAGTCAACCTTCCATTTGTGGGCCTCTTTACCAATTAATTCTAAATGATCATTCAGCCTATTGGAAGATAACACTGTATCATTTATTGTCACATATAAGTATCAGCAACTAGTTTATTTTTACACTGGATATCTCTAACAATGTCGTTAATATAGACCAAAAGGAGTAAAGGTCTGATCTTTGAGGAACCAAAGCTTCAATTGATTTAACATTTGATATGTACCCATTAATGCCTGTGAATTGTTTTCTATTATGTAAGTAACTTTCAGACCATGATAAGTCAGAACTCGTTTTCCATTAACCAATAACTTATGCAAGAGACCCTTATGCCAAACCCTGTCAAAAACTTTACTACTATCCCAAAATACAACACCTGCCTCCGTGCCGTTTTCCGATCGCCTTCGCAAAATAGTCATATAAATGAGTGAGCTGGTATGATGTAGAATCACCAGTCGTAAAACATGACTGTAGTTAAGTGATAGAAGTAATTGAATACATGTTTAAAACACATTTGCCAAATAGTTTTGATAAACAACTGGTTATTGAAACAGGTCGGTATTTGATTAAATGTTTCGGGAGTACAGGTGAACATTACATCTGGAAATTCTGACGTTTTAAGTGAAATATTCAATAGATTGCAACCTGGAACAGACAACTGTTCAGATAAACATTTTCAAAATCAATATTGAATAGGCTTTCTTAGGCTGTTTATACATTTACGCAGAACACTCACTGAACAATGGTCACTACAGAATGGAGGAGTAACACCCGAGGATTTTACAATATCAGGAAAAGATACAAATATGAAGTCAGTAAGTGTCGTCGATTGTTAGGTAATGTGTGTCGCCTCATTTATCAGTTGTGTCACAGCATCAATGGACTTGGTATGTTCATTATGTTATCAATTCTATTTAAGTTAGTATTAAAATCACCAAGTACTATTGTTTTGATATTAGTATCCATAGCTTAGCCTATTGACTCTTCGATCATATTTCAGAAGTGGGAACTTGTATTTATACGATAACAGATCCCTATCAAATAACTCTTGTTTTTACGTGTGATCAGTGCACATCTAGTCCTGGAGGTTGTAAGTCAGGCCTATGCTTACAGTAAATGGAGTCCTTCACATAAGATGCAACCCCACCTCCCCTAGTTTGTCTGCCATTACAAACCTCCAGTGACGTAACACCACCATACTGCCATACCATACTCAATAATTCATAATTCTAACGTAATTTCCCTTCATCTTGGGCAATTATCTTAATAATGCCACTCTTCAAATATATGTATTTAATATTGAGATGTAAAGTTTAAGATGAAAGTAAGTGTATGTTATGTCTAACTCTATTGGAAAACAACTGTTAATTCAAACATCAATCTCCAAATGTTTTTTTGCAATAACCCGTCTTAAGCTTGAACCCGGAACACACCAAGCGCAGGGATGATCCCACTGTGCTACATGGACTAGGCTGATGAGGTTGTTTGCAAAAATTTCCTTTATACCAAAAGGGGATATTTCATCAAAAGAGGATATTTTACGGACGACTCCTTTACTTTACACCAATGTAAATTTCAATCTATATAATGGAATGCGATGTTTACTCACAACTCAAAACTAATGCAACTTTCAAAAAATGAAATCAGCACACCTTGCAAATTGCATCGACTCACTATGTGAAACATTAAGAACATTGTCACAGCAGCTTAACTGGTCATATTGGTATCACAACATTGTATATACTCACAGAAGTCCATTTCCTTGTTAAGGATCCTTTTTGAGATTGGCGTGTTCTTTATTATTATTATTCCATGGACCTTGTTAGCAGGATTCAGCCAACACGACTTACGCAAATTCAAAAAATGAATATGCAAATTGAATTTGGTTTACACCTACGTGTTCATAATTTCAAGAATAGTAACTTTTATGTTGAACGTTTTCATCACGAAGTTGACAGTTAAACTTCAAACACTGACAGCGTCATGTAGGAGAGTAAAACATACGTAGTTTGAGCATGTTCATCAAAGTTCACAGTATGTCATCTTTTCCCTGATGTAAATGACTTCAAAGGCAACTTAACATATCCTCATGACGCTTTGTTATTTCAGATATTTCTTATCAACAAATAGTGCTGGATCCGTTTATCTTTGCGTTCGACTATATTTAGTTTTACACTTTGTTCTAATCGTATGGTTATGTATGATTACCACTTTACTGTCATTAGTAATATGTTATGAATAACACTGCCATGTTTGCTGACTGTATCAGTGTTCCTTTTAAGGACATTTTAGAAATTAATTGATAATTCAAAATCTCGATTGTATTGCTACATGTAAATCACGTATGAGAGGAACATTTTTTTCATGTATGACGAGATCTTTACACTTGTATTTCGTTAATATTCTCCATATTGGTTCTCTTAATATAATTATTATAATCAATGTACCAACAGCAATGATGTTGCTATAGGGAATAATAACTCTAGATAGTAAATATGTGATCAAAAACAAAAGCTTGTGGGGTCTCTTTTAGAAGTCAATGATACATACTCACTCAAACAAGAAACGCACGGGGTAAAATTTGTAACAACATTTCTTTATTTTGAATAACAATAACTAAATGCACAGGTAGGGCACACATGCACATTTTGCATGATGAGAGTCAATTGTTATCTGCACGAGATAAATGTAATGTTTTGTCACAACAACGTCAATGCTGCACGTGACGCCGACTGTAACGTCAGTCCCTATTTTGACCCCCGTTTGCTTTGAGCACAGCCTGGCATCTCCTTTGCATGGACAGGATAAGTCTCCGAATTTGAGCCCGTGAAATTCTAGCCCATTCGTCCTGCAAAGCGTCTCGTAGTTGTTGAATGTTTGAGGACGTGGCTGCCGCGTCGGAGACGTCTATCGAGTAAATCCCATAAGTGTTCGATTGGGTTCAGATTTAGAGGGCCAGGGGAACACTGTAATGTTCTGGTTGTTGAAGAAGTCCATAGTCATACGTGCCGTCTGAAGTCTGACGTTATCCTGTTGAGAAATATGTCTCTGTGCATTGAAAACGGGAAGGAGATGACTTTTGAGAATTTCATCTCTGTAGCGAATGGCGGTTAAATTCCCCTGTACATGCACTAGGTCAATCGTTTGATGGTAAGAAATTGCTGCCCATATCATGACACTTCCTCCTCCAAAGCTGTCAACTTGTGAGATACAGTTACGGGCGTAGCGTTTATTTCGGCGTCGGTATACCCTACTTTTACCGTCATGACATTGTAGCATGAAGCGGGACTCATCACTGAACCAAATTCTTTGCCAGTGCCTCCAATCCCATCTTCGGACATGTTTGCACCAACGTACACCTGCAAAGCGGTGATGACATCGTAGCACTCATCCGACGTAAGTCCGCTCTCTCTCAGGCGATTTTGTATTGTTTGTGCTTAGATAATGCGTAGTCCTGAGACATTGCCTGCGGTTTCAGCTGCTATCACTGTCCTATTGTGCAGATGGATCAAGTGAGTGTGACGAGTTTGGGCTGCAGTAGTAACCCTTGGCCAACCACGTCTTGGGTGGATCCAAGTTGTTGGTAGCGAGTTCTTAATCGGAAAATCGTACTGTGATGGACCTGGAAGCGACGGGCAGCAGTTACAACTGTCTCCCCAGCCTCTAATCGCAGTATTTCTGTCTGCAGCTCCCAGTGTTGGCATATTGAACGTCGTCGTGAAAGCAAAATATTTCGAGTAGAAATGTCACAGTGCAATTTGTTTTTATAACCATAGTGCAGTGGCTTAGGTCCGATTTTCACATCGATCGTTACACACCGGACTAAAGCATGAAACTTTGCAAAATTAAACAATATGACCTGTTTCATAAGAAAAAAATAGGGTGCCCGATTTTCAGACTCTCTTTTGACTTTTATACGCAGTTCATTTTAGGTGTCCGAAGGCGATGCAGACCGGAATAAACATGACTTGTTGTTGGTGAGTAGTACTTTTGACGTTACATTATTTACTTCCTGTCACCCGCTGATTTTTACGTCAGTGCGATTTGAGTAAAGATAAAGAATCACCGAGCGAATGAGAAGACTTTAGTAAGTTATTAACATTGAAAATAAATATAAATGATCCTTTTGCCGAACTGAAAACTGAACTGGAAAAAAAACCTGAAAACAAGTGTTAATAATATTAATTTCACGGCAGCGGGCTTTGACGTCCGACGTTATACACCCGTTGAGGCTATTTATAACTGCATTCACCAATCTCCCCCAGTTACGTAAGGAACTTTCGGTAAACAATCTCCAATACACGATGTTATTAAAACACACCAAAACTTAAAAATCTAATTGGAAAAAGTGTTAATGAGTCAATTCTCCACGTTCGGCGATGTCATTTTATCAAGGGAGATAACTCTGTCGCGCTTATATTGATAATACTTTCGTTTCAACACATGATTATGAGTATATCATTATTCAACCTGAAACGAATCTGTTTGTTGTTATTTGTCTGTTTAGTTGGAAATAGTTTTTGAACATGGAACACACGTTAATTATGATGTTGATAGTTTCTTTTGTAAAATTAATAATTGAAAATTGATTAATTCATTAAAGGGGCCTTCAGTGTTTATTTGAGTCACTTATGTCAAAAGGTGTAAATTGGGTTATTTCAGTCGAGAAATACTGACTGAATTATTATTTTATGACTACTCAATTTCATATAAAGATATAGTCCACATCTGTATTTGATATGTTTCGAAGTTAGAAATGGAAAAAGGTCTGTTAGCAACTCCAAATTTGTCCGTGCGTTTCTTTTTTGAGAGAGTATATTTCTACAACAATTAACTTATTATCATATCAGTGTATCAGTATATTAAGTGAAATGTATAGTTTTATAAATTTTATAACTATTTTATAATTAAATCTATATATTGATAAAATATCCACAGGGTATTTTGAAAGAAACAAGTCATTGTTATCATTAGACCGATCAACAATGTACTGTCATACTACTGGAAAGCTTTCGCACTCGCAGCGACAACGAATGTATTCATTTCGTTTTAAGTTTTACTGAACGTGTTATTGTCTTTGGTATGAAAATCCGTTTCTTAATGGGGAGCACGACCAGTGAATAATGAGTCCAAAAGAAATTATGTAAATTTAGATTCATTCGTACCATGCTTGCTAATTAACTGCAAGTGAATCAGTTTGCCATGTTGTATAACAGAAAACTTCTTCATCTACATACAATTAAAAACCATTTACTTGTTTGATCAGACTAAACACATTGCACATGGGCTTTCATCTTCATCTGGATTAGACAATGGTTTAACTTTCCATAATCAATATTGCTTAAACGGGAGATTTACTCTGTGTTTTAATGTGTTTACTTTTATACGCATCAAGGACTCATTACTTCATGATGGATTGTTGTGTCTATATTTCTGAATGTTTCTTTTATTTACTTTGAAAGGAGCTTTTAGGTTTTAGGTTCATAAAGTATTATCTTAACTAATAGTAGTAAGTGTACTGACAGCGAGGGGCAAATGAAACGATACCAAAACCAAACAAAAAACATTGCCGCCAGATAAAGTCGATTTTGAATGTTTGTGATGAGGGTATATCTCGTTAAGAGATATACAATAAATGTATGTCATTCATGGCACTATGATACTGAATATTTGTATCTGTTCACACACACCAGGGGGCTGAAATTGTTAAATGATTTTCTGAACATAATGTTTGTATTTAGGGTATCAAAATATGGAAATTGTGCAAGTATATATTGTTATCCGAATCATGTATCATCTTGAACTTAAATTTGTCGACGCATCATTACAGGATGACGTCATAAAACAAGTTCAACTGCCCTTTTTGACTCTTCATCTCGTCTACTTCCGGCGTTTCGAAAACAACGATTTCTTAAAACATGCGTTTCTCAGAAATATGAACAGATAATGCTTTGCAATTTAGTTTGCTTCTGAAGCCATGATGAACATCTGTTTCAATCATATATTTCGCTCGTGGATGGAAATATTTTGTATTTCGTACGGTATCGTTTCTTTTGCTACTTGGTATATTGTCCACTTTATAAATGTGCTTCGTTATGCATAGCAATTGCTCTGTACCTTATCCATTATCCTTTCTTCATGACTGCGATACATGCTAATATCATGGTTAGCCTTGAATTTAACCAGTGATGCTGGCTGGGGTTTTACGTTAAATCAGATAATTAAAAAATAGAACCTAGGTTCTGTAGCTCACTAGGATTTGTACCGTTTGATATATTTGATTAACTAGTTTTTCCGGAAAAAGCTCAATCACTTTCGATGATCTTGGACAAAAAGATTATCAATGTTGTCAATCGTCAGAGCATAACAAAACATGACGACTTAAAGGAGCAGTAGCACGTTTTTTGCAAATTTATGTTTTTCAAATTTCCCATTTGTAATGATTGTTTATGTCATTTATATTTACTTTAGAGGGTAAAACATCTTATTACACAAACCAATAATCCATATTGATAATAATGGTGTTGCGTATTATGCAAAAATTGCATGAGGGCCATTTTATTGTGAACACATATTATTATTTCAAAGGACATAAACGATTCCCATGACTTTACGGAACCATGTACACCCATCTTTTAACTTGATTTTCTGAGGAGAGAAGGGTGTTTTATTATTGGTGACATTATTTTTCAAATACATTTCATCGACTTATTTGAGCGAAAAAACGTGCTACTGCCCCTTTAAAATTGTCCAGGCGAGATGATTCAGAACGTTACTTTTATCACCTAGTCCAACATTCCTCAAACTTTCCTATCTGTGCATGCTAATGTTTGACATATCAGTGTTCTTCACGCAGGCTATTGAGACAGGTTCAGGAGCTGAACTGATATTCCGCGCGATAAGTATTAGTGCTATTAGGATATGAAATTGCAGATCGTAGTTGAAGTCTTAATAAAAGAAAGATGCTATTCTCAAATGCGTACTACACAACATTACCAGTTTTTTAATTTAATTCGAAATGTGATTTGATATGAACACCCCGCAACGCTCATTTTTATTGTGGTACAGTAGTGCTCGAGAAGGCCTGATGTAATACACATAAAGTAGAGGTGAAAATGTCAGGACACAACCGATTATATATTTCTAATTTATTGATTATTTATGTTTATCGACTAAAGTGCGTTTTGTCGATTGTTTTCGTTTTGTTGGTGACATTAATATGTAAATATTTTCTTTTTGAATATAGAAAATACCTCATTGTTAATAAAACAGGTATTTGTGGCTGGCAAGTTTCTTTTGGACATCAGCATATATGTAATATTTTGCAGAACTCAAGTTAATTTTAAACATATCACGTCGGTCTGATTCTTAGCATAGTATTTAAGATAAGAAATTTACAAACAGTATCCACCCTGCTCAATCAGTGCATATGTATCCACTATTTATATTATACAGTATTTGGTTTGTGATATTCACATGTGGAAATTAACGAAAAGTATGGACATCAAATGTAAAACATATCATGCTTGGGTAGTCCCTAATATGGTAGTATGCAAACAACGAAATATACAAAAAGTATCGATATCGATATGAAATCAGGGTAGTTCCTTGAATGGTTAAATAAAAAAGTATTCCATATTGTCATATCAGTAGCGACAGACGTTTTTGTCTCTGTATTTCAATTAACAACAGAAGTCCAGCTAAAACGATGCCACAGCAGGATACAACCAATCCAGATTTCAGGTGATGTAAGGTAACTTTGGGTTGATTCATCAAGCGGTCACATTCTTTCTCTTTAGGTGACCTTTCCTTCTCCAATTGGTCAATGATCCCAGCTTCCTTCAAAGCCAGCAAACTGTCACATAAAAGCCGGCTATCAAGTGACATGACATTCAATGTACCAACAATGTAACTGAATATGCTTCAGCGATTTGAACAAAAGGAATTACTAGGTATATGTGAACGACACGACTCAATCTAGACATCCACCACAGTGGTGGATCCGATGTGTGAATATAGAGTATATGTCAACTGTTATGTTTATTATATTTCCAAAAACATTACAAGAGTTCATAACTGAATGGAGTAATGTGACATATACTCATGGTAAAAATAGTTGACACCCCTAAACAGAAAATTGATTGTAGCAAATTAAATGCATGGACAATTAATATTGTTCGATCTTATGGTATTTTCGAAATTAAATGTCACATACACATGATGTTAACTGGTAAACTGAATCATAATTGCCACTAAGTGGATGAAACCTGAAATATATTATTAATATAATGACCTGAAATAAAATTTTAAAAAGTAAACAAAACTTACTCTGGATTTAACAGCTTCATCAAGGGGGAATACTTGGGGAAAGCAATTGCTTGATTTCTTGTGAAGAACGCCCTTGATTTTGAAAAATCACATCCCGAAGAGCGTAATGCTCGCTGTGTCTCAAATGTTACAAATGCAACACATCCTTCATTTAATAGTTTGGTTTGGAGGCGATTAACGTATACATCAAAGGATTCGTTTGCTATCGCTGTCAAACTGAGAGTTCTCATATGAAGGGATCGTAATATGGCATCTTGTGATTCCTAAAGAAAATGTTTTTGAGGAATTAATTTTCTTCTGATTTCAACATTTTATACGACAATAACGTCGGATATAATACGTTATATTTATCTTTTTTACAAAATTTATAGCAGAACACCACCTCGATTTATTTTTTACCTTTAATGATGTCTCCAGTATTGACCCCTCTTCTAATATAATGTCAAAATCTGTTCTATCAGCCAGTTGTTCTAAACTGTTGAAGGATGTTTCGACTTTATCGATGGTTGATACGGCTACCAGATTACTTGTGTACACAGCAGCAAACATCAAACAGAAAAGCGACCAGGAGAATATCATTATCCTTGATGACATGGCTCTTTGGGATGTCCGTATGTCTAGAATAATAACGAATTTGCTTTTCAGCAAAGCAGTAGAATATGTAAATAATTATGATAAAATAGTGTGCTCATTTTGATGTTTATCGTTCAGATACATTCCTACACAACTTTATAAGCACAAAAACCAATAAACATTAAATTGCACTCACCTTGACGGAAAGGAATCCTCAATATGATGTCCATGTACAGGTTTATGTGTCTTCTACTGTACACATTACCATTCATAGTTGATGAACTTATGAAAAATATGCCACAGATCCAAAGAAGAGCACAGGCACCACACACATACACAATCCAGGAATACGTTGAAGTCAGGAACAGCCATGAGCTGTTGCCACCTAAATGGTGCTTATACACAAGCGAATATTCACGTGAACCAAGTGTAGAGGAAAAATCTATAATCCTCATTCTTCTAAAAGTCATACTGTAAGGCACTGGACAAATATGAGCCTCCTGTAAACACAAAAAGTACGGAATCAACGTCTTAAAGGGGCAGTAGCACGTTTTCCCGCTCAAATAAGTCGATGAAATGTACATGTATTTGAAAAAAATACACCAGTAGTAAAACACCCTTCTCTCTTCGGAAAATGAAGTTTAAAATGAGTGTACATGGTTGGGTAAAGCCATGGGAATCGTTTTTGTAATTCGAAATAATAAATTGGGTTCACAATAAAATGGCCGCCATGCAATTTTTGCTTTATATGCAACATCGTTATTACCACCAGAGATAATTGGTTTGTCTTATGATATTTTTACCCTCTAAAGTGAATTTAAATGACATAAACTATCATTATAAATGGGAAATTTGATGAAATAAATTTTGCAAAACATGTGCTACAGTCTTTAACAAATCATACAGAAATATATCTTCTGTAATGTATGTTTGTTGTTCTTCCGATTGTACATTAGTATATTGCTTTCAAAAAGGAGGAATGGAGAAATTATAGTTCTCTAGAATTGGTAACTGTGTATTTGTTTATAGTGTTTTTGTAAATTGATACTGTATTGATTTATTTTTTAAGAAAATAACTAAATACAAATCACCATACCTTCCTCTGAAGCATCCCAAGCACCCCATTAAAGGATCCATTTTCAAGTTCTTGTCCCCATAAATTGTCATTCGGCTCCACTGTGATATAACTGTAAATTTGATTCATTATATTTCAAATTCACATACATGTATCCTAATTTCTATTGTTTACAACCTAAATTCATTTAACATGTATAGTTTGTAGTTAATACATAGGCCACATACCTGAAGTTGAATTTTCGCTTTAAAATGTCGATAATCTCCAGACCAATACCTGAATAACTGACCTGTCCATTGGAAACTTTCCGAGTCACAAAAACTGTCCACTTAAAAAGAAATGTTATTGATTAATGTGAAGAGTTATGATACTATCTGTGGATGCAACGGACATACACTTGTGGAAAAAAATATTGGAAAGGTGAAGGAGATGAAGGGGCATTTCATTATCTTGAAATCCCTAGCATATTCCTGTTCAGAAATCGCAATTCCTTTAGTAATCAACGCAAAAGTATATCTCTCTGTTTTGTGTGGTAAAGTCATTAGCAATTTACACGAATATTTGCATATATCAGCAGAAATGCAAAGGTACACAACGACAGGTGAATGCAACTAAAGTCGAACTTTCAAGAATATACATATATTTAATGGAGAGTTAGAATTGGATGAAAACCAACCTCCAGAGTAGTTAGAACAAGTTCTCTCCCGTTCAAACCCCTTTCTAGGTTAGGGAAAAGCTTGTTGTGTGAGATAACATGTTGAAAGTCTACCATTTTAATCTTCGACCACTCTCTTCTACCTGGAATCCATAACAACGTGTACACACCTTTAATCTGAAATAAATTATGCAGATAATCCTTGGAACAATATAGATATTAAAAAGCATACTTTTGCTCTTTGGACAGTGTCACATAGGCTGTATTAAAACATTTAGATTAGATAGAACATGTTCTCTCCTTTCAGACCCCATTCTATGGTTTATGAACCAATAATTATTTTCATCATATTTTATTTGGCTTTCGTACATACCGGTGTCCACATGTGCTAATTTAGTTTCAGATAATGTCAATTATCTTTCATATCCATATCCTATCGTCATATATATATGGTTATTATTTCTCGTCAATACAAATCGAGCAAAAGCCTTTTAAATATGCAGAACTGACATTGTACGTCCCATATATATGCACGGCAGTTATATGACCTATTAAATATTATCAACCTACATCCGTCTGTTTGCCATGTTATTTTTCCTTGCACGAAACACAGGGCGAAGACCCCATCAATCTAAAGAACACTTTTTGTTACATACATTATTTCCCATGATGCAATGACAGAACTGTATATATAAATATATCGTAACAGGGGCGCAGTACTAGTCAATAGCTAAAAATGATTCGATGTAAACATTTAGACATGTACATGATATTTTATTCTTATTTTGGGCAACAATAACAAAGGGTAGAACATCTTTTATTTGCGATTATGAAGACTTCAATGTTAATTAACCTCGTTAGAAATGATACACACGTTTCCTTTGAATTTTGATTCCAACGGATGTTTTCCCCCAACACATATCCAAGCAACGTTGTCAAAGCTGGTGCTCAGAGGGTGGACGTCATCAGGGGAGATAATTAACCAGGTTGAAAAATGTCTGAAGAGGGAACCTTGTCCAATGAGCCGGTCAATCGTGTTAACCTGAAGTGAACAGAATATGAACACATACTGAAATACTTGTTTTTCTTGAATAATGTGTACTAACAATAATATATGCTTAATCACTATATAGCTATTTAGGGAAAGTGTTACCATACAACAGTGCAGGCATGTACATTAATATTTTGCGCATATTTCTTCAAATGAAAACTTACTTCAGCAAATACACGTTCCACACAAGTGAGATTACAAACTAACAGGAACTGTAGCTGTTCACGCATCTGCTCCAAACTGGCGTGTTTCATGAGGTTCTCCATCACAGGGACGAGAACTGTGTGTATTTGATTGTAGGAAAACATCATTGCCATTTGATGTTTATCCAATATGGAACTTAGCGTAGAGAGCAAATCACCTGTAAATATAACAGGAATTTTAGAAGAATCAAATGGTGTACATAAGTAAAAGCTGCCGACGTAATCATGAAGCCCATCGTCAATGATAATACCGCATTCAATAATCATTTTGTTCCTTTTACATTTGAACATATTCATTTAAAATATGTATCAAAACACCACTGCAGTAATAGTGTGCTATAAACATGGAAAGTTTCACAAATATATCATGAATGTTTTTTTTAGTTCTGTTTCATAAACGAAATGATTACGGATGAATGGACAAACATTCGACCAGGGCGAGGCCTATATCCTAGGGTATTAATGTTGGGGAAATTATTACTTTAATACAAATGACAAAATACAATCAATTCAGACTTTGAATTTACGAGATTGGAATAAACAAGGACATCTGACCGTTATAAATTCTCATGAACACGACAGTTGAAAAGAATAACCTTATAACTTTGAAGTTAATACAATGAAACCTTCGGGACTACTTTATCACTGTATCACTGCGCAATTATGACATTGTTTTCACGAGCTATTTTATTCTTACATGTATGCAAAGCTTTTGAAAAACTTCAAACGAGAATTCTATTTGTTATAAAGTCAGATTAATATAGCATTAATTAAAGACTTTATTTCCTCTGATCATAACTGACGATGTAAAATTGTGGGTTCTACTTTCTCCTAACTTCGGCACTTTCCTTAATTGTCCGTAGTTTTCAATGTTTTCCCAATTCAATCTACGGAATTTATGTTTTAATAACACTTCTAGTATTTTTTGTCAGTTGATTAAAGTATCAGCTTGGATTTAGACCTAATATTAACAGTACAAGAAGGGAAAATGTTACTCATTATCATTAACAAGGCAGAAAGCGCAAAGTATAAGGATTAAAGTATCAGCTTGGATTTAGACCTAATATTAACAGTACAAGAAGGGAAAATGTTACTCATTATCATTAACAAGGCAGAAAGCGCAAAGTATAAGGATTAAAGTATCAGCTTGGATTTAGACCTAATATTAACAGTACAAGAAGGGAAAATGTTACTCATTGTCATTAACAAGGCAGAAAGCGCAAAGTATAAGGATTAAAGTATCAGCTTGGATTTAGACCTAATATTAACAGTACAAGAAGGGAAAATGTTACTCATTATCATTAACAAGGCAGAAAGCGCAAAGTATAAGGGATCTGAAAGCATTGCCGAAAGCTTCACTGTGACGTCACAACCGTTTACTATTGTGCCGTCATTCGAAAGAAGCACGAATGTTTTTTTCTTTCTTATTCTCAGTTCTTTGTTATTATATGATAGTAATGCAAATTTGATGGTTTAATTATGTTACCACAAAAATTTCACTTAAAGCTCTTTTGGGCTGACAAATGAGAAAATAAAGATATTATTAATCAAATCGTGAGTCGTGCTGGTCAAGCAACCGTCCGCATATCAATACGCAGCACATCGTCCCAGTAAATTTATGCAACTTTATTTGTCAACCAATTTGCTAATAAAAAGGGGTATATTATAAATACAGAACATCATACTTTTGCAGTTGGATCGTTTGTTTTGAACTCGAAGCTGTCATGGAAGCGGAGGAACAACGAGTTCGACATCTTCTCGTTCAATATAAACGATTCAAATGCACAAGTGTGATGTTCTTTATATTTACACCACCTTTTCAAACCGTTAATAATGCAGAGAGTAAATACATTTTGATATATATTTCTTAAATATACACTCAGAATTGGTTCACTCGATAAAAGATCCTCGTTACATTTCCCATAAGTAACTGACATGTAAACATAATGATAAATAGTTGCGTTAATAGATGTTCGGCATTACATCGATATTCACCACATGCTAATCTGGTTTAAATTCAACAGTCTATGTAAAAGCTTTACAAACTCAAAGTTTTATTTTATAAATTGGCCTACTGTAACTGTAATCGAAAGATATAAAAAAAAAAGGTGTAAGATATCTTTCAAAAATGTTTTCGAATTTGTCAAGCCTTTAAAGAGATTGATGAATATAAAACTTACCACTTGTATTGTCGTAGATAACAACCAGAGTATTTTGCGTTGAGTATATGGACAACACCTGTGAAAACAGGACATTGTACCCCTCACGTTTATGCAGTGAAAACATATTCGAAACGTTCCTTGACTCATCTGAAAACAATGGCGTTTAAATATCATTTAAAAATCATCAAATGTAATATTCATAGGGAATGTTAAACTGGTATATTGCCACTGGAGTATAACAAATAATAGTATGGGGTTGGGGTCAAAATGTCAGAAGTTGACATGTAAGTTCCTTTGCAATGTTGGCTTTTCAGCTCTGATATGAGCAAATAATAAACATAATATAAAACTACCTTCCATGAAATAAGATTTTATCAAATGAGTTAACAAGTTTGTATCAAACAAGTGGAAGTTGTTTTACTTCTACTTCAATATAACACATGGATAAATAACTATTTTACTTCATTTAGAAATCTTAAACACTGTCTCAATATCACTGAAGGCTTTGAGCTATTACGAATATGAAGCTGTATAATATAGCTGTGTAATTTATTGTAGATAGCTTATACTAACAATAAGTTAAGAACAAAAGTAATGGTAATCTGTGTGTAAAGTTATTGCATTGCTAATGCTTTGCTTATAACCCCTGGGTGTTATAATGTAAATAAGAATATACTTACCTTCTATTTGAAATTCATGAGTTTGAACACTGTATACAATTAAGTTTGTAACACAGACAAGAGCGGCCATTCCGAGCATTGTGTATGTTTGTATCCATCGAGACGAACTGACGTTATGAGCTGCATTGTCATTGATTTGGTGAACGTAAATATGCTTCTGTGAGAGCCTTTGAGTGTCTAAATCAATACATACTGGCAAATAAATGAAGGTTGAAGAGAAACAAGAAACTCATTATAATTGTAAATAATACAAGTTTATTTCCTTGAAGTCATTATGATTGAAATAATCCAAGGTTCTTTCAAAGACCTATCTAATTTGAAACTAATTAATTTACGTTTGGAAAAGCATATCGTGGTTTTTTAACGTTCAATCACAGGACTAGATATTAAAAGTTGTTAATGGTTTATAATAGACATATAATCCGTCTGTTAATATATGCTAATGATCAAACACTGGAAAATTTTTACAGAATGGTAGGGTAGGGTAAATCCGACTGTCGGTCCGATTTGTCCGGTCAACGTCTTTTGCAGTAGGAAATCATTGATTGTTCTTGTTCGATGTCATCTTGCAACATAAATTGTTGCCATAGCTACCGAGCATGAGAAATCAAACGTTTACTCCACCTGACGATAGATTCTCTGATTTACATTTCTATAAACAGTAAAAGCTTTGTTTTTCCATTTACATGAATGTCGATCAAACCATAACCTTATCACCACCACCGGCAACGACACTATCTTTGAACTTTTCTCCTTCCAATAGTCGCACACGAACACATCCATCAACTGGATGAAGGGAAAAACGAGACTAGTCAGTAACAAATACGGAGCGCCATCCTTTCTGTGGTGCTGTACAGCCCATTGATATGTGAACACTGCTAGTACGGTAACCTTGTTGTTATAACCTCCTGTAAAACCGTTTCCCGAGAATGTCGTAGAATTCCGTTGGCCCAATCTGTCAGTAGGTGACCTAGCTGCCAAACGTTGATGACGTTGGACCAAACGCAATAATATTCAGTCATCTCCAGTGTTAGTCAGATGAGGACGACCAGGAATATGTTCAGGGGTCACATTCTCTATAAAATCTCGTTCCCAACCCAGCGTGCGGTTTTTTGTCCGTACGTTTCTGGGGGAGGCCTAGCTACGTTTTTTTCTGCAAATGTGGGGAGGGAATAAATCAATTCACGTCAGACGCAAGGTGTAAGTACGTTACCCGCACGGAATTTCTGGTCATCCATCGAACGTTGCGCACGTGGTAAGTGAGTTGTAAGTGCTTACAACATACTTACACCTTTCGTTTGACGTGCGATTGCCAAGTTATCGTACGGAGGCCGTACTTCCATGTGCTGCACACGCACGATATCCTTATACTTACACGCACGGCGTAAGTACGTACAGGTAGGATGATTATGAGTTTTTAAACCTGATTTCAGGCAGGGGTGGGGTAAAGGGCGACCTTCAAAAGTTATTTCTTTGTGATGTTGCCTCAAGATGTTATCCACTGCAGCGGCTTCGGGTTCTGATGCTGCAAGAGCAGCTTCAAATGGCAGCGCATAATAACTGCAGAAATCAGTGTGCACAACGTACTTTGTATGTCCGGAGCACGTGCTTACTCGGCCCTGACAACGTGAGTGCTGCGTGCTCATATGACAGTTGAATTTAGGAAGTGCCGAGTAAGCACGGACGATGTTACATGTGAAAAACTCAAAACACTCACAGCGTCCGTGCGTTGTGCGCAAGGTGTGCGTAGAATGAATGCACGGAAGCCGTACGTGGAAAATACGCAACTCGCACGTAGAGAAACACAATTGAACACAGTGTGTTAGTAAATGTTGATGTTGAAAGATTTCCAAAGCACACTCACAATATGTAACCATGGCGTAAGCATAAAAGGCAGTCAAAAACACAAAAATAATATGGAACCTGATAGATTGAGCATGATTGACTGTTCAAAAGAACATAAACAATGTGGAACAACAACTGTTTGTTAAACGTAAGATGAGAATTAATCAAGCAAATTTAGAAAATAACAATTTCATGGATATGCACCGTCTTTTTCTGTCATTTGCTTGACAACGGAGTAATTAGTTTTATATACACATAACGTTTTACTCATTCGTCATCGCCTCAAGTAGAATATTATCAAACAGTTAGACATTTGTTTGACTCTGGTGATTTGTTTTGTTTCTGTCATCATAAAATTATAGCACAAATATGGATGATAAATTTAGGATATTTGGCGTCTTGACAGTTGACCTGTAGGGTCATTCAAATGTACTACGTCAAAAGTCTTAAACAATTTACACATTTCATTAGTTATTCGCATAACTTATTTTGGCGCAACTTAAAAACATTAATTGTTGTCTTTCCTGTAAAACGGTGTATTTCCAAATGAGAAGTGTTTCCTTTTCGAGGTCCAATCAATTTTCAAATGACCGATTTTTAAAAATATTTATGTAGATAGCATTGTACAGATCACCATTGAACTAAATGATCACTATTTAAACACTCACAGAAAAGTGTTATTATTTGATCTATATATATTTATTATATCTGAGTAAACAATATTAAATAAATATGTTTCATAATTTGAAGACTAAAATATTGGCTCTTGCGAATGGTTCAGAATCACAAAATATTGTCAGTACATTAATTTAATTCACTAACCCAGTTAGATTTAAGAGAAGAAATATATTCAAATGATAATTTAATATTTAATTATAAACACGTACATT
This sequence comes from Gibbula magus, assembly GCA_936450465.1. NCBI lineage: Eukaryota > Metazoa > Mollusca > Gastropoda > Trochida > Trochidae > Gibbula > Gibbula magus. Next base: position 23,021,982 of record OW388291.1, on the reverse strand, counting down.
TTACCTCCCTCGATTAAATGTTGAAAATTATAGGTAATTTGAAACCCAAATATGACAGCTTGGGTTAGACCACGACAATAATCACTCATTTTGTTTTGATCATAATTATTATAATACTTTGAGGTAAAGTTATTTTAAACAAAATAAGATAATTTTGCTATATGCATGTCCATCTAACACACTTGTATCGAACATCAGTTGTTTAAGATTAAATAAACAAAATGGTAGTGTTTAACCTCACATCACACGTAATGTAACTGTTAGGAATATTCATATACAATTATTGTTTTGGATAAAGACACAGCAACAGTTGACATTCATACCAAACGTAGTAACGAAACTATATACTATCGAAAAGAAGCTATGTTAGTGTCATAATTGCATTGCACTCTACATAATAAATGTTTGAATGATTTAAAAACCTTTCTATAAGAAATGGTTTTAGTTATTAATCATTTCAAAGTAATCTCCTTTTGGACATTTAAAAACGCTCATTTGCTTTTTTAACGCCAAATATACTACCATTTTTAAATATGTAGTGCATTATTAATCCAGTTATACTTCATCGTCGACTTGTATTAACATTCCTTTTCTGTCACAGTTATCTGCACCAAGGTTCAAACGTACGTTTGACAATAAGGAGGCTAGAAAGCTGAATAATGACAGCAGAGAAGATTACATTATGCAGGTGACGAGGATATGTGGTGATATGAAAGACATGGGGGTTGTATAGATTGTCGAGTCTCACCTTGCTATTTACTGGGTAACTGAGAAGTTTCGGTGATATAACATTGAATATATTTATTGCAGGTTTATGATATAATCATAAGGTACTAGTACCACGGAACAATAAGTGCCACTCATCCACTCTGTTATCACCTGCAGTAGCTGGCATCACGGTACGTACTTGTCATGTATTATGTCATTTACTACAAATGTTTTATCAAAGTATTTAAAGTAGATACATGTATATGTATATTTTGCGAACTTCGCAATTGAGAAGCATGTACTTGAACATACCACTTGGGATTATATATAATATAATGTTTTAAGCTTTTAGTTGTGAGAGATTGAACTACATAAGAATACTCAGACTATTAAATATTTTACATCAATGCCAACAAACCATTTTTTGATTATGCTTATGAAGCTTTTCCCCTTAAATTATACAAGTATTACAATTGTTGATACATATTATACATATGGTTATCTCTGTTTCATTTGACAGTAATAAAAATATCAAATATGTTTAACTCCTTCTTCCTTCATTTCTTACAGAATGTGTTAACTTCTGACAGTTACAGAATGGATCTGACGATGTTTCTCTTCCTTCTGGCAACATTACCAAGCGCTCTGGTTGCTAATGGTATGGACATGCACTTTGCTGGTGGATCAATGTCTTTCAAATTCATCGATACAACAAGCAAACCTTACAAGGTACAGTACCTTTTCTCGTTTATCTAATTATCCACACACAAAGTAGAACATATATTCAATTAACTAAACGCCAAAAAAAGCGCTAACTCTCTTTGAATTTATATATCATAACACGTAATGTGGTCAGAGGAACTTGGTTTGTTGTGTTTTAATATACCATATAAGTTAAGCCTGTTTTGCTAAAGGAGAATGTACTGATAGTTATGTTATCGCCATAGTTTCATTGGTGATGCTAAATTGTTCTATTTCGGATCATGGATGGAAGTTGATTTTATTTTAAAAGGTCATAAAGTAAGCAACACTATTATTGCCTACTTTGATAATTCATACACATTTATAACAATGAAATTAGTTATATTTTGATTGAGATGTATTCGTTATTTTTAAAATATTGACTCAATACTGAGATTTGTAATGTTTCTCTTCTGATCCGTTCACGGTTCTAAGCCAAATGTTTTTGGTTAAAATGTATTCCTACTGTTTAGGACGCTTTGGCATATGTTGAACGACTAAATTGGTCTCTGAGTCTTACTAACTCATGAACATATTACACATTTGTGTCTTCATCTGAATAATAATATTCCCTAAAGGTAGCCATAGCCATAGTAGTAACCATTCATTCGAGTCGATGCGAAATAAAACATTTTTCCGTATTTTCACTCAATTTAAACTCATCCCTGTTGTGTTTGTCTTAAGTAGAAGGAATAGCATATCATTGTATAAACAAAAACATCCCTACTCATGCATATAATATAATAAAATACAAGCTTCCAACATAGTAGTACAAGTTAGTTCATATAAAAAACAACAACCGTTACAGTTTTCAAATATGTTATGAATGGAGGTGCTACTCGTAAGATCTGAAATACAAAGCATATTTCGTGTTTCTTCTCATTGAAAACACGTTTCTTTTGACTGCAGCTCAAAGTAACTGCAATAACTGGATGGGTCCTCGGAATGGGTCCATGTGGAGAGTCCTGCAGTGCCAGTGATATTGGCCAGAGTACAAAGGAAACAAGGAAACAAATGACGGACCTAAATGGCGAGAGTTATCTCGGAAATTGGACAAGAGAAATCGGATTTCATGACACCGTTGTGAAAAAATATGAAATAATAACACATGAGGTGATCAACAGTATAGAAGGTCACGTGGCAGCGGTCAATGTTCCAATGAAATGGGAGCAAGAAATTGCAGAGGTGGTTATCGACATTGATCCTACAATCGAGTACACAGATATAAGGTCGGTATCTACATCAATGGAACGCTGTAATGTTCTATAGTTTTAAACATAGGTGTGAAGCAAAGGACGCTAGGTTGCAAAATCAACGTTAAATGCATCAAGGGTAATTTGTAAAAGTGACAATGGTTTTGTGCTCGGTTGGGAAATAGAGATTCTCACTCAAGTGTCTTCTGATATCAAATATATCAACACGAGTTGATAAAAGTTTCAATCTCTCAAACATGGGTTTTGTTCAAACATGATGAATTGAAGTGTTATCTGTTATGTAATATTTAAAAGTAACAATGGTTTTGTGCTTGGTTGGTATAAAAGAGAATATCACCCAAGTGTCTTCTATTATCAAATATATCAACACGAGTTGATTAAAGTTACAATCTCTCAAACATGGGTTTTGTTCAAACATGTTATGAATTGAAGTGTTATCTGTAATGTAATATTTAAAAGTAACAATGGTTTTGTGCTCGGTTGGTATAAAAGAGAATATCACTCAAGTGTCTTCTGATATCAAATATATCAATACGAGTTGATTAAAGTTACAATCTCTCAAACATGGGTTTTGTTCAAACATGTTATGAATTGAAGTGTTATTTGTAATGTAATGTTTAAAAGTAACAATGGTTTTGTGCTCGTTTGGTATAAAAGAGAATATCACCCAAGTGTCTTATGATATCAAATATATCAACACGAGTTGATTAAAGTTACAATCTCTCAAACATGGGTTTTGTTCAAACATGTTATGAATTGAAGTGTTATCTGTAATGTAATATTTAAAAGTAACAATGGTTTTGTGCTCGGTTGGAATAAAAGAGAATATCACCCAAGTGTCTTCTGATATCAAATATATCAATACGAGTTGATTAAAGTTACAAATATCCAAGGCGTTCCGAGGATATTTTGTATTCTTTTTTTTTAAAACTCTTAAAACACGAGGATGAGATGTTACTTGTCTTCCAAAAACATTTTTCATTACGTTTCAAAGAAATAGTGTACATCACTGAGCACAGATTTTCCATTAGACTTGCGGTGATGTCATAGCATTGTGATGTCATCATATTTCTGACGTCATATCAATGTGATACCATTAGTCGATGATGTAACAGCATTGTGATGTCAGTCAGACCTTCTTTCGAGGAATATAATTTGTAAAATAATTCATCTACCGGGATAGGAACAGGTTCCTCTCCAGAAGGTCTAAAAAACACCCCGTATTGGCGCGTGTTCTGTACCAGTTCATTGCAGACAACATCCAGTCTCAACGCCGACAAATCACATCAATTTAACAGTCGTCGAATCATTCGCTAACAGGTTCAACATGTTACGGAAACCAACGAAAGATTGGCTACCTGAATAACATCAATACATGCGAGTGTACGGGCTGTTGTCAGACGGTTTGTATCTCTGCAGATGCACTATTTTGCAACTTTTATTCCTCGGTCGCTTTCAATCAGACTGATTGTGATACCATGTAGTTGTGCAAAATCTACTGCCAAGACGATATCTCCTTGAAGATATCGCTTGATCTCACACGAGCGATATCCCCTTTTTGAACACAGTTTTAGGTGATAAAAACATGTTCTAATTGGACGACTTGCTTTGAAAGGTTTTCTGAATAAAATGTCTAATTATTTTAATTTTATTCGTTTATTTTTAATTTTATATTGGATTGTAGCTTTCAAATAAGGACGATTTAGTAACAGACATATGGGCCTATAGTTTGAACAAATAAGATCATTTATGGTGAAGAAATATCTATATTTAGTCAATGGAGGCCAAATACTTCAAACAAAGGAAACATTTATTAGTTTCTTACTATTGCATTAAAATGATTGTCTCAGCTGAGAAGATTATGTTAATCCCGTAATAATTAACAAATTAAAGCAGACAATGTGTCTTTCAGGTCATTTAAGCGTCATGTATACCACTATTACAACGTTTTCACTCGTTTCGACATACTCAACATTTGCCGTGGCTTGAATGATAGTCAAACACTTATATGTTGCTTTGTTCATTATTTGCGGATTAAATCTTATCTAAAAGACCAAATAACCAATGTTCCCAGCAATGATTAATTTACGTTATTTACGTTTTACCATTGACATAATTTAACTGTCTGTTTTTCAGTATCCATGGTTCATATTGGCGAGCGTTCGACTATATCTTTGGAATACGCAGCATTCCTGTGGACTATGGATTACAGATAAAAGTAAAGCTTGCCCCGAGGGAAGACACCAAGAAACCAAACAACAGTCCAGTAGCCATGTTTAAACCTGTCTACAAGTACGTTTGTTTGTATATTTATCCTTGTTCGTTTAACAATCGAACATTTTTAAATATGCATTGATTATTGGTGATACATTCAAAATCATATATAACTTCAGAAAGGTATATTTCAATGAGGATGTATCTGGTTATCTAATATCTAATAGCCCACATAGTCACAATGAGAATTAGAAACAGTAAAACTAGGAGTGACACGTCAATACTTAGGTCTTCAAGACTTCTGCTTGACCTTTAGCTCAATGTTTGATCGCAGAATGTCACCAATAATGTTTCTAACAAAACTTCTATGTGTAACATCTCATAATGTACAAACAAAACAGTAAAATTTATTTCAAATCAAATTAATAAGAACATCACGTGACTTATGAATTCGCCATGATTTACTTTTTTGCTTGCATTGTTTTTGGCATGTGCCCATCTTTTAAACAAAGTTTCAAGTACCTATGTCAATTTTGAAAATTGTGCCCTTGTTTAAATTCGAAATCGTGATTTTATATCATTTTTCAGCCTTAATTGTGACCGGAAATGACTGTTTCATGTAATTGTGAGATCGGGAAGTTGGAGTAATGTCCCCTTGAAGTAGGTCCCGTGTGACAAAACGGCCAACTTCGGCCATCTTTGAAAAGTCATTGTGCAAAAAGTATTACGATTACCCTTATACAAAATTCAAATTCTATTCTACAATGCCTGTAGACAGATATGAGTTTCAGCATCGTTCTGCAAGTATCTTCAGTGAAGAAGATTGTCAATGGGTACATGGGGTCGGACAATTTTAAAAAGTGACAAAATTCAAAATGGCGGCTAAACCAAGTGACGTACGAATTTACTTTTTTGCTCGCATTGTCATTACGCATCCTTTAAAAAAAGTTCCATGTCTCTAGGTACATTTTCATAAAAATTCCAATGCTAAAAATTGAAACTTAGAATCGAACTGGACCATTAAGGGATCAATCAATCATAGATACGTTCGATACATGTATACGTCTCATTGAATTCTACCATCCCTGAAAGTTCCATCAAAATCGCTTCGGCCGTTAGTTCAGGAATCGACGGACAAAATTTGTGGAAATCATAATAATAATAAGTAGGATTGCCACAGGTTATACTTAGGTCTCCGAGACTTCTGCTAGACCTTGAACTCCATGTCGGACTCCCGGTTATTCATCAGTTTCTCTGCTTGAAAACGAGCTATCGAACATGTCTCTATCTTCAGTAGTTTTTTTACAAAAATTCTCCAAAGACAATGACCCTCTGAAAATGGAACGATCACGTATTAATGGACCCCTACATGACCTTTCTCACGATTAAGACAAAATGGCTAATATTTTCATACTAAGGTGTTCATAGAAAATGTTGTGCTTTAATTTCCACTTAAGCAGATGTAATCATCATTTAGATGGCATACATAAGTACATACATGTTCTGAATCTTCAAGAAAATACTAAAAAAAGCTTACATTTTGACCCCTAGACAACGTTTGCGATGTTCGGAGCTATCAACTATCAACTTTTTTTATGAAACGGTTCAACAGAAATGTTGTTGTTCTTGTAATTGTGCATCCGATTGTGAAAATACAATTTCCATATCTTGATAAGTTAAGCAGTTATGATCCTTTGAACGTTATTGAAAATGGCGATTTTAAAAAAAAATGAAAATCTTCTATCACCTCTCACACATAAATTAAGAGAAATGCATCTTTTAACATTATTGTCCTAATGGTACCTTCCGTGGTTTAAGATAAAACATTTTCCAAAGAAAATACAATTCGAAAAGTCTGAAAAAGTCAAAAGTGTGTCTTAACTATCAAATTTTATATAATAATAATAATATGTAATGGAATTGTTACGATGATTATAAGGAAGAAATTTCACTTAGTAACTTTGACCAAAATTTATTTTTGACAGAGTTATGTCCCAGTCTTATTAAAATCGACCTTGTTCCAAGGAATAAAATTTGCAAAATTATGCATCTACGGGCTACGAACTGGTTCTGTAGATTCCTCGCCACAAGGTCTGAAAACATCCTGTATAGGAGACGAAGCTCAGTCAGATAGCGGACCAATCACATCATAGTTGGTAAACGATCGCCGTTTTGAAAGCATTCGGAACAGTCAAAAGGATAGCTGTTGGGAGTTATCTGCCCCTAGCTTCTCGCACCGAAAGCTTTTTTTGGAGGTCTTGTGATTGGTTAACTGATATTGCGACAGAACATGCAAGCGTACGGGCTGTTATCAGGCGGTTTAACGAGGAAACCTCCAATATGAGTTCGTATCCCAGTAGATGCACTATTTTGTAATTTTTATTTCTCTGAAAACCGTCGATCTTAATCAGACTGAGTTATGTACCTTTGAACATATAGCGGTAATAAGACTTTTTTTTTAAAATGTCTATATTCATTGGCCGATTTCTCAAATTCAGGGACAGAATTGAAAGATCGGCGTTCATAAGTTTTTTTCCAAATTCATTTAGCTTCAAAATGAGCTATCACACATAGCTGTATGTTTTACCGTTATTTAGAAGAAGATTTTCAAAGACACGTACTCTCAAAACTGCGAAAGTGCACAAAATTTTCATTTTAGCAAAAATGTTTTAAAATTATTATGGCCGATTCTATTCGACGAGGACAGTTATTGCCCACATTTATAAAATATTTGTGCAAATATCTTGATTAGTTCTCGAGATATTATGGTTTAAAGTTTTAACTTCAAGGGGAGATAACTCGCGAAAGAAGTCGTAAATCCAAAATCTGGCCTGTAGTGCACCAGGTCAGGTTACAGACTATAAACCCTGCAAATTGCATGTAAATCGCTTGAGCAATTACGCGGGAATCGTCCGGACAACATTCGGTTCAAGTAATGAATAAAGAAAAAACACGATAATAATATCAATAGGTCTTCCAGACGTAGTCAACTCGGATTGACGCGTCAATACTTAGGTCTTCAAGTCTTCTGCTTGACCACCAGTTCTTTGTTTGATCGAGGAATGTCACAAACATTGTTCTGTCAAAACTTTCGTCGTCACATTTTATAATGTACTGAGAAAACCTAATTTTTTTTATAAATTTCATTTGAAATAAACATGGCGCCAAAACTACGTGACCTACGAACTCGACATGATTTACTTTTTTGCTTTCATTGAAATTACCTAAGTCTCTATGTTAATTTTGAAATCGTAATTTTTTGGGTAAATTTCAGCCTTAATTGTGACCGGAAATGACTGTTCGCGAGCGATTTTATTATTGATTCCTAAAAACAATATCTAAACAACGTGACCTACGAATTCGCCATGATTTACTTTTTGCATCTTTTTTAAAAAAGTCCAAAGTCTCTAGGTACAAACAATTCCTATGTTAAAAATGGAAATTTTGAATCGAACTGGACCTTTAATGAGGAAAGCAATCAAAAATCCCTACGACGCAAATCCAGATCCAATTAAATTCTACCATTCCTGAAAGTTTCATCAAAATCGCTTCAGCCGATAATTCTGGAAACTCCCAACAAAAAAGTGTGGAAATAATAATGATAAAGTTCGCATAATAACAATACATCTTCGAGACATACATCTTGAAGACCTAATAAAGTTGACACTTGACAAATGTGACATGTACACAACTGTTTTCCAGGGTCAAGCTTAATAAGGCAACAACAATCAAACTGTCTACAATGGATGAGGATGGAGATTTTGTCAGATGTGTGTATGCTGAGTTTGTAGACGCTGGCGGGTTAGGATCTTTGAATAATACAGTCGTTTATCCTGTACGTATAATTAGCGTGGTTATTATTTTCAATTCATTTCATATGTGATAGAATAATACATGACATTAAATGGTTTTAACAATATTTTATTAATTATGAAAAGGATAGGAAAAAAGATCTGCAACTTAGAATACCTTCTCCTTTGCATGTAAATAAAGAGTTTAAAACATTACAAATATGACATACAATGGTCAGCAGTGTTATAAGAGATCAGAAGAGAGATGATACAGTAAAATATACCTGTATGTTATACAAATCAGTTTGACTCACTGATGAACGATTGCATTAAGTTAAATACTTTTGTGTTTTGAAATAATAAAAAACATATAAGATAATAAAGACATATTTATACTGACACTCAGGATGAAATGTTTCTAGTTTAGTAGTTTGAACTGGTAACAGCTGCAATCAAAAGTTGTGTTCACCTACTCGTATAGCGTTGAGTTACCTGCGTCTAAGTTAGGCGAAAATAAAATATGTATAATAACTTGTTGGACACAATTCCTTCAGAGCAAAAACATTCAGTGAGATTTCTAAATTTTCGAACTTCGGTATAAACAAATGATCATGTTATGGCACATTCAATCGTAAATTTTTAGTGAAAATACAATTTTATCGGTTACCTTTTCGTCATGCTATTATGCATCATAAACATCACAAATGAGATGATATTGGTGTTAGATAGACGAGAAGGTGGAACAACTTTCGGGACAATAGATATGTAAGCAATCAGTGACGAGAAGTGAAACATATTCATAATATTTGTGTATACATACGCAAATGCATTAAGTGTAACGTAACTAAAGAATGCTATGTTTGAAACTCGTACACAATGAGTAAATTATAATTATTTTATTCTTAGAATTGCAGTATTGTCATTGATGCACAAGAATCGGATGGGTTTGTGGACGGTGGATCGGGAGCAGTGCCCGTGAAAGCTATGGACTTTCCAAGCAAACCGAAGCTACATGACACAGATGATCAAATGATCTCAGCTCTCGGTGCAATCGATGTTCAAGTATAGTTTATCATTCTACAAACATGTGTAATCGCTCGGACATGTACATAATTACATTGTTTGTTTGGTAATGCAAAACAATGGGTCAAAATTCAACTCCGAATCCTATGTTGAAATATATTTTCGAGGTATTATGATTATGGCTCATGCCTACTTTACCCAATAGTATTGATATTTCCTTGCTTTGTGAAACTGCTTTATTGCTACGCGAGCCTTCTGAACTAAATTTTTGCCAATGGTGACTCGTTCAATGTTTGTTATAGCCTTCACATTATCAGAGCCTTACATGTAACATGGCATGAACCTTTTTCTAATCAGGGCACGTTTCTCCGAAGTACGCATATAGCAAGGAACACGCTTCCAGTTATAATTGTTAGCTCATCAGGCCTGAAAGGCCCGGTCGGTTTATGGCATGGCGTCCGGCGTCCGGCCGTACGTAAACTTTTCGTTTTTTCGACTTCTTCCCCAGAACCAATGACTCTAGAGAGCTGAAATTTTATATGGAGACTCCTTGGGTAATGGGGATTTTGAAATGTAGATTTCGTGACCCCATAACCCCATACTTGGTCACAGGGGTCACAACCTTAAAAACCTATTTTCATCTTCTTCTCCAGTTCCAAAAGATATGAAGAGATGAAAAATTGTGTGCAGACTCCTCGGGTAATGGGGATTCTTAATTGTATTTTCGTAACCCCATGACCAAAAATTGGGTCAGAGGGGTCACAACCTTAAAAACCTATTTTTATCTTTTTCTCCAGGTCAAAATGGATCTGCAGAGCTTGAAAGTTGTTTGCAAACTCCTTGGGTAGTGGATTCTAAATTGTAGATTTTGTGACCTCATAACCCCAAACAGGGTCACAGGGGTCACAACCTTAAACGCTATTTTCATCTTCTTCTCCAGTTCCAAAAGTTCAGGAGAGCTTAAAAGTTGTGCGTAAACTCTTTGGGTAATGAGGATTCTAAATTGTAGATTTCGTGACCCCATAACCACATACTTGGTCACAGAGGTCACAACCTTAAAAACCAATTTTCATCTTCTTCTCCAGTTCCAAAAGATCTGAAGAGCTGAAAACTTGTGTGCAGACTCCTCGAGTAATGGGGATTCGTAATTGTATTTTCGTGACCCCATGACCCCAAAATAGGTCACAGGGGTCAAAACCTTAAACAACTATTTTCATCTTCATCTCCAGTTCCAAAAGGTCTGGAGAGCTGAAAAGTTGTGCGCAGACTCCTTGGCCAGTGGGGATTCTAAATTGTAGATTTGGTGACAGGAGTCACAACCTTAAAAGCTATTTTCATCTACTTCTCAAGTTCCAAAAGGTCTTGAGAGCTTAAAAGTTGTGTGCAAACTCCTTGGGTAATGAGGATTCTAAATTGTAGATTTCGTGACCCCATTACCCCAAACTTGGTCACAGGGGTCACGACCTTAAAAACCTGTTTTCATCAAGTACTTCGAATTGTTATATATGTGATAAATTCTCCTGGAAAATTAATATTTTGAAATTTATTTAGTTCATTGTTTTAAACCTGGTGAGCTACAGAGCCAATGGCTCTATTTTTTGGATATTAAACTAAATAACGTTATCAGAGTCATTGGTCAATTTATAGGTTTTAACAATATCACCATATTGGTATTAAGGTATTCCTTTCCCCAGTTCATGATCCAGACCCTGCGTACTCTAAATGCACCAGAGTTCGTCGATCCAACAGCAGAAAGTCAACATAGATTCGATGTTTATGTTGGCTCCACGTTGAGGATTCCACTATACGCCAAACCAATGGAGTTTACCGTACTGTAAGCATTGCAAATCTTTTTGATTTTGTCACATATTATTAATTCAATCAATATCGTTTATTCTTACCCAAACAGGCAAAGATATACCGGGTATTAAAGTTTTCATAGTGGTCATGGGAATTTTTTCTAAACATAACTTGCGTTTTGATTGGTTGACGGAACTAGTTAACGCCCATTCATGAATTGTTAAGCTGTACTATTTTAACTAAATCACATCTATAATTATAGATGAACAAATTCGAGCAAAGAAATTTCAAGTCACACATCAGTAAAACATATAAAATAGAAAATCTATGTTTCCGAGACCGAATTTACAGTACTAAACTTGCACGGCGAAGAAGCATATGCAAGAGTGCTCGGCTGCACTGCCGTGACGTCATGGCTTGTGACGTCATTATCCGAGACGTCTTTTTTTAATTATACTCCTATCTTGCGTTCCAACTGAGCAATTGTCAGTTCACGTTGTCACTAATTTTCTCTCATTCTGCGACATTGAGTTGTTTACTACGTCAGTAAACCTTTTTTGGGAATAAAATTCAACAATTACTTTAGAATCTTTCTGAAAAAAGGGCGCAAGTTGCAAACTATTTAAATGTGCACATCTTGAAGGTGTGAAAAAGTTTATGAATGGCTATGGGTACGATTCGTATTTTACAGTATAATCAAAGATCGTAAATTTGCGTCTTGTTTTTCGATTTTGACCATTAAAATGATCCTGGGTAAGAAAAAGAATAACCAACTCGGTGCTCGGAATAACGGATTATCTGTCCCTCGTGAATTATTATGTCAACTCCTCGCTAAAGTTTGCTAGAGTTTATCACAATAATTAACTCGGGACAGATAATCCGTAATTCCTCAAAACTCGTTGAATATTCTTATAATAACATTTTGAATGATAACTAATTAAGTTATTGCAACATATATATATATATATATATATATATATATATATTATCTACCTCATGCCTATGACACTACCATTGACAATTTAAATTTTATATAGGAAACCAGTATATTATGTTTGCATATATATAAACAAATCTGCAATCCTTTCTTTTGAAATATCTTATTTTAGTTTGCTGAGAGAGTATAATGCCCAATGGACACTTTCATTCATTTAAATGATTCGTTACTCGACTGGCAAATTGAAAAGGCTGAGGTCGTCATTGAAGCGTATAATACCATATGTTACACCACATCCGGCAATGGATTAGCCCTGCTTATAATAGTTCTTTTAAGTGATGCTTTAACATTCTTCATTTAAACGACTCAAATCTTCCATAAATTGATAGCTTGATATTCCAACCTAAATTATAAAAAGTACATATCTACACAAAAACTATATACGCCTTGATGTGACTCGAACTAATAACATGAAGTAAAATGTCCTCTATCTCAGTCATCCCATATCCCCTGCCCACATGTACTATCTCTATTCCAGTGAAATAGATTCATTCTACGTGAGATCAATTCCAACTCGATCATTCCAAGTGGACCCTGTATCGGACGACCCCACACGATCCCCAGAGCGAGTAAAGTACAGTACTGTACATTGGAGTCCAGGGAAATCTGATGTTGGAGAATATGTCATCAGTGCGCTTGTAACAGATTCAGAGGGGTATGTACACATGTATGGCAACAGATGAAGTGTTTTGTAAAGCGCAGGTAAAATCGGATATATATTAACTTTGTCCTTGTTTTCCTGCTGAAGAAGAACAAATTTGAAAACTATACAGGTCTGCAAATTGACCAGAACGTTGCTGATGTGAGAGAGAAACAAGATGGAGAAATTTGTTGATAGGTGTAGATGCCTTTAGTTATCAGTTGACTGGAGGGGAGGTTCTATGTTTTGTGACCTTTCCATTGTTATCCTTTTCAGTTATCGCACATTTGAAATCATTAGCCCTTTCACAAATGTATTTTTCACTTTTCAGGTCGGATGGACATGACAGAAATTATAATATTCGTGTTAAAGGTAAAACCCATATAATGATAATTTAGTGATAATGACATCACGAATGGTAAGTACGAAGTACGATGACCATAACAAAATAACATAAACTAGCGTCCAAAAGAAATGCTACCAACAAAAATTAAGAAAGACTGATAAATACGACTAAATACAGTTATATATACATTTTGTTTCCAGAAGCCAACTTACTTAAATTTTCAATTTTTAAACAAAATCTATGACTCTGAAAATCTCCCCTTTTGAAAAAGTGCATTTGTTTTGCTTGTTTATAATGGCTTATAGTAACGAGGTTTCTACGAATTAACTGACAAGATGATACGTTATTATCGTTTATAATGTTGTTTTCTACATTTTTTTTTCAAGTTTTAAAAATTAAAGTATGATGATAAGTGACAATTATTATGTCTTCCCTGTCGGCGTTGGCGTCGACGTCAGCATTGGCGTCGGCGTTCCCACTGTTTCCGGAGCATACCTCTAAAAGTACTACACCAATCTTCACCAAATGTTGTATACAGCTTCCCCATGTAATGTAGATGTGCCTTATGGTAGTTTCAGATTTTCTTTAATTTATTTTTTTGTTTCCATGGCAACAATTTGGACTTAGTCTATTTGAAGTGTAGGGTTTGTTTTCGGAGCAGATCTCTTAAACTACTTCACCAATTCTCACAAAGATTAGTATGCTGCCTCCCCATATCATGTAGATGTGCCTTTGAGGGGTTTCAAATTGAATTTTTTTCTGTTTCCATGGCAACAATTCGGACTTTTTCTTTTGGAAGGTTAACAATTGAAATTGAAATGGGGCAAGGGGGAGACATCTGGTCTTACGAGTAAAACAATTTCTAGTTTTTAAAGTGATCAATTTGTGAAACTGCAATGTAACAATGAATAGTAACTGTGTATACTGTGATGATCTAACTAGAGATGTTTACTTCAGATATGGAACTCTTGCCAGCAAAGGATCTGCCACTCGTATGTTGTTTTCAACAAGATTTGAACATAATGTGTATAGTGATTACAACTATTCATTATTTAAATACCTATCTGTTGACTAGACCTACTATGCCTTGCTTCCTTTGGCAAGGCGCTAATCCAACCTTAACACAGATGATACTTCGAAAAGAAGAGCAGATATGGTAAAATCCCTACTCAGGGGCAGTCACTCAGTTCTTCTGGGACGTCACTCCAATTATTCCTTAATATCCTTTTAGTTGCCGACCTGTGCACACATTGGTTGTATTGGTCTCGACTTTTGGGTTATTTTGCAAATTTGTCGCTGCTTAACCTATCATAAGTGCTAATTATTAAAACAGAGATTATCAACGTTTATCTCTATTGTCTATTGTGTTGGTTTGGTTTGTGTTGAGTGGATTGGCCCCAAGTGCTAGGGTTTGGCCTACCTTCTCGCTCTGCAAGCTTTTTGCACGAGCAGCCTTGGGTCGCTCGTTTCACTCACGTCTATCGTCGTGCTCTTCCCGACGTCACCCCTCCCCAGTCATTGGCTTTGTCCTCCGATAGTTCTCGGCCTTCAGACCATCAGAAAGTCCATCGGACAACCCTCACTTTAGCATGTTTCATGCGTCTCTCGCTTGGTGATTCGACTTCACTCCTAACTAATGGTTTGGCCTTCGGACCCTCAGATAGCCTCCGTTGTCTCGCTTTGGAAGTCTCTCACTTAGACTTTGTTCATCGTCTTGCGCTCACTGGGTTGTGTTCACTAGTGAGTCACCCTGCGACCTTCGCTATTGGAAGACCCATGCCATAGCGTGTCTACATGCTCCGTTAGTGAATGGTCGTATGACATTAGCTATCAGTTCGCCCTCGTTTTAGCACATTTCATCTGTCTCTTGGCGAGTTATGACAGGGCTTACGTGGTAAAGCATTTTGCTTCGTCTGGCGGCTTTGCTCTCGATGAGGAGAACGCTCACCTTTGAGGCTCATCTTCCTGGACACTCAGGTGCGTGTCATACCGAAATTGGTTATGAGATGGGTCTTGGCCATCGAGGGTTTCGAGTGACTCAGTCTCTCTTCCAGACTCATCTCACTCACCCTCGAGGAGTTGTCTCTCTCGTTTTCCTTCCCGCATCCCCTCTGTTTTAAAGAGCGCAACAAGAAACAGAAGAAGAAATCCAAGTTTGGTGATCAGCATTGTGTCAGCTGGGAAAGCCAGTCATCCGATGACCCTTTGCATACTCAGTCGCCATTGCTTTAGGAGGAAGCTTCTACAGCTCAACCAGGACCTCGTTCGTTGGCAGCTGGGGGGACTTTCTTTGCAGGGAACCAGAACCTGCTTCTGTGCATCTCACTCTGTAGACTCATAGACTCTTGCTGGATGCCGCCGAAGATATGGAGAAGGTGATAACCAGCTTTACTCTCAGTCGCCTCCATTAGCAGTGGTGGACATTTCCCATTGCGTCATCAGACTTGGTGGACAGGCTCACTCTATCATGGCCTTTGGGAACTGTATCGCTTAGACATGTCCGATATGGATCGGAGAGTCTGGCGACACAGTTTTGTTCAAAGTTTTGGTAACATAGCATCAGATCTCGTGCAAAGGATGCAATTGCCCCCCTCTGCCCTAAGACAACTACGTTATCTGAACTCAATCCGCAGAAGAAGACCTTCCTCTGTCAGGCCCCGTTCTAATTATAGTCGCTCTTTTGGGGGCGCATTCCTGAGGTGCTAAGGATACGCCTGGAGGAAGAACTGCTGTCAGTTCAGTCTACGCCAAGAAGGCTGAGATGGACTTTCGTAGGGGAAGCGTCACCGGTGATCCAAGGGTCAGCAACCAACAAATCCTTTGCCCTTGCCCCGAGTGTCGTATCCCTCAGAAGGGAAAGTGGAAGAAGTGCCTCATGGCCAGCTCCTTCTTCAGTTGTTTGTAGGCAACTGGGAGTAACTGGAATTAGACCCTTTCGTCTTACGATGCTGGGTCAGGGCTTTCATGTTCCCTCCTCCTCTCTCCTCCTCTCACCTGTTATCCAAGAGAGTGTCTCCTGTCTTGGGACAGGCTCCAACTAACCTTGGAACAGGTGGTGATTTTAATCTACAAGGGGGCGTTGCAGGAGGCCTCACCCACGATCTCACTTCTCGTTTTTACTCCCCAGTTTTGTAATACCAAAAATAATTCGAAAAAATGGTGTCTGATCCACTACCGGAAGGAATTGAATCACTCCTACCTTTTTCGGCCGCCATATTTTCGCCTCTTGATGCTGCCCTATGTGCTGCAATCTCTGGAGCCCTTCAACTGCATGGTGTCTCTCGACCTCCAGGATACGTTCCTGCAAATCCCTATCCACCATCGGGATCGCATGTACCTCAGCCTTGTCCTGGACAGGCGACACTACCAGTGATTGTTCACGCATTGACCAATAGGCATTGTTCAATAACTCAATGAATGCGATGTGCAATTTCTGGTGTATTTGGACGATTGGCTCTCTGACGACCTTTCTCCCGCCATTCCCGAGGCTCAGTTGACTTTCAACATAAGCCTGTTTCGTCTAGGGTGGCTCGCCTGAAGTTCTTAGGTGCCATCCTTTATACTGAGGTGTTCCAAGGGTTATTAACGAAGGAGCGCATGGCAAGATATGATCGATTGATGTAATGTGGCCTCGTTGCTTAACTCTCCCTTCGCCAGTGGGGTGCAGGGGAGAATATTCATCCGCCATTACAGGTGTTCCTTATCATCATGGAGGACCGTTGTCGACACACCATAGTTCTGACTCGAGATCTTCACCACTTCCTAGCTTGGTGGCGTATTGACGTGAGCATCTATGCTTGGGTTCGTCTCTGGTCTCGTCTGCCGTCGATTCCATGTTCGTAGACACCTCCACTTAGGGCTGGGGTGTGCATCTCAGTCACAAGCAGGTAGTGGGGATTTGGACTTAGTCAGAGAACGGGTTGCAAATCAACGTCCTCGATCCGTCTTGAGGTTCAGCACTGGCAAGTCCAGTTACACGGCCAGTTAGACAAACGGGCGCTCGGCGCTGACCTGCCACCTCTGTCTTGCTCCATTCTGCATGGGATCCGACCAGCCTCTGCCACGATGGCTTCTCAATTGAACATCGCGATGTGTTTTTGGCAATCTTCAGAAGTTTTCGCCAAACATTACCGGGAGATCTTTTTTTTATTGCCTCGTTTACGTAGCGTTCTGGGGTTGTGTGTTAACTCGAAGTGTGAGTTGCTGGGTTGTCTATTCGATCGATAATCTTCTTTTCGAAGTTTCGTCTGTGTTAAGGTTGGATTAGCACCCTGTCTGAGGAGGCAATGCATAATACGTCTAGTCAACAGGTAAGTATAACTAATCATGTTTAATCCAAAATGTACCATTCTTATACCATTTGAAGATTGTGTATACATACTAGGAATTTATTTGACGTTACTCGGATCATGTTATTCCAGAACTATGGCAAAGAAAAAGTTGTTTTAACTTGTTTACATTTATTCCAATTAATTGTTTTTAAGTTGTAATATAGGTGAACAGATCTCAATGATTTTTGTGAGATACATCGTAGGTGTATTTGAACCTGAAAATGTACTTTCTGCATTGCATATAGTTTTTCGCCAAATGTCAGTGTCGATAATGTGAAAATTCACACACATAAACGAGATTTTAATGTAAATGTATCTCAACCAAAAGTATATTTTATTGTTTCTATTGGGTCGGAAACACTTCACAGAATAGTATGACCTCATGAATTTTGGATGCCAATGCTTTTGTAAACACTGTTGTTTTCAAACTAAATAAGAAAATACATTATTATGAATGTTCAGCTTATTTCAAGGCATTGCATGCGCTATCCGTCCGTCCGTCGATCCGTCTGTCATCTTTTGCTTGTTCGACTTAATTATCACTGACTTTAAAAAGCTGCAATCTTGTGTATGGCCAATGAAGATTATAAAATGTAAATTTCGTGACAATGTGACCCTATTTCAAAACCTAAAACATTTCCATCTTCTTCTCTACTACTAAAAGCCCTAGAAAACTGAACTGTTTTGTACAGACTGCTTAGCTGCTTAACTATAGTTTGTGTTGACATATATTGACCAACGTTGAAGATAAATTGTAAATTTGTTGACATGACGATACCTTGTTATGTTTTATGTTAGAATGCACTTTAGAGATAATGAATAATGTAATATATCATGAGCTACAGAACCCATGGCTCATGTTTTTTGTTATAGCATGTTAATAATTAATAACTATTCATTGTCTAGAATTTATAGTTCTAAAATTTAAAGTATGAAATGAAGAGTGAAACACCGGTTTTCATTATGACAGAAAATAACTTTTTGTTTTATTTGTTCAGAGAGGACCATACTTTTCACTGTTTCCGAATATCACCGGCGTCGAGTGCATGATCAATTCAACATGTTCATTTCCAATATACACCAACACCAACACACCAGGGTAAGTCAACATCAATTCATCATACATCAATATTGCGAGGGTAAGAAATGTAACTTGATCATCCATGTACACATTTATAATAGGAAGAACTAATACTTTTTGCCATTATGCCCCACGATAAAATATTGAGCATTTTCTCTTTCTTGATGATTAGTGATAATTCGGGTCGTAGTGAAATAGGGGCAAAACATCAACTCAGAGCTCAAACTCAAAGAAATAAATAAATGACACAGAAACTCACGTGCAAAAGAAACGTCCTCGTGCGTTTTCAACCTAAAAATAATAAATAACAAAACACTTGTAAATTCCAACATTTAATATGATTAACATGGTGTATATTCATCATAATGAAAGAATTTGTTAAACACAAATACACTTTTGTACCGTTTTACAAGCAGATGTATTGACTAGGGGTGTATTGTCCGGTATTCAATCACCTGTCGCAGCATGGAGCACATTGCTTAGTCACCAAAACATCCTAATATTGGGTGTGCCCCCCTCGTGATGCAAGAAGTGACGCAACACGACGTCGGACAGAGGTTGTCAGTCGCCTTATCACATGAATATGGATCTGGCGCCATTCTTTCTGCAAAGCACGGCTCAAGTCCTGTACTGTCAATGGAGGCTGTTGACGTTGTCGAACACGGCGCCCGAGGTAGTCCTACAGATGCTCTATCGGCGACATATTCGGTGATCTTGCTGGCCAGGGCAAAACATGCAAATTGTTCAGTCAGATTACCAGTAATTGTAACCAGATCCGTCTTTTGGTTCCCACAAATCCCTCCCCAAACCATGACACTTCCGCCTCCATAAGGTTCAACGTCTACGATGCAACATCAGGACGTTCGCTCATATATGAGCTGCCTGTAGACACGTAGCCGGCCGTCGGGCTTGTTGAGCTGGAACCTGTTCTCGTCGGGTAAAAGCACTCGGCTGCAATGCCGCTGCTGCCATTGTCGAACGGTTCTTACCCAAGCCAGTCTTCGAAGTCGAATTTGATGCGTTAACGTCATCCCTCTGAACGGTCGATAGGCTCAGATTCCGTGATGACGCAGTCGTCTGGTCACTGTCCATCTGCTGATTCGATGGTTTGCAGCAGATGACGTCAGGGTGAGGAATCTGTTCCTCAGGTGAAGCAGACGTAAATGTTGGTCTTCGTTGGGGGTGGTCACCTTCGGTCTCCCGCTCCCTAGCCTGTCTGCTGTCCTGCCTGCCTGTCCAGTGACGGGTCACCAGTCTACCAATTGTTCGCTTCGAACAGTTCATGATTCTGGCGACATGGTCATGTGTAGCGCCTAGTCAAAGCATTCCGATTGCTCGCTCTCTCTGCTCTGACGTTAATCTTGGCATGTTCTTTGGGTCAATCTGCTGTAATCGATGCCCAAGAACAATTTGGTGGCTGTTTTATACCCCACAATCATACGGTCATATATCATCATACAATCATATATTTTTCTGGACATACGGGAACTTCCGCTGATTTAAGTCATTTTTCTCGCAAAGCACGTGCATCCCATGCACTTTTGTGGCCAAGTCATCAAATTGAGTGTTCAGGCGACCTGTTACTGAGAGTGAGTTATGTTCACGATAATTAAATAGAAAATGACAAATAAAAATATTTTGGGGACGTTTCTTTTGCACGTGAGTTTATATCGCAACACGTTTAACTTATTTTTACATTATTTTTAAAGAGATTTTGTATTTGGAACAAATGTTTTTTGGGCTCTTTTTGTTTTCAAAACAAAAAAACTCAAACTCGGACACTTAAAATAACGAAATTTCACCTACCTGTATACCGTGTAAATTAAGAATATTAAACAAAAATCTATTTCGGGAAATCGCTATTCATTTCAAGGTCACTGAGAGACTTTGAACAGTTTTTAAAATGGTATGTAGCACGTTATCTCATGAACTGCTGCATCCAGTGTCCTCACATTTGGTACCGGTCTTCATTTGCGGAACATGCAGACACCAGTCGAGTTGGGAGATTGACAACATTGTCAAGGTCAGTTCGAGACACTGACAAGTTTTGAAAATGTTAAAAGCCCGATATATCGAACCCTTGCGCAATGTCTCAAAATGTGGTGTCAGTGTATATTTTGGAAATACACAGTAAACAATCGATTTACTTTGATCTCATTTCAAGGTTAGCCCGATATTATAACAATTTAATCTAACGTGTAACGTGACAACGTTGTAGAAACTCTCTGTGTGCATCTTTTCGCCTGATTTGTGGCACAGGACATGGTCACCTTTGTTAAACATACTTGTTGCAAATAAAAGAAAAGAATAATTTAAATGATGAAGAAAACTAACTTGCATTCTGTCAACATCCGCAAATGTTATCGGCTTAAGGGTTTTCTTTTTATTTGCCGTTTCCCGCAAGAGGCCCGGCAATTTTGTCTGCAGTTGAGAACTGTTCTACACACAGAAAGGTGTGGGTGCAATGCTATTTCTAGCCAATGCTCGCAGGTTTCACCGCAATGTATAGCCACATTGTGTTGCGATCTTTCTCCCTGCCATAATACTGACAGTTGTGATATACATGAAATACTCTTGAAAGCGGCGCAACTAACCTCAACTCACCTCTTTGCTGTTTGTTCTGTTATTTATTCATGTTGACTTTTTCCGGGGTTATCTTCTCATTGAGAACATTTTCCTCGATAAGCCTGTTATTAGTTTAGCAGCAAACATGCCTCTGTGGTTTGGGTATAAAATCAAACAAAGAAATCAACAGTTTATCAAATTCGATGCTTGTTAGCTCCTCTGGCCTGAAAGGCCCGATGGGCTTATAGCATGGCATGGTGTCCGGCGTCCGTCTGTCCGTCCATCCATCCGTCCGTCCATCCGTCTATCTGTAAACTTTTCGCATTTTGGTATTCTTCTCCAGAACCAATTAGTCTAGGAAGCTGAAATTTTGTGTGCAGATTCCTTGGCTTATGGGGATTCTAAAACGTAGATTTCGTGACCCGTTACCTCATTTGGGGTCACAGGGGTCACAACCCAAAACACCTATTTTCATATTCTCCTCCTCTGATTACCGTCCACATATATCAAACCATATTTTGTAAATTTCTATTCCTACTGTTACAGTGCCTCTGTAATTGATGTGAAGTATACAACATCCACCTTACAAACAACAACGATAAGCCAACCGGAAGCTACCACCAAAGATGGAGCGCAGCTCTTTGTATCAAATGTACTTGTCCATGCTTCAAAAAGTGGGGAACAGAGAATATGTTTTCAAGCCAATGACAGCGAAAGGTAAATACTGTTGTAGTAAAGAACACATGGTGTGCCCTCGATGTTTATTAAAGACTCCATTTAGAAAAAGCTTATGGCACAACATGGATGCATGGCGTCCTTAAAGATTTATTAATTTTGAATTTGGCTTACAAGGTCGTATGTCGCATTGTAATTCAACTTTTTACATGGCTCTGATTTTAAATTGCGCTTGGGCTGCAACCTTTCTGATTTCTTTGATCGAGAAATGAGTATCCCGTACGGAAACATTTTGTCTTTCACAATATTTATCATCAAAATCACAGTCTGTTTTTAAATGACCATTCAGATGATTAACTTTTTGTGGTAGATTAGGGAAAAAAATATGCCATCAATTGAGCACCAGTTGCAGCTCTGCCTCAATAACATGCATAACATTCCACACCAAATAATTATATAAAATTCTCAGATTCAGTTTTTTGCACTCAGGCTATTAACAATTGCAAATGTGATCACTCCATTGTAAGGGATAATCTTACTGTCCAGTACACTTGTCTCCAGTGCGACATCGTCTTTTGCTGGCTTCCTAGCCATATACTTGTTAAAGCTAATACAGTCAATCACTAAAATTGGAGATTTATATATGAACGTAGTTAGGGGTTCATTTGCTTAAGATATGAATCTGTTCTTAGAATATACATATCTGTAATTTTTTGAGTGAATAAATGTATAAACTCTTTCTGCTCTTATTTGTGATAGACATTTACAAAACAAATTGAAAAAAGTTGTAAAAAGTGGTTATGTATATGTGTATAAAATCATCATTCCATATAATTGGTGATAATTGGTTATGGGCGATATGAAACTATGTGTAATAACGTAATCCAATACCCGATTAGTGTACCATATCAAAGTAAATATCAAAGGAAATATATTACATTATCCTCAAGCCGCCATACTGTTTGGAAGTAGATATATTTTTTACACCCTTTAAACCACTTCAACCAGTTATTGTTCCGAAGAAAATAGTATTTCAATAGAGTCATTGTTAAATTTGAATAGCTCATTGTGATATTGAAAAGTGTATTGTGATATTGAATAAGGCCATTGTACTACCGCTTTGTAATACTGAAAACCGCTTTGAAATATTGAATAGTGCATTGTAATATTGAATAATGCATTGTTATATTGAATAGTGCATTCATATATTGAATAGTGCATTCATATATTGAATAGTGCATTCATATATTGAATAGTGCATTCATATATTGAATAGTGCATTCATATATTGAATAGTGCATTCATATATTGAATAGTGCATTCATATATTGAATAGTGCATTCATATATTGAATAGTGCATTCATATATTGAATAGTGCATTCATATATTGAATAGTGCATTCATATATTGAATAGTGCATTCATATATTGAATAGTGCATTCATATATTGAATAGTGCATTCATATATTGAATAGTGCATTCATATATTGAATAGTGCATTCATATATTGAATAGTGCATTCATATATTGAATAGTGCATTCATATATTGAATAGTGCATTCATATATTGAATAGTGCATTCATATATTGAATAGTGCATTCATATATTGAAAAGTGCATTCATATATTGGATAGTGCATTCATATATTGAATAGTGCATTCATACATTGAATAGCGCATTGTGATTTTGAATGGTTCATTGAGATATTGAATAGCGCATTGTGATTTGAATAGTACATTGTGATATTGACTAGGTTATTGAAATATTGAATGGCGCATTGATATATTGAATAGCGCATTGTGTACTCTGCATTGAAATGACCTTTTTTTTCTTTTTTTTTAATTCACTTCACGAGGGTACAATAACATAGCAATACATCGCATTGAAATGTATACATATGGCTTGATACAACATGACAGAAAACATCATTATTTCGTTCAAATATTGGAAGAAAACAATTGAAATGAAATGAAATGAACCTTTCAAATAAAAAGATAAAGACGGGATTTGAATGGAGACATAGTTTGAATGGAAGACCGTACTCAATAAACCTGTCCTGTCCATTGATAGCGGTGTTGAATGGGAGAGGGGAGGAAAGGAGAGGAGAGGGGGGCCCCCCATCCCCATTGAAATAAAATTGAATAGAGTTCGCACACAATGGGTCCCCCGGCCGTCTTTGGGAGCTTGTCATCGCCCCCCCCCCCCCCCCCCCTGAATAGAGAAGATTTGCTCCCTAATGAATCCATGTTGCTGTAACGTTCTGTGTAGCTTGATATAGCTTAATGGAAGTACAAAACGTCTGTGTATGGTCAGACATGTTTATTGTGTCAGCTTGACTAGTGTAAGGGAGATAACTCCTGGAGGGTCACCATACCGCTACATCTCCCCTCTTTAAGATGTACAAAGCTAGAGATATTTAGAGCTTGATGGCATGCACAATTTAAACAAATCTTTTGATTAAAATTCATCAGTCCGAAATTATTGCTGAAATAAAATACACTGAATGATAATGATATTTACTTTAAATTTAGAGTTTTTTGTAACGACATCATTTTTTTATCGGTTCTGACTTATCTGAAGTGATATTTAGTCAGTCACACAGTCCTTCAGATACTGTGGTGGCTTGACCTGTCTGCCACTTCTGATCTGGGTTGGACAGCTCTGTGTGCTCCTAGTAGACAGTTCTGAGACCGGTGCACTCTCAGATTCTGGTGTTTTCTCTGTCTCTGCTGGGCATAGATCAGGGATTGGATCTGAAAGATATGGTTGTAACCTGATTTGCTTCGGACCTCGGAATTGTTTCTTCTGTTTTGTCTGTCTCGTATGGAGCTTCTTCGAGACAGATTTAACTGCTTTTGGTATCAGCTGCTTAGCTGACAGAAT
Organism: Gibbula magus; assembly: GCA_936450465.1. Classification (NCBI taxonomy): domain Eukaryota; kingdom Metazoa; phylum Mollusca; class Gastropoda; order Trochida; family Trochidae; genus Gibbula; species Gibbula magus. The sequence goes on along the minus strand of OW388291.1, from coordinate 22,996,971 downwards.
TAGCAAAGTTTGTGTTCTTCTGCTGAAGAGCCGCTGAACAGGAGAACTTCCCATCTGTTCTGATGGCGAATTGCACCAGTCGAGCAGTGCCAGATAGGGACCTGTACCAGCTTTCTTTGCTTTGAGCATCAGTCTCTTGACCACTTTCACTGAGTTCTCAACTTTCCTGTTGGACTGGGGATATCGAGGAGAGCTTGTTTTGTGCTGGAACTCATAGGTTTTTGCAAATGTTGCAAAGGCCTTGGAGTCGAAAGGTGGTCCATTGTCAGACATGACTTGAACAGGAATACCATGCCTGGCAAACTGCTGCTTCAGATTTTTTATGACAGTCCTTGCTGTCTTGTCATGTAGTCTGTCTACCTCAAAGAAGTCTGAGTAGTACTCTGTGATTATAAGGAAAGTTTTTCCCTCAAAGTCAAAGAGGTCCGCGCCTACTTTCTCCCAAGGACGACTTGGCGGACTGTGGCTTTTCAGTGGTTCTTTCTGTTGATTATCATTATAGCAAGCACAGATTTCACACTTGCTGATGAATTCACTTATGTCCCTGTTCATATTTGGCCAGAACATAGCTTCTCTTGCTCTTCTCAGAGAACTCTGAACTCCACAGTGACTTGAGTGTAGCTTGACCATGATATTCTGACGTTCAGATTTTGGCACCACTACACGTTCGCCTTTAAAGACTACTCCATTCTAGACCGACAGTTCATCTCTGTAGTTGAAGAATGGTTGTACCACAGTAGAGACAGCAGATCTATTGTCCGGCCATCCATCTTTGATTACTGCAGTCACTGCTTTCATCTCAGATTGAAGTTGCAGCTTGTGTGATTTGAGTGAATGTTTCTGAAGATATGGGAATATAGCTCACCATGTTGATTGATTCAACATCTACTTCAGTTGGAGATTGATTGTCTACCATCATGATGTTTTTTGGCATCTTCATGTAGCTTGGTTGGACTTTGAGGTAGGAAGACTCGACTGAGAGTATCTGCCATAAACATCAATGTACCCTTCTTGTAGACTACTTCAAAGTCATACCGTTGGAGGCGTAGCATCATCCTTTGCAAGCGTTTTGGAGCGTTGAGAAGACTCTTCTTCAGGATGGTTTCTAGTGGCTTGTGATCAGATTCGATCTTCACATGTCATCCATTAACGTATCTGTCAAACTTCTCCATCCCGAAAACAATGGCAAGGAGTTCTTTCTCAATTTGTGCATAGTTGGTTTCAGTCTCCGTCAGTGCTCGCGATGCTTACATGATCGGGTGATCATTCTGCATGAGACAAGCCCCTAATCCTTTCTCTGATGCATCACACTGTAATACAGTATCTGTCTCTGGACTGAAATACTTCAGAACTGGCTGCTTTGACAGGATTCTTTTCACTTCATTGAATGCTGCAGTGTGAATCTCATCATTCCAGCGAAACACAACACCTGATGAAAGGTGCAGTTGCTTCCGACAGCTGTTGAGCAAACCTCTGCACGAAGTTGGTGAGGCCAAATAGACCTTGTATACCTTGCTTATCAGTAGGATGTGTCATTTTCAAGATTGTCTCAACTTTTGAGGGATCAACTTTCAGACCATCTGCTGATATCACATGACCTAGATAGGTAACTTCAGTTCGTCTGAGTTTCATTTTCTGGAAATTCAGTTTGATTCCTTTCAAACGACATCTTTGAAAGAGAGCTCTGAGATTGTTATCATGATCTCGTGTAGCTTCCTGATCCATAGATGATGATGTCATCATGTATAGCTTTTGCTCCATGGAGTCCTTCCAACGCTTCGTCGAGTCTTCTTTGAAATTCCTCTGGGGCAGGTGAGATACCAAACGCATTCGATTCCATCTAAACCTTCCCCATGGGGTGTCAAATGTTGTTAGATAACTGCTTTTTTTATCCAAGCTCACATGCCAAAATCCATGTTTGACATCAACCACTGTTAACACCTTTGGATTTGACAGTTCCGTCAACACATCATCGATCGTTGACATGGAGTAGTGATTTCTCTTTAACGCTTTGTTGAGAGGCTGTGGATCTAAAGAGACACGAAGACGTACATTACTTTTCATGACCACCACCATTGATGAAATCCACTTGGTGTATCAACTTTCTGAATCCCTCCAAGCTTCTCCAATCTGTTCAGCTCAGCCTTGAGCTTTGGCTTGATGGCAATTGGAGTTTTATGCAAAGGGATCTTCACTGCTCACGGCTGTTACTAGAGAGATACTTAGCTGAGGTATCAGTTACAAGCTGGCTGCTTTGAGAAGGCACCTCTGATAGCAGAGTTGGAGTGGCTGTATGCATGCCAGTGCTTGAGTGAGAGAACACATGCATGCTATATATAGCTTGCATTGATATCCCTATGTGTGTACATTTAAGATTATTGTATCAACTAATTGACAAAAGTTTTAATATGTGTTTGTGTAATTAAGAAGACAAAATATTGATAATAACCTTTGCCATTTTACAGTTCTTTCATGACATTATGCAAATACTTGCGAACAGAAGACTACTCAATTTCGCTAATTTACAATTGATTACATCATACTAACAAATTTTTGCAGACCATTTTTGGAAATACCATAGCATTAATCTATCTGTTATCTTTGAGATTCAAAAATCATTTTCAGTGGTTCAAACTTCGCAATCATAAGAATAAGTGATAATATGACCTACCATACTGCATTTCCGCTGTGTTAAAGTCTTGAAAAGTAATCCATAACACATATATTTCCATGAGAAACACAGCAGTGACACATAATGTAACACATTCACATAGGGTACTCCATGACTCCTTGTTGCTACACTAAACAAGGGCAAGCAGTTGAATTTATCCCAGTTATTTCACAAAATTAAAGGTACACATCACAAAATTATTTTTCTCTTTTCACTGCACATAATGTTACATATAATCCAATGTTAATACTCCTTTCTTTTTTTTTTCAATGGGATGGAAGCTTGAACAACAGGGGAGACTTGCTAATGGTGTTCTTTCATAATGGTCAAATATTTGGACTCCTCCGATTTCATCCCCAAGACTCGTCTCTTCAGGTGATTGAGAGTGGCATGGATCTGCTCTCCACCTTGCTCACCATGCAGTGCCATGCCAAACTTCCATCTGTCCATCCAGTCACACACATGATCTTCCAGCATGTGCATCTTTGGTGTGATTGACTGTTTGGGGAAGACACGCCTGAAGAAACTCATGTACTGTTCAATGCTGCCTTTAATTTGCAAAATATCATCTTGTGAAACGACATCATCGTGTGCAACAAGGTTGTGAACATCTGCGAATCTTCTGTTCAGTTCTTGAAAGGATTCTCTGATACGATATGCTTCTGTTATCACGGACCGATCTGTTGTTAATTCTAAAGTGACCTTTGTAACACTCCTGCAGATATCTTCATATACAGATATTTACTGCAGTGGTTTCCTACAAAAGAGCGTCCGTGATAGGCTTGTGGTATTATCTTATTTCTTTGAAGCATAGTATCAAGGTTGGATGTCACTGGTCCCGTTCGAAAGGGAAGTTTGTTTGATTCTTTTTGCTGTGTAATGCTTTCTTCTAGTGCTGTAATTTGTTCATTAAGTTTTGTTTCACTTCTCTGGAAATTTTGAACCGAAACTGTATGTTCTACCCTGTCTAATTTTTCTAGCATTTTTCTCTTCTTGGTCTCAAGTTTTGCAACTTCCCTTAAATTTCCTATGTACTTCCCAAATATTGTATTTGGTAGTGGATCACTGGTTGCAGCATGTTTCACAGCAATAAGAACGTCAAGTTCATGGCAGTCATGTTCCAGCATGGTATGGTGCTTCTTCACAATGCCGAGAAGACTGTGTAGGTAAGAAGGACCACTTTGTGAAGAGATATTGGAAGAATAGGATTGTGGATCACGTTGTGAAAGTGCGAGACTTTCTTTATGTTTGACTTCCCTTTTTGGCAAAACTGTTTGTGGTCATCCTTCAGATCTTTGACTGTCCTCCCGTCAACGTTGCTTCTCGCCTGTTCATCCTGCATTTGTTGTTTGGTGGTGTAACACCAGAGGCAAGGGTATGTGCCTGCGGGGCCCGAAAGACCATATATTTTAGTGAGAAATTCATAATCACCAAAGAGAAATGGTTTTATCTTCTTTTGTTGCCATTTAGTTTTGCCCAATTCATATATTTGCTTCACGTGTCTTTCAAGTCCTAAACTCAGATTCTTGAAACTGTCTTTTGCAGGAAACATGCTGAACACAATGGTGTTGTTTTTTTAGTTTGGTTGAGGTAGATTTGCAACTTGCAAGGTCATCTTGAAACTGCCTCCACCATGATCACCTCCAATTTTAAGCCATATTTCATCCGAAGGGATGTTATTGCCATGCCATGTTAGCATGTTTGATTTCTTATACTTATCAAGCATCTCAAGAACAAACAGTTTCAAGTCTTTTACGAAGACAATAGGTACAGCCTTCATGACTGGGCGCTGATTATCACCCATCATTTCCATGTCGGTTCGGTGGCATTCAATGTGATTACCTATTGCATTAAGCTGAGCCTGTCGTTCCGAGGATTCGTTTTCAAATTTGATGCCCATTGCTTTTAAGAAATGTTTCTGCTTACGATATTGTGACCATGACAGCCCAAGATACGATCTCATTGCTATTCCATATTTTCTGCCAATCGTCATTTTTCTGTGAATGCCAGCTGAACCACACACATGTTGCCTTTTTTTCACAGGTATATTTCGTATTTCCGCAATTTGTTGACTGACAACAGAATCCTGACTATGGCCAGCTATCATTGATCTTATAGCTGCCAATTCCTTTGAGCGTCTTCTTTTCAATGGAGAATTCGCATCTAATGATGTCTTTCGGGCTCGTTGTATTTTTCTCAGGACAATTGGCTGGCCTTTAGTTTTACACCTGACCACATTTTTGTCTTCTGTTGTCAACAACTTCCTCCGTACAAGATGTGTTTGAAGGGATTCCTCCATTGCTGATAGTGGTTCTGTAACCGACTTAGATAGGGATAGAGATATTGAAGGTTTTCTTGATGAGCAGAGTGAAAATTACTCATATTTAAACTGTATCACAATATCTTACATAAAGTGATGCTTCCATTGACAATATTGTGAAGAACACATTAGAACTCACTGTATAAAACACATCCGACGTGTACCTTTAAACTGGCAGTATCATTAAAACGCGACTTGAACCACTGATGTTTCCAGGCAGAAATGATAATATAAACATGTGTGGGTAACATAATCTGGAATTTATCAACAAGGAAAAATTTTATCACTGGAAAACGTGGGTTTGAAATATCAACAATTTGGGGGAAATGTGCTCTTTCACCCCTATGGCAAGAAAGGGCTGTCTGGGAAGCAATTAACTGATAAGCTGGGTTTTGTTATTGTTAGTGTCTGCCCTAGGGTCGTAAATGTCAAAGAGGCTAATACCCTGTTCGCATGCACCGATTTACTCATGTGAGTAAATTTACTCATGTAAGTAAATATACTCACGTGAGTATTTAGTGCATGCGAACGCAATTACTCACCTAAGTAAAATTACTCCAGGAGCAAATTTGCACCTAGTCGAGAGGTCATGCAAAAGTATATTTACTCATGAGCAACTTTGCTGACAGGAGTAAATTGGTCATGCGAACGCTTAGCAAATATACTGACGTGAGTATTTGTTATTAAAGTAGTGAGTTGTTTTCTCCAGGTTAATTTTTTCATTTTGTTTTCATGTAATTCTTTGAATAAAGTAACATTAAGAGACAACAGTGTTCTGTAATGAATATTGCAATTTATTTATAAGTGTACAACGAACAAGAAATCCACCTTTTTTGATGGAGCCACATGAACACGTTTAACAATGTTAAAGAATAAGAACAATCTTTATTCTTAAATTCTCATTGTCTATCAAAATTGTACCGAGTTTACATTAAACAAGTAAAATTCATAATTATTAATATTGGATATGTTTTCGATAACATAGTAGTTCAATGTCCTTAAGTGCAATCTGTCACATAAGCAAGACTGATTTGTGAATGATTGTTAAAGGTGTTGTTGGGGGTCAAATATGCCAAACGTTATAAATGGTGTAACTTTATCGAGAAGTACCAACTGTTACCGAAAACTACCATTTTGATGATACTCGACTTAGTATATTGACGATATGAAGGTAAAAGTGTCGATTTCTGATCGAAAACCGGACAATGCACCGCGTGTGGCGCGCGCCAATGAGTCAAACGTAATTTTGGAATCTTATTTAAACCAGATGAAATAGAAAAATTGGGTTGATAATGTTTAATAGGTCATATAACTACTGTGCGTGTAAATAGGACATGCACTTTCGGTTTCTGCACATGCATAATGATGTTACTCAAACATTCTTGGTATGTGTTAACCCTACGGTTAATCCAATACAAAGGCTGTATCGTAAATATCGTCTTACCTTCCTGCGATAAGGTAGTAGTCTGTCCATCTTGAGACCATAACTAATGACTAAGGAGACGTCATCTCAATATAACATAATGAAATACTCCCCCTGTTGTTAATGTCATGCGAACGCTTAGCAAATTTGCTTTTACTCACATGAGTATATTTACTTATGAGCAAATTTGCTCATAGGAGTTAATTTAGTGCATGCGAACAGGGTATAAGTGGTATAATGACAAGTTACAAGATGTAGCAGACAAGGGGAAACTTTTACACCTAATAGCTTCAGTTGCTAACATGGCCGCCATTTTTAAACAGCTTCTGTAAACCTAGTAACGAGCTAGGCGCATGCGCGTCACGCTGAGTCAGCCAAGCTGTGTCTTATCTAGCTCGGCTCTCTGCTGAAGCTAAATAGCCACGGTTTAAGCAGAGTGAAACAGCCGTGTGCTGAGGCATTTGGATCTATCTCCAGTTTGAGTGTCCCTTCCAGCTTTCCTTCTCCATTTAACACATCATAAAAGTCTTCAACAAGGTTGTCTCTTGATATTGACAGAATATTGTCAGTATTGACAGTAATCAGCTTCATCTTCTGAACTGCCTGTGCACCCAAGACTGGTCTAACTTCATCCTGTACAAGTATAAAGTCAAGTTCATGCGTTTCACCATTCTTTAGATTGATAACTGAGATCCTGCTTTTCCCAATAGTTGTCAGTTGTTTCAGAAATACTGTACACTACTAATGGGGTTTCATAAGAGTCAAATTGTTCCTCTTGATCTCTGAAGATTGTCCTGTACAAGTAGATGGACATCGCATTCACTTCGGCGCTGCAGTCGAGTTGAAACTTCACCTTTTCATTGTTGACTGTCATTTGAGCAAACAGTTTCTTTGGAGGATTACTTTCAAGAGACAATATTGATTCTTCTAGACTTAAGACATAAGTCATCAAGTTCACTCTCTGTATCAGATGAAAGATCATCTACAGCACTGACTCTTTGTCGTCTACCTCCTTTCTGTCTGCGTTTATTCTTCTTCCGTGTGCACTCGCTCTCAAAATGGTTCATGCCTTGACAGAATGTACACTTTTTTCCTAATGCTAGACACTGCTCTTTATCCCTAGCATGAGATCTTCCACAATATCTGCACTCTTCAATGTCGAACTGTTGTTTCGCCCTATTCTGTTCTTTCTCTGTTCTATTCTTGCTTGTAAAACTGTTCTTCCCATGTCTATTTCCACTGAACGATGACACTTGCTCAGTTTTCATAGATTTTATTTGATGATCTGTTGTCTCACAAGCTCTGCAAATAGTAAAGTCAGAAATTAGTAACAGTTTCTTTCTTGTACTGTTGTCCAGAATTCCTACAACAATCCTGTCGTTGATTAATGATTCTGCTAGTGCACCATGATTGCATGATTTGGCCAGAGAGCGCAGAGCTGCAACATCCGTGTTGACTGATTCACAACTTTCCTGGTCATGTTTGTTGAAGATATAACGTTCATATGTCTCATTTGTTGAACCAACACAAAATGTCTAAAATTTCTCCAGAACTTTTTGAATGTCCTGTTTGTCATTATCACTTGCAAAATGAAAGCCATCAAAAACTTCAAGAGCATCCGGTCCTATAGCTGTAAGAAGTGTTGCTGTTCTAAATTTGGCCTGTTCTGAATCAAGTCTTTGAGCAATTTCATAATTCTCCCATCCACGTTTGAATCTTTTCCAATTTGAAGTTAAATTTCCTTTTAAGTCCAATTTTGGGGGTAGAGGACTAGCAGAAGGCATATACACAAATTTTGTGTTATTTTCACCACCTTCAGTCATGATATGCACTTTTCATAGAGCACCATAGAAAATTTTCATTCTTTTGTAAAGCCTCGGCAAGTCTAGATTTTCCATTCAAACGTACTTTTGTTCAGATTTTCACTTTGTAGATATCAAATTCATCAAAATCATTTCACAATAGTAAGTATTCACTTTATAAATGATTGTTGAATCAAAAATTCATGGAAAAAGTCAATTTTCAAGTCAAAATTGAAAACTGGGGGACTTACGTCGAAACCATATGCGTTGTATCCGATTAGGCACGTATTTGGAATGTCACTTTAAACTAGTAATTTGTCGACCGCAAACGCCAGTATCTATGTAGAATGAGTCCTGTGAAATATGTTCACACACTTCTGACACTATGTACCTTCTGTGTAGCTTGATATAGCTTCATGGAAGTACAAAACGTCTGTGTATGGACGGACATGTTTATTGCGTCAGCTTAACTACAGTGTAAGGGAGATAACTCCTGGAAGGTCAGCATACCGCTACAGTTGCATTATTGCATTTCACACGATAACACATCATCATCTTAAATTATTATAATACGACGACAGATAATTTAGAAATAATCTGTACATGCACATTCTAATATTTTGAACGGAGTGAAACCATTGAATTTACATTGAATAGATTTCATATAAAGGACCATGGGGCTCCACTGTGATCGAGTCAGCTATTGTCCCCCCACCAGCAGCGATAGGATATTGTTCATGTGAATGAATGGCTCTGCATACACCTGTGCATCAGTAGTAAACTTCCATATATGAATATAGTAAATACTATCAGAATGTGTGTGGTTCTGATAGTATGGGCATATTAAGCTAGAACAAAGGGGTCATCAGTTGTACAGTGATTTTATCTCAGCAGTGTATATTGTGCTTTTGTCTGATTCTCATTTGACATCAGCCAGGTCGGGTGTGTGTTGACCACTTTGGTGGCTTACCTATATTGTCCCGTCCCATTTCTGTGTGTGAATAATAAATGTGTTATTCGAATTGAAGACCGTGGTTAGGTTTGTTGTGAGCTTTCTTTGAACATCAACATAATCCTTTTTTAAAACTATTGGTATATATCTGCACGACTTTTACAAAAAAGATATAATTTCTAGAATATCGAAAACTATCTAATTTTCACATTACTCCGTGTGTACGAGCGTGTGAAAGTGGCGCATGTTTTTCTTCATTATGAAAATAGAAAACTGTTGATGCAAGCTCTCATATTATGATACACCATCTCTCATCATTTAATGTTGTTCATCGTACATTGTATATTCCAGGAGCACTAAGAATTATAAAAATTACATTTATTGTGCACATAACATTACAAACATTAGAATATAAACAGCAACATAAAATGTAAATCAGGTCTTTTCATTAACAATAGAGAGCTGTAATGTTTACAAGTGTAGGATTCAAATAATGAAATGATTTACAAAACAAATGTAATTTCATTTACATTTCTTATATTCAATGTTAAATGTTAATTGATATGAAATACACTACTCAGTTACAGGTGATGTGGGGTGAAGTATACCATCTTACTGAGTACATAATTGAAAGTTCTCAATGTTTATCTATTCCTTATCATTCCCGTCATTGTTAGCATCATCATCATCATTATCATCATTGTCATAATCATTATTATCCTCATCCTCGGCAGCGATGACAGATTCAGTATCACTTTCTTCTTCCGGTATATCCACACGTGTCATGATAGTTCTCATGAAACGTGATATCTTGCTTTTGATGATAGTTTGATCAGTGGCAGGATCCAGATCACTCAAGGTTCTTAGTTGGATTTGAGTAGAGGTGCCTGTTGGAAGTATTGAGTGAACTCAATAACATTGTTAAGACTGTTAACCAATTCCTTTTCCCACATTTGTTTCATTTTTCTATCAATCCATTTTTCTGTTCGACCATATTGTCTGTACTTTTTCCTCTTGAGTTTCATCATGTCCTTTTTTATGTTGTACATACGATTCCAGATGCGTTGTAAACCAACATTTTGCCACTCCTCTGCTTCCATGTTAGTCCCACGATGGTAATAGATGCCAGGACCTCCTCCTTTCTGATCTTCATCTTCACTTTTGTCATCGCTCTCCAATCTGACACTTTTCCTCTCAGTTTTCAAACTATCACTTGCTGGACACCATGACTTGATGTGTCGCTGTAAATCGTCAGTGTTTTCTATTAACACACCACAGTCCTTACAAGCAGTGGCCATTTTGATAGGTCCCGTGTCGTCACAGGACATAGATGTTGTTTCCATGCCAAGCGACCTTACTTTAGAAGTGGAAGTGTGATTGGGACGAATGTCAGGAGCTGTCCAATGCTGGAGACGCATCTTTTAGCCGTTGTGGCTGATGTTGTGAACCATTCTGTTCATCACAGCTAATGTCATCGGCTGTCAAAATGTTCACATGTAGTCTATTCTTCTCACCTGGGTCGGGTTTGAGATTCAATGTGAGGTTTCCATGAGGCTTTTCAACAGCTCTTCCAGAGCAGGTCATAAATTTACCAATGTCTTCAGGAAATATCCTTCTGGCAAAAAGCTTCACCTGCTGTCTGTCCACTGGTGAATTAAAAGGTGTTATGTAATGGGAATTGAGAGCAATGTCAAGAGATTCCCTTCCTCTCGGGAAGAGATTTTGCAGCAGCAACATGATAATGACATTTTTGTGATGGGAAGTTTGGGTAAACAGACGGGAAATCCTCTTATCATTTTTTGCTTCAAACAAAAAATCATCCATTATCATCATATTCTTTTTATCAGCATCAAAATAGTTATCGTCTTCGAGATTGTAAGGAATTCCTTTAACGAAGCTTACTTGAGGTAATGCTTGAAGAATGCAATCATAAAAAGGCTGCCACACAGTATAACACCAGATAATACATTCGGGAAGAGGGTGAATGAATCCACATCGTAATGGATTGAAGACAAAGACTGATTTTCCACAACAATGCTATTTGATGAAATCTGGAATTTGAACCCTCCCTGTTGTCGTTGGTTTTCGTGAGGAGCAGTTACTCGGTTATCCGGACGAAGAGAAGACCTAGGAGGAGGAGGAGGAGGAGTGAGTGTTTGAAGGTGTCTTTTCAGAGGGGGAGGAGTGGGAGTGAATGTCCAAGGTGTCTATTAAGGGGAGGAGGACTTTGTATATTACCATTATTAACTAGTTGTTTATCCAGAAGTGTAGGAGTATAAGGGGGAGAAGGAGATTGCTGAATCTGCAGATTGTAACTGTTGAACATTTTTAGTGTAAGAGCCAATTGCAACATAAGACTTTAAATAGCGATCGAATACTCAATCAACCGGTTCTGATAAACTGTCAAACTGCTCTATTTCCCTTCAGATGCATTGCATGCAATCCAATGGCGACCAGTGCGTTTTCTAACATCTGTATTGACAACGAGACCAACTCCCCTTTTTAGCATAGAAGGGGAGAGCATGGGTAGAGTGTCTTTCTCATAAACACATAAAACATGTCTGTGTAAGCTCGAGTCACACTGTGTGGCACACGTCAACTGATTAGCTTTTATCTCGTCCGGTTACTTCACAAACACGTTGCGAGCTTGATCGATTTCGAGGATAGAGTTTCTCTGAGTCAAGACAATGCAGCTGAGTGTCTTTGTGAGGACTGATTTGAACTCGAGTTCAAGACGTACATCTCCCGTGTTTTCCAGGTTTAGGTATTCCGACTGTGTACACATGTTGCCTATGTTAAAGACGAACAATTCATTCCCCAGGAGAAATTCGGTTCTGCTGTTCCCTTGTCTTCCTTCCATAAACCCATACCATCTAACATGTTCACATAACTTCCTACATCATCTGCTTCCATGGGCTGTCCCGGTACACTGACCTCATTGAAAGAGATTGTGACCTTTTTAAGCATGGAGGAAATTGAATGGGTTACCGGTGTAACTTCCGTTTAAGCTGGCACTTTCCACCAATCCGACGATGTATCTGTTAGCCACAGGGTTGGACACGTTGTCAATGGTGTGACTCAGCTGACTGGCAAAAATACTTGTTACTTTGACTTCGCTTTTGGTGTAGGGATAGAGCGCTTTGTTATTCTTGAATAAGGTGTTGTGAGCCAAGATTAAAGCTGGGTTGACCTTTACCTTGCACACTTGCAGATAGACATCCAAGAGTTGTATTTTGAACTCGTGAGCAGTCACACTACTCATTAAAGAAAATTTAGGTTCCAATTTAAACATTTTCAATTTCAAGTCCATGTCGTTGATGAGGAAACGGTTCATGTTGAAGACGTCCTCGTAGATGGGCCTGGACATAGTCAGAACTTTGCTTCCCGTTTTGGAGACAGCTTTCGCTGCCATTCCCGTATTTAAAGATCTGGTGACGTCGCTGCTTTCGGCAAAATCTTTGCAAAACACCTGGGAGGTCAACTGAGTCTTCTTGGCTTCTTCTCCAAGGTCCAATAGGACCTGCATCATGTTTTTGTGGGCGTAGTGATTATTAACTGATTCTGTAGGTAGACAGCGACCTGTGAGAACAATCACTGCATGAACAGGTTCACCGGGGCGACGTTTTCATCCTTTGTCAGTAACGTATAATCAGCTTGGGTTACCTCAACCTTAACGTGTAGACGAGTACGTTCAGATCAATGTAGTCCCCTCCGGAATTGGACACATGACATTCGAGAGGGGAAGAATCATTGATTTGACTCAAAGGACGTATATTGATATATATAATGCTTCTGAATGCCAGTCTGATGGGGAGGCATGCTGAAAACTTTTACATTTTCCATCACTAACTCTTCAAAGGCCTTTTCGTTGAACAATGACATGATGTTTGGCTTGATTTGTAGAGTTTTAACCGAATATATCCTCAGTTTTGACAGGGGTGGTCTTGAGTGCTTTGGCTGTCTTGGAAGGTATGATGTTGTTGGTACGACGAATCTTCTTGGTTGTGACAACTTCATGACCTGCAAACCTTTCTTACGTTTCTGTTTAGCAGCCGTCAAACATTAGTCTTTGGTTGAGTTTTGTTCGAAAATGATAGGAAATGTTGTGTTTGAAGTATGTTGTGTTGGAGTCAGAGCTGTTTAGAAATTCATATTTCTCCATAGTTTCACTTACAAGTCTTTCAATTCGCTTTCCTTCACGTATGAGTCAAAAGACTTTGGCCAACCCAGCCAGCGGAACAGGGCATACTTCTTCCCCTTAACCTTTTTCCTTTTCAGAATTTTCCCGACTTGCCACAATGCATCTGGGTTTTTGTTGACCTTTTGAAGCTCATTCGTGTAAAAGGAACCTATCACAGGCTCATCATGAAAATCTTTCAGTTTGTACTTGGGAAACGACTGTTTCTTGTAACATCGGGTAACTTTAAATAGTTCTTCGGTCCACCTGAGATCAGCTTCTTTGCTGAAAGGTTTTCTGAGGCATGAGATGCGAACCAGGTCACCTACTTTAAATAAGTACTTTTTTTACGCTTGACTTTTCTCAGAGGTTCCAGGTAGATATGATCCCACACTTTCACTTCGTTGGCTTTACTGAGACGAGCGGGGGATAGATGTGGCAAAGAAGAATGTGTGGTATGATTGTAGTTATACACTAAATCTTGCAGAACATCCAGATATTGTTTGGTGTTGTTATGACTCATGTACTCATGCATGATCAGTGATTTTAGTGTCCTGTTAAAACGTTCCACATAATAACTTATAATATTTTCATTGCGAGCTTTGGTAAGTTTTATATTTCACAGGGGGTAAGCCCTGTCCATGCTAAACCGGAAGTTGGCAGTCGTCAGCAACCATTTTCTCGACAGACAGTAGTTTTTCAACTCGAGTGGGTCCCGAAATTGGTTAGTTGTGAACATTTTCAATTGAATGATGTTAATGATATAATTTATAATCGCTACATCTGAGGAACATGACATGTAATATATAGTCAAGAATTTAAACATTTTGGAGCCAGTCGATTGTCGTCAGGGAGAAAATCCGTGAAAAGGCGACTTTCTACATGAATACATCAACTCTACATTGATCAAGCCCATGTTTTGTGTAATTTTATGTCGAATGTGATAATTTAGGACTTGCATCAAAGTTACATTGATGGTAGTTGCTCCATCACTGTCCAGGTTGTTGAAAAATTCAATAACTAACTGTCCATTGTAGTTGCTATGCAGGAAACCCTTCCTTTTTTACATGGTAGGGGTTAAAAGTACATGTAAAGGTGCAACTTGAATTGATTTTAGTTGCTGCTGTTCATACAATTTTATTGACAATTTAATTGGTAAACTAATGTACACGCCAACATTTAAATTTGCGTAAATGTCGAAAAAAACAAACAAATATAAGTTTAACATATAAATCCATCAACTATATGGTTTAACTACAACTTATGTTTTCAATAATAGTGTCATTTGTGTCATTCTTACACCTTGAAATGTCGTTATCTAGAAAAATAATGTAATAATAATTTATTACTATCCCTATCAAGGATTTATCCAAACCACGATGTAATGGATGTCATCTTCAACTACAGTCTGGTCATCCATTAGTCTAGGAATGATATCCCCTTTGACTGTTATCAGCAATATAATACATTGTGATAGTACTGACATTGAAGAATCTGTCGACAGTTATTTCCAAAATTTAAATTATCGGGGGAAAATATTTGTTGGATATATTGAACCTGTTGTTTTCACCATTTATATTTCTGCATTATATAATTTTTAATTTCACCTTTTTTAAAAGTTGATTATTATTAAAGTTCAAAGGACAGCCGGAAATGAGCATATCCTTTCGAGCAACATGTCATCAATATGTTAAGACCAGATATGTTTGTAAAAATTTGCGCATAGCTTTAGTACATGTTACTGATTGATATGAACACTAATTAAATTAGCTTTCTGCAATCTTTGTTTACTCACATATATGCCTTGTAAATTATTTGGACGTGACCTTAGTTGTGAAATCACTCACAAATGACAAATTAACAAAATATTTCAAGATGCATTAAGCTATTTTTTAATCCTGGTCATGTAGCTTTACATTTCGAAAAGATTCAGAGGGCCATGCAGTCCATCAAACCAGTTCACCAAAGTTTCAAACTTAAACGTCCTGTAATGTTGCTGGGTGATTGTAAAAACCTGAATTTCATTTAGTATTCACCATCATCCTATCATCATGTCTTTGAGAGAGGACATTGTATTTACACATATGTATTATTCACAAATGAAGACAGACGCCTTTAAAATAAGTAATGATGCATGGAATAAACTCTTTGTTGTAATTTTTTTTACTGTAATGGTAATGTTGTACATGCCTAAATATTTACTGTACATAGAATATTATTCAGGGAGCAACGCCTGCAGAAACATGCTGTTAAAGAAGAATGTTCTGAGAACGCATTTGACTCCATTCTCCTCCCACAGACGTTACTCCCTTCAGACTTTCAATCCTAACCTCTGTTCTATATAGCTTGAAATCGAGATCTTCAGCAACATGTCCTAGCGAGGGAAATGGGAACCTCATACTGTATCCCCGCTTCTTTCAACTCACCTAACAGCAGCCATGTCGACCGAGTGACTTCAAAGATCTGTAAAGGCTTTTGCTCATTAGCATATTTCCTTCTAATATGCCTGATGTAAATAACATAAATTAACTATTTTTGATATTTGTCTCTGATCTGGTCTTCTTTATTTGTAAGCATGTTTATGATTAATAGTTTTCACAAAATCAAATACCATATCTCGATGAAAACACACAAAACGAGAAAACGTTTATCTAACGTATAGTTTTTATTATCATGACGTGTCATTGGCAAATGTCACTTTTACAACGGCGTCGCTGATTGCACAACTAGATTCAATTGCAACCAATGAAGACACTTCATTTCTGCTCTCGATTTCAAGCGATAAAAACAGAGGTTAGTATCGGAAATCTGAAGAGAGTAACCTCTGTGGGAAGAGAATGATTTGACTCCAAATAACAGAAAAAAATACTGACAAAATTATGTGTAAACCCGGGCTTTTTCCATAAAGGTAAAAAGACAAAAGTCAAGGCAAAAGTTAAATCACCAAAAATTCACATGAAAATGTTGAACTACGATTGTATACATTTTTGGAGGAAATATTGGTGACACAGTCACTGTTTCCATAAGGTGAGTAACTTCTGTTAAAAGTGGCATTCGCTTGAGAATATCATAAAAAGTCAGATTTAGTGGCATTCTTAAGAGCATTACTCAAGTCATAACTTCCTACACAAGATCCACTTCATTAGGATAGATAAATTAAGTTACTGATGACCATCATTTTCATTCTGCATAACGTGTTCCTGTTACCTACTGACAACTATCAGACCAACTACCTGTACAGTTCATTTTCAACAACCTGTACAGTGTGTTTGTCAACAGGAGCAACTGCCATGGATGTGTACAGTTTTTAATTGTGCTAATATCTCGGCTTCGGTTAATCTGTGAATGCTATAACTTTGATACATGTTCTAGATTATCATATTCAACTTAAAACTACATGAAATATCTGCTACATCCATGTAGATTTGCTGTTTTTCGCGGATTTTCTCTCTGACGACGACTGACTAGTTCCGTAATGTTAAAATTCTAAATTATTTATTACATGTCATGTTCTAAAGATGTAGCGATTGTAAACTATAGCTATTCAAGAGTCGAAACAGGTTCATATTGATAACATCATTCAATTGAAAATGTTCAAAACTAACCAATTTCGGGACCTACCCGAGTTGAAAAACTACTGTCTGTCGAGAAAATGGTTGCTGACGACTGCCAACTTCCGGTTTAGCATGGACAGGGCTTACCCCATGTGAAATATAAAACTTACCAAAGCTCGCAATGAAAATATTAAAAGTAATTATGTGGAACGTTTTAACAGGACACTAAAATCACTGATCATGCGGTACATGAGTCATAACAACACCAAACAATATCTGGATGTTCTGCAAGATTTAGTGTATAACTACAATCATACCACACATTCTTCTTTGCCTCATCTATCCCCCGCTCGTCTCAGTAAAGCCAACGAAGTGAAAGTGTGGGATCATATCTACCTGGAACCTCTGAGAAAAGTCAAGCGTAAAAAAAGTACTTATTTAAAGTAGGTGACCTGGTTCGCATCTCATGCCTCAGAAAACCTTTCAGCAAAGAAGCTGATCTCAGGTGGACCGAAGAACTATTTAAAGTTACCCGATGTTACAAGAAACAGTCGTTTCCCAAGTACAAACTGAAAGATTTTCAATTTCGGGACCTACCCGAGTTGAAAAACTACTGTCTGTCGAGAAAATGGTTGTTGACGATTGCCAACTTCCGGTTTAGCATGGACAGAGCTTACCCCCCTGTGTATTTTCCCTTTGTAGGAATGCCTGAAAAGCACTTTTCAATTCACTTCCACCATCTACTCGTACTTTCCTAGGACGTCGTTGCTTTAGGATTTGTTTGAAAGCTTTCAACACTGTTTCTGGTCTCTTATTTTCCAAAGGTAGAACGAATTCGAATCTTGAAAGAATATCCACCGCTGCAAGCAAATACCGCACACCATCATTCCTTTTCGTGTATCTAGACATATCTGCTAAATCCACATCAAACATTTCATTGATAGAATTCACCTTGACTTTCATTCGTTTGAATCTGTATTTGACAGGTTTGTGTAAACTGTAGGCATCCTGCTTATTCACAAAACCTTTCATAGACCTCAGTAGAATGTTTGCCTATTTGTTCAACTTTAACTCATCACGGAGTTTGGTGCCACTGTAATAACCTCCTGGTTTGCATGGATTAAAATAATACTTTTGCAGTGCTTTGTTCGAAGTCGAATTCTTATGCTTTTGAGAACTCATGGTGAAGTGTTAGGAAATTGAACGAGTTGAACAATAAATAACATTAAAAATGATTTATCGTTGTTCAATCAAGCAAGTTCATATGGTTGGTGTTGTTTACTTGCAGAATACACTGGTTCGTTTAAGCACATGGTAAAAGTGTCCTCCCCATCTGTTTGGTATGTCTATCCCATTAGCAATGTGGCGTTTGAGGTCGTTCATAGCCAGCGTTTTACTTGCATACCAGAATTTACATTGATGTAATGTAGTTTCTGACTCTATAGTGGGATGAGCCACAATGATCCAAGAATACTCCTTATTCATGACTGCAACTCAGAATGATCTGTTCTAAACAAGCTGTCCAATTTTATATCTATTTGAGTTTATACTCGGGCATAGTAATGTAAACATAAAGTCGTACATGGATGCCATAAACGTTTTATTAATACATGTTATAACAATAGATGCCTTCAAATTCCTATTTGCATTAATTTATAAAAAGTAGACTTTACTGAAACCGTTTCTCTAAAATTAAAATCTTTACTACAAGTGGTTTCAAATCCGTCAAGCATTGAGTTGTTATAAAATGAGTGTCACGATAGTCCTTACACTGATATGGAACTGATCTGTTCTAAACACGCTGTCCAATTTTATATCTATTTGGGTTTATACTCGGGCATAGTAATGAATAACATAAAGTTGTACATGGTGCAATAAACGTTTTATTAATACATGTTATAAAAATAGATACATTCAAATTCCTATTTGCATAAATTTATAAAAGTAGACTTTACTGAAACCGTTTCTCTAAAATTAAAATCTTTACTACAAGTGGTTTCAAATCCGACAACCATTGAGCTGTTTTGAAATGTGTGTCACGATAGTCCTTACACTGAGACACAGTTTAAATCAGTGATCTAGCACCCTGTCCTCATTGACCTCGTTCATGGTAGCGTTAAAGTATTTGCTGACCTGTTCCTGTTCTGGCAAGATCTGACAAGTATGAACTTGTTCTTCGTCAAACACAACCAAAACATAGTTCCAATGAAAGTCATTGAATATATTTCGCGACTTCTAGAAAGTAACAAAAAATGAGAAGTCTCTCTATATTCCGTCAATACAAACTGGTAATGTTCTGTTCTTTTTGACGATGATTCGTTTAGTTGCCTCTGAATCATCTTCAAACTTCCTGAAACTTAACCTGGAAATTTCTGTTACTATACCTTTGTAGGGGTTCATATCATTGATAACACTTGGTAACACTGTGAATTTAATGAGTCAGGTACGTAAATGAATTGATCTCCTGCAGATAATACCTGCCCCTTAAGTAAATACATCTTCCACGTTACTTGTCCCTCTTGTAAAGTATCGCCTCATGCTTGAATCAACAATTTTCTATTTTCATAACAAAGACAAACATGCGCAACTTCCACACGCTCGTACACACGGAGTAATGTGAAAATTAGATAGTTTTCAATATTCTAGAAATTATATCTTTTTTGTAAAAGTCATGCAGACATATATGCCAATAGTTTTAAAAAAGGATTATGTTGCTGTTGAAAGAAAGCTCACAATAAACCTACCACGGTCTTCAATTTAATAGCATATTTATAATTTACACACAGAAATGGGACGGGACAATATAGGTAACCCACCAAAGGGGTCAACACACACCAGATCTGGTTGATGTCAAATAGAGAATCAGACAAAAGCACAATATACACTGCTGAGATAAAATCACTGTACAACTGATGACCTCTTTGTTCTAGCTTAATATGCCCATACTATCAGAACCACACACATTCTGATAGTATTTACTATATTCATATACGGAAGTTTACTACCGATGCACATGTGTATGCAGAGCCATTCATTCACAAGAACAATATCCTATCGCTGCTGGTGGGGGGACAATAGCCGACTCGATCACAGTGGAGCCCCATGGTCCTTTATATGAAATCTATTCAATGTAAATTCAATGGTTTCCCTCGGTTCAAAATATTAGAATGTGCATGTACAGATTATTTCTAAATTATCTGTCTTTTTCAGTCGTATAATAATTATTGAACATGATGATGTGTTATGGTGTTAAATGCAATAACGCAACATGTATTCATTAAGGAGCAAATCTTCACTATTCAGCTGTTCCGATCCCCTCCCCCATTCCACAGTTGGGGGGATGACAAGACGGCCGAGGGACCCATTGTGTGCGAACTCTATTCAATTCTATTTCAATGGGGATGGGGGGTCCCCCTCTCCTCTCCTTTCCTCCCCTCTCCCATTCAACACCGCTATCAATGGACAGGACAGGTTTATTGAGTACGGTCTTTCATTCAAACTATGTCTGCATTCAAATCCCGTCTTTATCTCTTTATTAAAAAGTTCATTTCAATGCAGAGTACGCAATGCGCCATTCAATATTACAATGACCTATTCAATATCACAATGAACTATTCAAATCACAATGCGCTATTCAATGTATGAATGCAATATTCAATATCTGAATGCACTATCCAATATGTGAATGCACTATTCAATTTATGAATGCACTATTCAATATATGAATGCACTATTCAATATTACAATGCACTATTCAATATTCAAAATACAGTATCAGTATTACATTGGCTCTATTCAATATCACAATACACTTTTCAATATCACAATGAGCTATTCAAATTTAACAATGACTCTATTGAAATACTATTGACTTCGGAACAGTAACTGGTTGAAGTGGTTTAAAGGGTGTAAAAATGCTATCTACTTTTGGAGTATTTTGTTTGACAGCCAATGCACACATACATGTATTTATCATCCAAAACTCTATTCCACAGGAGATATCGTTTTGACAGTAGATTTTACACAATGCCCTGTCACTGTCCAACCACATAACACAATGCTTTTACATCAAGTTATGACTCACAATGTCCTTACGTCAAAAACCTAATGATATCACAATGCAATGACGTCATAAACATGATGACAGTCTAATGTCAGTGCTATATTCAGAAATGTACATTTTCATTGAAAATAATAAAGGTTAATTTTGGATGATAAATAGAATCTCATTCTCGTATCTTATGATTTCAAGTATATCAACTTGTTAATAAAAGTTAAATATACACGCCAAGCCTCGGATATGTGTAACGTTATCAACTGGTGTTGGTATATTTAATATCACAAGATACTTGTATATCTCTATGTATCATTACTAATTTTGCAAATGTGTTTTCTCCAGATTTGTCTGTCAACTGTAGAAGAATTGTATAAAGAAGTGTTGCACATATTTTGAAAAACGAGTTCACGTTTAGATTACAATGGAAACATATTTTTCTCAATATTTATTTAACTTTCGTGACCTGAACTGTTGCATAATTTGTGTGCTGAGACCATGATGATTGATTAGTTAATACACTGCAAGATGTGGCTGTTGTTTCAAGCTCTCGATCTTTATCAAAGTCAGTCACTCATTTTGACCACCATTGATTTACCTAATCCATTGTCAACCTAGACTTCTCACAGACGTTTTCCATAGTTTATATAGTACTACTTTTACCTTTTGAACACGTTTATATTTCCAATAAAAAAGTGTTCGGGAACATGCATGTTTGACCAAACATAGCTTATTATTTTCATTTACAGCAAAACATCTGAAATTAAGTGCTTGACAGTGAACGTTCAACTCCCAGGTGAGTTTATATGTATTATAAATTTTATATTAAAAAATATTTATATTATAATTATTTATTAATTATTGATTTCATTTATTATTTTTAGTTTATTATTTGATATAGTCTAGACAATCCGTTCACCCTTCGCTTGTTTCTACGCATATGGATGAACATTAGAACTGGATAATTAGTCTGGTGTACAGTTATCATACATTAAGATTATTAAACAAATAACCAACCCCACAAGATGCCTTTACTTAATCATCAAGGAGATTAACCTTGTAATGGTTATGATGTATGTGACGTCGTTTTATACATATAAGCAACCACTGCTCACTGACGTCAATTTGTCTGCCTATTCAGGAACAGACACATGTTCATTAACACCTTTTCCTGATAATCTTACATTTTACTGCACTTGCATATATTATAATGGATGGAATAAACTATACAGTTTTACTCACTCTGTCCATCTAAACTTCCAAACATCTAAACTTGACAAGTAATTGTCATCTGACTTCAAAACTTTACTCCCGTATTTTGGTTTGTGAAAAGCACTTTGTAAAGTGATAAGCTTCGCTCAAATTGAGTTTTTGCATAATTGTTTTCCTGCCGCAATTATTTATACACTCTAAACACTGTTCATACCATCTTCCACTGATGCTGACACTATCTGTATGGTTTTTATGCAGACCATTCCTAGCAAAATCCTATGCCGCTACCCTCTACTTTAATTAACCCTCGATGGCAAATAGAATCCAAAGCAATGGCTCACGGGATGATGTACAAAGCTAGTAAACGTCACACTTCGTTTATTATACACATTCACTATATGTTTTATCGGTAGTATAATCACTGCTATGGATAACAATTTGTACATTTAAAATATATTTACGTCTATATCAACGTTAACTGATTAGATAAATACAAGTATTTTATAACACAGTGTACTTTACCATGCTGTGACGTGCTTTCATTTACCTCTTACAGATGCTTTTTTATTATTTGTTTCAGATCCTTGCAGATCGCACCCTTGTAGTAACGGAATTTGCAGAAGCGAGGAACAATCATTTGTTTGCAGTTGCAGCACGAAATACACAGGGACACATTGTGAATCAGGTTGCCTGATAGCTTAAACTGGAAACTTTAATCTTTCATCTTTGAAGTATAAAGCAATCTTTCAACACCAATCTGTAACATGTCATGAATCATTAACCGTTGTATATTGTTATATATTAAACGCTATCCACAATGCTTGTATGTCATTGTAAACCGACGTCATTGTATTGTTAGCTCAGCTCTGTACAGACTCTGGGACCTCTAAGAAGGGCCACGAGGCCTATCACCAAAAGAGTATTTCCATCTTCTTCTCGAGAATTATAAGCGCTCAGCATGCTGAAATAGATTATGCAAACTCCTTGACAGATGTGGATTAAATTATGTTGATAATGATTTTCACGGGGGTCAAACTCTTGGAACAGTCTTTCCAAGTCATTCCGAAAAGCTTAAAGCTTCAAGAAGACGATTTTGTGAACATAAACTGCATTTTAGCATGGTTAAGGATATATGACGAATTGTGATGTGTGTTCACACCGAAGACCTTTCTTTCCACTCACCTTGCATATTCTTCCCCAATCGCTGAACATATCATAATTACTAGTTTCCAATTAAAATTGAGTAACATCATTATGCATGCGTAGAAACCGAAAGTGCACGTCCTATTTACATGCACAGTAGTTATATGACCTATTGAACATTATCAACCCAAATTGTTATTTTGACTGGTGTAAACAAGATTCCAAAATTACGTTTGACACATTCGCGCGCCACAAGCGGTGCATTGCCCGGTTTTCGATAAAAAAAAATTATACTTTTACTTTCATATCGTCAATATACAAAGTGGAGTATCATAAAAATGTGGTAGTTTTCGGTAACAGTGGGTACTTTTCGATAAAAAAGACCAT
Source organism: Gibbula magus (assembly GCA_936450465.1). Lineage (NCBI taxonomy): Eukaryota > Metazoa > Mollusca > Gastropoda > Trochida > Trochidae > Gibbula > Gibbula magus. Next base: position 22,973,276 of record OW388291.1, on the reverse strand, counting down.
TTATAACCTTTTGCATATTTGACCCCAAACAACACAATGGATGTACCTTTAATTCAAGTGACAGAATTTAAAAAAACCTTAGAAAGCATCACAACATACATTCTCCACAAGAGAATGTGTCAGACATAGACAGTTAATTTCAATTATTTGTTTGGCTCAACAGTTACCATCCAGTCTTGAATGAACCATGTGTCTTTATCATTTGCATTTACAGAGATCAACTTCTGCGACAGTAAACCCTGTCAGAATCTTGGAAAATGCTACCACAGTGAGCATGCTCTCTACGCATGTGACTGTACTGGCACTGGATATGTCGGATTCAACTGTGAAAGAGGTAAATGATTACTTATCTGTAAGTGTTATTTCATTTAACTATAATCAATAAGTATATCTTATGGGGATTTCTATTTGAGAAGGTACACATAACGTAAACTGAATTCAATGTTTAGGCCAACTTAATAAACATGTATGTATATTTTAACATGCTGAAATAGTCTGTTGACGTCACTGACCAAGAATTACAGGACACCTCATAGTTTTCAAATACTATATTTTGTGTTCAGATGACCATCATTTGACGTTTGATCACTTACATGTGTATCTTAGTACAATTATAATGTATTCTGCAACGTCTTAGTATTAAAGTGCAAACGATGCCGATCTACGATGTATGTAGTTAACGCCTCAGGGGCAAATATTAACTTTACATTACGTAGTCAAATGACATGCACACAGTGATTCCTGAAAGTACTTTCAGATCGTTAAAGTGACTGGATATTACATCGTCGAAAACTCAATTTAAAGGTACATCCATTGTCTTGTTAGGAGTCACATATTCCAAACGTTATCAAATGTGTTACTTTATCGAGAAGTACCAACCGTTACTGTTACCGAAAACTATCATATTGATGATAATCGATTTAGAACATTGACAAACCGATTGATGCGCGCCAATGAGTCAAACGTAATTTTAGAATTCTATTTACAACAAACAAAATGACAAATTTTGTTTGATAATGTTTAATAGGTCATATAACTACTGTGCATATAAATGGGACGTACAGTTTCGGTTTCTACACATGCATAATGATGTAATTCGTTTTAATTGGAAACAAGCAATTATGATATATTTGGCGATTGGTGATAAATATGCAAGCTGAGTGAATTAATTTCTACTGTAAACAGTACATATGTTGCGTTGTTATTGAATTATATTAAATAATAAATTATTAAGGAAATGTTATTAAACACAATGGATGTATCTTCAATTCGTCATGTCATTGCTCATCTGTGTTTCCAACGTATGTGAATGTTTTGCATTTTTAGACTCATCCCCTAGAAGCTCTCGCTTTCCGGTCGTTTAACTTATAGGAATCATGAATTGAAGGTTTAATGACACTTGAATTAGTACACACGGTAGTCACGCCCTGAAAACAAATTTGAGGTAAAAAACCTAGTACGAGAGTTGATACCATGTGTACTACTCCTTGGCCGATGGAGCCGATGTATCAAGGACTTCGAACAAGGTTCTAGAAAACTTTGCGAATAGATTCACTTTGAAAAAATCACTTCATTACGATTCTACAACTAGAAGGGCCAAGAGGGTCATACCGTTAACACGAATTTTCATATTCTTACGAGAAAGAAATCGTGAATTTGAACAGATATCTAAGCAATTTCAATTACATTAGTTCCCTAAATCCTCTATAGTATGGTATGTTATTACTATATATATTTTTGGAATCGTTTAAATGATTTTAACCTGATATATTTGAATCAATGTTTCTCAACCTTGAGATCTACCATCAGTGATAAAGCATACAACTTAATCAAGAGTACGCATTTAAAGTGGTGGTTCTTGTGGTTCACTGTAATTTGGTTCATAAGGTTGATGTATCAATTTATATTCTGTTGGGAAATAATTTGGTAATTTGTAAAAAGTTCACATCTGTTTGCAGTACAGTAAAAATTCGAATATGATATTTTTCAAAAGGCAATGTCTTGATTGAGAACAATTTGTGAAACAGTCGTATCACGCTTCCTTCTGATCACCAAATAAGGGTTAAATTAAGTCATGTATAATTATGTTATTTGTTTCAGATGTTGTTGACTGCAAACTTGGAGCCTGTGGTCCGCACGGTGTGTGCAAAGATCTACATATTAAGTCCGAATGTGACTGTTTCAGTGGATATTCTGGGGATCACTGTCAAACAAGTAAGCAAGTTGGTGAACTTATTTTTTAAATATATATTTTGAATTTTTAGTTGAACCAATTCCTATTCACAAGAGAGCAATGTATTCACTTTATAATACTGATATGGGTATGACTCGAGAATACTTCGTAGATAATGAAGGTCAAGCCTGATGCCCATGGCTTTGATATAAGGATATATATTAGTAGCATCAAGACGTGGCATGTTTGGGCTTGGTAACACCTTTTCAACGAATGTCTACTTCCGAAAGCGAGTTACCTTTTTAAAGCATTTGGCAGCGTACGTCCGTCGGTACGAACATACCTATGTATGTACGGATTGACTTAACCCCAAAATTATAACTTTGATTCTTACAACATTTGTCCTTTTGATTAAACAGTGGGAGTAATGTTCCCCAGGTGTGTTGTGACTTTGGCATTCATGTCCAGGTCACATCAAGATTTTGGCAATGTTTCACTTGTTAGCGGGAGATCTCTATTCTGAATTCTATTCATATCTTACACAGGAAGACGTTTTTGTGACATAAACATTATTTTCTTGATAATAGCGAATAATCATACACTGGACTCTCTTCATAGCTTATCGCAATTCCATGTTGGTGTCCTTGGCATTATTTCTTAATTTTGAAGTGATAATTTCCTATGAGGGCTTTTGTCAGCTTCAAGAGCAACGAGTATGGAAGTGTTTTAAAGATATATTTTTCAAAACATAATTTTGATATCAATGGCTAGAGAAATATTTCGTCTACGACATGACAAATGAGAAATATGTGCATATCATGACAATCCGACGGAATTTGATTTAAAAGGCACTTATCAGCTTGATTAACGCGCGACAAGAGATTCGTATGTCCAATAACATATTTCCTTTTATTGTATTTAACGTACTACACAGCAACAATGGTTTTCGTCCTGACATTACTGACGATTGTTATATAAACAAGTATCTAAATACCCTGTGAATATACAAACTATCGACATTTTACCTGTCAAATGATAGTTTTATTGTGATTTTACAAGCAAACGATCACAAGGATAGATGTATTTATTCTCATTGATTATACAATTAAAGTAAATAACTAATTGGTTAAAACAGTTATTTCTATAGCTGTATTATTTGTGAGTAGACCACACTGCCTTGCGTTTGCAAATTGTAGACTTGATGTATATTTAGACTGGCAAACACCTGTACTAATTAAGTGTAATTTCTCTGCTTAGTCTTTGTCGAAAAATATATGCGATAAATTATGTGAATATATTTCAATGAGATAGATTTCTGGCACATTCTGGTGTATGTCTATCAACATAACCAATGGCTTTTTAATTGCAGCGCTTTGTTATAGTCACATCGTATTGCCACTTGGTGCGCTGAGGCAATTTAACATCAAAGTCAGCCTTTTTGAAGCGAAATCTATTTCATGTTTGGAAAATTGATACTTAAACTAATATTGACTCATATTTTTACAACAATATGAATACAATCTCGTTTTGAAAAATAAAGAAAACACATGCATTTCGTTTTTGAAGAGTATATGTTCAATCCTTGTATTAATATTTTCCCTTTCAGTTGACGCAAAGTGCCAAGGAGTAAGTTGCCAGAATGGTGGGATCTGCATTGTGGAAGGAGGAACAGGAGTTTGCAAATGTCCACTGGGATATTCAGGCACATATTGCACAGGTTAGTTACATTCTTTGCAACATAAGTATCCTAATAATGTTCATGAATATATTGCACAATTGGCAATGTGATAATTATATACCCATGGTATTGGGTACGTTGTCGGCCAAAAGAAACTTGTACCAGGTATCTTATTAGATTTCGTAAAAACTATAAGAACAGATAAGCAATATTATAGCATTATGAAATTGCACAATTTCTGCACAAAATAATTAAATTTCATGTCATTGTCATGTCACAAAAAGATTGTTGAAATGAGACAACCGAACTGTTCAGCTTTCGATCAGTGCTTGTTAGAAAATCTTTGAAAAAGAGCAACAATACAGGCACGCATTCGTATTTAAGTGGTGAGGATGCCTAATATGTACATGGTTACGCTGCGCAATGCAAATGAATCAACCGGAAATAGCGGTCTTCATTTTGTGTGGTTTTCTTTACTCGAATCTCGGTTGTTTTTTCACGATGGACTTTTATATTGATAATTGTTTCAGAATAACGTGGGGACCACAATTAATTATATTTCAGAAATTATTTCATCTTTCATTTTAAGGAAAATCAAACGGGCGTTTCTTTTGGCCGACAGCGTATAACGTGCAAGGTTAATTCATAATTAACTCACGCATAAATCAATTAAGACGTCGACATGTAGGCAATATGTAGTCTTATGAATTGATCGTACAATACGATATGACAAAGGTAAATACATGTAAATACTTATAGACTGTAGGTTACACGTTAACTATTACAAATTTACAAGTCATAGTTCATAGACATACATATAAAGCGTAGATCTGGCCATCTGCTGTTTCCATATATGTTTTTTAATTGAAAGAAGCAATCTCTTTAATACGTTGGTAAAGTTTCCTTAATGAAACTCTTTGGAATCAGCTGAAATTATTTGTTGATCGCAATGTTATTTGAGTGAGGCACAAGTATTGAAGCGTAACTACGAGGGTTGGTAAACATGATTTACGCTGGCAAAAATTTATTTCAATCTTTGAATTTAAGAGATAGAGTGGAGTGGAGTGCTATTTACGAGTGGATCAGTCACAACTAAAAATGGCCCTTTCTTGCTTCACGAGATGAGATAGAAATGATTCGGTAAAAACAATAAAATAGTTATTAGTCTATTCTTTTTAAACATTATATACATTTTATCAGCATAAAAACATCGAAATGTGTAACTGTTGTGTTGATTGACAGCTCCACTTACAAACAATGCAGTGAGGAAATAATTCCATTGGAATAAATCGATATAAAACATATTGCTTTAAAATAAACGTGTTGTCAAAGTGTATCAATTTATCACCAATGATGTGTTTCGGTAACATTTAAACACATTAAGAGGCCTCAGACAGTGAAGAACACAAATTTGACGCGGAGTGATATAGTGAGTAACACACGCTATTTCTGTCACAGACCTCAACAAATGTTGCATGAGTAAAAGAATTACTGTTCAACATATCAACAATAAATAATAATATTGTTTTAATATCGAATATGATATGAACACTACAAAAGGTAAACTTTCATTAACGGAAAACAGCACTACCAGACGCTAATCGTCAAACTTAGTTGAAAACAAGGGAGGTAATCATATCAAGCGAAAAAACAACAAAGGGTAGGATCGAAAATATGAAGGGAGTAACCTCTGTGGGAAGAGAATGACACTTGGCAGGATAATGACAATTTTTTAATCCGGTTAATTAACCTCTTGTTTTGAATTCAATTAAACAAACACATTTTAATCTTCCTAGCCAAGTCATACGGTGATTTTAAAATCGTATACCATAAAATATATAATAACTGGAAACTATAGAATGTGTAAAACAGTAAGGGGCATCTCTGTTAGTTCTTAATGACCAATATCATGGTCGATGTTGAAAGGTTTTCTAACCATCTGACAAGCAACTATGCTATTATGACCTATATATTGAAAGCTTATTTTTTTTCTTGACAGACGACAATTTCACCCCTTCAGTTAATGGTGGGACGAAGGACGTAAGTATAATTAATAATAACATAAATATTTTTTGCTAAACTAATAATGCAGGTACACGAGCGATGCAAACATACAAATAAGTCATGTTTTTTCAACAAAATGAATTATACCATTAGTTAGCAAATTAAAAAATAAATAATTTCTATTCAGAGATTTCATCAAAAGCATGCAAATACCAGAAGTAGTGAATTACGTGTTTATTCTATGTATACAGAATCCCTTTACCGTTCCAAGTTTGCCGAATGGAGCTGAAATTGAGTGTTTTGTTGATTGGCATTGCACAATACCTGTCTTCACAAAGACATCGGCCAGTGGGTAAGCTGAACTGTTTCATCAAATAATAGAGGTGCATAAGGTAGTCTTATAAAGTTGGTATCCAAATCTGATAAATATGCAAAACAAGTCATAGGGCGACTTAACGAACTACATTCGCAAATGCCATACATCTAATTTGGATCCTAAAACTGTTTACCTATCATTGAAAGGAATATCGCCGCGAGTTCACGAGAGTATTTCCGGTTTGATGAATATATTCGATAAACATAATCTGATGTGGTGCGGTGCAGTTATATTTTAGCAGGGTCAATATAACTGCAGATTTGTGCAAAATTAGTGCAAAATTGGCCAACAGTATGCAGCGAGTAGCTTCAATTTCTTGTGTACATAATGGATCTTGAATGAATTAATCTAAACGAAAAAAAAAGGATCGAACTAATCATTTAGCAGGACATATATTATTAGGTACATTGATGGGTACTCGTGCGTTGTCATAAACAAAGGAAACTGGTACAATTCGGATAGTGCGTCAGAATCTTGAACAAGTACAACAATGATATGATATTGAAATTTAATACGATGAAATACCAATCAAAAACAAGACTTTAAACATAAGTCCCTGTTAGTTAAGAACAACGTAATCGAAAGACCAGTCGTAAATGCATACCTCTGTGCAAAAGAAACGTTACCACCTTTTTAAGACAGTATTTATTGAACTTTTGTTCTTGGAGAAAATAGATTTCATTCGATAGATGAATGTTAAGGAACGATATTCATCGTGTTCCATTGCAATATCATTAAACGGTCTTAAGGTGTACATGTATAATTAGTTTTAAGGAACATAAGTAGGTTGAGTATATACCTGTGAATCCCAACTTAGAAATGAAATGATTTTGATATTTTAAAAAAGAAGCCTTTTTTAATAAATTGAACGTAATGGAAATATGTTTTATATTATATTATCATATAAATGTTTATAGTTCAGCCATAAAATGGAAAATGAACGGTTTAATATTCCGACGAACACTTCAAGACCTAATGCCGGGGCATTCCAGGACGTATGTTATGAATATTACAGGACACAAGGTGTAACAGTTGGTCTTCACTCCTCTGATGTGAATGCTACCGTCCTTCCTTCGACTACCGACCCAGTCACGGATGCTGTGAAATCCTTGGTTACATTAATTCCATCCAAACCAGGGCTTCAAACCGTTTGCGTGAACTCAGGAAGGTATTATAGTGCCATTAATTTATTCTGTACATACATACTTGTATGAAATGTGAATTTTGCATTTAATGCATAACTTTATGTGGTTTCGGAAGAAAGACTCATACTCACGGAAATAGTAATCAAAACTCATTCCTTAAGATCATATGACTTTCGTTTTTTTTGAGGATTGATTTCTAAAAGTTGAGTTTATAACAGACAAAATCGTGTCATTGTCTTTTGCAATATTTTCTAAGTCAAGATGTACGTTTCTGATGCTGGCTATGTTATGTAAATCTGCTGTAACCCAATATCGTCGAATGTATTTTATTTACATGTTATCCCTTATTTGTGATATCCTATGAGCTTTAAAATATGTGGACTTATTTGTTAGCGGATATGCTTATATCTGAGGAATGAAAACAATTATTCTAGCAAATGTGCATTAAGAGGGACATCTAAATGCTCAGTTAACTGTTTTATTTGCAGTACAAATCCAGACACAGTGTGTTACAAATTAAACGCAAAGATTTATCCAAGTAAGACTAAACTTCTTATTTAGTTATCATTATGAACTATACATATGGAAAAAAGTTAAGCACTCCCAATATTCAGAAATGAAATGAGATGATGTGGGAGCGTTTTGGTAATTTGACTGAATTAATCACCCTCGACATGATAAAAGTAGCTTTTGTATCAGATTTCTTCAAAGAAAAGTGATTCAAGTTGGTAATTTAAGAAAGTAGGACGTATATTATAAGCGTTCTGATTCTTTACCAAAAATAAGTATTGTTCTTGCGCCTAAACTGCATAACATAGTTTAGGTTAAAAATGTCAAAAACATCATTTTTTTATCATGTTGAGTTTCTCACATCAATATATCTTTTGTGTTGAATAATAAGGACGTAACATGTTGGCGAAATGTCATCTTTTTTTCAACAATTATTGACACTTATTGATTAAAAGGCTATAACATTCTATTTTTAATGCAGTTTTTATTCTTTCCATTTCAAACTGTTAATTGAACTCTTCTCTTTGGTTCAGAGGGATCATTACAGTTAACACTGACCAGATCTCGTCAGTAGGCAACTTTTATTGAAATCGTGTTTTTTCAAAATGTTTGATTTTGAAGGTCTATAGTGCTCTTACTAGAGACTTTTGACTAAAAGGCAGATTTTGACCAGTTGACTTGAAGTAATGGAATTACTCACATTACAGCAACCAATTCATTTTCATTTCTCAGTATAACGTAACATGGTTTCGAAGACCAAAATACAAATTGTTTTAAAAATGCAAATATCCAGAAGAAGAAAAACGTTATCTGCATGAAAGTTTATTTCTTAAACTTCTAGGTAATGATTACTTTACTGACAACTTGTATTCTTTGTTATCAGACAACTTTTGCGTTCAACAAATGTGGGGATGCCTATCTTTTTTAGTATTATTTTATCAATAAATATAAGCATAATGTCTGCATGGGTAGAAAAACAAACAAAAACATTAATCAATGTATCAATAAATGACAACTCGTATAAACGCAGATATATAGCTATTCTTTCTTATTGTTTCAGCTCATCGAGACGATAAGACAGTGGTAATGTTCCTCCTTTTAAGCAGTTCCATTATCATGCATCAATAGAAAGAAAAAAAAAGAACTTAAAAGTTGGATAATAATTATGTTAAAATAGTAAATCCAGATGAAGTACCAACAAATTGATCTACTTTGAATGTTTGAAATGAATCTGTAGCCGAAAGAAAAAAATAAAGCAAACTATTGATACTATTAAAGACAAATTTATTTCCAACTCATGGTTAAATGGCAATTTTGCATTTCAGCTTCCAAGATTTCAACCACCAACACCTCCTGACCACAGCATAATCAACTGTATAGAGGGCACACCCTGTCACACCATCATCACAACGGACTTCAACATGTTGACAAGCAATTGGTAAGAAAATAGTTAAATAACCAAGATAGGTATTGTTGTCTCCTCGTTACAAACCTCCAGTGACTATACACCACTATACTGCCTATAACATTATACTCAATAATTCCTATTTGGACGATTATTCTAACGTAATTTCCCTCTACCCGGGGCAATTATCTTAATACTGCCACTCTTTCAATATCTGTATATAATATTGCAATGTTAAGTTTAAGATGAAAGTAAGTGAATGTTATGTCTAACTCTATTCGAAAACAACTGTTAATTCAAACATCTATCTTCAAAAGTTTTGTGCAATAACCTGTCGCGAAACCTCCATACTCCTGCACACCAAGTGCAGCGATGATACCATTGTGCTACAGGGACCACGCAAATGAGGCTGTTTTCTTAGTTTCCTTTATATCCTTCTGCCTTTCACCAAAAGGGGATATTTTACGGACGACTCCTTTAGTTTTTCCCACTAGCAATTAGAATAGATTAAACATAAATTTAACCACGGGGTCGGTTTGTAAGCTTGATAACGCTAACGCTAACGCCCCTCTTGTTTATCCCTCAGATTGCGGGTTTTAAATCTCATAATCACCCTTTGGCATGTTTTATCCTATACTTCTACCCTTTCAAACGGCTCTGAAGAGGGTTCGAAAAACTAATGTAATAATAAGCCTCAGGGAATGGCTCTTTTGGGATAAACCTTTTGTCGTTTTTGTAAAATGTGCGTAAACTGAAGGGAAACACTGTATTCTTACTAATTGTTTCCAATCTGTAATAATTCAAAATATGTATTGATGCTATGCGATAAAGTAGCAAATAATGTATCTACAGACTGATTGTCAATGTCTTTTTTAATGAAAGTGTACTATTCTTTGTACAAATGTCAAATTTCAACTTAAAATATTATCCTCAGTAATATGTTTCAACTCTAATATGTATTAACAAGAACATTTGTGTCCAAAAAAGGTTTTGACCCTCCCTTTAACAGCTAATTTGTGATTTAAATAATAGGGTCTTTTTTGTTTTTCAATGTCATTATGCATTAACAATCGGAATATTTTAACGAAGCGTCTTCATGCACTTAAAATGCCTATACACGGATTGAATTTATTATGATCTTATTTTATTATTTCATAATAATGCACAAATATTTATAAAATGCTATACTTTAATACTTATTAATCAAAGACTAGACTTGTGTTACCTATGTAAGTGATATTCAATTTCGTATTACAGCACATTATTCTCTGGAAGCACAGCCGCCATTGTCTTTAAAACTGTGAAAGTTGGAAAGATGTGTGAAACCAACGTGTTGTTCAATCCATCAACATCAGGCGACAAGGAGGTGTGTCTTCAAGCAGGGTATGTAACGTAATCATTTTCAATACTTACTTATTTCTAGTACAGATGTTGCATCATTCAAATGCCTATTTGTACATGTATGTTAGTAGTGGATATCAGGATGATACTGGACAAATAGTGCCTGCAATGGAAAAGATCCCAAATTCCAAAACCAATGAATGCAATCACATGTGCCTTCCTTTTCTACAGTTCAACTTATTAAGGCTTTACTGATATCATTAAACATGAAATGGGTTTTCACAATATTTATATGATTACATGTGTTTGGTATCAGGTTCCTACAGTTTTCGAGAGTATTTGTGTATAACAATGGTACCACCGTAGAAAGTGTATTATGCAGCGTTTTAGCATTATCTTTTTAGCTTATGATATTATATTATATCGATAACTTCTTTGCTAAAATCAGTTATGTGTTAAGATATGGCACTCTAGGATGAATTTTAATAGACTGAATAGGAATTGTAATGTACCTTGAACTTTACTCCGCTACAAACTGGTACTACGCTGAAATGCAGTGCAGGCTACGCTTAATGGAGGTTTACTTGTAGGAAATAAAACTTGAAAAAGTCACCCAACGTTGATTTCTAATAGCTTATATTTCGTAGGTATTGAAAATGGAAAGATTTGTTTTCTTATTTGAATAATTTCCCAGATTCCATTAAATTATGTGATATATCGTTTTTTCTTTTTCACAGACCACAAATTTTATATTACAAGTCATTTCAAGGAGAACGACGTTGCTTTACTCTGAAGACATCAACAGGTTTCCATATTTTCATTGACATGCCTATTACCACCACAGAATTCACAACTGTTTATACTGACGGGCAAAAAACACTCACTTGTTTTCGATTAATTCAATATTTTAAAGAAATGAGATGCCTTTGATTATGGCACGATACAATAACACCTTTTGGCAGTAGTTTGAATGACTTAATCGGTGACTGTTTTATTTTGTAAGTAAAATATCATTATTTAAAGTAGACAGGGGTCAGAAATGAAATTTACACTAACATGACCCCTACCATGTTCAAAATGTTGTAAATGTGTTCAGGACGAAGCACATTTATTGATTTTCACACAGAGTATGTGTTATATATGTCGATGAACAATTATGTTTTATCAAAATTAATTTAGGGGAATTTCAAAATTTAAATTTTAAATATGAATTTTTTCAAAATTCAAACCGCGAAGAGGTATTCTTTAATGTTTTTGACTAATTTCACAAACTAGTCCGTTTTTTAATACGACGTCGAAAACTCCAGATACTTGACTTATCAAGTCAAAATATTCATATGATAAATACAACTGAGCCATGTACTCTCTTTTGCCCGTCAGTGTATAATCAGAAATGTCTTTGCTCATGCCTTATACATATCTCATTACATAAATAATTATACATTGGAAAGACACAAAAGTCGTTAGTAGATAAATAGTTACATTGTCTTGTTTAATAATAATGTAAATAACCTTTCAAACTAGTAATATGTCACATGCCAATGTATTAATCAGCGTAAAAGACACTAATTTTTGACGTGATATACTTTCCAATACATTTGTTGTTCTCAATGAATAATTAAAAGTGATGAGAAGCATCGTATGCGCATGTGTTTTCCACACTCGAATGAGATGCCAACACGTCATAATTTGGTCAAATTGCGTCTATTTACCATTGGGTTTTTAAGGTCAATGACGTAAGAGTCTAGTCAAGAACAGTTCCTGTACATATACACTCTATAACTTTCTGTTACTGCTTCACTTGTCCCCAGACAGCTGCAATCCAAACCCATGTACCCCCAGCAACGGTGGAAAGTGTCTTCTTCAACCAGAAAAAACGCCCGCTTTCCAATGTATATGCCCCGAAGGTGCCTCAGGAGATTTGTGTGAATACAGTGAGTTGATAAAAAATACCATATGTTTTTAAAAAAATGTTATTCTATTTACATTGTAGTCGTCGCTAGGGCCCTGTTCGACTGTCCGGCGCGACCGTAATCTGGAACAGAACGTGAAACCTTAAATGATATCTTCTGAAACGTTTCATGTGTTTACCCACTAGTAGTAGAGCCTTTAGCTATTTTCATATTCCTGAAATTATTTGTTTTCGTTTCTATAGAAATGCGTTGGATTTAAACATTATTCGGGGATAGGTTTCTTTCTGGAGCAGAACACGAAAACCCTTCATCATATCTTCCTGAAATTTCTCGGAACATTTGTTTAACATTTCCATAGAAAGGTTTTGGATTTTAGCTTTTTTCCTTGATAGGTTCGTTTCCGTGCAGAACTCAAAAAAAATATTCATATCTTGCTAAAATCTTTGCACATGAGAGATATACCCATACTTTTCCGTGTGTATCGAATGATACCCTACAATTTTTCCCGTTGGGTCCTTACGAGGCGGAGCCGAGTAGGGTTCCAACGGGGAAAAGTGTAGGGTATCTTTTGATACACGAGGAAAAGTATGGGTATATCTGTCTTATACCCCACTTACGGTCGAGTGTAACCGGATACTATTTCTTAATATTTCTTAACAAATACAGCTTAAACAAGCTTGTGTATGAAACGCACAACCAAAATACGGCCTCATCTGTGACAACGCAGCCCGTGCTGTGTTGTATGGTTACCCATGTTTGGGGCTCGAAATCTAATGGATATGGCCCAATGACGGTATTGTCAACGCAGATGCACGTTCATCTTGCTGAAATGTACAGCTAACGCTATAAACTGCATGGCTAAAATCAACGTGGCCGAAGTTTAGAGAAAACAGAAACAACTTGCAGTATGTTAAGTATGATGGCCAAGAGGGAACATCGCTCTTTCGCTCTCTGGCATCAATGCGATAAAGTGAAAAAGCAATATTGCCGTTAAGACATTTTGCACCCAAAATTAAATTACATTTTTATATAAAAAGAAATATATAAATTTGTGATATTATTTCACGCATTATAAGAACCTTATTCATTTGGTCCTGAAAATCTTTTCAAAGTTTCAACTGGCTTCGTGGTGTAATGGTTAGATCGTTCGGCCAGAAAGCAACAGGACACGGGTTCGAACCCATGTGCGTTATATGTTCATTAAATTTTATAATCTGACATTTTATATAGTATAATCACTTAGATTTGGAAATGTAGAAAATTGTTTCTCAGTTGTTAAAAATTGTAGGTGTATCAGTAAAGTGTAGGTATATTAAAAAAAGTATAGTTATATCAGAAAAAGTGTAGTTGTTTCGGCTTATACACCTACACTTGTAACAAAAGGAAACAAAGCAACGAGACCGAAAGTGGGGTATTATATCGATTAACTGAAGTCGTGTCGTTTGATATTTTCAGATTGTAGAATGCGAATGCGAATTTGAGAGTTCAGACATCAAGATAGTTGACCATTCCATCAGTGTACGATACTTAAAGCTCCAGTCTGAATGTTTAAGTATCGCTACATCAGTCAGATCACTTAAACTACATTCGAGCGGCCATTTTAATGATAACATATTAAAATGACCGTTCGATGGGAAATGGATTCGCATGGCTTAACCTAACAATGTACATTCAGTTAAGAACTCTTTTTATTGATTGAGGAATCTTATGAAGCCATCGGTAACACTTGTTTACCTTTTCGTAAGATCACTTCATTTCATTAAGACAAATGTGTTTCAGCGGCTTTAACAACTGACTTTGATTGAAAACAATGAGGATTATATAACATAATCATAACATACACTCACGTGCAAAAGAAAAACACCATACAAAATACAAGATAGTTCAATCAACGAGTGATAAATACAACTGAAACAAGGTTTCATCATGTCTTCAACTAAACTAAATTTGAATTTTTGAAACGTATCTGTTCTTAAAAACATGTTTTTGGATATCGTCGTTTTGGAATCTTCTTAACTAGACGAGGTAGAAGTGTCAACAACCGTTTTTTGGCTTGTTTTATGACGTCCCAAATACAGTTATGATGCGTCAACAATTTTAAATTCAAGAAGGTTATTTATCTCTATGACATATTTTGTTAATTAAATGTCTACGTTTAAGAAAATGTTAACTTAAATACCAAACGTTGCAAAAAAACCTTTTCTGCAACCCAATTTTTTTTAAACAGACATACCCATAAAGGTAGAATACTCTGATGTATGATATTGTGATATTCTTTACAAATTATGAACCTATGAAATTCAATCAAAATCGACTTGCAACAACTGCAGTTTTTCGTTTTTTTACTCCTTTGAAAATGACGTGAGACCAGGTGAGGTTTCTTTTGTTCTTCATTTTACACTTACAAATGCAGACGGATTCAAAGAAGGAGCTGTTAGATATCATATGGGAAAACTCATCCTTGAGGCATTTGCTATAATTACATGACTATATATAACAAGAGAAATGAATTGATGGAAATATTGGATTTTACCGTTAATTATCTATCCAAGAATCCATGTTGAAGTTGTGACTCTCAAAAATGTTTCTTTCAGATAATCCCTGCTCGAGTGATCCATGTAAAAACGGCGGCATCTGTGAATCTAAAGATACAAGTTATGAGTGTAAATGTCCAGTTGGATACGAAGGAAAGGATTGTTACGCAGGTGAATTGTAAAATTATTTGAAAATAGGTTTCTTAATATGATTGCGAAGAGTCGAGTCCTATGCCTCATAACCACTTCCCATTAGTCATTAAAACATATTACACAATGTATATAACATAAATACATACATATTTGAACATTTTACATACATGGTGGTGTGTAGCCAATCGGGAAACAGTTTTATACATATAGGTATTCTGTTCTTATGTTTTTTTTATCCTGAACATTTATACCAACACTTTCGTTATAATTATATATGACTAATACATTTTGTTTTGTTTTACAGTAAAACCAACTACTGACGTGAGTACAAAGACACTCTAATTCTTCATGCTAACTTGTTTTAACTGTTAAGGAACCAACATGTATGTCATTTAATGATATTAGCTTGACGTTTAATCTTTGAAGGAGAAAGTAAGATTTTTGCGAGATTGTTTAAGCATTCAATATTCTAAGATATTAACAATTGAAACTGTTCATGTGTTCAACTTCAATTACACATGTTAAACATTCGCATCAAAATTAATATTGTTTTGTTTTAAATTCTAAAAATATATGCAATTGTGTTATCCCATTATAACAAATACGTATGTCCATCTCTTGAAAGCCTGAATTCACGGATCCATCACTGAAGAATGGTGCAACAATTCAATGCCAAGTTCAGAGGAAATGTGTGATTCCGATTTTTACCAAAGGGCCCAGGTAGAGTTATCGAGATTTTCATTTGAATGACTTTCACAGGACAAAAAATGGTGGAATCCGATTTACGGATCCTTCCGGATTCTCGTAAAAATTGGCGAGTCTGGAGGAATCCGGAGGAATCCGGAAGGATACGGCAAGCGGTTTCCACTACTTTTTGTCCTGTGTTTTGTAATGTAAATTATAGTTACTTAAACAGTATCCGATGAATTTAGTAAAGTAATCTTATCAGGATTTGGTATGTATTCACACACGATTAATAGTAACATTTTCCTTGAGGACATTATCCTTTAAAATACTGTCCAGTTATCAATACATACAGTTATCATTTGCCAATTGAAATTGAAAATGTCAAAACATTTAATTAAATCTTAATATTGATTAATTGCAACATATCTTATTTATCAACATTACAGCGCCGAGCTTGTTGAAGGTCCCAAAGATGGGGATATTATTGTCAAACTAACTAAACCCGTTGGAAAGGTAGGACTGAATATCAACGAGGGACAACTTGAAGTTACAGCAAAAACACCAGGAGACAAGAAAGCTTGCATAAAAACAAACTCCAATACCAGTCAAAGGTAAAATATATCAAAATTGATTATAAGTAATCAAACTTTACGTCGTTTATACTGTTAATTATCATGCCTTCAAGGCCCTATCGGCTGACGGCATGGCAAAGTATCGTTCTTACGTCATATGTCCGTCTTTTTCGCTGTTGTTACTTCTCCAGAACCAGCATCAGCTTCAACAGTTCTTCAGCGATTCTGATTGGCTAGCACAACAGTGATTAGATGTTCCTTCTCACGTAACTTCAGTCTACTTCTTGAACTTAATTACTATGTATTTTCTTCCAGTGATGCAACTCTGTGTTACAGTATCAAGACAAAGCCTCGAGGTAATATTTCGTTTCATTATTTCAATTCATACTGCAAATTGCAATATAATATGTATATGACTATATTCAACTAGTATCTAATATATAGTATTTGCATGTGAAAGTCAGAAACAAATGAACCAAAATTGATACAAAACCAATAAAGCAATGTGTAGATAAACTTTTAACGAATTTTGTCAAGTTGGTTGTTGTAAGAAATATGCAAATTATCTAGCCGAATTCTCCAACGCATCCGTATATAAGTGTTTCAGTGACATACAGTTTGAAAAGTGTATATTCTGTAGACGGGGATTTCCCTCAGCAGGGTCTTTTGGAATATTTTTGGAGCTTTATTTATGATTGTTTTGCTTATTAACTTAACATCCATCACAGAATGTTATTTTAAACGCTTCTCTCTTCAGTTTTGGTTGATAGTTGTGGCCCATTTATGTCGGGAAATCTTTTTCATTTTTACATATATGTATGTCATTTCTTATTCTGTCTATGTCCCGTAATATATGGTGTGAAAGCTGATGATCAGGTCAACATTAATGTATGCGTGGAAATCATTTACCTTTGCGACAAAAGCCTACAAACGAATAACGAAAACTATCATAAAACAATATATTACATTAAATAAAAGATTACAGTTTCAAAACGATGTATTCATGAGATATGCTAGAGCTGACATATCATAATCGGCGATGGTGGTGGCCAGGATAGTTAGATTTTGTTGTTGTTGTTGTTTGTTTGTTTTTGTTGTTGTTGTTTCGTTTGATTGTTTGTTTGTTTTGGGGGTTTTGTTGTGTTTGTGGTAGGGGGTGGGGGGGGAGGGAGGTTTCGGGTATACAACAACATAACTGAGGCTTTAAATATTTCCAGGAATAATACCGCTTGGGACTGTGAGTATATTATTTTACTGCACCACATCAGGTGGTATTTTTTTATTTATCAGTTATTTATTAATTGATTACTTCTAAAGCCGATTGTAATCGGAAGTGGTAGTGGTCATGAATATAGATTTACCTCCAATGTAAATGAATTATAATATTTTGTTTAAAATTGAGTTTCAATCAAACTTGAATATCTCATGTTTTGTAACATAACTATATTAAAGTTGTAAATCAAAATATAACTTGATGTTAAGTGGTTTCAATTCCTTTCAACAATGTGAACTATCGCCACGTTATGGTTTTTTTTAGTTGAGCTTTGACAATAATATGTTTCCATTTTAGGATCATTTTGAATCACCTAGCCTTCCTGATGGATCAATATTGAAATGTCCAGAGAAGACACAGTGTCATCTTATAATGCACTCAAAACCTGATGGAACCACATGGCGAGTCACAATTTGGTGCATTTTTGTTGTGCTTAAGTTTTTCTGGAAAGGAAGAAATGTGACACCCCATCTGTTTTCAACAAGCAATGATAACAGAGTGAAGCCTATGTCTATAGAACAATGTCCTAACTATGCTCAAATGTTAAGTCAGGGCTGTCAACAAGTCATGGACTACATGTAATGCATTTACATGAAAAACATTCCTTTTTTATATTGCTTGGTGAACATTTTACAGTTTGTTTAGTAGATATATATATATATATAAGTATGAACATACATTTCAATATATTCCTCCATATATATAATTAGCTATTTATCCCAAAGTGCTCCATGCAATCCTATTTTCATAACGATTGCTTACAAATTCCTTTTGAGATTTAGTAATTTCTGAACTTAAAATTTTATTCATAAGCAATTTATGTCCATGTTTACTTTTATTTCTCTCTAACAGCCCTCAAGTGATGAAAGACGATGTTGGTAAATTTGCCTTCCACATTCTTGTGTAACCGACGTGGTGGTAGAACCAACCTCTGCTACAGACCTTCAGAACTTCTGTCTCAAAGCAAGGTTGTATTAAAAAGCATAACTACTTACCACGCAATTACGTCTCTCCCGATTCTTGATGTCTAATGAAATACATGTCCCTCAATCTCACTAAATGTAATTATATGTGAGTATACAATTTTGTTTAGGATCTGACGCTATTGCAATGCCTATATAAATTTAAATGTATCAAAATACTGATAAACAATATATTTCAAGCTGTATATAATAACTAGAAGATATATCTTTGTCGATTTATGGACCACTATGATATGGCAGTTGGGAATGTTTGGTTATTGTTATGACAGGGTGGATGCTTTGGTCATTTGCTGACGTGTGTTACAGTTGGCTAGAACTTAGATATGCATGTGTAACAATTTGTAGAGATTATCATTTAAATGGCCATGTTTACCCAGGGGAACAGTGGTGTATTCATTGTAATGAAATTAGCAATGTTGAAACATGTTGCAGAGATAAAGATATTCCCAGATGCTTCAAAGTTGACCCGGATGCAACAGGTATGAACACATGTTAGATAGTCAGAATATGAAGATTGTCAACAGTGATCAGCTATGAAAATCACGATCTTTAGGACTAAATCGTATAGCATGCTGACTTCGCATCTACGGTTTTCCCTCATAATCCTGTCACTCACATAGTCGAACTCGTGTATAAAGGTCATCAATACATCTTCATTTGCTTGAATTTGAATTTGACCTCTCATAGAAAATTCCTGGTGTAAGAGAAAAATGTTCTGTACCTTACAACTTATCAATGACATTGATCATCTCGATACATGGTAATGCTGGTGTAATGTTCCAGAGCCGTGTAAGACGAAATCCTGTGGAAGTGGTAATTGTATTGTTGAGTCTGACCACAGCGCAGCGTGTGTATGTGATGCCAACCACAGAGGAGACTCTTGTGGAGAGAGTAAGTAGTTTTAGTAAAGAAAGTATACTTGTTCAGATATTTGTGATGTGAAGCCGACTTGCAACCATTAAACCATGTGATATTACCATAAAGTAGATTATTTTGGAGAATATGCATGTAAGTTGTAAACAACTGTTTAAAAGAAAGTTTATTTATTTTATGGTTTTTGTATTGTACAGTGGATATGGAGACCATGGCAAGTTATTTTAATATCTGCAATACATATTTCATCATCACTACTACAGCCTTTTTTCTTGTTCTCTTTAGTTGCCCCATG
Source organism: Gibbula magus (assembly GCA_936450465.1). Classification (NCBI taxonomy): domain Eukaryota; kingdom Metazoa; phylum Mollusca; class Gastropoda; order Trochida; family Trochidae; genus Gibbula; species Gibbula magus. The sequence continues at coordinate 22,953,361 of OW388291.1, read as the reverse complement.
CAAGATTGCACCATGCAGGAACAGTGGTGTTTGTGAGGAAATCGGTTCCACGTTTAAATGCCACTGCTCTATCGGCTACAAAGGAGCCGTCTGTGATCAAAGTAAGAGATTATGTTTAAATGGCATATGCATAGTCCAGTTTCTGCCATGAACACAGAAGTGTGGTAAACTAGTTTGTTATCTTCAATCATGTTTAATATTAATCGAAACCAAGTTTTACTTATTCATATTTATTTTAATAGATAACCAAATGGACAAGAATATTTGGTTATTAATGCCAATACGAATTCTTTCAATTGAACATGGAATCATCATCTCCGGACAACCTTTATAAATGTCAGTTATTGTACATTTCAGCGACTGATGTACCTGCGACCAGCTTGATGGTAATTCATTTTTTGACATTTTTAATGTAACTTTCCAACGTAGTTGTCGGGCAATATAATCCAATCGTTTCCGTCTATCCATCTATGCCTTGATTAAGAAATTCGTTCGCAGTGGCAAATTAATTTCAGAGGCAGAACTGAATTACTAAATTAGAACTTACAAAAATACTTCTTAACTGAAAGAAACTTGGAATGAGGAACACTCATATTAATATTAATATACATATGTGTTTGTGTATCCTTCGGAAATGTCATATTTGGCACGCTCCACAGCGAATTAAAATCTTGGGAGCTACATTATTGAGCTCAACTTAGTGTAGCAAAACATTTTATATTTTAGAGTTTTAACTTTATTAAATTTTAAATTGTAATTATTATTTATAACTCATCGTATAATGTAGCTGATAAACATAGTATGGGCAACAACCATCGTACACGTAGTTGTAGTTTCTGTAGAGTCTAGAGTGGAACTTGAAATCTTAAGGACACTTGGAAGCATGTCATTAATTGGAATAGGTAATAACTATTGGTAATTGAATAAAGCTTCATTATCACCGTTTAAATAATTCACGTGGAATGATGTTACATCAGTGTAAAATGTTTGTTATATTGAATGCGTTTGTAAATACTTCAAATAATCGGCATTTCCTGTTAATACATTTTTTTATGTTTTCAAACGAATTTGTATGCCAAGTATTATCCGCCAGAATGTTGTTTGCTTGATATTTTCATCTTAGTATGAACGGAGTTTCTTTGCTTCAGCCATCATTTACAAATGCTATGCTTCCGGGAGGATCAATGTTTACGTGTGTCGAAGACCAAGTCTGCAACATCCCGATTTCAATCGCTAAACCAAATGTGTAAGTTCGTTTTCTCTGATAGATCTTTAAAATGACGTTTTTGGCGTTTTACAAACGTATAAATCATGTTTGAAATGAATTGTGTAAAAGTTCGACTTTACTTTAATAACCAAAAACACAAATTCCAAATGTGAACCCAAACAGACCAGGAAGGATTTTACGAAGACTTTGTCATAACTTCCGAGTGATAGGCATTTTAAACGTGAGATATGTATCCCTTATTGAGTGACAGTGACCTTGTCACAAGGATCCTTTTCCACTTTAAATTTTGGTATAACTTTCATAAATCAGTAATATTCTGCGACGTGAACACTGTGAGATTATACTCGGAACAATAGTTAACACATCGTTATACGTAAACATAGTGGAAATACTAAAGGAATACTAAAGGCATCTTTGTTTCCCTTGGTAGTCCAAAACCAGTACTAGAAGCCGGTCCCCATGATAAAGGAGTGACAATGACCGTGCCTGACCAGCCCTCCAAGGACACGGACGTTCCTGGACGTAATGACCTCTACAAAGGTCACGTTGACGTCACGTCGTCCCAAACTGGAGATAAGAGAGTTTGTGTTTACGCTGGTCACAAATCTGCAACAGGAGAGAGGTACATGTATAATCGATCATATATCTACCCTGTCGGCCAAAAGAAACGCCTACTTGATTTTCCTTAAAATGAAAGATGTTATAATTTCTGAAATAAGTTATGCTGAAAAAAATTGATATGAAAGTCCATTGAAACCGTGGAAAAACCTGTGATTCGAGTCAATAACATTCATGAAAACCACGCCAAATGAAGACTGCTATTTCCGGTTGATTCATTTGCGCACCTTACCCACGTACATCAGTAGCGTCATCACAACTTTAATACGAATGCATGCCTGTATTGTTGGTCGTGGTCGTATGAAAATCTGTGTCAAATGTTTTGCTGATCAATTCATTTGTCTCATTTCAACAATCGCTATTGTTTTGTGACAGGACAACTTCTGAAATTTAAAGATATTATGCAGAAATGGTGCAACTTCATAATGCTATACTATTGCTAAAGTGCTCATTATAGTTTTAACGAAATATGATGAGATATCTGCTAGGCATTTCTTTTGGCGGACAGTACTAGTGTACTTATACCTTCATACCAGCAAACTGAATAATCCTTATATAAGTGATACTGTCATTATTTGATAACCTTGTAATTGGCTGGTAAATTAAATTAAATCGTATGTTGTTCGAGTTATATGTGGTGTTATGGAAATCGTTTTATTTAATAATAGATGCTTGAGATTAATACGGCTTGTAAGGTGTGCATATTCATTGATTAAATGGAACTAATATACTTTAAATATTTAAGTCATGAATCGTGACATTACACGTTCTTTGTAGTTTAGTTTAGTTTAGTAATCATTGTTAAGCGTATTTTATGAGTTTAATATGAGTATAATTTACATGTTGTCTCATTTCTTAAAGATAATGTATTTTCCTTTCAGTTTTCATGATGATGCTGTGTGTTATCATTTGCATGTCATCAACAAAGGTAAAACGGCTTTGATTTAAAGAAGTCATCAAAACAAGATATCTAAATAAAAAATATGTTTCTTAATTATTTGTTTTATTCATGTCTTGAGATGGTTTATCATTTGCTCCGTCTGCTTCTTTGTTACAGGTTTGATCCCCACAGTAAGTTCACTTTTCAATACCTCATTTTAATATGCACACATACTATTCCCGGCTTTATCGAGATCTGGTCCAATGTCTATCAGACAAGCATATTAACTTCACACCCAGTCTGAACGAAATCAGTTGCTTTTGGTTACTGCAAAATGACGTGATGACGTTATAGCGTTGTTCAATGACGTTAGTCTATTGTCATTTTGACGTCATTTGCCTGTAATCCAAGACGCATTCCCTGTCTTGACTGTAGGTTTGTTACTGTATTTAAAACTAAAATAATGGTGTAATTCGGTGAATACATTTTGTGGACTAAGGAAAACAATATTGACATCGAACTTAAATAACCATGAAACACACGTTGCCATCTTCGGTCTTATATGGCATATTATTATATATTAAGTGACGTATACTCATAAAAATGTAAATATCTTCTATTCAGCTTCAGTGTAATGTATCATTTAGTGAGAAGTTAACTATCGCTGTTCTTTTTTTCGTTTTCTTGTAGCAAACACAAACATTCCATATGTTGTATATTGATATTTTCATATTCTTTAGGACAGTTTTGCGGAGCCAACACCTAATGGTGCAAGTGAAATACGATGTGTTCCTGGTGAAGATTGTCATTTCCTTCTTCACTCCAAGCCTAAGGATGGCATATGGTATAATAGCTCGATGACATACACTAAAACCTAGCTTTAACTCACAGCTTAGCCCAATTTCCAATCATGTCCAATGCTTAATTTCTTGTTAGCTATGAAAATGTAAAACATTTAACCAATGTCATTAGTGCCATATGTGAAGTTGAAGCAAGATCAGTAGTGCTATACAACAATAGTAAGTGCTATACAACAATAGTATCTACGGGAGCTGATGTAGTTCTTCCCAACAGACGAAATGTGATTTAATTTATTATGATATCAATCAACAGAGTAGGATTATGGCTTGTTCAGTGAATGCGTTTCAAAAGGTTAATGTGGCAACTGATTTTGTACATTTTAACTAATCTAGTCTTTCATTCATTTAAGATAAAACTACTTTTAAATTTTGATTCTTATTAATGTTCATATCTGTGTTATTTTCCTGTATGATGTCCGTGTGAAAATCGTATTTAATAATCCCAATCATCATCAGTCCCCAGGTAGAAGGCTCCAGTGGCAAGGTCAACGTTTTCCCTTCAAGAAAAGATGTCACCTTCACCAGCTGTATCACGGACGTGTCTGTCTCTGCCAGTGAACTGACAGGGTCTACACAAACTATTTGTCTGAGAGCAAGGTGAGGGTCCTTAGTAAAATCCAAAACATGATTTTTATCGTATTAAATAACATTGATATGAACGATAAAATACTCTGTAAGCACATTTCTCATAATTGTTTGGGTGCGATTAGAATGGTTAGAAAAAACGAACAGTCATTGTTAATTCACTGCATTGTGTGTGATGAAGTAATACTCGTTTTTAAAGAGTTGGTTATTATGATGTCGCGTGATCAGCAATGTAAATTCTCGGGAGTTTTCGCGAGCACCCGCTTCTAAACGAATTAATTATCAATACTTTCAGAAATGACAAACCAGAGCGTTGTTTCCAAGTCAGGCTTTCACCCACAATAGGTATGTGTTGGTAAACTTATTTCCCTGTTGTCAACTTTGTTTGGTGAACTTTTGTCCTAAAATTGTTAGCAATTTGATCTCGGATTATCCAGAATATACCATCCACATTGCAACGACCTTCTGAGGTAATGAATATCAAAGACTCGCAGATTTACTTGAAAATATAGGAACTTATGATTTACTTAATGAAATACGAATTATGTGTTTCGGTTTCGGTTCCCATCATTTCTGGAGCATTAGTCTAAAACATCTTGCCCCATCGTCACCAAATGTGATATGGCATATAGATGTACCTTTTGTGGATTGAGATTTCCGATGTTTGGATTTTAATTGTTTAGGAGGGTAGTGTTTGTGTTCGGGACATAACTCTTAACACTACTCAACCAAACTATAACTTAGTATATTTCATCCTCATGCCAATAATTATTAAACAAGAAGCATCAACCACGCTTCTATACAACACCATTAAATTCATCTGACGTCGATTATCCCACTTCCGCCAGGATTAATGAGGAATTAACAAACGTCGTAGCATACAACCAATAATACATGTAGGTATTTTCATACTTAGAAATTTGGAAATGGGAAGTGGAAGTGATTAAGCGAGTGCATACACTATTATGTATTATGGCATTAAGACCTATTTACTGAATAAACTGTTTGTCGGTCTATAAATGTTCAGTTCATGTGACAAGTCATATTGTGAATTTCATTAAAAGGTCACTGGCCCTCGTAAATAACCAAGTTTAATTATCCATATTCGGCAATTTGGCGATCAATATATGAGAACGCGATATAAATACTTCACTTATGAAATTGGAACAGTGTGTTGCCACGTGTTAATGTTAAACTTTGAAAAGCTCTGATTGGAAATCGTACAGTTCAAATCCTTAGCTTGTTTTTGTAAGCTAAACATTTAATTATCATGATATGTCTTTTTTGAGAATATTAAATAACAAATAATAATAATAATAATATATAAACAGCAGGGACGTTCAAATTACATTACTATTGACAACAATATGCGTCGTAAATGAGGACTTAATATTAAAAGAGGATTTCTATAGATCAGTACCGTTCATGGCTACTGACAAGTCCATATCAAACTTCTATATCATTTTACTCAGTCACAGTCGTTACGTCAAATATTATGTTATGGAATATAATAGCAGTTTTATGATTTATTTTTATTTAATTAAATTCAAAACGTTATTGGGCATCAATTCTCTATACTCTGATTTCAGATCCATGTACAACAAAAGGCTGTGACAGTAAAACCGCTGCCTGTATACTGGAAAAGGACGATTCAGCCAGCTGCGTTTGCTACCCCAATTCAACGAGTGATTCATGCTGTAAGATTTGAGATCTTAAAGCATATATTCTGTTATAATACTGTTTTCAAATATGTAGACAAATGAAGTGATTGCAAAACTTAAAGCAAATGAACATGTTTGAAATATAATTTTTTCCAGACCAATAGATACATGTACAATTTATATTTCTTCGTATTTCTTCCTTCAAGATATTGACTTAAGTGTTTTCACCATAGTTCATGTTCGTTGTGATTAATACAATGTTTCATTACAGATGCACGACTAAGAAAACTAATGAATTTTTTCTTTTTTCCAACATTTCATGACCATAATCCATCTCATCTCATCAGTCCATAACATTATGATATGAATATATTATGCTTTATTTTCATTCATTTTATAAACATTTAAAGTTTTGAAAATTGTGTATTAAACTTTATTGCGACAATTATTTTAATGTTCAGCTAATTACATGAATTATTAAACATTCTATTTAGTAATTGGTTGCAATACTCTAATTTGATATGTGCCATTCAATATACAATGGGAGTCAGTTCTCTTTTCTGCGTTCTTGACTATTTCTCTTTCAGAATGAGTACAGATTAAGCTTGGTAAGAATTTAAACATTTGAGGGTTACTAAAACAATTTGGTTTCTTGTGTTGTTCACTTTAAAAGAAATGCGTCTAACGTGGAAAATACTAACTAGCTAAAACATAATGATGTACAAATATAATCTTGGCATTGTTAATACCCAATCGGTTATAATATACATAAGCATACCTATGTATTTGTGACAGCACTTATTAATATTATTGCGTCGCAAAAACATTGAAGAAACGTCTTTATTATTCAGAAACGCATTCCAAATACGGCGTCAATCGTCGAAAAACGAATTTTACAAATTGTTTAAATGATGTACAGATATGGCTTTTAGTGAACTTTTAAGAATGTTATTGTACTATAGTGACGGAACGATGAGACCTTAAAATCAGATTCTGTTGATTAAGAGTTGTATGTTTTAGTAGCACGTATTCAAAATCGACTAACTGATAGTCATTGTATAGATGTTTATAGGCAAACATAACTAGAGACAATTTATGGACATACGACTTCTTTTCTGTACCTTTCTGTTAAGGCAAAGTTTCTACATAAACTCTTCAAAAAAAGAAACTTGACACTGACTTTAAAAGCTCAATATAAAGACCACAGATGTAAGTTAAACATTGAAATCCAAACTAAAACGCTGTTTGAAGATCCCTTTCCAGTAAATGTTATTCAGAATAAATATGTTCATGAAATGCACAGGTGCACAAGTGTTTCAACATTGCAGGGGTGCACAAATGTCAGTATCGGGTATGGCCACCATTCTCATTGATTATTGCTTGGCACCGACCACCCATGGATGCAATCAAGTTGTCAATCACAGCCTGTGGAATGTTCTGCCATTCGTGCTGAAGTGCTGCGAGAAGTCCCGGAAGTGTTTGGGGTGGTGGATTCCTTCTGCGCACACGTAATAATTGATAATTTGATTAAATAAATCAATTTTCCTGGTACAGGTCACCAGATATAAAAATTGGTCTTCACTTCCCTGATGTGTCTGCTACTATAACATCAACCACACCAGATCCTACAGCTGGTACAATTAAGTCCTTGCTACATGTGTCCTTGGCTCCAAACACTTTTGGGGTCCATGATGTCTGTGTGACTTCAGGAAGGTATCGTAATTCATTAAATTAAATATATATTATATTACATTTGACCATTTGATTAAAATGTGTAACACTATTTCGAAAAAGGTGAAGAAAAAAGGCCTTAAATGGGCACGTTTTTTCGGCTCAAATAAATTGATGAAATGTATTTGAAAAATAATGTCAATAATAGTAACACACACTTCTCTCTTCGGAAAATCAAGTTTAAAATGAGAATACATGGTTCGGTAAAGCCATGGGAATTTTTTTTGTAATTCGAAATAATACAATAAAATGTATTAACATTAAAATGACAACATCGTTATTACTACAATGGATACTTGGTTTGTGTAATAAGATATTTTACCCTCTAAAGTAAATATAAATAACATAAACTATTTAAAAAAATACAATTTGCAAATAACGTGCTACAGTCCCTTTAATGAAAACCACATTCTTGAAATTCAGAAAGTTCTAATATTCTGAAAATTAATACTTTGCACAGTACAAAGTGACAAATGAGAAATGTTCTCCGGATTAAAGCTAATATTACCATGATTACCATTGGTTATTTGATGTGGTTTTAGACACTGTTCTACATTCAATATTTTATTTGTGTTTCCTTGTAGCACAAATGCAGATACACTCTGTTTCAACATACGTGTCGACATTGCCCAACATACAGGTAAGAACTGTCTGTCACAATTCTTTTTACGACCAATATGATAATTATACATTTCTCTATACTAGTATGGTCGCATGCTTGTGAAATTATGTCTTTGCCAGGGAATGCTTGTTTTCCTATATTTGTTTTTTTCAGGAAATATGCAATTTAAAACTGTTACAAAAATAATTAACATTAAACATTCATCATTCCTTAATATGGTAGATGGACCTGGGGTTATGCATATCGAGAATCCATTGATAAAGGTCAAAGTTCATTGTATAAGCTATTGGATAGGGAAGGACAACTGTATGCTACAGGCAGCATGCTTAATATAACCACATCTTCTCAAATAATCCCACTTATTATGTCCCCCGCAAAGCTTTGCGAACGACACAATGTTTTCGCCTCCGTCCGTGATTGCGTTCTTCCGACCTTCCGAGATTCCGTCCCTCTGTCTTCCTAAATGCCATATTTATAAAAACCATTCAATATTTTTTTTACAAATACGGTTAGACCTAGTGGTTTTGTGGTGCCTTTTGCTACTTAGTTTATTCTGATGTTATATTTTTTCTGGTTTCCATGGAAACAGTTTGAACTGAGTGCATGTGGGGGTAGTGACCTTTTCAAAATCTATGGAATATTATGTTATGAGAATTTGTTTGTGGTTAAATCTAGTGTTGGAGTGCTGCCTTTTGCTACTTATTGTGATTTTTATATTTTTTCTGTTTTCCATGGAAACAATTTGAACTTAGTTCATATGGAGGTTAGGAACCTTTTCAGACCTCCATCTCATAATCTATTCACTATTATGTAATGGTAAGTATATAAGACACAAAGTTGGAATGGTGCCAGCCTTTTGCTCCTTAAACAATTCTGAATTGTTTCTGGTTTCCATGGAAACAATTCCAACAAAGAGATCAGAAAGGCGACTCAATTTGAACTAAGAGGCTAAATGGAAACAAGTTTATTTATTCTAATATATTAACCTTTTTGGTTTGTCAGTTTTGGGTTGTCTCTGGCATTAGTGAGAAATAAGGGTAAGATAAATAGGTTGGATTGAAAGTTGGAGCGGGGGACATCACAGTGCATCAAGTGCACATATTCCTAGTTCTTAGATGTATGAATATGTTAAATTACAAATTACGATCTGACATATTTCAAATGTCACGACTTGCCATGCTATGTTTCCGTCTTTCTAACGCTTCATTTTAATTGATGATCAATGTTTCAGAACAGGACAATAACACAGAAACAGATATAAAGGTCCTTTGCAAATTATATAAAAACTATATACATTACTAAAATGCATGTTTCTACATTTTTATAACATGATTTACAAATGTCATATTTGCTTAAGACACTATCTGTACAAACCAATTTCTTAAACGTAGAACAACACAAGTGAGTTTATAAATATTTATATATATTTGTGTTGTATGAATTGGTTAGGGAGGTATCTTCCTTAGCGATGCTTCAAAGTTTATCAAAAGATGGTGATAGTTTGCGAATCAATTTGAACGAGTTCTCCTTTTTCTAAACTTTACCATTTTCTTGCTTCAGATCGTCTAATTGACAAGACATTGGTAATTGTTCTGTATACTTAACTGCACTGAGTACATTCACTTACGATTCATTCAATTTACATTTCTCTAATTGAAGGAACATTTAAACACAATTAATACTCAAACCTAAGCATTTTTTTAACCCAATAAATCCGTACAGAAATAGTATCAAATGTAACTATCTGCCGATATTAAATTTATTAATTTGATATGAAAATGAATGGTAATTATTTTCATGTATTAGCTCCATGATTGTTTTTTTTATTAAGCTTCCAAAATGTGTCACACCAACACCGCCGAATCACAGCGTAAAAAACTGCCTAGATGGTACACCTTGCCATGTAATCATCTCAACAGACATTGATCCGTTCTCGAAGAACTGGTATGCACATACGTTTACGTGAGCTTATCAGTTGAAGAACAATGCTTCAAGTTGAAGACTTATACCTTAAAACGTCAGATATTAAGTAAAAAATAATATCATTAGTATCATTATCTTATAGAATATATATTTTATAATTGTTCAGGCTATTTTAACTGCCAGGCAAAAACAAGTTTTCCTCTCAGTTGGTTTCGTTTAATGCAATATTTAAAAGATATCAGATGCATTTGACTATGGCACGATACAATACTACTCATCTGCAGTAGTTTGAATGAATTAATTGGTGACTGTGGTAACATTTTTGTTAAAATATCTTTTTTTAATAAAGACAGGGATAAGAAATGAAATGTACACCAACATGGCACCTATCATGTTTGAAATGTTGTAAATGTGTGCGGAATCAGGCACATTTATTGATTTTCAAATAGAATATGTTATATATGTCGATGAACAGTGTATCATCAAAACTAATATTGGAAACAATTTAATTTTGTCTAAAATAAAATTATAAAACATGTAACGGTATTCTCTGACTGCTGACTAAACACTTGGACTCATATTTTCGAAGCTCTCAGTGCTAAGATAGTCGTAAATGCCATACATTAACATTGGCTTACCGCTATGTTAGCATTAAGAGAGCTTCGAGAATATGGACCCCGTACTTTTCAGTTTGAGATTGTGACATCGAAAACTTCAGACAGTTTACTTATACGTCTTCTTTACGATGTATGAATCGGAAGTTTGCTTTTTCATAAATATAGTGATACATGTAGTTTTCGGCAAATTATATATATATATATTATTTCCCTATGTCTCTCTATTTCAGTACTTTGTCTTCTGGAAGTACATCGGCAATTGTCTTCAAAGTTTTGAAATCGACATCAAAATGTGAAACAAACGTTTTGTTTAATCCATCAGCGACAGGTGACAATGAAGTCTGTCTACAGGCAGGGTATGCATGGACAATCGAGGGTACATCACAATCTATAGATTGTTCGAATTTGAACTTTTGAAATATTTATTATTTTCTTGTTCTTTTATAGATCATCGATCCATTTGAAAGGGGTCATATTTCATGGTAAAAAGCGTTGCTTTACTTTGAAGAAAGTGAAAACAGGTTTAATCAAAAAAAAGCAGTTGTAATGTATTTTCGCTTGTAATACACCCTACGCTTTCCAGAAAAGATTCACATCTTCAATAAAAAACTGTGGATTTATCTTTGTTTAAGACATTTGATTGCCCAAAGTTAAATTAATATTTGAATGAAATGCAGAAACGTCAAGAGAAGTATGTGACTTTATATAATATAATTGCATGGTGAATGTTGTGTAAGTTAATGCGATGTTAATTCAATTAATTTACACATCACATGTATCGTCAAATACATTTATGTAAATTTAACTTCTGGATTTCTGTCGACGAAAGAAAGCTTCGAATTTTGTTTATACTATCTACACAAACCGTTAATCTAGATCTGTAAAGGAGAGTGCATGATTGGATTTCGTAAAGACCTGTCAACGAGCCCCTAAGGGAAAGTTGATTCTTTTTACGATTCTTCTCCAAAAATGCTTTTTCCATTGACTAAAAACATTTGTGAGAACATTCATAACACTACTTATATTATTAATGTATTAGTTGTAATAATTTTCTAGGAGAAGTGTTTTACAAAATGACTTTCTCCTACAAACAGCATTATATGTTCATGTCTTCAGACTACTGTAACCCTAATCCTTGTGCTCTAAACAATGGGATGTGCATTCTTCAACCGGGTGAAAATCCTCCTTACCAATGTCTTTGTCCTCATACCGCTACAGGAGATCGTTGCCAATACCGTGAGTTGTAGAGTATGTCATGCTTGACTAAGTACCGAAATGTTAATAGCATGGTTGCATGTACATTAACTGAAGTACAAAAGAAAGTACACACCTCAGTTGGTTTCAAATAGTTTTATGAAAATGAGATGCATTTGATTATGACATGCTACAATAACACGTAATTTGAATGAATTACATTGAATTAATTTTCAGTTAAAATATCTTAGTTTAATAAAAACAGGGGCAAGAAATGAAGTATTCCTTGGCTGATGAGGGAGACTGAAGTTAGCAGCGGATTAGTTATTCGCAGATTCGTTATTTGAATAACTAATAACTGATCCAGCAGCGGATTGGCGGATTCAAATAACTAATAACTGATCCAGCAGCAGATTGGCGGATTCGTTTTTCAAATCTCTAGATACCCTTCATTCATTGTTTGAATAACTAATATCTGATACAGCAGCGGATTGGCGTATTCGTTTTTCAAATCTCTAGATACCCTTCATTCATTATTTGAATAACTTATAATTGATACAGCAGCGGATTGGCGGATTCGAATAACTAATAACTGATCCAGCAGCGGGTTGGCGGATTCGTTTTTCAAATCTCTAGATACCATTCATTCATTATTTGAATAACTAATAACTGATCCAGCAGCGGATTGGCGGATTCGAAAAACTAATAACTGATCCAGCAGCGGATTGGCGGATTCGTTTTTCAAATATCTAGACCCTTCATTCATTATTTGAATAACTAATAACTGATACAGCAACGGATTGGCGGATTCGAATAACTAATAACTGATCCAGGAGGGGATTGGCGGATTCGTTTTTCAGAAATCTAGATACCCTTCATTCATTATTTGAATAACTAATAACTGAACTAAAAGCGGATTCGCGGATTCGGATAACTAATAACTGATACAGCAGCGGATTGGCGGAATCAAATCCCAATGTACCCTTCATTCGTTATTTGAAATACTAATATTAAACTGAACTAGTACCGTTTTCCTTGATCAACATCTCTACCTGCATTATTTCAATAACTAACAACTTAACCAGCAGCGGATTCTCGGAATCTCTATTCGGATCTCTACATGTACTTACTTGATTCATTATTTGAATATTTTAACACTGAACCAGCACTGAACATCCAAAGTTTGCACTAGGTTTCAAATTGTAATTTAACTCAAATGTGCATTCTCGCAAGTGGTCAAACTATTTTTATATAGATGTCTGTGTCTGTGTCTCTCCCCCTTTCTCTATATTTGCGTCTGAATATGCCTGTCTCTCTCTGAATATATATCTCATTTATATTTAATTGTTGTTATCTCTGAATAGAATGTATCAACTTAACATTTGAATTTGGTAGATCATTAGATAGGTCTTCTAATCAAGGTCCATTTTCTCTTGTGAAAATAATATTTGACAATAGTTACAATACAGCGATATTATTTATTTTTAATTAGCTTCAAATTTAACAGACATACTTGTTATCATAATCTGGTTGTGTTACCTTTAAAGACACAATAATTACATGTTACATTCTTTCGTAGATGCATTTTCAGATGCATTCATATTTGATAAGCATGCTTAACTATGAACAAACTCGTGCAAATTAGTGTATAACCTTCGCTCTCGCTCGGGCAATACACACATTACCACTCGTTTCGTAAAATTCATATGACACACTTACTCGGGTAATAATCTCTATTTATCATAGTAGAATATATGTGTGACATTGTATATTCAAACGTGCCACGGAAATAGCTGTAAAGGGTCTCTTCATGACAATACACGTTTTGGGCAAAGTTACTCATACTGTTAACGTCAGGAATCATTAGTATTATGGTTATAGGATGTACGATTTCAGTTCATGGAGCTCAGTGTACATTCGAATACGTATTTTGAGGTTTCACACTTGAATGGCTTCATTCTGCTCACATAAAGAGAGAGTTTTATTCAGTAACGAGGCCACTGGCCCATGACATTATACATTGGGAAGTAGTAAACTACATTTTCATGATTGTTTACACTTATTTACACTTAAGAACTTAACGATAGAATAGATATTTCATAACCCTGAATTTCGTAAAATATTAAATAATGGATAAATAACACAAAATGGTATTCTGACTCAGTGCAAGGGATAAAACAAAATTGGCAAAGTCTGTCATCTCTTGAGAGTCCATTGTGTCTAACTTATTGTATCATTAACTTATAGTTTGAAGTGTGTGAGCGCTTCGGATAAACTCATTAAGGTAGTTAGGTCGTCCTCTGAGTACTACAGTCCAACGTACCAACATATTCTATACCATATACTATTTTGTTATTTAATCTTGGAGATGCGTTCTTTACACATTACAGGATTGATGTATGGGGTTATATATTGGATGACATTGGTTGGTTGGCAGTTAATATGTTATATCATTTACATAAGTAATAAGCGATTGAGAGTGATTGGAAGGCAAGTGATCATGAATGTTTATTCGATAAATGAACTTGGTGTACATGACATGAATAAGTTGAAAATAATAACATAGTATATAAGTATTGAATATAATAAGAAACTAATTGTACGATTATGTCAGTAAATGGTGATAAGCTCTAGGAATGAAATATCCACCAACTCAGAAGAACCCATCGTGTTTATATTTACAGGAAGTACATAGTCGATGGCAAAACAACTCATGTGTATATAGTTCTTCCAAATTTCTTCTCATGTTAACCCATATAACGACATTAAAAGGTATGTCGCAACGTTGACTTCAGAAACCAAAGAAGTCATGAATATCGATCAATAAATAATAAGCGATATGGCATTTATCTCGCTTTATCCTGCGGCCTTATCACTTTGTCGTGTTCTTATATCGCTTTGTCGTGTTGCTATATCGTTTTGTCGTGTTGCTATATCGCTTTGTTGTTTGACCATGTTGCTTTGTCGTGTTGCTATATAGCTTTGTCGTGTTGCTGTATCACTTTGTTGTGTTACTATATTGATTTGTCGTGTGACCATGTCACTTTGTCGTGTTGCCATATTGCTTTATCGCTATATCGCGTTGTTACCAGTATAGGCTGATGGTCAGGGCTCCGCTTCATAACAGCGAGCGCTTACAATCGGTCATTGTCGCTCAGTGTAGCGCTCAATGTAGCGCTCAGTGTAGCGCATTCTCTCCCGAACGACGCGGTGCAATTCCTCGAAGTTTGCTCGCCTTGCTATGTAGCGCTTCATTGAGTAATTGCGTTCAAGAGAGGTTTAAAAGTAATCGCTCATTGAGCGATTGCCGCGAAACCTCTCTTGAACATGACCCAGGTCTGATATACAAGTAGGCCACGACAATGTGATAAAATGCGGCTTGGCTGAAAAAGATGAAGAGGGGTACCTCACAGTCGGCGCATGGTTCTTTCGTACATATGATGCTGTAGGTGTTACACGGTCTTCTATTGGTTGTGTTATGAGTCTGTGTAATAACAATATGAATGAGACGTCGTCCAAACACGTTTCTCAAATATTGTGTATTTTGAAGTATGTAGTACAAAATGTACCAACTTAACTTGCGCGTCGCTTAAATTATCGTAATGATCAGATATAGATACATGTATACTTGACTTGCTGTAAGGCAGATTACTTCAGATCAGAGAGAATGAATTATTAATATAGTGATCCCAAGACATATTTTGAATAATCAATTGTCCAATTATTGAATAACATCAGTAATGTGACTCTTGTTGCAGGTTTATTTATCAGTGTGATTGGATTCGACCGTTTTACGGGGAATAAAAGTTGCCAAATAGTACATCTATCGTGAAACGAACTCACATCGTTTGCAGATTATGAATCTACAGTACCTGTTCATATCCGGGTAAATGCATTATTTGGAAAACTTTATTCCTCGGAACAAGTCTGTTTTTAATCAAACTGGTTTATTTATCTCAAATCCATAGTGATGGCGTTAAGAATGTATATTGAATCTGTTGTCCATTGACCGTCAGCTAAGAGGGGTGTCAGAGCAAGAATGATTGATTGAAAACATATTTTATTCATT
Organism: Gibbula magus; assembly: GCA_936450465.1. Lineage (NCBI taxonomy): Eukaryota > Metazoa > Mollusca > Gastropoda > Trochida > Trochidae > Gibbula > Gibbula magus. The sequence continues at coordinate 22,937,373 of OW388291.1, read as the reverse complement.
TAAGAAATGAATTGGGCACAAGTTGTGAAACTTATAGAAGCCCTCTCCAGGTAATCAACAACTATTTTACAAGGCTAGAATACATAACAAGAAAGTAAGAAATCTACAAGTGACGAAGTGGTTAAACATGTAATATACATTATTAAGGCAAGACACAATTGGAAATGTTATTCTTATGACAAAATGCACTTTGAATATGGTAAATACGTATATTAGTATTAATGTATTATTTGAACCGTTGACTCTTTCCAATGAATTTATGAACATGGTGAAATATGTTTTCATTGACTGTTTGTGGAAGATTTGGGTTTCCATACAGGATTGTATTAATATCAAATTCTGCCTTTAAATTATAAAATCTTTGCTTTAATTCTAAACGAAGATCAGCATGTCTTGGACATCTCAAGAAGAAATGATAAACATCTTCAACTAAAGCACCACAAATGCAAGATTTACTTTCAGATAAATTGACACGATACAGATCACCGTTTAGGGAACTACAAGAATTTCTTAACTTACTGTGTATAATGTTCATCTTCCTATCGCCGAAAAGAAAATATTTTGGGATTTTACATGCTGTTTCAGATAATTTTGCTTTAAATGACGATAATGAATTTGAACATCTTATTTTCGAGGAAAGAGTATTCCACAGATAAGCACAGTCATAAATAAAATACTTTTGAAGGACTGCAGTTCGAAATTTTGGAATAGATAAATTTGATTTGTTACGCAAGTTGTAATGAGAAATAGTTTCAGTGGCTGGTGGAAGTAAATTAATCAGATAATCTGGAGCTTGTATATTAATAATTTTGTAAAAAGTACAAAGTTTCTTATTTCCACGTCTAATTTTTAAAGGCAACCAACCAGTTTCTTTGTATAAGCTATCTCTTGAAGCAAACTTTGGTAAGCCAGTTACAATTCTTGCAGCTTCAAGTTGGACCTTTTCAAGTTTGTCACACAAAACATCCGAACAGTTATCCCAGACCTCAGAAGCATATTCCAAAATGGGTCGAATATACATTTCATACATACGTGATAAAATACTTCTATTCAAAACATACTTTAACACACGTAGAGAAGAGATTAGTTTTGAAGCCTTTTCTATGGAAAGATCAACATGATTGGACCATTTAGTATTGTCCGAGAAGATAAGGCCAAGATGTTTATGTTGATGTACACGTTCCAGTTGATCATTATTGAATACTAATCTAGGTACTTGATGACTATTACTATGGCTAAATAGCATGAATTTAGTTTTATTGGGGTTAAAGTTAACCAACCATTTGTTAGCCCATTCGTGTAATTGGACTAAGTCATTGTTAAGAGAAGTTTCAACAGAATATAAATCTTTTCCAGCAGCTCCGAGTGATGCATCATCAGCAAACAATCTAGTGACGTTTTGCAAGTTATCGGGTAAATCATTGATATAAATGCAGGACTTGGAAGTTCGAAAATGTAAAGGGGAAAACACTTTTGTTTTTAAAATCTGAGATCCAATATGGCGGGGTATATTGATGACCACTTCTTCTTGTTTCATCTTATTTTAGTTTTTAGTATTTAAATTCAGTGAAATTTTGTTTGCTGAAGTTTTGTGGCATGAAGGGTATATGGAGATTTGAATAACGAACTAACGAATCCACTGCTGGTTCAGTTATTAGTTATTCGAATCCGCCAATTCGCTGCTGGATCAGTTGTTAGTTATTCAAATAATGAATGAAGGGTATCTAGAGATTTGAAAAACGAATCCGCCAACCCGCTGCTGGATCAGTTATTAGTTATTCGAATCCGCCAATCCGCTGCTGGATCAGTTATTAGTTATTCAAATAATGAATGAAGGGTATCTAGAGATTTGAACAACGAATCCGCCAATGCGCTGCTGGATCAGTTATTAGTTGTTCAAATCCGCCAATCCGCTGCTGGATCAGTTATTCGTTATTCGAATCCGCCAATCCGCGGCTGTATCAGTTATTAGTTATTCAAATAATGAATGAAGTGTATCTAGAGATTTGAAAAACGAATCCGCCAATACGCTGCTGGATCAGTTATTAGTTATTTGAATCCACCAATCCGCTGCTGGATCAGTTATTAGTTATTCGAATCCGCCAATCCGCTGCTGGATCAGTTATTAGTTATTCAAATAATGAATGAAGGGTATCTAGAGATTTGAACAACGAATCCGCTGCTGGATCAGTTATTAGTTATTCGAATCCGGCAATCCGCTACTGGATCAGTTATTCGTTATTCAAATAATGAATGAAGGGTCTAGATATTTGAAAAACGAATCCGCCAATCCGCTGCTGGATCAGTTATTAGTTTTTCGAATCCGCCAATCCGCTGCTGGATCAGTTATTAGTTATTCAAATAATGAATGAATGGTATCTAGAGATTTGAAAAACGAATCCGCCAACCCGCTGCTGGATCAGTTATTAGTTATTCGAATCCGCCAATCCGCTGCTGTATCAATTATAAGTTATTCAAATAATGAATGAAGGGTATCTAGAGATTTGAAAAACGAATCCGCTGCTGGATCAGTTATTAGTTATTCGAATCCGGCAATCCGCTACTGGATCAGTTATTAGTTATTTGAATCCGCCAATCCGCTGCTGGATCAGTTATTAGTTATTTAAATCCGCCAATCCGCTGCTGGATCAGTTATTAGTTATTTGAATCCGCCAATCCGCTGCTGGATCAGTTATTAGTTATTCAAATAATGAATGAAGGGTATCTAGAGATTTGAACAACGAATCCGCTGCTGGATCAGTTATTAGTTATTCGAATCCGGCAATCCGCTACTGGATCAGTTATTCGTTATTCGAAACCGCCAATCCGCTGCTGTATCAGTTATTAGTTATTCAAATAATGAATGAAGGGTATCTAGAGATTTGAAAAACGAATCCGCCAATCCGCTGCTGTATGAGTTATTAGTTATTTGAATCCGCCAATCCGCTGCTGGATCAGTTATTAGTTATTTAAATCCGCCAATCCGCTGCTGGATCAGTTATTAGTTATTTGAATCCGCCAATCCGCTGCTGGATCAGTTATTAGTTATTCGAATCCGCCAATCCGCTGCTGGATCTGTTATTAGTTATTCAAATAATGAATGAAGGGTATCTAGAGATTTGAAAAACGAATCCGCTGCTGGATCAGTTATTAGTTATTCGAATCCGCCAATCCGCTGCTGGATCAGTTATTAGTTATTCGAATCCGCCAATCCGCTGCTGGATCAGTTATTAGTTATTCAAATAATGAATGAAGGGTATCTAGAGATTTGAAAAACGAATCCGCCAATACGCTGCTGGATCAGTTATTAGTTATTCAAATCCGCAAATCCGCTGCAGGATCAGTTATTAGTTATTCGAATCCGCCAATCCCTGCTGGATCAGTTATTAGTTATTCAAATAATGAATGAAGGGTATCTAGAGATTTGAAAAACGAATCCGCCAATACGCTGCTGGATCAGTTATTAGTTATTCAAATCCGCCAATCCGCTGCTGGATCAGTTATTAGTTATTCGAATAACGAATCTGCGAATAACTAATCTGCTGCTAACTTCAGGTGCCTGGCTGATGACTAAGCGCCTGTACTTTTCAGTTTTAGAGTACTACGTCGATATTTGTAATTGAAAATCATACATATGATCAAACCAACAAAGTATGCCATTGACACAAATATACTATTCTATTTGTTACCTAGGTCATGATATTGAGGTTACAGGGAAAAGATTCAAGCAAAGGATTGCTTACAGCCTTCGCTGCATTTAAAATGCAAAATCAGAGTCGAAACGATGCTTATAATAATGTTAATGATATATGAAGCTCGAGCTCAATTTAATCCCTTCGTAGTTAATACGACATTTTGTAATAAGATTTAAAAGTAAAGAAAACTGAACATGGCAGCATAGTGTTAGTTAAGATTGCAAATTGTCATTTCTCATTTTAAAGATGCCTTTTAGAGGAAAAATATATAGTCTCTAATTAATTAAGAAAAACTATAAATTGGTCATTATTTCAAAGCAACTATTGTATCTAATGTATCTGGTAAACACTGTATTAGCCTGTTCGGTGTTTTTTCCTTCCAGAAATGTCTTTGTGTAAAAACGGTGGCTTCCTTGAGACACAAGGATATACTTATGACTGTAGATGCCCGATAGGCTATGGAGGAAGCAACTGCGATCCAAGTTTGTATTTTGTGCCTTATATGGCTATCATGTAATATTGTTAGTAAGGACAAATTTATATAAAGTTACGGCAAGTTAAGTCAAATGTTACCTTGAAAGTTCCACCCACAAATGTGTAAAAACAATTACTTTCACAGACTTTAGCACAGAATCTGATACTGACAACCCTTGCTTAAAAGTATCGAAACATCACATTCATTCACTAAATTATGTATTCATCGATTTTGCACCACTCAGAACTTTCCAAGTTGCCACTTTTAAATATATTTTAGATGTCTCATGAAGAAAAGAGACAGTTTTATGAATATACAATTTCTTAATTCTTTGAAGGCGACCTTTCGATAGTTTCTAATGTCATTAATCAATATGTTTGATGTTTGGATGGGATAACTTATAATCAGCAAATAGTATAATATTCTAGTTCCTATTTATGATATAGATATATTATATGGAGATATAAGAAAATATAAGAATAATCTAAATCAACCCCTTTTAGAAGATCATATTCATTATCCATAATAGTTTAACAGTACACATTATTATTACATTATGGCACAAAAGTGTAAAATTTGTATTTTTTCTTTTTTTCAGATCTACCTGCAACCGAAGTGAGTAATGTTATGTGATATTTCTTGTATCTCGTAATTCATATGTTTTAAAAATATTAAATTCGATATAATGTATCCAAATTCCCATTTAATTATACCCCCATTTCCGTCCGTCCGTCCGTCCGTCCTTCCGTCTGGTCAATTTCTCAAAAACCGTCAAAGGTACATCAACCAAACTTTGTTGTTAACCATGTTCTTCCCATCGTGCACATACACTTTTCAGTTTACTGAGATTTAAACTTTTTGTTGTTTCCTTGGAAACGTCACTTTTTGGACTTAGTTTTATTGTGTTCAATCCGGACAAGTTTTCTCGGAAACTATTGAACCTACATCATTGTAGGTGGATGAAATTTTTGTTGTGAGTACTCATGACCATACTCTTTATCGAGTTCGAAAACAAGTTCCGAAAATTATTTTTTTACGGAGTTATGACCTTTGAATCCGAAATTGAACTTAGTACAAAAAGAGCTGTGATGCTCCAATTGGGACAAGTTTCCACAGCAACTATTACATCCAGGTGAATGAAATTTAACATGTAGGTAGTCCAGATGATACTCTTCATCGAGTTCAAAGTCCAGTACTGATTTAAGTTAACTGAAAAATATTATTTCTGGGTGGATGAAATTTTGTAATAACAAAGCCAGTTCCTAAAAATATTTTGAACAATATTATGATGCTTGTACCCTTGAAATATATAATGCTCAATGGACGGATGGCGGGGGTATGTCAGCCATGCTCAATGTTTTTCTTGTTTTTGTTTTTTAATCTTTCTGAAGGCTGAGTTCACGGATCCTACATTGAACAATGGTGCTACTGTTGATTGCGAAGTTGGAGCCAAATGTATCATTCCCGTATTCGTCCGTGGACCAAGGTTACTGTTTTATTAACGTTATATTTGTTTGATATTATACATGTAATACATGTTATTTTCAAAGATGTTACAAAATAAAGTCAATCAATTATTGCACATATTTCATATAATTTTTCTCGACAAATTCATACTATTTGAAAATGTGCAATTGTTTCGCAGTTTTTATTTTAAACTAAACATAGATTCTTACACGACTTGTAATATAACCATTTAAAACTGACATTGGTATGACCTAGGGTTATACACTGCAAAATATGGTGTTTTATTTAAGTGGGATATGGATGAAATAGTATTTATGTTCATCATGTATGCATTTGTACAGTGCCCAGCTTTTAGAAGGCCCGTCAAGTGGCGATGTTGATGTAAGTCTTTGGAAACGTATCAGTGAAGTTGGATCATTACACAATGAATATCTATTGGAAGTGACAGCACGAAATCCTGGGAACATGAAAGTGTGCTTGAAAACGCTACATACCTCCTCATCGGGGTAAATAATGTTTCAATGAAAATGATAAATGTTTAACAAGCACACCAGTGAGGGAAGATTGTTGAGTCAATACGGGTTTTAAGAAAAGGTAGATCATGAAACTGTCACTGTCTATCAGTCAGGTTACTGTCAATCAGCTAAAACCTATTATAACTGCCTCTGTAAAATATTGGATTTATGTTTTACTTTACTTCATTTAACATAGTATATAAGGCCTGTTGATCTACAGAGTCAATGGACTTTACTTCCTTTTTATTTTTATTTACTAACTATTTCATTTCAATCAATGTTGTGCTCTGACTGTTATTTACTACTTTCTATTTCATATTTAGTACATGGGTTGGTCACTTATCATAATTAATAAAATAGTTTCGAATAAAATTGATACTTATCATTAACTCGATGTTGTTCTTTCAGTAGCCAAGTTACCTGCTATCACATCAAAGCTTTCACGGGTGAGAAGCGTTTCTGCAGCATGTACTGTAAACTTTAAGTCAAATAACACTTACACCATCTCATAAGTATTTAATTTTGCAATATGATCTATTTCCTCATGGGATTATGATTGTATTGTATTGTTATCTATTTGTTTGTGCCTCGTTCTGTATATTATCCAATTTTGAAATTTAGGAAAAGTAATCATAAATTATTCAACAACGTCTCCATTATATCACACACCATGTATAAAACAGTTGTCATTATTTATTATCCCCCGCCACGAAGTGGAAGAGGGATATAGGTTTGGGCTCCGTCCGTCCGTCCGTCCCTTCGTGCGTCCGTCCGTGTGTCCGTCCGTTCGTCCGAGATAAAGGGGACAGCTTTTCTCAGAAACCTTTTAAGATAGGGTTGCCAAATAAGGTGTGTGGCTTGAGGGCATTAATACCTTGATGGAGTTCGAAAATGAGAAGCGTGCAATTATTTTTTCCGGAGTTATTGCCCTTGTTCCCTATTTCTGGACTTTGTTCATGGTATCTCCAAAGGGGACAGTTTTTCTCAGAAACTATTTAAGATAGGATAGCGAAATTTAGTGTGTGGCCTGATGGCATAAAAACCTTGATGGAGTTCGAAAATGGGAAGTGTGCAATTATTTTTTTCCGGAGTTATTGCCCTTGTTCCGTAGTTCTGGACTCTGTTCATGGTATCTTCAAAGGGGACAGCTTTTCTCAGAAACTATTTAAGATAGGATAACCCAATTCGATGTGTGGGCTGAGGGCATAAATACCTTAATTGAGTATGAAAATAAGAAGCGTGCGATTATTTTTTCTGGAGTTATTTCCCTTGTTCCGTTTTTTTCGACCCTGTTTCAGGTATCTTCAAAGGGAATAGCTTTTCTCTGAAACTGTTTAAAATCAGATCAGTTGTCTGGCTTGAGGGTATCAATACTTTGAGGGAATCAACATGAGAATTGCACAATTATTTCTTCTCAAATTATTGCCCTTGTTCCGATTTTTTATGTCTGGCGGGGGATGAAGATGACTATGTCTTCTTGTTAACAATGTCCTTAAGATTACTAAAACTCTTAGATAGTATTCGTACGTACTTGTATGTTGTATCTGCATAACATGTTAACATTCATATGCTCGTGTAACACCGATGTTGGAATTGAGTTAATAAAACCTTGGACCTTGTTAAGAGGGTATTGGTCAAATGGTTTTCCTGTCTTTCTTCAGAGACATATGCAACGACGAATGTAAGTACATAACAGTAAATTCATCTCTGGTGTTACAAATACGATATAATACTACGATTTAGCAGACATTTATGAGATGAACATATATAACATCTCAGTACTGTTGTCTTTATAATTCTGTAAACCATTTTCAAGATATTTTCTACACGGTTATTTAAGAACGTGCATAAATGTTGTATTTTTTATGTAAATGAAAACCACAAACGCAATTTTTAAATGACGTTCTTTCTTAAATTTTACCTAACGCCTAGTGTTTCAAGGATGGTTTCATATCCCCGACACTCCCTGCTGAAACAACTATTCCCTGTGCAAAGACGAAACAGTGTCATATCATAATGTACACTAAGCCTGATCAGAACCACTGGTGAGTGATTCCAAAGTGGTTCCATTAACTTCATTGTGCAATGGTAGGTCTCTTTATCTGCATGTCAACTGTCATGAAATATATCTATTAATATCAGTAGTTTGATCGATAGTCGTAACTTTGTATGTGTATGATACTTAATTCAAACGTTATCCATGTCATGTTATCTACATGTAGCTGGTGTTCAGACACCTGATGCTATTGTTATATCTTAAGCTCGTCCTCAAGCTCGAAATCATTATGCGTTGTCTCTAGTATTGGCTAGAGCAAGGTTCAATGAATGCATTCAATTGTTAATGTTATTAATGACTGAAAACAAGGTTTATCTTCATTGATAGATATTGGTATTTCAATGAAAGCAACAATTTATTGTTAACAGTCAACAGCTGGAAGAACAAAGCGAATTGAACGTGCACATCTTCCCCAGCAAGTTGGAAGGAGGATCCTGTATCACTGATGTCCTGTTTTCTTCTGATGTATCAACTGGTTTACAGGACCTTTGTCTACGAGTGGGGTAAATATGATGGTTTCAGTATGTTATATCCACGATATTTCAAACAAGAAGTCGGGTGCCTTTTAAAGAAAGTATTTTGATATCTAAAAAAACTATCAAATAAATTAAATGTATCTCCCACTTTAGTTGTCCCAGCACTCAAACTAAAATTGAAATTACTATTTCTCAAATTTAATATGTCCAAAATCGCTCATAGATCAATTTATTCTGTGTATAAATGTGTATGTGTTATGCTCATGTTCCACCGATGGTGGAATTGAGTTAAAGAAAACCTTGAACCTTGAACCTTGTTAACGTTTTCACAGGTTGTCAAATGAACGATGCTATAAAGTTGATCCAAACACGGCAGGTAGATATGAATTGCCTATTATCTGAACTAGTCATGATTCCTAGTACTGCGTATGTATTATCAAAAGAAGTTCTTTCACGTGATCCACCATTGGCATACGTGTTTGAAGGTAGAAATGACAATAAATAAAAGTTTCATTCATGTTACATACACACAGTACGTGCCTAGACAGATTTGTCTGCCATTAATAACACGATTATGGGGTCTGAGTAGTGTTATAAGCTGTAAGATATGTGATCACAATATTAAAAATGGATGTTTATATTGCAGAGTCGTGCAAGAACCAGAACTGTTGATATGGTGCTTGTATTGTGGAGGCAGACAACTATGCCTGCGTGTGTGATGATAAAAACCAAGGTACTGCATGGAATTCTGGTAAGTAATTTTCATATGTTCATAACACTGTGTTGGGAAAAAGGGGCATAAAAGGGAATTATAATAGCTCAGGAGGACAGTTGAGCGCAAACGTGGAAAATCTAGATTTATCCTTATTTCGTAAGTTGACACTGATTTTTCAACTCCATATTCAATAACCCTGATGTATTAATATTTATATTATTTCACAATGATAAGGCTGTGTTTTAACTTCGATACCCGTGCACGAATTCCATGTTCCGGTACAATGTCATATTTATCATTCATAACGATTTAGTAACCTCAAGTGATGATATTGTCATGGTGACCAGTTCTGAAATCACTAAATAACATTTTCCAAGAAGGTATTAACACCTCATATACATAGCTTCTTTCTTATTAACCTGCTGAATGATTTTGACATGTTCACATTCAAGGTCAAAGGTCAAGGTCATGAGTTCTGAAATCACTACAACAATCCTTGTAAACACGATAACTTCAAACATTGTTTGTGCTCTAAGGCTCTTATTTGGTATATATCAACTGTGGAGAAAGACCACGATTTGAAAACGTTTTCGTTAAAATATGTCAAAGGTCAAGGTCACAGTGAGATCAAAACTTAAGCATGCAATTTTGAATATGCCTTATGTTAACTATGAACACTTTGAGTCATTTGAGTCATTGCATAATTGTTATACACAATGAAAAGTAATAATTGATGGTGTGACATTGAAGGTCAAGGTCATGATATATTGGTTAAGGACATGTTAATCCTTTGATCCAGTTTTGAAATCAGAAATAGGTTTTAAGAACAAACTTGTAAAAAGTGACCCCAGTGATGATTCAACTTGTTAGAATAATGACAAAAATTGTGTCCAAAAAAATTTCCAAAAGTTTCGGGGCTGTTCTGCTTTCGCGGTATCTCAAAAACGCTCATCTAGTTTGTTCTGTATTTTGACCATTCGGATAACAGTACATTTCCATGCCAGTATTTTTGTACCTTTACTTTTTACAAACACGTTATTTAAAAGGCAATGGTAGTCTCATGCATTGATAACTTCAGCGAATGTATTTCGCAAAATTTTATAACGCAAAGCACATGAAATTTCTCATATAAATCCGCAATGGAAACAGAGGACGTCAGCTTGGTATGACTTCATAAGAAATACATATATATATATATATATATATATATATATGCAGATAATAAGATGACATACTCAATGAGCGTACAGTTTGTCAATATCGCAATTTGAAATTAAGTATCTGTTCTTGTTTTAGAAACGGATAGACTACGGAAGTCCTTCAGATGCTTATGTTGTAATTTAGGTCATTTATCAATCAAGTAATTATGAAATTAGTTTTAACAAATATTTCTTTCTTTTTCAGACATTCACGTTCCTGTTATAGGATAGTTCGTCTACCTCATCTGAGTACTCTTCCTCCCTGTGATCGAGAAAGGACTCGCGTTTCATCAGTGCATGCAGAAGAATTGACATTTCAGTGCAAAAACAATATATTCCTACTTATTTCCAGTAACAATATATTTAACTGCAGTTGAGGTTACGAAGAATCAGCTATAAAGCTTCCTATATGTACGAGTACTTGTATTGTTGCAAACAAACTGACTTTGATATGTTATGTACAATACTTGTCCAAAGGAAGATCTTGTTTTTATTTTATGTATGTTACAACGAGTGTTGGCAACGATACTCCAGAAGTTTAAAGCCCCTGAAATGATAGTAAACGTTAATAATCCGTTAGTTCGTTTATTATCTTGAATTAACGTTTACACTATCCGGTCACATAGTCACATACATGATCAAGTATTTGGAAAATAAGAACATTATGTGGATGTAGAAATAAACAGTCCAGTAACATCTATGATTTACAGCCTAATCAGCATGGTGTGTGGGGAACATGGTTGGGCTTTCAGCTATGCAACGTTATCAACGCAACAAAGCAAGTTAAGAAAGTCCCACTCAATTGCATAAAGGGCTGAGACCGCATTTCTACAGTGGACAGCTCAAGGCCGTAGCAAATGAGTGTACCATGTTAGAGTGCTCAATCAGGCCAAAAGTATGGTGTCCACCCGGTGCACCCCTCAGCTGGCAGTCAACCCTCCCGTGCCCAATCTTCCAGCAGCTGAAACACACTGGTAACCGGCCTGGAGCAGTGATCAACATAAACTTACGGGCAAAAGAAAGTAGAAGGTAGAACAACGCAAGATATTTAATCAACGAGTGATGAGCAAGTTTGAAACATAGTTACACCATGTCACTAGAAGCAAATTAACTGTGTCTGTAAATTTTGAAACATTATATGTTCATAATTCTGAAAATCACGGCTTTTTAAAAATCGTTGTTATATAATATCCTTAACCAGGTCAGATAGGGGATTGAAATATGGCTTTCTGGCTTGTTTTTTAACGTCCTACAGCAACACTGCGTCATTGATTTAAAGTCAAAGGAAGTACATTACGTCGACACTTACTTGTACTTACATAAATTCCATATTTCATAAAAAAAATTACCATAAATACCCCAAATTATTCCCCAAAATATCTTTTGAAATAGCTATTTCAGCACCCCATGTGTGCTTGAACATATATAAAATATTAAGTAGCATACTCTCATGAATGAAATTGTGTATATCTCTTAATGAGATATATCCTCATCACAAACATTCAAAACCGAGTTTATCCGGCTGAAATATGTTGTGTTGGGTTACTTTCTTTTGCCCGTGAGTTTAGACAGAGACGATCCAAACCTGACCATAAGAAATATATATATAAAAGCAGATAATAAGATGGCATACTCAATGAGCGTACATATGAATATCGTTGATGACAGTCGACAGAGAATTAACACGATACACAGTTTCGTATCTAGAAAAGTAATCCTTAAGGAAGACATTATCCGCAATGTCTGGCACTCCGTATTAATCACTTGCTTCCTATATCGAGTGAAGTAGAAGTTACCATCATCCAATGAAACAGTATGAGTGAGTGCAACCCAACGTGATGTGTCCACATGTCAAAAGGTTACAAACACTTCGTTGCCACGTTCTTTTTTCGACACAGATGAAAACATTTCAGATTTCGATTTGCTGTGTATCTGCGCATTCTTGCCTGTCAATGATATGAATGTTATACTAGAAGACACATCTATATATTGATACAAATGCCATAAAGTTTTAAATTGCTAAATATAATTACTTCCTTATTTGGCTTAAGATGACATGATCAAGTGAATTGAGTTATATTTGGAAATCTTTAAAATTCTGGAATACAAAAAATTACTTGCAGTATCTGTGAAATTAGTCACAGTAAGTCAAGTAAAATCGACTTTTTCTTCAGTACACAAATTTGTTTAAATTTCGAATCTCTAACCATGTACTTCAAATCGAGACAGGTAGATTACAGTTCTCCAGTTGCTGATGCACTTAACACTAAAACAAACTATTCATTCTTGTGAAACTCTCTCGAGCAAACAACTACAAGCAACCTTTATGCTTTATAGAAAATGATTTCCGCCCTTTTCATTAATTTACTAGTAAATCTAAGTAAACGTTTTCAACAGACATGTGCGACTGTTGGTATACCTATCTCATTTAGAAAACGAGTGCACGTCGTGATACATATCTAAGAATTTTACACCCCAGAAACAGATTCCTAGTAGTTTGCAGAATTGGTGTCAAAAACATTCGGGCGGGTGATGAGTCAATCCATAGTGTCCCGAAGAGTGCACCTCTCAACATCGACGTAACAGATTGATCTGGACGAGACACGTTTGTCATTGGCAACTCCGTCATTGAAGGTGAGTTCTCTTTAACGAGAGCTGGTTCTGTCTGTATCATAATGCCCGTCTCTACCGACATGCGGGATGGGGATGCGTGAACCAAGCATACAATTCGACGTTGAATAGACGTTGAAAAAACGTCGTGTATAGACGTTGAAATGACGTTTGATTACAGTCTATTTAAATTTTGCGTCGACGTTGAAACATCGAATGAACAATTCCTTAAAAGATCTGCATAACAAGTATTTTTAAATTTATTTATATATTTTCCTAAATTCCATTTACACAGGGGGTATGCCCTGTCCATGCTAAACCGGAAGTTTGCAGTCGTCAACAACCATTTTATCGACAGACAGTAGTTTTTCAACTCGGGTGGGTCCCGAAATTGGTTAGTTTTGAAAATTTTCAATTGAATGATGTTAACGATATCAACTTGTTTCAACTCTTGAATAGCTATAGTTTACAATCACTACATCTGTGGAACATGACATGATATATATAGTTTAGAATTTTAACGTTTTGGAGCCAGTCAATCGTCGTCAGAGAGAAAATCCGCGAAAAGGCGACTTTCAACATAAATACAGCAAATCTACATGGATGTAGCAGATATTTCATGTAGTTTTAAGTTGAATATGATAATCTAGAACTAGAACAAAGTTATAGCATTCACAGATTAACCGAAGCCGAGATATTAGCACAATTTTAAACTGTACACATCCATGGTAGTTGCTCCTGTTGACAAACACACTGTACAGGTTGTTGAAAATGAACTGTAGGTAACAGGAAAACGTTATGCAGAATGAAAATGATGGTCATCAGTAACTTAATTTATCTATCCTAATGAAGAAAACCTTGTGTAGGAAGTTTTGACTTGAGTAATGTTTCTTGAGAATGCCACTAAATCTGACTTTTTATGATTCTCTTAAGCGAGCCCCCCTTTAACAGAAGTTACTAACCTTGACCTTATGGAAACGGTGTCACCAATATTTCCTCCGAAAAAGTATAAAATCGTAGTTCAACATTTTGCATGGGCATTTTTGGTGATTAAACTTTTGCCTGGAGTTTTGTCTTTTTACCATTATGGAAAAAGCCCGGGTTTACACATGATTATTTGGTCAGTATTTTTTCTGTTATTTTGAGTCAAAGATTTCCAAAGATTGCTACTCTGTCAAGCTCTGCAGGGAAAGGTACAAGCATAAGCATATTTCACATTTCAACAATTCTTCATTTCGAGATAAGTTTTGGAGTTTGTACTAACAGCAGTCTCTAAATTATAAGCACTGTTCCTATTAGTTTTCAACCGAGGGCAGAAAGAATACCACGTGAATACATATCATCTTGTGAAGCAGAAATCTATATTTTCACAAGATTTCTGCTTCACAAGATGAGGTATACATGGTATTCGCATTCTCTTCCCACAGAGGTTACTCTTTTCAGATTTCCGATACTAACCTCTATTCTTTATCGCTTGAAATCGAGTGTATGCATTGGTTGCAATTGAATCTAGTTGTGCAATCAGCGACGCCGTTGTAAAAGTGACATTTGTCAATGACGTATAGATAAACGTTAGATAACCGTTTTCTCGTTTCATGTGTTTTCCTCGAGATATGGTATTTGATTTTGTGAAAACTATTGATCATAAACATGCTTGAAGACCAAATCAGAGACACATACCAAAAATAGTTCATTTATGTTATTTACATCAGGCATATTCGAAAGACATATGCAAATGAGCAAAAGCCTTTACAGTCAAATGCCTAGATCTTTGAAGTCACTCGGTCGACTTGGCCGATGTTAGGTGAGTTGTAATTGGCTAAGAAGCAGGGATACAGTATGAGGTTCCCATTTCTCCCGCTAGGACATGTTGCTGAAGACCTCGATTTCAAGCTATATAGAACAGAGGTTAAGATCGGAAATCTGAAGGGAGTAACTTCTGTGGGAAGAGAATGGAGTTCTCAGAACATTCTACTTTAACAGCATGTTTCTGCAGGCGTTGCTCCCTGAATAATATTCTATTAGTGTTCATATCAGTAACATCTACTAAAGCTATGCCAAATATTTACAAACATATCTAGTCTTAAAATATTGATGACATGCTGCTCGAAAGGATATGATCATTTCCTCCTGTCCTATGAACTTTAATAACAATCAACTTTAAAAAACATTGAAATTAAAAATTATATAATGCAGAAATATAACAACAGGTTCAATATATCCCAAAAATATTTTCGCCCGATAATATAAATTTTGGAAATAACTGTTGACAGATTCATTGTTCAATGTCAGTACTATCACAATGTCTTATATTGCTGCTAACAGTCAAAGGGGATATCATCCCTAGAATAGTTGAAGATGGCATCCATTACATCGTGGTTTGGATAAATCATCGATAGGGAAAGTAATAAATTATTATGACATTATTTTTCTAGATAACGATATTTCAAAGTGTAATAATGACACAAATGACACTATTACTAAACTAATAAGTTGTAGTTAAAACATATAGTCGATGGATTTATATGTTAAACTTGTATTCGTTTGTTTTTTTCGACATTTACGCAAATTTAAATATTAGTGTGTACATTAGTTTACCAGTGAAATTGTCATTGAAATTGTATGAACAGCAGCAACTAAAATCAATTCAAGTTGCACCTTTACATGTACTATAAACCCCTACAATGTAAAAAAAAGAAGGGTTTCCTGCATAGCAACTACCACAGTTAATTTTTGAATTTTTCAACTGCCATCAATGTGTACAGTTTTTAATTTTGCTAATATCTCGGTTTCGATCAATCTGTGAAATGTGTTACTTTGATTCAAGTCCTAAATTATCACATTCGACATAAAATTACACAAAACATGGACTTGATCCATGTAGATTTGCTGTATTCATGTAGAAAGTCGCCTTTTCGAGGATTGACGACAATTGACTGGCTCCAAAATGTTAAAATTCTAAACTATATATATCATGTCATGTTCCACAGATGTAGCGATTGTAAACTATAGCTATTCGAGAGTTGAAACAAGTTGATATCGTTAACATCATTCAATTGAAAATGTTCAAAACGTACCAATTTCGGGACCCACCCGAGTTGAAAAACTACTGTCTGTCGAAAAAATGGTTGTTGACAACTACCAACTTCCGGTTTAGCATGGACAGGGCTTACCCCCTATTATTTATAATAAATTTGACATGAACATTGTATTGACATGAACATTTGACATTGTATTTAAACCGTTAAGTTGCAGTTGAGGGGGGAACAGAGGTTTGGATGATAAATGGAAAATTCAACAACAAAATTAACCAATTTATATTTAACAGAACATATTATGAAATATCAATATCAACCACATTGAAATGAGTAATTAGGTATATATAATTTACTAATGTTACCATCAATATATTAAACAATTGTATATTAAGTATTCATAAAATTACGACATTACAAGGTAGGCACAGTTGTTTTGATTTCATTCTCAACGAGTTTTCTGATAATTCTCCTATCTAAATGAAATGATCATCAATCTGGCTAAGACAAATCGATCATAGTTGAACACATATAGCTTCTAAGTCAACGTTTTCAAAAGACATGTGCGACTGTTTAAGTTGCAGCTGAGTACATATTCGTGGGGGATGCGTAATCGTGTCATTGTCAACAACATTAATTCTGGTGCAAAAAAATGTATGTACTCGCATGCTTTTAGGGAAATACCTTTTTGAAAAAAGTATAATAAATGATTAAAATACATTCATTCTATGGGTAATATCGTGTTTTTTATGAATAAATTACTAGTTAAATTTCACATCCCAGAAACCATATCGAGTTTTGGTATGTAAAATTCAGTGGAGAAAACAAGAATAACAGAGATTTTTAATAGAGCATATTATAAAATATTATTTTATCTTTAGTCAGGTGATTGAAATGTGTAATTTGAAATATAATTGATTAATGTAACCATCAATATATTCAAAAACTCTATATGAAGTATTTATCAAATTACGACACGATACGACACAGTAGGCAAAGTTGTTTTGAATTTATTATTGTTAATAGCGAAAAGATTTTTTTGATAATTCTCCTATCTGCCTGAAATGATTTTAAATCTGGCTAAGATAGATAGTTCAATACTTTGTGCTTTTTCTGTCTTTGAATATTGCATTCTTGAGACATCAAAATATTGATTGATGTGCTATATACTAATTAAATATTATAATGTTTATACACATGTGTATTGTACAACTATTTTGTAAGATTACTACCAATTGGGGCAGTTATGGCTTCTTGTATTTTGAAGGGGATTGATGGAGTTCACCAACCCTAATTCCATGTTTTATTGTTTCTGATATAGATGTCATAAGCCAATGATATACAAACAGCGCTCAAATGACTACATCCTGAGAGAAAAGACAGTACCTGATTTGTGTCAACTGCTACAGTTTCTTTTACTTTGATGTTAACCGCTTTTCCAAAGCACACTCACAATATGGAACGATAGCGTAAGCAGTCTAAAACACAACCACAATGTGGAACCCGATAGTTTGAGCATGGTTGACTGTTCAAAATAACATACACAATGTGGAGTAACAATCTCATTAAAATCATATATTAGATTCGTTCCCAAGGTTAAGCTTTAAAAATTTGTGTTGTCACTCATCCAAGATCTGATGGAATTCCGTAGAGTCTCGTGTAGTTTTCAGAAGTTTGAAAGTATGCATTTTCAATGGGAAAGTAACAACTTCCGGTGAACACGGAGCTCTACGGGATTCCGTCAGATCTTGGATGAGTGACAACCCAAATAGGTCTAGTCTTAGGAACGAATCAAAGATATGATTTTGATGAAATTATGTGGAATAACAACTGTTTGTTAAACGTAACATGCCATAATATCATGTATATGCAACGTCTTTATTGCCAGTTGACGACAGTTATCATTCATCTTCATCACCTCAACTACAATGCTAACAAACATTTGATATTTTCTTTCAACCTGATGATTTTGTAAACCTGCGATACCGAGAACGAAACGTAATATCATGCATTCAATAGTTAATGTTTAAAAGGGAAATGTGAAACCCCATACATGACAGCTAGGGTTAAGCCACGACAATAATCACTTAATTTATTTGATCATAATTATTCTCATCATTTTGAGGTCCAAATACTTTTTAGATACTACTTTTCTCGTACATCTAACTCGATTGTATCTTACATCAGTTTTCTTAGATTAAAGAAACAATATTGTAGTGATTTAACCGTACATCACACATAATGTTACTGTTAGAAATCTTCAGATAAAATTATTGACACACAAAACAATTCTTACCAAACCTAGTAACGAAACTATACCACCGATAAGGATTTCTGTAAGTGATAATACGTTATTGAATTTCACAATGCACTCTACATAATAAGTCCCGTGATTTGAAAAAGCCTTCCTACAAATACTGATTAGGTATCAATCCTTTCAAAGTAATCTCTTTTTGGACATTTTAAATCGTCTTTGGCTTTTGTTTTATCTGCAGCTTTGATCCCATTTTTATATATGTAGTGCATTATTAATTCCAGTTATCTTTCTAGTCGAGTTGTATTATCATTCCTATACTGTTACATTCAGCTGCAATATTGTCCAAACGTTCGTTATCAACACGGGGATTAGAAGGCTGAAATATGACAGGTTAGAAAATTACATTTTGCAGGTGACGATGATTATGTGGTGATATGGAGGATCTGCAGTTGATTGAGCCTTACTTCGCTACTACTGGATAACTATGTTGTTAGAGTGAAGCTATATTGACAAAATCAAGGTTTATGATACAGCAAATAGGTATAAATATCACAGAAGCTGAGAACACGTTTAGTGTGTCCAGTCACCTATAGAAGCTGGAAGTAGAGTAAGTACTTGATCATTTGTTCATAATTCATGTATTATGTCCCTTATTAACAGTATTCAACGTATGTCAAGTAGATGCATGTGTATGTATGAGATACCTTTTGCAAACTTATTTTCATGATTCCATTAATCCTTTCCATGGTACAATTATTACTTTATTATTACAATTATTAAAGATGTTAATCCATATCCATAGTTATCTCTGTTCCTTAATTTGGTTTACAGTAATATAAATATCAAATATGTCCTTACTCTTTTTTTTCGTGCAGACTGCGCAAATTCTGGCAGAGACGTCATTGAACATAAAATGGATCCTACCATGTTTCTGTTCCTTCTGGCTACATTGCCTGGCTCTATGGTTGTTAATGGTGTGGACATGCACTTTGCTGGTGGATCTTTGTCTTTCAAATTCATCGATACAACCAGCAATCCGTACAAGGTACAGTACATTTACTCCTTAATCTAATCATTTTACAATGATAGAATTGTTGGTCATATTCATAAAGTCATGCAGGCATTGGAATTATTTTCGGTATTCAACTATGTAGGGGATATATTCCATAGACACATCTACTTACATACTTTGTGGTGTTATATGTTAATTAACATTATGGTCATATTTGTTTTAAAGGGAAAACAACAAAAATAAAATCACAACTAGAATCCAGAATTTAAAAAATTAGAGGACACGAATGTACAAAATATTGATGGATCCTTCCCCTCAATCATGATACTGAAGAGGCCGCCTGTAGTACATGAAACACACTTTATGCATTTAAATAACAACCATTATTCTATTCACAAATGCATAAATATATACTTGGAAAGAAAGTCCTTGGAAGTATTTAGTTATACATATATTATATATATAAATTTAAATATATTTGGATGGACATATTTGTTTTTGATACTTTACTTCAGATTGAATAGAAGACTGGACACACACGCATTATAATAACAATGCATATTTATAGAGCGCACATATTCTCGCTTGAACGGATGCTTAAGGCTCTACTGGTTATATTATTTACTTGTCTGTCTTTCTCAATTAAAGATCATGCGATGAACATCTACAAATTGCTAAACTTCCCCTATACCTTTTAACGTTTAGACACGTTAACTATATGTCGGTATTGATACTGTTTTTATACCAAATGTAAAGGTTACATTTACTTGAAAAACTAAGTTTGTCTTGCCAATTTAGTCTTTGCGTAAATACATGAATGAAATCTACATTCATTCCATGCTCTTGATTGTGACATATATTTCTAACACCAATTGACAAAAGTAGTTGTTTTACATCAGTCGCCCAACTCTTATGTCAATTTTTACTACATAACAACATCATTCCTTATCATTTCTTCTTTCGATATTATATAAATGTAGGCTGGCACATTCTCTATAAACCATAATGTTAGCAGTATTTCGTATGACACCCGAGATTATTTACATGCATACAGATGTATATTTTCTAATTTCGCAAATGAATTTGAATCCCTAATTTCTGACTTATATAGAAGAATAGGATATATTTTTACATCAAATATTTTAAAAACGAATTCCTACTGAGACCATATAGAACACCTATTTGCCGCAAGATTATCATTATCCTTTCCTTATTTGTGCCGCTGCATAATGTACATGCGAAGATCATGAAAATGTATTAAAGAAATGTGCTCCAAGGTATTTGTAAGGGTTTTTAATTTCAAGTTCGCAATCTTTATAGAATCATTTCCCCATTTGAGAGTTTACCACCGTTTTTATTAATGTAAATTATTTATCAAATACAACGAATTATCACAATAGTTTTCGAAGTCATAAGTTTGTCTTTGAAGATCAGTAACTCTACTTGATATCAACATAATATCATATGCAAATAATAAACAAAGCTGCTGGAAGACAACTGTGTGTGTCATGTGTACAATTATCCTCGATCTGCATAGCCAATTTATTTATGAAAATCTTTTATTCCATCAAATTCAGTTTTTTCATTAAAGCATCTTTTTACCTCGTCATGGTTGTTTCATCGATTAACGTCAATATTTTTTATCAAAATTATGTTTCTAAGTCCGCGGTCAATATTGTTTTCTCGGGTCCATAAAAACAGGTATTGACTGAATTCACCAGTCCATAATTGTTCTATTATGTATTTAATAAAGAAACGAAAGGAAAACAATGAAATACAGCCACAAATATAATTTGACTTGAACAGCTGGGATTACGGTCAGCTCACATAATAATTCACAATATCGACTTCCCTTCCAATAACGCCCAACCCAGAATTTCAAATTTCGTGAGGAGGTATCTTGCAGGTTATTGATCAAATTTTGTACATTTGGTTCTGGAGTGACCACTTGATAAATATTGTAAAGAAGCCTCTGAGAATGGGGAAATCTTACAGCAAATCAAAAAATTAAAATACTGTGAACCATCTTTGGTAATGTCTTACAGTCTGTAGACCTATATGTTGGCCTTGATCGAAGAGATAATCAATCAATTGTTCAATACCTGTTCGGCTACATTCCACATGGTTCCTTTTGTTAAAGGACTGTACAACATTATTTCAAGATGACATTTGACTATACTCACAATCTTTAACTATATCCATTTGATCAAGTTGTGATCGATAGCGGTTTTTGCACATGGTTTAAATTATGAATAAAACACTTTAACAACTCATTATGGAATTCAAAATTACGATTTAACAAAATGTAATAATAAATTTTTATATCTACCTTCATTGGAGTCGCCTCGAAATAAATTGATTTCCATATTGTCACTCAATTCAAAGGTTAGATGAAATGACATATGGTCACTTTCGTATTCGTTGAAAAGGGGTTTTCAATTTGACAATTGCTCGATTTTAAATTTCTGAAATCGACCCATAAATTACTTATATACGGCTTTTTAAAAAAGCGCCTAATTAAGCCCCGGCGACCAGAATGAAAGTGGGCGGGTGATGGTCACTTAAGCGTATCGTGCTGTGACGTACGTGGAGGAGTCTCATTATGGCCGCTAATCTTAATTTAACGCGTTTTCCCAACTTTTAAACTGCTCATATAACACAGACAACTTCATCAAAACAACCCAAATTTTCGATAAACGGATTACTTAATTATTCAACTAGCGATTTCATATGGTTACAACGACTGAGGCCTGCTTAATTGGAGTGCATTCTGCGCTTATGTATATTATGTTTGTTGCAATTATAACCGCGGAACTAGAAGGGAAGGTACATTCATTTACATGAAGTATGTCTTTCAGCGATTCAATAAATGACATAGCACTTTCCATGGAGTGTTTGTCTTAAAGTTCAAATCATTTCAAGTGATGTGACCGATGCTTTGCTTAACCTGTATGAACCAAATGACAGTTTAAGTGACATTGAAACAAGTCGAAAATCGGATGAAGATCAAATTATGGTGAATAATCGGCATGTTAATTTTGTTTTGTATGTATTAATAAATCAAGATATATGGTAGCGAGACAACATTGCAGATTTATAAATAACACTGCGTATTTAGTATAAAAGAGTACTGTATTTGAAGTTTGTCAAGTAAAATATTCTATATATGATTAATGCAATGCAAACCATTTTCACTTCACTTTAATGAATAAATACATGAACTGGATTGGTCAACAAGCTCAATGAAATTTACATGAAGACTGCTCTATTGTACACGCAAACATATACATTATGATTACACAGATTGATATAGACAACGAACATTATCGAATTAAAGAATTATGTTACCAGTAGCATCTCAAATGAAAACGAAATGGTTTAAAATATAGTCTGATAGCCTTAATGTGTCACTTCAGCACACCAACACACGTTTCTCAGTTTAGCGGACCATATAGATGTTTCTTCCAGATCAAAGGGGAGAAGTGTTCTTACAGCAAATTAGTTTACATAATTAAGAAGCTGAGAAGGAAGGGGTGATATTATGTTTGTACAGATAACAAGTTTACTAGACCGATTCAATTATATAACAAATGACATGTCGGTGACCAGCATGTCATATATGTTTATTGTCAAACGTCCTGTCTTGGTGACACAAAGGAAATACGAAATAAACATTAACGCGACATTCAGTCTAGATATTTCCAGCCAATAGAAGTATAGAACACATCTCTATCAAGTTATCCAATTAAAACTCTGGATTAAATACCAATGTACCAATGAAATTATTTTTAGTGTAAAATCATCATAACTATTTGATTTTCTATCTTGCTATTTGCGAAAAGACTTTTGCTGAAAGAGGGTTAGTATTTGACCATCTTCTGTTTCCAAATACTGTCATTGATGGATTTATAGGTTTACAATTTCTGTCTTATGTGCATTTGGATATTCATATTGTCCGTTTGGATACGTTTACAGGGTAAGTTTCTTACATTAATTGACCATCTTGCTGAAATGTCAATTTAGTACGATGTTTATTTGATTTGATTTGATTAACCACAACTGTTATTGAAAACATTATTTTATTATCTATCAGATTTTGAATGTGTTAATAAGTGATAATAAAATCGTAAAATGTAACATTGGGATGCGGTGTTTTAAAATATGTGGTGAGTTGCTTTGATTGTTGTAATGTACTGTTAGTAAATTAGGTTGTCAGTAGATTAACGACGTTAACAAATCAGGATGTTGTGATGTGCTTTGATTGTCGATGGCTAACCGTAGCGCCTACTTCGCCGGCGTCTGCTAATCTCACGTTTGTTGTTTTATTTTATACACAAACATTCTTCAACAAAAAATAACAACACCGAATATCTGATTTTGTTGTCTCAACTTTACTTCGTTCATATCATCATATCTTGGTTTCATTTTGTCATCGTATATCTCATTAGCAGTGATTTATCCTATGTCTACGAACGTCTATGAATCCACCGTCTTTCACTATTCATATCAATTGTATTTGATATATATATACCGATATTTTGGGACATTCGTAAAGTGAAACTTGATAACTAACATTACTCGAACAGTTTACAGCAGAACAGTGATGTGGCATTATTGCAAAGCGTAGATATAACAGATTAACTGACCGATTCCCCAGTGTTTGCCATTGTAAATAGTAAGCGAATGTTTACACCCCGTCCCTTCTCGTACGTCACTTCCGGTTAACCCCAACTCTCTAAGTCCCGCCCCATTTTCGTTTGTCGCTCGCCGTCGAAAAGCAGACAATGTTTTTTGCAAAGTTTGAGGCGGTCTAGTTTAATAAATCAATAACCTATTACCTTTATTTTGAGTCTCATTTTCACATATTAGTCTAATGAACCAATTGCAGATTAAAATTCAATAGAAAATATTACATTTCGGCCTCCCTTTAAACTCATCCATGTTATGCGTGTCTATGAGCAGAACGGATAGCATATCATTATATAGAAAAAACATCACCCCTCGTACATATAATATAAAATAAAATTTTCAAAATAGTAATGCACGTTAGTGCATATAAAAACCAACAGCCTTGCAGTTTTTAAATATGTTATGCTATCCGTGAGGTCTGACATACAAAGCATATTTTGTTTTTCTTCTCATTGAAAACACATTTCTTTTGTCTACAGCTCAAAGTAACTGCAATAACTGGATGGGTCCTCGGAATGGGTCCATGTGGAAAGTCCTGCAGTGCCAGTGATATTGGCAAGAGTACAAAGGAAACATGGAAACAAATGACAGACCTAAATGGCGAGACCTACCTCGGAAATTGGACAACAGAAATCGGCTCTCATGATACAAAAAAATATGAAAGAATAACAGCTGAAGTAAACAACAACATTGAAGGTCATGTGATAGCTGTCAATGTTCCAATGAAGTGGGAGCAAGAAATTGCAGAAGTAGTTATCGACATTGATCCTACAATCAGCTACATAGATATAGGGTAGGTATCTACATCAATGGAACGATGTAATGTTCTATAGTTTCAAACATAGGGAAGCAAAGAAGGCTAGGCTGCAAAATCAACATTAAATGCATCTAAAGATTAAGCTCTGTCTGTCTGGGGGGAGGGGGGGATACTCATCTAAGCCCAACTGTTTCCAGTTGGCACGAACTGGGAGAGACGGCCCCCAACGGGACCATCCCTAGCGTCTACAGTCAGATCCGGAAAGTCAAAATCTATAGGGGTGCGCCCATAAGCGCGGCCATGCCCTCATTGTTGTTGCCGATTGGGGTCCGTTTTGACCTGGGGTCGGTCTGAAAGTCCGGGGGGGGGGGGGGCAGGGGGCAAACTCTGTACTGTCCTCCGCTACAACGAGATCCGACGCTGGGGAGTCAATGAAGGAGAAGGCAAGAGACAGGAGAGGCAAACGGAGCGGTCCGCCCGCTTTTGTTACTTATGGCTCGGTATGCTTTATGTTGACGCAGCGAGACGGACAGGCACTTCACGCAGCGGTCATTCTTTCACTTACGTCGCTCGACAGTGACGACAGCAGGAGTTGGGGTCAGGACTTCCGCTTCTCTCAACGCCCGCAGAACCCGGAATAGGGTGAAGGCATTAAGAGACAAGACCCGATGTTAAGTTTAACTGTAGGGAGATGACATCGTATGGTAACAGACGTAACAAGACAGCCAGCCAGAAGGCGGACCCTGTCAACAACTTCGGAATGTCGGAATGACGGTCCCCAACCAGGATGTCCTCAGCGCCAGAGCAACGACGCTCTAGCCCAGACTAGATCAGCTAGAGTGCAACGACAGACGTTTGAAATGATTAGCCAACATCCGAAGAACAACTGCCTACAACGCACCTGTCCACCTAGGTGTCGAAGGCCTAAGGCAAATCAGACGATGTCGTCACGATACGCTGTCATCTTGACCCAAACGATGACAGAGAGAAGCTACATAATAGTAATACTTCACAATATCAGAATACACGGGGATGTGATTTTATTTATCATCTAAAAACATTCTACATTACGTTTAAATGAAAATAGTGTACATCTCTGAGCACAGATTTGCCATTTCATTTGCAATTCGGTGATGTTATAGCATTGTGACGTCACCATGTTTAGGACCTGATAACAATGTTTTGTCATTACTCGATGATGTTAAAGCATTGTGACGTCACATTCCGAGAATATTATTTTCAAAATAATTCATCAAGGGGGATACAAACAAGTTCTTTATATTCCTCTCCAGATGGTCAGAACACCCCGTATGGGCGGGTGTTCTGTACCGGTTAATTGCAGACACCCAGTATCAAAGCTGACTAATCATGTCATTGTTTTAACAGTAGTCGAATCATTCGCTAACAGGTTCTACATGTTACGGAAACCAAAGTATGGCTGCTTGGAGTAACTTGCCCCTGGCTTTTCGCACAGAAAGCTTTTGTGGAACGTTTTGTGATTGGCTACCTGAATAACCTCAGTACATGCGCGATGGTAGATGCACTATTACAAACTTTTCCTCCTCGGAAAATGGTCGATTTCAATCGGACTGATTGTTATGTCATGAAGTTGGTGGTGACAGGGTTGCAAGGACAATATCTCCTAGGACATATCGTTTGATCTAGCTACAAGCGCTATCTCCTGTGGAACACAGTTTTGAGTGATAATAACGCTTTCCAATTGAACGCATTGCTTGCAAAAACTTATAAGAATTAAATGTCTATTTATAAAGAATTTATTCGTTTATTTTAAATTTTATTTTGGTTTGTGTCTTTCAAATAAGGCCGATTTAGTAACAGACTAAAGAAGTTTGAGCAAATAAGATTATTTATGGTGAAGAAATATCTACAGTAAGTCAATGGAAGATAAATACTCGAAACACTGGAAACCTTGATCAGTTTCTTACTATTTCATTAACAGGATTGTCTCAGCTGAGAAGATTATGTGAATCTCGTAATAATTAACTAATTAAAGCAGATAATGTGTCTTTCAGCTCATTTAAGCGTTAGGTATACCACTATTACAAAGTTTTCACTTGTTTCAACATACTCAAATACAATTTTCCCGTGGCATGAATGACAGTCAAACACATATATGTGGCTTTGTTCATTATTTGCGGATGAGATCTTATCTAAAAGACAGGGGATCCTGTGCAAATAACCAATGTTCCCAGCCATGATTGATTTACGTTTTACCATTGACATAATTTAACTGTCTGTTTCTCAGTATCCATGGTTCATATTGGCGAGCGTTCGACTATATCTATGGAGTAGACAGCGTTCCTGTGGACTATACTTTACAGATAAAAGTAAAGCCTGCCCCGAGGAAAGACACCAAGAAACCAAACAACAGTCCAGTAGCCATGTTTAAACCTGTATACAAGTACGTTTGTTTGTATATTTATCCTTGTTCGTTTAACAATCGACAACTTTCAATATGCATTGATTATTGGTGATACATTTAAAATCATATATAACCTCAGAAAGGTATATTTTAATGAGGATGCATCTGGTTATCTAATATCCAATAGCCCATATAGTCACAATGACAATTAAAAAAGTAAAACTAGGATTGGCACGTCAATACTTAGGTCTTCAAGACTTCTGCTTGACCTTTAGCTCCATGTTTGATCGAAGAATGTCACCAAAATGTCTAACAAAACTTCTGTGTGAAACATCTCATTATGTTCAAGCAAAACAGTAAAATTCATTTTAAATCAAATTAACAAGAAAACCACGTGACCTGATATCGTCATGTTTACTTTTTTGCTTGCATTATTATTGCCAATCTTTTAGAAAACGTTTCAAGTCCCTATGGCAATTTTGAAAATGTTCCCCATGTAAAAATTCGAAATCGTGATTCGCGAGCGAGCGATTCTATTATTGATTCCTAAAGACACTTTATTGATCTAGTAACCCTGAAAATTTCATGTAATTGTGAAATTGGGAAGTTGGATTTATGTCCCCTTGAATTAGGTCCCGCGTGACAAAACGGCCAACTTCGGCCAACTTTAAAAGGTCATTGTGCAAAAAGTATTAGGATTACCCTTATACAAAATTCAATTCGGTGTAGACAGATATAAGTTTCAGCATCATGGTGCAAGTATCTTCAGAGAAGAAGATTGTCAAAGATACATGGGGTCGGACACTTGTGACAAAAATGAAAATGGCGGGTAAACCACGTGACCTACGAATTCGTTATGATTTACTTATTTGCTCGAATTGTCAACTCAAAGTTTCTAGATGCATTTTGAAAAAATATTCCTATGTTAAAAATGGAAATTTTGAATCGAACTGGACCTTTAATATCAAAAATCAAAAATATCTCTCAGACACATGTCCAGATCCCATTGAATTCTACCATTCCTGTTCTTGAAGACCTAATAAAGTTGACACTTGACAAATGTCACATGTACACAACTGTTTTCCAGGATCAAGCTTAATGAGGCAACAACAATCAAACTGTCTACCATGGATGAGGATGGAGATTTTGTCAGATGTATGTATGCTGAGTTTGTAGAGGCTGGCGGGTTAGGATCCTTGAATAATACAGTCGTTAATCCTGTACGTATAATTAGCGTGGTTATTATTTTCGTTTCATGTTATTTGTGATTGAATAAAGGATATTATATTATTTAAACATATTTTATTCATTATAAAAGGATAGGGAGCAACATCTCAAACTTAGAATACCTTTTCCTTTGCATGTAAATAATGATTTTAAAATGTTACAAAGATGACATAAAAGGGACAGCAGTGTTATAAGAGATGAGAAAAGGGATGATCCAGTAAAATATACCAGTATGCTATACAAATCAGTTTGACTCACTGATGAACGATTGCATTAATTTAATACTTTTGTGTTTTAAACAAAATATATAAGATGTTGTAGAAAATATAGTAACTGACACTCAGGATGAAATGTTTCTAGTTTAGTAGTTTAAACTGGTAACAGCTGCAATCAAAAGTTGTGTTCACCTACTCGTATAGCGTTGAGTTTCCTACGTCTAAGTTAGGCGAAAATAAAATAAAAACGTGTATGTATAATAACATGTTGGACACAATTCGTTGAGAGCAAAAACATTCCGTTAGATTTCGAAACTTCCGGTATAAACTAATGATCATGTTATCGCACATTCAATCGTAAATTTTTAACAAAAACACAATTCTATCGGTTTCCTTTTCTTCATGCTGTGATGCATCATAAACATCATATTGGTATTACATAGACGAGAAGATGGAACAATTCTCGGGACAATAGATATGTAAGCAATCAGTGACGAGGAGTGAAACATATTCATAATATTTTTGGATACATACGCAAATGCATTAATTGTAACTTAAGAACTTAAGAACTTAAGAACTAAAGAATGCTAAGTTTGAAACTCATACACAATGAGTAAATTATAATTATTTTATTTTTAGGATTGCAGTATTGTCATTGATGCACAAGAATCGGATGGGTTTGTGGATGGTGGATGGGGAGCAGTGCCCGTGAAAGTTATCGACTCTCCAAGCAATCCGAAGCCATATTACTCAGACACAAATGGTCCAATGCTCATAGCTCTCAGTGCAATCAATGTTCAAGTATAGTTTATCATTCTACAAACATATATTGCTCGGATATGTACATAATTACATTTTTTGTTTAGTAATGCAGAACAATTGGTCAAAATTCAACTCCGAATCCTATGTTGAAATATATTTTCGAGGGATTATGATTATGGCTCATGACTACTTTTCCCTATAGTATTGATATTTCCATGCTTTGTGAAACTGCTTTATTGCTACGCAAGCCTTCTGAACTAAATTGTTACCAATGGACTCGTTCAATGTTTGTTATAGCCTTCAAATTATCAGAGCCTTACATGTAGCATGGCATAAACCTAGTTCTTATCAGGGCACGCTTCTCTGAAGTACACATTAGCAAGGAACACGCTTCCAGTTATAGTTTTTAGCTCATTAGGCCTGAAAGACCCGATGGGCTTTTGGCATGGCATAGCGTCCGTCGTCCGCTTTTTCGACTTCTTCTCCAGAACCAATGACTTCAAGAGAGCTGAAATTGTATATGCAGACTCCTAGGGTAATGGGGATTCTAAATTGTAAATTTCTTCACCCCATGACCTCAAATGGGGTCACAGGGGTCACAAACTTAAACACCTATGTTCATCTTCTTCTCCAGTTCCAAAAGGTCCGGAGAGCTGAACGATTGTGTGCAGACTGCTCGGGTAATGGGGATTCTTAATTGTATTTTCGTGACCCCATGACCCCAAATGAGGTCACTGGGGTCACAGCCTTAAAAATCTATTTTCATCTTCATCTCCCGTTCCAAAAGGTGTGGAGAGCTGAAAAGTCGTGTGCAGACGCCTTGGCCAGTGGGGATTCTAAATTGTAGATTTCGTGACCCATTGACCCCAAATGGGGTCACAGGAGTCATAACCTTTAAAACCAATTTTCATCTTCTTCTCCAGTTCCAAAAGGTATTGAGAGCTTAAAAGTTGTATGCAAAGTCCTTGGGTAACGAGGATTCTAAATTGTAGATTTCGTGACCCCGTGACCCCAAATGTGGTCACAGAAGTCACAACCTTAAAAACCTATTTTCTTCTTCTTCTCCAGTTCGAATAGGTCTAGAGACTACAGACTCCTTGGGTAACGAGGATTCTAAATTGTAGATTTCATGACCCCATGACCCCATGACCCCATGACCCCAAATGGGGTCACAGGGGTTCCAACTTTAAAAAGCTATTTTCATCTTCTTCTTCAGTTCTATACGTGGTGGCAGGTGGTCCTGTGCATAGCTCAGTTGACCGCTGTCAGTGAAGTTCAGCAACAATGGGCGTGGTTCGCCGCTTGGGTAGGTTACCCGCTACATTGCTGGATAAACTGAGAGTTTGAAGGGTCATTCCCTGCCCCACACTGAGACATGAGTTGAGAGACGTGTGGTGTCACCCTGGGTAACTGACTTAGTTCGAAGTGTGCCTCTGTCCACCCGGCAGTAAAATGGGTACCTGGTATGATATGATGGTAGTCTGAATTTGAACCTTAAGCGCCTGACAGGCGACCGGTTGTAATCTCCTTCGGGAGTGTTCTGTACTGGTGGACCAGGGGTAATATGTCGGTCGCGCCATGAGCAGG
The DNA here is from genome assembly GCA_936450465.1 of Gibbula magus. Lineage (NCBI taxonomy): Eukaryota > Metazoa > Mollusca > Gastropoda > Trochida > Trochidae > Gibbula > Gibbula magus. Next base: position 22,906,241 of record OW388291.1, on the reverse strand, counting down.
TATTAGTAAATGGAGGTAGCGCGTTATAAATATCCACATTATTATCATTATTATTATTATGATTATTATTATTATTATTATTATTTAAAGGTCTAGAGAGCTGAAAAGTTGTGTGCAGACTCCTTATCCAAAAGGGATTCTATAATTGTATATTTGGTGACCCTTGTCAAAACCTAAAAAAAACTATGTTCATCTTTTTCTCAAGTACTTCAAATATATATGTTATATATGTGATACATTCTCCTGGAAAATTAACATTTTGAAATTTATTTTGGTTATTGTTTTAAGCATGATGAGCTACAGAGCCAATGACTCTATTGTTTGGATATAAAATGTAATAACGTTATCAGAGTCATTGGTCAATTCATAGGTTTTTAACAATATCACCATATTGATATTCCTTTCCCCAGTTCATGATCCAGACCCTGCGTACTCTAAATGAACCAGAGTTCATTGATCCAACAGCAGAAAGTCAACATAGATTCGATGTTTATGTTGGCTCCACGTTGAGGATTCCACTATACGCCAAACCAATGGAGTTTACCGTACTGTAAGCATTGCAAATCTTTTTGATTTTGTAACATATTATTAATTTAATCAATATCGTTTATTCTTACCCAAGCGGGCAACGATATGCCGGGTATTAAAGATGAACAAATTCGAGCAAAGAAATTTCAAGTCACATGTCAGTAAAACATATAAAATTGAAAATCTATGTTTCCGAGACCGAATTTACAGTACTAAACTTGCACGGCGAACAAGCATATGCAAGAGTGCTCGGCTGCACTGCCGTGACGTCATGGCTTTGTGACGTCATTATCCAAGACGTATTTTTTAAATTACACTCCTATCTTGCGTTCCAACTGAGCAATTGTCAGTTCACGTTGTCACTAATTTTCTCTCATTCTGCAACATTGTTTACAATATAAATGAGTTTACTACGTCAGTAAACCATTTTTGGAATAAAATTCAACAATTGCTTTAGAATCTCTCTGAAAAAAGGACGCAGGTTGCAAACTATTTAAATGTGCACATCTTGAAGGTGTGAGAAAGTTTATGAATGGCTATGAGTACGATTCGTATTTTACAGCATAATCAAAGATCGTAAATTCGCGTCTTGTTTTTCGATTTTGACGCATTAAAATGATCCTGGGTAAGAAAAAGAATAACCAACTCGGTGCTCGGAATTACGGATTATCTGTCCCTCGTGAATTATTATATCAAACTCCTCGCTAAAGTTCGGAGTTTATCACAATAATTAACTCGGGACAGATAATCTGTAATTCCTCGCAACTCGTTGAATATTCTTATAATAACATTTTGAATGATAACTTATTAAGTTATTGCAACATATATATATATATATTATCTACCTCATGCCGATGACACAACCATTGACAATTTATATTTTATATAGGAAACCAGTATATTATGTTTGCATATATATTAACAAATCTGCAATCCTTTCTTTTGAAATATCTTATTTGAGTTTGCTGAGAGAGTATAATGCCCAATGAACACTGATATTCATTTAAATGATTCGTTACTCGACTGGCAAATTGAAAAGGCTGAGGTCGTCATTGAAGCGCAAAATACCATGTGTTACACCACATCCGACAATTGATTGGCCCTGCTTGTGCTAGTTCTTTTAATTGATGATTTAACATTCTTCATTTAAACGACTCAAATCTTCCATAAATTGATAGCTTGATATTCCAACCTAAATTACAAAAAGCACATATCTACACAAAAACTATATATGCCTTGATGTGACTCGAAATAATAACATGAAGTAAAATGTCCTTTATCTCACTCATTGCATATCCCCTGCCCATATGTACTATCTCTATTCCAGTGAAATAGATTCATTCTACGTGAGATCAATTCCAACTCGATCATTCCAAGTGGACCCTGTATTGGACGACCCCACACGATCCCCAGAGCGAGTAAAGTACAGTACTGTACATTGGAGTCCAGGGAAATCTGATGTTGGAGAATATGTCATCAGTGCACTTGTAACAGATTCAGATGGGTATGTACACATGTATGGCAACAGATGAAGTGTTTTGTAAAGCGCAGGTAAAATCGTTGTCATTGTTTTCCTGCTGAAGAAGAACATATTTGAAAACTATACTGGTCTGCAAATTGACCAGAACGTTGCTGATGTGACAGAGAAACAAGATGGAGAATTTAGTTGATATTTGTAGATGCCTTTAGTTATCAGTTGACTGGAGGGGAGGTTCTATGTTTTGTTACGTTTCCATTGTTATGCTTTTCAGTTATCGCACATTTGAAATCATTAGCCCTTTCACAAATGTATTTTTCACTTTTCAGGTTGGATGGACATGACAGAAATTATGATATTCGTGTTAAAGGTAAAACCTGTATACTGATAATTAAGTGATAAATACATGGTACTGGTAAGTACGAGGTACGATGACCATAAAGAGAATAATAATAAATAATAAATAACATAAACGAGCGTCCAAAAGAAATGCCACCAACAAAACATAATAAAGACTGATAAATACGACTGAATACAGTAATATATACATTTTGTTTCCAGAAGCCAACTTACTTAAATTTTCAATTTTTAAACAAAATCTTATCACTCTGAAAATCACCCCTTTTTTTTGCTTGATTGTGATGGCTTGTAGTAACGAGGTGACAAGATGATACGTTATTATCATTATATAAAGTTAATTTCTACAATTTTGTTTTTAAGTTTTAAAAATTAAAGTGTGATGATAAGTGACAATTATTATGTCTCCCCCGTCGGCGTTTGCGTCGGTGTTCCCATTGTTTCCGGAGCATACCTCTAAAAGTACTACACCAATCTTCACCAAATTTGGTAAACAGCTTCCCCATGTCATGCCTTTTGGTAGTTTCAGATTTTTTTAAATTTGATTTTTTTGTTTCCATGGTAACATTTTGGACTTAGTCTATTTGAAGGGTAGGGGTTGTTTCCGGAGCAGATCTCTTAAACTACTTCACCAATCCTCACAAAATTTAGTATGCTGCCTCCCCATATCATGTAGATGTGGCTTTTTATTGGTTTGATCTTTATCAAATTGATTTTTGTTCTGTTTCCATGGCAACAATTTGGACTTTTTCTTTTGGAAGGTTAACAATTGAAATTGAAATGGGGCAAGGGGGAGACATCTGGTCTTACGAGTAAAAACACTTTCTAGTTTTTAAAGTGATCAATTTATGAAACTGCAATGTAACAATGAATAGTAACTGTGTATACTGTGATGATCTAACTAGATATGTTTACTTCAGATATGGAACTCATGCCAGCAAAGGATCTGCCACTCGTATGTTGTTTTCATTAAGATTTGAACATAATGAGTATAGTCATTACAACTATTCATTATTTAAATATCTGTTGACGAGACATACTATGCCTTGCTTCCTTTGGCAGGGCGCTAATCCAACCTTAACACAGACGATACTTCGAAAAGAAGAGCAGAGATGGTAAAATCCCTACTCAGGGGCAGTCTCTCAGTGGTTCTGGGACGTCACTTCCATGATTCTTTACTATCCTCTTAGTTGCCGACCTGTGCATACGTTGGTTGTATCGGTCTCGACTTTTGGGTTATTTTGCAAATTTGTCGCTGCTTTTTCTATCATAAGTGTTTAATATTAAAACAGAGATTATCAACGTTTATCTCTGTATTTAGCGGTCATTCCGTCCGTCCTTCTGTCCGGTCAATTTTCTCAAAAACCGTCAAAGGTACATCAACCAAACTTTGTACAGCTGTTAACCATGTTCTTCCAATCGCGCACAGACAATTTTCAATTTTCTGAGATTTAAATGTGTTGTTGTTTCCATGGAAACGTCGCATTTAGGACTTAGTTTTATTGTGTTCAATGGGGACAAGATTTCTCGGATACTGTTCAACCTAGGTGAATAAAATTTTGGTTGTGAGTACTCATGACCATACTCTTTATCGAGTTCGAAAACCAGTTCCGAAATATTATTCTTTACGGAGTTATGGCCCTTGAATCCGAAATTGAACTTTGTACCAAAAGAACTGTGATGCTCCAATTGGGACAAGTTTTCCTGGCAACTATTACATCTAGGTGAATGGAATTTTACATGGAGGTAGTCCAAATGATACTTTTCATCGAGTTTAAAATCCATTTCCGAAATATTATTTTTAACGGAGTTATGCCCCTTGAATCCGAAATTGAACTTGGTACCAAAAGAGCTGTGATGCTCCAATTGAGACAAGTTTTCCCGGCAACTGTTACATCTAGGTGAATGAAATTTAACATAAAGGTAGTCCAGATGATACTCTTCATCGAGTTCACAGTCCAGTTCCGAAATATTATTTTTTTACGGAGTAATGAAGCCCTTTAATCTGTAATTGAACTTGGTACAAATTACCGGTGTGATGCTCAAATGGGAAAAATTAAGTCACCTGAAAAATATTACATCTTGGTGAATGACATTTTGTAATAACTTTGCTCTCGATGAGGAGAACGCTCACCTATGAGACTCGTGTTCCTGGACACTCAGGTTGGTGTCATACCGAACTTGGTTATGAGATCTCCTATGTTTCTTGGCCATTGCGGGTTTCGAGTGAGTCTCTCTTCCGGACTCATCTCGCTCACCCTCGAGGAGTTGTCTCCCTCGTTTTCTTTCCCGCATCCCCTCTGTTTTAAAGAGCGCAACAAGAAACAGAAGAAAGCCAAGTTTTGTGATCAGCATTGTGTCAGCTGGGAAAGGTGGTCATTCGATGACCCTTCTGAGGAGGCTTCTACAGCTCAACCAGGACCTCGTTCGTTGGCAGCTGGGAGGACTTCCTTCTGCCGTGAACCAGAACCTGCTTCTGTGCATCTCACTCTGTATACTCATAGGCTCCTGCTCGATGCCGCCGAGGATATGGAGAAGGTGATAACGAGTGTACGCCCAGCTGCCTCCATTAGCAGTGGTGGACAACGACCATCGCCAATTGCACCTGCACTCGGCATCTTTTCAATTGGTTTGGCCTTCGCTAGACCAAGTCTTGTCACGACTGATCTTGCCCGACGTTTCCCATTGCGTCATCAGACTGCAGCTTAGTCACCTTGATGGACAGATTCACTCCACAATGGCCTTGGGGAACCGTGAAGCTTAGACATGTCCGATATGGAGTCTGCCGACACAGTTTTGTTCAAAGTTTTGGTAACATAGTGTAAGATCTCGCGCAAAGGATGCAATTGCCCCCCACATTTCATCTGCTATCACTGTCTTGCGCAGAGACAACTACGTCATCTGGACTCAATCCACAGCAGAATACCTTCCTCTGCCAGGCCCCGGTCTACTTAGATTCGCTGTTTTGGGAGGCATTCCTGAGGTGCTGAGGATACGCATGGAGGAACAAAAGAAAAACCTCAACAATCGTTTCGCTGCTAATCAGGGACAGACTACATCAATGCCCCCTGCTGTGAACTCCTGTCAGTTCAGTCTATGCCTAAGACGGCTAAGACGGACTTTCGGAGGGGAGGGCGTCACCGGTAATCCATGGGTCAGCAACCAACAAATTCTTTGCCCTTGTCCTGTGTATCGTTTCCCTCAGAAGGAAAAGCGGAAGAAGTGCCTCATGGCCACTTCCGTCTTCAGTTGTGTGTAGACAACTGGGAGCGACTGGAATTAGACCCTTTCGTCTTACGATACTGGGTTGGGGCTTTCATGTTCCCTCCTCTCTCCTTCCCTCACCTGTTCTCCAAGAGCGCGTCCCCTGTCTTTGGACAGGCTCCAACTAAGCTTGGAACAGGTGGTGATTTTAATCTACAAGGGGGCGTTGCAGGAGGCCTCACCCAGGATGTCACTTCTGATTTTTACTCCCCAGTTTTGTATTACCAAACAAATTTCGGAAAAATGGTGTCTGATCCACTACCTGAAGGTATTGAACCACTCCTACCTTTTTCGGCCGCCATATTTTCGTCTTTTGATGCTGCCCTTTGTGATGCAATCTCTGGAGCCCTTCAACTGCATGGTGTCTCTCGACCTCCAGGATGCATTCCTTCACATCCCTATCCTGGACAGGAGACATTTCCAGTGTTTGTTCACGCGGTGACCCAGGCATCATTTAATAACTCAACGAGTGCAATGGGCAATTTCTGATGTATTTGGACTATTTCTCTCTCTGACGACCTTTCTCCCGCCATTCTCGAGGCTCAGGTGAGTTTCAACATAAGTCTGTTTCGTCTAGGGTGGTTACTCGCCTGAAGTTTTTAGGCGCCATTCTTGATACTGACGTGTTCCAAGGGTTATTAACTAAGGAGCGCATGGCAAGATATGATCGTTTGATTCACTCTCCCTTCGCCAGTGGCAGAAGGTGCAGGGGAGACTATTCATCCGCCATTACAGGTGTTCCTCATCATCATGGAGGACTCTCTGACTCCAGATCTTCACCGCTTCCTAGCTTGGTTACGGATTGACATGAGCATCTATCCTTGGGTTCGTCTCTGGCCTCGTCTGCCGTCGGTTCACCTGATCGTAGACACCTCCACTTAGGGGTGGGGTGTGCATCTCAGTCACAAACAGGTAGTGGGGATTTGGACTTAGTCTGAGAATGGGTTGCAATTCAACATCCTCGATCCGCCTCGAGGTTCAGCACTGGTAAGTCCAATTACAAGACCAGTTAGACAAACGGGCGATCGGCGCTGACCTGCCACCTCCGTCTAGCTCCATTCTGCATGAGATTCGACTAGCCTCTGCCACGATGGCTTCTCAATTTAACATCGCGGTGTGTGTTTTGCAATCTTCAGAAGTTTTCGCCAAAAATTACCGGGAGATCTCTTTTTTATTGCCTCGTTTATGTAGCGTTCGGGGGTTGTGTGTTAACTCGAAGTGTGAGTTGCTGGGTTGTCTTTTCGATCGGTGCTCTTCTTTTTGAAGTTTCGTCTGTGTTAAGGTTGGATTAGCATCCTGTCTGAGGAGGCAATGCATAATAGATCTAGTCAACAGGTAGGTAAAAATAATCACGTTTAATCCAAAATGTACCATTCTTATACCATTTGAAGATTGTGAATACATACTAGGAATTTATTTGACTTCACTCGGGTCATTTTCATCAAGAACTATGGCAGAGAAAAAGTTGTTTTAACGTGTTAACATTTATTCCGATTAATTGTTTTTAAGTTGTAATAAAGGTGAACAGATCTCAATGAATTTTGTGAGATACATTGTAGGCGTATTTGAACCTGAAAATGTACTTTCTGCATTGCATATAGTTTTTCGCCAATTGTCAGTGTCGAAAATGTGAAAATTCACACACAAAAACGAGATTTTAATGTAAATGCATCTCAACCAAAAGTATCTTTAATTGGGTCGGAAACACTTCACAGAAAAGTATGACCTCATGAATTTTGGATGCCAATGGTTTTGTTAACACTGTTGTTTTCAAACTCAATAAGAAAAAACATTATTATGAATTTTCAGCTTATATCAAGGCATTGCATGCGCCATCCGTCCGTCCGTCAATCCGTCTGTCATCTTTCGCTTGTTTGACTTCAATTATTATCCCCCGCCAACATAATTGGGGTGGGGATATTGAAATGGGCTCCGTCCGTCCGTTCGTCCGTTCGTCCGTTGGTCCGTTCGTTCGTCCGTCCGTCCGTCCGTCCCGATTTTGTTTCCGGAGCAGAACTCAAAAACTATAAGACATATCTAAACGAAACTTGGTTCGGGAACAATCATCATGTCTAGATGTGCCTTTTGGGGTTTTCAACTTCTTCGAGTTATTTTTTTGGACCGTTTCCATGGAAATGTAACTTAGAATTTCGTTTCCGGAACAGAACTCGAAAACCATAAGACATATCTCAAAGAAACTTGGTGTGTGGAACAATCATCATATGTAAATATGCTTTTTGGGGTTTTCAACTTCTTCGAGTTATTTTTTTTGACCGTTTCCATGGAAATGTAACTTAGAATTTCGTTTCCGGAACAGAACTCGAAAACCATAAGACATATCTCAACGAAACTTGGTGTGTGGAACAATCATCATATGTAGATGTGCCTTTTGGGGTTTTCAACTTCTTCGAGTTATTTTTTTTTGACCGTTTCCATGGAAATGTAACTTAGAATTTCGTTTCCGGAACAGAACTGAAAAACCATAAGACATATCTCAACGAAACTTGGTGTGTGGAACAATCATCATGTGTAGATGTGCCTTTTGGGGTTTTCAACTTCTTCAAGTTATTTTTTTGACCGTTTCCATGGAAATGTAACTTAGAATTTTGTTTCCGGAACAGAACTCGAAAACTATAACACATATCTCAACGAAACTAGGTGTGTGGAACAATCATCATGTGTAGATGTGCCTTTTGGGGTTTTCAACTTCTTCGAGTTATTTTTTTTGACCGTTTCCATGGAAATGTAACTTAGAATTTCGTTTCCGGAGCAGAACTCGAAAACCATAAGACACATCTCAACGAAACTTCGTGTGTGGAACAATCATCATGTCTAAATGTGCCTTTTGGGGTTTTCAACTTCTTCGAGTTATTTTTTTTTACCGTTTCCATGGAAATGTACTTAGAATTTCGTTTCCGGAACAGAACTCGAAAACTCTAAGACATATCTCAAAGAAACTTGGTGTGTGGAACAATCATCATGTGTAGATGTGCCTTTAGGGGTTTTCAACTTCTTCGAGTTATTTTTGTTGACCGTTTCCATGGAAATGTACTTAGAATTTCGTTTCCGGAACAGAACTCGAAAACCATAAGACATATCTCAACGAAACTTGGTGTGTGGAACAATCATCATATGTAGATGTGCCTTTTGGGGTTTTCAACTTCTTCGAGTTATTTTTTTGACCGTTTCCATGGAAATGTAACTTAGAATTTCGTTTCCGGAGCAGAACTCGAAAACCATAAGACACATCTCAACGAAACTTGGTGTGTGGAACAATCATCATGTCTAGATGTGCCTTTTGGGGTTTTCAACTTCTTCGAGTTATTTTTTTTGACCGTTTCCATGGAAATGTACTTAGAATTTCGTTTCCGGAACAGAACTCGAAAACTATAAGACATATCTCAAAGAAACTTGGTGTGTGGAACAATCATCATGTGTAGATGTGCCTTTTGGGGTTTTCAACTTCTTCGAGTTATTTTTTTTTATCGTTTCCATGGAAATGTAACTTAGAATTTCGTTTCCGGAGCAGAACTCGAAAACCATAAGACATATCTCAACGAAACTTGGTGTGTGGAACAATCATCATATGTAGATGTGCCTTTTGGGGTTTTCAACTTCTTCGAGTTATTTTTTTTGACCGTTGTCATGGAAATGTAACTTAGAATTTCGTTTCCGGAACAGAACTCGAAAACCATAAGACATATCTCAACGAAACTTGGTGTGTGGAACAATCATCATGTGTAGATGTGCCTTTTGGGGTTTTCAACTTCTTCGAGTTATTTTTTTTTATCGTTTCCATGGAAATGTAACTTAGAATTTCGTTTCCGGAACAGAACTCGAAAACCATAAGACATATCTCAACGAAACTTGGTGTGTTGAACAATCATCATGTGTAGATGTGCCTTTTGGGGTTTTCAACTTCTTCAAGTTATTTTTTTGACCGTTTCCATGGAAATGTAACTTAGAATTTTGTTTCCGGAACAGAACTCGAAAACTATAACACATATCTCAACGAAACTAGGTGTGTGGAACAATCATCATGTGTAGATGTGCCTTTTGGGGTTTTCAACTTCTTCGAGTTATTTTTTTTGACCGTTTCCATGGAAATGTAACTTAGAATTTCGTTTCCGGAGCAGAACTCGAAAACCATAAGACACATCTCAACGAAACTTGGTGTGTGGAACAATCATCATGTCTAGATGTGCCTTTTGGGGTTTTCAACTTCTTCGAGTTATTTTTTTTGACCGTTTCCATGGAAATGTACTTAGAATTTCGTTTCCGGAACAGAACTCGAAAACTCTAAGACATATCTCAAAGAAACTTGGTGTGTGGAACAATCATCATGTGTAGATGTGCCTTTAGGGGTTTTCAACTTCTTCGAGTTATTTTTGTTGACCGTTTCCATGGAAATGTACTTAGAATTTCGTTTCCGGAACAGAACTCGAAAACCATAAGACATATCTCAACGAAACTTGGTGTGTGGAACAATCATCATATGTAGATGTGCCTTTTGGGGTTTTCAACTTCTTCGAGTTATTTTTTTGACCGTTTCCATGGAAATGTAACTTAGAATTTCGTTTCCGGAGCAGAACTCGAAAACCATAAGACACATCTCAACGAAACTTGGTGTGTGGAACAATCATCATGTCTAGATGTGCCTTTTGGGGTTTTCAACTTCTTCGAGTTATTTTTTTTTACCGTTTCCATGGAAATGTACTTAGAATTTCGTTTCCGGAACAGAACTCGAAAACTATAAGACATATCTCAAAGAAACTTGGTGTGTGGAACAATCATCATGTGTAGATGTGCCTTTAGGGGTTTTCAACTTCTTCGAGTTATTTTTTTTTACCGTTTCCATGGAAATGTACTTAGAATTTCGTTTCCGGAACAGAACTCGAAAACTATAAGACATATCTCAACGAAACTTGGTGTGTGGAACAATCATCATATGTAGATGTGCCTTTAGGGGTTTTCAACTTCTTCGAGTTATTTTTTTTACCGTTTCCATGGAAATGTAACTTAGAATTTCGTTTCCGGAACAGAACTCGAAAACTATAAGACATATCTCAACGAAACTTGGTGTGTGGAACAATCATCATGTGTAGATGTGCCTGAAAGGCCCGATGGGCTTATGGCATTGTACGGTGCAACTTTTAGCATTTTGTCTTCTTCTCCAGAACCACTTTGTCTAAGGAGCTGAAATTTTGTGTGTTGTGTTTAGTTGAAAAAGGTTCATAGTCACTGTTATTCGACAACTATTCTTTAATAAATTTTCCCAAAGGCGGGGGATATGGCCGACTCTGTCTGCTTGTTATTATTGTAAATAGCTGCAATCTTTTGTATGGCCAATGAACATTATAAAATGTAAATTTCGTGATAATGTGATCCTTCAATGTATTTCAAAACCTAAAATATTTCCATCTTCTTCTCTACTTCTAAAAGCCCCAGAAAACTGACCTGTTTTGTACAGACTGCTTAGCTGCTTAACCATAGTTTGTGTTGACATATATTGACCAACGTTGAAGATAAATTGTAAATTTGTTGACTTGACGATACCTTGTTATGTTTATAGCAGAAAGTACTTTAGAGATAATGAATAATGTAATATATCATGAGCTACATTGTCTAGAATTTACAGTTCTGAAATTGAAAGTATGAAATGTAGACTGAAACACCGGTTTTCATTATGACAGAAAATAACTTTTTGTTTTATTTGTTCAGAGAGGACCATACTTTTCACTGTTTCCGAATATCACCGGCGTCGAGTGCATGATCAATTCAACATGTTCATTTCCAATATACACCAACACCAAAACACCAGGGTAAGTGAACACTACGTTCATCATAGATCAATATTGCGAGGGTAAGAAATGTAACTTGATCATCCATGTACACATTTATAATCTAAAGAACTAATACTTTCTTGCCATTATGCCCCACGATAGAATATTGAGCATTTTCTCTTTCTTGATGATTCGTGATAATTTGACTCGTAGTGAAATAGGGGCATAACGTCATCTCAAACACAAAGAAAGAAATACATGACATATATATCGCAAAACGGTTAACTTATTTTTTCATTATTTTTAAGGAAATATTGTATTTGTATTGACAGATTTTAAAATGGTATTAGCACGTTATCTCATGAACTGCTGCACCCAGTGTCCTCAAGGTCAGTACGAGACACTGAGAAGTTTTGAAAATGTTAATAGCGCAATATCTAGAATCCTTGTGCTATGTCTCAAAATGTGGTGTCAGTGTATATTTGGGAAATACACAGTAAAAATCGATTTACTTTGATCTCATTTCAAGGTTAGCCCGATATGATAACAATTGAATCTAACGTGGCAAGATGACAACGTTGTAGAAACTCTCTGTGTGCATCTTTTCGCCTGATTTGCGGCACATGACATGGTCACCTTTGTAAAACACACTTGTTGCAATTAAAAGAAAAGAATAATTTAATTGTCAGTCCGTCCGTCCGTCCGTCCGTCCATACGTCCGTTCGTCCTTTTTTTTGCATTTTGGTCTTCTTCTCCAGAACCAATTAGTCTAGGAAGCTGAAATTATGTGTGCTGACTCCTTGACTTCTGGGGATTCTAAAATGTAGATTTAATGACCCCGTGACCTCAATTGGAGTCACAGGGGTCATAACAACAAAAACTTATTTTCATCCATTTCTCCAGATCCTCAAGGTCCAGAGAGCTGAAAAGTTGTGTGCTGACTCCTTGGCTAATGGAAATTCTAAATTGTAGATTTCGTGACCCAAATAGGGTCACAGGGGTCACAACCTTAAAAACCCATTTTCATCTTCTTCTCCAGTTCAAAAACGTTCTAGAGAGCTAACATGTTGTGTGCAGACTCCTTGGCTTATTGGGATTCTAAATTGTAGATTTTGTGACCCCTTGACCTCAAATGGGGTTACAGGGGTCACAACCTTAAACACCTATTTTCATCTTCATCTCAAGAACCACTGACTTGAAATTGTCCAATTGGGATTCTAAATTGTATATTTCGTGATCCTCCGACCTCAAATATTGGTCAAAGAGGTCATGATCTGAAATGATTTTTCATGCTTGAGATTATATGTGCTCTTCAAAGGAAGGTTATTTAAAGGAAACAACAGTGGTGAATTAAATCTTCAAGTGTGTCTTTATTTATAGAGGATTTTATCTCTGGCATCAAAGATAGGTCAGAGGGGTAAAGACTTTAAGACCTTTTGTATCTTCTCCATTTGAAGTATTTCCTATTTGCTGTACCTCTCTCCTAAAATTGACATTTTGAATTAGTTAATGTATATAAAGCCTGATGAGCTACAGAGCCAGTGGCTCTATATTTTTGTATTCAAACCATGGATGATTGTTTTCTTGTAATGTAAGATATCACTGGTGGAAATAGATGTTGTATTCTGTGAAATTTGAAATAAGGGATTATGAATTCAAATACGGTTTTTCAGTGTTCTCTGGTGTTCCATCGTTTAGTGTCCTTTAACATGTACAGTCAAGAGCTCGTGAGTTTGAATACTTTTTGACAAAAGAAAATGGAAATGTTGGTGTTATTTTAAATAGTTGCTTACATGTATGTTGATATAATCGCTTGTAATATGAGAAGACAGCCCACTGAAAAGGAAAACATATCGTACTCAATAGTGCATTGGGGTACGTAGTTATGGCCTATAAGCTAAAGTTAAAAAAAATTAAAATACATCTGTCAAATCACTTCGAGCATGGTATATTTTATTGAAAATGGAACACAAGCTGATTACCATCAACATACATTGTATATCAAATCATAGTTTGTAAATTTCTATTCCTACTGTTACAGTGCCTCTGTAATTGATGTGAAGTATACAACATCCACCTTACAAACAACAATGATAAGCCAACCGGAAGCTACCACCAAAGATGGAGCGCAGCTCTTTGTATCAAATGTACTTGTACATGCTTCAACAAGTGGGGAACAGAGAATATGTTTTCAAGCAAATGACAGCGAAAGGTAAAATAATGTTGTAGTAAAGAACACATGCACAGCAAAAATGACTGAGTATCCTGCAATCTGGAAACCAACTGGAAACTAGGTAATAGGAGTATCCACTTGGTATCCATCTGCTGAAACTAGGTAACCTGGTTTCCAACTAGAATCCATTTTGGATTCTATAACATTAAGTATTTCCGTGATGGAAACCAACTGGAAACATTGATTATGTGTTTCATGTTGGTTTCCATTCCTGGAAATTGCAATCAATGTTTCCATGAAATGGAAATCAACATGAAACCACAATATGAAGTTTCATGTTAGTTTCCATTCCTGTAAATTGCAATTATTGATTCCAGAAAATGGAAACCAACATGAAACTATCAAGTGAGGTTTCATGTTGGTTTCCATTCCTGGAAATCTGCCTTGAAAGATTCCATTAAATGGAAACCAACATGAAACTACCACAGCACACATGACTGAGTATCCTGAAATCGGGAAACCAACTGTTAACTTGGTAATAGGGGTATCCACTTGCTATCCTATCACTGAAACTTGGCAACCTGGTTTCCAACTAGAATCCATTTTGGACTCTATGATATGTAATATTTCCGTAAGGGAAACCAACATGAAACTCTAATGTGAAGTTTCTTGCTGGTTTCCATTAGTGTAAATTACAATGATTTTTTCCCGAAAATGGAAACCAACATGAAACTATCAAGTGTTATGTAGTGTAATGTAGTGTAATGGAAACAGATAATGAAATAATTAAGAACCCGTGTATCCATTTGTTAACCATTTGTTCAAATCAAAAGACCCATAGAAACCAAATTAGTTATCCATTATTTAAAATTGCACGTGTATTCAAAGCAAAGAACTAGAAATTCAATATTAATTATTATGATAAACATGTTCAAATAAATTGTTCAGATGAAGCTTTAACAAAGGATGGTTAACTATACTTTTGGGAAAAAATATTGTCTTGCAAATGTTATATTTATATAAACAAGTAAATAACTAAAACCCTTGATTGATATGATATGATATGTACCGTATTCCATTTCATTTCGACAATGCCATTAACTTATATCAACCATGATATGGTTATTTTTGTATTATTCATTGTATTGCGTGTGTAATGTTGGACTTACTTTTTAACATCTACACAATAATATCAATTACACTCTAAGATTCAGTGAGCCTTAATTTAGTAATTAGATGAAGGTCAAATGTATGCTTCGTATCGCCGGGCGCTCGCTGTCCACCATATGGTGTTATATAATAGCCAGACCATGTGCTCTCCCAGACAAAGAGCTTTGTTCATCATCCACATTTTGGCGCGATTATTTGCCAGTATAACCCGTGACTGAATGAAGAAACAGAATCTTGTCTGCCGGGTGTACGTGAACTTCAGTGGCAACAACTAGTACTGTTGTTATTCACGGAGGGCAAAACAACATGATACTTCTACAACTGCATGCAGGTACAGTTCATGTTTTTCTTATTGTGTGTCCAATATGCTAATGATTGAAATAACAATTTAAATAAAGTTGATCAAATACCTTCGAAATATTGTATCGAAACGATGTCAATGTTTATTGTATCAAGACAGTCTCTACTTTCTTGATTCATACGAATACATAAAAATTACATTCTAAAAAAAGTAAGAGTTGTTGTACTGATGTATATTTTTGAATATCATATTATGACCTTTATATTTAGTTAGAATATGAAATACCCTTTTGAATTTTCATGTTTCTTTGATTGATTTGATACTTTTATAACATTTCAGCATTCCTGCACTTATGGGAAACTTGAAGAAGGCGATAGATGACCTCTCACCTTAGCCTACAACAGGTACAAGTGTTTCAAAACTTAACCTAAGAACTAATGTAATAATTGCAGAATACAAAATAATAATATCTGGCAAATCAGAACTTATGATTGTGTATCTTACTAAAACACTTCAAATAAGTAAAACAGAGGTTGTACCACTTTCAATTTATGTTGGTCATTAATATCATGTTTATGTTTGTTTTACTTTTACAGCCTAGAAGAACATGAAGGAAGCATGTGGTCGGTCAAAGACTTCTGCGCTTGAAGATGAGCATACCATGTGGTCGAAAGATCATTCCCATTGAGGACACAGAACGTATTAAGCTGAAGCTGAAGAGTTTGAAATCACTCCGGAGGATTAGTGATGTAATTTTCCCCGGGCTGTTTACCCGAGGAAAATAAAACTACCTTTTCATAACATACATTGAATAGTGATTGGCCGGCAGCACAGTATAAATCGAGAATATAACCACAGAATTATCAGTGATACTCTTTCTTAATCAGCAGCAATGCCCTGTTATTTTACCTCGTCATCCAGTTATGGCATTTTGCTGGATGATTTATGAAGTAATTTTAAATAATACAATTTTTAAATGTATATCTAGGATCTTCATAAATAAGATCACTATATGGTATTGTGTACTTGATATCATTTGAATACATTCCTTAGATTTGATTGTCAGATGTATTCTCCTTTTTGCAGCATTAGTCAAGTATTTGCTCTGCAATTGACACTTACGTAATAAACTTCATAATACAACACACTTGTTTTGTATTACTAGTACAACAGGCAAAATGTATTTTCTTTTTTGCAATTAGATATGATTAGATTGACTTTGCTATCGGCACTTTATGTAATGAACTTTATAACAAAGTACAATTATTTTTATCATTACTAGAATTATTTTCACCGAAGCATTATTGCTCTTGATGAAGATAGCAGTTGCTGTAGGTGTTGACACTGCATTCATTTAAATCATAACATGCAAATGCCAACCATGGACACCAGGTTGAAACCTACAGTAAACCATTACACTGAAACCTACAGTAAACCTTAACATGGAAACCAGACTGAAACCTACAGTAAACCATTACACTGAAATCACACTGAAATCACACTGAAACCACACTTAAACCTACAGCAAACCATTACACTGAAACCAGACTGAAACCTACAGTAAACCATTATACTAAAACCACACTGAAACCTACAGTAAACCTCAACATGGAAACTAGGTTGAAACCTACAGTAAACCGAAACATGGAAACCAGACTGAAACCTACAATAAACCTTAACATGGAAACCAGACTGAAACCAACAGTAAACCTGAACATGGAAACCAAGTTGAAACCAAGTGTAAACTAAGAAATATGGAAACCAAGTGGAAACCAAGTGGAAACCAAGTGGAAACCAAGTGGAAACTATCACATGGAAACTGAGTTGAAACCAAAAAGAAAGTTATTCATGGAAACCAGATGGATACCACTTGGAGGAGTGGGTAATTATTCGCACTGGATACCATCCGGATACTGGTGCAAAATTCAGTTTCAGTGTTGCTGGAAACCACATGGAAACTTATAAAAACTGTCTGGATACCAACTGGAAATACTGGTTTCCATTTGGTATCCTGTTAGTTTCAGTGTTCTTGAAACCAGCTCATTTTTGCTGTGATGGTGTGCCCTTGATGTTTATCAAAGACTCCATTTAGAAAAAGCTTATGGCAAAACATGGATGCATGGCCTCCTTAAAGATTTATTAAATTTGAATTTGGCTTACGAGGTCGTATACCGTATTTCTATAGAACTTTTTACATGGCACTGAATTTTAAATTGCGCTTGGGCTGCAACCTTTCTGATTACTTTGATCAAGAAATGAGTATCCCGTAGGGAAGCATTTTATCTTTCACAATATATATCATCAAAATCACAGTCTGTTTTTAAATTACCATTAAAGGGGCAGTGGCAAGTTTTTTTCAAATTTTATTTTTTCAAATTTCCCATTTATAATGATAGTTTATGTCATTTATATTTAATTTAGAGGGTAATTTTTTTTATTACATATACCAATTATCTGTAGTGGTAATAACGGCGTTGCGTATAAAGCAAAAATTGCATGGCAGCCATTTTATTGTGAACACATTTTATTATTTTGAGTTACAAAATGATTCCCATGGCTTTACCGAAATGTGTTAAATCATTTTTAACTTGATTTTCCAAAGAGAGATGGGTGTTTTACTATTAGTGACATTATCTTTTAAATAAACTTCATTGACTTATTTGAGCGAAAAAAACGTGCTACTGCCCCTTTAAGATGATTAACATTTTGTGGTCGATTAGGGAAAAAAATATGCTATCAATTGACCAAAAGTTACAGCTCCATACAATTCCCCACCAAAAATTTATATTATATTCTCAGATTCACTTTCTTGCCTTCAGGCTATTAACAATTGCAAATGTGATCACTCCATTGTAAGGGATAATTTAACTGTCCATTACACTTGTCTCCAGTGCGACATCTTCTTTTGCTGGATTCCTCGCCATATACGTGTTAAAGCTAAATCCGCTTTACAAAGTCGATCACTAAAATTGGGAGATTTTTAAGAGAAGGGTAAAAAACTGAAGAGTTCGTAACTAAGACCGCTTATCATTGCAGTGAGTTGCCAAAACTGTTAATTGTGAGGTATGGATTTATAATAGTTTATAGCACAGTCAACCGTCACTTCTTGAATAAAATAAATAAAAGCTATCGCTATTGGCAATGAAACAATCCCTGAAAGATATTTTTTAAGTATATTCTTTTTATATAAATGTAGTTAGGGATTCACTTCCTTGAGATATGAATCTGTTCTAAGAATATACATATCTGTAAATATTTGAGTGAATAAATGTATAAACTCTATCTGCTCTTATTTGTGCCAGACATTTACAAAACAATTGAAAAAAGTTGTAAAAACTGTTTATGTATAAGTGTATAAAATCATCATTCCATATAATTGGTGATAATTGGTTGTGGCGATATGAAACTATGTGTAATAACGTTATCCAATACCCGATTAGTGTACCATCTGATTAAATATCAAAGGAAATATGTTAAATTATCCACAAGCCATCATACTGTTTGGAAGTAGATAGATTTTTTACACCCTTTAAACTGATTCAACCACTTAATGTTTCGAAGACAATAGTATTTTAATAGAGTCATTGTTAAATTTGAATAGGTCATTGTGATATTGAAAAGTGTATTGTGATATTGAATAGAGCCATTGTAATACTGAAAAGCGCTTTGAAATATTGAATAGTGCATTGTAATATTGAATAGTGCATTGTAATATTGAATAGTGCATTCATATATTAAATAGTGCATTCATATATTGAATAGTTCATTCATACATTGAATAGCGCATTGTGATTTTGAATGGTTCATTGAGATATTGAACAGCGCATTGTGATTTGACTAGTTCACTGTGGTATTGAATAGATTATTGTAATATTGAATAGCGCATTGATATATTGAATAGCGCATTGCATACTCTGCATTTAAATGAACTTTTTAATAAAAAGATAAAGACGAGATTAGAATAGGGACATAGTTTAAATGGAAGACCGTACTCAATAAACCTGTCCTGTTCATTGATAGCGGTGTTGAATGGGAGAGGGGAGGAAAGGAGAAGAGAGGGGGCCCCCAATCCCCATAGAAATAGAATGGAATAGAATTTGCACACAATGGGTCCCCCGGTCGTCTTTTGGAGCTTGTCATCCCCCCCAAACGTGGAATTGGGGAGGGGATCTGGACAGCTGAATAGAGAAGATTTGCTCCCTAATGAATCCATGTTGCATTATTGCATTTAACACGATAACACATCATCATGTTCAATAATTATTATACGACTGAAAAAGACAGATATTTAGAAATAATCTGTACATGCACATTCTAATATTTTGGACCGAGGGAAACCATTGAATTTACATTGAATAGATTTCATATAAAGGACCATGGGGCTCCACTGTGATCGAGTTGGCTATTGTCCCCCCACCAGCAGTGAAAGGATATTGTTCTTGTGTCAACTTCAATGAATGGCTCTGAATACACATGTGCCTCAGTAGTAAACTTCCATATATTGAGATAGTATGTACTATCAGAGTTTGTGTGGTTCTGATAGTATGGGCATATTAAGCTAGAACAAAGGCGTCATCAGTTTTACAGTGATTTTATCTCAGCAGTGTATATTGTGCTTTTGTCTGATTCTCATTCTCAACCAGGTCGGGTGTGTGTTGACCCCTTTTGTGGAGAATCTATATTGTCCCTTCCCATTTCTGTGTGTGAATAATAAATGTGTTATTGAATTGAAGACCGTGGTTAGGTTTGATTTAAGCTTTCTTTGAACAGCAACATAATCCTTTTTTAAAACTATTGGTATATGTCTGCATGACTTTTACAAAAAATATATAATTTGTAGAATATCGAAAACTATTTTCAGATTACTCTGTGTGTACGAGCGTGTGTAAGTGGCGCATGTTTGTCTTCGTTATGAAAATAGAAAACTGTTGATGCAAGCTCACATATTATGATACACCATCTGTCATCATTTAATTTTGTTCATCGTACATTGTATATTCCAGGAGCACAAAGCATTATACAAAAAAAATGTCTATTGTCGAAAATTACATTTATTGTGCACATAACATTACAAACATTAGAATATAAACAGCAAGAGTAGGATTCAAATAATGAAATGATTTACAAAACAAATGTAATTTCATTTACATTTCTTATATTCATTATGTTAAATGTTTATTGATATGAAATACACTACTCAGTTACAGGTGATGTGGGTTGAAGTTTACCACCTTACGGAGTACATAATTGAAAGTTCTCCATGTTTATCTATTCCTTATCATTCCCGTCATTGTTAGCATCATCATCATCATTATCATCATTGTCATAATCATAATTATCCTCATCCTTGGCAGCGATGACAGATTCAGTATCACTTTCTCCTTCAGGTATATCCACACGTGTCATAATGTCTTTCATGATAGTTCTCGTGAAACGAGATATCTTGCTTTTGATGATAGTTTGATCAGTGGCAGGATCCAGATCACTCAAGCTTTCTAGGTAGGGTTTGAATAGAGGTGCCTGTCGGAAGTATTGAGTGAACTCAATAACATTGTTAAGACTGTTAACCAATTCCTTTTCCCACATTTGTTTAAATTTTCTATCAATCCATTCTTCTGTTTGACCATAGTGTCTGTACTTTTTCCTCTTGAGTTTCATCATGTCATTTTTTATGTTCTACAACGATTCCAGATGCGTTGTAAACCAACATTTTGCCACTCCTCTGCTTCCATGTTAGTCCCACGATGGTGTTGGATGTCATGACACGTTTCCTCTTAGTTTTCAAACTATCACTTGCTTGACACCATGACTTGATGTGTCGCTATAAATCATCTGTGTTTTCTATTAACACACCACAGTCCATACAAGCAGTGGCCATTTTGAAAGGTCCCGTGTCGTCACAGGACATAGATGTTGTTTCCACGCCAAGCAACCTTACTTTAGAAGTGGAAGTGTGATCGGGACAAATGTCAGGAGCTGTCTGAACGTCAAATGCTTGAGATGCATCTTTTACCCGTTGTGGCTGATGTTGAGAACCATTCTGTTTATCACAGCTAATGTCATCAGCTGTCAAAATTTTTACATGTAGTCTATTCTTCTCACCTTTGTCGGGTTTGAGATCCAATGTGATGTTTCCATAAAGCGTTTCAACAGCTCTTCCTTAAGGGTCATAAATTTACCAATCTCTTCAGGAAATATCCTTCTGGCAAAAAGCTTCACCTGCTGTCTGTCTACTGGTGAATTAAAAAGTGTTAAGTGATGGGAATTGAGAGCAATGTCACGAGATTCCTTTCCTCTCGGGAAGAGATTTTGCAGCAGCAACATGATAATGACATTTTTGTGATGGGAAGTTTGGGTAAACAGACGGGAAATCCTCTTATCATTCTTTGCTTCAAACAAAAAATCATCCATTATCATCATATTCTTTTTATCAGCATATAAGTAGTTATCGTCTTCGAGATTGTAAGGTATTCCTTTAATGAAGCTTGCTTGAGGTAATGCTTGAAGAATGCAAATATAAGGAGGCTGCCACACAGTATAACACCAGATAATACATGCAGGCAGAGGGTGAATGAATCCACATCGTAATAGATTCAAGACAAAGACTGATTTTCCACATCCACTCGGACCAACAACAATTAATGCTATTTGATGGAATCTGGAATGTGAACCCTCCCTGCTCACATTGGTTTTCGTGAGGAGTTACATGGTTATCCAGACGAAGAGGAGACCTAGGAGGAGGAAGAGGAGGAGGAGGAGGAGGAGGAGGAGGTGGAGTGAGTGTTTGAAGGTGTCTATTCAGAGGAGGAGGGGGAGTGAGTGTTCGAAGATGTCTTTTCAGAAGAGGAGGAGTGGGAGTGAGTATCCGAAGGTGTCTATTCAGAGGAGGAGGACCTTGTATATTATCATTATTAACTAGTTGTTTATCCGGAAGTGTAGGAGTAGAAGGGGGAGAAGGAGATAAATCTTCAGTCGATTGATGCATCTGTTTCCAATGTCTGCACAGATTATCTTTTCTTGTAAAACCCTTGTCACAGTCGGGACAGGTTGTCAGGTTGAGAGAGATTCTTTATTTCCTCCAGTAAAAACCGAAGATTACAAAATCAAAATTACAAGCTCATTTAAAGGATTTACATGATAATACAAAAAAATTCAAAAACATGGGTACAAAACATTCATTAGTTAACAGTCAAGGAGATATGGTTTAAGCTCATATGCGTACAGTGAAAAGCGTAGTAGGATACTTTTATACAATGATTAATCTTTCAAAGAATGATAAAATTGGTTTTTGACTCTGAAGAGAAATGAAAGCATGTCTACTTCTTCTTGCATTTCAAAAATGACATAAGTTTCAACATCAAAGTTATCTAGTATAGTATCTAGTATCTACTGTAAATAAATTGTTTCTTTGTTGTATTAATTTTTCACAGTAGAGAAGTATATGAAAATCATAGTCACAAGTGTTCTTATTGCAAAGAGTGCATTCTTTTGATATTTTACCTCTTGAGGAAATTTTGACACAGAATTGCAAGTTAAATTTATAATCAGGGTATTTATATGCTAGATAAGAAAGTGTAGTATGAATTAACGTATAAACGACATGTTCGATCGATCTACAGATTGCGATCGCCAAAGTTGGTCTTCATAATTATGAACAGTATTATTTACAATTCTTCTCCAAACATGTTTAGGAGGAAATGTACCTAGAGCAATATATATGTCAACATAGTTACAAAGATTATATTTTTCAGATATTGATATGAGATCACCACAAATGTCCATTTTTGCTGGAACTGTGATAGAAGCACAAAATACATGTTTTGAGAAGTTATTACATTCGATGTTACATAAGCGTCCAAGAAATAAAAGTTTACATTTATCTATATATCCAATGAGTGACCATAAGCCCAAGTTTGCAATAGTAGATATTGAGGAAGATCTTTATCAAGACCTTGTACAATTCTAGCAAAATATCTGAGTTTGTTCAAATAAATCTGCCTGCTGGCTTTTGATATTTGGTAGTAGTTCACAGCCATAGAGACTGGTTAAAGGGATTGTTTTGTTTTCAATATTTTTCGTTGACGTTTTTTTTATGACAGTGACTTGGTCTTACGCAACATTTTAGAAATACTTGTATCCCTTAAAGTTTCCTCATGAAAGTCGACGTCTTTACTCTCAGCAGACAAGACTAAAAGTAACTGTCAGTCCATGCTTCACCTAGCTTTTATTGTACTTTCTATGTAGACAATTTACATATGACAAGTGAAGCGGTTATTTGTACACAACAAAACATAGTTTTAGCTGAATAATTTTATTCACATGACAGACGATTAACATTGTTAAATGTCAATACAAGTTGTGCAAGCATGAGTGCAGTATTTGAAGTAGTTGCAAATGTAGTGAGTGACAAAAGCATCATTCCAAAGTAATTCGTTAGCACTGAACTGATGGACAATCTGATTCAATCTTAGATTATGTTTAACTTTACACAGTAGGAAATATAAACAGTAAAAACCACACCCTTGTGAAGGTGCAGATTGTAACTGTTGAACATTGTTAGTGTAAGAGCCAACATAAGACTTTAGATAATCAAACAGTTCTGCTCTATTTCCCTTCAGATGCAATCCAATGGCGACCGGTGCGTTTTCTTACATCTCTATTGACAACGAGACCAACTCCCTTTTTTAGCATAGAAGGGGACAGCATGGGTAAAGTGTCTTTGTAAGCTCGAGTCACACTGTATGGCACACGTCAACTGAGTAGCTTTCATCACGTCCAGTTACTTCACAAACACGTTGCGGGCTTGATCGATTTTGAGGATAGAGTTTCTCTTGACAATGCAGCTCAGCATCTTTGTGAGGGCTGATTTGAACTCGAGTTCAAGACTTACATCTCCCGTTTTTACCAGGTTTAGGTATTCAGACTCTGCACACATGTTGTCTATGTTGAAGACGAACAATGCATTCCCCAGGAGAAATTCGCTTCTGCTGATACAGTTTCCCTTGTCTTCCTTCCATAAACCCGTACCATCTAACATGTTCACATAACTTCCTACATCATCTGCTTCCATTGGCTGTCCCGGTACACTGACCTCATTGATAGAGAGTGTGACCTTTTTAAGCATGGAGGACTTGAAATTGAATGGGTTACCGGTGTAACTTCCGTTTAAGCTGGCATTTTCCACCAATCTGACGATGTATCTGTTATCCACCGGGTTGGACACGTTGTCAATGGTGTGACTGGCAGGAGTACTGGTTGCTTTGACTTCGCTTTTGGTGTCGGGATAGAGCGCATTGTTATTCTTTAATAAGGTGTTGTGAGCCAAGATTAAAGCTGGGTTGACCTTAACCTTGCAGATAGGCATCCAAAAGTTGTATTTTGAACTCGTGAGCAGTCACACTACTCATTAAAGAAAATTTAGGTTCCGATCTAAACATTTTCAATTTCAAATCCACATCATTGATGAGGAAACGGTTCATGTTGAAGACGTCCTCGTAGATGGGCCCTAACATGGTCAGAACTTTGCTTCCTGCTATTGAGACAGCTCTCTCTGCCATTTCAATATTTAAAGATCCGGTGAAGTCGCTGCTTTTTCAGATCAGTGTTGATTTTGGCATAATCTTTGCAAAACACCTGGGTGGTCAAATTGGCTTCTTCTCCATAGTCCAATAGGACCTGCATCATTTTGTTGTGGGCGTTGTCATTATTGGTGATAGACACTAACTGTTCCTTTAGGTAGACAGCGACCTGTGAGAACAGTGACTGCATGAACAGGTTCACCAGGGCGACGTATTCATCCTTTGTCAGTAACGTATCATTGGCGTGGGTTACCTCAACCTTAACGTGTAGACGAGTAGGTTTCAGATCAATGTAGTCCCGTCCGGAATTGGACAAATGAAATTCGAGAAGGGAAGAATCATTGATATGACTCAAAGGACGTATATTGACGAAATAATGCTTCTGAATGCCAGTCTGATATGGAGGCATGCTGAAAACGTTTAAATTTTCCATCACTTCATCTGCAAAGGCCTTGGCGTTGAACAATGACATGATGTTTGGCCTGATTTGTAGAGTTTTAAACAAAAATATCCTCCGCTTTCACAGGGGTGGTCTTGAGTGCTTTGGCTGTCTTGGAAGGTCTGATGTTGTTGGTATGACGAATCTTCTTGGTTGTGACAACTTGATTACCTGCAGCCCTTTTTAAAGATCGCTTACGCTTCTGTTTAGCAGCTGCTCCTCCACTGTACTCTGTGACTCCTCGGTAGTGAGTGTAGGCTCGACCTCGACCTCTGACGAAACAAGAACTTGTGTTTCTCGAAATATTTTTCATAATCCGGTACATAAAGAGTTTGAGAATCCATTTTTCTGGCTTGTTTTCAATCAGCAAATGGGTAGCGTCTCAAATAAAGGGTTACGTGAGTCTCCTCTTTCAAGAATGACAATGATGTGTCGTCGCTCGCTTTTATACAGATTTCTATATCAGGAGACTCTTAAACCTTCACATGAATGTAGTATTCATTAGCAAATGAGGTCAATGCGTCTCAACAAAGGTAACTGTCTGTCACCTACTAATGAACTGTCCCACAGATTACATAAAACGTCTACATAAGAATTCTTAACTTTTTTTAGATCCAAGTCACCAAAATTCAAGTCAGTTAAAGATACCACCCAGAATCCGTCAAACATTATTTTTTGGTTGAGTTTTGTTCGAAAATGATAGGAAGTGTTGTCTTTGAAGTATGTTGTTTTGGAGTCAGAGCTCTTTAGTAAAAACATATTTCTCCATAGTTTCACTTACAAGTCTTTCAGTTCGCTTTCCTTCACGTATTAGTCAAAAGACTTTGGCCAACCCAGCCCTCGGACCAGGGCATACTTCTTCCCCTTAACCTTTTTCCTTTTAAGAATTTTCTCAATTTGCCACAATGCATCTGGGTCTTTGTTGACCTTTTGAAGCTCATTCATGTAAAAGGAACCTATCACGGGTTCATCATGAAAATCTTTCAGTTTATACTGGGGAAAAACTGTTTCTTGTAACGTCGGGTCACTTTAAATAGTTCTTCTTTGTTGAAAAGGTTTTCCGAGGTGTGAGATGCGAACCAGGTCACCTACTTTAAATAAGTACTTTTTATTTTACGGTTGACTTTTCTCAAAGGTTCCAGGTAGATATGATTCCACACTTTCACTTCGTTGGCTTTACTGACACTAGAGGGGGATAGATGAGGCAAAGAAGAATGTGTGGTATGATTGTAGTTCTACACTAAATCTTGCAGAACATCCAGATATTGTTTGGTGTTGTTATGATTTATGTACCGCGTGATCAGTGATTTTAGTGTCCTGTTAAAACGTTCCACATAATTACTTTTAATATTTTCATTGCGAGCTATGGTAAGTTTTATATTTTCCCTTCGTAGGAATGCCTGAAAAGCCCCTTTGAATTCACTTCCACTATCTACTCGTACATGTACTCTCCTAGGACGTCGTTGCTTGTAGGATTTGTTTGAAAGCTTTCAACACTGTTTCTGGTCTCTTATTTTCCAAAGGTAGAACGAAT
This sequence comes from Gibbula magus, assembly GCA_936450465.1. Taxonomy (NCBI): domain Eukaryota; kingdom Metazoa; phylum Mollusca; class Gastropoda; order Trochida; family Trochidae; genus Gibbula; species Gibbula magus. Next base: position 22,879,637 of record OW388291.1, on the reverse strand, counting down.
ATCCACAGCTGCAAGCAAATACTGCACACCATCATTCCATTTCGTGTATCTAGACATATCTGCTAAATCCACATCAAACATTTCATTGATAGACTTTCATTCGTTTGAATCTGTATTTGACAGGTTTGTGTAAACTGTAGGCTGTCCTGCTTATTCACAAAACCTTTCACAGACCTCAGTCGAATGTTTGCCTGTTTGTTCAACTATAACTCATCACGGAGTTTGGTGCCACTGTAATAACCTCCTGGTTTGCGTGGATTAAAATAATACTTCTGCAGTGCTTTGTTCGAATTCGAATTATTATGCTTTTGAGAACTCATGGTGGAGTGTTTGGAAATTGAACGAGCTAAACAATAAATAACATTAAAAATAATTTATCCTTGTTCAATCAAGCAAGTTCATATGGTTGGTGTTGTTTACTCGCAGAATACACTGGTTCGTTTAAGCACATGGTAAAAGGGTTCTCCCCATCAGTTTGGTATGTCTATCCCATTAGCAATGTGGCGTTTGAGGTCGTTCATAGCCAGCGTATTACATGCATACCAAAATTTACATTGATGTAATGTAGTTGCTGACTCTATAGTGGGATGAGCCACAATGATCAAAGAATACTCCTTCTTATTCTTGAAATATCTATCTACTTTTGGAGTATTTTGTTTGACAGCCAATGCACACATACATGTATTTATCATCCTTAACTGTATTCCACAGGAGATAATGTTTTGACAGTAGATTTTACAAAATCCCTGTCACCGTCAACCACATAACACAATGCTTTTACATCAAGTAATGACTCACAATGTCCTAACGTCAAAAACCTTAACGACATCACAATGCAATGACGTCATTAACATGATGACAGTCTAATGTCAGTGCTATATTCACAAATGTACATTTTCATTGAATATAATGAAGGGTAATTTTGGATGATAAATAGAATCTCATCCTCGTATCTTCTGATTTCAAGTATATCAACACTAGGTGATAAAAGTTAAAAATACACGCCAAGCCTCGGATAATTGTAGCTTTATCAACTGGTGTTGATATATTTGATATCACAAGACACTTGTATATCTCTATGTATCATTTCTAATTTTGCAAATTTGTTTTCTCCAGATTTTTCTGTCAACTGTAGAAGAATTGTATAAAAAAAAGTGCTGTACATATTTTGAAAAACGAATTCACTTTACATTACAATGGAAACATATTTGTCTCAATATATTTTGAATTTTCGTGACCTGAACTGTTGCATAATGTGTGTGCTGAGACCATGATGATTGATTAGTTAATATACTGCAAGATGTGGTTGTTGTTTTAAGCTTACGATCTTTATCAAAGTCAGTCACTCATTTTGACCACCATTGATTTATTTAATCAATTGTCAACCTAGACTTCTCACAGACGTTTTCCATAGTTTACATATAATTACTTTTGAACACGTTTATATTTCCAATAAAAAAGTGTTTGGGAAGATGCATGTTTTACCAAACATAGCTTGTTATTTTCATTTACAGCAAAACATCTGAAATGAAGTGCTTGAGAGTGAACGTTCAACTCCCAGGTGAGTTTATATTTATTATTAATTAGACTGATTTTCATGGGGTTTTTTCAGAGTTTGTAGCTTGTTAAATAAACTGGATTTGTGTGGAGCCACTTTTTTATTTTCGACTTCTTTCACGAGTTATCTCCCCTTGAAGTCAAAACTTAAAACCTCAATATCTCGAAAACTAATCAAGTTATTTGCACAAAACGTTCACCACTATGTGATTTTGAGGGTACGCGTCTTCAAACATATTCTCCTAAATCACGGCAATACACACAGCTATGTGTGATAGCTCATTTGGAAGATAAATGAATTCCTGAGAGGACTGTCTGGGCCGAATTTTAAATTTCATCCTAGAATTTTCGTAATCTGCTTTAGAAAATTGTCATTTTTTATGAGGGCGAAATTTGGCAGAATGTTTAAAGGGACATTACTCTGTCGTGAAATACATTATGTCAAAATTATATATTGCTATCTTTTCATAATGACCAGCTTAACCATTCAATAGCATATCATTATCATATAAAAGTTGATAGTTTCGGCACAATTTGTACATATTCCCAAAAAGTAAAATTTTGTGATTACTTTCTTTGTATAATTGTTGATCGTAAACCACTGACGATACCATTATGTTTGATAGCTGAATTTAATTTAGAGATGTCATGTATTTAAGACAATAAATTTCAATCATGTGTCTGTCATAGGTTATCGAAGATTGTCATTTTCCTCAAAATTCAAAGGCTCACAACTGCTCAACTAATTAAGATATTGACATTGTATTCACACCTTCTCATACAAAAATTTAAGATCAACAACTTTTTTCTTGAAGCCTTTCATCAAAAAGTTGATAGTTAAGCTCCAAACATCGCAAATGTTGTCCAAATTTAAGCATTTTTGTGTATTCTCTTGAATATTCAGAAGAATATAACGTAATGATGATTACATCTACTTAAATGGAAATTAAAGCACAATTTTTTCTATCTTACACCTATACTAATATTAACCCTTTTGTCTTAACCGTGAGAAAGATCATGTAGGGGTCCATTAATAAGCGATTGTTACATTTTAAGAGGGTCATTGTCTTTGGATAAATTGTGTAAAAAAACTACTAAAGATAGAGGAATGCTTGATAGCTCATTTTAAAGCAGAGAAACTGATGAATAATAGAAAGTCCAACATGGAGTTCAAGGTCAAGCAGAAGTCTTTAAGACCTAAGTATTGTCTTGGCAATCCTAGTTTATATTTATATCATAATTATTTATTAATTATTATAATTAATTTTATATATTTTTTTAGATTATTATTTGATATAGTCTAGACAATCCGTTCACCCTTTCCTTGTTTCTACGCATATGGATGAACATTAGAACTGGATAATTAGTCTGGTGTACAGTTATCATATATTAAAATTATTAAACAAAGAATCAACCCCACAAGATGGCTTCACTTTATCATGAAGGAGATTAACCTTATAATGGTTATGATACCTGTGACGTCGATTTGAAATATCGAGTTTTTGTATAATTGTGTTTCTGTCGTAATTATTTATACACTCTAAACACTGTTCATACCATCTTCCCGCGACATTGGCGATATCTGTATGGTTTTTATGCAGACCCTTCCTAGCGGAATCCTATGCCGCAACCCTCCATTTTCATTAACCCTCTATGGCAAATAGATATCAAACCAGTGGCTCACGGGTCGATGTACATGTCTGGTAAACGGCACACTTCCTCATCAATAGAAAAACACGGGTTGATATGGATATTTCCTACACTTAAATGTATATTCAGAAATCCCTTTGCACTTATATATAGCTATATAGTCATCCCTAAAACAAGCAATGGTGTAGTTTGACATCAACCCATTTACACCATTTGGCTAGTCAACGTTTTGATTAAAGATGTTAATTCACATTAACTATATGTTTTATCGGTAGTATAATCACTGCTATGGATAACAATGTGTACATTTAATATATAGTTACGTCTATATCAACGTTAACTGATTAGATAAATACAAGTATTTTAAAACATTGTGTACTTTACCATGCTATGACGTTCTTTCATTAGACTTACAGATGCTTTTTTTGTTATTTGTTTCAGATCCTTGCAGATCGAACCCTTGTAGTCACGGAATTTGCAGAAGCGAGGAACAATCATATGTTTGCAGTTGTAGCGCGAAATACACAGGGACACATTGTGAATCAGGTTAAACTTGAAACTTTAATCTTTCATCTTTGAAGTATAAAGCAATTTTTCAACACTAATCTGTAACATGTAATCATTAACCGTTGTATATTGTTGTATATTAAACGCTATCCACAATGCTTGTATGACATTGTAAACCGACGTCATTGTATTGTTAGCTCAGCTCTGAACAGACTATGGGACCTCAAAGAAGGGCCACGAGGCCTATCACCAAAGGCGTATGTCCATCTTCTTCTCGAAAATTATAAGTGCTCAGCATCCTGAAATAGATTATGCAGACTCCTTTACTAATGTGGATTAAATTATGTTGATAATGCTTTGCCCTAAACGATTCCAAAAATATATATAGTATTAAGTAAGACTATAGAGGATTTAGGAAGGTAATGTAAATTGCTTAGTTATCTGTTCAAATTCACGATTTCTTTCTTGTAAGAATATGAAAATTCGTGTTTACGGTATGACCCTCTTGGCTCTTCTAGTTGTACAATCGTAATGAAGTGAGTTTTTCAAAGTGAATCTATTCGGAAAGTTTTCTAGAACCTTGTTCGAAGTCCTTGATACATCGGCTCCACTCTCGTACTATCCTTTTACCTCAAATTTGTTTTCAGGGCGTGACTACTGTGTGTACTACGTCAAGTGTCATAAAACCTTCAATTCATTATTCCTATAAGTTAAACGACCGGAAAGCGAGAGCTTCTAGATGATGAGTCTAAAATGCAAAACGTTTACATACGTTCGAAACACAGATGAGCAATGACATGATGAATTGAAGGTACATCCATTGTGTTTAATAACATTTCATTAATAACCGCCTTTCCATGTCATTCTGAAAAGATTATGCTTCAAGAAAACAGGATTTGCTTGATATCACAATTTTTGTGAACATAAACTGCGTTTTAGCATGGTTAAGGATATATGACGAATTGTGATGTGTGTTCTCACTGAAGACGGTTTTTTTCACTCACCTTGCATATTCTTCCCCAATCGCCGAACATATCATAATTACTAGTTTCCAATTAAAATCGAGTAACATCATTTTGCATGCATAGAAACCGAAAGTGCACGTCCTATTTACATGCCCAGTAGTTATATGACCTATTGAACATTATCAACCCAAATTTGTCATTTTGACTGGTGTAAATAAGATTCCAAAATTACGTTTGACTCTTTTGCGCGCCACACGCGGTGCATTGCCCGGTTTTCGATAAAAAAAAAATTGATACTTTAACTTTCATATCGTCAATATACAAAGTGAAGTATCATAAAAATGGTAGTTTTCGGTAACAGTGGGTACTTCTCGATAAAATAAGACCATTTATAACCTTTGGCATATTTGACCCCAAACAACACAATGGATGTACCTTTAATTCAAGTGAAAGAATTTTAAAAAAACCTTAGAAAGCATCACAACATACATTCTCAATAAGAGAATGTGTCAGACATAGACAGTTAATTTCAATTATTTGTTTGGCTCAACGGTTTCCATCCAGTCTTGAATGAACCATGTGTCTTTATCATTTTCATTTACAGAGATCGACTTCTGCGACACTCAACCCTGTCAGAATCATGGAAAATGCTACCACCGTGGGAACGCTCTCTACGCATGTGACTGTACTGGCACTGGATATGTCGGATACAACTGTGAAACAGGTAAATGATTACTTATCTGTAAGTGTTATTTCATTTACTAAAATCAATAATTATATCTTATGGGCATTTCTATTTGAAAAGGTACACATAATGTAAACTGAATTCAATGTTTAACCTTATAGGCCAACTGAATTAACATGGATGTATATTTTAACATGTTGAAAAAGTCTTTTGACGTCACTGACCAAGAATTACAGGACACCTCATAGTTTTCAAATACCTATATTTCCGTGTTCAGATGACCATCATTTGACGTTTGATCACTTACATGTGTATCTTAGTAAATTATAATGTAGTCTGCGCTGTCTTAGTATTAAAGTGCAAACGATGCCGATCTACAATGTATGTAGTTTACGCCCAGGGGCAAATATCACATTTACATTACGTAGTCAAATGACATGCACACAGTGATTCCTGAAAGTATTTGCAGGTCGCTGAAGTGACTGGATATCACATCGTCGAAAACTCAATTTAAAGGTACATCCATTGTGTTGTTAGGGGTCACATATTCCAAACGTTATAAATTGCGTTACTTTATCGAGAAGTACAGACTGTTTCCGAAAACTATCATATTGATGATAGTCGATTTAGTACATTGACAAACCTATTGACGCGCGCCAATGAGTCAAACGTAATTTTAGAATTTTATTTACAACAAACAAAATGACAAATTTTGTTTGATAATGTTCAGTAGGTCATATAACTACTGTGCATATAAATGGGACGTACAGTTTAGGTTTCTACACATGCATAGTGATGTTATTCGATTGATTTGGAAACAAGCAATTATGATATATTTGGGGATTGGTGATAAACAGTACATATCTTGCGTTGTTATTAAATGATATTAAATAATAAATTATTAATGAAATGTTATTAAACACAATGGATGTACCTTCAATTCATCATGTCATTGCTCATCTGTGTTTCGAACGTATGTTAACGTTTTGCATTTTAGACTCATCACCTAGAAGCTCTCGCTTTCCGGTCGTTTAACTTATAGGAATCATGAATTGAAGGTTTTATGACACTTGACGTAGTACACACAGTAGTCACGCCCTGAAAACAAATTTGAGGTAAAAGGATAGTACGAGAGTGGAGCCGATGTATCAAGGACTTCGAACAAGGTTCTAGAAAACTTTCCGAATAGATTCACTTTGAAAAACTCACTTCATTACGATTGTACAACTAGAAGAGCCAAGAGGGTCATACCGTAAACACGAATTTTCATATTCTTACAAGAAAGAAATCGTGAATTTGAACAGATAACTAAGCAATTTACATTACCTTCCTAAATCCTCTATAGTCTTACGTTAATACTATATATATATTTGGAATCGTTTAGGGCAAACTGATCTAAGCTCGGACACCACCCAAAGTCGCCCGAACTTCGGACACTTTCAATTCACAGCTGACACAAAAACAAAGCAAATTGTAACACTCCGTTGGTTTCTAAATATTTCTGTTAATTTTCTGACAATACTTGATTCATTTGAGAAATATCTGACAGACAGGTATATTTTAAAAACGAAATTTAGCGGTTGGTACAAATAACTGTTTCATGAAAGAAATCCACGAAATATATGTGTGAACGTAAATTTTGTGTGACAATCCAGAGAATGAAGGAAGCGATCATATTCTTTCAAATATATGCACGTACATGAAGAAACAATTAGGTAGTCGATTAACTTTGTACTTTAGTAATTTCAAATTTATTCTTGGGTTTAAAATTGCGATTTTGATAACATGTGAAAATGACGTTGGTTCGGACAGGTTTGACCATGGTTCGGACACAAGTAGACCAAAGTTCGGACACAAATCGACCAAGGCTCGGACACTTCCGGCTGCTGAATAAAATGGCGGGAACATTTTTGGTTTCACGCGGGAATTTCATGCTGGACAGTAAAACAACAAAATAAGATTGTTTTGCATGGTACAGTGCTCTAATGAAATGGCGCCATTATATGCGATGCCCATATGACGTCATATATTACAGTGACGTCATAGTGGCCGTATCTCCGGTAACCAGTCAGCCAGACAAGTAAAAGCTGCGTTAGAAACCTGTCAAGTCCCCAGGCTTATGAAAGCTGTTCACAGTTTTGCTGTTTATAAGAAAAGCTGCCAAGATGTATAACGTTGCGAAATCTACAATTTCTGATCGGTTCAATGTAAATAAATAATGGCAGGGTTAAAGTGTATTTTAATAACAGGGTACAACCTCAACTCACCAAAACTGAAGAGAGGAAACCAACAGGGCACTGTATGGTGATTGATTAAATTTTTGTGTTGTGTCACTTGTCGACTCTCATCTTTTGTTTAGCTCAATGTTACAAAGAAAACCAAGTTATCTAAATGTGTTACAAATGAACAATGCGTATCATATAACTCCAACTGTAGGGCCTATCTATTAGGATTAATAACTTCAATGTGTTACACTGTAGTTTTTACTAAACATTATCATATTTTATAACTTATGAAAAGAATAACAATTAAAGAATCAATGCACATGTACAACATTGTTGCTAACGCACACCCCCTCCCGCCCCCCCCCCCCCCCCCCCCCCCCCCCCCCCCTAGAGGTTTTGTTTACGTCTACACGTGGTTAGAGTACCGTAAATCATTTAATTATAGCCGAGTAATTACTTGAACAATTACCTGCATATATTTTCATTGTTTTACTGTTCGAAATGTCTTCAGATGTATTTGAACCAAAACGCTAAATTATGATGCGCATCACTGAGTTATAAACACGGCTGTTCAACGATTATGATTACAATGACAGCCTTTTACGACTCCTTGATCATTTGATGTAGTTACTTAATCAACGATTTACGGTGCTCTGAAAAGTTTTTTTAACAGATTCATGTGTATTAAATTGTAAGCAAGTAGTAATCAAATGATACTCTACCCGGCCCATGGTAAAGATGAAATCAATTTGAATAGATTTTACACGTGACACAAAACGTTCTTACCTGCATGTGAATAGATGTTATTATCCTGCTTACCAATTACTTTTTAAAATTATTGAAAGTACATTATAGGCTGAAACAAATATTGCACTGCAGTTTATCTGTCACCCTTTCTGTGTCCATGCTGGACTGGAAACGAACTGTCCGAACCAAGGTCAAAACTGTCCGAACCTTGGGCGAATTGGCATACTCGCCTAAAACTGCTAAATTACATATTTAATTATATAATGAACGAATATAGTGTTATGAATTTTGAACAATAACCCAATACTCGACTTTCACCACTTATTGTTGGCTGTTAAAGAGTCAAATATTGAAAATACAACGAGCGAAAGTATTTAGATCGGAACACTGTCCGAACCTCGGTCAGTTTGCCCTAAATGATGTTAACCTGATATATTTGAATCAATGTTTCTGAACCTGGAGATCTACCATCAGTGATAGAGCATACGGTGTACAACGTAATCATGAGTACGCATTTAAAGTGGTGGTTCTTGTGGTGCACTGTAATTTGGTTCATAAGGTTGATGTATCAATTTATATTCCGTTGGGAAATAATTTGGTAATTTGTAAAAATATCACATCTGTTTGCAGTACAGATAAGAACAATTGGTAAGGGGCATAAATGTACATCGACAAATGTGTATCCTTTGTCAGTACACAGGTAAAAATTCAAATATGATATTTTTCAAAAGGCAATGTCTTGATTGAGAACAATTTGTGAAACAGTCGTATCACGCTTCCTTTTGATCACCAAATAAGGGTTAAATTAAGTCATGCATAATTATGTTATTTGTTTCAGATGTTGTTGACTGCAAACTTGGAGCCTGTGGTCCGCACGGTGTGTGCAAGGATCTACATAATAAGTCCGAATGTGATTGTTTCAGTGGATATTCTGGGGATCACTGTCAAACAAGTAAGCAAGTTGGTGAACTTATTTTTTAAAATATATTTTTATTTTTTTTTATTAAACCAGGTCCAATTCCTATTCACAAGAGAGCAACGTATTCACTTTATAATACTGATATTGGTATAACTCGAGAATACTTCGTAGATAATGAAGGTCATGCCTGTTTCCCATGGCTTTGATATAAGGATATATATTAGCAGCATCAAGACGTGGCATGTGGTATCACCTTTTCAACGAATGTCTACTTCCGAAAGCAATTACCTTTTTAAAGCAATTGGCAGCGTACGTCCGTATGTATGTACGGATTGCCATAACCCCAAAATTATAACTTTGATTCTTACACCATTTGTCCTTTTGATTAAACAGTGGGAGCAATGTTCCCCAGGTGTGTTGTGACTTTGGCATTCATGTCAAGGTCACATCAAGATTTTGGCAATGTTACAGTTGTTAGCGGGAGATCTCTATTCTGAATTCTCGTCATATCTTACACAGGAAGACGAAGGGCCGATTACGTTTTTGTGACATTAATATTATGTTCTTGGTAATAGCGATTAATCATACACAGGACTCTCGCACCCATTTTGGTGTCCTTGGCATTATTTCTCAATTTTGAAGTGATAATTTGCTATGAGGGCTTTTTTATCTTAAAGAGCAACGAGTATGGCAGTGTCTTAAAGATATTTTTTCAAAACATAATTTTGATATCAATGTCTAGAGAAATATTTCGTCTACGACATGACAAATGAGAAATATGTCAATATCACGACAATCCAATGGCATTTGATTTAAACGGCACTTATCGGCTTGATTAACGCGCGACAGGAGATTCTTATGTTAAGTAACATATTTCCTTTTATTTTATTTAACGTACTACACAGCAACACTGGTTTTCGTCCTGACATTACTGACGATTGTTACATAAACATGTTTCTAAATATCCTGTTAATATACAAACTATCGACATTTTACCTGTCAAATGATATTTTTATTGTGATTTTACAAGCAAACGATTACAAGGATAGATGTGTATATTCTCATTGATTATACAATTAAAGTAAAGTAACTAATTGGTTAATACAGTTATTTCTATAGCTGTATTATCTGTGAGCAGACCACAATGCCTTGCGCTTGCAAATTGTAGACTTGATGTATATTTAGACTGGCAAACACCTTTATTAGTGTAAGTGTGATTTCTCCGCTTAGTCTTGGTCGAAAAATATATGCGATAAATTATGTGTATATATTTCAATGACATAGATTTCTGGCACATTCTCGTGTATGTCTATCATTATTACCAATGGCTTTTTAATTGCAACGCTTTGTTATAGTATGACACATCGTATTGCCACATGGTGCGCTGAGGCAATTTAACATCAAAGTCAGCCTTTTTGAAGCAAAATCTATTTCATGTTTGTAAAATTGATACTTATAGTAATATTGACTCATATTTTTACCACAATATGAATACAATAGGTATAAATCTCGTTTTGAAAAATTAAAAAAAAAAACACATGCATTTCGTTTTTGAAGAGTATATGTTCCATCCTTGTATTAATATTTTCCCTTTCAGTTGACGCAAAGTGCCAAGGAGTAAGTTGCCAGAATGGTGGGATCTGCATTGTGGAAGGAGGAACAGGAGTTTGCAAATGTCCACTGGGATATTCAGGCACATATTGCACAGGTTAGTTACATTCTTTGCAACATTAGTATCCTAATAATGTTCATGAATATATTGCACAATTGGCAATGTGATAAATATATAATCATGGTATTGGGTACGTTGTCGGCCAAAAGAAACGTGTACCAGGTATCTTATTAGATTTCGTAAAAACTATAAGAACAGATAAGCAATATCATAGCATTATGAAATTGCACCATTTCTGCACAAAATAATTAAATTTCATGTCATTGTCATGTCACAAAAAGATTGTTGAAATGAGACAGCCGAACTGTTTCGATCAGTGCTTGTTAGAAAATCTTTGAAAAAGAGCAACAATACAGGCACGCATTCGTATTTAAGTGGTGAAGATGCTTAATATGTACATGGTTACGCTGCGCAATGCAAGTGAATCAACCAGAAATAGCGGTCTTCATTTTGTGTGGTTTTATTTACTCGAATCTCGGTTGTGTTTCCACGATGGACTTTCATATTGATTATTGTTTCAGAATAACGTGGGGACCACAATTAATTATATTTCAGAAATTATTTCATCTTTCATTTTAAGGAAAATCAAACAGGCGTTTCTTTTGGCCGACAGCGTATAACACGCAAGGTTAATTCATAATTAACTCACGCATAAATCAAGTAAGACGTCGACATGTAGGCAATATGTAGTCTTATGAATTGATCGTACAATATGATATGACAAAGGTAAATACATGTAAATACTTATAGAATGTAGGTTACACGTTAACTATTGCAAATTTACTAGTCATAGTTCATAGACATACATATAAAGCGTAGATCTGGCCATCTGCTGTTTCCATATATGTTTTTTTTAATTGAAAGAAGCAATCTCTTTAATACGTTGGTAAAGTTTCCTTAATGAAACTCTTTGGAATCAGCTGAAATTATTTGTTGATCGCAATGTTATTTGAGTGATGCACAAGTATTGAAACGTAACTACGAGGGTTGGTAAACATGTTTTCTCTACTTTATGATGCAAGATATGTGGAAAGAGTCAAAACAACAATAAAAAATACCCTTAAACAGTATGAGATTGGAGATAAACCAGAAAGTGAAGGAAAAATTTACACTTTAAATGATCAATTACTGTGGGAAATATTACTTTTAGAAATAAGGGGTATGACTATATATTACTCATCCACTAAGAAAAAAATTACTGCAAATAGAGAAAAAGATCTTGAAGAGAAACTTAACTCTTTGGAAATTGAACTAGATGCAGAATCAGAACCAAACAAATCAGTTATGTTAGAACAGGTTAACGAAATAAAAAGGGAATTGGAAGAGATATCTAAGCAGAAAACAAAAGGCCTTTATATAAGATCTAAGGCAAAATGGATTGAACAAGGGGAAAAACCAACTAAATATTTTCTTCAATTGGAAAGTAGAAATTTGTTAAACAAATCTATAAGAGAATTGGAAAAAAATGACGGAACGATAAACAAAGATCAAGCTGAAATAATGGAAGAAACTAAAACTTTTTATAAAAAGCTATATTCAAGTGAAGACTGCACGCAGATTAATTTAGAAGAACTATTTATGGAAGATAAAACACCTAAATTATCAGATGCTGAGGCTTTAACATTGGAAGGTAAGATAACCTACCATGAAACACTATCGGCTCTAAAAACAATAAAAAATGACAAAAGCCCTGGCCCTGATGGTTTTTCAAGTGAATTCCTTAAGTTTTTCTGGAATGATTTAAATATATACTTGATAAAATCACTAAATTACGGATATGAGCATGGTTTTCTCTCGGTATCACAAAAACAAGGACTCATAACGTGCTTACCAAAAGGAAACAAAAGTAAAAAATTCTTAAAAAACTGGAGACCAATTACATTATTAAATACTTCATACAAGTTAGCTTCAGCAGTAATTGCAAATAGAATAAAAACTATACTCCCCATTATCATACATGAAGACCAAAAAGGCTTTGTTCCAGGAAGATATATTGGGGAAGTTACTCGACAAATATATGATATACTTGAATACACAGAAACTTACCAGATACCAGGCTTATTGTTACTTATAGATTTTGAAAAAGCTTTCGATTCAGTTGATAGAAAATTTATGGAAAATGTTTTAAGATTCTTCAATTTTGGACCAAGCATTCAAAAATGGATACATGTATTATCAAAAGATATAGAATCCAGTGTACTAGTAAATGGTTTTGGAAGTAATTTCTTCAAGGTAACAAGAGGATGTCGCCAAGGCGACCCAGTATCTCCCTATATTTTCATTTTATGCGCAGAAATATTAGCACTTTTAATTAGAAAAAACAAGAAAATAAAAGGAATAAAATTGGGGAGTATTGAGAGTCTTCTAGCTCAATTTTCAGATGACACAACAGTAACTTTAGATGGCACTGAATCAAGCCTTTATGCAATCTTAAATACACTAGCTTTCTTTGTAAGATTTTCAGGGTTAAAGATTAATGCAGATAAAACTAGGTTAATGTGGATAGGTTCAAAAAAAAGATCGCGCCACAAAATGTGCAAAGAGTGGAATTTAGACTGGACGCAGTCAAACTTCAACTTGTTGGGACTAACTTTTGATGTAGATTTGAACGAAATGACAGAATTAAATTATAAGGATAAATTTGATAAAATATCAAAGGAAATGAATCTTTGGTCTTTAAGATATTTAACCCCAATGGGTAGAAATGTTATCTTAAAGTCACTCCTTCTTCCAAAGTTAAACCACCTTTTCGCCTCAATTCCAAACCCTCCTGATGACATAATACAAAACTTCCAAAAAAAATGCATAAATTTTATTTGGCAAGGTAAGAAAGATAAGATTAAGCGGGAAGTGATCTATCTCAAACCTAAAGATGGAGGGATTAGTGTTCCTATTATTATAAATATTATTGATTCACAAAAAGTGATGTGGGTTAAGAGACTTATAATTGGCAAATCCAAGTGTATATCTATTATAAATGAACACTTAATAGACTCTAAAAAAAACTATTTACAGCAGATGCTGATTACATATGTAAAAATATTGTTCCAAATGTTGGAAACCATTTCTGGAGAGATATGTTATATGCTTGGAGTCAATACCTATATAAATGTTATTCCAGAGTAACATCAACATCAGACATTCTTTACCAATCACTGTGGTTCAACAATAATTTTAAAATTGATGGGAGGTCTATGTACAATGATATCATGTCAAAAAGAGGAATTAATTTTGTCTGTGATATTATAGACACAAATGGAAACTTCCTTGATAAGACAGTTATAGAAAAAAACTGTGAAATCGAAAACATAAATTTCCTACATTTTGAAGGTATCAAAAGAGCTGTTTCAGCTTACTGCAAAGCAAGAGGTGTAATACTTACGGGCAATGTACATAATATTCATCGCCCATATCTCTCTTTTAATGCAAGCTGCATTACTGGACATAATGTAAAAAGTAAATGCATATACAATGCTCTCTTGCCCAAATGTCATGACAAATTAAAAAGCCAAATAAAATGGGAAAACATATTAAATAAACAATACAACAAAGATGACTGGTCAAATATATATTTAATGGCAAATAGATGCACAGAGAGTGTACAATTGAGATGGTTTCATTTAAGAATTGTTCACAATATTCTCACAACTAAACACAAATTGCAAATTATGAAACTAAATGAATCTCCCTTGTGCTCTTTCTGTAAATCAGTTCCTTAAACAATTATGCATTTATTATGTGAATGTCCATATACTATAAATATATGGGAGGAAACCTCAAAATGGCTTGCTGAATTATCTGAAGGAAATATCATTTTCTCTCATGAAAATATTTTATTTGGCTTTAAAGGCAAAAACAACAATCCACTAAATGTGGTTTGTCTGATTATTAAATATACCCTGTATAAAAACAGTGTAAAAGAAATAAAGCCAAAATTCAGCTTATTTCAAAGGGAAATTTTAAATTACTATAAATCTACTAAATACATTGCATTTTCAAATGCAAAGCCAGCAAGTTTTTTCTCCTTTTGGTCTTCCTTCCATACACTCTTTTCATTGTTATTATAACTGTATTTCACATCTACTTAAATTACATTTTAGATACATATGTTTTGATTACGGTATTTACATATGTATCGAACATATCACTGCTGATATCTACTTAATCTGATGTAATATTGTTTATTACATATAGGTTTTGAATATTTACATAGGTATCAAACACAACACCGCTGATATCTGTAAAATAGTTTGTATTATTGTTTATCAAAACAACTTGCATATATTCAAGTGTAAACTATTTATGTATGTATGTATGTATGTATATATGAACTCTGTATACAATTTCATGGAATAAAAACATTAAAAAAAAAAAAGTTTTACGCTGGCAAAAATTTATTTCAATCTTTGAATTTAAGAGATAGAGTGGAGTGGAGTGGAGTGGAGTGGAGTGGAGTGCTATATTATTTACGAGTGGATCAGTCACAACTAAAAATGGCACTTTCTTGCTTCACGAGATGAGATAGAAATGATTCGGTAAAAACAATAAAATGGTTATTAGTCTATTCTTTATAAACATTATATACATTTTATCTGCATAAAAACATCGAAATGTGTAACCGTTGTGTTGATTGACAGCTCCACTTACAAACAATGCAGTAAGGAAATCATTCCATTGGAATAAATCGATATAAAACAAAATAAACGTGTTGTCAAAGTGTATCAATTTAACACCAATGATGTGTTTCGGTAACATTTAAACAAATTAAGAGGCCTCAGACAATGAAGAACACAAATTTGACGCGGAGTGATATAGTGAGTAACACACGCTATGTCTGTCAAAGACCTCAACAAATTTTGCATGAGTAAAAGAATTACTGTTCAACATATCAACAATGAATAATAATAATGTTTTAATATCGAATATGATATGAACACTACAAAAGGTAAACTTTCATTAACGGAAATCAGCGCTACCAGACACTAATCGTCAAACTTAGTTGAAAACAAGGGAGGTAATCATAGCAAGCGAAAAACAACGAAGGGTAGGATCGAAAATATGAAGGGAGTAACCTCTTTGGGAAGAGAATGACACTTGGCCGGATAATGACAATTTTAATCAGGTTAATTAACCTCTTGTTTTGAATTCAATTAAACAAACACATTTTAATCTTCCTACCCAAGTCATTCGGTGATTTTAAAATCGTATACCATAAAAGATATAAAAGAAAACTATAGAATGTGTAAAACAGTAAGGGGCATCTCTGTTAGTTCTTAATGACCAATATCGATGGTCGATGTTGAAAGGTTTTCTAACCATCTGACAAGCAACTATGCTATTATGATGACCTATGTATTCAAAGCTTATTTTTTCTCTCGACAGGCGACAATTTCACCCCTTCAGTTAATGGTGGGACGAAGGGCGTAAGTATAATTATCGAATACAATATCATAAATATGTTTTGCTGAACTACTAATGCAGGTACACGAGTGATGCAAACACAAAAATAAGTCATGTTTTTTCAACAAAATGAATTATACCATTAGTTTGCAAACTAAAAATAATAATTTCTATTCCGAGATTTCATCAAAAGCATGCAATTGCCAGAAGTAGTGAATTACGTGTTTATTCTATGTATACAGAATCCCTTTACCGTTCCAAGTTTGCCGAATGGAGCTGAAATTGAGTGTTTTGTTGATTTGCCTTGCACAATACCTGTGTACACAAAGACATCATCCAGTGGGTAAGCTGAACTGTTTCATCAGATAATAGAGGTGCATTAGGTAGTCTGATGAAGTTGGTATCCAAATCTGATAACTATGCAAAACAAGTCATAGGGCGAGTAAACGAACTACATTCGCAAAATGCCTTACATCTTATTTGGATCCTAAAACTGTTTACCTATCATTAGAAATACTTGCCATTTAGATAGTGAAGAGATATAACATGGTTATATTTGGGATAACACTACCTTCAATAGTACAAATTCTTGTACTTTTTCGGGCCGAGTCCCATGCGCCCTCAGAACCTTATAAAGCATTCAGCCTAGGGAGCTGTGCCAAATGTATCAGAGGGGTATTGAATGTACAAATTAGCTTAATTATCGATTGTTGGACCTCAATTTTTGTCAAGACGAAACGGTCGTGTGGTAAGCTGTGGCGATAGTTGCCTTACTCTGAGGGCGTTGGTTCGAATCCCGAATCCCGTAGTGTTATCCCAAATATAACCATGGTATGTTTACCTATCATCACTATAAGGATGTGCTACAGAGATTCACGTGCAAAACAAAAGTAGCCATGTTAAATACAAGCTACATCAATCCACGAGCGGCACATACCACTGAAACATCATGTCTTCAGAAGCCAACTAAAATAAATTTGAAATTTCAAATCATGATCTGTTCATATTTCTGAGAAACACACGTTTTAATAATTCGCAGTTTTCGAATCTTCTTAACTATACTCACATGCAAAAGAAACGTCACCAAATATTGATACAGTATTACCAGTTATATGATATTGAAATTTAATACCATGAAATACCAATCAAAAACAAGACTTTAAACATAAGTCCCTGTTAGTTAAGAACAACGTAATCGAAAGACCAGTCTTAAATGGATACCTACGTGCAAAAGAAACGTTACCACATTTTTAAGACAGTATTTATTGAAATTTTGTTCTTGGAGAAAATAGATTTCATTCGATAGATGAATGTTTTGGAACGATATTCATTGCAAGGTCATTAAACGGTCTTAAGGTACATGTATAATTAGTTTTAAGAGAACATAAGTAAGTTGAGTATATACCTGTGAATCCTAACTTAGAAATGAAACGATTTTGATATTTTTAAAAAGAAGGGGGTTTTTATAATTTGAACATAATGGAAATATGTTTTATATTAAACTCTTCAATATTCAAAATTAAACTTGTTTTCGAGGATTGATTTTTAAAAGTTGAGTTAATAAAAAACATAAAATAAAATCTCAATATCGTCGAATGTAATTTATTTACATGGTATCCCTTATTTGTGATATCCTATGAGCTTTAAAATATGTGGACTTATTTGTTAGCGGATATACTTATATCTGAGGAATGAAAACAATTATTCTAGCAAATGGGCATTAAAAAAACTTGATATTCATGCGTAATGGATTTTTTCGAAACGGGTAAATTTTTTTAATGACAAATACCTGTAATTGAAAGAAAGGTTTGCTCAAGAGTGTAAATTTACCAAAAACAATGCCCCAAAAACTGAAAGTTGTGTTCAGGGAGGAAATTGAGCGATTCGACCAAATGCATTTTCTGCCAAAGCACGTGCAGCATGGGATCATGGAGGTTTACGTGCAGACACGTCTGCTATAGGGGTATAAAAAGCCATATCAGCAACTTTTCATTCAGACTACACAAAATCCGTACAGCGACCAGCAGAATGCCAAGACTGAACAGAGCGCAACGCAACAACGCTATTGGCAGACTACAAACAGGAGCGACGCAGCAAGATGTTGCAACACACTTTGGCGTGTCCAGACAGACCATCTCTTCATTGTGGACTCGTTTCAACACCCGAAACAGCGTTGATGATAGGCCAAGGTCAGGGAGACCAAGGGTGACTTCTCGGGCCCAAGATCGGTACATCCGACTTCTTCTCTTTCGGGAACACACCAGGACAGCAACGTCAACAACAACGCAGATACCAGGCCTACGTCGAATTTCCGACCAAACGGTACGCAACAGGCTGAGAGAGGCTGGACTTTTTCCACGACAACCGGTTCGACGTCCCGTTTTAAAGCAACGCCATCTAGCGGAACGTCTCCAGTGGTGTCAACAGGGGATGAGGTGGGCACGTGCAAGATGGAGAACCGTTCTCTTCACTGATGAGTCCCGTTTTCTGCTTCGACGTAGTGATGGACGAGCACGTGTATACCGACGTCGTGGAGAACGTTACGCTGCCAACTGTGTTCAGGAGGTTGTCCCATTTGGAGGTGGGAGTGTCATGGTGTGGGCCGGGATTCAGCACGGTGTTAGGACACCCCTTGTGCATGTTGTGGGTACCCTCACGGGAGTACGCAATAGGGACTTGATCCTTCAGCCGTACGTTGTTCCTCACGTCAACGTCCATGGTTGTCTCTTTCAGCAGGACAATACTCGACCACATGTTGCACGTGGTTGTCAGGACTTTCTACAGCCTAACAATGTCCAGACATTGCCATGGCCAGCCAGGTCACAAGATTTGTCACCAATTGAACATCTCTGGGACGAACTGGATCGACGTGTGCGCAGAAGGAATCCACCACCCCAAACACTTCCGGGACTTCTTGCAGCACTTCAGCACGAATGGCAGAACAGAGGCTGTGACTGACAACTTGATTGCATCCATGGGTCGTCGGTGCCAAGCAATAATCAATGCAAATGGTGGCCATACCCTATACTGACATTTGTGCACCCCTGCAATGTTGAAACACTTGTGCACCTGTGCATTTCATGAACATGTTTATTCTGAATAAAATTTACTGAAAAGGGATCTTCAAACAGCGTTTAAGTTTGGATTTCAATGTTTAACTTGCATCTGTGGTCTTTATATTGAGCTTTGAAAGTCAGTGTCAAGTTTTTCTTTTTGAAGAGTTCTTATTATTATATAAATGTTTATAGTTAAGCCACAAAATGGAAAATGATGGGTTTAATATTCCGACGAATTCTTCAAGACCTGGGGCATTCCAGGACATATGTTATCAATATTACAGAACACAAGGTGTTACAGTTGGTCTTCATTCCTCTGATGTGAATGCTACCGTCCTTCCTGCGACTCCAGACCCAGCAACTGATGCTCTGAAATCTTTAGTAACATTAGTTCCAACCAGTCCAGGGCTTCAAACCGTTTGCATGAACTCAGGAAGGTATGTTTAATGCCATTAATTTATTCTGTACTACATAATTGTGTAAACTGTGAATTTTGCATTTTATGCATATCTTTATGTGGTTTCGGAAGAAAGACTCATACTCATGGAAAAAGTTATCAAATCTCATTCCTTACTATCATATGACTTTCGTTGTTTTCGAGGATTGATTTCTAAAAGTTGAGTTAATAAAGACAAAAACGTCTCATTGTCTTTTGCAATAGTCAAGATGTACGTTTCTGATGCTGGCTATGTTATGTAAATCTGCTGTAATCTCAACATCGTCGAATGTAATTTATTTACATTGTATCCCTTATTTGTGATATCCTATGAGTTTTAAAATATGTGGACTTATTCGTTAGCGGATATGCTTATATCTGAGGAATGAAAACAATTATTCTAGCAAATGTACATTAATAGGGACATCTAAATTGTTCAGTCAACTGTTTTATTTGCAGTACAAATCCAGACACATTGTGTTACACAATAAAAGCAAAGATTCTAACAAGTAAGACTTAACTTCTTATTTAGTTACAATTATGAACTATACATATTGAAAAAAGTTAAGCACCCCCAATATTCAGAAATGAAATGAGAGGTGAAATGTGGGAGGCTTACGATAATTTGACTGAATTAATCACCCTCGACATGATAAAAGTAGTTTTTGTAACAGATTTCTTCAAAGAAAAGTGATTCAAGTTGGTAATTTAAGAAAGTAGGACGTATATGATAAGCGTACTGATTCTTTACCAAAAATAAGTATTATTCCTGCGCCTAAACTGCGTAATATAGTTTACGTTTAAGATGTCAAAAACATAATTTTTTTACCAAGTTGTGTTTCACACATCAATATATCTTTTGTTTTGAATAATAAGGACGTAACATGTTGACAATTATTGATTAAAAGGCTATAACCCAGCAAACAATTTAACGTTGTCACAACGTTGTCACAACGTTGTCAGAAGGTGTCAGTAACGTTGTTTGCAACGTTGTTTGGACGTTAATTGTAGATTCCTTTTTACGTAATTATAACGTTATTTTGTAACGTTACAAAACCAACGTCGTGGCAACGTTAGTTTTGAAACGTTACAAAAACCAACGTCCTGGCAACGTTAGTTTTGTAACGTTATTTGGACGTTATTTGTAAATTCCTTTTTACGTAATTATAACGTTATTTTGTAACGTTACAAAACCAACGTCCTGGCAACGTTGGTTTTGAAACATTACAAAACCAACGTCCTGCCAACGTTAGTTTAGTAACGTTATTTGGACGTTATTTGTAGATTCCTTTTTACGTAATTCTAACGTTAATTTTGTAACGTTACAAAATCAACGTTCTAGCAACGTTGAAAAACAACGTTCTCTGAACGTCGGAAACCAACATCCCAACAACGTTGGGAACCAACATTTCCTGAACGTTGAAAACCAACGTCCTATCAACGTTGTAAACCAACGTCCCCTGAACGTTGTAAACCAACGTTCTCTCAACGTCGGAAACCAACATCCCAACAACGTTAGAAACCAACGTCCCCACAACATCGGAAACCAACGTCCCCTGAACGTTGGAAGCCAACATCCACTCAACGTTGTAAACCAACGTCCCCTGAACGTTGTAAACCAACGTTTTCTCAATGTCGGAAACCAACATCGCCACAAGGTCAGAAACCAACGTCCCCTGAACATCGGAAAACAATGTTTCTTTGGGACCGAACATGCCCTGAAAATAGAAAACCTACATCCCATTAATGTCAGAAACTAACTCCCCTGAAGACAGGAAACCTTTAAACTTGTATGAAATGTTTGCTTGCTGAAGTTTTGTTTTTGTAACATGTAACCTCATACATGTTTGTTTATCTACGATATTCAGTGCATGTTTTGGTACTTATTCGACCATGTATTTTTCATTGACAATTGCCTCTTAGAATCCTACTTGAGGAATTGTTTAGTTAGCAATATTGAACATTAGATTCTCTGAAGGATCAATTAAATGTCAGCGGTTTCTAATAGACAATTTGTAAATGAAAAACAAACCCAGTTAGGGCTATTTCACAAAAGTTTGATTTTCAAATTTCTTCAAACATAACATCAGTATTTAACGATCACTTAAGTGTGATTTGTGAAAAGAGGACAATGGGCACTAGGATAATTTAACTTCAACTCATGCAAAAGAGACAAGACTAGTAAGAACCAAAAGTTTATTGCATCGCAGTGTAAATACATATTGTGCACATTAATTTTTCATTTATAAGCTTGACATGTTAAGTCGCAATTTTGTTAACTGCATGCTTCTTTTCTCCACTAAACAAAGCAGCAGTACGGGACTGGAAGGTTTACAGTTGAATCACCATTTGGATCTTCATAATACCTGAAATTAAAACAGAAATATAAATATTTCATCTATTAGCAATCAACCATTTGTGATGCGAATCTAAATCTAAAAAATAATTTGAAGTACTGACACAGGACAAAGGTGTAATAATGCCCGTGGCCTCAGATATCAAAGGGTACATCCATTGTGTTGTTGGCCATGGGGGTCAAACATGCCAAACGTTATAAATAGTCTTATTTTATCGAGCAGTACCAACTGTTGTCGAAAACTACCATTTGATTGTACTCGACTTAGTATATTGACGATATGAAGGTAAAGGTATCGATTTCTGATCGAAAACTGGACAATGCACAGCGTGTAGCGCGCGCCAATGAGTCAAACGTAATTTTGGAATCTTTTTAAAACTAGACAAAATTTGGTTGATAATGTTCAATAGGTCATATAACTTCTGTGCATGTAAATACGACGTGCACTTTCGGTTTCTGCACATGCATATTAATGATGTTAATCGATTTTAATTGGAAACTAGTAAATATGATATGTTTGCCAATTGGGGATGAATATGCAATTTGTTTGTATTGTAAACAGCACATATGGCACATAATTGTGTTTTGGAACGTATTGAAGCCAAATGAAATGATGTTCCCTGCTCCAACTTTCAATCCAACCTTATTACCTTACCCGAATTTACCACTTACGCCAAACCAAAAGAAGAAAATCCAAAAAGGTTAATCTATTACAAATGTAGAAGAAATGAACTTGTTTCCGTATTTGGGGTTCGTTTCATAGCCTCTTAGTTCAAATTATTTTACTTGTCTGACCTCTTCGTTCAAAATATTTCAATGGAAAGCAGAACATAATAGTGCCATAAGCAGATTCACTTGTAATATCAAATGGTCACCTTCTGCATCATCTGTCTCATCTATTTCATCGTCTGTATACTTCGGATCTGCATATTCAAGCCTAATATTGCTTAGTAATTCAGTAAATAGAGAATACTACACGAGGTCTCATTATATACGAATTATACGAAACGAGTGTCCTTCCGATGGTATCTGATCGAGCGAAAGCGAGGTCAGATACCATAGGAAGGTCACGAGTTTCAGTGTAGGTGCACAATTGCTGCACATTTTCTGCACGGTCCTTTCGATCTTTCTAATTCAAATGGTGTAGACTAAAATCCCCATATCATGACAGAAAATAGTAAAAAAATAAGTGATATTTGTTCTCTTCTTCTATAGTTATTTCATAGTTATATATAGCATACTTAAGGGGGTTCTTTACCATTGCTTCTGAGCATCCTCAGTTGTCAGATTAAGATAGACCTTGTAGTCACATGCACATGAAAAAAATCATTGTATTATAATTGTGAAACATAGTATTTGTTTTATCATAAAGAGATATATTTTGTTATTTTACTCTGTAATTTAGGTGGTTTGTAACAAGTGCCCACGTACATCTTCAATTGTCAGATTTTCGCTCTCAGAACTTAATAGCATTGGTCAATGTTTCATCAACAGTGTGTTGTGAGAAACATTGAAAACTAGAAATATGTGCATGTGATGCACTGTGATGTCCCCCGCTCCAACTTTCAATCCAACCTAGTCATATTACCCTTATTTTTCACTTACGCTAAGCACAAAGTTCAATACTGCATTAATAACGAGAAATAAAAAATTCAGAATAGCCAAAGTAGCAAAAAGCACCACTTTATCACTAGGTCTCTGCAAATACAAAGTTTGGTGAAACAATATTGAACGGTTTTGGAGATAGAGACCGGAAAAGGTCCCTACCCCCAAAATGCACTAAGTTCAAATTGTTTCCATGGAAACCAGAACAACAAAAATTCAGAATAACCAAAGTAGCAAAAGGAACCACTCCACCACTAGGTCTAACCATATACCAAGTTTCGTAAAGAAATACTATATAGATTTTGAAATAGAGGCCGGAAAAGGTCCCTACCCCCAATTTGCACTAAGTTCAAATTGTTTCCATGGAAACCAGAAAAAAATTTAAAAAATTCAGAAAAACCAAAATAGCAAAAGGCACCACTCCACCACTAGGTGTAACCACATACCAAGTTTCGTGAAAAAATATTGAACGGTTTTTGAGATATGGCCCGGAAAAGAAAGCATTTCGGAATGACGGAATAACGGAATGATGACGGACGGAGGCGAAAACATTATGTCTCCCGAAAAAAAATTCGGGGGACATAATCAAATTGCCTTTGGAATACTAATAAAGAAAGGTAATGGCATTATGGTTGTGTGAAATAGTTTATGTTTTATGGTAAAACAAAATTCTGCTCTTCAACCTTATATAACTTAATAATGTAAAGATTAATTTTCCACAGAAGAGTTACCTCCCTTTGCCAATACTTTTCATAAAAATTCATTTTCAGCATTAAATTACTCATAACGTAGGTCCGTGACATATATTTTTTATCTTCTGTTATTCTTCAGTGGCGAGTTTTCCACAAGTTATATCATGTTTGAATTATTTTTCATTTATTTTGATTCTTGAACAGGACTTTTGAAGTTATTTCTACAGAATCCATTGTTGACATTATAGTTTATCATATAAAGGTTAATGAAAAAAAAACCATACAAATTTAAGAAATCACTGTTCTATTCCAATAACATTCCATTCATGAAAGAAAACAACAATATAGCTCTGAATGAGTGTCATTATTTTTAAAAAGTGACTTTAACAAAATAAAACAAGTTTGCCATTTTTTTTAGACATTACCACAAAAAAAACCCATCATTTTGCACCAAAAAAGGTCCGTAACATGCACTTTTTCTTTTTGAATCTCGAATAATACATATTCCGCTTGCATCATGCCAATTTACAGCAATTTTTCATGTATTTTGATTATTGTTGGGAACCTCTTTAAGGGGAAACGGTCGTGCATATATTATAAGAGTTATCTCCCTTGCAAGTTAAAATTGCCAATTTCTCAAAGTTTAAAAAAATTATTATTCAAGTTAGCCTTGAAACATATGCTTTTGGTTTAAATTTGTTGTTGAAATATATTTTTATCAAACAGTGATATATTCCCCAAGCAAATCTAAATCTTGTGATTATTTGACATACATATTAATGAGAACAGGAGGATTTTCTGGATAACAACTTCTTAAATGTGAAAAAACACGACGTTTCGGAGTACATACTCACTCCTTCATCAGGTGGAATGTAAGGAAAGCCCATGTGCTTGGGATTCACTCATCTAGAAAATCTATCTCCTGTCGGAGGAAATATCCGAGGAGAACCGAACCAACCAAATCCAAGTATCCCTACCTTCCATCCACTCCTGTCGGAGCAAATAATCCGAGGAGTCCCCACCAATCAACACCTATCAGCTCCAATCACCATGCAAAAACTTCAAAGCCACCCACATCAACAATTGGCCTCTCTTCCAATCAACTGTAATTATTATTTGTTCAACAATTTCAATAAAGTAAACTGGCCTCCCTCGTCTCATCATGTGTGTTTATTTACATCTTCAATAAAGCCTACAGGCCATTGTTTATCTACTTACTCCCCCTCATGTTTGTATTGCAAATCCTCATTGTATATACCATTCTCATGCTTCGCCCCCATCATGTTTGTATAAGAAATCCCCATTGTATACCATTCTCATGCATGTTAATCTCCCTGATTGAGTTTCCTCACTAATGTTTTTGTTTGCTATATAAATGTACCATATATTGTTATTTCCTTACATTCCACCTGATAAAGGAGTGAGTATGTACTCCGAAACATCGTGTAATTTCACATTAAAGAAGTTGTTATCCAGAAAATCTTCTTGTTCTTATGTATACCATTTCTAAATGCCCTTCAAAGACCTGATACATATTTATGTTTAACAGAAAGCAATAAAATTTGTAAAATTCCAATTTTAAGTGTTAAAAGCTTGAAAATAACGATAAAATTGTATTTTTGTCTTGCAAAAACGTGTAACCATAACCCTTTAATGAAATTAAGGCCCTCTACATTTGAAACTCAAATATCCTGAGTCATGACAACTGTTACCAGTACTCAGTTTTGAGTCACTCGCTAAAACGTTTGTACGCAACATTTCAGCGTTCTAGAGCTTTAGAGAAGAAGTTGAAAATAGCTTTTAGGTCATTGACCCCTGTGACCTACATTGTGGGTCAAAGGGTAACCATATCTGCAATTTAGAATCCGCATTTATCAATGATTCAGTACACAACATTTCAGTTTTAGGTCAAGACCCTTGTGGCCCATGTTTTGGGTAACGGTCACCAAATCTAAATTTAGAATATTGGCAAATTTTGTTTGACCATCAATGTTTTGTTTTCAAGACTCGACTTCTCTTTCTCAACAACCATTTCTCAAAGCACATGTTAGAAGAACTCACATCAAAATGATTTCAGTTCTCTAGAGCCTAGAACCTAGAGGACCAAATGAACAAACTTTAGTCTTCATGTAACAATGATATTATCCTGAAATGTTAGCTTCCTATATCTTTTTGTTTTGGAGTAGTCGTTAAAAAGTTTCAGGCAAAATCAGAGCTGTCTACCCTCCTTTCAAGTTAAGTGTAGATGTATAGCTATTTTGGAGTATTTTGTAATGTTAAGGTGTACAACTCGATGAAGTTAGCATGGTACTATTAGTTCCAAGATATCATGCTCTGGTTTGACAACAATAATCATTGTCTGACTTTGTTTACTTGGGTTAACTCTGGAATTAGGTTATAAATATAAATTGAAGTTGTTGCAAATCTGATTGTATGATTGGAAACAAATCACCTTAGTGTTAATGTGTCTTGTAAATCAAAGAAATAAATTGAAAATATTCTAGAAATTGGCACTGTAGAAATATAAAGGTTTTAGGTCATGATCCCCGACACCCACATTTGGGGTCACATCGTCAGACTCACGCAATCTACAATTTTGAATCCCAATTGGCCAAGGAATTTCAGCTTTCTAGAGCTTTTTTTGTACTGGAGAAGAAGATGAAAATAGGTTTTTAGGTCATGATCCCTATATATATATATATATATTAATCAATATATTTAATCAATTTAAAACAATGGTAAGAAATTGCAGATGGTTTTGATGAATATTACTCCAAAATGATATAAAGTGTAATCTGTTTGCCAAAACAAATGATTTATTTATTATGAGTTATTTTACATATGATTTTATTATGTTTGTACAGGCATGTATCTAGCATATATCATCAGCATGTATCTAGTCAATATTACATGATAAAATTTGCCTCATGCTGTGACAAACAGTAGCCAAGGATCAAACTTAAATTACCCTCATTTGGTGAAGAGACCTGTAGTCACAATGCTAGGCAATCATATGGAAATGTAGTCACGATCCCGCTTGCATCCATCAGATCCCCATAATTATCTGAAATATACATTATAGACATAAATAGTTAAACAATATCCAACACTTGCCAGTATTTTAATTTATGCAACTTAATTAAAACTTATTGTTGAACATATTTCTAAGATAAGATAATGAACTTATTTGATCAATATCACTGAAATCCTAGAATTAGCATCAAAAGGAGGAATTAATTTGTTACTTAATGAACTTTATAATATACTACATTGGACAGTTCTCTATTCGCCTACAGTCATATCATTGTAACTGGTATGTTGATTACCCATTATGCGTAGTCTTAAGATAAACTAGCATCACTCCTATGATGTCAACGTGGATTATATCTAGAAGAAACAAAACAATAGAGGTCGGGTTTTATTTTGATTTTATTAATTAACATTTTTTTGTAACTTTTAATTCCTGAAATTCCTGACATTACGGCAAATACTCTTCACATATCCATTACACATATGTTAATCATGTAACATTCATATCATTCTATGTCAGAGGTGTTAATGATGTTGCAAGTTGTTCTCACAGCCAAAATATGAAATATGTACAGTATTACAGTACAGTATGTGTATCCTGAAAATAGTTGTATTAAATATATGTTTTCTTTTCTTTTCTTCTTTGATAAATCCATATCTGGTTCATGACCAACCAAACTGACTGAAGAGAAAAAGCTCAACAAACATAAACAACTTTTTATTTTGTTGCAAACAAATGTCTGATTAAACATATAAAAGTGGCGACTCCGATAGGTTAAAGCCCGCTTCAGTAAAAGTAAAAGTTTTTTTCACAGACGTTTGTACAATGTGTCCAAAAACTGCCTTACATCACGTCACGCTTTGCAAGATCCTTGCGTGTCTCTTAATTTCATCAACAGGGAGTTCATCCTGATTCTAGGTCACGACAAACGGTGTTCTGAGAAAAAAACAAACATGGTTTCATACCAAAATACAATATTTTTTTTAGCCATTTACAGGTTAACACTCTCAGGCTCGGTGTACACCATGAACCATAACGTAAACATGTAACTTCATGAACCGTGGGCGCAGCCATCTTGGATTATACGACACCTAGCGGACATGGGAGACAACTAGGGTTTAAAATTCCAAATAATTTTGCTTTCAAAATAAGAACTAAATCGATAAAACTTTTATTACACTGAATATTTTTCACGACCTTCTTCATTTGTATAAAACATATATACGATGACAGTAATTGCTATATTTATAAAATAAAACAAAAATACTGACAAGGTCATGATCGGTCTCGTTGTCCGTGAAACCCGTCAAGCTAGCACTCACCCTGTTCACTTTATCTTTTGACTGTAGATCTACATATGACTACAACAGAACGACATTATGTAAATGTGATCTTGAGAATACAATCTGGTTGTGGAAATGATATTTATGTTGTTTACTATACCTGAAAGGAACAATCTACACTGAAACATGCCCAGCTGTCTTGTGTAAAACACTCCGAAAACAGCGTGGCTCCTGAAGTGAAATGTGTAACCCCCATCGGAAACTTTACCTTAGAGTTATCCCCCTTAGAGTGATTTTCGATTGTATCTAAGAATGATAGATTTTTGTAAATCAAGTGGTCAAATAAAATCCTGATAAATCAAATAAAATTATTTATTACATGACGAACAATGAAATACAGGGATTTATCAGTGAAATAAACTGTCTATCAAGCTACAGTGAAAATAACTTATATTCTACTGTGACCAGTGACTGACATACATGTAATTATTTATTACTCGCCCGTTGAAGATATCGCAGTTTAATAAATCTACAATGTTATTACACATTGTGTAATTTGTGCGTGCTGCCGATTGACATATGACATCATAATAGCATAAATATGACGTCACAATGTTAGCGCTGCTGTCACAGTGTGTCCCATTTATCGACGATTTAAATCAATGAGTAATAAATAAAATACTAAACTCGTCCCCGTTTAATGACACATTTATGAAACCCGATCGTTAAATACAAACCACTCCTTTTTTTCATAAATATAAAATTATGTTATTACACGGGATGTCGTTTATTATTCTCTATATATATTATATAATACGTCATAAAACAATGGTTTGATGTAGCGAATTGGCTTATGATGTCAAATTGTTTCTGTTGTGACCGGATGTTCCAAGCGGTCGCTCAACATGAAGGCGTAAATTACAAGGATAACATAAAATATAAATAGAATATATGTCAATTCTTGACAAACAACATGCATATTTATCTCATCTCGTGAAAATATATACTTTCTACCTCAGTCGATGAGGTAAACGTGGTATTAGTCAAGAAAAAACGGACGAAAAAAAGTATAGTTTGTTGATGACGTAACAAATTGAACGACGTTCCGGCTGTTCCATGCCTCCCCCTCGTAATCAAGTGTGCCCATGGTAACGTCGATTCGCGTCAACCGCGTCGCCCCCACTCCTATTCTTGGTGTGCATCTCTTACAGAAAAATTGCAAAATTACCTTGGTACAATGAACTTTTATGATAGCAGCACAAATTTAATTTAGGCTAATGTAGACGCTTCGCCACCACACTTAGACTTGATCAAGCGTTACACATAATTCTATTTGGAATGGTAGTCACGTGATTAACAATATCATATGGATAGGAAGTGATCGCGCAACCTGTGCCAATGTAGCGCAGCATAGCGCAGCGTAACTAGCCCAGGGAACCAGGTTGGTGATCGCGGGACGTGAATGTTTTTTTAAACCAGCCGTGTTTTCCAAAATTACCGAGGATGAGCAAGATTCAACAAAGTTGCATATGCATGTAAAATTATAAGACCTACGACATTATAGGGTCAACCTTCATACCCCTTTTCGACCGCATATATCCCAATTTAATCACAAAGTACATGTAGGCCTAGTAAGTGTGGATAAAGGAAACAACTTACCTTTCCTGTAATGTCTGTTTTTATCCTGATTAAGTGGCTCCTTCTTCTCAGGACAGAATGGAATTTGGCTCAAGATAATTTTACTTGCCCTTTATTACCATATTTAATTATAACATCGATAAAAATTGCATTTTGTTTGTATCTAGTGATTTCAGTTTTGAGATTTTCTTCACGTACTTCAGTACTGCTTGCGCTTTTTTTGGACGAAACGAGTGACACAATGCAGAGAAGATCGGTCGCAGTGTAAATTCAGCCTTTCAATGAAAATCACCTCTCAGATGTTTGCAAGCTTAGCAAACTTTAAAAACCCAAAAATGCGTGAACAATGTATCTTTCTGTTTAAAACATAGTTGTCGTTTTCTGATTTCATCTTGCTGCCCATTTCTCCAGTATGACGTTGCAACAATGTTGAACTAATTCGTAAATATCTCTCACTCAGATCAGCCATGTGCATGTTCATATGTTACATAAAACTTGGCTTCAGTTGAATATAGAATATTATAATGCCTGAACACCTTCCCATTTTATTCTTACATTTTCGTTATTTTTACAAACGATTGTTTAAACGTGTTTGTTTTATTTTCATTATATCATCTCGAGATGAATAGTTATATAGTATAGACGCCTTTTTCTGGAAGTCTAAGATGGATAGAATATAACTTACGACATAGCCTAGACTACAATTAAGTCTCTGAAATGATATATAGGCTCTTACGGAGAGATGGACGATGAAAAGAAATATTTTAGAATTCGCTTATTTTTTCAGATACTACATTATCACATACATGTATGCGGATACAAAGCAAGTTTAAATTTTGAAAGTTAATGACACTAGTACTGTTAAATGTAATAAAATTAGATTAAGCAGTTTTTGAATAAAAATGGCATTTTATCATCGTTTTTCGCATATTCAACAGGATTTTTCACTGACACACATATTTTAGATATTGCTAAAACGTTAACATGGTGTGCGCAGTTGTATAAGCAAACAAATTCAGAAATAATAATAGGGGGTCACAGAACGTTTTTCATCACTTAAACCTCATTTTTTAAATCACCTACATAAACGTAAAAATCTTACGTCATGGCAGTTTTGATAAATTCAAATGTAACTTTGACGGCCTATTGTGTTATTATTATTGAATATACTATCAATATACGAGTGCTTAATGGAACAACAACTACCAGTTTATTATACAAGGCGATTTATATTCATCACTTACTGGAGATATGTACGTAATTGAAATAACACACATGGTCACATATATACTGCGAATATAGGTGATGGCAACGACATGCGGCATGTCGTAAAGTTGCCGTTAAAAAGGCGTTGCAGCAATGTTAAGCGCTTTCCGTTAGTTAATTGATCTATGCTTAAACAAATGTAATGCATATATTTTAAGATTCATAATGTATGTTATATTTAAACTTAAAAGTCTTTGCCCTATAAAAGCTAATGAATGAAAGAGCGATAATAATGTACCAACAGTGCACAGTGCCTTTATATAAAATAACTTGTAGTTTGTTTTTGGTCGCAATTGCTAAGTTACCTGTATATAATAGTAACACAATTTTGACACGGTAACGAGATCTGGAACAATGTTCCTGATTCGTAGCTGTGTGCTGTGTTTTACATAGAACCGGTATAAAAGCGCTCCAATATGTTGATTTGAATTGATCCCTTTTTACTCCTTTGTTTGTAGCATAGAACATTAGAATTATCAATCACACCTCGATACATGATCAATTATAAGAAAACTGGGTGCTTTTGTTAAATGTCCGGGATTCATTGTAATTCAACACTCGCAAATTTGGTTTATTACTCAACCGTGGTGAGATCACTCATTAGATAACAATGAGTTGGTTACACACATGTGTGATACCACCGCGTGCTGCCGTAACGTCATAATCGGCGCGTGAGGTCATAGTCGTTTTATGTTGACGTCACAATGTTAGCCGCGCGACTGCAATAGCGGGTGACCTATTTGCAAGTAAGCGTCACTAAAAACGATTTTCTTGCAATTCAGCGCTATTTGCATCATTGAGTAATAAATAAAATACTAAACTCAGTCCCGTTTGATAACATGTTTATGAAACTCGTGAATGGCCGTCGGATTTAAACTAAATTTGCGGGTGTTGAATAGCAATGAATCCCGGAAATTTTACAAACGCAACTATTTATCTTATAAATGCCAAACCATTCACTAGTTTCATAAACATGTTATCAAACGGGACATCGTTTAGTTTTTTATATTAAACGTTAAAGCCGGACGTTTTAAACGCTGAAATTTGCAGGTGTTCAATAACAATGGATCACGGAAATTTTACAAACGCAACTCTTAATCGATATTGTAACATGACCGATAGTTATCAGGCGTTTTGAAGCGAACTCTCGTTTTGTGTAGGCCTACCTAACTCTGAGTGGAGAAGACTTTGCGACTCTTCCATTTTGTAAGAGATGTGGTCAGGTCACTTAAAATATTCACGTATCCTTTTAGATGGCGATAAACATTTATCGACGTTATTAAAAAATACCTAGGAACAAACATCTAAACAATTGTGACAATGACGCTAGCATCGTGACTTCAAAACGGTTGATTACTATGGCGTCATGCAATGGCAACAGTATTCTGTGAAAAAAGCCGCATAAAAGATGGCGCCAAACTTAGACAAATTTAACTATAGTTGAAAACATTTAAGTTACATGAAAAAAAAGTTACTTCATATTGAGAGTTATTTGTGACGAATACGGTATTATATACACATGTTAGAAAATGACAATAACACATGTCAAACTTGAGTAAGGCCCACACATATCAGAGAAATAGAAAAGTTAAATCTTGAGTCGAACTAAATCCAGAAAACATGATGTATCAGTTCGCGGTGATTCGCCGCATGTAATTTGAGGGTATCTATTGTCATTCAACATAAGGAAGTCAATCAATCATTATCAAGGATACACTAAAGTCATGTTACAATAACCTCAGAATGTGAACATAGCTGACAAAGCCATGACGTCTCAGAGTTGATGACGTAATAGGCCTAAGTCTTTCACGACATGATGTCGATGATGTCACAATGCTGTGGCATCACTTAGGTAAATACTGAATAGACCTAATAGACAATAACTAACAAGAAACGGGGAATGACAAATCGTGGGCTTGGAGCAGAAAGTACCAAGTTTTCACTTTCATTTTCACTTTTTTTTTTTTGAAAGTATTGATTGCTTAAATAATCTTCATGTTGTGTTAAAATGTTGAGACTCTATCTTCAGTAATCACTAAAATATTTAATTATGTAAAAAGGTACCGAGTGAATAACTCAGAAATATATTGTGCAGAAAGGAACCAAGTGTCACTTGGTACCTTACAGCACTGTGATTCACAATGAAACAGTTGGGAAATGTCAGTGCAGAAAGACCTTTCTGCCCCAAAGTAATTGAACAAAACGGCGGTACCATCTGCAATAATTAACAAATTATAAATTATGGCTGCCAGAGACAATAAGGCATACTATACTTCAAAGCCGCCTTCATTGAAGTGATATAGGCCTATCAACATTATCAGTGCCAGAGATATGAACATTAGAAACTAAAAATGCGATTTTCTCGAACCCTCGAAATTATCTTGGGGAGAGAATTACACATTTGATATAACGAGCGAAAGATAATCTCTCATTCTCCGTCACGAGTTGGTTATTGTTTATATTACCCATATAAAAAATAAAATAAAAACGCGAATATTAAAAGCCAACAGTTTCCCTAAAAGGACCCGAGAAAGAGGGGAATCTCCATATCCATACGTTAGTGACGTGGATTCACTACTTGCGTACCTATCCTTGTTTACTACGCGCGATTAAAATGTCCCCTGCGAAAATGTATTTCACAATAAAACATAGATGTGGTTTTATCTGAAAGTGTTGTATTTCTGCCCAATACTATCAATCCATGATTATACGATATAAGTTATTACAAATTTCATATCAAGAGATTTGGGAAGCCCAAAAGCATGTCGGCGCAAACCGAAAACCTCTATGACGTGACAATCAACACTGTGACAGCATAACCACTCACACGTCATTGCTTTCGAACGATCGCCGTCGATCTTGAAGCTTCCGTGGTTATATATATAGTAAATTAGTAATCGCTAATTTTAAATTTTATAACAATTTAATTGTTTCGTCCGACATTTGATGCGTAGGCACATGTAAGAACATTCTAATTTCAACTACGAGAAACAAATAAACCATGTTTAAATGCAGTAGATGGATTCTACAGTTAACAGTCGGGACAATTAAGAAGATGAATGAAATAGTTCCGGCAACCAATGGAAAAATTATTTATTTTGTAACAACCAATCAACAGGTAGAAAAAGGTGTAACTCCCATGTGACTTACATGTACAGGAACAATATACTAACACTAATTTGCATTTTTGGCTCAGTGAATGAGGGTATTGTAGTAGGATATCAAAAATTTGGAAATAATTGTATCTTTTTAGCTAGGTTTGTCGTCCGGATATCGAGTATCGTTCATATCCTTGGCCAACCGATCCAAGTGTCTCTATTATTAGTGTTATTATATATAAGTGAGTAACTGTTTAAGGGCATCCCGTGTTTCATGCTCCCTGCTATGTTTTATTCAACGATAAAGTACACCAACTCGTCTTCTATTTCTTAAATAAAAATACCCTTATATTTATTGACAGGCGCGTCATTACCAGCTATTGGAGGCAGTTTGTGAAATTATCTGCCCTTCGCTCATTAAGTCAAATTGGAGCTGGCCAGCGTTACGCTTGAGTTGTGCTCCAACTCACTGGGCAGCCACTGCAGGGGGTTGGACCTTGTTGCATCACTGAGGCTAAGTAAACACATATGGGTATTGCGAATCAGTTAAACTGAGCTACTGGTTCTCGGTGGTCAGTAGTCTGTCCTATAGAACTTAGCTGAAAATATTCAACTGACGACTAGCCCAGTCTAGAAAATGATATCAAGTCTAGCTTCCTCAGTTCTAATCAAAACACCTTTAGGTGTGATAAAAATATACTAAAATTTAGTCTATGGAATTTAATAATTACCCTTAGACTATCATTCTTGGGATTGTATTTCTTTAAGATTCATAATTGTGTGATTATGCATTGCCCTATTTGGAGAAAGATTAAACTTGATGTTACATTATACATGACCAGGTCTCTTATTAAACTATTAAGTTCAGTTTCTAGATAATAGAAACTGAACTAGAGGTTACAGTTAATGAGTATGACAATGTATATTGATCTCCAGTATCTGTACCTGCAAAGGGCTTACACGGACGTGCAATTTCTATTTCTGTGGAACTCCAAAATTTCAATTTTCTGTAATTTGTTTTTCAATATCAGCTCAAACTAACGATGAATGATCTGCATTGCTTATAAACGTAATTATTTATTAATATCGAAAACGTGTAGCTATCTCTATGGGCATAACTAATACTGAAGGGGAAACTTGTGACAAATATGCTCACGCTAATAAAGAATAATCCAAGCAGTGCTGAAACTACTTTTCGAACTTTATCTAAATATA
Organism: Gibbula magus; assembly: GCA_936450465.1. NCBI lineage: Eukaryota > Metazoa > Mollusca > Gastropoda > Trochida > Trochidae > Gibbula > Gibbula magus. The sequence goes on along the minus strand of OW388291.1, from coordinate 22,843,634 downwards.
GAAATACATTCTCAAACAAAGTCGACCATTTCAAGATTACATTACAAGACAAACATCATTAAAGACCGCCCACTGTTACGTGTTACCGACATTAAGACACATAGTCAGGATCAGCGAAGCATGACAACGAATAATTCAGATTTTCCCTATTTTCAAATGTTCCAGGAACAATGGGTATCAGTTTTAAATTGGTTACTTTATCATCTTTGCAACGCAGACCTTGAATTTGCTAACACATTATTAGAAATGTATGATTTGGTCCGCGAAAAACAGTCTGTTCGACAAGTTTTTATCAAGATATACATGTTTATAAGGGCCGAAATATAAATGAATATGCCATTGGAAAATCAGCTCGGGAACAATCACATTTTACGCCATATTAAAACGAAAAATATCTACCGAAAGAGCATAATTTGGTCTTCATAACTGAGACCTTGAATTTTAGTTACGCTTACGGATTCTTTAGTTATATGGACATAAAGATGTCTCTCTACAGTAATCATCTACAATAGCTATGGCTCGTTAAAGGGGATTCTCGCGCAAGCGCAGAAGGGGGTGAGTATAATAGCTGGTAATGATTTCGTTCATTGCTTAAAGGTGAAAAGATAGCAAATACAAAGATATATTGTAGGATTCTTATGAACATAAACGATAAATATATTATCTAAAATTAGTGCACGTCATTGTCGAAATTCTGATGAAAAGAATTACAAATGTATTCATTCAAGACAATAAACTGATGTCAAACCTTTCCGACTTAGAGACTTCATTATACAATACAGTATGCCCGGTGATGCCGACAGTCTTTTATATAGATTTATATTATTTACATTAAACAGTTTTGTCACATAAAGTTTTAAGTTGTTCATAAGTGTACTATCATGGCTGGACAGTTTAGTTGAATGAACTTGTTGGATACTTGTGATAATAAAGTGGAACAATTATCCCTTAAAAGTGTGTTTAATATATCTATAAATTCAATTCAATTTGGTATGCATGTATTCATCTTCAAGATCACCCCCACAAAATGGGCAATTAGCCTCAATGATTGTACTCGAACTAGAGCGTCGATGTGATAATATTTTAGTTTGGAAGAAGTACATCTGAATTGGAAAGGAAGCGACGCAGTTTGGCTGACTTTCTTTGATTTATAAATGGCTCCATCCGAAGGGTCGTCTAAAAGGTACAGTAAGATGGTAAAGTAGAAGATGCATGCAATGGACGGACCATGCAGTCTCGCATCCACACATCTTTCGCACTCGATTTAAATATACTAAACACTTGTTCACATCACCAACATCTTGAGTTTGCCAAACATATATGAAAATAGTACAAATCGGACACATATACGTTGCCCTTGGTAATCGAAATATCGTTGCATATGAATAACGACGTTTTACCGACCGATTTTCTAACGTTCTAATAATGTTAAATACGTTAACTTTAATCGACCGTTAATTTACTAACACTAATTACTGCGCATTAAACATTAAAAAAACGGTTTATTTTAAGAACATATTTACAAAACGTAATGTGAACTATATATATTTTTATTTATAAATAAAACACACCCGTATCATTTTCGTTCCAATCGAAAATTCCGAAAATAAGTCACTGTATTTACTGGTAAATTCTGGAAACAACTGAACATATTAAGAACAGGCGCTAAAGGTTTATTTCATTGTTTTGCCAGAGTATCTTGGCATGCTTTTGAACAACAATATTTCTGCAGGAAAAGACTATATACCCAAATATTTAAAATAAGTAACTAATTCAATTCGCTCACCGTTTTTAAAAATTTAAAGGAAGAATTAAATCTAAGCACAACCCCAAAATCCAAATCTACCACAATAAGTCAATGAAAACATGTTTCACCTTGTTGATGAATTCATTGGAAAGAGTCAGCGGTTCAATTAAAACATATTCATACATATAATGTACTTGTCATAGCAATGATATTTGTCATTGTATAATGCGTTAATGATTTATATGACATGTTTACCAACTAAAACTATGCCTTTCCTTCATTTGTAGAGTTTTAAATTCTCTTCTGCATGTGTTATGTATTTTAGCCTTGTCAATTGATTTGTCGATTATGTTGAGAGGGCTTCTATAAGTTTTATAACTTTTACCTAATTCGTTTCTTAAATGAATAAAATATGTTTCAATCAATCAATTGTCAGCAAACAAAGGGAAATATTATTCTTGATATATCATAATAAATATTCCAAGTGTATCTTTGGGCAATGGTATGAACTAACTCATTAATGTACATGATTATGCCAAAACTAACTTATTTATGTGTAAGTCTTACCCGGTAATGTGAACATTTAAATACATAATAGATAACTACAATTGTTAATATTTCATCATGTCCTTCCATTATTTCAGCTACAATCAGCTATAGACTATCAGTGTTCCTAAACCAGCACAATTATAAACTCAATATGCATGTAAATTTCCTAATCCTTAGTAATGATAATAATTAAGGTCGATTCAGAATAACCGATTAGATTACATTAGAATGTACAAAGAGTAGGTAAATAATAATTGGTATAGTTGAAAGTATTTGAATGTATTTCTTTAGCCTGAAACAGGTGCATTTTTAAGACTTTCAACATATTTGTGAACGTAGTATATTTCAATAGCATACACGATGAAAGTAATATTTTCTCCAGTGTTTAAACTAAATCATATACCAACAGTAATGTAAGCGCGACAGCATTCGTATTTTTGTGATAGTTGAAAGTCCGTATTAAAAACCATTGATTAAGTTAGGCTTCATGAAATGCAGTAAGCACAATGTATGTATAGTGAGACAGTATTTAGTCAAAAGATAGGAAATGATTTGACTTGAGATGATTTGAGTTTTAATTAACGTCGCTTTCAAAAGTTTGGCACAGACAAGTCATGCATAGGCCTACATGTGATACAACGGGCATTTTAATAGTGTGTTGAGTTCATCCTTAGTTTCATGAATGCAATTAAAACATTATTTATCCATTAATTTAACGTTTGCAAAGCGATCTGTTTTAATCTTCAATGTGTTAACTCCAAACCGAAATTTAGCGAGGGCACTGTGTGTACGAGGCATAGGACATTTAAAGGTTCATCCATTGTGTTGTTGCGGTCACAAATTATTCCAAACGAATAAATGGTGTTATTGTATCGGGAAGCTATGACTGTTATCGAAAACTAAAATTTTTACAATAGTCGACTTTGTACATTGACGATATGAAGGTAAAAGTAGTTTTTTGGCTTTTTTTTATTATCGGAAACCGCGCACTGCACCGCGATTGACGCGCGCCATGTCAATTAGTCAAATCTAATTTTGGAATCTTATTTCCCACAAACAAAAAGGCAAATATGAGTTAATAATGTTGAATAGATCATATAACTATTGCGCCTGTAAATGGCCGGAAGTGTAGTTTCGATTTCTGCACATGCATAATTATGTTGCTAAATATTAATTGGACACTAGTAAATATGTTATATTTGCGATTGGGATGAACATGCAAGGTGAGTGAAAATAATTGTACATAAACAGCACATATGGTGAGTTGCAACAAATAAAATGTTATGAAACACATGGATGCATGTTTAAGGTAATCCTCAGTGAGATAATCACTGTTAAAATGCCTATATTGACGCAACTTGTTTCTCCCATTTTGTGTAGTTTCAAACTGAACATGGTTACCCCACTCAGCTTTCTGAACAGTTCCAGAAAGAAGGCGTATTTAAATATAACTTTCTAGATTATACATGTGATAGACTGTGCTTATTCATAAACACTGCAATCGTGTTGGTCCGAGTTGCGTTAACATGTTGTAGGAGTCCATGTGAAAACAGTCAAAACACGTCTCTTGATACGATTACAGTGATTATTCTTGAAACGGGTCCTTTCCCCGTCATTATAACGTCATGTCCATGCTGTATTGTTATTGTTACGGTTTAAATGTAAATTGGGAAAGTTAACGTGGTTTCAATATAGATTGATAAATTTGAAATGATACGTTTGTTTAAAACAAACCTCAATAATGTTGCTGTCTCGCGATACAAAGGCATAGTGTTGCTTAGTTATGACATTATAATAAATACATACAATTAATGTGTACCTAATTACTTTTACAGTAAAATGCTTATGTGCAAACCTACGGGAAACGTCAACGGAATTGTCAAAGGGGCGATAATTTTGATATTTTAACGCGCTTCACTAAATAGGTTAACAATGAAACATCTCTGAAGATATATCTGACTGCATATTTTAACGGTCATACAGCATCCAAAAAAATAAAATTAAATATATTCGGATGTACTTTTGTCTGAATATATACATTGAAAATTAGACATTGACATTTTAGTACAACATTCATTATATGAATTCATGGTCATGTTTTCTTTTCAGTCAACATTATATAAACCTGATTTAGTTTGAGCACAATACGCTATTTATTCTTTTAAAATAATCTTAACAGTAGTTGATATTTATTTTATATTTATGTTCAGGGAATGAATTTTCATTTGCCAAAATATCGTTTTGTGTCACCTGATGTCACATTATGAATGGACAAATCAAGCGTTGCACATGATCTGTGTCGGAAAGCAAAAAGAGGATATAAAAGACATTGCGTGATTTTTGTCTAAAAGCTGCATATAGTTATTTTTCATGATTTATTATTAATAAAATATGTTTTAAAAATACTTAGTTAATCTACTTTTAGCTTTGTTTATGTGAAACGTACATGTGAGCGTGTAGCCCGGTCCCTATTTGTAAAATAAGCCTCCAATTAAAGTCTGTTTGATTTTATCGATTATTTAAACACAATATAATATCTAAACTGAATATGTAAACTTGTAAACACTGTGAGAAGAGAAATACAAGCCAGTCGTATAGGATATATGCCAGGAGAGAAATGAAACATTAGTTAGCAATGAGCATTCATTAGAATACATACATAAACATATGGTTAGGGCTAGATAAGAAAGGTTGACTTATCAACACGTGTACTTTGTTCATAACTCTTAATCTAACGAATTTAATATAAAACGCTCTTATGACGTTGTGCTAAACTTAACCTAACCTAATATAACCAATGCACAACGTTGGATTGACGTTTGAATTTGTCATTGGAATACAACGTCCTTCTGACGTTGTAGGATCGTCGGCTTTAATCCTGACCATTCACAACGTTTTCTTGACGTTGACGTTTGTGTTTCAACGTTGTATTCACGTCCTCTTGACGTTGTAAGAGCGTTTGTTTTTAACCCTGACCAATTCACAGCGTTGTACATACGTTGTATTTTAACGTTGTATTTACGTTAGAATAAGACGTTATAATACAACGTACTTATGACGTTGTTAGTACGTTGGTTTTTAACCTAACCAATGTACAACGTTGTATTGACGTTGTGTTTCAACGTTATAATGACGTTTTAATAAGATGTTCATATGACGTTGTAGGAGCGTTGGTTTTTAAACTTACCAATCAACAACGTTGTAATGACGTTGTGTTTCAACGTTGTATTGACGTTAGAATGCAACGTAAGAATACAACCTTCTAATGACGTTGTAGGAACGTTGGCTTTTAACCTAACCAATGTACAACGTTGTATTGACGTTGTGTTTCAACGTTGTAATGACGTTTTAATAAGACGTTCATATGACGTTGTAGGAGCGTTGGTTTTTAAAATTACCAATCAACAACGTTGTAATGACGTTGTGTTTCAACGTTGTATTGACGTTAAAATGCAACGTAAGAATACAAAGTTCTAATGACGTTGTAGGAACGTTGGGTTTTAACCTAACCAATGTACAACGTTGTATTGACGTTGCGTTTCAACGTTGTAATGACGTTTTAATAAGACGTTCATATGACGTTGTAGGCACGTTGGTTTTTAACCTAACCAAACAATAACGTTGTAATGACGTTGTGTTTCAACGTTGTATTGACGTTAGAATGCAACGTAAGAATACAACGTTCTCATGACGTTGTAGGAACGTTGGTTTTTAACTGAACCTATTCACAACGTTGTATTGACGTTGTGTTTCAACGTTGTATTGACGTTAGAATTGGACGTTAGTATACAACGTCCTAATTACGTTGTAAGAACGTTGGTTCTTAACCTAACAAATTCACAACGCTGTATTGACGTTGTGTTTCAACGCTGTTTTGACGTTAGAATAAGACGTTAGAATACAACGTCCTTCTGAAGTTGTAGGAACGTTGGTTTTTAACCTAACAAATTTACAACGTTGTAATGACGTTGTGTTTTAACGTTATATCGACGTTACAATACAACGTTAGAATACAACGTCCATATGCCGTTGTAGGAACGTTGGTTTTTTACCTAACCAAGTAACAACGTTCTATTAACGTTATTTTGTGACGTTGTCTGGACGTTCCATGAAAACGTTGGCTCTCAAACGTTGTAGCAACGTCATAATAACGTTAGAATAAAACGTAACCAAACCATAACGTTGCTACAACGTTGTTCAACGTTGTCTGTTTGCTGGGATAAACATTCTATTTTTAATGCAGTTTGTATTCTTTCCATTTCAAACTGTTAATTAAACTCTTCTCTTTGGTTCAGAGGGATCATTACAGTTAACACTGACCAGATCTCGTCAACTTTTATTGAAATCGTGTTTTTTCAAAATGTTTGATTTTGAAGGTCTATAGTGCTCTAACTAGAGACTTTTGACAGTTGACTTGAAGTAATGGAATGTCGCACATTACAGCAACCAAACTCTCATTTCTCAGTATAACGTAACATGGTTTTGAAGACCTAAATACTAATTGTTTTAAAAATGCAAATAAATATCCAGAAGATGAAAAACGTTATCTGAATGAAGTTTTATTTCTTAAACTTCTAGGTAATGATAACTTTACTGACAACTTTGAAATCTTTCTTATCAGACAGCCTTTGCTTTGAACAAATGTGGGGGTGCTGAACTTTGTGAATATTATTTATTTCAATAAATATAAGCATACTGTCTTGGTACCAAAAACAACAACAAAAAAACATTAATCAATGTATCAATAAATGACAAACTCGTATAAACGTAGATTACAAATAGAAAAGAACGTCGATATATAGCTAATCTTTCTTATTGTTTCAGATCATCGAGTCGATAAGACATCGGTAATGTTCCTCCTTTATAAACAGTTCATTTATCACACATCAATAGAAAAAATAAATAACTTAAAAGTTGGATAATAATTATGTTAAAATAGTAAATCCAGATAAAGTACAAACAAATTTATCTAATTCGAATGTTTGAAATGAATCTGTTGCCGAAAGAAAAAAACTAAAGCAAACTATTGATACTATTTCAGACATTTTCATTTTCAACTCATGGTTAAATGGCAATTTTGCATTTCAGCTTCCAAAATTTCAACCACCAACACCTCCTGACCACAGCATAATCAACTGTATACAGGGCACACCCTGTCACACACTCATCACAACGGACTTGAACATATTGATAAACAATTGGTAAGAAAATAGTTAAATAACCAAGATAGATATTGTTGTCTCCCCGTTACAAACCTCCAGTGACGTCACACCACTATACTGCCTATAACATTATACTCCATTATTCCTATTTGGATGTATTATGATTATGTGATTCTAACGTAATTTCCCTCTTCCCAGGGCAATTATCTTAATAATGCCACTCTTCCAATATCTGTATTTAATATTGAGATGTTAAGTTTAAGATGAAATGTAATAAGATGAATTAAGATGTACATGTGTATGTTATGTCAAATTCTATTGGAAAACAACTGTTAATTCAAACATCAATCTTCAAATGTTTTTTGCAATAACCCGTCTCGAACCCGAAACCTCCATACTCCTGCACACCAAGCGCACTTTGCTACAGGGACCACGCTGATGAGGTTGTTTTCTAAGTTTCCTTTATATCCTACTGCCTTTGACCAAAAGGGGATATTTTACGGACGACTCCTTCAGTTTATCGCACTATCAATTAGAATAGATTAAACAAAAATTTAACTACGGGGTCGGTTTGTAAGCTTGATAAAACATGCCAAAGGATATTTATGAGATTTAAAAGCCTTACCATCGGGAGAAACACTCGGGGCTAACGCCCCTCGTGTTTATCCCTCAGGTTGCGGGTTTTAAATCTTATAAACACCCTTTGGCATGTTTTATCCTATACTTCTACCCTTTCAAACGGCTCTGAAAAGGATTCGAAAAACTAACGTAATAATAAGCCTCATGGAATGGCTCTTTTGGGATTAACCAATTGTTGTTTTTGTAAAATGTACGTAAACTGAAAGGAAACACTGTATTCTTACTAATTGTTTCCAATCTGTAATAATTCAAAATATGTTTTGATGCTATGCCGATAAAGTGGCAAATACTTTATCTATAGACTGATCGTCAATGTCTAAGCAGCAGCATAACCTCAACCCTCGTAGCGTCAATGGATAACTCTTTTTTTATTGTTTTAATTTTTAGCTCATCAGGCCTGAAAGGCCCGATGGGCTTATGGCATGGCATGGTGTCCGGCGTCCGTCCGTCCGTCCGTCCATCCGTAAACTTTTCGCTTTTTCGACTTCTTCTCCAGAACCAATGACTCCACAGAGCTGAAATTTTATGTGCAGTCTCCTTGGCCCATGGGGATTCTAAATTGTAGATTTCGTGACCCCATGACCCCAAATGGGGTCACAGGGGTCACATCCTTAAAAACCTATTTGCATCTTCTTCTCCAGTTCCAAAAGGTCTAGAGAGCTGAAAAGTTGTGTGCATACTCCTTGGCCCATGGGGATTCTAAATTGTAGATTCCGTGACCCAGTGACCTCAAATGGGGTCACAGGGGTCACATCCTTAAAAACCTATTTTCATCTTCTTCTCCAGTTCCAAAAGGTCTAGAGAGCTGAAAAGTTGTGTGCATACTCCTTAGCCCATGGGGATTCTAAATTGTAGATTTTGTGACCCTGTGACCCCAAATGGGGGTCACAGGGGTCACATCCTTAAAAACCTATTATCATCTCCTTCTCAAGTTCCAAAAGGTCTAGAGAGCTGAAAAGTTGTGTGCAGACTCCTTGGCCATCGGGGATTCTAAATTGTAGATTTCGTGACCCCGTGACCCCAAATGGGGTCACAGAGGTCACAACCCCAAAAACCTATTTGCATCTTCTTCTCCAGTTCCAAAAGGTCTAGAGAGCTGAAAAGTTGTGTGCATACTCCTTGGCCCATGGGGATTCTAAATTGTAGATTCCGTGACCCAGTGACCTCAAATGGGGTCACAGGGGTCACATCCTTAAAAACCTATTTTCATCTTCTTCTCCAGTTCCAAAAGGTCTAGAGAGCTGAAAAGTTGTGTGCATACTCCTTAGCCCATGGGGATTCTAAATTGTAGATTTTGTGACCCTGTGACCCCAAATGGGGGTCACAGGGGTCACATCCTTAAAAACCTATTATCATCTCCTTCTCAAGTTCCAAAAGGTCTAGAGAGCTGAAAAGTTGTGTGCAGACTCCTTGGCCATCGGGGATTCTAAATTGTAGATTTCGTGACCCCGTGACCCCAAATGGGGTCACAGAGGTCACAACCCCAAAAACCTATTTTCATCTTCTTTTCCAGTTCCAAAAGGTCTAGAGAGCTGAAAAGTTGTGTAGAGACTCTTTGGTCAAAGGTGATTCTTAATTGTAGGATTGGTGACCCTGTGACTCCAAATACAGGTCACAGGGGTCATGATCTAAAAACCTATTTTTTGCTTGTTAACAATGTATTACTTGAGATAACTTAGATATTCAACCTTAGATAATAAATCAAATCCTGATGAGCTACAGAGCCCATGGCTCTATTTTTTAATGAAAGTGTACAAATGTCAAATTTCAACTTAAATTGTTATCCTCAGTAATATGTTTCAACTATATTATGTATAAGAACATTTGTGTCCAAAAAAGGGATTTGACCCTCCCTTTAACAACTAATTTGTGATTTAAATAATAGGGTCTTTTTTGGTTTTCAATGTCATCATGCATTAAAAATTGGAATATTTTAGCGAAGCTTCTTCATGCACTAAAAAGGCCTATACACGGATTGAATTTATTATGATATCATTTTATTATTTCATAATACTGCACACATATTTATATCATGCTATACTTAAATACTTATTAATCAAAGACTAGAGTAATGTTACCTATGTAAGTGATTTTCAATTTTGTATTACAGCACATTATTCTCTGGAAGCACAGTCGCCATTGTCTTTAAAACTGTGAAAGTTGGAAAGATGTGTGAAACCAACGTGTTGTTCAATCCATCAACATCAGGCGACAAGGAGGTGTGTCTTCAAGCAGGGTATGTAACGTAATCATTTTACAATACTTACTTATTTCTAGTACAGATGTTGCATCATTCAAATGCCTATTTGTACATGTATGTTAGTAGTTGATATCAGGATGATACTGGACAAATAGTGCCTGCAGTGGAAAAGATCCCAAATCCGAAAACAAATGAATGCAATCACATGTGTCTTCCTTTTCTACAGTTCAACTTATTAAGGCTTTACTGATATCAGTAAACATGAAATGGGTTTTCACAATATTTATATGATTACATGTGTTTGGTATCAGGTTCCCACAGTTTTCGAGAGTATTTGTGTATAACAATGGTACCACCGTAGAGAGTTTAATATGCACCGTTTTAGCATTATTTAGCTTATGATAGTATATTATATCGATAACTTCTTTGCTAAAGTCAGTTCTGTGTTAAGTGATGGCACTCCAAGATTAATTTTAATAGACTGAATAGGAATTGTAATGTACCTTGAACTTTACTCCGCTACAAACAAATGTAGTTTTTGAACTTTTAATCAGTCTCTCGATCATGACAGAAAGCTACCTCTTCCACCCTGATTTAGAAGTTTGCGATTAACGTACCAATTGGAAGGGGAGTGATTCATTTCTTTTTACTAGAGGCGCTTCATATTTGTAGTTTGCATATTTGCCTGAATACTCGTTGTAAGTTTCAAATATAGGGGAAATATTTCTTCACACAAATCAGTATTTATTATCTTCACATTTTATTGATGTAAAATCTTACAGAGAAAACATTTTAGTTGTTAACTTGATGGAAGATTAGCCACTCGTTGAATAGGTACAAGATACATGTGGTTTAACGCCGCTTTCAAGAGTAGTTCACTTATATCACGGCTGCTAGTATTATGGCAGGGAGAAAGCCCGCAACGCTATGAGGCTATGCATTGCGGTGAAACCTGCGAGCAACGGATGGAATTAGCGAACCATGGGTGGTACTACGCTGAAATGCAGTGCAGGCGACACTTAATGAAGGTTTACTTGTAGGAAATAAAACCTGAAAAAAGTCAACGTTGAATTCTAAAAGCTTATTTTTCGTAGGTATTGAAAATGGACAGATTTGTTTTCTTATTTGAATAATTTCCCAGATTCCTTTAATTTGTGTGATATATCGTGTTTTCTTTTTCACAGACCAAACATTTTAATTGGCGTCAGGTCATTTCAAGGAGAACGACGTTGCTTTACTCTGAAGACATCAACAGGTTTCCATATTTTCATTGACATGTCTATTACCACCACAGAATTATACCTCTTTATACTGACGGGCAAAAGACACTCACTTGTTTTCGATTAATTCAATATTTTAAAGAAATGAGATGCATTTGATTATGGCACGATACTATAACACCTTTCGGCAGTAGTTTGAATGACTTACATTTTAATTGGTGACTGTTTTATTTTTTAACTAAAGTATCATTATTTAAAGTAGACAGGGGTAAGAAATGAAATTTACAACAACATGACCCCTACCATGTTTAAAATGTTGTAAATGTGTTCAGGACGAGGCACATTTATTGATTTTCACACAGAGTATGTGTTATATGTCGATGAACAATTGTGTTTTATCAAAATTAATTTAGGGTAATTTCAAAATTAATTTAGGGTAATTTCAAAATTTAAAATTTTAATTTTAATCCAAAACAATTCAAACCGCGTAGAGGTATTCTTTAACTGATTTAATGTTTTGGACTCATTTCACAAACTAGTCTGTTTTTTAATACGACGTCGAAAACTCCAGATACTGACTCATCAAGTCAAAATATACATATGATAAATAAAACTGAGCCATGTACTCTCTTCTGCCCGTCAGTGTATAATCAGAAATGTCTTTGCTCATGCCTCATACACATCTCATTACATAAATAATTATACATTGGCAGTAAATTTAAGAAAGACACAAAAGTCGTTAGTAGATAAATAGTTACATTGTCTTGTTTAATAATAATGGAAATAACCTTTCAAACTAGTAATATGTCACATTCCAATGTATTAATCAGCGTAGAAGACACTAATTTTTCACGTGATATACTTTCCAATATCTTTGTTGTTCTCAATGAATAATTAAAACTAACAAAGTTTATCGAAAAAATATGGAATACTGGGATTATAGGACAATGTCAATTTAAAGACATAAGAGATATTGCGAGTCCTTGATCACTTTTTCAGAGTTCAGTGTATACGATGATAATATTGTTTATGATCTTCACACGTATGATGTATTTTACTTAATACAAAAGGGATCATTCCAAACATTCTGAAGCAAAGTAAATAAATTGAGTCACACATTACTTAAGATTCAAACATACTTATTTGTATGTACTACCCACCTCTATTTGCGGGGGCCTTTTTCGGATTCTTGATTGTGATACAAATATTAATCTATACTGATATCGTTGCATTGATTCGTAGAAACACGTTAACATGTTTTCCACATTCGAATGAGATGCCAACACGTCATATTTTGGTCAACTTGCGTCTTTTTATCATTGGGTTTTTAAGGTCACTTTTTCAATGGCGTAAGATCAGTTCCTATACATATACACTCTATAATTTTATGTTACTGCTTCACTTGTCTCTAGACAGCTGCAGTCCAAACCCATGTACCCCCAGCAACGGTGGAAAGTGTCTTCTTCAACCAGAAAAAACGCCCGCTTTCCAATGTATATGCCCCGAAGGTGCCTCAGGAGATGTGTGTCAATACAGTGAGTTGATAAAAATACAATATGGTTTTTTTTATTATTTATTTTATTCTATATACATTGTAGTCGTCGCTGGGGCCCTGTTCGACCGTCCGGCACGACGCGACCGTAATCATTTCGTTTCTGGAACAGAACGTGAAACCTTAAATGATATCTTCTGAAACTTGTCATGTGTTTACCCACTAATTGTAGAGCCTTTAGCTATTTTCATATTTCTGAAATTATTTGTTTTTGTTTCCATAGAAATGCGTTGGATTTAAACATTATCCGGGGATAGGTTCCTTTCCGGAGCAGAACACGAAAACCCTTCATCATATCTTCAACAAAATTTTTAACATTTCCATAGAAAGGTTTTGGATTTTAGCTTTTTTCCTTGATAGGTTCGTTTCCATGCAGAACTCGAAAATAATAATCATTTCTTTCTAAAAATCTTGCATGTGTATTATCCATTAACTAAAGTGGTGTCGTTTGATATTTTTAGATTGTAGAAGGCGAATGCGAATTTGAGAGTTCAGACATCAAGATAGTTGACCATTCCATCATTGTACCATACTTAAAGCTCCAGTCTGAATGTTTAAGTATCGCTACATCAGTCAGATCACTTGAACTACATTCGAGTGGCCATTTTAATGAGAACATATTAAAATGACCGTTCGATGGGAAATGAATTCGCATGACTTAACCTAACAATGTACATTCGTTTAAGAACTCTTTTTATTGATTGAGGAATACTATGAAGCCATCGGTAACACTTGTTTACCTTTTCGTGAGATCACTTCATTTCAGTAAGAAAAATGTGTTTCAGCGGCTTTAACAACTGACTTTGATTGAAGGTGAGGTGAGGTGAATTAACGCCGCTTTCAAGAGTATTTCACTTATATCGCGGCTGCTAGTATTATGGCAGGGGGAAAGCCCGCAACGCCATGTGGCTATGCATTGCGGTGAAACCTGCGAACATCGGCTGGAACTAGCGAACCATGGGTGGTACTGCAATGAAATTCAGTGTAGCATTGCACCCAAACCTGACTGCGTGTAGAACAGTTCTCTACTGTAGACAAAGTTGCCGTGCCCCTGGCGGCATTCGAACCCCGGACCTTTTGATCCGAAGCCGAATGCGCTTACTACTGCGCTATCCCGCCCCGACTTTGATTGAAAACAATGAGGATAATATAACATAATCATAACATACACTCATGCAAAAAAACCTTTTCTGCAACCCAATTTTTTTTAAACAGACATACCCATAAAGGTAGAATACTCTGATGTATGATATTGTGATATTCTTTATGAACCTATGAAATTCAATCAAAATCGACTTGCAACAACTGCAGTTTTTCGTTTTTTTACTCCTTTGAAAATGACGTGAGACCAGGTGAGGTTTCTTTTGTTCTTCATTTTACACTTACAAATGCAGACGGATTCAAAGAAGGAGCTGTTAGATATCATATGGGAAAACTCATCCTTGAGGCATTTGCTATAATTACATGACTATATATAACAAGAGAAATGTATTGATGGAAATATTGGATTTTACCGTTTATTATCTATCCAAGAATCCATGTTGAAGTTGTGACTCTCAAAAATGTTTCTTTCAGATAATCCCTGCTCGAGTGATCCATGTAAAAACGGCGGCATCTGTGAATCTAAAGATACAAGTTATGAGTGTAAATGTCCAGTTGGATACGAAGGAAAGGATTGTTACGCAGGTGAATTGTAAAATTATTTGAAAATAGGTTTCTTAATATGATTGCGAAGAGTCGAGTCCTATGCCTCATAACCACTTCCCATTAGTCATTCAAACATATTACACAATGTATATAACATAAATACATACATATTTGAACATTTTACATACATGGTGGTGTGTAGCCAATCGGGAAACAGTTTTATACATATAGGTATTCTGTTGTTATGTTTTTTTTTATCCTGAACATTTATACCAACACTTTCGTTATAATTATATATGACTAATACATTTTGTTTTGTTTTACAGTAAAACCAACTACTGACGTGAGTACAAAGACACTCTAATTCTTCATGCTAACTTGTTTTAACTGTTAAGGAACCAACATGTATGTCATTTAATGATATTAGCTTGACGTTTAATCTTTGAAGGAGAAAGTAAGATTTTTGCTAGATTGTTTAAGCATTCAATATTCAAAGCTATTAACAATTGAAACTGTTCATGTGTTCAACTTCAATTACATCGGTTTAACATCCGCATCAGAATTAATATTGTTTTGTTTTAAATTCTAAAAATATATGCAATTGTGTTATCCCATTATAACAAATATGTATGTCCATCTCTTGAAAGCCTGAATTCACGGATCCATCACTGAAGAATGGTGCAACAATTCAATGCCAAGTTCAGAGGAAATGTGTGATTCCGATTTTTACCAAAGGGCCCAGGTAGAGTTATCGACATATTCATTTGAATGACTTTCACAGGACAAAAAATGGTGGAATCCGATTTACGGATCCTTCCGGATTCTCCCAAAAATTGGCGAATCTGGAGGAATCCGGAGGATTCCACCACTAGTTGTCCTCTGTTTTGTAATGTAAAATATAGTTACTTAGCAGTATCCGATGAATTTAGTAAAGCGATCTCATCAGGATTTGATATGTATTCAACGCAGGATTAACAGTAACATTTTCTCTGAGGACAGTATCCTTTAAAATACTATCAAATTATCAATACATGTCATTTAAAGTTACCATTTGTCAATTGAAATTGAAAATGTCAAAAACTTTCATTACATTTTAATATTGATCAATTGCAAAATATCTTATTTATCAACATTACAGCGCCGAGCTTGTTGAAGGTCCCAAAGATGGGGATATTATTGTCAAACTAACCAAACCCGTTGGAAAGGTAGGACAGAATATCAACGAGGGACAACTTGAAGTTACAGCAAGTACACCAGGAGACAAGAAAGCTTGCATAAAAACAAACTCCAGTACCAGTCAAAGGTAAAATATATCAAAATTTATTATAAGTAATCCAACTATATGTCGTTTATACTGTTAATTATCATGCCTTCAAGGCCCTATCGGCTGACGGCATGGCAAGGTATCGTTCTTACGTAATATGTCCGTCTTTTTCGCTGTTGTTACTTCTCCAGAACCAGCATCAGCTTCAACAGTTCTTCAGCGATTCTGAGTCCACATCTTGAACTTAATTACTATGTATTTTCTTCCAGTGATGCCACTCTGTGTTACAGTATCAAGACAAAGCCTCAGGGTAATATTTCGTCTCATTATTTCACTTCATACTGCAAATTGCAATGTAATATTTATAAGACTATATTCCACTAGTATCTAATTTATAGTATTTGCATGTGAAAGTCAGAAACAAATTAACCAAAATTGATACAAAACTAATAAAGCAATGTGTAGATAAACTTTTAACGAATTTTGTCAAGTTGGTTGTTGTAAGAAATATGCAAATTATCTAGCCGAATTCTCCAACGCATCCGTATATAAGTGTTTCAGTGACATACATTTTGAAAAGTGTATATTCTGTAGACGGCGATTTCCCTCAGCAGGGTCTTTTGGAATATTTTTGGAGCTTTATTTATGATTGTTTTGCTTATTAACTTAACATCCATCACAGAATGTTATTTTAAACGCTTCTCTCTTCAGTTTTGGTTGATAGTTGTGGCCCATTTATGTCGGGAAATCTTTTTCATTTTTACAAAATGTATGTCATTTCTTATTCTGTCTATGTCCCTTAATGAATGATGTGAAAACTGATGATCAGGTCAACATTAATATATGTGTGAAAATCATTTTAAATTACCTTTACGACAAAAGGCTACAAACGAATAACGAAAACTATCATGAAACAATATACTACATTTAATAAAAGATTACAGTTCAAAAACGATGTATTCATGAGATATGATAGAGCTGACAAATCCTTATCGGCGATGGTGGTGGTTGCGGCGGCCGTTGATTGTGATGGCCAGGATAGTGAGATTTTGTTGTTGTTGTTTTTGTTTGTTTGTTGATGTTTCGTTTGATTGTTTGTTTGTTTTGGGTTTTTTTTGGTATTTAAGGTAGGGCGGGGGGGAGGGGGGGGTGAGGTTTCGGGTATACAACAACATAACTGAGGCTTTAAATATTTCCAGGAATAATACCGCTTGGGACCGTGAGTATATTTTGTTACTGCACCACATCAGGTGGTATTGTTTTATTTATCAGTTATTTATTAATTGATTACTTCTAAAGCCGATTTTATTGGGAAGTGGTAGTTGTCATGAATACAGATTTACCTCCAATGTAAATGAATTATACTATTTTGTTTAAAATTGAGTTTTTATAAAACTTGAATATCTAATGTTTTGTAACATTACTATCTTAAAGCTGTAAATCAAAATATAACTTGACGTTAAGTGGTTTCAATTCCTTTCAACAATGTGAACTATCGCCACGTTATGATTTTTTTCAGTTGAGCTTTGTCAATAATATGTTTCCATTTTAGGATCATTTTGAATCGCCTAGCCTTCCTGATGGATCAATATTGAAATGTCCAGAGAAGACACAGTGTCATCTTATAATGCACTCAAAACCTGATGGATCTGCATGGCGAGTCGCAATTTTGTGCATTTTTGTTGTGCTTAAGTTTTTTCTGAAAAGGAAGAAATGTGACACTCCCATCTGTTTTCAAAAAGGAATGATAACAGAGTGAAACCTATGTCTATAGAACAATGTCCTAACTATCCTCAAATATTTAGTCAGGGCTGTCAACAAGTCATGGACTACATGACTGCATTTACCTGAAAAACATTCCTTTTTTATATTGCTTGGTGAACATTTTACAGTTTGTTTATTAGATATATATAAGTATGAACATACATTTCAATATATTCCTCCATATACAGTCAAACCGCGATAGTCCGGCCACCAATAATACGAATCTTGCAGTGTCCGAACGGTAGCAAGCTGTAACCAAACTAATCTCTATATAATCTCATTAAATGTTGATTCATTAATCCGTTGAATCCGTTTCCGAATCCGAACGCCAATAAGCCTAGACGGATAAGTTAATAACAACTTTTTCTGCTTCATTAATCCGGTGACAAGCGATCATCACACTGATTGGATCGGTAAACTTCAATGACAGTTGATTGACACGGGAGTTGAGCGTGTCAGTAGTTTGTCATTTTAATAAATTGTAATGTTTTACATTGTGTGTCAGTACTTTGTGATTGTAATATATTGAAATTTCTCATTTTGTGCGATAGTAATAAATATCCAGCGTGTCAAATTCATTTATTAGTTTAAATACGTTTTCGTCTGTCTGTAGATTCAAAGGTTATCAACTCCATCTTGTTTAATTCATTTCAGTAGTCCGAACATTTCACTATCCGAACGTTTTTTATGAAAAACGGAAGCGTTCGGATTATCGAGGCCTGACTGTATATAATTAGCTATTTATCCCAAAGTGCTCCATGCAATCCTATTTTCTTTACGACTGCTTACAAATTCCTTTTGAGATTTAGTAATTTCTGAACTTAAAATTTTATTCATAAGCAATTTATGTCCATGTTTACTTTTATTTCTCTTTTAACAGCCCTCGAGTGATGAAAGATGATGTGGGTAAAATTGACTTCCACATTTTTGCTACAAAACTGGAAGCTGGATCTTGTGTAACCGACGTGGTGGTAGAACCAACCTCTGCTACAGACCTTCAGAACTTCTGTCTCAAAGCAAGGTCGTATTAAAAAGCATTACTACTTACCACGCAATTACGTCTCTCCCGATTCTTGATGTCTAATGAAATACATGTCCCTCAATCTCACTAAATGTAATTATATGTGAGTATACAATTTTGTTTAGGATCTGACGCGATTGCAATGCCTATATAAATTTGAATGTATCAAAATACTGATAAACAATATATTTCAAGCTGTATATAATAACTAGAACATATATCTTTGTCGATTTATGGACCACTATATTATGGCAGTTGGGAATGTTTGGTTATTGTTATGACAGGGTGGATGCTTTGGTCATTTGTTGACGTGCGTTACAGTTGGCTAGAACTAAGATATGCATTTGTAACAATTTGTAGAGATAATCATTTAAATGGCCATGTTTACCCAGGGGAACAGTGGTGTATGCATTGTAATGAAATTAGCAATGTTGAAACATGTTGCAGAGATAAAGATATTCCCAGATGCTTCAAAGTTGACCCGGATGCAACAGGTATGAACACATGTTAGGTAGTCAGAATATGAAGATTGTCAACAGTGATCAGCTATGAAAATCACGATCTTTAGGACTAAATCTTATAGCATGCTTACTTGACTCTTCGCATCTACGGTTTCCCTCATAATCCTGTCTCTAACATAGTCGAACTCGTGTAGAAAGGTCATCAATACATCTTCATTTGCTTGAATTTGAATTTGACCTCTCATAGAAAATTCCTGGTGTAAGAGAAAAAAGTTCTGTACCTTACAACTTATCAAGGACATTGATCATCTCGATACATGGTAATGCTGGTGTAATGTTCCAGAGCCGTGTAAGACGAAATCCTGTGGAAGTGGTAATTGTATTGTTGAGTCTGACCACAGCGCAGCGTGTGTATGTGATGCCAACCACAGAGGAGACTCTTGTGGAGAGAGTAAGTAGTTTTAGTAAAGAAAGTATACTTGTTCAGATATTAGTGATGTGAAGCCGACTTGCAAACATTAAACCATTTGATATTACCATAAAGTAGATTATTTTGGAGAATATGCATGTAAGTTGTAAACAACTGTTTAAAAGAAAGTTTATTTATTTTATGGTTTTTGTATTGTACAGTGGATATGGAAACCATGGCAAGTTATTTTAATATCTGCAATACATATTTCATCATCACTACTACAGCCTTTTTTCTTGTTCTCTTTAGTTGCCCCATGCAAGATTGCACCATGCAAGAACAGTGGTGTTTGTGAGGAAATCGGTTCCACGTTTAAATGCCACTGCTCTATCGGCTACAAAGGAGCCGTTTGTGATCAAAGTAAGAGATTATGTTTAAATGGCATATGCATAGTCCAGTTTCTGCCATGAACACAGAAGTGTGGTAAACTAGTTTGTTATCTTCAATCATGTTTAATATTAATCGAAACCAAGTTTTACTTATTCATATTTATATTAATAGATAACCAAATGGACAAGAATATTTGGTAATTAATGCCAATACGAATTCTTTCAATTGAACATGGAATCATCATCTCCGGACAACCTTTATAAATGTCAGTTATTGTACATTTCAGCGACTGATGTACCTGCGACCAGCTTGATGGTAATTCATTTTATGACATTTTTAATGTAACTTTCCAACGTAGTTGTCGGGCAATATAATCCAATCGTTTCCGTCTATCCATCTATGCCTTGATTAAGAAATTCGTTCGCCGTGGCAAATTAATTTCAGAGGCAGAACTGAATTACTAAATCAGAACTTTAAAAAATACTTCTTAACTGAAAGAAACTTGGAATGAGGAACACTCATATTAATATTAATATACATATGTGTTTGTGTATCTTTCGGAAATGTCATATTTGGCACGCTCCACAGCGAATTTAAATCTTGGGAGCTACATTATTTAGCTCAACTTAGTGTAGCAAAACGTTTTTTATTTTAGAGTTTTAACTTTATTAAATTTTAATTTGTAATTATTATTTATAACTCATCGTATAATGTAGGTGATAAACATAGTATAGGCAACAATCATCGTACACGTAGTTGTAGTTTCTGTAGAGTCTAGAGTGGAACTTGAAATCTTAAGGACACTTGGAAGCATGTCATTAATTGGAATAGGTAATAACTATTGGTAATTGAATAAAGCTTCATTATCACCGTTTAAATAATTCACGGGGAATGATGTTACATCAGTGTCAAATGTTTGTTATATTGAATGCGTTTGTAAATACTTCAAATAATCGGCATTTCCTGTTAATACATTTTTTATGTTTTCTAACGAATTTGTATGCCAAGTATTATCCGCCAGAATGTTGTTTGCTTGATATTTTCATCTTAGTATGAACGGAGTTTCTTTGCTTCAGCCATCATTTACAAATGCTATGCTTCCGGGAGGATCAATGTTTACGTGTGTCGAAGACCAAGTCTGCAACATCCCGATTTCAATCGCTAAACCAAATGTGTAAGTTCGTTTTCCCTGATAGATCTTTAAAATGACGTTTTTGGCGTTTTACAAACGGAAAAATCATGTTTGAAATAAAGTGTGTAAAAGTTCGACTTTATTCTAATAACCAAAAACACAAATTCCAAATGTGAACCCAAACAGACCAGGAAGGATGTTACGAAGACTTTGTCATAACTTCCGAGTGATAGGCATTTTAAACGTGAGATATGTATCCCTTTTTGAGTAACAGTGACCTTGTCACAAGGATCCTTTTCCTCTTTAAATTTTGGTATAACTTTCATAAATCAGTAATATTCTGCGACGTGAACACTGTGAGATTATACTCTGGACAATAGTTAACACATCGTTATACGTAAACATGGTGGTAAATACTAAAGGAATACTAATGGCATCTTTGTGTCCCTTAGTAGTCCAAAACCAGTACTAGAAGCCGGTCCCCATGATAAAGGAGTGACAATGACCGTGCCTGACCAGCCCTCCAAGGACACGGACGTTCCTGGACGTAATGACCTCTACAAAGGTCACGTTGACGTCACGTCGTCCCAAACTGGAGATAAGAGAGTTTGTGTTTACGCTGGTCACAAATCTGCAACAGGAGAGAGGTACATGTATAATCGATCATATATCTACCCTGTCGGCCAAAAGAAACGCCTACTTGATTTTCCTTAAAATGAAAGATGTTATAATTTCTGAAATAAGTTATGCTGAAAAAAATTGATATGAAAGTCCATTGAAACCGTGGAAAAACCTGTGATTCGAGTCAATAACATTCATGAAAACCACGCCAAATGAAGACCGCTATTTCCGGTTGATTCATTTGCGCACCGTACCCACGTACATCAGTAGCGTCATCACAACTTTAATGCGAATGCGTGCCTGTATAGTTGGTCGTGGTCGTGTGAAAATCTGTGTCAAATGTTTTGCTGATCAACCACTGATCGAAAACTGAACAATTCATTTGTCTCATTTCAACAATCGCTATTCTTTTGTGACAGGACAACTTCTGAAATTTAAAGATATTATGCAGAAATGGTGCAACTTCATAATGCTATACTATTGCTAAAGTGCTCATTATAGTTTTAACGAAATATGATGAGATATCTGGTAGGCGTTTCTTTTAGTGGACAGTGTACTTATACCTTCATACCAGCAAACTGAATAATCCTTATATATCTGATGCTGTCATTATTTGATAACCTTGTAATTGGCTGGTAAATTAAATTAAATCGTATGTTGTTCGAGTTATATGTGGTGTTATGGAAATCGTTTTATTTAATAATAGATGCTTGAGATTAATACGGCTTGTAAGGTGTGCATATTCATTGATTAAATGGAACTAATATACATTAAATATTTAAGTCATGAATCGTGACATTACACGTTCTTTGTAGTTTAGTTTAGTTAAGTAATCATTGTTAAGCGTATTTTATGAGTTTAATATGAGTATAATTTACATGTTGACTCATTTCTTAAAGATAATGTATTTTCCTTTCAGTTTTCATGATGATGCTGTGTGTTATCATTTGCATGTCATCAACAAAGGTAAAACGGCTTTGATTTAAAGAAGTCATCAAAACAAGATATTTAAATCAAAAATATGTTTCTTAATTATTTGTTTTATTCATGTCTTGAGATGGTTTATCATTTGCTCCGTCTGCTTCTTTGTTACAGGTTTGATCCCCACAGTAAGTTCACTTTTCAATATCTCATTTTAATATGCACACATAATATTCCCGGCTTCATCGAGAGCTGGTCAAATGTCTATCAGACAAGCATATTAACTTCACACCCAGTCTGAACGAAATCAGTTGCTTTTGGTCACTGCAAAATGACGTGATGACGTTATACCGTTGTAAATGACGTTAGTATATTGTCATTTTGATGTCATTTGCCTGTAATCCAAGACGCATTCTGTCTTTACTGTAGGTTTTTAAATTGTTACTATATTAAAAACTAAAGTAATGGTGAAATGCTGTGAGTACTTTTTGTGGACTCGGAAAAACAATATTGTAATCGAACTTTAATAACCATAATACACATATTGCCATCTTTGGTCTTATATGGCATATTATTATATTATTAAGTGACGTATCTCCTATTCAGCTTCAGTGTAATGTATCATTTAGTGAGAAGTGAACTATCGCTTTTCTTTTTTCCGTTTTCTTGTAGCAAACAGCAAACATTCCATATGTTGTATATTGATATTTTCATATTCTTTAGGACAGTTTCGCGGAGCCAACACCTAATGGCGCAAGTGAAATACGATGTGTTCCCGGTGAAGATTGTCATTTCCTTCTTCACTCCCAGCCTAAGGATGGCATATGGTATAATAGCTCGATGACATACACTAAAACCTAGCTTTAACTCACAACCTAGCAACATCCAAACTTCCAATCATGTACACTGCTTAATTTCTTGTTAGCTATGAACATTTAAAACATTTAACCAGTATCATTAGTGTCATATGTGAAGTTGAAGCAAGATCAGTAGTGCTATACAACAATAGTAAGTGCTATACAACAATAATATCTAAGGGAGCTGATGTAGTTCTTCCCAACGAAATATGATTTAATTTATTAGGATTTCAATCAACAGAGTAGGCTTATGGGTTGTTCAGTGAATGCGTTTCAAAAGGTTAATGTACATTTTGTACATTTTGTACATGGTTTTTAGTATTTCATTCATTTAAAGGGGCAGTAGCACGTTTTTTGCAAATTTTTATTTTTCAAATTTCCAATTTATTTTGATAGTTTATGTCGTTTATATTTACTTAAGAGGGTAAAACATCGTATTAAACAAACCAATAATATGTAGTGGTAATAACGGTGTTGCGTATAAGGCAAAATTGTATGGCGGCCATTTTATTGTGAACACATTTTATTATTTCGGATGACAAAAAATGTACACTCATTTTTAACTTGATTTTCCGAAGAGAGAAGGGTGTTTTACTATTGGTAACAATAATTTTCAAATCCATTTCATCGACTTATTTCAGCGAAAAAACGGGCTACTGCCCCTTTAAGATAAAACTACTTTTAAAATTTTGATTCTTATTAATGTTCATATCTGTGTTATTTTCCTGTATGATATCCCTCTGAAGATCATATTTCTTATCTCGAATGAACATCAGTCCCCAGGTAGAAGGATCCAGTGGCAAGGTGAACGTATTCCCTTCAAGAAAAGATGTCACCTTCACCAGCTGTATCACGGACGTGTCTGTCTCTGCCAGTGAACTGACAGGGTCTACAAAAACTATTTGTCTGAGAGCAAGGTGAGGTCCTTAGTAAAATCCAAAACATGATTTTTATCCTATTAAATAACATTGATATTAACGATAAAATACTCTGTAAGCACATATCTCATAATTGTTTGGGTACGATTAGAACGGTTAGAAAAAACGAACAGTCATTGTTAATTCACTGCATTGTGTATGACGAAGTAATAATCGCTATTAAAGTGGAGTTGGTTATTATTATGTAGCGTGATCAGCAATGTAAATTCTCGGGAGTTTTCGCGAGTATCCGCTTCTAAACGAATTAATTATCAATGCTTTCAGAAATGACAAAACAGAGCGTTGTTTCCAAGTCAGGCCTTCACCCACAATAGGTATGTTTTGGTTAACTTATTTCCCTGATGTCACCTTTGTTTGGTGAACTTTTGTCCTAAAATTGTAAGCAATTTGATCTCGGATAATCCAGAACTTACCATGCACATTGCAACGACCTTCTGAAATGGTTGGTTATGAATATCAAAGACTCGCAGATTTACTTGAAAATATAGGTACTTATGATTTACTTAATGAAATTCGAATTATGTGTTTCGGTGATCGGCGTCGTTTCTGGAGCATTAGTCTAAAACAACTTGAGCCATCGTCACCAAATGTGATATGGCATATAGATGTACCTTTTGGGGATTGAGATTTCCGATGATTGGATTTAAAAATTTTTGGAGGTTAGTGTTTGTGTTCGGGACATAACTCTTAATACTACTCAACCAAACTATAACTTAGTATATTTCATCCTCATGCCAATAATTATTAACCAAGAAGCATCAACCACCAATAATACATGTAAGTATTTTCATACTTAGAAATTTGGAAATGGGAAGTGGAAGTGATTAAGCGAGTGCATACACTTTATAAATGTACATATTTGCATGTATTATGGCCTTAAGGACTATTTACTGAATAAACTGTTTGTCGGTCTATAAATGTTGAGTTCATGTGACAAGTCATATTGTGTATTTCATTAAAAGGTCACTGGCCCCCGTGAATAACCAAGTTTAATTATCCATATTCGGAAAGTTGGCGATCAAGTATATGAGAACGCGATATAAATACTTCACTTATGAAATTGAAATTGTTGCTACGTGTTAATGTTAAAGCATAACTTTGAAAAGCTTTGATTGGAAATCGTACAGTGCAAATCATTAGCTTGTTTTTGTAAGCTTAACATTTAATGATCATGATATGTCGTTTTTGAGAATATAAAATAAAAAAAATAATAATAATATATAAACAGCAGGGCCGTTCAAATTACATGACTTTTGACAACATTATGTGTCGTTAATGAGGACTTAATATTAAAAGAGGATTTCTACAGATCAGTACCGTTCATGACTACTGACAAGTCCATATCACATCTATATATCACTTTACTCAGTCACAGTCATTACGTCAAATATTATGTTATGGAATATAATAACAGTTTTATGATTTATTTTCATTTAATTAAATTCAAAACGTAATTGGGCATCAATTCTCTATACTCTGATTTCAGATCCATGTACAACAAAAGGCTGTGACAGTAAAACCGCTGCCTGTATACTGGAAAAGGACGATTCAGCCAGCTGCGTTTGCTACCCCAATTCAACGAGTGATTCATGCTGTAAGATTTGAGACCTTGAAGCATATATTCTGTTATAATATTCTGTTTTCAAATATGTAGACAAATGAAGTGATTGCAAAACTTAAAGCAAAATGAACTTGTTAGAAATATATTTTTTTCAATATTTTTTTATAATACCAATAGATACATGTATTATCTATATTCCTTCGTATTTATTCTTTCTTGATATTGACTTAAGTGTTTTCACCATATTTCATGCTCTTGTAATTAATACAATGTTCATTACAGATGCACGACTAAGAAGATTTAATGAATTGTTTCTTTTTTCCATCATTTCATGACTCCATCTCATCTCATCAATCCATAAAATTGTGATATGAATATATTATGCTTTATTCATTGCATTTTATAAACATCTAAACTTTTGAAAATTGTGTATTAAACTTTATTGCGACAATTATTTTAATGATCATCTAATCACATGAATTATAAACATTCTATTCAGTAAATGGTTGCAATACTCTAATTTGATATGTGCTATTCAATCTACAATGGGAGTCAGTTCTCTTTTCTGCGTTCTTGACTATTTCTCTTTCAGAATGATTCGTAGGAAAACCATGTACAGATTAAGCTTGGTAAGAATTTTAACATTTTAGGGTTACTAAAACAATTTGGTTTCTTGTGTTGCTCACTTTAAAAGAAATGCGTCTAACGTGGAAAATACTAACTAGCTAAATCAGGTCTTTGAAGGGCATTTAGAAGTGGTATACATAAGAACACGAAGATTTTCTGGATAACAACTTCTTTAATGTAAAAATACACGACGTTTCGGAGTACATACACGCTCCTTCATCAGGTGGAATGTGTCATTCACCTGATGAAGGAGTGAGTATGTACTCCGAAACGTCGTGTATTTTCACATTAAAGAAGTTGTTATCCAGAAAATCTTTATGTTATTAGCTATAACATAATCATGTACAAATATAATATTTGCATTGTTAATACCCAATCGGTTATAATGAAATGTACAAAATCATACCTATGTATTTGTGACAGCACTTATTAATCTTATTGCGGCGCAAAAAACATTGAAGAAACGCATTCCAAATACGGCGTCAATCGTCGAAAAACGAATTTTACAAATTGTTTAAATGATGTACCGATATGGCTTTTAGTGAAAGTTTAAGAATGTTATTTTACTATAGTGACGGCACGATGAAACCTTAACATCATATTCTGTTGAGTTAGAGTTGTATGTTTTAGTAGCACGTATTCAAAATCGACTAACTGACAGTCATTGTATAGATTTTTATAGGTAAAAATAACTAGAGACAATTTATGGACATACGACTTCTTTTCTGTACCTTTCTGAAAAGGCAAAGTTTCAACATAGATTCGAATTCGAAAAGTAAATACATTCTATAATTAAATAAAGTAAACTTGTCACCATATCAACAAAAAATATCAACCAAACTGCAATTGACAGAGCCTTAACAGTACGGTTTGAAATGGTTTGAAAAAAGGCCATAAATTAAAGGTTAAGTCCTCAAGACGTTGTGACGATTTCTTGGCACAATCGCTGTAGCTCAAACCGTTGAAACTTTAATCAGTTTCCTATTATATTATCACACCACTAAATACCTGTGTTGTCACTTGTTGTTAAAATAAATAGCTATCAAAATATATTCATGATATATAAGTAATGTTCTCCACAGGGGTTTGATGGTGGAATCTTCATGTTGGGATTTGTTTGGTAGAGGTGGACTTATGATTTCTACAGACAAAGGGAAACATATCTTGTATACACACCCATGCAGGAGATACAAAGAAAGTAATGAAAACAATATTCCACAATATGTTTTAACTCATTTTATGATGTGTACTTCCTGCGAAGCGGTTTTTACGCTGAGGCGAATTGTCATTCCTATAAGTGTGTCTTTTTATGTACTTATTGCAATTGTCAAAACAATTTGAGAAGGAATGTAGGATCGATATAGATATACAATGTATTAGGAGCTACCAACCAAGACTGCGATAAATCCCAGCGTCGGTCCAGTCTTGGTTTATTTATACGGTACTGTATTTCTTTGAAGCATTTCAAGAAAGGAATCATGTTCAAATGATAAAAAGTGCACATTGGCACAAAATTTGTTAATTTTTAAAATACGTTCCCATTATCTTGGCAGGTGTCTTCACGAAATAGATGTTTAGATGGCCCAGCATCAAACTGACGGAATAACACAAAGGATGTGTGGTAAAAGCAAAAGTGACATTGAGAATAACAAGGAGAAGATCGAAAAATTTTAGGATCATCAAAACTATTTTGTAATAACCTCTGGGATAGCACATCTCCTTGTTGGTCACTGTAAAAACATCTATAGTGATTTGCCATTGGTAGGCAGCACGTGGCCCACGTTGATCGTTAGTGGTTTACCACTATTGTGTATCAAGTAGCCCACCCGTGGGGGCACCAAGGGGGCGATCCTCGTGTCAACTAACCTTTATCTAGTTGAACTGGCGGGCAGACGTTTGATTATCTTAGTTATCATCTCATATCTCATCTGTCATCAAGTGAAGGTTACTATAGTTTGGCATTTCAATGTTTGTACCAACATTTGTAGTTGTTTATACATGTATTGTTGACCTTTGTATTATGTATTGAATATGTATTACGTGTATATGTGTTTGAAAAAGAAATACAATTAAATTAAATTAAATTTTGATGTTCAGAGACATTTTGAGAGACCTTTACTACCATCAATCTGCCATCAGGTGTGCCAACCACGTGCCAGTATTTTAAATGTCAGTTAAATGATAAGTAATGATATTTTACATGTTATTTTTGCTATTTATTACTTACAATACTCAAGTAAATATTATTGAGTACATAATGTTGTGCATTGCCAAAAATCATTATTTTACATGTTATTTTTGTTTGTCATTACTTACAATACTCAAGTAAATATCATTGAGTACATTATTGTTGTGCACTGCCAAAAATCATTATTTTACATGTAATTTTGTCATCTATTACTTACAATACTCAAGTAAATATTATTAAGTACATATTGTTGTGCACTGCCAAAAATCACTATTGTACATGTTATTTTTGTTATTTATTGCTTTCAATACTCACGTTAATATTATTGAGTACATAATGTTGTGCATTGCCAAAAATCATTATTTTCCATGTTATTTTTGTTATTTATTACTTACATTACTCAAGTAAATATTATTGAGTACATATTGTTGTGCACTGCCAAAACTCATTATTTTACATGTTATTTTTGTTATTTATTACTTGCATTACTCAAGTAAATATTATTGAGAACATATTGTTGATCACTACCAAAAATAATTATTTTCCATGTTATTTTTGTTATTTATTACTTGCATTACTCAAGTAAATATTATTGAGTACATATTGTTGTGCACTGCCAAAAATCATTATTTTTCATGTTATTTTTGTTATTTATTACTTACATTATTCAAGTAAATATTAGTGAGTACATATTGTTGTGCACTGCCAAAAATCATTATTTTCCATGTTATTTTTTTATTCATTACTTACAATACTCAAGTAAATATAATTGAGTACATATTGTTGTGCAGTGGGCTATCGCTTGTTTCCACCTGTTATTAGCTAGTTTTATCTTCTAGTTGCCTAGTGTTTGTAACGAAACCCATTATTTAGTAGTTAGCCAGTCTTCATAGGAGCCGTTGCTGAATAAACTAGTGTTGCATTATTATATTCCGGAAAGTAATTTTGGTATGGCTATCATTGAAAAGTTTTATCTTGTAAACTATGATATGCCCCCGAATCGGAGAAGGATATATTATTTTACACTCGTCTGTTTGTTCTTAGCCATAAGTTTCGATTGTGGTGAGGCCTTTCAGATGACGTCCTACTGTTTCATCATGTGACCTTGACCTTGGAGCATGAAGCTTTCCGGATGTAATATGAAAATAAAGAGTCTTAAACCAACACAATATCTAGTTTTATAATTTATCTATGGGTTTATTCTATTGTCAGTCATTACTTATATGTAACCATATATCATTTTAGCATTATTGTATTGTACTGCATTGTATTATTTTATATTTAGTTCTTTAGCATAAAACACAGAATACTAACATGTACAGTATCGTTAAGGCTTTGCTTTAAATGATTGTCAATGTTGTTTTGACTGTGCTAACTGTATATATTTAAATTACATCATTGTGATGTAAATACTACGAGAACTTGTTTTACATTTTATCATACTGCACTGTACATTATTTGTACACATCATAATGTAAAATATGTATTGATTCAAATTTATTATATCTTTATGATTTTGATAATATAACCATTTGTATTTCGGACTTGTGCCCATTCCGTCTGACCTTGAATAAGATATGTTTTAACCAATCTATTGGTGTTATATTTATCTTAACATAATAATTTTCTCGGTATACTCACTCAATTCCTCAATGAAGTTCGTAAAATGAGACGCTCGCTGTTGTGATAAATGATTTATTTATTTCCTTATTTAGGACAGGGTTGCCAGTTTGAATGAAAACCAATATGGCGGGTGATACAGATGGCCTTGTCTCCTTGTTGATAATGGATACAGATATTTACCGACATTTGTTAAATTCCTCGGTAATTGGTAGGGTTATTTACATCGGCATTTTCAAAATGGACACTTATCGACTTTGCTCGTTCTGATGGAAAAGGCGGGTGGGAAACATTCCTGCAATAGGTATTGGACTATGTAGAGTACCACCGATTGACTGGTCGTAGTCGGCTTGACATTCTCAATAATTACCGTGTTATGCTTTGGATCAAGAGGGTAGCGGTTCGATTCCCGCCATTTGTTGTGGAGAACTGTTCCAGTTCCAATAGATGCTCAGAGGCTTTCTCACAATACATATAGCCACACTTGTGGTTGATTCTTTTCTCATGTAACTATACTAGCTGCCGGATAATGTGATTTTACACTCATAATTGCAAGTTTGGGATGAAAGAATGAGGTATTTGGTACAGTCCTGTCTATTCATTATTATTGTGACGTTGGTGTAAGAAGTCTTTAAAATGGTTCTGCTATCCAATGATAGATTTCCCGAAGGAAAACATGTCGCCAAATAATCGTCCATTTGTAATTCAATTAATATATTAATGATCTAATTACTCAACATGACAATTCATGACACATATTTCAGAAAAAAAGGACAGCGATACTTCATGAACAAATGATGTATTCACCAATACAAAAAAAGGTAAACTAATCAAATAGATGTGACACCTAAGTGCAAGTATTAAGATTTGACTTCAAAATTTATTAAGTTCATGGAGTTATAAACTTAAAAAACGCTGTGCAAACTGTGTAAATCCGCGTAGCGTATTTACGCCAAGTTTGCACAGCGTTTTTTTAAGTTTATACCTCCATGAACTTAATACATTTTGAAGTCAAAACTTATCAACAAATATATTCGTACCTGATCTTTTGAAAAGGTTTCATTGCTACAAATATACAAATTTGCAACAATTAGAGTTGTACTATTTACGCGTATGAAGACACCAAATATTAACCCCGCCTACAACGTGTTTATCAGCCAATGAAAACGCACAACGCACCTAGCCATGAACCTGACGTCATGGGGGCGTGGCTAAATGTGATGTGACGTCACGAAATTAAGTTCATGAAGGTATAACTGAACCTCTGTGAGAATGTTCAGCGAATCAGATTCACGCAAAGCAAATGCTATTTATTTATTACTTAATAAACCTAATAAATTAGCAAGTGCCAAACAATAAACTTGCGATATATTTGTTCAGCATAATGCAGTCAATGGGTTCTACGTAATTATACACAGCAGAACGAGACACTAGATTGATTTATGCACGGCAGCACAGATCTATCAAGAAGAACCTTGATGCAATGGATTTTTATTCATTAGAAAATTACAAATCTAGAAGAATACACATGACAAGAACTATACTATTGACAGAACCGTTTATTGACCATGAATTGTGTCTAATGAATTGCAAACATGCTGTATACATAAGATGTTCAACACGTGTAAACCCTCACTGTGTTAGCAAGGTGAAATATCATGATAAAAGGCTGCATAAAAACGTTAAATGTTTCTGGGGCACATCTTTTTCAAGAGTGACGAGAGAGAGGACGGCACGATTTTCTTTTTATTTATTGTTATGAAACATTTTATTTTTTCTATGAACATATAGCTTGGAAGTGGTAGAAGAATACAAAAGTGAAACACATCAGACCCATATATTTCGTGGTTAGATGGACTCTGCGGTTTAACAAAAAAAATGTTGGAAATTCATAATTTATGTTTTGAAGGACAATAAAAAGCTGTCACGCGCAAAAAGGAACATGATCAACGGATGCCCGAAGAAGTCTTGCATCTAGCCTATAAGTCTATAATACAATGTATTTATCTTATCTATATGGATTGTTTAAAGGTACATCCATTGTGTTGTTTGGGGTCACATATGCTAAACGTTATAATTGTGTAATGTTATCGGGAAGTACTGACTGTTGCCGAAAATTGCCATTTTGATCTTAGTCGACTTAGTATATTGACGATATGAAAGTAAAAGTAGTGACTTGTGATCGAAAACCGGACAATGTACAGCGTGTAGAGCGCCAATGAGTCAAACGTAATTTTGGAATCTTTTTTTATTTATAACAGATAAATTTGGTTTGATCATGTTTAATAGGTCCTATAACTACTGTGCATGTAAATGGGACGTGTAGTTTCGGTTTCAGCACATGCATAATGATGTTACTCTATTTTAATTGGAATCTAGTAATTATGATATATTTGGTGATTCGGGATCAATATTCAAGCTTGCACTGTAAACAGCACATATGGTGAGTCGGAACGTATTAAAGGGGCAGTAGCACGTGTTTTCGCTCAAATAAGTGGATGAAATGTATTTGAAAAATAATTTCACCAATCGTAAAATACCATTTTCTTTTCGTAAATCAAGTTATAAATGAGTGTACATGGCTAAGAAAAGCCATTGGAATCATTTTTGTCATTCGAAATAATAAAATGTGTTCACAATAAAATGGCCACAATGCAATTTTTGCTTTATACGCAACACCGTTATTACTACTACTGATAATTGCTTTGTGTAAAAAGATGTTATACCCTCTAAAATAAATTTAAATGGCACAAACTATCATTATAAATAAGA
Organism: Gibbula magus; assembly: GCA_936450465.1. Taxonomy (NCBI): domain Eukaryota; kingdom Metazoa; phylum Mollusca; class Gastropoda; order Trochida; family Trochidae; genus Gibbula; species Gibbula magus. The sequence goes on along the minus strand of OW388291.1, from coordinate 22,810,372 downwards.
AATTTGAAAAAATAATGTTTGCAAAAAACGTGCTACTGACCCTTTAAAGCCTAATAAAAATTTATGAAACACAATGGATGCACCTTGACTGTGTATAAGAGGAGACGAAGCCGTGTATTCCATTACCAAACATTAATATGAGGATGTATATGCATTACAGCATCCATGACTAATGTAATGCTTTGATATATTCAATGCTGTTACCATTCGAATTGTGTACAATAAATGGATGGCAATAAAATCTTACAAAGATTATACTGAATTATGAATCAAAGTGTCAGACATATTCTCTTTAAAGAAACTGTATAGTTTATAAAAAGAACAGATAGATTTATAATCATACAATTAGTGTATGAATATAAATTTATTTGTATCTTTTATCAACAAAAAGGCACTTTTATCCTCAAAATATATTTTATTGGCAGGTTATTTTCAGTCTGGAAATACTAACACTTCGGTACTCATGTGGTAAAATAATATGGCATTAGTGTGTCACGTACCAGATCAATAATATTTCATTTGTCTATATATTCATTATAGAGACATTAAGTACTTTAACATATTATTTGGCCTACATACGTGCCGATATACCACATGTACGGAGTTCAAATAATCTCACTTGACTTGGCTTGACTTCATACCAAATCGCCAAATATATGATAATCACTTGCTTTCTAAGAAACCATTTCAGAAATCGATATAAAACCTCCCCATTACATGCACAGCATTAAACATTACCAACTCACATTTGTCTTTTTTGTCATATGCCTCCTGGCAAATCCATTAAATCGATATTCAATATTAATCCATTATTTATCACAAAATGTATAGCCATGTTTCTCTGAAAGGTAAATAGATTTCACAAATAATGTTTACATCTCTTCACTATCGGTCTCTGTATCTCTATCAACAACACCACAACAGCTATCAGGATCCCACAGCAAACCACTACCAATCCAGATTTCAGGTTAGTCCAGTAATATTATGAGAACACCCATAACACATTATTCCAACAGAAATGAGTTCAACTGTAATATTTTGTCTCTGTATCTCTATCAACAACAACACCACAACAGCTATCAGGATCCCACAGCAAACCACTACCAATCCAGATTTCAGGTTAGTCCAGTAATATTATGAGAACACCCACCACAAATTCTAACAGAAATGAGTTCAGCTGTAATATTTTGTCTCTGTATCTCTATCAACAACACCACCACAGCTATCAGTATCCCACAGCAAACAACTACCAATCCAGATTTCAGGTGGTTGACAGTAACCTCGGGTCGATGAATCAAGCGGTCACATTCCTTTGCTTTGGGCCAAGCTTCTCTCACCATCTTGTCAATGATTCCCATCTCCTTTATTGTCAGAAACCTGTCAACGTCAAATTCGTAATTGAGTCTATGTGACAGACCATCTCAATAGTGATGAAGTGAACATATTCGAATTAAATTTATTTTATAAATTAACTAAAATATATAAATTGTGAAGGTGAATATTGCTATATTTAAACTTACCGTGCTTTGAATAACTTCATTAAAGGAGAATGTTTTGGAAATGCAATGCCAGTATCTCTTGGGAAAAATGGTTGTGTTTGGATAATGCCACACGTCTCTGCCTTTAATATTCTATCCATTCCATAGGATGCAATAAATGCAAAAGCTCCACTTGATATTCGTTCCAGGATTCTATCAACACGATCCTCAAAGGATTCCCCTGGAGATGCTTGCAATTTAAATGTCTTCTTTCTAACAGATCGTATTAAGGAATTGTTGGTCTGAAATAACAAGTTTTACGTTTGGAAAATATTTGTTCAGCACTCTTCACCCAGTCGTCCTACTTCCACACACAATATGTTGACAGCTCTGTCGTGTTAGGAACTTTAACACGCGTTATGCATTCATAACAAAAGTTTTCCGTACAAGCAGTATTTAATAATAGACGTGATGGAAAATGTTGATGTTTTAATAACTTTAGCAATGGCTAATCTTCTTATTTAGGATTAGGACAAATTCAACACAACTTAAGGGTTAACCAACTATTAGGTGTTGATACTATTCAAAATGTTTAATTTGCAATTACAACATACTTTATTTGAAGTTATTATTTAGAAGTTTTTACATTTCTTGACACAAACTCCCAAAAATTGTTTTACAACAGATTTGTAAGTGTTCTTTGTAATGTGTACATTTGAGGATGTTTGCTTTATTTAAGTTTTATTGGTATGTGTTAAGCAGCATAATGTAGATGTATGAGCCGTCACATATACAATTAGAAGGTGCAAATCAAACTTTAAAATGATAGGGATTACACTAAATTTACCTTTAATAATCCTTCAATAAATGAGCCATCATTGAACAGGGCCAAGTAATCTGTCTGTTCAGCAAACTCATCTAAGTTGCTGAACGGTTGTTTTTCTTTAGATATAGTTGAGACCGCCACAATATTACTTGTGTACACAGCAGCAAACATCAAACAGAAGAGGGACCAGGTAAATACCATAATCCTTGATGACATGGCTTTTGTGGATAGTTGGATATCTAAAATAAATAATGAATGTACGACACTGACATTTCTTCAAAACAGTTAAAACCTAGCAAAGAAAAACTATTCGGTTTGGTTGATGACATGTATCTAACAATTATTCCTTCAAACATTTGTGTAACCACTATCAGCTATCTTAATCGTTAAAAAATCAAACTTCAAATATCAGGATTGGTTGATGACATGCATCTGAAAATAACTCCTTAAATACTTTTATGACCACAATCATCTATCTTAATCGTAAAAAATTCCAACTTTTTCATTTTAATGAACATCTAAGCGATGACACTGTGACGAGAAACGATATATTAACAAAGTTGTCTTCAAATTTAAAAACATAATACTTTATTTAAAACTTCATTTCACTTCATCTTAATGATTATCTCACACATCTTAAACATTTCATTTCAATTTCATATAATTACCAAATCCTTCAATATTAAACTTTAGTTTACCTAATGAATTCTCTTAGTTAATTTAGGTTTCTTTATCTTCGTAGAGATTTAATTATGAGGGTTTAATAATCAATTGAATAAGCGATTAGTGGTTAAGTGATTTTGCAAAAACACTGGCTGGATAGATGAATGACCATATTAACAAATACGACAAAATGATAAATCAGTTGTATTTACCCTGACGAAATGGAACACGGAATATGATGTCAAAATACCAAGCAGTCTGTCTACGCTCTTGTAATCCATTTCTCTTTGAATATCCAAAACAAAACATCGACAATACGACCCAGAGAAGTGAACCTGCACCACACAGATAAACAGGCCATGAATAACCAGACGCCAGGAAGAACCAAGAGATGTGGTGACCAGAACTATGTCTGTAGATGAGAGTGCATTCGTTTGAAACAAGCGGAGGAGAAAAATCCAGTATCCTCATTCTTCTCAGTGTAATTGTGTAGGGTGCTGGGCAGAAATGAGCCTTCTGTAATGTAGAGCAATGGTATGTTTATTCAATTCAATATTTGTAGCAAATGTAGATCAAACTGGTTTCTTTGTTTCAGAGTTTTTCAGTTTTGTTTTCAGTCATTACAGTTAACACTGACACGATTTCGTCAGTAGGCCACTTTTAGCGAAATTGTCTTTTCCAAAAAGGCCTTTTTGAATACCTAAATGCCAAATATTTTAAAATGCTGACACGAACTCCATGAACTACAACCTTTCTCTGCAACATCCCAAGCACGCCAGTGAATGTTCCATTTTCAAGTTCGTCTCCCCACAAACTGTCTTCAGGTTCAACTATGATAAAACTTGAAAATACGACAATGTTCATGATAAATGTTATGACTTTATTTTTGTTTATTCATTTAGCTATCAAACTTAAGTATTCACTTTCGAATGATTTACATCAAACATCACACGTTCGCTATAAACTACAGTTTGACCACATCACTATGGTCAAGTTGTTTGATGGTTATAATAATTCAGGATAAAGGTGATGATTAGTACTTTGTGCTCTAAATATTGATGAGTAATTAATTGCCAGGTATAACTGACTTATCATCCCTTCAGATAAATTGTAATATCTCAAAAATAATGAGTGTCTGAGATGTCATATTAAAAAGTTAAAGAAGTATTAAATATTAATGTCATATCCAATTGGTTTGATTGCTTAACAACAAAATAAAAAGAGTCCCATTCGCCTGTTGCATATCTACCTGAAATTGAATGTCCTCTTCAACATATCTGCAATATCAATACCAACTCCTGTGTATGTGACTTTTCCACTGATATTATGTCGTACTGCGTAGACAGCCCACTTCAAAGGAAATATATGTAGATGTATGTTATTGTTAATATTACATGCCTACTATTAGTGAAATATGTCCTTATGATTAACAATGGAAACGTGTCACTTATTGACAATATCTATGTAACAACATCATCAACTGTCGTCTTCCATACAATATAATATTTATGTTTCATGTAATTCCATTTAGTAAGGCTATTGCTTTACACAATTCTTATGGTATGTGAAAACTAACCTCCAGAGTAGCAAGAACAAGTTCTCTCCCGTTCAGACCCCTTTCTAGGTTAGGAAAAAGCCTGTTGTATGATGTACAGCTATTAAAATCTACCATTTCAATCTTTGACCACTCCCTTCGACCTGGCATCCATAATAACGTATACACTCCTTTAATCTGAAATATATTATAAAGTCAATTTAATCAAATGTTTAAATAGAAAGCATGATTGAAGACTTTTGTTATTTAATACGAGATTTACTGAACTCTTGGGAACAGTAATATATAATGAATAGTTTAAAGAGTATAAAAGGAAACAAAGAACAAGAATTCAATCAAAGCAATTTACGGTACACCAACTAAAATCATAAACAATAATGAAAGGGAATACAGAAAAAATAGCAATGGGCTCTGTAGCTCATCGGGATTTCATTGATTTATTATGTAAGGTTGAATATCTAAGTTACCTCAAGTAATATATTGTTAACAAGCAAAAAATAGGTTTTCAAATCATGACCCCTGTGACCCACATTTGGAGTAACAGGGTCACCAATCCTACAATTAAGAATCACATTTGACCAAAGAGTCTCTACACAACATTTCACCTATCTTAAGCTTTACATACTTGAGATAAAGATGAAAATAGGTTTTTGGGTTGTGACCCGTGACCTAGATTGGGGTCATGGGTAACAAAATCTACAATTTTAAATCCCCATTGGCCATGTAGTCTGCACACAACTTTTCAGCTCTCTAGACCTTTTGGAACTGAAGTAGAAGATGAAAATAGGTTTTTAAGGATGTGACCCCTGTGACCCCATTTGGGGTCACAAAATCTACAGTTTAGAATCGATCGATCCCTATTGGCCAAGGAGTCTGCACACAACTCTCTAAACCTTTTGAAACTTGAGAAGAAGATGAAAATAGGTTTTTAAGGATGTGACCCCTGTGACCCCATTTGGGGTCACGGGGTCACGAAATCTACAATTGAGAATCCCCATTGGCCAAGGAGTCTGCACACAACTTTTCAGCTGTCTAGACCTTTTGGAACTGGAGAAAAAGATGAAAATAGGTTTTTAAGGATGTGACCCCTGTGACCCCATTTGGGGTCATGGGGTCACGAAATCTACAATTTAGAATCCACATTGGCCAAGGAGTCTGCACAGACAATTTCAGCTCTGTGGAGTCATTGGTTCTGAAGAAGTCGAAAAAGCGAAAAGTTTACGGATGGACGGATGGACGGATGAACGGACGCCGGACACCATGCCATACCATAAGCCCATCGGACCTTTCAGGCCTGATGAGCTAAAAAGTTATGAAGATTTGGTGCAGATTAATTGGCAATAGCTTACGTTTTGAAGCACTGCAGAGTCCAACGATACGTTCTTCTGGAAGTGTACCCAAGCAATATTGTCAAGGCTGACGTTCAAAGGAAGAAGGTCATCAGGGGAGACAACCAACCAAGTTGAAAAATGTCTCAAAAGAGACCCTTGGCCAAACAGCATGTCCATCTTAATAATCTGTAGAAAACAAATCTGGGGTATATGGAGATTATACTTGAGTAAATGTGTCATATCTTTTCAGAAAACTAAGGGTTGTATTTGGCTCTGAAACAATTGCTGCTGGGCAAAAGTGATATGTGTGGATATAACAACTATGACATTAATTCACATCATGTTCAATTACATTCAGTATAATATGAATATTCTTATACAATGTGACACTCATCGTTTATAGTTTGTGGAAATATCGCATCAAATATTAAGTCAAATAAAATTCATTAATTATTCGTCTGTATAAGAGTAAATAACACCTTCCACTTTTCTTTCTGATAACTGATCGTTTATTAACTTTGCTTACCTCGGTAAATACATATTCCACACAGGTGAGTTCACAGACTACCAGGAACTGTAGCTGGTCACGCATCTGCTCCAAACTGGCGTGTTTCATGAGGTTTTCCATCACAGGGACGAGATACGTGTGTACATGATGGTAGGAAAACAAAATGTGTCTGTGTTTCTCAAGTTGATAACCCTGTATGGATTCAGCTGTAAGTGAAACACACATACCTGAATACTGAAAGATGTGGAGGCAAATGCAGGAAGGCAGACACAGTTGATTGGATGCTTGATGTGACAATGTTGGTATGGTTCCTTGTCTCTCGTAAATAAATCTCGCTTAAAACACGTTGTTAAAATAGCAAATAAAAAAATAATAAATAGTAAAATAGCAATAGTTTCGTTTACAAATTTATCATATATTTAGCCCTGAAGATTTTATCTGATCAAGATCATGTTTTCCACAGTGAATATGTCAAGATGCCTTCTAGTAGGAGATATTTACTACCGCGTTTTAAAACCTACCGTTGACTTCATCAAAGATGATATTCACTGTCCTACTCTGGTGGTATGTTGAAAACACGCTCTTTAGTATCCCAGACATATTTGCTGAAACTGTTGAATCTGAAGGATTTTTTAAATAAACAGACAAATTCGAATTAAATAGACACGACTACATATTATGCCTTTCAATGAAAACTTTAAATTCAAATTAAATTTACTAGATTTAAGTGTTAAAAGCTTGCAATTGTATTTAGAAATAATGTTTAAAGGTATTCAAAATGAATCGTGCTCCAATGTACAGGGTGATTGAGGAAAAGTCACTGATATAAACTTACCTTCCTTACAATGTCCTGCACATGATATCATTGCAGGTAAGCATATCATAATGGGTATCCTCATAGTCCTTTCAGCAGACCAACCTGAGTACAACTGGCGACTATCAAGATGCCTCATCGACCAAAACTGTGTCTTGAGGAAAATACAATATCCTGTTATTCTGTTTTCAAAGCGATCGCGTCACTAGCTCGGAATCAATGCGTTGCTTCTCTGTCAATATTTGCATTATGCTTACTCAAAACATTCCGTTTTCTAATTGATAGACACAAGGCAATGGTGATCTAGACCAAACCATGGTATCTTGAACTCCAATAGTCAGTCTACAAAGTATTTAACCTGCCTCGATATCTGACTATGTCTAAGCTAGTGTCCAAAAGATACGCAAACTCCTGATGTCGAATAAAATAGGAACATTGTACATTTAAATATGTATACGTTAATCAGGGTGTAGTAAGTTTATTGTTATGTCTGTTCAAACATACATTGGGTGCTGAAATCGCTGATGGTTTGGGGACAAAATATTTGGCTTTTAAGTTGCAATTTATTTAAAATATGGATATTAAGCTAATAAAAGATGTTTCATGAACAGCCTTTCACCAGCCTTTCAATTATAATTAAATATGACTAATTACTTATGTGAAATATGATATGATGAAAGATCACACCTTGTGCCTGTTATCGAATAACGGGACAGACGACAGGACGGAGAATGTCATCGACGTAACGCTGAGCCGTTAGATTTCCTTTCACGATAATCAGCGGCGTCTTCTCCTCACCAAGTATGCCTCCCCAAACCATGACACTTCCTCCCCCGTAACGCACCACTTCCTGAACGCAACATACAGCTGTTCTCTCTCCCCGACGGTGATAAACACGTACCCTTCCATCTGCTTTGAAGAGACAGAATAGACTTTTGTCAGAGAAAATCACCCTCTACCACTGACGTCACTGCCAGCGTAACACCGTCCTTGCCCATCTCAGTCTTCGTTGGCGATGTTCGGATGTCAACCGCTTGTCCCCGGAACGGTCTGTATACCCTGATGCCATGGAACCTTAGACGTTTAGACCCTGTGGGTCTGCTTACCTGGTGGCCCATGGCATTTGACGCCGATGACGGCATAGTCAAGAAGTGGTTCTTGAAGTGTAATGTGCGCAGGTATCGGTCCTCCTGGTTGGTTGTGACTCTTGGTCGGCCTGTTCTTGGCTTGTCTGAGGTCTGTCCGGAACGACGATAACGCTGCATTAGTCTTGTGACAGTTGTGCGGTGACAGCCAAACGTTCTTGCAACAAGGGTGTGTGTGGCTTCCATTTCAATCATCCCGAGCAAGTTAACCTTGCCATTCTTCAAATGTTTTTTTTTACAAAGTGGGTGTCTAACAACCACTTCGCATTGGTTTTATACCTGCCGGGCATGGGTCTCGTTTGCTTTGCATGAATAAGGCGAAAACCACAATTTGGGAAAATTTAAAATTTGGGAAAATTATGCGTTTACCATGATACCACAGTTCAATATGAAACAATCATTGTTGTGTTTGGGCGATGTGTTTTCATGTTGTTGGGTTTTAATCTGATTTTTTTCGAAATTTCAAATCTAAAGTAGTAGCGTTTCTTTTGCCCGTGAGTATATGAATATCCTGATTCAGTCATATTATGTTAAACTAATATCACAGCAGCAGAACACATCTTTTGAATGTAGTAATATGATGAATTAACTGTTTGCTAATTGATTTATCTCATTAAAGTTAAATCTAATCTAACACTCGTACCTCGCTTGGCAGTAATTCTTTACATGTACACTTAACACCCGAGGAGATAATTCTATAATAATGTCTCCTGGACAGGTTACCATGGAATGGCTTTTTAAGGGCTGGGAGTGTCCATGGTTTTTTAAAGACATATTCTCGCATTTATAATAAAGCAATGTTTTGCTAACTTTATTCTAAAATTGGTTTTGCCAAGACAATAACCTTGAATGTCACGAATAATCAAATATTTCTCTTGTATGATGAAGCAGGCAGCATTGAATTAGAACCTTTTAAAATTTTAAAAAAAGTATTTTTTTGTTATTTTCAGCATTTTCGAGGGATATATCATTTGAATAATTATTGAAAAAAAAACCCACTGAAGGTAGGAGGATGTTTAATAGCTCATTTTGAAGTGGAAACGTCAATTATTGAGGATAATTATTTTCAAGCATGTATCTGTAATAGTTTACATGCGACAAGTCGTAGAATTTTGTCGTTTTTCGAAAATCGTCATTTTCAGAAGTTGAAAGGTTGATAACTGCTTATCTTATTAATCTAGTGAACTTTTACTCCCACCTGCGAATGTACAATTTCAAGAGCAACAACTTTCTGTTGCACTCTTTCATCAAAAAGTTGATAGTTAAGCTTCAAACATCACAGATGTCGTCTAAGGGTCCGAAAATGAGCATATATGACTATATTAATGAAGAACATAACACATTAATCATGCATGCCATCTAAATGATGATTACATCTACTTACGTGGATATTAAAGCAAACCATGTTTTATGTTGTACCTCAGAATGAAAATATTCACCATTTTGTTTCAATCATGAGAAAGATCATGTAGAGGTCAATAAATATGCGATTATTCCAATTTCAGAGGGGCACTTCCTTTGAAGATTTTTTGTAAAAACAACTACTGAAGTTAGAGACACGTTCGATAGCTCATTTTAAAGCAGAGACATTGGAGAATAACCTAGAGTCCAACATGGAGTTCAAGGTCAAGCAGAAGTCTTGAAGACCTAAGTACTGCCGCGGCAGTCCTAGTTTTTACATTATGTTTTTGAATATTTAAACTTACCGTCTTCACATCTTCTTCCAGTGTATCCAGGCTTGCATTGGCAGTCATGTGTGATGTCTTCCTTCCCGCCGTTTTCACATTTATTTAGTGCTGAAAACGTATTTAAATTTATTTCAATATTGAGAGGATAATCAAAACAGTAATCAAGGCTCAAGGAGGTTAACAATATTTCAATCTATTAACCCTTACATCTTAAAGACATATCTCTGCATAGTCTAGAACCACACACTACACCTCACACTCAATATACCGCGAATTAAGCAGCCGGTAGCAAGACAAGACAAAATACATTGTTGGACAAACAGACAATGGTTGGACACTTCTGATTGGCCTAACGCTGCAATCAGAAAGCCTTTATCTCCCTTCTGACTACGTGAGGTGAGGTGAGTTGTGAGTGAGTTAACGCCGCTTTCAAGAGTATTTCACTTATAATACGGCTGCTAGTATTATGACAGTGAGAAAGCCCGCAAAACCATGTGGCTATGTATTGCGGTGCATTTAAGTGTAGCATTGCACCCAAACCTTACTGCGTGTAGAACAGTTCTCTACTGCAGAAAAAGTTGCCGTGCCCTTGGCGCGATTCGAACCCGGACCTCTTGATCCAAACGCGCTAACCACTGCGCTATCCTGCCCCCGTCTGACTACGTTCAATAACTCTTAAAGAATGATGATGTAAGGGGTCGGATAAGATAAAGTTGTATACCCTTTTGATTTCTTGATGTTGTTGATGCTGTTGATATTGTCGTTGCTGCTGTTGATGTTGTTATTGGTGTAGAGGAATAATCTGGAATGTGTTGATTGGCCTTTGAGTGTTGGAGCAAACAGCGCACAAGAGATAATATGTTTTATAAAGCGTACAATACTTATATGGAGTTGTTCATTCATAACCTAATAGGTCCGGGATATGCTGTAAAGTCCCCAAATGCAACTTATTCGCAGTGTGATCAAACGGTATGGTAAGGAGTTTCTCTTTCTCTTTCTGCTTTATAATAAATCTGGAAATTTGGCTTAGAAAAAATACAAAACATCTATATGAAAGATTTTCTTTTTTTCGTGATTTAATATGTACTCTACAAGAATACATGATTTGTATCATTTCTTTATACATTTTGATAACGCTGCGTGAACGGTTTAAAATGTAACCAGAGAAAACCTATACTCCTTACTGTAGGTTATTTTGAATATACAGACCCAATTACATAGTAATAAATGCAAACTGTGAAACAGCAACGATATCGTAACGTAACGTAAACTATAAACGAACCACAATAACCACAATACCTCAGACTCATTAAAACCGACGGTTTCCGCGTGGAAAAAATGCACAAAAGTGCCTCTACAGGGATACGAACTCATATCGTTCGGAGGTTTCTACGCCAAACCTTCTGATAACAGCCCGTAGACTCCCATGCTCTGACGCAATTCAGTTAACCAATCACAAGACTTCCAACAAAAGCTTTCGGAGCGAGAAGCTAGGGGCAGATAACTCCAAACAGCTTTCCTTTTGTCTGTTCCGAATGCTTTCAAAACAACGACCGTTTAAAAACTATAATGTGATTGGTCAGCTATTTGACTGGGCTTTGGCTGCGCTAAACTGGTTCTGAACACACGCCTATACGGGATGTTCTCAGACCTTGTGGCGGGGAATCTACAGAACCTGTTCGTATCCTGGGAGATACATTATTGTCCCCCGCCACAACGCGGAACGGGGGACTATGTATTCAGCGGCGTCCGTACGTCACATTTCTTGTTTACGCGATATCTTATGAAGCGTTGCATCCAAAGTCTTCAAATTTGATGTCTGCCTACATTGTGGGAAGACGCAGACACCAGTCAATTTTGGTGACCTTGGTCTTATTTTCAAGGTCACAACGACACTTCGACCACTTTTTGAACTCTTGTTTACGCGATATCTCATGAAGCGTTGCATCCAAAGTCTTCAAATTTTGGTGTCTGCCTACATTGTGGGAAGACGCAGACATCAGTCATCTTTGCTGACCTTGGCCTTATTTTCAAGGTCACCAAGACACTTTGACCACTCTTTTAACTCTTGTTAAGGTGATATCTCATGAAACATTGCATCCAAAGTCTCCAAAGTAGTTGTCAGCCTACATTCGGGAAAGCCACAGACACCAGTTTATTTTGGTGACCTTGACCGTATTTTGAAGGTCACCACGACACTTTGACCACTTTTCTAACTCTTGTTAATGCGATATATCTTGACCGGTTGGACTCAAAGTCTTCAAATTTGGTGTCAGTCTACATTGGGGGATGACGCAGACACCAGGGGGTTTTGGTGACCTTGACCTTATTTTCAAAGTCACTACAACACTTTGACCACTTTTCGAACTCTTTTTATCACCATTTATTATGACATGTTGGACCCGATGTTTTCAAATTAGGTGTCAGCCTACATTGGGCGAAGACGCAGACACCAGTCGATTTTGGTGACCTTGACCTTTTTCAAGGTCACTGCGACACTTTGACCACTGTTCAAACTCTTGCTTACGCGATATATCATGACCGGTTGGACCAAATGTTTTCAAATTTGGTGTCATTTACATTGGAGGATGACGCAGACGCCAGTCGATTTGGTGACCTTGACCATATTTTCAAGGTCACCTCTTCACTTTGACCACTTTTAAAACTCTTATAAACATGATATATCATGAACCCAAACATCCAAAGTCTTAAAATATGCTGATCATCATGGCACTTTTTACCAGTAATGCAATATATAAAGTAGCTCCAATGATGTGTCTTACTAACTCAATGTCACTGGCGGGGGACATTGCCATGTTAGTGGCAAACACTTGTTCTGAAATTGTATTCCTCGGACCAAGGTCGATTTTAATCACACTGCCCAAGACCTTCAAAAATAGTGAACTGCCAAATCTGGATCTGCGCACATTTCTTGCTGACACCAAACGATGCAGATAGCCATTAATAGTACTTCAAAAGGAAAAAGAATGTGGCATTAAAGGCGCTGTAGCACGTTTTTTGCAAAATTTATTTTTTCAAATTTCCCATTTATAATGATAGTTAATGTCATTTAAATTAACTTTAGAGGGTAAAACATCTTATTACACAAACCAATTATCTGTAGTGGTAATAACTATGTTGCGTATAAAGCAAAAATTGCATGGCGGCCATTTTATTGTGAACACAATTTATTATTTTGTATTACAAAAACGATTCCCATGGCTTTACCGAAACATGTACACTAATTTTAAACTTTATTTTCCGAAGAGAGAATTATTTTTCAAATACATTTCATCAACTTTTTAGAGCGAAAAAACGTGCTACTGCCCCTTTAAACCTCTCTCTTTTAAAATAAAAGATTGTTAAGTTTGTTACTTTAAATACAATGTTATGTACATATGGTTGTTGTTGATGTTGTATCCGCCTCTGTTTTAACTGGAAAGTGTAAGGCGAGTATGAGAAAGGTATACATATACACTAGGAATTGTCTTTTATACACGGAAATTCTCTTTTATACATGGTGAATACTCTTAGATTGGAATTATTTAACTTGTCCATGCTATATTTTAATCTTCCCTGAGACTTTACGATCATGTCCATAGAATTTCATGCTGAAAATAAGATGTATTCGGTTTTATTTCATCAAAAGATCACATATGGAAACAAGATCCGGAAAATATTAAAACAATATGTGGGTTATATACTCTATGAGTTTCTGTTCATATCGCATGTTTATTCAGTTTGTCCCTATATATTTGTATTATTATTGTTGTTGTTGAAGAATAAAGATCAAGTTTTTTGTACCAAATTACAACATAAATTGACCAACCTTCTTTGGTTGGTATCTGTGGTTCAGTCGATGATGGTAAAGTTGTCATCGGTGTTGTTGTTGTTGTTGTTGTTGTTGTTGATGTTGTGGATGTAATTGTTGTTGTAGTTGCTTCATGGTATAAGTAAAAATACGTAACATGTTAATATATAGTTATAGTATACTCCTCAAATAGGTATCCTATGTGGTGATTGCCTTAGGCAGATAATATGTCGGAGTGTTTTCATTAAAATAAATACGAAGTAGAAGCAATAATGTGATCTTACACAATCAGTCTTGAGGAATAACCTATTGGTCCAAAAACGAAGGATATTATCGATTTCACATGTAATATAAAAATTTGAGTGACCAAAAAAAAAATAAAAAAAGCTCACCCGGACACATGTTACAAGTTTTCGGGCACTGCCTCCTAGCGACGTCTTGAATGGCACACGAAATGGAAACGTCACAGGACGAATCCTTGTCTTGACAGGAATCTGAAACAGCCAACAGTATAAAAAGAATAGAATACAATGGGTAAAAAAACAAATTTATATTTAAATATATTTCTTCGATAATATTATGAATTATCCTTTTGGTGTCATTTTCAAACGTTAACGAAATATATTCAGTTCAGTTTGACACTTATACGTCGTTTATTACCCTTTGATTGATAATAATCATATTCTCACTAATAGGTTTTAAACATCACAATTGTATGTAGTGTCGTAGTATTCATGTGTGAGGCCAAAGGTTAAAGGATATACTGAACTTGTCATGACGTCATAAACACGGAGTGTTTTTTACAGAATGATAGATTTATAACAACATACATGAAATAAGAAAGCAATATAATACAACAATGGTAGAAAGAAATTTACAGAGAAATGAAGAGACATGCTTCAGTCAAGAGAAACGTTGAATATTGTTTATACATTCCTGAACTGCTTTAAAAATTGCCTGGTTTTTCGAATATGATAGTTTTGTGTTGCCACTTAACAGTAAATCTAAATTTATATCATCTTCATGTACTTATAATTTTAAAATGTTAAACATGTTTTTTTCTGTGCACATCATATAAACAGCATTTAAACATGAAGTGAAACACATTTTCACATAAATAACCACATTCACATGTTGAATCTGACTTGATGCCAATATTACATGATATGATTTAAGTGTGATTTAAACTTTTCTGTTGATTGTGACATTCGTTTTTTTCCAATGGAACATTATTCTACAATACAGTGGTTGAAGGGATAAAATACTGGCATGAATGTTTCAGTCTTTATGATGGAATTACTAAGTTTTCCGAATTTCTAAGCTAATAAGTACAGTAATGGAGACACCAACAGTCTTCGTTCTGATAGATATTTAAGTGGTTTGTTTTTGGTAGACCAGTAACAATACGAACTGCTTCAAGTTGATTTGATTTGATTTGATTTGATTTGGGGTTTAACGCCGCTTTCAAGAGTATTTCACTTATATCGCGGCTGCTAGTATTATGGCAGGGAGAAAGCCCGCAACGCCATGTGGTTATGCATTGCGGTGAAACCTGCGAGCATCGGCTGGAACTAGCGAACCATGGGTTGTACTGCACTGAAATTCAGTGTAGCATTGCACCCAAACCTTACTGCTTGTAGAACCGTTCTCTACTGCAGACAAAGTTGCCGTGCCCCTGGCGGGATTCGAACTCCGGACCTCTTGATCCGAGGCCGAACGCGCTATCCCGCCCCTTATAGGAAGTGATGTGTGTGAACTGATTCAGCACACTGGATAATCTGTGATATGTAAATAATATGTATTCACAAGGACACACCAAGGCAAATGTAAGTTAACTGTAAATAAATGTATAAACTGTAGATGTGATATGTCTATACCACAATGACACATATATACTGTTCTGTCCATGTGTCAACCTCGTGTTTGTATCATGATGTGTTTATTGTTTGTACATATTCTTATGTGTTTAATAGCTCTCTATTCCCCTTTTTCTTTATCTTTTACACTGTGTATATAACTCAGACAGCATCAACTACTGTATTCACTGTGATACTCATATTTTGCCTGACCTAACATTCAATACGTGTAATGTTAGAATAACCCATCTCTTCACACATTTTGCATAATTATTTCTATTGTGAAACGTTCTTATGGGTCAGGTCTTTGAAGGGCATTTAGAAGTGGTATACATAAGGACATGAAGGTTTTCTGGATAGCAACTTCTTTAATGTGAAAATACACGACGTTTCGGAGTACATACTCACTCCTTCATCCGCCTGAAACACGGTTCAACTATGAAGCAATGTATTCAAAGAACATCAAAAGGGTAAATATGTAAGTAATCACATTATTTAAATGCAAAATTAATATCAAATCCTGTTACATGCACGCCTTATTCTGTTGAATACTGTATACCAGTGATGGCATTGAACAAGAAAGTAGTTATGTCATTAGTGGAATACAAATGTTTCGTCCTTTGTTCAATGATATATATTCGGTCGCTCGACTACAGCCGTATGCAACCTCATCCAGCGCTTCCAACAGACTGACAAGAAAAGGGACCACCCACGATCAAGCAACAGCGCAGTAAGACCGGTACATCCGGTGAGGTGAGGTGAGTTGGGGTTTAACGCGGCTTTCAAGAGTATTTCACTTTTATCACGGCTGCTAGTATTATGGCTATGCATTGCTATGCATTGCGATGAAACCTGGGAGCATCGGCTGGAAAGAGCGAACCATGGGTGGTACTACGCTGAAATTCAGTATAACATTGCACCTAAACCTTAGGGCGTGTAGAACAGTTTTCTACTGCAAAGTTGCCGTGCCCCTGGCGGGAGTCGAACCCCGGACCTCTTGATCCGAAGCCGAACGCGCTAACCACTGTGTAGCGGGCTTTCTCCCAGCCGTAATACTAGCAGCCGCGAGATAAGCGAAATAATCTTGAAAGTGGCGTTAAACCCCAACTCAGTTCACCTCACCTCAATATAATATAATCAAAAACACGTTTGTGAGTTGCTTGTCCATAGATTTATGTTGAACGACCCATTTATTCGACCATTAATGTGCACACGCAGATGAACTTACATTTCTCACAATCCGTGCCAGTATACCCAGATGCACAATGACAGAAATATGGAAGAACTTGGCTAAAACACGTTCCACCATTCAAGCATGGCTGCCTTGCACAATAGTCAATCTCTGAAAGAAAATGACTACCTATGTACTGAAAATATATACCTTTGTCGATATGGCAAAACTTAACATGAAATTTGTTGCCCTAATTTGACACCAATTAATTTGTAAGGGACTTAAATCAGGATTCTCAATTTACAAACAAGTATAAACGTTTACTAATCAATAATGCATTTATGTCAAGTACGGATTCTCATCTTCGCACCATCTGTTTATTAATTGATATAATACATACTTAAATCACACAGTAGACCAGAGTGAGTAATCGGACAAATGCAGTCAAAAGATCCATTGTCCTCAGTACATCGTCCTCCGTTCATACATGGCGCCGATTTGCAGAGATCTGACAAATCCAAGCAAAACACATTGAAACTTTTCTCCTTTTTTTGCCATTTAATATCACGAAATGTAAATGCGAATTACTATATATTACATATTTACGTGTTCCTACACTAATATCATTTCTTAATATTTCGTTTTGAGTATGTTATAACAATGTATTTTCCTTGATCAATGTTGGATAATTAAGTTAAGTTGCTTTTTGGTCACAGAAGTTTTGGTAACGGTCACCTAGATTTGACTAACTACAGTAAAGTGATTTGAAACACGCTAGCTGCTACACAGTGGTTCAAAGTTACCTCCCATTCGGAATTTACTGGAATATTCGCACACAGTGGTTGAGAACCTAAGGAAGGCTCTCTCACTTTCAAGAATGGGTTTGAGGTTATTAATGTTGTTTAGAAAATGACCTTCATAATATACAAGAATGAGTTTGAGGTTATTAGTGTTGTTTAGAAAATGACATTCATAATATACAAGAATGAGTTTGAGGTTATTAGTGTTGTTTAGAAAATGATTTTCATTACATACAAGAAAGGGTCTGAGGTTATTAATGTTGTTAGAAAATGACCTTCATTATATACAAGAATGGGTTTGGAGTTATTAGTGTTGCTTAGAAAATTACCTTCATTATATACAAGAATGGGTTTTAAGGTTATTTGTGTTGTTTAGAAAATGACCTTTATTATATACAAGAATGGGTTTTAGGTTAATGGTGTTGTTTAGAAAATGACCTTCATTATATACTTTGGACTCTATTCTATACTATTGGATTGTATGCCAGCTGAGTTTCACTCATCAATATCATTCATGATTCACGACCGCTGGTGACTTTATAAACTATAGACATTTGTAGCTTTTAGAATTGGTGTTAGCTGTCTTTTCTTACTTGAAAATCTGTATTGTTAAACTGATAAATTGTGTGCCTAAAACAGTTTCCGCTTGTGACTACATTATCCTAAATGCCTATTACTAATGCTATCAATGACCTGCATATTCAAACTTGATGTTCAGGCATTCTTCTTTAGAAACAGCCCTGAAAATGAGGAGAATATATTAAATATCAACACAAATTAAAAATAAGGATTTTAATTTACTTACAAACGATAGCAAAGAAGTAAATTAAATATAAGTGGGAAGCTTTTTAGTCCAAACATGATAACTATTGTGCATGACACTATTCACCACAACTTTTTTTTTTAAATCGACAAAGGAACTTTACTTTGGGCTTTATTGGCATTCGCCGAATGAGAGGACCGATGAGTAGTTATCTATAGTCTGTTTGTCGTGAAAACATACCGATGAATTTCAGGTTTTACAGAAAAGAACATTAATACGATGAAATAACAATTGCGAATCCTCATAGCATAACCCCGCCAATTAGACATTTAACTTCTAGAATTGTATTTAACTTTGAAGCTAAATGCCTATATATTTTCTCTCTTCAAACAGTATAGCGATAACCAAGTTAATAAGGAGACTACGGTGTTCTATGTTAACGTCGATTATGCAATTCACTGTATCGGAGAACCAATTACAGCTGAGCTACTTCAAACTATGATCGTTTCTTAAACAACTTTACCTAAGTTAAATAAAATTCTGAAAATTAAATGCCTTTTTGGCGATGTAAAACTATGACTTTCGTAATTTATATTTCATCGTAATTTATTTACTTTTCTGTTAAACTTGAAATTCATCAGTACGTTTTCACGACAAACACACTATACGTTCGAAACACGACTTTCGTATGATTTTCCGACAAAGTTCATGCTTTATATAACGGAAGGTATCCACAACAAGAGTTATTCGGTTCAGGGAATCAGGGTATTGTAGCTATCTTTATAGTTTCCTTGTGGTTTCAGATTTACAGCTTACCCAGAATCGTCAAGTGCTTCAATACACAACCTCTGTGATCCAGATAGGCTTGAAGTCATACTGATGTCAGTAGCGAAAACATCAACACCGTTTTTCGACATCTTTGTTGGTGAAGAGATTGTAATTTGTTGTGATGTTGAGGATGATTCACGTACTTGTAGAATCGACCGACTTTAAAACAGAAAACAACAGGATATTGATTGCATTGTTTCCTATATGTGATCTTGCCATATTCACTACCATTTGGAAAAGTTTAATCAATACGAGAATGTGTAAGGGAAACTCTGAAATTGCACAAAATATGTCATTTTTTAAATGATACTCATGAGAAAAAGGGCTTCTGGGATCTCGTTATTTTTTTTATTGAGATATCTGGAGTAATCACTTTCATTTATTAAGCTGATACTAATGTTTGAGGGACAGAGAGGAATGCTAAGACTGGCCTCAATGTCAATGCCAAATATTTACCTTCTTCTTGTTTTGATGTTTCTAAAGTCAAAAGTAATTTCAGGTCTTTGAAGGACGATAAGACATTGAAAACATCCAAACACTCATTGCTATTTAGCCCGATGCTCTCCCAATTTGTTTCTTCTTGATTAACTTATACATCAAGTTCCAAACTGGCCATCATTCATTAATCTCTTCTTAATCCGCATATTGGCTTTTCCAATCACAACCTATTTACCAAAGTCTAACGATAAATCCATATAATTCTTCCATGCACAGTTTGTTTGGTTGTTTTCATGTCGAACAATCTAATTATTTTGATGTTTAAAACATATACATGTAATTGTGTTGTGTATGTCATCAGTCTACATACATTTTATGTTAGAATAAAGTTTAATGATATAAAATGAAACGTCGCAAGTCTGAAAAAAGAAAGTAAATATCCATAAAGTAATACGGCACTCCTAGATCCTACAGTGCAGAGTCAATTACCCTTGTTTAAAAGCCGAATATACAGGGAAAACACATGTTGTATGCTGCAAACACACGATGGATGCAGCTTCGGGAAGGACAGCAAAATAAGGAGCAACCTGGAAAGAAGGTTTTAAAGACTTTTAAAATGGCTTTTCAGCTTTTCAAGAGGTCTTGAGGTCGAACGGAAATGTACATATTAAAGAAAGGGTTAATGACTTCAAATAACATATTTAAATATCAATTGATATATTGAATGGTTTCAGTATATGGCATAACTATATGCAATTTCTCATTTGTAGAGCGAAAACTTTAAAAAGGTTAATCCATTTAGTTCCTTTCATGCAAGTACGTAAACAAAGTACATAGAAAGGGCTTTATCAGGTAAACTGTAACTTAAAGACTTACACTGGTTTGAAATATGGAAAATGATGCTTCGGTTATTTTAAAATACAGACAAACTGTATATTCATGAAGTTTATTGCTTGTGGTCAGAATTGTTGTTGCTATTTTCGCAGAAAAAGTGGTAACTGAATGAAAATCGATACAGGAAGCAATGTTTCTCCCTTACTCCTGGACTGGCTGTCGACGTGGTGAAGTTCAGAGCTGAAATCAAAACAAGGGATCGGTTTACAAAAATTAGAGATAGTTACTGTGTCTTGCAATTAATGTATATGTGTAGACATATTTTACGGCAAATCAGAAATTTATATGATTTTGATAAATGAAAATTTGTATTTATATCTGATCCTGAAGATTAGAAAGATGGAAAGTTACCTCTCACGATCACCATATAGTTTCTGTCAGGTCCATCATTTCTGGAACAATCAGTAACATATATCATTGTAGATTTGTGAAATTATAAATGAAACATATGTAATATACATGGACTAATTTTAATATGAAGTATCCACTAGTATTTAAAACGGTGTTCAAAAGATCAACAAGTTTCTGGGTTTTTTGGGGTTTTTTTGTGTTTTTTTTATTTATTTTTTTTTATTATCTCATTATCCTATCAACATGTGTCATGTATATAACCTCTCTCCCATATGCTTGATAACGGTATAAGGATCTATACCGAATCGTCGCTATTGTTAATAAAGAAGCTGATCATCCATAAAATGTTGTCTTCTTCATCACACCAACTTCTAGAATGCCTCTCAAACAGTTAACAATTTCTGTTGAACATTTTTGAGTAGCAGACAGCTTGTTAAAAATGTTTCCTGCTGCCATAGCAACCGTCAGATTCTCAGTCAGATAAACGGCCTAACAATCGTGTGACAATTATATGACGTAATTCTTAATGACGAGGCAGTCCACAAAGTTAAGATAAATATAAGATCATATGTTGATAGTAAACATATTTATGTTACAAACTTTTCGTAATAGTTCATACACTTGCTTTTACCATAAGCCCGTGTGAAAGCAGTTGAAGAACATGTTACAACTATACTATACTATACTGAGCGTAACTAGAAACCTGACACTCATATTTTTTATCGTCGAATCTTTGTGTTATATAATTTATGATAGAGGTGTACCCAATGATGCTAAATTGACGGGGCAACGGGTAAATTAACGTATTACACGTCAAGGACGTAAAACATTCACGTGCACAGGGTCACGTGATCAACACAGGTATCGCGTATGCCCTCAAATCAAATCGCACGTGTACTGTGTAACAGGAAAATTAACGGAAAAACGTTATTGACTGAATGCCACGCCTCACGAATACAGAACGTGAGCGTTCTATGGGTAGGCTGCACGCCGGACAGTCCGTTGCGGAAGTTGCGCGCGCATTTCGATGCAGCCGACAGACAATTCATGAGCTCAGAACCCGTGTGCAACAGACAGGGGTGATTGCGGATCGTCCGAGGCTAGGACGTCCGCGTGTGACGTCACGCCGAGAGGATGGACAAATCAGGTAACGTCATCTCCGTAATCGATTCGAGACGGCTGCGTCCACGACCAGACACTTGTTCAGAGGTCGGGTGTTACCATCCACTATCAGAAATCGACTGCGGGCTGCTGGTCTGTTAGCCAGGAGGCCCTACACAGGACCCATTTTGACGCCATTTCACCGTCACCAACGTCTGATATGGACCCGACAACACGCAAGATGGAATCAGAATCGCTGGAATAACGTTGTCTTTAGTGACGAGTCACGTTACACACTTAGGTCTGCTGATGGCAGGGTACGAGTGTGGCGTAGAACACGAGAACGATATGCACAGTGTTGTGTTCGGGAGGTTGACAGATTTGGCGGCGGAAGCGTCATGGTTTGGGGATCTTTCTGTTCCAATGGTCGTTCCCGATTGGTTGTCGTGCAGGGCAACCTTACTGCCGCACAATACAGGGGCCAAGTTTTGACACCGGTCCTGATACCGTTCATGCAACAACATGGTCCAGGGCTGAGTTTTCAACATGATAATGCCACACCGAACACAGCGATTTTGACGCGCAATTTCTTGCATAACGCCGGTATCGACGTCATGGAGTGGCCATCTCGTTCACCAGACCTCAATCCCATAGAACACATCTGGGATGAATTGGGAAGACGATTGAGGCAACAAATCAACCCACCCCAGACTCTGCAAGCTCTTGGACAGGAACTGGTCAACCAATGGCGGCGACTTCCGGTGCGGGTCTTCAGGGGAGTTCTGCGGTCGATGAGACGACGTTGTGTGGCTGTGGTGGCTGTACGAGGCGGTCACACGCGTTATTGACTTCAGAATGTGCCATGATCTGATGATGTGAAGTTCGTTTTGTGGGGTCACGTGACATCAAGCGGTATTACGCAATAAAGTGATCCAGAAATTTACTCGTGTCAATCTGTTTTTCTTCTCAAATGATTTCCCTATTCCCAGTATTCAATTTGTGAGGTCAAATATGAACAGTGTCAGGTTTCTAGTTACGCTCAGTATATAGGAAGATGAACGCTCCATTTCGTTTGCAAACAAAAATGATATTTATTTTTATTTATTATATTGACATGGTCGTAAGATAAATAATTTATAAATAAATAATAAATAATTACTCAGTTCATCCTTCGGAAAATATTACATATTTAGGGTTCAAATGAGTCCAAATTCTAATATCATGGGCCAAGTGTTACTGTAACATTGACTATAATGCGGGTGTCACACATTGCCGGAGCTAACATCCCGGACATCATACGAATGTCAATAATTTCCAATGTTGTCGACTTCGGCTCTAAATCGGGATGTCCGTGTGACCGTCGTGTGTCATCGTATGACCATCTTGGGGGTTTCTTGGGGTCCGGGAACAACTTCGTGTGTGAGCAAATATTGTTTGGCATGTCAAAAAATTGGCCGATGGACACACGAACTTATCCCTTCGTGTACCTTTCGTGTAGACATCGGGTCCATCGCATGGTCATCGTGTACACATCGTGTAACCATCGAATAGTATTCGGATTAACTTCGGCTCAAACGGCACTCTATGCTCATGCGAATGCTGATGATGGTCTACTAGATGGTTACACGACGTCGTGAGACCTGCGGGTTACCCTCGTGTTACCCTCGCGTTGCCAATTATTGCTATCGTGAATGGTACTAGATTGCAACACGGTGGCGGGCCCCAGTCTTTCACAGGCGTGCACCTATAAAACCAGCATCTGAATAATGTATCCCATAATAAAATAGTACAAGTATATGTAATAATTAATTATAACAACTATTTGCTCGTTAAACAACTTAACAGCAATCAATAACTCAATCACGCAATAATTAGTGAACGAACGTTCACTGATCTCATATAGTGAAAACATCTACCAATAATTACTGAGTTAAAACGTCAGCCGATTTCGTTTAACAGTTCACATTTTGATATTGACCGTCGTTTAATCCCTTAAAGGGACATTGGCTATTTTACTTAAAAAACACTATGCGCTGATTAATGTTCAAATCATCTCTCTCGGATTGCATATTCATCAATAAATGACAAATATATAATGATAAACAGTTTTCAAGGAAAATCAAACAAAAGCTTTACAGCTGCTTAACAATATTCAATAGAATATTAGTGTTTATAAAGATGCAGATGGTTTCCACAAAACCACTTATTTTTTTATTCCATTGACCATATGCTCTTGATCTATGTGAATGTTGGGGGTCACCAATTGGTTACCATAGTGAAAATGTGAGTCTGTGGTAGGTGCTCTATAGCTGACTGGAGAGCTAAATGTTAGTAAATTTATTGATTAGAAAGACTGTTTCACTAACATTTGCTTAAAGAAACTTTTGAAACTGGATTCATTCCAACAGAGAACTCTGTCCCATTCTTGCGCTCAAAAGTTTGAACATTCCTTTTACCAGAGAATTCGAAGTTACTATTTTCTAGGTGCTGTCTTCATATGTTGATTTCGTTTAGGAACGTGGCACAACTGTCTAATATGTTTTAATTGTCTTAAGATTATCTTTATACACAATAGGTTGGTCATTTCTCTTCTATACAATTTTCAGAAAAGCAAAAATGTAAAGAAAACCTCTCTTTTCTGAAATCTATTCTTGCAGCATTAAGCGTTTTGGTCTACCAAACCGTATTTGGTCTTTCACGGATATTACAGGTTGGATATTCTTGTTGTACGTTAACTTACCCTTGAATTGAAACCTTGCAAAACTAAATCCCGGTCATTAATTTTGTTCACATCCTCTCATGGTATACTCCAACGTCGTAAACTAGATATGTATGTTGCTCAAATTTTGCCCTCTTATTGTTATTTAAACATATCATTGGTTTAATTCTTATGCTTATGTTTGCGTTGACTCCCAAAAAGGTCAATTCCAAACCTGACACCGTAAGAGGTACGATAGAATATTACCTTTGCATTACCAGATGATAATTACAATACATGTGTAGAGACACACAGTGAGTAATAAATGATTTTAAAATAAACTTTGTGATGGTTTACAGATAATCCGGAAATTTAAATTTCAATTGGAGGCCTGACATTCAGAATTATCGCAATAATTGACACTGTTGGTTTTAATGAAGATAACGTATTATTTTTAAAATATGCCACACCATTTAACAAATAGTAACAGTCTTTCAGATATAATTTAACCACTAGAACAGTAAAGTATTCATATCGATAATGAAACACGTTCTGATTGAATAGATATTTCACCTGTAGCATTCAAAGTGTGAATTAAACTTTTGTTAAGCAGCTGTACATGTATATATGTTCTAAAGTTGAAATGTTGTTTTCCAGGTAAAACACCTGTGCTTCACAACCTTCGCAACATTTGTGATGTTCTAATTGCAATTATTTCTTTGCATATCTGGTACCCTTTTATCCACATATTTATGAATGCATTTTCATTATTTTAGCTTTAGTATTTATTTAAACGTCATATTTTATCTTATATCTTGTGTATCATCATATCAATTGTATAACATGTATAAACTCTCTCATATCCTTTATTTACAGGGTGGGTCTTCACTGTTTTAAAGTATTATCAATATCTTGAATGTAATTTAACTGAAATGTTGCGGTGAGTTTCTAATAGAGAATATGTCTGTCTGTTTAAACCAACACACCAGAATTGCAGATTGACATCCATCGCGTATGGTTTTTATCACTAAAAGTTACTCTTACTTAAGGCACTGAATGCATGATTAATCACAATTAACGTATATTCAGAACATGGTCTACGAGAAATGTGTGATTCTGCAGCGGTCACGTGGAGTTTGATACCATGTCACGTGGTTGGTTCGGATGGCCTTCCAGTACCCATCGTGTGCTCATACGAACTTCACACGACGATTACACGACGTCGTGTAGATTTCGTATTATAGTCGTGTGATATTCGTGTGTTGTTAAAGTCTGCATCGTGTCACCATCGGTTCTAACCTCCTCCAGGATAACCATCGTAACACTACCGGCAGTAAATTCAATGTTTTACATTCGTATGATGTTCGGGACGCTAGCTCCGGCAATGTGTGAGGCCCGCATATACAATTATGTTGACTTTATTCAACTTAACACCAAGATATTCCCTGAATGGGTACAATGCTTTCAATTTGGTTAAAATCCCAACTCTTCACACACATAAGTAAAACGTGTAGTTAGTGGATTCTGGGTACCAATTACAGGTCCTTTTTGCACTTGGGCGAATCATATGTAACATTAATATTTGAAACAGTAAATTTGTAATGTGTTTATAACAGCTATTTTAGATTTTTAAACCTTCAAATTACACTTTTTCCTTTCCCACACGACAACGTCGCCTGCGTGCAAGACAAGAAAGATTTTGACAATGTAAGGATGAATTTGTATACTGCTTTCACAAGTACTTTCGATTTGAACGGCCAGCTCATTGATGAAGAATGAGAATAGGAATGGACTAAGTATACACCACTGTTTTACACCAATTAATTCGAACGATTTGTGTCATTTTGGAGGTTATTCTTTTCTCAGGTAACATCCTTTTAAGGCCATACAGAATATACCTGGTGCATTCTATAGAATAACCCTGACCCTGAAAGTAGACTTAAACGTGAATTGTAAATTCAGGAATAACCACATTTGATGTTTTAATTTCAATCACAGAACAAATCGTTAATTATTCTTGAAAGTTGATTTTACACTTGATATGATGGGATTCGAACGTGCATCCCTTCGCACCTTAAACTTGACGCTCTACCACGGCACCACAAAGGACCTGGCAATGACACGTATCTGTAGTCACGTTTCCCCCCACCTCAATATAACGATGGTAAGTTGACATGTTCTTTATAGTGCGTGAGATACACGAGATTTTCACAAAAGTCAAACAGTCCCCGGCTGCGTTTTTGCGATACGCTTTAGGTGATCATTTCATAGGAAATATATTTCATGATTTATAACCGATTGTGATAAATTTGATGTCTTTTCCTTCGCTTTATATGACAGATATAACAATTTCCCTCATGTTGGTTGAACATGTAAATATTCGGGGTCAGGAGAACCCTTGGGGCTTTGGCCCGCGGGTTCTCCCTCTACTTAACGTTTTAACATTTTCAACCAAAACCGAGGGGGAGTGTTATATCCTTACATATAGCTGCACATTTGATATATTAAATTTCGTTTGAAACATATTTTATTCATAGGAAAAGGATTGGGTACAAGTTATACAACTTAGAACACCCTCTCCTAAGTGTTTACATATATATATTATTTACATTCTTCAAGATGGACAGAAGGCAATAGTTAAAAGGGGAAACAGAGGAACAGTGACAACAACCTTTTAGATTGACAAATGTAGGTTTGAACGATTTTAAATATGTTCTGATTTTCATGAACTTTTAGATCTGCATTGCCGCGTATATTAAGTAATGGTATTCCCCCATAATTACTTTATGAGCTGGAACAATTATATCAACCATCCAGGAATATGAAAGACATTTTTCGACAGAGCGAATTATGCTGGTTCCTTATTACGTAATATTAGTGAAATGATCGCGTTTCTATTGTTTGTTATTTCACATTGAAGGTGTTGAAAAGTCTGTATCGTTTTGCTTTCAGCTTTTTAATGTGTGTCCAAGCCAGTATGTTTGTATACATTTTCCCCACACATGAAGCGGTCATACAGATCGCTCTTGATTCTTGATGTATTATATTTGCGTCTATATTAATGAACAATCACCAGATTTGTCTAGCAATTTCTGCACCTTCGGACAACTTATTTTTCCTGAACTGTACTTACTTGTTGATATCCCAAATGAACTTCCTTTAAGTGTATCAGCTTTACTTTTTTGGTTTGATTTTATCAGTAATATGGTTGGAACTCAAATCAAATAACGCTGCTGATGAAATAAGATATCCAATCACGGTTTTACCATTCTGACGTTTGTAAGTTAAATCACCGATTTGTCACTGCAACATTGCGATCATCCGTGTTATAAATATTTTAAAATGAGCACATCTCAAGAAGTATTTCAGCAATGTTGTGTATTACTTTATCGATGGAGAACCGTTTAAGACGAGAATAGTATATCAGAAAATCTCGGTAGGAATGATTTTGTGTTTCTGTGCGTTCAAATAGATCATCTTTGATTCTACCATGACATTGCTGGATACTTGATATTGATTGATTCTCCAGAAAAATCAAACGTGATCAATTCTGGATTGAACCTCCTCTCATTTTAGAGCCGCTTCACCGCATATTGACGCATCTACTTTGTGACGTCACAATCTATCCGAACAAACTGCCGATTCTAAAGTGTGCCCTACTTGTGGAAATCAAAATACATGTAACTGATACTTATCAAATCAATCTTTCCTGTAGCGTGTTTTAGAGCTACATTAAATGATAGATTAGCAAGACAAACTTCGTCAGCATCAAGAAATATTCAAATACCGACACTTACTGCAGTTAAGTAGGAGAACAAACGCAATTTTAATGACGCAATGGTTAGCCGGTTCTGAAAACAGAGCGTAACGTTTTGATGCAAAATAAGAAATACATACATGTCATATCATCTGCACACCTACGCCAATAACTAGAATGTGCATTCCTTACCCAAATGAGACAGTACCCTCATCTGCAACACTTTAATAAATACAAGTCCTCAAGCTCGTCATTCACAGAGACTGGCAAACGGTAGCCATATGCAGGTTATTCCAAAAATTCAGAATTCAGGAAAAACGAATCCTGATTGTATGAACGTAAATGTTGGGGAAACAGAATTAAAACTCCCGTAATAAATGACACATATATTAGATTTTTGTAAATAGTTAACGAGATCTTATGGGAAAGAAGTTTTTGTACGAAATTTGCTGCTGTTGTCAACAGTGGATCTTTCGAACGTAATTCGGAGCTCGCAAGCTCGCTAGCTGCCGTTGTACACACTTGTCAGCATCAAACAAAAAGAGTTCCGTGGTAAAACGGTCATGCTACGCGTTCGTTTTCAATTTTCAATTACTCGCTATCAATCCAGTATAACATGTCTCTAATTTTCAAACACAGTAGGTTTATCTCCTAATGAAATCCGAAAAATTAAAATTGCCGCCGCACAAGATTCAGCAATTTCGTAAGTGGAAACCATTGCAAATACTTATAAATACTGGCAGTGGTATTTAGATCTTGTCTTATTCAAAAGAACTTGTTCGAGAGAAAATACGTTCAATCTTTATGTTCTTTACATTCAGTTTTATTTCTTAAATAAAAAGAAGAAACAAGGTACCCGCTTTCGTCAGTGACAAGGGCACTGAGGACATATCTCCCCACATCATCTGACCCCGGACTCCACGTTACCGTGGTGTACTTCACTTTCAGAGAGGATCGAGGTGTATCTGTACTAGGAGCTGGAACTGTGAACACTTTGGTCGGTACGGACCTCACGTGGAAAGAATCAACATCTCTGTGAACAAAAAAGTGAATCAACCTATCTTGATGTATTATTCTATATTAGATTCATTATGCACTTTGAAAATGAGTTTAATGATGAATGCTATATAATAAACAGACTTGTCTTAATATTAATAATATACAGTATAACGCCTAATATCCAGTCCAAGCACTGTTCACTGGTGGTACATTATTACCGTAAAGGAATTGTACTTTCGGTGCTACTAAATTTATGTTTCATGTTTACCCACTGTAATAATGCCTTCCCTTCATTTGTCCATTTAAAAATTCTCTTCTGCATGTGTTATGTATTTTAGTCTTGTAAAATGATTTGTTGAGTATGTGGAGAGGCCTATACATTGTATAACTTGTGTTCAATCTGTTTCTTAAATGAATTAAATATGTTTTCAATCAAAACTTTACTGGATTAATAATAAATAATAATAAATAATGATAATTTTAACGCCTAATATCCAGTGGCGGTACATTATTACCCTGAAGGAATTGTACTTTCGCTGCCGCTACTAAGCGCTCCGTACTCCCCATGTTCCGGTACCCATTTAAACAACTAGGTGGATTGAGCGCAATGTGGATTAACACAGTGTGAGACCCAGGTCACACATTTTTTGGTGTCTCCACTGTGATTCGAATCCGGGCCTTTGGCGTGAGAAGCCAATACACCAATGTGCTCCACTAAGACATTGTTTTGTATATGTAATACAATCTTTGAAACTACTTACTAAATAGAATTAAACAAGATATATATCTTGGTAAAGCCAAATCCGATAAAAATCGATTAAATATTTGCAGGGATGAAAATGTTAAACCTTGAAACATCACAAAGTAATGTATCATTTCGAAATGTAGTAAATGAATCATATTATGCCTTTATTTATTGGGCTTCAGATATTGATACCATCATACTTTTTGGTTTAATTTCAAGCACGACGAGACAAAGAGTAGATACTAATCTTATTCCATAAATGAATACTAGCTAAATGAAGGCAGGCAATAATTGGTTCCACATAGGTGGTTTCGAAAGGAAGATGTTTCATAAATGATTTTAGACGTGAAGGTATTCAATCAAATTAAATGCTTATGATTTTCAATATATATTTTGCCTACATTACATATTATTTCAAAAGCAATTATTTATTAGTTTGTATTTCCTAATCTTTTTCGAAATGAAATTTTTTAAGGAATGGTTTAAATATAACTAAACTAACGGGCAAAAGAAAGTATAACACTCACTTGTTTTCGATTAAGTCAATATTTTAAATAAATGAGATGCATTTGATTATGGCACGATACAATAACACATTTCGGCAGTAGTTTGAATGACTTAAGTGGTGACTGTTTTATTTTTAACTAAAATATCATTATTTTAAGTAGACAGGGGTAAGAAATGAAATTTACACCAACATGACCCCTACCATGTTCAAAATGTTGTAAATGTGTGCAGGACGAAGTACATTTATTGATTTTCACACAGAGTATGTGTTATATGCGGATGAACAGTTGTGTTTTATCAAA
The DNA here is from genome assembly GCA_936450465.1 of Gibbula magus. NCBI lineage: Eukaryota > Metazoa > Mollusca > Gastropoda > Trochida > Trochidae > Gibbula > Gibbula magus. The sequence continues at coordinate 22,779,343 of OW388291.1, read as the reverse complement.
ATTAATTTTGGGGAATTTCAAAATTAAAATTTTAAATTTTAATTTAAAAAATTCAAACCGCGTAGAGGTACGGTATTCATTGACTGATTTAATGTTTTGGACTAATTTCACAAACTAGTCCGTTTTTGAATACGACGTCGAAAACTCGAGATATTTGACCTTGAAAATTATACAAATGATAAATACAACTGATCCATATACTTTTGCCCGTACGTTTAAGATATTGAAGAATAGTCGATCAGTACGGTAAATTAACACCATTATAACGTTTGCCATATGTGACTCCAAAAAAAGTTCGGGTCAAGAAGCGAAGTTCATTTCCTACTAGAGGCTCACCAATTAAATATGATTTTGTAAATTGCCGTTATAAAATGAAAAACCGTCTGAAATAAATGAAAACTTAAATCACTTTATTGTCTTTTCACAAATCATCATGGATACTCACGGAGAGACTGATTCATATGGACTTGCATAAAGCGTGAATGTTAGGGTCGACCCGACATAGACTATAAACTCATGTTGACTTTCAAATGTTGGATTCACGAACGTCGGTGCATTGGTTTTCTTCAATGTCTGTATCATGATCTGGAAATACAATCAGTCAAATGTTGCATTTATGAAGGCTGTGGAGGTATGAGGTGCGAATCCCGACATGGGCTCGACAACTTTGTCTGCAGTAGAGAACTGTTCTACATGCGGTTCGGTTTGAGTGCATCTTCACGCAATTTCAATGCCGTACCACATATGGTTTGCAAGTTCCATCCGTATGTTTCACTGGAATGCATAGCCACAATAGTGTTGCGGGTTTTCTCCCTGCAATCATACTAACAGTCGTGATATAATTGAAATAATCTCGAGAGCAACGTTAAACCCCAAATCACCTTACCTCACCTAACCTCATCCCAACTAATGCAAAAAGGATATGTTGTCGACTGATTGTCGACATAGATGTATGTACGATGTTTCCTTTCAAATTCAATTTCAAAACTATTGGATCTACACAAGATGCATGTTTCGTTGAGTTCAATATCTGAAGAGTGTTTATTTATGCTGTGCCATGGCTATTCCTTTCTATAAATTTAGTGTGAAATGGAAAAGGACTTGTACCTGAACAGGAATGTCACTCAGTGACCTCTGAATCGATCCCCCAGGAAGCTGACCAGTTCCACCAATGGTAATATTCTTGCGGTTGTAGTCACTGATTCTGACAGCTATAGCTCCCCATCCTCCGTCCTTAAAACCATCTTTCTCAAAGGTTTTCACTTTGATTTTGCATTCCTGTAAATATTATATTGAGGTATTCAATATCGTTTCGGTAATTACTAATTTTTATTTAAATAAATACAAATGTCCTACATATCAAGAGTTGTGTTATTTCATGAGGTTGAAATTAAGTAACGACATGAAAATTATGGTATGTGATAACCATTTAGATATAAAGATGATACCATATGGGTGCCCATTTCTGTGATGGGAGCATAATATTTCCTCCCGAATGTAATTTATTCAAAACTGCAAAACGTGACACTCTTTTTGACTGAAAGAATCCACTGCTCACACAATATAGTGCCGTTATCATGGATTAATGTCGAATATAATTCTCTCTCATACCAAGTGTATGTAATATAAAGACTGATATGCAGTTTTGTGTGTTTTAGCAGCAGTTAATACGTGTATAAAGAATGTAAAGGGCATCTACCTTGTTGATCGTCACATTATTCATGACTTTTAGACCACCCAAAGTAACGAATGGAGCTTCAAAACAAAACACCAAATCGTTCTCATAATCGACTGTTGAAAGCGTTATCATCGACACAGTGTTCAGTGGAATCCTGAAATTGAAGAAACAAGTATACACGAGGCAAGGGATCTTGATTAGGCTACATGATATCATGAAAAGGATGTGTTTAATTAAAAAGTACATAGCAAGAGGATCATGTGCAGTCACCGAAGAATGCGTATAGATTGATTATGAGGCATATTTAGGAATATGCTTTTAACTGAATGTAGATATACAAAATTCATGTCATTTTGGTCTTCATGCCACAGTCTTTTTGCATAATCCCTTCTCATTTTCTGCTAGATATATATAATATATAGAAATATAAAATATAAAATATATACCACGTAAACCAAAAAATGCCGACTGTTTTGTTAGATACTATGCAATGTTATCTATGTTGAACATGTATGATTATGTATATATGGAACCTTCAAAAAGAAATAAAGTGAAACAAAATATGAAAAATATGAATATCTGCGGAAGGAGGCAAAGTATAAAGCCCAATCATAACATCGCCCTGCAACGAGATGTTCGTTGGATTTGCAAACATATATTTCTAAATGCTTCAATTTTTCACTGAAATAAATAGATTGTCATAACATGAAATATCGAATACACAGTTTTTGAACTCCTAGTATTAGCATGTAACTGGTGTAAGGCATATCAAAGATGACAATCGAGTTGAAGGTTGACGTGTTGAATTGTCGCTAGTTGTAGTTGCTTGTGTCTTAGTAACGTCGTAAAGTATATACTGGTTTAGAATTGCCAATTCTTAAGTCTATAACCGTTTTGATTAAAATAACACAACGCTATTTCAATTTGGGATGTTCAGAACAAAACATCGCAATAAAAGGGGATAATTGTATTATTTATCACACATATGGTTGAAAATAACAGAGTTAATATTATTGATATGAGCACATGTGCACATATCACGTTTGCCTAGCAACCATTGTTTCACCGCGACTTCCCGTATTTTGACGTCTGTGACGTCATACAAAGATTGTTTGTGACGTCACTGTAGCTTGCCATCGCAAGAGAAGTGGGCCGTTTCCTGGCTATTTTCATGCGAATCAAATGGAATAAAATGGGTAATAAAGAAATTATAACACTCGAAAGAGTGTCATATGACTTTTCCGAAACTCGTGCAAATTTGTGTATTACCCTCGCTCTCGCTCGGGCAATACAAAAATTCACACTCGGTTCGTAAAAGTTATATGACACACTTCCTCGGGTTATAATCTCTATATATGTTCATTGTTAGGATGAATAAACCTATAAATAATGCTTACTTGTAGACTGGTTTGAACATTGCAACTGGACTGTTGTTAGGCTCGCCAGTATCACTTCGTATACCCGGCCAGATCTTGATCTGCAAACGGTACATGTGTCTTTCTCCTGATCGGGTATTATAATCATAGTGTCGCCAGTATGTTCCCCATAAGCTGAAAGGAAATTTGGTCTCACAAATTATATTATGAAAATTAGATATACAGCATTGGAAACCTTGATCTTTTGTACATACGTCTTTGAATAATTCCACACGTAAACAAAAGGTATAAAAAGATCACAGAAATCACAAAAGTGCATATACATGTCGCTTATGATCAATAATAATTTCGGTCTTTGTGTGAGAATGGAACGGGTGCTAAATTTATTGAATAGGACATGAAGTTAAGAGAGCATCCGTATTACTGATGAGAGTGGAGCTAAAATGAAGCCAAAATGACTGAAGGAAAATAGTAAGACAGAAACTGAACTCAACTCAAAAATACCAAATTTAACCTGTATGTTATATAAGAAGAATACATAATCTAAACGAAGGTTAAAGTCTACGATTTCTCCCTTTGACTATTGTTGGCAATACTTGAAATTTGCTGCAGTAAATATAAAAGTTCAGATGTACATGTTAACACGATCAACGCCTTCCATAATAAACTTAAGATCTCGAATGCGGAATGCAAGAGAGCAATAGTCAATCATTAGCATATCATTGAACTACAGGCATGAACAACATGTTCATGAGCTGAACCAGATAGGGACATCACTAGGAGAGACACATGCCCTCGACCAATACACTAAACGCCAAAAGAAACGTTACCCCACTTCTTTTTTTAATAACTTTTTCAGTATCAAAGATATTTGAGAAATGAATGGTTAAAAAAACTGAATAACGTAGATTTATGCTATTAACACGTTTACGTATGACCATCATCAGCGGTGACTCCGGAGTCGTATAATGGTCATACAGGCAAAAATTTTCACATAAATAATCGTCTGTGTTCCTATATACTATTAAGGCATTTGACAACAAAGTAAACTCGTTTTCACTAAGGTAAATTACGAGAAAAGATCTTTAATGACTAGAAAAATATATTTCATAATTTTCACACTTAAACTTACTCAATAACAGTATTTTCATCGTTTAGGGGTTATGATGTAATTTTAAACTTCTTGAACAAGCTGCATTTTGCCACAATATGAATCCATCAGGATTTTTAAACGTGTTAATAGCATAAAGCTACGTTATTCAGCTTTCTTTTGAACCATTCATTTCTCAAATATCTTTGATACTTAAAAAGAAGTGGGGTAACGTTTCTTTTGGCGTTTAGTGTACTGGGTGAATGCTATTTGAATTGAAATGTTATTTGTTGCTAAAGAGGTGTCAGTAAAAAGTAGGTAAATTAGTATGTTATCTCATTAAACAGTTACTTGTATGGAACTAGTATAAAAACCCTAAGTGATTAATGCAATGCCATAAAAGCGTTTAGGATGATTTGTAGATTATCAAAACGTTGCCCTGTATCCGTGTAGGTTTAATCCTTAGAATGATTAACATGATACCTTATATTCGTGAAAGATGACTCATACATTTGTAGAATGATTAATATGATACCTTATATCCGTGTAGGTTTAATCCTTAGAATGATTAACATGATATCTTATATTCGTGAAAGATGACTCATACATTTGTAGAATGATTAATATGATACCTTATATCCGTGTAGGTTTAATCCTTAGAATGATTAATATGATACCTTATATCCGTGTAAGATGACTCATACATTTGTAGAATGATTAATATGATACCTTTTATCCGTGTAGGTTTAATCCTAAAAATGATCAATATGATACCTTATATCCGTGTAGGGTGATGTAGGATCGATGTCTGTAACAACTTCAGCAACTTCCTGTTCCCACGACATAGGACCGTTCACAGCAGCGACAACTCCCGTTATATTGGATGAAAATTGATCCAAGAGGTTTTCATAACTTGCGTGTTTGTAAAGGTAACCGGTTTCACCAGTCCAATTTCCCAAGTACTCTTTGCCATTTCGTGTTAACATTTGATTTCGTGAAACTCGTGTTGATCGTCCAACATCTTGCAGTGTACAGGTGGGTCCACACGGACCTTGTCCTAGCTTCCAGCCAGTGATAACAGTCAGCTTCAGCTGAAATGGTATAATATGACATGTCTTCCTTTCTTTCACATGCTACTAGAATATATAGATTAACTTAACGTGAATATCGTTTTGATATACGTTTTAGATGAAATCATTATGCCGTATTTTGCTTTGACAGAAAACAAAGCCGTGTTTGACACCAAAGTGTTAAATTGTTCAATTAAATCGCCACCGTGCTTTTACATGATTGCAATATATGAGTAATAAAAGCCAGTTGACTTCGTTGACAGTGGTAGAGATATGGGTAGGGCAGTTTACCTTGAACACATTAGTTGATGTGTCGACAAATTTGAAACTGATGGCACCCCCAGTGAAGTGATCATCCTGAGACCAAACAAAAGCAAACAAAACTCCAACAGCAACTAGTTTCAGAAGCAACATCGTCTTCTCATACCATTCTGTGAATAAACCTAAATTGATGGAAACAGTGTTATTATTTATGTTTGTTCTTTTTTAATGTGGTGCATAGTCAAATAATGTGAAGGACAATAGCATGGACCTATTGTTTGTGAGAGGAATACCAAATTATTACGGCAAACATCAACTATTATCCCATTGGTTGTTTAGCACATGGATAAATGCAATGGAACTACGGAATGTATATATTAGTAGTAATACATTGCAATAATATAACTATAACTATGGGTATATTTGAGTTTAAATTTGCGTTTGTACCTGAAGAAAATATTCATAATAAAGTTTTTCCCACAAAATCATAATTCATTTACAAAACCTGTTACGCTTTGGTAGCTAAAATCCATTAAGAGTTTGTATCTAAGAGAGCAAGTCGTTTTTGACATGCATTTAGTGTACTGATGTCATGAAATAATACAGGTACGTCATTAAGGACTTTGCAAACACTTTCATTTATTTTGAATTAAGAACACACATCATGAACATCATTATCATTGTAGTCAATAACATTGTGAAACAGTAGCTTCTCTTTTATAATCTAAAAGATATGTGTGTAGAATTCTTGATTATCATACTAACTGTACCACTTTGAAATGATGTAATTAAAAATGCTTCATTTGCTTTAAAATGAGTCGAAAATAGAAACGTTGAAAGACAGAAGATCGAATGGTAACATTCGGTAACAAAATGCTAATTTAAACTTGCGAAAAATGTGACAATGTTATTTACCCAATTGAAACAACTTCGTGTTTATTTTTCTTGAAGCTGTCAGCAGTCTCAAATTTAACTAACATGTGTCACACCAATGTGAATCAACATACATACAGCTGTATGACCCTTATACCTATACCAAATGAAAATTTAACGTTTACAGATTGGAAACTGTGACATACTTCACGACATACTTTCCATAAGCAAATGAGTACTGTATATCATATTTGAGGAACATTTTATTCTAAAAATCACACTTCTTACCTTGAACAACCAGAGTAATCAATAGTCAGTACCAGATAAATTCACTTAATGTACTTGCAACGATAATGGATATGTGTTTATTTTCAAAGTTGGTCCCTCATAAACATTTAACATCAATCTAAATGTCTAACAGATCCAAATCTAATAGGATTGATTGTTTTATATGTTAATATCTCATAATGTCTTAAGAGACGGTTCAATTTAGTTGTCACCATATATTACTATCAGCCTAAAGATTCATACAAATGTCTCATAGATGGAAACACGATTAGGTTGATCGTTTTATGTTTTTATATATTCCGATGGCTTAATGGAAACGATCACATTTAGTTGTCACCATATATTACTGTCTTTCTACTATTACTGATAACCAATTCAATAAATACCCGTATTCCAACACACAGACAGAGATATATTTAATCATAGTCTAACCATATTCCGTTATACAGACCATGTAAATATACATTCACATGGAATGAAACAGGGCATATTCCAAAGGTTAAAGTTCATGAGCGAAAATAATAACGAGCCAAACTATGAACATTGTTTGATGATGAAAGACGGTCGCTACATCAGCTGAAAATACATGTAAGAGCTACATAAACTACATATCCTAAACCGAAACGTTATTTTATATTTAACTTATATCAAATTCCCTCGAAAGTCATAACTGGCTAATTTAAACCTTGTTGCATTTCGTTAACTATTGAGTGCTAGTGTAGCGGCATGGTGCACATGAACTACAGAGTGCGCTCTACTACTCCCAACACAGACAAGTTAAGCAAATGCAGCATGGCTTCAATAAGCCAGTGTTGGAAACTGGAGCAAATTATAACTTTCGAAGGCAGTCGTTCTGAAATGTGCAAGTGTGAGTTTGTGCTTATGCTACTCTCCGCATTTTGAACTCCCAACATGCGCAGATGTCAGAACAATGGATTACATTCAGCAAAAGTAGCATATGCAGCAATATTAAGAAATGTTACGTAACAAAGGTCTTTTTTGTTTAGTCAAAAGAAACCTGTTCCTCCAGTTACTTAATATTGCATATTGCTACCTGGGCGTTTGACTAAATCCATGTTCAATATTCAACAATAAAGTTGTATTGCCAGAGAGCCCGAGTATTTAACATTAAGTATCGGAATAATGCAAATTAATGGAATTATACATTTTAAATTACAGTTTGAACTAAAAAGTCATGAAAAAATAACGATGTGCTAAATTTCAGATGAAACAAATAATTCCTATATATGCAACATTTAAGTAAATAGCGTGCTGAATAGAGTACTTAGAAAATACATTTCATACTTCATATGAATTTTTCGGAACGAGCTTTCGAACACGGTCAGCAATATCATTAGGAACACCCGAACTCTAAAGTTCATTCACCTACATGAAGGTATAATGGTTTCCAAAAACACCTGTCCCAATGGAACAATCAAAGCGGTTAATCCCACACAGTTCACACAATAAAATAATGATATTTACAAAGAATTAAATATATATTAAAGATGGTATTTACAAGATATTTACGAATACTAAAATTCAAAAATAATTAAGATGATAAATATCTTCTGTTCTCCCAGTGGTTCAATTACAGATTCAAGGGCCATAAGTCCATAAGTCGTTACCAAGGAATTGTAAAATTCTGGCAAACTCTTCTACCCGCAAATATACGATACTCTCCCTACTTTTGTTGCAGCGAAATCACGTCTTAAAGGGGCAATAGCACGTTTTTTCGCTCAAATAAGTTGATGAAATGTATTTGAAAAATAATATCACCAATAGTAAAACATCCTTCTCTCTTTGGAAAATCAGGTTAAAATATTAGTATGCCTGGTCTGGAAAAGCCATGAGAATAATTTTTGGAATTTGAAATAATGAAAGTGTTCTTTATAAGCAACACCATTATTACAACTACAGTAAATAGGTTTGCGTAATAAGATGTTAATATCTAAAGTAAATCTAAATAACATAAACTATCATAGTAAATGGAAAATGTAAAAACAACGCGCTACAGACCCTTCAAAATGGTATTTCTATTTAGTTTATGTCCCCCGAATATGACTGATATAAATGATGTTTTCTCTAAGAGTTGGACTTTTTTTTATTAATCAGCATGATTGTGGCCAATTGTTCACACATTTTCAAATATCATACAATGATGATCACACATTAAACGATAAAACGTTATCCAACGTTTCATTTTCAAAATATCAGTTGTAATTGGCACTAGGTGACCTTTATGGCTTGTCTTATTTCACAACTTACTGTTTATGCATCAAGTCAGGATTGTCTATTTCTAGCAGTGTTATCTCTGAAAGACTTCAGTAGTATTTCATATGCAATATAGGCTAGGATGGATGAACTGAGTTGAGTAGCCTTTGCGGGAAGAAAATGTTTTGACAATACAGCTTGTTACATAGACAGTCAGTCATCGATATGAGTTCCTTTTAATTAATTGCCGAAATTAATTGACTGACGGCATGTGCTATTTGTGCCTTTATTAATCATTTGAATACGCATATGATAATGTGATGGCTTTCATTGTGTTCATAAAAGACTCCCTGTATGTTATCAAATAATCCAAGTGTGTTCAGGATATATGTTCGAATCCCGCAATGAAATTCATTGCAGATACATGTTGTGTTACATTCTTAATATAACACTGTTACATACTTGGTATGAACGATACTGTTGATAAAGGGTAAATATATTATCCTGTTATAGTCCATTATAGAGAAGTAAAGTGATCCTAAAAGCACAAATAATGATCAGGGGAAAATATGTTATGTTCTTTACTATAGTACAAGGGGTGCAGCAATCATCCTGTCAAAGGGTATGTTTGTATGTCCTTAATTTGTCTTGTCTTTGTCCTGACCATATCTCTAAACTTACAACATTACAACTAATAACATGTTAAAGATTGTCCATTTCCGAATGGTGATTGTGGGGGATATCATTAAAGGCGCTGTAGCACGTTTTTAGCAAAATTTATTTTTTCAAATTTCCCATTAATAATGATAGTTAATGTAATTTAAATTAACTTTAGAGGGTAAAACATCTTATTACACAAACCAATTATCTGTAGTGGTAATAAATTTGTTGCGTATAAAGCAAAAATTGCATGGCGACCATTTTATTTTTCAAATACATTTCATCAACTTTTTTTAGTGAAAAAACGTGCTACTGCCCCTTTAAAGTTTGTATATCAACACAATGTGTAAAACATCAAGATAATAGCTTCGAGTTTTAGACATGCATGACAATCGAATATACACTTATACATAACTCCCTACGTATAACCAATGTTCATATTCAAGGTCAAAGGTCAAGGTCACGAGTACTGAAATAACTCCAAAAATTCCAAATAAATAAACACGATAAATTGAAAATGTTTTGTGCCATCAGGATCTTATTTGGTAAATATCAATTAGAAAGAGTAGGATTTGGAAAGGTTTTTGCTCAATCCGTCAAAGGCCAAGGTCACAACATAAGCATGCATTGGCAAATGTGCAAACGTTTAAGAACAAACTTGCGTGAAGTGACCTTAGTGATTATTCAACTTGTTTTTATAGAGACTGCAGTGATATACAAACTTACTTGTGGAAGTGACCCCAGTGATGGATTCAATTTGTTTCTACTGACTTCAATGATTATCCAAATTGTGTGAAGTCACCCCAATGATATCGATGAGAGCTCAACAGTAATACATGTAGTTTTAAATAATATTTCTTGAATGTAATGTTCATTGTATAAGAACTATAATTGTTAAGTTCGGATGTGGTTTACTGAGACTGAACTTGCAATGAAGGGAGATGGTTAGGAATAGATAGATCAAATTGTTTATGTCCATTTGTAATGTAGGTGTAGAAGACGATTATCGTTTCTTATTTATATGTTCTTTGTATAACGATTTTCGAAGTAAATACTTACTACATGTATATCATCAAAGTTCAAACATTCAGATCAATACTGTCAATGGAAAATATGTTTGAGCAACTTGGTATGACATGCATATATATTAAGAAAGAATAACTTTGACTCCTAAACCTGATAGCATATACAATGTGTTATACTTGCTACATGTACCATGATGTGTAATTTTATGTTTAAAATTTATATTTCAATCTCATGTGTCTCCATTTGTATGTACATGTATACTGTAATGTATATGGGTCTGATGTCATATTCGGAATCAACTTGGCTTGAATACAGGTGAGATTCAGATTCACTGATGAGATCACCACTGCTAAAGGCTGCAATATTGCCCAAGTGGCAACTGACCCACTCACTAGTGACACTTTGCATACACTTATATCACGTCATGGAAAGGTGTCTTTTGGTTTTTAGGAATTTCTTGGAATTAAGTTTTTACGTTGGTTCCATGGAAATGAGCATTATATGGGGTTCGTTGATAAACTATAGATGGTTATTGTCTTTGCCATATATCTCTTTACACACTTTTTTATGACACTTTCCTTGCCCATCTATCAAACTTTGTAATCGTGCCAATTTCTATTGGAAAACATCCCAAATTTTCCTTTCCTTAATTTTGATGGCAACAATTCGATATGTATTTCGTGATTCCTCAACCATATCTCTGAAACAAATGAGTAGTCATTCTACAATGTTTCATAAACATGTATATAGTCTTTTGAAGGGGTAATGATTTGTCAAAGATATTTCAAACACTATATTTCTTAAATGACATTGTCTATGTTTCTATTCATACATTTATCCTTCAAATATGTTTAGCACGATGTCGTATGCAATAAAGAAACTCGTTCTGTTCAATCAGACCATTTTTTTCTTCAGATTGAGGATACGGGGAATCAAGTCACTCTTTGACTCTTACGACTACGAAAGTAAATAATGGAAAACTGTTATATAATCGATAGACCATCTACCTTGCATAGACCAGCTTGGTAAACTTTTAATGACTAAATTAATAACAGCAATATATATGTATGCATTAACATTTATTTTTTTTAAATATATATTTTGTTGATGTCGAATTCAACGTGAGTTCCCGCGGATGAGTCTTTCCAATAAAAGGGGCATCAACGTCTGAAAAATCAAAATAGTATTGTGGTTACGATAACGTAAAGGCATGTTATCAGAAACATGAACGAATATTGTTTCCAAAGATTAAACTTAATTTTAGTTTTACTTTAATTGGCTTCTAGACATATAAAGTAACTTTTTCGGTCGTCCATATTACACGTGGATTGAGATATATTGCATTTCTGTGGATATAATATATTTTGCTCGTCCGTATATTTAACTGATATATCTGTATATCAAACTAATCTAATAGAAAGCACTCACCACATGCTGTTCACTGATGTTTATCATCACAGACACAAGCAGAGTTGTCCCCCTCCACAATACAAGCACCAGCTCCACAGTTCTGGTTCTTGCATGGCTCTGTAATATAAACATCAACCTTGCTTAGAGAGTGCTACACCATGCTGATAAGTCATTTCACTCTGTACCCTAATGCACCTGTAAGTCACGAAGTACAGACATTACCTCGAGCTCTGTTGCTCGTCGGGTATTGCAAGGTTAATATAGGATAACACTACCTTCAATAGCACAAATTCTTGTACTTTTTTTCTTTTTTCCCCTACTATCTAAATGGCATGTATTTCAAGGGTATTGCAATATTCATAATCTATAAGGTTTAGTCTATAAGGTTAAGGCTGCCATTTTAATATAAAAACTTACTCAAGCGAACCTGGTTATATAATCCCTTACCTATTAATAACCTTTAAAATGCAAGTTACGGGGCACCAGAGAAGATGTACATGTAGTGAATGGAACATAAGTGGTAATTGGTTTTTTAAGTGGAGGTGAATATTGGTACTGGATAGACAGGCTGATGGAAGGATCAGACTTTGAATGTTGACAGGATTGAGACAGGAACATTCCTGGCAGGAAGAATTATTCTTTAGTGGGAGTCAGTTTAGTTTTGAATCGGAACTACGTGACCAGAAAGTGTGTCCGGTCATACATTAAAGGGAGGGTTCTGTCGTGATATTGACTCTTTGACTCTTCTATGAAATTAAGCGATAGTGATGTCAAACATTATAAACATTATTAAGATAATAGACAACATATACTTCAAATATTTAATGCCAAATAATCAGTTATCTTATTGTTTTGTTGATTCTGGTTGTCAACATTCTGACAGGGGATAGTTTGTATTACATTATTTTGGTGTCACCTGGTATATGTCTAAGGTGTCCTAGAAGCTAAACTATAAAGTTGGAATATTATTATCACAGTAATTTCAAAGGTTGCACGAGCTGTACATTTCTGGTACAATTCAAGTTTTGCTACGACAGCTGAAGAAAATATGAACTTGTCTGTGCTTTTACAATATGTACACACTTCAACTTTGATAAATTAATTTTCATTTATTGTGTTTACTTTTCGTTCACATATTATTTCGTTAACCAACAAAGTATTTGTGATTTAATACATGTGGACTGAGCTATGTTTTTCAAAACTGGTCTAACTTCAGTTTGTTGGCTGGTCATTAAAGTTGATACTGTACTAATAGATCAGTTCTTACAATCATGTAGAGAATCTATCCGAATAAGCTTTAAGCCTAGGAAATTAACACTTCTTTAAAGATATTCGGTATTTTAAAAATTATTTGTTGTTACCAAGATATACATGTATCTCACTCCTTAATCTTAAACTTCCGTACTTGTAATCACAACCTACCGGTTAAGACAGGGAGGTGACGTGGACTTGCATGAGAGAAAAGAACATGCTACTCGCCTGTGGTTTCTGACGAAATGCATTAAATTTTCCCATGCTCAGCCCTAAGCACCCTAAGAGATCAATTCATACCAGCATATTATTCAAAATGGTCAAAGCCATATGAAAAGACTTAAAAGCAAAAACATCTATTTTTAATTAATATCGTTAAATTCTCTTAATCGCTCCACTCAGTGTGGAAATAAAAATCTTGAAACTTGACAGGCGACTCTTGTGTCGAGTTCCGGTCTCTGAAGTGACTCTGGCGGGTTGTTGCGCTCCCCTAACATAACATAAAACTTAGAACCAACCGGGGGGAGTATACATTCCAGATCAAAAAGCATCTTTACGCTCGTATCACTCTTTAGAATACCTTTGCCTATTTTAAGACAAAATGTGTTTGAAATACTGATCTTAAGTAGTTAACATAAGCCTGATATTTGGTTATACAGTAGCAGCATAACCTCACCCGAAACTCCCAATACACAGAAATGTTATGGGTAGTATAACATACATTTCGTAGACTTGATTAAGTAAAATGTATAAAGTTGGGTATTTTTCAAAAATAAATAACGGATATAGGATAGTGCTTTATACCTGATTGAGTATTGAAATTCTAGATTCTAGGTACACAATGATGTTCAAGCTAGTTCTTGTTGACAACGTAAGTAGGCACTTTTCGACTGTCAGCTGTCCGTCCTTGTGCAACGAATCATTCTGAAAGAAAAATGAACAAGAACACAGAAAAAAAGGCTGATATTAAGCTACTTCTTTATGTCATAATACAAAATAAAGTGAAACTAACACATTCTATATAAGTAGATGTTTACGCATTTTAGAAAAATCACTTAATGTGTGCGATAAATGTGTTATCAAAATAGTTCAATCAATTAAACATTGGTCTCACAACATATGCACATGTGTCAAAATGAAGCAAAGTGTATTCATATCAAATGATTTATGAACTGATGAGATGGAGTATAAACGGTTTGTCCCAAATAAATAATGGGTATGGATATGCTTCAATATACTTGTTTGAGTATTGAAATTCAAGATTCTAGGTACACAGTGATGTTAAAGCTAATTATTGGTGGCAAGGTAAGGAGGCAATTTACAACTGTTAGCTGCCCAATATAAACTGTCCGTCATTGTGCAACGAATCATTCTGAAAGAGAAATGAACAAGAACACAGAAAACAAGGCTGATATTAAGCTACTTCACAAAATAAAGTGAAACTAACAAATCAATATAAGTAGATGTTTACGCATTTTTAAAAAATCACTTAATCGTGTGTGATACATTTGTTATCAAAATAGTTAGATCAATTAAAAGTTTCACTTAAATTCGTGAACACGTATCAATTAAACATAGGTCTCACAACAAATGCACAAGAGGCAAAACGAAGCAAAGTGTATTCAGATCAAATGATTAATGAACTGATGAGATGGAATATATAAAGTAAAACAATGAAGTGCAAAAAAAAACAGAATCATGTCATGTATCTTCTAACGTTCATCTGTAATAAAACATTGATCAATCAGGAAAAGTGAAAGTATCAATAATTAATCATGAAATGGTTATCAAGTATTAATATAATAAGGTATTACTCAGTTTTTAAAAACAGTATTAAGAAAGAAGTAACATGTATCATAAATCATGAATTTGTTATCAAGTATTAATATAATTACGTATTACTAAGTTAAAAAGTTAGTATTAAGAAAGAAGTAATATAAAGTATTGGCCAGCTTATGGTAAGTGAGATTCAAAAGTCAGTAACTGTCTGACAAAGGTGTTTGATCAGTCTTTAATTACGTTTAAATAGGATTTATTTCGAATAATACATAGTTACAACAGTAGTATTTAACTTACATTTCTCACAATGCGTGCCAGTATACCCAGCTGCACATCTACAGTAATATGGGAGAACTTCGCTGAAACACGCTCCTCCATTCACGCATGGTTGACTTGCACAGAAATCTGGCTCTGGAAGATAATGGCACTTGCGATCGATAATCTGCATTCTAAGGTTTTACTGTGAGAGGTCGAATATTGGAAACCAGGGAAATAGCCGTATTTGAACAGCTTTTATACAAATTGAGCAACGTCATTGCGATTTCATTGACAATGTCTGGCCTGATTTTTCCCCGTTGACATAATCTTAAGATGATCAAAGTCATTCACTGTTATGCTACCTTGTTTGACTGCCACAGCACAGTGCAGGTGAAAGTTCCTGTCGTTCAGACCTGTCTAATCTGTGTCCCTGTACCGTTTTACATGGATAAGGTGAAGGCCTTGTTTCTTGTTTCATAGATAGATTTTAACAGAGACTCTCTAAACTTACCACATGTTGGTCCTACATAGCCGTCCTCACATAGACACGTTGCGGTGTTGTTCCTTTCTACAATACAGCCTCCATGTTTCTTATCACAGTTTGTTGAAGAACAAGCATCTGAATAAAGTAATTAAACGTGTATCGAACAAAACACTCCAGTGTTAAGGGCAATAATAATGCGTATTAACAAGAGACTACACTTATTTTGGTTTCGTATGAAATGTTTATACTTACTTGAAATGGATGGAAATGGTTCAAAATAGAGGCATCTTGAAGATGTTCCGTCACTGAAACGTTAAGTGGGAAAAAATGAATAAATGTACGTACATTCACTACGGCGTACGTTTGGTGACCTCATGGGTTCATTTATAAACTGTGACATTAAGTCAAACTTATCACAAAGCCTTCTACTAAACAATAACAGGCCGTTGTCTGTCATTCTGACAGGCTTTTCAATCTAATTAACAAGGAAGACCTTTAAAAAGGCAGGTTTTGTTCCTTCTTGATTAGGCTAGAATATATTATGAACGGGATGTGTATTCACCATAATTGTACGTTTTTTGAGTAAACGTCATTATTTATAGCCACTGTTGACAACTCACCGTAGCCAATTAATCACTCGACAAGATATAACAATGAAGAATAAAGAGAGTTACCTCCCCACCATAGCTCCCCGCACGGTCGAGGAGATAGAGCTTACCCATAAGGTTGAGGAGAGCCTTTTTGCTTCAGGTCATTACGTGTCATTGGTCACGGTGAGTTATCAACTAGAGTATGTAGAAGTAGAGCATGTAATAAGAAGATAGCAAGAAGGAAACGGCACCTAGATTTTAAAATAATAACACAATGATTGTTCCACTGTCTCAAAGGCATTGTACGTCGTTCAGTAGCCAATGGTATATGCGTGATAATACTGTGAGAACGATTTCCATACAGTGTAAGTCACAAAATAAAACTCTATCATATAATCTATTATTTGAAAATTTAAAAAACCCTTTAATATTGAGTAACTTCATCGATTTATTTGAACACAAATATGATATTAGAACATGAAATTATATCATATATATGAACACGTCCAAGTTTTGTTGATTCAATACTCCATCAAATGTCATAAAAATATATAGAGATTATTACACGACCAAGTATGTCATATGATTTCTACGAAACGAGTGTCTAATGTATATTACCCATACGGGTTTGGATATACAGGTGAAGGTTTTGGTGATATTCGTACAAGGGAAGGTGCATTTTGAAAATTTTAAAAGTTAAAAATCGGAAGCCTTATTTTAGGTACCAAAAAATACTGTTCGCGGTCGATTTTATTATTGATTCTTATACATTAACTTTGTCCAGTTGTCCTGAAAAAAACATGCAATTGTCGTCATATTTTTTTTAGATAAAGTTGATAAAATGTTCAAATCACAAAACTTTGAAAGGTCATTGTGAAAATAACTGAAAAAAGAATGCACTTGTTAAACCCATTGCTTCAGCTATATCTACCTTTCACACCTTAGATGCAAATATCTTTGTAGTGATGTTTCGACAAAAGTGTATTGGGTCCAGAAATTCTAACCAATGACTAAAATCAAATGGCGGCTAAACCACGTGACCTACAACCTCGCCATGATTTGCCTGTTTTGCTCAATTGTCATTGTCAAGTTACATGTATCTGGGTACATTTTGAATTTTTCATCTGTTAGAATTGAAATTGAAGTTCGACCTGGACCTCTAATGGACCTCCAAAGCTTCACATGACGAGTTCACAGTACTGACTCTCAAACTAGAAAGTTGCTGAATCACTGCCACAACACCCGTGGAATGATAAAACAAACACGCAAATAACAATAATGATTCAGCATTCTGTCTGAATCTTAATTACTTGCTGGTGCCGATGAAAGTACACTTACTCTGTCAGCAAGCAGACGTGTTTTGGTTGATCAGTGATAGGAACAGACACCTGGGTCACACAGTCATCAGCAGTCTCCTGTCTTGTCGTGAATATATACACAGGGTTAGTGGAACTTGTCACTGGCGGGCTGAAACATTGACCAAAGTGTTCTAACTCAAAACACATGGACTGAGGGAATTCATCATGGTAAAAATGTCATTTTCTTCAACTGATTCAGAGACAAAGTTTCGTGTCTCCCGAGGGTTCTGGATTCTTAGAGAATACAAAACAGATGATTCTATGCTCACTGTGGGATCGTAGACTAATGCACGGTCCAGTATGGCAAGTTCAGATAGGAGCAAACTAATATTACGTCGTGCAATGTATGTATTTCAATGCATTGAACGTTCACTCACATGGACATTGGTGGAAACATTCTTCCCCAGTGCAATCAGATGTAGAACACATAATGAGGGCAGCACATTCGCTTATTATAAGGAACTATAGACATTCGTTTTGATTATCAATAGTGAGCCATTGGGTTTACCATTTTCCCAATTGAGGTTTGGTGTGAACTTCTATACTACAATCTGAATGAGGAACACATCGAAGCTTGCTCTGGTCTGGTGGTGTTGGTTGATTGAACATTCCCTGAAAATATTAATGTTTATGTGTATTCCTTACTGTATATTATGTAGATGACATATATGTGCACTGCTAATAAATTTGTATATAATTGAACATATCTATAATCATTTAAGGAAATGGTATTTATTTCGAGTTCAATTTTACAAGAGAATATTTAAACCATAAGTCACTATTCAATGACATGAATTAATTTATGTCTACAAATTGTATATGACTTATTCCAGATCTTAATGTAAAATCAAGTTTGAATAAATGCCAATATACAGTGACAGTAGGATATTACTATTTGTAAACAAGCTTACAGCAAGAGCATTGGCACAATACTGAGCATTGGTTTTCAGATTCAATGTCATTTTAATGTTTTGACACAGGACTTCTCACAACGTGAATGCAGTCATAAAGTAGTAATGAAAAAGAGCTACTCACGAGATTAGCGGGAACTGAAATAAATTGTAAACATGATGTTCAAAATGATGTATTGGTATATATACATATTTCTTTTAAATCACATAATATTAACATTGCAAATTGTTATATCATACGAGCTGTAAGTTTAAGCTATGTTTATAATCGAATACCGATATGAAGATCATATATACCACTATACACATATTAAACGTATTAAGAAATAAGTTCTTACGATTATCAGTGACGTCAACATGATAGCATATGGTATCCCCATGAGAGCTGCAAAAAGCAAAAATGGGCTGTCCAAAATGATATATTGTATTTTCATAAACAAAAAAAATTTATGATATTACAATAAGTACCCAAATTGAAATTGAGTACCTTGACATTCAAAAAGGAAGGAAATACAGCAATGAGACTCTTAAATGGCGGAATGATAAAAGCAGACTGAATATATTAATTTTGTCCCATCAAAAGACACAGTTAATAACAAAGAGATGCTTTATCCTTTTTTATAATTTGGTCATATCTGCTAGTGGTATTTAAACATGATGTTACCTTCCAAACGTTGTATCTACTTTGACACATATTTTCTTCTCTCCTACGTCAGTGGGTGTGATTTCTATAGTTCCCATCAAGATATTACCATTTTCTGATCCGTGGGATGACATTTCAACCTTAGCTGTCATTCCACCACTGTGTGGTCCTACTTCAAAGTGAGGAGGTGCTCTACAAGTGAATTGCTTCATATATGGTTACTGATACTTGTAATTTGATACCATATTTTCAACAGTAGAAAACAAAATACTGCTGCTGTACTGTCGATGTTAATGTGTACATATTCAGAAGTATGCACAATTCCAGTCATCAGGATATGATAATTTCAATGAATATACATGTTACATACGTACGCACATGAGGCCGTGACGTCGTTATTTTCAAAAAAATTTCGAACAGAATATCTGGCGTTTTAGTAAGATTTTGATAACATTTTAAAGTTAGTTAAATTTTTCGAAATGGTGTACGTACTTGTTGAGGCAGCATTAAAGTCAATGAAGATTCTAAAAAAATATTTATCTTTTTATCTATTATCTCGCCTAGATATGGAGATACCAATATGTAAGTGAAGTTCATGTCTGACAATACAATCTGTATCTAATTGTTTTCTTTCGTGATTTCCTTCCTATCTTAAAATGTAAGTAAGAGATAAGTGTACCAAATAAAACATTGAATTGGTTACCGACACCGATGCGACCTATTATGCATGTTGACTATTAAGTTTCCCTTCTGTTTACAGCTCTTTCCCATTTAGTGATCCGTATAATAATAATAATGATAATAATGATAATAATAATAACAATAATAATAATAATAATAATAATAATAATAATTATTATTATTATTATTATTATTGTCCGTTATACAGTGTACATAGGAAATTCATTGTGTACAAATAGCACCCGGCAGCCACAGTGCAGTGCCAGTTAAAGCGTTGTTCTATCCTTATAATGCTGAGTGTCAAGCAAGGCAGCAACAACTTCCATCTTTGAACATAAGGTCATGCAATAAATGGCGAATTAACATACTCACCCCAGACCTTTTGAAATTGCTATTGGTATCTTGCAAACTTTATTTTTCTCGCACGGTATTGATGCTCCATTCAGCAGTCCTTGCTGGCAAAATATTGACTGGAAAAAGTTTTAAAGAAATATATTTAAGTAAAGTATAACACTGAAATATCCCTGATTTGAAAGAACACTTTGCATAAACATATCTCAATTTATTGAAAATTAAAATTGTTAATAATGAGTTAGAAAAATATTACAAGCATTTACAAAATCGTGTCAAAAATAATATAAAAAACAGTCCCTTTTTTCAAAGATATGTTAGATATGTTTAGCTTATGACTTGTATAAAGATTTGATTTCCGAGTATTTCAAAAGAGAAACACAATCTTACCTTTGATGGAAATGTCGAAGCTGCTGAAAAAATATAACATCAACATACATTAACAGCCATACTATCTTAAACAAAGTGAGATGTGAGGAAATAGATTACAAACTATATAGGTTTAGCATTTGAATCCAATCCTTACTTTTCTGACAAGACGATCCTGTGAAACCAATTGGACAGTGACATTCGAAGATCGTTCCTTGAGTTTCACATATTCCCCGATTTTCACATGGCGAAATTTTGCATGGAGCATCTGGATTTGCAAAAACAACGTAAACGTATTTTTACAAAAGTATAAATATCATATACTCCGACCGCTGCGAACTCATCACATTGTTCAATTTGTAATAACATACCTACATAAGATGGATACATTGGAAGCAATTAGTTATACATCTCACCAGTTTTGCAAGTTGGACCATCATGGATATCGTCACAAACACAAGATGCTGTGTGGTTCGTTTCTACGATGCAAGCTCCGTAATTGCAGGTTATGTTCGTGCAAGGGTCTAAATCAAACAAAACCGAAACTTAATAAACGATTTAACCTTATTTTAATAAGCTTGTTTTAACCAATTGTATATATTCTTTATATTTACATATATGAAATGACATACTGTTTTATATTAGTCAAATTCGATATACTGTGACTTCTGATTTGTCTTACTAGGAGGAAGTATATCTTACCAGATTTATGCCCATTGATGTCAAAACATCGATCTCTGATGTCACTCGATCTGACGAAGAAACAAGTATGTTGTGATTGTCATCATTAATGGTGATATATTTTATTTCCGCTGTCAAATATCTTAATAAAATATATGTGTGCCATGTGTACCATACCTTGATTTTAAACATATGTTGCCGGTTCCAGATGCGTTAACAATTTCCATATGAACTTCTGTCAGACATTTCCCATAGACCTCCATAGTGGGGAAAATGTGACTAATCACGTTACTGTTACCGGCTTCAATAACCTGTTCACTGGAATAAAAGAAGATATTCACGATTTCTTAAACAATTGAATTGTTCTGTTGTAATTATATCTCAGCACCATTGTATTCTTGCTTAGTTAATTCACATCAACTAATGCACTACTTCACAATTGAATCTTCGCAATTTGGGTTCACTAAATTGTATAAGCTGTGAAGCTGCTTCCTGACATAAGTTGCCGTATGATGCCATCAAAAAGCTTCTTAACTAGATGATGAAAATTTATTTTACTGACAAAATGTATTCACCACAATTTGCTTAGGATTACTGAAACGAAAAATGCAAAATTTACAAACAAAAATGATTCTTGATCCTGTACAACTGTGTTACAACTATTTAAAGACAAACTTTCTGTGTACAGAAAAGATTACATGGTTTTCAAGGTATAAATCAACCAATGGTGAAATAATGACATCTTTGACAAATATCTCCTGTTAGAAATAAAACTTCACGTTGAACAAATGGTTTGATCCTCAGAAATGAGGCATTGCCAATAAAAGGCCGCTTTTTGACTACTTCTTACATTATTGAGAACATGCTTGTCTGAATAGAGTAACGTTACGTCATATTTATTATTTTTACTCAAAGGTGAATACTCCAAAACCCTGACGTAACGAATGTTTGAATGTCAAAATCAAAATCATGACGTCATGTGTTAGTGTTTAGTTTGTGACGAAAATACAAGCACATTACGACATAATATGCAGATAATGAGCCATAACTATTAATCAAGCGAACATCAATCTGCGCTCATCCTCACAAAAATCTCAATCTCACCTGATGAGATAAATACCTTCTTTCAAAAGAAATGTCATTCAGTTTGCAATCCCTGAAATGATATATGGTGAACATCTTTAAAGGAAAGCTTATACTTACCATGCACCAGTGTTGCCCGTGTACAGGAAAAGGCGGCACGAGTCTTTACACGGAACAAGACTGCCTGAAGTCGGTGTTGGTTCTAGGAAATTGTCTGGGGTCTAGATATATAACACATGCAAGTGTATAAGCACATATACATCTCTTTTCTTTGCCTTTTAAATTTAATTATTCGTTATGTTTTTCAATGAGATAGAATAACTATACGTACCACTGTCTTTCCCCCTGTAAGAGAGGAAGCATTATTTCAATTTTCATTCAAAAGGAAACTTTGCATACTTTGTAAATGTACATACATTTTGATGAAGTTTTGATACGAAAAATAAATAAAGTAATTTATACAGAAGGAAATTCGACGCGTACTAAGGAAACACCATCCGATTTAACAAATTCTTTAAACATGTGAAAAAGGACAACGACTAACTCAATTCAGTCAACTTATATTACGGTTATATTACGGTTATATTAGCATGGGGATGTAGCACGCTTTTTACAAATTTAAAGTTTTCAAATTTCCCATTGATAATGATATGATCAGTTTATATCATTTATATTTACTTTAGAGGGTAAAACATCTTATTACACACACCAATTATCCGTAGTGGTAACAACCGTGTTGCTTATAAAGCAAAAATTGCATGGCGGTGATTTTAATGTGAACACATTTTATTATCTCCAATTACAAAAATGATGCCAATGGCTTTACCGAACCATGTAAACTCATTTTTAAATTGATTTTTCAAATACATTTCATCAACTTATTTGAGTATAAAAACGTGCTACTGCCCCTTTAATAATGGGTCTTCTACTGCATTACTCGGAATCAAAAGAAGATAAACATAAGTTACATTTTATAAAAGTGAGAACTACTATAACTAATCTCAAACGATACACGCCAGTATTATTTCGTACCTTTTGAAGTTGTGATATGGTAACACAGCGTCCTTTTCCTGTATTGAAAATAGCAATTCTATGAATACAAGATAACAACACAAAATACATGGCAAGCTTGATAGTCACAATAAAATTATTCTTTCTACATTATAGGATGACATATAATGTTATTCATTTTGGTTATTTGTAAATATTGAAATTAATGATGCAAAATATATTAAACGTTAGGAGCAACAGCAACCCTTTAAATAGAAGTATAACAAGTAAAGCATAAGTATTATAAAAGCAAACCCAATCAAAGGCAACCATTTACCCTTGAGCTTTAAGTTTACTTTCAACACAGACATGGTGTTGCCCAGCAGACTTTGCTATAAGCTCTATACTCCCTTGGTGAACAACCGGAACTGGTGTGATGTGGTTTGGATAGACAATGGTTGCATCCACATTGGGACTCTTTGGTCCAATCGTTGTAGTGTTCGTTCCACTGAAATAAATCAAGAGTAGTGTGTAATTATTTTGATAAAAGCTGATACTTGATTTGATAGCTTTGTTGCTTTATCAACAACCAAAACTGCTTATTCATGTATATGTATACGAATGTAGGTCGCAGATGCTTTAGCAACAGACTTTATAGTCAGGTCAACATACAGTTTAACCCCCAATAATTGCTACAAAAGTTGTCAACTGATCCAGGTAAGGTTTAGTGTACTTTATAACATACTAAACGTTTACCAAAGTAGGACCCCCTTTTTCCAAGATGGCGTCCAAGATGACAACCAAAACCTCTTAATGATCATAACTATGTAACTATAAACTCAAATTTGATGATATTGGTGTCTATCTCTAGGTTTTTGATGGCAACGAACACATTAAGATAATAAAAAATTATATTTGTCTATCATGGGACACAAAAATCCAATATGGCGTCAAAAATTGTTGCCGACACCTCCAAATGACCAAGAATCAATAACTATTCACTCAAATTTGATGATCTATGTGTCCATCCCCAGGTTTTCGGGGCAAAAAACACTTTAAGACCACTTTGGACATCACTGAGCTGTTTAAGCATTATGAATCATGAACTTCAGCTGTCGAATATCACCTAATGCACAACAATTTTTGTCCATAGAATAACTTTCAGAATGTTCAGTTGTGAGTGTCATCCCCCTGCTCCAAAGGACTTGACAAACTTGATTTGTTTGCACAAGGAAATGTATACTAATCACCATAATCGATTATATACAAGAATTATGTTTTCTTTATAATAGTACTAGATCTTGTCACTGTCGGTTTACTAGGCCACCCTCTTAAATACTTACCTTATATAGGTTTGTGTTATTTTCCATTCATTCAGCATAATCAAACCTTTCAGAAATGTCATGACTGTATGTGAATGAATACATGCACCTCTTTCACGGCTCAAACTATGTAAACCTTGTTGAGTTGTTTTAGCTTGCAACAATAGTATAACTTACAGTCACACATCAAATGAAAATCCCACTGCCATAGGCCAAAAAAAATATCCAAAAATGTTTTCTGAACAGATGTAATCGGTTGAATAGGTAATGCTGTGTTGTATAGAGTATACAGTATAAAGTGAACTTCTGAGGAATCTATACATGTAGGTCATTAAAGTTTGATACAGTCTATTGAAACATATTTCAATTGTTTTATAAGACTTCTTAGTACAAATTATGTATCTTGTTTCCACAAAGGTAGTGTTGTCTTACCTCACCTAAGCAGGTCCCAGAGCATGCACGTCCGAGTAACCACGCACTACTTTTCAAGAGACCACACGGTAAGATGAAGATCAAGGAAAAACAATAATCTCAAAGATGATGACAACCTATTCACCCAACTATTCATCGCATCCCAAGTCTGCCAAACTGTTTTGATACAATTTTCAATTTCGAAAATCACCCATAGCCACCAGCTCTGGAACAAGATGGAAACCTCAGACTTCCAACTTGCAAATCTGAACTTTTGGATTCCTTGAAAACCATCTGCTCACCAGGATACTCTTAAAGTAGATGCTGAAGTGTGTGATGGCGCATCAATTGTTCACTCAGTGCCAAGAGGTGGTGTGTCATCCTTTGGAGAGTACAGTGATCTCATAGTTTTACCCTTTGTAGCAAAGCAACTAAATTGATAGACATAATATGGAACCACTATAAGAAAGAAGTCTCCAGTCTGTAACCAGACACAAACGAGACAAAGAATTTAAGACGCAAGGTTCTAAACAAACCAAACTACCACAGAAATTCCATATGTTTCTCAAAGATTCACAGAACAAACAAGAAAGTTTTGAAATACTGACAGATAGGGTTAAAACATGCAACTTTGAGGCAGGTAAAGAAGTGCACGTAACGTTAGGGAGAACAGTGTTTGCCACGGGCCGTGATTCAATAATTTTGTCAGATTAAAAGGATGCTAACACCAGATTGGTTCTCTGTGTACACGCTGCTTTGATCAAGGCGCATTCTTGTCAGCACAGTTGATACAGATGTGTTCATGGTTCTTCTTGAAGTATTATCTGAGCTAAAACACATAAACTAAAGATAAAACGTTTGGATGTCCATTGGTAACGGCAGGAAGTATACATTTCACAATATAAATGCCATTCATCAAGAGTTTGGAGACAATTTGCATTAGCTCTTTCTTTTCTCCATTGATTTGCAGGAAGCGTCACAAATTCTCAGTTTGCTGGTAAAGGTCAGCAGACGTCATGACAGACTTGGCAACAGAAGATTTTATTTTCTAAAACAGGATTCCATTCCAGCCGATTGACAGAGATGGAGAACGATTTGCTCTCATAGAAAGATTTGTGTGCATTATGTATGACCTCACAACCTCCCTTACCAGAGTGGACGTTAAACAAGACTTTTTCTGCCAAGGAGAGCACACGAAACTGATACAACTTATTCAGCACACAAATAGGGTAATCTCCAAGGCAAGTGTTGTTATTGCAGAGCAAAATCATCTAGCCCTTGGTATTGTGGGTGGTACCAAAAGAAAGAACATTGGTATCCACTCTTGGTGAATATTCCAGAGGTGTCCAGGTTTTGCAGAACTGGTGAAGTGTGGGTGCAAAGAACAACCTGTGTGTTCGGGAAATGCTTTTGTAGGCATTCATAGTTGCAAATGGTTAGAATGTGTGTTCTTGTCCCCCAAAACCAGGGATAGATCTAGACCAAAATTTTATCAAATTAGACTGAAACGTAGGTCAAATGTCAGTGCCATGTTGGACAAAGTTAGATGTACTTGTATGATGATGGCTTGATTCCATTTCCAATGGTCTAAATGTGTTCATTGGCCCCCAAAACTTTGATATAGACATCTAGATCATCAAATTTGAGTGAATAGTTATAGACTTGTGGTCATTTGGAGTCGCTGGCGGACATTTTTTGACGCCATATTTGAATGTTGTGTTCCATAATAGACAGATATCCTTTGTATTATCTTAATGTGTTCGTCGCCACTAAAACCCTAGGAATAGACACTAAGATCATTAACCTTGAGTTGATAGCTCGTATGAACATTTAGAGGTTTCTGTGGCCATCTTGGACGCCATCTTGAATAAACGACTTTTCCGGGGGTCCTACTTTGGTAAACTTTTAGTATGTTATAAAGTACACTAGTACTAAACCCTATCAGAATCAGTTGAAAAACCTTTTGTAGCAATGTCTTGGGGTTGACTTGGTATTTTCCATATATTGACCTGACTACAATTATATATGAATGAAGATCAAAATGTGGTTCATGTAAATTATGTTTTTGTCAGAGAAATGTGTTCTGAATATTGTATGATGAAAAGAAAACCAAATGAGATCCGCATTTAAACCTGATACTAACTTACCTTAGACTCTGGGTAATATAATTAATACAACTAAAATACCTTATGCTGACAGTTATATACACTTCATGTGAGAGATATATATAAGTACATGGATATTCGACATACCTAGTTTCAGTTCTTACTATTGAACTTACCTAGATCCAGCAGTGTATATAGGAATCACACATTTCTTATTTACTTCACACTGCACAACCGCTCCATTTCCCAGAGAGGGAGAAACTAGTCCGCTCTGAAAAATGTTATTTACAAAATTCTATTTAAAAATTATTTTGGTGTAATTTTGTTTTGTTTTAGTTGATTAAAAAAGTTTCCTACGTTGATTTGTGTAACAGTTGCATCCCATAAATTAAATATCGCCAATGATTCATCGATACATCGTGCTCATTAACATTCGGTTCTACTAGACGTTTCCATTGTTTTCTTCACTACATGTATGTGTCTCAATTTGACCGTTACAACTTAAAATTTATACTCGGACCAACTGCTATCCATACAGTATTAATTTGAAATGTAGCTGTTTCATTATATTCGGGATTATCTATTCTCTATATAAAGAACGTTATTTCGAATCTATCCATTTCAAATTGTAGCTGAAAGTGTTGGGTTTTAACTTATATGCGGATTTTAATTTTTTTAATAATTAAACCGAAAAACATAACCGTATAATACTAAAAAAGCCCCATTTTAAAGGCGCTGTAGCACGTTTTTTCGCTCAAATAAGTTGATGAAATGTATTTGAAAAATAATTTCACCAATAGTAAAACATCCTTTTCTCCTCGGAAAATAAAGTTTAAAATGACTGTACATGTTTTGGTTAAGCCATGGGAATCGTTTTTGTAATACAAAATAATAAATTGTGTTCACAATAAAATGGCCGCCATGCAATTTTTGCTTTATACGCAACATAGTTTTTACCACTACAGATAATTTGTTTGTGTAATAAGATGTTTTACCCTCTAAAGTTAATTTAAATGACATAAACTATCATTATAAATGGGAAATTTGAAAAAATAAATTTTGCAAAAAACGTGCTACAGCGCCTTTAATGACGTTTTGCGTGAAAATGTTGACGATACTTATGCAATAAGAACATATGCACACAATCAAGTAACACCATCCTCTATAAAAAAATGTTGAGAGAAGGGATATTTCAAATGGGAACATATTCAAAATTACAATTCAATAATACAAGCAGTCTCTTATTAAAAAGAGACATCAACTCACAGTGTTCCCGATGTGGCTGTCTGAAATATAAATGTAACTTTAGAATATTTTAAACTTTTAAGACTTCCAATGTCATTCGCATATTTGAACAATTCAAATATCGACAGATTCGTAAAGAAATGTCGTTTCAGCTTATAATAAATTTGTTTTAACTCAAATTCAACATTATATTAACCTATAGCATTGTGGGTGTGATTATGATGTTGCTGCACTTTAAACTAACATACCAGATTCTGTGATTGGACTTTGGAATACTTTAAAAAAATTATTTCGGTATAAATATCAATAGTGTACTCCCCCGTTGTGATGTGTACCGAATAAAGCATATTATAATCAGTGATATAAGATACCAACGGCAAGAAAAACAAAGACGGCCAATGGGACCGACAGCGTGCTCTGTGAGACAATAAAACATGTTGTTGATTTAAGACGTCAGTTAGAGTCAATTGCTAGTGAATGTGTTCGACGACGGGATACATTAATATTTTCAAAATATATTTCATACAAATAACATAATATCCCAACGGTTTTATATAAAAGCGAGAAATTGTTTAAGGGCATCTCATATAGGAAATGGAAGACTCGTTGTTGTGCTTTATCGAGAATAAAACATAGCAGGGAGCATACACCATTCAGGGCTCTTAATTATGTAAACGTGACTTTACCACAATGATTACCTTTTTCGCAGATGCTTCAAACGCGCCCAGAAGGGCAAACACACCTTTGACTGAGACAAGCACCGTTGTTGAGACACGACCCGGCAGTACAAGGTGCATCTGTAAGTCAACGAACATTCAGTTAACTCCCTTTAACTCACATGCAGAGGTCAGCGCGTGCGGCTTCGGATCCTTCTTTAAATAACAATATAAAAATCCATCAATTAGCAAAATATCTTCTTCAATCTCAAGTTCTCTCTGAAGAGCCTTGTTATTCGACATGTAGCCATCTCGTGTCCATAAACAAACAGGTCAAATTGGATAATCACGCTGCAATGTGTATACGTTAGTCACGCACAGATGGTAATTGCCAATACGCATCACGACTTACGCAACACGCATCACGTGACACTCATAACGCACGAATACGAACACATTGAATTCCAGCTTAACAAGGGTCTTCAGAGAGAACTTGAGATTGAAGAAGATATTTTGCTAATTGGTGGATTTTTTTATAGTTATTTAAAGAAGAACAAACGTAGATGTTGCTGGTTTAAAGGCATCTTTATAATCCATCCTTGAGGCATCATAAAGAGGTTGATTTTCAAGACATGCGAAACGTGCACTTTGTTTGGAAAACCACGTGGTCTGTGATAGGAAAACCCCAGGGTAATTCCTACTTTTTGTATCCGTATGGACGCGTATTACGTATTCGGACACTCTTTCGCACCACGCTTTACACATTACGTGTTCATGGAATCAACTACTACTATTTTAGTGCAAAGTGTTAAATACGCATTACGTACTACACAGTAGCCAGTACGCACTCCGTACACATGGAATCCCGGCCTTATTTTGTTAAACTTTTCAATTACGAGTTCAAGAAAATGAGCTTCTTTAATCCAGTCGACAGGGTATACATTGATTACCTTTCATTTTAAGTCTGAATTTAAATGTATTTATCCGTTATATCGTTGAAGCAGGATTGTTTAAGTCGTGACCCTTTTGTGACCATAATTTTGGTCACGGGGTCACCAAACCTACAATTTAGAATCCGCATTAGCCAAGGAGTCTGCACACAATCGTTCAGCTCTCTAGACCTATTGGTAATGGAGAAGAAGATGAAAATAGGTTTGTAAGGTCGTGACCAAATCTACAATTTAGAATTCCCATTGGCCAAGGAGTTTGCACATATTTCAGCTCTCTAGAGTCAGTGGTTCTGCAGAAGAAGTCGAAAAAGCGAAAAGTTTACGGACGGACGGACGGACGGATGGACGGACGGACATGCCATGCCATTAGCCCATCGGGCCTTTGAGGCCTGATGAGCTAAAATTACTAGATAAACGCGTTAACTTACATATAACACAGTCCTTGCCAGTATAACCAGTTGCACATCGACAGTAATATGGAACGACTGCGTTGAAGCACTGTCCACCATTCAAGCATGGATTACTTGCACAGCAATCAATCTCTGAAATAAGATAATCGCATTTGTTCTTCTTAAATGAAATAACGTGTTATTACAGAAATGACAGTTTAACCAGTGCCATTGTTTTACATTTTATTACAACTTCCCATACTAAGTCGCTCACTTTGACTCATATACATATGAATACATAAACCTCTTTTACTAAAAGCATCATTTATAGGAAGGCTTTTCGAGTGAGCAATTGGGGGCGTTCTCCCAGGGGTATT
Source organism: Gibbula magus (assembly GCA_936450465.1). Taxonomy (NCBI): domain Eukaryota; kingdom Metazoa; phylum Mollusca; class Gastropoda; order Trochida; family Trochidae; genus Gibbula; species Gibbula magus. The sequence continues at coordinate 22,748,513 of OW388291.1, read as the reverse complement.
TGAATTATGTCTTCTTAAAGAAGGCCCGGTCCGTAATTTTTTATTGTTTAACAATACTAATTTCGTACCTGAAAATATCTTTGTTTTATCATGTTTGCTAATCAACATTTGTCGCACGTGCAGAACAGTCAAGACGGGATTTAACCGCCTCGTAATTGATATGAACTGTAAAATCCTTGTCACCGTATTGTTATCCTAAATCGGTATATCCGTCCTTGTTGTGTTCAATTGGGTCACTCCCATTGACACTTATTTACCTCTGTCTCTGGTGGATCTAAACTCGATGCAAGTTTCTGTCTTACCCAATGAAGTTGTTTGTAATAATACGCTCATTCCTATTTTTCAATAGCGATGACAAGCAAAAAAGATAAGATAAGTAATTGCTTTTGTTCAATTTCCGGGATTCATCCGATTCGGCATGCAACACTTTTAGATTTAGTTTAAAGCCAGGTGATTCAATACAAATAAACATGTGTTGAATAACGACGAATCCCGACAACTATTCATTAGTTTTACGGTGCCCCTTTCTTTTCCCGCTACTTTTTATCAGATAGGACTTTACGGCTGTTCTAGTTTTGCTAGAGATGTAGTCAGGTCAATAAATTTGTGAAAATATAAATAGCAATGAAATACATGATGCAAAACCTTATATCACACAAGGCTATGAAATCTCATCATTTTCCAATCAAAATATACCATGGAAATAGTAAAAGTATACAAAACGGAAGCAGACCCGTTTTCCATTTTCATCCCACAGAGGTTACTTCCTTCAGATTTCCGATCCTAACCTCTGTTCTTTTTCGCTTGAAATTGAGCACAGAATGGGAGTGTCCTGATTGGTTGCAATTGAATCTAATTGTGCAGTCACCGGCGCCGTTGTAAAAGTGACATTTGCCACTGACACGTCATTATGACAAAATACAGGTTTTCTAGTTAAATGTGTTTTCTCGAAATATGCTATTTGATATTGTGAAAACTATTGATCACAAACATGCTTTTGAATAAAGAAGACAAAATCAGAGACAAATACCTAAAATATTTCATTTGTGTTATTTACATCAGACATATTCGAAGGATAAATGATAATGAGCAAGACCCTTATGAGTAAAAAGCCTAGATCTTTGAAGTTACTCGGTCGACATGGCCGCTGAAGGTGAGTTTTCATTGGTTAAGAAGCAGTGATGGAGTATGAGGTTCCGCTTTCCTCCGCTCGGGGAGTTTGCTTCTTCTCTCAGTTTCAAGCGAAAAAGAATATAAGGATAACCCATGATACCGAGGATATGGTATGGTTGTTGACCCTGTTAGGAAGGAAAAACCCGAGGATGCGAAGCATCCGAGGGTTTTTCCTGACTATCAGGATCTACAACCTTACCATATCCGAGGTAGAATGGGTTATCTATATTATCAACCGTTTTTTAGTGTAAAACAGGCTTTTTACTTGTTATCGCGTTATATTGAGGATCCCTGGCGTTATATTGAGGATCCCTGGGTGATGTCAGCCTGTTAACAGCCGCGCTATATGAGTTTCTTTTGTACAGAGAAATTTCGTCTGCCCCCTTAGCACAGTATTCTGAGGCGTTGACTCAGTAACTACAGGTGATAGTGGATACGGGTTCGAGACGCACTTTCTGCAAAACATTTGCTGTACATATTCTGTCGTAAACGTATGAATGTTTTCAAAATTAGTCTAAGTTAGTTTCTTCAGATCTTTACTTTCAAGCCGTCATCTTAACAAATATATCAGGGTTTTCAATCATTATAATTCCTTCTAACAGGGTTTACAACTGTCTGTGTAAACCCTCCTGGAGGGAATTACAAGGTTGTAAGTCCCTCGTACCGGGTGATACGGTTTAGAAAGGTCGTTTCAAGTATCAGTTATATGGCTGGTAGGTTGATAACAGAGGTTAGGAACGGAAATCTGTAGAAAGTAACCTCTGTGCGAACAGAATACCTTCCTGCAGACCCATTGTTTTCAAGGTTTTGGTCTATAAAAGCTGACAAATAAAAGTGATGCGCCGAAGCCGTTGAATGTTTAATTATTTTGTATCTAGCATGAAGGGTAATTTGTGATTTAATTACAATTTGTAATTTTTAGAATGTCAAATTTACGTATGGTGGGTAACTTAAGAGAAATAGTAATAGTAATAGTCCAAGCTTAGCAAACAATAAGTATCTATACGCTGTGAATCGCTGCATCTCATTGGCGCGATTTCATTGATCAATCTTGGGTAAAAAATCTAAATCAAGCAATCTGAATCAAGTTTTCACCAAAGTGATTTTACATTTTTTGTCGAAAGAGAAACAATAAAAGATATAATACATACTTGAATCACACACTAGACCAGAGTGAGTGATAGGACAAATGCAGTTAAACGACCCCTTGTCCTTCGTACATCGTCCTCCGTTCTTACAGGGTGCTGATTCGCAAGCATCTGAAAAATTCAGACATAAAATACTTAAATTGTTTTTTTTACATATTGACTGTCATTTAATATTAATAAATGTTTCGATGAATTGTCATATATTGCTCATTTACTTCTGTTCATATAACCCGTTTTACAAATACAGCCATACCTTGTTTAACCGGACCTCGAATAAACGAAACCCGCCAATCTGCACCGTAGTATTTAAATTACACTGTGTGCATTTCTATGCAAATGATAATTCGCTTAAGCGCAAGACTTGCTATCCAGACGATTTACTTATTAGAATTGAAGCGTGTTTTAATATCAATGACCTGCATATTCCAACGTGATGTTCAGGCATTCTTCTTTGGAAACAACCCTGAAAATATATATATACATAAATAAATATATATAAAAATATATACATATAGTAAATATTCATACAGTATCTAATATTATATGTATATTTCCATGTATATCTAGTACATAGTATAGTCTACATATGTATTATCAAACACTACATTATAAACGAATTATTATAATGTATATGTACATGTTCATTATGTAATGGAGAATGCATGAGGAGCCGTGGATTCGTTAAAAATAATCAACGAGCCCCGAAGGGGCGAGTTGATTATTTTTAACGAATCCACGGCTCCGAATGCATTCTCCATCTTAATCCATGTATGACGTCACGAAACATACATATGTGATTATCTAGCATTATAGACAATATATTTCAATTATGTAACCTAAAAAATATATTATTTTGCAAATTTCGGTGCCCATTCATCGGATATGGTACACGTAGCTTCGGCCCTTATGAAATGGATTCTTCCACGCACGTGCATGGCGCAAATCTTCCACGCAAAGCGATTTGACTGACATCCAAACTCCTGCATTTCATGTGCTTCAGCACGATCCCCACGCGTTTCACACTTTACCACTCATGTTTAGAATACAGGGATCTTACTGACAAACAATCAAATGATTACCAGCAGGCCTGGTAGCCGAATAGGTTAAGGCTCTGCGTAACAGTCGTCGACTGTTCGAGTCGAAGGGTTACATGTTCGATTCCCGGGTCAGACATTACAAAAATAATCAGATATTTTAAGATTATAATCAGATATACTAAGACAAAATTCATAAATCTTGAACAAATTACATTGTGAGCCATTACGAAAATGTCAAAACCTGACACCCCTCCTAACTGGATTAGTCAATGACCAGTAGATTCTTAAAAATAATCCACTGTTAACACAATAGAGTGACGTCATCACCATGGATTAACTATAACTCTATCTACCACTATCAGCTATTGATAATTCATATCAATAACTATAATCCTAAAATGAAACTATATATTTATAAATCTTTTGAGCGGTTAAACTGCGTGATTTCACATGTATTTGGCTCTACCACTAAACCACTATAGACCGCTACCGGTATTAATGGTAAGGTATTAAATTGTTTTGTGCATTTTGCACCCGACAGCCACTGTGCAGTGCCAGTTCAAGCGTGGATCTGTTATTATAATTCTGAGTGTCAAGCAAGGAAACAACAACTCCTATCGTTTAACGTCCTTTGGTTTTATGGAACGGGTCTTCCGGGAGAAGGGTGGACACTCTACCATCTGAGCTACATACCCGTTTTTTATTCAGGTAATAAAATTGCTTGTTGGTCCCTTGTCTGAGACTATACACCTTCTACTCAACACACTGAACCAACCCCATTTCTTTACATAGAAACATGTATTTAGTTTCGATATGGTTTAGCAAATTGGATTACATCTTACCCGGAATCATCGACTGCTTCAAGGCACAACTTCTGTGATCCAGATAGACTTGACGCCAAAGTAATGTCAGTTAGGAAAACATCAACACCGTTCTTCGACGTTTTTGTTGGAGAAGATATCGTCATCGTTTGTGATGATGATGATGATTGACGCACTCCGGTTATTGAATGTCTTTTAAACAAACACAACATGTTATTGACTGTATTGCTGCCAGTATTTCTTTGCGATAATTATATCATCAAAACAATTTCAAATATCGATTATCAATGCTAGAATTTGTAGATAAAACGTTTAATTTTGAAATTTCACTACAAAATGTAAAGTGTGAAAATCAGCTGGTCAAATATCTTTATTTTATCCTTCCTTAAAATGAGTGTACAGGATATGCATGTAATTACAATACTCTTCCCTTGACGTAGGGTTTGGGGGAACAGATGGTCAGTTTTGATACATGTATCTGACTGGTAGCCATTGACCTAAGTTACAATGCCAATTGTCGAACTTTAAATCCTTAAATGTTGACTAGTATTTCCTGGTCTTTGCAATGCACTTAGAAGTAGAAAACTGATGAAAACCAAGATGTTGGGAACAAATTCTTTATTACGAACAGAAATGGCGGATGGAGCATATGCTAACACCATCAGTGACCCGAAGAAGGTGTAAGCATAGACATGTACTCGTGTCTGTTCAAAATAAAAGCTTGTTATCCACAGATCTTGTTTTCTAATAAATTAAATACTTTCTTTAGTTCACACTTAAAACGTGTTACCCTGGAATTTTGACAGTCGAATAAACCGGGAAAGAACACGTTGAATGTTGCAAACACACAATGGATGATGCTTCAGGAAAGAACGCAAAGTAAGGGGCACCCTGAAAAACAAGAATAAAAGTTACTGTTTAACTTTTGACCACAAGAATCCCAAAGTAACACTTCTTGTGAGAAATGATATAATAGGATTACTTGTCGGCATATACGTATGTATATATCACAAAGGTTTAAGGGTTTTACTGATACGGCAAAATGACATAAATAAATGTATATTTTGAATTTGGCATAACTTTATGATAATGATCTCATTGGTAAATGAACTAAGCCTTTACAACCATTTACAAACTGAATCGTGGCTACATTAATTAAATAAAGATTTAATTTACAAGGTAATATGTTGGTATTCAAACGATTATATGGAAAATAAATTTTTAAAAAATTAATGTTCTCATGAATAGTATCATATGTGGCCGGGGCGGTTGTTGATATCTTTGCTGAAAGTTTATACTTAAAAATGTCTTTCCTTACTCCTTGACTGCCTGTCGACGTCGTGAAGTTCATAGCTGAAAGCAAAACACGTGAAAACAAATGTAGAACTTTCAGTTTATACTGCAATTTATAAGAGAAAAACTTTACCAATAGACTAGGACCGATTGTGGATATACTTTGGTAAAGTTTACATTTTCTAAGCTTACAATTGGTATCCAATCCACTTACAATAAGCACTCATAAAATGTCTTTAACAAATTAACACACTTTCGTAAACTAGAATAGAAGAAAGAATAGAACTAGAATTAATGCTTGATTTCTGTTTTAGTTTCTTAATCAGTTCATCCTATTCAAAATGAGTTATCAATCATGTCGTCATACATTTGTTTTGTATTATACCTACTTTACGATAAGCTATCTATCATGTTATCTTTAGCGGTTTACAAGGAACAATTCCCCAAAGAAAACAAACCTCGAATACAACTCATAATTACGAAATTTATGTTTTTGGCAAATGTTTAAATTGTGACCTTACTATCAATTTTTATATCATGATGTTCTTCAATCGGAATTGTTCATCTAGCTTTGCGAAAAAGATTGCAATAACTAACTTTAAAAGTTATTTAAACAAAGTTATGCCCCTGGTGTGTGTCCACACGCGCTGAGGGGGAGATAACTCACGAAATAAATCGAAAATCACAAATAGGGCTCGACACATAACAAGTTTAGGTGAAAGGTGAAGTCGTTAGGCAGAAATTGGAGTCACCAAATTTGGTACAAATAATGAGATAAACAAGATGTGCTGCCTGCGGATATAAACATAGTTTGCAATTAACATAACAGAAATAAATACTAATACCCCATGTGAATGAGTAGTTATCAAAGGTGTATATAACTTATCAATGCAAAGTTTGGGGAAAATGAAATGTGCGACAATGTCAAGGATGATTATTTGAAATTATTATTTAATCAGAGAGATCTCATCAGGGTGTTGTTACTACAGTCGCTTACGCAGAAAACATTTTTTTTTCTCTTATCAAATTACTTTTGCTTGTGAAACAAAGGGGTGCTTAACTATATGTATATCTTATGACGAAGGGTTTTGATATTTATGCAATTATATTTTCGGGTTTCTCAACAAATCGATAGTTCACTTTTATTTTTGATAAGATGTATCTTTACCTTTAACGTGCACCTTATAGTTTCTGTCAAGTCCATCAGTCCTAAACAAACAGTAAAATCAGAAATTATTGAACATTACAGAAAAATAGTAAATATCGGTCAATTGGGGTACATTATACTTTATTACCTGTAAGAGAATAGGGCGTTACGAGTTATGAATCCTACCACTCAGCCAATCACGAACTATTTTGTAACGAATATTTGAGAGAAATGTATTCATTTTTGCGTCGAATTGTAGATATCATGTTATTTGGATTTCGTTTTGGCGCCAATTGCCGGTATTTCAAAGGTTAAAGCTGCTGTAGCACTTTTTTCAAACTGAAATAAACACAAACATATAGATAAATGTTACCAATAGCTAAATAATACTCCTAAATCAATAAAAAGAGTTCTAATGCGAGTCCATTTACCATCGAGCGGCCATTTTAATGTAAATAGAATACAATGACCGCTGGAAGGTAGTTCAAGTGATATGACTGATGTAGCGATACCTGAACACTCACAGTAGAGTTTAAAAAACGTTGCAATGATGGAATTGTCAAGCATAATGCTGTCTGACCTTTCAAATTCTCATGAAACCTACGAATCTACCTCTCACACTGAAAAGTTCCACACCACGGTCGCTTTATACGTCTTACCATTTTCTTTGAAAACGAATAGCCTTTTTTCTATGACTTTTTGTATACGGCTTATAGGACCATTTAATGACATGTTTTACCCATTAACATCCCAATATATTGTATAAACGTAAATAATAAATGAAAAATTTAAGATAACGTAACGTGCACAAACGTGATACAGCGCCTATGTAAAAAATAAAATATTGTACCCGCTTTCGTCAGTGATAAGGGCACTGAGAACATATCTCCCCACATCATTTGCTCCCGGACTCCACGTTACTGTTGTGTACTTCACTTTCAGAGAGGCCCGAGAATTGTCTGTCTTTGGGGCTGGAACTGTGAACACTTTGGTCGGCACAGACCTCACGTGAAATGATTTAACAGCTCTGTGAACAAATATCCATCAGTCATCATATACCTACATGTTCATATTTGAACCATAAAGCGCTGATTAACGTGTACCGGTACCACTGATATAGTTAGTAGATGTCACATTAATTTCAATTTGCATTGACTGTTTTGAAATATTTTCCTGGTAGGATTAATCGCGATATGTACATCATGGTAAAGCCAAAACATTACATTAATGATCACGAGTCAAACATGATCAAGATAGATTAAATGATTTGAATACAGGATTTAATAAACAAAATATTGAACTCTTACTGTGGTCTAAAAATAAAAAGAAGTAAAACTCAAATCTGCTGGATAGGTTCCTTTATGCATTCGGAAAAGACACTGTGCACAGACTACAAATTAAACTGGTTTAAATAGAATTTACTATCCTTGGCATAGCATTCACACACAACTTGGCAGAAATTGTAAAGATAACCTACAAGAAATAAAGATTTTTATGAACCAGTGGCTTGGAAAAGATCTTTCACAACTTGTTAGGAAGACCGTTTTAAAAAGCGTTATTCTGCCTAAATCAAACAACATATATTTACAATACTTCCAAATTCTATCATGTCAATTACAGTGTCCGTCATTCTAAAATTTCTGTGCGATCTGATGCACCAAAGACTGGACCATGCAACGTACTCACTATTAGGTGACAGAATATTTTAAGCGAATTTATATTTTTTTTTAAAACAAGCGATATTTTTTTATCAAAGATAAAACTTGAAAAAATCACACCTTTGTTTCTACCCGATCTATTTTTTTTTATATTTGATGGCTTATTTTAAAGAACAATGGATGGCCTGTTATGAGGTATATATTATTGCATGATACTATGATGACAACATTCTCAAATATAATTTCAAACGAACATTGGTTACCTTTTAATGAAAGTCACAATAACACTCACGGATAAGCTAAGTCAAATGGTTTTGCATAAAGTTCGACTGTTAGGGTCGACCCAGCATACACTGTAAATTCATGTTGACTCTCTGTAGTTGGGGTCACGAACAACGGCGCACTGATCTGTTTCAATGTCTGTATCATGAGCTGAAAAGAAAATTCAGCAATGTTTAATGTCTTTATTAATCTTGTTATTTCAGAATTTTTGTCCATGTTATCCACATAGTAGAACACAACATGTCATATTTTCAATACGTTCTTTAGAAATAGGTTTCATCACGTGTTTATTCACTAGATTCTAAACGGTTTGAAAGATGCGAGTTAAACTGTTATAAATGCCGCCGGAGCTTGGCGACGGCATTTATCGGTACACAACATTTGAACTTGAACGTTTGAAGTTTATTGTAATTGGTCGTTATATTCAGAACTAATCGAGCATTTAATTGATACTACCAAGGCCACAGTTTGTAAGCGCTGCGAGAGAAACAAAGTAGCCATATTTCTTCCATTCGCGTCTTCACTACTTGATGTTATTCGAACCAAAGGTGCGATAACGAACGTGCGATGCAAGATTTTGCTTTTTTTATTCCGCATCATCTCCTCTCTCATTTGCATCACCACTTCGCTACTTCACATCGTATCATCGGTACTTTGCTGCTTCGCTCAATGCATAATAGTGAAGATGTACAGCAATGAAAAGACATGTAGGGGCGATGCAGAAGTGTGAAGACGAGTTGTGAATTAGCGAAGACGTGAATGGACACTGTGAAGTAGCATGAACACATGAAAAAGCAATGCAAAATAGCGACGGACGACGGGGCGATGCAAAATAGCAAAGGAGTGATGTGAAATAGCCCATTCCTTTGCTATTTCGCATCGGCATTTTGCTAGTTGGTATCGCCATTTGACTACTTCGCATCGCAATTTAGCTATTTCGCAGAGGTCTTTGAAGGGCATTTAGAAGTGGTATACATAAGAACAGGAAGATTTTCTGGATAACAACTTCTTTAATGTGAAAATACACGACGTTTCGGAGTACATACTCACTCCTTCATCAGGTGGAATGTAAGGAAATAACAAAATATGCTATATAAATGTACCATATTTTGTTATCCAGAAAATCTTCCTGTTCTTCGCATAGCCTTTTCGTTATTTCGTTTCGGGTTCGAATAACATAAAGTAACGAATACGCAAATGACAGAAATCACCCACTATACGGATTCGTACTGTGGGCTTGGGCTTGTACCTGAACAGGAATGTCACTCAATGACCTCTGAACCGATCCCCCAGGACGGTGATCAGTTCCACCAAGGGTGATATCCTTGCGGTTGAAGTCACTGATTCTGACAGCTATAGCTCCCCATCCACCGTCCTTAAAACCATCTTTCTCAAAGGTTTGAACTTCGATGTTGCATTCCTGTAAATATATATAAGGGTATTCAATATCATTTCCGTAATTACTAATTTGTATTTAAATATATACAAATGTCCATCCTGTTAATAGTTGGTAAGAGGTAGTCATTGTTTGAGACTGATAGTAGGTTATGATTTGAGAGTTCTGGTATGTAATATTATAATATTATGTAATATTATGTTGGTGCCCATTTCAAGAGCTGGAATATTGAGCAATGGTTGCCCCTTGATTAAAAATTTCAAAACCTGACACTCCATTTGCTGAAACACTATAATGCTGTTTTTATGGAATCATCAATTTCGGAAAGCATTCATTCTCATACCAACGTATTTTGTATGATAGAGTGTAATGCAGAAGTTTGTGTTTCTCTCAATTTTCTCGTGTTTAATTAATATAAAGGATATTTACCTTGTTGATTGTTACATTAGGCATGACTCTCAGACCACCCCATGAAACGAAAGAAGCTTCGAAACAAAACACCAGGTCGTTGTCATAATCTACTGTTGAAAACGTAATCGTCGACAACGAGTTTAGTGGAACTCTGAAATTGAGTAAACAAGAGAAAAGGATGTGTATCCAACCTTAAGTAATATTACAAGAGGAATACGGCATTGTGCTTATTGGCTTCGATTTCAAAATAAGTGAACAAGTGTTAAAGCTGATCAGTCGGTCGGTTGAATAATCGCTGATCAATTCGGTCTGTTGAATAGTCGCTAATTTTCGACTTGAAGATGCTTACATCTATCGTTGTAATGGAACGGATCCTACTGACATGGAATGGAGTTTTCGAAACTGCACTTACTCGTACACGTCTGTTCATCAAGGTGTTAAATGGTTTTGAATTTACTAAAATAGCACAAGTCCCCTTTCAATTTAAAATGTGTTTAAGATTTTTTTTTAATCTAATTTCGCAGTAAAAGGTTACTATTTTTTCGGATTATGCCAATGTTCCCATGATTCTAAAATCTTGGTAGGTATACAGGTATAGTTAAATGTCTACTTTTTTAATTACACATGTAGTGTAATTTAAAAAGTAGACATTTAACTATACCTGTTTGTTTGGATCTAATGAAAAACTTTTTTTTGATTTTTCTCTTATCCTTTATAGTCACTAAATGACGAAAAAAAACGATACCATGCAAAATACAATATATTTCAATCCACATAGGATACCTACCACTGAAATAGAGTTACATCATGTCTTCAGGAGCCAACTTAGCTAAATTTCAAATTTCAAAACAAAATGGGCTTTATAGCTTGTTTCATGACGCCCTTCAATAATGATGCGTCAACAAATAAGTCCAAGAAGGTACATCATTTCGATAACATCATACACTAACATAAAGTGTTACCTGAGATACCAAAACCTCCTTAAAATAGTAATTTCAACATGTGATTTCTATTAAATAAATAAACTTTTGAAAATAAAAAGCTCTGCAAAAAATGTACAGTGTATGATAAAACAATTGTCTTGGTCCAGGCGCTAAGCTCCGCCCACAATAACACCTCATCACTTATGTGTCACCACACGCAAATGTAGTTTACAAGAAATGAGATTACACTATTTAATTTTTGGTTCTAACATGCGGTTTAAATCAAACTTTCAATCAAACTACAATTAGAATTCATGTTGTGAGGTTTTTTAAAAAGTTCAATCAAGAAAAGCGCATGTGATAGCAGTGTCATAATTGCGCAATGATACAGTGATAAAATAGTACCGCAGGTTATTTTATTGAAACGTCAGATTATGAAGGTTATCCTTTTTAGCTGTCAATCTTGAGTTTATGAGAATGTATAAAGGTTACATGACCCTGTTAAGTCCAATCAGCAGAGAGCATATCGCTTTAATTTCAAAGTCTGAATTAATAATAATATTAAGTAGCATACTCGCATGAATAAAATGTAGTAAATCTCTTTACGAGATATATGCTCATCACAGACACTGAAATCGACTTTATTTGGCATAAATATTTTGTGTTTGACTGTGTTGAAAATTTTGTATAGTTTCTTCACCGCCTCTATGTATGCATTATTATTATGTTCATTGTTAGAATAAATAAATCTGTATTAATGCTTACTTGTAGACTGGTTTGAACATTGCAACTGGACTGTTGTTGGGCTCGCCAGTATCACTTCGTATACCTGGCTTGATCTTGATCTGCAAACGGTACATGGAAGTTGCCCCTGGTCGGGTATCATAATCAAAGTGTCGCCAGTAATTACCTTCTAAGCTGAAAGGAAATTTGATATCACAAATTAGTTTATCAAAATTAGATAAACAGCATAGAAAACATTGATCTTGTTTAAATACGTCTTTGAATAATTTCACAAGTAAACGAAGCCAAAGTGACTGAAGGAAAATAGTAAGACAGAAACTGAACTCAACTCAAAAATACAAAATTTTACCTGTATTTTATATAAGAAGAATACATAATTTAAACTAAGGTTAAAGTCTACGTTTTCTCCCTTTGACTATTTTGCCAATACTTGAAAATTGCTGCAGTAAATATAAAAGTTCAGATGTACATGTAAACACGATTTCCATAATAAACTTAAGATCTCGAATGCGGACCTGCCATGCAAGAGAGCAATAGTCAATCATTAGCATATCATTGAACTAAAGGCAAAAACAACATGTTCATGAGCTGAACCAGATGAGAACATCACACAGAGAGACACATGCTCTCGATCAATACTGAATGAATTCTTGAATTGAAATTTATTCGTTGCTTAAATGGACACTGCGTCAAGGATAGTAGTTGTTATTACTTATCACTTCAATTGTCTTAAAGTTGGGGTCTGTGACTCGTGATCAGACACGTTAATCAGCATAGGTAAATACATCTGATCTCATAGATATCATCGACGCGGTGTCCCTTTAAGAGGTGTCAGTAAAAAGTAGGTAAATTAGTATTTATGTCATTAAACAGTTACTTGTATGGAACTAGTATAAACACTCTAAGTGATTAATACAATGCCATAAGAGCGTGTAGGATGATTTGTAGATTATCAAAATGGTGCCCTATATCCGTGTAAGATGACTCATAAAATGATCAATATGATACCTTATATCCGTGTATATTGATGTAGGATCGATGTCTGTAACAACCTCAGCAACTTCCTGTTCCCACATCATAGGTACGTTTACAGCTGCTACAACTCCCGTGATATTGGAGGAAAATTGATCCAAGAGGTTTTCATAACTGGCGGGTTTGTGATAGTGTCCGGTTTCACAAGTCCAATTTCCCAAGTACTCTTTGCCATTTTGTGTTAACACTTGATTTCGTGAAACTCGTGTTGATCGTCCAACATCTTGCAGTGCACAGGTGGGTCCACACGGTCCTTGTCCTAGCTTCCAGCCAGTGATAACAGTCAGCTTCACCTGAAATGATAACATCATATGTCTTCTTTTATTACAAATGCTATTGGAATATATATGTATATCGCTGATACGGTCTCCATTGACTGGTTATGGTGTTTTAATGGACGTTAACTTGTCATGCAACGTCATCCATATTCAGTAATCCCAACTGCTCTACAACTGTCATCCGTGGCATCCTGAAACTCCCAAACAACTGCCAAATTTGAATGTTTTTCTCACAATTCTCCCTTTGAACAACACTCAAACTCAGAATGTGACGCAAAATCAGTGGTCGTCGTTTATGAAAGTAACTATCATGCCACTTCTTTAAAAATTTCATTTTGCACCTATCAAAAAACATGCAAAACACTTTGCCGACTATATCTGCAGGGGGTTATCTGAGTCACAGTAACCGTTGCCTGTGAGTATAGATTAACCCAAATATTTAATGTGAATATCGTGTTGATATATTCTTAAAATGAAGTCATTATGCCGTCTCATGATTTGGACAGAAAACAAAAACACGTTTGGCAAAATATCATTTTTTAAAAACACATATTAAACTTTTGCAAATGGTGAAAACACTTCATTGCACTTACCTGCACTTACCCGACGGCATTCCATTATTAATATGTCACTTCGATATCGACGATGGCGAGAGAAACACGCATCAAGTGAACTGCTCAACAAATATATAAAAACAGTTGAGCACTACCTTTAACATTCATGACCTTAAAAGGCTGTGAAGTGTACCTTGAACACGTTAGTTGATGTGTCGATGAAATTGAAACTGATAGCTCCTCCAGTGAAGTGCTCATCATCACAACTAGCGGAGACAAACAGAGCTCCAGCAGCAACTAGTTTCAGCAGCAACATCGTCTTCTTATACCATTCTGTGAATAAAACTACGTTTATATTTCTGGGTTTTTAATTTGGCATGGTGCATATTCAATTTGTTTTTCTAATGATAGTCGACCTCGTGGATATTTTACTGAAGCTGTCAGTAACCTAAAACGTGACCAGTATTTCCATGTTATACACCAACAAGAATCAACATACATTGTTATACAAATTGAAAATTGATTGTTTACAGATTGGGGGGGAGGGGGTAGCGCAGTGGTTAGCGCGTTCGGCTTAGGATCAAATGGTCCGGGGTTCGAATCCCGCCAGGGGCACGGCAGCGTTGTCTGCAGTAGAGAACTGTTCTACACCCAGTAAGGTTTGGGTGCAATGCTACACTGAATTTCAGCGTAGTACCACCCATGGTTCGATATACTAGTTCCAGCCGACGCTCGCAGGTTTCACCGCAATGCATAGCCACATGGCGTTACGGGCTTTCTCCCTGCCATAATACTAGCAGCCGTGATATAAGTGAAATACCCTTGAAAGTGGCGTTAAACCATAACTCACCTCACCTCACCTTTACAGATTGGAAGTTGTTACATACTTCACGAAGGTAACTATGGACTTGCACTAAGCAAACGAGTGCTGTACATCATTAAACTCATATTTACAATATTATTTCCATTCAAAATCACAGTTCTTACCTTGAACAACCAGAGTACCCAATAGTCAGTAAATGATAAGTTCACGCAATCTCATTTCAACCACAATGGTAATTTGTTGATCGTCAACGTTGGTCCCTCATAAACATTCACCGATTAATATAAATGTCGAATAGAACGAAACCTAATAGGGTTGATTGTTTTATGTGTTAATATCTTCCCATAATGTCTTAGGACACTGTTCAATTTAGTTGTCACCATATATTACTATCAGCTTATGCATCAGACGTTCAATTGAATGATCACCCTTATTCTCACAGAGAGACAGCCTCACCGCACTCAGTGCGTCATAAAGACCATTTAAATATAAATTCAGACTTTGAAATTAAAGTGATCATTTCTCTGTTGATTGAATTAAACGAGGTCATGTGACCGGTATACATTCTCATAAACACGAAATTGCAATTTTAAAAAGATGAACTTCATACTTTGAAGTTTATACAATAAAACCTGCGGGACTTTTATGCACTGCAATCACATGCTGTTTTCTTATTTATACTTTAAAAGTTAGATTAATACAGCACTTTAGAACTGAATTCAATAATTTGAAAAGTGATGATGTACTTAATTAAAAAGAAAGCAAATAATTCTGTTATATGCTATATAGAGTACGGCTGCATACCGACGGTTTGTTCACTTGGTGGTGTATTTTAGTGCAAATATCATATAATTTGGCATGTCTTTGAAACATTGTATCAGCGCGAAATCTAGACCGATCATTTTACATTTTTTCATTATAAAAAGACATAATCTCATTTGATATCTCATAGTAAACAGTTACAATTTTGACAGTTTTTTTGACCAGGGGTCATTTTTTTCAAAATTACTGTTTTTATTTTCTTTTGTGAAATATTCAATAAGAGATCAACTGAATCTAACATACATCATATACTTCCTCTTATACTCATGCAATGTATTTGTGATGAGTTTGTTCTCATTTAGTCAATCTGACTATTCGAAAATTAATTAAATTTGAATTTAAAAAATTTGACCCATTTTTCATTATGCCAAATTTCATAAACATATACCACTGCCGTGGCGACCACAGGATGCGATTATTTTACTCATGGATGTATGATGATTCATTGTCATTGTATGTGATGTAATTTTATTGACGTTACAGGGAACGTTAATTTACATGATATGTGCACTAAGATTCACATGTAGGTGAACAAACTTTCGGTACGCAGCTTTACTTAGTTGAATACTTACGGAAAAGCAATACAATCCCTGTCGTTAGATTTCATGAACCAGTTGGACATGGCTGGTAATTCATTACTCCTAATAAAGATTGATGATGCATCTATGGGGTTTAAGATTTCAATTGTTAATCCGATGGAATGTATGTGGCATGTTATCATGTGATTAGTTTTAAACGTTGTTGACAATGTCCTCTAAATTGTCCACTTTGAACTATCTAAACAACAATTACCTGTGAGTTGTGTGGATACAATGTCAACTACCTGGATTACAAGTACAGATAAGTAGACAGCTTAATACGTTCGTATTTCCCCTAGCATTTTATGTGGTAGTTAATTGATTGGACCGGTCCTTTTAACGTTCACTTTTTATTGAATCAGCGGTAAGAGCGATTCGGGAAAGCATTTTGAATATCTTACCACATTGGGGTTTACAATGTTGCCTTCATGTCTCACATGTGTTTGCAACAGTTGAATTGTTCTGGTGATTTACGGTTATGGATACAATGTGTAATTGTGGACATTGGACTCATAACAGCTAACTTTGAATAAACATACAACAACATCGGGATTTTTAGAAAAATAACGTTTTATTTCAAATGTAAAGTCTGTGTGCTGGTGGTTTGTATCAACCGTTTACTATATAAACATTTTACATATATATCGCTTTGCAGTTCATATTTCATATGTGAATGGGCAGAAAGCGGATTACGATTATTATGATCAACAGATAATTGCGAAATTTTATTGACATACTTTTTCTGTAGAATGACATATTTTTACCCTTATTATTTTACCCTTTTCAAGTATATCATGCTCAAAGAAAACAAGTATCCACAAAATAAAAAAAAGTCAACAAACAATTCCTCAAAAATATGGTATTTTGCTGTCCACGAACAAGTTTAGTCCATAATGATTATCGTCTTTCGTCGTCATCATCAAAAAGAGTGCTGCATTATTAAGAAATTGATTTTCGTCGATACACACTGTTTTCATTCATACAAAAAATGTTTATATAAAGATTACTATTTGCTTCCATATGAGATACAAACACCAATTACATCCGTGTATTGTGTGATACATGCCTACAGAAAAAGTTTAATTGTTTAACAAATTATGAATATTTTATTAGCATATATGTCTACATGGTACTCCGAATGGAGAGTTAACATTTACAGATTAATTTGATGTACATTAAAGGACAATTTAACAAACGTTACTGCCAGTTCTAATCTGACAAGCTGGCAGCATGGTCATTTTCATCAGTATTACATTGTGTTTAATTCTCCACAGGGTAGAGAACAGGAACTTCAATGTAGAAGGTACGTGTTATATCAAATCGTGTTTCTAGTATTGTAAAACATTGTTTCCGAATACTTTGTACAATTCATTCTCTTCCCACAGAGGTAACTCCCTTCAGATTTCCGATTCTAGCCTCTGTTGTTTTTCGCTTGAAATCGAGAGCAGAAGCAAAGCTGAACTTCATCCTCTATCACTTCTTCTAAACCAATGAAAACTCATCTTTCAGCGGCCAAGTCAACAGAGTGATCTTGGTATTTTACTCTAAAGGGTCTTGCTCATCGGCATATGGTAAGTGAGGTGAGTTGGGGTTTAACGCCGCTTTCAAGAGTATTTCACTTATATCGCGGCTGCTAGTATTATGGCAGGGAGAAAGCCCGCAACGCCACGTGGCTATGAACTAGCGAACCATGGGTGGTACTATGCTGAAATTCAGTGTAACATTGCATCCAAACCTTACTGCGTGTAGAACAGTTCTCTACTGCAGACAAGTTGCCGTGCCCCTGGCGGGATTCGAACCCCGGACCTCTTGATCCGAAGCCGAACGCGCTTACCACCGCCCCCATCAGCATATGTCATTCGAATATGTCTTATGTAAATAATACAAATGAACTATTTTTGGTAGTTGTCTGTGATTTGATCTTTATTTATCAGCAAGATTATGGTGAATACTTGTTCACAAAATTAAATAGCATATTTCGAGGAAAACACATTAAACGAGATAACGTTGGTCTTACGTTTATTTTATCATTATGATGTGTCATTGGCAAATGTCACTTTAAAAACAGCGTCGCCGATTGAACAACTAGATTCAATTGCAACCAATCAGGACACTCCCTTCCTGCCCCCGATTTCAAGCGTAACAACAGAGCGTAGGATCGGAAATCTGAAGGGAGTAACCTCTGTAGGAAGAGAATGGGTACAATCGAAGTCCATGGATATTGTCATGGTCAGTGTTTAAAGCTTTGATAAATTTATTTCATGAGCACTATAGAAAATGTTCAAGGATTCTCATGTCACTTAGTGTGGTTACATTGTTATATTGGAGTAGTGATCTTCTGGAAATTCTTTCAGATGGGTCTACATCAACAAACCTCAACAGAACATTTACCGACATGATATCTATATACCCTAAAGATGTGACATTGACCTACATTAAGGATTGGAGGAGTGGTAAGTTTTGTAGAATTATTGGCAAAACTGACCAGGTTTTAGTAAAGTTGATCATAGAAAGTGTTTACTTTCCTTAAATCAAAGGACAGTTTAAAATTTAAGTTTTGTAGAATTATGTATATGTGTATGTGTTCGATCCTCAGTGCTTTGTAAAATATAAAAAAAACTGGAGGGATTTTCAGCGAGTTGATCCTTAAATCGTACTTGAACATGGGATAAGATTTATGTAAATAGGAATAGGAACGATATCCTGACTCGGCTGTTTATAACTACACTTTTTATTGTTAGTCGGATGTAAGTTAACTGCATGATAGGAAACATGTGTTCACAGAAGAATTTGAGCCAATGGTGAGAACACTAATGGATCAACAGCTGCCAATCAAGATCTACACATACAGTGAAGTACAGATGACTCTCGTCCCTGTGATGGAGAACCTCATGAAACACGCCAGTTTGGAGCAGATGCGTGACCAGCTACAGTTCCTGGTAGTCTGTGAACTTGTGTGTGTTGAACGTCTTTTCGAAGAGGTGAGTTTTTTTATGAAACATTGTAAACATCATTTATATACATAAATATATTCATACGGCAAACATTATTTAGACACACGTATCTGAAAAAGGAGTTAATTTGGTATAAGCAATAGTTCATGCACGAATGCTGACTGAGATCATTACTAGCGTTGTATGAATGAAATACCATTCTCTTCCCACAGATGGTACACTCTTTTCGATCCTAACGTAAGAATGATTTAATACACAAGACATCATTTTCAGAACATCATGTGCAAATCATTTATTGCACGCTATGTACATGTTCTTTCACAGATGAGTCATTTGGACCTTGCTGTCGGACAAGGATCACTGTTGCGACATTTTTCAACCTGGTTGATTATCTCCCCTGATGACATTCACCCTCTCAACACAAGCTTTGACAACGTTGCTTGGATTCGTCTCCGGTGGGATGAACCATTAGCACAAGAACATGTCAGTCTTTATACCAAACTACAATTTCCGATTAAAAAATTAAAAAATCAGATTCAATATTTTATGTTTTCTTCATAATGAATTGATAAATGACAAATAGTGTTTTTAAGCCAGAGCATAAATGTAAATGTTTACAGAATGTTTGCTTTACAGCGAGATATTCTGATTTATCCTGTTAACCTAATTTTCAGATTGAAGGGATCTTCACATTGTTATGGATGTCAGGAAAGAGGACTTGGTCTTGTGCTAACATCGGAGTATCTGGACAGTACAACAGCCTCTTTCCTAATCTCGAGAGAGGTCTGAATGGGAGGGAATTAAGTATAACCACTCTCGAAGTATGTCATGACTTTACATGACTATATGCTTATATACGTGATTTCTTATTTTGGCATAGTTTGAAAAGATTGATTGTGTGAGTGAGTGAGTAATTGTTTAACGCCGCTTCGGCAGTATCGCCGCAATTTGCAGCGAGACATTTAAGTTAATTGCCCAATTTAAAAAATATTTGAAAGCAAGCATGAAACGTCACGAAGGTCGTTAAAACATCAGAAAATTGTCACAATATTGTTAAAAGCTGATTTGATTTGAAAATATTAAAAATTAAAGTTATCAAAGAGATTCATTTCTTTTATAAAATCTCAAACGCGATGTTTACCGAAGTTAGTAAAAACTTGATGTTTGTGTGATCTTTCACGTTGTATCACGTTGATAAGGTTTATTAATTTAAGTGGGAAGGTTATGCAGTTCGGAAAACAACCAATGGGGAGGTCACGTACACAGGTGCAGGCATGGATATTGTTGAAAATTTGAAGAGGAAGTTTAATTTCAGGTGAAAATTACAAGTTCATTTTTATCAGGAATTAAAATTGAATAAGGAATTTGTGTCCCAATTTATAAATCTGTTGAACCAAAACTGTCATATATGTACATATGTTTATCTGTACATTTCAATGGGTTGTTTTCATATTTTAGATATGTTAGGCTAGAATGTCATGTTCGAATATGCATGTACATACTTATAAAATTGTTCAGTGTTTTAATTTGTATTGTAAATCATAATCTTCTATTAAATTGTTTATATCAGTTGAAAGTTAGATAACGAAAACCATTGTATTTTTTGATCATCCATTACTATTTGCTCTCTTCATCACACCAACTTCTAGAATGCCTCTCAAACAGTTCATAAACTAGTGTTTAGAGAAGTCGACTGTCAAACATTATTTGTTATAAATCAATGTTTTCATGAAGAACTATCATCATCAACCTATATATTTCTAGTTACATCATAATCGAACCTGAAGACAATTTGTGGGGACAACAGTTCGAGAATGGAAGTGTCACCGGGCTGCTCGGGTTGATTCATAGAAAGGTAAAACGTGTACTTGTACATTCATTTGACCTGTAACATTGACTTTCCTTTGTCGCTAAAATGAGGTGAGGTGGGGTGAGGTGATTTGGGGTTTAAGAGTTTGTCACTTCTATCACGACTGCTAGTATTATGGCAGGGAGAAAGCTCGCAACACCACGTGGCTATGCCTTGCGGTGAAACCTGGGAGCAACGGCTGAAACTAGCGAACCATGGATGGTACTACGCTGAAATTCAGTGTAGCATTGCACCCAAACCTTACTGCGTGTAGAACAGTTCTCTACTGCAGACAAAGTTGCCGTGCCCCTGGCGGGATTCGAACCCCGGACCTCTTGATCCGAAGCCGAACGCGCTAACCCCTGCGCTATCCCGCCCCCATTTGTAAAAGAACATACCTAGCTTGGCACTGACAGTGATTGAGTTTTCCTGTATGTGAAAATTAGAAAGATGTTTGTTTGCCCTTGTACCAAGTGTAAATATTGCAATTACTTCCATTCCATGTCATGCTTATTGAAGGAGATCCACCTGGATTCAAAATGTATTATTTGATGGATAAACGTCTGTCTTGAATACTGCATCTTGATGTCGGTCTGATCACTTTTATGAAGATAAACCATCCTTGAAAAACTGCTGTTTAACAATTAAAAGGTTGTCTTTAAAGACAACTGAAACATATAATATATGCTGAGGTGGTTTAAAGCATAGCATACCCAAAACTTACTGCGTGTAGAACAGTTTTCTACTGCAGACAAGAGGCTTAAATGAATTGTGTTTGTTTTTCAGGAAGCTCATCTATGTCCTTCGCCATATGCGATCAGCCTTACCAGGAGTAGGATAATGGATTTCTCCTCACCCCTTGGTTCAAACGACTTCATTTTTGTATACAGAAGACAAACGGACATCGATTCTTCCTGGCTGTTTCTGATCTCATGTTTTTCCTGGCCCGTTTATCTCTTTGGTGCAGGTTCTCTTTTCTGGATTGTATTAGTGATGTTCCTCCTTGGTCGCAGAAAGGACAGCAGTAGTTGGTTTGACGTCATATTTCGTGTTCCCTTTCGTCAAGGTAGGAAGAATATGGTTGGACATCATTTTTCATATTCCCTATAGTCACCATTGTAACAAACATACTGAAACATACTACGACAATCCTGAACAGTTTTAAGTAATGTTTGATAATATTGAATGGAAGTTGCATGATCAATGTATGAAACTAAATTGCTATTTTCAGGGGGTCAGGACCGAAAAAAACTAATACATGGATTTGAAAAGGGGGGGTCCGGACAGTTGCAGGGGCGATAACTCTTACTCAATTTACACGCCCGTTATCCCTTAATTTAAAACAATAACAAAAATTATATCTCCTTATAAAACAAATACTTTGTTTCACAATTATATAACAATGACTTGAATATCATATTTCTAGACAGTTATTTAAGCTTCTAATGCAAAGTGTATAATGATGCTACAAGGCCATGTGGCTACAAGGCCTATCTGAATCTGACAACTGAGGATGCTCAGAAACAATGGTGAAGAACCTCCTTAACACGCTGAATTAATGGTAGATTGAAATCCTAGGCCTTATATATATGTTTCCATATTTGTGAAATTGTATAGGAGATTAAATTTTTATTTCATTTTTCATAATTTACTGGTGGGAAGGTAATGTAATTTCAGACCGTTTATAATGAAATTGTAATCCGTATTATTATTATGCTTGGAAGGCTGTCTCACAGTTAAGGACTTTATTCAAATGCAGCCATGACGATAAATAGCAGGTATATTTTGTAGGAGTATACATGTGTCATAATAACTAATGTATATATAATAGAAACGCCCTGTTTAAAACTCGTCTTTGTTATATCGGCAATAGTTGTTGGTCGATTTCTATTCTGCCAATATTATCATTGTATGCACACCTATTCAGACATTCAGGTGGCACCAACGTCGATGCCATCAAGGATAATGGTATTTACCTGGTCGATATTCTGTTTGATGATCACCGCTGTGTACACAAGCAAACTGGTGTCCAGAAGTGCTGTGGATGGAAATACGGCTTCTATCAACACAATTGCAGAACTGGCTGACCGAACAGATCTACACATAGTTATTCAGGAGGGATTGATCGTTGAATCTATTCTGAAGGTATGAAACAAAGTTAACATATTCTTAATAGCTTCATGCATAAACGGCTTCAAGTAAATATACACTGTATTCTCTATATAGTATCATGCATTTAATGTATTGACTTCATCATGTTAATGTTGTTAGAGGTTCGCAAATGAAGAAATGCATATTGAAATTAATATTTCTGCCTTTTTTGTGTCAACGAGAGTTAAAATGCAATTTCAAAATCAATGTATAAATGTTGTAGGAAATGATTGAGAATTTTTTTTATTAAATCTTCCGTATTGTGAGATTTGAAATGAGTTTGTTCAAATTATTTATTTATGTAATTGTCTTTATCATTTTAACATTATAGGCTGCAAGGGAAATCGTGAATGGTGACTTGTCATAACAAAAACAGCATCTTTTATCCAATATGTTTCTTTCAGGATTCAAATAATTCAATTTATAGGAAACTCTTTGGAAGATTGGTTATGGTACAATCGTTTGAAAACGAATCCTTGGACGAGGCACTCGGTCGAATGTTAAATGGTCCCTTTGTAGCTTTAGTGACAACTGCAATGAAATATAAAATGTCATCAAAAATATGCAACCTGGCAGAAATTCGTGAAAGGATATTTTCACCAAGAGTGGGACTAGCATATCCTAAACAGTCCCCATTAAGGACGTTATTTGACAAACAGTAAGTACATAACAAATCATTGATGAGTGAACTATATATATTTTAATCGTACAACATTCACTTATTAATGGAAATCTACACTTCGTTTCTTTCTTCGGACAACAAGCACATTATCTAATGTTTGATCAATTGTATGAAATACTAGTTTGTAATAAATTAGATATGTGTTACCCTTCAAAATCGAGTTTTGCTCCTTGCAAAGGTTCAGGGGAAACCATAATATTTTATTCAAGCCACAAATTCGTTAAGAAAGGGAAAACTCGCTATATTCTTTGAATATATTTAGTAATTTATACTCCAACGATAAATATTTACCTACTGAACGTTGATCTAATTATCTTTAAAAATTCACAAACATCATATTGTGCAACATAGAAGTCAATGTACTGCAAAGTATTGCTTGTACAAAAAAAAAATCTCGTTTTAACAAGTAATATATGTTATTTAAAAACCTACCGATTCATCTGCAAACATTGGAAAAAAATATATTTTCGGAAAAAAATTAACAAATGGTTCGAGGTGAAACGGATGTTTTTATTTTAAAAAATTCATGAATATCTCCACATACTACTGATCTTTTATTATCATTTTCCAGGACAGGTCACTTGGTGGACATGGGCATGTATGCTCATTTCATAAATAAATGGTTTCCGAAGCCTAAAGCATGCGAGACTGATGTTCATCAAACCCAGTTCAAGATGGAATATCTCAAATCTGTATTGATAGTAACAGGATGTGGAATCATTGCAGCTGGACTTGTGTTGTTGCTTGAAAGAACAAAACTTAAGTCGTGCACTAAGTGAGATATAATCACAAAACGAAACATTACTGTATTGCAAGAAACTGGAAGGACTAGTACAATGGATTACAACTGACTTCCTGAATGATTACAGTGAATTCATTTGTGTAATATATTTGCCATAAAGACAGTGTTTATACAGGCTATCGCCTCGATGCTGAAATGTTTATGCTTTTATGTATATAGTCTTAACAAGAAATATGAATATTAATATCATGTACATTTAAGATGTCATAATGTGTTTTATCACTGGCGAACAAACAGTTTGAGACGTGCAAGCTAAACTGGTATAAATGCCGGAGCTTGTCGACAGTATTTATTCAACAGTTAAACTTCAACTTGAATTTTTAAAAACTATACATAAGAAATCAGCAATGGGTAGCAGTGTCATTATTGCGCAATGTTACAGTGATAAAGTAGTTCTGAAGGTTATTATGTATATACGTCCAAGTATGAAGGTTAGTATCCTTTTAACTGTCAGTTTTGTGTTGAGGATATATACTGGTCATAAGACCATGTTTAATCAAATCAGCAGAGAGCATATCGCTTAAATTTCAAAGTCAGATTT
This sequence comes from Gibbula magus, assembly GCA_936450465.1. Taxonomy (NCBI): domain Eukaryota; kingdom Metazoa; phylum Mollusca; class Gastropoda; order Trochida; family Trochidae; genus Gibbula; species Gibbula magus. The sequence continues at coordinate 22,723,414 of OW388291.1, read as the reverse complement.
GTTTTTATATTATATGTATTAAATGGAAATTGGAAGGACTAGAATTTACAACTGAATTCATATGATTGATTATATTTGTTGAACTGAATGTACCTATTGAATTGAATTCATCTGAAATGTCACGCTTGAATAATCTTTCGTCTCGATGCTGACATCTCTATCATATTATGTAGTTTGAACTAGAAAGATGTACCTTTCATGTGTATTGAATGGTATTTTAGGAACCAATGCTGGACGTTTTGTTCCATCACTGTAAAAACCAATCCAAAACTTCGTCTGAGTATGGTAGTGATCAACGGATGATTTTCTTATCCAATCATACGAAATGGAAAATCTTGAAAATGTGTCATGTGATGAATGTTCAACGGAAAACATACATCCTTTCGTGAGATGTGTATGCTGCAATAATGTTTTAGTTTTCATTTTAGCCATTCTTTGACTGTACAAAAGTGGGCAAAAAACAGCTGACACACTGTTCCATATCTGAACGAACTCTGACCCAATCGGAGCATAGTTGTAGAGGGGGTCTAACTGTCTCAGTTGACTCTTCATCTGTCCCTCGATGGGAGTTCATATCCAGGCTTTTGGCGGGAAATGCGAGGCGGTCAACACCTATAGCAGTAGAAATCGTTGATTGCTCAATGCATAATGCACACACACCCACATCCACACACACACACAAACACTCAAACACCTTTTTTTCTGCAGCAGTTCTATAAATTCTATAAATAAAAAACGGTAATTAATCTAGTTATTGACAGAAGAAATTCTTATTTTGTGAAACAATGGATTACCACTCAGTAATTTGGTACACATCATTATGTAAAGTTTGTTTGCCATCGATAAACATGGTCGTTAAAACACTAACGACGTGCGTAGGAAACAGTACCTTCAACAGAAGGCAGGGATCAATGGTAAATGTATCTACAACAAGTAGTTGTCACTAAGGTGACATGATCCTTAATACTTCAAAATTGAAAATATCGACAAAATCGACTGTCGAAAAATTCAAAGTTCCACTGTGACCTTGAGAAAAATGTCAAGGTCACCGGAATCTAATCAGCTCGTTGTCTTCCCTAGGAGGTACTTTGCATAAGATATGACGACAGGAGTGGATGGGAGGTAGGGATACTTGGATTTGGTTTGGTTCGGTTCTCCTCGGATATTTCCTCCGACAGGAGATAGAAGATCTAGATGAGTGAATCCCAAGCACATGGTAGGAAGATGTCTTGATCGCGGTTTATTGCAGGTTGTTCCCTTCGAAAGTCCACCTCAACGTGTTAATCAATTACCTGAACATTTTATCATGGGTAACTTCAACGCTCATAATCCCCTCTGTGGTAGTAATACCCTAGATTCTAGGGGTAAACGACTCAACAGTTTCCTCACTCAAAATGACTTATGTTTATTTAATGATGGCACAAACACATATCTACATGCTGCTACAGGATCATATACAGCTATTTATTTATCATTAACTGATGCATCCCTTTTACATGACTTCTCATGGTCAATCCATGAGGATGCATGTGGAAGCGACAATTCCCAATTGTATTAGAACCCTCATCATCTATGCCCGAGGAGCACAATCTTCATTGGAAATTTTCCAAGGCTGATTGGGAAACATTTTCTACCCTATGCCGTGAGCGTATTATATATGAGAAAATAGTTAATGCAAGTGATCCTGTTAAAGGCTTTTTCTAAAGGTCTCCTTGATACTGCAAATGAAAGTATCCCTAAAACCTCGGCAAATCCACGTATTCACAAGCCATGGTTTAATGAAACGTGCGATACTTCCATTGAGGCACGTGGAAAAAACTGAGCGCAAGCTCAGTAAACGACCTACAAGAATCAATTTAGATAACTGTCGTAAGGCTCAAGCTAAAGCTCGACGCACAGTCAACCAACAAAAACGCGAATCTTGGAGAGGCTATGTCTCTAAGTTCTCTTGTTAGTTTAGAATCATTATTCGTGATGCATTTATTAACAAACAACATGCTGTGTCTATCTTTTTTGATTACTACATTGAAGCATGGCATCCTAAAAGATTTATTTGAATCTGGCTTTAGCGGTCGTATGCCTCATTTTATATCTTATTTTTTACATGACCGTCAATTTAAAGTGCGTGTGGGTTCAACCTTTTCTGATTTCATTGATCAAGAAATGGGTGTCCCACAAGGTAGCATTTTATCTGTCACATTATTTACCATCACAATCAACAGCTTGGCTTTAGTTTTAAATGACCATACATATGTTTCTCTTTTTGTGGACGATTTTGGAGTTTCCTGCGGGGAAAAAATATGCCATCAATCGAGCGCCAATTGCACCTCTGCCTCAATAAAATACATAAATGGTCGTTGTAAAATGGCTTCAAATTGTCTAAAGCCAAAACATCTTGTGTACTTTTTTGCAATATGCGCAAATGCACCAAGATCCAGAACTTTTTCTGGATAAAACTCCAATCAAAGTAGTTCCTGGGGCCAAGTTTCTTGGTCTCACATTTGATAATAAACTTCAATTTATCCCACACTTTAAAAACCTTAGGCATTAGACCTTTAGAAGGTCGTATCAAATAATAAATTGGGTGAAGATGAAGAAACTCTTCTTCATCTCTATCGATCACTTATCCGCTCCACACTGGATTATGGATCCATAATCTATGGATCTGCCCGCCCCTCATATATCAAATATGCTAGATACAATCCACCACCAGGGCCTCAGGCTTTGCCTTGGGGCCTTCAGAACTTCACCTGTTGAACGTTGAAGCTGATGAGCCATCTCTTGAAGATCGGCTCATCAAGCTAGCACTTCAATTTATCAACTAAAATCTAACCCTTCAAACCCTGCCTATACCTGCTTATTCAATCCTGAATGCCAGCAGTTGTATAACTCAAAAGCTAAAGCAATTCCACCTCTCGGTATCAGATTTCAACAATATGATGAAGATTCTGATATCGACCTCTCAACAATAGCAAAACATGGTCTGCTTGCCACTCCGCCATGGCAGGTGGTCAGGCCTCGTGGTCAACCTCTCTCTATCTACTCATAAAAAAATCAAACACAGACCAATTAATATTTCAACCGGCATTTTTTGAACTAGGTGATTTTTTCGCAGACTATAAACCAATTTACACTGACGGTTCTAAGGATGGACCCACAGTTGCAGCAGCAAGTTACCTTCAAAAACATATGCTTCAAGGCTGCATGATGGCAGCAGCATATTTACTGCAGAAGCTAAGGCCATCCTTAAGGCCGTCCGTCACATTAAAATCTCAACTCCTAATAATTACATAATTTTTTTCTGATTCACTTTCTTACTTACAGGCAATTTAAAACTGTAAGAGTGATCATCCAATTATCAGGGATATTTTATCAGTTCATAATACTTACCTCCAATGCGACATCGTCTTTTGCTGGCTTCCTAGCCATATGAGTATAAAAGGTAATAACAAAGCCGACTCTGTAGCTAAATCAGCATTAAACCTCAAACATATTTCTCCTACTAAAGTTCAATATACAGATTCTAAACCTGCTATTAAATCTTAAATTAAACAACTTTGGAAGTCCCAATGGGACCACAGTATAACAAACTTCACACTATTCAACCTCATTTCATTATCACACAAGACATATGAATAATTCGAATTACAGATATCTTCAAAATTAATTACTCTACATCCGAGTCATATTAATGGTATTGACCAGGTGTAGCTAGTCAAATAATTGACAAGAACTACATCCGGTAAAACGATATGTAATGAATGTATCAGAGCATTAATCATGATTAAGCCACACCCGGACCCAACCAAAATGTAACAGACGCACCAAAAGCATTAATCAATATAAGCTACATCCTGGTCAAACTTAACTGTAACAAATGCGCCAAATTATCAATCTATATCTTGAATATCAAAATACAGGCGTGATTTTCGATCCGCTAGAAACTACATATGTGATACCAAACTTGTTGTTATATTTATGATTATCATCAAAATTCATGATTCCTTGCCTTAAAAGAAGCTGTAGCAATTCTTTTTCATACAAGAACAAAGTGAGCATGGCTCACATACCCCCGCCATCCGCTATCCGTCCATTGAGAATTATAGATGTGAAGGTTACCATGTTTAAAAAACAGCTTCAAGCATCATAATATTGTCCAAAACAATTTTAGGAACTGGCTTTGTTATTACAAAATTTCATTCAACCAGATGTAATATTTTTCAGGTAACTAAAAGTTTCCCATAAGAGCATCACAATGGTAATTTGTACCAAGTTCATTTACATGATCAAAAAGAGCTTCATATCTCCGTAAAAAATAATATTTCGGAACTGGTTTTTGAACTCATCTGGACTACCTAGTGTACCTCCATGTTAAATTTCATTCACCTAGATGTAATAATTTCCGAGAAAACGTGTCCCCATTGGAGCATCACAGCTCTTTTTGTACGAAGTTAAATTTCGGATTCAAGGGCCATAACTCCGTAAAAAATAATATTTCGGAACTGGTTTTCGAACTCGATGAAGAGTATCATCTGGACTACCTCCATATTAAATTTCATTCACCTAGATGTAATAGTTTCCGAGAAAACTTGTCCCCATTGGAGCATCACAGTTCTTTTGGTACTAAGTTCAATTTCGGATCCAAGGGCCATAACTCCGTAAAAAATAATATTTCGGAACTGGTTTTCGAACTAAAGTCTATGGTCATGAGTACTCACAACCAAAATTTCATTCACCTAGGTTGAACAGTATCCGAGAAAACTTGTCCCCATTGAACACAATAAAACTAAGTCCAAAAAGTGACGTTTCCATGGAAACGACAAACATTTTAAATCTCAGAAAATTTAAAATTGTCTGTGCGCGATTTGAAGAACATGGTTAACAACTGTACAAAGTTTGGTTGATGTACCTTTGACGGTCTTTGAGAAAATTGACTGGACGGAAGGACGGATGGACGGAATGACCGCTATATACCCCCGGGGGTATAATTATGTTTTGTCAAATTTGCCATTTATTATTAAAGTTTACACAACATATACACTTGTAAATGCCAACAGCAAAATCTTTCCGATTTGAAAGAAGACAATATGACAGGAAAACAGTGATTTTTGAAGAACAATCATTTAGCAGTTTTGAAGCGAAAGGTCACTGACTCAAATGACGATTCACTGTCTTTTGGATAACGGCTGTAAAAATAATCTTGTATTTTGGTGCCAGAATCCAAGTTCCATTATGAAATGAGATGAAAGTCAATATTTGTTGCTGTAATATGATTGGTGTCTTTCAAGTGAGGTGATTGCACTTTACTAACCGAATTTTTGAACAAAAGTCACTCGTTAAAGCAGTATGCACCTTAATGCAATAAACGGTATTACGGTATTGGCTTATCTAAAGCGAGAGTAAGTGTTTAATAAACAGATTGAACTCAAATAATCTAAAATTTATTCACAGATCATATGGTTGTATGCATTTTCTCAATTATCGTTAAAAAGGGAGACTGGTAGTTTAATGTCTGTCCAGCTTCTTATCATGCATGATAAAAGATGTTTTGGTGTGTGAATGTCAACTTGGTATCCAAAATGTTGTTTACAATAAATCAATTCTAAAGTTTGAAGTGAAGTTTCTCTTCTACAATAATTATTTTAGGTTAAATTGCAGAACCTTCACATTTTCCCTCACATTTTCATAAATGTTGCATATGGTGGGTTGTTATTTCAGTGAATGAGTCTATAAACCCATTGTTATGTCTGTGATGATGCATTTGTTCAATTTATGCTAACAATCCCAGAGCACCACATTTCTATTTACAAACTAGGGCGTTGCTTAATTAATTTCCAAGGGCATATTTGTAGATTTATTTGGTAAAACATCTCATTACCCGACCCGATAAGCCGTCTCCAAAAATGGTAATCCGTAAGAAAATGTTGCAACAGTTCGAAAATGCAACCATATTTAAACCTCTAGTGGGAGTGTTCAGGTATCACTACATCATTCAGATCATTTGAACTACCTTCGAGAGGTCATTTTAATGTGAACACAAGCATGTTTACGGTCAGTTGTTTTCACAAATTCAATTAACATGCATTAACAACATCACAATAAACGACACAACGTTTATTAAACGTTTCTGTTCCTGAAAATAGTTTCATAACCCGTCATGGCAAATGGAATCTTTAATACGGTCGTGGAATGACAACTTAATTTACTTTGAACCAGTCAGGATTCACAGTTTCTAGCCTAGAAAGCGCTAAAAAAATGCAACTCAAATACATTTCTTTCAGACTAACCCCTGTGGGGAGAGAATGACGTGGGTAACCTCTGTGGGGAGAGAATCACTTGATTAACCCATGAAAGAAGAGAATGACTTGAGTAACCTTTGTGGGAAGATAATGACTTGAGTAACCCCTGTGGGTAGAGAATGACGTGAGTAACCTCTGTGGGGAGAGAATCACTTGATTAACCCATGAAAGAAGAGAATTACTTGAGTAACCATTGTGGGGAGGGAATCACTTGAGTAACCCATGAATAATAGTAAGAAAATAATAGTATCACATTCGACTAAAATAAAGTAAACATGGTATTTCCTCATGTTTATTAAATTGACTTTGAGTTGTATTTTAATTTTTAAAAATGTATTCCAATAGCCTACTTCTCATTAGATTTAAGATTTCGAACATGAAATTATAATGATTAAATAAAATGTAACGACCCCCAAAAAACGGAAGGAAAAAGGGTCAGAGACAGTGTCAATTTGTATTAAAGTTACAGTAGCACGTTTTTTCGCTGAAATAATGGATGAAATCGATTTGAAAAATAATGTCACCAATAGTAAAACACCTTTCTCTCTTTGGAAAATGTAGTTAAAAAATGAGTTTACATAGTTCGGTAAAGGCATTGGAGTCGTTTTTGTAATTTCAAATAATACAACGTGTTCACATTAAAATGGCTGCCATGCAATTTTTGCTTTATACGCAACACCGTTATTACCACTACAGATAATTGGTTTATGTATTTTGACGTTTATCCCCTAAAATAAACATAAATAACATAAACTTCATAATAAATGGTAAATTTTTAAAAATAAAATTTGCAAAAAACGTGCTTCTCCCCTCCACGACTAGAAACGTATATATGTTATAAATATTTATACACTGAACATTAATATGTCCGGATATTGTTATTGTTATTTGATGGCTTCAATGTTTCTTTACAAACAACGACAACGAGAACCTGTTGCAAAATGGATAAGTTCTATATTTTAAATCGAAGTAACAATGATATTGTAAATAAATGAACCTATCATAACTTTAAATATTGAACTTGTCATAAATTCAATATCTATATTTTTTATCTATGTTTTCTTTTTAAAGTTCGGTACACTTTATGTATCAATACAGAGTAAAAGTAGTCCCGTCAACCAATCATATCTCATTCTCTGGGAACCAAGCAATCAACGTTTATAATCACTAAATAGTCCATGTGTGAATATAACAAAACTTATCACCTGTGTATTTTTTGCCCGTATGGGTGTCTATTGTCACTTGGTCCACCTATATTTTGCATCAGTCATTTCCATTTTCATTTTTTAACTGGAAAAATATCAATAAGAAACGTTATTACATTTCCATCTCGCTTGAACATCAGTTAATGAAAAGGTATTGAATAGAACTTGACATAGCTTACGCTCGTGTTGTTGTCGATCAGATTCCAGACTGAGTTGCTGATGCAGAATGATAAACTCACATGATCTCTGGTTGGAGCGTATAACTCACACACTGATGTCATAAAAAACAAGGACTCAAAACAGGATACGCCACGTCCAATGTCATGTTATTCAATACACGGTAATCACTTATAACACTATGTAAACAGTTAATCATTAGAAAAGGTGTTGGTGTCATTATAGACAAATACAAGCCTAAGCTATAAAAGGTGCCTCGTTCTCTGCCTCAAACTGCTGAGAATCCAGAGACAGAAGTACACGTACAACTCCGACGTATCACCAGAGACTTGGCATTAACAAGGATGTGGCGAGTTGTTGTTATGGTACTGGTGGGCATCACCCTAGCCAAATCAGGTTTATATAATCTTTTAATCATTCTTAATACTGACAGTGTCAATATAATTTCTTTAACTGAGTGTTTTAGTCTTGCAACTTTGAATATATCGAAACACGATTCTGGTTGGTCAAGTTTCATCAAAACTGTATCCTCGCATGTAATAATAATGAAATCATAAATTAAAGATAGTTACGAAGAATGCCATCAGTTTTAGTTTCATAATATTCAGTTTCAATCTCATGCAATGTTTGTAAATGCATTTTTAGAGTGGCCTCGGGTTAATATTGTAATTATGCCTACGAATTTCCATTATTGTTTTCGTTTCAACAAAATATATGCACGCTTTGTGAATGTTTTCTTGTCATGTTTAATCAATTACTGAAAATTTGCATGCGTATTGATAGAAATGAGATGTATTTATTTTAGCTTTTTTCGTTATATTTATGAATTTCTGTTGACAGTTTCAATTCCATGAACATACAAGTTTTCATTGCATATGCCGTATATCTTAAATGACGCAATATTCATTTCTCATACCCTGCAAACGCATATATCTAGATTGAGGTATGGATGATAGTTTTCTCTATGAAAAGGGGAAATGTGTATTCTATGCTCATTTCTTACTTATAGTGTCTTAATGAAGGATAGATTAATACAAAAGAGAACCGTTAATCTGTTACCTGTACCCATGAATGCGAGCAAAACATATGACATCATCGACACAACAAAAGTTAACTGTTAAGTTCTGATGTCAAAGTCATTACAGTGGACTTGCTTGTTTATTTGTAATGGTGAATTATGTTTGCGAGACTGAGGATCAAATAATTGTAAAGTAACATTTTACATGAAATGAGTAAATGCCTGTACTTTATAAATGTAGTAACTGCAGATTGAATTGCATACAGTTCTTCCGATAATTAAGTTGTAAATCAACAGTATAAAACATACAATATTTTATTAAATTGAAAGTCATAAAAACAAACATAACGGCTCTGCAAAAATATTGCTGATTCAATATAAAACCATTTGCAATTTCATGATTTTGCAATATATCAGCGTATGCGGGGCTATCTAGCACTCATTCTAGCCATCCGCTCGTACAATGTACGTCTGTTCACCCATCCCAAAATTGTTATATCCCAAACAATATTATATGTGTTAACGTCATCAAACTTGATGTACAAACATGTATTGACTATGAGTCTTAAATGGGCCCTTTGTGGATTAGATATAATTAACATATTTTGCTCGGAAAAATGACGTAAAAGTAACTCTAAGGAAGTAATTTTATTTAAAAGTAAACAATACATGTTTGCATCATTTATTGTTAAGGCTGATATAGTTGAATAATTTTATGTGAGTTTGCGTTTCAATAGATACGAATTCTATGAGGAATTGTACCTGCTATGTTACATGTATAATTCCACCAGCTTTACTCACTTTTCAAGCATCAACCATGTAAACTGCCAGGCAAAAGAAAGCACTCACCTCAGTTGATATTGTCATATTATGATTTTCAATTGAAAATATTTAAAGTTTTCGATGTCATAATCTAAAACTGAAAAGTACAGGTGTTTAGTCGGCAGTCAAAGAATACTTCTACATGTTTTAAACAAAAAAAAATTCAAATACAATTTTAAAATTTGAATTTCCTCAAAAATTATTTCTGATGATAAACAAATGTTCATCGACATATAAGACATATTCTTTGTGAAAATTAATAATTGTGCCTGATTCTGCATACATTGACAACATTTTAAACATGGTAGGGGTCAAGTTGGTGTATATTTAATGCAGTCTCACGAAGGTAAACTTGTAATCAAACTAAAATAGTTGTTGCAACTCATCTACTGAATTATATACAAATGCAAGCCAATGGTGCAAGATAAAGCTACAAGTTGTTACGATAAGTTGTACCTTGAGAAAGGAACTTTAGAAGGTGTGACGGTAAACCCTTTTTTAGCTAACGAACAAATTACCTCCTGTTACTTTTTTTTATTAAACCTTATATATTTTGATATTTTGCTGCTTTTACGGCCCTTGTGTCGTTTGTTTTACAATCTTGTATTAATATATACAATAATTTAAGTAAATGAAATATCTCGCCGCCAATGGCTGCGATATTGACGAGCTGCGTTAAACAATAACCAATTCACACACTCATAGTTTGTACCTTTGTGTTTAAGATATTGTGTACACGAGATGGGGAAGAAAAGACTGTCCGCGTGGAAGCGACATAGTCTATAGAGGTACGGACGACACAATCTCGATTTCTTTCTTCCATCAATGTTATTATTAAATACAAAGTATTACCTTTGTGGTTAATTACACGTCACATGTCCTGTCAAACGTTTTGTTCTATATTCAGCGTTACAAAGATGAATAAGTGATGAGCAAACTTAAACAAAGTGTCCTTTCTGTCAAAGCCTTTACAGTATAGTCGTATTTAACAGATCATTCATCTGTTGATGGGGGTGGTGGGATAGCGCAGTGGTTAGCGCATTCGGATTCGGATCAAGAGGTCTGGGGTTCGAATCCCGCAAGGGGCACGGCAACTTTGTCTGCAGTAGAGAACTGTTCTACATGCAGTAAGGTTTGGGTGCAATGCTCACTGAATTTCAGCGTAGTACCACCCGTTGTTCGCTAGGTCCAGCCGATGCTCGCAGGTTTCACCGCAATGCATAGCCACATGGCGTTGCGGACTTTCTCCCGGCCATAATACTAGCATCCGCGATTTAAGTGAAATACTCTTGAAAGCGGCGTTAAACTCCAACTCACCTCACCTCACCTCACCTCACTAGTCCCAGCCGATTCTCGCAGGTTTCACCGCAATGTATAGCCACATGGCGTTGCAGGCTTTCTCCCTGTCATAATACTTGCATCCGCGATATAAGTGAAATACTCTTGAAAGCGGCGTTAAACCCCAACTCACCTCACACATTATTAGGTCTTCAAGACGAATGTCTGAAGACCTATTGATGTTATCGTGTTTTTAGGTCTTCAAGACGAAAGTCTGAAGACCTATTGTTTTTATCCTGATTTTTTTTTCCTTATTATTATTTGTACTTTTTTTGTGTCGCGTGTACAGCAAAATTGGCTCCACCAATATCAATGAAACTGGCACAATTGATGGGCATAGGTGTAAACTCGTGCCATACGGAGCCCGATTTTTGATTTTCGGCCTCTAAAAGGGGCGGTAACTCAAAACCTGAAAAAAATTCAAATTGCAATATCTCGAAAACTTATTAACTTATTTGCAAACAAATTGCACCAAAACGTAGGCGACAACTTGTTTCATCGAATGATGTCATAGCGAATTTCGGCCGTAATAATAGATTTTTTGCTATTTTGAAAAAACTGCATTTTTTTGAATTTTTTGCAGTTTGAGGGTTCACGTCTTCAACAATCTTCTTCTCCAGATCGGCAATACATAGAAACTCATACAATAACTCATTTGGAAGCTGAAATACTGCTGTTTATATGAATCTATCAACCTCACCTCTAGATCAAACCGTTTTCTGGTTACAGCATTTTGAAAAATGACCTTTTTGAAAATGCACATTTCTGGGCAGTGAATTTGCAGAGACCTCACTCTGTTTGTGTCTCGTTTACAACGAAATTGACTACACCTACATCAATGAAATTGATAGAAGTAATGGACCTAGATATAATCTTGTGGCGTACGAAATCCGATTTTTAATTTTCGGCCTCTAAAAGGGTAGGTAACTCAAAACGTGAAAAAATTTCAAATTGCAATATCTCGAAAATTTATCAAGATAATTGCACAAAACTACCACCAAAATGTAGGCGACAACTTGTTTCATCGAATGATGTCATAGCGAATTTCGGCCGTAATAATAGATTTTTCGCTATTTTAGAAAAACTGTAAATTTCTCGACTTTTCGGATTTTGAGGGTACACTTCTTCAAAAATCTTCTTCTCGAGATTGGCAATACATAGAGACTCATACATTAGCTCATTTGGTAGCTGAAAGAATGTTCTTTATATGAATCTATCAACCTCATCTCTAGATCAAAACTTGTCCATGTTACAGAATTTTAAAAATGTAACTTTTACATCATGTAGGGGTCCATTAATGAGTGAAGGGTTTCAAAGGGTTATTGTCTTTGGAGATTTTTTGTAAAATAACTATTGAAGATAGAGACATGTTTGATAGCTCATTTTAAAGCAGAGAAACTGGTGACTAACCGAGAGTCAAACATGGAGTTCAAGGTCAAGCAGAAGTCTTGAAGACCTAAGTATTGACGCGTCAATCCTAGTTCCTTATTATTATTATTTCATAGAATTTTGTTCCATGTTTTCCCGAAAAACGGCTCGTACCATCTGCATAAAATTTACAGGGATGATAGCCCGTGTCCTTACTTAGATTTTATCGTCGGCCGAATTTTGAATTTCGACCTGGTTCTTGAGTTATCTCCCCTTGAAGTTGAAACTTCAAACCTCAATAGCTCGAACACTTATCAAGATATTTTCATAAAACTTTCACCAAAATGTGGGCAACAACATTCCCCATCGATAATGCCTATAGCGGTTTTCGGCCGTAATGATAGATTTTTTGTTATTTCGAAAAAACTGAAAACTGTGCGCATTTTCGCGATTTTGAGGGTACGCGTCTTCAAAAATCTTCTTCTAAATCCCGGCAACACATACAGCTATGTGTGATAGCTCATTTGAAAGCTGAAGGAACGTGTGCAATTCTGATGGACCAGAATTTTGAATTTTGTCTTAGAATTCGAGTTATGTGCCCTTGAATTTGGACCTTTTCAAAAAGTGCGTTTTTGGGCTGCATGTTCAAAGGGACATGACTCGCTGAGGAAAACTCCGATTCGAATTCGGATTTTTGCAATCTGTTCATTAATTGTGGTTTAACAATTCCACTTCAGAATGTATTCATGTAAAAGTTGACCCTTAAAGCAGAATGTCGACATGAACACATTTGACGATTTTCAGGGGATTTTCTTTGGAGATTTTTTGTTCGAAAACTACTGAAGATAGAATCACCTTTGATAGCTCATATAAAAGCTGACGAACTGATTCAATCAATAGACACAAGGAAACAACCAAGTTAAGCCTGTCAGTCTGAATTAATGCCATACATATATGGTGGTCTTTTTACTTTTTTTTTTTTTTTTTTTTTTTTTAGAGTCCAGAGCGCAACCTGGATTTCTCAACTTTCTAATCCCGCCAGCATCAGAAAAATCAAGGTTTGAGCCGAATCGGAGCAAAACGCGTTTTTTTTTTCCTGGTGTTAAAAAAAAATTCAAATCAGTCTCCTTAGTTCTTATTGAGAGGTACAAACTCCAAAAGTGTCTTTTCCTCTCTTGCCATGTTTCTGCCACCATGTAACACCGAAAATTCATGCTTTGAGGCCAACAAAATTTTGAGCCCCAAATTTTATTTTTTTTTACTGCTTTTACAAATTGCTTCGAAGCAGTTCCCGTAGTTATCATTGAGAAGTACAAAGCCCAAAAACGTTGTTTACGAAGGTTCCATGCCCAAAGGTCAAAGCGGAAGTCTTGAAGACCTGCAGTATTGACGCGTCAATCCTAGTTTGTGATATGTTATTACAGTTACTGCATTGCAATGTTAGGCACGTATTGAGCGTATTTAATACGTATTTCAGGTTATGTTGCTGGATCCGCATGGATCCAACAAGGTGGATCTGCTAAAGTCATTTGCCTGCCTGAAGAGCCCATCTATGGCGATACGGAAAGTGGCGTTCAGGGACACAGCTCCATATACAGCGCTGAATACGAGAGCAGCCAGAATATTCCACATGTCGGGACCCTCAAAGATCACGACATGCCATGCGCTGTATGTGTGAACAAGGAACACAGCACCAGCTTCATGGTACCGGCACGAAACCAATGCTTCAACGGATGGCGGCTTCAGTATAGCGGATACCTGTGGGGTGGGCCAATGGACCAAGGATATGTATCACCAAAGGACTACATATGTGTGGACAAGAATGCTCAAGCTGCGGGTGGTCAAAGCAGCGGGGATGAGCCGAAGGTGTCGATGTACGTGGTTGAGTCAAGTTGCGGAAAGAGTGGTCCTCTGCCCTGCCCGCCCTACCAAAATGGCTGGGAGCTCACCTGTGCATTGTGCGCAAATTAAATTGAGAACCAACTGTTCACAATTTAGTTGAATCTCCAACAGGTCAACTTTTATCGAAATTCTATCGAAATAAGAGCCAATGAGGAAAATTAATAATGAAAACATCTCTTTGGATTTTTGGGCTAGTTATTTGAATGATATTGGTTGATTATAAAATTATAATAAATACTTACGGAAAATGAAATAAAAGTATTGACCGTATGTAAGGATGATTGTGTTTGTGTTTTGTTGCCTTTTTATACATCTAAAGCTCTTTGGTTATAACTTTCAAAGGGATTTTACCCCTCCCATTTGATTGGGGTTTAGCAATAAAGTGTAATCTAGAGAGAAGGTTTTCCCTCCAACCATTTGATTGGGGATCAACAATCAAGTGTAGTCTAGAGCAGGGATGCAGAAATCGGTCTATTTGCCGGACATGCCCGATTTTTAATCCAGTTTGACCGAATGGAAAATTGACTAAACAAACACGCCTTACTAGCATTAAATAAAGGCAAACCGACCTGCTTGTGTCGGTCATAAGTGTTTATTGAATTGAAAACACGTTGATCCAGTAAACAAGTCACATTATTCCTCACACCACATAATTATCTACAGTAAATTATAAATGGCTGCAGAAATGACACTTACCGTTTGATATAAACTGAGGTGCAAAAGAAAGTATTATCACTCAGTTGTTTTCCATTAATTCAATATTTAAAAGAAATTAGATGCATTTGATTATGGCACGACACAATAACACCTTTCGGCAGTAGTTTGAATGACTTAATTAGTGACTGTTTTATTTTTTAACTTAAATATCCTTATTTAAAGTAGACGGGGGTAAGAAATGAAATTTACACCAACATGACCCCTACCATGTTCAAAATGTTGTAAATGTGTGCAGGACGAAGTACATTTATTGATTTTCAAACAGATTATGTCTTATATGTCAATGAACAGTTGTGTTTTGTCAAAATTAATTTGGGGGAATTTCAAAATTTAAATTTTTAAATTTAAAACAAAAAACAAACAAAATCTTCGTAGCGGTATTCTTTGACTGATTTAATGTTTTGGACTAATTTGCCAAACTAGTCAGTTTTTTAATACGACGTCGAAAACTCGAGATATGTGACTTTGAAAATTATACATATGATAAATACAACTGAGTGATATACTTTCTTTTTCTTATAATTGATGTTCTCAGTGTAATTTGTGATTGAAGGATGTGATACATTTTACAACATTTGTTTTAAAAAGGTAGAGCCATTCTCTTGTTAGTCAAGTTGTTTCTTCAACGCCACCGCTTTTACAACAAATCTCCTGACATTGAGAATTTGCAGCATTGATATCATCCTCATTTCTATCTAATAAAAAGTATGGACGCATCGCATCCGTCAAGAAACTTACGATGGTTAAGGGAACTTATAGGGACAGTAACACGTTTTTCGCTGAAATAAGTCGATGAAATGTATTTGAAAAATATTATCCAACCTCATGTAAGAATGTCGATCTATGATTGGTCCACGTGACCCTGAACAAATAACCATATTCACCCTCACCCAGGTGGATAAATGTCACGAGGGTGATAAAAGCCTTATACCCCGCTACCGAACTAAAGCGTGCGTCCACGTCAGTCAGTCCATGTCACGTGATACAGTTTATTTTGACTCTAACCCAGATTTTTTGCTTCTTTGAGTAAACGATGTTCGAGCATTTCTGTTTGTTTTTAATAATATTTTGAGACATTCGGTAGGATAAAAACGTTATAACATTCAGTGGAGGTTTACATCGTGAATTATAAGACCCTTATTATTTTTTATTCTACTCGCCTCCGGCTCGTAGAATAAAAAATAATGCGGGTCTTATAATTCACGATGTAAACCTCCACTGAATGTTATAACTTATAATGTCACCAATAGTAAAACACCCTTTTCTCTTCGGAAAATCAAGTTAAGAAATGAGTGTACATAAAGCCATTGGAATCGTTTTTGTAATTCCTAATAACAAAATGTTCACAATAAAATGGCCGCCATGCAATTTCTGCTTTATACGTAACATCGTTATTACCACTACGGATACTTGGTTTAAGTAATAAGATGTTTACCCTCTAAAGTAAATATAAATGACCTAAACTATCATTATAAATGGAAAAATTGAAAAAAGTAAAATTTGCAAAAAACGTGCTACTGCCCCCTTAAAGCTCATTTGAAACAACGCATAACAATTGCTGATTGTTGAACTATAATCTGATTGCAGAACTAAATTTGATAGCAATCGTTTGGCATTTTCTGTTGTGGGCACAAGAACATTGTCGGATTAGAGCAGAGGTTACTGGTGATGAAATGATTTAAGTAACATCTGTGGGGAGAGAATGGTGAAAAACAAACTGTCGTAATGGTCTTGTGGTAAGCTGCTGGTACAGTCAATGCTGGCGATAGTTGCCTTACCCTGAGGGTGTGGGTTCGAATCCCGCATGGGACTTGCCCCGAAAAAAGTACAAGAATTTGTGCTATTGAAGTTAGTGTTATCCCAAATGTAACCTTGTTATATCTACCTACTCTACCTGCTACCTTATTAAGTATATATATATATGCTTGATATGTGCATATGTCACATTAATCATACTTGTTCATCTTATATTGGTACTTTACATCATGACTTTGTATACAGATTTTCTACATGTAATCTTTGGATCCAATAAAAAAAATATAAAAAATTTAAAAAGAGACACCAATCACGACTTCTTTGATCACGGGCGGGATAGCGCAGTGGTTAGCGCGTTCGGCTTCGGATCAAGAGGTCTGGGGTTAAATCTCGCCAGGGGCATGGCAACTTTGTTTGCAGTAGAGAACTGTTCTACACGCAGTAAGGCTTGGGTGCAATGCTACACTGAATTTCAGCTTAGTGCCACCCATGGTTCGCTAGTTCCAGGTTTCACCGCAATGCATAGCCACATGGCGTTGTGGTCTTTCTCCCTGCCATAATACTAGCAGCCGCGATATAAGTGAAATACTCTTCAAAGCGGCGTTAAACCCCAACTCACCTCACCTCGCATCCAACCTGTCGACGATATAGAGGTCCAGGGTTCGAATCCCACTATTGTTACTTACAAAATTTTCATACCTAATTTGATAAATTCCAAATTTTACAAGTCTAGGTTGAATATATCATAACCGACCATGGTGATTGTGAGATTACCAACCTGTGCAGATGGCGGTTATGGCATATAACCTGCAACTCAAACAAAAGAAAAAACTTCCCAAGGGATGTAAGTTGAAATAAACAAACACTTAAGTGTCGGTCGGTAAATTAGTTTATGGTTATCCCAGTCCCCTGTATGAATACGCGAATTCCCATGATCACTGAAGGGTGACGCACTCTGGTCCAAGCACGTTATGAAAGACACAGCACATATTTGCAGTTGAGTGTGCAATAATATAATCTGATTTGATGGCTCATAGTAAACAGTTACAGTTTTCGCAACACTTTGAAGTGACCAGGATTCAAACTTTTCAAAACTACAGTTTATATTTTATTACGTGATATATTCAGTAAGTGATCAACTGGATCCAACAGTAACTGAGGTACAAAAGAAACTACAAAACACCCTATTGTTTCACTCATACAGTAACAATAACAAAAAACAAATTGATATGATAGAACCGGGATGTTATATAATGTTCAATGTTGACTGATTCGGCAAACAATCATACTCGTTTTTTTTCAAACATGCAGATCTAGAGTAAGAGTCACTGAAAGGGCCAGGGGCTTTAAAATAATTGTTTTACACCAATATGACCCCTACCATGTTTATGATGTTGTAAATGTGTGCAGAATGAGGCACATTTATTGATTTTCACTTAGCAGATGTCTTATATGTCGATGAACAGTTGTGTTTTATCCAAATTATTTTGGAATAATTTATGAATTTAAAATAAATTAAAACCACATAGAATTATTCCTTGGCTGATGACTAAACGCCTGCACTTTTCATTTTTTGAGTACGACTGCGGAAACATAAGATATTTGTAATTGAAAATCAAACATATGATGAAACCAACTGAGGTGTAAAAGTTCTTTTGTACCTCAGTTTACATCATATATTTCTTCTTATACTCATTCAATGTATGTGTGACGCATTTGTTCTCATTTAGTCAGTATGGAAACATATATTTGAAAATCAATTAAATTATGTCCTTTTCATTATGCCAAATTTCATAAACATGCACCTCTGCCGCGACGATCACATATATGTTTGAGAATGATTGTTTTACTCATGGATATATGATGATTATTTGTTATTGTATATGATGTAAATGTATTAATGTTACAATGAATGTCAATTTACATTATATTTACACTAAGATGCCCATGTAGGTGAACAAACTTTCGGTACGCAGCTGTATAAGATATCTGTGAGACAATATAGAAAAAAATCGACATGGTTATAATTCATGAAGAATCATAAAGAAAACAAATAGAACATTTTATCTGATTTTTATTCGGAATTTGATAGCATTACACTTTCCTATGATGGATTTAAAATACAATTGGCAAACATAGTATACCATCATTTTAATGGAAGGAAAATATAGCCATTCATGCTAATCTCTTTTTTCTTTTCTTTTTCGGTATTGCTTCTCTCTTTCTGGGTATTTCCTGACTGCCTCGGTTTCCTCCAAGTACCTGGCCTAATGAAAACAATACTGTCAAAAAGGATAACTAAAAGCATGTAGGAATATCGTGTAGTTCAAATATTTCAAAGGAACTAGCAGAGATAGATTGCCATTATTAAAGCTGACCCACAAGAAGTGAACGTGTCGATACTTAAAGGCGCTGTAGCACTTTTTGGCACATTTTGTTTACTTAAATTTTCAGTATATTATTAAAGTTTATCCAATATATTGGTACTTTAGCTGGCAAAACATCTCACTACATGACCCGATAAGCCATATCGATAGAAAACAGTAATCGGTATTCGAAGAAAAAGATGGGCTGTATAGAGCGACACTGGTGTGGAACTCTTTAAGTGTGAGAGGTGATTTGTAGGTGTCATGAGAATTTGAGAGTTCAGACAGCAAGATTGTTGACCATTCCTACATGGTGGCATATTTAAAACTCTACTCTGGGTGTTTCTGAGGTATCGCTACAGCGATCAGATCACTTGAACTACCTTCGAGCGGCAATTTTAATGTGAACACATTAAAATGGCCGTTTGAAGGAAATGGACTATCATGGCTTAATCGAACAATGTGCATCCGTTTTAGAACTCTAGTTATTGACTCGGGAGTATTATTTAGCCATTGGTAACACTTATTTATATTTTGTGAGAGCACTTTATTTCAGTAAGAAAATCGTGCTACAGCATCTTTAATTCAGAGAAATTACAATTACTTCAAAAGCGATTATTCATTGTATGTGCAGGACAACCTGAGTGCTAATTAAGACGGTATACGGTGCTAATTAATACGTCATAAATGCAGTTGATTGTCGATGATTAGGTTAGACAGACGGGTGAACAACTCTGACCATGAGTGAATGTCAACAAACAGTAAATTAAATCAGCCTGCCGCTTTATACTACCTCGATATATACAGACATGTGAAACAATTTCATTAGGACATGAAACGGTAAATTTCTTAACTGAACGTTAACAGGCGTTTATATAAATGACTTGCAATAAAACAAATTTCAATTATACATTTAGATGACAACACAACATATGTTTATCGTTGACAAACTCCAACATAAAACTTTATAAGATGTCAGTAAAATATATGCTTATATAGTTAGTTTGAGTATAGTCGATTAATCCAAGGCATTTTGTTTTTTCAAAGAAATTAGTTCATTGCATTATATAATTAAATGTTTAATGTAATCAAATATAATATATAGATTATATATCTTTAAAACTCTTCATCTTGATCATCACCTTCGACATGCCAACATTATTTATCAGTGATTATTCTATATCTTCAAAATTATCAGCTAATATGCTTAATCAAATTCTCATCAGCTAATGTTGAATAACAACTCCTCGCCGATTTGTAACATCCCAAGTTATTGTGAATCGATATATAAACGATTGTCAGCAATCCCTAACTTGGGAGCTATGTGTTAAATCCCATATACACAATGCGATCTGTCAGTCTCTTGGAATGAACGCCTTTCCACAACTGAAAGGTCTCCTTTCCAAACGTGAAAAGTTATGGAAATAACGAGATTTCGTCCAGTGTATGTGTTTAATCCCACATACACCAGCTATTGTCTTAAATATTCACCTCATGATTGATTTATGGATTCTTCAACTTATCAGTTATTTTTTTAAATAACCAAATCCCCAGCTATTTTCTAGGTAATCAAATATTGCCTTCAATTCCCACACTCAGCTGCTACTAACCAAATCCTCACCTTCAGCATGACCAAACCTGCTCACGTCGGTCAGGTACTCATCAATAACCAGGATTCCCAGTTCACGGTTACCATCTTGTTCTGCAGCTCGACTCGACCTTCGACATTCGGCTTAAAGGAACAGTACGAGAGAGGAATTAACATTTATGGAAACACCAAAAGCAGTATTGTTTCCAACGCACGAACTGACACATGTAATCCACGTATGACAACAGGAAACACGCATATGTTGTTATTTTTCATTTTAATGGCGCTGTACAGGCCTACCAAAGAAAAAATCGAATTGCATCGAAAAGCATTGACATGCACACATAAAGAGAAGAAACGAATTTGCATCGTACATTAGCGATACTGTATGAAATGAAGCGAGTCTCTATACAAATGAGACGATACGCTATTGTCAATACACGAGGATGCGGAATGAAAGGCGCGAAGAGCAAACCGTGTGCAGATTCGATTCATTTCGTTCCGTATCGCTAATATACGATGTAGAATCGTGTCTTTATGTATGCATTTCGGTGCTTTTCGTTGATAGGCCTGCTGTAGAGGTGTAGAGATTCTAACAGCCCTCGGTAGTCTAATGGATAAAGGCGCTACGATAAACGAAGGTTTGCATTCTCGACGCTTTCATAAACACAATTAATTTGTCATATTTGACATGTTTTAATGTCTTATTGAGATTAAAGACAAAACACTTTATTCTTTGTAACATGTATTAGCCATGTGTGACTGTGAAGGTATATTGAGGAAAGTGCATGTATATTTTAAAAAATGGAGTTGTATTAAGAATAGCACCTAAGTGTAATGGGTAAAGTATAGGTATATTGGTAGTACCAAAGTACCAAAACTATCTGAGTGTCTGATACATCTACTGAAGGAACAAAGGTATCCCATGACAACGAGCTAAAGTGGGGTGTAACTACGATTATAACATTATAACGTCTACCAAGGTAGCACACATGAAACGTACAACGATTGTGTCCCAAATCGTGTACCACGATAGATGGGGCCAGTTGTGTAAACTTTTTAAATGTACAATATCAGTAATCTATACATTTTATGTTCCTCGAGGTGTCAGGTAAACAGTTGATCTGTCTGTCTGTATGTCTGTAAACAGTTTATACCTTTGGGTTTTTTCCGCGTGATTGAGCTGACAGACATTAATACCCATGTGGGGCCCCCTCGTCAATCTGTAGGTGTATCAGCTCATACACTCGGAAAAGTAAAGGTAGAGCTCTCAGTTATATCTATCTATGTTTATATATGTTATTCACGATCAAAGATACGCCATTTGGACATGCTTTGATTTATATAACTAACAAACGGCATTGTACCAGAATATATGTTTATCATCCAAAACTGGCTTCCACAGTAGATATCGCTTGTGTGAGATCAATCGATATCTAATCGCTACAAACAAATTGTCATTATCCTATTACATCCTCAGTTAATGACATCACAAAGCTTTGGCATCACTGAAAACATGGTCACAATGCCATGATGCCATAATGCTTATGACGTCACAATGCTATGACCTCACTGAGATCACTGCTGAAGAAGGTAAATGCCTAAATGGCAGTGTTGTGTTTCAGATATGTCAATCTTGAGCTAATAATTGTTGAAGAATGATTTTGAATGATAAAAAAATCTCACCCTCGTGTGTTCTGATATCAATTTTGTATCAAGACTCCTTGATTAAAGTAAAAATATTCGCTATTTTCCACTAAGTGGACATATAGATAGATGCGCCGGGAATAAAACTAATTTTAAAATATTCCCTTCATGTCAGACAGCGATGAAAAGAGAAAAATCAAAGAAAACTATTTCATCACAGTCTTTAAAGGATAGATGAAATGCATTTTTCTCAAGAATGACAGATAATTACCTCTACGTATATTGTATATCGGAATCAATTGAGCATAAAATCGAGACAATATACACTTGCAATTGATAATTAAGACGATTTTAATTCACCGATTTTAACACTACCGCAATTTGTTCGGCGAATCCTTTTGAAAATGCTCACTGAGGCGTGACTGTGATAAGCGACAGGCGGGGCGGCTAGATAGCTACTCCGCCGGTGTCTCGTTAAT
Organism: Gibbula magus; assembly: GCA_936450465.1. Classification (NCBI taxonomy): domain Eukaryota; kingdom Metazoa; phylum Mollusca; class Gastropoda; order Trochida; family Trochidae; genus Gibbula; species Gibbula magus. The sequence goes on along the minus strand of OW388291.1, from coordinate 22,700,733 downwards.
TAATTAATGATGATTATCACTGCCGCTAAATGAATTTATGAGGTGTATTACATCGCCAAAAAGACATGTTTATGTAATAATTGTGTAATTGTTATCTGCGGAATTACCTAGTTGGATATCTAAACATTCGATATATGGGAAATTTAAGTGGGTTTATTGAAGGTTTCTTTGTGAAATTAACAATCAAAATGTTGCGAAATTACGTTGAATTGTGACTATCGCCGAAAATCAAATTCCTCCACATACGTCACAGAAGTCATACCTTCACGGGTCACACCCCCGCAGACTTTCATTCTGGTCGCCGGGGCTAAATCAGGCGGTTTTTTAAAAAGCCGTATATAAGTAATTTATGGACCGATTTCAGAAATTTAAAATCGAACAATTGTCAAAATGACATCCGATTTTAATGAATCCGATTTGGACCATATGTCATTTCATCTATCCTTTAAACCAGTTTAAACAGCATAAATATCTCGTAATACTGCACATTTGAATTTTCCAAACTGCTTTTTATATCTATGTGATGAATGTACACATATGACGTCACATATTATGGATTGTTTGAGTTATGCGCTCTTTGTACTGTGATATTATATTGATCGATTGAAAAGAGAAAAGCATTGGTGGTAATGTACAACCCTGTGAAACACAAATGTGTATTTGACTACATGTATATCATGTTGGTCCACATAACCCTAAATGTACCCATACATTCTTACAAAATAACAAGATTATATACGTAAATACAGAGAGAGCTTGGGAATTGTTCTGCTTCCCAAGATGTCCGGTACTAGTTTATATTGTCAAATAACAACAAGGCATTGTGAACTCACCAACAGCTACAAGAAGACAGAAGAAGAACAAGAGTTGAGTTCCAGTCATGATGAATGGATGACAACTGCAATTACCAATGAGCTTATATAGTGATTTAACCTTTTTAATTTATATCTCTTTAAAAGGCTGCTAAAATACCAAACAATCCTAAAATTAATAGAACAAAGCTCAAAATAATAGAAATGCCATTACATAGCACTAAATGAAAAATGACAAATCATGTTTATGTCTTATTCTAATTATTCAATTATGTTGATATTTATGTTGTCTATCAGGTGGTTGGAGAATAAAACTTTCCTAGTGATCGTCTATTTTAAAACATATAGTCTTTCATTTATTTATTCTCTCGGGTAAGTCAAGTACAGCGGAATTTCCATGTTTCTTCTTCTTCTTTTCTATCTTAGTTCGAATGTTTGGAGCCTCTCTGAGATGTACAAGCTAAATGATACAGCACGAATATCTGTCTATCTTCTGTACCATATCATAAACTGAAGCACAAAAGAAAAGTCACACCTCAATTGTTTTCGATTAATTCAATAGTTTAAAGAAATGAGATGCATTTGATTTAGCACGATGCAATAACACCTTTTGGCAGTAGTTTTAATGACTTAATTGGTGATTTTTTTTGATTTTTTTACTACAATTTCATTTTTAAACTAGACAGGGGTAAGAAATGAAATTTACACCAACATGACCCCTACCATGTTTAAAATGTTGTAAATGAGTGCAGGACTAGGCAAATGTATTGATTTTCACATAGAGTATGTGTTATATGTCGATTAATAGTTGTGTTGTATCAAAATTAATTTTTGGGAATTTTAAATTTCAAAATTTTGATTTTTTTATTATTTTTTTTATAAACACGTAAAACATTATTTGACTGATTTAATATTTTGGACTAATTTGCCAAACTATTCAGTTTTTGAATACGATGTCGAAAACTCGAGAAATTTGACATTTATAGTATACATATGATAAAAACAACTGAGGTGTGACGTTTCTTTTGTGCTTCAGTTTATAATCATATTGAATTCACCTTTCGGACCATAACAGCCATACCCAAATCTTCTGCTGAAACTTCCATTACACAAATATTTGAGTTCTGACTATATCGATTGTTTTAATACATGTTTTACACTATAAGAATCACGTTAAGATAAACGTTAATGTTTACCTTCTTTTGGATGGAAAAGTTAACGAAATGCAGCAAGACTTAAATAACCCAGTGAGTGAGACTGTCGGGAGCAATGTCTTGCAGGGTATGTTGTTTATATGGGGAAATATTTCTGATTATATTCACTGCCAGATATGATATGATAGTGTAGATATGTTACATGTAGCTTGGGTTCATCGCGCATGGAATATGAATTGTAACGGAAATGTTATGAAATAATGACATAAAATAAACTTAGGAACTATAGTATGAAATTTAGCTAATGAATAACTGCAGAACATAAGGCAAGGCGTTTTCTTCCCACGGGGATGCAGTATGAGGTTCCCCTTTTGCCCGCTAGGGGATTTTGCTAGAGCCTTGAAAGTCAGGCCATGTAGAAGTGTCACTAGAACAGAGGTTAGGAACGGAAATCTGAAGGGAGTAACCTCTGTGGGAAGAGAACGAAGGTAAGACAATGATTATTTCTATGAAAAATCAGCATTAAAGTTAGTCAATGAATAAAAGCTTAAAAATAAGTGGGTAATGTGGTATTAATTTGGTTACACACTGGCTGCTCTGTTTCATGTAAGTGTTCAATTGTCATACCAACTCACGTGTCTACTGAAATGCACGTGCGGAAGTGTTCATTATGCATACGGGTGTTCATACTCAACACATGATACATGTACATAAACACCTTTTATTTGTTACTTATTAATATTTAAATTAGTATATTTGAGTTCCAAGTGAAGATGCATTTAAATAGCTTTGCTTAACACAGGCAACTCGCAAATACGAAATTTTGGATCAAACCTGCAACCTGCTGGTTTCTGGTCGAGTGAATTAACCATTACGTAATGGAGAATGCATGAGGAGCCGTGGATTCGTTAATAATAATCAACGAGCCCCGGAGGGGCGAGTTGATTATCTTTAACGAATCCACGGCTCCGAATCCGATCTTAATCCATGTATGACGTCACGAAACATACATACGTGATTATCTAGCATTATAGACAATACATTTCAATTATACAACCTAAAACAATATTATTTTGCAAATTTCGGTGCCCATTCATCGGATATGGTACACGTAGCTTCGACCCTTTAGAAATGGATTCTTCCACGCACGTGCATGGCGCAAATCTTCCACGCAAAGCGATTTGACTGACAGCCAAACTCCTGCATGTCATGTGTTTCAGCACGATCCCCATGCGTTTCACACTTTACCAGTCTTGTTTAGAATGCAGGGATCTTACTGACAAACAATCAAAAGGTTAGGGCGCTGCGTAACAGTCGAAGGGTTACATGTTCGATTCCCGGGTCAGACATTACAAAAATAATCATATATTTTAAGATTCTAATCAGATATACTAAGGCAAAATACATCATTCTTGAACAAATTACTTTGTGAGCCATTACGAAAATGTCAAAACCTGACACCCCTCTTGACTTGATTAGTCAATGACCAGTAGATTCTTAAAAAATAATCCACTGGTAACACAATAGAGTGACGTCATCACCATGGATTAAATCACAGCAACCACATGACCATGTATTGGATCAAAATGGTAAGAAGTTTGCAAACAAATTATATTTTTTAAACTTTGAAATGAAGTGCAACTGTTTAAAACATAAGAAGCTGTGTTGTGTTTTGTATAATCTGGTTATATAGACACTGTTGTGTTTGTAGTGTCAATTGTACATTTCAGCGTGTTGCACGTGCATCACGACCAGCTTCGGCTTTGTGTCAGCTGCCTGAAATAGACACCGTTTTCTTACAAGGGCAAGCATCTCCTTTTCCCTGATATGTTTAATAAACGAACCCTGAAATTAAAGGGGCAGTAGCACGTTTTTACGCTGAAATAAGTCGATGAAATATATTTGAAAGATAATGTCACCAATAGTAAAACACGCTTCTCTCTTTGGAAAATCAAGTTAAAAAATTAGTGTACATGGTTCCGTAAAGCCATTGGGTAATAATAAAATGTGTTCACAATAAAATGGCCACCATGCAATATTTGCTTTATACATAACACCGTTAATACCACTACGAATAATTGGTTTAGTGTAATAAGGTGTTTTACCCTCTAAAGTAAATTCAAATGACATACACTATCGTCATAAATGGGGAATTGGAAACAAATAAAATTTGCAAAAAAACGCGCTAGTGCCCCTATAACACTAAATCTGTTTTCATTGCGTATGGTGGTTTGTTGTAGTTTAGAACCAATATGTATAACAGTTACCGACCGCGACATGCAGTAAGGCTTGGGTGCAATGCTACAATGCATTTCAGCAAAGTACCACCCATGGTTCGCTAGTTTCAGTCCATGCTTTTTGTTTTCACTGCAATGTATAGCCACAATGGTGTTGCGGACTCTCTTCCTCCAATAAAACTAACAGTCGTGAAATACTCTTGAAAGCGACGTTAAAACCAAGTTCACCTCACCCCACCTTTAATGTTATAATCTAAAATGGTTTTGCTTTTTTCTTTATCTCATATTGTAATTCGGATAACGTCATCTTTCCACGTAAACAAATGACTGTTTTAGTAAGTAATTGCAGGTAAAAGTTCAAGATTAAGCACCAGTATTGTGAAATGTCAATTTAATAAAAGCTGTCTAATAAACAGATCTAGTCGCTAAGCATGTAATGGCCTGTCTATAGAAGACAACGGATTAAACTCAGAAGAACACGAAATGTGTTCCAACATCATGTCACTGGTGTATTTTTGTGCAAAATCGTACTTTAATCACTTTTTTATATAAAGAGTAGATATAAGAGAGCTATATATATATATATATATATATATATATATATATATATATATATATATATATATATATATATATATATATATATATAAAAGAGCTAGACGAAAAGAAGCAAAGCAGCGGAGAGAAAACAAGGGAGAGATAGACAAAGATATGAACAAAGAAGTGACAGAAAACGAGTAAGAGAGGGTAATGGTATTGACGAAAATATGAGAAATTGGTAAAAAGAAAGTATGAGACAGATAAAGAAAGGACTGGAGAAAGATAAGCAGAGAATAGGTAGAGAGATCGGATGAATCGGAGAGAGGGGGGAAAAGATATAGGCATATATATATATATATATAAGTAATTGACAATTTTAGAGAGAGATAAACAGTATTGACGAGAATAGGACATAGGGAGGTATATATGAGAGAGACAGAGAAACAGAGAGAGAGAGAGCGAGAGACAGAGACAGAGAGACACAGAGAGACAGGGGATAAAGAGACGAATAAATGAGAGAGAGAGAGAGAGCGAGAGAGAGAGAGAGAGAGAGAGAGAGAGAGAGCGAGAGAGAGAGAGAGAGAGAGAGAGAGAGAGAGAGAGAGAGAGAGAGAGAGAGAGAGAGAGAGAGATGAATAAAATGGTAAACACATGTACAATGTAACACAACACCTGTTACTTTCATTAATGTCAACAAGGAACCCGCAAGATATACTGTAATTGACCACCTGACGCTTATGTAATGACGAAAACAATTTACAATATTTACATGTACACTCCCGTGTATTTCTAACATATGTTTACCACCTCTGTCTACATACTTATCCTTGAGTATTAATAATAAAGGGTCAAGCTGAACCATATAAGGCACTTCGTCAGAGATAAACCAGTATTGATAAGCTGTTGTTTCAAATTGCGCCATGTTGAAACTTGCGATCTGTATTTCTCTCGTGCTGCTCTTCGTTGGGCCGAGTTTTCAACAAAATGCTGGTAAGTAATAACTTAAAATAAATACTTACTTAAATGTACACGTTAGAATTGAATTCAGAGAAACTGTGCTTGTTTCTCATTTGTCTTACGTCGGAAGCATTCCAATCTAGATCAATTATGACAATGAACACCTGTATTTCGCGCTTATGATAGATAGGCGTGAAACTAAACTAATTTAAATTTTAAATGTTCAAGTTGGAAACCATTATCAAAATAGAAACACTTCTTAGATAAAGCTATATCTGTCAGAATATTTAAACTAAAACCGATAAGTTTCAGTATTTTAGTCCACGTTATTAGATTATTAGATTATAATAATTTTAAAAAATCAAATTCAGAGCTATTTCGATAAAGATCATGAAGGGGTATACTTAAAGACCGGCATTTTCAGATTATCTTATCAGTAATGGACAGTTACGCTCCATGATTTCTAAAATGACAAGTATAAAATGAAAAGTACAGTATAAATACGAATAGAACAAAATAAATGTACAGAAACATTTGAGCATATTTTTCTGTTGGATCACATGCGCGTACTTGACCATATCTAATGTGTATACAGCGTACTGCGTACTTTTCATATATATTGTGCACATAGATTCACCATAGTGAAAGTTATGTTTCGATAGAGTTTAGTGACCTTGACCTTCAAGGTGACAATGAGACTTTGCCACTTGGCAACTTTGCGACTTTACTTTTGTCAGTGGGATATCTCAAGAACACAGGAACTCGATATCGTAATTAAAACGTAGGTAAGATAAAGCTTACATCCTATGTTATATAGGGTTCTTACCTACGATTTACCTACGTTTTAATTACGATATCGAGTTCCTGTGCTCAAGAACTGTTCGCTGGATTCTCGCCGTATCTTGCACAAAGTTTCTCCGAGAGAAAACAACGAACGAATTGGATTTTAATGACCTTGAAATTATTCTCAGGATCAGAGCGGAACTTGGAATTGCAAGTTTGTCAGCGGGATATCCCTAGAATCGAACCTGGACGATATATTTATATTTCTTCAGATAGCTTTTTCCAATGAAGATACACTGCAGGGTCCATTAAATTTTGGTGACCTTGATTTTTTTTGTTTCCCCCGCCCAACAAAGTTGGTGTCGGAGGAAGGTAATAACACGGACTTAAATTACAATTTAAGTCCTCGGTAATAATAATAGGTTCTGTGTTCCTTCGTTCCTTCGTTCCTTCGTCTTTCGTTGGGTTTTGTTCTTTTTCTCCAGAAATGGTTTCTGAGGTTGAACTAAAAAATGAAAGGCGTAGCTCAACGAAACATGGTGTAGTGAATAGTCATCATTGTCTTAATGTGCCTCGTGGTATTTTCAACTTCTTCGCATTCTTATTTGTCCCCGTTTCAATGGAAACGCAATTTGTTTCAGAACACGAAAAACCAGAAACTTGGTGTGTGGAACAATCAGCATAAGCATATGTGCCTTTTATGGTTTTTGCACCATGATTTTTTTTTCTTTGGGTTATATGGAATACTAAAAACTATACTTTTCTCAAGATATTTAAAATATCGAAAGATAATCACAATATATTTTGCAAGGCTTTATAATCAGATAATTGTCATCAAGATAAATTCTGATTAATAATTCATATGTTCTCATTTAAAAAACTTACTGTGACCCCAATGGGTCTTGACCTTTGATGTAAACTGCCAGGAAAAGGAAGTATACACCTCATTATGTGTCGATTATTTAATATTTTAAATTAAAGAGATTCATTTGATTTATGGCACGATACAACACCACTTATCTGCAGTTGTCTGAATGAATTAATTGGTGTTTGGTTATTTGTTAGTTAAAATATCTTTGTTTAATGTAGATAGGGATAAGAAATGAAATGTACACAAACATGGCCCCTACCATGTTTAAATGTTGTGAACGTGTAAAGAATGAGGAACATTTGTTGATTTTCACATACAATAGGTATTATATGTCAATGAACTGTTGCCATTTATCCAAATTAATTTTTGAAGATTTTTTAAATTTAAAATTTCATTTTTCTAAGAAAACGACTTAGAAGTATGTTTTGACTGATGAGTAAAGGCCTACACTATTCAATGTTAGAGTGCAACGTCGAAAATTCAAGATATTTGTAATTGAAAATCTTACAAATCAACTTACATGTAGGTGTATGTCATACTTCAGTCTAGTATGTATTTAAGAAGGGACAGACGAGTTCATGGGGATGAAGCTTTACTTCGTGCTTGCATTCACACATGGTACAAGTAGTGCAGATTCCTACGCGCCGGTGCACATGCACTCAAGCGCAATGTTGAATTAATATAGTTCCAGTCTATCAGACGGCATAATATTACAGTGTATACTTTCTTGTGCCTGGAATTTTATTCTCTCCTTCTCTTCAGATTGTCAGGAGCCTTCAGTGACGGGGTTCTGCAAGGGATATTTCCCCCGCTACTTCTACAACACCAACACGGGACAATGTGAGAAATTCGTCTATGGGGGTTGTGGAGGGAACAAAAACAACTTTCAAACCATCAGCGACTGTCAAGCGGCCTGTTCATCTTAAAGACTGGGTCGGAATAAAATGTGATCTGTCAATGGTGAAATAAACGTCTCAGCATAGATGTGATTTTAAATAAAGAAAAATATCGCAGAGAGAATGCTTATTTGGGTTTAAATGTATACAGTCGCCTGGAAATCGGCGCCCTTTTTCTTTGGTGAAATACTCCTGGTCGTGAATATCTAGTCGAAGTCAAGTCAAATGGTTGATTGTATTTAAGGCCCCGGCCCACATACAAAATATACATATACAAATGACAGATAGAATACAAATGGTAAAGCAATACCAACGATAGAAATCACCACTAGAACAACACCACATGCAATTACAAAATTGTGTGTTAGCTGAAAATTCCATTTCTCATAGGCTCATTTTCAATATTTATTGAAATCTTGACATTTTAAGACTAAATTATGCCGTATTTCCTCGAATATGCCACCGGAGTTCTGTTCACTTAAGCACCCTTTAAAGCGATTGTATCATGTTCGCCCTAAACTTGTTTAATTTCAAATGTTGCATACATCATTACATGTGTTACTAAAGTAGTTTAAATATCGAAATATATATATATATATATATATATATTCATATATATATATTTATATATATATTGCGATAAATGCCCATATTTCAACAACTCAGAGGAGTTTTCCTGTCGAACCGTTACTAAGAATAGGCCGTCTTCTATTTTTATTGCATATTAACAGGACAATTTTGTGAAATGACACAGGGAGGCAGGTCAAACGAAACTTGATAGGGGTACTGTTGTTTGGAAGTCAAAAGTAGGGAAACTATTGCAAACGTTAGAGGCAAAATCTATGTGATGGAATACTCTCCTGGCATACAAAAACATTTGCCTTACCATCATAACCCAATCACTTTCACCTCTGGGTTCTTTTGTGGGCCAGTGTATTGGGTTATATGTGGAGGCGAAAGCATGACTCTGGGGTCTTCTACTCTTAGGCTTATATCTATTGATACACACTTTTTATTTTTCTTCTAAGCATTCAGATTCACTTGAATCACCTTTGCACACGCAGGGGCAAAAGAAACGATACCAAAAAAAATGGATGATATTTTAATCCGCGTTTACTATATGGAGAAACCATGATACCTCGGATATGGTAAGGTTGTGAACCCTGACTATCAGGGTCTACAACCTTACCATATCCGAGGTATCATGGTTTCTCCACATTATCAACCGTTTTAACTGTAAACCAGGCTTTGTTATCGCGCTTTATTGAGTATCCCTGGTAAATAGAGTCGTTCATAAAATCCTGGTTTAGAACCTGAAATTAGCCTGTTAACAGGCGCTATATGAGTTGCTTTTGTCCCGATGAATCGCATCTGCCTCGTTGGCGCAGTAGACTAAAGCGTTAGCTCACGTACTAGGTGTTGTGAATACGGGTTTGAGACCACTCTCTTCAAAACATTTGCTGTTTATATTTGAGATTTTTTTCAAAATTAGTCAAATTTAGTTACTTCACATCTTTACTTTCAAGCCGTCATCTAAGCAAATATATCAGGGTTTACAATCATTGTAATTACTTCTAACAAGGTTTACAACTGCCTGTGTAAACCCTCCTGGAGCGACTTACAATGTTGTAAATCCCTCGTACGCGTGATAGGGTTTAGAAAGGTCGTTTCAAGTATTATGTTATATGGCTAGGTGGTTGATTAAGTGGTGGTGTGCATTTGTAGAGTTAGAATGAATTCACTGCAGCAATCGATAAGATTGTCATGTAAAATAATTTTAGATTATAAGGATAATATTAAACTGTAGCTAACGATGAGATTGACATACAAATACTTTTAGAAGATAAGAAAAGTTGACTTTCAAGAAACCGAAAAGCGTGGTCGAAGATTCGCAGTCTTATAACCGGTAAGGTGAGATGAGGTGAGTTAGAGTTTAACGCCGCTTTCAAGAGTATGTCACTTATATCGCGGCTGCTAGTATTATGGCAGGGAGAAAGCCCGCAACGCCATGTGACTATGCATTGCGGTGAAACCTGCGAACATCGGCTGGAACTAGCGAACCATGGGTGGTACTGCGCTAAAATCCAGTGTAGCATTGCACCCAAACCTTACTGCGTGTAGAACAGTTCTCTACTGCAGACAAAGTTGCCGTGCCTCTGGCGGGATTCGAACCCCGGACCTCTTGATCCTAAGCCGAACGCGCTAACCACTATCCCGCCCCATAACCGGTAAAAAGCCTGGATGAAGGTCCTGAGATCACCATTATATTTCAAAACTCAATACTGGTAAACATACGTTTGTACACGACACTTTCCAACATTATCATAAATGTATTCGTAGCAACCACGCAGAATACAGTTATCCATGACTAACAACTCACTCCAATATTTAATAATTCTAAACATTCTTATATAGTTTAACAGAATGCGACCAAGCTCAGCATACACCATAGCACTAGAAATTAAGACTTACGTAACCCCTCACAGTTGTCTAGAAACTATTTGGGACACCCTATGTCAGCGTTCGAAATACCTGCCTGCCCGACCGTCCGGGACGGGTTGTTTTCAACTCGGGCTGCCATATTATCGTAAATCCCTGCCCGATGGTCGGGTTATAATTTTAAGAGAAGGTACTCTTAACATTTCGTAGCTTATGACATGTTTAAGAATTGAGATACTGATTTTGATTGCAGACAACCTCCAATGTGGAAATAAAGATCAATTTCACCCAATCATTTCTTTATATAGAATGGAAACGTTTGTAATGTAAGATGAACAAACTCGATGTCATTTAGCACAGATTTATGGCTTTTCCCAGAGATCTATTTTTAGAACTGTCTCTTTGCATCACAAGTGAAATTATCACAAATATTTTTAGATTATAAGTTTCAAGGAAGTCAATTTCTTGATCAACAATAATTTACATTTTGTAGATAAGCAAGATTTACTCTGATTTCAAAATTCTCTCATAAAATAGTTCGTTTTCACATATACATAAATAAATGATGATGGCATCTTGAGTGGAACAATCTTTTTCGATGAGAATGATAGGTTATTATTTTTCAGTTTTACTAAAGATACCCATTCCCATTTGCTTACTTTATTGACGATTTAGGGGCAAATATTGTGTAATAATGTTAATTTGCTGATTCATTTTGGAAAACAAATTAATAGATTAAGCAATATGAAATTTTGACAGGGTAATGAGAATTGCATAAATAACCTGTCACCCCTTTTCTTCAATAAGCCAGACCACTTGACGGGCGACATTCCATATAGTGATGTACATATTTATGAATTGGAAGTCAAAACGTCTAGATGTCAATAACTGATTGTTGAAGGAACCATTTTAATATATGTAAAAGATTTGGTAATGATTGCACTAGTTTTGCAGGGTATTCAAATTGTCATTGTCTATACACAATTCTGGGGTTTGTTTTGATATAATAGAAATGTAGCCAATGGCTTTGTTCCATTCCTTGTCCTTACCTGAGGAATGATGTAAGAACATAAATGAGTTTGCTTTAAAAATGTTTTAATAATCTTATTTCAATATTAACAAATAATTGATAGAAAATATAATTGTATTGACATTTTCTTACTTTTACAAAATTAAAATCTTTACATGGTTTATTATAGATCGTCTACAATGATTAATGAAAAAAGCATTGTCATGCAAGTGTTGAAGTGACAGTTTTGGTAACCTAGCTTTTATTTATTTTGATACCTAACTCAGGCTGTTTTTATCTGGGAAAATTATATGCAAACATATATCAAAAACAAAAACAAGTATTTTATTGATTTCTTAACGGAACTTCGAACTCTTTATTGTTAAAAGTAGGCCTATATGTTCAGTTGCATTTGAAAATAACAATCAAGCCCTTCATCATGATGAATTGCATCTCAAGTTAGTTTGTCATTGTTGTTTTTCTTCTAAAAAGTGTTTGCTTTTTCTTTTCTGACACGACTTCATGGTTATTCAATATATTCATGGTCACTGAATTCAAATTTTGGGCAGGCAGATTTTTGCCCGGACTGGCAAGTATTTCAGTTAGCCAGTCCTGTGGTCTGGCTTAAAGTTTTGGGAGTTTCATACCCTGCCTATGTACGTTGGGACGCGGCCCGTAAGATTGGACAGACAGACGCAGGCCCGTAGCATCAATTTCGGGATTGGGGGGATGGAATTTGGAATTTGTAAGCTCAGTGGGGGGGGGGGGGAACATGATGTCACCTTGTTTTAATATTGTATACAGTACAGCGTCGTACTTAAACTTACTCATCCTCAGAAGGTACTTTGTGTAAACGTTGCAATACTTGTTCACACATTATGCGTTATTATACTCAAACATCCACTTGCTATATCAGAATTTTCCAAAATATAAACATCATATCTTCACTATAGCTAGTTGTGTTTATTGTCATTGTCAATTTAGATGCGTCAGACACGATACTTGTGACTTACGTACACCATCAGAATTTTTTTTCACGAAGTTATTTGCAACGTCTTTCAGGTTGAAAAACACTTTGGAATAGAGAGCCAAAAATTTTTTTTCTCCCTAAAATCCCCCCACCCCCCTGTTGCTACGGGCCTGAGACGCATCACGATGGATAGAAATAATATAGATACTCATTGCTGTGTATGTTCATGTTAGATGTTCATTGTAGAATATTGTAGAGACGGATCACAACAGTGCTTATATATGAAGATATGAACTGGAGAACTTTTGTTGAGAAAGATTGAGACGAACTTTTCTCTTGTGGTATGCAATAAACGACGAACAACAATACAAAGCATTTTATTCCATGTTAACAAAATAACAATTAAGGCAATCAACAGCTGTGGAATGAACTGGTTCTAATTATAAACATTGTAAAAGCATGTAACTTATACTTTAAATCATTTGATTATTATATTATTAGTTTAAGTATTATTCAAAATGACAAAGCACTGCAAAGCATTTCGTCGATCGTGTTGACATGTTAGTCGGTCCTTATATGTAGATAAGAAAATAATTCAAAAATTTATTCTATGAATTTCAAGAGCCTCATAAAATAATTGATAGAGATATACTATGTCAAGACAAAAAGGAAAATGTTCATGAAATAAGGTCATAGATACATGTAATAATTTAAATGTAATGAAATTAAACAAAGATTAAATGTAAGATTCTTTAACCAGTTTTAATATCATAAATATATTTTTAAAAGTTTGCAAGAGAATATTGATAGTCAATTAAAAGATAAATTTAAGAGTTACTGTCAAAATAACTAAAGGTAAGAACACCGACGCTTCTCTGAATGACTTAGCACCGCATGTCACCTTGACACTGAAAGTGAAAACAACAAATAATTAAAATTAATTCGAAAATTCATCATTTATGAACATTTATATAAAAAAGATGAATCATTTGTCGGACCAATATGTAGTTCTATCAGCTAATCTCGTAATGTTCGAGATTCCATGAGATTGCAATGCGCATGCGCCAGTCAGTGCAAACGACGCTTTCAGCGAAGTCAGACGTGTGGATAATTCCTCACAAATTCATTTCTCAATTTCGAGACATATTTGTTCATAATTGAACTATACAAACGTACAATTACGTTTCATAGTGTATAATTACACTTTAATTGACTAATTTCATAATAATTAGGTCCAGGCCTACGTTAAAAATCAATAATTTGATCAAAATAATTATCACCACGTGCGTGGTTCAAAATCAAGCATGGCCGAGGCGGCATTGACAAGCCCTCGCAAAGACGGTGAAGAAATATCGGGGAGTACTAAACCCACTAAAAGCAGTAAAAAATCGGGGAAAAGTTCCTCTCAAAAACCGAGTACAAGCAGTAAACCAGACGAAACGTCTCATTCCATGGTCATTGAAGAACTTCGCAAAATGCGAGGCGACATGGAAGATCGAATGTCAAAATTCGAGCAGCGACTCGATGACTTCCCACATGATGCGGGTCAATTCCAGGATTATCAAGAATTTGATTATGATCCTGAGGATTATATTGAACCAAGCCAAATGCCTTTTTCTCGTTCAAAGGATACAAGTGTCCCAAATCAAATGAATTTCGTCGCTAACGAACTGTTGAAACAGGCGAATGAAACGGATATGCCATCTGCGCATGCTGACGAGACAGGGAATATTTCCGGTGCAGACTGTGTGATAGATCTGATAAAAGAAAATCTTCCATTGCCATGCGAAGGTGGAGACAAAATAAACCCTAAACTGGCAGGCCTTGTCAAGAGAATGTTTGACTCTAACTTTGATGACACTGAAGTTATTCAGAAGATGAAAGACATTAAAAGACCGGAAAATTGTCCCGACTTGAACACGCCACATGTCAACAAATTAATTTGGAACACACTTTCGCCAGACACTCGTTCCATTGACGTTAGAATGCAAAAGGCACAAAATGGACTGATAAAATCTACGACATCAGTGGTGGCTACTCTGAACATTCTTTCCACAAAAAAGCAGGAAATTCCGGATGATTTGTTTACACAAATAGTTTCGAACTTGAGTGACTCTCTGACATTGTCTGCTTACAGTAACCGAAACATGAACCTGAGACGGAAAGAACTGATAAGGCCTAATCTGAATGAGGAATACAAAGCTATGTGTGCTCCAAGTGCTGCTGTCAGTTCGGAATTTCTCTTTGGAGATGACATTTCTTAAAGTCTACAGGACATTTCTATGGCAACCCGGCTGGGTAACAAAGTGACAGGCCCCATCACTGGTAGGGGGCGTGGTTTTCCCTCTCGCTTTCGCAGATTCAATCCATACCACTCTGGGTTTCGCTTCCGGAGCAGAGGTCGAGGTCTTGGAAGAGCAATGTTGCCCCTATACGACCACTATGGGAATTTTTTAGGCGGCAGAGGTCGCGGGAACTGGAACAAGCCGACCTCCGAAAGACGAGGGGGGGGGGGGGGGGGAGGAAGTGAGTGCATCTGACCCGGCTACAAGCAACGGCCAGGTAGGTCAGTATCATTTATTCTCTGATAACAATGTTTTCATTGCTGGTGGTATATCTTTGTGTATACATGAGTGGCAGAAACTTACATCTGACCCTTTCATTTTAGACACAGTAAGAGGTTTTCATATTGAATTCAACGGAAAACCGAAACAAATATCTGAACCACATGAAATAAGATGTAATTATGAAGAGAGTGAAATCATTAGTGAGAAGGTTCAAGATCTTTTATCACAAAATGTGATTGAACAGACAAATGATAGTGAAGGACAGTTTGTGTCCAACATCTTTATTAGGAAAAAGAGTAGTGGAAAATACAGACTCATACTGAACTTAAAGAAATTAAATGAATATGTTCAATATCACCATTTCAAAATGGAAAGTTTTCATAATGTTCAAACTATGATCTCTCAAAATGTATTTATGGGATCAGTTGATCTATCTGATGCATACTACTCAGTCAGTGTACATGCTTCTCATAGGAAGTATCTCAGGTTTAGGTGGAAGGGTACCCTGTACCAATTTACATGCATGCCAAACGGCTTAGCTTCTGCACCTCGTGTATTTACAAAGATTCTCAAACCAGTATATGCACATTTTAGATGTGTAGGTCATTCTTGTCTCGGGTATATTGATGACTCGTTTGTTCAAGGACAGACAAGTGAAGCATGTAGTATTTCTCTGACATACATGACAAAAGTTTTCAAGTCATTGGGTTTTTCTATTAATTTGGAAAAGTCAGTCCTGATACCATCTACAAAAATTAAGTTTCTTGGGTTTTATGTGGACTCTGAAAACATGACAGTTTCATTACCTGATGATAAAGGACATGTGCTTTTGGATAAGTGTAATTCCTTACTAGCTAAGAAGGAGCATACAATACGATCAGTTGCTCAACTTTTGGGACTCATTGTATCGAGTTTTCATGCTGTTCCATTTGGTCCACTATTCTATAGACAGTTGGAAAGTGAAAAATCGAAAGCTCTTCAGGTCAATTATGGAGACTTTGATGCAGTTATGATATTGTCAGAGAAAGCTAAGGAGGAAATCTACTGGTGGAAACAAAATATTTTAAGATCAGAAAAATCCATGAAAAATGACAGAACTACAGATTTTCAGATGAATACTGATGCTAGCCTTGATGGCTGGGGCGGACATATGAATGGTCAGTCTATAGGTGGTCGCTGGTCACCTCAAGAAAGAGAACTTCACATTAATGTTCTTGAACTGAAGGCCATATATCTCTCTTTGCAGGCATTTTCGTTAACCGAATCTTTCCTTAACAAAAACATTCATGTTTTTTGTGACAACACAACTGCTGTTGTGTATTTGCAAGCTGTGGGAGGATCAAAATCTCAAGCTTGTAATGACCTCACAAAACAAATTTGGTTGTGGTGCAGAGACAGAGATATTTGGTTAACGATATCTCATGTGCCAGGAGTAGACAATGTTGAAGCAGATAAAGCCTCTCGAAAGTTTTCTGACAGAACCGAATGGTCTCTAGACATGTCAGTTTTTCAATCTTTAACAGAACATTTTAAATTTTTGCCATCTATTGACATGTTTGCATCTAGATTGAACAAAAAGCTTCCTCGGTTTGTAAGTTGGAAGCCAGAACCAGAAGCTGAGGCTATAGATGCTTTTAATTTGTTGTGGACCGGGGAATTGTGTTACTGTTTTCCCCCATTTTGCCTACTGTCTAAATGCTTAAAGAAAATCATGACAGATCAAGTCGAGGCTCTAGTAATAGCGCCTTTATGGCCTACACAATCTTGGTTTTCACAACTAATTAATCTCATTTGTTGTAGGCCAGTCCTGTTGGAGAAAACTCCGAAGTTGGTAACTTCCCCAGACGGGAGACCGCACTTGCTGACCAGACGGCTGAACCTGACAGCCTTCCGACTATCAGGAAATCCTACTCGGACAGAGCTCGAGGAATTTCTGCTGAGGCAACCAGTGTTATCATCAGTTCCTGGCGTAAGACAACAAGGAAACAGTATGCTTCTTACGTCCGGAAGTGGAAGTTGTTTTGTCGTGAAAAACAGATTGATTTATATCGACCGCATCTAGGACAGGTGTTGGATTTCTTTGTGCATTTAATGAACATGAACCTGGGTTATAATTCTATACACACAGCAAGATGTGCTCTGTCTACGTTTGTGTTCTTGGATAATCAGCCATGTGGATCCCATCCAGTGGTCTGTAGATTTCTGAAAGGTATTTTTCAGTTGAAACCACCAAAACCACGTTACTCTGAGATATGGAGTGTGAAATCTGTGTTATCTTTCATTGGAAAAAATTTTCCACACAAGTTTCTTTCTTTGAAAGATTTGTCAATTAAACTTGTTTTATTACTTTCTCTAGTCACAGCCCAGAGAGGACAGACAATTCATTTATTAGATTTATCAAACATGCATCATGATTCTGCAAAGACAGAATACACTTTTCAGTTTGACCAACTTTTGAAACAGTCGCGTCCTGGTCGACTGCCTAAACCAATGACTCTTAGGACATATCCTCATGACAAGTGTTTATGTGTGGTAACGACTCTGAGAGCTTATATCAAGAGAACTATGAATCTAAGAGGAACTGTTACCAAACTCTTGATAGCCTACATTAGACCACACCAACCAGTGTGTAGGGATACTGTGTCCAGATGGATCAAGGCTGGTTTATCTAGATCGGGTATTGATGTCAGTGTGTTTAAACCTCACAGTGTTAGAGCAGCTTCAACGTCTGCTGCTTCTAAGGCATGTGTACCAGTTGCGGATATACTGGACAAAGCGGACTGGACCTCGCACAAGACATTTGCAAGGTTTTATCAGAAACCTCTCATTGAGACGAGTGCCCACTTTGACAATGCTGTGTTGACACAGTAACTCTGAAACATTCCAGATTTGACATATACATCTAAGTGCCTTACAACATGCTTGAAATAATTAAACTTTGGTTTCATAAACATGTTCTTGTTTTGCTATGATGGAACCTAAAGGTGACTCTGGATATGTCGAGTGTATATCAGGCTTTAAAGTCTCATGGAATCTCGAACATTACGAGATTAGCTGATAGAATTAGATAGTTAAACGAGACTTACCTTGGGAAGTTGAAGTTTGACTGTAGTTCTATCAGCTAATCTATAGTAATGGAGGGATTACATGCCCTCCCATAAGTAAATCCCACCCAAAAAAAACAAAACAAAAAAAACAAAAAAAACGGTATTACATAATCTTGGGTTCTGATACACACTCGAACTATAACTTTAAAGTCTGACTGGCGCATGCGCATTGCAATCTCATGTAATCCCTCCATTACTATAGATTAGCTGATAGAACTACAGTCAAACTTCAACTTCCCAAGGTAAGTATCGTTTAACTATCTAATTATAAGTGAAATATGTGTCAATTATGATTATATTTGAATAAACTGAAACAACAATATTAAATAAAAATTTCAAATCGGATAAAACAAAAAATAATTTGAAAAAAAACAACATCTGTGCCATATTACCTCAGGGCTGGGACCATCTTTAAAGCAACCCCATCCTGAATGTCCGGGGTCAATGTTTGTGTTGCCAGGACGTACATCTCACCTGAAAGTAAGTAATTACATCGTTATGGAGTAGTCCATCATGTTTTAATTAAGATATGTTTGGTTCTCTAATACAATCACTATGTATTCGTTAAGGGACATCAATTGTGTTGTAGTTTTTTCTGAAAAATATATCTTTAAATTTCAAGAGATTTCAGAGAGGTCGGTAGATGTTTTTAGGCAAAAGGCTTGTCACGCCCATATTTGGGGGACGAGGAGGGGGTCAGGACCAAATGAGCAAACTTTGATACCCTTCGCACAAGCCTCCCCGCCCCGCAAAACTCCAGCTTTGGGTGCAGCGTTTCTGGAGGTGTCGCAAATATGAAAAAATACGACCGACAGACGTGCCATAGCCGATCTGTTTCAGTCACGATAAGCTAAAAGTCGACAAAAGTCTTTCACTTTACAAACGTCGCATGTTTTGTACATTTAAGATTTGGAATCCTATTTTGATTCAGTTGGAAGATGTGACTTTAACAAACTTTGGCTAGGGAATGTGAAAGGTATGTTATACTATTAACAACACATATCAGGATATTAAAGCCTGTGTGTCGATGTGACATGGTACGCTGTTCTCAACGTAACAGATGATAACTTTCTCCTAAAGAAAAACCATTTCAGGCCTCAACGTAAACATTTTTAAAACGAACATACACTCTCCAAACACTTTTTCCTTAGGAGCAAAATTATATTTCAGGTAGCACACATATTTCTTTTGCTAACTATATCAATTTGAAGCAGGAAACCGTTTTAGTTCGCCAATATTAAATTTTACTTTTCATTTTGACGTAAAATGTAAAGGATCATGGTAATATTTCGGAAAACTGCAGACATCTTTAGCAGAACCTTAAATATGTCACGGAGCCTTACCAACATTTACAGGGACATTAACTGAAAAAACAAAAAGTCTCCGACATAGAGATAAGCAATACAGTCACAACATTCTGAATTTATGCGTAAAGTAGGCAATAAGTCAAAGATTGCAATTTCACCCGAAGAGAGAGAGTGAATACATTCAATGAGTATAAAGAGACTGCTTTAAAACCTGTCGAAGATATACATTGAAAAAACGAAATTCAAACCATTAACATAAAGTTGGGAAACTAATAAATGTCTTCAAAAGGCACAACCATCTAGTGCCTACATTTTATGAACACATGAAGGGCCTCTTATAAATATTGATAGAGATATAAAACATTAGAATAAATGTACATAAAATATGCAAATTAGATCATCGATGTATGTCATTAATTCTTCAACATACACAACTTAACCATCGAAAGAAAATATTTTATAAATATCTAAAGCCTCATATACACATTGATAGAGAAATGTAATGGGGAGACAATATTTGGTACCATCGAAAGAAAATATTTTATAAATATCTAAAGCCTCATGTAAACATTGATAGAGAAATGTAGTGGGAAGACAATATTTGGAAAAATTACGTAAGTATGAACATTAGGTATTACATGTAGATTATAATATGTGAAAATAAAAGAATGTGTCAAAAGACACAAAACAATCCAGAAAATGTCTATTTTAAAATCAATATTTCTGACAAAACCTGATGGAGATAAACAATGTTCAAGAACGCTCGAACGGACGGAAATATTTAAGTGATCCACGGCTTTTGGAAGCGCTAATAAAATACTCTTAAAAACCCCGTAGATACGTATGTACGTAAGTGGTAATTTTCCTAAAATACATATGATAAGAAATAAGCAGTGTAATAGTGGTCATATGTGGGCAAGTGTACATCTATGCCAAGCAATGATTATTACATCAGATAGTCCTGTACTACAACTGTGAGTGGCGTCTCTGTAGCTGGCCTTCGTAAGAGAAACAGAATGTTCAGTAGCTATTTCATATGGAAGGGGATTTGTGCCAGAAATGAGGACATGTTGACTTGTAACTTGTAAAGTGTAACATGTCGTTCCCAACCATACAAGTCTCGAAAAGACAAGTCCAACCATGCAAAACTAACATTTTAATCCTGTCAATCGTAACTTCGCATTCTCAACTTTGCAAAGTTGAAATGTAATTCTAGAAATCTAGAAGTCGAAAAGTCAACTTGTCATTTTTAATTATTAAATCTAAATAATATACACATTTTGTAATGTTACAAGTTACGTTTGACAAATGAAAAATGGAAAATGAAGAGTAGCAAAGTCAGCTTTGTAAAACCTACTTTAACATTTCGAGACCGACACGACTTGCATAGTTAACATTTCGAGACTGACACGACTTGCAAAGTTAACATTTCGAGACTGACATGACTTGCATAGTTACGATTGCAATGTTTCAAATCACATCTCGACACGATTTCGCATTGACCATATTTGGAATATTACGGAAATTAGCGGAAAGGAACGAATAATCCCGATCCGATAAATACAATGTTCAACAATGACTTCTCCCTTGGCAAGCATCTCCCAGCATCTACTACATTGTATAACACATATTTTAAAGTTGCATACTAGCATTAGCATACTGTTGACAAAAGCACATTGACTAAAACATTAAAGGACACCATCGCATTTTACTGTGACAGAAACAACTGCCCGCCCGAACGCCCGAAACGCGGTTATTTCTGTTGCGAGCTGGCAAAAAGTAAACCTTACTGTGTTACACCAGCCAGATGGTCGGGCACATATTTAATGTCACATTGTGTAATTATTACCTGATTTTGAAACAAAGCAAGCAGGAATATCTTATTCAAATAGAAATGGAACGTAATTTATATTGCTCTCGTGTCAATCAGGCATACTAATAATATATATATTTAGATTGATCATATGGACAGAATAAAGTAACTATATATATAATTATATATATAGATTTCTAACAAATTTTAAAGGCAGCATTACTGGTCACTATAATGTTTGTCAGGGACGGATCCCGGAATATTTCAAGCAAAATGCAAGCAGAATCAACATAAATAATTGAACACATTTAGAGAAAAGTTGTAAATTGTCTATTCATTTAGTATTCAGTTCTAAATAACACACTTTTAAGAAATATGCTTCCTGGTCAAGATTAATATATATGTATTTTGTGATAGTATACTATTGTAATGTATGCTTTGTTTGTTTTTTTTAAATATACAAGATAGTTGGAGTAAATCCTTCTTTGCTATACACGCAGTTGTATATGTATAAACTAAAACACTCCCAATCCAGATCATTGTATTTTGAATCAGTGACGTATTCCCATTTAAGTTAGTTTATTAAAATGTGTAAGTCAAGTATAAGATCGTACATTTTCTTGTGATCCAGAAGGGTGTTGAATTTTTTTGTGTGCATGTTATTGTAAAAGGGTATACAGGATTGCACAGTTTACACTCGGGTATAATGATAGCTATACATGTTTAATGAGTTGACATAATATAAAACTACATGTTTAATACCTTCATAAGTAGGACAGTCTGTATCAATTGGGTATAAAGAAAAGATTGCGTCTTTTGTGAAAAAAAACAACAACATTTTTTCACATTCGATTATAGTTAGATAATTTATCGACATTTTGGAAATAAATACATGATGATAAATAGTTTCAAAATAAACCTTACGTAATTTCAAATGGTTTTCTAACATAAATTACTGTCAGTGTCACGGACTGCTTTGGTTTGGGTCCACAAAATTCCTGTCTCAGCTTTTGGACCGTCGTAACACTGGTCACAGTTCGGTATTTATTTTCCCCGTTTTCATGGAAACGCAACTTGGATTCCTTTCTGGGGCAGAACTAATCTACAATGTAGATATCGCTTGTCGGTATCGCATGACCTCACACAAGCACAATCTACTTAGGGAGCCAGTTTTGGGTGATAAAAGACGATTGTTCATTAAACTTTCGATTCCCCCAAAATTCATTTACGTGATTACATTTATGAAAACATATTGGAAACTTTCTGTTTCAGATTTACAGAAAGAACAAATATTTGAATGACTTATTTTCATTTTTAGCAGCTCTCTTCTTGTGTAGAATGCTCTATTTATAAATATATACTGAACATCTAAAAATGTCACACTCTTAGTACAGTTTCTGGACTTTTCAAACACACTAATCCTTGAAATATGTGTATAAAGAAGCCCATTCTGCAACTTCGGGCCGGATGGTGTTGTGTTTCTCCTTGACAACACATTCATGGAATGAACATTTCTTTTCTTTCAACTTTTAAATTAATAATTTGATATATATTTCTACTACAATGAGTTTGTTACAGTAATGACTAACAAACAAAAGTGTTAAATAGACACGGTAAAAGACGTATTTTTAGGGGAAACATATTGTTGTAAAACATTAATTATCGGAATTTTTATCTAAATAAAAAATATCATCGTTTCATATGAGTTAATAAAACACATATTTAATTATTGAAAACAATACGCATGTCAATGTATTCATGAATGAATTTTAGTGAAATTGTACGTTTTAAATTTTTTGTTTTATCCTGTATATGTTACAGTCGATTCAATTTTTAAATTCAACAGTGCAATTATATTTTGAAATTAACAGTAATACAATTCTATTTTCAGTTTGCATTCTTTATTCATAATTATTTTCATGTTTTGGCATGTAGAAGTTGAATGTTTATTGTTTAAAGTGTGAAACAACTGATATAGGCTTATGATTTACATTTCATACTTGAATTCAGTAATTTAATTGATTCTTTATATAGAATTAAGGGACATATTAATCATGGACAAATATATTTCTGTCCCACAACAATACACTTTTCACTGCTTCAAATACTAAAAATATAGGTTGCTTGATAAGTAAATTAAAATAGATAAATTAACATATTCAAAACCAATAAATAATTTAAACTAGTTGAGAAAAGTTTGTAAAATAATTAAAAGAGATAAATTGAACTCAGCTAAAGAATATTTCCCCTTGATTATCTGTCTGTAAGAATAAGAAGTAGGCCTATTGATGCTCAGAACAGTTTTCAGTTATAATTAAAGTGAAATGCATTTTTAATTTTTTTAAAAAGAAGTATATGAAGTTCCCTGATTTAGAATCATTGCTTTGTGGTACATTTAAAATATTTTAAAATTAATAATAAAGTTGTCAACACTGGCTTATGTATTTCTTTCAATTTCTTCCCCACTAACGTTTATATACTTTCAATAACAAGATTTTCTTTTTCAAAACTTGGATATTCATTTCTGAATGCAAAAGACTTTACTGAATACACGTAAAATTGGAGTATAAAAAAGTGAATGTTGACATGATTTAATTGAGAGAAGATAATGTGTAAATGAACGCACAGAAAGTAATTAATATTTTCGGGTGTAGGATGTCTATATATGGTTTCAATTTGTAAATCTGCAGTTTTATATGTAAGTGAAATAAGTTTTATGATAACGGATCGGATACATTTATCATAGCATCAATGCCAATCAAGATATGCGATCCTGTATGTCTGTCAGTGTCATCCCACATTAACATTACTTCCGCATCGTTTTGCGTTGCAACTAAAATAATTGTTTGTCAAGTGTCCTTAAAATATATTGAAATAATAATTAGAATACCTAAGAATTAAGTTTCAATTGGTATTTTCGTTTGGCATTTTATTACTAAGCGACACTATCATACGGAATGTAAGTGACAGTAGCGCTCTGTGAACTAACAACGTGCGTTTGTTTGTAGGACATAACAAGAGTTACGTCCCTTGATTTCAAGAGGCGTGGTCAACTCGTCCAGCGTGGGGCTCAAAATAGACTAAGGGATTCCCCATCTGGGACAGTGGCAGGGGAGATCTCGTTTTTTTGCAAATGCCTCTCGTCCTCGGAAAACATCGGCAATGTTCGGGAAACTTCCAAATATGGTCAATGCGAATTCATGTAGAGATGTAATTTGAAACATTGCATTCGCAACTATACAAGTCATGTCAGTCTCGAAATGCAAAAGTCCGTTTTACAAAGCTGACTTTGGTACTCTTCATTTTCCATTTTTCATTTGTCAAACGTAACTTGTAACATTACAAAATGTGTATATTATTTAGATTTAATAATTAAAAATGACAAGTTGACTTTTCGACTTCTAGCTTTCTAGAATTACATTTCAACTTTGCAAAGTTGAGAATGCGAAGTTACGATTGACAGCATTAAAATGTTAGTTTTGCATGGTTGGACTTGTCTTTTCGAGACTTGTATGGTTGAGAACGACATGTTACACTTTACAAGTTACAAGTCAACATGTCTTCATTTCTGGCACAAATCCCCTTCCATAATTTCACCCCAGTAGCAAGTCAAAACACGCCAGTTTCCATCATTTGCTAACATAAGCCATGCTGTATTTCTTTAGCTTCTCTGTGGAGTATTTTTTAACTTCACAAGTCAAAACTACGCTAGCACAGAAAAGTTACGGAAATGCATCCAGATTTAGATTAGCCAGAGTTTAAAACTGGCGCTGTCCATGATTTACGAAGGAAGTTGGCTATTTCTATGCTTTTTAAATGGATTAGAATGCAGTCTGATTAAAATCGACGGTTTTCCGTGAAATAAAAATTGCAAAATAGTGCATCTACCGGGATAAGAGCTCATATCGGTAGTAGGTTCCACGCCAAACAGTCTGATAACAGCCCGTAGACTCGCGTGTTCGAGCGCAATATAAGTAACCAATCAAAAGAAGCCCAACAAATACTTTCGGTGCGAGAAGCTAGGGGCAGATAACTCCAAACAGCTATCCTTTGGTCTGTTCCGAATGCTTTCAAAACAGTGACCGTTTAAAAACTACGTTGTCATTGGTCAGCTATTTGACTGGGCTTTGGCTGTGCTAAACTGGTTCGGAACATGTGCCTATACGGGGTGTTCTCAGACCTTGTGGAGAGGAATCTACAGAACCTGTTCGTATCCAGGTTGGTGCATACTTTTGCAAATTTTATTCCTCGGAACAAGGTCGATTTTAATCAGACTGGATTAGAATGGGTAATAAAGCTTACTGCACATTCCTATACCCATTATTTGGTGTTTGCAAAGGTCACTGGACCACCGTATGACTATGATCACGACCAATGGGATCGCTAATTCTTTCCAACGTACTGTAATAATGTCAACAGAGAGAGTATAATTTTACCAATCTTACCTTTCTGATCCTGACCGAAAGCAAGGAGGAAGGGTCTCAGTTTTTCTCTGGCATCACAGGCACATTTAGCGGGATCACAGACTTGAAGTGTGGTGGCAGTCCAGTTGGAACCTTCCTCCTTCAGAGATGTCAGTGAGCTGAATCATAGAAGTGCGCATGCGTAAATATAGACAGGCAAACTCTGTGCACAAATTACTCCCTCAGATATTCGATCGTAACATCTGTTCTACTTTACCGAATATCTAGTTTCTAAAGAAACTCCCTAGCGGCATTGATTGAAACATATTTTGTTCATTCAAGAAATGGGTTTGGCACAAGTTATCCAACTTAGAAACGCCCTCTCCAGATAATTACATGATTCTTCTCACAACAGTATGCAACAAGAGACGGACAGGCAGTCAGGATATGTACAAAAGATGTCAGAGAAAACGTTTAGTTTGAGAAATGTAGATATGTACAAGTTTGAAAACATTCTGATTTTCACAAATAGAGAGACCTGCATTGCCATGTAAAAGAAGACTAATATTAATTAAAGCTCTGTTTCTGACAATATTATCTAATGAAATAAACATATTTTGTCTTTGAGTAATATACAAAGGACATTCAAGGAAGTAATGAAATACATTTTCACAGTTGTGGCCACATTGACAACATGCATTATTTCTTACACTTATTTTAAATAAATCGTAATTAAGTGAACTCTTCATATATCTTAGTCTTGTATGTAAGATATTTAGTTTTCTAATTCCGTAAGAAAAGTATACAGGTGCACATTTTACTTTGACTTGAATATTGGATTTAAATGAGGCAACAGAATCACAGTCTCTTATTGCTAAAGGAATGTTGTTCCATAATTTAATTGATGATGGAATAAACGATGATATTGAGTACTTGAGTCGTGTATAAGGTTGGCTATAATTAATGGAATTTCTTAATCCATATCGTGTCATGTTGCCCACTAAAGGCGGGAGAAAATCCTGAAGAAAAGCTGGCGCAAGGCATTTCTGTATTTTATAAAATAATGTTAATTTACATCTCCTTCTTCTTTCTGAAAGAAAATCCCACCCTGTTTCGTAGTATAAAGAACTCGCAGAGGCATATCTTGGAAGACCAGTTACTATTCGGGCCGCTTCAAGTTGAAGTTGTTCTAATTTATCAGCTTGTTCAATCAAACATCCATCCCATGCATTCCCAAAGTGTGGTCTTATAAAAACAGTATATATTTTAGATAGTGTTGTTCTATTAAGTAGAAACTTTAATTACCGAAATGCTCCTATCATTTTAGAGGTCTTTTTGACAATGTGTTTAATATGATGGTGCCAACTTCCATTAGATGAAAAATGTTAAACCCAAATGCTTATGACAATTAACTAGCGGCAAAAATGGACACTATATATTATCCCTGCGTTTAACCAAAGAAATCACATTTTACACCGACTCAGGGTATAGTAGTAGCCAAGCGGACACAAATACACTATTGGAGCAGGATGCGACCGCTGATAAACGTACCTATCGAGGGCATCCCCGAACACGTACTGCCCGGCCAGGAAGGGGAGACTACTCCCTCTGTATACGTGACCTCCGACCACGGCGTGGTGCAGTTGGGTGTGATTGTACACGTAGATCGGTAGCTCTTCATTCTCTGAGGGCAGAAAATAAGCAGTTCAATCAATTATTGGTCAGCATGATATTTTATCCTGGTTCACTGGTTATGCGTCACTGTAGTACAGCTAACTGACGCAGGCAACCGGCATGACACTAGCGGTCACGTCCCAACTTACAGACACCAATTTGTCAGACGCCTTATAAAACAGCAATATTTACGGTTGGGTGCACCGATGACTTACTCCTCGTTACCTACGTACGTCTGTAAGCTACCTGGCTGTGAGATGGGAGATAAACCTAACTGGCGGTCTTACCGAGTGAGGCATTGCACCTGGAACTGTCGTAACAATCGAACCCCTCCTTGATGTTCCAGCCATAGTTGCCTCCAGCCTTGATGATGTTAACCTCCTCAATCGACCGAGCTCCGGGGTCCCCGCAAAATATCCGGTACTCGCCTAGCAAATGTGATAGTTGATAGTTGAAAATGAATACAAAAGACAAGCATAGTTCTTGGACTTCGTAAAGATTATTGTGAACAAATTAAAAGGTTTCAGATTAATAATATAATATAATATAATAAATATAATATAATATAATATGATATAATATAATATAATATAATATAATATAATATAATATAATATTATATAATATAATATAATATATGTAACTGCACATGTCATACAATGTTTACAAGATACATGCTTAAATTTAGTATTTCCCGAGCGGCAGCGAAGCATAAAATTCAATTTAGGCACAGTATCGTACTGGTGTGTTATATTTGTTACCGAGGCCATTAATGTGAAATGTAACAAGCAGACAGAGTCGGCCATATCCCCCGCCATGAAGGAATTTTGAATATATAATGCATTTATTTTCTTGAAAATTGTTATAACTCAAAAGTGATCAAATTTCTATATAGCAAAAGGCACATCTAGACTACTTGGTTGAAACCTGTACAAAGTTTCAGCAAAATATATTGAATAGTTTTTAAGTTTGAGGCCGGAATATAGTTTTCCCTCTTCTTGGTTCTAAGTCCAGACTGTTTGCATTCGTAAAAAAAAAAAGAAATATTCTCAAATTTCTATATAGCAAAAGACACATCTAGACTACTTGGTTGATACTTCAGCAAAATACATTGAATAGTTTTGAAGTTTGAGGCCGGAATGGAAAAGCCCGGACGGACAGACGGACAGACAGACGGAGCTCATTTCTATATCCCCCGCCAACTTCGTTGTGGCGGGGGATAAAAAATGACAGGGTATCCGATGTCGATGCTTAGATAATGCAACGTAACAGAATATACATGACGCGTAAATATCACCGTTGCCTAGCAATCATTGTATTCCATCGTCTTAATATGTGCGCCATTGAACACTTACTGAAAATAGTTCATGTGCAAATTCATACGAATAAAATAGAAGATCAAACATATTACAGATACCAAAGACTTGCAAAATGACTCTTGCAACTTGCGTTTGTATAACTCTCGCTCTGGCTTGGTTTATACAAATATTCAGGTATAAAAACGTAAATTCATTAAATCCATGCATAGCTTTGAAAATATGTTTGTAAATTTAAAATGTTTAATATACCGTTTTGATCGGGTTCCATATCTTGACTACAACGGAACATATCTCGGCAGCCATATGCAAACACCTCCCGTCTCCATGACGACGTGTTGAAGAAAGGGTTGCTAGGCGGAATCCCGTAACTAAGCGCTGAGCTGGCGGCAAAACTCTGGGAATCCACATCTATCCGCAGAATCTTTCCAAGTAAACTCGACCTGATAAAGCAATAAATCGATGTATTATATAAATTGAGAAACACAACAGTAATAAATAGAGATCGTTACATAAGCAAATGTACTACATTACTTTCGGTGTAGGATTTTAATTTGACAGACATAATTTACTCGATTAATAAGTTTGGTATATTTGCATTTGTAATAATATCTATTTCATCCATGTATTATTCATTTATAATGCCCCGAATAAACACAATGCGTTATTCAATAATATTGTTAATTCGTTTTCCAATACTGCCGCCAGGGATTGCACGTGAAGTTCGTGTTGTCATGATGACTGGAATGTTATAGACGAAATGGCACGTGGAGTTTGTGTAGTCATGAAGACTTGAAATGTAAGAATTTGCACGTGCAACTCGTGAAGAGTGTGGAATGTTTTGTTTGCACGTACATGTATACGTAATTGGTGACATAAATTAATACGCAACGTATTTTTGTGCTAGTGCCAATACATTTCGGAAACAGTTGTTTCACTAAGTGAATACTAATTTTAAATGCAACATTAGTTTAGCATATAAGCCATGTGTTGTATACAGTATTTCACAAGTGAAGTTCATATGCATGACAAGTACAAATGTTACACCACGTACCAAAATACCATATGTATCGATTTCAATTATAAAATTCACTCAACTTGCATATTCATCCCCAGTCACCAAATATCTGATAATTACTTCTTACACATCCCATTTCAGGCATTTGCATTTGTGTATGTTATACATTGTACATTAGTTTGTAAATTACTCTCACTAAATTTGCATCTAAATTGGATTTATCTCCAAAGGGTCCATTCAACATAAGGTCAACATATACGCTAAAAATTGGTGACATTCCCAAATGAACGTACGTACCTATCACCTATACATTTCTCCGCAAAACCCGGCTAATTTCAAACATATGTCACCCCTATGATAAGTTAAAAAGCTCTCTTCAAACTAAGAAATCGAACGCAAAAACCTCTCCCGTGAACGTTAGTCCGCACTCGACACCCATTCGAACGATCTGATTGGTCCGTATCCCTGGACCCACTCCCATGGATCCGCCACTATGGTTGCCAACAACACAATGGATGTCCCTCTAATATCATTTCATAGTAAGATACTTACGGATCTTGGGCGTCGTCCTGGGTTTGGCCGACATCCCCGACACCGTCTCCCACTGATACATATAGGTAGCCGTCACGCCCAAACAACAGCTGGAAATACGTGATAAGCAGTATAAATGTATCTCCGACAATAAAATTGATATAGTCTTGTTTATGAGAAATGTATTTTATTCGACATGAAAATGTATGGTGGAAAAACGCTCTCGTAATATAATCTACTATTTGAAAATATTTTACGTCCGCTTCAACGTGAATGTGAAACTAACTTTGTAAGAATGTGAAGATTATTTCCTTGGATGATAACTCTACACAAATGCCCATGTGTAGATGTAAGATATATAACGACTCACGCATTTATAAACATACGTCATACATACATCAATATATATATATATACATACATACGTAATTTTTCATCACATAATACTTTCTGGGTTACGCTTCAGTACGCCTTAGATACATGCTGTGATAGTTCTGCGATCTACTAGTTGGTGTCGGTACAAACAAAACGTCTCGTGTACCTATGCCGACCTCTAGCAATGCAATACTACGCATGCTGGAGTGCTCTGATTTGCGTTGTTAATATGCCATAGCAAGTCCTGTTATAAGCTATACAGTTTTCGTAAAACTATTAACTTATAACCTGCTTGTTATCACACGGACATATGTAACAGTATGTAGCACTGTTTCAATAAAACATTTATCACAACTCCTGTTCACTACCTATCATATACAATTTATTCAAAAAAGGAGTTAAAAATTTCAATACCTGTCCTCCGTTTCCAGCATGAACTTGTTTCTCAATCATCAACAGAAATCGCTCCGTCGTTGGTTCAGCGTAAGTGTCTATGGCTCTAAATTCGCTCAGTACCGAATACTTGCTTGATGAGCTTTCAACCATATAGAAGACATAGAGTCTCCCGTTGTCAGCGAAGCGTGGGTGAAGAGTAAAGCCCAGTAGGCCTTGTTCGCTGAACACATTATCCGATTTGAAGACGTGGCTGGTTATATTCAGTAAAGTTTGCCCTTCACTTTCTCCATTTTCGTAGAACAAAATCACCCCCTGTTGCTCAGCAACGTAAAATCCTTCCTCCTTGAATTCCACGTGGATTGGATTTCGCAGGTGTCTTGTGAAATTTTGCAGACAAACACATGTTTCCTCAGCGCTGATGGTAGAAGAGATCAACAATGACGATAGGATCAATACTATGGATATCATGTTGATCTAAGTTCAGATTTTCTTAACTTGGCTTGTATTTCGTGGCAAGTGATTTTCGCTTTTTGTCACAAATGAGTTGAGCTACGTATATATTGTTCTGTGGTTGTGTCACAAATACTACTGGTTGTCGTTTTCTCACAAATAATCGTCACTGAAATTGTGTTAATTATCACGGGGATTTCTCCAAAATGACTGATATCAAGAAATCATCCACTGATACGTGACGTCCTCAGGAAGATATCAATAATGATGTAGATATCATTAGGATATCGAGTATGATGAATTCAGAAGACATTTTCCGATTGTCCGATATCTTCAAGACTACAATCACGAACGTCCCGAATAAGGAGGAAAATAATCAACAATGATAATACGTAGATATGTAATTACGTAGATTAACGTAGTTCACGCGATGTTAGTCCAAGCTATTTCGTCATGAATAATTATCACTGGGTTTTTTCGTCAGTTGAAGGATATCATCAATGAATTACCAAGGCAAGACTAGCAACAATATATCATCTATATCAATTCCATTCATATACACATGCTAGTTCAGATGTTTCCAGGTATCCAGAAAGCTCTAAGAATGCCAAAGTCCCTCAAGAAAAATGAACACTGTGTACATTATATGTGTCGCATAGATATCATGCAGGTATAGCTGCCGATCAACGCCGAGTCTTGTCAAGCATAGAATATATCCAGGAAACAGTCACGAATGCCAATCTCCTCTGGCATATGGATATCATGAATCGGATATCCCTAGGTACATATGCTAATCATCGCACAGTTGTCACGATATCCAAATCACAAGAAAGCAATCCGAATGCAAATGTCCTCAAAAAGACAGGAAACATGGGGAAATCACATCCATCTTAATTGAAAAGTCTGTGTCCACGCTCTGTTCTACCGGAAACCTGCAACGTCAAAAGACATCTATTTTTAGCAGGGAGTTAATCGATTTGGTAGATTTACACGTCCACGTGGGCGCCGCGAGATAGGAGCTGTTGACAGAGCTTAAGTCGGTAGCCTGTGTTACAGTCGACTGAGGCTAGACAATGTGAAAGGTAATTTCAAACTAGTGTGCGAAAATGTATGTGTATCTTTCTGATTAAAATCAATAGCTTAGCCTTTCAAACTAAACTACCGGGCAAATGAAAGTACTCACCTTAATTGGTTTCGATTCAGAATTCAATATTTAAAAGAAATCAGATTCCTTTGACTATGGCATGATATAATAATACTTAGCTGCAGTAGTTTAAATGACTTAATTGGTGACTGTGGTTAAATTTTAGTTAAAATATCTTTGTTTAATGAAGACAGGGGTAAGAAATTAAAATTAGTTAATTACACACACAACATGACCCCTACCATGTTTAAAATGTTGTAAATGTGTGCAGAATCAGGCATATTTATTAATGCTACAGTGCCTTTAAGTCACATGATGACTGTGCTATAAAAGGGACGAGTTGCACGTGCAGCACGGAAAGCGCTCGTTAAATCACGCTCGTGAAGCAGGCACTTGCGATTCACGACTGACGGGGAAGGACTGTGTTTACAAAAAACACTAGGTCACAGTCTATATTTAGTAAATATCATGACACGTATCACTGCACATGTACAAAACCGGTTTTCTAAACGGTGGATACGAGGGGAGTCCAAATAGTTTATTGTCTGAATGTGAACAAATGCCTGAAATGCAACCATATTGTGCATTCATGAAGAACATTCCAATGGAGTGTAAATGGCACGAAAAACACGAGACGCACACACTTCAATTATTATTCAATCCAAGTTAATGTCAATGGTATCCACCCCACGTTTTCACAGCCCGAATTTTTTGGGGGGACCAAAATCGAGATTTAAACGCAAATCCAGATATTAAGGCCGAATATAGAGAGAAACTTTGATGTTGCGGTTCTTGAGAAGGCGATATGTTTCATATGAGAACGGACGACGGCCTGTGCTGTAGGCCCATCTGGCATGTTCGGCTTTTATTTCACTAAAACGGCTTTGTCAAACACCAAAAATATGACCTGGTTTGAAATCATTTGGCAAACTATAGTCATATTCAATGCTGAAAGGTTATACAAAAGACTTATACAAAAAAAAAACCTACCTTATAAACAGCTGGGCGTTCTTACCTGATTTCCGCATGACCGATTACAGGTAGATTACAGGTGTAATTGACAATAAAACCAGTAGGCGTTCCAATAATAAACTTGACTCTATCGTGTGACTCTAAGTTGTTATTGCTAAGACTGTCTGTATACATGTATATGCATGTATATATTTACGAATGTATGTATGAATGAATGTATCTATGCATGTATGTATGTATGTATATATATATTTGCCTTTGGGTGTGGCTAGGTGTATGTGGATGGGTAGATGTATGTGGGTAATTTTTGTGGGCGTGTTGTGTATGTAAATGTGTGGCTTGCGTCTCAAAATGTGTTGTGTCCTTGGGCAAGGCACTTCATCCACATTGCACTCATTCCATCCAGCTGTTTAAATGGGTACCAGAACAAAGGTAGTACGAACCTATACGATCGCGCGAAGTGATAGCAGCACCGAAAGTACAATTCTTTCAGGGTAATAATGTATATAATATACCGCCAGTGAGCAGTGTTTTAGCTGGATATTAGGCGTAAAAATTATCATTATGTAAGATATGTATGTATCTATGTATGTATGTATGTGGCGTATGTATATGCTGTGTATGTGTATGTGCAATGTACATGCTAAGTATGGCATAACGTAGTTCAACAATGTTAACCTTGGTGGTAGGCCTTATTTATTATCGGATGTTGATTATTGGCCTGACTACCGATGAAGGCTATTTTCTCGGCGCAAAATTCCAAAGCTGTGATCGTCGGAACGAAATTGGCTTCAAAATCACTGAAAATGTTCATGACAAATAACAAACCCAGTATAATTAAATCATTTGTCAACAAGTTCATGTCATTATATTCATCATAGCTGTTTTTGCTTTGCCGATTGAAACTCTCAAACATGACTACCCTCCACACTGAGCTTATGGAAAGCGCCGTTTTGTATGCTAGAGATATGCAATGAACAAAGCTAAAAAGAAAAAAATTAATTTGAATTTAAATTTAATTAAAAGAAACGTGAACAATGCGTATATATATTGATCCAATATAGATCTATGCATAACTAACTGTGTAGATTACATCATGCTCTGGTTAGATATTAGATCAGTCCTTTTATGGCAATGCAGATCTATCACCTTGTGAAAACGAAAGTACACTCAAACATGTACATATGGAAGAAACAAAGAGATTTAGGTGTGCCTCTGAACTACAATTCTGTATCATGTTTTGTTTCTCTCTATTTTCTATATATTTTGTATTATATTGTTTCATTCGATTCTGAATGTAAATATATATATAGTGTAAATGTGGAATGAAAATATTATGGAGAGAGCTTTTGTGCCTAATCCGTTTCACGTTTGTGAATAAAATGTATCTAAACTACTGACAGATTATGATAATGTGCATTCAGTATACAAATTATGACTGGGATGGTAATTTCCATACCAAAAGGCATAGCTAGACCAAGAAGTCAATATTATGTTCTAAATATCAAAGGTTTCTAATAAAAATTGTCGGAAAATGCTATACAGATAAACATTGGGTAAATTTGCATAAGTATACAAATTGGGCGATAGAGGATAACGTTCAATTAAAGGCACAACTAAATCATTTAGAGAATACAGTCTTTGAATATTGAAAAAAACTATGTTTTTTAAAGGCACTGTAGCACGTTTTTGTTGTTCATGTATTCACGTCGGCCATTTATAATAAAGGTTCATGCAGTATATATTTTACTTCAGAGGGTTAAAGAGCCCATTTGACGACCCGATTACCCGTAGTTCGTAGAAAACCTGTCACGTTTAAAACGAAACCTGATTTTGGTCATTATTGTGTGAACACCTTATATAATTCCAGGATGGGAAAGCGAACCATAAAATAGTGATTGAGGAGATTTTTTGGCAATTGAAAACATTTCTTTTCCGGACGTGCTACAGCAGCCTTTAGTAAAGTTAGAATATCAACCGTTTCTGACAAATGTTAAATAATGCTTGGACGGACGGACAGACTAATTGAGCGCTATGCCTGAATTACATTGTATGCTGGGGTATAATAAACTATACAACCTGTGTAGAAAACTCCCAGAAACAATAACCAGATAGCCGGACTGGTAACTGAACTAATTCACCAGTCTGGAGGAAAACCTACCTGTCCAGATTTCAACAATCAAAAGCGAAGGAATCCACAATAAACTGCAAGTACCAACCATGCATTTACATACTCGGGCTGTGCATGTTCCTCGTGATTCACTAATCATAAACTAGGGTTCTACGTTTGCCAATTGACTAGTTGCCAGTTTAATGTTCATTTAACCTTACATGTACTACGTTTATTATATAGTCAGTTCTTGATGTACTAAATAATACTAGACATCTGGTCGACAATTAACTAAATGTCCCTACTGTATTCAACATCCTAGTAATTGTGTATCGATGGAATGAATTATCACTTAACAAAGAGGCATTCTATAATATATCACAATATGAATTTCAATTGAAAATATGCTCATATATCAAAATTTTATGAATATTTTATTATCTACTTTATCGTCATAGTTGTCGAATGGATTGAATCATTACAAATAATGTTATTGTTTATCATCGCAATAACATGAGAGATCGTCCAACAAAACAAAATATGTTGGAAGCGTGTAGCTTTGATTTAGATTCGAAATTACAAAACGTGTTATCATTAAAGGTGCATCCATTGTGTTTCATAAAACTTTATTTCGCTTAAATACGTTCCAACTCACCACATGCGCTGCCTACGATACACATAAATTCACTCAACTTGCATATTCATCCCCAATCGCCAAATATATCATAATTACTAGTTTCCAATTAAAATTGAATAACATCATTATGCATGTGCAGAAACCGAAACTGCACGTCCTATTTACATGCACAGTACTTATGTGACCTATTAAACATCATAGACTAATTTTTTGTTATTTTTGTCTGTTATAAATAAGATTCCAAAATTACGTTTGACTCATTGACGCGCGCCACACGCTGTGCATTGTCCGGTTTTCGATCAGAAATCACTACTTTTACCTTCATATTGGCAATATGCTTAGTTTACTATCATCAAAATGGTAGTTTTCGGTAACAATCGGTACTTCTCGATAAAGTAACACCATTTAAAACCTTTGCAATATGTAACCCACAACAACACAATGGATGTACCTTTAATCTTGCTTGGTATAATGATCTGTGACAAAATAATACGCACGTTGCCTTAGTAACATAATATGGTTGCCATATTTCTCACCATGTGAAAGGAAATAAAATTCTTACCAAAACGAGTGTACATTTTCCATAACAAAGTTTTCTATTCCCATTAGTACATTTACCTTGGTTGAAACGAGAAAATATGTGTGTGGAAGACTTGACAGGCAAGGAAATCGTGCTGCACGTGCAAATCAATGAAATATACACGCCATTGACTGGTGAAATCTCAGTTGTACGTTTTTTTAATAACTCAAAATGTTATTGTAATGTGACAAGCTGTGGTTGTTGAGTTTATATCTTAATAATGACATATATACATATATGAGTATGATAAATTCATATTATTCGCCTTGAGGTGCGTGATGTTTATTCTGTCCGATCGCTTGATTGCAATTCGTATTGAGTGCGGCGTAACGTTAACCCTAGATCCTTTTAAATGGCTGCTTCTTTAGTCTACGTTTTACCTACATTTTGATAACGATATCGAGCTCCTTTGAATATATGACCATGGAAACATGACTTAAACAGTGACCCTCATCCTCGGTTACCCATGGTTTTATATATGCTCCGTTACTCTCCGCTATATAGCACAGGCTGGGGAGGAAATATAGATATAGGTAGATATAGGTAATACACTTTATATATAACAAGGCTTAACAACCGGAATTTTGAACTCCGATATAAATGTTTTTTAAACATTACCATTAAATGACATCGGTAAGTATCGCCGAACACGTGTTCCCTAATGCATTATCTATCATCAACATCGGTCTTACCTCTATGTCACCTCCTCAATTAGAGCTACATCACTTTAATTACACCAGCCAATAATTACGGCGTTTCGATAAGACGGCAGTGACGTATCTAGGTCAACAGTTTCGCACGGAAGGCGACCTCTTCTCTCGTTGTCCCATTTCACGACCACAACAAACGCACGTGTTACACAGATGGAATTTCAAACTGTCGAAGACCCTCCGTGTAACACGTGCGTTTGTTGTGGTCGTGACAGGTCGTTCGACAAAGGCACAAAAAGAAAGTCATTTTGTAATGGAGAATACATGAGGAGTTGGGATTCGTAAAAAATAATCAACGAGCCCCGAAGGGGCCGGACGAGTTGATTATTTTTAACGAATCCACTGCTCCGAATGCATTCTCAATCTTAATCCATGTATGACGTCACGAAACATGCACATGTGATTATTTTACATTTGAAACTATGAATTTCAATTATGGGACACCATAACAACTATTTTGCAAATTGCGGTGCTCATTAATCGGATATGGTACACGTAGCTGCGACCCTCATGAAATGGATTCTTCCACGCACGTGCAGCGCAATACTTCAACGCGAAGCGATGTGATTGACAGCTAAACTCTGCCTTTCCAAGTCTTCCGTGCGTTACATAGAATGCGGGATTCTTACTGACAAACAACCCTAAGGTGTCAAACAGCGTCTTGTGGCCGAATGGCTAAAAGCGCTGACTACCAAGCGAAGGATTGCATTTTCGAATCCAGGTTCATGCATTACAAAAATTAATTTGTCTAGTTGAAAGATATTTTAAGGATCCTATTCAGATACACCAAAATACAAACATGCAAAATACAACAGTCTCGTAAAATGTACTCGATTAGCAATTACTGAAACTGTCGAAACCTAACACCCCTCCTGACTGGGACAGTCAATGACCAGTAGATTCCTAAATAATTATCAACTGATAACACAATAGAGTGACGTCATGACCATGGATTAAGTTCTTAGAATGTCCCAAACTATACATGTTAATTTAGTCGATACTTAGATGCTCTTGTCAACTGTGATCCCAAGATAAGTTGTTGAGGGTTAGACCCATATGTGA
The DNA here is from genome assembly GCA_936450465.1 of Gibbula magus. Classification (NCBI taxonomy): domain Eukaryota; kingdom Metazoa; phylum Mollusca; class Gastropoda; order Trochida; family Trochidae; genus Gibbula; species Gibbula magus. Next base: position 22,661,893 of record OW388291.1, on the reverse strand, counting down.
AATTTGTTTTATGGCTTCCATTGAAACATGTCAACAAAGAACAATTAACAAAATCAAAAACTCTTCTGAAATTATATACTTCACTTCAATGGATTCTTCATTGCCAGCGTTTCTACAACAGCAGCCTGCACCAAACACAGTAATCAAATAAACTTTCTTAGTCCCTATTACCACCCATGTTTGTACAAGCGCATATATATTAGGTACAAATAGTTGACATCTGTGATGTCAAGGTAAATTTATAACAGGTTTTTTAATCTAGAATTATACATTTGCAATAAATTGGGCAATTCTTTCCAGATTGCTGTTATCTTTTCATCTTATAAATTTTCGGGAAGACACATACTTGAACAGTGTTCTTATACAAGAGTAAGTTTATGTTCACTTGACATGTTCACGTCAACTATAATCATCAATATTCCCATGATGTGAATCAGACAGAAGTGAATTAGATATATTCCTCTTTCTTTTCTCCACCCGTATTCTCTATTCCAATAAGGAATATTCATAAGGTTATCATGAGAGTGTGTTTTGGGATGGTCAATATCCTGCATTAGAAATAAACATTGTATTTTGCGAGCCTTGGCGAGCTAAATACATTGTGTTTATTCCTAATGCAGGATATTTACCATCCCCAAACACACGAGCATGATAACTTCTTTATCATACCATGTCATTCTTCATTCATTTTGCGCAAACAGCATGACAACATTAATTTCAAAGTTGAACTTTTCGTTAACTACGCGTATATTGTAAATGAACTGCGTGCTATTCTCACGGTAATATGACACAAAATAACGCCTCCTAAATTATGCTTTCAGTTAAAATAATTGTTATTTTTGGCATTTAATTTCCAACGTGTTAATACGTTTTAAAATACGTTTTTCCAATGAAAAATATTTAAAGTGAGGACAGCGAATTCGGACTCGCGTCCTATCGCTTGTGTAACCATGACTGTAAGCGAATTTCGAAGTGCGAGAGTTGTTTCCCTTCCGCCCGGTTGCAAATGGCGACTCACACCACATGGAGAGCTAAACTGAATGTTCGACAGCTAATTCTAAAATCCCCTTTACAAAAGTCACATTATGGAACCGTGAAGACTACCGTTCGATAAATGAATATGTGACTCAAACTGCCTTTTTTTTACCTGTGAGTATTATAAAGTGTTTCTCAAATTAATGTGGATCTATATGAAATGAAGCATGTATATATACATGACGCTGTTACGCTATGAGTGTCACGATTGATTTCATGCATTTGAAATGTTAACGCGACGGCGTGTGACGTCCTTTCCAAAAGAAGTTCCGTAACTTGACCTCTGTAATTTGCATCTTTATACGTATACCTACCTACATATATAACATGTCCGCCATCTCGGATCCAGCCATAGGACCGAAAATGGAAACTTGTATCAGTCTACGAATATTACAAAGCGTTTTGAGCCAGCAAACCAGTTTAACCATTTTCGGTCCAATGGCAGGATCCAAGATGGAGGACAGTGCATTACCTTCTTTATACGTTATATAGGTAGGTAGGTATATGTATATTTAGGGTATGGCGCCCATGCATTCGGTCTGTTCCCGTATAGCAATCGAGAAGACTTGAATTCCTTCACATCTTAGGTCAGGGCGCAACCCGTAGTGTACATGTAATTGAGATGAATCATTAGGGTAGATTTTTACAATTAGTATATGCCTTTTTTTCACTTGTGTGATGTGCACAGCAAGTGGTGTGATATAATGAAATACGTAATAATGCGCCAAATAAACTCGGCAATTCTTTTCAAAATGGCCGTCGTGATATGATATTTATTTTTTATTTACAACTTATAACATATATATTCTTTAGTACAATACCCGAAAAGGACATTGCTACCAGTTAGAATTGTTACTCCATTTGAAACAATCGAGGTGTTATTTTATTCACTGCACAGTCTGATTAAAATCAACCTTGTTCCGATGAATACAATTTGCAAATTAATGAATCTACCGGGATACGAACAGGTTCTGTAGATTCCTCGCCACAAGGTCTGAGGACACCCCGTATAGGCGCGTGTTCCGAACCAGTTTATCGCAGCCAATGCCCAGTCAAATAGCTGACAATCACATCATAGTTTTTAAACGGTCGCTGTTTTGAAAGCAGTGAGAACAGACGAAATGATAGCTGTATGGAGTTATCTGCCCTTAGTTACTAGCACCGAAAGCTTTTGTTGGACGTCTTGTGATTGGTTAACTGAATTGCGTCAGAACACGGGAGAATACGGGCTTTTATCAGACGGTTTGGCGAGGAAACCTCTGAACGATATGAGTTCGTATCCTGGTAGATGCACTATTTTGCAATTTCTATTCCTCGGAAAACCGTCGATTTTAATCAGACTGATTCACTACATTAATTATTCAAACATGTTTATTTAGATCGTGTACACACGTGTATTTGGAAGAAAAAAACTAATATTACCAGACTGGACAAAAATTAACTGCCCGACTGACTTTTTTATTTAAAACATTAAATGAAGCTTTAATTATGAATTTTAATGTGCATGGTACGTCCCCCTGTGGTTTTATGCCGACTATGTCAGTCATATAACATTGGATACATGCAGTTTCATTACACCAACGTGTTTATTAACACCACATGTTGTTAAGATATAGATATCAGATACCAACTGAGCTGTTGTAATTATTGTGTTACAGTAGATGTCTCAACAGAAAATATGTTATTAATAACATATAACGTAAATAACAATGCTGATATAGAAACGATGTGAGAGACTTCATCAGAACGGAATTTGTGTAAACGTGAACTGATAATGCCTGGGAAATGTACGTTAATTTTACACGATATGAATAATATAATATCAATTACTAATTTTTAGTAATTGTTAGTTATTACTGTAACTTTGAAACCTGAGAAGTTCGAAATCAAGTCAGTTATGCAATAAACGGCCTGAAGAAGATGGTATACAGAAACCTTGCTGAAAACGTTAGCCAAGCTTCATTTCAATCTCCCTTTTCGCCCCCACAAAAAAAATATGTATTATATGATCGTTTCCGAGAGTCACTTTGAATTTGACACACAGATTTACAAACCTCTTTAAACGTGCATCAATATGAGTTATGCGCATGGGTTACAGATAGTCTGCGCCTTTAAAGGAGCAGTAGCACGTTTTTTGAAAATTTTATTTTTCAAATTTCCCGTTTTTAATGATAGTTTATGTCATTTATATTTACTTTAGAGCGCAAAACATGTTATTACACAAACACATTTCCGTAGAGGCAAAACCGGTGTAAAAAACGTATAAAGCAAAATTGCATGACGGCCATTTTATTGTGAATACATTTTATAATTTCGAATGATAAAAACGATTCCCATGGCTTTACGGAACCATGAACCATTTTTCAAATACATTTCATCGACTTATGTCACCGAAAAAACGTACTACTGCCCCTTTAAATGACAATGATAAGTTTTATAAAGAATATAAAGTCAAGAAGATACTCTCGTTATTATCATGTTATGTTTCGTGATGAAATAAGTGATTTTGCAACAAATGGTAATAGGTGTTATTTGAAAACCATTAAAAGCATAATTTCTGACATGGAATTATCGCCTTCGAATTCCGTCTCCTCCCAAAGAAACCCATCCTCGGTTACCCAGGGTTTTTTTAATGCTCCGTTACTCTCCACTATATCACCCATGGGAAACTCTGTCAGCTAAATCTGTACTCAAATTACCCGCCCTTGGCCGGCGTGACTAAGTCAGTAACCAAAGAAAATACATAATACGATAAGACGGAAATGGTCAAGGGAGATAACCGGTGACGGATGGCTATAAAAATGACCTCGCGTGCTTTGCAATGCAACGAAGTGACATGAATTGTCATTGGCTCGCAGGCCCAAGCTGCGTAGCGGTTTGATTGGCTCACATCGGCCAAGGACGGGTAATTTGAGTACAGATTTATCTGATGAAATTTCCCATGATTGATATAGTGGAGAGAAACGGAGCATATATAAAACCATGGGTAACCGAGGATGAAAGAAACCAACCTCACATAAAACTCGTACCTCGTTCGTCGATCTAAGCGCTACTCTTCAAAATGTCAACCAATCAGAGGCCTTACTAGATACGACCCTAATTGTTTCGTACGTCAACTCAAGTCCGTCCGAAGCTTTTCTAGCCTCGTCGCTGATTGGCTGGATTGAAGGTGGGATGAAGCTGACCTTAAGGTCACCTGACATGACCTCTACGGCGTAGTGTTCAGATCTGGGGACCGTTCCTCTAAGCGATGCTTAGCCCTAAGATCAGTCGTAAGCCCATCATTTATCATTTGCTAAATTGATCTGAGGGATAAGATTGGTTAGTAAACTCACGTGCAAAAGAAACGTCCCCACATTTTGAAAACAGTATAAAATGAAATATAGATGTCGGAGAAAGTAGATTTTGAATGTATTTGGTAGCCACATGTTTTTGAAGTATTCACAATTATTTAAATGAATTCTCGTCATCATTTTAGGAGTCTTATTTAAAGGGGCGTCCATACTGTTACACGCCAATCGTTAGAAATGATGTTACTGTATCGATAAGTACTGACTTTTGCTCAACATTTTGTTGACAGTCGACTCAGTACAGTGACGATATAAAGGTAAAAGCAGTGACATCTGATCGAAAATCTGTGAATGCATCGCGATTGGCGCGCGTGAAAGAGTCAAGCGTCATTTTTTAAATTTACATACAAAAAGACAGGTTTGGGTTGGTAATGTTTAGGAGGTGATATAACAACTGTGCATGTAAATGGTACGCGTATTTTGGTTTCTGCACGTGTATAAAGATGTATCTATATTTTCTTTGGAAACTAGTAATTAAGATCTATTTTTCGATAAGGAACGAACGTTGAATGGAATTATTTGAACTGAAATCAGCACATGCGGTATTTTGGCACGTACAATATTATGAAACACCACTGATGTCACGTTGAAGGCGCTGTAGCACGTTTTTGCATATTATTTTTTTTATCATATTTGTAATTTTTTATTGAATTTATGCAATGTATTGTCACGTTAGAAGGTAAAATATCTCATTACACGACCGGATAAGCCATACTTTTAAAAAAAACGGCTACCCATATCGGTAGAAAATTGTGCGACTTACAAAGCATCAGTTTTGTTGAACACTTCAGTGTGAGAGGTACATTTAAGGTCTCGTACGATTTGGAGTTCAGACAGCAAGATGGTTGGCCATCATATTCAAAACTTTACTCGGAGTAGAGGAGTACCCTGAGTAACGGAGGTGCATCCATTGTGTTTTATAAATTTGAGTTGGGTTTAATACATTCCAACACACCATATGTGCTGTTTACAGTACAAACAAGAAGACATAGTCATCAACATCCCCCGCCAGACCCAAGAAATTGGAACAAGGACAATAATTCAAGAAGAGATAATTGTGCACTCCACATTTTCATTTCATCAAGGTATCGATACCCTCAAGCCACACAACTGATTTGATCTTAAACAGTCTCAATGAAAAGTTATCCCCTTTGAAGAAACCTGAATAACACTATTCTGATTTGCAAAGCCCCAAGCCACACAACTAATTTGGTTCTCCTATCTGAAACAGTTTCTGAGGAAATCTGTCCCCTTTGACATTACCTTGAACAGAGCCGAAAAAAAACCGATCGAGGGCAATAACTCAGGAAAAAAACAATTGCACGCTTCTCTTTTTCGAATTCCATCAACGTATTTATGCCCTCAAGCATCACACAAAGTTTTGTTATCCTATCTGAAATAGTTTCTGAGAAAAGCTGTCCCCTTTGGAGATACCATGAACAAAGTTCATAAATTCACTCAGCTTGCATATTTATCCTCAATCGCCAAATATATCATTATTACAAGTTTCACATTAAAATCGAATAATCATTATGCGTGTGTTGAAACCGTAACTGCACGTTCCATTTACATGCACAGTAGTTATATGACCTATTAACTATTATCAACCCAAATTGGTTATTTTGTCTGTTATAAATAAAATTCCAAAATTACGTTTGACTCAATGGCGTGCGTCAATCACGATGCATTGTCCGGTTTTCGTTCAGAAATCACTATTTGTACCTTCATATCGTCAATATACTGAGTCGACTTTCATCAAAATGGTAGTTTTCGGTAACAGTCGGTCCTTCTCGATAAAGTTACACCATTTATAACATTTGGAATATGTGGTCTCCAACAACACAATGGATGTACCTTTAAACAGAATTTCAAAGTATTATTTAGTAGGGCTGTGCAATATTATCGATATACCGGTATATATCGATACAAAGTGGGTATTGCAATAATTGCAATATGATTTGTGATATCGCAATATATCGCACCAATGCATTTCAAGTAAAACTAAGTTTAAAATCTTGCTTTTAGGCACAAAAAATGTTTGATGTGCAGGAATATGTGTTGGACAAATGATGGGAGACATTTTTTTATGTAAATATCATTAGAATGTGCCTACATATTTACCTTAATAACTTGTATATAGTTTGTAAGATCTGAAAGGCATTTTATCAAATATTTCATGTTTAAATTGCATAACGATGTATAGAAGCTCAATGTAGAAGTCATTCAATATATCGCAGTATTATTGCAATATATGTGCTGTATATCGCAATATATCGCAATATATCGCAATATATCGCAATATGAATTTTGCCACAATATCCAGCCTTATTATTTAGATATTGGTAACAGCTATATTTCTTTCGTAAGATCGCTTTATTTCAGTGAGGACGGCGTGCTACAGCGCCTTTAAGAGGAAAAGGAACAGTAAATTACACCATATTTGCATTGCAAATTATACATTCGCTGAATCATGGACACTTACGAACTACATAATAAGATATATCATGATACTTAGTTAAATGCTTTTGATCTTCAAGGGGTTCTTCGCGGGGAAGTGATATATTATGATGTGTGCTTCAGTTTCGAGTGCTTCACACGCTTTTTCTGATAGCAATTCTCGGTGACCACCCTGTGGCCCGAAATCAGGGCCTCATCGGCCATGACCTAAAAACCTATTTTCATCTTCTTCTCCAGAAAGAAAAGACCTTGAAGGCTGTGATATTGTGTGTAGACTCTTAAGCCAATGAGGAAATATAAATTGTAGATTTTGTGACCACCCTGTTGCCCATAATAAGCGCCTCACATGCCATGACCTTAAAACATTTCATCTTATTCTCCGTAAAGAAAAGACTTTGAAGACGGATATATTGTGTACAGACTCTTTAGCAAATGGAGATTCTAAATTGTAGACTTGGTGACCTGTGGCCCCAAATAATCACCATATGATATTGAACAAAAAAAATGGTTCAAAGACATAATTCATACATTATCATTAAATAGTTTACAATGCTTTACAATGCATGAATATCAATACCTATGTCAGCGACAATGATATACGCATACAGTCATGTTATCATGTTTACACGAAATTGCATTTTTGCAACTAAAAATGATGAAATTAACTTTGTTTGATAGCAAAAAATCTTCCTACCCAAAACGAAATTTCCCATTATCTAGAGTCCTTTATACTGCCCATTACAATCATTCTCCAAACGGTGCGTATTACAGGGTCCGTACTATCAGCCGAGATACACCGTAAATCCTCGTATAATCGCCTGCCTTGAATAAAAGCTGGGTTTAAGCCCTCGCCGAAATAAATAATTGCCTGCCTTGGATAATCGCCTGGTTTCGTTTAGTTATGGAAACAAATTGGTAAATATCCCACTTTTTAACAATTATTTTGTGTTCGAAATTAATAATAGCCGGGTGATTATTCAAGGATTTACGCTAAGTGAAATACTCTTGAAAGCGGCGTTAACCCCCAACTCACCTCACCTCAATTGAACCCACATCACCTAACCTCACCTCACCTAATTTAGTTATGTTGCTCTTTTGTGGTTACATAAACAAATGACCTTATCCATAAACACACTGAAATTAAAGGGACAGTAGCACGTTTTTAGCAAAATTTATTTTTTCAAATTTCCCATTTATAATGATAGTTTATGTTATTTAAACTAACCTTAGAGGGTAAAACATCTTATTACACAAACCAATTATCTGTGGTGGTAAAAACTATGTTGCGTATAAATCAAACATTGCATGGCGGCCATTTTATTGTGAACACAATTTATTATTTTGTATTACAAAAACGATTCCCATGGCTTTACCGAAACATGTACACTCATTTTAAACTTTATTTTCCGAAGAGAGAAGGATGTTTTACTATTGGTGAACTTATTTTTCAAATAAATTTCATCAACTTATTTGAGCGAAAAAACGTGCTACTGCCCCTTTAACCTGTGTATGTCAGACAAAAATAACAACCAGGAGATGGGTAAAATATTTGTTTTATTTGTTTTACTTCATTTTAAACAATCGCCTTGATATAAAATAATAGTGGAATTTGTATACAGGCAACGCATTTCAAAATAATTTCATTGTGAGCAAGTATACGTATTGAGCGATCAATAAGTAATAAAGTCGGCACAAGCAGTTCAAATAATATTCTTGCAAACAAAAACAGTACGACAGTCCTTTCACTGCTGCAAATATAAACGTAAAGTATCCAATAACAAACCATTGCTCACATGTATTATCAGTTAATATAAGATACCCACGGCAATAAAACACAGGCGGTCAATGGGACCGACAGCGTGTTTTATGAGACAATAAAACATGCTCCTGATTTGAGACGTCAGATACAACGTCGCTTAGCAAATGACGTCATATTTTACGTCACCTTGATCGTTTAATGCTAGTGAATGGGTTCTACGACGGGAGTCATTAATATTTGAAAAAATAGTTTAAACAAATAACATAGTATTTCCATGGACTTTATATAAAAGGGAGAAACTGTTTAATAATATCTCATATAAGAAATAGAAGACTCGTTGTTGTGATTTATCGTAGAATAAAACATAGCAGATTGCATAAAACACTCAGGGCTGCGCCAATCGTGTTTTATGCTCCCTGCTTTGTTTTATTTAAACGATAAAGCACGCCAGCTCGTCTTCTATTTCTTAAATATTCAGAGGCGGGTTCAGAACCGCGAGTACCGCTTCTGAGCGACAACGAGTTCGCGCGTACTCGCGAATACACGCGTGACCACTTTGGAGCAGTCTCGCAAAGCGAGTATTTACATTCCAAAATGGAGTGGCGTGTAACAAAATTTTATATCATTTTTCTTTCTTTTATTACCCCCTAAATTGAAATTTGGTCGATTGCTATGTGCAAGGCATTTTTTTTCCAAAATGGTCATGATATATTGAAAATATCTTGGGAAGTACTCGCGACCTTAGTTTCCGTTCAGGAGCCGTTCGCTGGTACGCGCGTATACGCCAAGCGGGTACTCACGGTCCTGAACACGCCTCTGATTTCCCTGTCACGGAAGTGCAACGTGACCAGACATAACAATATTGAATCGTACTCTGTTGTACTGGCATTGGATTTCATATTTTATGGAAAATAAACATGGATTATAAAAAAAAAAATATAATTCCATTTCCCTCAATGTCAGATGACATGGGCATATATTAATAAAAGTCATTTTACCACCCTGCTCTATCAGTGTATTGAGCCCATCTTCCCACGGCAAGGTGACAACGTATCGAGATAAATTCTACCCGTTTTGGTTTTTTTTAATCTTTTCGTTACGGACGTGACGTTGTGAAGATGATTTGAGCCCAATAAATCTCGATTCGGTGTACGCCTGTTGCTCATCGCTAAAACACATAGCATGTAATTTAAAATACTCTGATGGAGCAAGATGTTTTTACAGGAAGGGGTCGGTTTGACTGATATGGTATAGCCTATATCTCAATCACGGGGACCTAGGAACAGTTTTATCAACAATACAAGCCCCTGTGATCTCAATTATCATTCACAATTTAATCTCAAGCAGGAACGAAGGCATCAACAATGTGTCACAGTAGTGCCAATAGCTGACATGGAAGATAAAGTTTTGTCAAAATATTGTTGTGCTGCCACAGTTTTTGTGCGATGGTATCAAGTTGATAATCCCTGAATTCCACTATAAAAATGAACATGGTTAATGGCGAAACCAAAAGGGAGAAGTTCACAATATCAAGGCACTTAAACATTCAAACATTCTATACGCTAAACATTAAAAAAGAACAACGTCAACATATTTAAAATCAGGTTGTGAAAAAAATAACATGAAGTATTTTCAATTGTTCACAAAGTAACACTTGGTATTTTTATATTACATTACTTCACATAAAGTGACAAAGAATTATTAACAGGTTCTCTGTTTTTTTCTAGATTTGTTCAACCACTCGATGGATTGAAGCATGTGATAACAACACTATCAATATCAAATCAACACATTGCACCATGGAATCCATTGTAGGTTTCGAACTCACACCCCATAAAACAAGCAATTGTAATTGCTCAACTACAATTGTACACGTGCACAGCAGTGCTTAATTAAAGCATTTCATATCCGAAGCGACAATGTCATTGTACCCCTAGGCATGTGACTAAAATATTGGTAATAAAATATTCCGCAGGTTCTAGCACTGAAAGGCCCAAACATTTGCTGTATAAAATTCATTGTTAACATAAATGAATTCAAGCGTGTACCAATGAGAGTTTGTTCTCATAGGCCCGTGGCCTCAGGCTATTTAAAATTTTAAAAAGGCAATCGCAGCAATTGCAGCTACCGGTTACACTGGATTGTAACAATATTTTGCTGTGTTGGAATTCATTGTTACCATTTATGCATTCATGGAAGAAACGAAAGCCTGTGGCCTCAAACCTTAATTATTTTCTCGAACACAATACCACGCTGGATTTCCAGCGATTCGGCTTGGGTATTTTGTGAAGACAAAATTTGAGAGAATATTTCCCTTTATGCATTTAGGCTATTGGTGCGTGATTAATACAATGTCCATTTGAATCATTTCACTTTGGGTATTATTTTGATGAATGCACTCACGGGAGATTTATTTTGAATTCCTCTACCCAAAAGTACCAAAGTCTAAGTGGCCCTTTAATAATTTCCGAAGCATCCGTGATTATGCTATATTATAAAATATACTCAACAAAAAACCTACTCGAGTTTGTAATTTTAAAGTATTTGACAGTTCAAAATATGATCAAGATAATATCTATATATTGAATTTGTGGTTGGTCCTTAAGTATTTATGATGAGTGTACATATAGCTATTTCACTGTCTCTTGGATAGTATGTGCCTAAGCTGTTGCTTCTGTGGGTGCCTGGACATCAGTAACATAGTTGATACCTTCTTCATCAGTGTCTGACTGCCAAAACCACACACATTAATGTAACAGCCATTGCGCATGTCCGGGAGTATCTCACCCGCATACCAGGAGCACTGTTGACATTGTTTGAATCTGAAAATTAAGATGTAATAAAATCATGTCACTACATGTTATGGAAAATGTTTTACGAACACAAACTAAACTATGTACATGTAGATATAATATATTCTAAAATCAAAGTATGAAAATTTTATGGTATATATTTTATGTCGTTTTTGCTTGTCTATCATTTTAATGGGGGTTACATTTGTATAGATTTATGTAATGAGTGAATTATTGTTAAACGCCGCTTGGGCAGAATCGCAGTCATCAGCGGCGATAAATCAATGTACCCATTAAGGAGATATGTGTGCTTAATAACTGCTTGTTGAAAGTTAAAGAACATATGTTTGTGCTTCATAGAGCATTTCTAAAGGCGCACCTTATAGTGTTTCATTAAACCAACGTAAACTTTCTAGTAAAGGGTACGTTCTTTATTAAATAACTGTTAACATTGAACAACAGTGCCCTTTGAAGTTTCTGCAATCAAAATCACATTTACCAAAATGAAACGTGGTTTATAAACCCAAGTTTTCTATATTTATTTAGAAACGAACCTGTTACTTTCTGGAATCTCTTACAAATTTATAGAAAGGTGTTAGACATGTTTTTTAAAAAGGTGCGCGATGTTGTTTAGAATCGTTAAATAAACTTTCTAGAAAATGGGTACGTTCTTTATTGAATAATGGTCATAACTGCTGCTTTTTAAATCATCAAGGGATTTCATTATACTCTTTTTTGGGTCTCCTGACCTTTTATTATCATTACACTTACCAAAATGAAACGTGGTTTATAAATCCTAGTATGTTTCTAGAAACACTTTTCATTTTTCTTAGAAACGAACCTGAAACTTTCTGGAAACGTTTGCAAATTTATAGAAAGGCGATAGAAACGTCGAAACAACGCACGTCAAACTGTCTATAATCGCCAAATACATTTCTAGCAAAGGGGTAATTTCTTTATTGTATAACTGTATAAGATTTTAAGATTTTAAATCACACATTTTAAAAGCTACCTGTTCTTGTGGATCCTATGTTTGTAGTTGCCGATGATGATGTGTGTCTAGTGTACTCGTCTATATCCACTCGGTCTCCCTTGTGTGCGTGTTGACATTCTGATGGGTCTCCGCGTCTGAAACACGTCATTGTCATGTGAATGATGGGTGCTGAAGGTTGGGGAGGACATGCCATAACCAATCACTCCTTACTTTTCAACTCTTACTTTATTTTGATTATCATTTTTAAAAATCGGCTCTTATGCCGAGATGAAATATATTATATATCAACTTGTTTTGAATCAAACTTGTATTTAAACGAAAAAACACAGCAACCAAGCATCTTTTAAATTGAAATTCATTTCACAACATTAGACCGCGTGACTTGAAGATTGGGGCTTTCATAAATTAAGCTTTAAATAATTACGTCGTACGTCCCCCTTGCTTAATGATCTGTATATCAGTCATATGAAATTGGATACATGCAGTTGCATTACACCAACATGCAAATTAACACCACATGTTGCTAAGAGAGATATCAACTGAGCTGTTGTGAGTATTGTGTTACAGTGGACGTCTCAACAGAAAACATGTTATTTATATCGGATAACGAAATATATATAATATATAAATATATAAACGATTCGGGAGGCTGGTCAGAATAATTCTATTAATTTGACAGATTACAATTATGAAACATGTATGACAGTGAAACAATTTACAATTTAATTGATTTTCCACGTCTCAAGGTTTTATATAGAAAAGAATATTCAACAGATTGTTTTAACTCTCTCTCTCTCTCTCTCTCTCTCTCTCTCTCTCTCTCTCTCTCTCTCTCTCTCTCTCTCTCTCTCTCTCTCTCTCTCTCTCTCTCTCTCTCTCTCTCTCTCTCTCTCTCTCTCTCTCTCTCTCTCTCTCTCTCTCTCTCTCTCTCTCTCTCTCTCTCTCTCTCTCTCTCTCGCTCTCTCTCTCTCTCTCGTCGTATTCAAGAGCTGGCTTGTTTGGGAAATTAGTTCAAAACGTTAAATCAGTCAAAGAATACCTCTACGCGGTTATTAAATTTTTAAAACTTAAATTTTGAAATTCCCACAAATTAATTTTGATAAAACACAACTGTTCATCGACAAATAACACATACTCAATCAATAAATGTGCCTCGTCCTGCACACCTTTACAACATTTTAACATTGTAGAGGTCATGTTGGTGTAACTTTCATTTCCCCCTGTCTTCTTTACATAATGACATTTCATCTAAGAAATAAAACAGTCACCAATTAAGTCACTCAAACTACTGCCGAAAGGTGTTATTGTATCGTGCCATAATCAAATGCATCCCATTTCTTTAACATATTGAATTAATCGAAAACATGTGAGTGTTATTCTTTCTTTTGCCCGTCAGTTTATATAACGTAAGATTGGCCATAAGATTACAAATACACTTATCTAAAAGCATTAAAGGGGCAGTAGCACGTTTTTTGAAAATTTTATTTTTTCAAATTTCCCATTTATAATGATAGTTTATGTCATTTATATATATTTAAAAGGGTAAAATATCTTATTTCACAAACCAATAATCCGTAGTTGTAATAACAGTGTTGCGTATAAAGCAAAAATTGCATGGCGGCCATTTTATTGTTAACACATTTTATTATTTGGAATGACACAAACGATTCCCATGGGTTTACTGAGCCACTCATTTTTAGCTTGATTTTCCGAAAAGACAAGGGTGTTTTACGATTGGTGAAATTATTTTTCGAATACATTTCATCGACTTATTTGAGCGAAAAAACGTGCTACTGCCCCTTTCATACTTATGGATGATATACCCATACCTGGCAGGGTCTACTATTTTATATACTGTTCCTGCCCTTGATTCGGCCGATTCGGTTCCGGTAGAAAGCAAGTAGATTTCTCCTGCAAAATATGAACATATCGTGCAAATATTGCTTGTGTTTAGAAACATTTACGTTGAGTTAAACGTTTAATCAAAAACCCTTTTCATTATAAAATTAGGAGTCAGATACTCAATATCTTTGAAATTTTAAATAATTATACTAAGTGGTGATGAATGTCATCATCACTCCCATGACATCAGACCTGATGCGTTGCCATGGTAGCAGCTTGTCAATGCCGTTTAAAGGTGCATCCATTGTGTTTCATACAATTTTATTTGGCTTTAATACGTTCCAACACACCATATGTGCTGTTTACAGTACAAATAAATTCACTCAGCTTGCATATTCATTCCCAATCGCCAAATATATCATAATTACTAGTTTCCAATCAAAATCGAGTAAACATCAATATGCATGTGTAGAAACCAAAACTAAAAACCGAAACCCATTTACATGGAGTAGTTATATGACCTATTTAACATTATCAACACAATATGTCTTTTTGTATGTTGTAAATAAGTTTCAAAAATTATGTTTGACTGATTGACGCGCGCCGCATTGTCCGGTTTTCGATCAGAAATTGATACTTTTCGATATAATAACACTATTTATAACGTTTGGCATATGTGACCCAAAACAACACAATGGATGTACCTAAACCTGTCAATTTCAACATAAAATAAAGGAAATGATGATGATGAACTAAATACAGTTATGCTTTCCCTGACAATTACCATGTTTATCTAATCTTGTGAGATAGAGACGTTTATATTTCAATCGTGGCTGCGCAACTCATGAAATATATACTTATGTCTACCTCATTGAAATATTCATGATTTGTCATGGCAAAAATCTATTCAAGAATATGAGATGATGGATAGATCGAAAAGAAACGATTCTGGGGTCAACATCTGAATGGCAATGAATGGCTCTAAGTACCTATACAATTACAGCACAGCCATCTTCCTTGCACCAAAAAAATGTAATTATGTAGCTACACCTAGGATGCATTCAAATTAAACTGCATAGTTGTTAAAACACTGAAATCATCCTAAAGTCTAGTTATTCTTACGTTGAAGGTGAGGTGCGGTGAGTTAGGGTTTCAAGAGTATTTCACTTATATCGCGGCTGCTAGTATTACGGAAGGGAGAAAGCCCGCAACGCCATGTGGCTATGCATTGCGGTGAAACCTGCGAGCAACGGCTGGAACTAGCGAACCATGGGTGGTACTACGCTGAAATTCAGTGTAGCATTGCACCAAAACCTTACTGCGTGTAGAACAGTTCTCTACTGCAGACAAAGTTGCCGTGCCCCTGGCAGGATTCGAACCCCGGACCTCTTGATCCGAAGCCGAACGCGCCTACCACTGCGCTATCCCGCCCCCTCTTACGTTGAAACTAACTTGAAGAGTTGTTGCAGTACAAGTGGGTACCTGGTTTTGAAGTAAAGGCAATGTGAGGGTTAGTGACGAAGATGGTGGTTTGGGTTGTATGCTCCCCATGGAGTTGGAAAGTAAGAATAACGCACGTCATTGTATCGGGGTAATGATAGGTGTAAGGACCTGGATATTTATTTCTGTTTTGCGTTGACGTGGAGTGATCTCAACGGTAAACGTACAGCCTTCGCAAACTGGCAATATATAGAGGATATTTGGCTTTTATTGACAGATACAATGTTTATCTCATCGAGTGGGGTAGAAAGTTTATATTATCACGAGTGTCGGAGCCACGAGTGAAAATATTTAAAGTTTATATCTCACGAGAAGAAATAAACATTGTATTTGTCAAGAAAATACAAACTTTCTATTTATTATATGACCAAATCCTTGCAAATCCTTCCCTCACCGAAATCGACTTGCATTTACGTTAAGTTAAAGAGCCATCACTGATGTTAGTGTTTCAAATTTTTGGAAAATATACTTATAACGTCATTCGCCAGAGAAATCTTTTATCTACAACATGGCATATGTTAAATAATTTTCATATCACGACGATGTATTGCAATTTGGTTTCAAAGAGAAGTATCACTTCGACTAGCGCGCGCTACGGGTATCTGACGTATATAAACAGAGTCCCCTTTTTTACGTAATACGTACTACACAAACAGCAAGCGCTTCCGAAGCGTGAAGGCTCGCCTCTACCGCAAGTCGCCATAACAACCCATGTGCTGCACGTGCTGCACGTGTCTCTCTCTTGCAAAGTACCCTTGTCAGACATTACTGAGGGTGACGATTGCTTTACAAACTATGTTTCTAAATGTCCTGAGAATAAACAAATTATTTCCTGTTTAATGTTCTTTTTATTGAGATAAGACCAGCAAATTATGACAAAGTTTTACTCTCATTAATTATAAAACTCAAGTAAAATACCTAGTTGGGTAAAACAATTATTCCGATATCTGTAGCAAATACATAATTAAATGAAATGGTAAATAAATAACCATCAACAAATTATATATTTCGATTTCTTTCATTGCTCATATTTTTTGTTATTCTTTCGTGTCTTTGTTTACTGTGTGTGAGCTAGACCATAATGCTTTGCGCTTGAAAATAAAAGACTGGATCTATATTTAGACTGGAAAACACCTTTACTAATTAATGCAATTTCTCGGCTTATTATAAGTTGGGAAAATTAGGGGAAAATTAAGTGTATTTATTTCACGGAGATAGATTTTTGGAAAAATTTTGATATTTTCATCAACATCCGTAATGGCTCTTTAAAAAATAAGTCAACACAACTTTAAACTCTCCTCTCATCAACAAAATTCAAATAAATTCTCTAGTTGTTTATAGTTATGATCTTACCATTTTCATCTTCTCCAAAGGAAATGACGTAACGAGCGTACTGACCAATCAGACCGTTCAAACATACATCAGGACCGCACATAACGACTTCTTTGTTCCTCCATTCGATGGGGCTCACTTGTTCCAAGCTGAACATTTTCCTAGAGAAAAAAAACAAAATAACATTTATTTTCAAATCACAGTATTAATATTTTTAAGCGAAGACTACAAATTGATTTCATATTATTTGTTCAATCATCATTAAGCTGATGTCAAATTCGACTCGGATGCTTCAATTGCAAACAAACTTGGGCATAAAGTATTACAAAAATTCTTTTTAATATTGATAATTAATTCATATAGTAGCCACAACACCACGCTTTATACGTCGCACCATTTTCTTCAAATACGGATAACCATTTTCTATGGAAACGCCTTATCGGGCCGTGTAATGAGATGTTTTACACATTAACCCATTAACACATTGAATAAACTTCAATAATATATGGCAAATTTGAGAAAACATAATATGCAAAAAAACGTGCTACAGCGCTTTTAAATCGGTTACACTTACATGTCTATGTCGAATGTAGTTATACCTACCCGTTCATATAGTCAGCGTATATGTACTGTCCATTCAGCGCCGGACTCTCACATCCTCTATAGAACACGCCGCCAGTGACTGACTTACCCTGCGAGTGAGGATAGGCGTATACAGGTAACTCTTCCTCACCTGAATGTAGGTAACATGTATATGTAAGTGAATTATATAACTGACAGGTGGACGAAGTACAGTCTGATTAAAATAGACAGTTTTCCGAGGATAAAAGTTGCAAAATAGTAAATTAATCGGGATACGAACTCATATCGTTCGGAGGTTTCCTCGCAAAACGGTCTGATAACAGCCCGTATGCTTCCATGTTCTGACGCAATTCAGTTAACCAATCACAAGACCTCCAACAAAAGCTTTCGTTGCGAGAAGCTAGGGGCAGATAACTCCAAACAGCTATCCTTTCGTCTGTTCCGAATGCTTTCAAAACGGCGACAGTTTAAAAGCTATGATGTGATTGGTCAGCTATTTGACTGGGCTTTGTCTGCGTTAAACTGGTACGGAACACGCGCCTATACGGGGTGTCCTCAGACCTTGTGGCGAGGAATTTATAGAAGCAGTTCGTTTCGGATTCCCGATGTGAACAGTTTTGCAAATTTAATTCCTCGGACAAGGAAAGATTTTGATAAGACTGAAAAGATCTGGGCAATCTGTACTGAAACACTGTGTACATTCATTTCAATCAGTACTTTGCAATCAATTGTACAAGTCTGTATTGACGTGAAGGGTCTGAAAATGAAAATTTTATTCTCACAAATGACTGAGATAAATGTTGAAAATGTCAAAAGAGGGGTCACTAAGTCATATTTGTATTCGGTATGTCCATCCCGAGCGTCAGAACGGGCAAGTACACGTCTATGGGTTGATGACGTCAGACGTCGGATGACGTCAGAAGATAAGCTTTGTCATTCATCAAGGAGGCAATGGGCTGACTTGATGGACGCAAGTCAGAGCATAAAGGTCACTAATTCTTCGGTACACACGCTGTCTATGATTGTTCTTGAAGATGCAAAATCTGCTCCCATATGATAGCATGACCATTGCCCAGTCTCTATGTTGCCAACGTTGAAATCGTCTGTTTGTTTACTCGTTGTTGACGCCTCAGGAACGTTTTTTGGTATGGACGACGTGTTCAGATATCATGAATCTTCAATCTCTTTTACCAAGTTTGTCTGCTAATCACGTGTCTCAGTGACATCTTTGACGCTAACGTCGTAATGATGAATGGGTTTCAGAGATGGAATACCCGGATGTGGCGGTTTTCAATACGCGTAATCACCTTCTTCTCAACCTGCATGTTGTCCGATCTCTATCACGTAACCGTTGCGTTAACCTGGCGACTGCTATGCGCGCGCAACCGAACCTTCTGGCGTCGTCGGTGTGTGAGACTGGCTATGTGACAATTCCAACAGCTCTCTCACTCTCAATGGCTGTCAAAACCGATATTTTCTTGTGTGCTTTTTGTTGCTTTGATACCTACGTGTATTGGTCAGCCGTTTTATACTCTTTATCTGCAGTTGCAAACTGTGCTACCTAAAATAATGTCATTCTCACAAAGTGCACCATTTCTTCGGATGTGATCAAATGTTCTCGGTATTTTCGATTGAATATACTGCATTTGGGATGTAGGTAACGCAAAACCATGTGTTCATACGAAGAACATCATTTTGTAAAAAGATATTTTAAAAAATAGATGGTATCGTTTCTTTTGGACACTAGTTTATTTCGACAGTATCAGAGTTACTATAAAAACGGGAACAGAGATTCATGATGAAGATAATGAGTAATATGCTTACCTATATTACCGCACATGTCTTCATCGTAACATTGGAAACCCTCTCTCGCCCTCCAGCCGTAGTTAGCTCCCTTTTTCACCAGATTCAGTTCCTCGAACGCTGATTGGCCAACATCTCCACACAGCATCCGACCTCGACCCTCACCTTGAACATAAATTAGCGAACCGTTTTAGCTATTATTATATAGCATATGGTTTTTATTTAACGAGCGTGACATTACCCGAGCGAAAGCGAGAGCTATAAACTAATATTCATGAGATTCGTCATTTCGTGTGTATCAATTTCTTTATTAACCATACTGTTAAAATTATATAGGATATGATTTTTATTTAACGAGTGTGACATTACTCGAGCGAAAGCGAGAACTATAAACTAATGTTCACGAGATTTGTCATTTCGTGTGTATCAATTCTTTATTAACCATACTGTTAAAATTATATAGGATATGATTTTTATTTAACGAGTGTGACATTACTCGAGCGAAAGCGAGAACTATAAACTAATGTTCACGAGATTTGTCATTTCGTGTGTATCAATTTCTTTATTAACCATACTGTTAAAAGAATAAATGTTAATCACTTTCCCCGGCACTGCATACATGTGATGGTTAGCCCTACATCATGGCTATATACACTCACGTGCAAACGAAACGTCACCATACAAAATATAAGATAGTTCTACTCAAGAGTGATAAATACAACTGAAACAGAGTTACACCATGTCGAGAAGTCAATTAAACTAAATTTGAATTTTATGAAACAGTATCTTTTCATATTTCTAAAAAGACACGCGTTTTAAGACATTGTCAATTTGAAATCCTGAAGACTCAAAAAAATTTTTTAAAATGTGTATGACGTCCTACGGTAATAATGCGTCAAGTCCAAGAAGGTTATTTATGTCGACCATAGTTAGACGTTTTAGTTGTTAAATTTCGACATTTCATAAATTTGTAACTTAAATGCCAAACATTCTGGCTAAAAACCATTTCTGGCAGCAGTATTTCGTGTTTTACTCTGTTGAAAATGTAGCGACGTTTCTTTAGCTCGCCAGTGTATTATGAAACAGTATTTTACATAGTCAAACATTTTCCTCTAACTGGTCTGATGCCCTCTGAATTAAAGCAAAGTAAATACATTTAGCAAGCCATTAATTGTTTTCTTAAAGAAAGATATCCAATAGACTTTATCTTCATAACGGTTAACATGATATGGTGCTTGGCTTTAAAAGGGCTGTAGCACTTTTTTTAATTTGATTTTTTTTTTCATTTATTTTATTTTATGTCATTTATATTCACTTTAGAGGGTGATACATCTTAATGAAATAAAGAGAAATAACCAAATAAAGAAAGTAACCAAACCGGTGAGTCTGTCTCCTCTGTCCTTCCCACAGCGCCAGATGTTTCGGACCCCGTAGGCATATATTTCCGGTTTTGTGTTGGGTTCGCCAAGGAAGGGGTTGTCAGGGGGTATGGAGTAGGGGCCGTTGGGGTTGAATGTGTCAACATCGAGGCGGAGTATCTTGCCCAGGTGAACGGACCTGTAAAGAAGGTAGGTATTTTAACCATACACTCAACCGCAAAAGAAACGTCACCATACAAAATACAAGATATTTCAATCTGCGTAATAAAGGCTACTAAAACAGAGATACGTCATGTCTCCAGAAGCCAACTAAACAAGTTTTCAAATTTAAAACATTATCTGTTCATATTTCAGTGAAAATCACGTTTTAAGAAGTCATCGTTTTGAATCTCCATAACTGGGCAAGATAAGGGAGTCAAAACGGCTTTCTTGGCTTGTTTTATGACGTCCTAAAGTAAAGACGCGTCAACAAATTTCAGTCCAATAAGGTCATTTATAACATTTTTTATTAAATCAATTTCACAATTTATGAATTTTTTAAGTAAAATGCCAAACATTCCGGCCAAAATAACATTTTGAAAAAGTGATTTCAAAACCCCAAGTGTACTTGAACAGCCATAATGTATTACACCCATACGTATGAAATTGTGGGTACCT
The DNA here is from genome assembly GCA_936450465.1 of Gibbula magus. Classification (NCBI taxonomy): domain Eukaryota; kingdom Metazoa; phylum Mollusca; class Gastropoda; order Trochida; family Trochidae; genus Gibbula; species Gibbula magus. Next base: position 22,640,411 of record OW388291.1, on the reverse strand, counting down.
CTTTACAAATAATGTCCCTTTGAAAATCATTAAAAATCGTCTTTTTCCGGCAGTAGTATTTCGTTTTTCACACCGTTGAAAATGTGGTGACGTGTATTTACTCAAAATAACGGCAATGGATCTTTATATTTTACTAAATCAGAACATGTTTTTGTACATTGTGGTCACTTTCAGACGTAAAGACAACTTCCCAATGCAAGGCATAACTCTTGCCAGTCTCCATTACTGGCTGATTTAGGCCTTGCAGTATTTCCTTTAGAAATCTGTTTTAAGAAATCCAGGTCCGCTATGCATTTCTGGTGCAGCGATTCACTATCTCGACACAACAAAGCGAGGGAAATACCGAAAGGGATAAATCAGCCAGTAATGCAGAGTGGCAAGAGTTATGCCTTGCGTTTGGAAGTTGACGTAAAGATTGCTGGGAAAGTGGTTTGGAATAAGGTAGAAAACAACATCCATTTATCTCATCTTCATAACTTATCTTTAAGTTATATGCTCTTCATTTACAATTTTTAGTTGGAGGCACCACGACGAAAGTGCTTTAACATTAATTTATTTTTAATGAATTTATATCGAATTCAGTTTCAAATCCATTATTAAAAATTTGATAATCGGTTGTAAAAAAACAACCTATAATGACTCAACTTCTCCGACAAGTCGTTACACGCGTTCTCCATCACTGGCTGTATTTCGTTAGCTCTTCTGTGTTAGTTTCTCAGCGCACTATGAACTTCAGGTACAGTGCGCTCTTTAGATTAAAATTTAGTCTTAGATTTTTTTTATTTTACTCTTCCTTCATCCTTTTGATTAACTAGTTTATTAGTTTCAGTTCCATAGTCTATGCAGTTTATCTAGACTGTATTAAATGCTCTTATTTTTACATAGTCATTAGGCAGGACTATGCGCTGGTTCGCTGACACAGAAATGTGAACAACATGCGAAAATGCTTAAATTAGCCAGTGATGGAGACTGGCGCGAGTTATGAATTGCATGGAAAGTTTAGAATGACTATAACTCACTTATTCTGAGCAAAGTTATGGGGGTCTCCTCCTGCACCACCGTCCCCAACGAAGAGATACAGGTATCCGTCGTCACCGAACTTGAGCTGCAAACATACAGAGAGTATAATTTCTTTCGCTTGGGGTACGATTTAGAATGAAATTTATTTCTCCTAGCGTTGGAAGTTATAACAATGGGAAGTAATGCTACGTATATATAAGTGCATCCTCGATTACCCAGGGTTTTATATATGCTCCGTTACTTTCCACTTTATCACGTGCTATAGTGGAGAGTAACGGAGCATATATAAAACCCTGGGTAACCGAGGATGATATAAGTGGCGCCATATCGGATATAAATGGGTTTGAGATTTGAATGATGTCATTCTCTTCTTTATTTCATCATATGATTAGTATGATCTTGTGAATTTATATGCATTGTAATTGTAATTGTGCGTTTATGCAAAATATGTCATTCTCATTTCTGTTATAGACCGATGACTGGCACTATTGGGTGGGACGGACATGTCGGGGCTGGCGAGCCGTAGTGGTGTGAGCTGTTGGAGCTCGTGGAGACAGCTTGTCGGAACATATTTGTATATATGTTGGAATAAATAACTGTGGGCACAGTGGTGCGCCCTACAGCATACCTATTTATGTGAACTGTGTGTGTTGTATATGTATAGGGAGTATGAGAAATAATAAGATTATTGTATATCATATGTATACATTTGTACATATCGCGCTGTAACACGCCGTTCTTACTGAAATAAAGCACTCTCAAGAAAATGTTACTAATGGCTAAATAATACACCTGAATCAACAGAGTTCTAAAACGAATTAGTCCAGGCAATATACAGCTACATCTTCAACATATTGTACATGGTTCGGTTAAGCCATGCGAGTCCTTTTTTTCCCATCGAGCGACAATTTTAAGATCTGACTGATGTAGCGATACCAAAACACACAGAGTAGAGTTAATTAGCTCCATGATGGAATGGTAAATCATCTTGCTTTCTGAACTCTCAAAATCGCCACACACAAAAAACATCAAATCTATATCAAATCAATACGGGAGTCTCATACGACCTAATTATCGGGTCGTTTATTGAGATGTTTTGCCCTCTATACTTGGACAATATATTTGATAAACTTTGATACTAAATGAAAACAAATAAAAGAAAACAACATGTCAAAAACGTGCTACAGCGCCTTGAAATTCAGCAAACATGTTCAGCTTCCACGTGAGCTCCCGTAGTTAAATGGCTGTCATAAAATTTATTTACTGCTGAAAAACGCATGTGTAAAGGGGTAATAAAGAAATATTACACTGAAAACGTGTAATACTTTCCGAAACTCACGTATAGATGTCGTTCTCGCTCGGGTAATACATATTCAGTCAACTTATACATTATACATGTATTTCTCAGGTACTAATTTTTAAATGTCAAAGAGTTGGGTTTGTAATTTACAAATTTAGAAAATGTTTGCTTTGATTCACTTCGTGTCATTCAAAGAATTCAATAAATGATTCACAGGAAAGAAAGTACATAAACTTGATTGATCTATATTATAACATTCAATAATTAAGAGAGTATGAAATTCAGAATCTGGGGAAATATCTACAAGATTCAATTTTGCTCATTGAAAATGCGACATGTTTAAACAATGTTAAAACGCTGTAGCACGATTAATTGGTACGTTAATGGGTAAAGCATCCCATTACTAGACCCGATAAGCAGTATCCATGGAAAACGGTTATCCGTATTCGAAGAAAATGCTGCGACGTATAAAGCGACGGTGGTGTTGAACTATTCAGTGTGAGAGGTAGATTTGTAGGTCTCATGCAAATTGGAGACATCAGTCAGATCACTTTAACTACCTTCGAGCGGCCATTTTAACGTGAACGCATTAAAATGGCCGCTGGGTGGGACATGGGCTCGCATGGCTTAACCGAACCATGTACGTTCATTTTAGTACTATTTTTAATTGATTCGGGAGTATTATTTAGCCATTAGTAACACTTATTTTTATTTTTGAGAGATCACTTTATTTTAGTAGTAAAAATTTGGTGGACACAGTAACATATTTTTTAGATGACACTCTTGTAAATAGTGCTTGATAAAGAAATACACGATTCAAATGACTGTTGAACCTGATTACAAATTTCACCTTTCAAAATCTGTAAATCTATAATATCTTAACTACAATATAGTGAAATGGTATGAAGAAGTTGTTTTCAATGACAGGCGCGTTCATGATTTATGCATATACTTTCTTGCAATTAGACTTACAATTTAGCTTTTACGTACACAGAATAACAAAAAGAGTGTATGATATTTAAACTAAAATATAGTGAAATAGTTTGAAGTAGTTGTTTTTCAATGACAGGAGGGTTCGTGATTTCTGCAAATACTTTCTTACATTCTGCAAATACTTTCTTGCAATTAGATTTACAATTTTATTTTACCTACACAGCAAACAAAAAGATTGTATGATATTTAAACTAAAATTTGTGAAATGGTTTCAAGTAGTTGTTTTTCAATGACAGGAGGGTTCAAGATTCTGCATAAACTTTCTTACATTTAGACTTACGATTTAATTTTAACGTACACAGAAAACAAAAAGATTCAAATATCCTACCTCTCCACCATTGTGATTCCAGAAAGGTTCCATCACCTCCAGGAGGATTTTCTCAGAGTTCGTATTGGCAACATTTGGGTTGTTTTCTGTCACCCGGAACTCGCTTATCCGAATTTTATGATCGATGCTTATATCCTCTCCATAGATATGAATGGGGTCGTCTTCCTCGAGGAATGTCGAATAATACACAAAAAATCTCCCGTTGTCCGAGTACTGGGGGTGGAAAACTATAGAAAAGAAGCCCCTCTCGTCCCCTCGACTGCCACTGGTCTTCACACGGCTTGTTATGTCCAGGAAAGGTGTGTGAATACCAGTTCTATTCCCAGGGTAGTAGATATGGACGAAGCCCAACTGTTCCCCAATAAACAGGCGTCCCGAATCGTCCCCAGCGTGTACCGCTACTATGGGGTTCCTCAAGTTTGTCACCTCTTGCTCAAGACACAGGCACCCTTCTCCAGTGATCTGGGTGTTGTTCAGCTGATCCTGGAAGATCGTGTTGTTGAGAAGCTCGGGGAAGCAGTAGTCGTTGTCGGACGGGATGGAGACCATGCTACAGAAGTCTTCCCTTTGAGAGAAGGACGGACTCTCTGGGAGGTCGGAGTCTATGAATTGGATCACATCTCTGCATGTGTCGTAGAGACTGCGACAGTAGTTCCTACACAGACCTGGGAACTTGCGCGGACTCTGTGTAGCCTCGGCGTCGTATATGTGAGCGGCGTAGGGAGAACATTTCTGACACAGGAGTTCTCGTACAAACTCACCGCACGTGCTCCATTGAGATGGGAGCATCCTCTGAACTTGAGCAAAGCGTTCCTCCAGTCTTGCATGGTCTTCTCCCGTACAGCATCCGAACTCTGCGTACTGGGAACAGAACAGGTCTGGTCCTGATGTGGCAAACGGTGGTCTGTAGTCCAGGCACTGAGGGTGAGAGACTGCTAGATGGACTAAGGACAGAGCTAGGAGAAGGGAGACAGCCATGTTGTGCAGAGAGAGACGAGGCCTACACTGGAGACGAGAGTTGTCCCTCAGATGTAGGGAGATATCGGGTGTCAGAGCCCTTCAGTGCTCTCCGCTCTCAGGGTCTCTGTAACAGATATATTGGTTAATTGTTGTTTGTATACCACTACGAGCAAGATATGTGTGTGTGTGGTGGGTGGAGAGGGGGGGGTGAGGGGGAAGGGGGAGCATAATGAGATACTGAACGACCTACTTTGTGCTTTTGCTCGTTAGATACCAATAGTCTGATACCATTCACGAGTTTCAGAATTATGGTATCGCACGCCATCGAGTTTAGTTTTTGATTAAATGCTCATTTAACATTAGCAAAAACAGCATTCTACTTTCAGAAAGAGTACATGATCATGAATCTGATTGTATTTCATACATTATGATTGTACACACCACACATGAATCGATATTAAATTTACAAGAGAGTGCATATGAATAAAAACGGGGACCAAAGAACTTAATCATCTAAACGAATTTTAAAGGGACACCTAGAATAATTTGAGATCAGATTTATTTACCTGTGTCTGCTAATGAGTCATGTTTTTATTACCAATTACTTGATTTGCCTGAAATTGGGATCTGTGGCTCTTCTTTTGGCCAAAATATGCTAAACGTTATAAATGGTCTTACTTTATCGAGAAGTTCCAACTGTTTTGGAATCTTATTTAAACAAGACAAAATAACAAAGTTGGGTTGATAATGTTCAAAAGGTCACATAACTACTGTGCATGTAAATAAGACGTGCACTTTTTTTCTGCACATGCATAATGATGTAAATCGATTTTATTTGGAAACTAGTAATTGTGATATATTTGGCGATTGGTGATGAATATGCAAGTTGGGTGAATTTGTTTATATCGTAAACAGCACATATGGTGTGTTGGAACGTATTAAAGCCAAATTATTTTATTTACCTTTAACGTGTTTATGGTACCCGGGTCGCTTAATGAAATCAAGATGGATAATAAGAGGAGATGAACACATTTAAGTGATACTGGACTGTTTGACAAGCTGGAACTCCTGCAACGCGATCCTCTATCATGTTTAAAGTGTTTATAAGCTTTTTGTCACTTTTTAACCTGTACCAGATGGAAATTCTTTCCTGAAACATCTCTCTACCACACCGACCCACTCCCGTGACCCTCTGCCCACCAACCCCCAAATTCCAAACGCAAGGCATAACTCTTGCCAGTCTCTGGCTGATTTAAGCCTTCTTAATATTTCCATCGCTTTGACGTGTCAAGATAGTGGATCGCTGCACCTGAAATGCACAGTGGACCCGGCACAGATTTCTTAAGGAAATACTGCAAGGCTTAAATCAGCCAGTAATGGAGACTGGCAAGAGTTATGCCTTGCATTGGGAAGATGACCAACCATCAGCTATCTCTATTTTTTGTTGAAGCGAAATTCGAGACGATATACCCGTTTACACATATATGCTATTAATTCATGATTAAAACAAATCGAAAGATATTAATGCAGTTAATATTTTGATAAATTTATATTTCACAATTTGATAAAGACAAGCGCGCATGTTGTATATTACTATGGGAATAATTTATCATTGTATATGTTTTATTATTACCGTATTTCCTCTAATAGAACCCGGGTCTCTATTAGAACCCGGGCTTTACGTTAACTGAATACCCCGTGTTGCAATATAAAATAGTTATATACACTCGTTTTTGAGGAGAAATATTGGTGTGGCCATGTGAGATTCAGCATAACAGGTCCATGATAACAAATATCCGTCTTGTTCAGTTAATTTTCCCTTTACAATAAGTGACCCCAAGAAGATTATAAACGTCAATTCATGTCTGAAGAAATATAACCCGGCCTCCAATACAACCCGGGTCTCTAATAGAACCCGGGGGGTAAGGGGTGCTGAATGAAATAGAACCCCGGGGTTGTATTAGAGGAAATACGGTATTTATTATATTATATTATTTGCCGATAAATAGGACCGAACTTTCCCTTTAAATACTTCTTTACCAAAAATACTGTCATTCCAAGTTGATATCCAACACCTCCAAACGTCATTCCAGATATATCAAACACTGTCATTCATTGTCAACCGCCAACCTCCAACCCCCACTCCACCCCACTCCACCCCACTCCACCCCACTCCACCCCATTCCTTCAGGGTAATAATGTACCGCCAGTGAGCAGTGCTTACACTGGATATTAGGCGTTAAAATGTATATTATTATCATTATTATTATTAACTTCCCAATTGACCAACTCAACATTACACAAACCAACAGATTCAAAAGTCGTTTAATATGTTGTTATCAACTGCTTGAGAGGCATTCTAGAAGTTGGTGTGATGAAAAAGACGAGGATATTACTAGATCATTGATAATAAAGATGTTGATCATCCATAAATATCCTCGTCTTCCTCTGTTGTTAGAAATACATGCCATTTGGATAGTAAACAAATGTAACAAGGTCACATTTGGGATTTCCTCTGTTGTTAGAAATACATGCCATTTAGATAGTGAACAAATGAAACAAGGTCACATTTGGGATTTCCTCTGTTGTTAGAAATACATGCCATTTAGATAGTGAACAACTATAACAAGGTTATAAATTTATATTTGGGATTTCCTCAGCTGTTGTTGTTGTTACTTTTAGCATATCAAAAGCCTAAAAGACCAGAAGCTAAATAATAATTCACATGCATATGAAGAGATCTCAATTTAATCTCTCTTATTATTTTTTTTACAATTTTTGGTATTATTTATCCGAAATTTTAATCTCATTCACCATCTTATCCCCACCACCAACCGATCCTCCCCCAACAATCGACTCCCCCACCTCTCCAACACCCCTTCCCCGTCACACACCCGCCCTTCCAACAAACCCCAATCTCTACAAGCTTTTCCAGAGCTCTCTAGATGAAACAGTACTTGTCTTGATGTTTTATTACCATCATTGACCTCAAGATCAAACGCTCGGAGATTTATTTACAGACCATCAAAGGCGGTCGCAGTCCTCAGGTTTCTAATATAAGGCCAGTCATATCGGCACCATGTTAATAATGTGCAGAAGGCGGAGCCATTTGAGACTTCAAACCGTAAAACTTCATTTCAAACTTTCTTGTCCTATACTGGACGAAATAAGTTAGGGATATTATAATCTTTATGATTAATATTTAATTAATAAGTCAGTTAATAAATATATCATTATTTGAAATATCATAATTTACAAATATAAAGTCGCATCCATTGTGTTTCATAAATTTTAATAGGCTTTAATACGTTCCGACTCACCATACATATGTGCTGTTCACAGTGCAAATAAATTCACTCGGCTTGCATATTCAGCCCGAATGACCAAATATATCATAATTACTAGTTTCCAATTAAAATAGAGTAACATCATTATGCATGTGTAGAACCGAAACTACACGTCCCATTTACATGCACAGTAGTTATATGACCTATTAAACATGATCAACTTAAATTTATCAGTTTGTCTGTTATAAATCAGATTCCAAAATTACGTTTGACTCATTGGCGCGCGCCACATGCAGCACATTGTCCGGTTTTCGATCAGAAATCACTACTGTTACCTTCATATCGTCAATATACTGAGTCGACTATCAAAATGGTAGTTTTTAGTAACAATCGGTACTTCTCGATAACATTACACAATTTATAACGTTTAGCATATGTGACCCAAACAACAGAATGAATGTACCTTTAACCTTAATTTTACCATAACTTTGCGAAATAGTCGTTTCTGATTGGCTACTGTGAAAAATCAGAGACGGTTTAATTTGGTTATTCGGTGTTCTGTTTACTTTGTCTTTTGCGCAAGAATACGCTTGTTGCCAGGCAACATTATCGAATGCATTTATTATCCGAATACTTGCATGCTCGAATATTTTTGTGTATGAGCTGTTGTTGTGAACAAAATGATAGAAATGAATAATGTTGATAATAAATCAGAACCGATCGAAATGAGACCCGAAACGGCGAAAACATTTAACAATGTAATTTGAAAATCTGTCGTTCAACAACTTGGCATTTCAGAAACGTTACGCGTTCGACTTTAAATTAAATTTTCAGCTATGATAATTCAGTTATATGACGCTGATTTCCAAACACAGTATGTTTATCTCCTAATTAACTGGCTGCTCGTTTGCATATACTCTCATGGAGTTGGGAATGAAAAAAAATGTTTATGCCAGACTGAGTGTATCAACAACCAAGAAACGTGAGACGTGAGAAACCAATTATTAATTTCTGTATATACCTTAAAGGCGCTGTAGCACGATTTTTCCTAATGAAATATAATGATCTCACAGAAATTTAAGTAAATGTTACCAATGGCTAAATAATACTCCTGAATCAATAAAAAGAGTTCTGAAACGAATGTAGATGGTTCGGTTAAGCCATGCCAGTCCATTTCCCAATGAACGGCCATTTTAAAGTCTATTTGATGTACGATACCTAAACACTCGAAGATGAGTTTTACATATGGTACAATGATCAACCATCTTGCTGTCTGAACTCTCCACCATATGTCACTCCTAAGATACCTCATGCATATGTACTTTAATCTCATAACTGACAGCAAAGATTTCATAGTCTTCATTAAGGAGTATCTTTAACGAAGAAGAAGAAGAAGAAGAAGAAAAAGAAGAAGAAGAAGAAGAAGAAGAAGAAGAAGAAGAAGAAGAAGAAGAAGAAGAAGAAGAAGAAGAAGAAGAAGAAGAAGAAGAAGAAGAAGAAGAAGAAGAAGAAGAAGAAGAAGAAAAATAATTTATTATAGTGCCAAGCGATACAAGTATAAGATACAATATAAAATGCAGAGTAAAACATCGTCCGGCCAACTTGGGCCTATTTGACACTAATTGACTAAAATATACATATAAAAGCACCATAAGGTGCTTAAAGGAAATTGTACATTTAAACAGTAAACTGATGTTTACACGTTGGCTATAAACAATGGTTAAAATACAAAATTACAAAATATTGTGTGCGAGTCTAAGTCTAAACATAGTTTTTATTAAAGCGGCAACTGAGTAATTCAGATTATAATTCATTAGAAATATAAGTTGATCTTTTTCTGACAGATTGGGGAAATTTTGGATCAAGAGACGAGGAGCGGTTCCAAAGAGGTTTTCTAATGTCTGAATATAAATTACATGTTACAAGAAAATGTACCTCGTCTTCAATTACGTTAGTATTACAAAATTTACATAGACGATTTTCAAGAAGAGTTTTGAGTTTTGTGAAACGACCAGTCTCTTTTTCTAAGGGGAGGGTGCCACTTCTAAATTTAGCTAAATAACTACGGAGTACTCTGTCATTTATCGATGTTACATAATCCGAAGTACATTTTTAAAAAGCCGATATGTCCTTAACTTATTTCCATTAACTTGCCCCATATCATCCCAGAGTTGTAAAAACCAATTTAACTTTGCTGATTTGTAATACGCAGTGTAGGCATTGTTGTTACATTAACCATAGTGACTGCCGTTTTTGGTCTTCGGGTTGTGTGCAATGTTTTAATATTGCTGATATTGTAGTTCCTGCGGATTTAATGCAACGTTGCATTAATTACCTCCGGGCTTTTAAAATTAACTTTAAAACCTGAATACGTATATATTTTCCAGATAACTAATATAATACATTACCTGAGTATAGATCGGTTGTAATATTGATAGATGTGCATTATCTGTGCATTATTTATATTTTAAAGCAATTGGCGTGCTACGGTGCCTTTAAAGTTGAATATTACCACCTGTTTGTGAGTTCTAATTCTACGGCTAAACAATTCAACGATATCTAAGAAACAATGTATGAATAAACATGAGCTTACCTTGAATGAACCAGAAGAAAGAGTCAGTTTCAGCGAGTTTTTTTTAATTATGACTTCTTAAAAATTTGGAGGCTCTATTTATACCCGATACTGTATGATATCGCCATTATACATCCGAACTGACATTTCCTTATCTAGGGCAGATGCATTGGTTCTTTTGGGTTGATCTTAATTGACAAATTGGTAGTTCAGTTTATTTAGACTTCTTTTGTTTAATTAGAATGCTTAAAGCGAGTCCGTCGTGTAATACTTAGCGTAATACCTCGCGGCAAATTATCAAAACAATACGTGTTTGTAATGCAATTACGCGACCCGAGTGTCACGGATTAAAACCTATTTGTACCAAATGACATAACATATGCATCTTAGAATAAAAAATATTATTTACAAAAATCTACAGAATATATGTGTAATTTGAGATCTATGATAGGACCTACAAATCTAGCTCTCACACTGAAGAGTTCCACACCACTGTCGCTTTAATTTATACGTCGCACTATTTTCTTCGAACACGAATAACCGTTTTCTATGGATACGGATTTTATTCGCTCGTATGATGTGTTTTATCCATACGTACCAATATTTTGTATAAAATTTAATAATAAATGGCAAATTTGAGAAAACATGACATGCAAAAATTTGCTACAGCGCCTTGAAAGCTTTCCTCTAGGGACTGTTTCACTCCCATATAAATTATCTTCTATGAATCCGTCAAATTGATATAGTCATTCTAACGAACCTCCCGTATCGTTTCTATATAAGTAATATATACGTTATCTGTTATTAATAACAAGTTTTCTGTTGAGACGTCCACTGTAACCAAATAATTGCAACAGCTCAGTTGATATATATCTTAGCAACATGTGGTGTTAATAAACACCTTGGTGTAATGAAACTGCATGTATCCAATGTCATATGACTGATATAGTGGGCATAAAGGCCAAGGGGAGACGTACCATGTAATTATTTAAATGCATAATTAAAAGGAGGGTTTTATTATGTTTATGACATATTATACATGTATGTTACTCTTTGCATAGTCTATCAGTGTGTATCTTTTATCATTAAAAAGTTGTCAAATTAGGTGTAATATATAACCAAAACTATGTGGACTCAATTTTGATAAGTATATGTTTATATATATATATATTAATTATTAAGGTCAGGTGAGGTGGGGTTTAACGCTGCTTTCAATAGTATTTCACTTATATCGCGGCTGCTAGTATTATGGCAGGAAGAAAGCCCGCAACGCAATGTAGCTATGCTTTGCGGAGAAACCTGCGAGCATCGGCTGGAACTAGCGAACCATGGGTGGTACTACGCTGAAATTCAGTGTAGCATTGCACCCAAACCTTACTGCGTGTAGAACTGTTCTCTACTGCAGACAAAGTTGCCGTGCCCCTGGTGGGATTCGAAGCCGAACGTGCTAACCGCTGCGCTATCCCGCCCCCTATTTATTAAGTCTCGAAATGCAACAAACCAATTGCAAGGATATGAAGTTTATTTCGAATATAAACTGACTTGCAAATGAAACTCAACCAAAGCATGTCGGGTCCCAAATCAAATAAACGCAAATAAAATATTATGTATCGAAAATACATACATTTGGAAGGGTCTTTCAATCAAAATAACCATTAATTGGCGTGGCGTAAAGGGTCACTTTGTCCAGTTTTCGATCATCAGGACGTTTAGAACAGTGAATAGAATAACGATAGTTTAAGCTTAATGGTGTTAGAAGGCTTACAAACACATGAGGAAAAGGCCAAGTCTCTATTGTTAATGGTCGAAGTTGAAATTGCAAAGGTTGTTCAATGGGTGACAACTCAGCAGATCAGTCTTTCTACGGCGTGGATAACTTTGGTTTTTCCACTCCGTGGCTTGAACGCAATGCTGCCAGTTAGCGAGTCTGGCTATTGTACACTGGTATTGATGCAATCCATGGTTCATCTTCCGCGCGCATCGGGCCATATATGCATACAGGGCCGTGTTCAAGAGAGGTTGCACCGTGTCGTTCAGGAGAGAATAAGCGCTACTTGAGCGATACATTGAGCGATACATTGAGCAACCAATCATGAGCGATTATAAGCGCTCGCTGTTATGGAACGGGGCCCTGATATGCATTTTCTAAAAGTGCATATATGGCCCGATGCGTTCGGAAGATGTCCATGATTAGGCAACCTGCAGGATGCAAATTGTTCTCTCTTTTTCTGTACCACTTTAAAAAGCCATGTTCGTCACTTGCAATTGAAAATTTTAATTCAAAACCTCCAATCTGTAGATGTTTTGTAACCAAATTTCATTTGGTTAACTTTGTCTGAAAGTTTTGACCAATAAGTTCATTTTTCTCGAAAATTACGAAGAAATCTTTCATTTGCGTACAGTGAATGTACAGTTACATTTAGAAGACATATTTAAAGTGTTTTCAATCGATAGGCTTCGTTCCTCGGAAAATAATAACTTTTTTCATTTTGGTACCTATTTAAAATATACGGTATGTAAATAAATAAACCATATAACTCGAAACGACACTAAGGTATGATATGAAGTTAATTTTGATTTAAAACTATAGAAATTTGGTAAATAAAACTTCAACTTAACATGGAACCAAACTATTGAATTAACCTAATGTTATTTTATTTTATTTTATCTATTTTATTTTATTTATTTATTTTATTTTATTTGTAATTTATTTGTTCTTGATCATTATTTATTTAACTTTTAATTATTTTTTTTTGTCATTATTTATTTTACATTTAATTTTGTTTATATTATTATTATTCCCCTCCCCCTCCGTGACTTTACCGAACCATGTACACTCATTTTTAACTTGAGTTTCCGAAGAGAGAGGGGTGTTTTACTATTGGTGACATCATTTTTCAAATACATTTCATCGACTTATTTGAGCGGAAAACGTGCTTCTGCCCCTTTAAGTACAAATGTCTCTAAAGGATTCAAAATCACATCACGACACGAACAATAATGAAGTTCGTATGTATACAATGGGAATGAGAAACAAGAAAAAAGTCCCCCAAACATAAATCCATTTCTAAAACAGTGATTTCATCCCCGGTGCTACAAGATTCGTTGCTTATTTATTGGAAAATCATTTTTACAAAGGAGTAGTCCTATAGTTTTTGCATTTGTGCAGGGTTTATCGGAGTGTGTCTTGCAACATTGTTACCAGTCAAGCGAGACCCATTATGAATCCATGGTGTGCACGGTCCGCTGAACATTCTCTTTACATAAGTCCATGAGCCCGCCTACAATAGCGGTCAACATGGCCTATACCTGTGAAAGGTATGAATAAGCCTTTAGGTAAATATTTCTCCATCTACGCGCACGGACTTGAAAAACTAGTTAGAACAAGTCTATAGAGACATTGAATAGGTCGATCAAAGATGGACAGACGTAATTAACCTGCTGTTGATAAACGCTGTGATATAAGTAAAATATGATTATTTACAACTAAACGTCATTGCAGTGTGACTGTATCATTAAGGATATTTTCATACAGACTTGAAACCTCCTTGAGCAAGTCTATAGATTTATTTATATAGTCATCATGTGACAACTATAGACTATATATATATATATATATATATATATGTATATATACATAATGTACACGACGACGTTGCCTGACAACGTATTATCCGTTATGTATGGCCTAGAGAGGCTGTGTAGCTGAAAGCGCTCGCCATTAAAATGGATGATTTCTACTTCTAAATCCATTTTTTTTTCATATATACTACCTGAGAGTTAGACCATCATCCGTTGCATTAGACCGACTCTCAACATATTTCTAAACATAAAGTCTGCGCAAAACAAAGATTCTTATATTGGCATGAAATAGTTCAATTGTTCGGTGTATATATAATAGTAGAGGTCAGAGGACTTAAACCTCATTAAATGATTAATGTATGTCTGGATACACATGGAAGTTAAAGAAAAGATAATTAATGCAAAAATAAAATCATAAAATATATGATATACTTTAATAAACAAATTTAAATCAACTAACGACACAATAACGATGTTTTCCGGTCCGTTAACGTTAACCCCTGTAACACCGTCGTCAAATCCTGGTTCATATGTAAAGAAAACATCACTTATATGATAGTAATAGTAGAACGGTTGCATCGGAGAGAAGGTAAATACTCCAGAATGTGTTTCATGTACGTATTCAACAAAACCCAACCTTTGGTAAGTGCAGCAAAATGTCATTGGTAACGGTTTTATACATTATCTGATATAAAATATATAATATATAAATATACATTACCAATCCATCATGTTGAACACGTAATTCAGTAACATAGTTTTACGTGTTCATGTTTATCCGACTGATTCGAATAATGCAAAATGAATATATAGTGTCTACAGTGTTAACATAGCGCATGTGCACGTTTTTCGCATCCGTTTCCCGATATGCATAGTCAAGTTCCACGTGTGACCATAACACATGACAACACTTGAACAGTTCGTATTGAAAGTTACAGAAATACATGCCGTAACATTGTCATATTTGGGATCACACTTTCTTATAAAGTACAAATTCTTGTGCCTTTTTTTCGGGACGGGTCCCTTGCGGGATTCGAACCCACGCCCTCAGAGTTAGGCACCAATCGCCAGCACTGACTACCAATACCTTACTTGTTCTGTCACCGTGACATTCTGTATTAAAGAGACAGTGGGACAGTTTATTTTATATTTAAAAACAAAGAAATACCAGATAATCAGTCTTAAACTTTCTGTTATAAATAGTTATAGTTAATAACGTCATGATCATTTGAAATACATTCATTGTACAAAATCGTTTTTCATTATTTATTATCATTGATTTACACGAACAAACCGAATTACCTTTCCATATTACTACACCCTAAATGTTCTTTCAAATTAAAATAAAGCTGACTCATGTTTGAAATTACCCTCCCATAAGGTAAATATATACGATAGTATACGATATATGTTTCTCTGCAATAACGTTTACCTGTATAACTAGTTTTGGTAAATAGTGTTATTTATCAATATGAAGATCACAAAATAGAAAATAAAACAAAGCTTGCCCTACTAGTTTAGCCCTTCTAGTTTTCCCGACTGGCCTGTTTTCATTCACATACACTCCGCCACAGGCATACCATGAAGGTTTGTTAGTTTCCGCTATATATAGTATACAATCATCATGGACGAATACCACGGCGTTGAATTATTACATATGTACATATACACACATGGGTACATATATACCTATTAATTAGTAACTTACCTACCCGATCCAGCATCCAACATGTTATCCAATCATTAATGTAAGATTTGCTTACGTAATTTAGGTCTATATATAGTCATCTCTTCACTGTTAGTTGTCAATTTCTCCGCCCCGCTCTAGTTTTCATCCGTTTCTCGTTTCCGGGTGTGTTCATATCCGATCTACTCTCAGTGCGTGATTGACAGCTGATGTTGTAAGTTGCTTGGCGAGCAGTGGAGCTTGATAAAGCATCGCTTGAGCGCGATCACATAGAACAGGGGAGATAATCTACCAAAGTGTTTTTTAGAGATCGATATGTGTTTCGTGTTAGTTCGTGTTTTGGAAAGTTGAGTTCGAGACCGGTGTGAATGTTAGGATATGATATATCGTTAATGTTTTTGTATTGTGGGCACAAATGAGATTATCAACTTCGATGTTTTTGAGAATATATTTATCATGCATGTTTGCATTTTGTAAATATAACTAATATTGTATGTTTACGTATGGATGAAGAAGAAAGAAGAAATATTTTATACATATAAAACTTCTTTATTCAATAGTTTTGTTTTGATTCTAATTTAATATCATCGCAATTTTATTTCAAGTTTCATTTTACAACTTCAACGTATGATTTCTTATATCATTAACTTCGTCACTTACAAATAATAACCAAGTTTTATATCAGACTTGATTCTTTCAATTTCCCCTCACATTCTCCAGCACCAAATTTTAAATTTGAAAATAGTGTGTTGTGTAATTTATTTCCAAATGTATAAACATGCAATTGTCTTACACCCAGACTCAGAAAAAAGCTATTATCACCATTTTATTAAATATTGAAAAGGAGGCTATCGCGAATTGGATTTCCAGAGTAAACAGAGGCTCCTTTTCAATATATTTAGTCTGGGAGTTAGATTAATACATGTATGTATCATGACAACTGCGAATCCATCTCATTTTATGATGGAATGGGGTGTGTTAAAAACATGCAATTAATATTGTTATTTCAATATGTAGTTTGATATATGCAGCGTCATCATCACTTCAATGCAAGTGCGTGTTTATATTGTTGCTCGTGGTTGTTTGTAAATCTGTTTTAAAGGGGCAGTAGCACGTTTTTTTGCAAATTTTATTTTTTCAAATTTCCAATTTAAAATGATTGTTTATGTCATTTGAATTTACTTTAGAGGGTAAAACATCATATTATACAAACCGATTATCCGTAGTGGTAATAACGGTGTTGCGAATAAAGGAAAATTGCATGGCGGCCATTTTATTGTGAACACATTTTATTATTTTGAATGACAAAAACGATTTCCACTATTTTACGGAACCATGTACAATCATGTTTAACTTGATTTTCCGAGGAGAGAAGGGTCTTTTACTATTGGTGCCATTATTGTTCAAATACATTTCATCGACTTATTTCAGCAAAAAAACGTGCTACTGCCCCTTTAAATGTCATTTTTTTCTGATTCAGCACTGATCGAATACTGAACGGTTGCCTTTGTAGCAATTAAACAATCACCGTTCCTTTGCAGCAGCCTTTGTGTCTTCGAAATGTGCAGAAAAGGTCCAACTCAGTCTGATTAAAATCGACCTTGTTCCGAGGAATAAAATTTGCAAAATAGTGCATCTACCGGGATACGAACTTGTTCTCTAGATACCCAACTTCCCAATGCAAGGCATAACTCTTGCCAGTCTCCATTTGTGGCTGATTTTGGCCTTGCAGTATTTCCTTAAAAAATCTGTGTTTAGAAATACAGGCCCGCTATCCATTTCTGGTGCATCGATTCTCTATCTTGACACAACAAAGCGAGGGAAATACCTCAAGGGTTAAATCAGCCAGTGGCAAGAGTTATCCCTTGCGTTTGGAAGTTGGTAAATACCTCGCCGAGGAAACATCCGAACGATATGAGTTCGTATCCCGGTAGATGCACTTTTTTTGTAATTTGTATTCCTTCGAAAACCGTCGATTTTAATTAGACTGTGGTCCAACTTCATAATGCTTTTATATTGCTAGCATGTGTTTATATAGATTTTTACGAAATCTGATCAAGTATCTGATAGGCGTTTATTTTGCCCAGTATTGTGTATGTAAACTTTAATCCATGGTCATGACGTCACTCTATCCATGTTATCACTACCTGCTTGTTACAGCTTTCATCTTATTGTTATCTCATCTTGTTGTCTTTGTTATCCCATTATCATACCAAAAATGTTTCATGTATATAACCTCTGATTTTATCATCTCTCCCATATGATTGATAACGGTATAAGGATCTATACCGAAACGTCGCTATTGTTAATAAAGAAGTTGATCATCCATAAATATTTGTCTTCTTCATATAATAATTCACTTGTACCGCGCCTAGTTTCCAGGCTAGGCCTGCTCAACGGCGCCAAAACTGAAACAGTACATAGAGTTATTTACTGAACAGGAGAGTCTTTAGGGATTTCTTGAAGGAGTGAACTGACTCTGCCATTTTGATATCAACTGGAGTTTAGTTCCACAGTCGTGGGGCATACACCGAGAAAGCATTCTCAGCAAGCTTGGTTGATGTAGGAGGGATTGAGAGTTGATGTTTGGTAGATGATCTGAGAGGTCTTGAGGGCTGGTATAAGTTGAGTAGATCTTTGAGATATTGGGGAGCTGAGTCGACATGGAGTGCAGAGTACGTTAGCAGAAGACGCTTGAATGTGATGCGGTGTCTGACGGGGAGCCAGTGGAGTTGTCTCAGGATTGGGGAGATGTGTTCAGTAGGAGGTGTACGGGTGATTATTCGTGCTGCTGTGTTCTGGATTCTTTGGAGGTGGGAGATGACAGTGGATCCGGAGAGGAGGGAGTTACAGTAATCACATCACACCAACTTCTAGAATGCCTCTCAAACAGTCACTCTATTGTGTTATCTATTATTATTATTTAAGAATCTACTGGTCATTGACTGTCCCAGTCAGGAGGGGTGTTAGGTTTTGACATTTTCAATAATGGCTAATCGAGTACATTTTTCTGATGTATTTTGTCTTGGTGTATCTGAATAGGATCTTAAAATATCTCTCAACTAGACAAATTAATTTTTGTGATCTTGAACCTGGATTCAAACATGCAACCCTTCGCTTGGTGGTTAGCGCTTCAAGCCATTAGGCTATAAGATCGACGCTGTTAGAAATATTAGGATTGTTTGTCAGCAAGAATCTCGCGTTCTATTCAAGACTTGTAACGCACGGAAGGCAGGGAAAGGCAGAGTTTTAGCTGTCACTCACATCGCTTCGCGTGAAAGTTTTGCGCTGCACGTGCGTCGAAGAATCCATTCCATGATGGTCGCAGCTACTTGTACCATATCCGATGATTGAGCACCGACATTTGCAAAATATTTGATTTTGGTGTCCCATAATTGAAATTTATTGTTTAAAATGTAAAATAATCACATATGCATGTTTCATGACGTCACACATGGATTAAGATGGAGAATGCATTCGGAACAGTGGATTCGTTAAAAATAATCAACTCGCCCTTCGGGTTTCCTTGATTATTTTTTAGGAATCCACAGCTCCTCATGCATTCTCCATTACTGAACAAACGATCATTCATATATTCCCTTTATCCCTCCACTACCAACTTCCGGAATGCCTCAGTTCAGGTCGGGCCGTGCTAAGACAACACAAAATTTTCAATGAACAGTTTATTCTCCACGATTACAAATGATCTTTGTCTCTGTATATACTGCATCCTCGGTTACCCTGGGTTTTATATATGCTCCGTTACTCTCCACTATATCACCACTGGGAAACTCTATCGGAGAAATCTGTACTACAATTATCCGCCCTTGGCCGGCGTGACTAAGTCAGTAACCAAAGAAAATGCTCGATAGGATAAGACGGAAATGGTCAAGGGAGATAACCGGTGACGATGGCTAACAAAAAGACCTCGCGTGCTTTGCAACGAAGTGATGTGAATTGTCATTGGCTCGCAGGTCCAAGCTGCGTAGCAGTTTGATTGGCTCACGCCGGCCAAGGGCGGGTAATTTTAGTACAGATTTCTCTGATAGAGTTTCCCAGGGGTAATATAGCGGAGAGTAACGGGGCATATATAAAACCCTGGGTAACCGAGGATGTATATATTGATGTCCAAATGCAAGTTGCAGTGATTTTCAAGTACAAACAATCTGAAATATGCACATTGGTTAGGGGGGCCTGGATAAAGCATTGATTAAAATCTTAGCGTGTTCCAACTTCGGAGGTGAAGTGGTGAGGTGATATTAGGTTTCAAAAGTATTTTACTTATATCACGGTTGCTAGTATAATTGCAGAGAGAAAGCCTGCAACGCCATGGTGGCTATGCATTGTGGTGAAACCTGCGAGCATCGGCTGAAACTAGCGAACCATGGGTGGTACTGCGCTGAAATTCAGTGTACCATTGCACCCAAACTCAAACTCAAACTCAAGTTCATTTCACAAGCCACAGGTCTCCAATTCCAAGTGGCTTCAATGGTGTTTCGGGCTTTCCTCCTGAAATAATACCAGCCGTCGTGATAAAAGGGGAATACTGTTGAAAGCGGCGTTTTTCCACATTCCACCTATCGACGTTGTGTTGGGGAAAGAAGTCACTCCAGTCATGCACTTACCTACCGTTTAGATTACCGTATTAACTCAATTACTACCCGGGTCTCAAATATAATCCGGGCCTCGAATATAGCCCAGGCCTCGAATAGAACCCGGACCTTGAATACCAACCCGAGGGGTCACTGAGGAAACTAATAATTGCATACTTATATTGCGCCTTTTCAACACCCTAAGGTATGCTCAAAGCGCTACAATTATTACCCTGAAGGAATTGTACTTTCAGAGCTGCTACTAAGCGCTTCATCAGTACTTCCCGTATTCAGGTACCCATTTGTACAGCTGGGTAGACTGAGTGCAATGTGGATTAAGTGCCTTGCCCAAGGACACAACACAGTATTCGACCCAAGTCACAAATCTTTGGTGTCTCCACCGGGATACCAAAGGTCACGAATATAAATGAAGGCCTTCTGCATTTCCTCGATTACAAACCTCCAGTAACGCCACACCACTATACTGCCTATAACATTATACTCAATTATTCCTATGTGGATGTATTATCCCGGGCAATTATCTTAACAATGCCCCTCTTCAAATATCTATATTGGATACCGATAAGTTAAGTTTAAGATGAAAGTTAGTCTATTGAAAGACAACTATTCAAATATCGATCTGAAAATGTGTTTCCTATAACCCGATATCTCCATACTCCAGCACACCCAACATCTTCGGTTACCCAGGGTTTTATATATGCTCCGTTACTCTCCACTTTATCACCAATGGGAAACCTTATCAGGGGAATCTGTTCTCAAATTACCCGCCCTTGGCCAGCGTGACGAAGTCAGTAACCAAAAAAATGCTCAATTGGATAAGACGGAAATGGTCAAGGGAGATAACCGGCGACGGATGGCTAACACAATCACCTCACTTGCTTTGAAACGAAATCATATGAATTGTCATTGGCTCGCAGGTCCAAGCTGCTTAGCAGTTTGATTGGCTCACGTCGGCAAAGGGCGGGTAATTTGAGTACAGATTTTTCTGATATGGTTTCCCATGGGTGATATAGTGGAGAGTAACGCAGCATATATAAAACCACGGGTAACCGAGGATGGCACACCAAGCGCAGCGATGATACCATTGTGCTACAGGGACTAGGCTGTATGAGGCTGGTTCGTTATTACTTCTCAACCTACGGCCTTAAACCAATGGGGATAGTTTACGGACGACATCTTTTGTTTTTCGTGTTATTAATAAGAATAGATGAAACATACAATTTAACCATGGGGTCGGTTTGTAAGCTTGATAAAACATACCAAAGGGTGTTTATGAGATTTAAAACCCTTACCCTCGGGATAAACACTCATGGGAGACGCCCCTCGTGTTTATCCCTTTGGTTGCGGGTTTTCAATCTCATAAACGCCCTTTGGCATGTTTTATCATACACACGCCGTTGAACCGTATTTCTTAACCAAACCATAACCATTCGTTAAAGGGGCAGAAGCACGTTTTTTCACTGAAATAAATCGATGAAATATATTTGAAAAATAATGTCACCAATAGCAAAACAACCTTTTCTCTTCGGAAAATCAAGTTGAAAATTGAGTGTACATCGTTCCGCACAGCTATGGGAATCGTTTTTGTCATTTCGAAATAATAAAATGTTTTCACAATAAAATGGCCGCCATGCAATTTTTGCTTTATACGCAACACCATTATTACCACTACGGATAATTGGCTTGTGTAATGAGATGTTTTACCCTCTAAAGTGGATATAAATTACTTTCATTATAAAAGGGAAATTTGAAAAAATCAAATTTGAAAAAAAACGTGCTACTGCCCCTTTAAAATCTATCAATTGATTGAGGGAGATTGATTTGCAATAGGTAACATTTCTTATCTATTTTGTGAGATGTCTTTATTTTATTAGAATACATGTATACAGCCCCTTCAACATCTATGAATGTAAATTTGTTTTGGACATCAGTACGTGGTAAGTGGATACAATGATCAATTGCTATTTTTGTGTCAGGGGAGATAACTACGACCGGGGTATGGTTAATTAGGTAATGACCGTGTCTCTAAACTAGATATAAACCCAATTTCTAACACTTTATCCCATCATTGACTCTATTTTAATTCGTGTACACATACCATCTTTAAATGAAAGATAAATCAAATCTGTAAATATTATACACCCCATCACTTAATATCTTAAAGGGACACTCCGTTTGTTATTGTTGTAACATAGGTCAACAGTTACCAAGGCTGTTATTTTATCGTAGTAATGACTGTTGCCGAAAATTACATGAAAACTTATATGTAGCAAACAAAGAGACAGATATTGGTTGGTACTTGTCAATGGAACATATAATTGGCATACATGGACCGCATCGTGTATTAAGCCGCTGGTCGAGTTTCATTGAAAACAAGTTATTGTCAAATATTTGACATTAGAGGATACATATTTAAGTCGAGTGAGATGATTTGGACGTCAACCAGAACATTTGATTTTTTGTATGCATCAAATCTAAACAAAATTTCATGAAACACACGGAGTGGCCCTTTAAGCTTTTAATCCAATTTTGATCCCACCTTTCAAATCAGGTGTATACCCTACTTATAACCAAAGACCTAATCTCTAAAATATCATATGGGTCAGATTTTTAATTCACATGCTCATCCCATATCTAAAGTTAATACAGATCCTAGATCTAATTCCCGCATCCCAAAGTGTCTTATAAATCCCAATATTAAACTCATAGTCAAATATCGATCCCCTCTCAAAAGTACGGCCCATCTCTCAAACACGTAATCCATTGAATCCATTTAAACTACCCCGGTCTATCTATCTCTTTAAGGACAAGAACAGTGGCTCGATGGACAGTACGGTGGATTATGTCCACAGTTCGCTACACACCAATAATCCATTCCCGGGACATTAGCATAGGCACCAACTGCTACACAGCTACTGGTGTCTCCAGATGCTGTGGTTGTTGTTGTGGTGGTTGCCGTCGAAGTTGTTGTTGTTGTTGTTGTTGTTGTTGCTGTTGTCGTTGTTGTTGTTGTTGCCGTCGAAGTTGTTGCTGTTGTTGTTGTGGTGGTTGCCGTCGAAGTTGTTGTTGTTGTTGTTGTTGATGTTGATGTTGTTGATGTTGTTGGTGTTCCTCCTGTCGGAGTGATAGCGATGTCCGCACAGTTGATAAAGTATTCCGGATAGCTACCGGGATGGTTGCCTAGTTAATGAAAAAAGTTTCAGTTCAACATCTTTCGTAATTCCTGTATATGTGACGGGTGTTCACATTACATTACTTGATTATATTTCTTCATCTATTAAGTCCTAGTTTCAACCATTTTTTTCTTCTCTAAAATGACCTAGAAAATTACCTTTGGCCTTGTAATTGACCTTGAAAACATCGTTTGCGATGGTTTCTGAAAATGTTCTATCCATACCTATCACCAAGCGAAATTTAAAGAACTGATCACAAAGTGCACGATTTTCAAATTGGCTCCCTGCTATACGTTCAGTTACGTATTTCTTCTGGGGTTTCAGCGAACGGACATTATGTCTGCATACAAGCTTTCATTGTCTTCCCACAGAGGTTACTCCCTTCAGATTTCCGACCCTAACCTCTGTTCCAAATCGCCTGAATTGTTTATGGAAATCGTAATAACGGAATAAGAAATGAAGCAGTGACTGTGGTAATGGTGGTAATGAGGGTGAGTTTATGATCATGTAAACCGAAATGCAAGTAACTGAAGCGCAAGTAAAATCTACTCGCTTTACAGATATAAGATAACTCAACCGTTTAGTTCCCATACATTGCAGGGAAGATATGAACTGAGTAAAATCTACCGGGATACGAACTGGTTAGGTCTCTCTATCTGTGAAAAGGTCTCTCTATTTGTGAAAATCAGAATGTTTTCAAACTTGTACATGTCTACATTTCTCAAACTAAACGTTTTCTCTGACTTCTTTTGTACATATCCTGACTGCCTGTCCGTCTCTTGTTGCATATTGTTGTGAGAAGAATCATGTAATTATCTGGAGAGGGCTTTTCTAAGTTGGATAACTTGTGCCCAATCCATTTCTTGAATGAATAAAATATGTTTCAATCAAAACTGGTTCTATAGCTTCCTCTCCACAAGGTCTGAGAACACCCTGTATAGGCGCGTGTTCTGTACCAGTTTAATGCAGACGAAACCCAGTCATATAGCTGACCGATCACATCATGGTTTTTAACGGTCGCCGTTTTGAAAGCATTCATGTAGCTCAGATGTAGCTCAGTTGGTAGAGTGTCCGCTCATTACCCGGAAGGTCGGGGTTCGATTCCCGGCCGCGTCATACCAAAATACGTTAAAATATGGGAGTTGTTGCTTCCTTGCTTGGCGCTCAGCATTATAAGGATAGAACAACGCTTGAACTGGCGCTGCACTGTGGCTACCTGGGGCCCAGAGCTCAAAATGAATTTCCAATTTACTTTGTATTGAGGACAATAAAGTGTTATAATTATTATATTATTCAGAACCATTCGTTAACACGTTCTTCATGTTACGTATGGTCGTTGGGAGTTACCTGCCCCTAGTTTCTCGTACCGAAAGCTTTTGTTGGACGTTCTGTGATTGGCTACCTGAATAGCGTAGGAACATGCGAGCCTACGGGCTGTTATCAGACGGTTTTGGCGAGGAAACCTCCGAACTATATTATAATGAGGGTACTTATAATGCGCACAACTCCACATTACACAGAACATGCTCAATGCGCTACAACATAATTTCATAAAAGTGTGAGTAGGAATGTCTATGTACAACAGTAAAGAAAAGATCAATATCTTTTAAACAAGAAGGTTTTCAGGAGTCCTTTGAACACGTCTAGGGAAGATGTTGTTTTAATGTCTAACGGAAGCGAGTTCCACAGATGTGCGGCAGAGTAGCTGAAAGATCTGCCACCAAAGGATTTGAGGTTGCAGGTAGGGACTTGAAGCAGGTGTTGAGAGTTTGAGCGAAGGCTACGAGACTGGGTGTAGGGTGAGACAAGATCATGTAGGTATCATGGGGCTGTTCTGTTGATTGCTTTGTAGGAGAGACAAAGAATTTTAAACTTTATTCTTTCTTGGATCCGAAGCCAGTGCAGAGACGTTAGAATAGGAGAGATGTGGCAGTGTTTTGAGGACTTTGTGATGAGGCGGGAAGCTGAGTTTTGAATTCTTTGAAGTCTTTGAATTTGATACTTTGAGGTTCCTATTAACAAGCTATTGCAATAATCTAAACGAGAGAAAATGAGAGATCTGATCAAGGTTGCTGTTGCTTCTTTGGTGAGGAGATGTCGGATGTTGCTGATGTTTCTTAGGTGAAAATAGGAGGTTTTGCATAAGTGGCTTATTTGGCTTTCCATGGTGAGTCCTGAATCCAGAAATACTCCAAGATTTTTAACAATGTCTGAAAATGAAAGTTGTGAGGTGCCTATGTTGATGTTTCCAATGTGACAGTTCCTCAAACGGGTTTTAGGACCAATCACAATCGCCTCCGTCTTGCCATCATTGAGCTTGAGGTGATTTGTTGACATCCATGTCCTTACCGTGGAGAGGCATGCTTCCATTCTGGCTTGAGATGAGGCTTGACTAGTTTGACTGAGATCGAGAGTGTCCAGAAGTTGGGCGTCGTCAGCATATGAAAAACTAGCCAGTCCTTGCTCTCTGATCACAGAACTTAGTGGTCCAGTGTACATCACAAAAAGGATCGGTCCAAGGACGGATCCCTGCGGAACACCAAACTTGAGTTCTTTGTGGCTAGAGTCGACTCCATCAATCTGTACAAACTGGGAGCGTCCAGACAGGTATGACAAGCACCAACGTAGAACAGTACCACTGACACCAGACGATTCACCAGGTTGTCGTGGTCTATGGTGTCGAAGGCCGCAGAGAGGTCTAATAACACCAACATTGCAAGATTGCCACTGTCCACTGCACTCATGATGTTATCTAAGATACAGTTTAGAGATGTCTCGGTGCTGTGGGCAGCTCTGTATGCAGACTGGTATTAGTTCGTATCCCGGTCGATTTTACTCAGACTGATACACGCACATGAATGTTTTCTGAAATTGACACTTGACATCAATCCAGAGGAAATTATAAGTACTTCAAAACATTTAAGTTTTACTTACAAACAAAACATCAAATGTCATTGTCTTAGACAAAATCAAAGGGACATTAATAGTGTTAATGTAGTTACATATGTCAAAAGTTACCAAGGCTTTATTTCTTTGAGAGATATTGACTGTTGTCGAAAATGTCCATTATATTTTCAGTACCGTGACAATATTAACATGTTGAGTCGTGATTATGATCGAAAACAAGACAATGTGACACGGCTAAATGGTCAAACATAATTTTGAATTTTTTATGTAGCAGACAAAGAGACAGATATAAGTTGGTATTGTTCAATGGATCATTTAAATGGTATAATTGTAAATGAGGCGCATGAATTCAGCTTCTCATCGTGCATTAAGCCGTTGCTCGATTTTCATAGAAAGCAAGTTATTGTAAGGGGTTACTTTGCAAGTCGAGTGAGATGATTTAGACCTTAACACACATTTGATATTATGGCATGTATCAAAGTTAAATAACATTTTACGAAAAACACGTACTGCCCTTTTAAGAGAATGACGAAATAAACCAATAAACCAATACCTGTTTCATACTTCCATTGGAGGATGCATACAACACATGTGAGGTCGTCAGGCAGGGTGGCGTTTATTTCATGTGTCCCTGCTGTTTTATTCTCCAGAGAATACTTATAAGTACCATCTGACAACTCTACCGGATTTTCATCAAAACATGTCTGGAGGGCGTCTCCTTCCAAACTGCCATTCGGACACAAGCAAAACCTAAAAAAGCCCTTGTGATATGCAGTAAGTTGAATTTTGATGGTAATTTCCTCGCCCTGTCTGTAAGTTTCGCTGATAATGCCGTTGTCGTATTTTTCTCCGAAATCGTGGTAATAAGGGCCTCCGTATGGGTCGCCGCAGGCGCCACATCGACCGTCTTCCTGCACCCACTGATGCTGTGGAGAGAGAAGAAAATGATTTTGACATTTCTTTACAATATCTAATAAAGGGGCCGTGTCACTTTTTTTGCAAAAACAAATTTCAAATTTCCCATTTATAATGAAAGTTTATATGTACTTTAAAGGGCAAAACATCTTATTACATAAACCAATTATATGTAGTGGTAATAACGGTGTTGCGTATAAAGCAATAATTGCATGACAGCCATTTTATTGTTTCGATTTACAAACCATGTACACTTATTTTTAACTTAATTTTACGAATAGGGAAGGGTGTTGTATTATTAGTGACATTATTTTTCAAATACATTCCATCAACTTATTTGAGCGAAAAAAAATGCTACTGCCCCTGCCCCTTGGTATCGTTATGTTCAATTAAGTGCCTTTCGTAAAATGACAATTAAGTGACAATATTTATTACTCAGCTGTTGTAGACATCAATGTTTATAACATCCATAATGCTATTTATTACTCGCCTGTGGAAGATAAGGCAGTGTAATATTCGCTATACTAGTGTGATGCAAGTATGCAAGAAATAATCACAATATTGTGTGCTTGTGACGTCACAATAGTCGTACCGTCATCACGATGGTACATGACAAGCATGGATCTTATTTTAAGCACACTGTCGGCGAGTGCACGTGATTATTTCGGCAAGAAATCGCCACAAAAAAATGTTTCTTCCATTTAACGCCAGTTCTGTGTTAATACATCGCGTTACAACGTCACAACGATAGCGCAATGGTTTGATTTTCAATTCAGATACACATTCGTCAAATCAGCGATTTCATTGGCTGGAGGCGCAAACGCCTATGTTTGAATTTCTCTCCATGTTACCCTTTGAAATTCAACCAATCATAGTTGGCCTCTTCATATCGTGAAAATAGAATTTGACCAATGAAAACAGCTGTAGCAAATTTAGAACCATGTGACCATGTTGGTAATCTAAAAGAATTGTCTCCTCCTATTGCTAAATTAGAATGTTGTATAAACATCTTAAATTGAAACAGTGTTGTCTCAATTTGGATCTCAACTGAAGTAAACCGTTTACGCTTGGATAAGCAGACGTGAAGCAATTCGGGGTACACTTTCGCGTTCCATATCACAGTAAGATTCGTTCGCTTACAGCGATGAAGAATTATAAGTGCAAACACAGTTGGAGAGTGAATAACATTTCGTGAAGAGTGCAATAATAATATGATAAGAATTATAAGCACAATGACATTTCGTGAAGAATTATAAGTGCAATAACAGTTCGTGAAGAGATGTAAGTGCAATAACAGTTCGTGAAGAGATGTAAGTACAATAACATTTCGTAAAGAATTATAGTACGTTTTTGATTAAACGTCATTATTTATACTCTAGTTGATAACTCACCGTAGCCATTGAGTCTCTCTCAATTAATCACTCGACCAAATAAAAAGTTAACAGTTAAAATGAGTTAAAGTGAGTATAAATAATGACGTTTAATAAAAAGTACTATTATTTACATACTCTAGTTGATAACTCACCGTAGCCAGCATGCCACTGAAGGAGGCGGGCTGCGAGACAACCCGATAGCAGAGGAGGTTACTCTCCCCCTTAAATTGTCGACTGGTCTGCTAGGACTAGCGGACCGTAAGGCACAGTGTTAAGAGCCTATTTACAACCCTAAGGGTTCCACTACCCCGCCCCTGAGGGGTCGGCGGGTACAGACCATAGGGGTCGCCAATTAACAAAAAACACACAACATAACAACGAAGAAAAGTGTGATGCGAAGTTTATTGCACGCACTGATGATGGGAACCCCCTAGATAGGTGTTCTGAGGAGGTACGGTGCTGGGCGAATACCTGAGGCCCCAGCCTCGCCACGCCTTCCGGATCTTCAGTCGATAGGTGCCTCCGTAGACTCGCCCCTTACCTCCTCGCTGCTTGTTATTGTTCTGTTTCGGGCTGGGCCGGCCTGGATGTCGCGAGGCTTGTCTGCGAGGGGTCCGTATTTCCTCTTTTTCAGAGTGGCCGAATGGGGCCACGGACGCTCCAATGCCAACCTGTTGTCTCATGCCACTGAAATCGCATCACCAAACTGTCAGCCCAGCAGAGTCAAAGCGGAGGGCGGAACGTTAATCAGACGAGTCCGTATCTCTGCGGGTAAGTCCTTGCGGAACAAAAACACGTCCCGCCTGACGTTGGTGAGTCCCGCAGAGATACGCGCAGCACTCAGCATCTGCGCGACCCTCCCTGCCACCGGACCGAAACCCCGGTAGAGTCCGTTGGCCCCGTCCTCCATGCCTGCCTGCCGGTGCGGCCTGAACACCTGTCGGATAACGCGGGGCGTGACCTCCTCACAAAAGGTCTCCAACCTCTCCCTCTTGGCAGGCTGCGAGACAACCCGTCTGTTCCAAGAAATCTGGTGTAGTCTCGCCCTCCATGACGTCCGCCGACAGCGGAAAGATCGGAGGCCGGGAGGGGTCAATGAAGTCCGACCCTTCTTCACGCTGGCCTGCCGATGCGGGAGACGAAGGCTACGATGTGTCCGACGGGAGATAATGGTGACCCGACGTCTGGGGTTGAAGGTGTTTTAGGGGACGGAGGCATCGAACATGACGGAGACCGAGAAGGTGAGTCCCTCCGTACGTCCCTACCCGACTGTCCAAGCCTGGCATCCATGAGCGATGACACCATGTCTTTGACGGAGCCGAGGATGGACTCCTTTAGATTCCTGGGCCTAACGTGCGAGAGGAAGAGCTGCTGTGCTTCTTCTTCTTTTTCTTCTTCTTCTTTTTCTTCTTCTTCTTCTTAGCATGGCCTGACTGGGGCCGACGTGCTCCGACGGTGAGCAGATCGGCGAAGCCTCGCGCACAGGAGACAACTCACTATCCTCCCGCACGCTAGGCAGGTCTTTCCGAGGTGACAAACGAGGGGAGTCGAACTCCGTAGCGTCCTTGTCTATCACCAGCTCCGACAGCGACCGAATATGGGAGGAGCCTGGAGAACCAGACGCTGTTCGCCCTTCACAAGGAACGTGATTCTCGCTCTGATTTCCTAAGGGCCGCACGGTACGAGGGTCATACAATGATGACTTCCTAATGTCGTACCGTCCGCAGAACCCCGAGTAGGGCGAAGCCATCCCGACAGTGAAGCACACTCAACAAACGATGCCGGACGATTAAAAAAAAGTCCAAGAAGAGTAAGAGACTGGTACGGCACAAACGTGTATTGTGTGCATTGCGTGACAAGATAAACCAGTGTCCAAAAGAAACGATACCAAGTCTTTTAGCGGCCATTACAGGAAAACTGAACGACACGGAAATTTAGCATTGGTATTATTCTTTTGAGATTTCGTTCATTTAACATGTGTACAATATTCATTTGAATCAGTACTTTGCATTTATTGGTACAGGTCTGTATTGATGTGAATTTCATTCACACAAATGCCTGAGACAAATCATGAAAATGTCAAAAGAGGCGTCACTAATTCACATTTGTATTCGGTAGGACAGACAGACAGACACACATATTTTATTAACGTCTCACCGCATGTACAACATCAAATAAAGCAAACAATCAGTAAAAGCACATGCACCATTCCTTAAGAAATTATGAGAGACTACATTTAAAATATATACATGTTACTAAAGTAAATAATTTAATGTTTAACTATTATACAATAACAATCTTCTTCTAGATAAAATAAGGAATAAGGTTTTGGCAACGCTACAAACAACATTATGATAAGACATTAAAAAACAAAACTTCTGTTCTTCGCTAAGTGAATAAAAAAATCACCATAAAAGGAACAAGTATAAGTAAACAATTCAGAGCGGAGGTCATCGTACACCGGACACTTGATTAACACATGGATTTCATCTTCAATGCAGTTATAAGTACACATTGGACAGGTGCGTTCTTCCAATGGTAGGTGTTCATAGCGTCCTGTTTCTACCCGGTCTCAGTGACGTCTTTGACGTTAACGTCGTAATGATGAATGGGTTTCGGAGATGAAATACCCAGATGTGGCGGTCTTCAATAAGCGTAATCACCTTCTTCTCGACCTGCATGTTGTCCGATCTCTTTCACGTAACTGTTGCGTTAACCTGGTGGCTGCTATGTGCGCGCAACCGAACCTTCTGGCGTTATCAGCGTGTGAGAGTCGCTAGACAGACAGACAAGTTTATTTACGTCTCACATGTATAATACATCCAATCGCCCAGCGATTTATGAGAGACAATATTACACTAAAATACTAAAACATGCAATGATATAAAATATAATAAAACTTATATACAATAAACACATACTAATGGTATAACATATTTCTTCTTAAAGTTAGAATATTATGACAGGTTCTGGCACTGTCAAAGGTAAGCTTGGGGTCACTTAAAACTGTATAAAACTTCTGTAAAGGGGATAATTATTATTAAAATGAACAAACTTCCTGGAACATACTTCATAAAATTCACATCTAATATCATTGTAAACAGGGCAAAACATTAAAACATGCATTTCATCTTCCACAACATCTGTGCAGTTAAAACAGTATCTTTCAGCAAATGGCACATTTTGGAATCGACCAGTCTCAACCCAGAGTGGCGCCACCCCACACCTAAATTTAGCTATAGCGCTTCTGTGACTTCTGGGTAGGGGCTGTAATAGGTAGGGTTCGGTCTCGTACTGTTCCTTGTATAGCCTATAGTTCCTGAGTTTGCTTAGTCCAGTGCTAGATCGCTTGGTGGGTGGGTCTGAATCCAACTTCTCTCGCCACTCATGTTTGTAGTTCCCAAGTGCAATGCTGGTGATAGTACTTGAAAATAGACGACTCTCTAATGATGTAGTGTCCGTTAAGTGACCCAGCCCATTAATGCGTAGATATTCGTGCACTCTGTTCACCCAGTTTCTCTTCTTCGTTCGTTTTGCCCATATAAACACACGTTGGTTAATTCGCTATGTGACAATTCCAACGGCTCTCTCACTCCCGATATTTTCGTGTGTGCTTTTTGTTGCTGTGATACCAACGTGTATGGTCAGCCGTTTTATACACTTTATCTGCAGTTGCAAACTATGCTACCTAAATGTCATTTTCACAAAGTGCACCATTTCTCCTGATGTGATAAAATGTTCTCGGTATTTTCGATTGAATAAACTGCATTTGGGATGTGGGATACGCAAAACCATGTGTTCATACGAAGAAAATCACTTTGTAAAAAATAGATGGTATCGTTTCTTTCGGACACTAGATTTATTTCATGACCTTTTCTCAGCGAACAAGCTAACAAAACGTTCTCGTTTCAAAAAAGAGTTTTATCTAATGCTATTGAGTTACTTGCCCTTGGAGGTTAACGACATGTTTGAAAACGCTCTCATGTTTTCCTTTGAAAACCGAAAAACGAAAGGGAATTTGAACATCTGAATTTGTCTAATCAAATATTCGTACATCGGCGCCTGTTCTGAAGAGGTAACATGGTGGATTTGGCCACATACAGAGCCAGAATTGGAACTTGTCGTCAACCACCCGGTACTCGGCAGGTAAGCCATGTTGACGGGTACACGCCATTCACTCAACGGCACGATCGCGATTCTGATTACATGCCTTATCGTATGATGATATGCTCTCTGATGTTCACAGTACACTTGTCACTTTCTGCGCTCATCATCATTTTCATTTGAACAATTTATGCCGAAAGAAACAACATTTTATTGTGTTACATGTGACGTCACCAACTCAAACTGTGACCTAGTTCTGTCTATCTACCACACCGCACGTGCAGCACAGGATCGAGCTTTGTGCTTACTCGGCGTCGACGCGCTTCCCGTGAGTGTGATCGTACAGCGTTTGTTGTGTGCGAATGATATTGAGTCCAACCCGGGCCCTGTTTCACTTGATGAAGTTCAAGATAACTTACTCGCCGCAATCAACAGTATGAAGTCAGAGTTAGCCACCGTCCAAACTGATCTAAGTTCACAGATCACCTCTCTGCTTAAGGACATTAAAGTTATTAACTCTAAATGTGACCAACTCGAGGAATCTGTAACGGATATTCGTGGAGACATTGACATCATACGGCAAAACCATGATACTGTGAACGAGGACATCGATGCTCTCGTCCTGAAGCTCGATTCCGTTGACGCTAAAATGTCCAACATAGACGACGAACTAGACCGGTTGGAATCTTACA
This sequence comes from Gibbula magus, assembly GCA_936450465.1. Taxonomy (NCBI): domain Eukaryota; kingdom Metazoa; phylum Mollusca; class Gastropoda; order Trochida; family Trochidae; genus Gibbula; species Gibbula magus. The sequence goes on along the minus strand of OW388291.1, from coordinate 22,606,905 downwards.
GCAGAAGGGACAATATCATTATTCACGGTATACCCGAAGCGGACGGCGAGGAGAAGTCGATGGCATATAAGCAGACAGCGTTGTCCACTCTCAATGAACATGCTACTTACAAAACATGGGAGACGTCTGACGTCATCCGTGCGCATAGACTGGGTGCCAAGAGAGTCAATGCTACAAGGCCTCGTCCTATGATCGTGAAGCTACATATGTCAGACGACAAAGTACGCTTCTTGAAGGCCAGGTGGTCGTTGCATGAAACAACCTTAACACTAAGGTTAACCTTAGTGCCATCTTTTAACATTGCACTAAGGCTACCTTAGTGACTTAAGGTCACCTTAGAGTTTCGTGCAACGGGACCCAGGCCAACTTTTAAAGCAGCAGGACCGGGTGTATCTAGTGACCTAACGTCACGTCAACGTGAGCAACTTCAAGCTTTGAAGGGAACAAACATGTTTGGTTATTTCAAGGAGGGTAAGCTAGTAACTGTGCCTCGATCTCCCACTGGACGAAACAGATCTGCTAACGGTAGGGGGAAAGCCCCAGCCCAAGAAACTACACGAAAAACGAGGTCGAACGTCGCTCGCAGGTAGGATTCAGGCCGAGGCCCGGATCGTATCTCACAGGGTACTACTGACATGGACACCGGCTCAATCAACTGTAATCAACATGCTCAACGAAACTTTCTCATTCCTCTGCTGGAATATAAACGGACTCAGTAGCAAAGCAGGCGATGATGACTTTATACAATATGTAGTGAATATGGGTTTCACTAGAATATATTGAGCATACTATTGCTCAGCATTAGACATGTTAGACAAGCATCTAAATGCACTATTACTAGTGCTCGAGCCAAACAGCACCGCAAGCAGGGAATTACACGTCCTTATACTTACAGTGCTATCGACAGACTCCCTGTTGCTCTGCAGAGATCGGCAGTCCTCGGGGTTGCTCGGTATCCGACGTCGACTCAGTTCGGGAACTCTCGGAAGACGTCGGACACCGCTGGCTGCCGGGAACCGCTGATCTCCACATTCCTCCCTGTCTTATGAGCCCCCCTCCATGGGTGGCCCATAGTCATTCGCAAGTAATTCCTTGCGCTTCCATTCACTTTGACTGGAGGGTTCTGTTCATGTACAATCCCTCCGCAAGTAACTTCCTGCGGAGGAACAGTAGTTTCCGGCGGAGTATAGCCGGAATCTGAACGTGGCACTGCCCCCCTCACTCAGTCGAACAACTTGTACAGCAGGCGGGCATCATCATACGTCGCTGCCATTACCCTCATATCTGGGGTGCAGGGCATTTGACCTCCCCCTGCAATCTGAGCAGTGGGGGTCGATCCATCTGGTTGTATAAGCTAAGCGTCATAGGCGTGACCTACAAGCTATCCTTTGTCCATCCTGACATTGTGATCTGTAACGTTGATCAAGCATACTGATAGATCACTTGAACTTTGGTGAAATGTTCTGGGCATAATGGCGAACTGTTCTAGCTCTCTTACTGGTTCCACTACACAGTTAAACAATTCTTTATCCACACCGCCCGGAATATATGAAACCGTGCGGGGAGGTCACACCACTGAGTTGGTTAACGTCACTAAACATACACTGGAAGGCTTTGTCTTCCGGAACATTGGTACCAGAACACCATTGATGACTATTGTACTAGTGTCTATGTTAATTTTGGTACAGTGTTTTCTCATGAAATCTTAACCCAGGATTAAGGAACCATTGATAGGGGCTATTAACACATGATGTTGGAAGGTTGTCCCTGAAATACCTATGTTGGCCAAGTAGGTGATGTATCCCTTCATCCTTAATTCTCTACCTGCATTATTAATGATGACCTCTCGCAGCAGGGTAGGTTTGTCCGGTAATTCCTTGAAAAACACATCCGACACTATGGTGTTGTCTGCGGCAGTGTCAACAATTGCTTGTGTATCTTTACCTTGAAATCTCACTGGTATTGTGAATGCACCACCATTATCCAGTGTGTTTACAGTTATCAGTGGTAGACCTGTTTCCTCATCGATCTCCCCCCCACTCATCGAAAAGTGGGGTGTGTCCAAACCAGCTGTCGTGATTTACAACAAAGAAGGTGTCCGGGGGCCATGGAGGTTGACCTTTAGCTTCAAGACCATGAGGGGGAGAGTGTAGGTCAGGTGACTCACCCCCTAGTAGTTTAAAGGCTTCATTGGTGATTCCTGGAAAGAAACTGTCCTCTCCGAAGTTGGCGAACGTGGCCTTTGGGGACACTCAGCCTTGTAGTGTCCTGACTGTCCACATCCGTAACAATTGTTGTTGCGAGATGGGCTGGGTGAACGAGAACGTGACCGTGGGGTAAATCTATTCTCCATCAGCTTGGTGAGATGAGATATGGAGGACTTGAGTGCCTCGGTATCCTTCCGTATTGCCTGAAGATCCTCACGATTTCTGATGCCATCCGTCCGGATGATATCCATGTCGCTTCGGATGTTGTCTATGTCCTCCTTCATTACCTCTTTCACCAGGCGTGGAGTGTCAGCCTCTCTGTCATAGGGATTTGGTGATTGAGAACGACTGAGTGCTCTCACTTCTGGAACTGTTGAGTCCCAGTCCCCTTCAGCTTGTACAACTCTCACTTCTCGCCTTGTTTTTGGGTGTGTCCCCCTTTCACTGTGAAGGAAGTACCTGATATCTTCTATGGCTTTCTCCAACGTCGGTGGTCGGAGATTGTAGGCAAGTGTTGCTGCTTCATGGTCACTACATCCTCTACAGAAATGGGATTTCACCTCCTGTTCCACGAACTCTTCCGGGAGATTAGAGTAAGCGATGTGAGCAGTGTTTGACACCCGTTCAGCCCAGGCTTCAAGCGATTCTCCTGGCTGTTGAGTCATGGTAGTGAGACGAAGTCTAGCGGATGAGGCTGATTCTATAATGCTGAAACGTTTCCTAAGTTTGTTCATCAAGTTCGTGAAATTGATGTCTGGTTCCGCACTCCTACAGTTAGCGTAGTAATGGCTTGCCTCCCCTCGTAATGCGAAACACAGTTGGTAACACCGTTCTCTGTCTGACCATCCTTCGGAGGTGGCAAATAGGTTAAACTTCATTTCGAACGAAGTCCAAGTTTCCTTCCCATCAAAGACAATTACGTTCGACACGGGTTTCAAACTAGCTTGTTGGTTGTCCTGACGACGCGGGGTTGACCTACGACGATATGATTTATTGTGCTCCCAGGGTGGGTACTCATCCAAGTCTAGATCCAAACCCTCATCGAATTCTAGAGTTTTCTTTAGATTCCTAGAATCTGCTATCCCTGTGACATTCCGGATCATGTCGTCCATTGTCGAGGGCCGGGGGTTAGGTAATGACGGTTGCGCGCTGTGGGGTTGCTTTATTCTAAAGTCTGTTCGCGACTCGTCCTCGGGAGATTGAAGCGGATGAATCTTCGGAGAGGTACGATCTTCTCTTGATGTATCAATATTGCGGAGTAACTTGGATAGCTTATCCTTAAAGTCGGTATCTATCTCTTCAATCCTCTGCATGACGGTATCTGACAATTTGGCAAATTTGTCATCTGCACGCCGATCTAGGTCTATCAATGTACCCCTCAAACCATCCTGATGGTCATCAGTTTTCCTCTCTAGGTCTGCGCACCGACGAATTATAGAATCTAATTTCTTATTAGTTCCTGCCTCTCCATCAGCGATTTTACGGGTGAGATGTGTCAGAGCCGTGTCGGTTTGCTCACTTTTCGAGGAGATTTTACCACTCAAACGGTGCAAAGCTGTGATAAAGTCTTGTTCACGTACTTTTAATTCCTCTTTTAGATTGGCATAATTCGTTTCGAGAGTGGTTTTCAGGGTTTGATTTCCGTCATAAGTAGACTTCGCAAGAGATTTGATTGAGTCGCTCACATAACCCGCGAAGAGCACATGAACTTTATCTACGTCGGCATTGTTTACTCCTGCCTCTAACTCCCCTCCACCAAGCGGGAAATAGGAACCGCTTTGCCCTTCGGTGGCTCCAGTTAACTTCACCGGAGAAGTGTTCTCGTAATTACCATCGGTCTCCTCCTCCCCTTCATCATAAAGATAAGGGCGTTCATTCAAGTTAGGATTGAATTGAAAGTTACATTTAGAGAGAACATCTTCCGTGAAAAATTCAGAATCCAGAAAATCTGATTTTGTTAAATTGTATTTTCCGTCACGAAGGGTCATCACTTCATCGAATTGTTCCGTAGTTAATTGTGAAGAACGCAAGTCACGAGACTTTAAACGATTGATATAGATCAAAGAATCCATGTCGAAAAATCCATGAAAGAAAATGACACAACACAACTAATGTCAGTGTAAACACTCTTCATAAAACATCATGCACCATGTAAAGATGTAAATAGAATTCATTGGTTGAAATATCCAGTCAATCAAATGTAGAACATAGAAACACACATTGTCAATGTCAATGTAAACAATCCAAGAAATTGATGTAGAAATTGTAGAGAATATTCATTGTCTTTATCAATGTCATGAAGAATCAATGTAAATTCATGTATGTAGACTTTAGGTCTAGAAAACCATACACTTAATTACAAAGTGTAGGAAGGAATTTCAGTACATCATGAAAGAAATGTAGGAAAAATCCATTAATTCCAAATGAATATCCAAAAGAATATGTCTGTAGATATTGTATCTCCCAATATTTCACAAATATGTGCATTTGACAACTGAAAAACATCTCATTCATGTTTAATCCAAATGTAAACAAACATGAAAAAATGTCTAAGTCCAACCGGAAGTATAAACAAAGTATTGTTTACTTATAATATCCAAGCAAAACAAACATGTAGGGCTTGAATCTCATCACGTTAGATGAAATAACAGTGATGGAAAATGAATAAGTAAATTGTCAATCATGAAAATGTTGCACATGTTGAGTTCCAGAATGTTGACATCAATAACGGATGTAAACAAAACACGACTGCGCATGTATTCTGCGCAGCGGTAACTTCCGCCCAAGTCAATTACTCAAGGGTGAAAATAAACAGAATTTTCATCAAAATTCCACAAGTGCAAATAATTCAAACACATCATGAATGAAAACTTGCAGTAATATTGTCAATTATTGTCACTGTCAATAACACAGCATGAAACATCCATTTGAATGAAAAAGTGTAGTCTTCACAACATGCAAAATGGCGACCGTGCACGTCTGCCGCATGTGCATTGGGTTCCAACCACGAGTAGAATGAAAAGCACAAAAGTTAGAGAATTAGACACATAAAAAGCACACAACAACACAATTTAAATAAACTGTGTAGGAAAATTTTATATTAAGGTGACTGACACAGGTGAACAAGCACCGTGTAGCCACCCCGGCCTCAGCGGGAAATCCAAATATGACAACTGTGATGAATGGTACAAAAGTTACAAAGTTACATTACAAATTCTCGCTCCGAATTGTTCACAGCGCCACTGTAGTGAATATGGGTTTCACTAGAATATATTGAGCATACTATTGCTCAGCATTAGACATGTTAGACAAGCATCTAAATGCACTATTACTAGTGCTCGAGCCAAACAGCACCGCAAGCAGGGAATTACACGTCCTTATACTTACAGTGCTATCGACAGACTCCCTGTTGCTCTGCAGAGATCGGCAGTCCTCGGGGTTGCTCGGTATCCGACGTCGACTCAGTTCGGGAACTCTAGGAAGACGTCGGACACCGCTGGCTGCCGGGAACCGCTGATCTCCACAAATACATTAAGACATTTAAGATTATTTGCCTCCTTGAAACATTTGTTGATTATAATTACGATTTGAACTGGTTAATTGATTATGATTATTTTTACAGTTCAGCTGCGAAAATATCTGAATATGGCAGACTTTCAGGAGGTGTGTGCGTGTGTATACATCGGTCTATTAGCAAGCTGTGTAAGTTGATTACTACAGATATTGATAATTTCATATGCATTCAAATGTCAAAAACCCTATTTGCTACTGACAAAAATGTTAATTTGATGTGCATATACATACCACCCGAAGGGTCGCCATATTACAATCATGTTGATACTAACTGTAATTGAGACAAACTTGAGGAATTTATCATATATAGACAGCCAGATCTTCAAGACTACCACAATGTTTTGTGCGGTGATCTAACTTCTAGAACTGGCAATGCAAATAATCCTTCAACGACCGACCAGCAAGACAATGTACATAGACTTTTTCCTTTCCCCGAAGATTATGATGTAGAAATTGACAATCGGAAATCTCAGGATTTAACTATAAACAGATTTGGGAAGAAACTTTTAGATATGTGTTACGCAGTTCAAATGTTTATAATAAATGGTAGAGTATTTGGGGACCTGCAAGGGGAATATACTTATTGTGCGAGTCAAGGTACCAGTGTGAACGCTTATTTTATATGTTCACCTGATTTCTTTCAATATATTGGCATGTTTAATGTTGGGGATCGGCTTGAATCTGATCATTTACCTCTTGAACTAACTTGTACATTTCCGCTCATGAATAATAACATGAATGATGATATCGGGTCCCCAGACACAAAGCGTTTTGTTTGGAATGAAAATTTCTGCAAATACCTTTTTATTGAATATAAAAGAAAAATTTAACTTAATTGGAGGAACAATTCTTCATATAATCGAAACAGATGTCAACAGAGCCATTAATGAATTCGCTGAAGTTTTGTCGACGTCGGTCGAGTGTATGCTTAAACAGGTTAATCGCAGACCCCGAACATGTACTTTAAATGCAGATTGTAGAAACGCCAGACAAAATGCACGGAAAACTCTTCGAAGATTCAGAGTCACCCGTAGCAACTACGATAGACGGACATATTGCGATAGTAGAAATAAGCTTGCTGTCGAAAATTTAAGTTCGACTTGAAAATGCGCAACCAAGAACAATTAGAACGATCTGTAAACAGTCCCTCTGCGTTTTGGAAAAATATTCGTCATCTCCAAAAACGAAACACGACTGGAAACAACATCACAAAATGTCAGTGGTTAAATCATTTTAATGATGTGTTTTCAAACGATAAAATAATAGATTTGGCATTTGATGATGACATTTCCACTGTAGATGTCAGCAATGATTGCTATACTGAAGTAGACAAACTTGTATTGGACAGTTCTATTTCTGAACAGGAGATATCAAATGCTATTTATCATCTTAAAAACGGAAAGGCGACCGGGCCTGATGATATAATTATAGAAATGATAAAGTGTTCTAAATCGGAAATTATGCCGTTTCTTATGAAATGTTTCAATAACTTGTTTGAAAACGGAATTTTCCCTTGTAGTTGGTCAAGTTCCATAATTATACCACTTCACAAAAGGGCGACAGAAATGACCCAGACAACTATCGGGGTATATCATTAATGAGTATCATGGGAAAAGTTTGTAATGTTATATTGAACAACAGGTTATCAAACTGGGCAAATATAATAATCCTTCTTTTCGCTGACGATGTGATTTTAGTTTCAGATACTGTAGTCGGTTTACAAAACCAATTAAATATATTGGAGAGATACACTAAGGAATAGGGGTGTAACAATACATCGAACTATCGATGCATCGCAATAGTTGGCTTGGCAATAGTACTATATCGATAGTCTATACAAAAACACTATCGCTATCGCAATAGTAAGGTTAACTATCGATACTATCGAAACTATTAAATATCCCTTAATTATGAATGATTTACACAAGCCTCAATGCATTTAATTCAAGATTTTTAATTTTAGAATGTCATAGGAGATAGGAAATTGCAAAATGACAAAAAGTATTTTCACTTATGATTTCCTTACTGATTTTGGTTCTATAGTCCTTACATCAATTAAACATTTCTACTAAAACCTATAAGAAATCTAGCTGATTATTGCGTATTTGTACAAAAAAAAACCTATCGCAATAGTTATTGCAATAGTGAGTTACAATAGTCTATCGCTATCGCTATCGCAATAGTAAGTGGCAATAGACTATCGCTATCGCAATAGTCTCTTTGGGTCAATAGTCACCCCTACTAAGGAATGGAAGTTGCAAGTTAATTTAAGTAAAACCGAGATTGTAATATTTAGGAGAGCAGGTCCAGTGGCAACTTCCCAATGCAAGGCATAACTCTTGCCAGTCTCCATTACTGGCTGATTTAGGCCTTGCAGTATTTCCTTAAGAAATCTGTGTTTAGAAATCCAGGCCCGCTATGCATTTCCAATGCAGCGATTCACTGCCTCGACACAAGAAAGCTAGGGAAATACCGCAAGGGTTAAATCAGCCAGTAATGCAGACTGGCAAGAGTTATGCCTTGCGTTAGGAAGTTGGTCCAGTGGCTGAAAGGGAAAAATGGTATTATGATGGTAATTTGATTAATGTATCAGAACAGTATTCATACTTAGGATTCTTGTTCTCGAATAGAATGAATTTAAATAAATGTACAAATAACTTAGCCCTACGTGGAAAAAAAGCTTTAGTACAAGTTGTATCACTTTTATGTAAAGTTGGAACCATGTCACCCAAAACATTTTTTAAGATTTTTAATACCCAGATTCAACCCATTCTTTTGTATGGATCTGAAATATGGGGGTTTCCAGCGTTTTGATTGCATTGAGAGAGTCCATCTTTTAGCCTGCAAAAAGTACCTTAATGTAAGCCCCAAGACACCCAACTGCATGGTTTATGGGGAATGTGGCAGATTTCCGCTGTATATTAATTCTCAAATAAGATGTTAAATCGTTACTACAACCAGAAAAATATTTATCAGTAATTACAAACTATAATGTTTGTTAAATATCGTTTGGGTTTGTTAGCGTTAATGGTTAATGAGGGAAGAAAAACCTCTATAGAGAAAGAAAGTCGATATTGTCCTTTGTGTGCCCTTGATATAGAAAATGAAATTCATTTCACACTTTCCTGTCCTTATTATTCTGATTTAAGAAAGAAATATATTTCTCATTATTATCTAGAAAAACAACCAAGGGATGGATATATTTGTTTGTTACAAACCAAGAGTGACCATATTATTATTCAACTGTCTTTGTTTGTAAAACATGCATTATTAAAACGAGAACTTTTACTAAAAGAAAGTGTATATTCTTAAATATGTATGTATTATCAATAATGTTGCTGTCATTTATATGTAATAATATACTCTTCTGTATATGGGCCTTCTTTTGACTTTGACTTTGAGTGGTTTTTCAATTTATATCGTGCAAATCATCAAACCCATCTCGCGGGACATCTATAAACCCTTGTGGATGTTTTATGAGGCTTATTTTTTACATGTATATGCAGTTTCCAATACAATTGTTCAATGTTCGTAATAATCCTAACCTTCCTGCCACGTGCCTCAGGGAATTGTTATACATTCACTTATAAACATAAACTATTTTCAACTCAGATTGCATCTATTTCTATTCATAACATTGAACATAACATTAAAATGAATATCACGCTCAAGGCAAAATGAAGGTTCACTACGTACACGATATGATGTTAAACGAAATTGTTGGGGTTTTTTTATTCTCTTCACTACACAGTTACTCAAGTCAAATTTTCCTTCATAATCTCTGTTACTGTACACTCTTTAAGTTTCAAATTAACGACGTTCCCAACAATAATTATGATTTTTTTTTGTTAATTTGCATGATGCAAGCTGAATATGTATTATTCAAGATTCAAAATGAAAAGTGAATGTCACGGACCTTTTTTCTGCAAAATGATGGGTTGGTTTGTGGTATTTTTTTCAAAAAGGAGCACTTGTTTTATTTTTTTAAGTCACTTTTTCAAAATAATAATAACCATTCAGAGCTATATTGTTGTTTTCTTTCATAAATGGAATGTTGTTGGAATTTTTAAAAAATGGGTTTCTGCATTTTGTTGTATGTATTGCTGTATGTTGCTTTTTTTCATTAACCTTATATGATAAAAAAAACAAAACAACGTCAACAATGGATTTTGCAGAAATAACTTCAAAGGTCATCTTCAAGAATAAAAATAAATGAAAAATAATTCAAACATTATAAAATTTTTGGAAAATTTACCGCTGAAGAAAAATAGAAAATTAAAAAAATATCACGCGGACCTATTTACTGAGTGATTTGATGCTGAAGTTGAATATTTATGAAAAGTATTTGCAAAGGGAGATAACTCTTCACTCGAAAATTAAATTTTTGTATTACATTATTCATTTTTTTAAGGTTGTAGAGCAAGCAGATACTAATTTTACCATACAATATAAAAAAAATCACACAACCATAATACCATAACCTTTATTCTGTAGTATCCAAAGGTAATTTGATTTTTAATGGTTTTCACAACACATGAAATGTATTGGCAAAGGGAGATAACTCTTCACTGGAAAATTGAATATTTTTTTACATAATTCATCTATATAAGGTTATACAGCATATAATTGTTTTACCATAAAATATAACTTGTTTCACACAACCATCGTGTCATTACCGTTCTCTATTAGTATCTTTATTACTAATTTGATTTTTAATGTTTCTCCCGATACACTGATGATGAATAATTGGCCTAAGCTATTAAGTTCTGAGGGCGGAAATATGATAATTGGAAATGTGCGTGGGCAATTGTTACGAACCTCTTTAAGCAGTTGTTAAACATTAACTCACTCTCTACAGCCACAGAGCCAATGGCTCAATTTTTAAAGGGGCAGTAGCACGTTTTTTGGAAAATTTATTTTTTCAAATTTCCTATTGATAATGATAGTTTGTGCCATTTAAATTTACTTTAGAGGGTAAAACATTTTATAACACAAACCAAGTATCCGTAGTAGTGATAACGGTGTTGCGTATAAAGCAAAAATTGCATGGCGGCCATTTTATTGTGAACACAATTTATTATTTCGAATGACAAAAACTATCCCCATGGCTTTACGGAACCATCTACATCCATTTTTAACTTGATTTTCCAAAGACAGAATGGTGTTTTATGATTTGTGAAATTATTTTTTAAATACATTTCATCGACTTAGTGGAGCGAAAAAACGTGCTAATGCCCCTTTAAGATCTTCAAACTTGGATAATAAAGTCCAATGAGCTAGGGAGCCCATGGATCGATTTTCTTTTTTGTTTTAATTTTAGACCGTTCATTCATTGCCTTTATGAATCAACAAAAGTTAATCCAACAAAAACTTTTCATTTTACACAAATTTATTGATAACTATCTCAATATTCTTAAAGAACCACCGAGTATGACGAACGTCAGGGGCGGATACATTTTTTTCGAAAGGGGAATTGGGGTTGCCTCAAAAATGCTCTCAGTGGGGATGGGGAGGGTTGTGGGTCCGGCTTCGAAAGAGAGCTTCTATGTACTTCATCTTGAGGCACTGTGGCGGCTTGATGTCACTGCTCAATAAAGAGAAATTTCCTCCTACCCATGCTTTCATCAAACAAATTGTTTTTCAATAATTCATGACAGCCAACTGCAAACCTTTTAAAGCATTGCACCAGTATTATAGTGCATGTGAACACTGAACTGCTCTTGGTGTTAAGTTTGGTTCAAACCTTTTTAAAAAATCAACCAATTTTATAAAATAAGTGAACCGAACTCGAACCTTTTCAAGGTTACATGTTCAGTTTTACGGCACATCTGGGCTCCGTTCCATAACAGCGAGCGCTTATAATCGATCATTGATCGCTCATTCAATTGATCGCTCAATGTAGCGCTCAATGTAGCGCATTCTCTCCTGAACGACACGGTGCGATTCCTCGAAGTTTGCTCGCCTTGCTACGTAACGCTACATTGAGCAATCGCGTTCAAGAGAGGTTTAAAAGTGGATTACTTTGAAATCTCTAGATCTCTTGAACATGGCCCTGGTCAGACACTGATTTTAACTGCAAAAAGGTGGCATTGTGTAGTTTCCAAGGTTGAGTTAAGTGAGCGGCCACAATAGCACTTGCGAGTCTAAACTTTTGAAATTAAGTATTTGTTGATTGATTGAAACATATTTTATTCCCTCAAGAAAAGGATTGGGCACAAGTTATAAAAGCCCTTTGCAGATAACTAAAACTTTGATATCACAACAATGCACAACAAGAGATGGACAGGTGGTCAGGATATTTACAAGAGTAAGTTAGACAAAATGTTTAGTTTGAGAGATATAAATATGTACATTTTTTAAAACATTCTGGGTTTAAAGATAGAGAGACCTGCAGCGCCTTGTACAATAAGCTCAATATGTATTGTTGTTCTGTTTCTAACAATATTTTCTAAAGATTTAAACATCGTTTCACGTTGAGTATTGGTTGCATATGAAGATATTGATACTGAAAGGGAAATAAATATCAATGCAAACAACTACTCACAGTTCGACCGCCACAGTTCGCTCCATTGTCATCATAGTTAGTCAGATTCGACAAGCCCTTCCTCCACAGCGAGCTGCGTTGAGCTGGACATATCATATACCCATGTGCATCTACACAGATAGGTATAGACGCCAGCGGTATGCAGAACATCAGAAACAGTGACAACCCCATCCTTCACACCTCTGCAGCAAACTGGCTAACCCTTTTGAACATTCCCAGATATTTATCAAAGATTACAACTTTGCATGTGACTTAAAGCATGTTCTTTAACACCAATGGTGCCAACGGTTCTCATTTGAACAATAACTATTGTTTTGTGATAGGCCATGGGTTAACGACCAAACCTAACATGTATCTGTAATGAATATGTTACGGCAACATTAATTTGCTTAAGGGTAGAACAAATGTATCAAGTAAAAGATGTAATCATTTTCGGGGTGAGTTCATTTTCCTTTTGGGAAAGGAACAGAAGCGTAATAACTTGCTAAAGCACCCATGGGTGTTTATTAATTGACTAGAGCATTTAAAATGGATTTCTTTTGTCTACAGACAACTATGTCTTTGAAAATGCATATGCATTTGAAATGCTTTGTTTTTTTTTCTGTTCCCGAACCATGATCTCCTAATGACGATCATCGTCTCACTGCATACATTCAAGTCAACCAAGGCCTCTCTGGTAACATACAGCTTCATCTCGAAAATTTGTTTATCAATGCTAATATCATGTTATTTTGCATGTCTTTGAAGCATCGTAGTAACGCGAAAACTAAACCGATCACCCAAAAAAAATCTACCCCCCTAAAAAACATAGAGTGTTGTAGTTGATTCAATCAACTCACTTTTGACAGGATTATGTCCCTTGTTTCTAGCACATGCGCAGTAGTCATAGCGCCATTAACACATGCATGGCAACGCAATATGGCTTATATTTTTATCTATTCTAAACTAAGTAGTCAGTGACTAACTAAGTAATGGCAACATATAGACCAAAGAGGTCTGGCGCCGGGAGTAAACTGCGCACCATACTGGCGGATTTATTACTGGCTTCAAAATCACGGGTAGTGGTTTGACACGAGGGCCTGAAAGTGACACCCCGACGACCAGTCGGCCGCACTGAGACTACGCACGTGGTCAGATGTCGTTGTCGGAACCGAGGACGGGGGCAGGTCAGTCTATTGTGCGGTCCCAGCTGGAGATGGAATGCAGGCAGTTAGAGGCTTACGTCTACAAGCTAGAAGATCGGAGCTAAAAGCCGAAATTGAAGATTTGCAACGACAGATTGATACTAGACCCGGGACTACAGCGACACCGAGTAGTGGCGGTCTACCTCAAGGTGAGGACAAATCGAAATAACGAAAAATTGAAGATTATGTGTGGATTCTGCCCGTTGACTTGCAGGAAGACCATAGTCAGTCCGTTACAATAGAGGGCACGGAATTAAAGTTAAGAATTAAAGTTTCCTCTTGGAAAGGTCACGGTTGAAATGTGGGGATACGCAAGTCTACAGATAATGCAGGAGTTAATCATCCAAGATCATATGAATATGTCAGACGTACAAAAGTACATGAAGCACATGATGGACACTTTTCGTCTAGCTCACAAGTATGCATGGCCTTCCGTGCTGCTGTATGATAAAGAATATAGGCAAAAGCAGAATGAGGAAGGTTTTGTCTGGGGTACACCATACCCCGAACTAAGGGAGTTTCAGCTTGTCCCTAAAAGTGATAGACGCGATTTTAACAGCCAAAGGCAGAACATTAACAGAGAGCAGACAGGCAGAAGGGGCAATTGTCAGTGGAATGCCAGTGGTCAGTGGCAGAATACCAATGGTCAGTTGCAGAGTAGTCGTCGGTTCACATATGACGGGAAGGAGATATGCAGAAACTTTAATGTTAGTGCTTGTGTCAAGACAAACTGCAGCATGGCCCACTGTTGTTCAATATGTTACGGGCCTCTTACCAGCATGTGTCTGAAAAAGCCCATCCAAAAAACCAGTAACATTCCAGATCAGTCAGCATGGGCTAGCTACTGATCTAAACTATGACGCATGGACGTTTTTTGTTACCTGTGTCTGACAGAGACAGATCTTACATATTGGGTGGTTGATTGATTGATTCAACGGAGATTTAACGAGCGGTTTTCAGCGGAGCTGTTCTCCCACTCGGCTACCAAAAATAAACGCCGGGTAGCGGTTAATGGAGTGCCGAATAAAAATAATGGTAGAAATTGAATTTGATGCCAGTTTTCTAAAGTGGTTGAATTTTGAAATTTTGAAGAATTTTGAATTTGAAATAGCCTAAGATAAGGTGAGCCTTTAAATGAGGAGGGGAAGGAGGGGGATTGCATTGTAAAAGCTACTACTCATGAGGGAGGAGCTTGGAGATCTTGTCGTATGTATCTCCGGTGAAGTTGGTGTCCCCGGTGACGGCAATGTAGCTAGCTACGAGGTTGGTGAGGTGCTCTTCTGTGAGGTTGAAGGAGTTGTCTGGAGTGGTATAGGATTGTTGGTTGATGAGGTCGGAGAAACCTTCTTTGGAGAGATCGAGCGACTGAGCGTGATGTTGCTCTGTGTTCTGGATGAAGATAGGGTAGTGGAATTTCATTGGTTTGTCTTGGTTGCAATCGTTGATTGCTGACCCTTTTAAGATTGTCATACAGTGTTTCTTGTCGGTGGCAAGAATAGGGGTACGGAGTGGGGCCGAGTGGTTTCTGGCTGCTGCTAGGAGCTTTTTCCGTTTCTTCTTCCCTGGTGGGTTACAGGAGCGTCCAGGGAGAGTTGAGCTCTCCGTTTCAGCTCCCGTTCCCGTTGGTGTGGATGAGAGGGGCGGTGGGGTGCGGTCCTCTTCGCATCTCTTCTCAATGGCTGCAAGATCGGACTCAGACAATGAGCCAGACTTCCCGGAGGTGTCCATACTGCTGGTACTTGAACTGGCGATGGCACTGCAATTTGGAGAGGTGCTGGTGGTAGAGTTGTTTTCCCTGGGTCGTTTCTCCTGGCGGGGTCTGCTGGCTGCAGTCCGTTCTGGCTGAGGGTCGACCTTGGGCGTGGGTATGGGCTCGGCAGGGGGTGCTGTCGGGGCCTGGGGTGCTGCCTTCGCTGTTCTCGGTGGGGCGGCGGGTCTGGCGGTTGGTTTTGAGGAAGTAGGTGCCGCGTTGTCCAGTTTAGGTTTAGCCTTCACCTTCTTACCCGGTCCTTTCTTCCTCCTCATGTCGAATACGATGGTGAAGTGTTTCTTTCCATCGAGCTTGTTAGTGACATGATAGTGGTCTACCATGTACAATAATGAGTGTCGGAACTCTTCAAGCAGCTGCTTGGGTAGAGGTCCAGAGAGGGCGAGCTTGCTGGGCTGCATGCTGGCGAGAGAGAGTCGTTTATTAGGCCGGAGCGCTAATGAGTTAGTGCCCTGTGAGCAGTGCCCTAGCCATCAGGGGACATCAGACTCATTCATGATGGCAGTATGCCTGTTAATGATTGCATGAATTCATTGATGCACGATGTAGATTGTTCATACATGGACCTGAGAGATGCAGTGAGGTTAATTGAGCAGAACGATTACCTAGCAATGGTTGACCTTCGTAGTGCATATAGGTCAGTTGGTATTCACCCATCAAATTCTTGTGTTACAGGCTAGAGGTGGCATTTCAAGTACAATAATGCTACAATGTATTTGGTTGACCGTAAACTGCCGTTTGGTGCGAGTAAAAGTCCACGCATATTTCAAACCTTAAGCAGTGCAGTGTGTAGGATCTTGAAGGTCAGGTGGAATATTTCTGTGATTTCATACTTGGAAGATTTCCTTCTGGTGGCGCGGACAAAAAAAGTCCTGTGCATGGGGCCTGTGTAAATTGATAACTGTATTAAGATATCTTGGTTTTTAAAAAAGCTGGAAAAAAGTGGAGGGACCACAACAAAAACTAACATTTTTAGGTGTAATGATTGACTCGCGCTCATTGACCCTCTCTCTGCCCCATGACAAACTCGTAGCCTTTAAGGACCTAATCTCAATGTTTTTAGATAAGAAGAGAGCTACGAGGAACCAGTTGAAAACTTTGGTTGGAAAACTGAACTGGGCGGCACAGGTTGTCCCAGGTGGGCGAACATATCTTCGCAGAATAATAGAAACTAAGAATTCTATTCAGTTGTCTAACCAGAAAGCTGTATTACATGAAGATTTCCAGGCTGACATGCTGTGGTGGAGCAGATTCCTAGATATATTCAATGGTACTCATAAATTCATAGAAAAAGTGCCTCTCACTACAATGCAGACAGACGCATGTAACACTGGAGCAGGGGCAGTTTTTCAAGGGAATTTTGCATACTGGAATTGGGAGATCAATGTGCCCAATATGTCTTGTGAACATATCAATGTGAAGGAATTAGTAGCAATGTATCTTGCCTTGTGTAGGTTGTGTGAATTTGTGGCGAATAAGAGAGTTGTTATATATACCGACAACATTGCTACTTACTATGCCATAAACAAAGGTACATCACGAAGTTGTTCAAGTATGTTCTACCTCAGGCAGTTATTTTGGTTGCAAGCAGTGCATAATGTGTGTGTTACGGCAGTATATTTACCTGGAAGGTATAATGTGGCAGCAGATGCTGTGTCAAGATTAGATCAACCTGGAATGTTGAGTAAAGTGTTTGAAGTGTTGCCAAGCTTTACTATGATCCCTTTCTGCCGTGAGGAACTGATTAATCACATGTCGCCGAAATTCTTCAATTCCAGATGGGCTTGAGGGTCAGCACACACCTGACCAGGTGATTCATGACACGTTGACGTCGACGGTGACGAGGCTGGCGGATCAAGGTTGGGCCGTCTCGACACAGAGAACGTATTCCAGCCAGCTAAAGTGCTATTTAAATTTTTGGTAGTTGCTCCATATTGCACCGGTGCCAATTTCGGGGGATCAAGCTACACTCTACATTGCATATTTGGTGGATTTCAAAAAGTTTTCCTATTCATCGGTGCGGGGTTATCTGACTTCAGTTACAAACCTCCACAAAGCATCAGGAAAACCGGATCCTATTTGTAACAATTGGCTGGTACAGCATGAGTAAAGGAGCAAGGGCAGCCATGTTGCCGATCTAAGGGTCAGATTGTGCGAAGGAGTATCTACTGCGGGATATCGTTCACGGGAGAGGTTTTTGTGTTCGATTTTCGAGTTTGAAGAGCTATTAAACTTATCGTAGGGGTGACATATGTTGGAAATCAGCCAGTATTTGCGGAGAAGTGTATAATTGTATAAGTATGTGCGTTCATTTGTGTATGTCACCAATTTTAAGCGTAACTTTTGACCTAATGTTGAATGGACCCTTAGATCGGCAACATGGCTGCCCTTGCTCCTTTACTCTATGTTATATAGAGGGTAGGTTTTTTACCTACGTTTTATCTACGTTGCAGTACGATATCGAGTTCCTGTGGTTTGTTCCTAAATATAGGAAAATATAAAAATATAAAATATAAAAAAAGTATATTCCGTTTTATTCTAACTGCAGAGAAGTATAATCCGTGTGATCACAACTATAGAAAATCATATTCTGTTTGTTCCTAAATGTACAGAAGTATATTCCTAAATACAGAGAAATATATTCAGTTTGTTCGTAAATGGAGAGAAGTATATTCCGTTTGATCCAAACTGTAAAGAAGTGTATGCCGTTTGCTTACAACTGTAGAGAAGTGCCTGTCAGTTGATAATAACAGTAGAGAAGTGCATTCCATTTGATTTTGTTACATCAGAATTGATTCTTTATCAAACATATCAATAATGATGGGAAAAAATGTATGGTTCCCGTAGTCAACAAAATATTTTTCTTTCACAACAACTGTAGAGAAGTATATTACGTTTGATCACAACTGCAGAGAAATATATTCCGTTTGATCGTAACTGTAGAGAAATATATTCCGTTTGATCATAACTGTAGAGAAATATATTCCGTTTGATCATAACTGTAGAGAAATATATTACGTTTGATCATAACTGTAGAGAATATATTTCCCGTTTCATCACAACTGTAGAGAAATATATTCCGTTTGATCGTAACTGTAGAGAAGTATATTCCGTTTGATCGTAACTGTAGAGAAGTATATTCCGTTTGATCGTAACTGTAGAGAAGTATATTCCTTTTGATCGTAACTGTAGAGAAATATATTCCGTTTGATCGTAACTATATAAACCTAAGGTGTCATATTTGTGTCGTTTTTGAGGTAATTCTTTTCTCAGGTAAACTTTCTTTCAAGGCTATACATAACTTCCTTGGACATTCTATAGAATATCCCTGGGACATTCTATGGACTATCCTTGGGATACTCTACAGAATATCCCTGCCCCTGAAAGAAGACTTTAACGTGAATTGTAAATTTCGGAATAACCTCATTTGATGTTTTAATTTCAATCACAGAGCAAGTTAAATCGAACGTGCACCCCTTCGCTCCTGGACGCTCTACCAAGGATCCAAACTGTAAAGAAGTGTATGCCGTTCGCTTCAAACCTTATATAAGTGCCTGTCGATTGATATTTACAGTAGAGAAGTGCATTCCATTTGGTTTTGTTCCGTCAGAATTGATTCTTTATCAAACATAAAAAATGTATCCCGTAGTTAACATTTCCTACTAGAAAAATACTTTCCTTTTAAAAATTCCCAAAAGCAAAAGTCGTGCCTTTAGGGGAGATTGTGTGGCCTTACTGTACATAAACATTGGATTTCTACTACTTTAACGGTAATCAAGACTATTAGAATCCAATTTGGCGAGAACGTCGAAAGAGAGTTGAGACTGACATGATCGGTCGCATTAATGTCAAGTCGGTCTTCACACGGTTGTAGAACGAGAACCCCATGCGAGTGGCTAGGACCATGTTGAGACAACGTTTCTGCCATCGACTTGCAACCGACTTGCGACCAGTAATACGACTTGTTCAGTCTTGTGCGATTCCAGTACGATCATGGGGACCACCTGACCACATTGAGATAAATGCGACCTCATCAGAAATGTTTGCATGATGTTCGGGTCCAAAGTATTAAAATGACTGAGAAGGGCTCCAATCATGTCATGACATCAGACAAGCATACTACAAACAGTAGCTGGATAAGATGGGAAATGAAATGGCCTTTGTCGTTGCTTTGCATTGTCAAACCCAACAAGAAATGTAGTATATCATCGACTGCACCTTAGCTATGAAGAGGGCGTTGAAGGCATTCCATGTGGGTACGAGTGGCGCTCAGCTTTTTGGAGAGACAGTCACTACAACAGTCTTGTCTAGAAGTCTCAGAACCACATTTAAGAACTACCTGCTCTTGGCGTCAAACCAACACAATCTGTGCACCTGGACAAAGTGGAAGCCACAACTGGTGTGTGTAAAAAATTGCTACTCCATTGTCCTCCTAGCAATATTGGACCACGGCTACAAGTTCAAGAACCTATTGAACAAGCTTAAAAGGAGGGTTCTATCGGGGTATTTTCTGTGGAAACGAAATTCGATAGGATATCCCCGTTTACACATATATGCTATTAATATATGGTTAAAACACAGTCAATTGAAAGATATTAATGAAGTTAATACTTTGATGACTTTACATTTCACAACTTGATAAAGACAAGCGCACATTTGTTGACAAATCAAAACAATGAGAATTGAAGCCATTCATCGGAGCTGCAAGTGGGGAAAACTTCGCTACAGCCTAACATCATATTGTTTATTAGTTTTATGATACATTATGTGTTATTATGTGAATATTCTATCAGTGAATATGTTTTATTATTACAAACATTTAAAATTGGGTTAAATATAGTGTGTTTTCATTTTACGAAATGTCAAGGATCCAAGATGGTGGATACTATCGATAGATCGTTGATAGAACTCTCCCTTTAACATAACTAATATGAAGAACCAAAGAGGGATTGGTCGCAGCAGTCGAGCACTGTCGCATATAGGTCGCGAATCACAGTGAGGTCGTATGGTAGCCATGATCACCTAATGACGATCATCGTCTCACTGCATACATTCAAGTCAACCAAGGCCTCTCTGGTAACATACAGCTTCATCTCGAAAATTTGTTTCTCAATGCTTATATCATGTAATTTGGCATGCCTTTGAAGCATCGTAGTAACGCGAAAACTAAACCGATCACCCAAAAAAATCTACCCCCCTAAAAACATATATAGAGTGTTGTAGTTGATTCAATCAACTCACTTTTGACAGGATTATGTCCCTTGTTTCTAGCACATGCGCAGTAGTCATAGCGCCATTAACACATGCATGGCAACGCAATGTGGCTTATATTTTTATCTATTCTGATCTAAGTAGTCAGTGACTAACTAAGTAATGGCAACACAGAGACCAAAGAGGTCTGGCGCCGGGAGTAAACTGCGCACCTTACTGGCGGATTTAAAACCTGGCTTCAAAATCACGGGTAGTGGTTTGACACTAGGGCCTGAAAGTGACACCCTGACGACCAGTCGGCTGCACAGAGACTACGCACGTGGTCAGATGTCGTTGTCGGAACCGAGGACGGGGGCAGGTCAGTCTATTGTGCGGTCCCAGCTGGAGATGGAATGCAGGCAGTTAGAGGCTTACGTCTACAAAGCTAGAAGATCGGAGCTAAAAGCCGAAATTGAAGATTTGCAACGACAGATTGATACTAGACCCGGGACTACAGCGACACCGAGTAGTGGCGGTCTACCTCAGTTTGATTAAAACCGACGGTATTCCGCGGAAAAAATGTGCAAAATAGTGCATCTACCGGGATACGAACTCATATCCGACGGTATTCCGCGGAAAAAATTTGCAAAATAGTGCATCTACCGGGATACGAACTCATATCGTTCGGAGATTTCCACGCCAAACCGTCTAGAAACAGTCCGTAGACTAGCGTGTTCGAGCGCAATTCAGGTAGCCAATCAAAAGATGCCCAACAAATGCTTTCGATGCGAGAAGTTAGGGGCAGATAACTCCAAACAGCTATCCTTTTGTCTGTTCCAAATGCTTTCAAAACAGCAACCGTTTAAAAACTATGATGTGATTGGTTAGCTATTTGACTGGGCTTTGGCTGCGCTAAACTGGTTCGGAACACACTCCTATACGGGATGTTCTCAGACCTTGTGGCGAAGAATCTACAGAACCTGTTCGTATCCCGGTAGATATATTATTTTGCAAATTGTATTCCTCGGAACAAGGTCGATTTTAATCAGACTGCGGTCTACCTCAAGGTGAGGGCAAATCGAAATAACGAAAAATTGAAGATTATGTGTGGATTCTGCCCGTTGACTTGCAGGAAGACCATAGTCAGTCCGTTACAATAGAGGGTACGGAATTAAAGTTAAGAATTAAAGTTTCCTCTTGGAAAGGTCACGGTTGAAATGTGGGGATACGCAAGTCTACAGATACTGCAGGAGTTAATCATCCAAGATCATATGAATATGTCAGACGTACAAAAGTACATGAAGCACATGATGGACACTTTTCGTCTAGCTCACAAGTATGCATGGCATGTATGATAAAGCATATAGGCAAAAGCAGAATGAGGAAGGTTTTGTCTGGGGTACACCATACCCCCAACTAAGGGAGTTTCAGCTTGTCCCTAAAAGTGATAGACGCGATTTTAACAGCCAAAGGCAGAACATTAACAGAGAGCAGACAGGCAGAAGGGGCAATGGTCAGTGGAATGCCAGTGGTCAGTGGCAGAATACCAATGGTCAGTTGCAGAGTAGTCGTCGGTTCACACCTGACGGGAAGGAGATATGCAGAAACTTTAATGTTAGTGCTTGTGTTAAGACAAACTGCAGCATGGCCCACTGTTGTTCAATATGTTACGGGCCTCTAACCAGCATGTGTCTGAAAAAGCCCATCCAAAAAACCAGTAACATTCCAGATCAGTCAGCATGGGCTAGCTACTGATCTAAACTATGACGCATGGACGTTTTTGTTACCTGTGTCTGACAGAGACAGATCTTACATATTGGGTGGTATTGAAGAAGGATTTAAATAAGTGGAGACTGATATGTTGTCAGATAAGAGTGTCTACACACCCAATCACCGCTCTGCATTGATGGATGCTGATTCGGTGAAAAAGCATTTGTTAGTTGAAATGGCAATTATGTGGCAGTCTCCGAAAAACCAACCATAGTTAGTGCCCTGTGAGCAGTGCCCTAGCCATCAGGGGACATCAGGCTCATTCATGATGGCAGTATGCCTGTTAATGATTGCATGAATTCATTGATGCACGATGTAGATTGTTCATACATGGACCTGAGAGATGCAGTGAGGTTAATTGAGCAGAACGATTACCTAGCAATGGTTGACCTTCGTAGTGCATATAGGTTAGTTGGTATTCACCCATCAAATTCTTGTGTTACAGGCTAGAGGTGGCATTTCAAGTACAATAATGCTACAATGTATTTGGTGGACCGTAAACTGCCGTTTGGTGCGAGTAAAAGTCCACGCATATTTCAAACCTTAAGCAGTGCAGTGTGTAGGACCTTGAAGGTCAGGTGGAATATTTCTGTGATTTCATACTTGGAAGATTTCCTTCTGGTGGCGCGGACAAAAAAAGTCCTGTGCATGGGGCCTGTGTAAATTGATAACTGTATTAAGATATCTTGGTTTTTCAAAAAGCTGGGAAAAAGTGGAGGGACCACAACAAAAACTAACATTTTTAGGTGTAATGATTGACTCGCGCTCATTGACCCTCTCTCTGCCCCATGACAAACTCGTAGCCTTTAAGGACCTAATCTCAATGTTTTTAGATAAGAAGAGAGCTACGCGGAACCAGTTGAAAACTTTGGTTGGAAAACTGAGCTGGGCGGCACAGGTTGTCCCAGGTGGGCGAACATATCTTCGCAGAATAATAGAAACTAAGAATTCTATTCAGTTGTCTAACCAGAAAGCTGTATTACATGAAGATTTCCAGGCTGACATGCTGTGGTGGAGCAGATTCCTAGATATATTCAATGGTACTCATAAATTCATAGAAAAAGTGCCTCTCACTACAATGCAGACAGACGCATGTAACACTGGAGCAGGGGCAGTTTTTCAAGGGAATTTTGCATACTGGAATTGGGAGATCGATGTGCCCAATATGTCTTGTGAACATATCAATGTGAAGGAATTAGTAGCAGTGTATCTTGCCGTGTGTAGGTGGTGTGAATTTGTGGCGAATAAGAGAGTTGTAATATATACCGACAACATTGCTACTTACTATGCCATAAACAAAGGTACATCACGAAGTTGTTCAAGTATGTTCTACCTCAGGCAGTTATTTTGGTTGCAAGCAGTGCATAATGTGTGTGTTACGGCAGTATATTTACCTGGAAGGTATAATGTGGCAGCAGATGCTGTGTCAAGATTAGATCAACCTGGAATGTTGAGTAAAGTGTTTGAAGTGTTGCCAAGCTTTACTATGATCCCTTTCTGCCGTGAGGAACTGATTAATCACATGTCGCCGAAATTCTTCAATTCCAGATGGGCTTGAGGGTAAGCACACACCTGACCAGGTGATTCATGACACGTTGACGTCGACGGTGACGAGGCTGGCGGATCAAGGTTGGGCCGTCTCGACACAGAGAACGTATTCCAGCCAGCTAAAGTGCTATTTAAATTTTTGGTAGTTGCTCCATATTGCACCGGTGCCAATTTCGGGGGATCAAGCTACACTCTACATTGCATATTTGGTGGATTTCAAAAAGTTTTCCTATTCATCGGTGCGGGGTTATCTGACTTCAGTTACAAACCTCCACAAAGCATCAGGAAAACCGGATCCTATTTGTAACAATTGGCTGGTACAGCATGAGTAAAGGAGCAAGGGCAGCCATGTTGCCGATCTAAGGGTCAGATTGTGCGAAGGAGTATCTACTGCGGGATATCGTTCACGGGAGAGGTTTTTGTGTTCGATTTTCGAGTTTGAAGAGCTATTAAACTTATCGTAGGAGTGACATATGTTGGAAATCAGCCAGTATTTGCGGAGAAATGTATAATTGTATAAGTACGTGCGTTCATTTGTGTATGTCACCAATTTTAAGCGTAACTTTTGACCTAATGTTGAATGGACCCTTAGATCGGCAACATGGCTGCCCTTGCTCCTTTACTCTATGTTATATAGAGGGTAGGTTTTTTACCTACGTTTTATCTACGTTGCAGTACGATATCGAGTTCCTGTGGTTTGTTCCTAAATATAGGAAAATATAAAAATATAAAATATAAAAAAAGTATATTCCGTTTTATTCTTACTGCAGAGAAGTATAATCCGTGTGATCACAACTATAGAAAATCATATTCTGTTTGTTCCTAAATGTACAGAAGTATATTCCTAAATACAGAGAAATATATTCAGTTTGTTCGTAAATGGAGAGAAGTATATTCCGTTTGATCCAAACTGTAAAGAAGTGTATGCCGTTTGCTTACAACTGTAGAGAAGTGCCTGTCAGTTGATAATAACAGTAGAGAAGTGCATTCCATTTGATTTTGTTACATCAGAATTGATTCTTTATCAAACATATCAATAATGATGGGAAAAAATGTATGGTTCCCGTAGTCAACAAAATATTTTTCTTTCACAACAACTGTAGAGAAGTAAATTACGTTTGATCACAACTGCAGAGAAATATATTCCGTTTGATCGTAACTGTAGAGAAATATATTCCGTTTGATCATAACTGTAGAGAAATATATTCCGTTTGATCATAACTGTAGAGAAATATATTACGTTTGATCATAACTGTAGAGAATATATTTCCCGTTTCATCACAACTGTAGAGAAATATATTCCGTTTGATCGTAACTGTAGAGAAGTATATTCCGTTTGATCGTAACTGTAGAGAAGTATATTCCGTTTGATCGTAACTGTAGAGAAGTATATTCCTTTTGATCGTAACTGTAGAGAAATATATTCCGTTTGATCGTAACTATATAAACCTAAGGTGTCATATTTGTGTCGTTTTTGAGGTAATTCTTTTCTCAGGTAAACCTTCTTTCAAGGCTATACATAACTTCCTTGGGCATTCTATAGAATATCCCTGGGACATTCTATGGAATATCCTTGGGATACTCTACAGAATATCCCTGCCCCTGAAAGAAGACTTTAACGTGAATTGTAAATTTCGGAATAACCTCATTTGATGTTTTAATTTCAATCACAGAGCAAGTTAAATCGAACGTGCACCCCTTCGCTCCTGGACGCTCTACCAAGGATCCAAACTGTAAAGAAGTGTATGCCGTTCGCTTCAAACCTTATATAAGTGCCTGTCGATTGATATTTACAGTAGAGAAGTGCATTCCATTTGGTTTTGTTCCGTCAGAATTGATTCTTTATCAAACATAAAAAATGTATCCCGTAGTTAACATTTCCTACTAGAAAAATACTTTCCTTTTAAAAATTCCCAAAAGCAAAAGTCGTGCCTTTAGGGGAGATTGTGTGGCCTTACTGTACATAAACATTGGATTTCTACTACTTTAACGGTAATCAAGACTATTAGAATCCAATTTGGCGAGAACGTCGAAAGAGAGTTGAGACTGACATGATCGGTCGCATTAATGTCAAGTCGGTCTTCACACGGTTGTAGAACGAGAACCCCATGCGAGTGGCTAGGACCATGTTGAGACAACGTTTCTGCCATCGACTTGCAACCGACTTGCGACCAGTAATACGACTTGTTCAGTCTTGTGCGATTCCAGTACGATCATGGGGACCACCTGACCACATTGAGATAAATGCGACCTCATCAGAAATGTTTGCATGATGTTCGGGTCCAAAGTATTAAAATGACTGAGAAGGGCTCCAATCATGTCATGACATCAGACAAGCATACTACAAACAGTAGCTGGATAAGATGGGAAATAAAATGGCCCTTGTCGTTGCTTTGCATTGTCAAACCCAACAAGAAATGTAGTATATCATCGACTGCACCTTAGCTATGAAGAGGGCGTCGAAGGCATTCCATGTGGGTACGAGTGGCGCTCAGCTTTTTGGAGAGACAGTCACTACAACAATCTTGTCTAGAAGTCTCAGAACCACATTTAAGAACTACCTGCTCTTGGCGTCAAACCAACACAATCTGTGCACCTGGACAAAGTGGAAGCCACAACTGGTGTGTGTAAAAAATTGCTACTCCATTGTCCTCCTAGCAATATTGGACCACGGCTACAAGTTCAAGAACCTATTGAACCAGCTTAAAAGGAGGGTTCTATCGGGGTATTTTCTGTGGAAACGAAATTCGATAGGATATCCCCGTTTACACATATATGCTATTAATATATGGTTAAAACAGTCAATTGAATGATATTAATGAAGTTAATACTTTGATGACTTTACATTTCACAACTTGATAAAGACAAGCGCACATTTGTTGACAAATCAAAACAATGAGAATTGAAGCCATTCATCGGAGCTGCAAGTGGGGAAAACTTCGCTACAGCCTAACATCATATTGTTTATTAGTTTTATGATACATTATGTGTTATTATGTGAATATTCTATCAGTGAATATGTTTTATTATTACAAACATTTAAAATTGGGTTAAATATAGTGTGTTTTCATTTTACGAAATGTCAAGGATCCAAGATGGTGGATACTATCGATAGATCGTTGATAGAACTCTCCCTTTAACATAACTAATATGAAGAACCAAAGAGGGCTTGGTCGCAGCGGTCGAGCACTGTCGCATATAGGTCGCGAATCACAGTGAGGTCGTATGGTAGAATGAGGGTATGGTAGAATTGTTGAAACCCAAATCCATGTGTATGCTTTCAAAATCATAATAGAATATAAAATTGACATGTTACTTCATTTATCTACATTTACAATGGGTAGACGGACAGAACTGGGGGCAGTTTGTTTGGCACCAGACTGACATGTCACGCTGACCTGACCACGCCCCCGTCGCCTCGCACGTGGGTTTTGAACCACGAGATTGTGACGTCACAGGGGCAGGCGTAGTTCTCAATGCATTGGCCTGTTGATTGTCTTGTGTATTTCCATTAGCGACACTCTGAAACGAAGAACGACGTTGACTGCTATAAGGGGTCGGTTGATAGCTGGTTTCCTTGGGTTTCCTTGGTTCGGATGTTGTTCGTTGAACCTCTGGATTGTTCGGCGGTGACTTCTTATATGGCTGTTGTTGAATGATATGACTGCCTTGATGTCTTGTAACCTCTGGGTTGGTCCGCCGTTGCTTCTTGTTTTGTTGTTGTTGAATAATATGAGTGCCTCGGCGTCCTGGAACCTCTTGGTTGTTCCTCTGTTGTTTTTTGTATTGCTGTTGTTGAATGATTTCCCTGCCTTGGTTGTTCAGTACTTCCTGAATGTATTGTTGTGGCTTCCTGTACAGCTGTTCGTGAATGATATAACTACCATGGCGTTTTGGGTCCAATTGAGTTCGAGCTCCATGGCTGTAATGATTTCGTATTGGCTGTGGCATAAAGGAGGGCGATCCTGGTGGGAGGGCTACTCGGTATAGAGGTTTTTGTCCAGGATGTTGAATATGGACGCGAGTATCATAGTTATTAAGTGCCTGGGAATGTGGATTGTTGCGTTGGTTGGAGTATGTCTGTTGAATACTGACTGTTTGCAGTTTCCAAGGTACAGGTGTTGTCATGGGAACAAGATTACGATATGGCTGTGGCATGTTGTAAGGTAGATGTATATGAACATGGTCGTAAGAGTTGGGATTGAACTCACGTTCACGGATATGAGCCTGTCTGTTGCTGAACCGGTTAGGGGGAGTTATAAAACCCTTATTTAAGTTTGCACCGTACCCTAAGAGGATATGACTGTTGTCATTCACATTGGGATATAGTTGAGAGTTTGCAGTGTTGTGGTGATGTATTGAAGACATCCACTGGGCAAACGTTGGAACAAACGGATGCATAGCTTTCCTTTTCTTAGGCTTGACGGTTGTGGTGGTGGTTGAAATGGTAGTTGCGCATGTTGTGGTCGTTGGTGCAATAGTAACTGCGACGTTGCTGTAATCTGTGAGAAATCGACGGTACCAATCCGCGTGGTTGGGGGCGTGGTCATGGGCGTGGCCATGGGCGTGGTCCTTGTTTGGACGGATCTTGATATCTGCACAGTTGATGAAGTGTTCCTGGGGACCATGACCAAGCCCGGCTCCCTCTTTATCAGTTCCCCAACTGTTTCCTGCATTGACAAAAAGGTAGAACACATGTAGAAAAATTCTCCCTTCAATGGAAGATTACACGATTACACGATTACACGATATCACGATATCACGATATCACGATATCACGATATCACGATATCACGATATCACGATATCACGATTACTCGAACAATGGTCGATTTGATATTGGACATGGTCACATGATCTACCTGATAAACAGGAATCTAAACTTCTTCGCCTATTCGCGGAACACTTCGCCAAGCCTAACAACAGGGTGTATAATGCTATATAAAATGCTTCTTTCAATGGCATTTAGAAGTTGGTAAAATGAAGGAGAACGAGTTTATTGATATACAACTTCTATATTGCAGGAGTGCGACGTTTCGGTGTATATTCTAACACCGTTATCAAGCAAATGTATTGCTTATCATTTGCGTGATAACGGTGTTAGAATCTACACCGAAACGAAAGAAGTGTATATCGATAAAACTTGTTCTCCTGTATACAAAATGCTAATAGGTTAGGGTAGAACATATAAGCATATATGCCTTTATTTCTGAGCGATACAAGTTCCTGTGGTTTGTTCATGAGAATCTGATATGTGATTACTTGTAATGTACTTATACTTGATTGTGCTTGATTTGGAAATTTACATGTACACTCAACCGCAAAAGAAACGTCCTCTTATTTTCAATAGAGTAAAACACGAAATACTTTGTCGGAGAAAGTCGCTTTTTAATGTCTTTGATAAGCACATGTTGTGTACTCTCAGTTTCATACATCGCAGTATGATGATTTTATGTTTATGTTAGTTCAAATACACTCGGGGTCCTGAAATCGCATTTTCAGCAATGGTATTAGGTCAGAAACTGTGACATTCATGCAACAACATATGATTCGTAAAGGATGTTGTCGACATAAATAATCTTCTTGGGCTTGAATTTATTGACGCAGTATTTGAGAAGCCCTTTTTTTACCTTTTTCATCTTTCACAACGATTGGATTAAGTTTTTAAAAACGGTGTTTTTTCAGAAATATGAATGAATAATGTTTTTATAAAATTCAAAGTTAGTTAACTTCTGAAGAAGTTCTGTTTTAATCATAGTTATCTCTTGGCGATTGAAATATTTGTGTTTTGCATGGTGACGTTTCTTTTGCGGTTGAGTGTATATATAGATATATTTTTGTGTTTTGCATGGTGACGTTACTTTTGCGGGTGAGTGTATATAGCATGGGTTGTATTTGTAATTATCTTACCGACTCTGTAGACCCACTGCAAGACGCAATGACGACAAGACAGCCCCGGGGGTAGCTGAACCTTCAAGGTGTACACCCCTTTACCCTTCTGAGGGTGGTACCTCTCTGTCAGCCGGTGTTTCTTTACGACGGGGAGGATAATCTTATCCAAACAGTCCTGTAGAAGGTCTCCCTGTAGGCTCCCTTTCTCACACAGATGGAACACGAAGTACCCAAGGTGAAATGCTGTGAGATGAACTTTGACAGAAATACGTTCCCCAGCCTTGTACGTTGCCCCAATCGTCCCTGTATCAAACGTCCCCCCGTAGTCATTCTTGTGTGGCCCCTGGTACGGGTCGCCACATGGCCCGCATCTCCCGTGGTTCACATTCCATTGGTTCTGGGGAAGGACAAAGGAAATGGAATTACTCAAATGTGATTGGTCTTGAGCCGGTCATGTGACCGTCGGTACAAACTTATTTCAACTAAGGATTTGTATTTGAATATGCCGAGTGGGAAATCAGCTCCGCTGGAAACCGCTCGTAAAATCTCCAAGAGAAGAAGAACATTTGAATATAAGTCTTTACTGTAATCTACCTCTCACTGAAAAGTGTATTGAATTGACTTACAACGAATACCTACGACCTGATAAGTTATAAGTCACTTCTTATGTCTGAATGAAACGTTGCATAGTCTGTATTGGGCCAAAATAGTAATGAACACGAGTAAAAGAACACTGTCCTACAGACAAATCTCAGAAGAGAGAATATAGAATATCAGACCTTAAAATCCTGAGTGAAGTTTAATTGTCTTTTAAAAATTCCCTTTTCCATGAAATACGTTGACATATATAGGACGCGGATGAAAAATAAACTTGTTTTGAATAGAGCCATTGGCTCTGTAGCTCATCAGGCTTTGAAAAATAATAAAATATTATTAGTTACTTATATGAAATAGGATGAAAGTTACAAAAATATTACATACAATGTTTGTTAGACAATCAATTCTTAGTTTTCAAGTGTCAATTTCTATTTCTAAACAACCATTTCTCAAATAAATTATTGATGTGATCTCTCCTATTTAGGGTCACAGGGTCGCCAAATCTAAAATTTGGATCTCAATTGATCAACCAAGGAGTCTGTACACAAAATTACAACTCCCTAGAGCCAACGGTTCTGGAAAAGAAGACGAAAAGGCGAAAAGTTTACTGACGAACGGACGCCGGACGCCATGCCATGAGCCCAATCGGGCCTTTCAGGTCTAATGAGCTCAAAATTTAAAGAAAAATCAGTCAATAAACACGAAGTTTCGGAGTATATGCTTAGGCCTTCTCATTTATCATGAATTGAAAAGAAGAAAAAAATGTATACATATATACATTTATTTATCATAAATCTTGCCTCTTTCATGTAACTCACTAATTCCCTTGACAAAATTTTACAAAATTCCTCCTTTCTCTTGGTGCAATGTGAAGTCCCTATGGCAGTCATACATGTAGGCTAGGGATTATGCAAATAATTATAATTTTTACAGTTTCTGACAATAAATCGTGAAAATGAGACATGAAATACGAAAATAGATGAAGGGAAGAATAGATATGATATATCTATACGTCAAAGCTTGTCATAAATGACATGGTATATATTGTGTGAATACGCATTTTCATGTCTTTTAAACTGCAGAAAATTCAAACAGAAGTGCCATTAAATTCACACGGTCCTACATATATTGCAGTAAATTTGTGAAATCAGTTAATATGAATACATGCGTGTTATTACTGTTTCATTCATTACTAACACGTATCTACTAAAATTGCATTGAAATATTTACTGAAATTGAAGACAATTAATTAAACGCATTAACTTAACACATAAAAGTAATTTATAACGATATGATATATCATCATATAAGAATAATTGATTGTTCTTTTTGTGCATATATGGAGACTAGGGCCTAGGACTTTTTTCTTTTCTTTTTTTTATTGGTTCTCATGATTACATGTATATAAATAAGGTAATGGGGCATATAAAACATGTTTGCAGCATAAATTAGGTACATGATAATGAATGAACATACTTTGTAATCATCTAAGTACTGGGAAGAGGAGGCTCCATTTGTGAGTAAATTCTTCAATTTTATTATTTTTGGTTGCAATATGATTTTCCACAAAGAATATTTGCTTAAGAGTTTTTAAATATTTACTTGATTATCCCACGGTTGAGGAAGTTTATATTATTTATATCCATATTTCAGTATTGTGTAAATTGTTACGGGTGAAACAGTAGTTACGTGTATTTAAGAACAGTTTAATAAAACACGTTTGTACTGATTTAACACATTGACTGTATATCACTTTATGATATGATATGAACCATCATAAAATGAAATTTATGAAATAGAAAATAAATATTGTTGACACGGACATTATAACAGTTCAGCTATTTTTAAAAGTTTAGTTAGTTTTGTTTTCAGAGAGTGCAAAAGCGGCTCTCCAATTACATCTAGCAAGAAACCATGAAATAAATTTAATTTGTGGTCTCTGATCTAGCTCAACCGAAGAACAGCCATTTTCGTGCATCCAATAGTTAAGCATAGATAACATGTGGGATTATATATCCGTGACGTCATTCAAGTTATCGTCACAGTTTTGGAAATAAAAAATAAATAAATAAAATATACATTCTTTATTAGAATAATATCAAAGAAAATGTCTATTTGAAAATGCAAAAGTTATAGCCATATTTGTTATGATATGAGAAATGATATACTAAATAAACGTAGAATTGGGACAATTTTATGGATATACAACTTCTTCATTCTTTGGAGGCGACGTTTCGACGTGGAACCTAATATCGTCAAGCAAGTGATGGCGAAATTTGGATCTATGTTGAAATGTTGCCTCAAAAGAAATAAAGAAGTTTTATATACATAAAATGTCTTCATTCTTCATCACCTCAACCTCCGGAATGCCTATCAAAGAAATGTATACGTACATCGAAGCCCCCACAGTTGAGTCCAACATCGTTATAATTAGCTGGGACTGGGAATCCCATCCTCCACATACTGGAACGCTGAGGGGGAGACCACAGGTGCCCGTGACCTTGAACTTCATTGCAGACGTTGAAGAGAATGGTTAGCGTGACCCCTGTCACAGAAAACATTTTAGGAAACTATAACCTCAGTTAATATTTACAATTATCAGTAATAATTCATAGCTTCATTTCTTTATTGATAAAATTACACTCAGGGGCAAAAGTAACGGTACCAACAAAAATTGCAGGATACTTTACTCAAGGACTGTTGGATTCGACTGAAAGATAGTTACACCATGTCTCTAAAAGCAGACTTAAAGTTAACTTGTACTTTTCAAAACAACATCACTTCAAAGTTGTGAAATCATGAGTTTTCAAAATTGTCGTTTGAATTCTCCTTAGTTTTGGTTGCTGGAACATTCAGAATCGGTATCGATATTATCGGTATTGTTATCAGGCCACTGGGATCTTTGGCTTATTAATTTTCAACCACAATGAACTGTCTTTCCTCATTAAACTTTCATACGTAATAAAACTGTTCCATAGTCAAATTCTTACCAATAAACCTTAAAGTCGTTTTCGATAATAACGTAGTTATCGAAAATAAACTTGTTATCATGACAAGTGTTAGTGCTTAGATCAGGTTGTTATCCATGATAAAGTTGTTATCATAACAGCTGTTTATCCAGTGTGAAGTTGTTATCACATTAAAGTTGTTATCCATTATTAAGTTGTTAAGTTAAACAGTGTTTATCCATCGTGATGTTGTTATCCATGACAAAGTTGTTATCCATATTAAAGCTGTTATTCGTAATAGAGTTATTATCATGATGTATAATAAGTTTTCATCTACGATGAAACTATTATCAATAAAGCTGTTATTATAATAAGTGTTTAATAATGAAATTGTCATCCACGATAAATAAGTTGTTATCAATAATAAAGTTATTATAATAAGTCTTTATTCATAGTGAAATTGTTATCCATGGTGAAGTTGTTATCAATAAAACTGGTTAGAAATGCTTCGAAGCATTTAACTGGTTAGAGATGTTTCTTTAACTGGTTAGAAATGCTTCTTTAACTGGTGAGAAATGCTTCTTTAACTGGTTAGAAATGCTTATTTAACTGGTTAGAAATGTTTCTTTAAAATGCAACATAATTTATTTACATTTTCATTTCATTTTTTTCTTTATGAATGGACACCAATCGATTTTGCCGGGACTAACATTTATCAATAAGCAATGGCGTTCTTGTTATATTCGCTTGACAGTAAAAATATAGAGAAATTATACATAAAGATACATCTATGTATACCTAGGATGATAAGTCTCATTACTCTCCTTTTATCTCATGGAGATTACATCACTTTCAAATTGCAACGATACCGTTTGAACATCACAAATATACCATTAAGGCTATATCTGTAATCAATATGACAGATATAGGAAATCGTAAAAACTTACATATAAACGGTATACGCTGTCTCACAACCATCCCGCTGATCGTATGTTGATGATGGTGGGCGTTGGTTATCTCCCTTGGTTCACGATGTCCCACATGTCAGATCATAAACGTCCAAAATGGCGGATGCGTTGATTTGTTTGTGACAAGGAGTCAACTCACACTGGTGTATTAAGTCTAGTCGTGCTATGTTTGAGCAATTGACGTCCAATGGAAACTGCATCATGTAGCTCGGGAGGGTTCTAGATCTTCAGTTTTATGGCTTTTAACGGTATGCGCTTAAACCTCCTGTCAACGTTGATATTTTTAAATGCATAAAGCTATGACGCTCTTGTCTCTCGGGAGCGAGGGACTTTACAAGAGTAAGCCAAATTGTTTGAAAGGAAATTCGATGGGATATATATATCGATATCGAAACATGAACGCACAATCGGGAATAGGCCTACGCCCTCGAATATTTCCCCCCAAATATATATAACCGTGTCGTCTTGTATCTTTCATTCTACTTGTCTGATCAATACATAACTTTAAGTTGTGGTTAGTCACTAATAAAATATTCTTTGTCTTTATTTCGTAAAATTTACTTATATAAAAAGAATCAAAAGTAAAAAAATCATAACATATTTACTTAGGATTTTAAAAAATTTAAAAACAAAACAAATATGAGAATAGACATGATATTTTCAAGCGAAGTTTTACTACGCAACCAAATCACTAGTTGTTCGACTTAAAAACGTACCTACGTACTAACGTACTTCCTTGAATGTAAATTCTGAATCTGTCACTTTCAAATTGCTGTCATGATATTCTTTGTTACTCTTAAATTAAATAAGAATTTATTGTTGCTGTGATTGATGTGTTAAACCTGCAGAATTGCTTTATTTCAAGTTGCGTGAAATTCATTCTGCTCTTGAATACGGTTATATGACATTTGTCACTGTAAACTTTATAAAGATGACAATAATATGAACGGGATTACATATGTTAACCAAAGCTAGGATTAAACTACATTTTCTTTATTAAACTGTTATATTATGATTCGTATTTTCCAAATGATTACTTTAAGTGACCCATTGTCTTCTTTCAGACAACCTTTGCTAGTGAAAAAACGTGGGGGTGCTTAACTTTTTCCATATGTTTATCAAAAGACTGATACCAGTCTTGTTTCATATACCTGATCAAAGATGTGTTTTGAAAGCAAATGATAGGGACGATAATCTGTTATTCAAATTTATCATCCAAAACTGGCTCCTACAGTAGATATCGCTTGTGTGGGATCAAGCGATATCTACATTGTAGATATCGCTACAATCAAATTGTCATAATGCTATTACATCATCAGTTAATGACATCACAAAGCATTGGCATCACTGAGAACACTGCTGACAATGCTATGACGTCACAATGGGGATGACAACAATGCTATGATGCCATAATGCTTATGACGTCACAATGCTATGACCTCACTGACATCATTGCTGAAGAAGCTAAATGGCAGTTTTGTTTTTCAGATATGTCACTCTTTTGCTAATAATTGTTAAAGAATGATTTTGAGTGATAAATAAAATCTCACCCTCGTGTCGTCTGATATCAAATATATCAACACTCATTGATAAAAGTAAAAATGTGTAACTTTAATCAACTTCTGTTGATATATTTGATATCAGAAGACACTTTGGTGAGATTCTCTATGTGTAAGTATAGTTTGGGAAACAAAGTTTCATGGCAATGTATAATGTGGAAAGAAACGAATGGAGTAATTGCTGTTGGGAGTCTGTAAAGCTGAAACAACAAAATTAATTTTCGTTTGTGTCTGTTCCCCGTGTATTGTTTTGTTTGTTCATTAGTTTATGTTGTTATTTGTTCGGATGTTCATTTCATTGTTCATTTGTTCACTTTTGGTTTTCTTTTGTTCATGAGTTTGTTTATGTGTTCGTTAATCGCTTGTTCATGTATGTGTCCATCCCTTCGCCTATCCGTGTGTTTCTTTCATTATGTGTTAATCGTCTATCCATTTTGTTTGGTCATTTGCTTATTAGATTGCTTGTTCATCTGATTAATTTTCCCTTTGTTCGTGTGTTCAGATGTTCATCCATTCAGCTGTTCATCACTTTCATCTTCCCAGAAATGATATCAAAATAAATAGAGCAAACACTCCACTAACATTGAGGTCTATATTTTCATTTTCAAACACATGTGACAGCACGGACTGCACGTGCTAGTTCATCTTCCAACGGCTTCCCGACACCTTGGTGACTTGGGGCCTGCGTTCGTTTTGGACAAAGTGTGTAGCACGTGCGATCAAATTCCTAATCGAACGAACCTTGTGTCACACACTCGAAGCCCCTCCTGCTAAATCGAGTAGGGAGGTAGTGAGAGTTACGAAATCACTTCATTTGACGCAGTGTTTTCAACTTCCTGGCCAGCGATTATTTTCCATATTTTCCATTGTCCTCGGCCTTTACTACATATATTGGTTTTTAGTCGATGTGAGGTTTTGATTTAGGTAAATACAAAATGTAGGTTATATATACGTGATAGTTGATTTTGAGACCATACAATATTACAGTATCGCACCCATTGTGTTTGGACTGGGTAATCCTTTTGAATACACAATCATTAAACAAATGAATTAAAAAATAGGGTCAGTATTTAATTAATTTTATAAATTGCTAAGTCTATATAGTTCCTTCTGTCAGCCACATAGTTTAAAGCCAGGCAACCAAGTGTGACAATCAGTTGAGCTATACGAGTCGATCACTCCATAAGGGGCAACTGAGCATGCGCAAGATTACACTCGAGTGAGTTGAAACGAACGCAGCCTTGAGTTGCACATGTAATTCGTATGTTGCTTTCTATGTCTCTCGGAAATGCCAAACTGATACAGAGCCATAATTTGTATAATATTGCATGGAAACATTGATGTTTGATAAAAGTAACCTTTCTTTTCCTCTCATTTGGAGGGGGCGGGAAAGCGCAGTGGTTAGCGCGTTCGACTTCGGATCAAGATGTCCGGGGTTCGAATCCCGCCAGGGGCACGGCAACTTTGTCTGCAGTAGAGAACTGTTCTACACGCAGTAAGGTTTGGGTGCAATGCTTCACTGAATTTCAGGGTAGTACCACCCATGGTTCGCTAGTTCCAGCCGCTGCTCGCAGGTTTCACCGCAATGCATAGCCACATGGCGTTGCGGACTTTCTCCCTGCCATAATACTAGCAGCCGCGATATAAGTGAAATACTCTTGAAAGCGGCGTTAAACCCCAACTCACTCACTCACTCCTCTCATTTGGAATAAGTAAATTTGTGTTCATGCAGCACGCAGGGAGAGCATTTGTTTTTAAATTGCCAAAAGCGAAACAATAATAACGTGTTTAACTCATAAATAATGTGCAGCTATATGTTGTTGACCCCAGGGTCCTTATTCACAACATATCGTGGTAACTATTAAAAGAATGTACATTTTTATTCATTCCCGCGGCAACATTTATTGTAAAATGACACGCTCAGTTGTTCGGGGCAAAGACTGGAGAAGTTTCCACGTTATAAAACGCATCAAGACCAATATAAGACACATAAACTTATTTAAACACGACATCAAGTCGCCTTGTTCAGGTGTGGATACTATTCGAAAGTCATGATAAATATAAATTGGAGAAAGATGCAAATTATTGTATTTTCAGTATTAAAAGGTTAAAGACAGAGACAAAGAGAAAGGGACGGGGGAAGGGATGGGAGAAGAACAAAGGGACTGACAGACAAGTGAACAAAATATGGAGATTGGCAAGGGTAGAAAGAGAAAGAAATGGAGATTGACAGAGTAGAAAGGGAAAGAGATGGAGATTGACAAGGGGAAAAAGAGAAAGAGATGGAGATTTACAAGGGGATAAAGAGAAAGAGATGTAGATAGATAAGGGGAGAAAGAGGTGGAGTTTGCCGGGGGAGAAAGAGAAATAGATGGAGACTGACAAAGGGAGGGAGGTAGACATGGGGACTGACAAAGGGAGGGAGGCAGAGATTGAGATTGACAAAGGGAGGCAGAGATGAAGACTGACAAAGGGAGGGACGCAGAGATGGAGACTGACAAAGGGAGGGAGGCAGAGATGGACACTATCAAAGGGAGGGAGGTAGAGATGAAGACTGACAAAGGGAGGGACGCAGAGATGGAGACTGACAAAGGGAGGGAGGCAGAGATGGACACTATCAAAGGGAGGGAGGTAGAGATGGAGACTGACAAAGGGAGGGAGGTAGAGATGGGGACTGAGAAAGGGAGGGACGCAGAGATGGGGACTGACAAAGGGAGGGAGGTAGAGATGGGGACTGACAAAGGGAGGGAGGTAGAGATGGGGACTGACAAAGGGAGGGAGGCAGAGATGGAGACTGTCAAAGGTAGGGAGGCAGAGATGGAGACTGACAAAGAGAGGGAGGCAGAGATTGAGACTGACAAAGGGAGGGAGGCAGAGATGGGGACTATCAACGGGAGGGAGGTAGAGATGGAGATTGACAAAGGGAGGGACGCAGAGATGGAGACTGACAAAGGGAGGGAGGCAGAGATGGAGACTGACGAAGGGAGGGAGGCAGAGTTGGAGACTGACAAATGGAGGGAGGCAGAGATGGGGACTGACAAAGGGAGGGAGGCAGAGATGGGGACTGAAAAAGGGAGGGAGGCAGATATGGACACTGACAAAGGGAGGGAGGCAGAGATGGGGACTGACAAAGGGAGGGAGGCAGATATGGACACTGACAAAGGGAGGGAGGCAGAGATGGGGACTGACAAAGGGAGGGAGGCAGAGGTGACAGAGATGAAGATTGACAAAGGGAGGGACGCAGAGATGGAGACTGACAAAGGTAGGGAGGCAGAGATGGAGACTGACAAAGGGAGGGAGGCAGAGATGGGGACTAACAAAGGGAGGGAGGCAGAGATGGAGACTGACAAAGGGAGGGAGGCAGAGATGGCAGAGATGGAGATTGACAAAGGTAGGGAGGCAGAGATGGAGACTGACAAAGGGAGGGAGGCAGAGATGGGGACTGACAAAGGGAGGGAGGCAAAGATGGACACTATCAAAGGGAGGGAGGCAGAGATGGCAGAGATAGAGATTGACAAAGGGAGGGACGCAGAGAAGGAGACTGACAAAGGTAGGGAGGCAGAAATGGAGACTGACAAATGGAGGGAGGCAGAGATGAGGACTGACAAAGGGAGGGAGGAAGAGATGGGGACTGACAAAGGGAGGGACCCAGAGATGGACACTGACAAAGGGAGGGAGGCAGAGATGGAGATTGGCAAAGGGAGGGACGCAAAGATGGACACTATCAAAGGGAGGGAGGCAGAGATGGCAGAGATGGAGATTGACAAAGGAAGGGAGGCAGAGATGGAGACTGACAAAGGGAAAGAGGCAGAGATGGAGACTGACAAAGAGAGGGAGGCAGAGATGGAGACTGACAAAGGGAGGGAGGCAGAGATGGAGATTGACAAAGGGAGGGAGGCAGAGATTGAGACTGACAAAGGGAGGGAGGCAGAGATGGGGACTGACAAAGGGAGGGAGGAGGGTTGGGGACTGACAAAGGGAGGGAGGCAGAGATGACAGAGATGGAGATTGACAAAGGGAGGGACGCAGAGATGGAGACTGACAAAGGGAGGGAGGCAGAGATGGCAGAGATGGAGATTGACAAAGGGAGGGACGCAGAGATGGAGACTGACAAAGGGAGGGAGGCAGAGATGGAGACTGACAAAGGGAGGGAGGCAGAGATGGGGACTGACAAAGGGAGGGAGGCAGAGAAGGAGACTATCAAAGAGAGGGAGGCAGAGATGGCAGAGATGGAGATTGACAAAGGGAGGGACGCAGAGAAGGAGACTGACAAAGGTAGGGAGGCAGAGATGGAGACTGACAAATGGAGGGAGGCAGAGATGAGGACTGACAAAGGGAGGGAGGCAGAGATGGGGACTGACAAAGGGAGGGAGGCAGATATGGATACTGACAAAGGGAGGGAGGAAGAGATGGGGACTGACAAAGGGAGGGACCCAGAGATGGGGACTGACAAAGGGAGGGAGGCAGAGATGGATATTGACAAAAGGAGGGACGCAGAGATGGACACTATCAAAGGGAGGGAGGCAGAGATGGCAGAGATGGAGATTGACAAAGGGAGGGAGGCAAAGATGGAGACTGACAAAGGGAAAGAGGCAGAGATGGAGACTGACAAAGAGAGGGAGGCAGATATGGAGACTGACAAAGGGAGGGAGAGAAAGAGATAGGGACTGACAAAGGGAGGGAGGCAGAGATGGAGACTGGCAAAGGGAGGGAGGCAGAGATGGAAACTGACAAAGGGAGGGAGGCAGAGATTGAGACTTACAAAGGGAGGGAGGTAGAGATGGGGACTGACAAAGGGAGGGAGGCAGCGATTGAGACTGACAAAGGGAGGGAGGCAGGATGGGGACTGACAAAGGGAGGCAGAGATGGGGACTGACAAATTGAGGAAGGTAGAGATGGGGACTGACAAAGGGAAGGAGGCAGAGATGGAGATTGACAAAGGGAGGGAGGCAGAGATGGGGACTGACAAAGGGAGAGAGGCAGAGATGGAGACTGACAAAGAGAGGGAGAGAAAGAGATAGGGACTGACAATGGGAGGGAGGCAGAGATGGAGACTGGCAAAGGGAGGGAGGCAGAGATGGAGACTGACAAAGGGAGGGAGGCAGAGATTGAGACTGACAAAGGGAGGGAGGCAGATATGGAGACTGACAAAGGGAGGGAGGCAGAGATGGAGGCTGACAAAGGGAGGGAGGTAGAGATGGAGACTGACAAAGGGAGGGAGAGAAAGAGATAGGGACTGACAAAGGGAGGGAGGCAGAGATGGAGACTGGCAAAGGGAGGGAGGCAGAGATGGAGACTGACAAACGGAGGGAGGCAGAGATTGAGACTTACAAAGGGAGGGAGGTAGAGATGGGGACTGACAAAGGGAGGGAGGCAGCGATTGAGACTGACAAAGGGAGGGAGGCAGAGATGGGGACTGACAAAGGGAGGCAGAGATGGGGACTGAAAAATTGAGGAAGGTAGAGATGGGGACTGACAAAGGGAAGGAGGCAGAGATGGAGATTGACAAAGGGAGGGAGGCAGAGATGGGGACTGACAAAGGGAGAGAACGTAAGGACTTAGCACCAGGATATTAAAGGGACATTAGTATGTCTCCATATATCTCTAATGTTACAATTTGTGTTATTTAATTTCGAAATATCAACTTTAACCGAAAATAACCAGTTTAAAGTCAAACAGTTCAGTATAACGAAAATACAACCA
Organism: Gibbula magus; assembly: GCA_936450465.1. NCBI lineage: Eukaryota > Metazoa > Mollusca > Gastropoda > Trochida > Trochidae > Gibbula > Gibbula magus. Next base: position 22,565,454 of record OW388291.1, on the reverse strand, counting down.
TTCAAAGTCATTGTCATGATCGAAAACCGGTCAATGGACCTTGGCTTCCTGCAGCCATTAAGTCAAACATATTTTTGGAAACTTAAATAAAGACAGGATTGCTTCTATAACGTTTAATAGGTTTTATAACGAGTACATACGTGCGACAGAGCCATATTTGTCGGCTACTACACATGTATGAGACACTTCCTTGGTTGTCATTGAAACAGAGTACCCTTTGTAATTTGGTACATTTTAGAAGGGGCAGATAGCGCAGTGGTTAGCGCGTTCGGCTTCGGATCAAGATGTCCGAGGTTCGAATCCCGCTAGGGGCACGGCAACTTTGTCTGCAGTAGAGAACTGTCACTGAATTTCAGTGCAGTACCACCCATGGTTCGCTAGTTCCAGCCGATGCTCGCAGGTTTCACGGCAATGCATAGCCGAATGGCGTTGCGGGCTTTCTCCCTGCCATAATACTAGCAGCCGCGATATAAGTGAAATACTCTTGAAAGCGGCGTTAAACCCAATCTCAACTCAACTCAACATTTTAGAACCGAATAAAATATCATGCAAAACTGATTATGCATACGTTTAAGTATCAATTCCTGGGGGCAGAAGCAGAGAGGTCGTACTGACCACAAAACCTTAAAACTTGCTCTTTAGGTATGGATTCAGCTATGTTTGAGTCAATCAGGATGTTGGATTGAAACTTTTATCTCAGAGTATAGAGATAGGTGTAATTAATATTCAAAGTTGGTGCGAAAATATTCAATTCAAAATTTCTAAATTAAAGGGGCAGTAGCACGTTTTTTGAAAATTTAAATTTTTTTAATTTCCCATTTATAATGATAATTTATGTCATTTATGTTTACTTTAGAGGATAAAACATCATATTACACAAACCAAGTATCCGTAGTGGTAATAACGGTGTTGCTTATGAAGCATACATTGCATGGCGGCCATTTTATTGTGAACACATTTTATCATATTGAATGACAAAAACGATACCAATGGCTTAGCGGAACCATGTACACTCGTTTTTTAACTTTATTTTCCGAAGAGAGAAGGGTGTTTTTACTATTGGTGACATTATTTTTCAAATACATTTCATCGACTTATTTGACCGAAAAAACGTGCTACTGCCCCTTTAAAATGTAATCCTCCCTCGTCATAATTTTTCCCAACAAAAATTAAATAGGAAGTCCTACGGTTATTGTTACTTTTTTTAAAACTGTGCTTGAGAAACATGTAAGTTTTTTTATGCAGCCTTACCAATCTAGCATGTGATCCCTTTACAGAACTTATCTTACTCATTTACTAATCTATGGAAACTCATTTCTAATAAACTACCGGGCAAAAGAAAGTACTCACATTAGTTGGTTCCGATTAATTCAATATTTAAAAGATACATTTGACTATGGCACGATACAATCATACTTATCTGCAGTAGTTTGAATGAAATAATTGGTGGATGTGGTTAGGTTTTAGAAAATGTCTTTAAAATTTAATTTAAAATTTCTTTTTTTTTAAATTAAAAAAAATGTATAAGTTTTTTTACTGCTGACTAAACACCTGTACTTTTCAGGTTTAGATTATAACATCGAAAACTTTAGATATTTGCAATTGAAAATCATACATATGATATAATCAACAGAAATGAGTCCTTTCTTTTGCCTGGCAGTGTAGAATATCGACAAGTTAGCGTGAAGAAGTTGCGACAAAGAAGTCTCTAACTGTCTCCGCAGATGAAGTCCCGTTATGGTCGATCTTTTGTTTTTTTCTAATATGGAGTCGACACTTTGAACTTGAACAGTGCAGTGTATTCGCTGTCATCTGAAATAGATTATGCATATAGTTCTCGAACTTTATTGTTAACAACTGTTCCAACACCACATAAACACATTTAGCTCGAGGCTCATGCATATTACTTTTTATGGCCTATCCGGGTAGATCCTTTTGTCAACAAATCGACCATATTCCGAAAAATAAAATGGATATTTTTCAGAAATGTCTAACGAAATGATTACGTAATAGTCTGATTAAAATTGACCACATTCCGAGCAGAAAGACAGAAGTTGCAAGATAGTGCATCTAACGAGATTAGAACTCTTATCGCTCGAGGGGTTCCTCTCCCAATGGTCTGATGACTGCCTGTATGTTCGCATGTTCTGACACAGTAAGCCAATCACAAGCCCTCCAACAAAAGCTTTTGGTGCGAGAAGCTAGGGACAAGCAACTGTAGGCAGCCACCCTTTCATCGTTTTAAGTAACATTGAGATCTTGCAAAAACAGTGGTTTTGTAGCTCATCAGGCTCAAGTAGTAGATGTTCATCTACAATTCATAATCCACAATGTCCAATATGTCTGCGTTTAGCTTTTAAAAGCATTAGTTCTTGAAATGATGTCAAGATTGTAGCCAAAGAATATGTTCACACGCTGTGCACAATATTTAAGTTTTTAGGTTTTTTAAGTACTGACGAATAAGACAAAATTATGTTTTAGGGCATGACCCATAAGGTACATATTCTACAATTCAGCAACCTCATTGGCTAATGAATCTTTTCATTTGATTTATTAGGCTCTTATTCTAAGGTGCCTGTACGCAAGCTTTATGGACATTTTGGTACTGGAGAAGAATATGAGAATATAGTTCTTTTTTAGGTTGCGACCTATATTTGGGGTCACAGGGTCACCAAATCTTCAATTTAGAATCCGATTATCGCCTTTGCCCAAAGACTCCGTAAACAACTTTTCTTAGGCCTACTGGATAAGAAGATGAAAATAGGTTTTTAGTCCGTGTCACAAAATCTACAATTTAAGATTGGTCAAGGTGCCTGTTCAGAACATTATATCTTTCTGGACTTTTTGGTGCTGGAGAAGAAGAGGAAAATAGGTTTTAAGTTTGTGATCCCTGTTACCAATATTTGGGGTCACAGGGTCACCAAATCTACAATTAAGAATCCTAATTGGCCACAGTCTAAGTAAACCTAGACTCAATAATACTCTCTACATTCCCATATTTGAGTGTAGCGAGTATTAATGAGCTAGTTTTACTTAGACTGAATTGGCCAAGGAGTTTATACATGCAATTTCAGCTCTCTGGGGTCACTGGTTCTGGAGAAGAAGTCGAAAAAGCGAAAAGTTTACGGATGGACAAATGGACGGATATTATTCCTCGGAACAGGGTAGATTTAATATAAGATACACCACGTGGTGTGGTTATCAGGTCAATATCAGAGGTAGTTATTTTCAGATAACCGACCTCCAAGCTACCGAGAGGTCGGTTATCAAGAGGTTGGTTATCAGATAACCAACCTTGTGATAACCGACCTCTCGGTTCGATATGATGAACATGTCTCGGCTTCGCCTCGCCATGTTCACCATATCGCACCTCGAAAAAAACTTACCCTTGGCTTACGGGTCTAAATGACCCTTTGCCTCTATTTGTGACTTTCGACATTCTTTAAATAATTTATTGAGTCAGTTTTGTTATGCCAATATATTCATTTAGTTTACACAAAATATGACAAATAGGCTGATTTAAAGAATATCAAAGATCGAAAATACGTGTTTATGAAAGAAAACGTGAGACAGAATCCACATAATTTATTTACCATCATTTTAATTTCATATTACATGTACATGTTCACACAAATATTCGTGTTATCGATCCTTGTTACAAATACAATCAATCACTTCGTTTATTAACATATCCGTAATTGAAAGTAAAACTTTAAAATGTTCACAAACGTTCACAAATCAGCATACAGTATCCATGGTGGTCCTTTCTTCAACTGCAGGAAATGTCACAAAACAATGGTGAAAAGTCAGTTACATAGAATAATCCCTTTTGAAGCAATCCATCTGATCGTCAATTTGCTGAAGCATTCAATAAAACCTTATTTTTGAAGACGACTCTAGCTAAATTCGTTCGATTGTCCCTGAAACAAGCAAAAGTGTTATTACCAGACTGAAATGTTCATCCATTGTGTCGTTGGGGGGTCACATATGACATATGACTTGCCGAAAATTACCATTTTGATGATAGTCGACTCAGTAAAGCTGATGTAAAGCTAGAAGTAGTGATTTCTGATCGAAAACCGGACAATGCACCGGGATTGAATCGCGCCAATTAATCCAACGTAATTTTGAAAATTTATTTACAAAACATGCATAAGGACAAATTGAGGTTTATAATGTTGAATAGGTCATATAACTACTGTACATGAAAATAGGACGAGTAGTTCAGGTTTCTAAACATGTATAATGACGTTGCTCGATTTAGTTGGAAACCAGCTAGTAATTATGATATACATACATTTGACAAATGGGGATGAATATGCAAGTTAAATGAAATTATTTGACTTTTATTCCGCACATCTGGTATGTTGGCACATACAAAGGCAAAATAGAATATTATGAAACAATTGATGCATTTTTAATAGCAGTATATTAACGAAATATCTCAATGATTAAAATACCAATTTTTAAAGCAAGAAAATCGACGATTTTAATTTAACACTCCATATTGATTATCGAACATCGAGTGTGATAAGCATGCTATTTATTGTTGAAAATGACATACACAAATATGGTGCAAATCAATATTACGATATGAACAAAGCTGTATGGTACTCTGAATAAAACAATATCGTGAACGTGTTGATACTTCGTTTGATCAGTCACTTGAAAACGGCATATAACATTATCCATACTCATAGATGTTTTATATGTAATATCAAATAAGGTTAAACAGGAAATGAATTAGTGTAACATACGATGTAACTCACCTTTATTTCGCTCCGAACAGACCTTGAAACACGTATTAGGTGTATTATTGTTTGAAACATCAGACCGCTCCATTTTGGCGACCTCCTTGAAACCACGCGTTTTTATTATTGTGTGCAGCACGTGAAGTTAGAAAATCAGCTTGACAACATGACATTCATAATGTCCGTGCATCACAAGATGAAATGAACAACGTCCGTGCAGCCACGGTTTTCACTTAACGCCAATAGACAGTTGGTCATGGATTGAATGGCTAGTTAAAAAAGTATATAATATTGTCTTAAAACATCTCATAAGCGTTTTTATTTACATTTGTTCATCTTTATTTCATATATATTCAAGATAGATGTGATGAAGTTTATGAAGTAAAAACGAAAAGAATTAGTTGGTTACTTGCTTGTAAATTCTGATTGACATCTGAGAATGTACACGAATCGCTTTGCACGTGAATTTCGCGCAGTGTGCACGTGAAGTTGAAGCAATGTTTGGAGTAGAGTTACTCAAGCATTACAACTATTCAAAACGTTAATATAAAGTAACTTTTTCGTATTTACATGAATTAAAATAAAAATGCTTTGACACTTTATCAATCATAACCATGTGGTGTATGTGAAATAATGACCTCGACCTCGTGAATATCTGTGATAACCATCTCGCGTACCGCTCGATGGTTATCACAGATATTCACTTGGTCTGCGGTCATTATTTCAACCTTATACCATTCAGTATGTTCGGGTGACATCGTAATTTATCAGACCCGCGTTAGGGTTTATCCAACGACCCGTAGGCGAGTTGGATAAACACTAACACGAGTCTAAAAAATTACGATGTCACCCGAACATACTGAATGTAACGTATTTATCTTACCGCATGTCTCAAAATATCATTAAAAAAAACAAAGAAATATTTTGACAGAAAACAGCTGATCGATCGAAAAACTATGACCTTGTGTCACGTGACATGATTGACGTGGATGCATACTTTATTCATGTTGCGGGATACAAAACATTTATCACCCTCGGGAAGATTTATCAACCCGTATGACGGTGTTTATTGATATGTGTTAATGGTCACGTGGACCAATCAGGGATCGACATTCTTACATGAGGTAGGATAATCAGACTTATTACGTCATAGCCCCTGACAAAATGGCGAATTCTCTAAAACAAGAGTTGTCATTATATCTAGAGGACCAAACTCAACTGTTCCAACTGCAAAACAGCCATACATCCTATATTTCATTAGGAACAAGTTTTGTTCCCCAGTGATTTAAATCTTTCTGGTGCATAGGTCATTGCTAGTAGGGGCATGTATTGTCGAAAACAATGAACGAAAAAGCATGCAATCTACGATCATAGACTTATAGCCAGTTTGCATACACATAAATTCTGTTCACATGACCACAAATACTCAAGGAGTATATATACTTATGAGTAAATATACTTTTACTAGACCTCTAGGTACTTAGGTATATTTACTCAAGGAGTATATTAACTCATGTAAGCAACTGCGTTCACATGCCACCCTAAGTAAAGTTACTTACATGAGTATGTTTACACACATAAGTAAATGTGTCCATGTGAATAGGGCTTGAATTTGCTCCTATGCTTGAATTTACTTCCTCGTGCTTTAACTATAATAGTTCAGTTCAAAACTATACTTTATTACGAAACACATTGGGGTATAGCGAACTATATTTCTTAAGTAAATATACTCTTGTGAGGAAAAGCAAAATTGCTAAGAGTTCACCTCTCCTGACTCATTAATTATTCTCATCTCTCAAGGTGGACATACTACTATCTTATCGTAGGAAAATAAGACGATATATCCTATACAGCCTCTGTATTGGATTTTTTGGCAGAAAAGAAGACAGGCAACGACTCAACATAGCAGGGAAACCAGAACAAAGGCCAGAATTATGGACGGTACAATTTTACAAAATTATTTTTTCGCTCAAATAAGTTGATGAAATGTATTGGAAAAATAATGTCACCAATAGTAAAACACTATTCTCTCTTCGGAAAATCAAGTTAAAAATGAGTTTACATGGTTCAATAAAGCCGTGGGAATCGCTTTTTTTTGTAATTCGAAATAATAAATTGTATTCACAATAAAATGGCCACCATGCATTTTTTGCTTTATACGCAGCATCGGTATTACCACTACGGATAATTGGTTTGTGTAATACGATGTTTTACCCTCTAAATTCTGCAAAAAAAAATGTGCTACTGCCCCTTTAAACCCACAGACTTGAAACATGATGAAAAATGCGTTCGCATGGATATATTTTTGCACGACCTCTTGACTTGGTGCAAATTTGCTCCTGGAGTAAATTTACTAATTTACTAAGGTAAAGTAACGCTCGCGTGCACTAATTTACTCACGTGAGTATGTTTACTTATGTGAGTAAATATACTCACGTGAGTAAACTGATGCATGCGAACAGGGTGTAAGTATATTTAGACAATACGCGTCCCTGTGCACATTATCAAGAAGACGATATTATCTGCACGCATGATCTGCAGGTGCAGTTTCATCTGCTGGATTCTTAAACTTCAGTGACTGTGGAGCAGGAGTGAAAATACAAATTTCAACATCCGGGTGAGAGTCAGACGTCCTACCAGTTGAGCTAAAGGGACATCCCACTAGTCCAAGCTAGTAGGAACGCTATTGACCTCAACCTGCCACAACTGCATTAGCTGCACGTGCCATTTCGTTATTTACATTCTAAAGCCTTTGTATTTGCACGAGGTGCACGTGCCATTTTGCTGTTTATCGTTTATATCTCGTTTTTTATTATTTCAAGTATAAAGGAAGGATATCGTGTTAATTACGAGTTAAAATCTCATGAATGGATTAAGTGGACAAACATAAAATAATTATCCATTCGTATATTTTATTTTACGAAAAAACAACATTAATGACCTTTATGAAAGTTTATTAATTTATAGAATATTAATTATTCATAGTTGGGTTAACGTGGTAATGGAAATAAAATGTCTATAAGCCTATATGTTATGTCTTTATTACTTGATTATGTTAAGTAGTTCCAACCATTGTTTGAATATCAATGTTTTCCCCAACTGGCAATTGATCTTTGTACAACACATTTACAAACATGGAATTATTTTTTTGGACAGCAGAATGAAGAATGCCCAGAGAAGCCTGCAGAACAGCATCACAACATGAAATTGACAATCAATGCTCTGAATGAACAATTAAAACCCACAAATCAATTATTTTACATTTTCTAAATACTTGATGTTATATCAAAGAACATTATATGAGATTATTAAAACTATCTATAGTTGGACATGACCGAGTTGAGATTACAACTCATTTGCATATTATAACTTGCATAAGAATCGTATTTTTACTTCGATATTTTAAGGCGTAAAAATGACAAGCTGAGCTCATCTGCAAATCCATTTATTTCGCTTTACAAAACGTGATTGAACAAACGTAAGGAACAACTACAACCATATGATATTAGTTTGTTATTATTAGTAGTATATTTAGCGAGCATGTAATGTGATTGCTCACAAAACTGCCAAAAAGACGCCAAAAAGCATTTCACTTTGATATCCACGAGTGTTAAATTTTACATTTGTTCTGCTGGCAAAAGAAACTTTGGATATTTTACTTACGCTTCAATTACCACAGTGAGTCTTGGTTGCGGTTGTATAGGCCTATCGTGAGTAAAATGTAGGTAACCGCAGGTAAAACTAGAACCTATATATCTGGATAGCGGTGTTAACAAATGCATGCAAATAAAGAAAATGTAAATTCAAAGATCTCGATTCTCATTGATGAATGTGATTTACTATTTGTAGTATTTCGTTAACAAAAAAATAAATTACATCAATAACCCCCTCCACCGTCATACTCTAAAAGGGTTGAATTCGAAAAAAAATCAAAAAGGAAGACATCTATACCGTAATGAAACGTAGGTTGGTGAACAAAATTATGGAACATCATCCTCGATAATCCAGCGCTATTGTTCCGATAAATCTACACACAAGCGCGCTTGTGTGTAGATTTATCGGAACAATAGCGCTGGATTATCGAGGATGATGGTACATTAGCTGTACGTCATATTAAGTAGAAGCGCACGTAAAATTCTTTCTCATCCGCTTCAGATAAAGATTTCCCTTCTCATTCATGAATGTGATGTATTGTTTGTAGTATTTCGTTAACAAATAAATAACTTACATCAATAACCTCCTCCCCTCCTCCTCGAAAAGGGTCGAATTCGAAAAACAAATCAGAAAGGAAGACATCTATACCGTAATCAAACGGAGGTTGATGAACAAAATTATGTTACATTAGCTGTACGTCATATTAAGTAGAAGCGCACGTAAAATTCTTTCTCATCCGCACAGAGTGGAGACTCGAAATTGCTACTATTTGTCTTCTCTTTAGGTCGTGAATATCTATTATTCAATGTTTAATTTTTTCACAATGGTTACAGTTTCAATATACATTAGTGTATATAGTAACAACATACATAGAAGATACATATAGATTTAAAGAATATGTGTGTAAGCAATATTGAAAGACGTTATCACCGAGCTGAACTGAATAGTGGAATGAATGACCTCCATTTATTATTGAATAGTTCAGTTCCATATAACATTATCAAAAAGAAATATTTCATTTAATGATTCTTTGTTATTACTAAAGTTTGGAATCAAATTTGTAATATGTGATATTACATGAACGAGTAATGCCATGTAATTTGTGATATCTCTATATTGCACCTACACAATAAGAATACGAGATTATGATTTGATTTATGATATTTATGATTTATATGATTAATGATTATGATATTAGGCATATTTGAGTAAGGTGGCACACCATATGATTTGTGAAGAAAACATTTTATGAAACCAAAGTTCAAGATCTTTCCAGAATCTGATCGCTTCACAATAATATTCCAAGTAAGCATACACGACTCTTTGCAAGACTCTGTACTGAAATCCAGAGGTTGACATGTTTTTAAGTCATGTCTACATCTAGAAGTTAAAAATGTTGTACCATTCAAAATCACAATCATTAAATATTATTGTTATATTATTACAAATATAATTCTTGTCTTTTTTACAGATTTTTTTTCACAAATCGGGCAAATTGTGGAGTAAATAATTATTGTCTAATATTGTCCCTCTTATATTTAATTTGGATTTTATCTCATCAAAAGGCCTAAATCCATGTTTCGAATGGTTAATGGTCAATATACCCTTATCTTGAATATCTTCCTAATATCTAATAACATAGCAAGGATGTCTATAGTTATGATTTAGCGATAGCGGTTCTGCAAGAATATTGCTGTCAATATTGAACTTTTCACGATAGTTAGGCCTATTCCATTCTTTTAAAACATTTTTCAAAAAGGGTTTTCAGTATTTGAGTAATTCAGTTATTCAGTAATCGAGTGCAAGTTAACTGATCAATTATCAGAATGTTTTTAATAATGTGTTTTTCTGTGTGTCTATAACGTTGAGTGGTGTTTTTTTTATCGTTATATTGTCTTTAAATAATTTCATAAATTCCACATTTTCATTTAGAAAATTTAAATTATGATCAGGTCCTTTTAGAAAAATACAAAGTGCGTTGTTTTAAAATTAATGGCGAAATATTCGATTTGATATGACACTTATTGTATGAATTAAATGTAGGCCTACTCTGTCTCCAACAAAATATTTAATGCGTGAATGCAGTGGGGATATTATAGCTCCAAGCGGCTATTCGTGATGTTGTACTCTTTATGTTCAAGGATATTGAATGTCACAAGCAGTAACGGTTTTAAAGGTACATCCATTGTGTTGTTGGGGGTCACATATTCCAAACGTTATATATGGTGTTACTTTATCGGCAAGTGCCGACTGTTACCGAAAACTACCATTTTGATCTTAGTCAACTCAGTATATTGACGATATGAAGGTAAAAGTAGTGACTTCTGATCGAAAACCGGACAATGTACCGCGTGTGGCGCGCGCCAATGAGTCAAACGTAATTTTGGAATCTTATTTATAACAGACAAACTTTTATATTTGGGTTGATCATGTTACATGGGTCATATAACTACTGTGCATGTAAATGGGACGTGTAGTTTCGGTTTGTGCACATGCATAATGATGTTACTCGATTTTAATTGGAAACTAGTAATTATGATATATTTGGCGATTGGGGATGAATATACATGCTGAGATAATGTATTTGCACTGTAAACAGCACATATATTGAGTTGGAACGTATTAAAGACAAATAAAATTTTATCAAACTCAATGGATGCACCTTTAAACCATCCATATGTTACCTGGGGAAAATATCGAAATTAATTCAGGATCGAAATTTCAACATCTTCAGGTTAATCCGTTCGGATTTTTTTTAAATAAAAAAAAAACCTATTGTAGAGAGGACCATATCCATACTTTCATCTTATCTACCTACGTAATTTATTTTTAAACTATATGACATTGTCTACCTAAACTGGAAATGTCAAACATACCGCAATGCGCAAAATACAAAGACAGAGTTACCGTTCTTGTTCAACGCGCACCTGCTAGATGGCGCTGTTCGTTCCTCATGAATGAGCTGTGAGATACCGATATCGTAATGACAACACAAGGGCTTTCGAAATTACAGGCGTGACTCATTTGCTGGCGATGGCGTTCTTGATTAGATAACAACAGATAGCGGCGGTTGGTGGTATTTCCTGGTGTAAATTAGAGGAATTTAAACTTTGTGATATAATTTTCGCCGACGATATGGCCCAGGAGGGGCGCCAGTCTGAGCAGACGACATTGAAAATGGAATTAACACGAAAAATGTACAGATGTGTGGACGGGATTCAGAGTTATTTTGTGGACGCAGCTCTGTTTTGCTTTTTCCTAGCGAGACACATGTCACTCCCGTTATTCCAGGAGTACGTACAAGATCAGATACACAAGAAACACAACTTGAATTTGGTGGATATAAAAACTGGAATGAGTGGGAACGAAACAAGTTCATGGCACGAAGCACAACAAGAGACTGTCTTAGCTGTGTTGGGTCTTCAAATAGCCGAGGGATTCCCTGCTATTATAACAGTACTTATACTAGGGGCAGTGAGTGACAGGACAGGCAGAAGGAAAATACTTTTGTGGTTACCTTCTCTTGGAAGTATTGCATTTTCCTTGATTTATGTGTTAGTTTTGTACACTGGTTGGAATTTGGATGGGTTGTTCATGGCTTCAGCAATGAGGGGTATTAGTGGCAGTATGACAGCATTCCTGGCAGGATCAACATACTTTGCCATCAACACTGTGAAGCCTGACCAAAGAGCATCTCGACTTGCAATTCAAGAATTTCTCAACGGTGGCGCTTATGCTCTGGGGAACATAATGGTCGGATTCTGGGTGAAAGCAAGTGGATTTTTGGAACCGTTTTGGTTCACACTTATTTGTAGCATCATATCGTTTTTGATATCTTTCTTTTTGGTTCAAGAATGTCCCGTCAATGAAGCCAACAGACCAGTCAGGCCAAGAAGGACAGGCAACTGTTGCAAAGATTTGTTTGCGCCTATGGCAAAGATCTTCAACTGTTGCAAAAATCCAGGTTTGATCAGAGTGTGGCTGGCGATCTTGGCTTTCCAGACCTATGCTGCGGTTCACATCGGACAAGAGAATGTTTTGGTCTTGTATCTCAGTGGTCAACCTTACTTGTATTCTTGGCGGTCAACAGTGACCGGTCCTGGCCCGTATGTGAAGATTGGATTGTTCCTGTCAGTCATCATGGCAGTAGCAGCAGCTGCAGTTGCCTTGAGTCCACCAATTATGAGGAGATTTCTGACAGAGTCTAATATTGCCTTTATTGGATTCTTCTCGAAAGCTTTGGGTACGCTGTGGATAGCTGTCGTCCAAAATGAGACAATTCTTTACTTTGGTAAGTGTCAAGTAATATCACATATGGTCATTGAGCGTATTCATTCCTTCGTGTTTAAAATATTTGCAGCTTTGAGTGATATGGTTCCAAAATGGTTCACAAACATTGGAACTCAATATCGTAATTAAAATGTAGGTAAAACGTAGATAAAAAACCTACTCCCTATATTAAATAGAGTGAAGGAGCAAGGCAGCCATTAGTTGATCTAAGGGTTCCTTTCAATATTAGTTCAAAATGTTCACTAAGACACATGAAGGCACATACGTATATATTTCTCCACACAAACCAGCTGATTTCCACCATATGTCACTTCTAAGATAACTTTAATAGCTCTTCAAGCTCGAAAATCGACCGCTAAATCCTCTCCTGTGAACGTTATGCCGCAGTTGATACCCTTTCGAATGATATGATTGTCAGGGTGTTTTGAAAATTGTTTCGCTATGAATTTAACACCTAAACAGTAAACAGAGGTAAGCTTTGAAATATGAACTACAAAGCAAGTGGCTCTATTTTTTAAGAAAATAGGGTTAACATATTTTTCTTTTACCAATCAGATCGTTTGAAAGGGTATCGACTGCGGAGTAAGGTTCACGGAAGAGGTTATAGTGGTCAATTTTCAAGTTAGAAGAGCTATTAAAGTTATACTGGTATTAGGGGTGACATATGGTTGAAATCGGCCAGGGTTTGCATAAAAATGTGTAATTGACAGGTATGTGCGAATGGTGAATGTCCTCAATTCATAGTGTAAATTTTTACTTAGTGTTGAATGGACCTAATTTTCATTTTGTTTTGTTGTGCATTCTTGATTCCAACTTGAAATTGTGTTTTTGAACTAAAATACTTATTTAACCGAAGCTCAAGCGTATCGTTTCACCCCTATAAATTATAAAGTTCATTTTCCTGAAGGAGGTTCTAAACTCAGATCCTCAAATAGGGGTGAAACGGTACATTCGGCTCGGTACGTATTGTGGTACAGGACCCTCAGTTCAGTACATTTTCGGTTCGATACAAAATCAAGAATGTCTTTCAAAATATAAACTAAACGGTAAACATAAGAAATCTTCAAAATTAGTTTGAATGGTGTGAAAATTATTTGGCTTTAAAATTGTACAATGGAATATATAATTATACCCCCGCTACGAAGTAGTCGGGGGTATATAGCGCTCAGCGCGTCCGTCCGTCCGTCTGTCCGTCCGTCCGTCCGGAACACTTTTGGTTCCGCTCATAACTCAAATACTACTTGTTCAATTGTTATGAAACTTTATACATGTACACTTTATGGTCCCTAGATGTGCCTTTTCTATGTTTCCCTCAGATTCCATGATTATTTTTTCAGATTTTCCACTTTTAAGCGTCTTTGTGTGCGCGTCTATGGTCACACTTTTGGTTCCGCTCATAACTCAAATACTACTTGTTCAATTGTTATGAAACTTTATACATGTACACTTTATGGTCCCTAGATGTGCCTTTTCTATGTATCCCTCAGATTCCATGATTATTTTTTCAGATTTTCCACTTTTAAGCGTCTTTGTGTGCGCGTCTATGGTCACACTTTTGGTTCCGCTCATAACTCAAATACTACTTGTTCAATTGTTATGAAACTTTATACATGTACACTTTATGGTCCCTAGATGTGCCTTTTCTATGTTTCCCTCAGATTCCATGATTATTTTTTCAGATTTTCCACTTTTAAGCGTCTTTGTGTGCACGTCTATGGTCACACTTTTGGTTCCGCTCATAACTCAAATACTACTTGTTCAATTGTTATGAAACTTTATACATGTACACTTTATGGTCCCTAGATGTGCCTTTTCTATGTTTCACTCAGATCCCATGATTATTTTTTCAGATTTTCCACTTTTAAGCGTCTTTGTGTGCGCGTCTATGCTTACACTTTTGGTTCCGCTCATAACTCAAATACTACTTGTTCAATTGTTATGAAACTTTATGTATGTACACTTTATGGTCCCCACATGTGCCTTTTGTATGTTTCAGTCACATACCATCTTTATTTTTTCGACTTTTTTTACTTCTAAAAAATTTTACAAGTGTATAATCTATGAAGACATACTTACTCTACTTTAATAATACTTCTGTGGTCTGTTCATACGAAAGTCTAAACATTGATGTCCTTGCTATTTTGAAACATTTTTTCTTTGACCAATGTTAAAAGCGGGGGTATATGAGTGAGCTGTGCTCACTAATTCTCTTGTTACATGTGAGTTAATAATACATAATTGTTTAAGTTATATATTCGGTATATACCGAAAAATCTCGTTGATGTAACGTGTAGTCGTGTACCAAACTGAAAACAAAATACTGCGGTTCAACTACTGTAGTTGTGAACCGTTTCAACCCATCCTCAAGTTGATTCCACAGATTTACCTGCTGTATGGATAAGAACAGGAAGATTTTCTGGATAACAACTTCTTTAATGTGAAAATACACGACGTTTCGGAGTACATACTCACTCCTTCATCAGGTCACATTCCACCTGATGAAGGAGTGAGTATGTACTCCGAAACGTCGTGTATTTTCACATTAAAGAAGTTGTTATCCAGAAAATCTTCCTGTTCTTATGTATACCACTTCTAAATGCCCTTCAAAGACCTGCTGTATAGAAATGATAAATGCAGTTTGGCTGGGTGCAATGCTACATTTTGATTTAGACAAGACGAATATCACCATGGTTTTCTAGTTCCGGTTAAAGCTCAAAGGTTTCACAGTAATGCATAGCCACAGCTGTGTCACTGGCTTTCTCCCTGCACCAAAAGTAGTTATTCTGATAATCAACTAATCTTTACAGTTGGGTTTTAAACCCAAATCTACCCTCATTCATCTAAAAAAACATACTATTACATGAGCTTCTAGGTTGGTTGTCGGCACCTTGCCTTTGCAAATTCATTGTGCTCACTGACCTTTTCTAGCATTGTCAACAAATATACCAACAGTGAATGACTGACATACCTAATTAATCAATAACCATAATAACGGTCACCGTGGTTACACATGTAGCTAACAGTTGTATGTGGTTGGAAATCGTTCATTCATGCCATTATCTTCAATTATTTCTTTGTAAATTAACAATGTTGTTCAATATTAAGGGGCTGAATACGGTAGGTTCTATTATTTTGGGATCAATCCTGGGGTCTTAATTCCCTATGACAACAAATTCTAAACAGTTCAACAAGCCTTGCACTCCCTTGTGTATTTCATTTGCTTTTATAAAATACTTCTGAAATAGACTGAATGTGTGTTAAAATACTGTGGTGTCAGGATTGATTGAAAAGACTTTCTTATTTTGATTAAGATTTAAAAATTACCACCTAGTTGCAAGTAAAATATCATTATGTAAATGCTTTAAAAGTACAATGTAAAATTACTAAATATTTTCATTAACATATTTCACTGTTATTTCCAAGAAATAATATTGAAAATCAATATGATCATTTGAGGAGACATTTGTAATAAAATAATAATACACTTTAACACCTAAAATCCAATGCAAGTTCTGTTCACTGGCGGTACATTATTACCCTGAAGGAATTGTACTTTCGGTGCAGCTGCTTCACGTGGCCATATAGGTCCGTACTTCCTGTGTTCAGGTACCCATTTAAACAGCTGGGTGCAGTTTGGATGAAGTGCCATTCCCAGGGACACAACACATTCAGGTCACTAGTTTTTGGTGTCTTTACCGGGATTCGAACCCGGCTCTCTCCTTTCATAAATACTGTAGTCTTATTAACTAATGCTTTGAACAGTTAGCAACCTCGGCTATTGAAGTTGTGTGAAATTTCAATAATATGATTTTGGTTTAGCAAAAAAAGACAAACAAGAATAATGTGCTACTTCAGTTGGAGTGTATATAATATTGTATAATGTCAGATTGTTTACTACTGTGAACAGTGAATACAACAGGGACTTCCTGCTGATGTCATCAATAAAGCATGTAGCTAGCTTTCAGCTGGATATTGATCCAGTGAGCTGAGCTTATCTTTAGCTTTAATACTGACTCTCACAATGGTTCTATTAGTCTCTTAGTTATTATGTGCAAAGAGCATGCAACAGGTCTATCATCACATTCTTCCTCACACCATCTGTAAGGCGGAGGTGATGATGTGATGTAGATGGGTTTAACATCACTTAAAGATTGTTCACTAGAACTATCTCATGACTTCAGTGATTTCATTATGTTTTAGCTTAGCAGACATTAATGACCTGAGGGAACGTCATTTATGTCTTTATTTGTGCAGGAAGAAAGGACTCAAAATCATTTTGTCCATTAAAGGTGCATCCATTGTGTTTCATAAAATTTTATTGGCTTTAATACGTTCCAACACATCATATATGTTGTTTACAATACAAATAAATTCACTCAGATTGCATATTCATCCCCAATCGCCAAACATATCATAATTACTAGTTTCCAATTAAAATCGAGTAACATCATTATGCATGTGCAGAAACCGAAAGTACACGTCCTATTTAGATGCACAGTAGGTATATGACCTATTGAACATTATCAACCTAAATTTGTTATTTTGTCTGGTTTAAATAAGATTCCAAAATTATGTTTGACTCATTGGCGCGTGCCACACGCTGTGCATTGTCCGGTTTTCGATCAGAAATTGAATCTTTTACTTTCATATCGTCAATATACTAAGTCGAGTATCATTAAAATGGTAGTTTTTGCGAAACTTTTCGGTAACAGTTGGTACTTCTCGATGAAATAAGACCATTTATAACGTTTGCCATATTTTACCCCCAACAACACAATGGATGTACCTTTAATTGCAGTGAGAAATGCAAGTTAGTGCACTCAAAATATCTTACACCATAGTCGGATCCAGAAAAGTTGGGGATTCACTTATTAAGGGTGTTGAGGGAGAGGGGCAGGGCTGCCTATTTGTACAATTTGGGGGTATTTTGTCTTAAAATATTTTTGTACACCAATGTTGCAAATTGTAACCTTTTCTGTATGGAGTATTGCAGTACTGAACTTTTTGAGAGTTCAATGGAACTTTTGCTTCCACACTTTACCCAAGTAAACAAAGTTAGAAAAGGACCATTGTTTTTAACTTAGTTTAACCAAAGTATGAGATGTAAAATGTTGAAATTACTGGTAATAGTTCCATATAAGTTCATTGTTTTTGTACACATAAAATGTTCTGACCACCTCTTGATCAAACTAGCCTTCTTCAACACGAATCAATTGAATTTATGTTTTATCCATTTCAGACCATTTGTATCCATATTGTAACATGATTTCGGTGTATCCTTGATTCTGATTGGTTGATTTGCCTATGTTGAATGACAATGAATACCCGCAAATTAGTTGGGGCGAATCACCGCGAACATATACATCATGTTCACAAGATCCGGCCCGACTCAAAATTTTATTTTTCGATTTCTCTTAATATGTGCCCCTTATTCAAATTTGACAGATGGCATTGTCATTTTCTAACCTGTGTATAGCAGTATAGGTAACAAATAACTCTCAAAATTAATTAGTTTCAAGTAACTGAAATGTTTTCAACTAGTAAGATTTGTCCAAGTTTGACGCCTTCTTCAATGCGGTTGTGTTTACCGAATGCCGTTGCCATGGCATGACGTCATAGTGATCAACCGTTTTGACGTCACAATGCTAGCGTCATTGTCACAATGGGTTAGGGCAAGTTTAAGATTTTTGTTCCTAGGTATTTTACTGTGTTGATGTCGTAGATAAATGTTTATCGCCATCTAAAAGGATACGTGAATATTGTGAAGTGAACAAACTTGAGTGATACTGTTTGAGCTTATGTGTAAATTGTTGCTAATGTAAATATTACGCCAAGCATTCATATTTATTTTGACCTGACCACACCTCTTACAAAAATGGAACAATCGCAAAGTCCTTTCCACTCAGAGATAGGTACGCAACAAGAGAGTTCGTTTCTAAACGCCTGATAACTAACGGTCATGTTACAATATCGATAAATAGTTGCGTTTGTAAAATTTCCGGGATTCATTGCTATTCAACACCCGCAAATTTCAGCGTTTAAAACCTCCGGCTAACGCCGTCGGTTTTAAACTAAATTTGCGGGTGTTGAATAGCAATGAATCCCGGAAATTTTACAAACGCAACTATTTATCTTATAAATGATTTAAACCTTGGCTTTGTGGAGGAAACAAAATAATTCACGCTTCTTACAATTATAATTATTTTGAATGATGAAGATTTGTTAGATAACTGTACCTTGCACATCCTATTGTGTTAACCAAATTTTCTTCCATTTACAGTTTGCTCTAGTGTCATCAATGCTCCCCCCAAACATGATACATCAAATTTACACCCCCTCCTCCCCTCTTTATCATCCAATTCAAAGCTACATATAGACTTGAATTACCAAATCATGTATATCAAGTGTATTACTAGTGTGTTCCAATGCTTATATGAAATAATTTGGTAGTTGCCAGTTCCAGGAACACTGAAAAGTTAAAACACGAGAAATATTTTCCCTGTGATGCCTCAAATTTCAGGGAAATATTTCTTTGCTCCAATGTTAAAATTGCATTGGAACCTTTCAAGTTGATATAAACTATATCCTGAAAATTTTAAAAAGTTAATCAATACCTTTATTACACTTAGACATGAATATTTAATGATCTATTGAATATTTCCTAATTGAAAGTAGAGATCTGCTAACTTCGGTCACACATTTGTTCAGTGTACATGATTACCTTTGACAGACCATGAATTATATATTCAGTGATTTGTCCGAGTTAACTCATCATGGTAACAATAGCGCATTGGTAATATTAGCTTGTTTTGATAGAAAATAATGATTTTGATGGCATTATTGAAAGTAAATAATACTAAATATTGAGTTTCTCTATTATTTTCTTGACCATGACCAAAATTAATGTTTTTAATGTCTATCATAGACTATGTTAAAAGAATGAACATACTGGTACATATGATATGATATGAGGTTTTTGCTGAGTACAAATAACATGATATCAATGCAGTGTTGTTCCTGGGTGCACAGCTGATGGGGTAATTTAGGCCAATTTTAAGTGATTGGGACCTTTTACAATGGTATCCTAATTCCATAAATTTCTGAGGGACACCAATGGCAAGCCAAAAGGGTGGGAAAATATCATAGGGACCCTCTCTAGGAACAACACTGTCTACAGGATTAATACCAATGACAGTGTTTTCCTTTCATTTAGTTAACAATGACCACTGATCAGGTCCAAGATTTGAAATAATCTCTCATCGTTGAGATTGCAAAAATCTTCTGTCACTCCATGGCAATAACAACTTTCTTAGTACTAAGCGAGTTTAGACATTCTGAGGCAAGAAGTTAATAGCTGAACAATGGGTTATTATATGAATACATAAAGTAATGATTTCAAAATATGACTAGATCCATGGTTGCACCTTAAACAGAAATACAGGTAAAGCTCATTATGTTTTTGTTTTCTTAACAAAACTTTCATAATTCTTTTATTCCAGCCATCCTGCTCCTGGCTTTCCAGCTTCTGCCCTTCCCCATGATGAGGTCTGTGGTATCCAGAGGGATCTCCCCGGCAGAACAAGGTACCGACTTGTCAGAGTCAGACATGGCTTCTTTTGGTTGTCAACTGTTTTCTCTATTAGGCCTAAAAAAAAATGTTTCTAGTCTTTACAGGCTGACAAAAATGATGCGAGGACGCAAAAAAAATTTATTTACGACATTTTTTAATTTTTGGGGAATGAGGAGATAAACAAACAACATTTATACAATTATTTATATTTTTTATATACATAAAGCACAAACCCTCCTATAAATGTATTACTATTCCAAATAGTCAATAATCTCACCCATACACTCCATCTCAACAGAAATGAGTGACATTTTCTATGTCCAATGTTTTCTGAGGCTAAAAAATCATAGTTATCTGCCCCTTACTTTTGTTAAAACCTAGAAAAAAAAGACCTGAGGCTTGGGTTTGAAACTGACCCCGGGCGGAAACCAGAAACAAATTCTTTTTCTTTTTGGGCCTCATCAGTGAATCTCCCACTCTCAATCAAGTTTTCCATAATATTTATGAAGACTGTTCATAGTATTGTTTAAAAATTACTTGAGTGGAGGTCGCTGATTTACTAGATTTTATCTTTGACTCATCTAAAACATCTCAAAAGAGTTAGGTGACTTGCTTCCTGACTATCTGCCAATTTGACTTGACTTTCAGTCAGTGAAGAAAATACTACAAGTTCTTGAAGTTTTTACACTTAAAGATTTATAACATCTATAACATTTGAAGCAGGAATGAAATGAATTCTCTCTCCTTTGGGATTGAACAAGAAACATTTGGTGAGTGTCAAACACTTTACCAACTGAGCTGAACTCTAATCCCTCGAGCCTCTAGCTTCATTCTTCTTTGAAGTGACTTTCTCTCAAGCGAGTTCGAGAGCTTGTACATATACAAGATTTGCATCTTTAATGAATTGATTTACCAGAACACGTTTATTGAACATAGGATTTTGGAACCAAATGAAAGTTTGAAAATCACTTTAGGATTCCAACCTTGGTTGAGAGTCTGACACTCTCAGTCTATTAACCCTTTTCCTGCATGTCCAAAATTGTCCACCATATCTTATATTAAGCAGGTGGCCATCCCTGGATGTGTATCCTGTAAATTGGCCATCAAGAATGGTTTGTCACTATAACTCAGCAACTTAAGTGTTAAGTAACTTGAAGAAATGTTTCTCCAGCCCAAAATAGTGAGCTTTCCTTATACCATTGCAAGGGTACCATTTATGTAGAAAGTCCTGAAAGTCTTTGTTCAACAGACCATCTTGGAACAACAATAAGACCCCCTTAGGCCTCACTGTCACATTGAACATTTCACTTAGACCGTTTGCAGCTATAGACTAAAATTTAGTCAATGAAGTTCAATAATTACCTTCAATGTGATTTTATTTCTTTTAACTTCCAGTCCTTCATGTGTTTTTTGTTTGTCTAGACTTGCTGAATAAGAAACAATACTGTATTTAAGGCTTTCATTTTATACACAGTCATGGGGCAGGACTGGTGCAATGATTTTGAAATCAAATAAAAATCGTTACTTCCGAAATTCAGATGGCCTTAGGCTTTTCTCGCGCCTTGTTCTCTTGGGACAGCACTGTTTCATAAATGATTTACTTCAAATCCACCTGATGTAGTGGTTTTGTAAAATCTGAATTATCTGAAAGTTTGCAAAAATCCCTGGAGAATTCACAGTACACACTGTTGTAATGTCCATTATAAGAAGAGCTATATGTTTATTTTACTGATTTATAACCAATTCTGACAAAATGTGTTTACACCAGAAAAAAGCAGCAGTGTTTGTGTACACTTCATTGTGCATTACTTCAATTACTTTTGTCAATACAATACAAATGTTTGTCCCCATTTGCAAATTGAAATGTGAATAATGTCTTTTTTAGGTTACATTCCAAATCAGAAGAGATGCCATATAGATTATATACATTAAAACAGGTGAAAAATTGTACATGTTTTATGAGATTCATTATTCTTTATTTCCCAAAGGAATTTGAATTAAGTAAATGCTAATTTATCAAACACTCTTACAGCTAACAGTAATTTCCCTAGGGTGTGATTATTGGCCCATTTATCCGCTTTTTGGGCTAAGGGACACTTGTCTACATAATTTGTGAATAAATACCATTGCAAGAGGTCAATATTTTAGAAATGGGCTATGTTTGTTACATATTAGATATATCAAAATTTTAGTTAATGGGATAAGAACAGTGAGTTTGAGTCTTTTTCTGCCAACAAATTTCAAATCTAGATATAAATCATGTTTCAAAGAAGTTGAAGGGAGCTCATGCCACAGCCATTATGATAGTCATACAGTGTTAATGTCAAAGTTGGTTATTGTTGTACTGTGTAACTGTCATCCCCTTGCCCTTGGGAGGGTATGTATACACGATTGTTTCAGATCTGGCTTCTGACCAATTAGGTAGTCTTGTCTAGACTTGCTTCTTGTCTTTTAAAGCATATCTATAATTATTAATTAACTATCAATGCTATGGCACTTAAACAGTACCACAACTGGGCAATTGCAGGAAAAACAGGGCCAACACGAGACAAACTGAGCCAATATGAGTCGGAGCATGACAGTCGCACATTTTGTGAAATCCTGAAACTGTCCCTTCACAACTTTGACGGATAATATCTGTTCATCAAGTTTATAATTATTATTTCAATATAAATGAGATGTTTAGTGTTGTGTAAATAGAATGAAAAGGCACTTCATCTCATGCCAATATAACAGACCTCGGACCTTGAACTGAGCCAATACAGAAAAACTTAATTACCAATAACATTATATTATGGTCATAGAAATATTATATTCCCATATTGACTTCATTCAAATCTTATTCTGGGAAAAAAGTCTGCTTTCTTTTATGACAACTGCTGTGTTATTTAAGCTGCAGAATCATTTGGCCAAAATACAGAAATCACAACTCGATCAAACCCATTCTCTAATAATCAGTCACACAGGTAAAGGGTTAAAGTCCTTTGATTAAAACACTGGATGCTGAATAGGCAATTATGCAATGTTTCGGGCAACATTGTTTGTCATCTGAATCTCAAAGCAGACAAAGAGACAGAAATCTATAGTGAAGAACCAAATAAGATGTACAGTATTCACAACACGCTGACCCTCTTCCTTCTACTCAGATTCTTCATGACATTTTGCCCAATTACTATGTATCTGATTACATGTCAATAGTTGAATAGTTCTTTTATTCATGAATCTTAGAAGTTAATGTGCATGTTAACCCTAAACATTATGGTATCCAAAGATAAATTGAGTAAAATACAAGCTGTTTAGAAAATTATTGTGTCTTTTTTACGTCCAGATTCCGGTAGTCATATCTTGCCAGATTGATTATACTTAAGACGTTTAGTTGTACGACCAATACAATATCAGATTGGTTACAATAAAAATTTCTTGTGCTGTCAGCAGCTTTGCCTTAAATGTTGGTTTTCCAAAACTTTTGATGTTTATATTTACCTGTATTATGTGCATGTATGTCATTGAACATAAATAAGTCTTGTTGTAACATAAATGATAGAACATGTCTAAAAGGAAATCTGCAATCCTTTAGGATGCCATCATCGGTAATCTGTGATGCAAATGTTTACATCTTTTAGGTTTAGGGAAACTAAGGATATTAGTGTATTGTGGTGTAGTGGCTGAGTAACCTAGGAGAAGAGAATGTAAGGTCTCACTAAATGTGTACCAAAATATTTTCATAATGATAAATCCAGACAAGACAGGAACTCATTGTGAAAGGACCACATTTTATTTCCATCTGGACTATGTATAAAACAAATTGGAACTAAGAGAAGGATATATATGTGACCTGTCATCAACTCATGCAGCCATCCTCTGACAGGAGGAGCATAATTTTGTAGTTAGATGGTTGGGGGTTGGCTTAGACCCCTTCATTCTCATGAGTCTGAATGCATTTGCATCAATCTGTTAACCATGCGTTCATATGTGTGCCAAAACATCTTGCTTATCCTGCCCATCCATAAAAATATGTAGAGTCATGTTCTCTGCAAAGCCATGATGTACTTACTGTAAATCCTTAATTGGACACCTGCCTCGATTAGCCGCCCTTGCACAGAGCTTTCTGGAAAAAAAGTAAATGTCTGACTCAATTAAAGGCCAGGTAAATCAAATTTAAGTTCTACAATCGCTGCTTCCTACCTTAGTCGTCTCTCTCTACAAGCCTTATTGCGAAATAGAAGCCTGCCTCAATTAGACGCCTATGGTGTAGACACTTTGAAAAAATAGAAGCCAGCCATCTAATTAAGGATTTACGGTATGCTTGTGTAGACCGGTGCCTGACGAGAAGGATAAGGAACAAGATCCATTATACGAACATTAGTCCGTCAGCCCTTGCATGCCATCATGCATTAGAATCGATCTGAGAGTAGATATTTCAGTGGAAGAAGAAGACATGATATTGACATCTTATTATGAAATCTAATTATAAATTTTGTGTCAGTAAAACCATTTGGATGCCTTTAGCTTAATATGAAGAAATAACAATTATAAATTTCATTGTGATGGCTAATAGAATAGAATATTTGTTTTAGCCACAGAGTGTTTATTTATATTATATATATATATATATATATATATATTGTTTGCACAAAAAGTCAAATATCCAGGTGTATGGTGGCTTTAGGTTTACAAATAAATAAAATCTTAACACTAAGTATGTTCTACTTAGGTAAGAATTTGATAATATATTTTGTAAGTGGTAAAATTATAACTACCGGTAAATCATATACCAATGGTTTCAAAGAAGGTCAAAGTGCTATCGGTATTTTCATACTGATAATGTTAGCTTTTTGATGCAGACATCTTTAATGAGAAACATGTAAGTGTCTTAACACTTAAGCTTATTGATAAGTACCAAACCATTAGAGGACATTTCATCATAAGTTCTAATGTCCCTAAACACACTTGCTTAACGACATTAGAACCTAAGTTGAAATGTCGCCTGGACAGAGTAAATAAGTTGTATATCCATAAGTATTGTCTTCATTCTTCGTGATACCAAATTCTTGAATGCTGCTCAAAGATGTACAAATTTGGTAAAGTACATTTTTTAGTCAAAATGTTTTAGTTGAAATTCTTGAGTCAGGGTGTGAAAAGGAAGGATTATGAGTACCGGAGTAGCGGAAAGAGAAGGAAATGTCACAGTTCACATTTGTATTCCAGTACTTTTATGTTTGGGTGACACTTCTCTCTGAAGGTGTATGTTGGTCATGGAAGTTCAAGTGTTGATCTTAGTTAGAATGCAGAATAAACTGAATGGTGGAACTGTGAAGAAAATCATTATTGATTGTCGCTTTGCATCATAACAGTCCGTAATCACTGATAGACTTCCAGGCAACCACTCCCTCCTTAAAAAATTCAAATTTGTAGAACCCATTTCCGACTCAAATTCAGTAAGTCATGTGTACTTGGGTCAATCTTTGAAGGGCATTTAGATAGTGGCATGCATAAGAAACGGAAGATTTTTTCAGGATTACAACTTCTTTAATGTGTAAATACAAGACGTTTCAGAGTAAATGCTTACCCTTTTCTTTGATTGAATGTAATAAATAACAGAATTGGGCAAGCTTATACTCCTAAACGTTGTGTATTTTCACATTAAAGGAGTATTTATCCCCAAAAATCTTCCAGTTTTTACTTTCTAGGGCTGTTTTTAGAAAAGCAAGGAGGATCTTTAAACAAGGAATGGCTGTCCATAGAAAACATTTGTCTGATATGCAAAATCATGCTTTAAAAAAGAAAAAAACCAAAATGTCCAACTCAAATTGCACAGTTCTTTATTATAGCACATACTCTTTAATATTGTTAGCTCAGCGATCAGGAGCCACTTTGGATCGATTACTGTATTAATGATCGACTGTAAGGCTACAGATAAAAACATCTTGTTTCTCAATAAAATGTGTTTGTTTTTGAAAGTTTCACCATGCATTGCTTCTTGAATATGTGATATACATCCTATGACATTTACAACCTTTACAAAATATGTTTATAGTCTTTGTGCATGTAATATGTCATTAGTTTCATGACAATGTCATTTCATACAGGATCCAGATAGAGAACATACAAAGCCATTATACAACAACATGAAAACAACATTTATTGATCCATAAATTTGCAGTTACCGGAGCTAAGCTTACATTATAATATTGTGAATAGCCCCTATTAGATCAGAACCATAGAAATGTCATATTTTTATTGCAGTTGAAAACAAATGTATGAGGCAGATGCTGTTTCAATTTGCTTAGACAATCCACAATATAATATGACTTCTACAAAATGCTAAACATTTTGTATGATATTTCATTATATAATCAGTACCATTTTATTGATTTAAACATATTTTATTCATGAAAAACATGAAGGGATTGGCCAACAAGCTCTGAAGAGCTTATATTAAGGCCGCTCCCATTTTATTCTTATGGAACAATATGCATGGTATGCCAATCAAAGACCCTGACAAATCTTGAGGGCGACCCCAAAAAAACTGACCTCGTCTCATACTGTGTTGTGTCCCTTGGTAAGGCACTTCATCCACATTACACCGAGGTTACTCAGCTGTAACATTTTACAGTCAAGCCGCGATAATCCGGCCACCGATAATCCGAATCTCGCAGTTTCCGAACGGTAGGAAGATGTAACCAAACTAATCTCTTTAGTAGTCCTCTGTACTCAGTAATCCAAACATTTCACTATCCGAACGTTTTTGATGAAAAACGGGAGCGTTCGGATTATCTAGGCCCGACTGTATCTCAACAGTTTTTATATAAAAGCGAGTAAGTGTTTGCAGGCATCTCATATAAGAAATAGAAGATTCTCTGTTGCGCCCTTCGTGTTTTATGCTCCCTACTGTGTTTTATTCAACGATAAAGCATGCCAACTCGTTTTCTATTTCCTAATTAAACTGTATAATATTATCTTTATTGCTAAATGCTGTCTTCGTTGTTGTCATTCCTGTCAATCAGTCTCTCAGAGATATTTTGTAACAAACCCTTTCTGGAGGTGAATGGCTAAGTGCTTCTTCCAAGAATATCCTTGACTGACAGCTGTGTTATATACTATTAGAAAGAGAACATCATTGACTGGCAAGCTATGGGTTAAGGTTATGATAATAACACCTGTGTTATATACCCGGTATTAGAAGAAAGGGAATATCCTTAACGGCAAGATATGGGTTAATGTTATATGATAGTAACACCTGTTTTACACACTAGTAAATGAAAAAGAATATCCTTGACTCGCAAGCTATGAGTTAATGTTATGATAATAACTCTTGTGTCATATACCAGAAATTGATACAGAATATCCTTTACTGGCAAGCTATGGGTTAATGGTATTATAATAACACTTGTGTTATATACCAGAAATTGATACAGAATATCCTTGACTGGCCATCTATGGGTTAATGGTATTATAATAACACTTGTGTTATATACCAGAAATTGATACAGAATATCCTTGACTGGCGAACTTTAATGCTGACAATAACTCCTGTGTTGTAAATAACTATTTAACAGAGAATTTCCTTGACTGGCAAGCTATGAGTTAATGATATGATGATAACACCTGTGTTGTAAACAAGTAATTGACAGAGAACTGACTATCTGCTGTTTGTCATGTTCTAGTTATTATCACATGTAGATGACATTTTGTCAATCGATTTCTTCTATCATTGAAAAAACATGATTATTGATTGTACATGTTGACTGTTGAATGTGTTTGTTCAGACTGTGCAACTATAATGGGATATGTTTTTCATTGTTAAGTTGTATAGACAAAACGTAAATCAACTTCATCAACACTTTATGGATAAGATATGCAAAATTTATGTCCAAGTGGAAATGCGTTTTAATGCAACAATCCACCAGTAATCAAATACTGATGATAAAGTTCAACCTCATCAAGCAGGTTCCTGTTACTACAGACAGTGTAATGCCATCTCTAACAGGCCTTGAAACACCATATGAAAACAATAAATAAAGAAGATAAATCCATATAATGAATAATAGAATATGTTAAATCTCATCGATGTGCATTAGTCTTTTCTGTTTAATAACTTATCCTTGTGTAAAGCAATAAAATGCTACACAGATAGTATGTTTAAAATCTATGACACAGATTACATCTTTGTTGCAGGTTCCTTGTTTGCAGTGATGCATTGTGGGGAGAGTATAATCTACTTCCTGGCTCCGTTCACGTTCACAGCGATCTACGCGTCTTCTCTGCATTACTACGGAGGTTTTGTCTTCATTGTGTCCATTATCTTGCTGTGCCTGCCCACCGGCTTCACCATGTGAGTACACCTATCTATCAACACCACAGGACACAGGGATTCAGATTGCTGCAGGCCATAGGCCATTGTCCTATTACATTTTCAAATGACCTACTAACTTCACTTGATTTAGGACATTCAAGCTGATCAATAATTTCAATGTTATTTCTACATATTAGCCTAATGAATCATGAATATTTATCTCCACCTTTCAAAGAGAAATTAATCTGTGAAAATTTAAAAGTTGAGTAAACCTTGGATTGCAGCATGAACTATCATTAATAATTTTAGTTGAATAATTTCATTAGAAGTATTTGAAGAGCTTCAGGCAACTGGCCTATTGCCATACACCCACTCAGGACATTTGTCTTATTCACATTTCAAGGCTTCAAAATCACTGGGACATGAACAGCTGCAGTCTCATTAAAATAGAGAGTTTTCCGAGGAATAAAAATTGCAAAATAGTATATTTATCAGGATATAACCTCACATCGTTCGGAGGTTTCCTTGCAAAACAGTCTGATAACAGCCCATAAGCTTGCATGATCTGATCCAATTCAGTTAACCAATCACAAGACCTCCTTTAGGTGCGAGTAGCTAGGGGCAGATAACTCCAAACAGCTATCCTTTCGTCTGTTCCTAATGCTTTCAAAACGGCAACTGTTTAAAATTGTGATTGGTCAATTATTTGACTGAGCTGAGCTTTGTCTGCGCTAAACTAGTAGGTACACGCCCCTATACGTGGTGTCCTCAGACCTTGTGACGAGGAATCTATAGAACCAGTTTGTATCCTGATAGAACTATTTTGCAGATTTAATTCCTCTGAACAAGGTCAATTTTAATCAGACTGTGCCATGCTGTTCAGGCCTTAAAAAAGCAACCAATTTTGGAGCATTTGCTCCCTATTTTTTCAGTTTGCTCCCTGTAATTTTGAGTTAGGAACACACATGCTCCTTGGCAAATTGTGTTTCTTCACCAAAGTAAACCATCAATCACAATTTGGTATTGAATAATAGCAAGTTTATAGTTCTCCTTAATTTATAGGTAATTTTAGCAATCTCCTTTTGTATGTGTTCCTTGCAATTTTCTTTAACTCCTAAGAATATAACGTTAGGAGCGTGTCCGCTCCTTGAAAAAATTTTTTACTTTGAGGTCTGCTGTTTAGCATTTCTGGCATTTAGGATAGTTTGGGGGCTTCAGATCAAGAGGGTCAGGGTTTGAATCCCACCAGGGGCTTGGCAACATTGTCTGCTTAGAGAACTGTTCTTCCTGCAGTAAGGTTAGGGTGCAATACCACCCATAGTTCACTAGTTCCAGGGGCTGGGATAGCACAGTGGATAGTGCGTTCGGCTTTGGATCAAGAGGTCCAGGGTTCGAATCCTGCCAGAGGCTCGGCAACTTTGTGTTTGAGAACTGTTCTATATGCAGTAAGGTTTGGGTGCAATGCTACCCTGAATTTCAGCGCAGTACCAACCATGGTTCGCTAGTTCCAGTTGATCCTCGCAGATTACTATGCAATGCATAGCCTTTATAATTGGAAAACAGATTTGTTTTACTAACTCATAACATCAGCATAGGAGCTGTAAAAATGTTTTTAAAACAACTTTATCCAAATATTGTTTATGTCGGGTATTATTCATTTTTGTGTGCATGATGATAAAGTTGGCGGTACGTTTCCATTTCAGAGGCCTGAGGTATCTAGAGCTAAAACAGCCTGAAGGTTATGAGCCAATGGATGGGGCCGATCTTATTCCTGCAGAGGAGAACCAGCCAATTGAAAACACTGAAACAGACACGCTCGCTCAGGAGCCTATCAGCTTTATCCAACTCAGTCAAGATGCATAATGGAAGTTTAATGTCATAACTGGTTTCAATGGTCTACGCCAAAATTATAATGCATTTATGTGCTTCAGGAGTACTATGACGTGTTGTGAAACAGCCAAAACTGCATAAATGTTTACACAAATTTAATTTTGTATGCATAAATGCTGATGTTTTAGATCTGTCATAATGCTGGATTAGTCCTTTTTATGCAAGAAATTAACTTTGTGTCTTCAGTGACATGATTGAATGCTGATTTAAGCTAACGTACCACCGACATCTGTATAGTTAAGTGTGAAAAATTCAATCTAGTTAAAAGTTAGCTGTAATATTATTTCAAATAGGCCTGACTGTATATCTGGTGAAACTCTCATTTAACAAGGCAAAGCATAAGGCAAAGGAAGAAAAGAAAAAATACTTGTTCTTTATTAGGGTACAATTGTCATGAAAATTTTGGCAAAAATTCATGATAAATCCTCAATGGTAATTTCTTTAGATGGACCAACAGGAGACAATATTGCAGCTGAACCTTAACTAGATTGTTAAAGAGACAGTTCAACCAACATAGATTTTTGTAGGGACAAAAGGAGACATGTATCTGTTTGTGTATTTTTGCTATTAACGCTCATAAGATTGATACTCTTACATGTTTCAATAGAAGTTCTGTCAGTGAAGTTTAGTAACGATGAGCACAGCTTGCTGGATTGGTGACCAACTTCATTAGTGAGTGAGAGAGTTGAAAGGTTGAATCCCTACTCCACAATGTGATATGAGTGAGAGACGTGTGGTTTTAGCCTGGGTGGTATGTGACTTAGTTTAATGGATACCTCTGTCCACAAAGCTGTAAATTGGGTACCTGGTATGATACCATTGTAGTCTTGATATTGAACCTTGATTGCCGATTGTATTAACCTCAGTACTCGTTGAGTTCTAATATGTTGGACAACACTTTGAGCATTCAATGTACATTGATAAATAAATGGACTATTATTATCATAATATTATTATGTGATGTTTAATTTTTTATGGGTCATTCCTTGATAGCAAAAATTCACAAACAGGAATATACCTTAGAATTTCGTTTCCACAAAAATCTCTTGGTCGAACTGCCCCTTTAAAGTATTTTTATGTATTTACCTGTCAAAATATACTTAGGAGTTGGAATTAGTCTTGCCATTTCTTTCAGAATATCAAAACGAGAGATTATGCACCTGCATCGATTAGTTGTTGTGCATGTCGATTATTGTCAGCATTTGTTTTCTTTTTATTGAATAATGTGTTTGTCTCAAGATTTTTGTAGCATTTGCTCATTGACATATTTACAACTTGGTATCCAATATACAACATAAGAAGTAGAAAACAGTAGAACATTCATTTAGGTTTGATCATTACAGCTGAAAATTTGCCAATAAACAATGTTCATTGTGCCACATATGACAACTGAAAGAAGATTAGGACATGCATATGTTTAGTATGTATGATCGTCATTGTAGCTTTGAAAGATTGACTATTACAGAAATTTTTGAAAATACCCTTTTCTGTGGTCTTTTTGGATCAATGAAGTTAAAATATTCAGATAATTGACATATTTTCATTTTGTTAAAAACTGGCTTTAATAATCTAGGTTGCCATATTTAATATCTAAAATTATTTTTTTGAAATTCTGGTTGACCTGAAAGGAATGTTTGGGTAGTCAAGAATTGAAAATTACATAAAATAAATGAAAGGTTCAAGATGAATCCATTCTAATTTCATATGTGTATACATCTTTTATGATAGGTTGATGAACATTGCATATCTAATTCACACCTTTAATGTTTAAGACATGCGTGGTATCAAAATTAAAAAGTTGAATCGACACTAATAGTTGTGGAATGGTTTCTCAGAATTATTGTTGATACTAAGTATACATATATCAAATTGATCTCTGTAAATACATTCTATATTTGATTTTAAACAATCATTTAAATGGGATTATTATTTGAACAGTTATCATTTCATTTGAACAATTGCAAGTTTTGTACTGGTATTTTTGTTATATACTGAACAAAATAAGTTAGGGATATTCAATGTTTTATAATTAATATTGATTTAGTATGTCAAGTAATAATTATTCATATTAATTTCAAAATTTCAAAATATCCCTAAATAATTTTGTCCAATATACATTGTTCATGGGCTTAGTCAAAATCTTCAATTTGTTACCGCTCGGGAAATATTAAAACGTCAAAAGAAGTTTATTGTTGATACTTTGTTGTTTAGAAAGTCATAATGACACTGAATTGCCAAAATATTCCAAATGTATATATTCTATATATTTACATCAAAGTGTGATTTTTATTTCTTCACCATTCCATTGTTGTAATAGTTTACACACCGGTATTTATAATATTTCTTCTATTTGTGTGGTTATTAACATTTAATATACATAGTTGAAGACGATAGCTTTTCTGTGGTAATTTTATACCTAATAATTTGTACAACATGATTTTAATAATTTATTTTTTTTACTTGTGAATATTTATGTTACCTTTGAAAACTACAATTTCTGTTGGTTTACTACAATTTTTGTTTGTTTACTTTTAAGCCTTAAATATAAGAAAAAGAGTTACTTTTTTATTACTTTTTTCTGATGAGGTTTTTGAAATATGTTAATTTCCACAGCACTTCTTTAATTTCTTTCCTTAGCAGAATTATTGTAAAAAAAAGTTTGATTTTGAACTCACGGAGCTAGATAATTCTTGTATTAAATTTTAAAAGTAAAATAGCTTTTTTAAACTTTTTTTCTTTTTTTTTTTACGATAGTGACATAATATGTTGAGGTCTTCTAATAATGAGAGTATATTTTGCTTTGATGTGCTTTGCAATATATATTGAAATCTGTTACAAACAGATTTGGCATATTTTTCATTAAGTGTTGTGATGTTGCAGCAAAACCCTTCAGATATATTTCATATTTGTGTGTGATTTTTAGAATTTTGCAATATTTACATTTGTTACTTTTGTGTTTAGATAGGAAGTCATTTGCTATGAAACCATTTGCTATGAGTATTTGTGTTGACAGTATTTATGGTTTATAATGTTTTCTTCTGTTATTTTTCGTTCGTGACAATCTCATCTTAAAAACTGAACAGAAATATGATTTTGAAATCACAACTTAATATGTAAAATATATTTATGTGTCAACTTAAGTTTATTAGTGATTGAAATACATCAGTCCATTATACTGTTACAAATTTGGTTCACAATTTGTCAGTTTTGTACCGAAAGCTCCACTCTATGACGGTTGTTTGCTAATCAGGTTGAAATAGACCTATGAATTTATTTCGTAATATTTAGGTCCATGTTTTGTTTAGTCTTGTCTGATCCCTTTGTGCATGTATATACTTCACAATAACAATAATTGATCAGCTCAAATGTGTTTTATCAAATATCAGAGTTGTGTTCATGATCACAAAGTCAATTTCCAAAAAAGATTTTCTCTTTTTGGCTCAGACCTGAACGGCCAATGGGTTGCTGGCAGCATCCGTCTGTGTGTCTGTCGTCTATAAACCTTTCATATTTTGGACTTCTTCTCAAGAACCACTAACTCCTAAGACTTGAAATTTTGTGAACAGCACCGAAGTTCATGGGGATTATAAATTTTAGAGTTGATGGCAAACAAGGCCCACAACCTAATTTTCATTGTCTTCTTGAGTACGAAGGGCCCTAGAAAGCTGAAATGTCATGTACAGACTCCTGAGCCAATAGGGATTATAAATTAAACATTTGTTGACAAATAGGGCCACAACTTAAAAACCTGTTTTTATCTTCAGAATCAAAAGTCCTAGAAAATTTAAAACTTGTGTATAGACTCCTGAGCCAATGGGCATCATAAGTTTCAGATTATCAGACTTTCTATCCTTAGAATAACATTGGCCTACTTTAAAAATTAAAAATATTTTAAATAATTAAATAATTTAATTGTGTAAATGTAAGTTTGATGCACTACAGATTCAATGTGTTATTTGTCACTATATGAATGACATATATTTCCATTGCATATAACAACAGGCTAAGAAATAGTTATAGGGATTTTGTCAAAGAAAGCTTTAATTTTGTTTGGTTGTTTTCTTTTCTTTTATGTTTCAGCCTTCTATATTTGGACACACTTACTCAAGCATGCAAAATAAAACTAATAGTTGAAATTGAGTCTTATATTATTGTTTTTTGAGAAACATTTGTACTACCCTTTCGTCTTGATGATGGTTATTTATGTGAGACATTTCCATTTTTAGCTCATCAGACTAGATGAGCTTATGTCATTGGCAAATGTCCGTCCACTTTTGACATACCAGTATTCATCTCCTTTGCTCTGCTGCAGCAAAACAGACAGTTCCTTGCACCAAGAGAATCAGAGTTTGTTCCTTTGGACCTGACCCCCTGTCCAATATGGGTGTGGCAGGCATTTTCCCAACCAACACTTCTCCTTCGAAACAAGTTGAGATAGGGAGCTCAATTTTCATAATAACATCTTTCTTACATCGAGACTGAAGTTTGTTCATTTGGTCTTGACTACGATGAATTAAGGATTCTCTATCGAAGTATAACAGCAACAAATTGTATAACATCGCGTAGCGGAGCGATGTTATACAAAATTTGTTGCTGTTATACTTTGATAGAGGCACAAAACATGTAAAACAATCCTTATAATTACAAAATCAACAAGTTTTTCTTTAAATATTTACAAAAATCTAATTTATATATGTCATTTATTCCGGGAGGAATCACTTGTTACACGCAACAATACATGGCTGAAGCAAAATTGAGGAATCCTAAATCTAAAGCCGCAGAGGATTCAATTGCATTCACATGCATACAACCAGGGTTCGTTTTATCTGGTTGACGCATTTTGTGATTAACCCTCATTAACATATCACCCGTCGTTCAAACATGGCTACAGTTTGCGAAGCGCAAGTGGATGAACAAGCTTGAGGACTTGTATCGATTAAAATGAAGTGTTCCCGCTGAAATTAATTGTCTCGTTTGGAAAAGGAATGTACATTTCAGTTATCGGCGTAGGTGTGAAGACGAAATGACATATGTATTTCTTATTTTGCATCAAAACGTTACGCTCAGTTGTTAGAACCGGATGACCCGACAGTTTGTTCGAATGGATTGTGACGTCACAAGGTACGAATGCACGAGGTATGGTTGCACATTTTATCTGCATTCATCGAGAAATGGCAGCAGGTTTTTGAGAGCTCTCGTCCAATCAGAAACGCAGAAATTAGTGTAACAAAACCCTTTTGTAATTATGTACTTGTAATCGGATCTCAGACAAGCTGTAGCACCTTAATAAGTGAAAAAGAGCCATTTAAATGATCATGCTCTGGCCTGTCAAAAATTATGCTAGTCCCATTTCAGGCATATTTTCAGATGTTTTTAATCCATAAAGCACTTTAAGCGATATCTCCCTAATAACTATTCGTTTAACTTCTTATAGATGAGAAGCATTAGAATGCTGAAAACTTGTGTGGTAGTGTTGTAGAGACGCAGCTTAACTAGCAGATAATTTAAACTGCATGTTTGGTGATGATTCAATGCGTATTCTACACCTATTGTTTCATATGTAAGTCTTCAACCTAAAACAGAATATCATGTGAGGACTAATGAGTGGTAGAGCACATTGCCTATAATGGGCAGATAGGCTTATGCCATTGGCTGTTGTCTTTTCATAATTTCGACTTCTCGACTCTCTTCCCACAGTGGATACTCCTTTCAGATTGTTGCAAATCAAGCACTTTCTCGGCTAGAAATAGAAAACCCTGATTGGTTGCATCAGAAGTTAGTTGTGTACTCATCAATGTTGTTTCAAACAGAGCATGTTGTAACTGTTGAAATGACTAGAGCTGCTTCATATGTGCACATTGTTTCAGAATTCACAGAATTCAATCAGATGTAAAACATTGTTTGATTGGAGGTAACGTTTATTGCTATGGGATAATTTGAGAGAAGTGATATATTGCTTATATATATGTAACAGAGATTATGATAGAAAATATGAAGGGAGTAACGAATGTTTCTCTTCCATAACTGCTGCACCTCCAAAGCTGAAATATGGTGGGGAGGTACCTTGCACATATAGGATCAAAGTTTCTACATTTTGACCTGACTAACGAATACTTTTGGAAGAGTGAATAAAGCCTCTCTGTCTTGTGATATGAAATATATCAATACTCGAGTAAATATATCTTTTAAAAACGGTACATTAGACAAGGAATCATTGTATTTAACAAATGAGTCTGATTCTCCGACAGATACATGATCAGACAATACATAAAAACTACTCCCATACCCCTTCATAATTTGCTTAAAGGGTTATGGGTGTTTTGCTTACATGATATATTAAAAGCAAACATCAGGAGACATCACTGGATGGCGCAGACCTTGGTTTGGTTCTGTTTAACCTGGTCTGGCAAGTTCGTTTTTCTGTTGGCCATCAGCTTCTCCATCACCTGTTGACAAAATGTGTTATAAGACTATGAATAGGGGTATGCCGTGAGTTATTTCTCACTTATGAGACATTGCTGTTAATACATTTACACTGGACAATATTTACTTTAAGATACTGCAGTTTAAAAGCTGTACAACATCATTACACTAGGTATTAGTGATGCTTATTACTCGCCCGTGTAAGATATCGCAGAGTAATATTTATACGGCAATATTAAACTACATGTAGTGTAATACCACCACACGTATGACGTCACAATGGGAGTAACATCGTCACAGTGGTATTGGACTTGCAGGAATCAGAACCATGTCGGCTATTTCGCTGGATTATAGGTGGGTGAGTAATAAACAATACTACACTTCCTTCTATTTAATATTAATATCGTTTTATACAAAATCATTAACTCGATTAATAAAAAAAGGTATTAAATAGAAGGTCGTTTAGTATCTTCTATATATTATAAACACTCCCTACTTACATTTAATGCTTCCAAGAAGTCGATTGTACCGCTCTGGTCTTTATCAATCTCATTCAGTATTTCCTCCACCTTGCCAGGGGTGAACACTGTCACTCCTACAATCAGCATTCGGTCTAGTTCTTCACGGTCAACCACCTGATACACAGACAAGAGATTGGGTTAGAGAGGAGGTTAGACAGAGTCTGTCCAACATCCAGGATCCGGTATAGTTCCTCACGGTCATCACCTGGTACACAGACAAGAGGTTGGGTTAGAGAAGAGGATAGACAGAGTCAGTCCAACATCTAGGATCCGGTATAGTTCCTCATGGTCATCACCTGGTACACAGACAAGAGATAGAATTAGATGGGAGGATAGACAGAGTCTGTCCAACATCCAGGATCCGGTATAGTTCCTCACGGTCATCACCTGGTACACAGACAAGAGGTTGGGTTAGAGAAGAGGATAGACAGAGTCAGTCCAACATCAAGGATCCGGTATAGTTCCTCATGGTCATCACCTGGTACACAGACAAGAGATAGAATTAGATGGGAGGATAGACAGTCAGTCCAACCACAGGTGACAAGTTTAGCGCAAATATGTTGCGCAACAGAGATGAACGACCAGTTTTCCCTATGTGCGAACGCATCTCTGTTGAGCAACATATTTGCGCTAAACTTGTCACCTGTGGTCCAACACCCAGGATCCGGTATAGTTCATCACAGTCATCACCTGGTACACAGACAAGAGACAGTCAGTCCAACACCCAGGATCTGGTATAGTTCATCACAGTCATCACCTGGTACACAGACAAGAGACAGTCAGTCCAACACCCAGGATCTGGTATAGTTCATCACAGTCATCACCTGGTACATAGACAAGAGACAGTCAGTCCAACACCCAGGATCTGGTATAGTTCATCACAGTCATCACCTGGTACATAGACAAGAGACAGTCAGTCCAACACCCAGGATCTGGTATAGTTCATCACAGTCATCACCTGGTACATAGACAAGAGACAGTCAGTCCAACACCCAGGATCCGGTATAGTTCATCACAGTCATCACCTGGTACATAGACAAGAGACAGTCAGTCCAACACCCAGGATCTGGTATAGTTCATCACAGTCATCACCTGGTACATAGACAAGAGACAGTCAGTCCAACACCCAGGATCCGGTATAGTTCATCACAGTCATCACCTGGTACATAGACAAGAGACAGTCAGTCCAACACCCAGGATCTGGTATAGTTCATCACAGTCATCACCTGGTACATAGACAAGAGACAGTCAGTCCAACACCCAGGATCTGGTATAGTTCATCACAGTCATCACCTGGTACATAGACAAGAGACAGTCAGTCCAACACCCAGGATCTGGTATAGTTCATCACAGTCATCACCTGGTACATAGACAAGAGACAGTCAGTCCAACACCCAGGATCTGGTATAATTCCTCACTGTCAACCACCTGATACACAGGCAAGAGATTGGGTTAGAGATGAACGTGGACGCATAAAGCACGGTAAGACACTGTCGCCATCTTGGATCCTGCCATAGGACCGGAAATGGAATGTTGAGCCAGCAAATCAGTTTAACCAGTTTTGTTCGGTCCTATGGCAGGATCCAAGATGGCGGACAGTGTCTCACATTCTTTACATTTTAAAAAGGTAGGTAGGTATAGTTTATGTATATACATAAATATATAAAATATCCACGGCAATAAACGAGACGTGGTCAATGGTCTCTGAGACATTAAAACATGCTCATGATTTAGGAGCGTCCTTAGCAAATGACGTCATATTTTACGTCACTTTGGCTGTTCAAATGCTAGTGAATGTGTTCTACGATGGGAGGCATTACTTGTTTGAAATATAGTTTATACAAATAACATAATATATGTCCATGTTTTTATGTAAAAACGATTAAGTGTTTAGGATCATCTCATATATGAAATATATGACTCGTTGCTTTATCGTGCTTTACTCGGGGCCCCTCGTGTTTATCCCTCGGATTGCGGGTTTGAAATCTCATAAACAACCTTTGGCATGTTTTACCATACACTTACAATCGAGAATTGATTGATATTGAACGAATATTGGTGAAAAACAATTAAAATTGAGTACATTTTTTCGTGTGCCATTAGATCAGTGTATACTTCAATTGGGACCAAGCCAATTAAACAGTCTCCACATTAAAAAACATGTGTGTGTCATAATACTGTAAAAAAGCT
This sequence comes from Gibbula magus, assembly GCA_936450465.1. NCBI lineage: Eukaryota > Metazoa > Mollusca > Gastropoda > Trochida > Trochidae > Gibbula > Gibbula magus. The sequence continues at coordinate 22,525,869 of OW388291.1, read as the reverse complement.
ACCGGTATATAGACTCACTCCATCGTGATTCTTGTCGGCCTGTAGGAATTTCTTCTCCGCTTCCAACACGTTGGATAGCTTCATGGCGGGAAACTTCTCTGCAATGATCTGCAAGGAGTGAATCTATCGTCTGCACGTTGTTGTATTGTAAAGATATACGAAAGCGAAACAAAAAGGGGTCTACCTATCTGTCCATATTCACAATAGCATTGGCAAATTTTAAAGGTCGAATCTATTTAGAAATGTTAATTTTTATGATTGTCCCCCTTCAAAGTTTCTGGATTCGAACAGCATATGTTCCCGAGTCGGCAAGTCTCGGATATGTTTACTTTATTCAACGAGTGTTGTTATCGCTCATCGAGTGACGGGGTAAAGCCGGTATTTTCGCGAGTGGCGCAGCCAAGAGTGAAAATACTGGCTTTACCACGTCACGAGATCTCACACAAGCTATACCCAGCAGGCACACGACGTTGTTACAACGTCGCATTTTGGTTGAAATAATGTCGCGACGTCGTTCAACTATAAAACGACGTCGTTTCAACGTCTCTCTTTTTCGACGTCGATAAAACAACGTCGTTTCAACGTTGTTATTTTCGACGTCGATAATATATTCGATATCAGACGTCGTTTCAACGTCGGTATTTTCGACGTCGGTGTTATGTCGATATCTGACATCTGTTCAACGTTGTAATTTTCGACGTCGATAATAAGTCTATTTGCGACGGCATTTCACAGTTTCAACGTTTTCACAATTCAAAACGACATGGATCCTCACTGCATCCTACTGTTCATTGATTAGCGATCGCAATGGCTTATTAGGCATATATTTCAAATCTTTATCCTTGATTATTATATAAAGATATGAAGTCTATGGGCCCTATAAGGGTGCCTATATATCTAGGCGTCGTCGGACATATAAGAAATTACCATGTTAAATCCATCATTGATATTCTTTAATTTTCCGTAATGAGTAATGTTATTTTAAAACATATAAATGTGCATGTAGGCCTTCACGTAGTCTACAATAAATAAAAATGTATTTGTGCATATACTTTTTTATTTGATTTAGTGATTTTAACGAATGATAGGCTACTGTTACGAATTATTTCAATAGTTAACGGGGAATTTATTTTTAAACCGATATGTAATCTATTTTGTATGCCCATATATTTTAATCATTTACTTATTTATCATTTGAGACTCTTTTCTAAAACGTAACAAATATTTGTGAAGCTGTGTACGTTTTCGCGCCAGCACAAAAGCTTATGACGTCATGTGTGCAACGATTACGTCACAAACCAAGTACTTTCGCCGCCATGTTTGACGTCGCCGTAGAGGGAATCTGTTTACGTTGCGTATTATGGACACTGGTGTCGCCACTTCTCTTTCTGAGGTAAGTTATTGTTCCTGCATTTATACACACTTTGATCATTAATATTTAATAAAGTCAACCTAATACGGACACGTCGTCCAAACCAAACCTGCCACACTAGCCTACCACTAAACTCAAACGCAAAGCGAAGCGTGTTGTTTACATTTACAGTTTTACTGCAGTAGAAGTCGGCAGTCTTATTAACACTGCTGAAGATCGAGTAGGTTTTTTAATGACTGTGCTACTATTACCTAACCTATCTAACCTATCCATAAACTTTATTTTCACTGACAAGAGATCAACGACATTCTATTTGCAAACCAATGTTGGTGTCGCCTGCCCGGCTATGGAAACATGGGCAAACTCTTTACAGTGTTGCGTAAAGTGCGCCGTGACGTGTCTTTTCACAATGTTGCGCGGAGTTCGTATTGTCTTCGATCAGCTGTTTGCAAGTTAACTGAGTGCAGGCTTTGCTAACATGTTTATGTTGATTGCTATTTGCGTCATATTAACACGATTAAAAAGCGTGCTAAAATTGGCATCATGAATATTACTGTGCCACTTATATTTAAACGTTATTTCAATATGATATACAGAGTGATGCAAAAAGTATTCGGACGGTGACGTTAATTCCATTCACATGCATGTTAATTTAGTTGACTCTGGGATAAATAATTTTCATAAAATATGTTCTTGTTGGATCAATGTCAAAATGTTCATCTTTATTTGAAATCATCTCAGCTTGAAGTACATAATATAAATGACATTTTCCGAGGACAATCTAGATAATGTCATCCGATTTACCTACATGTGTACATTGTACATTGAATAAAACGTTTTCCATAGATCGCCATGTTAAATTTTTCACAACTATCTATATATGTTGATCTAATGTACTGTCATTTCCAAGATAGAAAACAGAAAATTAAACATAAATTATGAAAAACATTAATTTATGTTAAAAATTCTACCGTTTATCAATCACAGAAATCACAGTAATTTGATTAAATTAACTAATAATTAAGTATACATAGTTTTTCAGGATGATCGATTGGGTTTCAAAAACAAATTAATGACATTATCAGACTATCTATATGATGACATGCGTTAAATTCAAATGATCTTCTTGTTGAGATGATTTCTAATAATGCTGAAAAGTTGTATACTGATTCCAACAGAACTTATTTCATGGTAATTATCTGTGCATGTACACGTAATTGACATGTATAATTTATGCTAATATATCGATATACTGTAAGTGATTCATATATAACTATTTATAGGAGCTGGTATCGGTGGAAATTCAGTTATTTGTTGACAAATTAATTGTTTCCCTGACTATACAGTACAACTTGTTCTATAAGTTTCACAACTTGTGCCCAATCCATTTCTGAAATGAATAAAATATGTTTTCAATCAATTCCTTGAAATATGTAGATGTGTTGAACATTAGATTAATGTACCTTTGTAAATTAATTTCTATTAAAAACTGTGTTAAAGATGTATGACTGTTTGTAGTGATTAATTATAAATGCTCACATATCTGTTTTCAGTCAACTGCTTGAGAAGGGATAAGATGGGGAGCAGAGAGTTGCAGACGGGAGATATCGCATCTATAGATTAGCTGGGTTACCTATCAGGCTCCATCCAGAATCTTTTCTCAGGTATACATTTATTCATCATGCATCATGTATTTTCCGACATAAAACGATTAAAGGTCCATATATATTTAACACATCGAATTCAGATAGTTAAAGTACAGTGATAATGAATGATAAGAAACATGATTATTTTTGAAAATTAGATACATTTGATGAAGCATCGACATAAATAATAAGTTGATTTTCTTTCCCTTTTTCATATGTGTAAGTTGTCTTTTTCATTTTCCAGAAAGCTGATGAATGGCGCTGTGGCGAAACGAAGACACAAAGAACCGCGTATTCTTGTTATTTTAAGGCAGAATAAACAATTACGTAATCTTAATCCCTAGCTGTCTGTTGTTTCTTTTTCGATTTTGGTTGCTTTGACTCTTGTTGCTACAGCTAACCCGGAAGATATAATATCTATCTTTTAGAGATACTTTTAGAATTGAGATTGCTACTGCTCAGAAAGAACGTCATTTATCGACGTTGAAATGACGTTGTATTATGGTTGCATATGAAATTTGCGGCGACGTCGATGTAATGTCGTTGAATCGACGTCTTAACAACGTTTTTGAAACTACGTTGCATCAACGTTGGTGCAACGTCGTATCAACGTAGATGCAACGTCGAACCAACGTTATTGCAACGTCGAATCTACGTTCATGCAATGTCGTAGCAACAACGTTGTTCCGACGTCGATTGAACGTCGATAATCGACGTCGCCGCAAATTTTTATATACACCCATAATACAACGTCATTTCAACGTCGATGAACGACGTCGTTTCAACGTCGGTTCAACGTCGAATTGCCTGCTGGGTATGATCTACACAAGCGATATCTTCTGTGGATGTCAGTTTTGGATGATAAACTTGTATTATAATTGTGCAATATAGGTCTTTCTTTTGTGACATTTCCATATGATCTCACACAAGCGATATCTACTGTGGAAGCCAGTTTGGGATTATAAACTTGTATTAAAATTATGCAATATAGTATTTCTTTTGTGATAAAAGGATATATTTTGTCAAAGACGTATATCACATCTAATTCCTTGATGTTGTTAATTTTGAATGAAACTCGTGAATGGTATCGGTATCTAACTCGCTTTCGCTCGTTGAATACCAAACCACTCACTCGTTTCATAAATATGTTATTAAACGGGGCCGAGTATTCTGAGAACTCTATATCGCACAGGACTATAAAACGGATGCTCAACTCACAGAATAAAACTCTTTGGAGTCTATATCATCGTCATCATCAGAGATCCGGGGGTGTTTGCGAGCCGGTGTTGCCAGGCTACGAAGAAGTTGAGTCGAGGCGCTGACAGTGACAGATGAAGGAGCCAAGGTATCCGAATCTTTCTTCTTTTTCTTCTTATCCTTCTCTTTCTTATCTTTCTTCTCCCCTTTAGCCTGCAAGTAACATTTCATTATCCATAGGAGTTGAAATAACCGACTGCATGTTGTTGATATGATGCACACGTGTAGCACGTTTTTTGTAAAATTAATTTTTTTCAAATTTTCTTCTTGTAATGATAGTTTGTGCCATTTAGATTTACTTTAGAGGGTAAAAAATCTTATTACACAAACCAAGTATCCGTAGTAGTAATAATGGTGTTGCGTATAAAGCAAAATATGCACGGCGGCCATTTTATTGTGAACACATTTTATTATTTCGAATGACAACAAAACGGTTCTCATGGCTTTACTGAGCCACGTAAACTCATTTTAACTTGATTTTCCGAAGAGAGAAAGGTGTTTTACTTTTGGTGAAATTATTTTTCAAATACATTTCATCAATTTATTTGAGCGAAAAAACCTGCTACTGCCCCTTTAAGTCGTAACAGCCATACATCATAGTATAGATGCTGACTTTGTGCTTTGGGTGTCTCGCATGACATTTTAAAATCCTTGGTTTTGATTGGGGTTTTTTTATCGTCGAACGGATGACTTTTGTAACAGGCGATTTACCGTGTTTGAACGCATGATGACGTACGGCTACGAATGAGATAAATTGATATCGAATCTACGATAAATCACATTTCATTCTTAACCCTGTCTTCATTACAAAAAGATATTTGAACTAAAATTTAACCTCAGTCACCAACAAAGTCATTCAAACTACTGCAGATAAGTATTATTGTATCGTGTCATAGTCAAATACATCTGATTTCTTTTTAATATTGAATTAATCGAAATAAACTTAGGTGAAAACTTTCTTTTGCCCGGTAGTTTATCATAATTACTAGTTTCCAATTAAAATCGAGTAACATCATTATGCATGTGCAGAAACCGAAACTACATGTCCAATATACATTCACAGTAGTTATATGACCCATTAAACATGATCAACCCAAATATATCAGTTTCTCTGTTATAAATAAGATTCCAAAATTACGTTTGACTCATTGACGCGCGCCACACGCGGTACAATACATTGTCCGGTTTTCGATCCGAAATTACTACTTTTACCTTCATATCGTCAATATACTAAGTTGACTAAGATCAAAATGGTAGTTTTCGGTAGCAGTCGGCACTTCCCGATAAAGTAACACCATTTATAACGTTTGGAATATGTGACCCCCAACAACACAATTGATGGACCTTTAAACGACGTGAGGTTCATGGTTATAGCTATAGTTGCGTTGTGGATTTCCATTGGCTGATGAACGCGTTGTATGCGGATTTACACAGTTTGCTCAGCGTTAATACCCCAATTCTCAATTCTCGTTAAGTCAATTCTTAAATGAAAAGTTGAGGATTGCTTGCGTGAGATGTGTGAATTGTTCCCGGATTGTTTTTTGCTCATCAAGTACATAAGACCACATTGTGTCGTGTGGCATTAATCGTATTCAAAGTAATAATATTGTTCTAGTATCTCATCTTTAAAACTAGCCCAATTTCATGTCTGTAGCACATTCAAACTATCTGGAGTTATTTTAATGGTAGTTCTTTTTGTTCGGATTTTTTTTATTACTAGCTATGCTTTTCAGTTATGTAAGAGCGGAAATTAGTACATTCCATATATTTTGTATATCATATATTTATATTTTATTTATACACGCATTCTCTTATGGAAGGTTTAGAATGAGTTCTCATCAAGGTTTTCAAAACAAGGCATGTAAAATATCAGCCCAAACCATTTAGTTGTCGAATTACCGTACAAGCTATATTTAAATGACAAACGGAAAAGTTTGAGATAGGTTTAGTGGTTGTTGATTGATCCTTACATAAACCTTACTTCCGAGATTTCGCTTCTCTCATCAATCACAAAACTTTGGTATGTTGCGCGTTTGACAACTGACACAGACGTCAAACATTCCTTTGTCTTGCTTGACCTAAAATCACCCACAGGTGTGTAACCTGTGAACTGGTCACGTGGTTATTGTTGACATATCTTCCTGGGCACTGTATACTATTTATCTACAAATGGGGAAGACTCGTAGCTATTTTTAAATATGTAATTTGAGTATTTCATGAATCATTATTTGGATTGATTTTATACATTTCCCGTTATCACCCAGGGATGTATGTCCAGTCCAAAATCTACACTATATGAAGGGTATCGGACATTGTTCAGAGATTTTGACTTTGCATAGACTTATATATTTGTCCTCATTCATTAAAAGGATATACCGTAAATCCTTCAATAATCCACCGGCGATTATTAATTTCAAACACCGATTTCACCCGGCGATTATTCGAGGCAGACGAACAAAAACATCATTGCAGTATTTTTTAAAGTTTGAATAGTGTAAAAGAAGTGCATGCCATGAGGTTAACTTCCCATAAATATGCTTATCCCGGAATTATTTTTTAAAAGGAGATAGCCACGATATTATTTACATTTGCTTATAATTTAAAGGTTCATCCATTGTGTTGTTGGGGGGTCACATATTCCAAACGTTATATATGGTGTTACTTTATCGGCAAGTGCCGACTGTTACCGAAAACTACCATTTTGATCTTAGTCAACTCAGTATATTGACGATATGAAGGTAAAAGTAGTGACTTCTGATCGAAAACCGGACAATGTACCGCGTGTGGCGCGCGCCAATGAGTCAAACGTAATTTTGGAATCTTATTTATAACAGACAAACTTTTATATTTGGGTTGATCATGTTACATGGGTCATATAACTACTGTGCATGTAAATGGGACGTGTAGTTTGTGTTTGTGCACATGCATAATGATGTTACTCGATTTTAATTGGAAACTAGTAATTATGATATATTTGGCGATTGGGGATGAATATACATGCTGAGATAATTTATTTGCACTGTAAACAGCACATATATTGAGTTGGAACGTATTAAAGACAAATTAAATTTTATCAAACTCAATGGATGCACCTTTAACCCCGCGATTATTCAAGGCAGGCGATTATTTTAGAATTTACGGTTTTTCATGTATTTTTAAACGATAGGAAAGATTTAAAGAATAAAAGTTCTGTTCAACCATATTTGGGAATACATTAATATTATCTGGTATTTTACAACGGTAACAATACTGACATTGTGATTCGCCATATGTGCAGAGCGGATTTTCAAACAAATCATAATGAGTTGTCTCCCTTTAGTTGGAGACCGACCCGAGAATGTTATATAGTCTTGGACACACCTATATCTATATGTATTTATATTTATACATTATTTAAGAAATCAAGTTCGCTTTACCCCAATGTGTTTTGTAATAAAGTATATTTTTTGCCCTGAACTACTATAGTTAAAGCAAGAGGACGTACCGTTATATCAATAAGTGTTATTCTTTTATTTATTTTTTTTTAATTTAGAAATGTTGATTGACGAGTAAATGATATTTATTTGTTATTTTTTCAATAAAACAATCACCTTTTCCTTCTCTTCTGCGGCCGCTGTCATCTGCTTCAACATTTTTTGTACCGCAGCTAAATCTTTCTTCACTTTTTTCAATTCTGCAACTGCTTCATCTCGTTCTTTACGAAATGCGTCCACCACCCGCTCACTTGGGTCCCCCTCGGGGGTAGGTGGGGTATCTGCTTGACCACGTGAACTGGACATAGAGTTTACTGTTTTCTGTTCAACAAACAGTTTGTTTCATTAAAAATGTTATGAAAGATATCAGAGGGATGTACAGGCCCTGGTGGTCATATTATAATATAAGGATAAGTCATGATACCGAGGATATGGTAAGGTTGTGGACCCTGATAGGAAGGAAAAACCCGAGGATGCGAAGCATCCGAAGGTTTTTCCTGACTATCAGGGTCTACAACCTTACCATATCCGAGGTAGAATGGCTTATCTATATTATCAACCGTTTTTAAGTATAAAAGACGCTCTCTTATCCCGTTATCGAAAACCCCGGATTTCTTTATAGAGTCGTTCGTAAAATTCTTGTTCACTGCTATATTTAAGAAATTTTTCAAAATAGATAAAGATAGTTTCTGCAGATCTTTACTTTCAAGCCGTCATCTTAGCAATTATATCAGGGTTTACAATCATTATAATTTCTTCAAACAGGGTTTACAACTGTCTGTGTAAACCCTCCTGGAGGGAATTACAAGGTTGTAAGTGTCTCGTACCGGGTGATACGGTTTAGAAAGGTCGTTTCAAGTATCACATTATATGGTTGGTAGGTTGATAAACATTTGTAATTCCCATAGACTAACATGTTAAATAGATGTTGCAAGAATAATTTTCATAGCTTTAGTATGAGTCCCTTTGCTGCCATATTTTGCAGACATATTGGTAATTATCTCGGCCATATGTACATACTATATATTTCTCGCTAGGGAGAATCTCTTTTTAAAAAAACTTTAAATACGACTTTTACAACAATCTGTTCTGAGGTGATTAATTTTAAGTAAATAAAGTGAAGACGAATGAGCAGAACAATAAAGAGCGAGATACTGTTTATTTGAGTCTCAGTTTTTGTAATTATATTTGTTGAAGGATGTTAGGTTCACTGCAAAACAAGTAGATATACATTGGTAAACAGAATGTTTCTTTTAAATTTTCATTATATATGTTCATATTCGTATGATATTGCGTAATTTATGATTGTACTACAATCGATAGAATAAACCTTTTTACTGACAATATTTAAAACAAATATTATAGTGTATTAAAATACATAAAACATTGTCATATGCATGCATTGTTTATGTCTTGAAGATGACATGACGTAATTATAGCGGTTAATGCTGTTGTGCGATATCAATCAATCAAAGATCGAATGAACAATTTGACAATCTAATTGATATTATAAAGCAAAATCCTTGTTTTACTCACATAGTAACACAGGCTACTTTGTCCGCCATGTTGACTTCAGCTGCACTATGCGTGACGTCATAGTCAACAATGCGTTGTCAGGAACATTATGACGTCATAATTCAAATCACGTGCAATTTACGTCTTGGAATTTATTGAAATTAATCACTGATTCAATTTGAATTGTCACTCATCTGTGATAGATGTCATAGATGAGTGACAACTCAAATTAGCAAATAAGCCTAGGGAACGAATCAATGATCTGATTTTAATGAGATTGGAAATTGCCTTGAGTGACCTCTGTGGTGAAAGCATAAACACATTGTTAGTTTGTTTGAAAACTCCATTGCAAAAATGTTTCCACAACCCGCGCTTTAAGACCTGGAAGTACTTTTTTTCAACCTGTCAATTTGATGATCTAATACCTTTTTATTTTTTTATATCCAAAGCTGAGCGTAATTCTCGATTTCGCTCAAGAAGTCACGTAAAAGACATATCGTGTAATAATCTCTTTTTACGTATTAAAGTTGAAGTAACCAGACAATGAAATGACTTTAACTTTAAAATTATGGAATTTCATTGGCTGACAATATACATGCTATAAATAGCGATTCACCATAACTCTGTAAGCGTTACGACAAACGCATATTGCACAAACAGGGGATTTGGTGCAATCATATTGATAATACCCCTTTTCCTTTAATAGACGCCCCCGGCGTTTATGTTTTCAGACCTCCTTCAACTACGGCTTCTATTTGAGACCCGGGTTCTATTCGAGACCGGTGTCTATTCATTTTTGGCATATAAAACACTCGACCAACAAACATATATAAATGCAATCATGACAAAATATTTTGATATGAATTTGTTTTGATGGATATTTATTCATTATTGAACGGGGACAGTGTTTTCTTTAGAGGCATACATTAAAGTATATACATTGCATTTAAAAAAAAAAAATTGTTCATCTTATCCCCCGGCGTCTAATCGAGACCCGGCGTCTATTAGAGGAAATACGGTAACCTGATGGAGCAGAATGATAAACTATGGCTGCTGGACAAAATTTAAATGTACACATAGGATATTATGTATAAAGAGAATATCACCTACGTATCTTCTGGTATTCAATAAATCATTACGTATTGATTAAAATGTTATTAATCTCTATATCCGAGGCTTGCCTTAAATCATGAATAAGTCCCGTTCCTTTTAGTTTTCAATACAATTGTGCATCGCTGAATCATCACTACCACTGGAACAACAGCCCAGTGAGGTCATAAAATTGTGACGTCATCAAGTTTATGACATCATAGCATTTATCATATCACCAGACTTACATACGGCAGGCACAGTGAGTCTACCGAGGATGTGTGTCATATATAGCTCATACGAAACGAGTGTGAATTCTTGTATTTCCCGTTATACGAATAGTTGCATGAATTTCGAGCCATATAGCACTCCGAGTGTTATATTATATTCTGTATTACCCATTCTATTTTATTCGCGTAAATAGCCAGGAATCGGCCTACTTCTCTTGCGACGGCAAGTAACAGTGACGTCACGAACAATGGTATTATGACGTCAGAGGCGGTTTCCGCATATGTAAATATAGCATTTATTCCATAAATGAAGTTGAATGATTTTTTAGTTTATGGTCTTCGAGCTACATAACTTGTCATGGTTGACTGTTGGATTTTACAATTAATTGATTTATTTTTGTTGGCAGACACAACTAGTTGCGACAACTCTATTCAATCACAAAGGTATAAGTTACAAAATAACCTTCTAAATAAATGAATCACAACTAAACGACAATTAAAATTCTAATTTCATATCAATTTCCCTGAAAATCTACTGTTTGTGTAAATGTTATTTCTTATTCTCAGCCATAGTGTGTGATATATTGCGTTTGGTCTTTGTTTATGCGTGGCATATTGCTCACTATCACATGTTCATACTGATAAACCTTCACCTTCATCATGCGATCGACCTTCACCTTTCAGAAATTATTCCAATCGAGGCTGCATTTCTCCACTTGGCGATCGTGGATTTCCCCTTTACGCATTTCTAGTTTAGCCATTATTACAGACAATGTTTATATGACTAGAACAATCATCCACATCGAAGATAAACACTGTGGATGGTGGCAACTGCCTACGGTTGTCCGTAGGAGTCGCCTTTTTGCCAGCATCCATGCAGGAAATGTGATTGAACGGCGTCAGACGAATCATCGATAAAAAGGAAAGTATCGTCTGTAGTCATATCGGCAATACTCAAATTATGAACATTTCTGACGAACTGGTTTGACAGTGGCCTAGCATATTAGGCTTCTGGTGTATGTGGTACTGTTACATCGGCTTTGTCCGTCCAAAACAGCCTGAAACTCGCCAGTCTTCGTTTGTTTTGGTTGGTTTTCCGTGAGCAGAAGAAACAAAATGGCGGACGTAGATCCCGAAACTTTGTTAGAATGGCTACAAATGGGGCAAGGAGACGAGCGAGATATGCAGTTAATTGCATTGGAACAACTCTGCATGCTGCTACTAATGTCAGACAATGTTGACAGATGCTTTGAGAGGTAAATATGTTTTATTTTACGATTTTACAAAGCTATGAATACCTAATGACCCTGTCTACGTTCCCAAATTGATCAGCTGTTTTCAACTGGCTGTCATAGCTAATAATAGTTTCTTGGCAGCAATTAGTGTTGGTGAAAGTAAAACATTTGGGATTTTTTGTTAAATCAAATTTTTAAATGACATTAGATTTATGATTTTGATACAGGTAGTTCTTTCATGAGAAATACGTGTTGAGCTAATATGGACATCTTTGTTTACATATTGCTCACATGCTTGTCATTCGGTGTCATTGATTAGACAAGATTAGACCTATGTGAAGTTTTAAATGTGACAAATAAATCAAAGTTCACTTATTGTTGTATTATGTATAATATAAAATATTTATTATGTTTTATTGAAATATGTCGATTTCATGATGAAATATCTTTTGAACTTTAATTGATCATTCTGATGAAATACAAAGTTAACCTTTTGGTAATATTATCTAAATAATAGCATATAAGATATACAATAAAACAGATTTTCTTTAATTGTTTGTATTCCACACTATTCACAACTTAGATGACTCACTGAAAAGTGTTGAAATGAATTAATTAGATTTCATGTTATGTGTCAATTTATTCATAGTATAAACCACAGTGTTGGGGACATTTGCCCACCTTTTTGGTTAGGTGTCCCTTAAAATTTGGAGAAGTGGGATACTTTTACCATCGCAAAGGGTCCCACTTGGTCAGAAATGGCCAAAATGTCCCCCTCAGGAGATCACCTAGGAACAACACTGAACCACAACATTGTGATAAAAGGATGATCAGAACTTTTCTAATGGAGAATTATGCCTATTATTTAACCATAGCCTATCCCAGAATATTTTTGTTTCTGAGTGGTCAATTTCCTGTAACTCAGCCACCTAAGAATGATAATCAATTCTGCATGAAATACAATGTATATGCATCATATTAACACAATTATCATGTAATAATCTCTCCTTCAACCTTACATAACAGCTGCATAGCAACCCCATTGTTATGATATCTGAATAAAATAATAAATTTAATGACCTTTTATGTTCATGTATATAAACATCATTTATGTAATGTCTTTATATGAATTAACATGATCAGTGTGTGATCAGTGGATTTTACATGTCTTTGAAATCCACTGTCTTACCATCTATTGTTTGATAGGGCTAGTTGAAGTTGACAGGTTTTATTTTTAGGAATTGTTATGACTTGTCATGCGTTTTGTATAAAGAGAGAAATACTGAAGTTTGTGTTATAAATTCTTCTCTCTTAGAAAATGTTTCTTTTCTCATCCTGTTTAATCTTAAACGTTAACTTATCATATCTTCTATATTGTTACTGTTGTTGATGTTTGAATATTTTTGTTATAAAACCACTTAGTAATATTGGAACTGTCAGACAAACAATCTTGTCTTTAGTTTTCCCGGTAGACTCTAGAGGGAATCTTTTGTAAATGTTTTTCCTTGAAACTGGGTTGATTTTAATTAGACTTATTCTGTACTGTAATTAATATGACAGCACTGGAGGCTTACACAATTTGTATTTTCTTCCAGGACATCTTGTACTTGATCACTAGAAGTCTTACAAAATAACACATGATTTTGTTTTATAATATTTATTTAAAGGCTTTTCTTGATTTGATTATTAACCGATGATTTATTGGTTGGGTCAATCCAATTGTAACCAGTGATCGACTACGATTTCACAACCGATTCCCTACACTACTGTTGAGGGAGTTATTTTGATAATAGGGGCATGATTGTATTAATGTACAGGTTTTCTTTTCAATATAAGTGGAATATTAAACCCCATCTCACGTCACCTCACTTACTGTGATCTTGCAGTTTGATTTGGGGGGGATGTGACTCATCATCATGTGAGTATGTATTAGGAGACAATTTAATAGTAAATCAGAACACTTAGTAAGTGTCAAGTTGCATTAATTACATCTTTATGATACTATTACCTCCACAGTGAATAGAGATGGTGAGAACTAGTCATCAACTGGTCAGTCAATGAATTTCTTTATTTGGGTAGGTCAAGCGGTCAGTCACATTGATTTTCAATATTTGGGTAGGTCAAGCGATCAGTCACATTGATTTTCAATATTTGGGTAGCTCAAGTGGTCAGTCACATTGAATTTTAATATTTGGGTAGGTCAAGCGGTCAGTCATATTAAAATTCAATATTTAGGTAAGTCAAATGGTCAGAAACATGGATTTTGAATATTTGGGTATATAAACCGAAAGATTTATCAATAACCTAGGACAGTTTCACATCTTGTTTGACTGACTTCAGATCCTTAACTTGATAGCAGACAATCCTGATCGATCAATTGTGATTGAGTAAAGCTTGTTAACAGGCATGAAAATTTAATTCTGTATCTGATGCCCTAGAAATAGGACTTGTTTTATAACAGTATAGTCTCACGAAGGGGGTCAACTGTACTGGTCAAAAGCTCGGTGCATGAATTAAAGGTGTGTCGATTTAGAACTTTCATGACATGATGCATATAATGATTTGTTATTATGGTTGTGCAATATAACTGGTTTATCAGTATATATGCATATATCATATGTATATCTTGTTCTAAGGTAAAGTTGCAGGTTTTAGATGCAAGAATTATACATGTGCAAAAACATTTGTTGGGTTGTATTATAAGTGATAGTTGCAAATTTTATCTTTTGTAATTTTCAGTATTTTGAGAGTTCTGGGTAAGGCATTTTATCTAAAGTGTTAATTAATAATTGCATATATTATATATATATATATATTTATATAAACATATGTAGGATTTTAATTATGGCACTCAACCATCTTGCCATGAACTCTCAAATTCGCATGAGACCTACAAATCTACCTCTTACACTGAAGAGTTCCAAACCACTGCACCATTTTCTTCCAAAACCGATAACCGTCTTCTATGGATGCTGCTTATTGGGTCGTGTAATGAGACGTTTACACATTAAGATACCAACAATGCATAAATTTTAATAATAAATATTGTATTTGAGAAAACATAATATGCAAAAAACGTGCTACAGCACCTTTATTGCCAGTCTGTAGCAGTTCCTTGACAGATGGCTTTAATTGCCCCAATATATATATATATATATATCGGTGAGCCAGCCTCACATTATTATTTTAACAAGTTCATCTGAAAGATGTATGATAAACAGAAAAGTAAATAGCAATTATAAGTAATTTCGTAATATGAGAAGGTGTTGTGGAAAACAAGATAAAACATAGAGAATGGTATTATTTTGACGAAATGCAATCTTGCTTAAAGGGGCAGTAGCACGTTTTTTTCGCTCAAAAATGTTGATGAAATGTATTTGAAAAATAATTTCACCAATAGTAAAACATCATTCTCTCTTCGGAAAATAAAGTTTAAAATGAGTCTACATGTTTCGGTAAAGCCATGGGCATCATTTTTGTAATACAAAATAATAAATTGTGTTCACAATAAAATGGCCGCCATGCAATTTTTGCTTTATACGCAACATAGTTTTTACCACTACAGATAATTGGTTTGTGTAATTAGATGTTTTACCCTCTAAAGTTAATTTATATGACATAAACTATCATTATAAATGGGAAATTTGAAAAAATAAATTTTGCAAAAAACGTGCTACAGCGCCTTTAAGGGTGAATAAAGAATATCTTGGTGAATACAGTTTTCAAGAAAACTTCAGAAATTATATATATATATATATTATGGTGTTAGATTTTACTTATTTTTCACTTTTCAACATTAGGGAACTGGAAAAGCTTTGACTTTTACCTGAATTCTTACAGATTTATGAATATTGATTTTAACGGTTAAAAAATATGTTTGCCCATAGCAAAGTATAGTGAACTTTCTATGACTGGGTTGTTGGCAGCTAGTCACTGATACAGATACTGGGTTTAAATATTAGTCAAGTAAGGCATGAAATAAACGTAAGGCAAGGCATAATTATTACTTGTTTGTTTTTAGACCATAGACAAAAGAAAAAAACCTTGTTCTATTGTAAATTGAATATTGCCAGAAAGATTTCAGGTTGGCAAAACAGTTACAGAATTTAATCAAATATCTTAATTTAAAACATTTGCAAATTTTACTGCATTTTAATGGGGAGAGATTCTGAAAAGATTGTTTATCCCCGACTTTGTATAAGGTGATTTCGAAAAAGAATATAATATTCATCTTCTACCAATAGACTACCATTATACCGTAAAATGTTGGGTACCGGTAATTTTGAAAAGCAGGGAAAATATGCTGTGATCAGCAATGGAAACACCAGGTGGTCAATTTCTGCCAATTATCTTTGGATCACAACATTTCTTGGAAATAATGGCAGTTGTCGTTTAAAATTTCGTTGTCTTTGGGGCTACCAAGAAAGACAAGTTTCTATCACTGAAGCTTTGTTATATTTATATACTGTGAATATAAAGCAATTTACTCTCAGTACTTAAATCTCATGTTATTGGAGCAGCAATGCCTTACATATATGTTCTGATAATTTCATATTTTATAATCTGATAATGATTTTAATTAGAAGCATCATTATCCCATGATGAATTTATTAGCTAAATGATCAGCCGTGTCTTCCATTTCCGTTATTGTCCTGGTTTTGATTAGAAAAAACTCTTGAAGACTTTGAAGTTGCAAAAATGAAACAAGCAAGGAAGGTTATATGATTTCATTGAAGATTTTTTGCACCAGTGTTCTAATCAATAACAGACTAAATATGATGATATGGGTCATTACAAAACTTGCTTTCGACATTTATGAACATATGGGAGCCAGAGGTAGATATGCAACATCTGAAAGATGTTATGGACATCGTGATAAAGACAAATACATGCACAAATTTGTCCTATTACCCCTCCTACGAACAACACTGACTGGGCATGGGAAGGATGCAGTTTTGTATATATTGAGTCTTTGATGTTTATAATTCATGGTCAATTTTATACAATTTGAATTAATGTTTTTGTTGGTGACTGTTTACATCCTTGAGGGGAGTGGTGAGTCTAACATTTAGACTCTAAAATCAATTTTTTTTGTAAAATTTCAAAATTTGAAATAAATGAAAATAACATAAAAAGTAGCCTCTGAGATGTGTTAATTTTAAGAATAAGAAACTGAACTCTGTAGTCTTGTTGTAGACTTTCCAAGGCTCTTAAAAAATTAAGTGATCTGAATAACAGACGAGGGAGAGGGTACTCCAGACAAGCAGACGTTTTGTCCTCACGCCCTGTCCTCCTGCCCAGCTCCCAAAAACAAAAGGCTCCACCCTCTCAGCATTCCGGCTGTTTTCTGTTGTTTCAAGTATATTAAAACTAGTAATTGACCTTATGTCTGGAGGCTTTTCTGGGGTGGAAGAATCTTGGGCAAAATTGGTCTCTGCAGTATCTGTGTATCTTTTGCTAATCTTTCAATCCAAATGTATTCAAACTGGGCTGGTGTGGTCCATGAACCATTAACCCTTTACCGTTGTGTCCAAAAATTGTTGGATAGCTTCTCTAGCCAGTGGGCGATCTTGGATTATTCCTTTTGTCAAGGGGCGGGATAGCACATTGGTTAGTACGTTTGAATTTGGAGCAATAGGTCCGGGTTTGAATCCCGCCAGGGGCTCGGAAACTTTGTCTGCGGTAGAGAACTGTTCTACATGCAGTAAGGTTTGTGTTCAATGCTAGACTGAATTTTAGCGTAGAACACTCATGGTTCGCTAGTTCCAGGGGCTGCTCGCAGGTTTCACCACAATACATAGCCTTTCTCCCTGCAGCCATGATGTAAGTGAAATACTCTTGAAAGTGGCGTTAAACCTCAAACCAATTCAGCTCAGCTTTTGTCATTGATTTATTTCCCCTACAAAATGTTTAATTAGGATGGTTTTGCACTAATTAATTAAGCAGAGTTGTTCATAGCTTTAGGTCATAGTGCCAGTCATTCCCCTTTGACCTTTGTCACTAAATTGATATTACAAGGTATAACCACCAGATGTTGGTAATAGACTTATCCCTTTAGCTGATCTCCTACTAATGTGACCAACAATATATAATAATCGACAGTCTGTAAATCCTATATTAATACTTGGAGCTCTGGGAGCTTGACAGGTGTCTGCTGGACTGAGATATTGACCTTTCATATAACCTGTCTGACTGTATATACTTCCTTATGCTTCTATTTCACTACAAGCCGAATTATCACGAATAGCCATGAATAGGTGACTGTGTATATTCGTAAACATTCGGCAAAATTCGTGAAACAGATACGACTTATTCACGAATTGTGTACGAAATAATCAAGAAACAGTTGCGAATTTTCGTCCTTAATTCGGGACATTCGTAAATGATTAGTAGATGATTAGTAAGTAATTCGAGGTGAGACCATCAAAATTATCAACCACGAATTTCCAAGAACTGTTTACGAACTTGTTACGAACTACACAAATTAGTTAGAAATTTTCTCTTTCATGATGATGCGTGACTATTCGGCTGGTAGTGAAATAGGGGCATTAGTCTGTTTCACTTCATCCTCAACCCAGGGTACCAATTTATATATAATTTTAATTTGTGACCCTGTTTGGTACTGTCTGCATGCTCTGTAGTTTCAAAAGTTGTCGGCACAACAAGAAGTATGGTGATTTGGATAAAGAAATATTGAAACCTTGAAATTTTCATTTCTGATTTGAAAACTGCATTGAGGTACTGCAATTATCAATGTCAATTTCAATGGGTAAGATGTAAAAATAACTGACTGCAAAACCGTTTTTTTATGCACCAAGTTGCACTGTGTTCATCAATGTAAAATAAAAGCCAGAAAACTAAATATTGTAAATGAAAAACAAATCTGTAAATTTTAATTCACTAATTTCTATGTAAACTATGTGTTGACAGAAAAAAATCTCATTAAATGTGTATATGGAGAAAATAAAAATTCGACTTCACAAAGGAATTAAATTTTACCTTTGAGGTGATTTGGGTTTAAGATTGCCATCAAGAGTATTTCATTTATATGGCGGCTAGTATTATTTCAAGGAGAAAATCTAAAACACCTGTGTTCCTATTCATTGTTGCTTAGGCTTGAACTAATGAACGGAGGTATGCGTGGTAATGAACTGCAATGAAGCATAACTGTGTGTAACACAATTCTCGACTACAATGAATGTACGTGGCATGATTTGAACCACAGACTTTTTAATCCCAAGCCAACATCTTCATAACCAAAATATCCCATCAAAATATACTAATAATTTCCAGTGTCATTTTGCAAATAATGTGTATACTTGAGATAATCCACAAGAGGGAATTAAAGATTATGTTATCTTAACCCATAACTGAAGGTTTAAGATTTAGATTTTAGTCTTTCAGGATAGGATTAACAGATTTGGGTACAGTCTAACTCCTGCATGAGAACAAAGAATACCACTGGTGAAGGTTATGACAGATGGAGAAACTCTGCAGACGATATGAACAACATATACACTGATATATGTATACCACATTTCTTCTAATAAGTCTTGTGTCTTGTATGACCATTAGTATGTTGTTGGAGTCACCTATGTCAAAAATACTCTTGAAAGCGGCGTTAAACCCCAACTCAACTCGCCTCATATGTCAAAACATTATAAATGTTATAATTTATATATTTAAAAAAAATATTTTTTTATCAAGAAGTACTCACTGTTACCGCAAATAAATGTTTTTTTGAAAGTCGACTATGGTGGCAATATAAAGTTAAAAGTAGTGATTTCTGATTAAAAAACATTCATCGCTGCTAATGGCTGCAATACTGCCGAAGCGGCGTTAAACAATAACTCACGCACTCACTCATTCACTCACTCACTCTCTCACTCACTCACTCACTCACTCACTCACTCACTCACTCACTCACTCACTCACTTAAAAACATTGACAATGCACAACAGCTGGCGCATGTCAATTAGTCAAAACATAATTTTGGAAAGTTGCCTACATTAATTAGTCAAAAAGACTAATTTGGGTTGGTAATGTTTAATTGGTCATATAATCACTATGCATGTAATGGGGAAGCGAGGGAGCTTTGTGAAAGTGGGTCCTAACCTTTAACCTTATTTGCACACAGCCTGTTTATGCTAAAGTCACCTTTAGCCTATTGGTAAAACATTGATTTATGATCACCGTGGACAAAAGCCGTTCTATGGGCGTTTTTCAGTGGAAATACATGTATGTTTGATTATATGAGGAGCTACGGTATATACTATATGTAGAAAGGTTTTCTCAATGTCCTGCAGGTTACTGGCTGATCCAGCCTTGACCAGTACGTGTTGCGGTCAGTAAACATGTTTTAGGAGTGTGCTGTACATTAACATGTTTTCAGCATGTGTCTTTTCTCAGCAGTCAAGCAGTAATTGATGTTTTATAGCCAATAGCGTGCAATGTAATGGGAACAAAATCCTATGATAAAACTTGACTTCGATCTGTGGATATGCTTTGTTGATTTGTTTGATGATGAAGTTTTTATTCCCCTTTGAACTTGTTTATAAAATTTAAGGAATAAACTCGAAAATATTTCAAAACTTAAAACTGACCTGTGCGATATATTTGTTTAAAAATATATATAAACATTTTTTCGCTTATGTCAAGGCACTTTAAAATTTTAATTGGAGATTAAGAGAATATAAATATTTCATTGACTAAATTTCAGTATACATTTTGATTTACACCAGACCTTTTTCTTTGGAAGCATCAACTCTTTCTCAAAATCAAACATTTGAAATTCATTATTCATAATTGATTACTTAAAAAGGGATATCTTACAAACTAAAAGTACAATTTTGAATATATGTTCTGTAGTATTTACAGATAACAAAAGCATGGACGACAATGACAACAGTACTACCCTATGTCCCATCCAACACTCGCAGGTTTCACCATTGTGCATAGCCACAGCTCTGTTGTAGGCTTTCTTCCTTCAATGAATTAACCGCTGTTTTGGAAGTCAAATCCTTCTGAAAACTGAGTCAAACCTAAAAACACTTATACTTACATCTCTTAGGGAGCAGAGTTACCCATGTCATGTATGTATATAGAGGTTATCATGAGAGTCTGTTTTGGGATGGTCAATATCCTGCATTAGAAATAAACATTTATGTTGTGAGCCTTGGCGAGCTAAATACATTGTGTTTATTCCAAATACAGGATATTTACCATCCCAAAACACACAAGCATGAAAACTTCTTTATCATATACAGTGTCATTATTCATTCATTTTGCGCAAAACAGCAGGACAACATTAATTTCAAAGTTGAACTTTTCGCGTATTGATATATGCAAATGAACTGCTAGCTATTTTCATGGTAAAATGACACAAAAAAACGCCTCCTAAATTATGCTTTCAGTTAAAATAATTGTTATTTTTGGCATGAACTTTATCCATATTTGACCCCAACGGATACCGAACATATCCGTTGACTTTATCCTGCCGAGAACACCATCCATTGTATGAAAATGTTGTATATCCGAATCTGAACCAGTTTATGTTGTTCAATCTGATAGAGTCATAACCCTTTCTTTTGGAGCATCTGAGTAACCCAATCTCAATGTTTCTATCAGACTAGTACTAGATAGCTATATAATATTATTATATTGACTGGGATCTTGGTAAACTTTCCTCCTCATGTAAGTAGTGTATATACACACAGAGCTGTAGGAGTGAGGAATTTGTTATGTTTCAGCAACGGCACAATGTGATGTTCATGTGTACAAACACAACGCTAATAATAGCCAGGAATAGGTCAGCCGCTATCTACCTGCCTCTTCATGTACTTGGCTGTTTGAGCCGTGTATATAGCTCTATTACCTACATCACCACCTGGTTTGTTGAGGTCATCATGACCCAGGTCGTAGATCAAACTCGCCGGCATTAATTAGTTTCTGTTCAGTGATATGTTGTCAGTGGAGATTAATGTTAGTGCTCAGTGTTTTGAAGATTTATGTTTATATTGTGTTGACTCAGTTTTACGATTTCTCATGAAATAGACATTCAATTTGCAATTACACGTTGATCATTTAAGCTTATATTTTGAGTTTGGAAACTCAGACAATTATTTAATGTAATGATAATATATGTGATTAGGTAATACAAAATTACATTCTGAATTCAATAAAGCAAATGGCAGCCAGGTGTTTTGAATACAGTGGAACACCGATATAGCGAACAAACAGATATAGTGAACACCGATATAGTGAACAAATTTATAAGTCCCATCAAAAGCCCTATATAACATGCCAAATGCGAAGAGCAAACAGCGAATATAGCAAACTGAATTTTTTGGTCCCTTTGAGTTCGTTATATCCGTGTTCTACTGTAATTTTGTTCGAAGATTCTTAAAAACATTTTGTAATCTTTTCAGAGAAAATCTTCTATATCCTGTTCTGAAATCCTTATGTCAGTCCAAATGTTTTGTAAACAACACAAGCATCCGTATTAACTTGTTATCAAGAAACAGCAACTGTAATAAAAAAAGATTTAATTTAGTTGAATAAAATAGTTTTTTAAATGTTTGTGTTACAACTGTCTATGGTTGCTTCTTTGATTGAGTATGTATGTCTTCAAACTAATGTGGTCAAACTTCATTTTATGTGAGCTGTGCTCATTTTTTCCTTGTTTTCAGTCGTCTTTCCAGATAAAATGTCAAAAGTCCCAGAAAGAGTTATAATGACATTATTTAAGCCAATCAGCCAGATTTTTTTATGCAGTTTTTTCTGGTTTCCTGAAAGTTTATTTTCTTGTTGAAAAATGTGAGAAATTAAAAATTTCAGTTTTATCATTTGATTTTATGATACACACCGTGACACGTTAAATAATATTTTTCTTAATTTGAAGTATCTGAAAGGCAAAAAGGGACCTATCTTAACATGAAAAATTGCCATTCTACATAATGGTATGGTCTATAAATCTTCTCTGTAGCTCATTTATTCCCAGCACGATTTTGTTAGGATTCATAATGCATTCATTATTATGTTAATAGATATTTTAGAGATAGGTATATCGTGCTGTTTCTCTAACAGACGCTCTATTGTATATTGTGACCTCCGATATGATCGACCACGTCAAGTTAATCCAGTGGATTATGCTGTGCTGTAATTGACAAAATAAGCGCTTTTGGCCTTACTTTAAGCTATTCAAAGGCCTTCTACTTCCGATTTCCTTGGTGGGTGCTTATTTAAGAGTGGGTTCTATCCTGATACTTTTTGTGGGAAGGATATTCGAGAGGTTATTCATGTTTGCACATAATATGTTTCACCTGGATTGTGCATTAGGCGTAATTAATAACGTAACATGTTATTAATTACGGGGGGGGGGATAGCACAGTGGTTAGCGCGTTTGGCTTCGGATCAAGAGGTCCGGGGTTCGAATCCCGCCAGGGGCACGGCAACTTTGTCTGCAGTAGAGAATTGTTCTACACGCAATAAGGTTTTGGTGCAATGCTACACTGAATATCAGCGTAGTACCACCCATGGTTCGCTAGTTCCAGCCGCTGCACTCAGGTTTCACCGCAGTGCATAGCCACATGGCGTTGTGGTCTTTCTCAGGTGAAATATATCACTGAGGATAATGTTTATAAGATTTTTTATGCAATTTTTAAGCTATCCAACAGTGCTACAAGTGTGGAAAGCCTTGCTACGGCACAACAAGACATTGTTGACTAGTTTAATGATACATTATGTGTGACTTTGTCAATATTCTGTCAATACGTATGTTTTGTTAATTTAAAAACATTAAAATTAGTGAAAATGCAGCGTTTTTCATTTCACGTAATTAAAAAAAGCAAGATGGCGGATCAGATAGACAGCAATAAAACTTTCTCGTTGGATCCTTCCTGCAGTAGGCTAAAGGTCAAGAATGATGTAAATTGAAGTCTTTGAAGGGCATCTTGAAGTGGAATGAATGAGAAATAAATACAAGAAGCAATATTTCTGGATAACAACTTTTTTGTGAAAAAACATTAAAGAGTTATTCTGAGTATATGCTTGACTCTTTATGGGGTTGAATCAGTCCACTTGTGTTCACAATAAAGAAAAGTTGTAACGCAGAAATCTGTTTTTTATTACTCATGTAAATTGAGTTTGTCATACGTTATTTAGAGCATCTGTATATCAAGAGTCATTTTGGCTTTAATGTACAGCATTCTCACTAAATTGGAAAAGAAATGTTATAACTTGAAAAACAATCCTCCTCAATCAATCACAAGAGTTCTAAAATTAATGGTTATGGTATAGTTTAGCAGCGCGGATCCATTTTCCAATCTCGGTTATGAATAAAGATATACTGTGTAAACTTTTATTATAAATTGGGGGCTGGATAGCCATAGCGCATGAATTTGTCGTTGGATCAAGAGGTCCGGTGTTCGAATCTTGCCAGGGGCTCGGCATCTTTGTCTACAGTAGAGAACTGTTCTACACGCAGTAAGGTTTGGGTGCAATGCTACACTGAATTTCAGCCTGGTACCACCCATGGTTCAACAGCTCAGGCCAATGCTCGCAGGTTTCACCGCAATGCATAGCCACATGGCTTTTTGGGATTTCTCCCTGTCACAATACCAGCAGCCACCATATAAGTGAAATACTCTTGAAAGCAACATTAAACCCCAACTCACCTCAGCTCTCTTTCATAAATAGCATATTTGAACATGTAAAATTTTAAAAATAATATGCTACAGTGCCTTAACCTCCAAAATGACACAATCTGAATATTTGAAATTTAAGTATCCAGATTTAAAGTACACATACATTTTATACACAAAGTCAACAGTCAGCATTTCTCAATATGTTCACCAATTCACAAAACATAACTTATACATATTGTCCTGCTTTAAACATTAAAAATCTGTTCTTCCTTTGATACGCAGACAAAGACAATTAGTCTTCGTCCTTCACTGGTTAAAGACTATAATGCTTTTGTACTTTTCGCTAATTAGCAAGACGAGGCCTTGTCGATGACCTGGGGTGACCCAGCATGGTTTCTATGGTTTTCATCCAGAGTGAATCAATCGTAATGAGTCTTAAAGTCGATACTAGCTTCTCCACCACTACTTCCAGCAGTTACAAATCCTACACAGACCTCTGCTGAATCATACCACTTGCTTGCTTTATCCGGGAATACGGCCATTAAACGCCAGGGTGTTCTAATGGGGAGAAAATTTACCTGTCTGGCAAAATAATGGGAAGATCGTTTAATTATGCGCAACTCAAATATTTTAATTTATCATATAATGGAGGGTGTTATCGATGCAATAAAGCAATCTGATAAACTTGGTATCCAAATCTGATAAATATGCAAAACAGGTCAAAGGTCAAATACACGAACTACTTTTGCAGAATATTCGTGCGAATCCTAAAACTGTTTACGTATCATTGAAAAGCGTAACCGGGAGTTTACCAGAGTATTTCCGCTTGAAAGAATGGATATTCGAAAATACGAAATCATCTGATATGGTACACTGTGCATTTATAGTGTTAACAAAGTCAAGATAATTGTAGATTTGTTTTAAAAAATCATTCAAAACTTCAATGCGCTAACCAACAGCATCAGCAAGTAGCTGCAGTGTCCTGTGTACAAAATGAATCTTGATGTGTCAGTGTGTGACCTACTGACGCGCCTCGTCGATCACACTAGCATTTTGGCAGTTCTTGAGGACTGAGCATACGGTATTAGGTACATTAATAGGTACTTATTGTCATAAACAAAGGAAACAACCCCACCTCACAAATAATTACCGTTTAAGTGCGAAAGATACTGTTATGCAGCAATCCGAATCAACCCGGCAACGCAGCTTCCAAAACGTTGAAACTAGAGTTACTTCCCTTGTTCTAGGAACGTGACCAAATTATTTATGAGTGCTTTAGATAGATGCTTATGAACTGATTGAAAATGTCTCCATGAACAAGAAACCAGGGACCAACTGTTGATTTTTTAAAGAATCGCGCACATTTGGTTTACAAATTATTTTAATTAAGAACTATTTTAGGCACTTCACAGCCGATGTCGTGACCATCACTTTGATGTACCGTCTGTGATATTACTCCGCTAAAACTAGGTCAATTCTCTTTCCACTTTTACTACAAAAACACGCTTATTTTTATAATGACATATATGATAAAGAGATTATTAACCTCGTGTGTTTCCGTATCATTAATATCATATATTTGGAATAAAAAATAATGTATTATGCTCGCCAAAGGCTCGCATAATACAATTTTTATTCCAAAAATATGATATTAATGATACGGAAACACACTTGGTTAATAATCTCTATTTCTGTCTAGACTTGGTGGTAATTTTGTTGATAAAAAATTATGATTCAATTGTTGAAATTTTGTGAAGATGTGTTCGAACTTGAATATTTTAATTAAAGACCAACTTTATTTTGTATGAAAACTAAATTAAATTTAAAAAATGATGTGTTGAGATGATTGATTAATTTCAGTTAACACGCGAAATGCTGAACTTTATTCTTGAAGTAATGACATTCTTGAAACTGATGCAATCATGAAATACTTCCAATTTTAACAAAATATTTTCTGGGGTTGTTCACACTGCAGAATATGAGTCATTAAACTCATCAAGTTAACTGATAACTTTCCATTTGAATGTTTTATGTTTACCACTTCTGTGACTCATTAGTAAAATGTGCAGTAACAAACAGTCAAACAAATTCATGTTTAGCTCATCAGACCTTCTAAGGCCAGATGAGTTTATGGCATGGGCCGTCGTCTGGCATCCGGCACCGTCTGTTTTGTAATTTGGTTATTTCTTTCTTAGTATGCAAAGATCTTTTATAATTATATCTTGTTTTGACATACCTTGACCAATTTGGATTATGATTTATAAATTTGCTGACTGTCCAAATCACAGAGACCACATGGGCAATGCCTTATTATTTGGTATTGTTTGCCTTTATTTAATCTATAATGCAATACCTATACGCTACAGAGTCAATGGCTCTACCGTTGCTGGATTATAGAAAATCGTAGAAAATGTGAACCTTTCTGAGAAATATTGATGCCATATGATTTGAAATAATTCAATGCCTGATGAGCTACAGAGCCAATGGCTCTAATTTTGTTTAACCATAGAAAATCATAGAATCTTTTTGAGGAATAATGATGCCACATTGAAATGTTTTGAGGATAGGCGGTGTATAAAGTAAAACCTGCTGACAGCTCATCACCTGGAAACGTCTGCCTGTGCTTGTTAACTTATTTAGGCTTTTCTTTAAATTGATAAAATTATATTTTGACTGGCAAGTCTTCAAGCTTAGGTTATACACTGGGATTGAGTGGGATAGGATTGCTTATGTTTAGTCTCAGTCTCAATCCCACCATTATGTTGGCAACTCTATCAACACGGTTTAACATGAAGTAAGGTTTGTGTGCATTATTGAAAGGGGGAGGGGGGTTCATCTTAGGGGTCTATTAAATATACAAGAGGGTGCGGAAAGGGGGAGGGGGGTTGTTGGGGAAGGGTGAACCCCTAAACCCCCATTCAGGATCAACCACTGGCTACATTGTATCAGTGCACTATGGTGGGGGGGATAGCGCAGTGGTAAGCGCGTTCGGCTTCGGATCAAGAGGTCTGGGGTTCGAATCCCGCCAGGGGCACGGTAACTTTGTCTGCAGTAGAGAACTGTTCTACCCACAGTTTGGAATGTGGAATGCTACACTGAATTTCAGCGTAGTACCACCTATGGTTCGCTGGTTCCAGCCGATGCTCGCAGGTTTCACCACAATGCATAGCCACATGGCATTGCAGGCTTTCTCCCTACCGTAATACTAGTAGCCGCAATATAAGTGAAATACTCTTGAAAGCGGCGTTAAACCTCACTAACTATGGTGTACAAATTCCTATTTGTCACAATTTGGCAGGTTTCACTGCAAAACATTGCCACAGTGGTGTTGCTGGCTTTCTCCCTACAGTAAATCTAGTTACTGTTATATACATGCTGCTTCATGAGGGTATATTTTTTCCGTATCATAGAAATTGGAATCATCTTGCAGATAAAAATACCCTGATGGCAGGATGGTGATATAAGTAAACTGAGTGAAAAGCCATTTCACTTCATCTAAAAGTTGTATACAGAGAGACCTTGTATATCCGCACGATTTTGTTACAGTTGAAAATCATCCGGATAGCGAGGCGTACGGTTAAGTGAGTCATTATTTTATTAAATGCAAAGAGCATATTTGCAATTATACCGTGCCGATGGCCGGGTGTCCGGATATACGGGGTCGGGATAAACGAGGTCTGACTGTATATCTCTTTAGAAATAAAGATTCTAGACAAATACACCAAGTATACCACAATTGTTCTGAACTATGATATCCGTGTATAATGACAACAAGCCATGTTGTGGATTGTATGTAGGTTAGTAATATGCGTATCTGGCAGATCTCCAGATGAACTGTGAGCAGCACAATAAGCTGTTACTCACCTGTTATTTTGGTACATCAGTCAGTGACTCTACTGGTGCACAAACACAAACACTATTGACCTCATTCCTTTCTACTCCGCATTGTGATTTATCTGTCATTTGTTAGCTACTGAGAGGCTGAATAGCGAAATGGTTGCAAGAGGTCCGGGGTTCAAATCCCAGGGGTTCCACAACTTTGTCTGCTGTGAAGAACTGCTAAACTGAGGGACTGAATAGCAAAGTGATTGCAAGAGGTCCGGGGTTCGAATCCCAGGGGTTCCACAACTTTGTCTGCTGCGGAGAACGGTTAGATGCAGTAAGGTTTGGGTGCAATGCAACACTGAATTTCAGTGAAGTACCACCCATGGTTCGCAAGTTCCAGCCGATGCTCACAGGTTTCACCCCAATGCATAAAACAATGGTTTTGCCAAGGAGCATGTTTGCTCCTAACTCAAAATTACAGGGAGCAAACTGAAAAATTTGGGAGCAAATGCTCCTATATTGGTTGCTATTTTGAGTCCTGTGCATTAAACATCTAATCTCCTCACCTCACCTTTTAGCTGCGGAATTAATAATTATGCTAAAACATTCTGAGATACATTGAGATAAATTTCATTAATTTGTTTTTTTCAAAAATTTAATCTGATGGCCAATTTAATTAGCCTCAAACTGTTAAGGTTCTTCCTTCCTTCTGTTATTTTCAGCACAAACGATCTCGATATATATAGCCTTAACTCTGCATTCTGCCACTATCTGTCCCTCGAAGCGCTTTAGCACAATTCTGTCTAGCATCAATCTAATTGATTTCATTTCTCATTTCCTCACCAGCCAATTTTTCTCATCCTAAACTAAATTTAGTTGCAGCTTTTTACAAAAGGTAAAAGTTTTCTGTCTGCTCTAGTTCCAATCACAAAAAACTCTTATCTTACTTGTCGACTCTCATTTAGATGTTTGAGGAATTCGTTAAATGTTTGCAGTTTTAACTTTTCTGTACTTACGTTTGGGAAAATATTTTAGGAAATATTTTTCTTGATAATGAGCCATGATAATTACCTGAGTTACATTTCATTCTTTTCCCTGTGGGCGGGGATATAGCTGACTCCAGTGATTGTTTATTCTGAAAATGTTCCTGGAATATTATTATTCTCGCCATTGCATACATCTCCAGACATAAAATATTATACATAATTTTGCCGTATTTTTTAACATGAAAATTCTGTACCTAATTTGGCATTACTTTGTGAAAATGGTAACTCAAATGATAATTCTTTGTGAATGTGAAACTCAAAATATGTTGAGACAATTGTGTACAAAATAATTTTTCATCTTTGCAGGCAATCAGGATTATGATTGTATAGGCCTTGCAGTATTCAGACACTTAGTTTATAAAAATTAGACAACCTGGGCTACGCTAGCTGGATGTCACCTTTTAAAGCTGATGTTACCGTATTTCCTCGAATAAACCGTGTCTTGAACAGGCCCGTAGCACCAATTTCGGGGGGGGGGGGGGGGGCTGGAATTTGGAATTTGTAAGCTCAGTGGTGGGGGGGATTAATTGTTATTTAGATACTTCATAACACGATGTCACCTTGTTTAAATATTGTATACAGTACAGCCTTGTACTTAAACTTACTCATCCTCAAAAGGTACGTTGCGTTATTATACCATCCACTTGCACTATCAGAATTTTCCAAAAATAAACATCTTATCTTCACTTCTTACAAAGTATATAGAGCCAGTTGTGTTTATTGTCATTGTCAATTTAGATACGTCAGACCCGATACTTGTAACTTACATGCAAACGTTATGTACATCATCAGAATTTTCTCTCACAAAGTTATTTGCAATGTCTTTCAGGTTGAAAAACACTTTGGAATAGAGAGGAAAAAAAAAAATTCTCCCCACTCCAACATTCTTCTAGCCCAGTAACAAACAGACTTGAGACGGAAAAACAGATGATTAATGAATGATTTGCTTTATTGCTAAGTCAGAAAACTCCTTCAATTTCAAATTATTAACTCATTTCACTTCAACATTATCATATTCCAATTAACTGGTATTGACGAGAATTTTCAAAGAGGGACCGACAGGGGTCAAAATTAACCTTTTCAATGCAGTAACATTTCTAAAAGTACTAGTCCAGACTTATTCCAGCTATCCAAATATATAGATCTCCATGATCATTTCACCTCAAATTTTAACTAGTCTTTCGGACTACCAGTTTTTACACTCTATCAGCCCAGCTTCTTTTTCACTAGCCATGGGCTAGTGGGCTAGTTCTAATTTCTATCCCTGATTCATCCATAAATGTCCTTGTCTTCTTTCTAACACCAACTTATAGAATGCCTCACAAACTATTTTTCACTCTTACTGTATTTATATACACCCCTTGCCTTGAAAAGAACCAGGTCGGGTTAAGGGGTTGCTGAATGAAATAGAACCCCAGGGTTGTATTGGAGGAAATATAGTAATCAGCATGGCTGACAGACAGAAGTTATTTTGAAAACTGTTTCCTTCCTATTTAGCCATAACAGGTTATTCTAGTACATTGATAATTTATGTACATGCATTTTCTTGTTTTCCTGTTACCATGAATATATACATTTATCATGATCTACATATCCTGGTTGAGTTGAGAACCTGTTTAGTTTAAAATAATCTTACACATTTTGCACTTAACTGCTATAAATGATATAAATTCAGTGATTTTGTTTAGGTATTGTCACTGTTTTTATTTTGCCGTAAATTTAACTTTAATGTGTTAAAAACCAATTTTTCTTAAAATCATTTCTTGAAATTTTTGTTTGATATTTCTTTTACTTTTCCATGATCATTTATTATCTTCTAAATATGAAATAAATCCTGAATTCAACCTACTATCTAAAGGACATTATGAGAAAATGATCCAGCACTTCATGATAATTAAGCTAATTATATAAGCAGTGACATGAAGCAGTGACATTTTCTGCTATCATGGCTGCAACAGATGTAACTTTTCATCTGAGAGATTATCACTGTGACCTAGCAGACTCCTATTGACTGTACAGTGTTTAACTGTACTGTTCTGTTCTGTACTGTACAGTGGGTCGTCTCTACACTGTATTCAATATAGTGTCTGCCCTTTACTTAGACTCTAACCAGTCTTCTGTGTCAATATTGCTTAATACACGGTTTTCCTCGTCAATGTTTCCCCACGGTTTTGACTAGTGAAAAATTTGTTTTCACACTTCAACCTGCTCTTACCTATAGGCTGATGGGTGCGAATAAGAAGTGTTTGTAATTGATTTTCAAAAGTATAGATTATTGAGGCCATCCATTGCTCGAATACAATTAAGCGATAGTTCAAAGATATAGATTATTGAGGTCATATATTGCTCAAATATAAGTAAGAGATAGATTTCCTATTTTGTTCTCCAAGCATTGACACTAATAAGCAGTATGAATGCAAGTCCATTAAGACCCGTCTCTTGACAGTGTGATTGCGTAGTTAAGTGTGTCACCTGGACTCTTTGTTAGTTCTATATCAGGTGCGAGGGCTGACACACATTAGCAAGTACAAGCCCTTTGTGGTAAATTGAATCCAGACACACGTGTACACTGTGTACTCGCATTGTCTGCTTGTTAGCAAATAGGTGGCTACTTGTTGCTTAATTTATGTACAGAATTTATCTACATTATCATTGTTTTGACTGGTGTAACTCGGTTTGATTTTAATCATAGACTTTGTGTCAAACAAGGTTGTTATCTTGGTCCATTGTTATTTCCTTTCAGTGCAAACAGATTTTCCTGTTTCAGATTATGTACAGATATTATGTACAGTGTCATTGTTTGACCTGATGCTTCCATTGTTGTAGTTATATATGTCTGATTTAATTATCGACTTTGTATTCGATGACTATGTAATCTTTGTTTATCGATCTGTTGTTTGATGCTGCAAACTTTATCATTGACTTGCAAATATCTTATCAAGTTAATTAGGGCCAAGGTGTGACATGTGACATTTTGTGGTAGTAATTTATTTGTGTTATTATATCAAGGGCAACATGCAATGGTTATCTCGTTTGACTTTGGTGCACGCCAGAGATAGTTTCAGTACAGTATCTATGGTTGTTCTCTAGTTCCAGGTGATGCTACGGTTTTCACCGTAATGCATTGCAACCATGGTATTGCAGGCTTTCTCCCTGCATTAATACTGGCAACCGTGATATAATTGAAGCATCCCTAAACCCCATCTCGCCTTACCTCAACTCAATTATATCATACAATGATGGTTAGATAACACTTAAGTTGTAATCATAGAATTTGAAATTTACTGTCTGTCATCTGAGTGCGAATATAATCATAGTCCCATTTGAAAAAGGCAAGATTGACTGAGAACGACTTTTTTATTGTGAAAAGTTGTCCTATTTGTTAGTAAATAGGTGAACTCCGAGAATCTTTGTCTTGGTACAATGTGCCAATTATGTTTTTAGTGCTTAATATTAACTTCAACGAATGACATTTTTTTCTAATTTTCCAATTAACATATTTGTTTAGGTGACCTTGTGACCTTTGTAAATGTGACTAATGTGACTGTTACAATGAGTATACACAATGCAGCGTTTACTTATCCACTATTTTCCCTAGTGAACTGACAGCCAGTGCTGTGGGGGTGTTCATCCCTCATTCTTGGCAGTGCAATGAGGTTGGCATTTCGGTGGTCTGAGTGTGAGTGTGTCTTCATACAAACAGGTTCATGGTTCTGCAGCTTCATCTTCAATATATTAAATAAAATTGAAAACTAGTGTGACTTTGTCAATTTAATTGGTAAAATAAAAAAAATTAAAAATCTGCCCTGGTGTAAAAGTTGCTATCAGAAAGGCCTTATTGCATACATTGGGAAATACATGGGTTGTTAGACTTGGGTGCAGTGTAACATTGAAATTCTGTTTCGCCTATGGCTCGATAGTTGCAGCCGATTCTTGTTGACTTTCCCCATGCAATTAAAATAACTGCCAAGATATAAAAGAAGTGCACAGTTATACCCAAAACACAATACCATATTCACTGCTGCCAACTGATTTTAGCAGGGTTCAGTAATAAGCCAAAATGGTCTTCCAGCAGTAAACTTGTCGTCCAATTATCTTGAAAGGGGGATTCAACAAAGGGGTGAAACGATTCACAACCGTATTAACCGAACTGAGGTATTTTGCTTTCGATTTGGTGCACCTTAAATCAAAGTGTATTTTCAGTTTTATAACATGATTATATT
This sequence comes from Gibbula magus, assembly GCA_936450465.1. Lineage (NCBI taxonomy): Eukaryota > Metazoa > Mollusca > Gastropoda > Trochida > Trochidae > Gibbula > Gibbula magus. The sequence continues at coordinate 22,492,314 of OW388291.1, read as the reverse complement.
TGGGATAATCATGTTATATTTGTTCACTATCTAAATGGCATGTATTTCTATTTTCTGTTTGAACCACACATTTTATGTTTTTAAATTCATAAAATTTTATACATATTTTCAATTTTCCATTTTTTCATTAGGCTTTATTTTTAAGTAAAAATGAATTTTGTTGAGGCTTAATGTGTTTCATTCTTGGATCTGAACCAAACCAAACGAGGGTTCTGTACCGCAGTACGTAGCGAGGCTTACGTACCGTTTCACACGTCTCAACACCAAATAATCTCTGATCTGATTACAAGTTGTTACCATATTGCTTGACCCTTTACATGCATTTCTTGGATTAATCAAGATACTCTGTCTTCAGCTAGGAAGAAATTCGGGATTAATGAAGTTCTGTAAATTGGCCATATAGAATGGTTGGCACTGACTGATTAAAAGCAAAAGAGTTGACACAAACCACCCATAAACAATAAAAACTAATCAATTATGTATCTTTTGCAAGTAGCAAATTCTGGATTAATGAGTTGTAATTTCTGTAAATTGGCCACATAGAATGGTTCGGCACTGATAAATTCAGCAGCTGTGTTAACATAAACCACTATAAACAATACAAACTTTAATCAAATATTTATCGCTTGCAAGTACTCAATTCCGGATTAATAAGTTGCAATATCTGTAAACTGGTCACATAGAATGATTAGACATTGACCGATTCAGCAGCCATAAACAGAAAAAATTATGATAAATTAAATGAGAACAAGTTCTATGAGCTATGAGTGTGCCATTTCGATGAAAATACTAGCACCGAGCATCGAAATGTCTCACTCATAGCATAAGGAGTTGACTATCCATGTAACATGTTCTCAGTCATCATACCAGCTTAAAAATGCCTCGCAAAGACGTTTAATAAATTAGCCTAATTTACAACTGCAGACTAAACAGCCCTTCACAAAACCTATCCCATCATCTTGTGGAGATTACAGTATACAATCCCTCACTCTCAGCCAGACACCACTCAGACGGGCTCCCATGGATTATAGCTCGTCTCATGAGGAAGTTATCATCAAATTTCCCCTTGTTCCAGGCTAATTTCCTCCTTGTAGGATTTTATCCTCCTTTACCACACTTTTAAAGATTTTTAGTCAGAAGTTAAAAAAGGATTATGAATATTATCACTGGTTTTAGGGTTGAATTCTCAAATATTTATGAATATGCGTTTTGTGACATAATTTAATATTTAATCAAATTTTGTATCTTTACATATTCTGGTCATAAAAATACTTATTGTTTGTATCTGATTTGTTTTTGTAACGTCTGTCTCACTGACATGATGGTGATTTTAATTTCATGAAGATTTTACAAATACTTTAATGTTAGTAGTTTTCAGATTTTGTATCAATATCTCAAAGCTATGTGGTCATTTTTCTTTAAATTTTGATTTATTAAGCTAATTTATATAATTTATGTTAATGCAAAGGTGCAAGTGAGTTTAACTTACGTTATCATTTCTTATCTACATGTACATCTTGGCATCTTTACACAAAGCAACATACTTTCGTAACCCTTTACTCCCATTCTTCACTACACTAAGGTCACCTTTGTCACGTTTATTTTATACCATCAAAACTAGCTAAACAATCAATAGGAACAAAAAGTGGTCAAACCATAGTTTCAAACTTCATACCAGTAGTAACTTGTTACAATTTGGCTTCATAATTTTCTACAAACAAAACTAGAAAAATCACAATCATGATATATCATATAGTCAAAACTGAGCTTCACACAACATACTCGTAGTAAATTATTACAATTGAATTTAGATCTTAGTAGTCACATCAACAAACATACTCAGAACCAATGGCTGTTTCATGTTGGTACATTTCTTTGGTTAATATGAGGGTAAATTATTACAATTTCATTTAGATCAACATCAGGGTTCGAAATTAGCACTAGTCCGGTAGCCCATGGCTAGTGAAAAAGAGGTTGGGCTAGTAGAGTGTAAAAACTGGTAGTCTGAAGGACTAGTTAAAGGTATAGGTATATTTCCTCGGTTATTATGAGGGTAAATTATTACAAATTCATTTAGATCAACATTGACATCAACAAAACCTACAAAGAACCCTCTGGAGGTATATTTCCTCGGTTAATATGAGGGTACGACCTATTGAAACAAGCGCTTATTCAGTGCTTGAGGCCCCAAGGAGGTTATATGGCGGATAATCATTACCTGTATTCTTCAGCTAACACCCTTAATCTACACACGGTTACCTTCTCCATTGTTGTAAGAAACTCTCAGTCCACTTGACCAAATTTGGAGATTTGTATATAATAGATAAGATAGTTACGGTCTATTAGGTATACGAAAATACACCAGATCTTTGTGGCCAAATTCAGTTAAATATTTTCTTATAGAGAACGTATTGGACCATTGACATGAGAAAACAAGTGTAAAAACAAAATGAGACGTGACCAAATTCAGAGAATGTTTATAGCTGATATTTATAAATTATAAGAATGGTTCATGAACATGACAAAAATATATGACAGTTTACAAAAAGACATCTTTTGAGATTATGAATGTTATCATATGAAGCTGCTTGACTGATAATAAGCAACAAGTTTTATATATTATGCTTTATTATACAAATAAGATAAAACAAATATAGGGAAACAACAGCTTCGGTTTTGTTTATCTTACTTAATTTGCTTGACTTGCATTAATGTCCTTCCTGTAGAGACCTGAAAACAATCCAGCTGGTTAAAGATTAAGAAAAACAGGTCAATGTTATCAAGATGACAAAGAAGACATAATATACAATGTACTTACTTCCCCCTCTCAAGAAAGATTATGTTTTAGATATTAATTTGGTTGACTTGTGTTAAGAGATATTATCACAATGACAACAAAGACAACTAATTTTGAAAGGGGGGTACATCAATGGAAGGGGGGGGGGGTCAACAATTTTCCATCCCATACCCGCCCATGCAAAACTTTTTGAAAGAGGGGGGGGGGGGGGGGGGGGGGGATCCGGATCCCCTGAATTCGCCACTGAGGACAACAGTATACCAAACTCTCCCCCAAAGATGTTTCAAATATGAATTTGTTTGACTAGTGTTGACAAAAAGGTGTTTTCTAAAAAAATACAAAAATGCAAAAAAAAGCACAATGATGATGTTTTGTCACAATACCATGTTTGGATAATGATAGATCTTGTCTGTGTATTACGTTTATCAATTGCTCTGTCTATTCATGTACGTGATATTGAATTAAGTGTGATAGCACAGAGAACGTCGCTGTCATCAATGTTTATTTTGGTCAGACCACCAACCTACCCTTTCAGAATATAGAGCAGCCTGAAATGGAAACAAGTCATATGACACAGAAACCTCACATCCATTGTTGTTCTTCTCTAATGGAGAGGTGGTTAACTGTATATACCAACACAAACAAGTATACTCACCCACAAGGGTTTATTGGGTCGTTGACCTCTCCACTCACCTGCATCATTTCATTTGTTTAATAAATTGAGTATGTTGGACGTCTGGACATCCACTAACCCATCATAGTCCCAGGTCAATCATTAGCCATTTGTTAAGATTGATCTCAGGGCTAAGATTGGTTCATGGAACGGTAGCCATATTGTGAAGATCTTTTATCATGTCACAATTGAAGATAATTGAGTATCCAAGCAACATTGAGACTAAATAAAAAAAGTGAAATATTTCTATGGCATAGGTGTATGGCTTTTATTTGTAAGAATTGTTTTTCATGTAAAGAATTAACAGTGTCGTTATTGCTGAAGCAAGTATCCACTTCATATTAGTCTATAGATTTAGGTCTGTAAATTGAAAATGCTTCTGTTTTATGTACTGGCAACACTATATTTATGCCTATGATAACTGCAATATTGCCTAATGCGTTCAATAATAACTCATTCGCTCAACATGCTTTTTTTTGATGAAACAACACAAATGTTTTTCTTCTTCCCCCTATATATATACCGGTAGTAACAAGTTTGTCACCTACCCCCCATAAAAAAAGAAAAAAAAGAAAAAGCAATGAAGTGTTTTTTTTATTGCAGCCTTATAAATGTAACCTCGTTACAGTGACTAAACTCAATTCCTCTCTTCCAGCTGTCCGCCACGTACCTTCCTGCCGGCACTATGTCGCATCTTCCTGGACGAATGTGCCCCGGACAACGTGCTGGAGGTAACGGCACGTGCCATCACCTACTACCTCGATGTATCCGCAGAATGCACCCGCAGGATTGTCGCAGTAGATGGCGCCATCAAGGCTCTGTGCAACCGTCTCGTGGTTGCCGAAATGTCGTCCCGAACAAGCAAGGACCTGGCGGAACAGTGCATTAAGGTTTGTTGGCATTGGTCGTCTTAGTAGCAATAAAATATGCTCGAAAATGGCTCGAATAATTCTACGTCAAGTTCTTGTCTCTAAAATCTTGAATACTTGCTTCATTTTAGACCACATGCATTGGTCTTTTCAATTAAAGTTATGGTAAAATACGCTTAGGAAAAGATTGGCTCAAATATATCAACGTCAAGTTTTTGTTGATAAAATCTTGCTACTTTGTTCATTTTGCACCTCCTTTTCCTATCACCAACATCATTGGGTAAACTGAGATTATGAAATGCTGAAGGTTTTGAAGGCTGGCAGTATAATTAAAGGAAAACCATGATGTATGGATATTCAACTTTATTGTAATGAATGTGATGTAGATACTAACAGCATTAGTGATAACAGTTAGCATCTATAATGAAACGTCTGACTATCCATATATCTTGGTTTTCTTACTGTACATCTCTACAACTTGTAAAATGCCTCTCAAAGAAGCTGGGGGGCGGGAAAGCGCAGTGGTTAGCGCGTTCGGGTTCGGATCGAGAGGTCCGGGGTTCGAATCCCGCCAGGGGTACGGCAACTTTTTCTGCAGTAGAGAACTGTTCTACACGCAGTAAGGTTTGGGTGCAATGCTACACTGAATTTCAGTGCAGTACCACCTATGGTTCACTAGTTCCAGCCGTTGCTCGCAGGTTTCATCGCAATGCATAGCCACATGGCGTTGCAGGCTTTCTCCCTGCCATAATACCAGCAGCCGTGATATAAGTGAAATACTCTTGAAAGCGGCGTTAAACCCTAACTCTCTCACTCAAAGAAGCTGCCAATATAACTGTTCGCCAAAAATGAAATTAGACACACATGACTATATGAATCCTTGTTTTGAACCTATTCATTCAGCATGTAAAATGTTAAAAAATTTAAACTTCAAATTACAATGACACTACCCACAGGTGTTGGAGCTGATCTGTACCCGAGAGTCGGGTGCAGTGTTCGAGTCTGGAGGATTGAACTGCGTGCTGACCTTCATCCGAGAACATGGATCTCAGGTTCACAAGGACACACTACACTCGGCCATGTCCGTCGTCTCGAGACTCTGCGGCAAGATGGAACCCCAGGACACTTCACAGGAGACTTGTGTGGAGTCTCTTTCTACCCTGCTGGAACACGATGACCAATACGTGAGTGGATTCTAATAATGAAAATAATAATAATAATAACATTTAAATTTCCTCATTACAATGTAAATGGTTTTTTTTAAATTCTGTCCTTGGCACCTTGCAACCACAGTGCAGTGCCAGTTCAAGCGTTGTTCTATCCATATATTGAGTAAGTAAGGAAGCAACAACTCCCATCTTTTAATGTCTTTTGGTGTGATTGGCTGGGAATTGAAACCGACCTTCCGGGTGATGAGCAGACACTCTACCAATTGAGCTACATCACCAGAACATTCTTGGAACATAGTGAAAAAATTATGAAAATATTTGTAACTTAGTGACTATTGTTTTTGGACTGGATTGATATATCCAATGTGATCGTTTGTCTCCGTCATAATGATAATCACTATCGTTTCCTTTCATTTGAAGCGTCAAGGAAGGAGCAGAAATATTGTGGATACTATATTGAAGAAGTTGTTATCCATTATATTTTGTCTTATACTTGAACCCCAACTTCAGAATTTGTTTTAAGAATCTTTCTTTTTAAGAAAAAATGGATATACACGATTGGGACTTTGATAGAATTGATTGTATCATGGTGTACATTAGTGCATTGTCTCAGTGTGATAGGCAAAGCCAAGCCTTGGGTGATGATTAAAAAATATAATATTGTCCTTCACAGGTTGCAGACGGTGCTCTCCGCTGCTTCGCCTCATTGGCTGACAGATTCACAAGACGCGGAATCGACCCCGCTCCCCTGGCTAAACATGGCCTCATTCAGGAGCTCTTGCACCGCCTGCACCGTGTGGGAGAGGCGGGGCACAACGTGTCTCTCACCAGCACCCCCGGTGCGGCCAACATCTCGGCTTCAGAGTCTAAGTCTAGTCCCAGTGTCTCCACAGTCATCAGTCTCTTGTCTACGCTGTGTAGAGGATCCCCCGTCATCACACACGATCTGCTCCGGACTCAGCTGCCAGAAGCTGTGGAGAGTGGGCTGAGAGGAGATGAGAGGTGAGTCAAACCGTTCATGTGTGGCTGGATTTCGGGAATCAGATTCCTTTAAGATAGGTTCCTTATTTTGCCATGGGTACAAATTATGAACCATGCAATATTCAGAACTACCGGAAGGCAATTCTTTTCAGAAGAAATTGTCTGTAAAGAATATAACTAACAATCCTCGTTATACAGCCTTCTCAGCTGCCAGTCAGTGACAATGTAATGTGTATCTTCTGCTTCATATGATGGTCTCCACTGAATTACAGCGCATGGTTCGCTAGTTCCAGTAGTTAATCGCAGGTTTCACTGCAGTGAATAGCCACAATAATGTTGCGAGCTTTCTCTCTGCTGAATAGTAGCAGCCATTATATAAGTGAAATGCTCATCAAAGTGCTGTTAAACCTCTAATACCTAATCTCACCTCGAATGAATGTATACATATATGTTTGAATTTTGCCAGGGATTTGACAACTTATCTAAATGTTGAAGTTTACCTGCAGTTAGGTAAAAGTCAATGCTAGACTATTCAGCACCACCTTTGGTTCCTTCTTTTAGCTGTACAGGTTTCACCCCAATGTATTGTTACGCTGGTTGTAGGCTTTCTGCAATATAATCCACACAGGGATGGGGATGTGGTGTGCGGTTGGCACATATTGTAAAGGAGAGGTACACCCAATGTTAAAGATCCACAAACCTCGACCATATCACTTTTCGGTTTTTATTCAAGCATATTCAAAGATGACGAGGATTCCACTTGATATATGTCAATTCAACCAATAAACACCTTTAATAAGGCCTTTTTAGAACGCCGCTCAATTACGCCTCGTAAAACTTTAGGCGAGAGCGAATGCTGCGTGCTAAGCCTTGTGACGTAATACACAGGAGTCGCTTGGCGTCTATTGACAGAATCCACTAGAATTAACCTTACATAACTGCTTAAATAACATATTTACAGTTGTCCTTATACAACAAAATTACATATATACACGCCCCGTAAAACGTACTACAAATTGCAGCAGATGTCAACACTGTTTAATACGTGATGCGACCATTGCTGGACCCGTAATTCTGCAATGTGTTTTGAAACAATTCTTATCATTGCCCAATATGGCGGCGGCACGCATGTCAGATGATGAAGATGTTCAAACGTCACAGAGATATATTACACATTTCATACAAATTATAACGATGTTAACACGCCTCATTCATTGACTCCTGAGTATGTTGAATAATTTTTATTTTCACATTCGTCTATTTGCGAAATAACAAAATATATTTTCCATATTTTTGTTTATCAATGTAACGATATGTAATAAGTGATGTAGTTGCGTTATTGACACTCTAACTTAAATAACTAACTACACATTAAATAAGAGGGGAAATTTACACGACTGAACTATAGCCTGAGTAATATTTTTTAAATTGCAAACCAAACAACACAAGACCATGGAGAGTTGATCAAAGTTCTATAGTTCCAATTCTTTCATTTGAAAATGGGAAAGATTCATTTTCCATATTTTTATCCGATGTGATTTAAACATTATTGTATTTAAAAAACCCACATGAATTGACCACCAAACAATACATGCAATATACAATGCAAGGCCTGTTTTATATCATGCTAGGAAAATGAGAAAGTCTGATGATTTTTAGTAAAGCTCATGCAATGCTATAATCTAATGAATGTTTATGTTAGGTCAGTGGTATTACACCGAACCTAAGTAATTGTAAATGTACACGACTATAGATTTAAAGATAGCCCGAATATTATATCTAAAAAATGTGTAAACCAGTTACAATGATGAAAATGAAATGATTTTCTTAGTTATAATGCAACTATTCTATTAGCAATATAAAGTCACCATGAGAAATAATGATGCAGTAGATTTGAAACGATACGCCTCTTCAAACACAAAATCAAGCACAACAAAAAAATTAACTAAATTTAATAATGACGTTATAATTTAAAAAATTGCATGGTATTTTTTTAATTTTTGAATTGTCAGTTATTCATTTCAAAACCTATTGTAGCCTATAAGATAACCTAAAACTCCACCCGATTGGGAAAAGAACAAATCTAAAATCAGCGATTGAATATCGAAAAATACTCCAAAAACTCCGAAATTACTCCCAACGGACGCACATATACCCATTCTATCGGAAACTTGTAATGACGAAACGTTCTTATTATGTTTTAAACGAATTATCGAGGAAAATCGAGAAATCGCCTAAGGATTTCATTAAGCAACTCCTGTCTATGACGTCACATCGCTAACGAAAGCTAACGGCGGCCCGGCAGACTGTTTGAGGGTAGGATAATAAGCTGGCCAATTTTACTCACTTTGAATAGCCATATCTTAGTAAGTAGTTGACGCTTCGAAATAATCTTATGTGTTTTGTTTAGTTGAAAGTATTGTCTATATGAATAAAAGAATTTCCAGAGAAAAAAACAGAGAGATTCTATTATCTTTAATAAAGTTTTAAATACAAAATTCTTCAAAATGGGGAGAGGGATTTGAACCCAGATCCGCTACTGATCCATCGTGATATTTTATAAATAAAAAACTTTTAAAAGTGACATTAAAACCCGAAATCACCTCATTTTCCCCCGGAAAAGGGCTGAAGTTATCGCTGATGATCCTTGAGAAAATCAAAAGAAATAAATCCCATACACAACCGCTATTGTACTTCAAAGGGTGTATGTAGATGTAGGTACCAGTACACGGGACAAATACCAGCCAGAGGCATGTCAGTTTATCCATGTTTACTGGGGTCAGGAGTTCACCATACCAGGCAGTTCAGTACTGCTTGGTCTTGCATTGTTGGCAGGAGATCAGAATGTTAAATTACAAACAAAAACCAAGGAAAATTATTCAGTCTGCAAATATAATTGGATAGAGAATTAGGGGATAATAAGGTATTGATCTTTCAATGTAAACAGAATCTGTTTATCTGTTTAAACAAGTAAAAAACATATTTGTTGTAGATTTTAAATAATTATAATGTTCATCAAATATTCACACAAACATTTATGCTACATAATTTTTTTTCTTTTCAGGTGTTACATTTTCAAAATATGCATGAATAATATATTTCCTAATGGTTCAAATTCGTTTTGATTGAAGTTTCATTTTAGTATACATGTATATAAACATTTTGATGGTTCATAATTTGTTCAATCATTTGATACAAACTGTTGTTCCACCAAGCTGATCTGTTGATGAAGGACTATTTTGTTTACATGAATGTTTGTTCTATACACATAAACATACTTGTCTATTTAATAGGGCCTGAATTCCTTGATTGGGAATAAGTTTTGATTAAGAATTGCTAAAAACATTCTGAAGAAATATTGATAAAAGTTATATTTTACCCCTTTTTAATCAACTTAAGTTTTTTTTTTAACTGACTCAATGTTTGTAAGACAAGTCAAAATTTTGTATTAAATACATAAAAAACAATCGTATAATATAATAGTATGGTATCATTTTGAGATATTGTTGTACACATCATGTTATGAAATGTCTGTATTGTTACGTTTGTTATCTTTCAGGTGTTGCCTGGACACAATGAGACTGGTGGATCTCTTACTAGTGCTACTGTTCGAGGGACGCAAAGCTCTCCCCAAGACAGGAGTTAGTAGCATCACGAGTCGACTCCCGGGCTTGAGACGCACAGACAGCGCTGGGGAGAGGTCCCACCGACAGCTCATCGACTGTATACGCAGCAAGGATACCGACGCACTCATCGATGCAATAGATAATGGTAGGCTCAGTCTTTCATAAGTTTGTTATGAAAAATGAACTCATAAGCAAAATGATCTCTCTTGAAATTGAGCCTTGTTCAGAATGTTCTGCTTCTTATCATGTGTATAAGCTCATTGCTGTGTACGTGGCAAGGATACAGACGTACTCATAGATGCAATATATAATGGTAGGCTCAGTCTTTTATAAGTTTGTTATGACCAATGGACTCATAAGCAAAATGATCTCTCTGGAAATTGAGCTTTGTTCAAAATGTTCTACATTTATCAGATCTTATATTGGCATTCTTAGTTGATTTTAAATTTTGTTCTATTATAATAACTTGTTTTTCATAAATAATTCTTTTATAATTTCCTATCTTGTTTTTGTTTGAGAAAGAAATCTTTTGTTTGCAATGCTTGAAAAAAGTTTGAAGAGTGATATTTGGAATCACTCACAGCTTTGGCATTATGAAATGAAATATTTTCTCTTTTGTTTATTAGAAATCAACAAATATTCTTAATTGACTCTCTTTACAGGTTTTGAAGTCAACTTCATGGATGATGTTGGGCAAACACTTCTGAACTGGGCCTCAGCTTTTGGAACACAAGAAATGGTCAGTTTTCATATAATATATCTTATCTATAGATACATAATTCTTCTTTTCAACCGCTAAATGTGGCTGCGATACTGCCTAAGCAGGGTTGAACAATAACTCACTCTCTCATTTCTTTTAAAAATTGAGATCCCTTTATTCTGGTAACACTGGTAATATGTATTTTATTCAGTGAAAACCATTGAAACAACATGTCAGTGTGAAAAGATATAATATAGATGATCTGTTGATTTTATTATTGCAGGTTGAGTTTCTGTGTGAGAGAGGTGCTGATGTCAACAGGGGTCTTCGTTCATCGTCCTTACACTACGCTGCTTGCTTCGGCAGACCACAGATTGTCAAGGTGAGTGCTATCTTTAAAATATTGTCACTTGATCCACTGCACTGGGGGGCGGGATAGCGCAGTGGTTAGCGCATTCAGCTTCGGATCAAGTGGTCTGTGGTTCGAATCCCGCCAAAGGCATGGCAACTTTGTCTGCAGTAGAGAACTGTTCTACAAGCAGTAAGGTTTGGCAGCAATGCTACACTGAATATCAGCGCAGTACCACCCATGGTTCGCTAGTTCCAGCCGATGCTAGCAGGTTTCATCGCAATGCATAGCCACATGGCATTGCTGGCTTTCTCCCTTCTATAATACTAGCAGCCGTGATATAAGTGAAATACTCTTCAAAGCGTCTTTAAACCCCAACTCACCTCACCTCACCTCACCTCACCTCACCTCACCTCAATTCACCTCACCTCACCTCACCCTTCATCTTCATTTTGTTTTGAAAAGATGCAGTAAATCATAAAATTGTTCACATTAATTGATATTTGTTCACAAACTGTTTTACAGACGCTGCTGCGTTATGGTGCTAACCCGGATCTACGTGACGAGGACAGTAAAACGCCACTGGACAAGGCTCGGGAGCGCGGAGACGAAGGTCATAGGGAGGTCATCCAGATACTGCAGTCTCCTGGTTAGTCTGCGAATAATTAATTTCTTGTCACATCTTTACTGAAACTGTCTCTGAAAATAAAATAGAATTTCTCTGACCTCACTCCCAGATCTAGGGATGGGTGTTGTACTTCATTGAAATTCTTGGCAGTAGTTTTAAAGTTTCAGCCAACGCTCACAAGTTCCAAAGTCACAATAATTTTTCGAACTTTCTTCTGGTATACTATTTCGTACAATTATTTTTGAAGATATTAAACCACAAATTACTTACGTGCATAGTGAATAATGAAGATAAAAACAAATCAAATTAGTTCATATCAATTACTTTACATGCGAGAACCTGCGAGAGGCTAGGGAGTCGACAAAATTGTATCCCCGGAAGTTGTGTGAATAAATATGGCGTAAAGGTAGCCGGTGTGTTTGTCAGTTGGTCATGGTGATACCGGTGATAATGGGCGAGATCATGATTGTGTGAAGAAATGTTGACATAATTGATTCACTATCTTTCTTTATGACCAAAACTAGTACCCTAAAATTTTCGCATGACTGAAATATTGCTCAATATGTTTACCATTACCTCATTGACTCCCAGGAGAATGGATGGTGCCGGTGAACCGAGAAGGCGCGCAGACGACAGCCGAGGGGGAGAAGGAGAAGAAAGAGGAGAATAACGAGAGTGAGAAGGCAGACAGCTCGGAGCCACGGGGAGACCCTGAGGTGGCGCCGCTCTATGTCCGCAGACTCCTCCCAGTTTTCACTCACGTCTTCCACAGCTCCATGCTTGCTTCTGTCAGGTAGGAGGTTAAAAAAAAACTCTTTTGATCGTTGAATTGACTTCAGGAAAATTTTTGTTTGGGATTTTCTGAGCTTATATCATTTTCATAGCTAAAATTCATTCTTGAACTTTCACCAACCAAGGAAAATGCCAATTACATAAAAAAAAAAGTGATTCCTGTAAGTTTAGCACACAGAATGGTTTGGCTCTAATGGAACCAACAGTTGAAGTGTTAAGATACACTACTCATTATTTATAGTCAAACTATCTCGTTTGGAAAATTAATGATTTGTGCAATTAGACAATTCTGTGACATTTCTATGCATTTGAAATATTGGACAAAAAAAATAAAAAATTCAAATCATTTTTGGCATTCGAAATAAATTGGCATTCATCTGTGAAAAACAATAATCATAAAAGATGAAAATAAACCATGAAACCTTTGGTTCATTAGTTATCTATTTTAACCAATGAACATTCAAGATTCTGAATAGGGTAGTGCTAAATATTTTCTTATCCTGATTATAGAAAAGCAAGCCTGTCTCTGATCAGGAAGATGCTTCACTATATGGGGGCTCCCCTGCTGAACGAGATGTGCGGACCAGAGTTCACGTCTCCCAACTTCGCCTCATCTCTCACAGAGGTCCTAGCCACTGTCCTCGACACGGAGGTAGGCAAAGAGTTGTGTATTCATTGTGTCATTGTGTGATCTTTTTTAATCAGGGATGGTAGTGTTGAACAGCTCATATGATTTCTACTGCTTGATGGCCTTTGTAGAGGTTTTTGCATTCATGCCTTTGTTAAAACATATGATGTTTCTACAAAATGTTGTTCTCATAAATAAGAATAGTGAAGACAAATTTCTTCCATATCATAAGGGTTCACTGCCAACTGCTCAACCTTTTTCTCGACATTCTGACCATTTTCTCTGACCCAAATGTAAAATGGATGAATAATTTAAAGTCATTTCTGTTTTTGTGGAACAATAGAATCTGTGTAGCATGAATACAAATCTTGTTATCCAGGATGACGACGATGGTCACTACACAGTGCTACAGATAATGCAAGACCTGATGCAGAAAGGACAGAACACTTTCCTTGAGCACTTTGCCAGACTCGGACTCTTTGGTCGCGTCCTCTCATTAGCTGGTCCGCCTCCCGAGGAAGATGAGGCAGCTGCCAAGGTCAAGGATGAAAAGGTAGGAAGGGAGATAACTCCCAATATTTTGAAGTAGTGCGATCCAAAATATAACAATGTTACATCTACAGGGATTTTCTTTCTAAGACATTTTACCTCTGAGTTTGAGAATTAAATGGCATTAATTTCTGAAACATTTTACCACTTAGTGCCCCTGTTTAATTCAACCAAGTAAATATATATGGACTACAATGAAATTGATTATGTTACCTTTGCATTTCGAGCCGCTTCGTAAAATGTTTTTTGTCAAAACATTTTAAGAAGCAAAAGAATCACATCAAAACTACCAAATTCTTTTGACCATGATGTCAGTAAACATTTACCTATTCATGTACTTGTCAGTGGATCTGTAAAAAATTATTACAGTTGAATTTATATTTTGTATTAAAATCCCTTCTAACGTCCCAATAATATCTTATTGCAGTTCTGCATCAAGGAAGAGGAGGAGACAGTTGTGGAAGATGCTAAGGAGATTGTTCAGGGCAGACCGTACCACTGGCGTGACTGGTGTATCGTGCGGGGACGTGACTGTCTATATCTCTGGAGCGATGCTGCGGCTCTTGAACTCTCCAACGGCAGCAACGGCTGGTTCCGTTTCATCTTGGATAGTAAACTTGCCACCATGTACTCCAGCGGTAGTCCTGAGGGAGGCTCCGATAGTTCAGGTGAGAGGCATTATTATAACAAATCCACGGTTCCGAATGCTTTCTCCATCTTAATCCATGTATGACTTCACGAAACATACATATGTGATTATCTAGCATTATAGACACTACATATCAATTATGTAACCTAAAAAATATTATTTTGCAAATTTCGGTGGCCATTCATCCGATATGGTACACGTAGCTTCGACCCTTATGAAATGGATTCTTCCACGCACGTGCATGGCGCAAATCTTCCACGCAAAGCGATTTGACTGAAAGCCGAACTCCTGCATTTCATGTGTTTCAGCACGATCCCCACACGTTTCACACTTTACCAGTCTTGTTTAGAATGCAGGGATCTTACTGACAAACAATCAAATGATTACCAGCAGTCTTGGTCGTCGAATAGGTTAGGGCGCTGCGTAACAGAGGAAGGGTTACATGTTCGATTCCCGGGTCAGACATTACAAAATAATCAGATATTTTAAGATTCTAATCAGATATACTAAGAGAAAATAAATCATTCTTGAACAAATTACTTTGTGAGCCATTACGAAAATGTCAAAACCTGACACCCCTCCTGACTGGATTAGTCAATGACCTGTAGATTCTTAAAAATAATCCACTGTTAACACAATAGAGTGACGTCATCACCATGGATTAAGAATGAATACTGTATGTTGCAATTTTGCAAATTTGTGGTATTTCTTGATTCAGTCATTGTTAGCAAACTAAAAAATTTAAAATGTTCAAATATAAAGAATGAGGAACGATTTTATGGAAATACAACTTCTTTATTTCGACATAATGTTTTTGTCAACCATTAACAGTATCTTTATCGAAATGTTACCTGCACAGAATAAAGAAGTTGTATATCCATAAATGGTTCATCATTATTCTTCATCTCAACTTCTAGAATGCCTTTCAATGATGTCAAATATAAGATTATACAGTATCAGAAGACAGTGGTTATGAAAAGATTTGTTCAATAAAAGAAGATCCTATATGAACAAATCAGTTAAGTTCTTAGAGGTTTGCCTGGTAAACTTATATCGATCCTGTTTGCAGAGAACCGAGGAGAATTCTTGGAGAAGCTGCAGCGAGCGAGGAGTCAGATGAAGGCAGGGACACCGAGCCAGCCCTTCCTGACCCACCAGTGCAACACCAGACTCGTGGTCGGCAACTGGTCTCTCACCTGCAAGAAAGAAGGAGAGGTTCAGATACACAACTCGGACGGACAACAGGTTAGACAACTCGCTTCATTAAAATGATTTTACAACCAACAAATTATTGGTGTCAACTTTCCTTCTGGTATGTATTCAGCCTTCTCAATGGTCTCATTGAGTTAACACAAGACTATACATAATATTTTCCTTTAGTGGTATGCAATTGTGTGACGGAGTTATCCCCCTTGGAGGATGTCAACTTGAGGCCATTTCTACTTTATTTCATGCAGGGTTATTCTGTCACACTATTGCATTATTCAAGTTTAGATATTTGGTATGCAATTGTGTGACGGAGTTATCCCCCTTAGAGGATGTCAACTTGAGGCCATTTCTACTTTATTTCATGCAGGGTTATTCTGTCACACTATTGCATTATTCAAGTTTAGATATTTGATAAGTTAAGAAATTGAGAATTCATAGTGACAAGTACAGGGATTGCATTGAAAGAAAGCAAACTTTCTGACAAACTGAGCTACTGATCTTGCATGGATTGTCTTTTGGTGTATTGAGATGAATTCAAAATGCTTTGTATTGTGGCGTAGACTTATATTTATTATCAGACTAAAGATCTCATGCCTGAAGATCGCAATTCAATTATGCATATGTGGGTATAGTTTAAAGTCCTGTCTGAGAAAAAAAAAGTTAGTAGATATGTAAGTTTGCAAACGTGTTCTGCTAGAATTATTCTTCAAATATAATGACATAATAAGACTATTCTCCATTCAGGCTACCATCCTGCGAGAGGACCTACCCGGTTTCATCTTTGAGTCAAACCGAGGTACCAAACACTCCTTCACAGCCGAGACATCTCTCGGACCAGAATTTGCTGTGGGCTGGGGTGGAAAAAAGAGCAGGAAGTTGAGGTCAAAGGTTGATGCTATTAGGTCAAAGGTTCGTATTAGAGTTGAATATTTTGTTTCATTTTAGCAAACTTTTAGCATAATTTGTAAAAATGGTATCAGACACTTTCACCTTAAAATGTGATGGATATTTCCATCAACACTGTGCTTATGAACATTTCTTTGATAAAGGTAAATTACCCGAAAATATATACTAAAATCAAAGTTTATATAAATCTAAGATGATATGTTATGTTGACATAATGTAGACATAAAAGAAAAAAAATCAGAAAATTATTATGTAGATTTTTCCGGAAATTACATTTAAATTATAAATTGATGGCAAACACAATTTTGACTGTGACTTTTCTTTGCCAAAATTTGGATTACTTCAATCAGTGATATGTATTCATTCACAGGTGAAGACACTCGCTAGAGAGCTGTATGAAGATTATTTCAAGGCTGCAGAAGCTACCCCCCGTGGTGTGGTGGCCAAGTTGTGTGGGATTGTTCAGCAGCTTGAGTCTGCCTGTGCTAAACAGATCAGTCAAATCAAGGTGAGAAATTAGTAATTTCACTTGAAAGATCACTAATTAACTTTTTAGTCAAACACAGAAGCACACCTGGACTGCAGTGCATATTTAGTTTTGATGTGCAGTGCAATATTTGTTTGATACTGCATAGTCTTCATCAGTAAAGATTATGTACATGTATCACAATTATTTATAAATTCTTAATACAATTGATCCTCATTTCAGTACTAGACAAACATTGAACAGTGTCTTGCACTAAGTAAAAATACTAGTAGGATCTCCAGAATGTTTAGCCCATCAGGCCTGAAAGGCTCAATGACCATTGGGGGTGGGGGGATAGAGCAGAGGTTAGTTTGTTTGGCTTCGGATCAAGAGGTCCGTGGTTCGAATCCCGCCAGGGGCACGGCAACTTGTCTGCAGTAGAGAACTGTTCTTGAAAGCGGCGTTAAACCCCCAAATCACCTCACCTCACCTCACCTCAATGGACTTGGCATAGTATGAAGTCCAGTGTCCATCTATCTGTCCTTAAAAAGTTTCCTTTTTTTTTTTTTTTCAAGAAACACTGGCTCGAGAGCTGAAATCTTGTGAACAGACTCTTTTGCCAATAAGAATTATAAGTTGTAGATATGCTGACTGTGACCCTAATAAGGGTCACAGGGGTCACAACTTAAAACCTATTTTTATCTTCTCCAGAACAAAAAGGCCTAAGCTGAAGCTGAAATCTTGTTTTTTGTTGAAATTCAGTCTACTCTTGGCAATATGCTAAATATATATAAATCTCTGCCCCAGTGTACAAACGGTGACGTGACGTGGAGACAGGAGATGCGGAGCGCCCTTGAGGAACTGGTGTCTCTACTGAAGGATGAACACACCATCTCGTCCTTCGAGTTGTACAGCAGTGGCCTTGTACAGACCATGATGAATGTTCTCAATAATGTGAGTACTGGTGTCTTCTAGAATATAAGGTTGTGTTTGATTTAATAACTTGAGGGTTGAGTGGACGTATTAGCTTTGACGTTTCTTATCAAACGCATTGAACTTGATTTGAGTGTTAACTCACAGCATCAATATTTGCCTCAGCTATGAACACAAGCAATGTAATTTTCTGTTGAAAAAAGTATGTATGTATAAACTTTAATATTTAATACACAATGTGTATGTGTCACTTGTAGAGGAATCTACACTACCCATAATATATGTGACGGCAACTCGCGTTGTTCTCTCAAATCCAGGAAGTACATTCTGGACATGAGTTGGCGGTTCTCAGCATTTGATTTGCAAACTCGACACTTGAGTCAGCAAATCCAATGAAGCCCATTTGTAAAAGAGGCGTGCTCCTTTCGGTTTACTATTGTTAGCAGTATTATATCTGGAAATCGTCTCACCTCAGAAAAGGCATATTAGGCACGACTGCATGAAAACTTCTGATCAGAGCTGCATTTTACATAATGATCTGTTTGTTAACCTTACTGAGTAGGGCTGCATATTGCCTAAATTTTTGTATTGCAATACGTATTGCTAAATTGTAATGTATTGCAATACGTACCACAATATATTGCAAGATCCTCTGACAATGAAATATTTTAACTAGTGCCAATAATATTGCAACATGATAAATGAACTCTACATTCGCATTTATACTTCTTTTTGCAGTTAAAACATAACACATTTGATAAAATGACTTTCAGATCTTTAAAAAGATCATTTGTAATGCAGTGCAATACACATTCTAGCACTTCAAAATAATTTTCATAATACAAGTTAAGCCAGTAAATATGCCTTTTACAAGATAAATGAAAACATTTGACTTAATATTTGTTTGTGCAATATATTGCGATACGAAAATTGTATTGCAATACGTGTAATGCACAACTCCATATTGCAATATATTGGTATGTCAATAATATTGCACAGCCTTATTACTGAGTGCAGGTGCCAGTTACTAATGAGCAGAACTTGCCTTACCTTAATGAAGATATCATAAGACCATACAAGGATATCATTAAAGGGTTTATTGATAGTTTAATCACTTTCATGAATATTGTTTTCAGAACATGGAGGATATACCTACCAAGGAGAGCAAGAAAAGAACGAAAGACAGAATAAATATCTTCAAAACTGTTTTTCATGAAAAAGAGAGGTATGTGACTATTTTGTTGAGGTCATCATTGCGTTTTGTAAGTAATCCATAATTCAGTATCTCTGTTCTCCTCGAACCCTTATAAAGTTGGTTGTGCCAGAGTAACAGGGTTATCTCGATCCCTTTTACTATATTTGCAGATTTCTTATAATCATTCAATGAAAGACGTAAAATATGTTTGATTTTAAAAATTCGATAGATATATCTGCATTAACACACTCACATTTACACCCTTAAACAGGATGTCAAGCATCTGATTATTATTTAACTATTTGAATTTGAGAAGACCAACTACCTCGTTTTGATGCTAAGTTGTGTATTCTAAGTTATGTATTCTAGCGATACTGTCAAACTAACTTTCAAATAAAAAAGTGTGTCAAGCGCTTGATGATTAATCTACAATTTGATTAAAAAAGACCAGCTGTCTATCCCAGTAGGTGTATTGTAAGTCATTTTAATTACTGAAACAAAATTGAAAACTTTCGATTAATTGAAAGTTAATTTTGTTTTCAAGACTGACAGAGGATGGGTAAGAAGAAATATGACATTTAACATAATTATCTGTTTCCTTTTAGTTATAGCTTTGTGTATTCTTGTTATTCGTGTTATTTGAAATTCTTAATTTGTCATATTAGCTTCGCTTGAAAAAATCATGATCAAAGTGCATTATATTTTACATCTATTTTATGCATTTCTTTTATTATCAACTGTCCTTTCTTAAAATTATATTCCTGTCACTTGAAATATTAGAATATTCAAATTGTGCATTTTGTCAATCAATATAAATATATTTTTGATTTTAATATATATGTGTCTAAATATTAATTGCATTGCCTCTTCTTCTGTTGTTAGTCCATCCAATATATAATATATATTCCTATAGAGAACAATATGCCAGCTCAACAACTTATTTATCTATATGCAATTTTCAACATGTTGATCTTGTCATACTCTTCCATGTCATTTTGAAAATGTGGGTTTTTCAATTGTGGATATTAAATTTAAAAACAAATCTGCACAAAACATTTTGGAAGAATATTTCATCTTTATAATTGATAAAACACAGACTTAAATGCCAATGCCCTCGTTTTATAGTTTTTGTCATTTATGCATGCAACAATTTTGATGTGTTATGTGTTCAATATATTTTCGTTCAATATCTTATCGTTATTATAAACAATATGCAGGGCTGCCTACTTGTACACTTTTGGAGTATTTTGTACACTTTACAGTCCTGAAATATGAATGTACACCAATGTTGCAAATTGTACACCTCTTCTCTGGAAATATATAAAATGTTAATTTCATAAATTTCTGTATAGAGCAATGGAGTTCTGACTGTTATAGAGTTAGAATATAACTACAGTAAGTTGAAGAGTTGACCCCAGTATACAATACTAATAGTATCATATTAAGTTCATCTAGTTGTACACCTAAACATTACAAAATACTCCAAAATTGCTATATATCTACACTTTACCCGATAGTAAGCTAGGCAGCTCTGAATATGGCATTCTTTTCCCTCTGAAGATAACATAGATATTCAGTTCAACCCTTTATATTATGATTATCAAAAATGTCTATTTAATTTCTTCTCCTCCCCAGTGTTGCACCAGCTATACAGTTGACTAGAAAATTGATCTCTGCTCTTGAATCTATCGAGAAGTTGCCAGTGTTTACGTACGACCTGCCTGGCTCAGGATACGGACTTCAGGTTAGTACTGTATTTAGTACCGACTACCGAGTAAGCTAAAAAGAATGTTTTTACCTAATCAGAACATGATCATCTTGGAAGATCTTGTAAGTGCAAAGTTTGAAATAAGATTTAGCTGAATTTAAAATATATTCCCTTTGGATATAAATTTGAGTTCATGGAAATCATTGTTGAATATCTCTAAAAGCACAGTTTACTATGCAATTTGCAAATAGCACTTGAAACATAATAGTCTATTTATTACGGTAATGGTTATTAGGGTTAATATAATACGTTTGAGGTGAAAATACTGGATCCTGAAATGACTGGACCGTGACCCTGAAAAGAGCTTGATTTTGCAGTTTCATCTCTCTATGTCTGAGGTCCTGGTTCGAATCCTATTGATGGATTATTCTGGACCACCTTTGTATAAATGATTTCCTGTTTGTACACCAAATGTGCTGGGTGCTGGTTCTCAAAATAGTCAATAGCCAATTCTTTAACATTGGTTACAAGTGATTACTCATTTGTCTTTACTCTATGGTGAACCCTGATGTCAATGTTTGACCAGGGGTTGAAATTAACCTTTTCAATGCAGTAGCCACTCGGACTAGTGCATTTCTAAAAGTACTAGTCCAGGCTTATTCCAGCTTATTCCATGATCGTTTCACCTCAAATTCTAACTAGTCCTTGTACTACCAGTTTTTACACTCTACTAGCCCAGCTTCTTTTTCACTAGCCATGGGCTACCAGACGAGTGCTAATTTCGAACCCTGTTTGAAATAGTTGCCTGCCTGTTGTTTAACTCTTTCACCCCGGCTGGCCCCTGTAGAAGCCGAAACTATTTTCAAATTTTACATCTTGATGGGAACCCAGGGAGTGATTGACAGTGGCTTGCTAGTGTGTCTGGTAGGCTATGCTCTGGATGTGGTGAAAGAGTTCATATGCAAAAGTGACAGTCAAGCCCAACCGGATTTTCTCATGTTTATAATGTTTTGTATACTGCCTGATGGGAGATGACGTTGGTCAATTGTGTATTTGTATACCGCAGATTCTGACCCGCCGTCTCCGTTTCCGTCTGGAGCGAGCTACAGGGGAGACAACTCTCATAGACAGGACCGGACGTAGTCTCAAGATGGAACCACTGACAACAGTTTCTGACCTTGAGAGATATCTTCTCAAAATGGTGAGTTTCATTAAAATATTTTAATGAAATAAAATTACTTATCTGTTGAAATTTTCAGTTATGATAGTATATTTGGAAGTATGACTTCGATCATGAATTTTGGATTTGATCTATATCTTCTGATAATATTGTCAATCAAGCATTACACTTCATATTATAATGGTAAGCATATTGAACTTGATATATGATAATATCAGGGGTCAACCGTTAGAATCAACAAATTTGACTGCTGTAAAGAACAATATTCTTCGAAGTTTTAGTGTTTGTTACATTGAAATTCAGTACACAACCATTTATGGTTTTCTCGCTGCAATCCCGTTTCACCGTAATGCTTTTTCTCTGCAATAATACCAGCAGCCCTAATATAAGACGAATCTTTTTAGGCTGCATAAAACTTCAAATCTCTCCTCACCTCAAAGTATGCAAAAGAGATTATATTTCATCTTGTATCCAACTTATAACATACTCATTTGCTCTCCTTTGTGATGTTTCAGTATCAAATGTCAATGAGGTAGTCCATGTTTCTTGAATATTCTTTGTTAATTTGTAGGTTGCTAAGCAATGGTATGACTATGACAGAATCACTTTCAACTTTGTGAAGAAGTTGAAGGAATCAGACAGCTCCATAACCTTCGCACACCAACATGACTTCGATGAGAACGGTCTGCTGTACTGGATTGGTACGAACTCAAGGTAATGTGTTTTGTTAGTCATACATGTGTTATGAATAGGAAATAGAGTCTTCAATACTGGCCATAATTATTTACCCATTATTTTAGGCCACCCCAAAAAAAGAATTTGTTTCTGGTTTCCGCACGCATCAATTTCAAACCCTAGCCTCAAGTCTTTTTTTTTCTAGGTTTTCAAAAGTAAGGGGCAGATAACTGTAATGTTTTAGCCTCAGAAAACATTGGACATAGAAAATGTCACTCGTTTCTTTTGAGATGGAGTGTAGGGGTGAGATTATTGACTATTTGGAATAGTAACACATATTTAAGAGGGTTTGTGCTTTATTTATATAAATAATTGTATAAATTTTGTTTGTTTAACTCTTCATTCAAAAAAAAAGAACTGTCGTAAAAAAAAATTAAAATCGTGTCATCGCATCATTTTCGCCAGCATGTAAAGACCAGAAACATTTTTTTTTTAAGGCCTTACAAAGTACAGTACGCCTGGGGTACAAATTTGAGTTGATAGTTTATGCTTCAACACATGATTAAAACACAGTTTATCTAATGAGGATGTTTTCAGGCGCTTTACATCTAACAATTTATTCTTAATGATCCGACAATGAGATATATGACGAGATATGTCAAATATTGTCCATATACCTGTCATAGCACTTGTAAAATTCTTGATTTTTCACATTGATAGTGAATTCTGATTCATCCACATTAGTCATCTATATGGTATATATATAGAGAGTACTAAACGACGTTCCGTTTAATAACATATTTATGAAACGAGTGAGTGGTTTGTATTTTACGAGCGAAAGCGAGTTGAATACAAATACCATCTCACGAGTTTCATAAATATGTTATTAAACGGAAACGAGTTTAGTATTTTATTTATTACTCACTGATTGAAATGCCACTTAATTCCACAAACTCGTCGATAAATGTGACACACTCCATTGCGACCGCGGCGCTGACATTGTGACGTCATATTTTTGCCATTATGACGTCACGTCAATCGGCAGCACGCGATGTTATTACACTAAGTGTAGTAACATGGTAGATTTATTAAACTGCGATATCTTCAACGGGTGAGTAATAAGACAAGTTAATGTTTGTTAAATCGGCCACTCACTATGAAGGTATGGTTTTGCACTTACTCAGCAGGTGCATTTCAATTCATCTCTAAATCAAATGATATTAAACGTAAGGTTTGTTTTAGTAATGAACTTTATCAGTAAGATAAGATTTGACAGGTAGAATTATTTGTCCCCAGGACTGCGTACGAGTGGGTGAACCCTGCCCAGTATGGCCTGGTGGTTGTGACGTCGTCGGAAGGACGTAATCTGCCGTACGGGAAACTGGAGGATATTCTCAGCAGAGACAGTGCTGCCTTGAACTGCCACACAAACGATGATAAGTAGGTTTTGGATCTCCATGAGATCTTTAACAATACTTTCTATTCATTGAACAGTTATAACATTGTTATCCCCCGCGACAACGAAGTTGGCAGGGGATATAGAAATGAGCTCCGTCCGTCCGTCTGTCTGTCTGTCCGTCCGTCTGTGCGTCCGGGCTTTTCCATTCCGGCCTCAAACTTCAAAACTATTCAATATATTTTGCTGAAACTTTATACAGGTATCAACCAAGTAGTCTAGATGTGCCTTTTGCTAAATAGAAATTTTAAAATATTTTTTTTGTTTGTTTACGAATGCAAACAGTCTGGACTTAGAACCAAGAAGAGGGAAAACTATTTTCCGGCCTCAAACTTCAAAACTATTCAATATTCTTCCTGAGCGACGTCTAGAGGTGTAACGATACAAAGCAGTTGCGATACAATACATATACCAATATTGGGGTCGTTATAGGATATGTATCCCCATACATTTCAATTATTTACAGTACAACTTAGAATACAGCCAAGGTTTATTTTAAAACCAAGCTCGATGAAACTTGATAGAACAAATATGGTTGGTCACTGTGCCTTTTCAAGTTTTAAATTTGTTTTTGGCTGTTTCAATGGGAAAAGATCTTAAAATTGTGTTTCCTGACCTTAACTCCAAAGATGTATGATCAAGGTCAATGAATCTTGGCATGGGCAAAAACATTTATTTCTAGGACACACTGGAAATTGTAAAACTGAGTTCAATCAGACTATCAACGTGTTTAGGTTAGAACTATCACTTATGAGTTATGAGTTATAACAATTTTCAAGAAAGTAAATGCATTTTACATTCAAAATGCATAAATATATTCAAAATTCCTACATGGCGGGGAATATGGCCGACTCGGTCTGCTTGTTATTATTGGGATCAAACTATCTGCATTGTAACTGTGAACATCTAAATTGCATGTATTTCTTATACTAAGCTTTCAGAGCATTCAGTCTATCAGAGGGTGTACTGAATGTAAAATTACTGAAATAACAACTGCTTTGCTTTGTTTTTAGTGAAGTTTGCTGGTTTAGTGGTTAAACTTTTGGAACATTCAGTGATGACAATGGGGATTTGTACTATTGCAGACAGTGTGATCCATAATAAGCAATGTTAATATCTTTACTTATTTACTTAAGTTTTTGGATATATGTTAAATGAACCCTACATCCATTGAAATATTGCATGAATGCAAGTAATGTTATGAAATCGATGATGTTTGCAACCTTTATAATCGTGTTGATCCCTGGTAATGACTGCAATACTGCCCAACTCTCTCACTCACTGTAATTGTGTTGATTTCAGGAAAGCATGGTTTGCTATTGATCTTGGGGTATGGATAATGCCGACAAGCTACACACTACGACACGCTCGTGGATATGGAAAGTGAGTAAACTTTCTTTAATATATTTTGTAAGAAAAATATGTCAATTTGAATATGTAACTTCTGCTAAATTACCTTTGAGCAAATGCTGTAATTCGCAGACTGCATGTAATTTATTGTGTCTGTTTCAAACAAGATGTTTTCTACTTTCAAAGATCTGCTCTGCGTAACTGGAACCTGCAGATGTCGAAGGACGGCATGACGTGGCAGACACTGTACCATCACTCTGATGACTGCTCTCTCAATGAACCAGGGTGAGAACGATTATTGTCAGCTGGAGGATGTATATTAACACCATACATGTAACAAATTTGACTTTAGCATCATTTGAAAGTCCAATTCAGGCTCCTCTACATAGGTGGTCTGATCAAAGGCTACAAACCAGTAAGAACACTACGGTCACAAACAAAAAATTGATGCATGTTTCCATTCTAAATACATCCTGTCTCGGCAGAAGAACATTTGCCTTTTCTGCGACAAAAGACTGAATCTTTTGTCTTGTTTAAGACAGCTGAAAATCGATCTGTTCAAACATGTTTTCTCTGTCTAGTCTTCTATTCCCCTTCTTAAAGGGAAAGTTCTATCACCGATCTATCGGCAGCATCCGCCATCTTGGTTAATTGGCATTATGTGAAATGAAAACACGCTATATTTAACCCAATTTTAATCTTTTTTAAAATAGAAAAACATATATATCGATAGAATATTCATATAGTTACACTTAACATATTACAGAACTATAAACAATATACTGTTAGGCCGTAGCGAACTTTTCCCCACTCGCAGAGCCGATGAATAACTTCAGTTCTCATTGTTTTTATTTTTCAACAAATGTACGCTTGTGTTTATCAAGTTGTGAAATAAAAAGTCATCAAAGTATTACCTTCATCAGTATCTTTCAATTTGACTGTGTTTTAATCATGTATTAATAACGTATATGTGTAAATAGGAATATCCTCTCGAATTTCGTTTCCACAAAAAATACCCCAATAGAACCCTCCTTTTAATATGTTCATTGCTGTAAATTAGACAAACAGAACAGTTTTGCATTAATTGATTCAGCAAGATTTAACATTTCTCTCTGTGATTGCAGTTAAATATTACTTTTAAACTTTTAAACTTAATTCTTTGTTGCAGTATATTCAGCAGATGGAAAACACACTTTGATAAATTATGTACCTGTATGAAGTAGAAGGCTTGTTAGGCCAAATGAGAATTTTTTTTTTAGGCAATTAGAAGACATTTCTATAGATGTAAGGGCATTTAGAGGGCAGTTCTATAAACATAAGGGCATTTATAGGGCAGTTCTATAAACTTAGTTTCTATTATCTTTCTTAATAGCTTATGTTCACAATAAATACAACAATTTCAATATTTTACTCTCTTGACAGTTCAACAGCGTCCTGGCCGATCGAGGCTCCAAAGGATGAGAAACAAGGTTGGAGACACGTGAGATTACAACAGGCAGGGAAGAATGCCAGTGGACAGACTCATTACCTCTCCCTGTCCGGCTTCGAAATCTACGGGACAGTCACCGGCATCTGTGATGATATAGGTGAGGAATGAAATACAATAAGGGGCGGGATAGCGCAGTGGTTAGCGCGTTCGGCTCCGGATCAAGAGTTCCGGGGTTCAAATTTTGCCAGGGGCACGGCAACTTTGTCTGCAGTAGAGAACTGTTCTACACGCAGTAAGGTTTGGGTGCAATGCTACACTGAATTTCAGAGTACTACCACCCATGGTTCGCTAGTTCCAGCTTTGCTCGCAGGTTTCACCGCAATGCACAGCCACATGGAGTTGCCGGCTTTCTCCCTGCCGTAATACTAGCAGCCGCAATATAAGTGAAATACTCTTGAAAGCGACGTTAAACCCCAACTCACCTCACCAACAGTATGGTTGTTGAAAGATTTATTTGATGATAAAGAAGTGTAGGCCAAATTTTAAAATCCTTCAACGTGATAGTGCTAAATTATGTTTAACCCTTACGTTGCGTATATATATTTTACCATTTTTAGCCCCTGTGGCGGAATTTACAGGCTCGCAGCTCGCAGCAGTAGTTTGGGCTTTGGCACTAACTAGCTCTGCTGGCGGAATTTCCAGGCGGCGATTCCGGTATCGTTTTTACAAAATATACCGCATCTACATGGCGAATAAGGACTATACGGGCGTTCAATACAAATTCAAGTAGCGACACCCGTACACAAATGGCTAATTCACACCCGAAACTTTGAATGAATTTTCTATGTTTTTTCGTTTTTGTTCTATTACTTTCGAAAGATTGTCTTTAATTCGGGCCTCGTAACATCATAAATACGAAACGAAAAAAATTCCATTTATATACGGAATTGAAGACAAGATGTCTAGCTTCACAATGATATAAAAATTATTAGAATGCGACCTTTGGTTATAATTCTATAGCTATGTAAAGTTTGTCTTTATTTCCACCTATAAAATCGTCAATACTTACAACATGTATGCGGCATTGCAAACGGTCGTTCATCGCACTTTTCCAAGAAATCATAATCTCGAACCAGTTGACAAATAAGCACATGTCAACCCAAATATGGTTATGTTGTTTGACTTTTCAAATAAATGCTAACCTCGAACCATAACTGATGAAAATATGTTGATTAGTTTGTGTGCCGTTTGGTTTCACATGCCTCTCAGAAAGGTAAAATTGTATCTTTATTTCTGTGAATAAATCTGCGCATTTTATATAGAATAAAAGATTATTCTTTTCGGTTTATTGTGATATAAAAATTATGAAAATGCATTCAGTATTTTAGCCTTGATAAATGTTTTAGAAGTTGTGAAAATCGCCGATTGTTTCAAAATTTATGAAGTGTAAACATGACCTTTTTCACGGCGCTTGCTGTGTCTTTATTATTTTTTTGAGATTTTCTAATCTTATATGGGAATGTAGTCCATTGTTTCCCCTTTATTTTGCCGTATTTTTTTTTGAAAACAAACAATTCGCTCACATGATATGAAGTGCGGGAGTAAGGCGAGTTAGCGATTTTTTTCCCCGTCTCGCGAGATGCGAGGCAGATAGCAGTCTCGGGCGAGGCAAACCCGAGGCAATACAAACACGTGGGTGAAAATAGCCTCAAGCGAATTAATGCTTCGGGGGCTAAGCCCGACATAATTGGCCTTTTGTAAAGCTAATTATCGATGCGTTACGGGTCAACAATGCACACGCAAATTGGTGTGAATTTTGCTTGATATTCCGACCACACACTGAACAAAGCTTTATTCTCATGTCGGGTCGCGATGCGTAAATACAGCCATTCTCATGGGTCGGGTCGCGGACACAATCGACTCGTGACCCGGTATGGAGGATAGTACAAGTACTTAGACAGCCGTGAATTATTCTAAGTCTTGTATCCGGGATCCGTATTCAGACACCTAGGAATCGCTTATAGCCCGCCCGGATAATTCCGTCGCCCGCATGTTAAGGGTTAATGGAATGGAGGTCGATTTGATGTAACAGGAGTAAATAAATAAAATTGTAAAAAAAAAATATGAAAAAATAAAAATCATTCTGCTTAATTTTACATCATAATTTGGAGTCCAATTTTTGGACTGGCATATTTCACTGGAGAAATTAATTCATAACCATAACTGTGTTCCCGAAAACTTTTTTTCCCTGCCTGACATTCTGTCAGGCAGTTGTCCAGGATCTGTCTGACAATTTGAAAGATTGTCTGACAATTTGAAAGATTGTCTGACCATTATAAAATGTCAATTTATTACTGCGGCATGAATAAGAACCAATTAAAGCGGGTATAAGGGTGGCATATATATTAAACTTCACACATTAAACAGTATAATTTAATAACTAATCATTTTGAAATTTTAAAATGTAAATGTTAAATTCATTTTAATTAGGAACCAGGACACCAGTATGTACTGCTCACTTCAAGGCTTGCAATCACATTGATTCATTTTGGCCTTCCATGACCAGAGGCAAATAGCCTCATCACATATTGAAACATATTGAGTCAAATATGATCATGTTAAATCATTATATGTTTTAAAAATAAGAATGAAATGTTATGTGTGCCATGAAAAAAGTGGGGAAACAAGACTTAATTCATATCAATTTCATCTAAAATCCCATCATGTACAATATTTTGAAAATTCTAAATTTAAATAAACCCATTCTGTTTCAATCACTACCAAAGGGTATAAAGGGAACCCCATAAAAGTATAATTATAACTTCATAATAGATTTCTATCTGCAATTTCAATCTGGAATATTTGATATCTCAATATTTATTTATTTTCTGAACACAAAACATAAAATAGAAACACTCACAGATTTCTAGAGCTTTTCAGTCTAACAATAATCACATGGTCTGTATCAATGTCCCTATGAGACTTTTGTCAAAATATTCACTGACAATTCCCATCTCTGTATGTTTAAATAATAATTTTCAAAGTTATCAACACTAAAATAAATTGACAGATGTCAAAATAAAGAAAACACAGACGTCTGTCAGTTGTCAAATGCATGCCGATAAACTGGTTACTGATTAGTGTGCGTTTGCGCTATACAATAAACATACTAGACATCACCCAGTTTAGAGTCAGACCAAGAGTAGCCTCCCTTTAGCGTAAGTGTTTGATGGACTGTTTTATCAGCAGTTTTGTCAACATGTTATGTTGAGAGAGATTTAGAATATTTTTTTGTAATTAAATTTGACTAAATATTCAAGTGCTTAATTTTTGGTAGCCTAATATTATATTTATTTCTAAAATAATTGACTTGCACCTGGTGCCGGTCACAGTGTCCGAAAATAACACATTTTTTGTCGGTCACCTGTCATAATTATCTGTATTGTCCGATGTCCGGTGGGTTTTCGGGAACACTGCCATAAAAATCATGCAAATTCAAAATCCTCTGTCAAGAATTTTGTTAATTTTACTCACAAATGTCCTTTTAAAATGCATGTAAGTTGAATGTTTATGAACTCTTGCAGGCAAAGCAGCTCGTGAAGCTGAGGCAAACCTGAGACGACAGCGACGTATTCTGCGCACCCACGTGTTGAAGCAGATGATGCCTGGAGCGAGAGTGGTGCGGGGGATGGACTGGAAGTGGAGAGATCAGGACGGTAGTCCGCCCGGAGAGGGTCTCGTCACAGGGGAACTGCATAATGGTACGTTTTGTTCATGTCACAGATGCTGTAGATCTGGTGTCTGTGTGATTTGGTTTCAACTGAAATGATTTTGCCAATTTGAATTTGAATAATTAAGGTGGTATGCAAATTAAACTTTAATTCTTTGATATCATCCAAAATTTAGAAACTTGTTTGGAAACTGCCAAATATTTTTACTTTGTATTTTGAAAAATAATTTTGCTGTGTCAATATTTGTTGTATCACATGTGGTTTTATTATTAAAAATTTATGTCTGCACCAACGAGGTGTTTTTGTACGAATATGCCCTTGACTTTTACATGCAGTATTGGTAATAAAAGATTTGAAGGCATAGTCCTTTCGGGGCTTGTTGGTTTTACATGGATAATGATATGATGTTAATGAGGGTCTATATGTTATGTAATGAGTGGATGACTAAAACGTCTTTTTAAAGCTGATGCAAATATACCCAAAATATGCTGTTGATTTAACATTGTAATATGAACCTTGGTTACAAGAATAAGCTACTGTTGCAGTCATTTAGAAACACCTAGAGTTAATGTTAATAATGGACTCTTGAATACATATATAATATATATGTTCCATTGTCCACAGGATGGGTAGATGTAACCTGGGACGCTGGTGGCTCCAATTCATACAGGATGGGAGCGGAGGGAAAGTTTGATCTTGCCCTCGCTCCGTCTCATGACCCAGACAAATTGAGATTCAACAAGGGAGAGCAAGGGGCGACCGGGATCAGCAAGAACAAGTCCTGCGGATCTTCTGTGTCAGATAAAGTCAAGGTGGGTGCTATGGGTTATATGAGCTCTTTGTTGGGTACCTATGGCCAAAGCTGTGCTTAACAGTAACTACTCACCTGGGCCTAGATTTTCCAAACTTAGATAGTTGTAGGCAATGTTAATAATTGGTACTTATGACTTTCTTAGTACTGAGAGAGCTTCGAAAATCTAGCCCCTCATCATATTGAAGGTTGGTTCATGTGTTTTTGAAAACTTTGTAACTTATCACTAATTCGCAAAATTACATTTCTGTGATTTTATAAATTTGTGTCTTCTAAAATGAATCTCTTGTGAATTAACTTTATCCACAGTATTCTTTAATTCACTAGTAGCAGTGGCGTTAACTCACTTCACCACAATGGTTCTCTAACATTTATGATGAGCTTAAGAGTAAGTAGAAATATTTTAAGTTCCAAGGATATAGATGACATGTTGGCTGGTTAGAGTTAGTACCAAGATACAACTAGAATTTGTATGTAAAGCTAGATGGTTTAAATTTACCCTCACGTCCACTCTCCCATCCAGGTGAGTGTCCTGACAAGCAGGAAGAGCAGCTCCACACCCAGTCTGAGTGAAGTGTCCGAGGCCAAGGCATCTGTAGCCAGCACCGAACAAGCTTCTTCTGCCGAGAACCTCACATCTAGTATGAAGGCGGTCAGAGAGGTAGGGACATGATAGATATAATATGTGAATAAATGTGACTGTAAAAATCTTGTTCACTGTTGGTAACTTACTATTAAAATAAGGGACATCCTTGCTTCTTTTCTTGCATCCAGTATGAAGGCTGTCAGGCAGGTATGGTCACGATGGATACCCTATTCTCTCAGGTATAAGACCAGGGGGGCCAAGCAAACAAACATCTTGAAAACATTGGGGGTGGGCTTTTAGACAGGAGAGACCCCAACTCAGATGAAAATTCATACAGGAGACTGTTAGACAGTCAGAATAGGTTTTATGTAAGTTTTTGACACTTAATTTAAAATAATATTATAGATTTATGTAATGTATGACCATGGAACATCTGGTAAAATTGGGAGTTGGCTATAAACTGAAGATAACCCCAACCAGGACTACCCACCAAAAAGTGGCACTGGTCTTAGGCTTAGAAAATACGGTATGTTAATAAATATTCTGAAATTCTGGTTCACTGTTGAGAAGTTACTCATAAAGGAAGTGACATTCCACCTTGTGTTCTTGCGTATTTATTATAGTTAATTGACTGCATGTTTTCGAAATGATTTGACGTAGTACGTCTAGTATATGTGTCATCAGTGTATGAAATAAGCTTAAAATGTAGTCAGCCAAACAGTGGTTTTTTCATCAATTTTAATGATAAAGTTAAACAATAAACCTCTAAAATTCACCAGCCTGGACTAAAAGGTCCTAGGTTTCGGGTTGTCGGATGGGCCTTATTTCATAAACTGATAAAGGTCTGTACATTTGCTTGAATGACAATTTATGATAACTGTAGAAAAGCTCTAGTAACATGTCAGAAAGTAACTGAACTGTTCTGAGACGATCCTTTGAGCTCCAGGATTGTTACCAGTAGATGTAGGCACTGATAAGATTGCCTGTAAATTCTGCGTGGATGAGATCCTTCTTACAGAATATCGCAACGAAAAAGTTAAATCGTTAACATGTAATTGTTTGTCCATATCGTAATCAAACCACTGTTTTCAGGCCGCCGAGAATGTTGCCGAGAGCACAGTCAACCGAGCGAGCTCCGACGCTATAGTCAAGGTAACAGTTGACCAGGCTGACGAGTCCTCTGAAGGAACTCTCACCAACGATCCAGTGGTCGTTGTCCACCGTGGCAGTGAGGACACGTCAGTGAGCAGTGACTGTGGTCTGATGGACATGGCAGATGTTGATATGAGCATGACCCCTGAACCTGTACGAGGGGCCGTGGGCGGTCTCAAGGAGGTTCATCACCTCTCTAATGCAAACAGAGAGAAGCAGGCGAAGAATGAAGCTGCGAAGAAGGCGGACTCTCAAACTCGAAGCTCCCCTACAAACCTGATGAGTGTGAGTGTGCCCAATCTGCCTACCAGCATGGAGCAGACTGCCAGTCTGTTGGATACGTTCGCGGCAGCAGCAAGGCGGAATCTGTCCGGTGGGAGTGGCAGCAACATCGTCCGCAACGCCAACACAAGTAGCCTCGTCAGACTGGCCTTGTCTAATTCACCAAGTGAGTGAATCCCTGTGATGGTCTTAGATTGAGTGTGTGATATGAATATTAGATAAAGACTAATGTGAAGAGCGTGGTTAGTTTTCATTATTCATATAAGAAGAACGTTTCACCGCAATGCATAGCTGCATGGTGTTGCGGGCTTTCTCCCTGCCATAATACTAGCGATAGAAGTGAAATATTCTTGAAGGCGGCGTTAAACCCCAACTTACCTCACCTCACCTTATATAAGAAGATGCCGTTGAAAATTTGGCCAAAATAGTACCTTAGATTTCTTAATTATTTGAAACATAATGCTGTTGGTTATTTCTTTGAAATCTATGATCTAGAATTGTAGCCTCAACCATAATTTTAGTGAAGCAAATTTGGGACTGATTTGATAGCTTTCTAGTGACTAGATACTATAGTTTCTGATGTCTTGGATGATTGTTCTGTGGTGCCCTCAAATCAGTACTTTAGTGTGCAATAAATGATTGGCTACGCTCTTGATTCTCGCCTAAAAGATGCTATGATAACCAAAAATCTGAATCTGTAAATGTTTCACATTCAATAATCATTAATTCCTATTCACCAAGATGTACCACAGCCCTGTACCTGAAGTGATCTGGAAAATGTATCTGTCTCTTCTGCTCTCTCTGTTGACCTAGGCAACCTGTTAAGTGCCGCTCAGAGCTATCCGAGTTTGACCTCCTCAACCGGTCAGACGTCCAACACGCTGACCACAACCCAGACCATGGCCAACGTGACATCTCTGAGCCAGGCGCTGACCCGCAGTCTGACGTCGACGTCAAGCGAGAGCGACAACGAGTTCCTCGAGAGTTGCCGGGCTACCACACTGCTGGCCGAGCTGGAGGACGACGAAGAACTGCCAGAACCAGAGGACGATGATGACGAGAATGAGGACGAGAATGAAGATGATGAGGATTATGATGATGTCATGGTAGGTAGAGAAGCGGTCCTTGTTGAGAAGTCCTCTGGACCTTCCAAACTATATTTCTGATATGTGGCTGCAGTATTGCACAAGCACTGTTTAACAATAACTCACGCCCTCCAAAGAATATACAGCGTAGTGCCTGATTTAAGCCTTTATTTAGTGCTGCGATACTGCCGAAACAGCATTAAACAATAACTCACTCACTCACTCATTTAGTGCATTTTGGCAAAAAAAGGTATGTTATGTATTAAATGTGAGTTGAGTTCATCTTTAGCAAGTTTTTTTCCAAAATTTCTTTTAAGCTTCCATATTAATTACTAACGATTTTTCAGAGAACACTTTGTGTCTTTGCAACTGCTGTCTCACAAATTTGAAATTATTTTCCCAAAATGATTTTAAATTTTGTTTGTTGTTATCGAACCAGGAGGAGGATGAGTTGGAGACCCGTGATAGACGTACTTGGGACGACGAGTTTGTGCTCAAGCGTCAATTCTCCGCTCTCATCCCTGCCTTCGACCCCCGACCTGGACGTACCAACGTCAACCAGACTCAGGACTTTGAAATCCCTCCACCTGGTAAGATCATACTTCAGTTCACTTTAGATTTTACTTTTCAAAATGGTACTACTCCTGTAAGACTGAGAAGAAACATTTTTGTTTAACCAAGTACCTACTACCACTACTTGAATCAAAATTCAGCATCTGTCAATTTGAAGAATGGAGTTTTATTCTTTTTCAGAAGGGATCCTCCTTGGGGTACATATAGCATTAAAATCCTATGTGTACCCCAAGGAGGATCCTCTTCAAAGAATCTGCAACCTCTGCAGGTTGATTCGAATTTTTAAATAGAATTTGACCATGATTTTAACATAAAATTAAACTTAAATGGATGAATATCTAAAAGACATGAATGAATAGTTCTACACAGTACATTGAATGATGATGCTGTGAGGAATTGAATTTAGTTCTCATCTGCTGTTTGACTGAACCAGAGAGAAATGTAAACCATACATATTCTCACAAATAGCTCCAATTATGTCTTTTGTAAAATTGGATTTGATTCAAGCGCTAGCCAACTTAGGCTAATATACCCAAAAAACTGACTCAACCTAGACTCTAGATGATAAAATTAACCATTATTCAATTTTGTATAAATGAAATCGGCAGTGTTGTTTAACAGACGAAAAATCTTCACCGTAATGCAAATAATTACAAACTGTTACTTTACAGTATACAATCTGTCCACAGGTGCTGAAGAGAATGGTAATGGAGAGCAGAGAGAGATGGTGGCCCAGCCGAGATTGACTCTCTCCGTCAGAGCTCCCTGTCTACCTGGGGTGAGTTTACACAGACATAGCACAAAATAGAAATGTATATTTCATTTATAAATGAACAATTATCTCAAACAGAGAAACAACAAAGTGGAACTTCACCATAAGGAAAAAGGTACCCGATGACAGCATGTCATATTACTGCCCGACAAACTAGAGAAAAATCTAAAATGATAACTATCCTAATTAAGGGCCCCATAAAAGAAATAGAGGCCCTGTAACCAGGATAGTAATCATTTTACTTTTGCTTAAGTTTGTCGGACAGTAACCTCGAGTATGTCATGGCTGCACAAGTTGTATAATTCACAGAGAGATCAGATTGAAAAATTATGTGTGTTAGATGTATTTATCATTTAATGATTTGAGGGAATGTTAAGCAGAAAATAACATTGCTATTCCTGTCAGTATCAGTCCTAATACAATGTAAGGATGTGTAAGATCACCAACCAAAACCGTATTCAGTGAAAGAGATTGGATATCGACTGATCGGCACTAATGGTTGCGATTCTGCTCAAGCAATTTTAACCAATAACTCGCTCACTCACTGGATATCATTTGAATTAATTATAATTATTCAGAAATTCATTGAGTAGAACTTGTACTAATGAATGAAGGAGTAAATACATTCCTTAATAAATGACATATATATCACTCAGATGAATGACGAGGAGCTGTCCCTGTCGGAGCCGGGTGCGTGTATCTTCAAGCACGTGCAGCATCTTCTGACGCTGGGGACACACACTGGTCGCAGCGAGCGTCTCCGCAGGATCTGGGAACCCACGTACACGTAAGTCATACACTCGTGATATGAGGTCTTACGTATCAGTTCCTAGCGTTTGTACAGGTTAAAAGATCTCTTAATGACATCTCGTACAGAAACATACAGTAAGGTTTGGGTGCAATTCTATACTAAATATTAGCTTAGTACCAACCATGGTTCGCTAGTTGCACCCAATGCTCGCAGGTTTCAACGCAGTACGTAGAATGGTGTTACAGGCTTTTTCCCTGCAGTAATACTTACTTACTTACTTAATCCTCTTCGTGCCTTGTGCACATAAGGCCGCCTCTCTTGACTACCATTGTCCTGAGACTATTTTTGAATTTTTCCCCATGTCCAACCTTTGCTCCTTAGTTTTACAGTAATACTAGCAACTGTTATATAAGTGAAATACTCTTGAAAGGGGAGTTACAACCCAACCCTCACCTCTTACAGAAGCGTCTGGATGTGTTATTCAAGTGTGTCTAACTGCCTATCATTTCAGTATCATTTACAAGGAGCTGAAGGATGACGAAGAGAAGGATTCTGATTCTAAAGGAAGCAAAGTGAGTGTTAATTAAGAAATAGATTTCATAACGTATTTCTTCATTGGCAAGTATGCATTTTAAGCTTAATTGTTGAAATACCGACATTTTCTGTTGCTGTGTTGATCAAATATGTCACTTTATAACCTCTCAAAAAACCATAAGCTCTTTTCCTCCCTCCCCACACCTGTCACCCCAAAAGTCTCCCATCCATATATACCAGAATTTTATTTTTTTTGAATATCACTGTTGTTGAACATACCTTTCTTATATTTATTTACCTAGATAGTTTATTGAGATAAAGGTAGATTTCATGACCATCATATTTCTCTCTCTAATACTAATCCTCTATTTCTCTTGTGTAATAAACATGTCCTCTTTTCCGCAGTCGTCATCCCACACGCACTCTCCTGATGACAAGACGTGCATGTTGAGACAAAGTCTGTTAGACTGGGAGCTGCCGCGAGGAGGAGACGTAACCCACTGTACTGTGGAGAATGTCCTCAACCTCCTACAGAGACTCTTCGCTATCACCATGGAGCAGGCCACGCCCAGCAAGAGGAACGGTGAGCAGGGGACATTTTGACTTGTTGTAGTACTTTTTTTATCCATGTCCGCAGTGTATGAAATGCACTTTCATCTTTACTGACAGTACAGGGCTTGAGGTCTGAAAAATTAATCAACCCTTAATTCTCAGGATGTGCCAGGCCCATAAATGCTTAGAGGTTATTCAAAATTAACAGGTTAAGTGGGCTTCCTGTCCAATTTTACAATGGGATTGTAAGAATTATTCAGTATTTGGCTCGTGAGCTATGTTGAAAACATGGTGTCCAGCAATTTTTCTGAAGAGAGTCCAGTGGAAATTTGTGGACCCTTTAAAGAGTCCTATTTGTTCAATATCAAAGATTCCATCAGAGGATCACCTAGGAACACTTATAGAGAATGGTTCTTGATGGGTATGTTTTGTAACTTTGTGCACAGAATTATATTATGAGACTGTCTTCAAAATTATATTTTACAGTGAATAAATTTTAGTAAAAAAAAATTGAACTTCCATTGTTTTTGGACAAGTGTATCCTCTAGATTTGTTGAACTTGCATTGTAATTTATTGATTTACCAATATTTATCTCGTTACAGACAACACAGAAGTGCAGCTAAACATTCCAGCTGACGAGTTTATCAGCAAGAAGATAACTAACAAGGTTGTGCAACAAATTCAGGTGAGCAACGAGTTACATCAGTTCATATCAGTTGCACAGTGTTTTGAAAGGGTGTACTGGACTGTAAGACCCTTATAGATTTCGTATTTCCTGAGACGCAGTGTTCCCATATTTCTTCTAATATTTAGTTTGTGTTAACATCTAAAGTAAATAGTATTTAATATATAACATTCTCTCCACAGGACCCATTGGTGCTAGCGAGCCACGCACTGCCGGAGTGGTGTGAACATCTCACACGTTGGTGTCCGATGCTCTTCCCTGTGGAGACCAGACAACTCTACTTCACGTGTACAGCCTTCGGCACGTCAAGGTCAGCAAAACATTACTTACAGTTAGGGCTTCATCCGCAGGGTCAGGTATTTCCCCTGGCCTCCAACAACTGTGATGAACCCAGTGCAACCTTTATAACTGCATTATTTCAAGATTTTTCGTTTAATTGTTACCATAGTCAATGAAACAATAGTCAGGGATAAGAATTGTTGATTTAAAAAATAAGGTTATTTTT
This sequence comes from Gibbula magus, assembly GCA_936450465.1. NCBI lineage: Eukaryota > Metazoa > Mollusca > Gastropoda > Trochida > Trochidae > Gibbula > Gibbula magus. The sequence continues at coordinate 22,453,377 of OW388291.1, read as the reverse complement.
TAAAACGGTGGACAATTAATTAATATTTCTGTTACAGAGCTATTGTGTGGCTACAAAACAAGAGAGATGCTAGTATAGAGAGAAACCGGGGTCCGCTGCCACGCCGTGATGACGGACATGAATTCCGAGTGGGCCGACTAAAACACGAGCGTATCAAGGTGCCACGAGGCATTCAGCTCCTGGAGTGGGCCATGCAGGTGATGAAACACCATGGTATGAGGAAGGCTGTGCTTGAGGTGAGTACAAGATTTGTACTGGGCTCAAGAGTTAAAGGGGCTGTAGCACATTTTCTATTGGAAATAAAAAAATCTCATAATATGGTAAAGAAATTGCAAAACAATCCTCAGTCAATCAAGTTCTAAAACGAATGGTTTTGGTTTGGTTAAATTGCCGATTCATTTTAAGTATTAAGATATGTTCACACTAAAATTGCCGCTTTAAGTTTCGTTTTACAGTTGACACCATTTCTAGAACAGCGGATAATCAGGTCATTAATCGGCCATTGCAAATAGTCTGAAATTCTTGACAGTGATCACAAATCATCTTCTATCATTTTGTGCATGTTGACTGCGTTAGCTGTGTATTGGAGAGTTTACACAAAACAATTTAGATTTTAATGATTTTTGACAGATAAACTCTTTATCTGTGACTGATGGAAATAGCCTATCTTTGGTTGGTGGTCAGTCCATTTCTATAAAAAATTCTGTAAATTTGCCACTCACAATTGCTTGACACCATTGTAAGCCTAATATAGTCCTTTCAGATTATAATAAATTGCTTTTGGTGTGCACATTACTTGTAAGGAATCCTGTACTTGCAGATTGAGTTTGAGGGTGAGGAAGGTACAGGCCTGGGCCCGACACTGGAGTTCTACGCTCTTGTTGCTGCTGAGTTACAGAGGAAGTCTCTTGGTCTCTGGCTCTGTGACGATGATGTCGTCGATGCTTCAGAGAGGGAGGTATGTAGAGCAATGGATGAAAACAGTCTTTATGGTAGAATCCATGTATTGCTTGATTTGTTTATAAGGCTTGCAAGATTGGTAACAGTTGTTTAAAAAATGGTATTATGATATATATCGAAACTTGGCTCAATTTATCATCATAAAAACCATGTCTTCTCTAAACTACCAACTATAGTGCTTCTCAAGCAATTCATTTTAACATAGATTGTTCACAGCTTTTTCAACACCTCTTTCCAGGTTGACATCGGACATGGAGTGCGACCACCCGGTTACTATGTACAGAGGATAGGAGGTCTATTCCCGGCCGCTCTGCCTCAGGACAGTTCCGACATGGACCGCGTCGAGCGAGTCTTCTACTTCCTCGGCAACCTTCTCGCCAAGTGTCTCCAGGACAATCGTCTGATCGACATGCCCCTCTCTCGTCCCTTCCTCAAGCTGATGTGTATGGGCGAGGTGGGTCACAACATAGCACAGCAGTATCACGACCTCTCGCAGAAGGGCTACGGCAACATGCTCGAGTCGTGGCACAGCGAGAGCAGTGACATGATCACCAGTATTGAGGAGATGGAAAAGGAGATGAAACTCGATCAATCGAAATCTCGTCAGAATCTTGCATCGCCATGGTACTCTGGCATTCTGACCGAAGAAGACTTTGAAATTGTCAATCCGCACCGTGCATCTTTCTTGCGGCAACTGCGTGAGCTGTCCGCCAAGAAACAGAGAATCCTGAAGGATAAAACTCTCTCTGAGGATCAGAAGAACATTTTACTAGAGGAGCTTGCTCTGCCGAACCCGGCAGATCCGAGCATGGCGGTCAGGCTCGAGGATCTGGGGTATGTGGCAAAATATTCATCAACTTCGATTCTAGTATTAGTATTCATAAGTCTCTCATGGCCAAATCATTGGATATTTTAGGCTTTGCTGTTATTGTAGCTTACTTAAAGTAGATGACAGTGCTGATCGATGGCCGCAATATTTCTCAGTTGATGTTAAACAATATGGGCGGATTCAGGAATTTTGAAAAGGGAGGAGGTTTCACATATTGAAAAGAGTTTTGACCCAGAGGCTCCATCAAATTTTCAAGGGGGATGAGTGTGTTGGGGATGTCCCCAAATAACTGGCTCACCCAAGTAGATATTAGTGATACTTGTGCTGCTGGTAAATTTGATATTTTCATCATGTAAAACTGTTCACTATATACAAACTTGAGAGCTCCAATTTGGAAGAATGAAATATGTTTTAAGTCCTTCATTTCTCAATTATTTCTGTATAGATTTTAAAATTTGAACTTTCTCATTTGAATGTCCTTTCCAGACTGACCTTCCAGTTCAACCCGTCATCTAAAGTGTACGGATTTGCTAGCTATGATCTTAAGCACAATGGAGAAAATGAGGTGAGTTGCATTTTTCTGTTGTTTGTAAATCGTGTAATACATATTTCATCTAGTAACCCAACATGTCAGGATTATGTCTGATTTGGTAAATACTCAAGGACACTTTGTAAGTGAATAGATGTAGATGAAACTGCATCACAATATCTAACACTTATAATAATAATAGTCCGTTCGTAGAGTGTTATTTCCATGCATAAGCATGCTCAAATTTCACAATTTGTATTATTACCCTAAATGAATTGTGCATTCAGTGGGCTACCAAGTGCTCAACGTGACCATATAGGTCTGTACATCTCACGTTCAGGTTAATATGAAATTATTTTATTCAATAAATGGTGCTGTGTATTGCAGGATGTGTTACTGGACAATATAGAGGAATACATCGAGCTGGTGACCGACTTCTGTCTCAACACCGGCATTAGGAGACAGATGGACGCTTTTAGAGGTAAGTTGGAGGCAGATTGTTCCAAACTAACATGTTTAGAGGTATATTATTGTTGGTTGAATTTCTGTCAGCATTTCCAGAGCATAACTTTAAAACAGAACATTCATCTTCTATCTTCTGGAATCCTTTTACTTAGGCCTGATGTACATACTTCATTGTACTACTGCTATGATGTAGTTTGGGGCATATTGCACTCTGCGTTTCCATGCGTCTGTGATTATTTCCAGTGTATAACTTGAAAACAATATGACTTGGAAACTTCAAATATGTTAGGAATGTTGGCTATACGTTGTTGTTATGCCTTTTAGGAGTTTCAACTCCACGGTCAAAATATTATTTGAAATTTTTACCAAAAACGGTCAGATTTTCGGACTTTGTTTCCTTTCCGGGGTATAACTCGGAAAATATATGACTTGGAAACTTGAAATTTGGTATAGATGTACCTATATTAAGCAGTTGCAACAGATATCAATGACTGAAAGAATTTGTTTGAAATCTATTAACTGTGACCCCACTCCCTGTTCCAGCCGGATTCAACCTAGTGTTCCCAATGGAGAAGCTTCATTCGTTCAGCCCCATGGAGCTGGGGAGTCTACTGTGTGGAGATCAGGCTCCACGCTGGAGTAAAGAGGACATCATCTCGTACACCGAGCCCAAGCTTGGATACACTAGGGAGAGGTCAGTGTTACAGTCACTGTATGTCAGGGATGAAATGTTGTGGAAGTCTTTGAGTTTTAGTGGATTTGTTTAGTCGTTCCCTAACAAGTCCGCCAGGGGCACAGCAACTTTGTCTGCAGTAGAGAACTGTTCTACACGCAGTAAGGTTTGGGTGCAATGCTATACTGAATTTCAGCGTAATACCCATGGTCCGCTAGTTCCAGCCAATGCTCGCAGGTTTCACCGCAATGCATAGCCACATGACGTTGCGGGCTTTCTCCCTGCCGTAATACTCTTGAAAGCGGCGTTAAACCCCAACTCACCTCACCTCACCCTAACAAGTCAGTTGACATTGTTTTTATTGCTCTATTCTTTCTCACATGACAATATATTTTACATTAATGAAATTTTAAAAAATTATTAAAGTTTTGATTGGTTGTACACATCCAATTAGTTTTATTCCAGACCCAAGGCAATGCGATGGCAAATGGTATGGTGCCCAGTCGTAATAAATGGGTTATGATAAAAGTTCAAAATTTGTTAAGGCTGAAATCAATTTGAAAATAAGGACCATTTGGGACATTTATTATCACGTAATACAATGGATGAAATTAATGCTAAGTTCTTTCTGTTTACGCTCTGAACTTTTGTTTTCTTGACTTTTGTTATATATTCCATTTTTCTTTCTTGTTTCGGTTTAGTGAAAACAAAATCTTTTATTCTTCCACTTTACACTCAAATCATTTCTTTGTCACAGATTTTATTGTAATGGACTATCGCTGATTCTGTTATTAATTTAAAATTCAAACTTAACAAGGTATTCCAAAATAGAATTTTCATAATCGTTATATCGAAGTGTTGATGTAGAATTGCTGTAGTATATTACATAAGTTTCTTTATTTGTCTTACAATGTTTCCTTATTTGTCTTACAATGTTTCCTTATTTGTCTTACAATGCTAAAAAAATTGTACATCTATACTGTACATCGTTATTTCCCCTTACATCTTCTAAATACCAATCAAGAACCAGATATAAACTTTGATGTCATGCTCACTTCGTATGTTTTGTCTTTTCAGTCCTGGATTCCAGAGGCTTGTAAATGTATTGCTGGGTCTGTCAGCCGATGAACGCAAGGCTTTCCTCCAGTTTACAACCGGTTGCTCATCTCTGCCACCAGGGGGCCTCGCAAACCTCCACCCACGACTGACGGTCGTACGCAAGGTCGACGGCAATGATAGCAGTTATCCGTCAGTCAACACTTGTGTGCATTATTTAAAACTGCCGGAATATTCGTCTGAGGGCATTCTACGCGAGAGACTGCTAGCGGCGACTAAAGAGAAGGGATTCCACTTGAATTAGGAACTAGATCTCGCAAAACATGGCATTTTAAACCTGCAGCATTTTGAGGAGAGTCGAGAGATACTAGAAAAACCTGTTTCTCCTACACCATAATATCTCGGAATGTTGTAACAGTCACGATTCACATTGCGGATTCACATAGCATCTCCCGGCATTTATGACAAAGATATGGATATGATGCTATATTCACTTGCCTTGATATGTGCTTTCATACCATTCATTTCCCAGTTGAAATTAGAAAATCAGCTCTATGTGAGGAAACTATTTTGTCATCTTCGTGTGATTTGGTGACAGTTGAATCACATTTCCCAGCTAAAACCTAGAATTCTCTCAGCTGGAGGAAAATAACATATTTTATCATCTTTGTGTGGTTAGATGACAGTTGTAATTGTATTTCCCAGCTGAAACCTGGAATTCTCTCCAAGGATAAAACATAACAGATTTTATCATCTTTGTGTGATTTGGTGACAGTTTAATCACATTTACCAGCTTAAACCTGGAATTCTCTCAGCTTGTGAGACCTCCGAAGATATTGTCGCATTTTCCAAGCTTATTTTTCTCAGCTGGATGAAAATACAGATTTTGTCACAATTTGTGTGATAAGTCAATTTGAAAACATAACGGGAAATTCTGAGACAAAACTTGTAACAGAAGGAATTATCAAGAATGTTTTGAAGAGCAGATTTCTTCAAGAACGGGACAATATTGAAGTAAACTCACCCCACTAAAAAGCCACGTACAGAGTGTAATAGACTCACGGAATCATTCTAACGTCGTTGGATACAAAATCCACCCCATGTAGTTCTAGTTGTATTTAATGTTACTCTCAACTCTGTGATTGGTTGGGCGAAAGTGTGTGTGTGTTTACACTGTATATATGAACTGTATATCTAGACACCATCCGTCTGGGAACTAGACTACGAATACCCACATTTAGACATCTGTAATTATGTGTAAAGATCGATAGATCCCCTATTTGTGATGTCAACGACTCGCAATGTGTTTGAATATAATGCACTTGCTATTTACTTTAATCATATCAATGACATCTAAAGTTTTGTATGTTTTTCTACCAACTTTCCACCTTATTTATTTGTTTTTCTGTGTATCCATGGTAACCATTTAGGGACTGGGGCAATAAGTAAACATGCTAAAATCATAGATAAATAAATTTTGTAATATGCAGATATATTGGTAATTTTCATGATTAATAATTCGAACGTAAAATAAGCATAAGAAAATATTCGTAAAATTAGGGAAAATTATCTACATTTGATGTGCAATTTAAACTTATTATAATCAAAGTACATAGCCAGAACTTCTAGTTAGAATATCTTGCATATGTCTTATTTCACAATCTTGTCAAGTAATTTGAATTTGTGGAACTTCTAATTTATTTGCCCATACAATTAATGTACTCTGTTGTTGTACCTAAGAACAAATGAGGATTTGTTTGCTGTGCCGGTATTGTTGTAACTGCTCCTTCAATGTGGTTTATGCTTGAGTCAAACTTTCTGCTTATTTCTTCTAGAAGAATTTTGTAATGTGCCAAATAAATTATTTTAAATCTAAGATTCAAGATAGAGGGATAGGAATGGTCAGCCAATTTGACCTCAGGTCACTTTGTTAACCTGAAACCATTGTGTCCCAAAGAATTTCCTGGATGGGCTATATTTAATATACCTTGCTGATAGTCCTAAAAAGTTTAGAACTAAATTAATTTAGCAGCTTATTTGTTATTATTTGCCCTACGCTTTAATCCAAGAAATCCCCAAAGCCACATATCTGCAAATTATGCTGAAATAAAAAAGACTTTATCTTCGAAATTTAAATTTCAACATCCGCTGACATCAGTGATTGCAGTGTGACCTTCAATTTTTCCATAGATTATAAACCTTCAAACTATTTCCCTTCATAAAAATTTAGGTAAATTTTCTCCTATCAATTCTCAACCTTCAAAATCCCTGCCGTTATGCTTTTAGTTAAAACGTTTCCGATCCCAGTTTAGAAAACGTAATATTTCAGTGTACTTGTTTCAAAACTTCTTGTTGTCTTTAGTAGACTGCTGCCTTCTTGGTCACTATTTTTGTGTCAATCAGTTGTTTGTTTGAATGGAGAGTATGAGGTTTTCTGTTCTGAACTGTCAGTCAATTATATTCAATCAGTATTAGTCGATTCTCCATATACATATCATAGCCAAATAGACCCTGTTCTTTAAGAAATCGCCGTTAATAGCTGCGATACTGCCGAAGCGGCGTTAAGCAATAACTCACTCACTCTTTAAGAAAATACAACATTGTTATATTTTGGATCACATAACCTACAATAGTACAATTTCTTGTATTTTGGGGGGACAAATCCCTTGCAGATATGAAAATGTTTTTAAAAAATTTGACGGAAATGTGAAAATCTCGTTCACTTCTAGTCTTTGTTTCTGTGATCTCAAAGGATTACTCTTAAAAATATACCCAAGAAAGAGACCCTCAGTTTCTATTTTAGATAACCTGTGTCATAAAAATTATTATGTTCATTCAACCGTATTTCATTTGGAACTTCATATTTGGAACTGTTGAAGTAATAACTCACTGTAAGAATTGTCTATTCAACAACCATTTAAAACCGGTATTTTAATGAAAAACTTTCCTTTTCCACTTGCAATTTTTACTCTTTCACTGTTCTTCATAAAGAGAAAATATATGAATTTGGTGATTCAATAATTTTTATATCATGATATAATTTTCATTCAGGGGTTATAATTCAATCAAATTCTCTATCATGTAAAATTGAATACTTTCACAACATTTAAATCTTTAGGAAACTTGTCTGGATAGAGACTACAGAATCTTAATATTGAGACGTATTATAAGAATATATTTGTATCTATAAAGATGAAATTCTGTCAAGCTTCAGGATTTTGTTTGCTTCGCTATACAAAATGTCTTTGATACATACTCTCACTTTTCTATGGTATTTGGAAGTTGGTTTGTCACGTTTCTAAATATAGCACACCATGATAACCTCAGCAATGTGATAAGATAGATACTGGTATACTGTGATTGAATCCACTGGCAACATTTCTAATGGTCTTTCTGTACTTAGCGTCTCTTAGAAAAGTGATATTTATAAACCAAATGTTTGTATAGCAAGCGAGCAAATCCAGAATGATAGAAAATTAATTTCAATAAGCCACCACGGATTCTATAATGGCTGATCACCTTCAAACAAGCCTAACACTGTCCCTTTGTTTGTGGCACTGTACCCTTGAGAAAGTGACTTTGTCTGTCTGTAGAGGGTTGTTGCTGTACCTAGAGACACCTCTAGCTGTGTGTATACATACTGGACTCTCAGTCCGCTGTGAATGAGTCGATACGAGAGCATGTGATGTCTGCTTGGGTATTAAAGGATTAAAATATGAATTTAAATCCAACTTTGACTTGTTTTGTTTGTTAACAGTTTAACCTGTACTGGCAGTGCGCAAGTACTTGACTTGAGATAGGGACTGGAAATATTAACCACCCCTTTCAGAATGTGTTGGGTTATCCTACATCAATGTTTAGACAGCCAGTTTATCAAAACTCAAAATTTTCGAACTTGCCGTATAAGAAACCAACCAGCAAATGGCTGGCAGGCAGGCAGCTATTTTGAACAGTGGTACTGACCGTTTGTCCTTGAAGCTGTGTTTCAAATAGCTGTCTGATCACCAGCCAAGTGCTGGTTAATTTCATGTAGAAAACTTCTCGATAAACTAAATGTCAATACATTGGAGGGCTTGTCATAAATTGAGGACAGGTTGAATTTTCAAACTACAAGCCCCACTGCTTAACTTCAAACATTCAGACGCCAGAACCCTCTTTCACAGTCGAGGTCCCCATAGCACATGTAACATTGATAAACTGGTGGTCTGATCACTTAACCTAAAGCTGTTATGTGCAAGTGGGCTTGGTTAGCGTGATATTTCTTGCAGAAAGACGACGTCCTGAGTGCTTGTTAAAGGGACACTGCGTCGAGGATAAAAATGAGATCACTTTTATCTGCTTATGCTGGTTAACTTGTCTGCTAACGAGTTACGCTTCACTGTCTACATGCAGTAGTTTTATTATCCCCCACCACAACGAAGTTGGCGGGGGATATAGAAATGAGCTCTGTCCGTCTGTGCGTCCGGGCTTTCCATTCCGGCCTCAAACTTAAAAACTTTTCAATATATTTTGCTGAAACTTTGTACAGGTATCAACCAAGTAGTCTAGATGTGCCTTTTGCTATATAGAAAATTGAGAATTTTTTTTTTTTTTTTACGAATGCAAACAGTCTGGACTTAGTTTTTCCCTCTTCTTGGTTCTATATTCCGGCCTCAAACTTCAAAACTATTCAATATTCTTCCTGAGCGACGTCTAGAGGTGTAACGATACAGAACGGTTGCGATACAATACATATACATTTATCAACGTGTTCAGGTTAGAACTATCACTTATGAGTTATGAGTTATAACAATTTTCAAGAAAGTAAATGCATATATATATAAATTCCTACATGGCGGGGGATATGGCCGACTCTGTCTGCTTGTTACTAATTATTTCAATTGTCTGAAATTGGGGGTCAGTTACTTTTTACCAGACACGTTAATCAGCACAGGTAGATAAATCTGATCTCATATTTATCCTCGACGTGTCCCTTTAACAGTAAAGGATGGAAGTCGGAATTGGGAACAATTATCAAGGACATGTTGAATATATAGACATTCTAACAGAATAAAAGATGGAGAAATAGTTTTTTGGGGAATGTGTTATTAACAACAAATAATACATTGTGACTGTTAACAGTAATGATCATGCTAAAATCATGTTTTGGTATTAAATTACTCTTGTTCCCAGAGAAGATCCGAGGGAAATTTGCCCATCTTAAAACTTTTAGAAGAAGGATACTTCTACCATTGCAAAGGGCCCCTTCAGTTTACAATTGGCCAAAATTACCCGTCAACTGGTAGCCTAGGAACAACACAAAGTACCGTAAATCATTAATTAGATGCCGGGCATCTATTCAAGACAGGCTTTTATTTTATTTTATTTTTGTTGAGATAGGTACTTTTATTTTATTTTATTTTTGTTGAGATAGGTACTATGGTAAAAAGGAGTGATTGTAGAAATAGGTTTACCCGGTGGCAGGCGTTTATTTATTTCAGAAACGTCTGTGCAAGGGCTTCTTTTTTAGACAGGCGTCTAAATAAGGATTATGGTATTAGGAAAGAAGTTGAAAATCACTATCTGCAGACACTGCAATATTCTCTGTTGTTAGGTACACATTGAAATCTCCCTGCAACATACAAGAGTTGAAAGCATAGGTGTAGCTGACGAATGGTGTTCATTATAAACATACCCCGTGTCACATCAAGTGACGACCGACTTGTTGGATCATTACCAAATGCCAGATATGATTGCTTCAAGTTGCTTGTAGTCGGTGTGTGGCATACAGTGGACGACTGTATAGACGGCAACATATGTAGGAGCATTATGTGTGCACTTAACACAGGAAAGAAACACTTTCGCTATTGGTGTTGTAACCCTTGCTGGACCCACTTGTTTCCATGATTGTTTCTTTCCTTTGAAAAATTTAATTCCTGTAAATTGGCCACTTGAAATGGCTTGTCACTAATTTATCCAGAAGTTAAAATGTTAAAATGTAACTTTTCAACTAAATTTCAATTTTGAACTGAATCAAGCATAGAACAAGCAATTGTCATTACGGTGAAATCATCAATTCAAAATTGAACAGAAAACTGCAGTGAACTTATGTGCAAAATACTAACACAATTCAGCCAATAGTTCACAAGGTATACAAACTTGTATAGGCCGACAATACTGAACAGAATGTTCCCTTGGCATTATTATGAGTGATTGTGAATCCAAACCACATCTATTTTGATACTGAAGCACTTTAACTAGTGGGTCAAGGAACCAAAGAAATTTTTAATTTCCCACTTAATGTCAATGTTCAAATTCACTAGAGCTTTGCACTGACAAAAGTAATAGTAGTCATTAAATATAATTCATTTGGCTGATAATTAATATCGGTCAGTTGGCACGAACACACACCACATAATCACTTGTTGTCTTGAAAACGTTATCCAGCCAGGGCATGTTTTCCTATCTGCTGTTAGGGTATGTTACATGGTAGACTCCTGTAAAGGTTACTCTCCTACTTTGTCCAGAATGTGAATAATGTGTCACTGACTGTAAACAGGGCTGTGAATTGTCAGCAGATCAGCTGATTTCAGATGCTTTGGTTTAGCCCTGAGTGTTTTTTCTTACATACTTGTAAACCTCTAGTGACGTCACTATTGTCTCACAAGGGTTTTCTTTTACAGACTAAACCTCTACTGGTAGTTTACTGGGCATTCTGTTGGAATGCTCAGTGCTTATACATAAATGATACTCTCCAAAGGTTTTGGTTTGAAACGTAAATATTGAAGAGGGAGACCCCGAATGTTTTTATTTTCAACCAAAACCAAGGGAGAATGTTGAAAATTATTATAATCGTTATAAATCATGAAATATACTCCCTCCGAGATGACGTAGCCATGCTGATAAATTATGAACACTGAAAACGCAGCCGGGGACATTCCCGAAAAGCTCATGCATTCCACATACTACAAAGAGCTTGTCTCCCTTAACAACTTACTTTTTCAAACAAAACCGAGGAGGAGGTTTTGATCCGTTACACATACATGTAGGTCTCCACTTGGTATTTCGAACATCCAACCTACCCAATGTCATTACTAGTATAGGTTAAACTTATCTTACAAATAAAATTTCTCTTAAAAAATGAATTCATATAATGTGAAAGTATATAAAAGAGTTCTTTCATTCTGTCCATACTTGAAATTAAAAATTTTGAACCAAAATTTCATATTGTCAAAACTTTCAACCTTCAAGGTAATTTACCCAGGACTTCCCTGTTTCAAAAAGTTATTTTAAATAAAAAAATGTTTGTATATAAACTAAAACAATGAGGAAAACTAGTTATTGTTAAGCATGTTTATTTCATGATGTGGAAAATGTACAAGTGAAGTGAATGATATAAATAAATAGATACATATATACAAACAAAGCAGCTTAATCAAATTAGATATCAAGCATTAATACCGGTAATATAATGAGATAATTTAAAATTGAAAAAAAATATTGCATGTTGAAATAGTAGATTCAATATATCAAGTGATAAAATCATTGTATGTTGTTTTAAATATATGATTATTAAAATAATGAAGTAGTAAGTAACAAGGGTAAAGCAATTATTATAAATAATACTTGAATAGTAATCAGATTAATTTTTCTTTCTCTGACCAAACTAAAATATGAAATCGTAATCATCTGATATTGGATAAAACTGTGCATGGTCAAAGTCGTCATTGTAATTTGAAACAAGAAAACCACATCTACAAATCAAGGTCTTGTGTAAGATGAAAATTAATTCACGTACTTGATAAATTGGCAAAATGATAGAATTCCACTGACAAAAGGCGATCTTAAAGTTAAGGAAATGCTCTTTGGTGATAGTCATTGGTCCCTTGTCTTAAAAAAACCTTCTTTATGCTGACTATTTGGAGCATTTTGATGAATATGTCAGTGGCATCAACCCCCAACATTCTTATCAGTTTATTCACGAATCTAGTCAGTGATATAAAGATTGAAATTATTTCTAGCAATACATGATAATAAAACCTCAAATTATTCAAAAGTTTTGACTACTATTAACAGTTAACTGAAACTAATGCTTGTATCTGCTGATTTCTCAATGAGTGATTTTCATTTCCAGAAATAATTCCAATCAGCATGCAGTTGCAAACATCAAAGCATTGAACTACTTGAATTAAGCAATTTTGTAAAGAGCACATAAAATCCTTAAATTTTATCAACTAGACACGTTAGTTCAGCCTTGTGACTGTAATGCATTGATATTACAGATTGGTATCAACGCACGTTATGATTCCTGAAAGTTATTGTTAGTTATTAGCACTAAGTATTTCAGCAGATTGAAAGTTACAAATAATCACGTAAATTGATAACTTTGTTCACAAATTCTTCAATGTCCCACTGTGTAAGTTAATATTTGATAGACAAACAGCCAAACATAATCAAATAATTAGACCAAGAACAATTTATTTTATTATGTCACGATTTTGGTGAAGCAGGATTAAGGGTAAAATTGTCCTTGATTTTTTTCGGGTCAAAACAATAAGGAAAATTTGTAAATAAAAACAACTTTTAATGGTACATATTCTGCTAATGTAAAAATTTCCCTTCCAATTTTGAAATGTCTTTTTATTGATATCAACTGAAAATTTCGCTCAAGAAATATTATCCAATTTATATATAATACCCAATCGAAGATCTATATTCAAGAAGATGTCTGGGACTCTCCCAAGACATTTCCGAGACACTAAATCTCTATTTGTGTGACTAGACAGCCTCTGTGTAATTAATAAAGAATGAGTGACAGGTGATTACTGGACCTTGCTTAACCCCCTCATCTTAGTGAGAAACATTTTATACTGTACTGCCAATCAAGATGGAACACTATTCTAAGATAGAGGTACTGCTGTCTATATAGCCACAGGGCAATCACAGCAAGGGACTTGAAAATGATCTCGAGATTTGGATTTTCTTACTGCCTCCAAATTTTACCCTTTGAATTCATAACAGATGTCCATCTTCATGTTCCAAAGCATGTCTATTCATTTGCAAGTATGTTCATACAAAGATTTAATTTCATTTTATAAAGTGATTTGATTCATAATAATTCTATTTACATTAATTAAACAAGAGTGACAGTTAAAGCTTTGAGTCTAAACTTTGGAAAATTAACATTATCAAGATAATTAATTGTTCGATATAATATCATTTATGTGCTTTATGTGCAATATTTATGCACATATTTACTTAGGAAATTTAATTTTAGGTCATTTAATCACAATTGATTATCAAATTCTCCATATTTTGACTAGAATTATCCTATGAATTTTATATATATTATGCAAAGCACCTTCCACATCAAAACAGTCACATTTCCATGATAGATTGAAATCAGAATCTTCGATGTTTAGTTGCAGCTTTCCTATCACCAAAGAACAATTTTGGTTTCTTCTTTTTCTTTTTGGGTGATCTCCCCTCATTGAGACTGTCGTTGCCATCGTACGCAGGATTGACGTACCCGACTTCGTAAACACGACCACCAGGTTGGATAGGTTGGCTACTTTCACTTTTAGCAAGACTCTTCAGTTCTTTGTGGTCAAGCGATTTATCATGCACTATAATGTCCTGAAACGGCACAACGTTCGGAAGCACAAATAAACTCGCATAATCTTTATCTGGCGATAAATCTGGAGTGTCAAACTTATCATGTTCACTTGTAATGTCAGGTTCCTTCAAAGACTCAACTTTTTCTTCATCTTCGGAGTTAATCGATGTTTCGTGGTTTCCACACTCAACAATCTCGTCAACTTTCCCACTGCTAATGATAGTAACTGAGTAACTCTCCACTTTCTCTCCGTTAGGACCCTGGGAGTTAGGGTAACTGTGGTACTGCAGTCTACCCACTCGGTATTTACTTCTGAAACCAAGGAAAAGATTGGATAAACAATTATTAGTGTTGAAATTTCTAATGGTACAAGTACTCTTTTATTATTATTATTATAAAAATCAGGCAAGATACACTAGATCAGATCGACGTCAGAATAAATGATTTTAGATCTGAGGCTCGAATCTCCTCTGTTGTAGAAAATGCTTCTATATATGTACAAAAAGGTTTGAGTGCAATTTTTCTAAAATCAGCTGTTGGAGAGGCATTCTAGAAGTTGGTGTAATGGAAAGACAAGGTTACTTTATGGAAGATCAACATCTTTATTTCACAATGGCAACTTTTCAGTATAGATCCTTATACTGTTATGCTTGATAACAGTATAAGGATCTATACCGAAAGTCACCATTGTAAAATAAAGAAGTTGATCATTCATAAAGTATCCTCGTCTTTGATCTAAAATCGTCAAAATGCAATTTTAAAAATTGAAACATCAAAATGATATGCTTAACCACAATCAAATCCAGTTTTACAACCTTGAGAAAAACCCAGTTTCTACAGTGACTCAACATCCATAAACATGTATTGCAAATTGATGACACTATAATTAAACCAGATGATCATAAACACACCATTATTATACAGTGAGCTCTCATAAACACAGAATAATTATCCTGAATGATTACAGCAGCAATTAGAGGCAGCCCCCGGGGTAGGACTGGACACGTGTTCACTGTCCCTGTCAGGGGGTATGTGCACTGTATCCAACTGACCTGTATTTATTGTGCCAGATGTATGTAATGATGGTCCCGATAATCAATATAGCTGAGGCGGAGAATGCAATACCAGGGGCGATCCAGGTTGTGGATGAAACCGGAGGACTCTCTGAAATAGAAGTTTCCAAAAAAATGATTCAGGAGTAATAATAAATATTGTTTTTCAAGTGTTTTGAACATGACTGGAAAGAAAACCGAGAGAAGTGAGATGATGAGGAATGATGAACTACTTTATTGATATACAACTTCTTTATTCTGTGTAGGTGATGGGACATTTTGATATTACTTATGTCATCACTTGAATGACCATGACGTGAGTATACAGAATATACACACAGTTGAATAGCCATCAAATAGTTCATTTCATCCTGAAAGGAAACTGAATTTTAAAAAACAAGCATTTAACCCTCCAGCAACGAGATGCAATACTACTCCAGGTTTGATGATATAGGCCACAGTCTCATAAACTCATAATACTCCAGTTGTTAAAGGGGCAGTACCATGTTTTTTGCAAATTTTATTTTTTCAAATTTTCCATTTATAATGATAGTTTATGTCATTTATAATTACTTTAGAAGGTAAAACATCTTATTACACAAACCAATTTTCTGTAGTGGTAATAACGGTGTTGCGTATAAAGCAAAAAATGCATGGCGGCTATTTTATTGTGAACACAATTTTATCATTTCGAATAGCAAACAAAATTCTCATGGCTTCAAGGAACCATGACCACTCATTTTTTAACTTGATTTTCCGAAGAGAGAAGTGTGTTTTACTATTGGTGAAATTATTTTTTAAATACATTTCATCGACTTATTTCAGGGGAAAAAATGTGCTACTGCCCCTTTAATGTATCATGATTCCTGAAAGTCTCAAAGGAATGGTTTGACACTCATTATTTCAGCAAACTTCAGATTGAAATCTATTGGTATATTCAACAATGTTGACATAAACTATTGTACTGCCTAATTCTAAGAAAGGAGTCAGACTGACCAAATGCAAGTTAATTTAACAAATGTTTTTATTATAATAGACATTGTTTTTGTTTAATCCCATAATTACGTGTATATTGGTTTGGGAATTGTAGCAGTGTACGTGTGTTTAGCACCTCCCTCACAAGAAGCAGCATCAATTGACCTCATTAATTGTTATTAATTATTGATGGTAACCAGTAATATAGTGGTGTCTATCGGTAGAATAAACCTGCTTTAAGTCCACAGATTTTGGCGCCATGAAAAAATTGTTAAATTATTCCGTGATAACTTTTTCTAGCAACCACTAAACATGAATAGCCAGATAAATGTAAATATTTAATCTTAATAAGAAACGCACTAACTTGTTCCCCTCATGTAAATGATTTGAGGAATTGCTAGGCATATCAATAACATAGCAGAAGTTAAAAACTAAATTTGAACTTCAATAAATGTGATTGCTTCAAAAGGCCAATTTCAGAACTGAATTTCAGTCTAAAATAACAACAAAATTTAAACAGGAGAATAATGTTATGTTTTACGTATGTTTTATGTTCTGTCCTAGGAAGACTCCACTTATTGATATACATCACATAAAGCTGAGGTGGAAGACGATCACTTCACTTCCATTTTACAAGGGGCACTCCTCTGCTCATGGACCAGACTCAGAGGGAGTAATCATTACGTAACAAATAGCATATTGTTGAAAGTAAGTAGTTGAGGTTTTTTTTTTGTAAAGCTTTGTAAAATTTTCCACCTGAATGGGTCCAAGGAAAGGAATGAATCGTATGTTCAAATCAGCACCAGTTGACATCAGGGCCGTGTTCAAGAGAGGTTTCAAAGTAATCGCTCAATTAGCGATTACTTTTAAACCTCTCTTGAACGCGATTGCTCAATGTAGCGCTACGTAGCAAAGTGAGCAAACTTTGAGGTTTTGCACCATGTCGTTCAGGAGAGAATGAGCGCTACTTGAGCACTACAGTGAGCGATCAATGAGCGATTATAAGCGCTCGCTGTTATGGAACGGAGCCCAGTATTCCCGCAGTACATATAACCAGATGCTAATGACTTGCTGAGGGCTATACTGGATATAATGTGCAACATAACTCAGCAGTGAAGCAGACATAACTGCAATGGAATCCTAGCTACTGTAATGAGCACTCTCATTATTGGATCATTACATCAGTCAGTGTAAGAAGCCGTCTCTTGTCTAAGCAGAGAAAAACTGACAAGTTTGTCGTAATTGGGGGACTAAGTTTAGGAACTATTATTTATTAAATTGAATTTTGTATTATATAATAACTCTCTTTGGCAAAAATGTAAAGTAATTTCTTATTATTCAAAATAAAAGCTTTCTTAAATAATGGATTTAAAAATAATATTTCTCTGCAATTTGTCCATGTTGGTATACTCATTATTGGTCCCAGGCAAAGTTTTGCCATTATTCACAAATCATTCCTCAAAAGTCAGCAAGTTAACTCTACAAGTCTACTCTAACAATACAATGCCAGGAGGTGATATCATGTCCATAGGATATATGTGCAGTTGTGAATATTTTACCTCATAGAAAGAGTTACTACACTCATAGTGTTATCATTCCATACAATAGGTAATTATATCTCTGACCTAATTCCATAGTTTATCTTGACATGATAGATTTGTGTCTGTAAGAGTCCAATTTAGAGATATTAAATCTCTTCTTCTGGCACAATCACAACACAGTGTCACCTGCCTGTAATTTCTCTTTCTTGTAAACGTTTAAACCTCCGTTTAAAAATGATAAACTTGTATTATTCATTCAACTTGAAAACATTACAACCCAACAAATTTTCTCTGAGAATTATCTAAGCTCAGTTCAAATTTGATTATTCCATACTATAAGTAACAAAAACCTTTTTGTTCACTCACACCAACTTTGTTGGCACTTTTATAAACAATTTAGTTTAGATTTATTTCCTACAAATCTGCACTTTCCAAACAAGAGAAACAGTGTAAGTAACTCTTGTTTATTTCTTATTTGTCCTTCAAACTGAGGGTATTAGAAACATGTGTCCATAACTTATTGTATACCTACTTTGCTGGCATTAAGGCAGATTTAAGACTTTTATTCATTTAAAGTTGATCCGTCATAAATCAGTGCTTCAGACATCTACAGCAGCTGGTTTACTCTGTTGACCTTTTTTCCTTGAATAATCCACTTGTTTACAATGTTGTATGTTGAAGATAGACACTGGGGATTTGATTAGCAGATTCAGGACGAAAGTAGGGATGTGTATTGCCGCAATTTTTGTATTGCGATACGTATTGCTGAGCTGTAAATTATTGCAATACGTACCACAATATATTGCAAGATCCTCTGACAATGAGATATTTCTCTAATGACCATATAAATTAGTTTCAATGATATTGCAACATGCTAAATGAACTCTATATTCATCTTTTTACTTCTTTTTGCAGTTTAAACATGAAACATTTGATAAAATAACTTTCAGATCTTTAAAAAGATCATTTGTAATACAGTCCAACATACATTCTAGCACTTCAAAATAATGCTCTTAATACAAGTTAAGCCATCAAATGTGCCTTTTACAAGATAAATGAATAAATTTGACTTAATATTTGTTGGTGCAATATATTGCGATATGAAAATTGTATTGCAATAAGTGTATTGCACAACTCTGTATGGCAATATATTGGTATAATATTGCAATAATATTGCACAGCGTTAGACGAAAGTAAATTTTTTTTTTAATTAAATCAAAATATATTTATATCTATTTCACTGAAGTTGTAAGGTTAGCTTCTAAGAATATGTATATACCATTAAGAATTATTAATGAAGTTTCAAAACTATCTTATTACAGGTAGATTATAAGGCTTCCATTAACCCTTTATCTATTTCTTACAATATTTATTTTTCCAAACAATAGAAACTTTGTGGATTAATAACAATAGGACACACATATTTTTTGTCTACACAATTTCCTGGATTTTATTTCTTGCTACATTGTGTCATGGTATTATGGACGATGGTGTCACAATTAACATTCGCTATTTATGATGATTCCATAATATTTTGGATGTTGATGTCATGATAACCTATATGATTGTATCATATATTATTAAAGATATTCGATATCCTTAGACTTGTTCACTTTGTTATAATTCTTGAAAGTCACACACACTGGAATGGTAAGACACTTATAATAATTCAGGAGGAAAAAAAGTTCGAGTTCTAATCAAATAAAACTCATTCTTACTCAATCTTTCTCCATACAGTAGTGACAAAGTGACATTTGTCAGGAAGTAATCCTTGTCTACTGTGTATATGTAGAAGATAGTACAATGAATGTGGAGGCTCTGTTTCCCAGCATGCTGATAAAGTTGACTTATTCTTACACGGCTACAGAGGTGCTGTCAGTGATAAGGTTTTATCAAACTCTGCAGTATTTACATGAAGCTCACGAGATACTACTAGATATACTGGACAGAGAAGCATTGTTAACTGCAGGTCGGTTCATTCTGAGTACAAGATATTTGTAGAGAAATCTTGATATTGTACAAGTTGATATGAGGTCAGTCCAACAATGCTGTAAATGAAATACAGTAGAACACGGATTGGCGAACATGGATATAGCAACACACAGATATAGCGAACAAATTTATAAGTGCCTTCAAATAATTAAAATAATATGTATATAGCGAACAACGGATATGGCGAACTAAATTCTGTGGTCCCTTGGAGTTTGTTATATTCGTGTTCTACTGTAGTATGTAACTTAATTTAGCCCTGGGTTCTTTATCTTGAAAGGTTTGTAGGCCAAAGAATTAAAAACTTTGATTGTAGAATATATAAGTTTGTTCATAGTTTGCTTATTTTTTTTGTTTTTAAAAATGTTTTTTTGAAGTCTGTGTTCTTTAGTTGCATACATTTTTCATGCTCAAAGTTGTGCAATTATCTTTTGACATTCATGCTTACTTTATATACAAATTGCTAAGTGGTGCACAATTGTACCAAAATGTAAAAAAAAAGACTTAATAATGGTAATCTTTATATACTTTGATCCTAAAGGTGCAAGCCCCTCCCGCAAATATCATCTTTGGGAGTAGAGTTCTTCAAGAGGAAAAGTGGAATGTGAAGTGTTTACAGACAAGGGGAAGACTTACAAGCCTGATGAACACTCGAACATTCATCAAGGGCTGTATCTTTAGAATTCTGTAAAAATCTAAAATTTAATCTAAAAAGAACTTATTCAATTCAATGTAGAACTTATATTGGTTACTCACTTTAAGTGAATTTTGAGAAAATATTACTCACATAATTTTCTTTATTATATAAAAGATTCATCATGTTATTTAACCTTTTGCATGTGGGTCCTTGAATTAGCTATGAATTAGTGAATGTCTGCTCAAATTGTTGGATGCCTGGCTTTTATAATCAGGAATAATTCCCATTTGTGAGTCAGAACATAGCCATTTCAATAGCTTTTATTATATAAGCAGATTAAAGGTTAAATAAAGTTTTATATTCTTCAACTAAAGAGAAGAAATTAGGATTTCTATTTCCAGCATTGGGTTAAGATATCCCTAAATTGAATCTCCTTACTATAGGCATGTAGTGAAGATGGACAATTAATGAACCTCCAAGAAATAATGAATGAATTCAATGAAAATTGCAATTGAAATTAACACAATTAGGGTTTGTGAACTTTCAGCATAACTGAATTACCATCGTGAATAAATTCAATTGACATTGAACTTTGAACTTTCTATTGGTTACCGCTAATGGTTGTTCAGATTCTGGAGAGGCAGGGTGACACCGGTGTCAGATCTAAGATGTCATCGTTGTGTCTACAAGCAATGTGACATTTGTAACAAGCGTCTGAGTTTCATGGAAGGAAATGATTGAAGAAATTCAATGATAACTGGGGATCAGAGATATCAAGTGATCATTTGTTTCAAATATCAAGCATAATGTTAGATTAAAAATTCTGAAAATGAGATATTTCTGTAATAAAGTTATAAAAAAAAATAATAAAGATTTCCAGGAAATATCAGCGACATTGATCAGTGGTCAGCAACAAATTATTAACCTTTGAGTTTGGAATCTTTATGCGGATATTATATAATGTCTTTCTGAAAAATCCTTATTTTCTATAGCTGAAAGAATCCAAATTTAAAGCATTTTTTAGACTTGAATTGATTATCATTTCATAGAAATAGGCATCTACTGCGCTGTCAAATATTTTGAATTTTGAATTTTCTATTTAATTCTATTTCTAATCTTCAGTGAATCCTCAAACCTTATGCCCCATCTCTATATCAGACTCAGTACTTGTCACAAAAGGTCTTAACTTTAACTCTTTACTTGTGAAATTAAGAATATTCCAGAAAAACTTAACCTTCCGGTAGTGACTTTTACAGGATTGTTACCTTTGATTTATGAGTAAAGATTTCTATGAAATTATGGATTAATTCAACAGCTGAAGAGTTGATATTAGTAATGTTGGATATCATCTAGCTTTTAACTTAGAGTGCATGACAGCCATTCATATTTTTCCTTAAGCATATAACGCTTATGAACCAAGTGACAAACTAGGAGTACATTAACATATTGAAGGAGGAAATACTAATGATCTCTGAAGAACTACACAATTAAACCCAATAACCTGAACTAATATATCTCATATTTAATCTCACTCTACCACCCTTTGATATCAAATCTTCATAATTTCATGCACTCTGCAAGTGAATGCCAACATCTGTGATATAAACCCTCCCCACTGAGCAGAGAATGGCAGGCCTAACCAGTGTGTGTGTTATCTCTGGTAATTATCCCCTGGGGGAGGGAAGCACCCACAACAAAGCCGCACTCCCCAGGGATGTGGCACAGCCCCTGATTAATGACACACATGTTCCAGCAAGTGTTCTCTCCTTGCTTCACAGGCTTCTTAGTCATCAGAATCTGTGGTGTGGTGTTAATATGCTGCAAGATATCGCTCCCATAGGAATCTTTATCAAAGTGTTCAACCAATGGTTTTGAATTTCAATGGAGATGCTGGGTTTGCTTATGAATGAGGAAAAGAGTATTTTCTTGCTCATATTGTATGTTTTTTAAAACTAGATTTGGTTGCGAGTCTTTGATAAAGATGTTGTAAAAGACTGTCTCAAAGAATTCTGTTTCAAAGTCTTGAATTTGTTTGATTTTTTTATAGATTTTTGTAATGAGTTTTTTTCAATAAAAACCCATCAAAACAATTATTTCCTAATATTCTCTGTGACATGGTGTCATCATTATTTGTTGCTAACTTTTGAAAAACCAAATAAATTATGGCAATATTTCGCAAGAAAAAGTATAAGAGAAGAAATATTAAATTTATTTGTGATAACAATAAGAAAAGAATAACTTCCAATTGGCAGTTTCCAAGCAGTATTTCGTCATGAACAAAATAAAAATGCCTTAAATGGCACAGCTAAGAATGCGCCTCATATAAGCCAAAAATAATGTTATACCCTCCCCAACCCCATGCAATAATTCTGCTCCCCACTGTACCACTCCCCTTTCAATGATTAACAAGTTACAGGGGCAGTTGTCTCCAACCCCTCACCCCTTTCTAATAGCTTCTCATCAGGTTGGTACTAGCTCCATTGCTTTGCCGCAATGCACTGTAATGCCTTCGGTAGAAACTTACTAGGTACCTAGCAACTTAATCTATTACTTAGACTCTGAAAAAAGTATTGATACTGAAAATATAACCATTTTATTAAATATTGAAAAGTTATCTCCCTGCCATCAGAGACCATAAAATAAAGGGACTTGACTTGGCAATAGATTATCATCAACTACCGTATTCTCGCGGGTATAAGACCAGGGGGCCCGGCAAACAAACATCTTGAAAACATGGGGGTGGGCTAGTAAACGAGAGAGACCCCAACTCGGGAGACCGAATTGACTCAATCCAAGATGGCGGCTCGTAACTAACACAAATAGGCAAGGCATATTACCGGAATAAAGAATATTGCACTTTGATGTTTTAACACGATATTATTAATATTCATTCATGTTATTTTTTTATATATGATAATTATATTATGCACTAAAACATCATTTTTGTTTTTTCAGAATTCTATGATCGGCGACTGCAAAACCATGAAATCATTGCCATTAATTTTTTTATTTATGAATTTTGTATGCCATGTGTTGGGTTTAAAATGGTGTACAATGAATAAAAACGATAACATTCTTGAGTTGCGTTGTTGATCAGACTATCGTCATGACGGAATTCCCTTCCAACAAGCGATGTCACTCTCTCACACACACGATCTGTCACTAGGCTACATCATGTTCTTTACGATGTTGTTTTGATGTTTTACTTCATAACATAACATTAACACGATATTTATTTATGTAATAACCCCTACAAAAAAAATATCCTGAAAATATGTTCAGGCAATATATCCACAGGAGCACCACAGCATCTTTTCAAGCAGTTAGAGCAAAATTTTACCATTGCCGCTAGTGGATAAGATCCGGACATGGTGTGGATGGGTCATGTGGATTGGTTACAGCAATGTATCCGTTGGCCGAATATGTTACGGTAACATATCCACTACCGAGTCCCTGTTATCCACAGTATAGCCACAAAAGAGCACAAGATAGCTGCGTTAGTGGATTGGTTTCAACGATGTATCCATTGGCTGTAAGACCATCAAAAGTTTCTGAATATGTTACGGTAACATATCCACTACAGAGTCCCTGTTGTCCACAGTATAGCCACAAAAGAGCACAAGATAGCTGCCTTTGCGGATTTGTTTCAACGATGTATCCGTTAGCTGTAAGACCATCAAACATTTCCGAAAATGTTACGGTAACATATCCACTACCGAGTCCCTGTTGTCCACAGTATAGCCACAAAAGAGCACAAGATCACTGGCTTTATGGGAATGCTACGGATAGGCATCGATGTGAAGTTGGTAGTAGGAAGATTGTAATTATATGAAGTCTCTGTGGTAAATTCAAGGGAAAAAGTCCTCTGTAAGAAGTATTGGTAAAAAATCATTGGTAAAAGAGTCTTCTGCCAAAGAAGTCCTGTTATTGTGAAAACAGATTAAATTGATGTTAGCACTTAAGATATGGTAAAGAAAGATTATGATTTGAGTTTAGACTTTAGCTGAGTGAAACAGTGCCGTGTCCATAATAGCAGGCACTTATAATCGCTCATTGATTGCTCAATGCAGGGCTCAATGTAGCGCTCAAGTAGCGCTTATTGTCTCCTGAACGACACAGTGAAAAACCTCAAAGTTCGCTCGCTTTGCTACGCAGCGCTACATTGCGCAATCGCGTTCAAGAGAGGTTTAAAAGTAATCGCTAATGAGCGATTTCTTTGAAACCTCTCTTGAACACGGCCCAGAAGTCTATAAGATGGTTAAAATAACAAGTTCTTTAACATTGTTGATCACCATCATCCTTCTGGTTTAAACAATATTTATTTTTAAAATTAAATGGATTGGTAAAGATGCATTACACCTATGTAAAAGCCTCTCCGGTACAAAAAAATACATAACAGAATATTCATTCATGCAATACTGAGAAAAGCACAACATAAAAACATATGTTTATAACAGTATGAATGGGCAAGGAAATAAGGTTTAAACATTTAGTTTTGATAAGATCTATGTTTTTCTTAAGATATGTCAAATATGATTGAAAAATTAATATAATCTTTCAAATTATCGTTATTTCAAATCATGTTAAATGACTGTGGTGTTACCTGTATTACTTTAACAGAGAGAGCAGGTTCAAATATAAATATATATATCAGAGACCATAATTTGATACCTTACACAATACATATTACATTCGTACATTTTACTTACTATCTTCAAACAAACAATTTAATACATTTGGTATAAGATTCAACATTATTTTTTTAAAAAGATAATCTTCAGGTTAATTTTCATTCATTAATTAACAGTTTTATGGGTTTTTTTAATATTGTGAGTCTTATGTCAACAAAGGTTTTGCATATCTTCACATGACTGAAAATCTAGAGCTTAGGGTTTGATACGTATTGTCTAAATATATAAAAATAGCCCATTTTTATCTTTTAAAGAAATTGTAGTTGGTTGATAAACACTAGCTTAATTTTTTTCAAGTTGTCAATTTGGGTTGTAATTTAGAAATATGCCTATTCTATTTAATTATCACACTCATTAATTCAATTGGTATTTAGAAATATATTAATTTTACACAATTGAGATATAAACATTCATCCCATGTCAATATATGTGATTGAAGTAATCATCCATATTTTTTATTAAAGATAAAAATTGCATGAAATATATATTTATTGTATGTATGCATTACAAAACCACTATTAAAACTATTTCAGTTAAAAGTATACTTTAATAAATAATTATATACTTCGCCAAAGTGAAGATATCAGAAAGAAATTTACATATTGAATAAAAATACAAATAATTTTAGTTTAATTTTCTCTGGCCTTAAATGACAATCAATTGAATTACTTGACAATGTTTTTTAAAACAAGTGCAGTCATTACTAGTGGTGCACCGATCGATCAAATAATCGGTTTATTGATCGTTTGAGGCTAACAATCCGATTATCGATCATCAAAAATCCAAATCGATTACACTGAATTTAATATTCAAAATTAACAAACGATTGTTGTACATGCAAGCTTTGGAAACACCTCTAAGTTGACACGAAATAGCGTCGTCGCCTGACTACCGTAATACAGGAAGTCAAGTCTATTTATAACTTTGTGAGGGAGCAGTCATTTTTCTCTTTCCGCCCGTAGCTCTTATCAGGCAGGGGCGTAGCTAAGATAAATTGCAAGTGTAGGCAAAGTTTGATACAAGTTATTGTTGAGGGCGCGAAGCGCCCGATCATCCTAGGGGGGTTTGGGGGCATGCCCCCCCAAGCGAATTTGAAATATTCATGTTTAAAAACGCCATTTCCTGCGATTTTTCCAGATAATTTGCTCATTATTTCAAATGGTGAATTGTATTGACATATACATTTTTAATTACTGTAAGTTTACAAAAGTTCAATATTTTGTTACATTTGTTAAGAATTCGTTTGTCTGGGTTAAAAATTTTTTTTTTAGGAGTGTCGCGTTTTCTTACCTTACATTACAGGGAAGGCTGGTTGAATTATGCAATGTAGCCTTGAAATGATATCTTATGTTGTGCAATAATGTTTTAAGATACGATTTTCATGAAATTTCAGGTGATGGAACCCCCTTTGAAAATAGCAATTATTTACAAAGATCAAACAGCTAAATAATGATGAACTAGTAGCTGGTAATATAATTATTTGGCAACCATTGACATCAAACTATCGTATTTCCCCGAATAGATGCCCAGGCATATATTTCTTCATACCACCTCTTAACATTTTGTAAGAACAATCACCCATGCAGCTGTCAAACAAATAACCAAATATACATTATTTTAGATGTATGTTTTCTTAAACTGAACTTGAACACATAAATGTACAGCATTTCCATCAACATTATAAACCTTTCAACCAAATGAAGAGACTTATTGTGGTTTGATTTTCGCATAGGCCAAACTTTTGTGTAGCATTAAAGGTGCATCCAATGTGTTTCATAAATGTTATTTGACTTTAATACGTTCCAACTCACCATATGTGTTGTGTACAATACAAATAAATCACTCAGCTTGCATATTCATCCCCAATCGCTATCATAATTGCTAGTTTCCAATTAAAATCGAATAACATCTTTTTATGCATGTGTAGAAACCGAAACTGTACGTCCCATTTACATGCAAAGTAGTTATATGACCTATTAAACATTATCAAGCAAAATTTGTCATTTGTCTGTTAAGAATAAGATTTCAAAATTACGCTTGACTCATTCGATCAGCAATCACCACTTTAACTTTTATATTGTCAATGTACTAAGTCGACTGTCATCATAATTGTAGTTTTCGGAAACAGTCGGTTCTTCTTGATAAAGAAACACCGTTTATAGCGTTTGGAATATGTGACCCCCAACAACACAATGGATGTACCTTTAACTAGTCAACCTACCACCTGGCCTGTATTCGGCGTTTATTGTTTCAAACGGCCTACAGACAGAAATGTTAATTTGAGGATAGGAAATCTAGCCATAACCATTAATTCGTTTAAGAATTCTATTTCTTCAGAGGTTTTGTGCAAATAGTAACATTTCTTTCCATTTTGTGAGATATGTTTATTTCCATAATGGCCCGTTTTGAAACGGTTTTGGGAGCTTCTCTTTCACTCAGTGCGGCTAAATCTGTATAAAGAGGTGCATGACTAGATCCAAATGGAGTTTTTACTTCTACTGGAGGCTCATTCAATTTTTTGGAGCAAGTGGTCACCGGGCCCTCACATCAGGCCGGAATCTGTCCGAAAATTTTCTCTGCATCTTAACACCGGAATACGTTGAATCACGCTATATACTCAAGAGCTATATGCTCCAATGTCCCACAAAGTTATTCAGAAAACCGAGATATTCTGCCCTAGGAACCTAGGGGTTCGTCTACTTTTTAGATATATATTTTAGCTGTGCAAACATATTTTTTAAAACTAAAACAACCAACATTTTCAACTTTACCTGTTGAATAAAAAAAACATTATTTAAAAAAATATAATTTACGAAGAAAATTATGTGTAGGCAATTGCCTTTTTGCCTATATGGCAGCTACGCCCCTGCCAGGTGCTGTCATACCTATTAAATCAGATAGTTACGTTTTGACAGTGCCCTTAGACATAAATGTTTACATGAAAATTTATTTTCATTAAATGTTGTGAATAAAGATTGAAGAAATGTTATAATAGCTCGTGTTTGTTTAAAAACAATGAATACTCCTTCGTCACGTGATGAAAGCAAGTGATATGATTGGCTGATGAGTGATGATGAAACTGTCAACAAAATGACTGCTGTCATGTCTCCCACACGTGTTCGCTTCAAGAAACACAATTAAATAGGCCTATTTTTTTAATTTTACAGAAGGTCAAATGCTGGTCGAAGGCCAAATGTTGGCACCTCAACCTGAATTTTATCTCGTAGATTCCGTTCTCAATTTCCAACACATTTTGACCAGAGAGATTTGTTTGGTATGCGGTGGTTGTTTTCAACGATTTGACGTATCGACACGGTATGTGTGCCATTGAAGTTTGAACTATACCTGAATGGGTTTGTGTATTGTCAGTTATTCAAGATTACCAACGTCCTTTGGTGTATTTTTAATGCGGAGACGAAAAGTAGGTTATACTATTTACGATCTTTTACAAGCAATGTCGTAGCAGTTGAACTTGACAGTACGACTGAGTCGTCGTCTCATCCAGGCAGCGTGTCTTGTCTTCATGAATTCCACTTGGTGATTTATATATCTAGTCGATCATTTATCGATAATTGATCGCCAGATGACTTCGATAATCGATTAGGGTGTTAGGGGTCGATTCCCAACACTAGTCATTACATATTTACAATCGGTAAAATTTGTATACCTCTGAGAAATTGCAACAACAAACAAGTGCAAATCTATTGGTCATTAGACTTGAAATGGGTGGAGCTTAATTAATTGATAAACTGTCCAATGGTAAGATTACAGGAATGACCCCAAATATACCTCTTGGAGACACCTAGTTGATTGCTTTACAAGTAGCTTAATTACTGTGTACATTTCATTAGATTAATCAATTTGTTTGTTAAGAGCTGAGAAGTGATGTGGAGGGTTGCTGTGTATTTGTGTAATGTGGTTTCAAGTTGTAAACTTGGGCTGTAGAGGTATATCTAATTAACGACCTATGTATTAGAATAATTTATACAATGCTTTTAAATCAGTAAAAGAGTACACCAAGTCAAAATATTATTTTGAGTATTGATACCAAATAAAAATAATGAAATTCACTAACATATTATTAGCTCTGATATGTTCTAAAACCAATCTTTTGCACAAATCGTTTGGTCAAAATGTTATTTTTATTTATTTTTTTTATTATGAACACTCAAATATTGCTCAAACAGTTGAATTACATAAAATTTCAATGAAAAGGTTACATTATTCAAATTCTTTAACTATAGTTTCATTTGATATTAGAGAAATTTCATATGATGAAGGAAATAAAATACCAATAAATAAATTAGACCATATCATTTTTTAGTTTAACAAATTGAAAGAAACAAACCATTTCAGAATATCATGATAAAATCCCTTAAATATCAAAAACTGGCATATTTAACCAAATAATTGCCTCTAGTATCAGATCAATCAATTTTAGCCAATCAGAAGGCTTCTCAGTATTTATTACTGTTTTTTTGTGTGACTTGCATGCCCTTTACAATTGATAGAAAAACAAATATTGTTCATAATATTTCATAATCAATTCAAATCCTTTAAATATTACCAACTGTCACAACCAATATATAAAGCAATATATTTGTCACTATGATCAGATCAATCAATTTTAGCCAATCAGAAGCCTCCTTAGTCTTGCTGCTGTATTGTTATTCCAAAATGACTGCTTTCAAAACATCAACAAGAAATCTCACCAAGCTTTACAGTTCACAAGACAAGTACAAGTACAAGATTTCTCAGTTGAATAATCCAAGGTAAGTACTTGTGATCACTGCATTCCAAATGTATCAATCTAATTTCCATCACCCTTTTCAATGGACAGTTTAAATCAATGGACAGACTGAGTAATATTTTCTGACTTTTGGCTTCATTTGTTAAAAGGCACTACTGTCTCAGTCATGGCATGTGTAACAAGGCATCTGTGGTATTTATTTGCTATTGGTTGCTTTAAGTTCAGATCAGATTATGAATAGGAATAAATGTAAATTGTATTTCAAATACTTTAAAAACTGTTTTATAAACATGTCAATGTTTATAACACAGGTGACTGTGCACTCGGCCATGATGACAGCCAGGCAGGGTCTGGGACAAGACAGGAAATGATGTAACCTACTCTCAGGCAGGAAATGATGTAATCTCTCAAGGTAAGACTTGAGATGCTGACATATTGTTGTATAAACAAACAAATTGTTAAATAGCATTGAATTCATTATTGATAACAATTAATCAAGACATTTGTTTTGCTTAATTGATGTTCTGGAAATGTATCTACACTGACTGATTGCTAATATAAACATTTTACAGATAAATTTGCTATGAGTCATTAATAGTCAAAATTACATTTGGATTTTAAAGGTTTATAATCCATATTTATTTTACCTTTTTTATCAATTATGTTGTTTGACTTACAAATCTTAATTTGTTGTTTTATAAAGAAATTCAAAACACTTGTTTGTTGGTTAAAATACTCAGTATCCTTATTTTCATCATAAAGACATTTATTGTCATTATACTCTTTAATAGTATTGACATGTTATATATTTACTATATATAATATCAAATATTTAATTGATTTGTGATTATTGGTAATTTGTAATCTGTTTACTAAGGGATATTTGATGTTTTATGATTATTAAGAATAATATTTCACTAGTATCTCAACTAATAAAGACATTAATATTCTATTTTGGTCCATTATATGTTTATCAGTTAATAAAATTAATCAATTTTGATTTATCCTTTTCAAATTCTTTTTGTTTTCATCAAATAGTTTGATCTTATTCAGTAAAGTGTCAATATTGATTTCAGTGTGTACTGAATCGGACAGAAATACACTCACCTGGTGGACACAACTCTCAGACGTTGTTTATTCAAGGTCTATTGAAGGTGGGGTTGGCATTGAATTTGACAATTAGCTTCTTTAATTGATAATCTTCTTTCTGAATATGCACCCAATCAAGCTGATTGATTACTTTAATGGACACTAAAGGTCATGATTATTTAATTTATTGCAGATTACAAATTACAACCTTAATATGCATCCAGACAGACTGATTATATTTTACATACAAATTTTGCTATCAGTCATTAATCATGAAAATCAAATTTGTATTTTCACATTTTGTAATAATTCATTATTTTACCAATTTATTTGATTAAATTATAAATATACGTTATAGTTTGAACTTACAAATGTTTATGTTGGTTTACATAGTCAAGTCAAGATCTAGGGTTCAAGACGCCAGCACAGTTCAAAAGAATGGAACTGTCCTTCAAGCCATTGAAGGTGCGAATTTAACATGATGTATATTGTCATTTCATATTAAGCATTTAAATTAAACATTTAAATTTAAAGGAACAGTTACACTACTCCAAGCTAAGTTAAATTTTTTTATAAATGTATATATATATATTGTCATATCATATGAATTTGAATAACAATTTGAAGAGTTTGAAAACATTTGAAAAAACATTAAAATCATTTTACTATTTACAATGATGACTAATTTATTGAAATACTATTACTGTTCTTTGTTTCCAGTGTTTGCCATCCTGGTATTGCACCTCCTGTACTCCCAGTACACTGACCACCTGTCGAAGATCTGTAGCCTTAGGAAGGCATTCCGGAAATTAGGTATTACTAATGTTTTACAAAATATCTCTTTTGTTTTCTTTATATTTTGCCTCAACAAGATTCTTGTGAGTATGAATGTCCTGTATGTAATGGGACATGAATGTGCCATTGGTTATGGTCTATATATATCAAAAAGTTTTTTCATATCATGTGATTTGTAACTTGCCTGTTTGTACCATGGTATCTATATTCTTACTATTCTACTTTTCAGGAGCTCGGCGCAATCACATTAACATGGCCCCTGAAAGTGACCTGGAGGTTCCAAGATCCTGATTGTACATGTCATAGATCTCAGGAATGTTATTAAGTAAACGTTAAAAGCAGGATGTGTTACTGAACGCAGCTGAATGTCCTTTGAATTCCTTTGCAGAAGGATATTTATGTATATATTTGTACAGCACTCAGGATCTCAAGATGAACATTAATATTATAGTATTTATTGTGTACTATTAAAAATCGTGAAGTGTACTAGGTTTTTGTTTTTTGTTTTAACTGGAAATGGTTCTTTGATTTTGAGGTATATCTGAAACATTAAATTTCTGGAGTGCCTGTGGACGGTTTTATGAATAATATATGCAAATGCAGGTCTGGACTACTTGTGGATGGTTTTATGGCTTTATTGGATAGGGTGGGGATCCCTTTGGATATATTACCAAACCATATCCGCAACTCCATTCTGGGCTACTTGTGGATGGTTTTATGGCTTTATTGGATAGGGTGGGGATCCCTTTGGATATATTACCAAACCATATCAGCAACTCCATTCTGGACTACTTGTGGATGGTTTTATGGCTTTATTGGATAGGGTGGGGATCCCTATGGATATTTTACCAAACCATATCCGTAACTCCATTCTGGACTACTTGTGGATGGTTTTATGGCTTTATTGGATAGGGTGGGGATCCCTATGGATGTATTACCAAACCATATCCGCAACTCCATTCTGGACTACTTGTGGATGGTTTTATGGCTTTATTGGATAGGGTGGGGATCCCTTTGGATATATTACCAAACCATTTCCGCAACTCCATTCTGGACTACTTGTGGATGGTTTTATGGCTTTATTGGATAGGGTGGGGATCCCTTTGGATATATTACCAAACCATATCCGCATATGGACTACCTGTGGATGGTTTATGGCTTTATTGGATAGGGTGGGGATCCCTATGGCTATATTACCAAACCATATCCACAACTCATTTTACAATTTAGTCTTTCTGGATATGTTCTGGAACAGCCTTGCGGATTGGTTGTGGCTATGGTAAAATTTTGCTTGTGGCAATGGTGCAGTAATATGTTTTCAAGGGATTTTTTACGCACAAATACATCGTTTTTGTTTTTCAGGTGTAGCTACGATCAGCGAAGCCATGATAGTGTTGATACTTTAGTTACTTTTTCTGTGAAATTTGTTATTGTCTTTGAATTAAAAAATGGTGTACCATGAATTAAAACGATAACAATAAGCTGTGATGTTGTGTTCTTGACAAAAAAATCAACAAAATGTTTTCACTTTGAAGCTCGATTATTCAAGAACGAGTGCAGAATATAACGAAACAGAAGGCAGCATCGGAACGAATGGCTAATTATTTATGCGAACTCTCATTGGTGGATAAAAGGGTGTGTCATCGATTCAAAATCTCATTGGCTGATATATTTGGCGACTCATAGACATACGATACTTACTTCCTGGTTCGAATCGAAGTATCTAGACACTTCAAAATGATACGAAAAGAGGACAAACACAGAAAATATTTTATTTCACAACTATCTTCAAATCGTTTTCTTCAAGTGATTGAATGAAAGACAAAAAGTTTGTGACGTTGAGACGTGAGATAGATTTTTGTCAGTGATGTTTACAGATTCCATTTTCTACTTGAATGTTATAATAACTTGACTGCACATCTATATTTTACTACCATATCATAAAATGAAAATTCATTCAGCCTATTCGTTTATGGTGTTTGATATTTTTTTTAAAATTACGGTATCGTAACTGCATGAGACCTGACAGCTCGCATGGAAGTACGTACATGTCGATTTTAATGCAAGTTCATGTTGCGTTTTGATTTACGTACACAAATATAATTAATGAAAGATATAACCCAAGTTATAAAATAATATCATAGCTATATGTAATGTATCCAATTATTAAAATATATATGATAAATAAATTGTCAAAATAAGAATAATGAAAACATAACACAAGACGATAACATGACAAATCAAACTTTATTGTATGTCCGAGAAATGAAATCTGTGCATGAATAGAGACGTCGTTGGACCATGGAACATCTGGCAAAATGGGGGGTGGGCTATAACTAGGGAATAAGCCCAACAAGGACAACCCTCTGAAAAGTGGGGGTGGTCTTAGGCTCAAATATGGTCTTATACCCGCGAAAATATGGTATGTGTGCCTCGGCCAGATGTGTAATTAACCCGACTTGAAGCGCTGTTGTGATTGCAAAAAGTCAACACTGGAAACATCATGTAATATTTACAATACACTAAGGGTGCAACGATACGCTGGAATATCGATGTACCTCGATGCGACAGTCACGATACGATACACGGTACATTTACATGCAAATATCGGATAGAAAACGATACATACCATAACTGAATTAGCAATTACCACTAGATTTATAAAGCACCACTGTTAGTTCAAATTTTAAAAGGATATAACAGTTTGGAAAGTTTAACATACATTCGTTTTACTTTACTTGCCAGCGAAAACAAAACCAGTCAAGAAAACGAAACAGAGTGACCTCCCTTTAAAAAATGACGAAAGATAATGTATTCAAGTAACACAGAGTACTGAATCTTCATTGGCTGTCAGAAATAGGTCAATTACTTCGTAATATTACGAAGGAATCTTATTGGTTGTTATTCCGGTCTCTACCTTCGGTTAACGTTGTATGTGTTACAGCTTCAAGGTTTCGCGCTGTATGTAGTGTCATTGTAGTATCTAGATATGTATCGTATCGTAAGCTACGTATCGAGATACGTATCGTATCGTGAGCCTAGTGTATCGTTGCACCCTTACAATACACCACATGAAACTTTGTCATATCTTTATTTCATACATCTTGGTAACCAAGGAAATATTTTAATATTAAATGAGTTATAAGAGAAAGATAATCGTCACTTTTTAATTTTTCTCGGACGCCATCTTGTTCTAGCGAGGCACACAGATATTCCCGCCTGTGGCTGAGTCCAGTCCCTTTATTTTATGGTCTCTGCTGCCATGTCCTTATTTTTGGAAGCCGGGCAATGAAATTTTAGTCTCCATCCAACAAAGATGATATTCTCAAAACATCCTAGCATTACTAGTGATTTGAGAGAAGATGAAAGTTGGTTTTAAGTGTAGACACCCTGTCACATATTTGTGGGTTGATTCAAAACCAAATGAATAAACTTAAGTCACCATGTAACAAAGATGTTATTCTGAATTTTTTTAGCTTTCTATGCCAAATGGTTTCGGATGGTCTAATGTAGACTAAAATTTAGTATATGGAATTTTAAAAATTACTGTATCTTCATCCTTATGAATATATAAAATATTTTTTAATACTTCCAGTTCCATACAGTTTATCTAGACTTGCTAAAAAAAAAGGATCTACACTGTATTAAAGACTCTTATTTTTACACAGTCATGGAGCAGGACTAGGTTTAATGGTATCAAGGAAAATAGCTGCAATGCTCACATTTCAAAGGAAGTCCAGACCAATTATACGAACTTTGATCCCCTAGGTACCAAGAACCTCCTAACAACGGTTGTTTTTTTTGAGAAATAAATAAATTTTGGGCAATGCCCGATGCCTGAAGCCCTACGGATGTTGGCTGACGTCTTTTAGTCGTGATGAGCTACCGGTAAAAGTTACTATTGTTCACATTTTGTAATAAATGTTATAAATCTTCAATTTATCTGTTTCCTTACAAATTGAATAGAAGATGTTAAATTGGATGGTCAAATTTTGAGAGTTCTAATTTGCTTATGAATGGTTTTCTTATTGCTAATATTGAATCTTTTTAGTACAAAACTGCAGTTCCTACAATAGCTGATCTGATTGGTCAAGAGATAAATCAACATTTGCTGCAATAAAAATATATTTTCAACACTTCTGAAATGTGAAGAAAATGAATTGCTGGAAGGTATTGGCCCCTTTAGGAAGTCAAATCAAACATGCTTAACAAGTATTGGTCATGAATTTCCCAATAGGACAATATGTTTTTCATCATCTGCGTCACAAATGTTTCAAAATGCAAATTAAAATACAAGATTGGTCCCTGTCGAACATGTTTATGCATTTAACCACAAGCATTGGCAAGAATTTCAAATGAATTAAATCATCAGAATTTCAAAGAAATAATCCTTCTCCATCAGTGTATTTTGATCCACTACCCAACTACAATACCCTGATTGCCTTAGCCCAATACCTTGAGTTTTGCATTAGCATAGAACTTTACACATCGCTATATATATATGTATAGCATGGTATTTTTTCAACCAATGAATGTCATGATTTTGAACGTCAATGATTGCTCATCTCATTCAGGCTCTGCCAATATTGCTTGAATTTAAGTTCTTTCATTGACTGGTATTTTATAACTATATAAGAGCTATTGGGCTCAGGCAATCAAGGTATTGTAGCAGGGTAGTGGATACAAATGCACACTGATGGAACAGAATGCAATGGAACAAGAACAATAGAACGTTAACCCTCTATGGGTCTTAGAAAGTTTGTGTCCAGTCACCAATCTCACAGTTTGTCCAAGTTTTATACACAAGTTGTGATTCCTTTATAAATTGTCCAATCATAATGGTCTGACACTGAGTTAGCAACTTAAATGTTAGATATATATTTCCACTACAACTATTCTTCTGACTATAAATTATCTACCGGTATGGGTATATAAAAGGTAATTAATAATCCTTCTGAAAATAGTCATTACAAGTACTTTTATATATATAAAGATAATGCTTTGAGTTTTCTTTAGAATGAGAAAAACTATTTTTGAGCAATATAATATATTGGTATATATAAGGAGAAAATCATTATAAGAATAGTCATTACTTTTAGGACTGTTACATATATAAAGAAAATGCTTTCAACAGTTTTCTTTAGAATGAGAAAATCTGTTTTTGAGAGATAAAATAGTACCTTGTAAGAAAATAAAGTATCTCTGTCTGTCCTCTGATAGTGATGAATATGTTCTAAGATTTACTTCCTGAGGGACTGTTCCTCTAAACCATTACAAGCATGGCAATGAATATCAATAGAGTTTTACTTGATGGGAAGTGCTTTGGAAAAAGGAAAGGTACAACTTTTTTCACAATGCTTAAAACAGAATTCCTACTTCTGAATTAATTTACTTGATCCACTGACAACATAAGTAAGACAGAGTAATTGTAAGGAATATTTCAGCTTCTAAAGTACAAGCATGCATGATCATGAATCACAATCAAAGAATTCCAACTGAGTGTTTGTCTGTACACTAGATAACAATGTTAGATTCTTACAATGAATTTTGTGAAATTACAGTAAACTTTAAACATAGGTCTCAGTTGCTTTGTCAACAGACAAGAATGATAATAAATATCAATAAAGTTTTGAAAATGCGATAGATTTTCTTGATAATCAAAACATGCATCTGATCTTACCCCGATTTTCAGTTTCCAGAATTTACTTTGAATTGTTTCAGAAGTTGAACAATTGAATAGACTGTTGTGGCAGTCATTTTGCACAGAAGCTCTGCATACATTGGTGGATCAGTAGGGGGGTGCTACCCCCTCCCCCCCTCAAGAGAGTTCGAAGTATAGTAAACAAGATGTGTTTGTTAAACACGGATACCCCTGCATATACCAAAGTTATGGCCAAGGTTAAAGTTTTCTGAATATTGTCCACTGCGGCAAGGTCAAGGTCACAAGGTCAAATATGATGACCTCATCTGAAGGTATGCACATGCCAAGTATTAAAGCCCTATAGCTCTGAGCAATCCAAAGTTATGGCCAAGGTTAAAGTTTTCTGAATATTGTCCACTGCGGCAAGGTCAAGGTCACAAGGTCAAATATGATGACCGATCTGAAGGTATGCACATGCCAAGTATTAAAGCCCTATAGCTCTGAGCAATCCAAAGTTATGGCCAAGGTTAAAGTTTTTGTGGACAAACACACAGACAGATGGACAGACAGACAGACGGACAGACAGACGGACGGACAGGTGAAAAACAATATACCCCCGGAATCTCCGGCATAAACAAATAATAATAGATTGGATTAGGTCCCGTAAAATTGCGATCTAACCTTGAAAGCTTTCAGGTCTGGAAAAGTGCACCCCCCCTTCCCCAACTCAACGCAAAAAGCTGTATCCGCCTCTGGCAAACATACTATAAGCAGCATCTTGATAGATGCAATACCCAAACACAATCCTCTAAGCCAATTCCCAACCAAACCCCCTCTACCCCTGCCATTTTATATTCTTAAAATTTGAGATTCCTAGCATCACTGATTCCTTGAGAGAATCAAAGTGTTTTAAAAGATTTTAGAGTTGACAGTGAGTCATGCTTGCATTTGAACGGAGATCTTGACCAAAAGTCTAAAAACTTCAATTTTTTTGTAATAAACATATTATTCTGAAAAATTGAGCTTTCTATATCAATTGGTTTTTGAGAAAAAGTTATTTAAAGGAATAATGCCTGCCACTACCATAATTGAGGAGAGGGAAGGGGTGAAGACCAAATGTACAAACTTTGATTCCCTAGGTGCAAGGTACCTCCCAACAAACTTTCAGCTTTGGGGGTGTAGCAGTTTCTGGAGCAGAAGTAGAAAATGTGATTAAGAGTTGACAGACGATGGCCCATGCCATTAGCCCATTTGACCATAGAAGTAAGCTAATCTCATACAGCAGAAAACCTCATCCTAAAACTCAGGCTTGTTCATGTGTCGTCCATATGATACAGAATTACATCACAGCTGACACATTATTCAAATTCTTAAGGAGAGATTTGAAAAATAAACTGTTTGAGCCAACTGATTAATTTAACATTAACTTGAAATTAGATACCATTTTGTCACCAGAATCATGTTAAAGGATCTGAAGGAACTTTTCTTGAAGTTCTTGACGACCGGAAAAAATGATTTCCAAAATATAATCCCAAGGGAAATCAGTAAACATGAAACACAAGACCTTGTTAAAGCGACTGTCAGATTAGGCTTGTTTGTTTCACATGACTGACATTGAAACTCTCAAACTCGGTACAAGTAGGTACAAGCACAAAGCAATTAAGTTGTTCATTATTCTGGTACATTGCAGTTGTTGTTCACAACGTTTCTTAGGGACCGTTTATGAAATTATAAGCCACTGGCCAGGATTATGTTTCGTCTAATCATTGACAAGAAAGTGGCAAAACTCTCTAAGGACCTATCGTAAAAGTGGTATGTCAAATCGATCGCAGCGAATTCTTGGAAGGTCTAAATGGAAAAATGCCTTGATTTGTAATATTTTCCAGTATGATATACTCCTGATCTTTCTTAAGATAAAAAATATGACAAGCCAATCAGTGCTTCTTTGAATGCAAATAGAAAGAAAGATAACCTCTTACAACTTAATATGGATAACATAACCAAAATATATTAGATCAGTCAAATGCAAATTTTATTAACTTTACATGACAAATAATTTGGTATTTTCAAATAAATCACTATCACTTCAAACTAACAACGATCATCTTTAGGCCCAGGCTAGTCTATATTTGTTGAATGGTCAATCATCACAAAAACACATATTTCTTCCGGAACTGAATAAATGTCAATTTGATTTACTTTAGAAAACAAATATTCTGATATTTCCCGATAAATCACTTCCACTTCAAACTATTAATGATAATTTCAGGCCCCAGGTTAGTCTATATTTGTGTTGAGCTATCAACAGTTATTTTCATCGAACATCGCAACATTGATTGATGTTTCACAAATGCGGAAAATAGAAGCAGACCTCTCCACTTCATAAAACGGCAAGAATGACAATCCGAGGCAAATACTTTTAGATCCAACAGGAAAAGGCAATAATCTTTCAAAATCAGCAATCCCAATGAAAAGCTTCTCAAACAAGGGCATGCCTCTAGTGAAAGAGCTGCAAACTCCATCTCACAGACAAACAAATACACTAATATTGACTAATCCTGCCATGATTGGGACAGAACCCCTCTTTCCTGCAGTGGAAGGCTCTGAATTGCTCTAATTGCTAACCAAACGCTATTTTTTTCAAATAAACAAACAAGTTCACATTGGCATGCTGAGCCTTAGTTGAATTTCAAGTTAGCTGAAAATGGAAAATTTGGCGACAGTTGACTGTGCATTTGTATTTGAGGCTTTCGAAAAAGGTAACCTCACATGCCAAATTTTGACCTTTACAAGTAAAACATGGCCTTGGAATTTGGGAGAATGCTCTCTTAAAGACTGTTGATTTTAGTGACCTTCTATCAGTTATTTTTAAGATATAATTATCAATGTCAGAAAAATTCATTTTACATAAAGTTAATTGAATAGTCTTTTAATTGTGATGGTACCTGATCCGGTTCATAGCTAGTTGACTGTATCAGTGATCAGCAACAATGTTTGTGGTTCAGTGCCGGAGTCATAACCAGCTTCAATGCTGAGAGTTTCAAGGGTTTAAATTGCCTTGCCTTACACTGAAACATGACTTGTGAAATCTGTGGTGTCACTTTGGGCAAAAGACTTTCTTCAACTTTGATCACCCAGCAGTAAATTGGTACCTGGCAATGGTTGTGTGGAGATGACCTTAGCGCCATAAGGAAGTCTGGACTAGATTAAGGTACTACCAAGTCAATATGTTATTAGTCTGATATTATAGTATGGAAACAGCATACACAAATAAACCACTATCATTATATGACTATCAGAATAGGAAATGGGAGTCTGAGTGTATATTTTCTCAGGAATGTTTCCAAACTTGTGGACAAGCAATATCTTCCGAATTACATTGCACCTCCGACCTATCATAGAAAACAAATACATTATCTCATACAAGATACATATTTTTTATCAATGAAAACTGTGTTGAAAGAGGAAGCACTTGGTGAATATGATTTTCTCTCAGACTTATTACTCGATACAGTTTTCAAGACTCTTACTCTACAATACAAATATTAGCAATTCAACAAAGTTCAGTAACAATGAAATGAATATCTCAGAGGCAAATTATAATAATTTTTAGAAATGTTTATATCTTTTCAAAATAATCAACTTTGAGAGTATAACAATAGTGTGAAGCAGTGTAAATAAAGTTTCTATTTCTGTGGCCAGGTCATTCTGATAGTAAGAGATCAAGGCAATGCTATCTGCCACAACAGTTGTAGTAAGAGATTGTACGTGTCAGTTCAAAGACTTTACCTAAACAACGTGTCAATGTAAATTATACTGAATTGGACATATTGTTTGAAAATTCAAAGAAATACCATTGTGCTAAAGTGTTATCTGTGATGAATTGTTATGGTATGTCCATGTCGAATGATACTTTTATATATATGTATTGAACATAAACAAACCCTTTGGAAACCCAACATTCATTGATACAAATGAGACCATGATTATCATTATATGAACTTCCAATAATTTGTCAACATTATTTGCATCTTGATAGAGATAAGAATGTTAGTGTCAATTTACCATCACCCACTGAAGAATAAAATTCAGTAAACTGTCACACCTCTCGAAAATCAAGTGAATAGCGATTGCACTAAAATCTTAGACAAATTAGTTAATGCTCATTGAAAAGTTTCAAGAGATGAACCACTCATTGAAATTGACACTTTCTTTATATCTGATTTATTTGAAAACTAAATAATTTGCAGTCATGACATTTTGAGTAAGGATGCGACTCATATTTACAGACAGCAACCAATACTTAAAAACCAAAGGAACAAATTAATATGAATTGATCACAGAAACCCTTCTGACATAGCCCACATTGTGGCACTCATTACATGACCAATTCCTTGACCTCATGGTTTGACCTCAAGTAGAGGTGAGAGGCTACATGTGACCAGTGATACAGCGGACAGCTACAGTAAGATAACGCCTGACAGTGTCTTATTACTAGATAATGCATGGAACAGGTTCACATCACTTTCTCCTTCATCAATATTGATAGGAAATGGACGAGTGTCTGTTGGTTTATATACAATTTAATGACCAAATGCTCAAAAAATATCTTTATTAAAAGTGAAAGTTCTAAAAACAAATATATATATTTGTAACACAAGATTCTATGGATTTTGCATTGGTTATCAACAAGTTCATGCCTTGTTGATGATTATATCTGTCAAAGCTATCACAAGAGACAGTTCTCAGGCATGAGGGCTTGGCATTAGCACTTGCCCACTGCCAATAAAAATCATGCTGGTCTCGTAAACTTCTAATTCACAAAGGGTTACAGGAATTACAATTTTATAGATCATTAAGAGTAATTTGTTAGCTTGTTAACACTGGTTTTCGACAAATATTTTCATATTTAATTGTATAGTCAAAAGAACTCCAAGATACTGTCAGGATAAAAATGACATCATGTCATGACTGTAATTATATATAATTTTCCAATTTTCAACATTGTCGAATTGTTTAGTCAGTACTGAACTTCTGGCATGTTGTCGTAATTTTGAAGGGCATTTTGAATTGGGGCTGTCAGATGATCTTACATGGGCAAATTTTGAATGTAGAAATTAGGGAAGATACCACTTTTACAGTAGTAGCACTAATGCGGTTAAAATTTCAACCCTTGATTGCAACCCTTGGTTAGGAAAACCAACACAAGATTCCGTGGAGACTAAACTAGTTTATCAACAAGTTTGTATCTTGAAGAGAGATTGATATCTGCGAGAGCTATCAACAGCTATGTTATCTTATCCGTATTCTGTTGGTTCTAATATCAACACTTTCATTTCTTGATTATATTACTTCATATCTTCAAGGAAAATCAAAATGAAAATTTCTCTAATATCATATTTTTAACTTATTAATGTCTTTTATAAGATGAAATAGCATATCTAAAAATAATGCAAAAATCAAAGTTATCTGAAATATTTGACTTTTTGTACCGTAACAAATAACCAAGATTATGAAGAGATTTGGCAGTGTGGTAGTGTTTCTACAATATCACCTATATTGATTGCAATCGAAAGCAATCTCATTGAAATGGTACTTAAAGGAAATAAGTAAAGATTTGAGAATGATGAATTTTTCTTAAAATGGCCTGAATAAAGATTAATGTTTCAACTGAAATACATTTTAATTTGGGCATAGGATGCTCTTCCTGACCACTTTTAAGTACTTGAAGATCATGAACGGGCCTGGGGTGATAATGGGTTTTTAACATGTTCTTCAGTATTTTACATGTTTGCTATTTCACACATCAATAACTGTTGATATTATTGCATGGACAAACCTGAAAAGCAATTGCTGCATTTTGATGAAACTTGGAACAACAAATATCAATTGTAGTTCTGCACTGATTTTCAATGTATGAACAGCATCGAACCCAGTTTTTTCTACATACAAAAAGTTGTTGAGTTCCTT
The DNA here is from genome assembly GCA_936450465.1 of Gibbula magus. Classification (NCBI taxonomy): domain Eukaryota; kingdom Metazoa; phylum Mollusca; class Gastropoda; order Trochida; family Trochidae; genus Gibbula; species Gibbula magus. Next base: position 22,410,140 of record OW388291.1, on the reverse strand, counting down.
AGCAGTATTTGAACCTAAGTTTGACCAATGTCACTCCTGGAAAAATGACTAACCTATAAGAAACGTATTATTTGAACAAGTGATGTGGTTAAAATATCTTGCACTGTTTATCACTTCACATTTTTCCAGTAATGAACATAAAAAATGTCAAATGACCAGTCCTTCAACAAGTGAAGAAGCGAGTATAACTCACATACCCCCGCTTCTCCCTTACTTCAACAAATTTCATTATTAGCAAAAGACACATCTTTAGGTCTATGTTCAATAATAAATTTGAAAATTAATTAAGTTCTAACTCTCAAAGGCACAACTAGGGATCATAGTTGACATGCGCCTGAAATTTGATGAAGCTAGCATGCATAGTGTTGGACAAAGGGTCCGCACAAAATGATTTCCTCATAGTCACCTTTTTAGTCACATTTCCATGGCAACCATAAAAATTAAAATTCAGAAATAGTTCTAACCCTCAAAAGGCACAACTAGGGATCATGGTTGATATGTATATCAAGTTTGATGAAGCTAGCATGCATAGTTTTGGAGATATACTCTGCACAAAATGACTACCTCACAGAGTCACTTTTTAGTCACGTTTCAATGGAAACCACAAAAATCAAAATTCAGAAATAGTTCTAAACCTCAAAAGGCACAACTAGGGATTATGGTTTACATGTGTATGAAGTTTGGTGAAGCTAGCACGTATAGTTTGGGAGATATGCTCTGCACAAAATGACTTCCTCACAGATTCACTTTTTAGTCACGTTTCCATGGAAACCACAATAATTAATATTCAGAAATCTTTCTAACCCTCAAAAGGCACAACTTGGGGTCATGATTGATATGTGTGTGAAGTTTGGTGAAGCTAGCATGTATAGTTTGGGAGATCAGCTCCGCACAAAGTTTTGGGACAGACAGACAGACGGACGGACAGACGGACAGAAAGAATGAACGCTATATACCCTTGCTTACGTTGTAAGGCGGGGGTATAAAAAACATCAACTTCATATCATCTTGTTATTTCAGTCAAATTATGTACTTCTGTACTTTCAACAAATACTGCTACATAAAAGTAAACTGGTTCCTTTCAGAATTTCTACTTGGACAGTTTATCAGCAATCCCTGTTGAATTGATTTTTCCATAGTTTCTTTCAACTGATTAATTCAAGCATTCAATTGGTAAATTTCCACTAAATCAAATTCCAAACATTATGACATCACAGCCATAAAACAAATTGAAAGAATCCATTTGATGCTTTTATAAATCACAGAAATGAATCATGTTGCTTTTTTAATTAAAGAAAGTTACAAGTGTAAAATCCCTTATAATTCATCAGATTTAACCAGGAAAACCACTGAGTACAGACAGCATGTTCCAAGATCATCAAACCAAGATTGCATGAAATCAAACTCAAAACATTTTCTTATTGCATCCGTACACTATCACCTCAAGTTGAAAAGAATCTATTTCATGACATAAATCAAAGAAATCAACATGATGCTATTTTCAATAAAGAAATGTTACAAGTGATGATTCATCAAGATTTCCAGGGAACAGATAAGCTTCATCGCAGAAGCCTCAGTATGCCTGTATAACGAACCAGCATGGTTCCACACATCTAATCTGAGAGACCAACAGGGTCAGGCCTCATTCATGCAGCTACTCAAGCATGGTGGGGACGCTATCAGAAACTATCATTCCGGAAAGGTTATAACGAATACAAGCAATAACCAATCAATGTCTGGACTATCATCCGGAAAGGCTAAAATGAAGAGAAGAAATAACCAATCAATGAGGGACCTGAACATCCTTGATGGCAAAACCACTACATGCAATAACCAATCAAAGAGAAGGATTTGTCAGCCATGGTCAGTTAATTGTGTATTCAGACAAGTTTGTCATGCTGTTGTTATCAATAAATGTATCAATGAATAAATGAAAGCATTGAAAGACATTTTAGTATTAAAAGAGTCCAATTGTCCATGAGAAGAAAATTTTCTTAAAATGTTTAAATGCCATGTAGCATGTTGTTCTTACTAAAAAAAAGTGATCTTATGAATTGTTAAATATGTGTTACAAATGGCTGAATAATACTCCTCAATCAATAACAAGAGTTTCAAAACGAATGTACATGGTTTGGTTAGACCATGCAAGTCCATTTCCCTTCGAATGGCCATTTAAGGTGTTCGCATTAAAATGGTCGCTCGAAGGTAGTTCAAGTGATCTGACTTATGAAGCGATACCTACTGTACACAATCAGAGCAGAATTTTAATTATGGCATCAAGTGGAATATATCCACATGTAAAGGTTTGCTCATGTTGCTAATTTTGAATTTTTTTCTCAAAATTTAGCAATTATAAGCATACTTCAAATGTGAATATGTGTGTGTATTTAAAAAAACCTAACCATTTTAAAAAACTGAATATGTGTTTCTAATTGTTCTGAAAACAGATGGTCATAAACTAGCATGAAACAAGTTTTTCCAGATAAAATGAAGGATTAATCCATCAAAAGGATAGGGTGATAATCATTGTAAGATAAAGCATTGTGGTTTAAGTATTCTATTAAGACAAACTCCAAGCAAAGGAAATGAAGGTGTATTGATATGGCGCCTTCTACAAATGCATCTGTTTGTTTTTGTGGGAAGAGTTATTTCAAATTAATATGGACGTGATTGAGAGGCCTGCATGACTGATTGGGTGTTGAGATAAGGCACTGCTTGACCGGTGGCTAATCTTGGGATCAAGGAGAGAGAGGAAATGAAGCTGGAAATGCACTTGTTTGATTTGATTACAGAAACAGTTACACTAACAGTTTAGTTTGAATTTTCTTCAAGGGTTGAATCATCCATTGAAATGAATTGCAGGCTTAAGCTCCTAGAGTTTATAGACACAATGTGAAAACTGTCAGAATGCATTTTAATTATACAGTTAATAGCAAACATTTTGGAATTTTGGAACCAATTTCATACATTATCTAAAATATGATTGCAGTGATAATTATTTTCCAGAGACAACATGTTGTCTGTTTGAGAAAATGTATTCCTAATTTAATTCTTAACTTTATAAACACACCATTATCAGCTAGAATTCTGACACAGAGAGCACAAGAACACTAAAACCACTGTACATATTCATAAAACTTAACCAAACCTAAATGTTCAAACGATTGTTTCTTTTGACAACAAAGTTGCCATTAACCTCAGACATTCTAGTTCATATAGACAGTCAGACAGTGACTTGCAGTAAGTGACTAGCTGACCTACACCAAGTATGAACTAAGTGGTCAGGGGAAATGAACTGGACTTGCAAGGTGCAAATGCATCTGTAGGCTGATTACACAAAGACTGATAGTCTTATTGCCTGACACATTCTTGTTTTGCATCCACACCATGCAGAATCTACAAAGCCGGAGTAGACAAGGAATTTTGTCGCATCATCACCAGACAAATTGGTCTCCAATAAACAGGTAAAGTCTTCATGTTGAGAATGACATCTTTGACTCAAAGGGGCAGTAGCAAGTTTTTTTGCTCAAATAAGTTGATAAAATGTATTTGAAAAATAAAGTCACTAATAGTAAAACATCCGTCTCTCTTCGGAAAATCAAGTTAAAACAAGCGTACATGGTTTGGTAAAACCATGGGAATCCTTTTTGTAATTCGAAATATTAAAATGTGTTCACATTAAAATGGGTGCCATGCAATTTTTGCTTTATACGCAACATCGTTATGACCCCTATGGATAACAGGTTTGTATGAAAAGATGTTTTACCCTCAAAAGTAATTATAAATGACATTAACTATCATTATAAATGGGAAATTTGAAAAAATAAAATTAAAGAAAACGTGCTACATCCCTTTAAGATGACCTACAGTTTTTCAGTGGCAGATCCAGGATCCAGAGAGGGGGGCAGATTTTGTATGTAAATTTGATGGACCCCAAAAGGTGAACCGCCTTTTTCAATGAGTGACTTCCCCTTTCAAAATTTCGGGATCCGCCACTGGATATTGTTTGTTTTGAAAAATGTGAGCTTTATGAAACAAGGTTTAAAAGATAGTCATAAACCAGTGTTTATGAAATGGTATTTCAACTAACTTAGCAGTCATACTAGCTTCAAATATTTAGGTCCACTGTCTCCTCTTAGAAAGAAGTAAACATGAGCCTGCTTCAGACAAAATGATTTACTTAAAGCCAAATGATAAATGGAAAAAACATGTAGTGAATACCAAATGGTCCAAGTAACTCCTGTTGACTGCCTGCTACCAGAACAACTCTAGACTTATATTTAGTGTGTTAGTTAATTTATTACAAAATACTGTTGAAGTTCCCTGGCTATATTGAATGAAACATCTGGACTTAAAGGAACTGTAGCATGTTTTTTTTCAAATTTTATTTTTTCAAATTTCCTATCTTTTATGATCATTATGTCATTTATATTTACTTTAGCGGGTAAAACATCTTATTACATAAACCAATTATCCGTAGTGGTAATTATGATGTTGTGTATAAAGCAAAATTTGCATGGCGGTCATTTTAATCTGAACACATTTTATTATTTCGAATTACAAAAACGATTCCCGTGGCTTTACCGAACCTTGTACATTCATTTTTTACCTTGATATTGAAGAGAGAAAGGTGTTTACTATGGTGACTTAATTTTAAAATACATTTCATCGACTTGAGTGAAAAAACGTGCTACTGCTCCTTTAAAAAAGAAAAGGAGAAATTTATACGAAAGAGACTCCTAAATCAACCATTACAGGTGGAGGTCTACAAAAACACTTGCACAGAAGAGTACAGTGACCCCCATTAAAGAGATTTGACTGCCTATCTGTCAGCTGCTCAATAACATTTACTATCAATCTGAACTTAACATTCAACTGGTGCTGTTTCAGGCCTCACACTTTTTGTTTCAGCCTAACACCTGGTCAATGAACAAGGTAACAGGTTGTATCCATTTATATGAGAGAATCTGCTTTATTACATAAAGAACAGGATCAAGTCATAGAGAGACAGAAAGTTCAGATTATAAATTTGATTTTCAGGCCAGCCCCATAGTCAAGTGAAGGTCAGGGCAGAGTGAGACAGACTTCTTTCATTATGACCATGTGGTCTTGGAAAATCTCTGTTTCAGAATGCTAGAAGTCAGAGAGCATTTCTGGATTACAAGCAACAAACTCAATCTACCAATTATGATCTTCCATCTAGACTAAATGGTACCAAATGATCTGCAATCAAAGTCAAATGAATTATGTATTTTTGATACAAAATTGTACATAAGGTACAACATATTCATAGTCATGTTTTAGTTTGTGCATATACCATGTTTGCCAAACAACCTTTGTTTCAGTGATAGTTCCTATATTTTGCTATCTGTTACCTCATATAGCATTTCTTCTGACGTCACTGACTTGAACTGTGACATTTGCTTATGCCAAATATTACATAAATAAAACCAAGTGGTTTGCCATCAAAACCAAATGGTTGTTACCAAGTGGTTTGTCATCAATACCAAATGGTTGTTACCGAGTGGTTTGCCATCAATACCAAATGGTTAATACCAAGTGGTTTGCCATCAATACCAAATGGTTGTTACCAAGTAGTTTGCCATCAATACCAAATGGTTGTTACCAAGTGGTTTGTCATCAGTACCAAATGGTTGTTACCGAGTGGTTTGCCATCAATACCAAATGGTTGATATATCAAGTGGTTTGCCATCAATACCAAATGGTTGTTACCAAGTGGTTTGTCATCAATACCAAATGGTTGTTACCGAGTGGTTTGCCATCAATACCAAATGGTTAATACCAAGTGGTTTGCCATCAATACCAAATGGTTGTTACCAAGTAGTTTGCCATCAATACCAAACGGTTGTTACAAAGTAGTTTGCCATCAATACCAAATGGTTGTTACCAAGTGGTTTGCCATCAATACCAAATGGTTGATATATCAAGTGGTTTGCCATCAATACCAAATGGTTGTTACCAAGTGGTTTGCCATCAATACCAAATGGTTGTTACCAAGTAGTTTGCCATCAATACCAAATGGTTGTTACCAAGTGGTTTGCCATCAATACCAAATGGTTGATATATCAAGTGGTTTGCCATCAATACCAAATGGTTGTTACCAAGTGGTTTGCCATCAATATCAAATGGTTGTTACCGAGTGGTTTGCCATCAATATCAAATCGTTGTTACCAAGTGGTTTGCCATCAATACCAAATGGTTGATATATCAAGTGGTTTGCCATCAATACCAAATGGTTGTTACCAAGTGGTTTGTCATCAATACCAAATGGTTGTTACCGAGTGGTTTGCCATCAATACCAAATGGTTAATACCAAGTGGTTTGCCATCAATACCAAATGGTTGTTACCAAGTAGTTTGCCATCAATACCAAACGGTTGTTACCAAGTAGTTTGCCATCAATACCAAATGGTTGTTACCAAGTGGTTTGCCATCAATACCAAATGGTTGATATATCAAGTGGTTTGCCATCAATACCAAATGGTTGTTACCAAGTGGTTTGCCATCAATACCAAATGGTTGTTACCAAGTAGTTTGCCATCAATACCAAATGGTTGTTACCAAGTGGTTTGCCATCAATACCAAATGGTTGATATATCAAGTGGTTTGCCATCAATACCAAATGGTTGTTACCAAGTAGTTTGCCATCAATACCAAATGGTTGTTACCAAGTGGTTTGTCATCAATACCAAATGGTTGATATATCAAGTGGTTTGCCATCAATACCAAATGGTTGTTACCAAGTAGTTTGCCATCAATACCAAATGGTTGTTACCAAGTGGTTTGTCATCAATACCAAATGGTTGATATATCAAGTGGTTTGCCATCAATACCAAATGGTTGTTACCAAGTAGTTTGCCATCAATACCAAATGGTTGATCCCAAGTGTTCTGCCATCAAGACTAAACTGTTTTATTTATTCCAAAAGGTCTTTCAGCACCACATGGGTTGTTTGATACCACACAGTCTGATCAGAATCAAATGGCCAAAGGAAGTAAAGACTGACTATCTCAGTACAAATGCATGTGCTTGGCTTGATTACACACACACACCAGCCTAGTTGAGTGCAGTCCCCCATTAGAAGATTGGACTGCAGTATCTGTCAGCTGCTCTGTTACTTCTACTCTCACACTGAGCTGGGAAATTGCTGGTTCTCATTTGATTAACAAATATCCCCTTCCGCATGTTGCTGTCAAGCCCTGTGCAGTCGCTGACTGACGTCTGTCAGCGAGTTCATAATTATAGCCTTATATTTCCTCAACATCATCAAATATGATAACTGGTGACAATCAAATGTGATCCCGGGGACTAATATTGACTGAATTTGGCTAAAATATTGAACCTTTAACATCAACTGATGGATTTCTGACAGAAACTATAAACTAACAATTGATTTTAGCCTAACTTTATTTTCTTTCTGACACAATGATTCACATGTTATCTTTATTCTGCTTGTTAGTTTTGACTTCAGTGAATAAATGAGGTTTAACTAGCCACAATTGTGTGACATCTGTCAGTTTTTCTTTTCAATTTTGTAAGGATTTTCAGTGAGAGATAAACATGTTCTCAAGTCACATATGAGTATGATCTTGGTATCTATTTGCATAGCAGATCTCACAACCTTTCCTTGTGGTGGAAGCATCTAATTCTTCACCTGGAACATTCTGAATCCTGCAATTAAGCACACAGGTATAATTTGGTGTTAATTAATTCTCCAGGAAAATAAAAACACAATTATCCTTTAAGAGAAATTAATTCAAAATACAGAGGAATTTGGATTACATGAAACAGTTTGCTTCAATCCTTTCATTTCCTTGAACAAACTGAAACCAATGAATAGGATAAAAGTATTTTTGTTTCTGCTAAAACCAAATTTAATTTTGAAAGATTCTGTGTGCCATAAACAAACTATGAAACTCATCTCCTTGATAGAAATTACTTTATTAAAAAAATATTCTAAAACATCTCCAATCTTTGAACAAGGTTTTTATGGTACCAGAGTAATCTAAAACTGACACTGTTATCTAAAAGCAATCATTCCTTTAATCTTAATATCAATCCAGCATTTCAAATAGTGAAGGGTTTTACGAAAAAGAGCAATTTTCAATTTCCTCTCTCAATCCAAGCTTGGAAACACATCAATCCTTGCCAAAATAAACTAAATTACTGTCTTGTAAGAAAGTAATACCTTTCGAGCTACATCACTAATTGAGACGTGTGATAATTCTACCTCTTCAGAGTAGCCAGCAATTGTCTAGCTTTCAGAGGGCAACAAACCAAGCCTCGGCTATAAATAGGGAGAATAAATCATGTGCGGGAGGGTGCAGGTTTTCGATAGGGTTCAATGTATGGCCATCAAGATGATCAATATGTACAATGATGGGTCACAGTTAGAACGGAGATTTGGTTTCATGCAGTTGCAAATAGATTTTCAGCTAGGGAGGTTGAGAATGGGAATAATGGTTATTACATTATTTCTGAACAAGACAGCATTTAATTAACTTGTGAGTGAAAATGTTCCTATTCAGTTGTATAAAGACTGCAAAGCTTTGTCATTATTCATCTTGGAATTGCTGCTTTGTCATGTGAACCTGAAAGACTGTACGACATAAGCACATACATCAAATGGTCTGTAGTGCCAGAGGTACACGATTATATTATGTCTCTGGAAATGATTTGTGAGAAGTGGTTAATAGCAAATCATTGAACTACAAAATTCATTTATTTGAACAGTTTAACAGGATGAAGAAGATGAAGTATTATACAGTTTTTTTTTATCCTGTTTATCAATTAAATTTCTTTCTCAAGAATATCACTGACTGTCCTCATTAACAGCCAATGTTTTACAATATCAGGGAAAACATGTCCGGTCTGATTACCAATTCAATAGATTTGGACACGTAATATCATACTCACTACATGTTACTCACCTATTTGTAAATTAGGGGGGCCGGATAGCGCAGTGGTTAGCAAGTTAGGCTTAATTCAGATCAAGAGGCACAGGGTTCAAATCCCGCCAGGGGCATGGGAACTTTGTCTGCAGTAGAGAACTGTTCTACAAGCAGTAGGTTTGGGTTCAATGCCACAGAGAATTTCAGCATACCGGTAGTACCATCTTTGGTTTTGTTCCAGTGAAGTACCACCCATGGTTTGCAAGTTCCAGCCGATGCTCACAGGTTTCACCGTAATGCATAGCCATAGCATAGCAGGCTTTCTCCCTGTCATAATACTAGCAGCCGCAATATAAGTGAAACCTCAACTCACTTCACCTCACCTTGATAAATTATTCAATTTGCTCCTGCAATGAGATCTACATGCATGTTACTTTGCTCTTCTGCCATGCTGTTTATTACTAACATTTGTTGTATTTATGTATAGATGTAATTGAGAAGTATTCATGTAAACCATTGTGGCTTGATTACCAATCCAGGGTCAATTTATTGAATAAAAATATGTTCATATAAACTTCCCCTGTCAGAATAAGCTATTAATTACTCTTCCCTAAACTAAGTGTCTGATTACTGTTTTCGATATAGTGTTCCACTACCTGATCAATTACTGATGTGCGTTTTTATAGGTTCATTGGTTTGTACACTACTTCATAAGGGTTGGAGCGACTCACAATTATTTCTTTTTTACAAATATATTTACTTTTTAAAATAATGCATTAAATTCTTTAATGCTCAAAAGCATTTAAAACAAGTGGTTGTCACTAAGGTGACATAATCCCCCGCCGCAAATTAATACTTCAAAATTGAAAAATAATGTCAAAATCAGCAAAATCGACTGTCAAACATGTCGGAAAAGTCAAAGCTCCACTGTGACCTTGAGAATGATGTCAAGGTCACCAAAATCTAATCAGCGCTTTGTCTACCCAAGGAGGTGCTTTGTGTAAGATATGATGGAATTCCTGTGAATGGTTCTGGAGATATCCCGCTGACAAGAATTACATGTACATTAACATGTCGAAAAATTCAAAGTTCCGTAGTGACCTTGAAAATAATGTCAAGGTCACCAAAATCTAATCAGCCCTTTGTCTTTCCTTGGAGAAGCTATGTGTAAAATATGAAGAGAATCCAGTGAATGGTTCTTGTGATATCCCGCTGACAAGGGTAAAATGACAAAGTCTCGTCGTGACCTTGAAATGAAGGTCAAGGTCACAAACCTCTGTAGGAACATTACTCTTCCCATGATGAACCCATATGCAAAATATGAAAAGAATCCAGTGAATAGTATTTGAGTTATACCATTTCGTACGGATGTACGGACGGACAGACGCAGCTGAATACTATATCCCCCGCTTCGCGCTAAACGCGCGGCGGGGGATAATTATATATTAATTCTTGTGCATATATATTACCCCAGAAACCTGATTTGTTTAAATATCTGTAATCATTGCAGGCAAATTAGATGTCTTATTATGGCAGTCCAGTAATTTGTATCTGGAGAAGATTTTTTTTAAACAAATTTTTTAAAGAAAAAATGTCTTTATTTGAAGTGAATAATTCTCATACATATTTTTATCCTCTCATAAGGACATAAAATAATTTCTTTCTGGCAATTCATCTATTGCAAACGAACATCAGAGAAAAAACAACTTTGGAAACCTTTGTATACTTGATTCCCAGACTTTTGAACAATGTTTTTCCGATACTCTTTCATCTTGGACTTGACAGACAGAAAGGTAGTTGTTTTTGTCTGATGTTTTGTGCGGAAACTTCAGACAATCAGCAAAGGTGGTTCAAATGCTACTCCCAAGATGGCTGACCAACATTCTCTTCTTGTCAGACTCATTATTGTTCAACAGTCAAGTTATTACCCAAAGGAATTGTTGCTGTTGGTTTCCACTTTGCTATATACTTATATACTATATACCCATTTTGATAAAAAATATGGCCAATTAAGACCTCACATAGCTCAATTCATTCATGTATTTTACCATACATAAATGAAGTGCCATTTTATGAGCTTTATACTCATTTCTGCTTTGAGAATTGCAAAGGTGTATCTTATTTTGAACAAAATTGCATAAAACATTAAAATTCATTTTCTTACAAAAAATATCTTTTATGAGATTTTCAGTGGTGAAATACGGCGTTTATAATATATTGGTTAAAATAATATCTGTATTTTCACTGAGTGAAATAACATCTTATTCTACTCAATGAAATGACATGATGATGCATGATTTTTTCAATGTAGTAAATAGAACTTTTGACATTTCTCGTATATCAGACCTCGTGAAGTAGAAATAATGCATTTACACTTATGGATGCTACTCATTTTTACTTCACTTGTTAGATGAGATATACATGGTATTTGACAAGAAATGTAAAATATATTTTATCTAAAAACTGTAACTGTTTTCTTTGTTTTCATGATCTTACAATTTTCGCATTGACATGGCAAAACTCAAATTCCATTTCAATCAAGAAATATAAGATATTCGATATAAAAGGGCAATGTACATATAACATTGAGTTTTTGTCAATGTTAACAGATCTTTATATATGTAATTTAGAAGATCTTACATAATTAGAAAATAGAAAGTATGTTGTACCATCAAAAAATATGGGAATGAGAAGTTCTATAGATTAAAGATTTACAACTTCTTATTGCAAGAGACCATCCAAGCCAGCCGTGACCCTTCAGTTTTCTGGAGAAACATCAATATCTGGAAATCAGCCATTCAGACTACAAGAACAGAAAGTGGTTTGTTTATATTTTCTTGAATTGTCACCAAGTGAAGTGGCATGTTGCTTCAGTTTACCATTTTCTTATTCAAACCAATCATCAATAACTACCATATATATCTAATCCCCGTATGAGTTGTGTACATTGCAACACCAACCTAACCATCATTAACATAATAAACCCCTTATGTTCATCACATTTCATTGCATTGTAACCTATTTAAATACATAAATGTATATACAAATTTATTTTTCCTGAATGATTGTTTTTATAATAGAAAATAAATATGTTTGTATAAACAATAGACTAAGAATGACCGACAGAGTGTTGCTATCATAAACATTAGTTTTCCCGGAATAGCATTGACAGTAACTTGTTTACAATCGTGCGGAACCTACTAACGGTTGTCTTAGTGAGTTACAATAGTCTATCGCTATCGCTATCGCAATAGTAAGTGGCAATCAACTATCGCTATCAATAGTCACCCCTAATTTACACCCAAACATCAAACTCTTGCAATAAAGAAGTTGTAAATCTATGAATCCTGTTTCTTATTCATCTAATCAACTTCTAGATGCCTCTTAAAGAGGATTAGGGTAGTTCTGTGTAGCTTAGATAATGATCCTTTGATATCCAGATGGCTTAACTTTCTGTCAGAATTAGAAATGGTATCACAGGCCCAAAATTCATATAATGAATACGTGCAGACACCTAGTTGCTGGTACAGCAACGTGCAGCATCCTTGGACAAACTACTGTGACTAAAATGGGTACCTTGTAAGGATGAGCATGCTGCTTTAACTTGGTGCGCCTAATCGCTGCAAAAGTGCATTCTCCAAATAGAGCTGAGAGTTGACAAAGAGTGTTGTTAACAGTGACATCTAATGATCTGGGGCAAACAAAGTACCTTTGAGCAGCTTACCTTAGCTGGATATTGGCGCTATACAAATGTTTGTATGTATGTATGTATAAAGTAATGATGTGGCACTAGCAGTCAATTGCAACTGCTTAAAATATGAAATTCTTATCATATTCATACTTCACGTTTTGTAATGAATAGTGTTGTATTACAGAGTCAGAAGATCCCTGACAAAGTATGATAAAGCATTTCTTGTTTTAAAAACTACTATTGTCCTACATCAGTTATTTCTTTATTCAAATCCACTAGGTTATGAGTCACAGAGTCTGCGATAAATTGAAAGATATTTGAAGCTACTCTGACGTGTCATTACTCTTATAAAAACATTTAACCGTTATCATTCAGAAAAACTTCTGATTCAGAGGAACGTTGCAATGATCTTTTTTATGATATCTAATCAAAACGCTGTATAATTTTCCATCTTTGGCAGAAAGTGGATATAAATGCAAATGCTGTGAAGATTTTCTACTCACCCAAGCCAAACCTCAAAGAACCCCGTCCATGAATACAAATATCTGTAAATGAATAAATTATCATAGTTAGAGACACATCAAGGAGCAATTCACACAAACACTGCTATCATTCACAAATCAGCTGGTAGATAACACAAGGAGAAACATGGAGTGGAAATAACGGCATCTTCCAATGTGGATGTCAGTGATAGCTGCGTGATTCTCAAGATGAGCTGGATCCGATATTCATTGTGAAAAAACATTAACACTTTAGCTGTTCTATAAGTTGTTACCAAACAATTCTGACAGGCACCTTTAGAGGAATCATTGACAAAAAGAATAACATGGGATTGACCATCTGCAATCCTCAGTTAAAGGGTAAGTGGAACAGCAGTGGGAGATGAAGAGAGTCCAGCGGGTTCGACACCTACTCCTCCCCTCTTTTTTGCATGTAATCTTATGGACCCACTGGTGCCCCAACATCCTCAAAATTTCTGGATCTGAATATGAAGTGCAGTGAGTGAAAAGACTGGTAAATGAGGTAAATTGCTGACAGGAGTACTGCAGGGAGCAAGCCTGCAACCTCTTTGTGTCCATGTGTTATAATGAAACCTGAACAGGGTTGAACAATATTGAACCATCGGTACTCCACTGAAATACAATATATCAGTGCACCTAAACCGAACTGAATGTTAAACTATTCACAACAGTATATAACTGGTGGGATGTAAACCCCAAAACCTCTTGATCCAAAGTCGGATACACTTACCACTGCCCCTGAAAATCCTATCTTTAGTACTTTCTTATTGTTTCTTCAATGGAATAACAAATGACTTTTGATGATTTAAATGTCATTCTTGCTCAGAGCTGAATGTCATCAAAAGAGGGAACAATGATATAAATGTGATTAAATGGTTTAATCATCTAACGATTCTTTCAAGTAATAGGACTTTAAAATTAGATTAAATGATAAAAACAGAATTTTAATGTTTTGGTTAATAAATTTATCCCATGTGATATACATTAAAATATTGCTTGAATATTAAAAGCTTATTCAAAAAATCATTTTCTGATTTCTAAGATCAATTACAAATACAGAAATTAAACAATTCAATTATTTTTTCACCAAACTATAACATTTCTACAATACTGCTCGCTATAAGATTAAGAAAAAATTCTTTGATCATACAAAATGAGATAGAAATAAATTTATTCCTGTTCATCAGTCAATTTTCTTCAAATGAAAGGCAGCAGTCTGGAGACATGACAACCATGATGACAATAGTCCTCACCTTTAGTTAGTTAATTTACCGAACACGATGGCCATTAACCATCATCATAAAGGCAAGCAAGGCATAACAAAACACAGCTTTCAGATCACTTATCAACATAAAGAATACCAATAAATCTTTAATATTTGTTGACTCAGGCCAAGAAAAGCCATTACGTTTATAAAGACGCCATTACGTAACTCCCAGGAGTTCAATTCAGATTCATTTTCTGAATCTGGGCCTGACAAGTACAATACAGTAACGAATCACTCGCCAATCATTCAGCCAGCCCGATTAACACAAGCACTTCTCTGACCGATACATCATCAATTCTAATCACTTTTCAGCATGTGTTTAGTCAGCAGACTTGATGCTCAATCCACCATTGCACTAACACTTCTCTCAGACTTAATTAGTCTCAAATGCCCATTCGTCTGTCGTCCTGCACTTCTAACATCTATATAGCTAATGGCAACTTGACGAGGGTTAGAACATTGACAGATTTGAGAGCGCTGGTTCATGAGAGCATGAAAGCAAAGAACATTTCTCAAATCTTTGCAAAGTTTTGAACTTTCTCTTTTAGCTTTGCTTTGAGTAATAATTATTTCTCAAAGTTTGTTTAAAGTACAAAACTTGTAAAGGATAGTTTTGTTTGATAGATGCTTAAATTTTTTATACAAAAAGTATGGCTAAGATTACAAATACGAGGCATGATCCCATCATTTGAAACATGGCCCTCCAGTCTGGTAACCTTTTATCTGGGCTGGCTGCTTTTCAAGTTTATCTAATTCTTTACTTACCAATGACATATTATTCCAAGTGTGCCTATAGTGAGTCAGGGACCAATCCAGGCTTATTGCCTCTGTGAATGTGTTGTGATTTGTGTAAACAAATGTGTGTTTTCCTCACTCTGATCTGGTTATGAATGTATTTCTATCATTTATTTGAGTTGAAGCTTCAAGTACATGGCCAAATAAGTGCCAGATCTAATACCCTTTTAAGATGAAATACAAGACATATTAGTTGATAATTCTAGAAAGATATGACAAGTTGTTATGAATATTCAACTTTTTATAATTCAATAAGAGATGTGTCAGTATAGATCCTTGTGATATGATGTTTGACAAATACTGGTTGTTCAATCATTTAGATACTTCTTGACTGTTACACACGTTGCTTTGGTCATAGTCATGATTCTCTCGTTAGTGAAGTTTGGTTGTTACCGTAAGGCTAACACAATGTTGGAAAACAGATTTTAAAATAAATACACTGTATCTAACTGTGTCTAGATTACCTGGGTATATTGTGTAAAGGTGAATTTCATAAGCAGATCCAAGAACTTTGAAAGGAATGAGTGGCCCTGGGTGGGGGGAGGTCCACATAATTTAAAGGCGGGGTTTCACCCATTAGTAGGTCCATCAAATTCAAAAGGAGGGTTCAAACCATCTGAACCCTGGTTGTGAACCTCTCCTATATCTCCCATGTGTCCCTACCTTCATAAGCCCTCCAACTGGAGCAGTCTCTCTTGTAGTGCTCCACCTCGCTGTCGTTGAGCCACCCCGGGAAGGGGGGAGGTTTCAGGGTGGTGCATAGTCTCTCAACCGGGTGGAGGCGGAGTCGACACGCGATCGACGAGGACCCCGCCCCACACTCCTCGCTTGACTCTTCACCCATTGTACGGGGTTGTCTCCCCTTGATTCACATCATCTACTCATCGGAATGACCTGTGAAGAGATTGAAAATATGTGTCACTGCAGTAGTGAATATCTCAACAGGGTTCTCTCTCCTTTGCTCATATGATGAATTCAATGGAAGCACTGTCACAAAATAATATGACAGTGTAAATCCAGACCATTTTGTTGTATATTTCTCATAAATCAAGCTTTGTACACAAAAAAACGATATAACAGTTAACAATCATGGCATACCAGTAACTCATATTGGCAGCATAGCAGGGAATAGTTACTATAAATAATGATTCAAACATTACCTTAAAAACAAAAGTACCAGTATAATCCAAACAAAGATATGACAAAGAAAATCACTTAAAAGAATCAAGAATGACAAAAAGAATCTTGAAATCTGAAACTAAAACAAAAGCACACCGCAAGTGACAACCTAACACTGTTCAGATGCCTCCCACATGAACATCCTTCACATTAATACTTCCACAAAGTTATGGCAATTTCCTCCGTCCATCAAACATCACATATCAGAACTGCCCTCTGGCATAGACGAGGCGCAAACAGCAGAATTCGACCATCGGATTGTGATCTTAAAGATTCTACAAGATTCGCTAAGACTGCTTCAGTATTGATTCGAGGCTCGCAGCTTGTTGTATTAGCCATGTGGTATCTCTCACTGAATTCATTTAATTGTTTTGCTTCTTAGCATTTATAAAAAATACTGTAAATTCTTAGTTTCGTTCGGATGAAAATTGAATTTCTTTAATTGCTGGGTTTGAAAATGCAATGTTCTTGCTCCCATTCAAACGATAATTTGATTTTGAGGCCTGTGTTTCACTCAGTGACATTGTGTATCTCTTACTGTGACAAGCTCTTAAAAACTCTAAATTGATGGATGTTAACCAAACATTGTGTTTAAGTGAGGATTTAATCATGAAATATTCAGTATTACTCATTTCACTAAAATAATTATTTGACATATGTAACTTTTTATTATTAACAGATGTTTTGATTAGTGTGGTGGTATTTATTAGAATAAAAGCAACTTGTACAAAAATGTTTTTGTGAACTGCTGCTAAAATGTTGAGTGAGCAATAAAACATATAAGTAAAACTCCCACCATTTAATTATATTGAAATGTTTTCATTGGTTTCAGGTCATATTAATACAACTTTGACATTCTTCATGAGATTTAATTAGGAATTTGACCGTTTCCATACAGAATCCATAAAACAATAAGTTCTCGAACTTTCATAAAAAGCAACTTCAAAGTACACAAAAAAATTCTGCTTATAATTTTCTGATTTGATTAATTGAATGATCTTAATGGTATTATCTAATTATCTATTATTTTCTTGGCATTCAAGTCTGTGGTTGTAAATGTTTCTTAACTGACAGACTTAGACTTATAACATTCAAATTGTCCTTTGCACCTAATTTACCTGATCTTTTTAGGTATATTTGCAGACTGATATATGATATGCTGAGATGTCAACTATACCCAGAGGCAAATCTCGATGAACAGGTCAAATGAGTTGTCTGGTTCTTCAAGCAAGACGCATTCAACCAGTTTTGGTAAAAATCTTCATTTAAGAGATCATGAACAATTTCTTATTGAATTATAAAGGTATGAGACTTCTGTCATATAATCACGTAATAATAACTGCTCCCTATCATGTGCATGCTCAGTATCATACTTCCGGTTAAGCAGACGCGCGAAATGGCGCCAGCCAACTATCAATATGGCATAACGACATGTACGTAATGAAGGTCAGTAAATCCCAATGAAATATCACGCATTCCTGAATTCTATGACATGGTGTCAGAAGTAAAGTTGTGAAAAAAGTAAACAAGAAGATGGCAAGATTTTCGCCTCCAGAAAACTTTGATTTTTCCACTCCGGCCGAATAGTAATGATCAGCAGTAACCTGCTTAATGACATTGCAATCAGTTTCCCTTCAGAGAACCTGCCCAATACATGCAACAAGGACCAGTCCCCAATGATCAGCACTAACACAGCAAGACCACTGTACATGGTGGTAGTGTGAAACTGCATTGCTTTGTAGGGCAGTGAATGGCAGCCAGTAACTTTACGTGACACTTCAACCATATATTCCAATATAACCTGCATATAAGGACTACATCTCCATACATCAAACATTAGCAAGCGCCAAACAGTGGCAACACGTACATTACTGTTACAAGTTCTTCAAAATTGAGGCCAGTAACAGTTAAGTGAAAGTTACCACATTTCAATTATACACACAGTGCACTAACGTCTCCTTACATCAAACAATGATATACTCAACTCCTAGTACAAAACTGTGCAAGTTAGGGAGTGTGAGATTCAATTACTAGGCAAGTAGTAAATATCAGAGGAACGGTTTCAGTAACAATTCTAACCACATTTCAATCACGTTTGCCTATAGACTATTATCTCCATACATCAAACAATCATTATGCTCCCAAGTCTAAATATACAAAGAATCCTAAGTAGAAAATGTTAGTCGGCAACAGTTCCAGCCATATTACACTCAGCTTTATCTAGACAATCAACCATCTCCATACATCAAACAACACTGAAGGAGCTGACATTACTGGATGCATGGGTTCTTTCAGACAATTTCACGCCAGCTAAAGGTGTTACACTGAACGACTTGGTAAATAGTAAATTGTTCACAAAAATAACTCAACTGACAAACACCAGTTCATCACCATACTTCAGAATCAAAATGTCTCTCGTTAGTCTACGTCAGGGAGGAACAGTATAAATATTAAGATCTGCCTATTTAAAGAGGCAGTAATATGACTAAATGATTTAAGTTTAGTACCGTATGTTGAAGATAATGACACAATAGTTTGAATGAAGCCTAAAAAATCAAGGAATAACTTTGAAAACCAATGGAGAAGTAAGAGTTGTCCATAATATTTATCGTATACTTCTATAGATGCATCTATGTTGTCTCAGTTATCTAACTTGACCAGTGCAACCTCAATAACAGAAAGACTTCACATCCCATAGCATTCATGATCTCTGAATAAAACTTCTATCTACTGGTCAATCAATCACTGAAACCAGCAACATCCAATCCATACAATCTTACAAAAGGCAGCATGTTTCTGCTACCTAGTGTTAGGGCTTTAGTTAGACTAACATATAGTCCCTGAAAAAAAGATTTTATTTACTGATATTTTATTTTTCAATATTTGATAGGAAATAAAAATGGGAGACCTCAACAATACTTAATTTCAGGAGCTAGAGCTGAGGCAACTAGTCTGGCCAACATTTCTTAGACTTATGAAGGCTCCATTAAATTTTTGCTCTAGGGTCTGGATGACAGACTAGGGCTTTAGTCAATAGCTAGTGTTATATAAAATCCTTCCATTCTCAAGGTCTTCAAGCATAGCTCAGGATTCCATGTATGTGAATATGTGTTGATACATCAGTACTTCTTTTATTGTCAATGACCAATGAGGAAGTCAAACTGTCTATCTGAAGGCATCAGCTATCATTAATATGTACTAGAACTGCTGGCTAGAGACGCCATAGTTAATGGTAAATGCTAACTTATTTGAATACATGCGTAAATCTTGTGTTAAATTCACACCGCTGATTGCAGTATACTGCATTTATCTGACAAAGTCCAACGGCAGAATTGAGCCTCACTCACTTTAATAACATGAATCTTCTGAGAGGAGTGATAACAACCTGCTTATGCTATGTATAGAACCTGATAAACAAATGATATTAGATAAAATGCCCAGACAAACTTATGACAACTCATTGCATTGGTAACACGCAGTATGAGACTTGGTAAGACAGTAATAACTCACTGACAACTCATTGCATTGGTAACACGCAGTATGAGACTTGGTAAGACAGTAATAACTCGCATAAAATGACAGTATAACATAAGTTTGGAAGAAAACAAATGCATGGCTGTTTATTCTCATTTTGAAAGACTTTTTTTTTATTAGAAGATGATATAGAAAATTTTGAATCGAAAGCAAACCTATCTTACTGACTACATCCATTAACTTGCTCCATCTCCAAGTAGGGGTGGGATAGTGCAGTGGTTACCGTGTTCAGCTTCGGGTCAAGGTGGCCGGAGTTTGAATCCCACCAGGGGCACGGCAATGGAGAAAGAATGATACACTGAAATTCAGCTTAGTACCACCCATGGTTTGCTATATAATTCCAGCCGATGCTTTCAGCTTTCACCACAATGCATAGCCACATGGCGTTGCAGGCTTTTGTCTTTGCCATAATACTAACAGCCATGATATTAGGTAAAGACTCTTGAAAGCAGCGCTATAACCCCAACTCACCTCACATCTCCAAGTAACTGAATCAATTTCTCATCTTGCACTAGTAATGTAACATGATATATCTCCAGCAGCAAAGCTAACCTTTTTATTCACATAACAGTATTCCTAATACCAGTATAACTTGGGCCATTTTCTAGTCCCTGAATCAGTATTTCTCCTTCTAACACAAGAGTATAGTAGGTGTTACCGACTGTACATTAGTCTGCTGCAAACACTGACAAAAAACAACGTCAATCTGAACTACAAATCTATAGTAATACTAGTAATTACGAAGACTTGCTACTGCATAGTATGACATCTGTCTCCCTGTCCCCCCAATTAGTATTTCAGAATTCTACAATAAGAACAATCTGGCAGTGTGATACCGGTCAAACAGTTGCCAAAAAACATAATAATTTTGCTTATAAATCAAATACTGACGAACCCAGAGTTACCAACTTATAGAAATCACAACTTGTTCATAAGGGATACCATAATATGAGAGTTGCCACTCAAATATCCTCAGATTTAGAATGAAAGGGTCAAATCTGCAAATCTTACCATCATATTCCAGCTCCTTGACTACATCAGTAAAGCTATGTGAATCTCCCGGTCCACAGAATAATTTCTCCTCTCCCACACTCGCCTGAGGTGTGAGACTGGCTACCACCAGCCTGGTAAATTCATGTTATTCCCCTGTCCCTCTCACCGCCTGCACTGCTGGCCTGTCGCAGACTGAAGCCTAGGGTCACAGCTAGCCTGTGTATACACTGCAGTGCTTGACCCTCAGCTGCTTCAGGCTCAGGTAGACGCAAAAAATAATAATCAAGTTCTGTAAATAGTAACCTGACAGATATTTGCTGAGATCTCTCCTCATAGAATTTACTGAAACATTTGTCTTCCTTTACCAAAACAAATCTGAGGTATCCTTTTTACCCATGGGTCTTCGAAAATTAATGGAATTCTTTTGATTTACTTATGGTAAAATTTGGAATATTGCTTTAATAAATTGTGATTTATATAAATTTATGACTCACAATGGTTTGGCACAAATGAATTAAGCCGACAAAGCGTCAAGATATGGGTAGCAAAAGCTAGTGTATAATAATCTTTTAGTGTCATACAATTGACATTATAGTGTGCTACTTTCCCTGTTGCTTCGCTAATGCATCAACATCAACATTTATTCAACAATTAAAATTTTTCGCATGTTAATCAATATAACGAAATTTGGATAGCTTTCTTGTTAATTGTGATAACAAGAAGTTAAATTACAGAGAATTATTCTCAGCCTAAAACACTTGCTGGTTGATGTCAGTTCTCCACAAGCTATTCTCCAAGGAAATTATTGTTATTTTCCATCGCACCACAAATGTGAACCTTTGATCTCTTGGTACCATTGTGCTGGAAGAACCTCACCACAAATTTGATTAGGATAATCGAGCAGGCTTTAATTAATAATTAGAATTTGAAATGTTTTTGAAAATTTAGTTACGCCTTCATTTTTTGAGCATACAAATGGTTCGCACCATAATGAAATCCATTTCTCACACAATGGCTTGTCTAAATAAATTTCATTATCAAACTTTAAGGGCCATTAACGAGGGTCAACATTCTTGTTCTAATCAAAATAACATTTTGATATACAGTGACCATGCAACTTGCTAAATAAATTCTTCTTTTTCACACATCTAAAGAAGCCAGTTGTTTTGCTTATTGTCAGTTAATTTTACTATACCCTGGAGTCATGGCTTTAAATTCATCTGATAAGCAATCGTAGTTTGCCTTGCTGCACTATATAGCATATCAAAGAAGTCTCTCAGCAATGCATGGTGACACTTTCTGATTGGTGATGCCAGTGTATGAAATAACCTGGAAAATTAGCCAGCCCAAAAGTGTTGTTTTGTCAATTCAAACGTTGAAATTATAGAAAACCTAAACAATCCTGGGGTGACTGAGGAGCCTTATTTCATATACTGGTGATGCTCAGACTCAACCACAGGGTCGCCTTTCACAAAGCAAACTTTACTAAGGTTAACCTTAATTTCCATTCTTTAACATCACACTAAGGTCACCTTACAGTTTGCCTTATTGCCTTGTGAAAGGAGGCCTTTTAACCTAAGATATATTGTGTATATACGGAGGAGCATTTTGGCAATGGTGATGGATGTCACTATGAGGTCCTAAGTAGACTGCAGCTATTATTGAGGTTTTTAGTAAATCAATAAAATAATAACATAATTTTACCTCCTTTGAAACACCTTCTAACCTAACCCTTACGTTGCGTATATATATTTTACCCTTTTTAGCCCCTGTGGCGGAATTTACAGGCTCGCAGCTCGCAGCAGTAGTTTGAGCTTAGGCACTAACGAGCTCTGCTGGCGGAATTTCCAGGCGGCGATTCCGGTACCGTTTTTACGAAATATACCGCATCTACATGGCGAATACGGGCTATATACGGGCGTTGAATACAAATTCAAGTCGCGGCACCCGTACACAAATGGTTGCTTTATACCCGCATCTTTGAATTATTTTTTTACGATTTTTCTTTACTTTTCTATTACTTTGTAAAGATTGTCTTTAATTCGGGCCTTATAACATCATGAATTTGGAGCACGCTACTGAAATTTTTATATGGACTTGAAGACCAGATGTTTGTCTTTACAATGATATAAAAAATATTAGAATGCGACCTATGGTTATAATTCTATTGTCATCTAAAGTTTGTCTTTATTTCCAGCTTCATGAAATCAAAACTCCTGAGCGCGCATATTGCGAAATTTATATGTGCTTGTAGATAGTTTATTCCTCTTTACAATGACGTAAAAATTATTAGAATACGACTTATGGTTCAGAAAATATAACCAACCAAAGGAGAGTGACGCTACCCCGACAGTACCACGTGAATGGTCCCGACGCGCACCAAGTTACTGGCACTGCTTGGTCCCCCCGGGACTGTGCTAATTACAGTACCGTTACCTCCTCGAGACCTCCTCGAGACCTCCTCGAGACCTCCTCGAGGGTGCCAGAGCCGAGCGCGCGTGGAACTAATGGGTACTAATGAGCACAGCATACACTAATCACCGCGGCGAACGCAATACATGTTGCGCGGTGTAAAGTTTGTCTTTATTTCCAGCTTTATAAAATCGTAAATTATTTCGCGCGCATGCGAAACACGTATGTACTTGAAGACAATTTATTCCTCTTTACAATGATATAAAAATTATTGGAATACGTCAAATGGTTCGCAATATATGAAGAGCGTAAGGAAGGCACCCCCAGTACTTAGAAAATTCATTTTTGAAAAACTAACTTTTTGCGACATCTGGCGCATCATTTGCCACATGTTTATTTTTCGCTGCGCATATACATATGATACATGGAATTGAAGACAATTTATTGCTCTTTACGATGATGTAAAAAGAAAAAAAATGCGCAACTTCGTTCGGAAGCTATAGCGGGCCAAATGAAGGTACCCTCGGTACTTTGAGGCAACTTTTTGACTATCGCGCATATCGGGGCACGTGCCGCAACTTTAGTTTTTCGTGCGCATGTATAAATTTTATATTGAATCAAAGCCGAATCTTTCCTCTTTACCCCATGTAAGTTTTATGAAAATCGGCCACCCGGTTCAGCATTTATGGGTGTTTTTTATGATGCGGTTCTGGCTGAACTTCCAATGAAAGCTCGCATTCACTTTCTCTGTCTCTTTGATAAAATAAAAAATATTTTATTTGCAATGACATGTATTACAATGAAATTACAATGCATTTACGTACAAATATACACAATATTTACCTGCGGTTGTGCGCAGAACAGCTTTAGGGACCTAACAAGGTATGTATATAATGTGTATATACTGGTTGTCCACACTATGGCTCTCTTTACTTTCAATTTTCTTCTTCTTCATTCCCTTCTTCATTTCTTTCTTTTTCCGTGGCAGTGATGTAAGCCCTGGAATAGTCAGTGGCGGTGTGGTACAGTTTGAAGCATGGTGCGGCGCACAGAGAAACATTACAATCTGTACATTCATAAGAAGACTCTCTGCCTACTCGTTTTTTCTTCCTTGCTGGCCCATGCCTTCTTCAATCTGTTTTGCGAGGACGGCGCGTTTTGCCTTAGAGCATACCACACACATCCTTGTGACGTTTTTCTTCCTTCCGACAGGCTCAATCTTCGTCGGAAAGTGACGTCCATGAAGACGAGTGACACTCTCGTCGCTCGTACTCGGCCGACCACGGGGACGTCTGCAAAGTGATGGAACTTGTTCCTTGTCCGCAAATGTTACTATATGTTGCGCCAAAGCCTTCCTGTATTCCCGACTTGTTTTTAGAGGTTTATCTTTGCTGTATTCTTTATAAACGATGTAAGAGTTCAACATGGCAACGTTGAGAACGTGAAACCAAACCCGTTTCCACCACTTCAGGGTCTTCACTCGGAACGGCGTGTACGACAACATCTGGTCGGCCCGATCAACACCTCCCATGTACTTGTTGTACGTTGTTACAATGCGCGGCTTGAGAACTGGTTCCCCTGTTGCCCGGTTCTTCTTCCCTGTTTGTTCAAGTTGTGTATCTTCAACAGTAGACATGAGAAGCACTGATTTTCTATCTTCGTAGCGAAGAACGAGTAGGCCATGGTTGTGAGAAACTGTCATGTCCCCTTGCTTGGCTTTCTTTTTAGGTTTCTTGACTGAATCAGGAAGTCCCTTTCGATTGGCTCTCAACGTCCCCGTGGCACCTATTCCCCGCTCCCACAAATTTATGTACAGATTTGTGGACGAATAGTAGTTGTCCATAAAGATGTGATGCCCCTGTCCAACGTAGTCGTTCACCAAGTCCATGACTACATCATAAGTTTTGCCACCTTCAGAAACCGGTTCATTCGTTTTTCCAGTGTAGAGTTTGAACTTGCAAACGTATCCGTTGTGCGAGTCACACAACATGAAAGCCTTTATCCCATACTTCTTAGGCTTGTCGGGAAGATAAACTTTGAAAGATAAGTTACCTTTCCAGGGCACCATGCCCTCGTCGACTGAAATGTTTTGATGCGGTTTATACACTCTTGAAAAACGGTGAACTATCCGGTTATACAAGTGTCCCAGTTTATTTATTGGTGAAAAGCACGGGGTGTTACGGCCCGGCATCCTCCTGTTGTCAGCCAAGTGTAGGTAGGTTATAAGAAGCCAAAACCTGTCTCGGGGCATGCACTTGGCGAAGAAAGGCGTTGAGGTAACATCACTTGTTGACCAGTAATCAGCAAAGTTTCTCTGCACAACCAATGACATGGCAATTGTCATGGCTACAAATACCTTCATCTCTTCTGCATTAGTGTCTTGCCACTGTTGCATTCTTGAACGGGGTCTTAGAATTTTGTCCTCCATTGCTTGTTTGAAATATCTATTGGTTTCCGTTGCCATATCCTCATAGTCATCATTATGTATAAACAAATTGAAAAAGTCAATAGGTTCAGGGTTCTCAGGAAGTTCTATGAACTGGCGCAACCCAGTTTGACCAGTGAAAGGCAAGTTTACACGTGGCCGCGGACCATCCACCCACTCATCAAACGTCTGTGAATTATCATGATTATATTGTGGTATTTCGGCAAACTCCTCCTCAAAACCACTAAAGTCTTCTTCGGTGGAATTACCGGCGGCTAGAATCTTTCTGGCAATCTCTGTCTCTATATCACTCAGAGCATCTGTGTCACCATGTTCACTATCTATTACAGTGTCCCGATCATATGCATCATCACTGTCTAAACCACTGCTACCATCACTGTCAGTTGACTCCATATCAGAGGCTTCATCAGCATGGATCTCGTTGATGAAGTCGTCGTCGCTTGTAACGGCTTCAAAGCTGCGTGTCCTAGTATGCAACGTCCTAGGCCGTCGCAGGGCCTTGCGTCCACGTCCGCGCAGCATTCTGCTTCAACCTGTAAATGATTGAAAATGCGTTAGATGTATGCAACATATAACATGTGATTAGAGACAATAAACATACAGAGATAATGAATGTGAGCTTCATGGACGTTCATTTGCCAGTTTCAGAACCTCCCGGCGCATCTAGGACGACTGCGCCGCAAGCGCCGACGGCTTCTGACATCGCGCCGATTTTTCCGACGCATATGTCAAACGGACCATTTTCTGATTTCCTCGGCGACGTGTAGCACCGGGTGCGAGGCCCGGAAAATAAACTACTATGTCAGGGAAGCTCGGGTTGTCAGTTGCCGAATGACTTCTCTTTTCGAGAAGCAGAGCATCCAAGGAGCGGTCTCTCGAGGCGGAGCCCGGACCCATGGGAGCATACTCCCATGCTCTCCGGGAATTCCCGTCCCCGTCTTCCGCGGCGGACCCCGGATTCAATTGCGGGACAGGTTTCCCATGTTCTCTTTTGAGAACGAGAGACTCCGAGGAACAATCCTATGGGACGAACCCCGGATTCTATTGGGAATGGGTTCCCATGCCCTCTCGACATATATAGCAGAAACCTTCATACCTCGGAATGACACGAACCTTTATTTCAAAGTAGAAACAAAAAAATAATTTGCACAAAAAGTTTGGGGGGTGGCGACCAAAAGCGGGGGGGTCCGCGCACCCCCCGGTAGATATTTATACTTGTGGGTCGGTTCCGAAGATGACGGACCACGCCCATGTTCATGGGAATTTTTTCTCATTATGTCATGGCGAATCCCGTCGGAAATTCCCCTGCTCACGAAAAAACTAATACCTAAAAAAGTAATTGTGATACAAAAGAACTTTGGTAATAAAAGTGGTGAGGAATCAAATTCTCCATCTGCTCAGTTCAGTCCGCTACACATATAAATAATTCTTCAAATCTTATTGAATGAAACGTCTTTTATTCAATAATGTAAAAGATAAAATAATAAATTCAATTCAAATGGTTTGGAAAGGTGCGCCCTCGCATTTGAATTTTAGAAATAAAAACCTTTCGCAAATGGCATCAGTAACAAAAATGTTCACGCATTTTTAGAAACTCCGAAAAGTGAAATATTTTCTTGAGAAAATATTCCCACGAAAAGGCTTTTCCCCGAGCGGCGGGTCCCGTACTCAAATATATTTTCGCTTTTATGTTATATTTTTTTTCCAAAACTGGAAACAAAATTCCGTCATGACAGTTGTTCATCGTTTATAAAGCTCTATATTTGCGTTTCAAAAGAACAGTATTTTAGTTATATATTATCATACTTCTTCACTTATGCGTACATCAATATTGCGGCTCTTCGCGCATGCATAGTTCTTCCCAAAAACATGCGCATTTTATCTGGAATTAAAGACAATGTTTTTCTCTTTACAATGATGTAAAAATTATAAAAATCGGACTTGCGGTTCAAAAGTTATGAAGTGCGAAAATTATACCTTTTGGCGCGGCGCTTTGCGCATGCAGAGTTCTTCCCGAAAACATGCGCATTATACATGGAATTGAAGACAATGTTTTTCTCTTTACAATGATGTAAAAATTATAAAAATCGGACTTGCGGTTCACAAGTTATAAAGCCCGTAATGATGGTATATGCTAAGAGCGCCACTTATTCAAAGCCGAATATCACCTTCTGCGCGACACCTGGCGCATCAAAAGTTATTGCCGAAAATACACGTATTTTATATGGAATTGAAGACAATTCTTTTATCTATATACTGATAAAAAAATTATGAAAATATCCCAAGTAGTTTCTTAGAAATAGAGCGCCGAGGCATGTTGGGGTAAATGCGCCACATGTATCAAAATTCAAAAGTGCGAAAGTCGGCTATCTCTGTGCGATTGCTGTATTTTCAGTTATGTTAGCGCAATTGCGATTTTTATATGGGAATAAAGGCCATTCTTTCCTCTTTATTTTGGTATAAAAAAAATGAAAATAACCAATTGGTTCATATGATACGAAGTGCGAGAGAAAGGTAGCTTATCGCAATATCTTCCCGTAATTAGAAGCTATCTGCCCATGTGGCGAGATGCGAGACAGATAAGCATAGGCTATCTGCCCATGTGGCGGGATGCGAGACAGATAAGCCTGTACGGGCCTATCTCACCCCGGGGCAGTGCAGACACTTAGGTGCTAATTAGCCGCCGGGCAGTGTAGCCATCGGAGCGAAGCAGGACAAAATTGGCCTTTTGTAAAGCTAATTATCGATGCGTTATGGGTCAACAATGCACACGCAAATTGGTGTGAATTTTGCTGGACGTTCTGACCAGACACTGAAGAAAGTTTTATTCTCATTGCGGGCTGCGAGGCATAAATACAGCCATTCTCATGCAGCGAGTCGCGGAAACAATCGACTCGGGACCCGGTATGGCAGATAGCACAGTACATAGACAGCCGTGAATTATTCTAAGTAAGCGATCCGGGATCCGTATACAGACACCTCGGAATCGCTTATAGCCCGCCCGGATAATTCCGGGACCCGCATGTTAAGGGCTAAGATATACAGAGGGAATCTTTTTCCAAGATGATCCCTGACTAGATATTGCTTACACCTTACTTAGGTCCTCATTAACCCGGGCAATGTTTTATAATGAATGAAAACATCACAGCACAAAGCATACTGAGAGACTAACAAAAGAGATTCTGTCAGAAAATAGGAATTTTCTCACAGGCTTTGCCAAACAATCTGAATGAAGGAATTCACATGCATGAGACATGTTACCAGAGAGGGCTAATCTTTACTGCAGACATGGTAACATTAACACTACATAACAAACAGCTGACTGGACAGCTGCTAGGAGGAGCTTTGCATGATGTAACTGTCTGAAAATACTTCACATGAAAGTTTTGAAATTTAAGAAGTGTAGAAAAATTTGAAGTTAAAAAGACCTGGAAGAAATGTTTTATATGATTTGGTATTTTGATATTGAAATAACAGCACCTGTTCAGATGATTTAGACATATTTGAAAAATATTAGAATAATAAGTATTGTAACTATCAATAACTATGAAAACGGAATGAGACAGTGGTCATAGAATCGATTGTTGAATAATTGTAGTATTACAAAGCTAAAGCAATACCAAAACAGGTTCTATTAATTTAATCTTAATCTGTTTTAATTGAAGAGATCTGAATGTCTGATTGGTAATTAATCCAGTGATTTAAACAGTTATGAATCGGTAAATATGGATAAGTGTTCCATCAACAATTGCAACTAAAATCCAAAATAAGGAAAACAATTTTGATTGAAGATTATCATTACAATATAATCTCCTCTGCAGATGATTGTCAGATATGATTGTAATCAGATATGAAGAATGTTATTTCACTTTACAAGTGTGAAAGTAATAAAACAGGAGACATCGATCAAAACCCAAGATCCTTGTACAGAATGACTGCTGATCAATCTAACTGCAGTTCAAGGTCGGCATGACATGAGGAATAATCTGACACAAGGTCATAATTGACCATTGTCAATCAATCAAAAGTCATAAATATATATATACATAATACATATATATATACTAAGGGTTAATTAGGCTCTGACTAAAACAGGATTACGGGTTAAGTGCTTAAGGGTCAGCAACCGTACTTTACTGACAGTATAACTATACCTTTAAATTTTCCAAGGCTAGGCAATTATGGAAATGTTGTCTTATACTATGTTAGTGGCAGTCTTCACTCACAGAATGTAAATTCAAGTATTTAAGTTTTTTCAGGCACTGCAAGTAAATTTGTACTTGAAGGAGCTCATTAGAGGCTGTAGAGAAACACTGAACCTGATTGACCCATGTATCTCAAGAGCTACTCAAGATCTCCTCAACTACATGTGTATACATCAGAACCAAGAGGAGAGGAGAAGGGCTGGCCTAGACTGTCTCCTGGTCTCATCCCAACCTCATAACCATTGAAGACATTTCATAAAAAGTTAGATCCCAATCATTTCAAGGGAAATTTCAAGACTAAGGCAAGATACACTCATGTTGAGGTGAGGAAAAATGAAGACACATGTTATATGTAACAACTTCTTTATTCTATGTAGGCGACATTTAGGCATAGATTCTAATATCATAATGAAGAATACATCAGAAGTTCAGAAGATTGGTAGATTCTTTTTCATGAATTGCAACTCTAAATGCATTCTCTATTTGTACCACAACTCTCACAATTTGTTGATTTGGCATCTAAACCTGTTTGATTATTAGGCACAATATTTACCATTTAATATTGCAACGAATCGAAGTGAATTCTTCCGCACACAAGCTGCACAAGTTTTAGTAAATGCCACTGGCAGCTGACACCATGTTTTGCACAGGGCTTCCCATGTTCTAATGCTAGCACTACCTGCAATTCCGCAAAACTGCTTTAAAGACAATTTGTCTCAGTATGTTACCACTACAAAAGCATAAATACAAATTATATAAAGGAAATGATTTAAGTTTTATGAAGAAGATTTAGGAGACAATGAGGCTGTGTACAGTCTGTCAAAGGCCCACAGTTCACTGTTGAAGACTGAGATATCACTTAGGTACATTACCATGATTAAACCGCTTCATCTCATCTAATACACTTACTTCTTGTCTCAGACCAGTACACACCTCTCTGTCCTCTCTCAGGCACAACCCACTGTCTAGACCCAAGCTGAGGTGAGAGGATTAAGGCATTGTATATATCTCATGTATAAAACATTTCACATACAAGTGGATAGTTTACTGCCTGGAAAAAGTCCACAAATCCTTTTAGGCTTAGCATTGTGAAACGTGGCCATTGAAACTATAGAACCATTGGTGGTAGACTAAAGCTTGGAACTAGACCATGAGTGGTACTCAATAAGCATTTGGTTACAATATAGAATTGCTTGGAACTAGGGAACCATTGGTGATAATGCACATTTGGTTACAATATATAATTGCTTGGAACTAGGGAACCATTGGTGGTACTTCAATTGGTTACATTATTGAATTGCTTTGAACTAGGGAACCATTGGTGATAATGCACGCTTGGTTACAATATATAATTGCTTGGAACTAGGGAACCATTGGTGGTACTTCAATTGGTTACATTATTGAATTGCTTGGAACTAGAAAACCATTGGTGATAATGCACATTTGGTTACAATATAGAATTGCTTGGAACTAGGGAACCATTGGTGGTACTTCAATTGGTTACATTATTGAATTGCTTGGAACTAGAGAGCAATGGGTGGTACTGCACTTGGTTATATTATAGCATAGGGGATTCTTAATATTGCCTCATGAATATTAATGAGGCACATGGAACCGCGTGCGCTAAATCGAAAACGAGGCTAAGGCCGCTTCCAAACCCGGAAGTACCATTCACATAGCATTGACAAGTAGCTCTTCTAAATAACACTTACATTTATTAAAAATAATGATAAAATCACTTGGAAAACTTTCAAGATCGATGCATCTGTCGATTATCTTCAATTACCACCGCCCAGGATGCTATTTTACATGCAAGGCGATGTTTTTCGAATAATATTTACGGTAGGATTTCCTCGTTGTGTTTACCGTCATTTTGAACTATAAATCTGTCAAACTCGTTGTTGTTTCAGTGCTCTAATTTGAACAAATACGAATGAAAATTTACACCCTACCCATGCATGCCAAGAAACCATTGTATATAGTCATTGGGTGGGATGAAACTGTTCAAATCTTAGCCATCATTCGGCTAAACGGTCAGCTCTTGTGACATGCTCACAAACTGCAAAGGGGTCATTCAGTGCAACTCACTGTAAACGAACCTAATTCTTGTTTTTACAAAAATCGATTTTGGAGTCAAAATTGATTCAAATTGTTCATTTGGATATAGTTCTTTACGGTCCAGTTAGTACATGTTAGTTTGCGTTCTCTTGTTGAAGCAGTAAAGCAGATATTATAATTCAATCAAATATATATAATCTATTCTAGTTTTAAAAAATATTTTTTTAGTAAGTCATTTGTATGTCTGCATGTCATGATGAGCAAAATAATTTTAAACAATGAACATAACGTTCTTATTATATATGTAAGAAATACATAAACATCTTTAGCAATTAATCTATTATGGCTTTATTTAATTAATGGTTTGAGGAAAGTTATCAATGATCAGTCAGTAATCAATGTTATCAATGTACTGAGGATTCTTATTTGTGAGCACATGTAGATATGTGAATAAGCTTTTAAAATTAAACAGATGTTTAAAAAAATATTTCATAAGAAAAGGATTTCTACCTACAAACATAGTATTTAGTTTATTTAAGAAGCTGACAACAGTAGACAAAATCAATTAAATGAATGATGGAACCCTTTACAAAACAGGAAGTAAATAGTTGAAAAACAGTTGTAGCTTATGATCTGTGGTAATACATTTAATTTAGCAATTTTGGAATTAAAATAAACGTTAACTAAAAGGAGTGAGACTAATTCAAAAGTTAGGATATATGTAATTTTATATTCCTTGTACTTCAAAGTTGAACATTATTTTTTTTAGATATTGCATGCTTACTTTATATTACATGAATTTGATTTATTTACTGAATTCTATTCATTTCAAAATAAAGAAACAATCTCCCAGTGCTAATGTGATAGTATACCCCATGTCACACATGGCATGAAGATTAGAATACCCTATGTAGTATGTACCCACCTACCTATTTGCAATCAGGGTCCCTTTTTTACTTTATGAATTATTCTAGAATAATAAGTCAGAATAGAAAGCATTCATGCAGTGGGATTGTGTATCTTTAAAAAGTTTTTAAATAATTAATAAATAAAATAAAAATAATGTACATTTGAATTAATTTAAATTTTATTTGTATTTAAAAAAGAGATATGCATATATTTCTCAAACATGACCACCACCTCCTTGAGCACAATCTATCATTTATATATTGTGTATTGAAACATGAATATACATGTGCATTTCACATTATATGTCATCTTTATCCAGGATGACATGTACTTGTTACTTTCAAACATTAACCTCAAATAAATTAAATTTAAATTTATTTTTTTGTTGGTTATTGTTATTTGGTGATGACTATATCTAAGTATATGGTTTAATGTTAGTAATTAGTAATTAAATTAGTAATTAGCAAATAATTATTTTCCTTATATTAGTTTTGTCCTGCTTTTAATTTTACTCAAAACAGAAACAGAAAGCACTTGGTGGGCTTTTGCATCTCACAAAAGATTAAATAATGTGCATTTTTACTTCTAATCATGTCCATGTATTATTTGTAGTTTAATCATACAAATACAAATATATTTCTCAAACCTGACCATCACCTCCTTAAGCACAATCTATCATGTATGATTGTGTATTGAAACATCCATGTACATTTCACAATATATTTCAATCATTTTCCAGTATGACATGTACTTGTTACTTCCAAACATTAACCTCAATTAATTTATATTTCTATTTTGTTGGTTATTTTTGTTGGGTAATAACTATATCTAGGTAAGTGGTTTAAATAATATTTTTCTTATTTAATGTTTGGCCTGCTTTAAATGTTACTCCCAATTGGTCCTGCATGAATAAATAATCAAATAGTACCTATAAATTATAAAGATCAACTTAATTATGTTTAATTGTAGCTTATAACTCAGGCCTTTTTAAAAAAAAAATTGTTTAAGATATTTCTGGTCATAATTTTGTAATTAATTTATAAATGATTTAATGTGTCCTGCAGTAGTACATGTGTTAATACTTCTAGTAGACTCAGTACTGATGCAATGCATGGAAATGACTGACAATATTATGATCATAGATTAATAAATATATAGTTTTAGTTTTATAATATATTAGTTCTTGATTTAAATGAATATTTATGATTTATTTGAATGTCGAATTTCTTGAAAATATTCTTATCAATAGGTCGAAAATAATTCAAAGATATAGGTCTAGTTTCACTTTGCTTTCAATTAATATTGTGTTCATTTTGGGGACGGAAGTGGGACAGCCCCTTCAAGAGGTTTAATTAGTTTCTGTCGTCAGTCATTGATCCACTAATTACAAGTTCCCTACTTTTGGATTATTATAAATTTAATGGAGGTTTATTTTGCCGAATGATTACGAAAAATGGACTTTATAAGCCAAAAAAGAAATTCAAATCATCCCGTTTACGGGCCGATTACAAAACCAAAACTCTTGAACTTGCCACGAGTAAAACTATCCAAAACAAACGTTGTTTGCCGCTAAACCTGCAACAATTACCATTAGTTTTGTCATATTTTATTGTCAAAAACGCTTTTTTAAAATCTTGCATTGTTGGAATACGATATAAACAAACCTATTCATTCAGTTCCAGTCGAAAGAAACCGAAACACAAGCGGCACGTACGGCCGATATGCAGCCATTACGCGAACCTGGAAAAAAGAAGCGGCCTTAGCCTCGTTTTCGTTTCGAAAGGTCATAGGTCGTATGCATGCATAAATTTTGAGAATCCCCTATTGTCTGGAACTAGAGAACCACTGGTGGTACTGCACTAGATCTCATTATAGCAATGCCTGTAACTTCAGAACCATGGGTACGTATTTTGTACTGCACTGGACTACATTAAAACATTGTTTCACATCAAATTTCAAAAGATAAATCTAAGCATGTTTATTTGGGAGTAATATAAGTTGTTTATGAGTATCCACATCAACTTTTTTTATGAAATCAATGTTTTCTTTTCTCAAATCTTCAAATGCTGCTATCCCCACCAAGCCTTCTTCTAAACAGGGCGCAAAGCGCCGCATTCAATATAGTTTTCTCTGTCCTTTTTTGTTTTCTACGATCTGTTATTCAAATGACTAGACTTAAGGGCTTTCGTCTGGATTAGATTTTAACAACAAATCCTACTTTCAAAATGATGATCAGTGATCCACATAGAATGACACAGCTTTTTGTCATAGATCATATTTAATGTCAACCTGTCTAGACCTTTAGGATTGTGAGTTATTGAAAACATCATATCATGTCATCTGATAGTGTATTATCCATCCACAATGCATTACCACACGCTTGGTGCGGCGGTTCAGGGCATATCCATTATTTTTATTTTCAACATCTCGAATTTCAATGAAAAAATTATTATTATTTGTTTAAAATGGTTTTGAAATAAAATGAGCAAACAATAACTTCTCTGATAATGTGAACAAATCATTATTATTTCATCGCCATTAAGAATGAAGAAGCGTTCCTAAGCTATTTGCAAAATTATCATCTGTGTATTCTTACTTACCGGTAAATGCAATTGAAATTTATTTTTTTAACAGAAGAAGAATTTCATCACTATATATATAAACTGCACCTCAGTTGGTTTTATCATATATGTTTGATTTTCAAATATCTTATGTTTCCGATGTCGTACTGTAAAACTGAAAAGTGCAGGATCATCAGCCAAGGAATAATCAATAATCAATAATTCTATGTGGTTTTGATATTTTGGAGAAAAAAAACAAAATTTTAAATTCATGAATTCTTCCAAAATTAATTTGGATAAAACACAACTGTTCATCCACTTATAAGACATCTGCTAAATAAAAATCAACAAGCAAAAAAGTGAGCGTGGCTCACTAATACCCCCGACTGTTTAAGTTTGACATTTTTATTTTACTTAAAGAGAGAGGTGTTTGCACACCTAAGGATTGATAAGCTATGAAATGTAATTGCTAAGATTAAACTGTTTGTGAAAATGGTAGGACAAGTCTCAATCTTCATGTAAAAAAGGTGGTTTAAGTCAAAATAGGAATAAAAGTAACTTGAAAAGGTATTGGTAACATAATACACTACTGCTATTACCACTGATTTCAACTTTATTTTGGAAATTAATCCATCATAATGATTCATTCGAGTGACTTTAAACAACAGGTACATGGAATCACACCCCTGAAGGCACAGTGAGAGATATACAGCACTTTATGGCTGAAAGGAAAGAAAATTTAACTTTTCCCAAAATATAACCAGTGGAAATATAAAATAGTAAAATCAACATGAACACAGAAGTAGCTTTTGATGAAAGTTATATGAAAAAGAAAATGATGAAGTCAACAAATCCGACACAGAAGTAGCTTCATTCATTCTATCTATGATAAAGTACAAAAATATAAATACTCAAAAAATAAAAAATTCACCAAA
Source organism: Gibbula magus (assembly GCA_936450465.1). Lineage (NCBI taxonomy): Eukaryota > Metazoa > Mollusca > Gastropoda > Trochida > Trochidae > Gibbula > Gibbula magus. Next base: position 22,373,723 of record OW388291.1, on the reverse strand, counting down.
TTGTGTTACATTTTGGAATGCATTTCTCCTAGTGGTGAAGAAGACATGTGCCAAATTTGAAAAGGATGAGATGAATAGTTTTTCTGTAATCGATCGGACAAAAAATGCTCAGAATTTGAATAAGTTAAAAAATACAAAAATTCGCCAAAAATTCAAAAAATCACCAATTCGGTTTAAACTTCGCACTGCACCTCTCCTAATGATGAAGAAGACATGTACCAAATTTGAAAAGGATGAGATGAATAGTTTTTCTGTAATCGATCGGACAAAAAATGTTCAGAATTTGACTAAGTTAAAAAATACAAAAAATCGCCAAAAATTCAAAACTTCACCAATTCGGTTTAAACTTCGCACTGCACCTCTCCTAGTGGTGAAGAAGACATGTACCAAATTTAAAAAGGATGAGATGAATAGTTTTTCTGTAATCGATCGGACAAAAATTGTCTTCGGACGGACGGACGGACGGAATCGTTGGTATTACTATATACCCCCAACCGTTGGTCGGGGGTATAATAAATGTGCCTCATTCTGCACACATTTACAACATTATAAACATGGTAGGGGTCATGTTGAGGTAAACATGATTTTATACCCCTTGGTCCTTTCAGTGACTCTAACTCTGTATATCTGGAAAAAACATGAGTATGATTGTTTGCCGATCAGTCAACATTGAACATTAAATAATATCCCGGTTCTATCATATCAATTTGTTTTGTTATTTTTACTGTATGAGTGAAACAATAGGGTGTAAAGTTTCTTTTGTAAACTGACGGGCAAAAGAAAGTATAACACTCACTTGTTTTCGATTAATTCAATATTTTAAAGAAATGAGATGCATTTGATTATAGCAGGATACAATAACACCTTTCGGCAGTAGTTTGAATGACTTAATTCGTGACTGTTTTAGTTTTGACTAAATTATTATTATTATATTATTATCATATATGTAAATGTGTGTAGGACGAGGAACATTAATTGATTTTCAGAGTATGTGTTATATGTCGATGAACAGTTGTGTTTTATCAAAATTAATTTTTGGGAATTAAAAATTTAAATTTAAAATTTTAATATTTTTTTTTCGAAAACTGTCTAGAGGTATTCTTTGACTGATTTAATGTTTTGGACTAATTTCCCAAACTAGTACGTTTTTGAATACGACATCGAAAACTCGAGATATTTGACTTTGAAAATTATACATATGATAAATACAACTGAGTGATATAGTTTCTTTTGCCCGTCAGTGTATATACCTTCGTTTAGCTGTTGCAAATTTGCAGTTGAGAATACAGCATTAAAATTCAGCGTTTTACCATATGCATTGGTTGTTATTTTCAGACATCAAGAGGGCTATTGGCAATACATAACCACAATGGTACAGCAGGCTTTTCCCTAGGTCTGCAATGATATATATTATCATCATGTAATTGAAATATATTCTTGAAAGTGATATTAACACTACAGCTATGAGTCGCAGAATATTCAAGAAACAGCTCTAATCCAAAATGTTCAGCTTTTTTTTAACGTGTTCCTATAAATCACTCAGAATGGATGATACTGATTCATTCAACAGCAAAAGTATTACACTACAAACCACTTCAATCACCCAATCAACCTAATTGAATGCTTGTAAATAGATAGACTTAAAGATTCAGACTTCATAGTTGCAATGTTTGATTTATTTACTGTCATGATTTACTGAGGGAGGAATAATGCCGAAAAAGGCAACTGTCAGGCATACAAAATGGTCTCTAAGATCATAAAATCTAACAACATTTTGTTAAGCATGGCAGGAAATAGACCTGCTTCACCTAGCTACTCCAACAGAAATGCTGACCATAATGTGCTTAATCAAGATCTTTTCATGGTCCTAGGATCAGCGCTACAAGGTAACCAAATCTACAATGTATAATCTCCTTTTGCCAATGTGTCTGTATTTCAGCTCTCTAGTTCTGGAGAAGAAGTAGAAAATGCAAAAACTTTTAGAACGGAATGACTGTTGCCATGTGATTAGCCCATCAGGTGAACTAAAAATAATAATACATCAGTGAAAAAATATAATCTTCACCATCCTCCTGTGCACACAGACAGATAAGATTGGTAATGTTTTCTTTGGAGGCTTTTGAAATATCAAAGTGAGCATGTTTTCTACATTAATATATTTTTTCATAGAATTTAGGAGACATTGCATGCTAAAACATTGAGGAATTGATGACTCACAAGTTGATAATGGGATTAGCAGCCATGTAGAAACAAGACAAGTGTTAGCAGGTACAAATAGGCTTAGAAGAATTGTAAATATTCAGATTTTCTAACATTGTAAGATTAACTTGGGCCATCAGCCAAACAACATGGTACATGACAAGTTTAGATTTCACTTCCTTATTACTTCATTTTCATTAATGTTCAGGTACAACATTCTTTTTACATTTAAGCATCTGATACCTTCAAAGTGACATTAAACACATCAGGCTGATAACTGTCAACAAACAAGACAAATCTGACTACCGTTTCCCTCCAATACAACACTGGGGTTCTATTTTGTTCAGCATCCCTTTACCCCTAGGCTTCTATTCGAGGCCTGGATTGTATTCAAGGAAATACGGTAGGCCTAAATTCATATTCAAAACTTGGGTTGTATATACCTCAGCACCTTATGGGTTATATTAAAGATTTGGGTTGTATTTGAGGAAGTATGGTATCCTCCGAACCTGCAGCTGTTTACTAAATGAAACTGTAGCAAACATAACAAAGTCTACATGGCTCAGCTAAAACTTAATGAAGGGTCCCTTTTATTCTGTTTTCATTTTTAAATTTTTTACTTTTTGTTCTAAATTTTTAGACAAAATAATCAGTCAATAGTAAAGGTCATGTGGCTATGCATTGCGGTGAAACCTGCAAGCATCGGCTGGAACTAGCGAACCATTGGCATTGCATCCAAACCTGACTGCATGTAGAACAAACTTTACTGGTAAAATAAACCAAACAGGCAAATCACAACAAAGGTTTTTTTAAGAACTACACAGAATCAAAATATTCAAATTGCAATAAAGAAGCTAAACTAGCTCTAAAAAAGGTTTGCAGAATGCATACACAACAGTTGCCAACTAACATCAATACATTCACATTCACTTACATAGTATTATAGACTGCCAAAAATATTTATATGAGAAATATAGGCCTATAGTGATTAGATACTGAACAAATGTTACATTGTTATATTATGGATCACATTATCTGCAATAGTGCAAATTCTTGTACTTTCAGGACACGTCCCTTGTGGGATTCAAACCAACTCCCTCAGATTCAGGCGCCAATCACCAGCACTGACTGTACCAACATCTTATAGTATTCTGTCACTGTGACCTTGACAAATATAGATAAACAGAATATAGTGAGTCAGTGACAAAAAAAATGAAATTTTATGAATCAAAACTGATTAACAAATGATATGAGTAATTCTGATTTAATAACAGGTAAACCAGGAATACTGCTGTAACACCTAGTAAAAAATAGATTAAGGATTTTGATTCTTATTTCTTTTCATAAAATAAATTACAATGAAAAGAGATATCTAACTCTTGTTTTGCTTCAGGTTCACCGAGACAGACAAGACTTCATTACATGGAGGAGTCGCCTTCTTCCCACCAGGTAGAGAGATGGGAGAGAACAGATTGCAAGCGTTACACGATGCTACAGTATCACAGTTCTCTACTGTGTTGTGCATGATAAGATGTTTAGCTCAGCTCACGGGCTACTGATAAACTGAATTAAACATTCTTACAAGAAACGCTTATTGAATGTAATAAGAAAAACAATTATGATAACATTATCAGAACAAGTTTGCTTTACCAAAACATAATTAATTTGATAGTGTCCCGAGTTTGAGAACAACATTTTCTATTCTAATCTTGTATTAGAAATGTAAAGTAGCTCTTTTGAAATGAGAGGTTACATGACTGCACTATGAAAATATACCTGATTACTTGTTTTTTAATTTGTGATAAAATGAACAGTTTGTCTTGCATGTGCATTGAAGGAATATATGCCATAAAGAGTTAGCTTTGAAAATAATTGCCTTTATTTCCTCTATGGAATTTATCGATATCACTAAGACAATAAATAAAGATAAGACTGTGTCTAAACTCCTTGTAAAGGCAAGATAATTTTAAAACCTTTAATTGAGTTCTACTAAGAAGTGGTAGTTTGACTGACAGTTTTATGTAAACATTACCATAATTTGATACCAATTTATCTATCCTGGGTTCCTTTTGGAATCTTAAAAGAAAGCAATAAATTTGATAGCATCACAATTTAGAACAAGTTCGTCTATTCTTGTTTTCAGTGAGTTTAAATACATTCCATTAAGTCTTTATAGACAATTAATTATGATAAAATCACCAGTGTCATGATAATTTGTCTATTGATGTTTCTCATTATCTGCAGCATTGTATCTTTTACTTGCAGTTCAAGTTGTAAATTCCTTTGGTTTTCTTAAATAGCTCTTCCAGTGATAACATTTCAAGGGTTTTATTATTCTTGTTTATGTGACATGTGAGATTAGGGAAGCATGAATCACTCAAAGTGTTTAATTCTTATGAAAAGTATTTTAACTTCGGAAAAAAGTCCCTTTACCCTATACCTCAGAAGAACATACATTCAAATGAGGATCATTGCTCAACTGCACCAATTCTTTATATATAACAACAGAACTACTTGCATTAGTCTCACATATCAAGCATGAAAGACAATGGACAGAGGATAAATTCAGGGGCTTTGACACCATTTTATACCAATTCTAACAACCGTTTTTTTTTATGTATACAGCTTGTCGGGTCGTGTAATGTGATGTTTTAACCTCTAATGTAACAATATATTGTATAAACTTTAATAATAAAAGACAAATTTGAGAAAAAATAATATGAAACAAACGTGCTACAGTGCCTTAAATTAACAAGTATACCATAATTACATAGAGAAAGCTTGCAACAACAACAACGCGTTTCTGTATTTCATGCTGTAAAACTTCCCAGTGTTGGCTGGAAGAAGCAAACCTTGGAGACTACGGCACTGAAAGACAATATCATTGTACCTAAACCTAACTGCATGAGATTAATTTTGTTTTCAGACAGCTGTCAAAGTTGCTAAACCACTGCAGGCCTACCAAAGAAAAAGGCGAATTGCAACGGAAAGAATCGAAATGCATACAGAAAGAATTTGCATCGTAAATAAACGATACGGAATGAAAAGATGCGAATCCGCACACAAATGAGACGATCAGCAATTAAAAATACACGAGACCGCAAAATGAAAGACGCGAAGCGCAACACTGTATGTGCGCTTGCTCACTAACCAAAGCGAAGCAAAACATGACATTTCTCCGATTGTGATGAAGGCTGGTTATTTATTTCATGAACATTTTAGTAAACCATTTCCTCCCTTCTTTAATTCATAAAACATCATGAAATGAGATGTAAGAAGCAGAAAAGGCATTTCAACTTCCCAGTCGAAGGGGTCAAACTTTCATCCGCCATGTTTTAATTGAACAGCGCATGCTTCGTGTCTTTCATATTGCGTCCTTGTGTATTTTTAATTGCTGATTGTCTCATTTGTGTGCAGATTCGCGTCTTTTCATTCCGTATCGCTTATTTACGATGCAAATTTGTTTCTTTCTGTATGCATTTCGATTCTTTCCGTTGCAATTTGTTTTTTTTCTTTGGTAGGCCTGCACTGGGAGGACTAAAACAAGCGACCCCTTGGTTTCAAGGAGAACATGGACTGAACTAAATGCCTAACCACACTTCAGATTACTTTAGGCGACACATAGAGCAAGCTTACATAATATCTACTTGAGCTGCCAAACTTCTTAAGTTTCACTAAAAGCCTCCTTAGCGAATATTCTCAGTCTACTAAATGTGAATGCTAACACTCAAATTGCTTATAATTTCTCAAATTATTTCAACAACAGGAATCATTGCAGACATCTAACCCTCAAATCAAAACCTGAGGTCAATTACATGGTTAAAGAGTTGTATTGAATCTGTATGATTCGTACATTATCATGATTGATTGACCAAAGGAGAAAAGGCTATGCTCTAACATGTTACTGTCTGATGCATCCATTCATTATAGCATAACTGTAACCACTTATTTTGAGTAGAGCTTTCTCGTTTGATATTACCACATTAATATGTCAACAGTTAATGCCAGAGAGATGTATATTTAACAATTGCTTCAAATTCATGTTGCATTGTTTCTTTTTTACTTTATTCTTAATCAAGATACACTATTTTCCTATTTATTGTTTCATATTTCGACTTATTAATATTTATCATCCAAAACTGGGTTCCAGAGGATATATCGCTTGTATGAGATCAAGCGATATATCCTAGGAGATATCGTTTTGACAGTAGATTTTGAACAATGCCCTGTTGGCGTCAGCTACATGACATCACAATCATTTTGCATCAAGTAATGACATCACAATGCTATGACATCACAGCACTGGAAGCCAAATGGCAGTTTTGTGTTCAGATATGCCCGTTTGGGCAGCTTCATCATACATCATTTAACAAAGTGTTGTTAAAAATCTCCTCTGAGTTGACACTGTATCTCATCAGTTTGCTGGTACACCCCCCTTTATTTTTACTAAGGTTTTCATTAAGGATACCATCCGGTATGCATTAGTAGATCCGGTCACAGAAACAGGGAAGACTCTGCAACTATCACAATGAAACATGCTGCATACTGATGGATCAATCAATAGTTACATTCTTCAGTAACTTCACCTCTAATCATAGAATCATTGAACACTTTGCTTTCCTACCCCACCAAGCCTCTACTCTTCAACAGTATACTCACATGCAGTAGTTTCCTCTCCACAGTATAACTGTACACCGACTGCTCATTGATAAGAAGCATGCAAATCCACAGCGCAGTTCAGATAATAAACTGGAGTGGCTGTTGTCAACATGGAGCTCTTACTTCCCAGCCACTCAGAGAACAGACGTGTTTATGGGGCCATTACACAAGAAATAGACCAGCTTTATTATCCCGAATGATGAAAATTCATTATCTTATCGTCACTTCACGTCATTAATGTCCACTATTCAGATAGACCTGTTAGAATTAGTACCACATCTCCAGCAGCATGTATTGGATGTTACACGATCATAAACTGATGAAGCGATCGCTGGGCAGAAAAAAATTAGAATTTTTTGCATCGACTGAGCAAATTACTTTACAGTAGTTTGGAAAATGCAACAAAAATAAAGTATTTAGTTACTACATTGTGAATTTATTTTAACATTCATCTCAGAGTTGTAAAGAAAAAACTGTTTTAGAGCAAATGTAAAGTGGTCACAAAGTTTCTTATTCCTTTCCAATATCATTGTACTTATAAGGTTTTTATATTCATGAATTATTTCTAAAATATTATTGGAGCTTTATAATATGCCTGAAAGAAGAATCGTACAACATCTAAAAAGACTTTTGAAATGTTTGAGTTTGTACAATTTATCCATATAAATTGGCGTGGAAAAAAACAGTAACATTTCTCTGGTTGACCATCATACACAGTATTTTCATAATGAAGAAGAATGATATCAACAAGCTCAGTACAGGTTGTGAAATCTAATTAAAGTGGTGAGAATCAAGGGAGACTGTCCATCCAAAGATGCCAGGACATTTCTAACACATTGATTTTTCCACTGCAAACAAGACTCGCTGGACAATGGGCGTATTCTGACCATTGTGATTAGCACAGCAATCTCATTGTACATCGTCCCAGCAATACGTCAAATCACACCCAGGGCAAGTTGTCTCTCTTCAAAGTTATTCCAATTACAGACTCGCAAGATCATCTTTACTCCATTGGTGCCAGCAAATTGTACCATAACATACATCCACTGGCATTACCAGAAACTCACCACTCATTGTTTGTAGCTCAGCATGATTTGTTCAACACAGAAACTTTGATCTTGATGTGATGCATCATATTAATTTGAGAAAAGTATGTTATCATATTACCTTTCCCATATGTTTTGTTTCCTGAAATTGAAATTTACTGAATTATTGGTTGGGAATTTGAGATATATACAAATGAGAAAGTAATTGATTTATTTTATTATAAAATAATGTCATATCTTTAAAAGTAAATCAAAATACTTAGATTATCATTAACATCTATTCATTTTCAGTACAAACTCAATCCTTATTTTGATCTAACCCTAAACCTCAGCTGAATGTCATTTCATATTTTTATTTCAATTTAATATCCAGACTTTCCCTGAAGCTCAATAATCATTATTCTTGTTGGGGCATTAACTACATTTTTAATGACAATTCTATGATTTGTTTTACCATTTCCAGTATTAAACTCTGCCCAAAGCCAAACTGCCTGAGTTGGTCACTGCAAGTCATTAGCATTGTCAGGGAGATCACTATAAAAGATTTGCTGATACTTCTTTGATGTGTAATATTTTAGCTACAATTGTTAAACCTCGTGGGACTCTAATGTTGCTCCCTAGGCAATTCAGAGCAAACAGCTTAGGCTATCTCCAAACACGAATTATGTAGCTGCACAAATTAATGAGGCATCTTTTGTTGCATTTCTCTGAGTTTTCCATATCAAAGTCACATTTGGTTATTTTAATCAATTTTTTCCTCGTTTGTAAGAGAAGAAACTGCTGGTGTAATGAGAATGACTAAATTTCATGAATTATTCACACTTCATTTTGATGGAAATTTTACAAAAACTATTTTGAAGATACGAAAATGTGAAAAAGTTGTTTTAGGAAATTGCCTGTCTAAATCAAAATTATTTTTGCAAGTTGAGAAAAATAAAACAGAATCCTGTCAGTTTTAATTTTTAAATATGTTTTTGAACAATGGTGATTGGAAGTACGTCTAAAGGGAAGGATCTGCAAGACAAAACATTTTTTTCACAGCATTTGTAATATTGCTGTGAGTTAGAAGTATTGATTTGATGTTATGCATCTTCCACAATCTTTCATAATGTGTACATTCAATATTTCAATGTTTAATAAAGGATATAATTTCTCTTTGGTATACAAGTTAATATCTGTAAATTGTGTTCTTATAATTAAATAAATATTCATTACCTTTCTTTTAACCTGGTGACACAAGGTTATATTTTGAAGAGCTACTTTTTGTCTCTATTATAGGCATTAACCTGGATCATCCAGCATGGTTTTATTTAACAATTTATTCTGGAAAGTACATTTGGCTCTATTTTAATCAGCAGGTATAAGCCATCCATGATTCCATCCCAGGGTAAATGTACAACACTCTCAACAATATCACTCCTGGGAACTTTCATCAGGAAAACTGTCCTGAAATAACCAGCCTGTCATTGATGATAGCAAATGAGACTGCTTTATAGCTCGTACCTACAAACCTATGGAAATATGTCTTTAGACAAGTTTTGGTCAATCGTCAAAGAATTCTGCTTGGTATCAGTTTTTACCTGATACTTTGGATTTTCATCCAAGCACCCTGTTTCCATCATCTGATATCAAGACTCAAGTACAAGGGGGGATTCTGTCGACATCTTGTTTTTTGCATTACGTGATGTGAAAAGAAAACACGCTATATTGTACCTTATTTTACAACTTTTTGATAATGAAAGACATACACTGATAAAGTATTCACATAATAACACATAACATGTCATAAAACTAATGAACAAGCGAAGTTTCCCCCACTCGCAGCGCAGATGAATTGCTTCAGTTCTCATTGTTATTTTTATTCAACAAATGTGCGCTCGTGTTTATCAGGTTGTGAAATTTAAAGTCATCAATATATAACCTTCATTCTATCTTTCAATTTAACTGTTTTTATCATGTACTAATAACATATATACGTGTAAACAGGAATATCTCTCGAATTTCTTTTCCACAAAAAATACCCCAGATAGAATCCTCCTTTTAAGTACAACCAAATGAAACTGTCCTGTTGAACCGAATGAAAATACGACTTGAATCAAGTTTTGGTCGATTGTCAAAGAATTCTGCTCCAATTTTTTTTATCTCACACTTTGGATTTTTCTATCATCTCATATCAATTCTTGAATGTTTTATGATTTCAAAACAAGACTCTATAGTAATAAGACTTTTCCTGATGAAAAGTAGGGATGATATGTGTAGCGAAAAACTTTCATTGTCAAAATATTATCAGTAGAACAAAAACTATTTAAAGTCGACATGAAAGGAAGCCCCTTCGAGATGAAGAGCAATATTTTAAGACAGGTTTGTTAACATAACATGCATCTCCCATTCAAAACCAGACAGGAATGTGAGTGGTTGTCCTAAATATAAAACAGTACAGCTATTCTAGTCAACAGCCAACTATCTTTGTGGTTTGTTTAAAAAAATATCTTTTTTAAAGTTAAAGGTTTATTTTACATAGGCTTTAATTTTAATATAAAAAATTATTTGTTAACAAGATTATTTGTTCATCATTAATTCTTAATGATATTTTTTCTATGTCAAAAAACACTACAATAGAACTTTGTAATATTATTTATTTTTCAGCACATTAAAAGTTTAGGGTGTAGCGATTATAGTTTCAGTTTAGCAATCATAACGATAACATTGGTTTCAAACAGAGTATCAGTCTTAGATTATGCTATCTTCCTCTATCTTTATTCAAGAAAAGTGGACGACTGATGAGTCACCTTGAACAGAATATACATAAATATAAATGACATCTATCTAATTATCATTAACAATATTTTTGGACACATTCATTAGAACTAACGGTCTCCAAAAGAGTATTATTCGAAAAAACACATTTTAGTTTCTTGTATAAGTTAAGACCTTAAATGTTACCATAATATCAAACATCAACTACCAATTACAAAATTGATACCTTTTATTAATTATGAAATGTCAAAACAATTTTCTGTCTTAATTATCAACAATACTGGGTAATTAAGTCATGCATAATTGACCATATTTCATAGATTATTATCCTATTTACTACAGAGATGGGTTGATTATGTTACCAAGCTCATTCATTGCTACCATACTTGCAATATTTCAGATTCTTATGCCTCAAAACAAACAAAATACAGTCAATCAAACATCAAAGTAATGCAAACGTTTTGGATAAGGTGAAAGTGCTGTACATATTTCTAATAGCTTATTTATTTATAGTTCAGGAATTAATAGAGAGAGTTTGTAGGTCCAAATGCAGAAGAAAGAGATTTCAGATATAATTTTTCTTCATTTGAATCAATTGTTTCAGGATTATCTATTTTAGTTTCAAACTATGTGATTTAACATTTTCAGACCAGTTACACCAACATTGAAAATTATAATCTTCAAACAATGTAATTCAATCAAAACTGAACAGATTGATTCATAAGAGGTATAATAAAGTGAATAAAAAGTTGAAAATAAATAATACTGCTCCTTTTTTCATATTGTGTTCAACAACACCAAACCAAAACCATCAATGTAAGTTCAAACTAAATAAAAAATATGTAAGATTCAAGACTTGTGAACCAACAGCTAAAATACAAAACAAAGGTATCGAGGTCTTTCAGTACATGGGACTTTTGTTTGTTTTGGATGGGGAAAACACAAGATGTAGACCCAGAAATATGGCAAACAAAGTCTGTTTGAAATTTGCCTCTATTTATCATAGGAAGCTAAAGCTCCTAAGAACAAACAGGCCCAAAACTAGCCCAAGTTGACTAGAAAGGTGAAATCCCAAGCACACATTGAGAGAATGTCATTTTGTTGAAGTTATGTAAAACATTTGCTTAAGGGTTTGGGAGTCTGTTTTATCAATACTATAAACTTATAATACTGACGTTCTATAAATACTTGGTTAAAGATTGGAACTTTTTTAATCACAATTATTTTGATAAAAATATCTAACACACAATAGGTACATTTATTGCAGTATTTGTAAATTGAACTGGACATTTTTAAAAGATTAAACATTTCCTTTTGTCTGAGAGGTGAGGAAAATTGGGTTTAAGGCTGCTTTCAAGATTATTTCACTTTCACAGTAAATATGTTCTGAAATTCAATGTGGCATTACACACAACATGGACTGTATGCAAAACAGTTAAGTTACAACAGAAAATAAGTGGTAAATATCATCATTCGATTATATTGTTGAAGAGGTCGCAATAATTTTATTGTATTCTGTAAATAGATTTTTATTGTTTTGATATTCATCTGTTCCTTTTGAAGTTGTTATGTTTACTGTAGATTGTATTTAATAATTTTACTTGTAACATTGGAGCATATTTGCTTAGGGTTTGATATGTTTTGTATCATTATCACTAAAGTATTGCTGGTAGGAAAATATTAACTTAAGGTTTTGATTTTTTTCATAACATCCTGTTGTTTTCATTTAAGGTATGAAAACATTGACTTTTACTACTGTAAATATTAGTGTGTTGAATGTCAACTTATCACTGTGACATTTTATTCTAACGCCAAGACAATTGACTCGTGTCATATATGAGCCAAAGCATATGGAAAATCTTAAAGTAAAAGCCGTTAGCTACCAGAGCATGATTTTGCTCTGCTTAACAATACCATGTACCTGTTCTCCATGACATTAATTGACATTCACAACTTTGACATTAGAACAAATTTTCAATGCCACTTTGTTGACTGTTATGTACATCATAGCCATATGTGAATTTTATGCACTGACATTTCATCAATAGTTTGTTTACTCAAAATCAAGAATAGAACAAATATGAGGGAATTTTTAACTAGAATGTAAAACCTTGTAATATTTATACCAATATCAACATCAACTCTCTCTTGAATTTAAGTAAGATATAAAAGTTTATTGACATTCATTTATGTTAAAAAAGTAGAAAAATGATGCTGAAGCTATCTTAGAAATAAATTTGATATCACTTGATTTTTTTCCATGTTTGCAGAGATGTTGATGGTTGTTAAATGTCATATCTGCTATTAAAAGTTAACTTATTGTAACATTGTGGTATGGTGATCATCTAAATCAAGATGAATATGAACGATGTGTCAGTATGTTCACAACTCTGATATGGTAATGTCAAACTTCATTTCTCATAAAAAGACACAAAAAATTATATAGTGTACGTGATCATAACTAGCCATTCATTGAGTTCATTTTGTGTAGGAATTAAGCATGGTGTATTTTCCTAGAAGAGGAGTAATATTTCTTAGATTTAAACACAGTGTCATACAATGAATAATTGTTTCAACAATGTATCACACTGTTTAGTGTTTATCAGTACTGATAAAAACCTTTATGTCCATTTATACAAGAGATTTTCAAAGGATATTAATACATACGCTGGAGAATGTATTCTCCGGGTATAAGACCTTGGGGCCAGGCAAACAAACATCTTGAAAATATGGGGATGGGCTTTTAGGCGGAAGAGACACCAACTCAGATGAAAATTCATATCGGAGACCGTTGGACAGTCAGAATAGGTTTTATGTAGGTTTTTGACACGTAACTTAATGATATTATAGATTTATGTAATGTATGACCATGGAACATCTTTTTGAAAGGTTTTGTAGACCATCTAATGAAGGAATTTTATAGCATTTGATATAATTTTTAATGTTGAAAACACTTTACACATTATTTTTTGTGTAAATTAAATTAGACGCAATATAAATGTCTTAAATGTCATAATGTTATATGACATCATAATATTATAATATTATATAATCAAACATCAAACCGATTATTCAGTTATTGAGTTTCAACGCAAATCAAGCTCATTGCTTGGACTTGGAGTTGCTTTGCCAAGTCCGGCGAAATAGGCTGAACGTCTCGACTAAAGCTGAAATCGTCAAATAGAGCATATAATTAAAACATCAAGCACTTCAGAAGATAAAAAAGCTACATTACTAAACTATAAACACGATTAAAAAGCTTACACCAACCTTCAAATACGATCCGAACGAAAACATATACATCTATCGTCTGCTACAGCAACTAGCGTTATGCCTCCGCGTGCTTGCGTCTCGATATGTCAACATCACCAACCACGCGCTGACCCCAGCTGTCAAGGGTCAAGGTCGAGTTTGGAATCGACCGAACAACGGCATGTACTTCGCAGCCTTTTGTTTATTTGTGTAGGAATCATGTTACCTTTAAAGAAATCTGGATGGAGAATTAATAGACATCGTTTAATGGAAATCTTGGAGAAAATAAACACAGATTAAGTGATTTACCGTTTTTATCCGTGGAAGAATTTAAGGAATTCGAATGGGAAAACTGATAATGTTTTATTTTCAAAATTGTAAAAAGAGAAGTTTTATTATAAACAGTTATTGAATCGGAGCAGCCAAAGAATTTTGATTTTGAACGAATTGGTCTAAAATTGTTTTTGTATCAGTTTACTCATGCTTATTGGAAATTATTGTAACATTTCTGCGTATAAACCTCTGTTACATTTTGGTCATATTTTAAAAAGATCTAGCAACATCCCATATGTCTAAGTCTTTGACTGAAAATGGCCTTTCTAACCTACATATGTAGTTCTAATATGTCTGACAGAGGCCTACAGATAATTTATTTTAAGTTTTTGTCTCGAATTTAGTTTTCTCTGTAGTTATTTTTGTAAACTTTTTTCCCAAAAAGAAATATAGTATGCACCAATGATTAAGAGTGGAAAAGCATTTATCCACATTTCTGTTTCCTAAAAATGGCAAATATTTAAAACGGCGTCGCTGATTGCGCAACTAACTTTGATTTGAACCAATCAGGATTCTCCATGTCGTGCCAAGAAAGCACTCCGCTTGAAACATAAGTTCCAGGAGATAAATGACTTGAGTAACATCTGTTGGGAAAACATGTTGCTAAACTCCTTTTTAAAAAATACCGTTATTTTACATGTCAAGGTTTTTGGATGAAAGCAGAATATTTGCATGTAAAATTTATGAACTCTTGAGTAACAACCGCACAAGAAACATCACCACATTTTCAACAGTGTAAGCAACGTATTTCTGCTGTTGGAGAAAGTTGATTTTGAGTTGTTGTTTGTTTTTTTAATAGCGAAATGATTTGTACCGTACCCGTATTTTCATACGTCAGAGTATAATACTTTTACTTTTATGTATCCGCAAGTACACTTGTACACGTGTTGAATTCGCTTTTTCACAATGGATTTTGGCAATAGTGTTTGACATTTAACTTAAAATTGTAGAAATTACATTAATAATTGATGTTTTAGACCCTAATAACCTTCTTGGACTTCAATTTGTTGACGCGTCTTTATTGTAGGACGTCATAAAACAAGCCAAAAAAGCCCCTTTTGCATCTCCCATCTTGTCTTGTTTAGGAGATTCGAAAACGATGATTTCTAAAACGTGTGTTCCTCGGAAATATGAACAGAAAATGTGTTAAAATTCCAATTTAATTTAGTTGGCGTCTGGGTACATGTAACTCGCGGATGGAATTACCTTGTATTTTGTATGGTGACGTTTCTTTTGCGGTTGAATGTAATGATATCAAAGTTCATACTAAATTATAGTTTTGAGAGAGGGGTACAATTGTGAAACAGACACAGAGAATACACAATTCAATTTAAAGGGGCAGTAGCATTTTCTTTGCAAAATTTATTTTTCCAAATTTCCCATTTATAATGATAGTTAAATGTCATTTAAATTTACTTTAGAGGGTAAAACATCGTATTACTCAAACCAATTATACATAGTGGTAAAAGCAAAAAATGCATGGCGGCCATTTTATTGTGAACACATTTTATTATTTCTAATTACAATAACGATTCCCATGTAACGAACCATGTACACTCATTTTTAACTTGATTTTCCGAAGAGAAAAGTTGTTTTACTATTGGTGACATTATTTTTCAAATACATTTCATCGACTTAGTTGAGCGAAAAAACGTGCTACTGCCCCTTTAAAAGAGAAGATGCAAGAGACAAAGTGAGGTACCACATTTGATATATAAAGAACCATAGAAAGCCTGGTAAAATAAACAACAAAATTCAGTATAGTGATTTTTAGACATGTATACTCATCTATTGTTGTCTTAAAGATATATTGGCCTACAGTTTGTCCTATAAATCTCTTACATAGATATCGAGATTTCTCAAAAGCATTATAAGATAAATAAATAGTTAATGTGTTTATATCAAATATAATTTCCTCATTTTACATTATGTATCTTACACTTATCCGTCTATTCAAAATTAAATTTAAATTTTACTGTGACATGTTAACCTATTCTCGATTGAACATGAAACATGCACATAAAACATAAATACGTCAAATAAATCAATTTCATATATTTTACGTTCGCTTCGTTCAATGCAAACTGGGTGTTACGAGAAGTATTTCAAAGATATGAGATTGGTAAATGTATTTCTTCACTCTGGTGTCACTTTTCACGACGATTCTCCCTTTGATCGATGAGTCCTGGCCTAAACTTTAGTCTATGAAATATGTAAATATTATAAATAAATTGAAATATTTCAACACTCCTGTTAATTTTTTAAATATTCGCAATATATGTGTTAACACAGAGAAGCTAAGAATATTTATGATGCATAAAATGTTAAATGTTTTTTTGGACATATCTATTTCAAAAGAAACTTTGTTGTTACTTTTTTTTGAACAACTAATAACGACGGAGGAGTACATTTTGTTGTTTTGTTCTCAGCTGAATACAGCTTGGAAATTCTAAAAGTATAAATAAATAAATAAATAAATAAATAAATAAAAAACAAAAACAAAGACAAAACAAAACAAAAACAAACAAACCCGGAAGTACACCCGTTCTTAGTATGCAGATCCATATTTTTGGTGGACACAATAATTTTAATAATTACAATTAATACAAGTTTTTAATATAATAAAACTCTTAATTTGATAAAATCTTAATTTAATAAAACTCATAATTGATCTTTTTTAGATGACAACCATAAGCTGTCACGCGCACAGTGATTTGCCGATGCCTGGGAAACATTTCACTTATGTGGGATTAAACTCTTTATTTAAGGATGTCCGCTCCTTCCGGTTGAACTTCAAAAATGAAATATGATTAAGTAAAGATTTTTTCTCATCTTTAATTACTTCATGATATTCTACATCATCTACATGCTTTAAAAAAACAAATGATTTAAAGAAAATGTGACTTTAGAACCTCTAAAAAGTGCTTAAACAGCATAAATGGCCTAAATTTGACTAAAAAAGGTGGTTTTCAGGTACATTTTGTGTCAAAGCTTAAAAAAAACCCACACTACCATATATATTTTTTCATCGATTTTGGTAGGGTAAAATGAACTTTGTAACATATCAAAAAAGGAAAAGAAGTTTAATTCTAGAAATGTAGTATTTTAAAGTTTTTAGCAGTTTTTTTTCTCATTTTCCCATAGACTCCCATGTTAAAATTTACTATCTTACAGGCGTCATATCACGAAAAACCCCACACTACCCCCTATTTTTTTATGCGGATTTTTCAATCATATACTTTGATCATCTAAAAAATAAAAGTAAGAAAAAAAGTTTAATTCTATAAATTTGAGGAGCGAACATCCTTAACAATGCCGGCGTTTCGGTATATATCCTTATGCAGCTATCAATCATGAAATAATTGATGAAACAGTACAGTCAACCGCAAAAGAAACGTCACCATACAGCGTACAAAATAACTCCACGAATGATAAACACGAATGAAACAGAGATTCGTCATGTCCTCAGAAGCCAACTGAACAAATTTTAAATTTTAAAACATTACATCTTGCTATTTCTAAGAAATAAACGTTTAAAAAATCGTCGTTTTCGTATCTCCTTAACAGGAGAATCAAAATGCTTTTCCGGCTTGTTTTATGACGTCCTCCTTTAAGTTTTTTTTATGTCGACAACATCTTCTATTAATTAAATTTCTACATTTTATGAATTTCTAAGTTAAAAACCAAACATACTGGCAAAACCCATTTTGAAAAAGCGATTTCAGCACCCTAAGTGTATTTGAACAGACATTAACTAAAAGTTATATACTCCGGTATATGAAGTAGTGAGTTCTTCTTTACAAAAAAATGTTTCTATCAAATACATTCAAATACTTTCTCCGTCAACAGTATTTCGTTTTTACACGGTTGAAAATGTGTTGACGTTATTTTTGCGGTTGAGTGTAACAGAACCGTCGACATTATTAAATAAATAAGTTGATCCTCCTCAAGAATAAACATCATTGCATACCAACTTATAGAATTCCAGACTGTAAAAAGGAGTATAAGCCATGGTGCAAGACTAAGTGAGTTTTATAAACACGAAAGGTTCATATTCCTTGTAATTTTAAAGGTACATCCATTGTGATGTTTGGGGTCACATATGCTAAACGTTATAAATTGTTGTTACGTTATCGGGAAGTACTGACGGTTGTCGAAAATTGCCATTTTGATCTTAGTCGACTTAGTATTTTGACGATATGAAGGTAAAAGTATTGATTTCTGATCGAAAACCGGACAATGTACCGCGTGTGGAGCGCGCCAATAAGTCAAACGTAATTTTGGAATCTTATTTATAACAGACAAACTGATAAATTTGGGTTATCGTGTTAAATAGGTCATTTAACTACTGTGCATGTAAATGGGACGTGTAGTTTCGGTTTCTACACATGCATGATGATGTTACTCGATTTTAATTGGAAACTAGTCATTATTATATATTTGGTGATTCGGGATGAATATGCAAGCCGAGTGAATTTATTTGCACTGTAAACAGTACATATAGTACATGAGTCAGAACGTAACAAAGCCTATTACAATTTTATGAAACACAATGGATTCACCTTTAAGTATTTATGACTTAACAAAAGGTTTCTGTTTCAAAGTATTTCTTTCTGATACAAACATTTTAAATAAAGCACATGGGAAAATACTCATATCTCAATTCAAACATATTTATATATTTTACGACTGCTTCGGTCAGTTACTCCCTTTTGAATTTAAGCAATATTTTGCTAATTGTACACATTTTTTGTTGATGTTGATGCTGAACCAATAATATTAAAGGACCAGCTGGTCAAGGGTATTGTTGTTTGTGTATTTATTAGATCTGAATGCTAACCATACTAAAACTCTATATAGATTGTTCTACGTTCTATTGTTCTTGATACTATCGTATTTGGGTTTGGAATGAATATGTACATGCACCGATGATGTTTGTTTTAATTTTCTGTTACTTCATGATATAAGATAATATAAGATAAGATAACATTTTATTACCAAAAAAGGGAATTCATTTTACATCAAACAGAGCATGACATGATATACTTTATAGCACAGTAACTTTAGACATACAAACAAATATGTCATTGTGAAAGTGCCTTTAGCTTTAGCAGATGAGATTAGATCTGTCAAAACGATATATTGTAGCAAATCTAAAGTTATTTTTTTGGGACTTATTATATGGATTGTTCTATGTCATGCATTAAAAGTATTGTATTTGAGTATAGAAAGAATATATTCGCTAGGGTGTTTTTGATGTAATGTTAGTATTAGAAAAATCTTCATGAGATAAGATAATATAAAATAAGATAACACGTTATTACCCAAAAGTAGATTAATTTTACACCAAAAAGACCATGACATGATGTATTTTTTAAATAATACAATAACTTTAAATATTCTATGCAAATCAGGTATGCCACTGAAAAAGTATCGCCCTTGGATTAAGAAACAATAATTCTATAACATTTGATGTTATGCATTGATTACATTATTAAGACAACACACAATTGGAAATGTTATTCTTATGACAAAATGCACTTTGAATATGGTAAATACGTACATTGTCAACGGTTGTATTAATTGAACCGTTGACTCTTTCCAATGAATTTATGAACGTGGTGAAATATGTTTTCATTGACTGTTTGTGGAAGATCGGATTTCCATTCAGGATTGTATTTAGATCAAATTCTGACTATAAATTATAAAATCTTTGCTTTAATTCTAAACGGAGATCAGCATGTCTTGGACATCTCAAGAAGAAATGATAAACATCTTCAACTAAAGCACCACAGATGCAAGATTTACTTTCAGATAAGTTGACACGATACAGATCACCGTTTAGGGAACTACACTAATTTCTTAACTTACTGTGTATAATGTTCATCTTCCGGTCGCCGAATAGAAAATATTTTGGGATTTTACATTCTTTTTCAGATAATTTTTCTTTAAATGACGATAATGAATTCGAACATTTTATTTTCGAGTAAAGATTATTCCATAGGTAAGCACAGTCATAAATAAAATACTTTTGAAGGACCGCAGTTCGAAATTTTGGAATAGATAAATTTAATTTGTTACGCAAGTTGTAATGAAAAATAATTTCAGTGACTGGTGGAAGTAAATTAATCAGATAATTTGGAGCTTGTATATTAATAATTTTGTAAAAAGTACAAAGTTTCTTATTTCCACGTCTAATTTTTAAAGGCAACCAACCAGTTTCTTTGTATAAGCTATCTCTTGAAGCAAACTTTGGTAAGCCAGTTACAATTCTTGCAGCTTCAAGTTGGACCTTTTCAAGTTTGTCACACAAAACATCCGAACAGTTATCCCAGACCTCAGAAGCATATTCTAAAATTGGTCGAATATACATTTCATACATACGTGATAAAATACTTCTATTCAAAACATACTTGAACACACGTAGAGAAGAGATTAGTTTTGAAGCCTTGTCTATGGCAAGATCAACATGATTGGACCATTTAGGCCAAGATGTTTATGTTGATGTACACGTTCCAGTTGATCATTATTGAATACTAATCTAGGTACCTGATGACTATTACTATGGCTAAATAGCATGAATTTAGTCTTATTTGGGTTAAAGTTAAAGTAAACCATTTGTTAGCCCATTCATGTAATTGGACTAAGTCATTGTTAAGAGAAGTTTGAACAGAATATAAATCTTTTCCAGCAGGGCCAAAAGGGCCAAGGACAGATCCCTGCACCCTTCAGTAACATGTAGTTCTTTTGATAATGTACCGTTGATACATACACGTTGACGTCTATCGGATAGATAATCTGTTAACCAATTCAGAATGCCACCGCGAATACCACAATGTTCTAATTTGTGCAATAAACCCTTGTGCCATACTCTGTCAAAAGCCTTGGAAATATCACAAAATACCATACAGTAAAATTGGTGGCTATCTAGAGATGAACAAATATTGTGATAGATTTCAATGAGTTGAGATGTAGTAGAATGATTTGCAGTAAAACCTGATTGGAATTTGTTTAATATACTATGCTTATAAAAATGGTTATGCAAATGCTTTAACATTATTCTTTCTAGTATTTTGCCAAGTATAGACAGTAGACTAATAGGTCTGTAATAACTTGGGAGGGATTTATCTCCTTTCTTGAAAACAGGAATAACATTTGCAGTTTTCCACAGAGTTGGAAATACACATTCGCTCAAGGAAATATTAACAACATACAAAGCGGAGCTATCGATGGACACATTCTTTTTAAAACCTTAATGTGGATGCGATCTTGCCCAGCTGATTTATTGGCTGGTAAGGTCTCAATCATATCTGATACTTCCTTTTCAGTAACAGAGATATGTGATATACTGTTAGAACAGCGATGATTTATTGGTGCTACATTCTTGCCACTGTCATTAATATTTAAAACAGATAAAAGTATTCATTTAATGTTTGAGCTTTCTCAAAATCTGTGAAAACAGACGGTTTCCCAGAATTTTCAGTTACAAGAGGGGGGATGGGTCTCGATGAAGTAGAACCTTTCAAAAATAAGACTATTGATACCCCTTGGCAGAAGTCACTTCATGTAACAGTTATTTCTGTAATAAAAAGTTGTTTAAAAAGAGTATAAAATTAACAAAGATATTGTCCCCAAGAATTTCGTTTCCAAAAACCTCCTCCGGCCCCTCACTCCCCCGTCCATTTTCCACTCACCACCCATCCCATTACTCCACCCCACCCCACCACAACCCATACCCCGCTACACCCACCTCAAACCCCATGACATACTGCTTTATATATTCCTTTTTACACTGACAAGTAAAGAATTTACCGACGACACCTGCCTTGAAATGAATAATACTTAAATCACAAAATCACTAAATCAATGATAAGGATATATTAACACATCCATGGATATAATATATGGCTTTATAGATTTATAAAAGTAAAAAGCAAACAACGTCCCATTCTTCGTATAAATAAAAACAACAAACAAGGTGGCGAAGTAAATATTTTGCAAAGCTGTGGATCTTAAAGAAATTGATAAATTAATCAAAAGTGAACAGAAATCTAATAACATAAAAAGTGACCCACATATATTTGAACCGAATCTCTCTCACTTCTTAATATGGCTTTCACGAAAACGTTCGTGTTTTTATTATTGCTGCATACGTTGATGGCATCCCACTTTCTTGGTGGGAATATACATTGGAAGTATGAGGGACAAGATAAACAGGTTTGGTTGACTCACGCTTAGTGTTTTATTATGTATTTTGAGTTATTTCGCAATTTTTTGATAATAAAACACATCCATCGATAGAATATTCACAAAATAACAAATACGTTATCATTAGACTTATCAACATTAAAGGGGCAGTAGCACGTTTTTTGCAAATTTTATTTTTTCAAATTTCCCATTTATAATGATAGTTTATGTCATTTATATTAACTTTAGAGGGTAAAACATGTTATTACACAAACCAATTATCCGTAGTGATAAAAACGGTGTTGCGTATAAAGCAAAAATTGCATGGCGGCCATTTTATTGTGAACACAATTTAATCATTTCGCATTACAAAAACGATCCCCTTGGCTTTACCGAACCATGTACACTCATTTTCAATTTGATTTTCCGGAGAGAAAATGGTGTTTTACTTTTGGTGACATTATTTTTCAAATACATTTCATCGACTTATTTGAGCGAAAAAAACGTGCTACTGTCCCTTTAAAGTTCTATTATACCGTAGTTTTCCACACCCGTAGCGCCGATGAATGGCTTTACTTCTCGTTGTTTTTAATTTTCAACGAATGTGCGTTTGTCTTTATCAAATTGTCAAATATAAGTTCATCAAAAGTTTACTCGTTTATATATATAAAATAGTTGGTAGACAAATAATTTCACTAATAAATCCCATTTCAACGTTCGTTATATAATAAACATATACATATTCACTTACTATGTGATATAGAAACTATTTTTGTAAAAAAGATATTTTGAAAATGGAATAATTTATTCTATTTTATTTAATATTTTTAAGGTCACATTTTCATGTTAAATGCCAAGAACTTGTATGATAAATGTATGACAAATAATATAAATGAATTTGTGTAAATCGTATTATTCGAACGTTTACAGCTGTTATGCCTATATCTACAAAGTGATATTATATTCATTCATTCATGAAGATCACTTGCACTTGCACTTGCACTGTAACAAGTTGATAAACAACAACAAGTATTATATACTGTCTTCAAATACCTTAAAACAACACCGTAAATAAATGAAATACCCTCACCCGAAAGAATATTTGTTTGTTATAAAGGTAACCTAATGAAATAATGAATCGCATATCATTCTGAAACATCTTAATAAGCCCGCTTCGAAATGGAACCATTGCCCTGAAGTCAAACCTTCTATTTCATACGACAAGAAGATTGATATCAAAAGAAATGGCAGTTGATATAATATTATGCTCTTATAAAGTAAACTGACAAGGAAATTGTCTAAATTTAGGTCATATCTGAAAACAAAACTCACTAAAACACCTGGCATTTATTTGGCTAAGCCTAAATTGCCGCTCGAAGGTGAGGTGAGGTAAGGTGAGTTGGGTTTAACGGCGCTTTCAAGAGTATTTCACTTATATCGCGGCTGTTAGTATTACGACAGGGAGAAAGCCCGCAACGCAATGTGCCTATGCATTGCGGTGAAACCTGTGAGCATCGGCTGGAACTAGCGAACCATGTCGCTCGAAGGTAGCTCAAGTGATCAAGTAGAGTTTAAAATATGGTAACACGGTGGAATGATCAACTTGAACAAGTCCCACCATTTTCTTCCAATACGGATAACCGTTTTCTATGGAAAAATACCCCTTATCGTGTCATGTAATGAGATGTTTAAAGGTGCATCCATTGTGTTTCATACAATTTTATGTGGCTTTAATACGTTCCAACACACCATATATGTGCTGTTTACAATACAAACAACTTCACTTAGCTTGCATATTCATCCCCAATCGCCAAACATATCATATTTACTAGTTTCCAATTAAAATCGAGTAACATCATTATGCATGTGCAGAAACCGAAAGTGCCCGTCCTATTTGCATGCATAGTAGTTATATGACCTATTGAACATTATCAACCCAAATTTGTTATTTTGTCTGGCGTAAATAATATTCCAAAATTACGTTTGACTCATTGACGCGCGCCACACGCGGTGCATTGTCCGGTTTTCGATCAGAAATCACTACTTTTACCTTCATATCGTCAATATACTAAGTCGAGTATCTTTAAAATGGTTGTTTTCGGTAACAGTTGGTATTTCTCGATAAAATAAGACCATTTATAACGTTTGTCATATTTGACCCCCAAACAACACAAGGGATGTACCTTTAAAGTTCGAAATCGACAAGTTCTTTCATAAAACACCCGCAGATGACACTTCCAACTGAATGACCCGTCCACTGACAAGACTGCACGTGATGCATGCTTTTTGCATGCCATCCGGAAACTCTATACCGTTGTTAAGCAACTGACACTCCCGGCACAATTTACTTGTCGAAAATCTCCGTCATATTCATTTATGTATAAAACTTGGATGAATTTCTAAAATATATTCACGTTCTAAAAAGCGGCTTTTTAAATCGGTTATTTTTCTGTAAGTTTGAAATCAAGTTCCCCTTGTTTGTACCAAAGGCTGCCACTGTAACCATGACGAAGACTTTTCATATTAAAAGAGACCGTTTTCCGGGGAATAAAAATTGCAAAATAGTACATTTATCGGAATACGAAAACATATAATTTGAAATCTATAGACCAAGCTCCTGAAATGAACTTATTTGCAGATTGTATACCTCGATTTTAATCTGACTGGAGACTTTGACTTATAAAAGCATTCCGATGTCACGCTGTTTTCTCAACCAGCCAATGGAATTGCCGCTAGGGTTTACACGTGCAAACATCGATTTTTATATCAATACTTGTTTCCAACTGATGAAATATTATCAGTACTTAAAGGCGTTCAACACACCTTGCCTTTGCATACTCTCAGTTGTCAGATTGAGAAGTGCATAGCCTTGTAGCGTCTGTGCCCATTTTCAGTAACAGTGTCATACATGTATTTTGGAATTTTAAATTATACATCTTTATGAGTAGGATCATTAAATCATTTTATGATAACTAATTGAAATACACTTTATTTTATGATGAAACATTTTGTAATTTATTTAAAGTGAAACATGCTATTTAAGTTGTACTCAATCAAGCTATGGAGTTATCTCCCTTTGGTAAAAATGTGACACTATCTTAGTTTAATTTTTTTTTTTTTATTAAAAATAATGGTGACTTCACTATTTTCATTTTTCTTTATATTAATTAACATATTAAATTATATGGTTCTGAAATTTTGGGATCACTGTAGTGGTTTTGAATTTACGAACCTCTTTTTTCACCAAGAATTCCTAAAAGAATTGCGAACATTTCTTTATACGCGTGTACTGTTTGTTCATCAACATGGAAAAGCTATATATTTCATTGATTCTGTCTGCATACTTGTTACTCTTTAAATTAATATCAAAATAAGAAAGGAATCGCATATTTTGAAAATTTCTAATTGTGTAAGAAAAAGACGAAAAGTATGAAAATCATGGGGTCCCCAATAGCTTGCAGCGCCGCCTAGTAGAACAGTTTCAATGGTGATGTACCCTTTTTCAGTTTCTTTGAAAGAGTCAGTATTCAAAGTTCTTTTGACCAATTTTCATGAATTTGTAGTGGGTTTTACTTAGTGTGTGGAACCTCCTTAGTAAACCCAAATTGGGATTGTATGTCACTTCAGGTACATGTGTGTTACTCTCTGTCTTGGAGAGACAGAGGACTGGGCTGTGATGACGTCACTCCAGCGGGCGGACCCCGGGGGTCGTGGAGGTGCACTGGGGGGTGCGGCCTGACCCCAACCCTAACTACCCCACCCACGTGTTCCGGGTACAGCACCCAGGCCGGGTGGGTCCAGGAGACGGGATGTCTTACACAGCTGTTCAACTTCCAACCAATCTTCAAAATCAGGCGAGGGAGCATTACTTAAAAGGCGCTGTAGCACTTTTTTTTCAAATTTTATTTTTTTCAAATTTCCGATTTACAATGATAGTTTATGTCATTTATATTTACCTAAGAGGGTAAAACATCTTATTACACAAACCAATTATCCGTAGTGTTGCCTATAGAGCAAAACATACATTGGGGCCATTTTAATGCGAACACCAGATCATGTACACTAATGTTTTGCACCCCTCCCCCCAACTCAAAAAGTTGTATCCGCCCCTGCTTTTACTATTGGTGACATTATTTTTCAAATACATTTCATCCACTCAATTGAGTGCTACTTCCCCTTTAAACTATTGCTTTTTAACTAAAATATTAAGGTGCTGATACAATTATAATCACACAAATTCGCCATTTTTCAAAAATTTGCAACACTTTCTCGTTGCATATAGATATGCATTCATATTTGATGCATTCATGCAAAGTGACTTCACAATCATTTTCACTAAACAAGCTAAAACTTGGATTCCCATTTAAAATCCAAATATCTATCCCGTAACCATACACTTGCGTCCTAAAGAAACGCCATCACATTTTCAACATAATCAAAAACAAAATATTTCATACTACATTCAAAGTATTTTATAAGTAAATGTTTAGAGAAAAAGTATTAAAAATAGAAACAGCGTTTGAAAGACATATACCTATATAGATGGACAACGTTATTCATAATCAATTTTGCAATCTACATGTAGTTATGAGGAAGGCGTGTATGGAAAGTCTACGAATAGATCTGCAAGGAACAGTTTGGAAGCTGAAATCGACATCCAACCTAGAAGTGACACAGGACGACCCAACAACAGTCCAGTCACGGCCTCTATGCCTATATACACGTGAGAGATTTTACTTACGCTTCACTCAGTTTATATTCTCCCTTTTTCGTTTTTTTCTCGATTATCCAGTATACACTCCGATAAATCTATTCAGTAGATTTATCGGACTGTATACTCTGGATTAACGAGATTGTTTTTTTTCTCCAATGGTCTACTAGAACACGCAGTAAAGTCAGTTTTAAATCTACAACCCACCCGAAAAGTAATTTTCATGTTAAATAACAAATGAAAACTCCGATTAAAGGCTTTTATAATATTCGTCATCTGATGAAGGTTTGTTTTCTTGTTCTTGTATTTGTTCTATTCTATAAACGTTTAGAAAAAAATAAATGTTTAAAAATTATGTAATCAGAACTTCAATTGTTATATAACATGATAAAATTGAGATGATTACAAAACAGTGTGTATACTTTCATATTAGATTTCGAAAGCGACAGTGGCCGCTGTGACCCCGAGGACCAAAATTAATGTGACCTTGTTCCGCCACTTAGGTGTTCTTAGATTTTGTTATAAAGGAATGGTTAATGGTCTCACAACATTTGATTCATTTCTGTTGCGATTTGTCGTGGGTATTCTCATACTTATTAATTTTTCTTTTCATGATATATACATTGGTTGTGTTCGATGATTCGATCAGTAGGTTTTTGGACCAAAGAAAAACAATATTGACCTCAGATTGCGTCGGTCAGTATTGTTTTGACCCCATCGTAAATATATTATTGTCCAGTTTTATGACATATATTTTTATTTCAATACTTTATTTGATGACTCTTGATGTGATTTTTATAACCTTAAGCAATGTTTCAGTACACTGTGTCTCTGATACACCTAACGCATTATGTTTAACTATGTGACGTGTAATTGTATGATTTGTTCATACTCGTGTTCATTCACTGTTTAAAGCCTCGCTATGGGATGCGAGCACGCTATATCCATACCAACAGCTGACCCGGATGGAGATATTGTGGAATGTGATTGGCCAACAGCTTGTGGTGGGAATTGCAAGACGCTACCTGACGCATCATTGGAGAGGGTAAACTACAGTACTTCTCCTTCAGTCAATTTTTTGTCAACCTTTGATACTAGGTCTGGTTTCTTTGCGTGGTTTGCTATAAATCCGAGGCCCTGGATTCAAACTTAGGCAGTTGTACGACGTACATATATTTCAGTCGAAAAATGTAAGATTTGATTTTGATATACTAGTAATGAGGACGGCAATTTCACACCCCGGAGCAATATGACCCGAAAGTACAAGAGGTTATGTGGGAAGATAATGGGCATGTACTAAAATATTTTTTCTAATAAAGAACAATTTGATTAAGATTTTGTGATAGTGCGAATTTTGACCAGAATAACGAATGACATACGTTGTATTTTATTCTGCTACAACTTTTTTCGTGTGAATCAATAAATTAATTGTACATAAAAGCATTTTTTTTCATTGATACAGAATCCCTGCATACTACATATTCCTGCCACAACGAAAGCGGGATATGTTGGCGGCAGAAATTACTTTGTGACCTTGACCTTGAGGGACTACTCGAAATCTCGAAATATGCAAAAACTCGCACTCAGTACAACAACAATTCAGGTTCGCAGCCCGCAAACTGATTGAATACTTTTATTTTTATAAAAAATATCAAATAAAAAGTCTTCTAACATGAAAAAAAAACCCACTAGTTGATAAAAGCAGTCTCATTTAAATCGACCTTGTTCCGAGGAATAACATTTGCAAAATTATGCATCTACCGGGATACGAACAGGTTCTGTAGATTCGTTTGGCGTGGAACCTATGACTGATATATGATTCCGTATCCCGGTAGATGCACTATTTCGCAATTTTTATTCATCGGAAAACCGTCGATTTTAATCAGACTGTTGATAAAAGTATCCTGCTTGCGGACAGTATTTTCATTGAGTATTGACATAGACGGTGTCCCCGCTGCCAGTTGAATAAGAGTTCAATAAGGTATACGTGTATATGGAATTGCTCACGGCTCGGTGCATTCTCTTCCCACAGAGGTTACTCCCTTCAGATTTCCGGCCCTAACCTCTGTTGCATATGGCCTGAATTGCAGGACTCCGGCAAAATGCCATAGCGGGGAAAAAGGAGAACCCCATACTGTATCCCTGCTTCTTAACCAATGAAAACTCATCTTTCAGCGGCCACGTCGACCGAGTGACTTCAAAGATCTAGACATTTGACTCTTAAAGGTCTTGCTAATTAGCATATTTCATTCGAATATGTCTGATGTAAATAACTCAAATGAACTGTTTGGTAGGCCTATTTGTCTCTGATTTGGTCCTATTTAATAAGCATGTTTATGATCAAAAGTTTTAACAAAATTAAATAGCATATTTCGAGGAAACTCATCAAAGAAGAAAATGTTTATCTTACGTTTATTTTATCATTATGAAGTGTCATTGGCATATTGTGTTACTTTTACAACGACGTCGCGGATTGCACAACTAGATTAATTGCATCTATTTAGGACACTGCATTTCTGCTCGCGGATTCAGGCCTTGTAAGACAGAGGTTAGGATCCGAAATCTGAAGGGAGTAACCTCTGTGGGAAGTGAATAGGCTCGGTTTATACCACCTTAGGTATCAAACGTTTAATAAGTTTACAATAAAAGTTTTGATCTATGAAGACAGCAGTGACACTAGAATAGCCGTGTAGTCATGGCAAAACACTGTGATGTCATAACCTCACACAATCGATGTCTTCTGTAGTTTTGTGTTGAACAGTGCGCTGAAAATAAATAAGAAGTTCAACACTCTTATCTAACAAAATAATACCATCAAGTCAAATAAAGAGTGAAGCATCCTCGATAACTCCGATAACCTCATTAACCTATTAAATTTGATAAACCAACTGCTTCAGTTTTGGTTTCTCATTTCCAGTTTGTAGTCTCAATCGTGTCCCAATCAGAGCCATGCTGGTCAAAGCCTCGTTTTCAGTTTCCCACACCATCAGATGGCGCTCTATTGAGGATGGTGGTTGGAAAACAGCTGGTTATCCCCCTTGCGGTTTACAGAAACAACAGGTAAGCTTGAGTAACTTTCACTACAGGTTGTTTAGCCGTACTAAAACTTACACGGAGGGTTCTATAGTTTTTTGTTGTCGTGTGAAATGAAATAAGATGTGGCATTGTTGTTTATACAAATGTGTTATTAATCCCTTCTGTGGTTGTTTCCCACTGTTCTTTGTTCGTCATGGGCCATCTTGTATGAGGTTGAATGTTCAGCTAGTGACAAGCATTTCAATTCTGATTGCCAAAGCAACAAGAACTGGAGCCATGTTGAATGAATGCAAATACTCTACTATTGCACCAAGAACCATTCCTGAAATAGAAACATCTACAAATTGTTGAATAAGATATTTCACAATAACATATTCATACTTCACTTCAACATGAAACAAAGTTCTGTTCAGCATTGTCATGTATTGCCTGCCATAGTTTCGCAGGTACCCTCTAATATACGACCTCCTATATGTGTATATAGTCTATAAAGAGTTGCCAATGTTTCCTGGTCAAAGTAGAGAATTAGTAAAATAACAATGAGACATTGAAAGAAAATAAATTTGCAATGAGTTTAGTTTTCAAAAAGGAAGTCTTCAAAGCCTACATTAGTTTGGGGCGCGACCTCGGTCAAACGGCCTTGGACGAGTTATCTATCGCAAAATAATGGAGTCTTTTCGAACCATATTCTATAAAACATTATCACTGGAGGTTAAATTACCATTTTACCACATGCTCTTGATTCCTACAGTGTTGCCGAGATCAGCACCGTGGCGCCCCCTGGTAGCAGAAAGGGGAGACAACTCGAGTCTTCAACCTCTCTGACAACCTCAAGTCTCTTCTGGACACCGGCCATTCAACAAAAAGGACATCACGTGATCTGTACAGCAGCTGTTGATGTCAAAGGGTATGTTCAAAAAGAGTTTGACAACAGAGGTTATTCAGGTTAATTCTTCCATGGTAGACATCTTGTCTTGAGAACCCGCTGTGGGAGAGAATACGGATTATATGGAAGTAACAGAATCTCTGAAATTGTTTTGGTTCAGCAACTATGATATTCACATGCAAAGTAGATGTACAGAAATGCTTTATCAGTAACCTACTCATCACGATGATTTAAACGTGCTAGATAAACATGTGTAACTTTAAGTAACGTCCAAAACTTTTAAAATGGAAAATGAGCATATGAAAAGGAAAACATTCATTACAATGAATAATTATAATAAATATACTGAAGTATATTATCTGAAATTACAGGCACTCCAGCAACCAAAGATGCTTCGTGGTGGAGGTACAAGGTAATGTACTTAGTCTGTGTCATTTATTATAGTACACAATAACTAAGTGTTAACTAATTAATTTAAACGAAAACTATAATATGAAGATAGTCCATGCGGATCATCAAATGGGAGCATTTATTAAAGGGGCATTGCATTTTCCGGATCCCATGCAAGTTATTGAAAAGTATTTTGAAAGGTTTAGGTAATCGTTCTATGATAAGTAATGTGGTCGTTGGTCGTTTGTCGCGGCTATAACATTATGACCATAGCTTAACGTTTCGCTCGTCAAATGTGAAACCAATCATTCGTTTTCTAAAAATGGTAATAAACTAACCACCATTGAGTACCCTCTATACATGCTGAGGTGTAACTGTAAATGACCCTGAATGACTACTGAATAATTGAATGATTGAACTTGTTTACCAAAATGATGATGGTCCTAATGGCGAAGTGATGAAGGTAGGCCTTAAACATTAAATTAAATTATATCTGTAAATAATTGGAGGATGACTTTTAATGTTGCTGTGATGAAGTAGTTTTGACAGTAGATTTTGAAGCGATAATTGAATATAAGGCAGTAATGATTTTTGAAGTTCGATGCGCGCATTATCCCCAACGATAATGTAATTATAGCGATGATCATGTACTCTCAATTGATTAATTCATTTCAGGGACTAATTTTTGTGAGGCATCTCCCTGCAAGAACGGTGCAAGTTGTTCCCAAAGTGAGGAAGGCTACACGTGTGAATGCGCCTCCAAACACTTCTATGGACTCAACTGTGAATTCAGCACCTCCCAACAAGTACGTATTTAATCCTTTATACTAATGATTTATTAACCAATTCCAAGCATAGGGCAACTTTCCCCAGCTAGGCATCATCCGCGCCAATGTCTATCACGGGCTTATTCTAACCTTGCAGCATTTCGTCAGGTATTCTGTACAAGAGTAGCAGCATGCTGCACCCAAATTTCCTAGTGTTATCGGAAATATCTGGCACAGAAATGGCGACGAAATGCAGAAAGGGTTAATTAGCCAGTGATAGACACTTGCGCGAGTGATGCCCTGAGGTTGAAGTTGGGGATAGAGAGGAAGTATGTCATACGATATTTACGAAACGAATTGTACATTGGAAGGAGAGTATTGTACTAATATCCTTAAAGGGGCTGTAGCACGTTTTCTACTGAAAAGAAAGAGATCTCACAAAATCGAAAAGAAACTTTACCAATTGCATAACACTCCTCCTCAAGCTATAAAAAGAGTTTGGAAACGAATGGTTATGGTTCCATTAAACAACGCAGATCCAGATCCAGATTCATTCTATACGCGACACCGTTTTCTCCGACTACGGATAATCGGGTCGTGTAATTGACTGTTTTACCCTATGAAGTTGGGATGTATTGTATAAACTTGCATTATAAATGAAAAATTTGAACATATAAAAAAGTGGTACAGTGCCTTTAAAATTCTTGTGTCATTCATTGAGATTGAAATAGGCATATGGAATCTTACGTTAATAATTTAACTTTTCAGCAATGTTCAAGTGACGATGAAAAATCTCACTGTGTTTGTGACGTCAACGGGATGCCGACCAAAGTTCCTCTAAATTTGACACCACCGGAAGTAGATGGTCCTAGTCTCAATGACGTCATCAGCGGCTCTGTCGGAATACTGATAGGATTCGTTGTCGGCGCTGCAGCGATTGCACTTTGGCAAAAATGTCGAGATGTAAAGAAACGCAATATGTTCAAAACGTCCCCCTGTGGCAGACCGACTTCATCAATGGCAGCTTCCCTTGTAGCTCCTTCGAGCATGCGCTCGCCCATCACCACGACAACGCTGTCGCCAAGGCAGATAACTCCTGATGTTCTATCAGTAACAAGCTCCCATGATCCTTTTCAACATTCTCGTCTATCAGGTCCAACAAAACCGCGTCACTGGTAACCAGCATGCACTTCCCCTGATGTTACTTCCGGTATATTTTCTATCGTAACCTCATTTATATATAGGTTACAGACGATACCTCACCTGGCAGATCTAATAAAGTTTGCTTCAATTGACACTGTATCTTGGTATAGTATGGTTACCATGATTCTCAACAACGACCGACAATTAGACGGCACCGAATCCGTTGACCTTATTTCAAAATGTGATTTTCTTACATATATAGAAACGATCTCTTCACATCATTTGCATTTCGCTGAAAGGTATGTTTACTTATTCATAGATTAGACTTTGTCTTCTTCATCTCACTTCTAACATGAACCTACAATAAGGGTACTTTCAAATCATTGGTCTCATAGGTTACTCAAGTCATTTCTTCCTGCGTAACTTCTGTTACAAGTGAGCCATATTGTTGCCTCTCGGAAATACACAAGCGGTTTAAATGTGCAACATCGATACCGTTATTTAATCAAAATAAATAGGCCTTAACAATTTAGTTCTTCGTTTTTCGAAGAACGGAGCATTAGAGTGAATGGAAGATTTTAATTCTTCGGTGTCGTTCTTGGTTCAACTAAGAACTAAACGTGTCTTTTATACCTAAAAACGAAGCTGATTCTAACTTCCGGCCGCCAATAAACCATATGTCTTCGACTGACTTCAGCGCACACACATTCTTACCCTGGTGTATGGACCAATTTTAAAGCGTGTCCTTTTAATTCTCAACTTACTGGTAGTGAGTGTGCAACCTAGCTGCCATCCTCGGTTACCCAGGGTATTTATAATGTTACGATAGAAAAACGTCTTTTATTTGTTTTTAGGTCATTTTGCTTAAAATGGTTCCTAATAAAGATACATGTCTCAATTCTGTCAAACAAAGTCCACATTTAGCAACATATTTTCTGAAAAGAGAATCTTTTTAATATATTGACGTGCAAACGAAACGTCCCCACATTTAAAATTTATAAATAAATGAAATGTTGATGTCGGAGAAAGTAGATTTTGAACGTATTTGATAGACACATGTTTCGTAAGTAGTACTCACAATTTCAAACATCAGAGTATGATACTTTAATTTTTATGTCTGTTCAAATACACATGGGGTGCTAAAATCGCTTTGTCAATATGATTTTTGGCCACAATGTTTGGTATTTAAGTTTAAAAAAATTAAAACGTAGAAATTTAAGATGACGTCGACATAAATAACCTTCTTGGATTTGAATTGGTTGACGCATCATTACTGTATGACGTCACAAAAAAGCGCTTCTATCTCTTCTAGTTAAGGAGTCATATATATAAACAATCATGTTTGTCATATATATAAACCATTATGTTTTGAAAAAAATTAATTTAGTATTATTAGTTTATAAATACTGATGACTTTGAATCGGAATTACAAATCAAAACATCAACCGCAAACGCATTTATGACAGTAAGTTATGAGAGAAATGGGCACAATGGATGTCTTTTACGAACGCTTCTATCACATTGATTGTTAAACGGACAGTTCGCCAGGTTAGTTTTCTGGCTGTGCATATTTGCTGCTATGTGTTGAAATAAGTCCTAACATAAATGTCGATATGTTTCATTGGCTGGTTAATTCAAAACACGTAACATGGAATACGGGACTACTTTTACAAGCTTCCAAGTTGACCAACTCACTGTCACGATGGAAGTTGATACTTGCAACTAATAAACAGTTAGGACAAGATTTCATATTTATAGAAAAAGAATCGATTTTAAAAGTCACTTTTTAGAAAGTCAGAAAAAAATAGAAACCTTCTTTTGTTAGATTCATCTTAGTTTATACATAAATGGATATAAGAGTGTTTTTCGGCAAATAAACTTTGCCTGGAAACTCAGTTGCTAAACAATGACAGAGAGCTCTCGGATATCATGCAAAAAGCGTGCATCACGTGCAGTTAATCAGTGCGAAAGCGTTATTCTTATTGATGTGTCATACGAAAGCTGGATTTCGAATGAGGAAGGGTATCACAGCATAAGAAAGGAAAACTTTACTTGGAGGGGGTCACCGAACGTTTTTTTTAATTCTAGCCATTTGAAAGTTTTTACAGAAAAATGTAACATTATTTGAAGCTATTCCAAAGTTATTAAAGAAATTATTTTTATGAAGAGGGGGAATATAAGGTAAGTCATATTGATTCTTTTTTAGCAAAAATGAATTCTATAATAAAAGTTATGAAATTTAAAAAAAAAAAAAATTGTCATTTCACGAAACATTTTTCTGAACATTTTAATAGCTGAATTATATCTATATATTTTACGATTTTCTCATAATTTCTTCTGAGATGAAAGATAAACTCATGATCTTTCCAAATATACATAGTTCATTATGGGTCACCCGCCGATTGAAAACGCTATGACACGATATAGAGCTAATGTGGATGTACAAAATACGATTTCGCGTCGCTAAACGACATGTTTTCTGCATAACAGCATGCTTTCATTAGGCTACATGTATTCTTGTACCCTATCTTATCATTATTTGAGTTTTTGTTTTTCTCATAATAACCTAAGTTTTGACATATGAGATGAAATCAATTCAAAAGGCTCAAATAAATAAGCAGCGATTAGACAGTCTCGACTATACACATGTATGAGACCAACACCGCAGACCACAGGCTGGGGAGGAAATATAGATATAGATAAAGGAAATATATATGGGGAGGATATATATATTGTATTACCTATATCTGCCTATATCTATAGCTATAGCGCTTGCCCACTCCGCAAAGCGAACCGATATCTAGTCTAAATAAGAAATTTTAAATAAACTAATATATACCTAGATCTATGAGTTACAAATATAAAATTGATATCATTTACTTTTGAGCATTTATGATTAATATCACGGAAGATTTTTTAAAGGACTTTTCTGGTGTCGAGGTTATGGATACGAGTGAATGGATACCCGCACTTCGATGTTGGGAGGGGGGAGATGGCGCAGTGGTTAGCGCTTTCGGCTTCGGATCAAGAGGTCTGGGGTTCGAATCCCGCATGGCAACTTTGTCTGCAGTAGAGAGCTGTTCTACACGCAGTAAGGTTTGGGTGCAATGCTGCACTGAATTTCAGCGTAGTACCACCCATGGTTCGCTAGTTCCAGCCGATGCTCGCAGGTTTCACCGCAATGCATAGCCACATGGTGTTGCGAGCTTTCTCCCTGCCATAATACTAGCAGCCGCGATATGAGTGAAATACTCTTGAAAGCGGCGTTAAACCCCAACTCTCCTCACCTCACCTCGGTTCAATGGTTTTGGTATTTCACCGACATGAAAGATCAACTTTCACAAATCCATGACATAGAAAACACAGAAAACAGTGTACTGTATTGTCAGTAGCGTGGCAAGTCAAAATGGAGAGTTCAAAGCTTTCCCTCTCACGATTGCCAGTCTAGATGGCCTTATTTAATAATTAGCACCAGAACAAAAGATAACACAAGAAAAGGCTGATGTCAGCATGTTTTATGTTGGGAATTTATCACCACATGATTGAGACATTGTTATAAATAACCAATACATTGCACTCATGACAAGGAAAACATGGACAGAAGACATACAGGTCAATTATAATTAATAATTATGAATAATACCAATATAGGAAGATATTAAAATGAATAATCCAATTCAGTAAATTCAATTTGAATTTGACAATATATAATCAATAATCTATGAGTTGCATATTTTGTCAAATTCATAAACCATATAAGTTTTAAGAAACCCTTTTAAAAAATTAGAATATTTCAATTGATTGATTGAAAACATATTTTTCATTTAATCAATTGAAATATTCTAATCACATATTTCAATGTGATTTACTATGAACAGTGAACAGTATTTATAAACCTTTTTATCATTATGACATTATTAATCACTCAGCTTATTTAGAAATTAGAAATGTGGAAAAGGTTATTGCAAATAAACATTATAACCTTCATAAACATGATAAGAAATAGTCATCTATATTCCCATCTGATTTATTATGTGAGTATACTATACAGTGAGTATTCTGGACTTACTTCTTATTTCTTCAAGACAACTTGGTGTCAAATAAAAACAATATTGGACAAACAACATCTTCTCTGACGAAACTTAACTACCGGTATATATAAGACATATCCAAATATATCCCTATCATTGTAACATGACCTGTGGATGAAAATAAGTTCAAATATGAGATCTAGATATCATCAAGTCATCAGTTAACTTACAGGTGATACAATTTTCACTCTATAGACAGATTGCATTCATTACTTGAGAAACAAGTTTATTCTTGGTATCCAAAACTGAAATGTTCCAAAAATCTACTAAGTAATCTACAGTACCTGGCCAAAAGTGAGTCATCAAAACTGAAATCCCATAGACTTAACCATATGAAGAATAATTTTCATAAATAGAGAAGTGCTTTTAATTTTTACTTATTGTACAGAGCAAGGAACTCATTTCTGCTATACAATCATAATTACCTTTAATCTTTCCGTCGATTAGTTTTTGAATGACAACTGATTAAGCGACACATGTACAGCTTTTTATACAGCTGCTCCATAGACCGCCATGTTACATGATAAGTATGCCGTTATTTTCTGACTTTTTTTGTTTAAATAGCTGCAGTTTTCTTTATTGTCATCCGAATATATAATGGAAATTATGGATATGTAGCTGAGATGATTTCTCAACTTGTAGATACCTTTTGTAAGCAATTCAATCAATAATTAATTAATGTAAATTATTCTCGCAACGGTTAATTAACATGAAAGTCTGTGAAGAGAGTCTACTTACCAGACAAGTTGTTGCAGTTTCTTAGTTGGACTTATGGCGGTACATTATTAGCTCTATTTCACCATATACCGTTCAACAGTTACATGAATTTCCCCAAACGCTAAGAACAAAGGCTAAGAACATTGACACACCGTTTATTTTCATTTTATCTTGAAGTGTTTTCAACGCACTGCTCCATTTCACAGGAAATTGAAGATACCCAATGTCTCATATTAACAATGTATATACGAGTATCCACACCCCTCTATACCAATAAATTCTGCTGTAGAGAACTGTTCAACACGCAGTAAGGTTTGGGTGCAATGCTACACTGAATCTCAGTGCAGTACCACCCATGGTTCGCTAGTTCCAGACGATGCTCGCAGGTTTCACCGCAATGCATAGCCACATGGCGTTGCGGGCTTTCTCCCTGCCGTAATACTAGCATCCGCGATATAAGTGAAATACTCTTGAAAGCGGCGTTGAACCCAAACCCACCTCACCTCACCTCTACACTAATAGTCTATATTGGTATACAGGGGTGTGGATACTCTTATATACATTGTTTATAGTAAGACATTGGGTATCCTCAATTCCTGTGCTCCATTTTTGTAATGAGAACAGACCAGAAAACATATATTCGTTTTAAAATTGTACACAGAGCTTATCGTCATTGTTGCAAACGTATTAACAGTCAAAGTATGGAGTCAGGGCATTTCAGAATAAGAAGAATTATAAGCTGTGTGTATTATAAATTTACAGCGTCATATAGCCTGCTTGAGTAAAACATCAAAAAACCTCGGTAAAATCAAATAAAGCGTACGTAAAATACCATATTTGTCCCTTAGATCTGTTAGAACTTCATACAATGAGTGACATATCGAACTGATTTTGTTATAAACACTATATAACATCATTGATCGTCTACACTGAAACAAATATAGACTTAAATTAGGTTAAGAATATGAAATGGACAAGTTGGGTGAAGAGTATATTTAACCTAATTATACATATATAAAGTATCTATATTTATTGGGCAAAACTAGTTGGGGTTATATGTAAATTAAACATTATAGATAACGATCTATTCATACATTTACACATTAATGGAATATCAGTCACACAAATTCCAATATCCCTAATTTATGTTGATGAGTATATATTAAGCTTCATAGAATGCTTGGTCAAATTAGGTTTTAGGTCATCCAATAACATTGTGTTGGAAATGATAAAAAAAAACCAATTTAATTACCAAACGCATTCCATTGATTGATTACAGAGGTTTATTTTGCAATATCTTAATGGCAATACAGTTTTGTTTTTATTATATTATATTATTATTATACATTATTCAACGTACATGTTTATAAATCGTTCTCTGTTAATTTTACTATTACGATGACCTTACCATCTGAATAGTCATATATTTGAAAAAGCTCGATAAACCCCAATGCTACACTGAATTTCAGTGCAGTACCACCCATGGTTCGCTAGTTCCAGCCGATGCTCGCAGGTTTCACCACAATGCATAGCCACATGACAAGGTGACAAAAACCCGCCAAAAACAACAAGATGTTCTACTGCTTGACAATTTCAATGTTAGTACTTGTTTATTGTACCACAGCCGCATCCATGTAATTAAGAGCTTGTCAATCAGGCAACCTTTCACATATTCCTCTCAATGAACAAATCCTTAGATTTTAAATCACTTACATTAAATATCTTCAAATTTAGTTTAAATTTAAATACAATTTCTATTTTTTGTTAAACTTAATACCCATTCAAAATGTATTTAACTAATTTAAAAAAAATTGTATTAAAGGGGCAGTAGCACTTTTTTT
Organism: Gibbula magus; assembly: GCA_936450465.1. Lineage (NCBI taxonomy): Eukaryota > Metazoa > Mollusca > Gastropoda > Trochida > Trochidae > Gibbula > Gibbula magus. Next base: position 22,333,708 of record OW388291.1, on the reverse strand, counting down.
CCCCTGAAATAAGTTGATGAAATGTATTTGAAAAATGATTAGTGACATTAAGTTAAAAAATGAGTGTACATGGTTCCGTAAAACCATGGGATCCGTTTTTGTCATTCGAAATAATAAAATGTGTTCATAATAAAATGGCCGCCATGCAATTTTTGCTTTATACGCAACACCGTTATTACCACTACGGATAATTGGTTTGTGTAATAAGATGTGTTACCCTCTAAAGTAAATATTAATGACATAAACTCATTATATATGGGAAATTTGGAAAAATAAAATTTGCACAAAACGTGCTACTGCCCCTTTAATAGGAATCTATTTTACGAATTTTCATTCGCGTGAAATTCAAGATCATTTCTGTATCCAGAGTGTGTAAGCTTTCGAAATCGACAACACTTAAACCATTTCTCCCAACATAGATAACTCAAGCCATAAGGGTCACATTACTTGCTTCTAGCAAAATCCCCACGGATTTTCTTCCTATTTACTTTCCAATGAAATCGAGATTTACTTCTACTTTCATCGACCGAATAACATCAAAGGCTTTGACTGTAAAGGGTCTTTCTAATTAGCAGGCCAACTTAAAAATATGTTTGATATCAATGATACAGATAAATTATTTTCAGACATCAGTCGGGTTTTAGGGAGAAATATATAGTTGATAGGTACGTGGGTGCATTTGTGAATGTCATCCATTCTAAGCGTAACTTCTGACCTAGTGCTGAACGGATCCTTTGAACGGCAATATGGCTGCCCTTGCTCCTGTTTGGTATAAAGTGTAGTTTCTTATAATTACCTACGTTTTATCTACGTTTTAATTACGATATCGAGTTACTGCGCATTATTTATACATTTGACAAAATGCGATCCCTACAACGTACTCAATGACTCTTTGAAGTCGAATCCACCATGATGTGTATTTGATGTTACGGAAACGAACAATGTGCTGACTCAATGTGATCCCAGCAACACACTCAATGACTCTTTGAAGTCGAAGCCACCATGATATGTATATTGATGTTACGGAAACGAACAATGTGCCTGTTTTCCAACTGATAATGACACAGTTAAACAATATCAGCTTACTATATCACCCAACTCAAGTACTGTCTTTCCGGTATCGTATGTGACAACTCTATACACTAAAAGTGCATCCATTGTGTTTAATAAACTTATATTTGGCTTTAAAACGTTCCAACTCACCACATGTGCTGTCTACAATACAAATAAATTCACTCAGCTTGCTTATTTATATATCATAATGACTAGTTTCCCATTAACATTGAGTAACATCATTATGCATGTGCAGTAAACGAAACTGCACGTCCCATTTACATGCACAGTAGGTGGCGGGATAGCGCAGTGGTTAGCGCGTTCGGCTTCGGATCAAGAGGTCCAGGGTTCGAATCCCGCCAGGGGCATGGCAACTTTGTCTGCAGTAGAGAACTGCTCTTCACGCAGTAATGTTTGGGTGCAATGCTACAATGAATATCAGTGCAGTATCACCCATGGTTTGCTAGTTCCAGCCGTTGCTCGCAGGTTTCACCGCAATGCATAGCCACATGGCGTTGCGGGCTTTCTCCCTGCCATAATACTAGCAGCCGCGATATACGTGAAATACTCTTGAAAGCGGCGTTAAACCCCAAGTCACCTCACCTCACCTTACATGCACAGTAGATATGTGACTTATTAAACATTATCAACTCAAATTTGTCTTTTTGTCTGTTATAGATAAGATTCCAAAATTACGTTTGACCAATTGACGCGCGATACACGCTGTGCATTGTCCGGTTTTCGATCAGAAATCACTGCTTTTACCTTCATATCGTCAATATGCTAAGTCTACTATCATCAAATGGTACTTTTCGGTAACAGTCGGTACTTCTCGATAAAGTTACACCATTTATTACGTTTGGAATATGTGACCCCCAACAACATAATTGATGTAGGCCTACCTTTAAGCAAAGACTACTGGTGTCATTCAGCTCATATGTAGTGACGACAAAGGGGTTAAAGCATTTGCGATGAACTAATCTCACATATAACAGTGACTATCACTGTGTTTCCAAGTCAAAATGTTTTTGCGATTGGAAACCAATTTATTTTTTTGTCAATCCGCCCTTTGATCTTTTATAACAACATGTGTTTTATCTCTAACTGTCGTAAATTATAATGTCTTTCATTTGATCTCCACTCTTGAGGAAAACGAGACTATAACTGGAATTAATTCGAGATTGGATATTTTCTCGAAAGGAAAAGACCTACAAGATCAAATTTTCATTTCCGTAATATGAGTGCCAGTCACTGTCAAAGCATCGATTTTTTTCTTTTTCATTTCTTTGAAGTTCGTGTAAAAGTCTCTATTCAAAGTATTCTTTGATCTCTTACGAGGGAGGGTTGATTTCTTTTATACCTAATTCTGCGAAAATTAATTCCACTGTAAACGAAAAAAGAAGAAGAAATAAACATGCACATTCCATCTTAAACAAGAATTACACATGTTAGTTCTTTCTGTTTTATCTAAGGTTTGCTAGATATATTTTCTAAGGCTGTGCAATATTATTGCAATACCAATACATTGCAATACAGAGTTGTTCAATACACGTATTGCAATACGATTTTCACATCGCAATATATTGAACCAACAAATATAAAGTTAAATTTATTCATTTCTCTCTAAAGACTCTTGTTATTCGACATATTCGTCCAGTGTCCATATACAAAAAAGGTCAAATTGGATAATGAAGCTGCAATGTGTATAAGTTAGTCACGCACATATGGAAACTGCCAATACGTAATCACGACTTACGCAACACGTATCACGTGACACGTATAAGGCACGAATACGAACACATGGAAATCCAACTTAAGAGTTGAATGTAGATTCATTTAGCATGTTGCAATATCATTTGCACTAGTTAAAATAGAAATATTTTATTGTCAGGATCTTGCAATATATTGTGGTACGTATTGCAATACATTACAGTTCAGCAATACGTATCGCAATACAAATATTGAGGCAATACACAGCCCTAATATTTTCTGAAGACATGTAACATTGTTAGATGTAGTATCACACTGTCTGTAATAGTACATGTTTTAGGGGCACTGAATGCCAAATAGAGAATCTCACCCAAGTGTCCTCTGATATCGAATATATCAACACGAGTTGATTAAAGTTACAAATATCCGAGGTTTGCCGAGGATATTTTTACTTTAATCAACGAGTGTTGATATATTTGATATATGAAGACACGAGGGTGAGATTTTTTTTATCATTCAAAATCATTCTTCAACAATTATTAGCAAAATAATGACCATACCTGCAACATAAAACTGCCATTTGACTACTTCAGCAGTGAACTCATAGTGATGTCATAGCATTGTGATGTCATCAGTATTGTGGCCTCATAGCATTGTTAAGTCATCAACTTTATGACTTCATAAGATTGTCAGCAGTGTTCTCAGTGATGTCAAAGCCTTGTGATGTCATTTGCTGATGATCTAATAAGATTGTGACGATTTGTTTGTTGCGATATCTACAATGTAGATATCGCTAGTAGATATCGCTTGATCTCACACAAGCAATAACTACTGTGGGAGCCAGTTTTGGATGATAACATAGCTTAACCACTGGTTGATTGAGGTCTGGGTGGCTGAGTGGAGAAACTGATTGGACACTCGGTGCTGGTTATTGATGCCTAAAGCGTTTATATGAGATTTAATTAACTGGGCTAACAATAACGATCAATGAAATACTGGAAATATATCTAGCTACATAGGAAACAGTTTTTATTTTCACTGCGACCAGTGACTGATAATTTGACGTCATAAAACAATTAAATGGTCTGACGCAGCGAACTGGCTTATGACGTCACAATGTTACTGCGGTGACGAGCTGTTCCGAGCGGCCGCTCGGCGTGAAAACGACCCTGTTCAGACGTAAATTCAAGAAATTCTCGTGCGGTAGAACAATATATATTTTCACTCGTGGCTGCGGCACTGGTGAAATAACCTTTCTATCTCACTCGATGAGATAAACATAGAGGATATCTGTCTTTTCTTGACTAATACTATGTATTACAACCAAGCATTATCACGACTCTCTTGAATGCATGACTTTTAATGGTGACATCATTTGTGGCAGTGGTGTTTGTGTTCACAACAAAAACACACTAAGATATTGCTTGCCAAAATACAAATATTATAATATTATGAAAAGAAAATACCATTTGTTTCACTATCATGCTGCTTTTGTTACATAATAGCTAAATAGAAACCTCCATCTTTGAGTAAATATTGCACAAGCGTAAATTATGTTCTATCACGAACAATGTTTCTGGTAATTGTTGGGATTTATTCATAACGGTATATGAAAGGATATTTTCGTCTGTGATCGTGTGTTAATTAGTGTTGTGTCAGCATTATTGTGGGAAAATATTCAGTGACTGTTTCACTATTTTTTATCCTTATTTGATAGACACTGACAGCAAGATTAATTCAATAGAAATATCGATTAATTTTTATGGAAGAAAAGGACGTGTTGTTTTACACAAAGAAAGACCTGTGTTGCGTGAGGCTGGGCCACTGTTTGTACTTTTAAACACTTATACTTGTTTGTTATTCAATAATAGCAAGTTTTGGTTTTAGACAAACAATTAGGTGTGCTAAGGATTAACCTTTGTTTGTACTCGTGGAAACGCTATTTCATGTTTGTTATGTGTCACAATCGATATGGAAATTAAAGAATGAATTCCTCTATTATCACGACAAATATGAAAACATGTTGATCACTCGCATTGATACACGTGTAGCATTAATTTCACGTGAATTTCTCATTTTAATTTCTGATTATTTGCATCACTTCATGTAAAATCACGTGCAGCAGGGATTTCACGCGTGTCTCTCCAATAGTTTTAGCTTGTAGATTTCGTTGTGTTTGACAAGTTCCACGATTTTCTCGTGCTGTTTAATGTTACTGGTTTGTCGACACAATCTTTTGCCTGCGTGTTAAGAAATGAATGTCATAATGTGTTGGTCCACGCGATTATAACCTGGTTGAAACGTGAAATTTAATCATCTGTACATGAGCATCAAACCATTTATACTCGTAATAAATAGCATTATAATGAAGTATGATATAACAGTTTTGTTAGAACAACGCATTCAAAGTGAAATAGTGCTATTGTCGATCACGTCTTGATCAACTGCTTTAAGTGACACAATAAATATAACATTACTTTCAGTGTCCCTAAATGTCATTGTCATTCCTGTCAAGTTTACAAATAAATTATTTATAACAACGACTCTCTTTATCAAAAAGGCGATAAGTTTCCCTGTCTATCACTTGAACTGATCACAGTAATACTATACACGGATACAAGGGAAGATTTTTAGATAAAAAAGAGATAGAATAATTACAGGAATGGTAGTATATTTCAATGATTTGTTACCACATGAGAAAGAATGATATATTAATAATGATGGATGTGGACGATGTTCCTCCCTACGTGGGGAAACTCATAATAGGTAAATTGTATGTCAATAACAAATCCCTTTTCATCTAATATTTATGAAGTCAGATTTAACTCATTCATTTGCGACGTTAGATACTAAAGGGACGCCCCAACCACACAAAGGTACATGACAAAGTAACATTCTTTCCCTAAAGAGGTTATTCAAGGTATTTCTCTGACGTTACCTCTGTTTTCAAATGAGATTATTCTACAGTGATACATGTTGTAAAAAAAATTCGTATTTCCCTAGAAGAAGAACAAAGAATGAGGAAAATGGTAAAGGTTTTGAATTTATTGAAATATTTCATACACAAAGACATACAAAAAACCCACAAATGAAAGATACAAATTTAAGTGTTTTGCATGGGCGTTCGTTTTTTGGTTTAAAGAATGAAATTGTAGCAATGGCTAGAATAAATGTTTTATTTGCTTTAACAAACCCCGTTAAATTCAGAATAAGAAACTCACATCACATAGGTTGTTATGGACAAGCAGAACAGGTTAAAGTACTTGTCGGATCAAGAAGTTCGGAGGTAGAATCTCAGGGTTCAAAAACTTTAATAAATATTGTGATCAGTCTCTAAACAATTGATCACATCACTGCCTAAAGCCGAAGCTTACCCAAATGCATACTTACATCTGTTTTGCAGGCTTTCTCCCTGCAATAATACTCCCCGCCATTATCAAAGTGAAATGAAACTTTGTCCATACGATTAACTAACAAGAGGAATTTTAACGGTCCTTCATGTATTATGAAAACCAATATTATTGCAAATCATGCTTCCAAAGAATTCCCATTTTGTACTTGATATCAGTCACGCCAATAAATATAATAATCACGATGTGGATGGCCTCAGTGACAATTCGTTGTCTGGGGCTTTGTTTTTTGAGCCACGATGATATGATAATTGTGGATAATAGTTTTCTGTACGCCAACGGGCTTTCACATCAGTCAAATTATATGATTAAGTAATAACATACATTACAAGGTTAAATTTATTCCACCTTTGATTATAATTCGAAAACTTGAAGCATGAATGATTGTCGTGTGAGTTGTTGTTTAACGACGCTTCGGCAGTATCGCAGCCATTGCGAGATATTTGATTTACCGTATTTCCTCTAGCAGGGGCCCGGGCCCTTATTAACATTTAAGGGCTCTTATCCCCGGGCGCTTATTGGAGGCCCGGCTCTCTTTTGAGGCCCGGCCCTTATTTTATCCTCAGGTTTGACCAATACACGTTGTCACCCATAATAACTAACTAACTAATTTCTGAGAATAACATAAACTCCTCACTATTTGATATAAACAGGATTTATCGTGGTACTTTAATCCCCCCCCCCCCCCCCCCCCCCCCCCCCCCCCCCCCCCCTCAGTGAAATAGAGATATCTAGTAGGGAGTAATAACTGTAGCGATATAAACCGCGCCCCTATTAGTGGTCCGGCCCTTATTGGAGGTCCGGCTCTTATTCACCTTTGGGTACCTTTACCCCCCGGCTGCTATTAGAGGCCCGGCTCTTATTTGAGGCCCGGCCCAATTAGAGGAAATACGATAATTAAAGAATTTGATATCTTAATACAAGATAGTCAAATAAACAACATGAATGCCGTAAAAACATCAGTTATGTATGTCGAAATGTTGCCTGTCTAGAATAAGGAATTTTTTAATCGCCATGCAAATAGTCTTCACTATTCGTTCTGTACATGCGTGAAAACACTTTATGTGAATATTGATTTCAAGACATTCCAATTCTATCCTTGATATGAGGGATCCTAATTATGCTTAATATACATTCGACACATATTTGGACGTGCTAAGTGACAATTTCATTGTCTGGATGCTTTGTTTATCCAATGATAAAAGGCACGATGATATTATAATTATGGATAATAGTTTCCAGACATGCTGAATGGCAATAACGAGAGAAATACACATTAATAAGGAAATAAATTATGCCATAAACTGTTATGTTGTTATCAAATAGAAAAATTGTAACGTTGGAAGTTTCTAAACTTACAAACTTAACATCAAACTTCAAGTTTATTATCAATATTAGTTGTATAAGTATGAAGTCACATTCCTTCTTTTGGGGCCGCATGCTAACCAAACCCTTTCAACATTTTGGCAGCTAATGGAACTGAAGATGACTCTTTGCTGAGAAAATGGCCTTAAAAATAAAATGGAAATTGAACTGAGCATTTGTTAAAAACAAAATCTTACGAAATGTTGCTAAATAGATAATGTCTCGAGTCATTTTATCGTAAACATGTGTGTATGTCAATTTACTTTTACTGATAGTTTTATAACGTTTGTTTGTCAATCACTTGAACTACTCCTGGCTGATGAAAGTGGACACTGGACATCAAACATATATTTGTACGTCATGCAGCTTAACATCTTTAGGTCCTCATTCGCCATATGTATTTTATTAGGGGTGACTATTGACCCAAGAGACTATTGCGATAGAAATAGTCTATTGCTACTTACTATTGCGATAGTGATAGACTATTGTAACTCACTATTGCAATAACTATTGCTATATGTTTTTTTGTACAAATACGCAATAATCAGCTAGATTTCTTTTAGGTTTTAGTAGAAATGTTTAATTGATGTAAGGACTATGGAACCAAAATCAGTCAAATCAAAATCAAAGACTTTTTGTCATTTTGCTATTTCCTATCCCTAGTTCTTCCCTTTTGACATTCTAAAATGAAACATCTTGAATTAAATGCAGTGAGGCTTGTGTAAATCATTCATAATTAAGGAAAATTTAATAGTTTCGATAGTATCAATAGTCAACTTTGCTATTGCGATGGCGATAGTGTTTTTGTACGTACTATCGATATAGTACTATTGCCAAGCCAACTATTGCGATGCATCGATAGTTCGATGTATTGTTACACTCTTATATTTTATTGTCTACATTATGTGGATGAATACTGATGCATAGTGAAGATTGTAAGCAAGCGGTTAAATAACAACATAATTCTTATTCAGACCCACCTCCTTTTGCCTCAAAGTACCTGTTTTACCTTACAAATTACAGTGTTTCACCACAAAAATCTGATTTGTATTAAATCTTGTTTATATTCGATATAGGATAATATTCTTATTTTCTATTTGTACCACGTTTGGGCAATCAATAATAATATGATACATACTGTGGCAGCTCCATAAGAATCTAAGATGTCAATCCAAATATGCTGTATTTGATAGTATTTCAACATTAATATTGTATTTTACTGTGTCTAAATATGTAGAATGGAAAATAATCAAAAGGAAGGTATATCTTCATGTCTATTTACATCTATCACATATAAAAGCCAGTAGTTATGAGTTTACGTCTGTAGATGTGTCAGCAGGACGGATATGGTAATGATGGATGATGATATAGTCTCTTATTCTGACAAGACACGCAGGAGGTAATAATTAAAGATGAGATTTGTTATTGGAATACTCTTGTTATTTCTGTAAATTTACATTGAAAATATCAACTAAAAGGGGTTTGAATCCAAAAAAAGTACAAGAATATGTACTATTGCAGATAGTGTTATCCCAAATATAACAATGCTTGAGGTGTTCAATATTTAATTTGGTTGTATTCCTTCAGTTTAATTCTGATTGTCTTATTAAAAAAATAAGATGCCAAATTCGTTTGAGACAAGAAGACAAATTTGGATTGATAATGGTCAAGAGGTCATACAACTACTGCGTATGCAAATAGGATGCGTAGTTTCGGTTTCTGCATATGTATAATGATGTTGCACACTTTTCATTGAACACAAATACTCATGATATACATGTATTTGGAGATTGCAGACGAATATGCATGCGCAAGTTGTGTTGAATTATCTTAAAAATCTTGAAATCAGAAAATACAGTATTACGGCACGGATTACAGCCGAATCAAATTTTAAGAAACACAATGTGTGTCATTTTAAGGAAATTCTAAAATGACAACATTTTAAAAAGATGTGTATTATTGAAAAAATAAAAGTTAATGTTTAAAAAAATAATTTTTTTAGCTGACCTCCAAAGACACTATGTTTCATAAGTATTTACTCGCGGATTAAATATCTTCAATTTTGTTAATATTCTTTCTTTTGTCTGGCAGTTTATTTGAAATACAAAGAGTTAGTAACACAAAATAGAGAGTGATTTCATTCAATTTATGAAAATATATTGGCTCCTTGTGTTATCTTATCCATCTGGAATACCCCATGTCAATTGCGAATCTGTATTTGCCACAAGGAGTGCTCGAGTTTATAATAATGACACTCAAAATGATGAAAATATCCTTAAGATACGATAATCCTAGCTATTAGCATGCTTGAGACATAATGCAATTGGAATTCTAAGACTTATCTTTCAATAAACGATAGACAATGTGATATATAATCATCTAAACTGAGGTGCAAGAGAAACTTTACACCCCATTGTTTCACTCATACAGTAAACATAACAAAACAAATTGATATGATAGAAGCGGGATATTATTTAATGTTCAATGTTGACTGACTCACAATCATACTCGTTTTCTTTCAAACATGCAGAGTTAGAGTCACTGAAAGGATCAAGGGGTATAAAATCATATTCATCAATGTTCTAAATGTGTGCAGAATGAGGCACATTTATTGATTTTCACTTAGCAGATGTCTTATATGTCGATGAACAGTTGTGTTTTATCCAAATTAATTTTGGAAGAATTTATTACTTTAAAATTTCATTTTCCCCCCAAGAAATTAAAACCACATAGAATTATTCCTTGGCTGATGACTAAACGCCTGCACCTTTCAGTTTTAGAGTACGACTTCGAAAACAATACGGCGTTAAACAATAACTCACTCACTCACTCACTCACTCGAAAACATAAGATATTTGTAATTGAACATTAAAGATATGATAAAACCAACTGAGGTGTTAGGTTTCTTTTGCTAGTCAGTTTATATCATCACCCTGTCTGTGTGCCTGTCACGCACATTTTTCCGTATATAATTATTTTGTTTCCTTAGTAGAACTCTTAAATCGTTCATGTTATCTTTCTGACACTTTTCATGTGTATTACGTAATAAATAAAGTGACTGCTTTTCATATTTTCAGATTTCTTGAAGAAGATCCAGAAGATTAAGTAATTTTTGCTTCAAGCTTGCTTGATAATTAATGGAATTGGATTCAAGATTTATCATTAAATAAAAGAAAATTAAAAATGGGCGCATTATGTCAATGGTCAGACTGTGGTAAATTCTACAAATGTGAGCTATCATTATTGAATAAATGGGTGTAACTGCACTGGATTGCAGTGTCACAATAACTATCGGGAGTTGAACCTTTCTACCTCATAATGCAACGCTTTCCCCCCCATGAGTTCGTCTATTTTGCATCAAACTTGAAAAAGAACCAGTGATTCATTAAAATTTTCCTATGTGATATGTCCATTTTATTGATTCTAGTTTGGTAAATATTCAAGTGACGTTTTTGATTTGATCAACTGCGTGTTATCTTTACAACCAAGAGGATAAGTAAGAACTTTTATTAACAAGGTGACTCTTAAGATGTCTGAGTACTCTCGTGTATTTAATCTGAATGCCAAGTCACATGGATATTTCATTAGCAAACTGGTCCGTTTTTAATATATTAGTATCTATTTCGAGTTTTAAAGGCAATAACTATTTCATCAGTTTGAAAGTTTTATCAAATCAATTTTGGATTTAAATTTAATATTTTAGTTTAGTCAACTGTTTCTGTAATCCGATGCTTTACCAAGCATGATGAAAGGAAAGTCAAAGTGAAAGAGAACACAAACAAAACGTAAACAAATAAATAAAAACAACCAAGAAAACAAAACGTAAATCAATTACGTTTCAACATGTTATTCAAGACATCTATTACATGTTTTCTGTACACCAAGAAAAACAACAGATGATGCTGAAGGAAGGACGCTGAGCAGTAAACACGTTCGCAGATCGATGAACATGTGTTTCGAGTCCGATTGAATGCCTCCTGTCACTTACAATCGTCCAATCTGCTTCTATATTTGGTTGGTCTGGGCCATTCAAGGATTTCCTTTTGGTACGAATGTCATGTTGAGAATTATTTGATAAGATCCTTAAATTCAGAAACTTGTCTGATATAAGTATGAATTTGTAACCAATTTGGGGTTAACTGGTCTGATTCTGGTGTTGCTAAATATAATCTGACCCTGATTTATATTTGATTGGTCTGGGTCATTCAAGGAGTTCCTTTGTTACAAAATGAAGATGAGAATTATACCTAAATTCAGAAGCTTGTTAAATACTAACTGTGTCCTTACTGTAACTAACAAATTTGAGATTAAATGGTCTCCTTCTGACGTTTGTTCCTTAAAGGTACATCCATAGTGTTGTTGGGTGTCACATATTGCAAACGTTATAAATGGTGTTACTTTATCGTGAAGTACCGACTGTTACCGAATTTTGATGATAGTAGACATAGCATATTGACGATATGAAGATAAAAGTAGTGATTTCTGATCGAAAAGCGGACAATGCACAGACAAATTTGAGTTGACAATGTTTATAGGTCACATAACTACTGTGCATGTAAATGGGACGTGCAGTTTCGGTTTCTGCACATACATAATTATGTTACTCAATTTTAATTGAAAACTAGTAATTATGATATATTTCGCGATTCGGGATAGATATGCAAGCTGAGTGAATTTATTTGTATTATAGACAGCACATGTGGTGAGGTGGTACGTATTGAAGCCAAATCAAATTTTATGAAAATCAATGGATGAACTGGTAATGAGCGCCAACTTCAGTTGTCTTTTCTTTGGCAACCGTCTATTTCAATTTGGTATCATAGTTTGTAGTAGGTTTGAGGTTAAACCAATAACCAAGTCTTAAACTATTTATTTGCATTCTTGCTCTGATAGAGAGCAAGAGTTAAAACCTTTAATAACTTCATTGTCTTATGTTGTTACTTTCTTCCCTTGATATTAATTTTAATGACGAAATGTTTTATCAAGAACGGTTTACAGCGTTGTATGTGGTCTACGTTTATGATCTGATCATGTTTGATTTGTTAAAGGGTCACTGTCATATCCGAGTTTATGCGATGAGGTGAGTCCTACTGAATCGTTGCACAACGTTTAAGGGGCAGTAGCACGTTTTTTGCAAATTTTATTTTCAAATACATTTCATCGACTTATTTGAGCGAAAAAAACGTGCTACTGCCCCTTTAATGTAATTTCTTTATTTCTTACATTTGTCATTCCTTCTATCAGTAAATTTATGGTTACAAGTTATAAAATAACTTTCAAAAATAGGGATAAATTATTCATTAAATTAATGATCATAAGAATATTTTTTGTTTTAATATTTGTTCCAGTGTTGATGAGGTTATAATATAATGTTCATTGTCTATAACTTTATGTTACTTATAAAACTTTGTGATACCCATACCTAATGTAAGCCATTATATTCCAAAGTTCTTCAACAACAAAGAGAATAGCTCAATTTGAAATGTTAATGTTATCATTGCAAACATAATCATATTATGAAATATGTGGGATTTGTAAAATAAAAGGTTACGTGATAGTTACCTCTGATTGAATTGGCTATAAGTTCACGTTTCTTACAATGAGTTGCACGACTATTGTCCATATATACAAGACAATTAGTTCCCTATGGGCAATAAAACGGACACCTATCACGAATAGATTCGGATTCATCTATCAGGAGATACAATATCATAGGAATGTAGTCTGCTACAGCAGAACATACCCATTAAAGAAATCACATGGATAGAATGTGTGAATATCAGACTTCAACAGACAACCTTTAAAAAATGAATCCAGTTGGTTTAGAGGAAGGTAGTTATTTTTATGGACAAAGTGAATATAGAAAAAGGGAAGAACGAATATCATGTTCCTTATATTCTTTATAAAACGATTACTTGTGAAAGCTTCTTTTGGATATTTGCTGTACAGGTAACCATGAAGTATAATGATTAGGGCCTTGACCATTGAAGAAACAATGCAAATACTGAAACTGGTTATAAGAGTTGTCAATTTACTGAATATCAATCAATCTCTAAGAAATCAAGCACAATTCCTTTGAGAACCATGCTATAAGTTCAAAGCTTTATCAATTTGAAATATACTATAGAGTAAGTTTTCCTGTGGTAATATTAATTTCATTTACACATGAAGTTAGCAAAACTTTATTTCTATTACTAGTACACACCTTACCACTTAAACAAAGGCTTTCTAAAAATTAAAACATGGTATTTATGTTCAAGGAAGCCCCTTGGTAAGAAAAGGAATCTAGAGCTCGTGAGAGGAAATAGCTTATCCATGTGTATGTCTTAAGGTGCAACTCAGACATTGATATGGAAAACAAACAAATAAGGAAATTATTTCACAGTTCTTGAGGCAAACCTTTTTAGAATTATTTATATATATTCGATAGATACAGTATGTCCTTGGATCAACCGATCACTTTTAAACTCATGTCTCAGAAACTGTGATAGTCTTCCCTTCTGTATTATCAAATGTTTTATATATTACAATCAAGAACTTGATTATCGATATAAAGATTGCCCCTTTAAATCACCTGTCAATTTAAGTCTCAAGAGAGGCCGTGACAGTAGCAATCGATTATATCGATGTTCAGCCAGAGCCCCCTCATCAGTGAAATTGGCTAGTCTCTTTCCTATCCTGAAATGTGACAGCTGTCGTGTCTATTTGAACCAAATAGCATTATCCTCTACACGGAGATTTGAGAACAATTGTAACAATTTCGAAAATAAAAATGTACCCTCTCATTAAAAAAAACACATTCCAAGAAAGTCCACTGATTATTTGTCCTTTCTTGTCGAGATTTAATATCATTATGAATGAAATGCCTTATACTGATGAATTTAACTATTGTATAACAGGGAAATCTACAATAATTTTATTTTGGTACTCATTTGTATATCATGCTCAAAGTAAAAAGTTTGTGACTGACATTTTATTCAAAGTCATTCTTTCAAGACTCCTTTTTGTAATACTATAATAATATGAATTTTTCTTTTGTTCTAATAAGCTAGTCATGTTCATCTCTTATATTTATTTTATCATAGGTTTTACATAGTTCTTGTCAAATATTCCAATATTGGCATTTATTACACATATGGTTGAAAATAACCGAGTAATATTTTCGATACGAGCACATGTGCACATATCATGATTGGCTAGCAACCATTGTTTCAAAGCGACTTCTAATATCTTGTTGTCTGTGATGTAATAAAATGTTCATGACGTCACTGCAGCTTTTCGTTGCCAGAGAAGCTGGTCTTTTTCTGGCTATTTTTACGTGAAGGAAATGAAATAGAAGGGGTAATAAAGAAATTATTACATTTGCCATTTCACTTTTATGAAACTCGTGCAAATTTAGGTATATCCCTCGCTCTAGCTCGGGCAATACAAAAAAATCACATTTGATTCGTCAAAGTGATATGACACACATCCTTGGGTGATAATCTCTTTATATGTTCTTGTCTGATATGTATGTACTTTTAGTGAATGTGCGTGCGAGTGTCCTTATCTTAAGTCAAAAAACAAAACACAAAAGCATTTTCCTTTTATCTCTTACCTTCATTGATCAAACATACAAAATTGACATTTCTAATAGTACAACCTGACTGGAGGCAGGTATTTAAAAATATCAACCAAATTGAGATATGCAGTAACTGGCTTTATCAGTCACCAACAATCTGGACACAGATGGTCACCTTTACACTAATCCGCATTAATGTCAATATCAGTCTAAAACCATCAATTCCTCTTGCCAGTGGTTGTTATGGCGTGTCTATTTCCATTTTGATTGCATGTTCTTCGTTTATGGTTGTCTGGGTAACACAATGCCATATTTAGTTATTTGATGATTAACAAACGATAATATACTGTGAATCAATGTAATGAATGATAATTGTGAGTTTAATCTTGTGTACTAACTATTGTGGTCTGGTAATTATATCTTTGCGATAACATGGGTACACAAGGTTCATTCGACCTAAGCATTAACCTCGAATAATTGCTGACATGTGATGGGGATGAAAGAGCGTAGTGGTGAGACGTTCAATTGTAGTTAAAATAGTTCGAAGTTCACATCCCAGCAGAGGCATGTTTACTTTGTCTCGTGTGGATAATCATTCCATAGCCTGAATTTAAAGGGGCAGTAGCACGTTTTTTGCAAATTTTATTTCCTCAAATTTCCCTTTTATAATGATAGTCCATGTCATTTATATTTACTTTAGATGGTAAAACATCTTATTTCACAAACCAAATTTCCGTAGTAGAAATAACGGTGTTGCGTATAAAGCAAATATTGCATGGCGGCCATTTTTATTGTGAACACATTTTATTATTTCGAATGACGAAAAGGATTCCAATGGCTTTACAGAACCATGTACACTCGTTTTTTTAAACTTGGTTTTCTGAAGAGAGAAGGGTGTTTTACTATTGGTGACATTATTTTTCAAATACATTTCATCGACTTATTTCAGCCAAAGAACGTGCTACTGCCCCTTTAATGTCAGTGTAGCATGACCAATACTTTCAACAGACATTCACAGGTTTCAAAGTGATACTTGATCAATTTTGTTTGCTTAAAGTAACTATAATTCTGTTTGATATATGCAAGGTATTGTAAATCAAGAATTAGATCAATGCTAGACCAGTTTCACTATTAAATATTTCATTTTGTATGATATGTAATATTGAAACAAAACAGCAAAAAGAACGGTTGTGATCCAAGGATCATAAATATAATGTTTTGAGCGAATTTGTTTTGGTTCTTCTTGCTTTTGAAACAATTTAATTATCCTTCCATACTTACAATACCAAATAGAGCTATGAACGGTGCACAGAAAGAAATTTGTCTTTAATTATATTATATCATAATTTAAATATTGATTACGATAAATAATAAAGGCATCAAATAAAACTGTTCAGTAAAGTATAGATCCAATTATCAATTTATATTAATGAAGTCACCATTAGTACATACACATATCACCATACATGCCAATTACTAACCAACATGTAAATGTCACACTGGAACCAATTTCCCTGAACCTAAAAACATAAAGTGACATACATTCGCATCACCGTTCTTAAGGATTCAGATATGTTATAAGTCAAGTCTTTACTAAGGAATTTCTACTAACTAACATTGCAATAAACTACTTTCCTCATTAGGTGAACATCTTTGACTAACACAGTGAATAGGATTAAAATCAAAATGTATATTAACATGACCAGATTTAATCTAATCAACTGGAACATGTACATGTATCTGAATTTATTTTCAGTGGTTATCACACACACTTTCGGGGTGATGAGCTATTTAGTCAAACATTATTTTGAAAGTAGGTTAATATGGTTCATCCCGATAGCCTACAAAACTGATTTTGATGAGGTTAATGATTCGAAGACGAAGAATTAATCAGAGGTTTTATGAAATGTTCATTTCACGGACGAACTCAAAGACCGACTTCAATCAACATTTGTTCACCTACATAGTATTAAATCAGTTCAACTTTCTAGTCACCATCACTGGACATGTCAACTGAATAGAGGCTGTGGTGGTCTATAATGACGTGGTTCTGTTTTCATTTCTACTGCAGTCATGTCCATGCCTTCACTGAGCTGTATTACAAAATCATCAGGTCATCATACCATCCCGCCAAGGGCACGACTATTTTGTCTGCATTAGAGAACGGTTCTACACGCAGTAAGGTTTTGGTGCAATGCTACACTGAATTTCAGTGTAGTACCACCCATGGTTCGCAAGTTCTAGTCGTTGCTAGAAGGTTTCATCGCAATACATAGCCAAATGGCTTTCTCCCTGCCGTAATACTAGCAGCCGCGATATAAGTGAAATACTCTTGAAAGCGACGTTTAACCGTAACCCACCTCACCTCACCATACAATACCATATGAAATCAATCATTTGAGACCTTGAAAACTTCAAAAGACTGATTATTTTTTTAAATCTTGGTTAACATGAAACAGGGGTTCAATGTTTGGTCCAACATCTTAAAATGTTACAAATGACATCTTGTTGAAAAATAATCAAGAGTTTTGGATAATAAATTCAATGGTTTTGGAGACCTGAAAAGTTTGATTTTTTGGAGCAATACCTGTAACCGTATAATTCTGTTACAATTATTTCGGTTTTTACATGCTTGAAATTTTGATTTGGTTAGTTTTAACTAAAATGCCCACATTCTATCAAAAACTTACTGTAAAAAACGAGATGAGTGAAATTGAAAATGAAAAATCATATGCTTTTCAAAGACATCCAGTATTTTGTTTTGGAAAATCTTTGGCACATATTAAAGTTTAGTGTCGGGACACTATCCCATGTCTGATTAGAAGCAAGATTAAGATTCCCAATCACATTTAAAATAATGATTATAATCAGGTGGATGCTATTAGAAACCTCATCGGAAATATGATCTTGACTCATGACTAAGGCGAATTTCGTTTAGAAGTGGAAGGTTGTTTGTTACCAACAAAACACTAGTAGACACTAGACAATATACAATACTTTATTACCTTCAAAGCAATTCGGTTCTGATTATAGAGCTTAGAAAACATGTAAGGTCGTTAACAGGTGTTAAAGTTTCGATAATCTACACAATCCCACATTAGGGAATAGTGAATAACATGTTTTTGTTAAAAGGGAATTACACGTCTACCAAGAACCAGCTTGAGAGTAAAACTCTAAGCTCTATAGTCAATCAGATGACAGCTTTACCTTTGCATCAAATAAAATAAAATGTCATTGCATTGGTTAATGTTTTCATGAAAAGAATAATATGATACTAGACAATAATTCACAATTCACACATTTGTCTTAACAATTAGATCTTCCAAAATACGTATTTATAACGCAACCATATTAAACAAGATGTTTAATTGATTTGATAATGGGACAATTTATGCCAGGAAAGCAAATAAAAGCTTTGTCTGACAAATTAAGTCCAAATCGATTCTAGAGACACCCAAGATATCAACTGAAAAAGACCAATTCTATTCAAACCTTCCCTGTGCTGAAAATGAAATTGCTGGCACTGACAGAGGAGGTACCAAAAACCAAAACGGTTGAAAGCAATTTGGTGTCCGTTAGCAAAGAAGTGATCATTTAATTGTTTTAGACTCCTCCTGTAAATGGATAAGATGAATTTGTTTAGCTACTGTTGTTGAAATCATCCTTAGTCGAATCGCAACTCGCAGTGTTTTATGCAAAAATCGGGTATCATGAGGATTTACATTTGTTTGTACTTATTATTAAAGATAATTCATGTTTATAAAATGTCACAATCCATATGGAAATTAAGGAATGAAATCGTACTTGGAATCAATATGAAAGTATGTTGATTAATCGCTTTGATACACGTCCATTATTAATTTCACATGCATTTAACATTACTGATCATTTGCATCACTGTGTTAACATTTCGTGCAGCAGGATTTTCACGTGTTACCTACAAATTTATATAAATTTCGTAGTTATGCACAAATTGTACTACAGCTGCTGAACAAAGTTTGTTTAACTGTTCCTCCAACTCAGTGCAAATATCATGTAATTCTGTGTTCATTTAAGTTTGATATATTCCTTAAATATGCCTCCAAAAGTTATGAATCTTTGTTGAGACGTAGAAAAACCATTTCTGTATCATATACTTAAAGATGATACATGGCATGGCGTCCGGCGTTCGGCGTCCGTCCGTCCACCCGTCCGTCCATCTGTAGATTTTTTTCTTTTTTCGTCTTTTGCTCCAGAACCTCTGACTCTAGGGAGCTGAAATTGTGTGTACAGACTCCTTGGACAAAGGCGATTGTAAATGTTAGATTTGGTGACCCTGTGACCCCAAATAGGGTCACAGGGGTCAAGACCTTAAAAACCTGTTTTCATCTTTTTCAGGTCCAGCAAGCTGAAATGTTGTGTACAGGCCAATTAGGCTTGAAAATAGTAGATTTATTGACCACATGACCCCAAATATGGGTTATAGAGGTCATATTCTAAAAGCCGTTTTCATCTTCTTCTCCAGTACGAAAAGCTCTAAAAAGCTGCAATGTTGTGCACAGACTCCTTGACAACCACCTGCTTGACAACGACAATAGTATCTATGTCGATCGAAATGTCGCCTTCACAGAATAAAGAAGTAGTGTATCCATAAAATGGTTCTTCATTCTTCATCACCTCAACTTCTAGAATCCCCATCAAAGATGTTACAGACTCATCAGCCAATGGGGATTCAAATTTGTAGATTTGGTGATCCTGTGACCCCAAATACTTCAAAGTGGGAAGATTAAAACATTGATTTGAGAATAACGAGAAATAAACAAAACCTACAAGAATTGTTTGTAATGCAATAGTGTGATCCCAAATGGATATGTTACAGTTATATCAAGTACATTGAGTTTGAGTTTGTGAATTTAGTTAACGATGTTAATCAATATAGGATAAGGGATATTACTAGACGGTAGGAAAACAGATATAATTCAAATTTGCAATTTTATAAAAGTCCTTATTTTCATCTCACAGTTAACCTGGTTGATATGTTTACATCTATTTCATCAGTGATAGAAAATGTATAAAACCATTTGACCTAACGTCGATTTGCTAAAATGGTAGTACCAGGTTAGGGTCTAAAAACAAATACATAGAAACATACATACGTTAAGCACGTCCTTTACTTTTTTTAATTGTACCATTTAACTCAATTTCCTTGTCATTCATGCCAATTTTACCAAAAAATGATTTACAACAGTGACTCTCTTTACAAAAAAGGTGATAGTTTCAATAACTGATGTCTATTACTTGTATTGATTACAGTAACAATATATAACGATACAAGGGAAGATTTTCAGATAAAACATTCCTCCTGACGAATGAGTGAGCATATACTCCGAAACGTCGTGTATTTTCACATTAAAGAAGTTGTTATCCAGAAAGTATTCCTGTTCTTAAGAGAAATTGTAATAGTTCTTCACGTATGCTTTGGAAAAATAATATTATTGCAAATCATGCATCCAAAGAATTCCAATTTTGTATTTTTGTAATTAGTTACGCTTAATATGCTTAATATAAAATCGTCATGTATGCGGTGGTCTCAGTCTGACGGCTTTGTTCAATGTGTCATATTGATACCATAATTTCTACATAAATCAAATATATGATTAAGTATGGACATACAATTTAAAGATGACATGCATTCAATCATTCTAGAACTTGATGAAGGAAACAACCTGTTTATATGTATGTCGAAATGTTGCATACAGAATACGTTATTTGTATATCTATACAAATAATCTTCATCCTTGGTTCTACATGTTCGAGAATACACGTTTTTGCCATGGTTTCTTCGAATTTTAAATCAAAACTTGATATTCACTCCAATAATGCTTAATATACAATGATCACGTATTTGAATTTGCTAAGTGACAATTCCTTTGTCTGGATGCTTTCTTTATTCAATGATAATTGTCATGAAGATATTATAATTATGAATAATAGTTTCCAGACTCGCTGAAATACAATAACAAGAGTAATTCACATTTATATGGAAATAGATTATGTGATAAACGAACAGAATAATTGTCATTTGGAACCTTTTTTTTTTTACAAAACTTACAGCGAACTTCGGATTTATTATCAATAACCATATCAATTGTATCAAACCGCATGTAAACCAAACCCTTTCAACAATTTGGCTGCTAATGGATTCTTGCTGAAATAATAGCCTTTTATTTAGCATAAAACGGACATTAATTGAGTATATATTAAAAACAAAATCTTGCGACGTGTTAAATGACTTTTACTTGTAGTTTTATTTTACTTTCTATATTTGCAATATGATCTCGAAAGAAAACATGATATGCAAATGCAATGCAATATAAAAATATTTTAGCTTGCCAATCCATGTTGCATTCGATGGTATTTTAACACTAATATTGTATTTTACTTGGGCGAAATTCGTAGATTAGAAAATAAGCAACATGATGATATATATGTATGTCAATTTAACATATATCACAGATAGAATCTAGTAGTCTAGTAGAAGAGCCTCCAGGTGATAAATCACATAGCTTGTTATTTCTGCAAATTTATATTGACAATATCAACTAAAGAGAGTTCGAATATTGCAAAGGATTTTCCCGAAAAGTACACGATTCTAGTGTGATCCCAAATATAACAATGCTAGATACATGTATGTTCAATATTTAAATTGCATGTATTCCTTAAGTTACATTATTATCTGTAATTTTCTAAAATAAGACGCCAAGAAGACATATTGTGGTTTATAATGTTCAAGAGGTCATATAATTACTGTGAATGTAGATGCGAACATGTATAATGATGTTGTACAATTTTCGTTTGAATCAATTAATTATGATATATTTGCTGATCGCAGACGAATATGCAAGTAAAGTGAAATTATCTGAATTGACATCAGAAAAAACAGTTTTTTGGCACGGATTACAGCCACATAAAATATTAAAATATACAATGGATGTCTAAAATTCTAAAACGACGACATTTTTAAATGAGAGGATTTATTGAAAACATGAAAGTTAATGTTTAAGAAAATAAAACACTGTGTTAGCCGACCTCTGAAGACACTATGTTAATTCGTATTTACCTGTGGATTGAATATTTTTCATAGTTTTTGCTATCTTTCTTTTGTCTTGTAGTTTATTTGAAATGCAAAGAGTTAGTAACACAAAATAGAGAGTGATTTTCTTCATTTCATGAAAATATATTGAATTTATATATTTTCTTATCCATCTCGAATTAGCCATGTCAATTGCAGCTTTGTATAAGCCACAAGAAGGGATTGGGTTGATATTAATGACAGTCATTTAGTTGCCTACGATGAACATATCCTGAAGAGACAGTAATCCTAGCTATAAGTTTGCTTGAGACAAAATGCAATTGGATTCCCAATACTTATCTCTCGATAAACGGTAGACAGTGTGGTATATATTCATCTATATCATATCATATGTATTTTGTTTCCTGAGTAGAACTCGAAAATCGTTCACGATATATTTCTGAAACTTTTCATCTGTATTACATATTAACTGATGTGACGTCTTTTCATATTTTCAGATTTCATGATATTTTGTTGTCGTTTTGTCTATGTAGGATGAACTATCCCAAAGATAAATAGGTAATTCTAGCTTCAAGCTTGCTCGATAAATAATGCAATTGGATTCAAGACTTATCATTAAATAAAAGGCAGACAGTTAAATATGGACGCACTATGCCAATGGCCAGACTGTGGTGAATTCTACAAATGTGAGCTATCATTATTGAATAAATGGGTGCAACTGCACTGGATTTCAATGTCACAATCATTATTGGGATTTGAATTTGTTAACCCCATGATGCAATGCTTTTCACCAAGGAGTTCGTCTATTTTACATCACATTTGAAAAAGAACCAATGAATCATTTAAATTTCCCTATGTGATGTGTCCATTTTAATCATTTTTGGGCAATTTTTTGGCAGATATTCCATTGACGTTTTTGATTTTTTCAACTGCACGTTATCTTTACAAGCAAGACCAAAAGTAAGAAATTAAATCAACAAGATGATTCTTAAGATGTCTGAGTACTCTCATGTTTTTAATCTGAATGCCAAGTCACATGGATATTTCATAAGCAAAATGATCCATATCTAAAATATTGTAACGGAATTCAGTCGATCAGATTATCCTAATTTCTGAAATCACCGTGTGTAACCTTGACCTTCATCACGGATAAGTGTAAACAATTATGTTTTGCTTGTAAAACGTAGGCCAAGAAGCATGTCACTTAGTGCATGTGTAACATTTTACTTTTCTAAAGTAATATGCGTCTAATTTTGTTGTATCCCTACCTCAGATTAATTGTTAATCCATCGTGAATGTTAATTCCTCAATCATTTGGCCGTACATTTGCGTTCCGCCATTTTAGGTCAAGTATATGACGTGACTCGGTAAAACTATAAATAGCGCCGCACATGGGTTCTCAAGAGAGGAGTTCAAGAATTCAAGAGCGTTAGGATCTTAAGGACAGCCATAGTAAGGTAGGGATCTCAGATTAATCCTAGATCACGTCATTAATTATTTCTTATTAATTATCTAATTCCTGATAACTTTTGATACATGTTTAGAGGTCCGTTTTCTATTTCGTGTAGGATTTTTAGAATTATTTTATTACTTAATCTTGTCTGAATCCTTTGAATCCAAATCCGACGGATACTTTATATAGTAATGTAAGGTTGAGTGAGAGGGCATTCCAAGACATAGATCCAAATAGATGAGCAAAAACTGAGCAGCCGCGAAACTTAGGGTTTCGCCTTTCCCTGTTCCGCCTTCTCGTCAGCAATTTTTTTCAGTATTCGAGTTATTACTAACAAGTTGAATCATCACTGGGGTCACTTTTCACAAGTTTGTTCTTAAAACCTATTTCTGATTTCCAAATTGGATCAAAGGATTAACGTGGCCTTAACCAATATCACATGACTTTGAACTTTGACCTTCAAGGTCACACCATCACTGATCACTTTCATTGTGAATAACAGTCATGTAATGACTCAAACTTTTCATAATTAAAATAAGGCATATTCACAAAAGCATGCTTTAGTTTTGACCTCGCTGTGACCTTCACCTTTGACAGATTTAGTGAAAACCTTTTCAAATATTGGTCTTTCTCCATAGTTATATACCAAATAAGAGCCTCATAGCACAACATTTTATCGTGTTTACAAGGACTGTTGTAGTGACTTCAGAACTCATGACCTTGACCTTTGATTTTGAATGTGAACATGGCAAAATCATTCACCAGGTTTATAAGAAAGAGGCTATGTATATGAGGTGTTAATACCTTCTTGGAAAAAGGTGATTTATTGATTTCAGAACTGGTCAACATGACCCTATCTCGTGACCTTGACCTTTGATCTTCAAGGTCACACAGTCAATGATCACTTTTCATTGTGTATAACAATCTTCTAATGCTTCAAAGTGTTTAAGCTGAAATAAGGCATGTTTGCAAATGCATGCTTAAGTTGTGAACTCGCTGTGACCTTGACCTTTGATAGATTTTAGCGAAAACTTTTTCAAATTTTGGTCTTTCTCCATAGTTGATGTAAAACAAGTAAGAGCCTTATAACACAAACGTTTTTTAAGTTATCGTGTTTAAAGGAGTTTTTTTTAGTGATTTCAGAACTCATGACCTTGACCTTTGACCTTGAATGTGAACATGTCAAAATCATTCACCAGGTTTATAAGAAAGAAGCTATGTATATGAGGTGTTAATACATTCTTGTAAAACTAGTTATTTAGTGATTTCAGAACTGGTTACCTTGACCATATGTCGTGACCTTGACCTTTAAAATTCAAGGTCTAACAATCAGTAATCGCTTTTCATTGTGTATAAAAATCATGTAATGATTCAAAGTGTTAATAGTTGAAATAAGACCTTTTCGCAAAAGCATGCTTAAGTCGTGCCCTTGCTGTGACCATGACCTTTGACGGATGTAAGCAAAATCCTGTTAAAATCTTGGCCTTTCTCCATAGTTGATATACACCAAAGAAGAGCCTGATAGCACAAATATTTTTAAAGTTATCGTGTTTACAAGGATTTTTTTTAGCGATTTCAAAACTCGTGACCTTGACTTTTGACCTTGAATGTGAACATGTAAAAAAAATTCCCTAAGAGTATAAGTAAGAAGTTATGTATATGAGTTCTCAAAACCTTCTAGGAAAAAAGTTATAGCCAATACAAAAGGCGGGGGCGGCGGAAACTGCGCAAAAACTGATAGAAGTCGGGACTGCTAATTACAGTTCAAGTTCAAGTTCCATTATTACAGAATTTACACAGAACAAGCGTCACCCTGCATTACTATATGAATTGGTAAGTGGTGTGTGTAGTGACTTAGTTTTAGAGAACGTTCGTTTCCATAGCTTTCTCCACTGTTTAATATATGGTCTGCTCTCAAGGGGATGTATACTCGGGTCAAATGATCTCTCAGTTCCTGTGTGAGGGGGGATCTCCATAAACTCCAGTTGTAGTGTTTATTTGTAGATCGATCATTCATGTTACGTCAATTTGTTGCATTGTATTGACTCGAGTGCTACTGAACTTTGACATATACTTTCACTGAACTACGTCTTCCCAAACTGGTAATTTACTTTTGTCACATGAGTTGTGATTGGTGGCAGCATACGTTACTAAATTTACATAACCTCAACTGGTCCTTAGTCGCCTTCCGTTACAATATTAGTATCTATTTCGAGTTTTATCTAGTACATCAGTTTGAAAGTGTGAATTATCAAATCCATTTTGGATTTAAATTGAATATTTAAGTTTAGTCAACTGTCTCTGTCATCCGATGCTTTACCAAAAAAAGCGAAATAGAAAACAAACAAAACGTAAAAATTAAACAAAAACAACAAAGAAAACAAGACGTAAATCATTTACTTTTCAAGATGCTATACAGACCATCCATTGCATGTGTTTTTCTGTACACCAAGGCAACAACGGGTGACCCCGAAGAAAGAAAGTTGTACAGTTAACAGCAAAGAAAACAAAACGTAAACCAATTACTTTTCAACATGTTATACAAGACATCCATTACATGTGTTCTGTACACTTTAACAGCAACAGGTGACACTGAAGGAAGGACGCTGAGCAGTAACACTTTCGCAGATCGATGAACAAGTGTTTCAAGTGCCTCCTGTCGCTTTGTCACTTAAAAGAAACGACCTGCTATTCGGCTTCTGACCTTGGTCTATATTTGGTCGGTCTGGGTCATTTAAGAATGGGGTCAGTCACAGTTTCTCCTTTGTTGGCGCTACATTATTAGCTTTATAAACGTCAATACCGTTCAACAGTGACCCTGACTGTGTTTGGCATAGAAATCTTGGTATGAGTATATAAACATAACATGAATTTCCCCAAATGTGAAGAAAAAAGACATACTGATATGTTTTCATTTAATCCTGATCTCTTCTTTGCGTACAACTCAATTCTCTTGTCAGAACAGAACAGAAAACAAGTTTATTCGATTGAAAGATTTTACACACAGCATACCATTAACGTTGCAAACGAATTTACATGCAGAGCAGGCTATGAATGCAGGGTATTTCAAAATTAGATTAATATAAGCTGTGTGTTTTAAATTTACACCATTAGCCTGCTTAAATATTGACATCAAATAGTCTCTAAAACCTAATAAAGCATACGTAAAATTCCACATTTCTCTCTCAGATCTGTCAGGATTACATTTCCATATATATGTGCAATTTGAACAGATTATAGCATTTTTGATCATCTAAACTGAAACAAATATTACATTACGTTTCATTAGATTAAGAATACATAATTGACAACTTAGTAGAATGAAGGATATATTAAACACGATTATACATATATAATATTCAATATACTGGACGAAATAGTATACTTAACTTATATATACGTACTTAAAAAGTGTAAATCATGATTTCTTCAATTATTGACCCACTCATGGAATATCAATCATATAATATTCCAATATCCTTAACTTATTTTGATAAGTATATATGAAGCTTGATAGAATGCTTGGTCAAATTCAGTTTTAATTAATCCAATAACATTGTGTCGAAAACTATCAAAACTAACTCATTTATTGTCCTGCGTGCACCCACCCACCCACACACACACACATATATATATATATATATATTTACTATATATAAAAATACATGAAAAGAGCGATATACTGGTCAAAATGAGCTCAGCGTATTAAAGAAGATTGATCCAGGCAAACCCATCTGATGTTTGTATATATATATATATATATATATATATATATATATATATATATATATATATATATATATTCTCTATTAATCTTAATGCTATGACATTATCATCTGAATAGCCACACATTAGTAAATATTCGATAAATACAATTCTAAAACTGATTTGTGGACACAGTGACAATGAACTCCAAAACAGCAACATGTTCTAAGATTGCAAATTTAAATCTGAGTTCATGTTTAAAAAATCACTGTATCAATGCACTAAATACGTTGTCACTCATGCAAGCTTTCATATATCTCTCGATGAACTAATCCTAAGTTTGCTAATCATTGACATTTATTTAGTTGTCTCCCTGCCCCATCGGCTCCTATGCGTATGTTTAACTCTTTTTAAAATAAAAAAATCATATTATTTGTCCCTTTATTAGCAACCTTTATATTAAGACAAAGCTACCATGAAAAGTCTTTGATGTTATGGCATAGCAACAACTTGTTCGATTTCCAACTGATGATGTACTCAATTAAACAACACCCGCTTACTAGATCACCCATCAAATGCTCCCTTTTCAGTGACAACTCTACTCTAAGCAAACGCTACTGGTGTCATGCAGTACACATTCAGTGGCTACAAATGGATTAAAAGTATTTGCGATTAACAATCTCAATGTAACAGTGACTATCACTGTGTTTTCTAAGCCCAAAAACTGTTTTTCCCGATTTGAAACCAATTTTTTTTCAATCCGCCCTTTGATCGATCCTCTATAACAACATGTGTTTTATCTCCAACTGTCGTAAATTATAATGTCTTTCATTTGATCTCCACTCTTGAGGAAAACGAGACTATAACTGGAATAATTCGAGATTGGATATTTTCTCGAAAAGGAAAAGACCTACAAGATCAAATTTTCATTTCCGTAATATGAGTGCCAGTCACTGTCAACGCATCGATTTTTTTCATTTTCATTTCTTTGAAGTTCGAGTTAGGGTCTCTATTCAAAGTATTCTTTGATCTCTTGCGAGGGACGGTTGATTTCTTTTATACTCAATTCTGCGAAAATTAATTCCCTTGTTCGAGAAAAAGAAAATAAACATGCAGACTTCATCTTTAACAAGAATTACACATGTTTATTTCTGTTTTTGCGTCTATGGCGTTCTAGAAATATTTTCTGAAAACATTGTTACATTTAGCATTGCACTATCTGCAATAGTACTTCTTTTACAAGTGTCAAAGACACTAAATGCAAATAGCTCAGCTATTGGTTGGTTGAGGAAGTTTAGGTGGCTGGGTGGATGGGCTGTTTGGACAATCAGTGCTGGCGATAGGTGCCTGAAGCTTTCAATCGAGACTAATTGACACTTTAAACTGGGCTAATATATTACAACCACGCGATAATCACAGTTCTCATGAATGCAATATTTTTTATAGTGACGTCAATGGTGGCAGACAATTTGCCACTACCAATACGTTTTTGCATAATTGATGTTAAATGTAGCTCACTTTTTTGGAGTATTGTACTTATTCTTGCAAATATTAGCATACAAAAATTACCATTAAAATGTTTCATTTCCGTCCCTCCAATCATAAAAAGCATAAGATATTGCTTGCCAAAATATTACAACAAAAGATCATTTGTTTCACTACCATCCCGCTTTTGTTACATAATAGCTTAATCGAAACTCCCTCTTTAAGTAAATATTTCACAAGCGTAAATTATGTTCCATCACGAACAATGATTCTGGTAATTGTTTGGTGTTATTCATAACGGTATATGAAAGGATATTTTCGTCTGTGATCGTGTTAATTGGTGTTAGTGTCAGCATTATTGTGGGAACATATTCAGTGAGTGTCTCACTATTTTTGTCCTTATTTGATAGACGCTGAAAGCAAGATTTTATTCAATTGAAATATCGATTTCTTTTAATGGAAGAAAAAGGACGTGTTATTTTACACAAACAAACAACGTTTTGCGCGAGGCTGGACCACTGTTGGTATTTCAAAACACTTGTTCTTGTTTGTTATTCAATAATTGTAAGTTGTGTTTTTATGCAAACATTCAGATGTAAGGATTAACCTTTGTTTTTGGTATGTGGAAACGCTATTTCATGTTTGTTAAGTGTCACGATCGATATGGAAATTAAGGAATGAATTCCTCTACATACTCACATTTCTTGTTTTGTTAAACTGAATTGTCGACACAATGTTTTGCCTGCGTGTCATCTGTACATGGGCGTCAAATTATTGATACTTAAAACAAATAGCATTACAATGAAACACACCTTATCAGCGATCACGTGACGTTAGTATGAAAGAACAGTTTTGTTCGGACAACGAATTCAAAGTGACATATTGTTTATCCAAATATCCTAATTATGTATAATATACAATTGGCACAGTCATATTTGGATGTGCTAAGTGATAATTCAATTGTCTTGGTGCTTTGTTTTTTCAATGATAAAAGACACGACGGGATGATAATCATGGATAATAGTTTCCAGACACGCAGAAAGACCAAAATGAGAGAAATACGCATTTATATGGAAATAGATACTTTTTTACGTTGTTATCAAATATAATAATTGTAATTTGGGACGTTTATCTTTACAAAACTTACAGTTTATCATCAATATTAATAGTATAAGTATGACGCCCCACTCCTCCTTTCGAACTGCATGTTAACCAAATCCTTTCGACATTTTGGCTGCTATTGGAAATGAAATCGGACTATTTGCTGAGAAAATAGCATTTAAAAGAAAACGGAAATTAATAGAGTATTTTTCCAAAACACTATCTTACTAAGTGTTTCTGAATAGATAAAAGCAAATATTGTCTCGAGTCATTATGGTAAACGTGTGTGCGTGTAAATTAACTTTCACTTATAGTTTTATAACATTTGTTGGTTAATCACTTGAATTACTCCTTGCAAATAAAAGTGTACATATAGTTATAGTCATGCAGCTTAACGCCTTTAGGTTTTCATTCTCTATGTTTATTTTATTCATCAGGGTAATATTCTGATATAATGTGTTCATATTTTTTCCATTAAGCATCTGATACTTTGTATTAACGTGTTTTTGTATAGTTCATACAAAATTAAATGACTTTCTATGTTTGCAATTTGATCTAGACAGGTAACCTACTATGCATTTCGACACCAGTAAATACAACATGATAGGAATCTAGTATGGCGATTCAATATGCTGCATTTGATAGTATTAATCACTAAAATGTGTATTTTTCGAAATATGTAGAATGGAGAAGATACAGCATGACCATATATCTTCATGTCAATCTAACATCTATCATAGATAAAATGTAGTAGTCGTGAGTTTATATCTGTAGATATATCAGCAGGACGGATATGGTAATGATGGGCGATGAAATAGTATCTGACTTAATGAGACCAGACACGCAGGAGGTAATAATTAAAGATGTGATTTGTTATTAGCAAACTCTCCGGGTGATAGATTACACAGCTTGTTATTTCTGTAAATTTACATAGTAAATAACACTTAAGAGGGTTCGAATCCCGAAGAGATTTTTTAAATGATGTTAAATATATATCTATTGTGATTTTAAAGTGAAATGACGAGGAAAAGTCACACTCTCATGATACTTCATAAGCAAACGGATCCATATCTTATATACTATATCTATGTCGAATGTTAAAGGCAATAACTATTTCATCAGTTTCATCAAATTATTTAATCCATTTTGTATTCACATGACATTTTAGTTTAGTTAACTGTTTCCATCATCCGTGCATTACCCAAAAACAGAACCCAAACAAAACGTAAAAAAAAAACAACAAAGAAAACTAAACGCTTATCAATTATTTTTTAACATGTTATACAAGACATCTATTACATTTGTTCTGTACTCCAAGACAACAACAGGTGACACTGAAGGAAGGACGCTGAGCAGTAACACTTTCGCAGATCGATGAACAAGTGTTTCGAGTCCGAATACCTCCTGTCACCCTGTCACTTACAAGAAACAATCGTCCAATGTGCTTCTGACTCTGATTTAAATCTTGTCGGTCTGGGTCATTTAAGGATTTCTTTGTTACGAAATTTGATGTTGTGAATTATTCGATAAAGATCTTAAGTTCAAAAGCTTGTTTGATACTAAGTATGGATTTGAAACCAATTTGGGATGAACTGGTCTGATTCCGGTGTTGCTAAATTTAATCTGACCCTGATTTATATTTGGTTGGTCTGGGTCATTCAAGGAGTTCCTTTGTTACAAAATGAAGTTGAGAATGATACCTAAATTCAGAAGCTTGTTAAATACTAACTATGTCCTTACTGTAACAAATTTGAGATTAAATGGTCTCATTCTGACGTTTGTTCCTTAATTTGAACTGGTAATGAGCGCCAACTTCAGTTGTATTTTCTTTGGCAATCGTCTATTTCAGTTTGGTATCATAGTTTGTGGCAGGTTTAAGATTAAACCAGTAAGTATTTTTGCATTCCTGGAGCAAAAATTAAAATCTTTAGCAATTTCTTTGTCTCATGTTGTTATTTGTTTTATTCCCTGAATGTTTCATCAAGAACGGTTTTCAGCATTGTATGCGGTAAACGTTTATTCCATCTGTTCATGTTTGATTTGTTAAAAGGCCAGTGTCATGTCCAAGTTTATATTCAACAAACTTAAAAGTTGCAAAATAATGGAATATTAAGTCTTTTCTTGACTAATACCATGTTTAGGGAGGAAGAAATGTTATATTTTCACGAGTGGAGCGACCATTTCAAAATGGAAATGTTCACGAGTGGTGCAACCACGACTGAAAAATTGAAAATAAATAACTTTTCTATCTCACATGGTATATGTCAAGAAATGACGGATATTCTATTTATTATATGATGTAATTGCTTCCGAAAAGGGTAGTCTTCACGCCGAGTTGTCGCTAGGAACAGCTCGTCACCACAGTAACACTGTGATGACATAAGCGAATTCGTTACGTCAGACCATTGTTTTATGACGTCAAATTATATCAGTCACTGGTCGCAGTGAAAATATAGATAGTTATTTTCACTGTAGCTTGATAGACTAGATATTTCACTGATAAATCCCAGTATTTCAGTGCTCATCATATAATTAAATGATTTATTCTCATAATGGTCACAACATTGACAAAACATACATATTCATAGGTTTGGTAATGTTAGCATAACTGCACTCTTTTCTAACATTGTTTCATACTTTCAACAGTAATTGTAATGACAACAGTAGTTTGTTTGTACGATTTTTAAAATTAATTATGAGAAATATATGATGAAGTGAATCTCAATTCCTTTTAAATTGCACAACGTTAATTCATTATTTTTAACCCTTTGCCATTTCTTCTATTGCTAAACAAATGGTTACAAGTTATGATATTGACAAGTCAAATTTTAAATTTAATATGAGATATTTTGAAATAACTTTCACGAATTGGGCTGAATTATACACTAGATTAATGGCCATTAGACGATTTTGATTTAACATTTGTTTCAGTGTTGATTAGACATTTTATATAATGTACATTGTCTATAACATGTTACTTATTAAATTTTGCGATACCCATACATTATATAAGTCATTATATTCTGAAGTTCCTTAACAACATTGAGAAAGTCAATTTAAAATGTTAATGTTGTCATTGTAAACATGATCATATTATGAAATATGTGCAATTTGTGAAACGAAAGGTTACGTGACAGTTTTGTCTGATTGAATCGGCTAGCAGTTCACGTTACTTACAATGAGTTGCACTTGTCTATATCAATAACCTAATTACTTCCTAATAGGCAATAGAACTGACACTTATCACGATTAGATTCGGCTTCATGTATTAGAAGATGGAATATCATAGTATACGTACACGTACACTGTACCGCACAAGAAACCACACCACACGTTCAATGGTTTAAAACAGAAAATACAGCTGGCGGAGAAAGTCGATTTTGAATTCTATTTATAGGGACATGATTTGTAAATTGGTACCCCAAATTTCATACATCAGAGTATAACAGTTTTTTTTTTTTATAACTGTTCAAGTACATTTTGGGTGTTAAAATCGCTTTTTCAAAATGTTTATTGGCCAGAATGTTTGCGATTTAATTTAACAATTCCTGAATTGTAGAAATAATAATAAATGATGTTGTCAACAAATATAACCTGCTTGGGCTTAAATACAGTTCTACAGTGTGAGGTTTGAGATGGTTGATCATTCCATCATTGTAACAAACTAAAAATCTATGTTTAGGTATCGCTACATCAGTCAGATAACTTGAACTACCTGTGAGCGACCATTTTTAAAATGGAAAGGAACTCGCATGGCTTAACCGAACAATGTACAATCGATTTAGAACTCTTTTGAGGATTGAGGAGTATCATTGGCCCATTGGTGACACTTATATACCTTTTTTCGTGAGGTCACTTTACTTCAGTAAGAAAAACATGCTACAGCGCCTTTAAAGAAGTCTGACTGGCATAATCACATGGATGTGATGTACGGATATCAGACTTTTGAAGTTTAAAAAAAAAAGAAAATGAAATTCTTGGAAAGTTACAGTAAATATACCTCTTGTGATTCTTTTAACAAACGGATATATTTTCAGTTGGTTTAGAGGGTGGTAGTTATCGGTAGATGGACGTCATTGATATGACCAGAGTCAAAGTGAATATAGAAAAAAGAGAGAATGAATATCATTTCTTTATTTTCTTTAAAAAACAATTACCTGTGAAAGCTTCTTTTGGATATTTGTTGTACAAGGTACAATGAAATATAATGAGTAGGTCCTTGGCCATTGAAGAAACAATGCAAAAAAGGGAACAGGTTATAAGAATTGTCAATTTACGTAATATCTACCAATCTCTAATAAATCAAACACAATTCGTTTGAGAACCATGCTTTAAGAAATTCATAGCTTTATCAATTTTCAATATACTCTTGGGGTAAGTATGTTTTCCTGTGATACATATTAATTTGATTAACACATAATGTGGGCGTAACATTTAATTCTATTACTTTTACATACCTTTCCACTTAAACAAAGGCTTTGAGGTAACAATTTTGTAAAATTAAAACATGGTATGTGTGTTCAAGGAAGGCCCAGTAGTAAAAAAAGAAAGCTCGTTAGAGAGAGATACGTCCTTGCAACCTAGAAATTGAAATAAATACTGATATAAATAAAAGAATTATTTTGAATAACCAGAGCCAAAACTTTTCAGAACATTTATTTATTTATTTGGATGCAGGATTATAATTTGATATATTCGATTGATACAGCATGTATATATTAATATACATTCAAGTCTAACAAATCCTTGAATCAACCAGTCACTTTAACACTCAAGACCAAATGTTGCAGAAATTGTGCTAATCTACGCTTCTGTATGCGTCGAAATGTTTTATATATTACAATCAAGAACATGATTATCGATATAAAGTTTTCTCCTTTAGATTACCTGTCACGTTAAGGCTTTCAAGAGGCTGTGACAGTAGCAATGGGGTTCGCCAGCGATTTTGGCTCGCTAGGTGGCGTGCGTGTACTAGCGGTTATAAGCGGGAAACCGGAAGTCTGTCACTCCATAGCGCTACGCTGTTTTGCCATCACCGACTTCTATTTACGAGATCTATTTTAGTACATTTTCCTCTGAAAATGCCGCAGTATTGTTCAGTACCTGGATGTACCAACTCTGGAGGTCACAGATACCCGTCGGATTCGGATTTGAGACTGAAGTGGCGAGTTTCTGTTCGAAGAGTTGATCAGAGAACGAAGCAACTATGGCGACCTGGGAAAGCTGACGTTGTGTGCCGATCCCACTTCACTGCAGAGGATTACACGATGACATTATTAGGTATGGGTCACTAAAACTAGAAAATAAGAATCGCTACTGTTACTTTAATTTTTTTTATTTTAATTTCGTTAAAAATGCATGATTTGTTGGTCGAAGTTTGAATGTTTCCGAGTTGTTAGATCTAGATAAAATAATCTTCAAAATGGCGAAGCTGGGCTAATAAAATAAAGAAAATAATCGCATATAAACATAGGCCTATATATTGACAAAATTATTTGATAATTCAGTATGTTGGTATAGATTTAATTGCAAAATTTTAATTAAAATTGGCACACAGATATTATGCAATTTATTTCAATATTAATCGCCTGTGATGGAACTGTACAGTACCATATGTAAATGAGATACTTATTGTTATTGTATAAAATTTCTATTGTAAAAAATCTACGAAAATTACTGTTTCAATTTGGTATTCTGTTTTTGCAATCATTCCTTCATTTATTATTATTTTTTTTATGTTGCTGTTTTGTTTGTTTCTTTATTTAAGGAGTTCCTTTCTCAGAACAGGACAGAAAAACAGGTGCTTGGAGTAAGTGACATGTAAAAAAAAATTTCATCAATTCATGTTATTTTTAATTTATTTATATGAATATATATTGTTTATTTCTACCTTAACTGTTAAATGTTATAGTTGATAAATGAACAAATCCAAAATATAAAGTAGATTTCATGAAAGCAAGCAATATATGTAATTCACTATGGAAAATAGTGCTTTAAAAGAAACCTGAACATATTATTATTCAATTCTTAATCAATGAGAGAGAGAAAAATAAACAACTATTAAATGATTTTTCAGGAGAGCGGAGTCGTTTGAAGGCGGATGCAGTCCCTTCCATCTTCAGTCACACAACACGAGGATCAAGTCGACCGAGGAGAAAACACCAGCTGAGGGAGACGGAAGCCAGTGCAGCCATTGAAGATGTTCAGATGGAAGTGATTGTGGACTCTTCAGGTGTTAATGATGCTAATGATGTTTTGTGTGACAGTGAACTCTGTGATGATTTATTTCAGGATGAGCAAGTTCAGTGTAATATTTTGGGTAAATATGGTGTTGACATGTATATAAATAATTCTAAGGCTATCCATTATTATACTGGCTTTCAGAACTATGAACATTTCATGTATTTTTTCCACTCACTTGGGCCAGCTGTTTATGAACTCAACTATCAATGTACGTCTTTGTCCCCCAAAGACCAGCTCTTTTTAACTTTAATGAAGTTGCGTCAGGCAAAGGAAGATGTGGAATTGAGTTTGTTTTTCAATGTATCAGAGTCTACAGTGTCACAGATCATTATTACATGGATAAACTGTTTGTATTTTCAATTAAAAGAAATGAAGATATGGCCATCAAGGGAAACTGTTGATCAGCATATGCCTGAAGATTTTGGTAAAAAGTTTGGTACAACAAGAGTAATATTAGATGCCACTGAAACCCCTATCCAAAAGCCATCTCATGTTGATGCCCAGAGTGTAACATGGTCCAGCTATAAGCACCGTAATACCATTTAGACTATGATAGGTTGTACACCTAGAGGGGCTGTTTCATTTATCAGCGATTCATTTGGGGGCTCGTCAAGTGACCGACAAATAATTGAAAAATCTCCCTTGCTAGACCCTTCTGTTGGCATGTTCGATAAGAAAGATAGCATAATGGCAGATAGGGGTATAATGGTCCAAGATCTTTTTGCAGCTCGGATGTACATGTTAATACTCCCACAACACTTAAAGGTAAATCCCAACTTGAGCCTCATGAGATTGTGAAAGATCGCAGAATAGCATCCAAAAGAATTCATGTTGAAAGAGTAATTGGTCTAAGCAAAACCTTCAAAATTTTGAAAGTAGATCTTCCACCAAGTAAAATCATGCTTGGGTCTAGAATTGTGTATGTCTGCTTTGCTATTTCAAATTTTAGAAATTCAATTGTGAATGAGTCTGCCTAAAATACCATGAAAGTTATTTCATCAACATCAGCAAAGTTCATTGTTTGGAGTTTTTGTTCACTTGACAAAGTATGATTGTACACCAATGTCACAATTTGTACACCTGTTGTGAAAATAATAATTGTTGGAGTACTGAACTGCTACAGTATTAAATTATAACCAAGGTTCTGAGTAAACCCCAGTAAAGTCAGACAAAGATTATTGTTGTCAAACCAGTGCATGGTATCTTTAAACTAATTGTATAATACTAACTTCATCATGTTTGTACACATTTAAAAAACATTGTAACATGATTTCGGTGTATCCTTGATTCTGATTGGTTAATTTGCCTATGTTGAATGACAATGAATACCCGCAAATTACCTGGGGCGAATCACCGCGAACATATACATCATGTTCACAAGATCCGGGCCGACTCAAAATTTTATTTTTCTATTTCTCTTAATATGTGCCCCTTACTCAAATTTGACAGGTGGCATTGTCATTTTCTAACTTGTGTATAGCAGTATAGGTAACAAATAACTCTCAAAATTAATTAGTTTCAAGTAACTAAAATGTTTTCAACTAGTAAGATTTGTCTAAATTTGATGCCTTCTTCCATGCGGTTGTGTTTACCGAATGCCGTTGCCATGGTATGACGTCATAGTGATCAACCGTTTTGACGTCACAATGCTAGCGTCATTGTCACAATGGGTTAGGGCAAGTTTAAGATTTTTGTTCTTTTGCTGTGTTGATGTCGTAGATAAATGTTTATCGCCATCTAAAAGGATACGTGAATATTGTGAAGTAAACATAGTCGAGTAACACTGTTTGAGCTTATGTGTAAATTGTTGCTACTGTACATATTACGCGGAGTATTTACATTTGTTTTGACCAGACCACACCTCTTACAAAAATGGAACAGTCGCAAATTCCTTTCCACTTAGAGATAGGTACGCAAAAAGAGAGTTCGCTTCAAAACGCCTGATAACTAACGGTCATGTTACAATATATAATATAATTAAACATTACAAAATTGCAATATGACTATAGTATAGTCACTATACGAAGGAGGATAGGCAGTTCTGATTTGGGATACCCATTTTTAGCTTATCAGGTTAGTCCACTGTGAAAATTGGTGATGCATTACCTTGACCAGTAGATTATTGATGCTTGTTTGGTGATAGATTATTCATTACATTATACATATTATAAATCCATTATTTAATATGTAAGTCTTGAACCTCTCATGACTTTGGACAACTCATCTAAAGCCTAATGAGCTACAAAACCAATGGCTTCCAACTAGAAAAGTGCTAAGTATGAGATAATCTCAATTGCAGTAACAAAGTGACCAATAACTCCTTTTTTGTTCATTATGACAAATGTTTATTCCAGTGTGTGCAAACTCATACCATATGATAAATGTGACTTTTTTCAAAAGTAGAGTCCGATTGTGTTTGTATCTGTTATTTACTCTGCAAATAGCAACATAAGTTATGTAAATGTTAACTGCAATGTTAACTGTATGGTACATGTATGAATATATATCTTTCAATTTCTCAATGGGTTACAAATACATGACTTTCTCCTTTTTAATCATATCAGATGTACATTTGAAAACAAGTAATTGGGCCCTCTTACTTAAGATAATTAAAACATAACCACAAATAAATGTATAGAATGGATTTATTACATTACTCCAAGCATTAACTTCATTTGACATTATTTACATTCATATGAACTAGCTTTTTTACCATATTCTTACCATATATTTGGATTTGTGATTGATTAAGAAACTGCTCCAGCTATCTGAGTACTGTATGATTGATCTCTTTGTACTTGAAGTTTTGTAACAATTTCCATTTTACAAATGCAATCCACAATGTCCTAACATATATATCAATATCATTAATATCAAATGTGTAAACAGATTACATACATATGATACCACTGAGCATGTTCTAAGATATCAAGCTAACAGGATTTGCAAAAATGTGATGTTCAAAATATCAACTGTAATAACTCAAACTCAAATGATTGATCTCTAAAAGAGAATGTTAGCATTCATTTTACAGATGAATTTCAAAAGTATATGGTATGAGATCATTGAAAATATCAGAGTAGAGTGTATTACTATATTCAACTTAATTAATCCTTACAATCAATGATGTCCATTAATTATGTGTGAGTATTAACCTTACATCAATTACTGATCAAAACATTCCTGTAACATGTTCAATGAAATATGGAAGCATGTACTGCTGTACTCATTTTGTGAAAAAAGAAAATCCCAACTATATCAATAAATTGAGTATAAAACATGTGAACAATATTGTTTTATCATTTTCATGTCATCAGGCCTAAAAGACCTGATGGGCTTATGGCATGTTGTCTGGCGTTAGTCCGTCCGGCTGTAAACTATACGCTTTTTCGACTTATTCTCCAGAACCAGTAACTAAGAGAGCTGAAATTTTGTGTACAGACTCCTTGAACACAAAGGTGATTTTAAATCATAGGGACCATGGCATATAAACCTATTTTCATCTTCTTTCCAAGTATGAAAAGCTCTAGATAGCTGAAATGTTGTGTACACACTCCTTGGCCAATGGGGACTCTAAATTGTAGATTTGGTGACCCCATGACTCCAAATAGGGTGAGGTGAGTTGGGGTTTAACACAGTTCAAGAATGAAGAGTATTTCACTTATATCACTGCTGCTAGTTTTATGGCAGGGAGAAAGCCTGCACGCAATGGTGGCCATGTATTGTGGTGAAACCTGCAAGCATCGGCTTGAACTAGAGAACCATGGTGGGTACTGCGCTAACATTCAGTGTTGCATTGCAACCAAACCTTACTGCGTGTAGAACAGTTCTCTACTGCAGACAAAGTTGCCGTGCCCCTGGCGGGATTCGAACCCCGGACCTCTTGATCAGAAGCCGAACGCGCTAACCACTGCGCTATCCCGCCCCCTATATAGCTTGATGGATAACAGTTTAATGATGAACAGTCACATGAGTTCTCTATATTGCAGACAAAGTTGCCGAGCCCCTAGCCGAGTAGCGGGAATTGATCCAAAGCCGTACACGCTAACCACTGAGCTATCCCCCACCCTGAGTTCTGATGAGCTACAGAGCCCATGGCTCTTATTTCATGACACCAGTTTATCCAAAAGTGTGTTTCACAGGAGTTCACAAAACTGATGCAATGTAAGGTCTTAAATGCTTTTGATAAAAAAGTTCCAGTTTTGGCAGCATAGACATCTGAAAATAGTCATTGTCAAGATTTATCTTTTCAACAAACATATCACAGAAAGTGTACACAACAAAATAACAGCATTTTCGTTTGGCAATGTACAATTGTCCTTGAATCTGATGATAGTAATTGCTTTTCTGATTCAAACAAATCTTTCCTGTGGAATCATACAAAAGATATGGAAATTTCTTGCCTGGTTTAATCATATCATTACGGCCAGCATAAGGACATTTCACTTCTACCAAAAAGTTTCCATCCACGACTGCATCTGGAGTTGCACCCAGAAAAGGAATATCTTTATCAATAAAAAAACCTGCTCTTTTAGTTGTGATCTTATAACATTTTTCAAATTGAGCAATAGCCTTTTTCTCATATTGTCTACCATGAATTATTGGTCGTGTACATACTCGGCTATACAGAAGTGAATGGCAAAGTTTCTGTTTATTCCTTCTATCTGTAATTTTGGTGACTTCTCCAAATCTTGACGCAGTAAGCCGCCACTTCCTCTCCCTATGCCACCGTTGACTCTTGACTTGGTCCCTGGTACCCTGCTCTATCTGGATAGCTTCATCCTCTGTCACCTGAAGGAATATAACATTACTTTATTGAAGTTGTAAATGTAGCTACACACAATTTAAGGCATGTTGCAAGTATGTTTACAATGAATATTAATAATTAACATCAATAAGTAAATTAACCGGGGAAGAAGCTCGATTGGTAGAGCGTCCACTGATCACCCCGGGAGGCGGGTGTTTGAACACTAGAATTCCTTCACCTGTGCAGTGAGCACATTTTTTACAAGACAAAAGTCAGTAGAGAAGATTACGATGATATTTGATTGGGTAAAAATAGGGACAGTATCCATGATGCAAATTTTCACCGCACAATGGGAATCAAGAGATATTGCCAACTTGTAACAGAGGTTAACATAGGAAGATATGACTACAGCTTCAGAAAATGTGTGCAATATATGAAAAAGTGAAAGTTGTTGATTGCAGTAACTGATTACTGTCAAAAGTGACTTTATCTTTGTTATGAGCTATAAATGTAAGGTTCACCTGCAATGCCCTGTCAACCCAGTACTCTGAATATGGCTTCTCTAAGTAATCATGGTCCAGCACAGCAGTCTGAAGGTCAGCCTTAGGATGGAGGTAGCGAAGGGAAAGATCTTGCGAAGAAGCCGAGCAGAAGTTGACCATCATGTTGCGGACATGGTCATCATAGCCAGCCATTCTTCGGTACTTGAGTGGACGTGGGTCCTCCATCATCTTGTCCGACCACTTCCGCTTCGAGGGCAGGGACTCCGCTTTCAGTGGAGAACCTGCGTACATGTATTTGACAAGTTAGTTCTTAGTGCCACATGTGACATCCTGGAAACCAGGCGACTACCTTTTGAGAGCTCAATAAATGTTACTGAATATTCAAAGTTTTTACATTTCTTCACTGAAGGATACAATGAATGAATGGACGCCATGCCACACATAAGCCAATAGGGCCGATCTAGGCCTGATTAACTAACAAAGAGAACTTAGTTTTCAACATAACTATTGAACTGCTGATATCAAATCACTTATAACAAAGTTAATTGTTAATGTATGCTCAGATTGTTGATATACCTTTGTACGTGGATTTCGGCTTGTGAAATGTTTGAAGATGCTCTGTGCAACTCCTCTCAACATGAAGGCTGCCGGTTGCAATGAAATGCTCGGCCATGAGCAGGACTGCTGCGATGTGCTTGCAGGTAGCGTGGGGACCCTTCCCTGCAGGACACTCACAGTGGGACATCACTGGAGCACCGGTCTTGTCCACCTTGATTTTGTAGTTGTAGCTAACCTATCAAAATAAAGCAAATTTAGTGAATGGTAAAAATACTGTTAATGAATATTGTTAAAAAACACTCATCTTAATCTGGTATTCTGTTACAGTCCACCCTCCCACCACCCCCAAACCAAGATAACAGTAACTTTCACTAGCCCAAGGTAAATTTTTACTTGGATGAGATTTTAGATTACTTTAGTGTTAGGAAATAATTACCTTATTTTTCATCGAAGCCCCAACAATGCCACTAAAGTATGTGGACGACCCCTCAAACAGTAAACTGCATGCAAGGACCCTGTTTGCCGAGAACATCCTCCCCCCTTTCTCTATAGCCTTCAAGTCATTGACAGCCTGGTGGTCTTCTGCTGTTCGGAATATGAAGTATCCCTCTGTCAACTCCTTGGAGATTGGTGGTAGGATGCCTTGGTGGTGAGGGAGCAGCTGGGTGAAACCTGATGAGGGCCAACATGCATCTAACGGCTCAGGAAGATGAATGACTGTTCCTCGGAAATCATCATTTCTATCATACGCCCTCAATCTGAAAACCAATTTCTTGTGATGAAGAAACGCTGATATCTAAGACAAATCACTTTGTTAAATGAATTAATTATGATGATAAAATCCTTTAATAATGTTTGTCATTTACTGATTAAATTTAGGATATTAAAATTAAAATAAACTATTAAAATCTCAAATATTGGTACTATTACAATATTAACATATAGCAATGATTATTAATATATTTAAAGAAATGAACAATAAAGATTGAAATAATAATCAAATTATTTTTTGGGAAATACAGATGACAGTTTAGCAAGCATTTATTATCCATACTAATACTTTTAGACAGTCTACAGGGACTTTAAACTTTTGTGTGATGTACTTTTACACTTTTCCCCTAAGTATTAAAATCATTGGTTGTCTTCAACATAATTGTGTATGTTACCTACCAGCAAAATGATATATCTTAATCCGTTGATAGACTACTTACAGTCAGGTTGCGACAGTTTTATCTCAATATGGATTGTAATCGGCTTTATGATTGGTGTAAAACTAAAAATCGACCAATCAGCATGCGCGAAAGGTTTGCTAAGCTCCGCACATCAAAAAATTATTCATACAAAGTGTCGAGTTTTCGAGAGAAAAATATTGCCCACTATGGATATTATGAAAGCCTATTTATCATGAAATTTCCTAGACAATTCCGTTATTTAATAATATTCATAAATTATTTTATCACTAAGATGTATTATGTTTTATACATTCCAAAGGGAAAACGATAAAATCCTGTGTTCAAATGACTTTGACAAGTCAAGACTATCTAGCTGGTATCGGTCCCTAGACTGCAAGACACAATATTATTTCATTTATTTGGCAAAATTTTCGATAGTACACAAATTATTTCACCAATATCTACCAAATATGAGCCCTGAACATACCAAAACTCACATAAATAACATTTACGTCTACAATAATAAACTGTAAGTTGGGGAAATGACACGGCAATGTTCGACCTTGACTTTTATCAAGAGAGGCCCGACTCGGATTAGTAATGCTAGGTCAATTAAATAAATGTTACATTTT
The DNA here is from genome assembly GCA_936450465.1 of Gibbula magus. Classification (NCBI taxonomy): domain Eukaryota; kingdom Metazoa; phylum Mollusca; class Gastropoda; order Trochida; family Trochidae; genus Gibbula; species Gibbula magus. Next base: position 22,289,938 of record OW388291.1, on the reverse strand, counting down.
CCTATACTAAAAATTAAGTATTACCTTTCAACAAGATCAAGTTTTCTGCCAGTCGTTGCTGCCCGTCTTCTGATTAACTCCTGCTTCAACTTCTGAACGGTGAATGATTCGTAGCTTGTCGCCATGTCGCGTAAGTGGTATCGAGCTTGGCACCCGCTCTAGATTCCGTCTCGTACAGTCGAAAGTTTGCGCAGCGCGCAAACCAAAGTAAACCAATACAAGCTCTGCGCTGCAATAACCGATAGTACACCCGCGCCCCCAAGCGGACTAGTGTGGCGGCGAACCCCATTGATTATATCGATGTTCAGCTAGAGCCTTCTCATCAGTGAAATTGGCCAGTCTAGTTCCTTTCCTGAGATGTGACAGCTGTCGTGTCTCTCTGGACCTGACAGCACCATCCTCTACATGCAACAATGTCAACATAAAAGTTTACCCTCTCATTAAATATACCACATTCCTAAGAGAGTCGACTAATTATTTGAACTTTGTTGTCGAGATTTAATATTCTTATTGTTAAAATGGCATAAACTGAATTTACATATCGTACAACTGACAAATCAACAATAATTTGATTTTTGTACCCATTTGTATATCATACTCAAAGAAAAAGTTTCTGACTAATATATTTTATTCAAAGTGAATATTTTACAACTCATTCTTTCAAGAGTCCATTTTATAATAATTACTTAAACTTTCCATTTACTCTTATACACCAGTCTTGTCTTGTTCAACTCTTATATTTATTTCATCATAGATTAATATACTGTACATAGTCATTATACTTTACATCATTCAAATTGTGATATTCAACAACTGACCTTATCGGTCACCAATACTCTGGACACAGATGTCCCCCTTCACACTATATGCTGTCTGCTTTTCTGTCACCGCGTTACGTTTCTGATCCATGTCAGTCTGGGAAATCCGCATTAATGTCAATATCAGTCCAAAACCAACACTTCCTCTTGCCACTCATTGTTATGGCGTGTCTAGTTCTATGTCAATTGCATGTTCTTCGTTTATGGTTGTCTGGGTAACATTTAGGTACATGCCACATTAGGTATTTGATGGTTAACAAACGATAATCTACTGTGAATCAATATAATGAATGATTATTGTGTGTTTAGTCTTGTGAACTAACTCTTGGGGTCTGGCGATAACATGGGTACACATGGTTCATTTGACCTTAGCATTAACCACAAATAATGAATCGGATTTAATTGCTCGACATGTTTAGAAATGAAACATACAATCATTTTTGTATTTTTGTCTTGTTTCAGTCTTGTTATCCTTTGGGAAGGGGATGAAAGATCAAAGTGGTTAGGCGTTCAACTGTAGATTAAAAAAAATCCGGAGTTCACATCTCAGCAGGGCTCTGTAACTTTGTCTAGTGTGGATAATCATTCTATAGCCTGAATAGAATTTCAGAGATGCATGACAAATGTTTCCAGCAGTTTCAAGTTTCAATGCGATACGTGCAGTAATTTTGTTTTGTTAAAGTAATTTTTATTCTTTTTCATAAATTCATATTCTATTTCATTGTTTCATATATAAATTATATAATTATATTTTGGAATAATATTTAAATATTGAAACAAAACAGTAAGAACAACGATTATGATCCAAGGATGATAAAACTGTTTCAAGCGAATTGGTTTTCTTGCTATTGAAAAACTCAATTATCATACTTTGATAGTCCTTCACTACTAACAATACCAAATAGAGCTGTCAATGCTGTACAAGAAGTAATTTGTCTTTAATTGCCAGAATATAAACTATTAATTATGAGAGGAAATTAGAAGGGCATGAAATAAAACTGTTCAGTAAAGCATTTAAAGAATAGATCCAATTATCTATTTAAATTAATGAAGTCATCATTGCGTGTACATACACATATCAACACTTATCAACATTTATTTTCATTGGTTATCACTTATCATATACTTGTGCAGGTGATCAGCTCTTTATTTGACCATTATTATAAAACTGGGTTAATATGGTTCATCGCACTGGCCTACAAAACTCGGTTTAAAGAGGTTATTGATTCGAAGGCAAAGACATGATCAGAGGTTTCATGTAATGTTCATTTCACGCACGAACTCACTGATCAAATTCTGTTCACCTACGTAGTATTAAATCAGTTCAACTCTCTGGTCACCAACACTGGACATGTCATCTGAAACTAAACTGTGGTAGTCTAGTGACGTGGTTCTGTTTTCACTCTTGCTGCAGTCATGCCCATGCCTTCACTCAGCTTTATTACAAAATCCTCATGTCAGTTGACAATAGCCTTTTGAAAATCAATCATTTGAAACCTTGACTCCAAAAGACTTATGAAGTATTTAACCTTGGATAACGCAGAACAAGGCATCAATGGTTGGTGCAACATCTTAAAATGTTACACATGACATTTTGTTGAAAACTTTGGATAACAAATTCAATGATTATGGAGACTTGAAAGTTTGACCTTTCAGAGCAGTACTCCGAACCATATTATTCTGTTACATTTGTTACAGTTATACATGCTTGAAAACACACATTTCAGCCTTTATATGTAAATATTTTTGTTGTTATAAAGTTTAAACTAATATGCCAACATTCTATCAAAAACAATTTTTAAAAAATGGGATGAGTGAAATCGGTCATAAAAAAACATATGCTTGTTAAAGGAGCCGTAGCACGTTTTTTGCAAATTTTATTTTTTCAAATTTTCCATTTATAATGATAGTTTAAGTCATTTAAATTATTTTAAGAGGGTTAAACATCTTATTACACAAACCAATTATCTCTAGTGTTAAAAAATATGTTGCGTATAAAGCAAAAATTGCATGGCGGCCATTTTATTGTGAACTCAATTTATTATTTTGTATTACAAAAACGATGCCCATGGCTTTAACCGAAACATGTACACTTATTTTAAACTTTATTTTCCGAAGAGAAAAGGATGTTTTACTATTGGTGAAATTAATTTCAAATACATTTAATCAACTTATTTGAGCGAAAAAACGTGCTACTGCCCCTTTAAAGACATTTAAAATCGACATTATCCAGCTGCAGTATTTGTGTTCGAAATTAGTTTGCATATATAATACTATATAAGTTGAATGTCGTGACAATATCCAATGTCTAAGCAAGATAAGGATTCACAACCACATTTACAATAATGATTCTAATCAGTTTGATACATTCCATTAGAAACCTCATCCTCAGGAAATGGGAGCTTGTCTCATGACTAAGGCACAGTACGTTTAGAACTCGACATATACACTTGACAATATACAAAACTCTACTACCTTCAAAGCATTTTGTTTGGATAATAGAGCTCAGAAAAAATGTAAGATCGTTAAACACAGGTCTTAAAGTTCCGATAATCTACACAATATCACATTTGGGAATAGTGAATAACATATGTTTGGTATAAGGGAATTATAGGTCTACCAAGAATCAGCTTGAGAGTAAAGCTCTTCGCTCGACAGTCAATCAGATGGCAGATTTACCTTTGCATCAAATGAGATAAAATGTCAGTGTATTGGTGAATGTTTTCATGGCAAGAATATATGGATACTAGACAATAACTAGGATCCGGAAATGTGATCAGATTGTCTAACCATAATGGATGAATTCATTTGTATTTTAGAATTATTATGTTTTGATATAATAATAGATTTATTGTCACATATGTTTCTACAGCAGCAAATACAACGTAATGTGGACATAATGAGTACACCCATCTAATTAAGTCCAGACAGAAATGTGTTAAACGGGACAGTGATTTGTAAATGTCACCAGTGTGATTGACATTCAGAAACGTGACTAGAGACGTTCAATTGACACACACTCTCCAATTACTGTAGTCGTTTCTTATAGACTCTACTGATAGATGATTGGAATCAGTTGGATACGGCTTGAAACTTCAAATAAATGCTCCCTAAATGTAAGGACTCCCGCAGCTAATAATTGAGAGCAGAACAAAGGTTGTTTTATTCTGTCCTAAAATATATGTTCATGAAATAAAATGATAGTGTTGATAAATTTTTGTTGGAACTTAATTTTGTTTTGCTGAAGTTCAACACTGTTGTCAAAATGGTGTCAGTCTTGTTTATAATGTCACACTCTTGTCTCAACAAATAAATCTTCCAAAATACTTAATGTGTAATGCTACCATATTAAACAAGAGGTTTGATGCGACGTAGGTAATAATATATTGAGACAAATCATGCCAGGAAATCAAATAAAAGCTATGTCTGACGCCGAATCCACTGTAAAGAGAGACTTAAAGAGATTTAATTGAAGAGGTTCAATTCTTTTCAAACCTTCCCTGTGCTGATACAAAATGTACAAAATAAAAAAAAAGAAATCAAAAGCAAGTTGGTGTCCATTAGTGCAGAAATGATGTTAAATTGTATTCGAATCCTCATGTAAATGGTTAAGACACACTTATTCAGAAACTATTGTTTTTATCATCATTAGTTTGCGAATGAAATCGCAACTAGAAGAGTTTTATGCCAACAAACGGGTATCATAAGGATTAACATTTGTTTGTACGTATGGAAATGATAATTCATGTTTGTAAAATGTAACGATATGGTAATGGGATATGGAAAGTAAGGAATGATTTCCTGATGTACTCACAACAAATATTAAGGCGTGGTGATGCTTTGTTACGTGTGCAGCATTAATTTCACGTCAATTTCTTAAAGGTACATCCATTGTGTCCAGATGTCCCCCTTCACACTATATACTGTCTGTTTTTCTGTCACCGCATTACGTTTCTGATCCATGTCAGTCCGGGAAATCCGCATTAATGTCAATATCAGTCCAAAACCAACAATTCCTCTTGCCAGTCATTGTTATGGCGTGTCTAGTTCTATGTCAATTGCATGTTCTTCGTTTATGGTTGTCTGGGTAACATTTAGGTACATGCCACATTAGGTATTTGATGGTTAACAAACGATAATCTAGTGTGAATCAATATAATGAATGATTATTGTGTGTTTAGTCTTGTGAACTTACTCTTGGGGTCTGGCGATAACATGGGTACACATGGTTCATTCGACCTTAGCATTCACCACAAATAATGATTCGTATTTAATTGCTCGACATGTTTAGAAATGAAACATACCATTTTGTCTTGTTTCAGTCTTGTTGTCCTTTGGGAAGGGGATGAACGATCATAGTGGTTAGGCGTTCAGCTGTAGATTAAACAAAATCCGGAGTTCACATCTCAGCAGGGCTCTGTAACTTTGTCTAGTGTGGATAATCATTCTATAGCCTGAATAGAATTTCAGAGATGCATGACAAATGTTTCCAGCAGTTTCAAGTTTCAATGCGATACGTGCAGTTATTTTGTTTGGTTAAAGTAATTATTATTCTTTTTCATAAATTCATATTCTATTTCATTGTTTCATATAAAAATTATATAATTATATTTTGTAATAATATTTAAATATTGAAACAAAACAGTAAGAACAACGATTATGATCCACGGATGATAAAACTGTTTCAAGCGAATTGGTTTTCTTTTGTTGCTATTGAAAAACTCAATTAGCATACTCTTGATAGTCCTCAACTACTAACAATACCAAATAGAGCTGTCAATGCTTTACAAGAAGTAATTTGTCTTTAATTGCCAGAATATAAACTATTAATTATGAGAGGAAATTAGAAGGGCATGAAATAAAACTGTTCAGTAAAGCATTTAAAGAATAGATCCAATTATCTATTTAAATAAATGAAGTCATCATTGCGTGTACATTCGTGGTACATACACATATCAACACACATGCCAATAACCAATTACTAACCAACACGTGAAGGTGTCACACTCGAACCAATTTCCCTGAAATTGAAAACATGAAGTGATATTCATTCGTATTTGCTGTTCTTAAGGATTCAGATATGTCGTAAGTCAAGTCATTACTTAGCAATTTCTTAGTACCAACATATCAATGAACGACTTTCCCCTTGAGGTGAATCTCTGACTGTCACAGTGACTAGGATTAAAATCAAAATGTATATAAACATGTCCAGGTTTAATCTAATCAACTTGAACGTATTCATGCATATACATTTATTTTCATTGGTTATCACTTATCATATACGTGTGCAGGTGATCAGATCTTTATTTGACCATTATTTTAAAACTGGGTTAATATGGTTCATCGCACTGGCCTACAAAACTCGGTTTGAAGAGGTTATTGATTCGAAGGCAAAGACATGATCAGAGGTTTCATGTAATGTTCATTTCACGCACGAACTCACTGATCAAATTATGTTCACCTACGTAGTATTAAATCAGTTCAACTCTCTGGTCACCAACACTGGACATGTCAACTATAACTAAACTTTGGTAGTCTAGTGACGTGGTTCTGTTTTCACTCTTGCTGCAGTCATGCCCATGCCTTCACTCAGCTTTATTACAAAATCCTCATGTCAGTTGACATTAGCCTTTTGAAAATCAATCATTTGAAACCTTGACTCCAAAAGACTTACGAAGTATTTAATCTTGGATAACGCAGAACAAGGCATCAATGATTGGCCCAACATCTTATAACGTTACACATGACATTTTGTTGAAAAATTGTGGATAATAAATTCAAAGATTTTGGAGACTTGAAAGTTTGACCTTTTAGAGCAGTAACTCCGAACCATATTATTCTGTTACATTTGTTACAGTTATACATGCTTGAAAACACACATTTGAGCCTTTATATGTAAATATTTTTGTTTTTATAAAGTTTAAACTAACATGCCAACATTCTATCAACAACTTAAAAAAAAATGGGATGAGTGAAATCGGGCATAAAAAACATATGCTTGTTAAAGACATTTAAAATCGACATCATCCAGCTGCAGTATTTTGTTTTCGAAAATATTTTGCATATATTAAGTTGAATGTCGTGACAATATCCAATGTCTGATTATAAGCAAGATAAAGATCCACAACCACATTTACAATAATGATTCTAATCAGTTTGATACATTCCATTAGAAACCTCATCCTCAGGAAATGGGAGCTTGTCTCATGACTAAGGCGCAGTACGTTTAGAACTCGAAGGGTGTTGTTGTTACTGACATAATCATATACACTTGACAATATACAATACTCTATTACCTTCAAAGCAATTTTGTTTTGATTATAGAGCTCAGAAAAAATGTAAGATCGTTAAACAAAGGTCTTAAAGTTCCGATAATCTACACAATATCACATTTGGGAATAGCGAATAACATATGTTTGGTATAAGGGAATTACACGTCTACCAAGAACCAGCTTGAGAGTAAAGCTCTAAGCTCTACAGTCAATCAGATGGCAGATTTACCTTTGCATCAAATCAGATAAAATGTCAGTGCATTGGTGTTTTCATGGCAAGAATAGTAAGATACTAGACAATAACTAGGATCCGGAAATGTGATCAGATTGTCTAACCATAATGGATGAACTCATTTGTATTTTAGAATGATCATGTTTTGATATATTAATAGATTTATCGTCACATATGTTTCTACAGCAGCAAACACAACGTAATGTGGACATAATGAGTACACCCACCTAATTAAGTCCAGACGGAAGTGTCTTAATCAGGACAGTGATTTTGTAAATGTCACCATTGTGATTGACATTCAGAAACGTGACTAGAGTCGTTCAATTGACACACACTCTCCAATTACTGTAGTCGTTTCTTATAAACTCTACTGATAGATGACCAAGAGGTTTGATGCGACGTAGGTAATAATATATTGAGACGAATCATGCCAGGAAAGCAAATAAAAGCTGTCTGACGCCGAATCCACCGTAAAGAGAGACACCCAAGAGACTTTATTGAAGAGGTCCAATTCTTTTCAAACCTTTCCTGTGCTGATAAAAAATGTACAAAATATAAAAAAAAAATCAAAAGCAAGTTGGTGTCCGTTAGTGCAGAAATGATGTTTAAATTGTATTCGAATGCTCATGTAAATGGTTAAGACACACTCATTAAGAATCTATTGTTTTTATCATCATTAGTTTGCCAATGAAATCGCAACTAGAAGTGTTTTATGCAAACAAACGGGTACATAAGGATTAACATTTGTTTGTACGTATGGAAATTATAATTCATGTTTGTAAAATGTAACAATATGGAAATGGGATATGGAAATTAAGGAATGATTTCCTGATGTACTCACAACACATATTAAAGCATGGTGATGCTTTGTTACGCGTGCAGCATTAATTTCACGTCAATTTCTTAATACGGATCATTTGCAGCACTTGATGTAAAATCACGTGCAGCAGGAATTTAACGTGTGTATCTCAAATAGTTAACCTTGTACATTTCGTTGTGTTCGACAACTTGTACGCTGTTCTCTTGATGTTTAACTTGTATGTCAACACAATGTTCTCTTTGCGTGTTAATCATTGATACTCTTAATAAATCATTACAAAAACAACATAACTTGTTAGCTCAATGAAACATGTAATGTTATATGTTTTTGGAGGGTTTTCAACTTTTCAGACTTTTATTTTTAACGAGAAAAACATATTCATCTTGATTCCGGAGCAAAACTCCAAATGATTTTAACAAAGTCCCTTCCAGAACAGACAGAACAGAACTGTGGGTTAACACCTCTTGGGAGGTATATATTCTTGTTTAGAAAGAATTTAATACAACAAAGTGATTTAGAATTAGAATAAATCCATAATCATTGTTCAATATATTTTTAATTTTCCCACTTGACGGGGATAACAGAGATAACAAATTATAATAATTAATAACCATGGTATTCAATAGAAGGAAGTTTAGTATTTTGTTTATTACTCGCCGACCTATAATCCAGCATAAAAGCCGCAAGTCCGATACCATTGTGACGACATTACTCTCATTGTGACGTGATAACCACAAACTAGTGTGACGTCATACGTGCGGCGGTATTACACTAGTTTAATAATATATATTATCATATACCTATCAATAATATGGGATGTTTTGCATATGTGATAGAGGTAAGGACACACCACCCATATCGCTGCCCGGTCCGAAAATCCATATCAGCCATATCCGCCCGGTCCGCAAATCCATATCAATATCAGCCCGGGTGACGTTGGTTAGAGTGATCTCCCTTTGCTCACATACACGCTAACATTGGTAACGTCAGAAGCGAAGCATTGACAGAGTAGTAAATTTCAGAGTAGTCTCCAAACAAGGATGTTGTTGATGCTTTTAACTTACAATCTTATTAACATAATTAGATATACATTAATTGGAAAATTGAATAGGAGGCACGGCTAAAATATTTTGAACAAATTATGTCTTGTAGGCCCCTCAAAGTAAATTTTCGCACAGAAATATCTTAATGTTAATATTTCTTCAAGCATTCTTTCTTGTTTTCGAAAATAAAGTATAATATATGATAAAAAGGTTACAACATGTCATTTTTCATACCATACCCAATATCAGCCCTCGACCCATATTAGCCCTCTGGCCTGCGGCCCTCGGGCTGATACGGGGGTCTCGGGCTGATATAGGGTATGGTATGAAAAACGACATGTTATAACCTCTAAATAATTATGGATAATAGTTTACAGACACGCTGAAAGCAATGGCGAGAGTAATACACATTTGTATGGATATAATTAAATTATGTGTTAAATTGTGGAGACACCAAATATTTGTGACCTGGGTCTTATACTACGCTTTGTCCTTGGACAAGGCACTTCATCCACATCGCACTCAGTCCATCCAGCTTTTAAAATGGGTACCTGAACATGGGAAGTACGGAGTGGTTGCACCGAAAATACATATCCTTCAGGGTAATAATGTTCCGCCATTGAGCATTGCTTGCACTGGATATTAGGCGTTAAAATATTATCATATTATTATTCATTATTATGGTGTAGTTATTGATCAGAATAATGTAATCATCGTCACTATTCGTCACTATTTATCTGAAAATGTAGAAAATGAAAAGAAATATGGCAAATGGCCTTAAGCTGCATGAACTACAAGTACATGATACAGTTTCATTGGCTACTAGTACAGGCTCGGGTCGAGTACAAAGTTCTCTCCCTTACATACCAATGATTTAATGGAATAGTCCCCGAGTACTTGTGTGAACTATTCGGTATCTCCACACCATACATAATTAACATTTTATTTTACTGAGTCGGAATACGTAGAATTGAAAATACGCAACATGAAGATGTATCTCTATGTCAGTTTAACATCAATCTTAGATGAAATCTTTAAGTTAAGAGTCAGCAGGACGGATATGGTAATGATGGTCGATGATATAGACTACACACGCAGGAGATATCAGTTAAAGTTTTATTATTTTAGAAGACTCGCCATAGCTTGTCAGACAAGGATAATTATTTCATTGTCTGTCTTATAATGACAATATCAACTAAGTGAGTTCGAAAAAAAGAAGAATGACATATATGGAAACTTACAACAAACTAACATCATTTCAGTGTTTAGACAAAGGTAGTTAGCGGTAGATGGTCGTGATTGTTACGACCAGAGTCAAAGTGAATCTTGTTGCAATCAGAATATAAGAAATTCTCAGTTAAAATCCCTATCTAAAGCCACCCTAGATTACCCATGGCTAAATGGAACACAGTGGTTTAGTGGTTAGCATGCCTGCATCTCACGCCAAGGCCCGGGTTCTAATCCCGTTGGAGACACCATACATTTGATCCAATAAAAATGATTTAAAACATCGTTGGTGATTGGTTAACAAGTTCTGCTTGCTCAAATTGTGAATATTCAAACAATTACACAATCCCAAAACCTGGAGAACACTGTATAAAGATGCATCAAACAAATACAAATTAAAATAAACAAATAATTTATCTTTTACAGATTCAGCCGAACTCGTAGGGCAGGCCATGCTTATGATTTCTCAAACTCTTGGAATCCTGACTTTGGCCACAGTGGTACATAAGATATTTGACATTTCTCACATTTGGCAAATATCTTGCAAAACCTGTTAAGAGAATTAACATTTCAATACGTGACGCTATAAGTGTAGATACACAAGTTTTAACCCATGAGATTTTAATATGCACGATATACAGTGAGCCAAATGTTATATTACCAAATTGAAAATGATATACTGTTAACTTCCGTGTTTAATCCTAATAATTATTGATTTTTATTACTGTTAATTTCATCACCTAACGTAAAATAGGATCTTTTTCAAGAAATGCAAGTTATGCTTAATCTTTTGATAAACAATGGATCTTTTTCGGTATATACACGTATAAAGATACGAAACAAAATAAAGTGATTGCAAAGGATGATTTAAAATATGAATGCAAACTCGATCTCACGTCTTCATGGCAGATTAATTAAAAAATATTAACATGGAAAGTAGGTTATTCTCTTTCATCAAAGTTTTTCAATAAAATTGGATCTCTTGATAATTCATTAGTATAGTATTTTGGCTCATGTGAAAATTAAATTCAATCTTCGAAAACCAGAATGAGTTCAAAATGATTGAGTGTTAACAACAGATAGAAACTTGTCGCCATCAGTTCCATTCATATTCTTTATGTTTATCCTCGCTTGATCACCAGGATCTTATCAATTTAATGCAATAAATCATAATCAGGCACAAATTTAATAAAATGTCACATATTAGGAAAGTTGGTCTCCATTCGATTTGAGGAAAATGAAATATGAATGATTGCATGAACATCATTTTGAAAAAATAAAAGACAATTCAATTATTTGGTTTCATTACAGGAGCATCCATTAAGCATCCTTCTCCCATCCAGCATTGTGTTAGTGAGCTATTGTCGTTGTCAGTGTGACCACAGTTGTCTTTCACTTATTCGTTGAATTTTCTCTGTATATTTTTCAAAGAGAAATTAAAATTAATGAAATATATTACATTTAGAAACAGAGAAAGTATTGCTTTTTTTCCTATATGCACACTCATATCATATCCCTCAGATAATTATACTTTAACTATCCAAAAGAAATAAACTCCTTAGGAATATGAAATATGAATGATTGCATGATCATCATTTTGATGAAATAAAAAGAAAATTCAACTAGGATTGACGCGTCAATACTTAGGTCTTCAAGACTTCTGCTTGACCTTCACCTCCATGTTTGATCGAAGAATGTCACTGATAAGTGTCTAAGAAAACTTCTATGTGTAACGTACAAGCAAAACTGCAAAAAACTTTAAAAATTCATTTCGAATCAAATTAACAAGAAAACCACGTGACCTACGAATTCGTCAGGATTTGCTTTTTTGCTTGCACAGTCATTGTCCATCTTTAAACTAAGTTTCAAGTCTCTAGTGTGGAAATAATAATAATAATAGAAGGATTCGGATAAAAACAATACGTCTTCCAGACTTTGTCTTGAAGACCTAATTATTTAGTTTCATTACAGGAGCATCCATTAAGCGTCGTTCTCCCAACTAACATTGTGTGAGTGAACTATTGCCGTTGTCACTGTGACAGTTCCTTGAATTTCCTCTGTATGTTTCAAAGAGAAATTAAAATAATTGAAAGATAATCTATTTAGAAACAGAAATAAATATTGCTGTTTATCTTATTTCATATGGCACTGCAAGTCTCTCGATTCTGAAAATCGAATGTTTAAATTTGTTAATCTGTCAAAGAAAACGTTTCTCTAACTTCTCGTCTACATAACCTAGCTCCTGGTGTACATTGCTGTGAAATGATCTTATAAGTATGCCCAAATAGAATAAGGAATAGAATAAGAAACTTAAGATCGAAAGTCAAAGCCGCTGACCAGAGCATTCCTGTCCATAGACTCTATTAACCATATAATTATTTGTGTGAATTAGTGTGTTCACGCCACTTGGGCAATATTGCCCCAATTACTGGCGGTATTCTTACTTTACAAGACATCAAAACAGTGGTCATGACAAATACATGTACCATGTCAAAGTGATAGTTTACCCTTAGGCATCGTATGAAAAACATGAACAACGATATGACATCCCTTAGATAATTATACTCTAACATAAGACATTATATATATATATATATATATATATATATACATACACACCAAACAACTCAATGGCAAATATTGTCCTTCATTAACATTCATAAAATGAAATTGTGAGTTGAATATATCAATACCGTTTTTGTTTGGTTCCAAATATTTCATTTTCTTACTTAATTTACATATTAATTAAACATATTAGGGCCATTTTGATATAAACATATATATTTCTCTCCTTTCTGACATCCACATTTTGTATTCTAATTTTCATGTTAAACATATAAGGCCCATAGATTTTAGAACCAATATGAAGATTTGATAATGTTTTCTTCTCCAAATTAGAAATGTTAAAAACGAGCATACATTAACGACTTATACATTGTATTTGCGAGGTATTTCACTTGTTTTTAGTATATTGTCAATTTTCTAATGTATCGGACATTTTAAACACTAAAACACAATCATATCTTACCGGGATACATATGATAATCATCCGACACCATTGTTCTATATGATGGGATTTCATTTTTAAGGAATACGTTTTTTTTTATCATTCTTCGGGGCATCAATTATTGGCATTGTTAGTGTGAGTAGAATATGAACAGTCTAGTCATGGAAAACACAACATATGTATCCGTCGTTATATCCTAGATGAAAGACATTGTTTCCATCATGAATTGAGATAATTATTTTGGAATTATCAAAATAATAAATACGATTAGATTGGTATGATATGATTTGTATGATGAGCACTAATAGTATATAATAATTAAGGCGTCTGCGAAATGAGTGTTATGTACAAATAGGAATGTGAATGAGAGTTTGTTTCTAGTGTATTGAGTATGATATACATGTTCTATTACCTGGTAAAGTGATAAACATGTAACTTTGTCACATCCGGTCTCGTCTAGCTATTCCAACATATTTGATACTTGTGATGATAAATTAGGTTTACTTTTAACGTTATCTGGTTTTATATCTAAAAAGAAGAAACAATTATTGGGATAGATGTTTTATATAACTGCTCTTGCATTACTTATGTTAGTGTGAACAAATAATATCTGTACTGTAGTATCTCATATGGGAGATGCAGCTTTTTAGATTTATTTAATAATTTTGATTTTAATAATCTATGTGAAATCCGAAAGAATGATGATGGGTAATGATAGGGCTCTTTTCTTCTTTCTTGAAATAGATATATCCTTATATGATTTTAACCTCGAGGCTATGTGGACCTTTAGTTTATTGCATTTATATTATGTATTAATACAAATACCATACAAATACATTGACGACACAAACATACTACATATCATGTAAATCTGTCACAGTGTCAAATATCCTTGATTTATTCTGCATATTTTGTATCGAATTATTTGACATTTTGGCAAATTCATATACACGTATCATAATGATAATACTATTCATTGATAATATACAAACATATACGCATATCGAAGTTTGAAGATTTTGAAAAAAAGGGGCCAGGTTGAGAGTTTTATGAACGGAACACTATTTGCTTAGAATATGGGCTGAAAAGGAAAGGAAACGCATTTTCGTCCCCTGAATATTAACTTTTCAAAATTACCGACCGAATGACCGAAAAAATTTAATTTTCAGTTAGAAATCATGGTGAATTGACACTTGTTGAGAGAAAAGGTACAAAATTAATTTTCAAAACTTGTATTTTACTGATATCTGTTAAAGGACACAGACACACGTACACACACTACCCAAAACTTCAATAAGATAAATGATATTTCAGAATAACAGAGAGATCATCTGAAAACAAAGAATATGTAGACGTTAATTGATCTCTTATTGGACCAGAAATAATATAATTGTTTAGACATGTCTCTCATTGAGTCCATGGTTGAGTCCGGACCTCTTGTCAACAGCAATGGGCATGTCTATTGCAATCGAATGTACCTCTGGTAACTTTTCGGTCAAATGATTAAGCGCGTGTTTGTATCCCTGTAAGGGGCTTGGTAGTTTTATCTACATTGAACCATTACATTTACATTAAGGTCCAATACTAGAAATTCAATCAGTGATACAGGTTTCACATTGGTTGTTTGGGCTTTTCTACTGCAATGATATTCAGTTGTGATGTTTGCGAAATACCCATTCCACCGAAAATAATCTAATCTCATCTGAAGTAAGACTATCTTATCTTATCCTAACATATTGTAGAAAAAAAGAGAGGGGTGAGGTGAATTCATGGACAAACACCGAATTCAAGCATTAGTAATTCATTTGATCATCGTGGGTAGTATTTTTGCAGGGACAAAGTCTGCAGTGTCAATACAGTTTTGCATATTTGTGAAACTTGCGAGCGTCGGCGAGATTCGAACCCAGGACAATCTGTTATGGAGTTGAACTCACTTATCATAACGCCATTATTTCCCTTTGAGCTTTTAAAAATAGTATTAAAAAAACCCCATCAATACCAATCATATTTCAATCATGTCGGTGTTGTTACAGAATTTTATTTGAAATTCAACCTCTATTTTGAGAAATGAAATGCTGACATTGTTTTAAAAAAATTAATGTTTAACTTTCTGACATTTAAGTTTCTCTCTGAAATCTGAAGCATGATTTTCATGAAACGTATATACTCAGTAGAATACGTATGAAATCTCATAGCACAAACTTTATGTGAACTAATTTCTTTCTTTTATTTATTTTATTTCTTGAAATTATATAAACTAAAATTGATAGTGTCACTTGACACAGCTAATTAAACATCAAAGGGATATAATAACGAGCTTTCGCAAAGTAAGGCAAACATGAAATAACAGAAATACATACCCTTGAAACTAAACACCAGATGCACTTCAATAGCAAGGAAAGGTTGATTGGTATAGGGGCTTATATAATGTTATTGCAGAACATTCTGAAAAATGAATTTTCACATTCTCTCCACTTTCTGAGAGAGATACAGAAGCGTAAGTGTGTTACAATTTAACTCTTAATGTAAGATGTGACTTACATTTACAGGATTGTGTTGATGAGGACGCCATTGTTGCTCTTCAATGACTGACAAGAAGTCTTGCTCTCAATTAAAGCCACCAGAAACGATCCAGGGTCCCTAATATGAAAACTCATGGAGAAGTTTTTATAAGAGTGGTACAATATTCTTAGCTGCAAATCAGAAGAATTACCTTC
The DNA here is from genome assembly GCA_936450465.1 of Gibbula magus. Lineage (NCBI taxonomy): Eukaryota > Metazoa > Mollusca > Gastropoda > Trochida > Trochidae > Gibbula > Gibbula magus. The sequence continues at coordinate 22,273,802 of OW388291.1, read as the reverse complement.
AGCATAAGGAGGCATGATGCTATGTTTGAGGAACTTACACCGGATATTAACGTCCATTTGTGTGAACAAATAAAGTCTGGTTTGTAAGTCATGTGCTAATAAACAGTTGCTCTGTTTACAGGGGCATGATTTCTACGCTTATATAAGCATTTGTTAACAATAAATCCCAGGGAAAGACGCTCACAAGGAATGACCAGTGGCCCCCTGGGCTAGTGGATTTTAAAAAATCACTCGTCCTTTCATAGAGTTGCTAGTCCTACAGCGACACTGAAAAATATCTCTTCAAAAGTATAATCGTTGTCCACAAGAGACAGATATAAAACAGATACATGCCTGATTTTCTAAGGACTATTTTATCGGAATTAGTCCATCTAAAGTCCTCTACAAAACTATCAAATTACATAATCTAAACATAATCCAAAGAGTCTGACCTACTGACTAATACAGTGGAAACTGTTTAAACCGGCACCCATCGGAACCGAACTTAAATGCCAGTTTAGACAGGTTGCCAGATTAGACAGGTACGGTATCTTTCTAACAAGACTACCCAGTACTCAACATTTTCATACTTCTGTTGCAAAAAAAGAAATACCAATACATAACATATATAGTGTGTACAAATATAGAAACAATGAAATCAACATTTGGATGGGAGCAAAAAGTCAGATAGTTGTGTTTGGACTCTTTCCTGTGATTTCACAATATATAGCCTTTTCTTGAAAGTTGAAGTTTTTTTCAAATTCTATTTGGTAAAGAAAATGTCTGACACACTTTATTCGGCGATTTGATATTTAACTGCTTGCTCTTATTTAGAAGGCCTAGGATGAGACTCATAATCTTTTATAACTGAACCTTTTTTTTTAGCACTTGTTAACTCATTGAAAGACTCAATGCAGTCACAGCTAAATGAGGATTAATTAATTAAGCCACATGTATTGTGAACATTAATTAGCGGTAAGACCGTTTATCTAACTTTGCCTTTGGCTATTGTTGACCTCTTTGAGCGGATCACATGTGTGCCGGATTACACAGTTTTAATTACAGTGTAAACTGCTTGTTGGGACTGTAAACTAGTGCTGGAATACAGAATAGACAGGATCCGGATTACGCAGTTTTTTAATAATCATAATACTGTAGTAAAAAGTCGGGACCAAAAGTTGTTGCCAGTATTGACAGGATACCGGATTAGACAGGTGCCAGTTTTCACTGTATATAATATCCATATTTTAAAACCTTTTAATCTAATGAATACATCTTGTTATTTTCTCTGGATTGAGCAACACTCAAGACAAAAAAATTGGTCAGAACCACTCGATATTACAGAGGTACAGAATCATTATAAGTTAACTGCTTCCTGAATGAAACTAGAAGAGCGTTTGCGGACACCGTAAAAGCAGAGCAGCCCCGAAACTTAGGGTCTCGACTTTCCCTGTTCCGCCTTCTCGTAAGCATCCACATGATGGGAATTGTTTTTAACAATTAAAACATTTTTCGAGTTATTTCTAACAAGTTGAATCATCACTGGGGTCACTTTTCACAAGTTTGTTCTTAAAACCTATTTCTTATTTCAAAATGTGATCAAAGGATTAACGTGGCCTTTACCAATATCTCATGACCTTGACCTTCAAGGTCACCCCATCAATGATCACTTTTCATTGTGTATAATAATGACTCAAAGTGTTCATAGTTAAAATAAGGCATATTCACAAAAGCTCGCCGCTAATGGCTGCAATACTGCCGAAGCGGCGTTAAACAATAACTCACTCACTCACTCACTCACAAAAGCATGCTTAAGTTGTGACATCGCTGTGACCTTGGCCTTTGACAGATTTTAGAGAAAAACTTATCAAATCTTGGTATTTCTCCATAGTTCATATATACCAAATAAGAGCTTGATAGCACAAATATTATTCAAGATATCGTGTTTACAAGGATTTGTTTCAACGATTTCAGAACTGTTCTCATGGACAGTCAGAGTGTCAAGGTCATCCTCAAAGTCTGAATAGAATTCATCCATGAAACCTTCATAAGTCACATCTAATGCAGGATTTTGTTGGTTGAGTTCTGGAGATGCCACTGGTTCCTGGAGTACTTCATCCTCATCCAATTCCACGACTTCAGGATTGGCCTGATTTATCTCCTGCTTCTCCTCTGGGTCTTCGATGGTCTCCTCTTTCCTCCAGGCATCCAGCCTGTCACTGACCTCTGAAATCCTGGATGGATGGGGACTCCATCTGCACAAGCAGGAGATTTGAAAGGCTAGAGTCAGTCAGTCGACTCCTCCAGTCGGTCTTCACAATTCTCATGTAGGAAAGCCCACGTTCTGCCTCAACAGAGCTGGGACTGTCAGAAGATGATCCACAAGATCCAAAAGAGATGGACATTGAGACTCCGTTTAGACATGTCATATATACTTAATGTATATAAAGCAGTAATAATGAATTTATTATTAGATTATTTCAGAAGACAGTGTCAGAACATGTCAATGTTACATTAAACATTTTTATGTGTGGTATGATGACAAAGTAAATGTATGATCCTTGTAATGTAAAAATTACTAGAAGTATATTTACATTTTATAAGAACACATTTTGAATATCAATACCTTGTGTACACAAGTGACTTGAATCCTGTCCTTTCATCTGGTATGCTTTCCGAGTCTACCTCTGCTGAGGACAGATGATGACCAATCACATCGTTGCTGATCAATGTCTAAATGGCAGCATCTCCAAATTCTGAAAATATCGACATGCAAATTAATGACTGACTATGTTCCAAGAACTGACTTGTCATATTGGGTGAAAACAATCAATTCAATTATTAGATGAACACCGAACAGTTTTACAGAACAGCAAGTATTTTGGTCAGCCTTTAAAATACCTGGTCCACTGTTAAGTTGTTCTTTGGTAGGCCACAATGCAAGATTGACCATCGCAGTTGCCTGCAAAATATCTCTCTCAACATCAAACCTCTTACTCATACAACTGATTAGCAGCTCAAGAAGTTTGCATCGGCAAGAAGGAAATCTAGACAGTGTGCCAGTAAGTTCACCAAACATGTCCACCTCTTGAACGGGGGCAAGCATGGGACCATCCCTGACAAGGTAATAATGCGTAGGTTGTTACAGGAAGAAAGACCCACAGCCATTGGTTAAAGAAGGTCATGCAGTGAAGGAAGTTTAGCAGTAATGGAAATATTATTGGGAAAGAGAGCAGAGAGCAAGCATGGGAAAAGAAAGCAACTAAATTACCGGTAATGACAAGTACCCCAAGCATCCCTCATCAGAACATAGACATGAATACATTGACAAGTAATCTTAACCCTCACGCAGTATCGTGGGGCCTTTAGGCCTGGTGCGCTTCTTAGTTGCTTCATGATCTTATGGTTATAAAGACACCCAAGATACAGACTGCCGTACATCAAAGTTTATGTTGTGGTTCTAATAAAACAGAGGCATGTGTTCTGGCCTCTGAGGGCCAAATGACCGCAAAGGTGGTGTCATTAACGATACTGCGTGAGGGTTAAAAGTGTCTTAAGTGAATTAAATATTTTGAAAGAGTATGGACTATCAATAACTTTCTATCTATGTTCTACCTGAATTAAAAGCATTTCATAAAATAAGGTTTAAAGAGCTTTATACATTATTGCTTTATTCCGAAAAGAGATTTGAGTAGTACAGATTGATAATGATCAGTCATGTCTTGTAACAAATATCTGACTTTATATGACTCCCAAGATAGCTTTGGCATCCTCAATTTCCAGGTATATGTCTGCTACTGTTGTTGACCTGTCTTTAAACTTCAAAGAAACCTTTACAAGATAGTGACCACATCCCACATGAAATGGAGGAAATAGACATCTTTTTGTTTGAGAAGATTCAAAAGTTCTTCGCTTTTGCGATCTGTTCTGGCCACAACTGCGGATTTAAAATATAACCAATGAGTTGATTATGATCTTTTACAAATTAATTTTTTAAGGTCCTTAAACTTTTGAACGTTTTTACATCTTTAAGATGGCAGCTGAATCGACAATTAATTTAAAAGATCAAAGACAGATTAATGAATTGAACTAATTGATTTCACTTATCAAATTTCTTTTTAATTAAAAATGATATCACATTTACCTGACTGAGGTGAGTGAGTATTGAACCTAGTCCATGCAGAATGTTTCAAATTGCCCTCAGAGTGTTGGGAAGCCATCTTGTGCCACAAACTCTACTTGGCATTCATTGATCTCTTTCAAAGATGCCAAAAGATTCCTTCAAATTGTGTCTATTTAAAGGGCTGTTTCTATAGAAGAAATACAGATTTGTCAGTAGAGTTGCTACTGGGAACATGAATCTTTGTATGCTAATTCTAGCTTGTGGGCTGAACAGTGGACTTCAAATAGTTTACGACCAACTCGATCCGACAGCATTATCTTTGCCTATCATGACACTTGCACCATCTGTTCCTGAGGCAACGAGTTTTGATTTCCATGCTGATCCAAATTCTTCTTGGAGTTTCTTTGATACTGTTTTCTCAATTTCGGTTGCGTCAGCTTTACCAACATGTGTTATTGATACAAAATGCGTGTTCAGTTAGCCCTGATTGGCAAACCTCAAAAACAGAATCTCTGCTTCTTTATGTGATGTATATGTCGCTCCTTCTAAAAATCACTGTCAACAACTTGGAATTTGCAATCTCCTCACGACAGATCTCTCTTTGTGTGTCTGCAATTTGATGAATCCTTTCTTGAGCCCTCTTGTCATTTCTGTACGTTTGTCCTAACTCTATCCCATGGTCTGTGATAATTCCCACATCCAGTGAAAATCTATGAAAAAACATAAAAATTACTTTAACAAAAAAAAGTTTTACTCAAGAAGTATTATCAAAATATAATACCTAAATTTTGTTAAAACCAAAAGTACTACAAACAATTGTTTTTTTTATAGGTTTTCTAAATGTGACAAACAAGTGATACCATCACACATTTAGCGGTCAAGTATATATTGTAATCTAATTGCTATTTTCCATATTTAAAAACAATCAAATCTTGAAATATTTTTAAATCCTTGATAAAGGTCTAAGGTGGAAGTTGCCTGTTAATATTTGCTTTATTCAAAAGCTAACACTTCTCTTAATTATAGTGCTGTGTTTTGAACTTGCACTATATGCAGCATCGATTTGGGAAATTGAATGTTATTAGAAATAATACTTGACACTAGTTAACAATGATAAATGGCTTGGTGACATTGAAAAAAGTAATAACATTGTCCCAATTAATGAATACATGATAAGTATCAATTATTCTAAATACCAAATAATTACATTGTCTGAATTAATGGATCCATTATCAGTATCAATTATTCTAAATAAATCTAGGGTAAGCCAACTGTTGATTGTGAAATTAAAATTGATAATAATATTATCAAAATATAAAATTACTGATTTTATATATATATATATATATATATATATATATATATATATATATATATATATATATAAAATAAAAATTAATAATTTTTTATGCAACTTTTATAATCTGACGATCGTACCTCAAAAGTGTATTTACAAAACGCAAAACACTTTTCAAATCAGCTATAATATTCAGTTCAAACTTAATAAATAAATTTGTTTGATATAAATGATATTGAATTATTCTCATTAAACTTGCGTTAAGGGACAGGTTGGCAAGTGAATGGGCGATACGGAAGAGATTGCTGATTCGGTCAACGACTTGTCTGTTAATCGTCATCAGACTCTGTACTTGCTGGCGATTTCGCTTGACAAATACTTGTATATTTCTGGTGTGACTTTGACTTTTCACCGGATTTGATGGACTTCTGTTTAAAATTAGCCGTTACTGACGAAGTATTCAAGCCAAATTTGCTGTTTTAGCCACGAGTCTTGAACAGATCTAAATCTTGTTGTTGTTTTAAACGATTTCTTCCCTTTTGGTTTTTTTCCGCGTGCGTAATGCCCAGAAATTTCTCCATTTTGTTTACCAGTAACCAGGAAGTAGTAGAAACGCATGCTCCATACAGCGTTGTTTCATTGTAATCTTACGGAACATATTGTTACAAACAATATGGGGAGTTTCATTTGAAGTGACGAATGAGAGGATCGATAACTTCACTATCATCCAATCAAAATATAGCTTTTAACATAACCGCATTTATCAACAAAAAACGACCAAATCATGTTGGTGGATATATATATTTATCTCAACAAATCAAAGGCAAATCATGTAATTTTGAGAACATATAAGATATCCCTTTAAAGAAATTTAATATATACATATAATATATAACAAATCATGTTCAATTTCAGTGTTCATTTTACAATTATATTCCACATCAACAATTGTATTTTATTAGTTGTGAAGAAGAAATAATCACAGTTTCAGGTCATCATCGCATTTTACACATCTGATCACTTGGATAAATTTATAGACATGTGTCTCCACCAGTGTATCCAATCAGTCAGACCTCAGTGGTCAACAACACTGAACATGTCTACTGACATCGATTTCAGATGGGGAACCATTTCGGTTGTCAGTTCCTCAACTAGGACCTTCCAAGCGATGGCAATCGTCAAGCTTCTGTGCCCAATTTTGATTATTAATAATCCTCATTTTCACATGCAAAAATTCGTCCTTTTTCTGAAAAAATGTACATGTATGGCGGTCATCCTAATTTTGTAATGGAACATACATTTTGATCGCATTATATGTAAGTGAACAATGTATAATTCAAATACTTATTTAGATGTGGTGAGAATTAGAACACTGTGAAATGTAACATTGCATTAATAATTTCAATTACAATTTACCTTGGCAAACAAAAACCCAGGAATACATCGCTAGTTTGTCTACTCCATCTCAACATCTACATCCTCCAATAGACGCCGGGTCTCGAATAAACGCTTGGGAAATGACCATTTGAAGAAAATAGATGTCGGGTCTCGAATAGATTTTGAAAGACATCTTTAAATGTTTAAGGTTGTAAGTAGGATGATTAGTAATAGCAAACATTTAATAGACACCCGTCTCGAAATATACACCGGGGCTGAATGAGGTCTGAAAATATAGACACCAGTTTTCTGAATATTGTCATATATGTGTTATCATGGGTTAATGTTTTTTTTTGTAAAATGTAGCACCTGTGTGTAAAAAGGGCCGCAAGAGATGATGCATCTCACTTTATCATGCACATTGATGCATACATATTCCCACCATGACCGTGTCTACCCCATATTGAATTCATTTCTTTGCAGGAAGTTCAATTACAGATTCAAAATCCATAACTCCATTAAAATAATAACGAAGAGATATACATATTATGTTTGAATTTTTCTTTTAATAAAAATGACTTGAGAAACCTTATTTTGGATATTTGTTGTACAGGTAACCATGAAATATAGTAAGTTGGTTCTCGACCATTGAAGAAACAAGGCACATAATGAGATGTCAATAAGATATGTCAATTTCCGAAATATCAATCAATCTGTAATACATGATGCTAATATACTAATATAACCATACTTCGTTTAAGTACCATGTTATAAACAGTTCCTACCTTTATCGATTTAAAATACACTACAGAGGAAACTATGCTTTCAGGTGATATAAATTAATTTCAAGAATTCGAAGTTACTTTTATTTGATTTACTTTTACACATCTTAACACTTATACAAAGGCTTTGAGGTGAAACTGTTCTACAATAAAAACAAGATGTTTCTGTTCAAAGAAGACCCCCTCCGTAAAAGAGGAACCTAGAATTCACGAGAGGAAATAGCTTATACGCCCTTAGGTACGAGTCAGAAAGTTGAAAGGGATTGATACATATAACAAAAAAACTAAGGAAATTAGTTCACCACTTCCCTAGGCGATACTGTTTAGAAAACATAAGTAATGTTTTTGAAGACAGGATTATAATTTGATATATTTGATAGATAGGTCATGTATCGATTATCAATTCAAGGCTAACGGTCCATCAATCAACCATTCGCCCTTGACTCACATCTGAAATAAGTCAATCAGTTAAGAATTAATTCATAAAGGTTTGTACTATTCTAGATTGAAGCTGATGCAATACGTATATGCTATACTACAGATACTAGATATTTTAAATGTATTTATTATACACATATTTTACTTTAAAAATACAAATCTTTGATTCAGAAGAAGTACCAATCGTCCCTTTCCGTTGACACCAAAATGTCTGATCTACAACAATAAAGAAGTGATTATCCTTAGACATTTTCTCCAGTCAAGTTAAGACTTTCAAGAAGCTGTTACAGAAACAGTCGATCTTATTGATGTTCAGCCGGAGCACTCTCATCAGTAAAATTGACCAGTCTCTTTCTTATCCTGAAGTGTGGCAGGTTTTGTTTTTATCTCAACCAGATAGCATTATCATGTATGTGAAGAGTTAAGAACCATTGGAATCATATTGACAATAATTGGTGTCACATCATTAAATGTACCATATTCTCGCAACAGGATACTCATCAGATGAACTTTCTGATAGTCGTGTCGAAATTGTTTTATTATTTTAAAAATGATTTATACTGATGACTTGAAATATTGCACAGGAGACCTTTAAATAATCATTTGAATTTGGTATTCCATCATATATTATGCTAATAGAAAAATATTTTCATGACCAAAATACACTCACGGTGATTATTCTTTCAAGACTCAATTATATAATAATTACTGACATTTTCCTTTTGTTCTACTACACTAGTATTTTCTGTCTATCTCTTTTATAATCATACATTAAAGGTAACAAAATACATAACATATTCCTTGTTTGATATTCCAATATTAGCACATATATTCTTGTCATAGAATCTTGAGTATTTGGATGTTGTGTTATAAAAGTACTACACAATGCTTTTCTCAAAATATTTATAACCCTCCTTCATCACATATATATATATATTTATGAATTCCACAGCTTGATTTGGGCGGGGATTTGACAGGAAAATATATAATCAAAATTGAGATATTCAGTAACTGGCCTTATCGGTCACCAATAATCTGGATTCAGATGGCCACCTTCACACTATATGCTGTCTGCTTTTCTGTCACAGCATTGCCTTTCTGATACGATTCAGTCTGGGAAATCCGTATTAATGTCAATATAAGTCCTAAACCAACAATTCCTCTTGTCAGTGGTTGCCTGTCTATTTTCATGTTGAATGCATTTTCTTCATTTCTGGTTGTCTGGTAACACAACGCCACATTAGGTTATTGGGTAATCACAAACGGTAATATACTGGGAATCAATGCTTTGACTGGTTAGTGTGAGTTTAGTCTTATGTAGTAGCCCATGTGGTCTAGTAACTGTATCTTGTTATAACATATACACAACTGATTTTTGCGACCTTTGCGTCATAATATGACAATATAATGTAATTTATTCCGTTGTTCGACCTGTTTAGACATGAAACATACAGACATTCTTGTACAGTCTTCTACTGTCTCGTTGTCCTTTGGAAGGGGGTGAGAGAGCACAGAGGTTAGAGCTTTGACTTGTAGGTCAAGTAGCCTGAAGATCACATCTAAGCAGAGGCTCGATTATTTGTTTGATGTTGACAATTGTTTTATGGCTTGAATTGAATTTCAGTACAGCTTGACCCGTGCTTAAAGCAGATGCTAACAGGTTTCAGCCTTATGTGTACAGGGGTGCTGTTTTCAGTACATTCACGATATTGTGAATAAAAAAATTGGTAAATACTAGATTTTTTTATTATTAAATATTTCAGGTTGTTATTATTTGTAATGCTGAAAACCGGAAATAAGAACAAGGATTGTGATCAATGATTATCAATATGACGTTTCGGACGATTACGTTTTTTTTCTTTCTTGTTTTTGAAAATTTTAAAGGATAGTCTTAATAGTCCTTCCATAAATTAAATACCAAATATAGATCTCAACGCTGCACAGAAGGAGATCTGTATTTACTTACCAACATTTTAATTTTTTATTATGAGGAAATAAGAAGCGTTTAAATGAGACAGTTGAATTAAGTATTCACGGATTTGATGCAATGTATATTAATGCAGTCATCACTGCATGTTCACTGTTCGTTCGTGGGACATGCACACATATCACCAAACATGCCAATAACCAATTACTTAGGTGTAGATGTTACATATAAATCAATTTCCCTGAACTTAAAGTTTTATACAGTTATTGGATTGGGAAATATATTTGAACAACTGCTTTGATTAATTTTCGTTAATAAATTATTGGCTATAAATTAATATTAGGCAGGAGTCTGTTGAAAGGAGAGCTGTAAAGAAAAGGTATCATACTACAACGAGCTGGAAAATGGATTATGGATATGGTTATCATGGAGCAATGGAGAGGAAAATTTTACTGATCACAATGGTTATAGTACATCAGTAATTGTTACTGCTTTGACATTACCATTATTATTGATGAATGTGTTGTTAAAGGGTCAACATTTCACACATCTAAAGTGTCTAAAATCTAAAACACTTGAAGAAGATTTTAAGCTTTATTTAAGTTGACATACCCCTACATAGAATATATTAATAATTCTTCCAAATATTCCATTTGTTTGTCTCCAATAACCTTGCATCATTATCAAATAATGCTGTAAAACTGTTGGGCTATATAATACATTAAGAGTTTACTAGTAAACCGTCGTATGTTAGTAACATACAAAAAGAATACTTGTCACCAGGCATCCACTAAACTAATATTGATATACTGCACCACTACAGTAAACACCCCTGGGACCTTTTATCGGTTTTCGTGCTTAGAATACGCCAAAATAAATACTTTGTCAAGTGGTCCAGCAGGTCAATGAAAAGACGACCAACAAGAATCTTTCTCAAATGATTCTTGTCATCCTATTCTTAGTTTATACAGCCAATCAGATGGTGAGCCATTTACAACTCATGTATCATTGGTTAATGGTTTCAGAACAAGAATGACAGGACACTAGGGAATAACTAGGATCCAGGAATTTGACTCGTCTTGTCATACAGACATTTCAAAACATCATTGTATAAAACTAATGACAGATAGTGTTTTCAATGGGAATAATTTCAGACAGTACCTGTCTTCGAATACTAGTGGGATCTTGTATATATCATCATTGTAGTTGCAATTCAGGAATGTGACGACACAGACCCTCCCTCCAGACTCTTTAATTGAGGTTGACTAATGATGCTTTACAGGGGCAGTAGCACGTTTTTTTTTATCAAATAAGTCGATGAAATGTATTTGAAACATTATGTCATCAATAGTAAAACACCTTTCTCTCTTCGGAAAATCAAGTTAAAAAATTAGTGTAAAATGTTCGTTAAAGCCATGGGTATCGTTTTGGTATTTCGTAATAGTAAAATGTGTTCACAATAAAATGGCTGCCATACATTGTTTGCTTTCGAACGCAACATCGTTATTACCACTACAGATAATTGGTGTGTCTCATAAGATGTTTTACCCGCTAAAGTAAATTTAAATGACATAAACTATAAATATAAATGGGAAATTTTGCAAACAACATCCTACAGCCCCTTTAACATTGTAAAATATAAAAAGCAAGATCACACGGTAAATTGAAGATGTAGGACTAGAAGGAATGTAAGATATTTAATTCACGAATAATATGTAGGAATGAATCAGCTGGATGATGTTCCAAGAAGTGAATTAAACCAAACCTTTTAAACAGTATTTGCTATGTTCTCCTGAAAAGATTTACATTAAAATATCGTTGTTTTGAAATCTTAAATAGGAGATTGATATGTGCCATTTTATAGTAATATAACGTGCTACAGCAATGGAACATCAACGTCAAGTCCAGGAAGGTAATTGAATTATGTACAACATTTTAAAATATAACATTTTAAAAGTTAAAATTAATTTCCGTCTTTTAAAATTTCATAACTAACATGCCAGTAGTCTGTCAAAAACCATTTAAAAACGCGATAAATAAAATGCATATGTTTGTCGAAGACATTAAAATCAACATTATCTGGCTGCAACATTTTGTTTTGGACTTTCTCCTGCCAAGTAGTATATAATGAAGTTGAATGTCGTGACACTGTCGATTAAGCAGGATTAGGTATCTGAAACAAAGTTAGAATGATTGTTCTAATCAGTTGGATACCATTAGGATCTTCATCGGAAAAATGAGCTTGTCACATGACTAATGTTTATGTCAGAAGGGTGATGTTCATTACTAGCAGACCTAATAGACACTAGACAATATACAATGCTTAATTAACTTTACAGGAATTTGGTTTGGATTACAGATAATTGATAAAAGTAATGTCGTAAAATAAAGATCTTTAAGTGGCGATTTTCTACAGAAAAGTGAATAACATGAGTCTGGTATAAGGAATGGAACAGTCAATAAAATAGTTTTAAAAGAGCCAGCTTTAAAGCAGTAAACTCTGAGTTCTACAGTGCACAGATTTGCCTTTTATCAAATCATTTCATTGGTTAACGTTTCCATGACAAAAAATAGAATACTTGGAAAAAAAACTAGGACATAGAAACATTTAGATTCATTTAATTGGTTAATGTTTTCATCTCCAAAATCATAGGATACTTGGAAATAACTAGGATCCAGAATCATTGCAATGGTAAATGTTTCCATTACAAGAATAATAGGATACTAGGAAATAACTAGGATCAATACATTTTATCAGATTGTCTATCAGTTGTTGACATACTATTTTTGATTTTAGACTCTGAGAAGAACATGTTTCGATATGATAATAGATTTATGGCCACTTCCATGTCTACAGCATTAAACACAACCTAATGTAAACATAGTGAGTGTAAATGTCATCATTACAATTGAAATTCAGAAACGTGACCAAAGACCTTCAATTGACACGCATTCTCTCATTACTGCAGTCGTGTGTAGTGCTCCAAATTGTAATAATTGCTCCAAATTGTAATACCTGCTCCAAATTGTAATAAAAACTGCTCCAAATTGTAATACCTGCTCCAAATTGTAATAAAAACTGCTCCAAATTGTAATAACCCAATTTTCGAAAAACGTACTGTCAAGCTGCTCCAAATTGTAATAAAAAGTGCTCCAAATTGTAATAACTGCTCCAAATTGTAATAACACAGATAAAGGCGATGTAAGCTTAAATATCTTTAGTTCTGATTATTTGACGATTTTGGTTTTATGGTGATCATTGATTCGGTGTTCGTTTTGATAATGGTAATTACAATGTTTATGAAGATTGTTATTATCCCCCGTGTTAACGAAATAATAATAATGGATAAGGAAATGACCTCAGTCCGTCTGTCTGTCCGGAGCAATCATCATATCAAGATGTTCCTTTTGGGGTTGTTAACTTCTTTTGAATTTTATTTTTAGCCATGGAAAAACATCTACATCTTGATTCCCGAGCAAAATACGAAATGCGTTCTACAATATTGCTTCCGGAACAGAACTTGGTTATTTTAGATAGACAGTATTCTGTTGTGGGAAGTACATTTCCTTCTGTAGCATGAATTAATAACTAATTAGTGATTTAGGATTTATTATAGCATTAAGCTTCACAATCATTGTTCAATACATATTTCTGTAACAGGTTTCCACTTATAGTAGACTATGTCTGCTTGTATTGATTTTAAGATTGATTTTGTGTAAACAGTAAGGTAGATATACACGAAAGTTGTATCTATATGCATGTAGATGTTGATGTTGATTACGATTTACATATTTAAGTTGACATATACGTATAGATGAAGTTGTAGATGAAGATGTATATGTTAATGTAGACGTAGACGTAGCCATGTTAACGTTGAAGGACATGGAGATGTAAAATGTCCTGATTATCAAGCTGAATATGAAGATGTAGAGCTCTGTATATCACGATGTACATGTTCATGTAGACGTGGACATGACGGGGATGAATATGTAATTGTTAATGTATAATGGGTACTTAGGTTATGATGCAGATGTAACTGTTGATGTAATGTGGATATGAATTATAAATAAAGAGTGGTTTAGATGTGTAGATGTGGATCAAACGGACACAACGCGGAATAAGATCTTTTTGACTTTCATGTTATTATTTATAAATTAATGACATTGCCAAGTTGATGACCGAATGATGTTTTTATATCATTCAAATGTAAAACAAGAACTCATTTTAGTCGCTGTCGGTCTTAATTTCTTTGTGCGAAACGAAATGCTGTAGGTATTAAAAAAAACTCTATTGATATCAGATGTACCATTATCACTATCTTCATCATAATACTACAACCGAATTTGGGGTATTAACACTATTTAGTGCAATTCGGAGCTGTTATTACAATTTGGAGCAGTTATTACAATTTGGAGCAAAGGCTTGCTCCAAATTGTAATAACTGCTCCAAATTGTAATAATGCTCATAAATTCAATATCATGTGACCAAAAATAGAAATGCTGTAGGCATTAAAAAAACGTTTATTAATATCAGATGTACCATTGTGACTATCATCATCATAATAATACAACCAAATTTTGGGTATTTACACTGTTTAGTGCAATTTGGAGCTGTTATTACAATTTGGAGCAGTTATTACAATTTGGAGCAACGGCTTGCTCCAAATTGTAATAGCTGCTCCAAATTATAATAATGCTTGTAAATACAATATCATGTGACCAAAAATAGACATGCTGTAGGCATTAAAAAAACGTTTATTAATATCAGATGTACCATCATCATAATAATACAACCAAATTTTGGGTATTTACACTGTTTAGTGAAATTTGGAGTTGTTATTACAATTTGGAGCAGTTATTACAATTTGGAGCAAAGGCTTGCTCCAAATTGTAATAACTGCTCCAAATTGTAATAATGCTCATAAATTCAATATCATGTGACCAAAAATAGAAATGCTGTAGGCATTAAAAAACGTTTGATAATATCAGATGTACCATTGTGACTATTATCATCATAATACTAAAACCAACTTTTGGGTATTTACACTGTTTAGTGCAATTTGGAGTTGTTATTACAATTTGGAGCAGTTATTACAATTTGGAGCAAAGGCTTGCTCCAAATTGTAATAACTGCTCCAAATTGTAATAATGCTCATAAATTCAATATCATGTGACCAAAAATAGAAATGCTGTAGGCATTAAAAAACGTTTGATAATATCAGATGTACCATTGTGACTATCATCATCATAATACTACAACCAACTTTTGGGTATTTACACTGTTTAGTGCAATTTGGAGTTGTTATTACAATTTGGAGCAGTTATTACAATTTGGAGCAAAGGCTTGCTCCAAATTGTAATAACTGCTCCAAATTGTAATAATGCTCATAAATTCAATATCATGTGACCAAAAATAGAAATGCTGTAGGCATTAAAAAAACGTTTATTAATATCAGATGTACCATTGTGACTATCATCATCATAATAATACAACCAAATTTTGGGTATTTACACTGTTTAGTGCAATTTGGAGCTGTTATTACAATTTGGAGCAGTTATTACAATTTGGAGCAACGGCTTGCTCCAAATTGTAATAGCTGCTCCAAATTATAATAATGCTTGTAAATACAATATCATGTGACCAAAAATAGACATGCTGTAGGCATTAAAAAAACGTTTATTAATATCAGATTTACCATCATCATAATAATACAACCAAATTTTGGTTATTTACACTGTTTAGTGAAATTTGGAGCTGTTATTACAATTTAGAAAAGTTATTACAATTTGGAGCAAAAGCTCCATAAATCCAATATCATGTGACCAAAAATATCCAAACGGACAAAATTCGGAATAAGATCCATTTGACTTAAACGTCATTATTTGAAAATTAATGACATTACCAGGTTGATGACCGAATGAATTTTTATGTCATTTAAGTGTAAAAGAAGAACTCATTTCAGTCGCATTAGGCTTTTATTTGTCTATGCAAAAACCAAAGGCTGTAGGCGTAAATAAATCTGTATTGATATTATATTTACCATTGTCATCATCAAAACATTACAACTAGTTTTCAGGTATTTACACTTGTAAATGCTATTTGGAGCTGTTATTACAATTTGGAGCAGTTATTACAATGTTGAGCAAAGGCTTGCTCCTAATTGTAATACTTGATCCAAATTGTAATCAACAATGTAAATATCTGATATTGTAGTTTGTTTTTGATGACAGTATACATATACGACAATCAGGAATATTACACTATCAATCTGCCATGATACAATAATTAGTAAATTATATAGTGATAAAATATAACTTATATAATACACTAGTGCTCAAAATAAAGTATACACCTAAAAAAATACGAGTACTTTTTTCAAAATTAAAAAATTATTGATCAACCATGCTGGAAATTGTGTCCCACGTATAGACCCATACTTTCTGTGGAAAAAATGTCGAAAACAATTACGATTCGCAAAAACGTTGGATGAAATCCAAAAATGACATATTCTTGTGTAACACAAACTGCATGTGCAAATTGTTTGTATAAAACAGCCTAAGCGAGACGTTAGGGATGCAGTAGTAGGAAAAACATAAGAAGTATGCCACGTTTGAGTCCTGTCGAATTAGAGAGAGCTGTCGAATTTGCCCAGCAAGGAGAAAGACACACCGCCATTGCCAGAACCTTTGGTTGTACCGGAACTACAATCGTAAAAACTGATGCATCGGCTGAGACACACAGGCAGTACATCGGACAAGCCTAGGAGCGGTCGACCACGTGTCACGACGCCCGCTGAGGATCGACATTTTCGAACGATTCATTTCAGAAATAGATTCGCAACGGCGACGTCAACGGCGTCAACGGCATTACGTCACCCTATCAGTCGACAAACCGTCTACACTCGACTTCGAAGACATGGCATTCGGGCACATCGACCATACCGTAGTATTTATCTGACAGGGTCAAAATCAACGTTGTAGACTGACGTGGGCCAGGCGGGTTCAACGGTGGCAGAGGTGTGATTGGGCATGTGTGATGTTTCCCGACGAAAGTCGGTATTGCCATTACAGAAATGATGGTCGGAAGACTACCAGTGCCCCCTGTCACAGTCCAACAACTGGAACAATGTCTCCAACAGGAATGGCAAAGAATCACGCCTGACGTCATTCGTCGCCTTACATCATCAATGTATCGACGTGTTACGGCCTGTATCAACGCCAATGGAGGTCACACTCGTTATTGAGTTCGTTATTGTTGACATTTTGGCAATGAAAGACACTTTATCCTATATTTTTGAAAATGTTAATTTACATTAGTACCCCACTTGTCTCTGATTGATCATTAAACCTAATATTCAATATCAAATGCAATGTATCTGTAACATTTGTTGTAAAAACGAATACTCTATTGAAATTAACAAGATTTACAAAAATATTTGAATTTGTTTTCATTTGACGCCTGGTTTAACAACTGTATACTTTCTTTTGAGCACTATTGTATAAATGGGTGACATAGTTTTCTCTTGAAATGAGACTTTCATCTTTCATGTGTATCAACATTTTATTTTTTAATACATTTTATGTACAACTAGAATCAACTCAACCATAACATCAAGATTAAATCTACACTAACACATACAATGAAATCTCCAATTGGCATATACACTAAGTCTTGTATCTGAATCTATACCTACGCATACAGTTACGTTTACATAATACATCTACCTCTCCACACAAAACCTTGATCTACGCGTACCTCTGTGTGTACCTTAACATCTACATCATCATACACATCTACACTTACACCCATATATACATTTAAATGAAGATCTAAATCTGTATTTAGATTAAGATACATGTATGCATCTAAAACTTTGTCTACCGTTTTTGCTACATATCTATTTACATCTACACCTACATCTTCATCTACATCATCGTCTCGATCTACATCTACATGTTCAATTACGTCTAAATCTATAACTTTACGTACATCTGCATCTGCGCCTGAGTTTGTATATGTATCTTCATATACTTCTGCATCATCTCTTATATCTACGTCAACTCTTATATCTACATCTACGTCTCTGTAAACGTCTATACCTTCATCTAAATCTAAGTCTAAATCATCATCTACATTTTCAATTTACATCTATATCTACATCTATATACACATTTTCGCATACATGTTTACCTACATCTACATCGACATCTTCACCCAGATCTACATCTACACCTACATATCAAGCTATCTCTACCGGTACGTCTACAACTACATTTACACATACAACTGCATTTGCATCTACATCTTCGCATAATCTTTTCCTACATCTGCATCTAAAGCAACACCTATCTATTATTCATTTGTAACTCTGTCTACTTCAACATCTATATCTACGACAACTCATGTCAACTCAAATATACATCTACATTATATCTATATCTATTTCTATTTCAACTCTTATATCAACATTTACTCTTTCTATATCTTTATCAGCTCTTATATCTACCTCAAATCAACACTTACATCTTCATCTACATCAACTCTTACATCTACACCTACATCAACTCTTACATCTACATCTACATCAACTCTTATATCCATATCTCAATCAACTTTTATATGTTCATCAATTCTCTCAATATCTGTATCAACTTTTACATTTACACCTACATCTCCATCACTGCTTACATCTACATCAATTCTTACCTCTACATCTACATCTACTCTTACATCTACATTTACATCACCTCATACACATAAATCTACATCAACTCTTATATCCATATCTCAATCAAGTTTTATATATCCACATCTCATTCAACTCTTACATCAACATCTACATCTACATCAACTCTTACATCTACATCTACATCACCGCTTACATCAACATCATCTCTTACATCAACATCTACATCAATTCTTACATTTACATCAACTTTCATATCAACATCTACATCAACTGTCACATCTACATCAAATCTTACATGTTCATCTACACCAGCCCTTGCATCTACATCTACATCGACTCTTATATCAGAATTTACATCTTTTCATGTAAACCCCACTGCTACTACTACTACTTCACACCTACATATTTATTCACAACACCACGAAGATATACATCTACATATGTTCATTTACAACTAAATATATTAGCTAACGTCAACCGTTGCTTCTCAATCTCTATTTATACATACAGTAACACGTACTTCTACATCAACTTATCTAAGCCTTTTATTTCTACATTAAATAATATATTTACATCTATGACAACATCTATACCAATATCTACTTCACAATCATCACCCACATCCTGTTCATTTACGTCTGTATATACACCTACATCTGTGTCTACATCTACATCTACATCAGTTATTTCTACATATGCATCAACTTATATATCGATATCTATATCAACACTTACAAAAAAATTATTCTCAACATGAGATATAACTTCACTCATGTTATTACAAGGCATAACCTCTGAATCGGGTTTTGTTGTACACATAAGACTTTTGCCTTATCGTACATATACATCTAAAACAAAATACAACTAAAATTAATATCAACAATTACGTCAAGATCACATCTACATTTACACCTACAATAACATATAAAATGGCATATACAATTTATCTGCAACTACAGCTACGCATACATCTATATCTAAGCATTTACATTCATTTGTATCTACATTTAAATGTTATTAGCTTCACTCATGTTATTACAAGGCATTACCTCTGTATCGGGTTTTGTTGTACACATAAAACCTTTGTCTTATCGTACATATACATCTAAAAAGATCACATCTACATATCTACATTTAAATGTTATTAGCCGGCTTATATTCGTCTACATCTACATCTACGTCAAGTCTGTTATCTACATCAAGTTGTCTACCGCTACATCAACAGTTATATCTACATCTATATCAATGCCTATATCTATATCTACATCAACGCCTATATTTACATCAACATCATGCTGTACATCAATACATACATCAAGATCGAAATCATCAACTTCATCTACATGTCGATTTACATCTTATCAACATCTACATAAACTCTTGTATCTTCATCTGTATCAGATCTTCTTTTCATCAACTCTATATATTTTAATTTTCAGCAACACGATATGTAGCTCCACCACAGTTATTACAATTTGGAGCAGTTATTACAATTTGGAGCACTTTTTATTACAATTTGGAGCAGCTTGACAGTATGTTTTACGAAAATCGAGTTATTACAATTTGGAGCAGTTTTTATTACAATTTGGAGCAGGTATTACAATTTGGAGCAGTTTTTATTACAATTTGGAGCAGGTATTACAATTTGGAGCATTTATTACAATTTGGAGCACAACAGTCGTGTCTTAGAGAACTACCAAGTGATGATTCGATTCAGTTGGATACCACTTCCATTCATTTATATGACCATAGATTTTGAAATTATAAATTTTATAAGTGCATGTCTTGTTCTTTCTGAGTAACGTGGAAACCAATGCTTAGGCTTTAAAGAAACTATAGTCACACGAAGACTGCAGGATTATCTCCCTTAGACCAGTCTGCAGACACTTGACTACTCAAGTGTCTGCGCATGTGTCCATGTCGAGTGCAGTTTTGCTTGTTTGTTTTCTAGAGACCCTGTTAGGCTTTCATTTGAATATATTTGTTATATTATCAAATGTGTCAGTGAAGTGTATTTTGAGACAAAATAAATGATTTATTCCTTTATACGCTGTCTCTAGTGTGACGTAAGTTTTTAAGAAACAAGCAAGGGAAAAAGTATCAAAAGTAACATATTAAGAAATAATGAAACCCCTTAGTAAATGATTACAAAACTATGAGTCACATTGTGCTAATAAAGTGTCAAAAATAGACTGTGTGATGTTAATAAATAGGAAATAAAAAAATTCAGTAAAGGTTATCAGGCCTAATATCTGTCACTTATATATCATATATATAATATAAATAGTTCAATTATTATGGTTATGATAATTAAAAAAAACTTAATTTCGTTTGACAATTTCAAAATTGATGTCAAATAATGAAATTGACCATTGGTGCACTCAACAAAGTAAGACTACAGAATATTTTAAATAAGTATGTCCAGTCATAATTCAACCGCGCAAAACAATGACACATTCCAAAATACTTAGTGTATTGAGTTAACATATCAATAAACGGTTTGAAGCGACATAAGGGAAGAGATATTGAGAATCCATGCCACCCTAGAGAGACCCCAGACAACAATTTATTTGAAGCTCAATTCTACTTTAACCTTCTCAGTGCCGATAAGGAAATTGCTGGCAGTGACAAAGGAGATAAAATGACAAAGAAGGGAAATCAATCTAAAACAATTTTGAGTTCCGTGAACGCAGATATGATCTTTATATTGTGCTAGTTTTCTTCAGTAAATGGTTCACTTGAATTTATATACCAAAGTTAGTTGAAATCATCATTGTTTTTTTCTATTCTTAACTTCTATTTAAAAAAAAATAAAATATGACAGCAGGGCCACGTACATTTCCTACTACTTATTAATTTACAATTGTAAAGATTGTTTGTTGTTTTTATATTTGAGAGTGGTTACAAGTGCTAAAACAGTAAAATTTGCTTATAATTACATTCTGTCAAGGCTAAAGGGTCTATAGTAATAGTTATAAACCTCTAGTGACGTCACTCTATTGTTCTATTAGGTTCTACTTTTACCGGGTAAACCTCTATTGTCAGTTTGCCGGGCGTTCTCCTAGAATGCCCAGGGCTTTCTTGAAGAATGCCCAGGGCTTTCTCTAGGAATGCCCGGGGCTTACTCTAGAATCTGTCGGAAATTTATTTTGATTGGGAATTATACACGTTTTGAAATACTTTGATTCCAAGTCCTTCTTCGAATAAATACCATCACAAACTATCACATTTTTGACAAATCACAAATCACAAACATAAGCTTTGAATGCCTGGTTTCGAACCCTGCACCACCCGCTTACAAAACTGGCGCCTTTGACAACTCGGCTATAAAGGCCCACGAGAACAATGATGTATTTTCCACAGTGACAATCATGTGAACTCCACGAGGCAGATAGCGCATGCAGCTCACGTGCACGGCGTGGGTAGCAAGCCCAAAGCACGTGCAGGGCGCGGGTGTGCTCTCTTCATAGCAGTTGAACTCCCAGAAATAAATACATTGAAACCATAAAAGTACCCAAATATCAACATTATGTCTTTATTATATCTTTAATCAGTTCATAAGTTAGATCAAAACCTCCCCATCGGTTTTGTTTAATAATATAAGCCCTCAGCCTCGGGAAATTGGGGCGGGCCTGTCGGCCCTTTCCAATTTCCCTCTGCCGCGGGCTTACATTATCAAACAAAACCTCCGGCTCGGTTTTGATCCTTAACGTAAAGAACTGATTGTATGCAGTTGTTACCAAATAGACGTCGAGAGTGTTGTTACATGTTTATGCGTTCTGCAGAGAGAGAATATCTGTGTATCTGTTCTCATTTACAATAGTATTCATATTTCATATTTCAATTCATATTCATATATTCTTATTCTACTCTCTTAGCAACATCATAGCCGGAGTGGGGACAACTTCGCTACAGCATAACACCAACTGAATATTAGTTTTATGACATATTATGTGTTACTATGTGGATACTTTATCAGTGTTTGTTTTTTATTATCAAAAAGTTGTAAAATCAGGTGCACTATAATGTGTTTTCATTTCACCTAATGCAAAAAAACCCCTCAAGATGGCCACAAAACTCTCCCTTTAATATGCCTATTGTCAGTTCGATAGCCGAGATGATAGCAGCACTTACACTTAAAAATATATCACATAGTGACCTCATAAGGGTTTTCAGGTTAATCTTATAAGATAGCCCTCAACAGGTCTTGCAATCAAATGCATTCGGTACACTGAAGTCAGAAATGATCGTATTTCCAATCAATATTTTAACGTAATTTCCTTACTTCCAGACAAGATGGCAGCGATTAGGACACCTTCCATCTCTAGTTATTGAATCAGACATTCTATCTGTGGTTAATCTACACATAATCTGTCAACTGACATTCAACTGTATCAGTTACAATGTTCTAATCTAAGTCAAACTGATGCTTAATGCTAGTGTTGATGTCTCTGATACATTAAACTTGGACATGATAATATACTTTTAATTTTAATTCCAGTGAGTCAAAGAGGTTCACTTCCAATGAGGAAAGCCATTCGTTGCAATGTGGAAAGGTAGAAAGTTAATAGTAATGACTTCACGTACACCATATCTAAAGAGATGAGATTCAGCTTGGCAGATAATAAAACTCCAGTTTCACCAAACTTGTAATTAGACCCTCTCATGTTTGTATTACAAATCCTCATTGCATGAACTTCACATTCAATAAATATAGCATACTAACATCCTCAAAATTTTGAAATTGTTAATTAATCTGTAAAAATGTATTCAACATTTCACCTGATGAGGGACTAAGCATATACTCCAAAACGTTGTGTATGTTTACTATAAAGAGGTTTTTATCAAGACATTTTTGTGTATTGTAAATGCTCTTGATACTTTTAATTTTATTTTTATTATATACAAATTTATCAACAATAACATCTTGAATTATTTATGTCTCGGGCAATTTGAAAGACACCAAACTGCACTATATTTAAATAAACCATAATGAAAATATCAAATCAAAACAATATTTGATTTGTCCATCCCACTAAACATATGTAATTATCATTAACTATATTTTCCCAGTCATATGATCCTCTCATTTATATTAATTTGAATATGATTACTTTCTCTTTGGAGTTACTGTATAAATCTTTCAAATCAGGGAAATTGGTCTGAATGCGACATCTACAAATGGTGGTCTAAGTAATTAGTTATTGGCATGTGTGGTGATATGTATGTATGTACCCCCAAGATGCAGTGTACATGCACTGATCACCTACTTAATGTTAATTGAATATCGAAGCTTTTATTTGAATATTTCATCCAACGGTTTCATGTGAAGCCCTTCTTATTTCCTCTCGTAATTAAAGTTTGAAATGCATGAACGAATTGCTTCTGCACAGCGTTGATAGCTCTATCGGCTAGTGTATGTATGGATTGTTACGACTTTCATATTACAATTTTCAAAATCACGATGAACCAATACGTATTCTCTTGAGACTTCATTTAGAAAATCATTGGACAGCAATCATTGTCCATGAATGTAAATAGCATGTCCTTGTTAAATTAAAAACAAATATCTATAGGTGAAGACTGCCCAGCATTAACCTTATTCTTTAATTACAATATCGTGAATATATAACAGTATTATTTTTATAAAAATCTGACAGCTACGAAGCCCGCGAGAACCGGCTGTAAGCATGAGTCATGCAGTCTACAGAACTTTTCTCCACATCACCGAGCTGCCGTTTGGATATGATCTCCAAACTTTTTGATCTTAACTTTAACGACTAAATGTGCTCCATCATTTACTTCCTAAAGAACAACGACATTTTACAAGAATGTATAAAACTGTGTAAGATTGTATAATACATGTACAAGAATGCCCTCATGTTTCATTTCTAATCATGTTTCATTATGTTGAGAGTGATGCCAAGGTCGATAGAAACATGTGTACACATGTGTATCGCTGGATACAATTACTAGACAACAATGTTTAGTACGCAAGACTAAAAGTAATAATTGTATGTATCGATTCACAGTATTATACCTTCTGATAACCATCCACTAAAGTACTGGCCCATTGTGTTACCCAGACAACCATAAACGAAGAAAATGTAATCGACATGGATATAGGCAGGTCGTGACAACCACCGACAAGAGGAATTGTTGGTTTTAGACTGATATTGACATTAATGCGGATTTCCTAGACTAAAATGGATCAGAAACGTAATGCCGTGAAAGAAAAGCAGACAGCATATAGTGTGAAGGTGACCATCTGTGTCCGAAATGGGTTTGTTGAACATCTCAATTTGGAAAATATATTTGTTTTCTGTCACAACCACGCCACCAGTCAGATTGTACATCAGACAAATCTTTTTTTTTATATTTGATACTGGGAGGGTTAAAGTTTGAGGAGAATGCCGTTGTTGTGCTTTTAAAACGTCAGATAGGCACACATTAACTCTATGCACATAAGAAGAACATATAAGGTAGTATTGAAATTTAAAACAAGACATATGTAAAGTAGATTAACCATTATTAGATAAATATAAGAGAAGGACAAACTCGTGAATTTGAAGAAAAAGAAAGTGTTTGTGATTATTATGTAATGAGTTGTAAAATGAACTGGGAAAATGTGTCACGAATATATTGTTTTTGTATTAGCATAATATACCAAATGAGGTTGGAGTAAAAAAATCACATAATTTGTGATTCACAATTCTGAATTCATCAGTATACATATTAGACATTTTGATAATAAGAATAAAAAAGTCTCCACATGAATTTTAAATACTTCAACTGATAAACTGTCTGGCTTGAAAATGTTCCACATTTTTATTGTTGATATGGTTACAGAGAAAGTATTCTGAAATTTGCATGCAGATGATAGCTATCTGTTTGACACGAAACCTGCCATACTTCAGCACAGGAACAGACTAGTCAATTTCACTAACTACAAGGCTCTGGCTGAACATGAATATAACTGGTACAGTTGAATGGTACACTGTAGATTTGACAGGTAATCTTGTAGCGGGGAGGCAATTTGAGAGAATTGTGCACTTTGTGACCAGTTCTTGAAATTTGGCATGGTGATAGGTATGGGTACAAGGTTTTCAGAAACCATTGCAAACAATGTGAGATCGCCCTCTGGTGGCCTGTTTGCACAAATCCAAGATGGCCGCCGCCAAAAAACTGAATGGTATATGCAACTGTTTTTGTAATCTTTTCAAATGTGTCATGTTATATATCAAATGAAAGCTCTAAGTACAGGCTTTCTAAAAATGTATACTTTAAAAGGGTTAAGTCCTTTCATATTTGTACTATTTTAAGAAAATGTTCCAAAATATATGAAAATTGTTATCGACATCCAAATCTTCATGTATGCTACAATTAGCATTGATTTACATTTATTAAATCAATGATTAATTGTTTTTAAAACAATAAGTTGTTATATATATATATATATATATATTTTAAAACAATAATGAATAAATGAGGTCCTTTAATTTATAATTGACTGCGATATGTTGTCCTCCAAGTAGTACAGGCAGTGCACTCATGCCCCCAAAACAAGGTTACACATATGACGTAATTAATTTTGGTGATTTATGCAAAATTTCGATGGAAATAAGGTTACTTCACGAACATGATTTGTTTGATAATTGCAGTACTGAGTTTGTAGAGTCCTCCTTGCAAACTTCTGGACTGAGATACTACTTTCGAAAAGACTGTTCTTACGGTTCATCTCCTAAGTCAGACCAAGAACCACAGTATGTGTTTTTGCTATCTTCTATGAGAAGGCATCTTCTATGGCTATGCTTGTAACCAAGAGGCAACTGACTTTTCAAACCCTGGCCATGCAGATTCCAGTGATTGTCGGAGATTACCTCCATCTATATCCAGCAGAAGAAGTGTCAATGGAAGTACCCAGATGAAGTTGGTGAATCCAAAGGGGTGTGCCTTATGGATTTCCTCCACATTGAGATGGCGTCTAAAGAATGTGGAGGAAGTTATTGACTAGATTTGGACGGGAGCGGATGTTTTCCCTCACGAGAACTTCACGCTTGGGTTTCAACATCTCTTCTTGGTGGCAGACATGTCAAGATTACACAGTATTCATATCAGTTGATAATTGCCTGGCTTCATATACTCAAGGTACAAGCATATAATGAGTACTGCCAAGGTAGCTATGGGCCTCATGAATCAAGGGGTACGTGGGAGATAGTGAGAGAGAGCTCCTACCACCTGCAATTCAAGATTACCTCCTAACCATATGCTGCTTTGTTCGAGGTCAATGGGTGGGTGATTGGCCACTAACTCTAAACGCCTGCACTCACTTGGGCCCATGTTTCATTGATTTTGGACACACAAATTATTCCCGTTGGATGCCTGTCTTCTTGAAAGACATGCCCTCCCTGCCATAATTCCACCCAGAAACACAGTGAGAAGAAGTTCTCCCTCATGGCACTTGATCAGAGCCAAGAGCATAGCATAACATTCTTGAAGAAGGATAGTGGAACTAGGGGTCTCTATGGACAGCCAGAGGAGAAGGAGGTGAGAAGTGCTGAGGGTCATTGAGGAATTATTAGAGCACAGTCAAATGCTTTCGTCCAATCATATGATTGTATTGTGGTCACGTGGAGTACATTTATATCCCGATAGATGTACGGTTGTCTGGTTGCGTTCGGGTGTCATGCTCATAAACTGGTTCACAGACTTTCATAAAAACAACAAACAATGTCAACTGATTGTTTTATTTATGGAGATAATACACAATTAAAAACTAATTACATTGACAAATGACCTGCTGTGTTCCCTTTCCGAAAGGAAATAGTCGCTTCCGTTGATGGGGGTCTTCTATATTAAGGAGCTTGACATTCCTAAAAGAGGAATAAAAGCATGTAAATAAAGCAAGTAATGGAGGTCAATTGGGGTTTTTCAAGTGTATTTCATTTATATCACGAGTAAGTGAAACAATGACAAGCATGAAACCATGTTACCAATGTTACCAATGTTTATATATTTTCAACCACGATATAAAAAATAATATCAAAAGTTATAGAACGACATAAAAATGAGAAATAAGAAATTACCTTCTTGGAGTGTTAGGGGATGGAGGCTCCATTGTCGTCTCACAGAAACTACTGTATCGTCACACAGCGTCCGAGCGATGTCCAGTACGACGTTACATTCTTTCCTACAGACAGTTCGAGTTCCTTTGCTTCAGTAACCTGAAATAATTTAATTATATGCAATATAGACGGGGTGCTCACTCGTATATTGATAAATACAGCTCAACAAACAACTTAACGTGTTGGTAAAAAAGTTACAAAATACAAAAAAACAAAACAATAACTGTTATTAAATAAACCAATTTTATGAAAATTAGTTTGAATTTTAAACTTGCAGAGTTTGAAAAGTAAGGAGTAAAAAAGTAAAGTTACCTTTCCTGAATGAATAGTGTACTTGTCCTTGGACTGTCCATGATGAAGCCATTGTGTGAACTGATTCATTCCACAAATCACTCAGTCTTAATAGGCAATGAAATGTATTACTGCTCAATGTTGCTGAATAAAAACGTGCTTAAATCATGCATGTGCGTGATTCAAGCACGACGCTTATGCTATAGCACGACTCGTACGCTTTATATAAAATGTACGCCTCATGCACCTCGGACAATTTCAGAAATTCAGTGCTCACAGTGCCGAAGATGACGTCAATGTCCCTAACATTTGCATATGAAAATGAGATATGTCAATGTTTTGCATGTTGTGTTCGAGAGAATGTTTCCTTAATTTGTTGACAAAATATTTGAAATAAATTCATTTTAAGACATTTTCTTGACGACTCAAGCATTTGATTGTGCTCTAAGATAGATAGAGAACTCGCAGCAGTACATTATCGGGATATAAATGTACGGGTTTGAGAGGGTTAGGCTCGGCTGACGCCTCGCCCAACCCTCTCAAACCCGTACATTTATATCCCGATAATGTACTGCTACTCGTCCTCTATCTATTACTTAAAAAGGCATTATCTCAACAACAAAGAAGTCAGCTTGGAACATGCAGAGTCCTTCGTTGTTGAACAGAAAAAGTTCTGCGAGACCTCAAAGCCCTTCTCAGCCTTATCAATGATAGTTGTAAATCCCTAACATATGTATCAGATGCAAGCCATGGATGCACACTGCTACTCCACATTGGATGTTCGCTGTGGACCACTGAGCGTGAAGGAGGTTGCACAAACAATGTTGTGGCAACATGATCAGTACTAACAACATAGACAATGACAATAAACACAACTGGCTGTATGTACTCTGTAAGAAGTGAGGAAAATTCTGATAGTGCAAGTGGATGTTTGAGTATAACACATACTGCAAGTATACAAGCACAAGTAATGCAACGTTTACCCAATGTACCTTTAGAGTAAGTTTAGGTACAAAGCCTTATTGAACCCCCCCCCCCCCCCCACCCCCCCCCCCCCCCCCAAATTCCAAATTCCATTCCCCATTCCCGAAATTGGTGCTATGGGCCTGATACATATAGCTGACTCATATTTGTATTTTAACCAGTGTATCTTGGACTCTGAATATAAAGTTGACGGGCATAACAAACAACTTTCTCTTTTGATTTAGGTAGATTGGAAAATTGAACAATTTGATTAATCATACTATATGGACAAATGAGCATGGGGTCAAAATGTAGATTTCATGAAAATTATATCGATATTGGGGGCTTGACAATGCAGCAAAATGAGTCACTAATATCGAGTGTCTCCACCTCTGGCATTGATACAGACAAAGACGCGTCTTCGGGCTCACGTAGTCAAGCTTCTGATGACGTAAGCTGGGACACATCTCCATTCATAGATGAGAGCTTGAGCCATCTGCTGTCGGTTGATTGGAGGGTTTTGTCGACTCCGAATTCGCCTGTCAAGGTGGTCCCACAAATGTTCAATCGGTAAGAGGTCAGGAAATCGAGCTGGCCATGGCATGACGTTGACGTTGTTGAAGTTATGAACCATCCTAACAACATATGGTGGAGCATTATTGTGTTTGCAAGAACTTCATGTTGTTGCCGTTGCAGAAATGGTAGGACAACTGGTCTCAGTACCTGGTCGATGTACACTCCCTCGCTATAAGGTCACACTCCGATAGCAATTGGCCATTCTTTCACCTGCCTGCTTATAAATCCTCACTCTTCCATCGGCTCTTGATATAGCAAAACGACTTTCATCAGAAAAAAACACTCGACGCCAGTCACGTAGCTGCCAAAGTCGTGATTTAGTGACCCAGCATAGTCCGTTCCCCAGTATGGATACCAAAGGCAAGGAGTTTTTCAGTAACTGTCCTTCGACTGATGGGGTGAACCAATGCCGATGCCGCTGATGACGTCATCATCAGGAAACGGTTCCTAAGATGCAACGTCCTCAGGTACTGGTCTTCCCGCGCTGTCGTTTTCCGGGGTCTGCCTGTCCGTGGTCTGTTTGAGGTCTGCCTTGTTTGTTGAAAGCGTTGGTGAATATTCCAGACAGTTACAACGGAGCAACTGAACGTTGTAGCTCCGAATTGCCGCATTCGAATGGCCCTTTCTCTCTCTGCTATCGTCAACCGTGGCATTCGTTTGTGTGTTTTTTTTGTACTGCAGGTGTCCTTCTTGTGTCTGTCACTGCTTTTATACCCTTCCTGCACGTGCATTCCCCGAAACTGTTAAATCACGAGCTTTTCGCAAAATACCTCAAAGAAGTTGTCTTATGTTGCGTTTTGTCGTAAATGTACACCAGACACAATCCCTGCCCTTATTAATACTAGCCAAATAATACCTTTATATTTGTCAAGTTGATGAAAAAATATAAAGGAAAGTTTGTTTATGCCCATCAGTGTATATCCGTTATTATAAGACATAACTGACTCATTTCAGTTTAGGTGCACATTACTATCTGATTGCTGGATTTATATTGAAGAAATCAAATTTCAATTTTACGCAAATTTGCAATTTTGTATATATTTTGTGTTAAATTAGTAATTTGTATACACTGAAATATTAAAATGAAAGTTTCGAACATATTCCCCTCTAAAATGCTCTAGAATATGACCTTTGAACTTGAAATTGACCTTGAAATATCATATGTGTGACCTTGTTCTGGAGCCATGAGTTTCCAGTACTACTTGGAGGACAACATACGCCAGTCAATTACAAATTTAGGGACCTCAGATGATTTTTTCTTATTTTATTTTAAAAAAAAAAAAAAAATATATATATATATATATATATATATATATAACAAGTTACATGTATTGTTTTAAAAACAATTATTCATGGATATAATGGATATATATCAATGCTAATTGTAGTGTACATGAAGATTTGGATGTCAATAACAATTTTCATATATTTTGGAACATTTTCTTAAAATAGTACAAATATGAAAGGACTTTACCCTTTTAAAGTATACATTTTTAGAAAGCCTGTACTTAGAGCTTTCATTTGATATATAACATGACTCATTTGAAAAAATTACAAAAACAGTTGCATATACCATTCAGTTTTTTGGCGGCGGCCATCTTGGATTTGTGCAAACAGGCCACCAGAGGGCGATCTCACATTGTTTGCGACGGTTTCTGAAAACCTTGTACCCGTACCTATCATCATGCAAAATTTCAAGAACTGGTCACAAAGTGCACGATTCTGCATAATTTTAATATATTCCTCCCCTGCTAACAGGAGAAACAATATTTTTTAAAATTGTAATAGATAGGGCATTTCGGTGATGACAGAAGACTATGGTTGGCAATAGTAATGGTAGTTCCAATCCTGTCTCTCCACAAATCGACAGAGACAACCATCTGACTGTATGTACCAAATTTAACGATGTAACGTAATAAACTGAAGCACAAAAGAAATGTCACCCCTCAGTTGTTTTATCATATGTATAAATTTCAATGTCAAATTTCTCGAGTTCTCGACGTCGTATTAAAAAACTGAATAGTTTGGGAAATAAGTCCAAAATATCAAATCAGTCAAAGAATTTTTGTATGTATTTAAAAAAAAAAAAAAAAAAATTGAAATTGAAAATTCTCAAAAATTAATTTTGATTAAATACAACTGTTCATCGACATATAACACATACTCTGTGTGAAAGTCAATAAATTTGCCTCGTCCTGCACACATTTACTTAAGAATTGAATGTCAGTTTGTGTGTTTACACTGGAAAATGAACGATATCGAAGCGGGATTCAATCCTCCGTGAACGGCGAGCTTGCGAGCAAGTTCACATGAGGGTTTGAATACCGCTTTGACATCGTTCAATTTCCAGTGCAAACACACAGACTGACATTCAATTCTTAAAATTTCTTACGTTAATTTTCGTGATTACCTGTTTGATGAAACCTGCGGCACTCATCATGCTGAGTGAAGCGTAATAAAATATAATCTTTCAGGGACACGAGATCAGAATTATCCGTCCTTTGAATGACGTCATGGCATGGAGGTCGACATTTGCTGTTGTCACCTCGTCAATATTATGTAAACAACAGTCGGAAAAGCAATATTTCATTACCACGACTGCTCAAATCCGAATCCCGTTAGTCCATAATGATTAGATAGTGAGGATTTGCTTATAGATTGCATAATTTGTATTCAGCCAGCCACCGTGAATGTCTTTCGCCGTTTGGTTCTAGAAAAAGGCCTTGTGACTCGCTTAGCTCAACATCAAATAGTTATGGGCGATCTTTTATTGAAATGTTTTATTATTTTAACAATTGAGAAGGTAGTATGATATTGAGTTTATGTTAATCAATCAAAGAAGTCGGTAAATGCATGGTAACCGTTGGAAATTTGCTAACAAAACCACGCTCAAACAGGAAAGAATGCTACAGTACCGTCTAACATTGACACGACATGAAAGCGTTCACACGAGTATGAACGATTTTCCAAGAGTCCATGGATAATGAACCTCGAAATTTTGATCACATGACCGTGCTCTCAACCAAACAGTTCGGGATTCCGTGTAAACTTCAAAGTAAGAAATTATAACATTTTTAACATGGTAGGGGTCATGTTGTTGTAAATTTCATTTCTTACCCCTGTCTAGTTTACAAAATGATATTGTAATCATAACATAAAACAGTCACCAATTAAGTCATTAAAAACTACTGCCAAAAGATGTTATTGCATCGTGCCATAATCAAATGCATCTAATTTCTTTAACATATTGAATTAATCGAAACCAACTGAGGTGTGACGTTTCTTTTGTGCTTCAGTTTATATAGATGTTGATAATACTTTTTCGGAGGAATGTGTAACAAGACAGCTGATCATGAACCAATTAGGGGAGATACTCGCAGCCTAATATATAACTATGATTAATGTGTGTCGTAAAGTATATATTTGTTGGATTATATTTATTGTCGAATATATTACTCTTTCAGAATGATTGAC
This sequence comes from Gibbula magus, assembly GCA_936450465.1. Lineage (NCBI taxonomy): Eukaryota > Metazoa > Mollusca > Gastropoda > Trochida > Trochidae > Gibbula > Gibbula magus. The sequence goes on along the minus strand of OW388291.1, from coordinate 22,240,759 downwards.
TCATTTTAAATATCTTATTTCGCTCAAATGACGTGTTTCAAGGGTGATTGGTAGATTCAAGGATAGGTTCACCTTGAATGTTTAATCGATAAATGGTATATTTATATAACATATGAAATTGTAATCCTCAAAATAGATTACTTGTTCTTTGCTAAAAAGATTGCCCAGGGAACTAATTTCCTTACTTTTTTGTTATGTAAATAAATCCCTTTCAACGTTCTGTGTTAACCCCGAGGACGTATAAGCTGTTTCCTCTCACGTGTTCTAGTTTCCTTCCTTACTAAGGGGTCTTCCTTGAACATGTTTCAATTATAAAACATGCTTACCTAAAAGTCCTGTTGAAGTGTTAAAGGTACATCCAATGTGTTGTTGGGGATCAAATATGGCAAACGTTATAAATGTTCTTATTTCATCGAGAAGTACCAACTGTTACCGAAAACTACCATTTTAATGATACTCGACTTAGTATATTGACGATATGAAGGTAAAAGATTCGATTTCTGATTGAAAACCGGACAATGCACAGCGTGTGGCGCGCGCCAATGAGTCAAACGTAATTTTGGAATCTTATTTAAACCAGACAAAATAACAAATTTGGGTTGATAATGTTCAATAGGTCATATAACTACTGTGCATGTACATAGGACGTGCACTTTCGGTTTCTGCACATACATAATGATGTTACTCGATTTTAATTGGAAACTAGTAATTATGATATGTTTGCCGATTGGGGATGAAAATGCAAGCTGAGTGAATTTGTTTGTATTGTAAACAGCACATATGATGTGTTGGAACGTATTAAAGCCAAATAAAAGTTTATGAAACACACTGGATGCACCTTAAAGATGTGTAATGGTAATACAAAATAATGGTAACGTTCATTTCATGCCATTAATGAAATTCATATGTATCACAGGTAGACATAGTTGTATTTGACTCTACAGAATGTTTAAATTTATAAAGTTATGAATGGGCACAGAGCAGAAAGATATCAGCTTCGTCATGTTATGATGTGGAGGAGGAGTAGACACACTAGCAACATAGTTTCCCTTTTTTCGAGATAAACTAGTTCTATCATATAGGTTCGGATAAAAAACAATGGTTATTGGATTTTTCAAGCCAGAATAGATACTTAAAGTTGAATTTATATATAATCATGATTTCATGAAAACACGAGCCTGGATTATTGAATATGAACTTGCCATACATCTTTGATTCGTGTGTTTTTACAGGTTGATAAGGAAGAACTGTAATAAACATATACCATCAATAAAAACAAATGTTCAAAGTTTCATACATTTCAGTTCAGATGTTTCTAGTTGTTTTATTGTTTTGTTTATCATGAAAGGTTACATATTATTACATATTATTTCATCATCTTTTATTGTTCAGATCCGTGTGAAAGTGTTGAGGAATTGCAAAATGGTTGATGATTTGCAGAATGGCGAATATTGTCAATTGGCATTACATGCTTAATAGTATTGTAGGTTGTCATATTTCAGCTTGTGACCCACCAGGAAGAGACTGGGGAAATATGTGAGTCATGTCACGCTTGTTTTGCTTTCAATGATAACATTATGGTTATTCACTGTTTATTTATATGACTATCGATCTGGATATATAATAAGATGTGTACTGTAAAAAGTGTGATTCAAACAATTCAATAATATCAAACCGTTATGTTTCTTGGCGTCCTTTTTGCCAGTCTCTCTTCAATTGTGTATCTACCAGATGGGATGCCACAACTGAGACGGGTTGTGACATAACTGAAGAGACCTTTGTGAACACAGATAACTGACTCAAAGTGTATATGAACATTTCAAATGTAATGCGATCACAGACTTAAGTTCCATTACAACATAAGGATGATCGCGTCCAGAAAATGGTTATTTATTTTACATGTGAAATTGAGAATAAGTATTGATCCAAACCTTATTTGTAGAACAGTGCTCTCAGAGACACTGACAAAGCTCCGTTCGACCATCACGAGTAACGATCTGAATAAGGTAGTGAAGCTTGACAATTGCCATCGCTTGGACGATCCTAGTTGAGTAATTGACAACCGAAATGGTTCCCCCGTCTGCAATCGATGTCAGTAGACATGTTCAGTGTTGTTGACCGTCGAGGTCTGACTGAGTCGTAACACTAGTGGGGATAAATGTCTATACATGTCTTCAAGTGCAAGAAGTGTAAAATAAGTCGATGACCTGGAAATGTGATTATTTTTTCAGATTCTCGACTTATAAATATTCAAAGAAACCACAATTGTTGAGGTTGAGACAAGTTGTAAAAGGGTAGATTTTCTTGTTTTGTATATTTTATAACGAATATGTAAAAAAATTAACACAATTTTGTAAATATAATATACAGACGAATAAAATAAGTATTACAATGATTGTTTCTGTACCAAATTCAGTAGTCAGTGGCGGATTTCAGGGGGTTTAAATCTCTCCCTCTCCGAATTACTCTAACTTGACAAAGCCCTATCCTAGGATACACGTGCTTGATCATTTGACAGGAAACAGAACGGAAATTCGATTGCGACAGACATGCTGTTGACATCAGGCCTTGACTAAATGGTACACTCCATGTGAAACATGTCAATGAAATTCGCAAAGTGATCCCATGTGTAAAATTAGAATTTGCCCTGAAAATTGGATTATTTTCTGGTTTTTCTGAAACCAATTACCGTCTGCATATTCAAATGGTTTTCTGATGTTGTTTCTCTCTGTTATTCTGAAATATCGCTCATTTCATTGCAGTTAAGGTGTGATTATGTATTTGAAGGGGCTTTCTCCTTTCTTGTAATTGTTTGAATGAAGACAGTTTGTAATTATGTTTGTGATCATTTCACAAAAAAATTGAAAGTAAAATACTGGTCTGGAATATTAATTGGTTTTCTTTAGACTCTAACATTTGTTTGATTCTTTTCAACAAATGTCAATTTATCATGATTTCTAACGGACACTTAAGTTTATATTATGCACAATTGCCATATTCTTAATGGAACTAAAGTCAATCCCGTTTGAGAAACAATAATTATTATTCCGTCGATAAAAAATTAATGTATATCATAGTTAATTGAGAAGTTTAGAAAATGTATTATCTATAGTTTGAGTCTAATAAATAGATGACTTGTTACAACAACAGGTAATATTTTCTTTCCTTTGCAAAACCTTTCAATTAATCAATCACTACCTACTTCATTAAACTGTCAAAGAACTTGAATTTGCGTCGTGGCTTGAATAATACCATGGAATAGTATCATTAGTAAGTAAAAGTCGAATAATTCGATAGGAAATATACAGAATAAAAAAAAGATACCTGACAATTTGACACAGTACATTGATTTGTGGTAATGCTTTCAATGACATAACAAATATGTCTGTGCCCGCCCTTGTAAGTATTTGTATAAATATATAATGTGAATACGTTAAATCTATCAGTTGTATTACAGGTCAAAACAGTCTTGAAAATTCATTAAACTTACACAATGAGACATCTATTTCACGAAAGAAGAAAAGAATCGTATCAAATTCCAACACCAATCATTCTAATTCTTCACACAATAACACACAGACAGTCAAGATGTATGTGAGTTGTGTATGTTTTGTTTTATACAAATATACACGGTCCGTAAAATTTCATCTGACCTTACATGAAGTTCTTGCCAATATTTTCAACGCTAGGAATGTTATTGCAAAATATACAAAAGTTTCGTATTGAAACATATGTAGGGAGGGATGACATTACTTTAGTAACTACGTTTGGAAAGAATGAAAATCATAGTCAAGTTTAATTTATAAAGAAGGCTTATGTTATCACTTTATTATTGTTTTTCATAGCTACATTGATACGAAAGTATAAAACAGCTGGTTCATTTGTATACATACATATGCTTTGTTTATACGGATTGTAGAAAGGTAAAGACTGCTTACATCACTAATGAATCAGTGTCCGATCAATTTAAAAGATTCTTACTTCACCGTTACATCTCGTTTCATGCATCCTCAATACTTTTACTTTCTACTAATGTTCAATTCTTGAATTTGTAAATATTGCAAACCATCTTCCTGCTATACTCTCTAATGGTCTAAAAGTATTTGTAAAACATGTTGATAGTATATGTAAGATACCCACTGCAAGAAAACACAGAAAACACAATAAAACATGCTCGTGATTTAAGACGTCAGTTAGAGTGTCACTTAGCAAATGAAGTCATATTTTACGTCACTTTGAATGTATTCTATGCTCCCTGCTATGTTTATACATACGATACGATGAAGCACGCCAACTCGTCTTCTATTTCTTAAATGAAGTATGACAATAGAACTTACTAAGCACTTAAAACTGTGTATTGCATTCGATATCATATTTCATCACTCTTCACTGTTTGCAAAATAGGGTGCATTTGAAATTCGTTTTTGTGCATGATATCGCATCTGGCAGACACAGTGCAGCGCTAGCACATTGTTCTGTCCTTGCAAAACTGAGTGCTAAGCAAGAAAACAACTGTTAACAGCTTTCCGTTCCAAGATGAGACCGGGAATCGATCACTGACGTTAAGTGTGATGAGCTACATGAGATGTGTATGTTAATTTAGTCTAGAATAATTTTCGTATGTAGGATTTTTGTCTGATCCTTTTCCCATCAAATTTCAAAAATCAATATTTGTGTTGAATCATCTTGGCTCATAATTTATGTTTAATTGTCCGTTTTCTAAGTTATTACAGAAACTTGATCTAAATATATACATACATTTATTTAATGTACACTTTAGGTAAATCGGATGACATTAATAAAATCTAAAAGTTAATTAACATTATATACTTGAAGATGAAATGATTTCAAATCAGCTTGACAAAATTGACATCGATTCAAACAGAACCTTTTCTGTGAAAATTAATTATCCTAGATATAATTAACATACTAGTCTATGGAAATAACGTCACCGCCCGACTTATTTGCATGACACCCACGAGCTACACCCACGCAGCGACTTCATATATTCGAAAAATGTCAGAATTCTAGTCATAGTATATTTGCTTGCAATTTCAACATATCTTAAGTTGATTTCTTCAAGTCACTCAGATTACCCAAGTATGTCGCTTACATGTAAGGAAGCAAGACAATAAACAGTTGCTTCCGGCTTAGAATAAACGAGAACGGAGAGTAATGGAGTTACTTCAGAAAAAAGGTCAAATAAGTCTACATATACTTCGTCTATCCCTGTTTTATGAAATATTTATGAAATACTCTTAAGTTTAAGTGTAGTAGAATACTAATTTAATAAAAATGATAAATTTGGTACTATTTCTTTAATTCCAAGATCATTATCTCAGTGATTTATAGAAAAAAACAGTGTCTGTCATATGGGATCTAAGGACTAGAAGCAGAACATTTACTGTGATTTTATAGACTGACGTGTAGGGATATAAATATTGTTTATTGCTTAACAATGATATGACTCATATCCTATTCACACGAACGAATTACTAATTGTGTCCGTTGGGTATGATACAATCTTATAGAACAATGGTGTATGTCGATGTATCCTGTCAGATATGATTGTGTTTCAATTTTTTGAAATTTCTGATGCATTGTGTTTGATATGAATTCTAAAACATGGACAGTTCGCAACCCTCAAAATGTTTTTGAATATAAACCTTGCTAAATTTTTTAAAAACAGGTGTGTCTCTGAGTGCATTAAATACATTATGTAACTCGGTGGCATCTACTTGTTTTTGTCATTTCTACTTTCTACTGCCTGCCAACTATGTATGTTATTATAAGCTTTGTGTGCTACCTTTTAATCAATTGTATTTAATCCACATGTATAATCATAGTTCCCTGTTTCTAGCGGACGTTGGTTCAGGTTTAGGTTATCTTGATTCTTCTAAACGTATTTTAATTATTCAAGAAATCGATTGGGTACAAAACTAACATCATCTTAATACAATGTTTAACATTGTGTAGATTATGTACAGCAGCAGAGAGAGGTATGTTTAGTTTGACAGATGTACAAATTAAAAAAAAATGCACAGAAAAAACCTTTATTTTCATGTAAAATAAGATGATAAGTACCCGTTTCTAACAGTATACTCTATTATTTCTCTTTGTAAATTATACAGGGAAAGAAAATAAATAACACTTAGGGTCTGATTAAAATCGATCGGTTGTCAGAGGAATACAAATTGCAAAATATTACATCGATCGAAATACGAACTCATATCATTCGGAGGTTTCCTCTCCAAACAGTCGGTCCGTGTGCTCGCATGTTCTGACGCAATTTAGTTCGTCAATCACAAGACCTTTAACAAAAGCTTTTGGTTGAGAAGCTAGGGGCAGGTATCTCAAGAGAGCCATTATTTCATCTATTTCCGAAACACTCGGAAGTGTTAATAAATGAGTTTGGTTGCGCTTAAAAAAATGATGTTTAAATCAATGAAGTGAGTGGCTTCTTCATGACTGGGTTTTGTCTCCGCTAAACTAGTACAGAATATTCGCCTATACAGGGTGTCGTCAGACCTCATGTAGAACCAGTTCATAATCCGGTAGATGCATTATTTTGCATACTTTGATTTGATTTAAACATATTTATTCAATTGAAAGGATTGGGTACAAGTTATCCAACTTAGTGAAACCCTCTCCTATGTACAGTGCTGACATAAAATATTAAAACGCAATATATGTACAATGATATATACAGAAAAGAGAAAGATATGTTGCATATTTACAAGAAAGAAAGAAAACATAAACATGTAAAATATTAGGAAAGAACAATGAGTTATACTAACAATGATAGATTAAACCCGGGTTAATTGTCAAATCTTCCTGATAAAGATATATACTTTTGAACTTCCTTAAAAATCTTGATATTGTCATTGTAAGTAAGATCTGCGCTGCCATTTGACAATAAGTCTAAATTAATCAGAACTCTATTACAAAAGATTCTGTTGATATCTCGAAACATCTGTTGCCTGATTTCATGATACATAAAACATTCCATAAAATAATGATGAGAGTTTTCGCAACCAAATTTACAATTACAAGTAGGATTATCTTCGAGACCAATTTTATATAAATCATCGTTTAAGCTGCTATTTGAATATCTCAGTTTAGTATGGATAATGTTCAACTTCCGTTTACCAAATGAAAAATATGTTGGTGCTTTAAACTTTCTTGGGCAAATATAGGATTGAAAGGTTTTTATGGAGAAGGATTCTCGTATGTGTAGTGGGAGGTTATTCCAAAGCTGTGAGCATGATGGGATAAAAGATTGATTGTAAAGCTGTGTACGTGAATAGTACAAAGAGAGATCACGCATGTTTCTAAGGTTATGATTGGTCCTCGATTCAACTGATTGGGGCATAAGGTCACATAAGTAGGATGGAGCATTATTATTGTATATTTTATAAAATAATGATAGTTTACGATACTTTCTCCTTTCCTTTAGCGATTGCCATCCTGTCTCATAAGTTAGAGATTCACGAGAAGCATATTTAGGTAGGCCAGTAACTATCCTGGCGGCTTCAAACTGAACTTTATCAATTTTATCAGATAAATCTACTGAACAACCATCCCACAGTTCACAGGCATATTCAAGATGTGGTCTTATAAAAACAATGTAGATCTTATTCAGAGTATTTCTATTTAACATAAATTTTAGCTTTCTCATAGATGAAACCATCAAGGAAGTAGTTTTAACAATGTTATTAATATGTGTGCTCCACTTGCAGTCAGATGAAAACGTTATTCCAAGATGTTTATGAGATTTATCAAATTTAACATGCTCATTTTCAAATTTCAAATTAAGAGTCAAATTAGTATTTTTTAGACTAAAAAGGATAGCTTCCGTTTTGCTGTGTTTATAGGTAACAAGCCAACGGTTTGCCCAACATGATAAAGTTTGAAGATTCCTGTTTAGTGTATCTTGCATAATCCTATGGTTGGTAGATGAAAAACCCATTGATGTATCATCAGCGAACAGGCGTGCAACACAATCTAGTTCATCGGCAATGTCGTTTACATAAACAATAAACAAAAATGGACCAAGAACTGATCCTTGTGGTACCCCAGCAGATAAAACTTGTTGATTCGATAAAGAACCATTTATAAAAACTCTTTGAGTTCTTCCATTTAGATAACATTGAACCCATTTAATCATGCCCTCGCCTATACCGTAATTTCTTAATTTATGCAATAAACCTCTGTGCCACACTCTGTCAAAAGCTTTTGAAACATCGCAAAACACCATGCAGTAATCTTCTCGTCTGTCTAGGGCATAGCAAATATTGTTATATAGCTCTATCAATTGATGGGTCGTAGAATGTCCAACTTGGAATCCTGATTGATATTTGTATAACAGTTGATTGTCAAGAAAGTAATTAGATATATACTTCAAGACAGTTCTTTCAAATATTTTACCCAAGCAACTGATCAAGGAAATTGGTCGGTAGTTACTACAACTAGATTGATCTCCTTTCTTATAAAGTGGCAACACATGTGCTTCTTTCCATCTATCAGGGTAGATACCTGTAGATAAGGATTTATTGAATAACAAACACAAGGGTTTACTAACAGATTCTGCAACATATTTTAATAGTTTGTGACTTATACGATCAGGACCGCTTGCTTTGTTAACCTTCAAGCATTTAATGATATCAGCAATTTCATTTTCATTTACTACAATATCATTAAGTCTACTTGTTGTACGCATTTCGAAAAAAGGTAGAGTTTTGTTCACATCATCCAATTGGCAAATGGAAGCAAAGTATGAATTTAATGTTTCCTCTTTATCAAAGTCTGTACTTTATTCGTCTGAACAGGGTAGATTTTAATTAGACTGATCCCACTGACAATCCTGCATTTATTCGGTAGCATTTAACAACAGCTCATTTACAAAATGTTAAAATGGAGAAGGATGCGTAGCTGATACTTCTATAATTAAAAAACATAATTGAATTGCTTTTCTGTTAAAATAATGAACGTACAGTCATTACTCTATCAGAATTAATAAATACTCGATGATATAGCAGAGGTAAACATAAAGAATATGCATGAAAAAGGATGGCGACACATTTCTATCAGTTGTTAACACTCCATTAATTCTGAACTAATTCTGCTTTTCAAAGATTGAATTTAATGTTCCTACGCGTCCGAATGCCATATCAATGAATTACCAAGCGGTTTGTTTTGATTGAAAAACTTTGATGAATTAATTCATGTAATTAGTCAGCCCTGAAGATGCGATTTGAGTTTGCATCAATATTTTCCCATACTTTTGATTTACTGTATACGGTGAACACGATATCATGGACCCACCTTGTACCAGTTGAATAAAGAAATCCTCCACTCCGAAAACAGGTCCATTTCACAGTAATAACAATACACTATTATTAGGTTGTAACAAGGAATTTACCAATAAAAGTCATGACATAGAAACCGAGGAAAGAAGAACAAATGTATTCGACTCTATAACATAACAATGTCAATCATCAATGATGCCAAATAACAATAGATTACATTATCATGATCAAGCCTAAAAATCTGGAGAATGAGCTCATGAAAGGCACTATGAACTATAGCCTATGAACCACATTTTGGGGAGAATATAGAATATAACATTTGACATGTCGCATACTATTCATATTTGAATAACATTTACCAAAATACTGAGATAGATGGTAGTCATACTGAAGTTAGAGAACATTTACGAAAGCGTTTATCAGATCAAATATAGCAACAGAATCAATTATTTCAAAATGTGTTACATAAAGGTACAAATTTAAAAACATTATCTGTTTATATTTCCGCGAAAGACATGTTTTAAGAATTCTAAAAATCTTCGTTTTTGAATCTCCTTAACTAGACAGGAGAGTCAAACAGGCTTTTTTGCTTGTATTATGACGTCGTACATTAAAGACGCGTGAACAAATTTAAGTCCAAGAAGGTTATTCATGTCAACCAAAAAATATATACATGAACTTTTAAGTTAAATGGCAAAAACACTTAACGCTTAACCACCCCAAGTAGTGACATACGGATAAATGTATTATACTCTGATGTATGAAATTGTTAGTACCTCTTTGCAAATACTTATACTTATAAACCATTTAAATCGACATTCTCCTGCAGCATAATTTTGTTGAAAATATGGTGATGTTTCTTTTGCGCTTGAGTGTAGTACTAAACAATAACTGAATGTAGGTATCTTTATCACATTCATTCAACAAAAGGAAATCCCGAATGACCCAGACCAACTAACACAGATCAGGGTCAGAAGCAGATTGGTCGACTGTTTCTTGTTAGTGGCAGATTTCAGACAAAGGAGGCATGTAATTAGACTCAAGACACTTTGTCATCGATCAGAGGAGTTGTTTACTGTACAACTTTATCCATTCATTATCACCTGTTGCTGACTTGCTATACAGAACACGTGTAATGGATGGCTTGTATAACATGTTGAAAACTATTTGGTTTACGTTTTGTTTTCATATAATGTTTTTTGTGTTACGTTTTTTCGTTTTTCATTTTTATTGTCTCTTATTCTCTTATTGTTGGTGTAGCAGGAGATAATCAATAGGGCCGAAGGATAAAAAGGCCAAAAAATAAAGTCAAAAGGGCCGAACCCAAGAGTCAAAAGGGCCAAAGTCAAACGTCAAAAAGACCAAAAAAAAGGGCCGAAGTTTTAATTATTTGATTTAAGTATTACAATTTTAAAAGTAATGATGACAACGTTTTGGTATGTGTTTCATCTTTATCTGCGAGTGTTTGCGACTTTTTGTTTTGATAATTGTTTCATGTTATTATGTGAGTTTTGTTTAAGTCTATTAACTCCTGATTTGTACAGGATTCGGATAGTTGACCAAACTTAAATGATAAAAAATTATGTTATAATATTTTAAACTGATGAAATGGTTAATGCCTTGAAAAATCAATGTAAATATTAGTAAGTTGATAACTGTTAATCTCATTTGGTCACCAAGGGCTGAATTATCCTATTAAATTTTCAAATCTCAGCTATAATACTTTGCAGCATGAAACTTTGTATCCAAATAGCCCATATTTCAATGTAAGAACCGTTTACAGTTATCTTCATATTGTGTAAGGACTAAGTTGATAGTGGAGACACACATCAGGTTGCTTTTGAAGTTTCGACGTAAGATGGTTGGGTTAATAAAGGTTTCGTTGAGAATGTGACTTCTCTTCAGCATTTCCAGTTTGCGGATCACTTAATCATCACGTAAATCACAGTCTCACCGTAATAAAACAATATGATAATCAGGACCTGACTAAAGTATCAACACTCATATAATTACCCGACACATAGAGAATATAGGTTGTCTGCTTCTTTAGAGGTTATATAGTCTGATGAACCATCTTTGTACCATTGTGGTCTCCCATGCCTTCACATGAGGGATGACACTGGTACAAAGATGGTACATCAGGCCATATTACACGAGGAAGAAGCAAACAACGTGGTTCTGTTACCGTCATGTACATAACAATTATGAAAGTGGGTTACATTAAACGTTTACACCATGAGACTGACGGGGTACATAAAGAAAAATGTAGTAGTAAAACGAGTACTTAAATAGGCATCCATTTGTCATTTGACTTTAATACGTGCCAAAATAGCATACGTACTGATTTCAGTTCAAATCATTTCACTGAACTTGCATATTAAGGTGAGTTGGTTTCAAGAGAATTTAACTTATATCGCGGCTGCTAGTATTATGGCAGGGAGAAAGCCCGCAACGCCACGTAGCTATGCTTTGCGGGGAAACCTGCGAACATTGGCTGGAACTAGCGAACCATGGGTGGTACTACTCTGAAATTCAGTGTAGCATTTCACCCAAACATTACTGCGTGCAGAACAGTTTGTTTACTGCAGACAAAGTTGCCGTGCCCCTGGCGTGATTCGAACCCCGGACCTCTTGATCCGAAGCCGAACACGATAACCACTGCGATATCCCGCCCCCTGCATATTCGTCCAAAGTCGCAAAATCTATCATAATTATTAGTTTCCAATGAAAATATATCAACACCGTTATACATGTACACGTGAAGACACCGAAATTAGACGCCACATTTACAGACACAGAGGTTGTATGACCTATTAAATATTATTACCCAAAATGTATCGTTTTTTTGTTGTTTCCAAAAGTACGTTTAAATGATTAATGTGCGCCACTCGCCGTGCATTGTCCGGTTTACAATCAGAAATCACTACTTTTACTTTTATATCGCCACTACACTTAACCAATAATTGGTAATTTTTGGCAACAGTCAGCATATCTCCATACAATAGAACCGTTTATAAAGTTTTGTATATGTGACCCCTAACAGCACAATAGGTGTACCTTTAACTGGAGGGAAAGATAAAATAAAAATGCCTGTTTTTTAATAGCAGACATTCGATAGTTACAGTTCACTCTTGAAGAAGTCATCACATCACAGTCGTGTCACTGACATAATGTGTGAATACTGTGTTTACTGAAAGATAGGTCTTGTGAAACCAATTACATTATTTCTCAAGCAAGTGTGCAGCTAGAATTACCGTATCTTCAGGATATTTTCATCGCTCGTAGACAACTAAATGACTGTCATTAATGTTAATCCGATCATTTCTTACGGTTAATACAGAGCCGCAATTGACACGGGTAATTCGAGATGGACAAGATAAGATATAGATTCCGTATATGCTCATTTAATGAAGGAAATCCTTATCTCTACTCCGTTACTAGCTCTTTTGTACTTCACATAAACTGTCAGACAAAGGAAACGATAGCAACAAAAAAGAAGATATTTATTCTATGTGTCAAAATGCGATTAAAGCACAGTGACATGCCTCCAAACAAACTAAATTTTATATTTATTTAAACATTAGCCCTAAAAAAAAAAATGTTTCTGGTCTTTAAAGGCTGACAAAAATGATGCGATGATGCGAATTTTTTTTTTTACGACATTTTTTCTTCTTCTTGAAATGAATAGATAAACAAACAAAATTTATACAATTATTTATATAAATAAATCACAAACCCTCTTAAATATGTGTTACTATTTCAAATAGTCAATAATCTCACCCCTACACTCCATCTCAACAAAAACGAGTGACATTTTCTATGTCCAATGTTTTCTGAGGCTGAAAAAAATTAGTTATCTGCCCCTTACTTTGGTTAAAATCTAGAAAAAAGACCTGAGGCGTGGGTGTGAAACTGATGCGGGTGGAAACCAGAAACAAATTATTTTTTTTGGGCCTCGCCTGTTTCATAGTTTCCAATGTGTTTCCTGTAATAGTTTTAGAATTTCCTTAAGTTACATCCATTTTGTTTTGTAACATTTAATTGACTTTAAGTGGACAAATATTAGTGCAGATTTAAATTGAAATAGTTTCACTCCATTTGCATATTCATTCCAAATCGTCAAATAAATCATAATTACCAGTTCCAATGAAAATCAAGCTACATCATACATGTAAAGAAACAAAAAGTACATGTCAGATACACATGAAGAGTAGTTATATGACCTATTACAAATTATCAACCTATTATTTTGTCTGTTTAAAATAAGTTTGTAATCAAAACACGCCAATCATGGTGAGGTGAGGTCTGACTTTTATAAATATAAATGAATTAAAATGTACCTTCTGATATATATGCAGTTTAGTCAGTGAGCACACGTGTAATATTGTTATACTATGAATCATACTATCCGCAATAGTACAAATTCTTTTTCGTTTCGGCACAATTTCAGTTGATATTGTCATTATATATAATAACACCTAAAATAACCCGTCATGTCTAACAAGCTATGTAATTTATCAGCTGGAGAGTCTTCCAATAACAAATCACACCTTTAATTATTACCTCCTTCGTGTACTGTCTGATAAAGAAACTATATCATCACCCATCATTATCATTATCGTCCAACTCCTCTACAGAAGTAAACTGATAACTTCTAGCTTTTATCTATAATATATGTTAAGTTGACAGGAAGATATATCGTCATGTTGCTTATTTTCCAAGCTACGTATTAAGACCCACTAAACTCCATTTACATGGTTCATACTATCAAATAAATCATATTGGATTGGTATCCTGGATGCTTATCGAGTTGCTTGTGTCACAGGGTATTATTTGCTTTTTCTCAAATTGGTTAAAATAGAAAAAAAGAATATCACCCTTTCTATATAAAAAAAGGTTTTGATAAAAATCAGGCAATTTAAAGTAAAACAATGTAATTAGCAAATTAAAACTGGTACTTTGAGGCATAAGAAGGTGGGTCTGAATATTATGTTGTTATTTAAGCATTTGCTTATCATATTCACTATTCAACAATACTCATCTAAGAGTGTAGACAATACAAATACATATGGGGAATGAAGACCTGAACATATTAAATTGCATGACCCACAAGTACATGTATAAGTTTTATGTCTAGTGTCCACTTACATAAGCCAGGGAAGTTCAAGTGATAACAGAAAACTAAATTTTACTATGTTTTTGAAACGTGTTTGAACACTGCTAAATATATTTACTATGCATTTGAAAAAAATAAAATAATATTTTGTCATATTAATATCATATTTGGTTTTATCACATACATTTTGTCATTGAAAACAATTCAATGACTGCACCGAAAATGTGTTTTTGGTACCAATAGGCCCATGGCCTCAAAGTATTGGAAATACAATATTGAAGTTCAAGTTCAACAAACGTAAAAAAGTATCAGTAAGATAAGCTCACACGCACATGTTTACCATATGATGACTCCAGGTAAATAAAGTAACTATTTGCGTTTATCTATTTAGCTATTATCCATTATAATCATATCGTCATGTCTTTATCACTAGATAAACAAAGTACCCAAACAATAGAATTGTCACTAAGCAAATCCAAATACCTGATAATTTTATATTAAGCATAACAAGGGTGACTGTTATCAAATATTGAATTGGAATGTCTTGAAAAAATATTTACAAAAACGTGTTCTCTCGAATATATGGAACAAAGGATTACGGCTATTCGTATGGAAATACACATTCCTTATTCTCTGTGGGCAACATTTCGCCATACATGATAAAGAAATTGTACATCCAAAAGTTAAGGACATGCTTTAACGTATGTATTTTTCTTTATACACTCGCTTAAAAAAGAAAGTATAGGTACATCAAGGGAAGCATGTATTTGGGTAGTGTAGCCTGTTTGCTAATCCTTTTTTTCAATTCAACTTCTCATATTTTTGTACTTTATATGTTATTTGGAAATAAAATACTGTTTAAATCAGGTACACCAAGGCAAGATATATATTTTTACGACATAAATGATATCCTTAGCAAAAACGTTCGAAATCAACTTTATCAGGCAGATATATTTTGTGTTTGACTCTGTTGAAAATAAGGTGTGTATATAAAGTTTGTTTTGCCCTTTAATTCATTTGTATCACCTGTTTTCATAACCTTAACCAGTGCAATGCCTGGTTAGCTATTGGCATAGATCAACTGGATTTACATATTTTCTAACACTGATATCCTTTAAATTAGATTTAAACGTATCAACGAACAAGTGTTAGGGCAACTGTGAGATGCAAATATCAAACTTCAAAGAAAATCCTCATAAGGTTTGATAAAATCGTAAATTGCTATTACATCTACGTCCTTGCCGTCTATTAGCAGCCCTGCTCATCAATCGATACAATATGTTAAGTAAAGATATTTGTGCTCATTTCAAGTTTTGGCCTTTGATTTTACTTCAATGGCAGAATACCCAACCCAACAAAAAAATAATGTTGAAACAACACCGTTGTTTCTTTTTTCAGAACAAAATATTCTTATTTCATAAAGTGTCAGTCTGTTTAAAATCGACGGTTTTCCGTGGAATAAGAATTGCAAAATAGTGCATCTACCGGGATACGAACTCAGTCGTAGGTTCAACGCCAAACCGTCTGAATGCAGCCCATAGACTCGCGTGTTCGAGCGCAATTCAGGCAGCATATCAAAAGATGCCCAACAAATGCTTTCGGTGCGAGAAGCTAGGGGCAAATAACTCCATTATTATTATTATTATAATTATTATTATTATTAAACGGGGTATTCTCAGACCTTGTGGCGAGGAATCTACAGAACCTGTTCGTATCCCGGTAGATATATTATTTTGCAAATTTTATTCCTTGGAACAAGGTCGATTTCAATCAGACTGATAAAGTGTATATTAACATCCCTGTTGGTCAATCGATACAATATGTTAAGTAAAGATATGTGTGCTCATTTCAAGTCTCTATGTACAACACGGACACTTTCACTATAAGCATCGAGTAATATAATCTTGCATCTCAAATTCACAAACCCAAACTACATGCTATAACTGTAACATTGGTCATGTGCATTAGTTGCAATTCTTTTAGTTTGTTTGTGTTTTTTGAGAGAGTTATCCTACAAAAATAAGCAGCAATCAATAGCAGTAAATAACTAAAAATATCCCAACAACTCACCTACCACACTTTTGACAAACAACGAGTCAAGCTAGATGTATATCAAGGACCTCTTTAACCTTTCGATAGAATGATCAAAGAAAAACAACAGAGGTCATTTTGAAAACTGAATATATTAAAAGAAATCAGAGAAAACAGAAAATAATCATAATCATAACAAGTATCAATGATTTTAGGCTCATGTTACGATGACACGCGGGGGTGGGATAACGCAGTGGTTAGGGCGTTCGGCTTCGGATCAAGAGGTCCGGGGTTCGAATCCCGCCAGGGCCACGGCAACTTTGTCTGCAGTAGAGAACTGTTCTACACGCAGTAAGGTTTGGGTGCAATGCTATATTGAATTTCAGCGTAGTACTACCCATGGTTCGCTAGTTCCAGTCGATGCTCGCAGGTTTCACCACAATGCATAGCCACATGGCGTTGCAGGCTTTCGCCCTGCCGTAATACTAGCAGCCGCGATAAAAGTGAAATACTCTTGAAAGCGGCGTTAAACCCCAATTCACTTCACCTCACCTCAGATGACACGCAGGCTTAACATTGCGTTGGCAAACCAGTTGAACAGCACAAGAAAGTCGTGCAATTTGTGCAACACAACGAAATGCTCAAGTCAATATACTTAGATAAAACCACGTGAAGTTCCTGGTGCACGTGATATTTACACAAATTGTTGCAATTGATCAGTAATGGGAACTTCACGTGAAATTAATAATGGACGTGTATCAAAGCGATTAAGCAACATGCTTTCATATCTGTCCTGAGTATATGTTGGTCATGAACATAATAAAACATAATATACAAAGAAGTACCAAATCCAAAAGATTTTGGATTCGTCTCTTTTGCAATACCTCAATTTATCAGTAAAGGCCATTTTAATTAAAAAAAAAACAAAAAAAAAAACATGAGTTGCCTGTCCTGATAATTGTGGTACATTTTTAATGACGGTGCACACTTTTATTGTCAATTTCCATCCAGATGATGAACATCATGCTATCTAGTTAAGATCGACACGACAGCTGTCACACTTCAGGATATGAAGAGACTAGTCAATTTCACTGATGAGAAGGTTCTCGCTGAATATCGATATAATCTGCTGTATCAGTTTTAATGTAAAATATACAAATTTTTTCCTAATTTACTGAAAATTGATCGACTGATTTTATGTATCTTATATAGTGATATGTGCCTCTGGTTATTTGTTGATTCAAGGATTAGTGAGACTTCATGTTTGATGAATACACACTGTACCTATCAAATTGATCAAACTATAATCCTGTCTCCACATATATCACTTGTTTTTTTTCTAAACAGGGCCACCTAGGGAAGTGGTGAACTAATTTCTTTTTTTAACTTATTCGTTATGAATATCAATCCCTTTCAACTTTCCGGGTTGCACCTAAGGGCGGAGAAGCTATTTCCTCTCACAAGTTCTAGTTTCCTTTTCTATCCTTGAACACAACGATCATGTTTTAGTTCTGCAATAGTGTTATTTCAAAACCTCCTTTAAGTGGTAAGTTTAGTTAGTGGTAATTGTCAACATCTAATGACATCGGGGGATGGGATAGTGCAGTGGTTAGCGCTTCGGATCAAGAGGTCCGTGGTTCGAATCTCGCGCACGGCAACTTTGTCTGCAGTAGAGAACTGTTCTACACATAGTAAGATTTGGTTGCAATGCTCGCTGAATTTCAGTGCAGTACCACCCATGGTTCGCTAGTTCCAGCCGATACTCGCAGGTTTCACCGCAATGCATAACCACATGGCGGTGCGGGTTTTCTCTCTGCCGTAATACTAGCAGCCGAGATGTAAGTGAAATACTCTTGAAAGCGGTGTTAACCACACCTCACCTCACCTCTAATGACCTCACTCTATTGCCTCACCAGGGTCTTCTTTAAACGACTAAATCTCTGCTAGTATTTTAACGGGGATTCCCGGAAACATACTCTCATTCAAATTCTCATTTGTATAAAATATTCACAATAATCATATTCATTTTGCAAGCGCCTTAATTAATTAATATATACACTGAACAAGTCAGTGTTCAACGTAGCCATCGCTAATTACCATACATCACAATGTAAAAGTCTAAATAAGTCCGAATAAGAAAGATTGAATATCAAATATAATTTATTTCATTACAATAATTATATGTCTATAAAATGTTTTCAATACACGAGTTATTATATTATATGGATGTCTAAAGATATGGTTGAGGTAACTTTCTATTTAAGATCTCTCCCCATATATGGTATTCTTGTTTCGGGATATAACGACAAGAATTTCCTGTAAACGTTTCCTGTGATTGTATAGATTGATGTTTACGGGAATACGTACTGTGTTGTATTTCACAATAGACTGTTCATATCCTATTCACACTCACAATGTAGCTAGTTGTTTCCGCAAAGAATGATAATATGTTGATTCCTCGTAATTCAGAATTTATCTAGTTGAACGACGGTGCCTGTTGACGCATCTTGATATATTCTGTTAGATTTAATTGCGTTTTAATGTTTAAAATTTGGAATAGTTCTTATTGTGTCTTCAACATTTTGTTGAGTATAAACCTTGCTCAATTTCTAAGATACGTGTGCGTCTGTGCGTTCCCATGTGTGTGTGTGTGTGTGTGTGTGTGCGTGTGTGTGCGTGAGAGTGTGTCATCCTCATCCCAGGTATACCTAAAAAAGGGTACAAACACAACTGTTTGTATGTTGTATTTGTCGACAAAGTATCTTCTGACATTTTTGGTCCCATTTGATTGGGGTTTTTCAAATAGGCAAACTTTCCAGTAATGGAATAACACACTTCAGAGGACAAAATTGCATTGCATTTGTCTGTGTCTGATAGATAGAAGTGTGCTAGATTCCAATGTGGACATTAAACAGTATTTAAAAAGCCATTACAGTGACAACACCTAAACCCAGCCTCTATGAATCTATTTTATATCATGTAATTTGTCAAGAGTTGACAGACTTTTTCTACCATTTTTGCAAGATTTTAGAAGTATACACAGTAAATAAATGATGTGTACATAAAACATTATAACCAAATATGTGATGTTGATATAAAAAGAATACAATTCGCCATCACAGTGGTAGGAAAGAATTCAGCTGAAGAACAAAAGTGCATGAGAGAAAATATCCATCATCATTTGGGTTATCTGATTTTAAAAATGATACATACTTTGTAAAATTTTGTTTTCTTATAGAACAATTTATGTACAACATGAACCTGATAAACATGTACCCAGATATATAGATAGTACATGGGAGGAAATACCCGTCTTCATTTTTGGTAATCTGGGTTTTATCATTGATTTATCTGTTTGCATTCTTTGAAAACACGTTTCTTTTATAGTAAGGAAAGTTACAACTGATATGAATTTGAAAATATATTAACTTTTTGAGAATTCGTTTGTGTTTGATATAGCAGCAGTTTGGTTATCTGATTTTAGCAATATAAATATCGTTACATATATTTGTTTCTTTAGTAGTAAATCAAAATGTAAAATGTAATGATGTACCTGATATAAATAGGAATGAAGATATGTCAACATAAGTTAAAATATCAATCTTCAAATTGATTATCTGATTTTTTACTATGATAAATATGCCTGCATATTTTGGAAATGTTTGGTTTATTTTTGTAGAAGAGAATTTGAAAATAATATAAATGAAATGAAGAGAGGAAATGGTTTCTTTATTAGTGAGGAAAACTGTTAAAATGTTAATATTATTAATACAAAGTTTTACGTTTTGAGAGTTTTTGTAACTAAAATTTAAAAACAGTTCTTTGGCTAATGGCATTGTGTATTCTGAGTTTCTGTGTAATGCTGAAATCGATCTAAATATATGAAGACAAAATTAGAGATGAAGACAAAATATCATTTGCCAAAGGTTGTTTTTACAATAACATTCTACAATCTACAGATACATTCCTATAACTACGATTGCTATATAAAGTCCTTCTTCGATGATGGTCATACGATAAATACTGAAGATAATAATATTCACTAAAACATGTAGATTGCTTGCAATTCAACAACCTGCACAATATCCTTTCAAATAATCACGACTATATAATTACTTACATGGATCCATTAACCAGTATCTGAACTCATGGGCAAAAGAAACTTAAATAGGTAGCATACAATCAAACAATATTCGAAGAAACTTTTAAAAAAATGGTATCATATGCATTTAGTGGTAAAATGTGTCCTGAATCTCAATAGATCACGGCTCACAATAAAAAACAAACTAAATTGACATATTTGAGAAAGTTGAAGATTCCATCCAGATACTCTGACGAAGAAGTGACCATACAGTCAGAAACGTCTCGAATCTACACAGTATAGAAGTTGTTATCCACGAAATCTTGTTTTCCCTTTCAGATATCGAAATAACAAGAACAAAATATGTCATTGAGATCTTGTATGTAATCAATTGCCGGCTGTCAACATTACTTTAGACATAAGGAGCTGACGAATGGAGCCAAAATGCAGAGTACCAATGAATGTGCTTGATGAGTAGTGTTGGAGTTCTTGAACATGTGAACAAACACATGGGCCTGACCTATTCTTATCAAAGGTATGTTATGTTTATCAGGTACAGAGGTATGAAGATGCTCATATTTTACACAAATTACATCTTTATAAGACAAAGCTACATATTCTTAAGGAGTCATTTTTGGATGACCGAATTGTTTATCTATGAACTTATGAAGCATGTTGGCTTTACCGTTATCATATTCATCATGTCATTTCTCATTATAAAAAAGTCAAAGAAACTATAGCAGCTTTTAAAGAGAAGGCAGAGACATCAGATGGGAGTGCACACCAGATCCAGACTGCGGCCTCCATGTCAACATCTGAGGTTGTGATGCCATGATGTCATCTGTACCACATACGCATAGGAACATCTGACATCAACGCTGACGAGATAATGGGTAACTTTTTTAACCATCGACGGTGATCATCCCTGGCAAGTACAAGGTAACAAGAGCTGGAAAGACCTACAACTTGAAGACATCCCGAACCACATCTAGATTGTCTCTACGGCAATAAACTTGGATGTGCTATTTCGATAACCACATTGGTTTGCCAATTGAACTTTTTAGACTGACCTACAGCGGTATTATCAGCTTAACAATGTTCACTGCCTGGCAGGTGATACCATGGTGCCAAGCATGAGAACACCTACATCTCCAAGGTGAAGAACTGATTGTGCTCTGATATCCTTATATTGGACTGAGAGGGTGAGTGGGAATGCTACTGTGCCAGAATCTCTGATATCAAGGGCAAGAGGTGATTTTACCATTTGATCCAAATGATCCAGGTCTCACACTGCATTAACTGAGCTTCAGACATGGTCCAGAATGATACCCTCTCTAGCGTTGACCCCGGTAGACATTGGCCGTCCACAACAGAGAGGATTTGTCTTCCTCTCTTTCCAATCTCATCATTGAACAAACACCCGAGGACGCTTGATGGCTTGCCTCAAACTAACAGTCAACTGGAATGGTGGCAGCGTCGCAGTTTGCTGACTGCCATCCTTTAATCTTGAAGTTCCTCAACGTTCTCAGATGACCACAAGCCCGAAATGAACAGGCGGTAACCCAGATGTTGTCAGGACTGAATGTTGTCCAAGCAAGGAAACAATATAGAGACTGCCAGCAAAGACTCCACGCCATAAGTTCAGACTTCCCAAACTGGAATAGCATGAAGTAGCTCTGCAGCAACATCTTACTATAGAAACTTTTCACAATATTGCAATAGAGTATGTACGTGACTGTTAGTGCTAATGTATGTATATTGATAGTGCTATATCTGGTTAATGTCATGTTCCCCAAGAAAGCAATGAAGGCTTAAAGATGCCTAATATATATATATATATATATATATATATATATATATATATATATATATATATATATATATAGTTGGCAAATGTCCAAGTTGGCAATTGTCCTAGGTGGCAATTGTCTGGTGGGAGTTATCCTGTGGCAATTGTCTGAGTGGCACTTGTCCCGTTTTAATACGACAATTTTATTTGCAATCGAATTTTTTTCAGTCAGTAGAATTAGTGACATGGTTTCAAGCATTCAGTCTGTTCGGAAAGATAAGATTTCATTCCCAGGTGCTATGCTATGCTATGCTGTTAATAAACTAATTAATTTTCATTGGATACAACAAAGGGTTGTAATCTGTGGTACAAATAATCACATACTCTTCTATTACATTATTATTACATCTTTCGACAGTAAATATGGCAATAATTATTTTTTCACACAAAATTATGTGATGTGGTAATAGGTATACACATATATAGTGAACTAAATCAAACACAGAATTTTGTCAATTTGAATCATCAGCATATCTTGCAAATCAATCCTTTAGGTGGTTGTGTATCTAACGTTTCAATTGTACGACCACAGGGGGTGCTGGTGCTTTCAGAACATATTGTATTTTATTGTACGTATTGTTATCTTTTATTCATTTCATTAATTATTAATTCATTATTTCTAACGATACTGCTTATGATAACCATTGTGAAGGAAATTGACATATAACAATCTGTGTTTAGAACACAATCGTATTGTTATCATTTATTCACTGAATTAATTAATTATTAATTCATTATTTCTAACAATAATGGTTATTATAACCATTATGAAGGAAATAAATCAGTGACACGTTGATTTTTGTAATGAACAACCATGAAGCAAACGTTCATGACAGATTTATTCCAGTATAAAGCACCAAGCACATTACATAGCCGGACATTACGTAATTTTACAACATGTTTAAATCATCATAGTATAAACTTAAATTCTTAAAGGAGTTTACATAAAAAAAGCACAGCACACTATTTAACAGAAAATTATTTCATTTCATTCATTTATTCATTTTCCATATAAACCTGACCTGTAATGTTAATGAAAGGGCATCGTTTTTTATATTTTGAAATACAGTATATCTGCCACGTTCAAGAGAAGTGTTTACATTAGTAAATATGAACCTTGATATATCGATTCTTAAATGCATAGGAATACCACAACACAATTATCTTTTAACATTTAAAAAAAGCTTTAAACTTTCGATACAACGTACATTTAGGAGATCAATTTTGTTTATGAATACCAATATTGCTTTAGGTTATCTCTTAGCCTAAGCTTAATAGAGCTATAGAATGATAGAATTATATCTTATGATACAGAGAAAGCCATTAAAAATTAACTCTCTACAAAATGAAGACGTCATGACTGTTCCTTGAATTAAGCCTACTATTGAAATTTGAAATTGTATAATTGGACTTTGTCTTTATGTTCAATTATTTGTAACAGTCGTCTTGTCAAAAAATCCAGTAGGTTTGTCTCCAAAAAAAATGCACTTTGAATAACGCAAAATTTTCCAAAAAATCACAATCTGCGTCTTGCAACTAGCAATCAGCAACGAGGCGGGGTATGTCAACATACGATCGGTTCAATTTATAAAGGTTAAAGGGACTGTTCTGTTGGCAACGCAAGTATTTCTATATGTCAGGCTAAGATTATTATCCTTAAGGTTGCCCGAATGTTGAAGTGAACTGATATTTCGTGGTAAGCAATAGTACCATTTGTAATCTATTGATACAATCGGGATTTTTCAAATTGGCAACAGGGGGCGGGATAGCGCAGTGGTTAGCGCTTTCGGCTTCGGATCAAGGTCCGTGGTTCGAATTCTGCCAGAGACACGGCAACTTTGTCTGCAGTAAAGAACTATTCTACACACAGTAAGGTTTGGGTGATATGCTACACTGAATTTCAGTGCAGTGCCACGCATGGTTTACTAGTTCCAGCCGTTGCTCGCAAGTTTCATCGCAATGCATAGCCACATGGCGTTGCGGGCTTATTACCTGCAATAATACTAGCAGCCGAGGCATAAGTGAAATACTTTTGAAAGTGGCGTTAAACCCTAACTCACCTCAGCTCAAATTGGCAACCTAATAATTGTACTAACAACATATGTTATACTCTGTCAATAAAATGGAAACATTTCATATCGTAGACCTTCTTTTCAGTTTAAGATAGATACAATTTGGGTAAAATTCTATAACATGCTCTACACATGGCACATTGTAGTGATAGAATGGATTAACAGCATCAATACCAAAATTATCACCTTAGTAGATTTTAAAAGACATTTCTATTACATGTATTTGGAAATAATTGTAATTAAGCTTGTCAATAGCTAATATCTTATACTATTATGATGAAATAATCAACCACATCCATACCGCCATTATCATCTCATCCTGTGAACAGTATTTGCTCTTGGCCCAATTCGTACATTCGTTTGATGAATGTCATATTTCTGTCATACAAATGTTCATATCCCAAAAGAATGTAGTTATTTACAAACATAATATTGAAGCACTCCTTGCCTCTTAAGGACAATTCCTGTAATGTACAGTCGTTCAGATAAAACCGTTTGGCACTATTAAAACCAGTGCAAAGTACAAGGTTAGATTCAAAGGGGTCAGCAGACAGACTTTCTATTAAATAACGTAGGGTATAGACACGCCTGGCTCTTTCATTTAGAGTTGACGAACGCCATCTTCCATAGAACAAAGAATACAATTGTTTCTTATCTTCACAAACATAATAAATCTTTTTGAATAGCCTTTGAATGTCCGCAACTTTAGGCGCACACTTACTGTGTACAAATGTTTTTGTTGATTTAGAAGAAATACTAAGAATTTTCCAGACTGATAAACAATCGTATATCAAAATGCCTTCTGTTTGATCATGGAACATAAAAAGAGAGATGGCATAAGCTATATTTAATTTTGCTATGAGTGTCTTTTTTCCACAAAAACTTAATGATTCAATGGTGTTCAGGCGCATTAAATAGAATCTAAAAGATTTAGCATCCGCTGCTATGAGCATCACTGAACTTCTTTTTAAAGGCTTCAAGCGTAAGTAAATTTACTTTCCATGCCTGAAAGTATAGATATAAAGCCTTATCCATTTCTCAATTGTATTAAAACCAAATAGAAAGTCTCTGTGCTGCGCTTGAACCATTTTGTAAATGTAACCACATCGTTTTGGTCTTTTTTTGGCTTTGTTATCCAGTGGTTTAACTGAAGTAGAGATTTCCCTTACATAAGCCTCCTGGTTGTTTGAGATTAGTTGTACGACACCGCTGGTCTTTGGCATGCTGTTTGGTCGCTTTCGTCCTTTGTCTGCAATGTTCTTACTCAGAAAACCGTCTTTCAATGTTTTCACTTGGACAGTAAGTTTCCTTCCGTCTTTTGGGTATTGGACGTTCACTTTTTGCGAAAACACAACAAATCTTTTTGTAAAAGTTACAATCAAAATACCAACAATTGGCCAGTTTTGGGGGTCCTTTTTCCCGATGCAAAAATTCATATCCAATTCAGCCCCATTCGTGGGTATCCGAGTTGTATTCACTGAATGATGTTCAGTCCGGAATGACAAAAACACTTTTGTAAGAGAAAGAGTAGGTGTCACGAGTACAATATAACAAACACATTTCAGATAGAAGGGAGTGCCTGCCATTGTCTGTTGTTTTCACAGTGGAATTTGTCTCTCAAGTCTTCAAACTTGGACCGATGATGATGATGATGATGATTTATGTTGAATGTTCAGTACTCAAGCCAACACCAAACCATTGAATTTTTTCTGTGGAATGCCAACTAATATGAGCAAATATGAGAGGAAATAACTGCCGTTTTTAAGAACTATCTGCTTTTCTTAAGATGATTCTTGTTATATACTTAACCGTTGCTAATTTATCATACATTCATTGACATTATCTTTCATGTTTTTATCGTGAATCTAAGGTTTCAATCTATGTGTCTGGTTTGAGAGAAGTTACTATAATATGCATCATATAACAATCTCCCAATACATTTATTAGTTATCAGTAGTTAAAAATGTAGACTGCCATACCTAGAATGAAACAAACACTGTTTAAATGTTGTATTCGTGGACAATGTATCATCCAACATTGTTGGACACCATTTTGATTGATAGTTTGTGAAGATACCCTCCAAAAAGACAAAATTTAAAATACAGTGGAACCCCGCTAATTCGAACCCCTGTAATTCGAAAACCCATTTTAAGCGAAATTATTCTCTGGTCCCAAGGACAGTGTTCATATTTTATCATTAAATGATTTCTATTAAATTGAACCCCTGTAATTCGAAAACCGGGTTAATTCTAATCATTTTGCTAGGGCCGCTCAATCAAAATTGAATTACAGATCTACTCACTGCCATGCTATAAATGACTGAATAAACACACATGAAGACATCCCGTTTGTCCCTAATCGAGTCCATTTTTATAGATCTACCTTGTAAGTTTCTATCCGTAAGCAACATTTTCTATCAACTTTTAAAAAAACATTGTTTTATGTACATAGTTTACGTATGTTATCATATGAATACATTTAATCATGGAAAATGTATCTGAAATTGTAATGTATTTAACTTCTGTGGGTTTGATTTAGAAACACGACTGTGTACTACTTTACTGGTGTCAGCTGTATAGCAAATAGAAAACCCTCTTTATTCGAAAACCGGTTAATTCGAAGTCATAAGCACGGTCGTTTGAATTTTGAATTACAGGGGTTCCACTGTATAACACTTTTCAGGGAAAAATAGAGTAACATTTTGTGTGTGTGAGAGAGAGAAATAGTAGAAGTATTAAAGGAGTTTTTAATGTATTATTAAAGGTAATACAATAAAATGTTATGCAAGAGGGTAAACATCTCATTACATGACCCGATAAGCCATATCCGTAGAAAACTGTTATCTGTATTTAAAAAAATGTTGGGACGTATACAGCGACAATTTTGTGGTTCTCTGCACTGTGAGAAGCAGTTTTGTAGGTCTCAGGCAATTTTGAGAATTTGGACAGCAAGATAATTGACTATCATTGTACCATATTGAAAACTCTGCTCAGAATGTTTACATCAGTAAGATCACTTGAACTACCTTCGAGTGGCCATTTTAATGTGAACATCTTAATTTGTCAAACGTGCACTGATTCTTCTTTTTTGCCAATGTTTATACTTGATGTTATGAGAGAGAAAATGTTTTGTAAATTCCATGTATCTTAATATGAAGGAAGCCCTTTGAAACATAGTATATGAGAGGAAACATCTGTCGTCAGTTTGATAACACTTTTAAAGGGCCAGTAGCACGTTTTTGTCAACTTTTATTATATGATTTATGAGTTTGTGTCATTAATATTAACTTTAGAGGGTAAACATCTTATTACACAAACCAATTTTCCGTAGTGGTAAAAACTGTGTTGTGCATAAAGCAAAAATGTATGGCGGCCATTTCATTGTCAACATAATTTATTATTTCGAATGACAAAAAACGATTCAGATGACTTTGCGGTACCATGTCATTTTTAAACTTGAAGAGGGAAGGGTGTTTTACTGTTTGTGACATTATTGTACAAATTTACATTTCATTGACTTATTTCATCGGAAGAACGTGCTACTGCCCCTTTCACGAGGTTGAATTCAGGCTTCATATTTTTCAAAATGTTTCTTCTTACAATGATTTATCTTTTTGCATTCTTTGAAAACTCTTTTATTGTGTAGTAAGGAAAACATATAGATGTGAAGGTGATATGAATTTTAAAATTATTAATGGTGTGAGAATAGTTCTTTATTATATGATTGCAGGTGAAATACCGGGATCTATCAATGAAAATAAACCGTGTTATCAGTCACTAGTGAAAATAACAATGGAACGTGTTATCAGTCACTAGTGACTGATATAACAATGACCTGACGTCATAAAACAATGCTCCGACGTCATGACACGTTCATGACGTCACATTGTTGCTGAGGCGACAGGCTCATTCTGGAGCTGACTTAACGTAAATGCAAGCCGATTTCGGTGAATATGCAAGGATTTGGTCATATAATAAATAGAAAATTTGTCTTTTCTTGACAAATACCATGTTCATCTCATCTCGTGAGGTAGAAAAGTAATATATTTTCACTCGTGACTGCGCCACTCGTGAAAATATAACCTTTCTACCTCACTCGATGAGATAAACATGGTATTAGTCAAGAAAAGCCAAATATCCTCTAAGTCTCGCAAAAAGAAGCAGCATCGCCATCTGATTATAGAGATAATAAATATATCTAGTTATTTAGGAAATGGAGGTTTGTTTTAACAGTAAATCAAATTGTAAAATGTACATATTGTGTCTGATATAAATAGGAATGAAGATCAACATAAGTGGAAATATCTTAATTTATTATCTGATTATTAACTATGATTAATATGTCTGCATACTTTGTAAAGTTTTGGTTTATTTTAGAAGTAGAGAATTTCAAAAATAAATCAGTGATGTTAATGATATCAACAATGATTTCCCTTTTGCATTCTTTGAGAGAAGTTGGTTTCTTCAGTAGTATGAACAACTTATGAATGTATCTGTTATGAATAGAGAGTTTTGCGGTGTGAAAGTGTTCTAGCTAAAATGTAGAATCATTTCCTTGGCTTTTGATAATGTAATCTGAGTTTATAATTATTTGAAATTCATCAATGATTAATCCCTCTCTATACTTAGAGAAATAGGTTCATTAGTATTCAGAAAAACATGGTAAATGTATCTGATATGAAAAGAAAGTCTTAATGTTTTGATTTTGTATTTAAAACTTAGAAACCTTTCTTCCGTCAGTGGCATTGTGTGTTCTTGAAAATTACTTATATGATTTTAGAATCGAGAAAGACAAATTGAGAAATAAAGGAAAAAATACGATTTGACAAGGGTTACCCTTCTAAATGTCCAGATAACTTCTAATAATTTCAATTGCTGGATAAACTGCTCGTCTCCAGATGGTCATAAACTGATGTTAGTATATTGCACGTACGCCAATCTAAGTGCTAAACTAAAATCTAGACCAAAATAAAATATAATTAATTACGTAAAATTGGCAGTTTGGTTGAAACAAACTGCACAATAGTTAATAATCACCACTAAAAACATACTTACACCGAGGGACAAAATAAACTCTAGAAACTTGACAACACAGTCAACTGAGTCAAACACATACTATATCTGGTCTGTGTTCAATCTGAGTACACTGCATCACTTGAGCTTCAGACACAGGCCAGAACGATACCTTCTCCACCGTTCATCCTGATGATGTGACTGGAACCTTTGAGACCCTACCCGAAAACCTTTCTCATGGGCTTCAATCAGGGGTGGACTGCTTCGAGGACGCATACATGAACCGTCCACAGCAGAGAAAATGCGTATTTCCAACCAACTTAACACAAGGGGACACTTGATGGCTTGTCTCAAGCAAACAAGCACCTGGAAGGGTGGTACCGTCGCATGTTGACCAACATTGTCGACTGCCATCCTCCACTCTTGAGGTTCCTCAACGATCTCAGACGACCACTGGCCCTAAATGAACAGTTGATAACCTTGATGTTGTCGAGACTGAATGTTGTCCAAGCAAGGAAAAAAATATAGAGACAGCAAGCAACGACGTCTTGCAATAAGTTCTACCTAAATTGAACACCATGGATTATCTCCGTAGTGTCGGCAACAACATCCTACTGTAGAAACTTGTCACAATGGTGCAACAGAGTACATGTGTATGTACATGAACATGACGGTTGTATTAGTGCTGATGAATATTGATAAGTACACTATTTCAATACACTGATACTGTATTAATATGGAAAGTGCAGTATATGGTCTGAATAGCACTCAGTCCAGCCGCTGGCCAGTTTGGCCGCTGCATATCTTGCCCATTTCGGCGACCGCTACATCCGAAATGTAATTAGCCTAGTTGATATTTAACCTGTTTCGTCAGCCACTATGTCCGCTAACCATTTGTCAATAAAATTCGCCTGCTAAGTATTTTTACCATTATGCAAATGATCTACAACGATTATAAACTAGCAGGTCGTAAATATTGGTGTCACATGCGTGCCACATGACCTTTATACAAAGATCCAGTTATTTGGACCAAACCAAAACCAGTACAGACGATCGCAATATTTGTACTGTATGCGTTATGTGCCAAAATATTATTATATTATTTCCATTGACTTGTATGCTAATTTCGTATACAATAAATATTGTTTGTAGATCCTTTTCACATTTATAAAGTATGTGAAATCATTATAACATGGCGGTTTATGGGAAACGTTTTTACTTAACATACACCTGTAGATAAATCGGATGACATTAGTAAAGTTGTCGTAAGAAAAATTCATGAAAATTATGTACTTCAAGCTGAAATTATTTCAAATCAAGCTGAAAAAATACATTGAATCTAAACTGTTAAAAGTATTTATCCTAGACGAAATTAACATACAAGTCTCTTTACATAACGTGACCGTCCGCATACATGTTGCATGACTCTTCACATCTTTATCATATTTGAGAGCTCAATCATAAAATTCAATAACAGATCCAAATGTAAGCAGTGATTTCATTTCTCAATAAAACTCACAACATATCGATTGTTGTTTTTATTATACCCCCGACCAACGGTTGGGGGTATATAGTAATACCAACGATTCCGTCCGTCCTTCCATCCGTCCGTCCTTCCGTCCGTCCGAAGACAATTTTTGTCCGATCGATTACAGAAAAAACTATTCATCTCATCCTTTTCAAATTTGGGACATGTCTTCTTCACCACTGGGAGAGGTGCAGTGCGAAGTTTAAACCGAATTGGTGAATTTTTTAATTTTTGGCGAATTTTAAAATTTGTTTTAACTTATTTAAATTCTGAGCAATTTTGTGTCCGATCGATTACAGAAAAACTATTCATCTCATCCTTTTCAAATTTGGCACATGTCTTCTTCACCACTAGGAGAGGTGCATTACAAAATGTAACACGATTTGGTGAATTTTGTAATTTTGGGCGATTTTTTATATTGTTTTACTTTTTCATATTCATAGCTAGAATGAATGAAACTACTTCTGTGTTGTGATTTGTTGACTTCATCATTTTCTTTTTCATGTAACTTTAATCAAAAGCTACTTCTGTATTCTTGTTGATTTACTATTTTATATTTCCACTGGTTATGTTTTGGAAAAGTTAAATTTTCTTTCCTTTCAGCCATAAATTGTTGTATATCTGTCACTGTGCCTTCAGGGGTGTGCTTCCATGTACCTGTTGTTTAAAGTCACTCGAATGAATCATTATGATGGATTAATTTCCAAAATAGAGTTGAAATCAGTGGTAATAGCAGTAGTGTATTATGTTACCCATACCTTTTCAAGTTACTATTATTCCTATTTTTACTTAAACCACCTTTTTTACATGAAGATCGAGTCTTGTCCTACCCTTTTCACAAACAGTCAAACAAAACAAACAAAAAATCTTAGCAATTACATTTCATAGTTTATCAATCCTTAGGTGTGCAGACACCTCTTTCTTTAAGTAAAATAAAAATTCAAACTTTAACAGTCGGGGGTATTAGTGAGCCTCGCTCACTTTTTTGCTTGTTTGATTGGATTAAAATATCTACCACTGAACTGTTCTTCCTGGTATTTTCATTATTACTTACGATAAGATGACAACAATTAATTAAGTGTTAATCCTTTTGTAGTGAGATAATCCGTAAGTGTGTATTCAAGGACATGATTGGTGATAATTAGTGATGATAACAGTTCACTCACTGTTTAATGATATAAAAAGATGAGAAACATTATGCAATTCATCACCATGGAACCAGTAAGATATCCTTGTGCCTACGGCTCTAGAGAGTGTACTTCCAGACAACAATGCATGTCTTCAATGCGACTCGTGTGACACATGCATACTGAATAAAATATGATGAGACATGTGTTGTAAATCAAAAAAAGTATGAAATGTAAGATGAACTATATATGTATACATATGCAGTATATTTTTATATGAATAGAATATGAAGAGACATATCATTTCATTATCATTATTATATCTATATTTTTCGGATATATATGTATCCGGCTTTGAAATACATGTACCATTCCCGAAACACTTATCGGCGGCCGAAAAGAGTCAAATGTCCTATTATTAACCATCGGACATAGCGGCGGACGAAATGGGTAGGATATCAGCGAGACTAATTAAACTTCGGGTGAACCGGCGGCCGAATTGGGTTACTGAGAGCGGCCGGACTGGGTGTATTCCTATGGTCTATGTCATGTTCATCAAAAAAGCACTGAAGGTTTTTTTTTTTAATTCACAAAACATTAAACTTTGTACTTTTGGGTCATCCTGTGTGTCAATTGTCCTAGTGGGCATTTGTCCTAGGTAGCAGTTGTCTGGTGGGAATTATCCTGTGACAATTGTCTGGGTGGCAATAAATAAATAAATAAAATTTAGTAGCGGCATGGTTTCAAGCATTCAATCTGTCCAGAAAGATAAGATTTCATTCCACGGTGCTATGCTATTATTAAACTCTCTGAATTAATATCAATTGTAAGACATTTTCATTGGATAAAGCAAAGGATTGTAATTACAAATAAGCATGTTATGTAATGTAATGTTATATAAATATGTCACTATAATATTGGTTTGTCGTCCAGATATAAATATGTCTTCTTGCACACAACATTACATCGTGAGGTAATAGGTTTGCACTGAGTGAACCAAACCAAACAAAACAAATTTCATTTAGAATCATCAATATATCATGTAAATCAATCCTGTGGATGGTTGCCCATTTAAAGTGTTAATATGATGTGATACATAAAAAGAGCGGTGTCACAAGCTTTATTTTATTTTGCGATGAGTATCCCTTTTCCATAAAAACTTAATGATTTAATACTTTTCAGGCGAATTAAATAGAACCTAAAAGATTATGAGCAGTACTGAACTACTATTCAATTATTGAACTGGTAATTTTCGTAGCTAAATTTGAATAATATATTTGCACCAACCTCATGAGAGTTTTACAATTCCTTTTTGGCATTGTATGTTATTTTTTAACTACTTGAACTCTAAAATCCAATCTTGGAAAATGCAGTTGAACTACAACAACAGATTAAACTGAAACCGTCATCCGACTAACAGGGGAAATTGGCGTTTGAGAAACAGATCGAAAATGACAACTTACTTTATTTCACGGAATATGACCTATAAACAATGTACGGTTTATACTTTGAGTTAAATGTATTTGATTTAAGTATATCACAAATTAATCAGAAACTAAATTAAAACATTGGCAAATGTGTTACATAAAGATAAAAGATTAGACATTATGGTTAACATTAAATCCTAGTATTGGTGTGATTGATGAACGTATTAGCTTCCTCTTAATGTAACTCCTATTGGGTTACATTAGCTATCAAAAAGCAATTATTTGCAAACACTTAACTTATCGTTCTGCAGTTATGGTAAGGAGTTTATTCCGATAGGATGTAGAAGTATAATCAACAATGAAGGATATCATAGCAGTGTTCATATTTTACATATGATTAGCTTGAGCAAAATATCACTTTGACATGACAAGACGTCACGAACAACTTTTGATTTTTTAAGTCTGTTGAATAAGTTTTCTCTTTCTAAATATATTATCATTTATTTGCTTTAAGTTCTCTTAATTACAGGGGAAATTATTAATATTAATAATAGGGGCATCTATATTGCGCAGTAACCATGCCATAAAGGTATGCTCAAAGGAGGTAATGAAAGAAACTATGGTTACACTATTCGATGGCTTTTAACAATAGCTCACGCACACAATTCTAGAAGGAAGAAGGAAGCTTAATGCATGTTCCATTAAATAAACTAGATCATGAAATTGTCTTTTTTTTATCGATATGATGACCATGCAATCATTCATATATTATATTCCTCAAATCGAAGACCAACTTCCCCAATATGTGACAGGAAAAGGTGTTCTGAACTATGTGTCCGAGTATGATCAATTGCATTGAATTAATAAAATCCTGATGATCAAGTGGAGATAAAATAAATGAAAATGATGGCGACAAATTTCTATCAGTTGTTAACACTCCATCACTTTCAAACTCATTCTGGTTTTCAAAGATTGAATTTAATTTTCCCACGCGCCACAGTGCCATACTAATGAATTATCAAGAGGACTTTTTGATTTAAAAACTTTGATGAAAGAGAGTAACCTACTTTCAAAGTTAATTTATTTAATTAATCCGCCATGAAGACGCAAATTGAGTTTGCGTTCATATTTTAAATAATTGATTATGCCAACCGGAGTTGTGTAATGTGTATGTTCTGCTGTTGCTAATGACTACGATCCCATACTATTCCATTCCCCGATAGATTAAAGGGGTTCGAAACAATTGCCCACGCACATCTTCAATTGTCAGATTTTCAATCTCAGGAGTTAATAGCTTAGGTCCATTTTTCATCAACAGCGTGTTGTGAGAAACATTAAAAAGCAAATTACTTTTGAATACTAATAAAGGAAAGTAGTGGTATTATGGTTGTGTGAAATAGTTTAGGTTTTATGGTAAAAACATTATTTGCTCTACAACCTTATATACATGAATTATGTCATAAAAAATTCAATTTTTTCAGTGAAGAGTTATCTCCCTTGTCATTACTTTTCATGTGTTGTGAGAAACCTTAAAAATCAAATTATCTTTGGATACTAATAAAGAAAGGTAATGGTATAATGGTCGTGTGACATAGTTTATATTTTATGGTAAAAAGATTATCTGCTCTACAACCTTATATAAATGAATTATGTAATAAAAAATTAAATTTGTCATTGAAGAGTTATCTCCCTTTGCCAATATTTTTCATAAATATTCAACTTCAGCATCAAATTACTCAGAAAATAGGTCCGTGATATATATTTTTTATGTTCTA
Organism: Gibbula magus; assembly: GCA_936450465.1. NCBI lineage: Eukaryota > Metazoa > Mollusca > Gastropoda > Trochida > Trochidae > Gibbula > Gibbula magus. The sequence goes on along the minus strand of OW388291.1, from coordinate 22,205,433 downwards.
TTATTTTTCAGCAGTAAGTTTCCCACAAGTTTTATCATGTTTGAATTATTTTTCATTTATTTTTTTATTCTTGAACAGGACTTTTGAAGTTATTTCTGCAGAATCCATTGTTGACATTGTATGAAAGAAAACAACAATATAGCTCTGAATGGTTATCATTTATTTTGAAAAAGTGACTTTAACAAAATAAAGTTTGCCATTTTTTTTAGACATTACCACAAGAAAACATCATTTTGCAGAAAAAAGGTCCGTGACACGCACTTTTTCTTTTTGAATCTCGAATAATACATATTCAGCTTTCATCATGCCAATTTACAGCAATTTTTCATTTATTTTGATTATTGTTGGGAACCTCTTTAACCCGGATAGATCCGTGATAATTGTCAGTTCTATTGCCTTATCGGAACTAATTGACTCGTTGATATAGACAATAGTATTGTATGAAACATGAACTTCTAGCCAATTCAATCAGACATAACTATCACATAACCTTTGATTTAACAAATTGCACAAATTTCATAATGGGATAATGTTTAAAATGAGAACTTTAACATTTTCAATTGACCTATCCTCAATGTTGATAAATAACTTGGGTAATGCAGTGGATTACATCATGTATGGGTATCGCAAAACTACATAAGCAACATAATGTTACATACAATGTACATTATTTAACCTGTCTAATGAACACTGCAGCAAATGTTGAAAATCTAAATTTTCTTATGACCATTAATCTAATGTATAATGTGTCCCCATTCTTGAAAGTTATTTTATTACACCTCATATGAAATTATAAATTTGGCTTGTCAAAATCTTGTCTTATCTTTTTTGATTGAAGGAATTGAACATGTCAAAAATAAAGAAAGAATATAAAAGTTGTTCAACGATTCATTAAGAATTGAAACTCACCTTAAAACATGTATTGCTCATATTAACTAAAAATGTCAAGAAAATTAACAGTTACTGTTGTAAATATGACACAGTGTATGTATGCCCACATAACAAACATATACATTGGTATTCTCTGTCACGTTTCTGAACCTTCATGACAATAAACCATTCTGTTCCATTATTTAGCAGCATTAATACACATTTATAGAACTTGTCTTTTGAACAAATCAAACATGATCGGATCGTAGGGAATCAGACCACATACCACTGACTATATACGACCAATCATGTTGTCATTGAAAATAACATCAACGATATTAAAACAATAACGCAATGATTATTATGGACATTGCTATAACGAATATTTGGAGGTTTCTTTTCTTGCTCCAAATGATCTCAAAGCTAGTACAGACTGTAATACAAAATTCAACGGTGATACATGGTTGTCATAGAAAAGACTGCTGAAGTTGGTGATCATTATCAGATCATATTTGGAACCAAACACCAACATCAGACCATTTAGTCCCAAATTTGTTACTGTAAGCACATAGATAGTATTAAACAAACGTTTGGATTCAAGTATCATGATCTAATAAGAAATCCTTAAATGACCCAGACCGACCTGATATAGATCTAGGGTCAGAAACAGATTGGACTATTGTTTCTTGTAATTGAAAGATTTCAGACAGAGGAGGCATTTAATTAAACGTAAGATACTTATCCATATATTGTTTAATGTACAACGCCCTTCCTTCAGTAGGATCACATGTAATACATGTCTTGTATAACACGTTGAAAAGTTATTGATTTCTATTTGATCTTTTGGCTATTTTTGTGTTATTTCATTTCGGTTTCGTTAGTCTTTTATCCACAAGCGATGGAGGATGGGAAAGCTGCAGTTAGTTGGTATACAAAGGTTTTGAAATTTTGAACGTGATATACGGGTAAAGTTGATATTAATATTATCAGTCTGCTTATGAAGTGTCGATTTTAACGTGGCCAGTTGAGAATTTAACTCTGCCTCATCATTTCCAGTTTGTGGATCTTGAAAATGGCAAAAGATTGTTTTTGACAGAAATTAAACATCATTTCACATAGCTGGCACTGAGATTACATACAAGTGAGTTGTCTGCTACATCTTAGGAATAACTGTGGTAAGTTCATATCTGTCATGTCCTCTAGGTTATAAAGCTAACTTACAGTTAAAAACATTTAAAACGTCAATGGAATATTTCAAGAACTAGAATGTATGTCCCAAAACGATTCAAATGGACGTACATGTAAATGGGCAAATCGCTTAGGAAAATTTAAATGAATCACTGTCTCACCTTAATAAACCTATGGTACACAGTACCTGACTAAGCAACGGCATTCATATAAGTTCCTGCAACATAGCAAGTGCCAATTTATAGATTCGAAAAAAGAGGTCATATATAGAGGATATTTGTCTTTTCTAACTAATACCATGTTTATCTCATCGAGTGAGGTAGAAAAGTTATATATCTTCACGAGTGGCTGCGCCACTCGTGAAAATATATAACTTTTCTACCTCACGAGATACCTCCAGAATGAGCCTGTTGCCTCAGCAACAATGTGACGTCATGAACGTGTCATGACGTTGGAGCATTGTTTTATGACGTCAGGTCATTGTTATATCAGTCACTAGTGATTGATAAAACGTTCCATTGTTATTTTCACTAGTGACTGATAACACGGTTTATTTTCATTGATAGATGATCCCGGTATTTCACCTGCAAACATATAATAAAATGGAATACCATCACGGTGTCAGTGACTGATTTGTGGCTGACCCAGGGAGGAGAAGGATGGTAAGAAGCGGTTGGGGTGTTGGGAATTAGGGTCACAAGGGGTTCATCTCCCCGCCTCTCAAAATACGGTGTAAAATAGAAAATCTCCTTGGTGAACGGTGAACACACACAGTCACTACAGCCGATCTTGCATCATGAGGTCGACGGTTTGGAACCCGCCCCTAATGTGAGCTATTCTTCATGTATTTAGGTTTTGGTACTTTTAGATCCAATGCAAAATCACCCATTTGCCGATAGTTGTAGTTCACTTTTGCAGAATTCATTACACACAAGTGATGCATCCCTATTTTACTGTCTACCGTTTATTGTGAAAGATAATCCTTGGGAATCCAATTGCATTATTTCTCAAACTAGCTTGCAGCTAGAATAACCAAATCTTCAGGATATTTTCACCGTACGTAGACAACTAAATGACTGTTATTAATATGAACCCGAGAACTTCTTCCGAGCAATTGACATGGGTAATTCAAGAGGGATAAGATAATATATATAGCGATTCAGTATACGTTTATAAATTGAAGGAAATCACGCTCTATTTTGTGTTTATAACTCTTTGTATTTCAAATTAACTACAGGAAAAAGAAAGATATCAACGAAAATGCAAGATAATTATTCTTCAAGTGAATACAAATTAAATATAGTAACATAATGTATTAAGATATAAACTATCCAAATCTGTCATATTTAAAAAAAGTATCATTTTCGATTAAACGCGCCTTTTAAAAGTGTTGTAGTAGAATGTCCTTAACGTGACACTCATTTCATGATACTATTTTTGACTGTACTACATTCCAACATACCATATGTTCTGATTTAAATTCAATAATTTTACCTAACTTGCATATTTCTATCACCAAATACATGTATATCATAATTAATTGTTTCCAATGAAGAAATACATGCAATGTATAAATAGAACACATAAAGCATTGTTATATTTGAATCACATTATCTGCAATAGTACTCATTCTTGTACTTTTCATTTGCGAGATTCGAGCCCACTTTAGTCGATGTTGTCAATGTAAGACAGGCAACGCAATAATTCCCCTTGTCTAACAAGTTATGTAATTTATCATCTGGAGAGTCATATAATTAAAAAAGTTCATACTTTCAACTAATACCTCTAGCGTGTCTTATCCGCTTTAGAAACTATATCTGTTGACACATCTATAGTAAGTAAAACTCCTACTCGCCTTTTTCTGTGATATATGTTATATTGACATGAATATATACCGTCATGCTGTTTATTTTTCCAACCTACGTATACAGAGAGAGTAAAATACATTTTAAGTGAGAAAAAATATCAAATACAGTACATTTGATTGACATCCTTATTTGTTTTATGAAGTTGAAGTTAAGAACAATAGAAAAAAATACGTTAATTATCCTATATCAAATACTAATAAAGGTTGAATACAAATCAGATTTTATTATGATGATAATAATATTATTATGAATTTATGATGAAACGAGAAAATACATTTAACATGCATGATGGGAATAAGACCATGTTATTAATAATGTTTTTGTTTATCGTTTTCATTATTCGTCACTTGTTTTTACTTTAAAAACGTAGAAAATGAGGATTTCTACAGCGAAAATCCTAAAAACTGTAAGTTACATGACTTACCAGTACACTTACATTTGCCTTTAGTAGTTCAAACAGTATAAAACTGTCAATAACATTAAGTTCACAAACATGGTTACCATAAAAAAAAGCTCGAGGCATGTATTTGCTTAGAAACACTTCGTAAGATTTTGTTGGCGAAATTTGTCCGTTTTTTCAGTTAAAGGTTATCTGCTCAGCCACCAAATTGTTGCAAAAGTTCGGTTAACATGCGATTCAAGAAGGAATATGCAATTGGTTCGTATGTATGCTATTGACAACGATGATAATCACACATTTTTTTATATTTGTTATGTTGTATGATTGATAAATGTCAAAGATAGAGGTTAACATGAGAGTGTGTTTTGGGATGGTCAATATCCTGCTCAGCCACCAAATTGTTGCAAAAGTTCGGTTAACATGCGATTCAAGAAGGAATGTGACAATTGCTTCGTATGTATGCTATTGACAACGATGATAATCACACATTTTTTTATATTTGTTATGTTGTATGATTTATAAATGTCAAAGAAAGAGGTTAACATGAGAGTGTGTTTTGGGATGGTCAATATCCTGCATTAGGAATAAACACTATATTTTGCGAGACTTGGCGAGCTAAATGAATAGTGTTAATTCCTATGCAGGATATTTACAACCCCAAAACACACGAGCATGATAACTTCTTTATCATACAATATCATTCTTCATTCATTTTGCGCAGCTTGACAACATTAATTTCAAAGTTAAACTGTTCTTTAAGTATGCTATTGATATATGCAAATGTACAGCATGCTATTCTCACAGTAAAATGTCACAAAATAACGCCCCCTAAATTATGCTTTAAGATAAAATAATTGTTAAGAACATGAAGATTTTCTGGATAACAACTTCTTTAATGTGAAAATACACGACGTTTCGGAGTGCATACTCACTCCTTCATCAGGTGATTGATGCGGCGTAACTAATGATACATTGATGTAAGTCATGCTGGGAAAACAAATACAACAACTTAAGTCAAAATCCACCCTAGAGACACCAATGATAACCGTTTAATTGAAACAATCCAATTCTATTCAAACCTTCCAAGATAAGGAAATTAACCTTGCATGATAAGGAAATTGCTGGCAATGACAAAGGAGACAGAAATGATAAAGAAGTGAAGTCAATTTAAAGCAATTACGATTCCCTTAGCGCAGACATGATCTTCAGATTTCATAAGCTTTATGTAACTAGTTAAGATGAATTTATTTAGAAACTTTAGTTAAAATCATGTTTAGTCTGTCTTGTTATTTCTATTTTTACCAACTACAACTGCAGGCCCACTAACATTCCATTTAACATCGTTAGAGTGATAACATTTTCCTACTTCCAACAGTGACCAACTACTTATTTCTTTACAATTGTAAATATTCTGTGTTGTTTATTCTGAGGGTGTAATATGCCTAATAACTTGTTTATAATCACATTCTTTTGAGGAAAATTGTTAACAGTGAAAAGAGCTGACAGTTGTCACCAAATAGACGTCTAGAATAACAGTTGTTATATTTAATGCATTCAATAGCGTTTCTATATTGTGTGAAATAGATATAATATGTACCTGCGTTGTGACTTTTTAAGAATGGTTATGACCTGTGCATTCTGTAAAATGACTTTATCGAGAAGTTAACTGGGCATTTGAAGTCTTGAGATCTCATTCTACTCCAATACCAATGTATAATGTCCCAAAAGCATCCTGTGATTTCTCTCTATTGCTCAGTTGTCTAATGTGCCCTTTTCCGGGATACCATTTACTTCTTTACTTATTCTCCCTCTGTAATGATTGCTGTACAAACATTTACATCTGTACCACATTATGATGTCATACATGTAGTGATAATGCCAAATAAACATCAAACTGTTTGAGGGTTAGTCTTACAAGATAGCTTTCAACATGTCATTACGTACAATGAAACCAGAAATGCCGTCTTTCCAATAAATATCTCAAGGTAATTTACTTTAGCCCCAGACAAGATGGCAACGTTTTCGACACCTTTTATATCTAGTATATCGAATCAGACACTCTATTTGTGGTTAATCTGGACATAATGTGTCAACTAACATTTAACTGTATCAGTTACAATGTTCGTATCTGTGTCAACTGTAAAGTTACTACAAACCAGTATTATATATGATTTGAAGGCAAACTGATGCTTAAACTTTAAATGTTAAAATATATAATACAGATGCTATTTTAAGTAGTACTACTAAACAAAAATATTGTGCAACGTTAGATCATGTATATTCTATCAACATGTTCCAAATATGAAAGCTGCAATTATCAGTCTTAACTTAAATTCATTGTAATATTTGTCACCTGCAGAATGTGTCCCCCCACCCACCCATCCTCTCTCGCTCACATGTTCACCTTTTAAAAATGTCTTTCAAAAGATACATACATGTCCAATGTACATGTATAATCATTTAATTTAAAATTTGTACCAAATAATTTCAAAATTGATGACGTATGAAGCACAAATAAAAGAGATGAATTTGCTTATGTTTTCATTTATTTTATCAGAATTGTTATTCGAACAGCAGCACATGTAATCTGTAATTATAGTTCGTTATCATTGAGACAATTGTTATTTTTATCTGTAAGAACAAAAGTTTTGTCATCCTAAAGTTTAAACATACGATTAGAACAGTATCAACACCGAAAGTATTAATTCTCAGTAAAATAATGTTTCTTCACGACTTGGACAGATCTACGACTAATTAGGTTGTTATTAGGTAAGAGAAGACCACTCATTAAATCCCACAATCAATAGAGAATACTACACGAGGTCTCATTAGATACAAATTATACGAAACGAGTGTTCATCCGACAGTATCTGACCGAGCGAAAGCGAGTTTCATATAATTCGTATATCATGAGACCAAGTGTGGTAATTTATTTATTAGACACGTTTTCATACGCGAATTCGTCAGACCCTTAATTTTATTATATGACGAGCAGTGAAATACCGGGATTTATCAGTGAAATAAACTGTCTATCAAGCTACAGTGAAAATAACTTATATTTTCACTGCGAACGGTGACTGATATAATTTGACGTCATAAAACAATGGTCTCGTGCGGCGATTTGGCTTATGACGTCACAGTGTCACTGTGGTGACGGGCTGTTCCTTGCGGTCGTTTGGCATGAAAACGACCCTTTTCGGACTTAATTACAAGGATAATATCATATAATAAATAGAATATCCGTCAATTCTTGACAAATACCATGTTTATCTCATCTCGTGAGGTAGAAAAATTATATATTTTCACTCGTGGCTGCGCCACTCGTGAAAATATAACCTTTCTACCTCACTCGATGAGATAAACATGGTATTAGTCAAGAAAAGACAGATATCCTCTATTTATTGCTTGGGATAAGGGAAACAATTATACAAAACCGAAACCGGTTTCAATAACCGATTTCGTAATAATTGACGTATACTTGCCTGAACGCTTATTTGCATCTCCTATTGCGTATACCTACGAAAAATAATGTAGTTCATTGGATTTAGTTGAATAAATCAAAAGTGTAGCATGGTTATATTTGGGATAACACTACCTTCACTAGTAGACATTCTTGTACTTTTTCAGGCCGAGTCCCATGCGGAATTCGAACCCCACCCACAGAGTAAGGCCACTATCGCCAGGATTGACTGTGCCAACAGCTTACCACACGACCATTTCGCCTCGACTAGAATCTATGTCCAAATATCGATAGTTAAGCTAATTTTACATTCAATACCCATCTGATAGACGTAAATTGACGCAGCTCCCTAGGCTGAATGCATTAGAAATACTTGCCATTTAGATAGTGAAGAAATATTACATGGTTATATTTGCGATTACCCTACCTAGAATAAGGCAACTATCGCCGGAATTGACTGTACCATCAGCTTACCACACGACCATTTTTACCTCGAGGTTCAACTATCGATAGTTCGAATCCCGCATGGGATTCGGCCCGAAAAAGTACTAGAATGTGTACTATTGAAGGTAGTGTTATCCCAAATATAACCGTGTTATGTTTCTTAACTATTTAAATTGCAATTATTTCTAAAATCAAAAGTGGACTGTGAAAATAACCAAAAGGGTTTATACAAATGGACGTTATCTATTATGTTATGTTGTGCAAGATATTTCTTTCAATGTAAACAATCAATTTTCAACTTCAATCTTCAATTAATCAAATCAAATCAAATGCAAACAATTAATCTTCAACTTCAATCTTCAATTAATCAGTCAACTCGCTCACATCGCAGTCGGCCGGCTCGCCAAGCTGAAGAGTCAAAGCTGTTAGTGGCGTGAAGGCTAACGACAGCTGACGTTCATTTTTTTGGACGGATTGCCATTAGTCCAGGTATTACCAGTTCCAAGTTTTATATACAATCTTCAGAAATAATGAAACAGCAGTGATTAATTTCGGATGAGCAGAAACAACCGACAGATTATGACTGTTCGTGGCCTACACGGAGGAGAGAACAGTCGGACAGTGACGGTGTCGACTCGCGATCGGCATGATGTCAACATCGAGAGTGAATATGTTTGACTTTGGCTAAAATTGGCTAGTATCTCTATAGTGTAAGCTGTTCATTACGTTCTTGGTGAAGATTACATGTTTGCATTTGACATTTGCCGCACCCTTTATATACAACCCTTTGACACCGACAATGAATGTGAGATGTGTCCTGATTTTCATACAACCATTGATATACCGGTCGTATATAGGCCTATCTAGCATAAAAAGTTGTGAAAATGAAATGTTACGGGTTTGATTTCAATTCAAAAGTAGTTCCGGTCGTATATAGGCCTATCTAGCATATACAGTTGTGAAAATGAAATGTTACGGGTTTGATTTCAATTCAAAAGTAGTTCCGTTCAACTGGACCCTAACTGAGAGGTCATTTGTTATCCAATCAAATCTTTGGAATTTGGGGTCAAGTTGTTACGACACAGGTTAACGTGAAACGACACACGTGTGACGTACGAGATTAGTATGTCATTAGTTATACGTTCATAAATTGTTGTATTAATTAAAATATGATCTGAGATAATTGTCACAGTACTGTATGGTGTACACCTACATAATGTCTTGCATATAAGGCTTGAAAATTGCATTCTGTTGATACACCTTTCCTTCATTATCCGAGGAAAAGTCAAAGTTACTTTGCGAGATGTAAACCAAACCTAAGTACAAAAAGAGCCGAATTAAAGTATTGACATTTTTGGCTTTATATCATATGAGCAGATTGTGTCAAAGCAACAGTTTTCATAGTTCTTTGTTTCATTCACCTCGGGAAAAATATATTTAACTTTCAAAGTTACTAATGTTTCATGTGTTATGAACAGACTGAAAACTAGTACATGTCCATTATATTACCAAACAGTCACATCTATACTAACAGCAAATCAAACGACAATGCCAAAGCATTTTTAACCTGTTAAGAAAGTTTAGAATTATGCAGTAGAATTATTTGTACTTGAAAACAGTTGCAAAATCTGTTTATTGATAAGTTGAAAGTAACAGGAAGGTTGCACATTTTACCTTTATTATCAATATACATGAATAGAAGAACACGAGTTAATAAAGTTGATATCAATATAACAAATACTTTCCTTTAATAATTTGAGTAAATTCTCAAAGTTTACAAGTTCATTTGTTTCCGGAGGTTGAATACTTCATAACCCAATATGGTGGTTATTAGATAACCAACCTGCGCAGATGGTGGTTATGGCATATCACCTGCAACTTAAAATAATAAACCTACCAAGGGGTGTAAGAACCTGAAATCCAAGCTCATAAAGCATATGTGTGACAGAATGGAGAGATAGCTGAAACAAATACAGTCTCCACCTACCACTAGGCACGATTTTGTCAGTATTTGGTCACTATATATACATATTTTAATCAATGAAGAAAGGGATTACAAAATGATAGAATTATAACAACATACATGTAACAAGAAAGAAATATAATACAAAATATTAGAATGATATTTACAGAGAAATGAAAAGACATGCATATATAATATATGTGTGTGTGTGTGTGTGTGTGTGTGTGTGTGTGTGTGTGTGTGTATATCCAGTTCACAGTAGGAGAGTGCTCAATAATTACAATGTAGAGCGAAAATACAAATGAAGACATATTTATATTATCACATTATGTAATTATAAAATAACGTACAGTTAGATAAAATATGTACAGCTTTAACATTGGTATCGGTGTTGTTAAAGATAACTGTTCATATTCATTGATATTGTAGAATACATGAACACGGAAATATCAAGTGGAATATCACGTCAACTATTTTCACTTGGACATGTGCTCCATGCAAGTTTCCTCATTTACTTCTCTCCTATACTGAGCTTAAAGGGGCTGTAGCACGTTTTTTGGAAAAATTTATTGTTTCAAATTTCCCATTTATAATAGTTTAAGCAGTGTTTATACTTTAGGGGTAAACATCTTATTGCACAAATCAATTATATGTAGTAGTAATAACGGTGTTGCGTATAAAGCAAAAATGCATGGCGGCCATTTTAATATGAACACCGTTTATTATTCCGAATTACAAAAATGATTCCCATGGCTCTAGCAAACCATGTACACTTATTTTGCAACTTGATCTTCCGAAGAGAGAAGGGTGTTTACTATTGGTGACATTATTTTTCAAATATATTTCAACGACTTATTTGAGTGAAAAAACTTGCTACTGTCCCTTTAAAAAAACAGTTGCTTTTTAGAAGATCGACATTATAACATGCACCTGCTCAGACTGAAAACAATACAAGTTCACCAAACAAGGCGGGACGATGGGAAATACATGTATAATGTGCCCAACTAATGACTGAATGACAAATAATACTGTCTAAATATATCAACCCAGATAATATTACTTCCTTGTTAGAGTTTACTTGATGTTATAATATTCTGTATTTCCTTCCTTCTCTTGTCCTTCCTTGTCAACTGGTATTGCATCCAAATGGTTGTACGTGCTGTCCCATCTGTCGATTTCAGGTTTACGTCCAGCGATGTCATACTCATTTTCACCATCTCAATTGATATGACTGTAGCAGTTATTCTGATCATGAAAACCTGAATTCTCATTGCAGGGCTCTTTCCTTCCTTGTTCATGATTCACCGTCACAGTGTTCCTCTGTATGTTGTCGAAGTTCAGGTTGTCCGTTCTTGCTTGAAATTGTACAGCTGCCATCGGTTCCTTTTGGAAGCATAACTTCTCTTTTCTAAAACATAATTAATATGAACATATTGAAAGGTTTCTATATGAAAGGTGACGAGGAATCTAATATCAACTATGAGGTTACCTGGTTCTTGATTGCCGATATTTATATCTAGATACTCGCACTTAAAACAATGTAATACTTTGAACATTTGTGATTTTTGTTTTCGTCAAGGTGTTTTTTGTAACTGAAGACGAATAAAAATGTTATTTGTGAGCACCACAATTATCAAGTAAGAAGAGTTTAACATATTGATAGATTTATTATATTATAAATTTAAATTCATTCAATTGTTACATCTTAAATCTAAATATCTAATAATCTACACCTAAATATATAATTTCTCAGTTATATTTTAGCTAAATTTGTAAATGTAAATGCTTTTTTTATCATTTAAAGTCACTGATTTTAATAAATAAAGATTATATTATTTTCTTGACTAATACAACGTGTATCTCATCGAGCGAGGTAGAAACGTTATATTTTCACGAGTGGCACAGCCACGGGTAAAAGTCTTTAACCTCTACCTCTATTCTATGTATTGTATGATGTTATCCTTGTAAACGCAAGAAAGGTAGTTTTCATGTTGAGCGACCGCTAGGAACATCAAGTCACCACAGTAACAACGAGACGTCATATGCCAATTCGCTATTCCATTGTTTTTATAACGTTAAATTTTAGCAGTCACTGGTCACAGTGAACATATGAAAAAAGTTATTTTTACTGTAGCTTGACAGACAGTTTATTTCACTGATATATCCCAGTATGTCATTGCTCGTCATATTATAAAATAAATTCTGATAAGCAGATATATGTATATATGGTCGACATGAATATGTGTCACTACCGGAAATGGTGTTCGTTGAATTGACTCACATGCACCTTAGCTAAATCAACCATTTCCGTGCATTCAAATAACCTCACTGTATCATATCCTGTATCATTTCTAGTCTCAGGGAATTTAAGCCACGAATCTATGATAAAAGTAAAAGTAAACATGGCAACATACTTTAAATTACACAGTGAAACTTTCACTCTACTCTTCCAAAGAGGTCGTCAGTCTCGACAGAAAATGTCAAAAATGTTTTCAAGATGTTAATAATGAATGAATATCATGTTTTGATTATTTTTACAAATTATAATAAATTGAGAGGAAAATATGTTTTAAAAATATTTTAATCAATGAAAAAATGAATTACAAATATGTAGTTTGGGCTGAATTAAGACTGTAATGTAAACCTTCCTGAGGATACAGTTGAAACATGTTAGAGAAAATCGGCTTAGTTATTCTTATAACTACCGATTGAATATATACAAACACCCTTCATATCATAAGGACGATATTAGTATTTGCTGACTACTGCATGTTCCTAGACGTTCATAACAATCAATTACAGGAGTGTTACAATGGCAAAGTTAAAACCAGTTCGTTGACTATACAATAGAAGAACAGAGGTAACCCACTATCACTGATGGGGCGATGCAATGAAGCATCAGTATCAGGTAGCAACGAAGTTTTATACTGCGTTCCCCTTGCATAGGTGATCTCAGAGCTTGATTAATTTGATTAATGATTAACATGTCGTCTTAAATATATTCAATCATGGAAAACAATGATCATACCTTTTCAAGATGACAATAACAGCGGTAATCAAAACAGCCAACATAAGTACACCAAATACTGTTCCGACATAGAGTCCTAAAGAGAAATAAAAGACCTGAAGAATGAATATGACATTTATATATGATAAAGACTTAATGTTTAAACTCAATATATTTAACTCCTCTAGGTACCAACCTAGCAGCAAAAGAGGACCAAAATCCTCGCTTGAAACATATTAAAGTTCACGTATAATTCATTTTTCTCAAGAATGACAGATTATTACCTCTACGTCCATTATATATCGGAATCAATTGAGCATAAAATCGAGACAATATACACTTGCAATTGATTATTATTATTATTATTATGAAGAAGAAGAAGAAATGAGAGTTATCAATGACATTGTGCAGAGCAGGCCGTCCGGCCAACAATGGCCTATGAGACACCAAAAGACGTCTAAAATGACTAAAAGCGCTTAGGCGTTAAAATGATTAACATATATTATGTACATATAATAAGAAAAAGAAGTTTAAAAATACAATAAGTTATTCAGCGATCCGCTTTGAAGACAATCCTTGAGAAGATTGAGAAGAAAGTGAAAGTCACGTAATACTTCACCGAACTTTTCAAGAGAGGGAAACATACAAACCAATTGCAGGTGTACTGTTGACACAGAGTGCTCGTTCAGTGCGATAGCAAAGTATCCAATCAGATGTCAGGTTGTAACCATCGTACCTCAGGGCCAAGCACGTCGGATTCGCAGCATCATGATTGTCTTTATACTGGTACCTATTGTTGACTTCGATCCCTTGATAATAAAATCACGCATGTTTTGATAAATCATTTTCTTTCCATGTGTGATGAAAACTGAAATTACATGATTCGATTCCTGAATGTTATCCAATTGCAGTGTTATTAAAAATAAACAAACATATTTGCAAAAAGTACAAACAAATGGCGTGCATTTTTAAAGTACATGGTATGGCCTTATTCCCTTGTTTGATTCTTAATTATTTCAAAGTCATTTTAAAGATATACAGATAAAAGATAGAAAAGGTGAACAAAAGTGTAGTTATTGGAATAAAACTACCAGGCACAAGTAAGTACACATCTCAGTTGGTTTCGATTAAAGCAATATTTTAAAATATTGTATATAGATTTGATAACGACACAATACAAAAGACTTATCTGTAGTAGTTTGAATGGATTATTTAGTAACTGGTTAATTTTTAATTAACTTGTCTTTGTTTAATGTAGACAGGGGTAAGAAATGAAATTTAAACCAACATGACCCCTGTCACATTCAATATTTTGTAAACTTGAAATGGAGAATATTTATTGCTTTTCACGTAAAATATGTCCAATATGTCGATGAACAATTGCGTTTTATCCAAAATAATGTTAGTGTATTTCTAAACCACTTAGAAGTATTTTTTACTGATGACTCGACGTCAAAAACTTAAGATATTTGTAATTGAAAATCATACATATTATAACAACTTACGTGTGCACTTTCCTTGGCCCAGAAGTTTATAATATCAATACATAGTTGCCATACAATATCGTTTCAATATTATATACATAATTTGAAATGTTACATTAAATGTTTATTTAAACAGAAGATGTTATCAATCAATTGAAAACAGTAGTGGCACACACTATTATTGCTAAGCATGTCTTTTTGTACCAGGGACACCCGTTGTACAGCGTGTAATATATAATATTACCGTTGATCCATATCGTCCTTGTTGCTTTGTACAATCCAATCCAGTAACGATTACCTAATGACAAGATTTTGAAGATATTGTCCTTGTTGTCTTTAGTCACTTCCACCAATTCGCAAGTTTTGTTGACATGAGACCACGGAGACCGGCCACAGGTGAAGCATATTCCCCTACTGCATCGTAGGTTTTTTTCATAACCTGCAATAAAGGTTTGTCAATCACCATTATGCGGTCTTATGTTTATGATATGTCGTATGAGAGACTAAGTTATATCTTGTACTTAAAAATTGAATATGTTAATGTTGTATAAGCAATCTCTATTTTAAGTGTTTGTTCTTTTGATTTTGTACATAACATGGACATTGTTGTATTAAATGTTTTACTTTATATCAATAAAACATATAAATTGAAAGAATATCCACAAAATAACAAACACTTTATTCTTAGAGTGATCAACAATGTCATGTACCGCCAAAGCGCATATGAATGGCTTTTTTTTAATGAATGTGATTATCAAATTGCCAAATATGAAGTCATCAAGCTATTATGTTTAAACTGGATTTTGTTGAGTCAGTCAGTTCCAGAAAAATAACCCCTTTCTTTAACAGTTGTTCTAACTGTAATTACAGATCACTCATGGTTTAGTGCACTGATACTTTGCTGCCGACATCATTTAAACCGTAATACATTTATTCCACATACATTGCAGTGAGTTTCAGAAGTCAACCTCAGTGTCAACATGTGGAGCGGTTTCTATCCATTAAGTCAAATGATTTCCCAATGGCAATTCAGCCCAACGTTGTAATTTTTCTTAATCGATGACAATTGAGACCTTAACTGTGACGTGGATCGAACTAGGAATATAAGGAATTTACCATTAGAGGACGAAGCACTATCGTGAACGTCTGGAACAAAACGGAAACAGATTTGACCAAAAATGATTGATAGAGGTAACTTTAGTTTCCTAACGTTATGTTGACAAAAAATCATTACTTTCAAGAAAAAGGAAAATATTCTGCATAGACATATCTACATAATGTATGTAACAAAAGCTTGTTGGCTATTACATATTAATTTGCAAAACGATAGGTAATTCAAAACGGATATTTACTATAACAGGTCAACTATCGACAGCATTGACTGTACTAACAACTTACTACACGACCATTTCGCCAGTATTTCTAATGTTGCCTTATTCTAGGTAGGGTAATCCCAAATATAACCATGTAATATTTCTTCACTATCTAAATGGCAAGTATTTCTAATGCATTCAGCCTAGGGAGCTGCGCCAATTTACGTCTATCAGAGGGGTATTGAATGTAAAATTAGCTTAACTATCGATCGTTAGTCCTCGATTCTTGTCGAGGCGAAATGGTCGTGTGGTTGGTACAGTCAATGCTGGCGATAGTTGCCTTACTCTGATGGCGTGGGTTCGAATCATGCATGGGACTCGGTCCGAAAAAGTACTATTGAAGGGAGTGTTATCCCAAATATAACCATGTTATATTTATTCACTATCTAAATGGCAAGTATTTCTAAGATATTTACTAATTGTATTCTAAGATAATAGTAAAATATCAATGTAATGGTATATGTCAACAATATCATTTTACTCAGAATCCAGCTCTCACGGACCGATGCTGCCTGCCTGAATGTTCTTTACGACCATTCACACGTCAAATTGCTTTAAGTAATTATGATTAGGTATAACGCAAAAATAAAGCACGTACATGTGTTCGAGCAAACTGCATAATGAGAGGCTTCACAGGCGTCTGCTTCAAATGTTAACTGCAAATTGTTCCCTCGGGATTCGTACCATTTACGTGCGAACACACACTGTCCAGTTCGACTGTCCCAAAATAGTATACCTGGAAAGTGTAAACAGAATAAACTATTGTGACATGCCAAAAGATCAATCTACTATCCATTTAAAAACAAACAGACAGAGTCGGCCATATCCCCCGCCATGTAGGAATTTTGAATATATTTATTCATTTTGAATATATAATGCATTTACTTTCTTGAAAATTGTTGTAACTCATAACTCATAAGTGATCAAATTTCTATATAGCCAAAGGCACATATAGATTACTTGGTTGATACCTGTACAAAGTTTCAGCAAAATATATTGAATAGTTTTGAAGTTTGAGGCCGGAATATAGTTTTCCCCTCTTCTTGGTTCTAAGTCCAGACTGTGTGCATTCGTAAAAAAAACCAAAAAATATTCTCAAATTTCTATATAGCAAAAGGCACATCTAGACTACTTGGTTGATACCTGTACAAAGTTTCAGCAAAGTATATTGAATAGTTTTGAAGTTTGAGGCCGGAATGGAAAAGCCCGGACGCACAGACGGACAGACGGACGGAGCTCATTTCTATATCCCCCGCCACAACGAAGATAATTAGTGAGTCAAGCCATTGTGCTTTTTCTCCAAATTGTCATACACTGTAGGCCAAAAGAAACGCCTTCAAGATATCTTTTCAGATTTCGTAAAACTATAATGGTTTCCATGAGTGTCATTGACTCAAATCACTGTTTTTCCACGATTTAAATCAACTTTAATATTCATTATTGTTTCATCATAACGTGGAGACCGCCATTAATAATATTTCAGAAATTATTTCATCTTTCGTTTGGACGACAGTGTAGATAATTTAACATCTATGCCTAAATGTGATTTTCAAAAGTAAAAATATAATTAACAAAATGAAATGTTTCATTGTTTTTAATTACTTATATGTATTTTGAACTAATGTCTAATATATATTCTTACCAGTTTTGTAAATGGACATCCCATTGGCATTACCGCAATTTCCTCCTAAGTCTCCAGGACAAGGATTTTCATCTTCTGGTCTTGACACCGGGGACAATAATTGATAGTCGTCCAAACAGTAACAGTGATACCCCTACGACAGATTTGACAAAGACCTAATCTATAAAGAATTTAGAAGTTTTACAATTTAATATAGGACCTATATTCAAATGTATTAGACCCATTGGCCATCTCTCGTCAGTTTTTAAGTAATAAAGTTGAAGTTGAACATTAAACGTACATCCATTGTGTTGTTATAAGTGGTGTTATTTTATAGAGAAGTTCTGACTGTTTATGAAAATTACCATATTGATGAAAGTCAATTCAGTATTCTGACAATATAAAAGTGAAAACTAGTGTTATGAAAACATATTTGTCCTTATTTAACATTAAATAACTAAGTTTGATTGTTTTGGGTCACTTAAGGGAATATACCTGTTTGATGTAACAAACAAATGGGATGATGTAGAAAAAATCAAAGAAAAACATCTGAGCTATTATAGAGGCCATTGTGACTATAATTAAGCCTGTTTGGCCTAACAGTAAGGGTCCGGATAACAGGGGCTCTATAATGGTACGTTTATGGTAAAACATAATTATTTATACCTATCTGTTGACTGGACCTACTTTGCGTTGCCTCCTCCAGGCAGGATGCTAAACTGACCTTAACACAGACGAAACTCCGAAAAGTGCCAGGGATGGTAAAATCCCCCCTCTGGCTACCATAATCCGTCACTCTCCAAACAGGCTCAAAGGCAGACGGTAACCGGGACGTTCTTTTCTTTTAGTGCGTTATGAGAACACAAGATGAGACTCGTGTGACCTTAACCAGGTCACACAATCTGCATTTCATAATCCCAATTGGTTAGGGAGTCTGTGCTGAAGATGTCTGCTAAAAAGCAGTAATTCCGGCTACTGGTCACAGTGAAATTATATGACATCATCGCTGTAGCTTGACAGACAGTTTATGTTGATAATAAACCCGGGTACTTTAATTGAGAGGTCGGTTATCATGAGATACTTACAGAGAGTCCAAAGTAGGGGTTGGTTGAGCATCTTTTGTTGCATTGTGCTAGTGAATTTCCAAGTAAGTACATCTCATCTGGAGCGAAATTTGCCTGGTATCCAATGTAACGAAATGGTGAGCTGTTATCTGAAAAACATAATATGTACATATCGAACATACGTTATGCTTTGATATTTTTACATTAAAATAAATGATCAGTCGATCAGTTCATCAATACAAATGATAAAATAAATACTACTCCACTCAACCCTAAGTCAACTTATTGTAAATATGTTACAAGTTTGTAGTATTCCTATGGCTAGATTATTGATAATTATTATTCTAGAGACATGTAAATCAGTTTTGGTAAGACAAGCCCTGGCCTTGCACTAGTGGATAGAAAAGTTTGTCATATAAACAACCATTATAATAATATATTATTCATTGACGCAAGCTAAACAAGTGTTCATAGGTTGTTTAAACATACACGCTATGTTCTTGGTGACCTATCACTCAAGACCATTTGCAAAATCGTTGATATAAGAATAAAACCAATATTGTAATCTGGCTCAGAAAGTTTACAAAATACGGATGCAATTGAAGGTTCACCTGTTTGCATGCAGCTCATTCATATGCTTTATTGTGAACTTGGGATATTTCCGCTTTATATTTACTCTAAATATGGTCTACATATAGGCTAAAACTTTATCTATCTCTTTCAATAGAATACCGAGAAAATTTTATATTTGATGTAATAGTATGGTAACAATGAACAAAGAAATTGGGCATCCTAAGTTTAGACTTTTGAAAATTCTATTTTGGTTTTGGAAACGTGTGTATTGCACAAAGTGTAGAATCCAGTATTCATTAAGTCATTAACTACAAGACTTAAAGACACATATGTGTTCACACAGGGTGTGAACACATTTCTTTGTCCAAAATGTTTTTTTATTTCTCAATATTAAAAATGACCTTTCCACTTAAACATATTTATCATCTGTTGATGTAAAGAAACAAGAGTCATCAGAAGATGACATATCCCACCGGTCCAACATAATTTGTAAAACTTCTAAAAAATCTTTGACCGATAATTGTTTATCTACTACTTGGTTAGTGGGCAATACACATGCTGAGTTTCAGATATGATGAAGGGTTTTAGAGCTCTGCTCCGGAAGCAGACTATCTCTGAATATAGTCCAAATAAACACGTTTCTATGGAAACCAAAAAAATAAAATTCAGAAACACAATATTTACACTATGCAGTTTACATGAAATTGAAGACGAATAACATTTCTTCTCATCTGTCCTTGTATAAATCATTATAATTATATTAAACGCTTTTACTATGTCAATCCAATGTATAATCACAATGTAATGTCTTATTGATCAAATATCATAACATCTTAATGATCGATATCGATGTTAATATACCCACACGTGTATATTCCAATGTTATATGCATATCAAATAAAGGCCTGGGGCATCTTTAGAACGAAATAACGAATGATCGATGGGGACACTGGTTCTACCTGTCCATTTCCACTCTGATGTCTCCATGGCACCGACCCAATAGTATTTGTATGGTATAAGGTTGGAAGGACTGTAGGAAGATTCTGTTATGTACAGGTCACCATTGTACTCTTTCTTGCAGTGGGCTCTCGCTTCCCACCAACTGAGCTCTTTAGCCACGGGTATGATGCTGTTGGTTGATGCTGTGAAGATAAATGAATTTTATTCCCCTAGTGTGAAGGTGTTAATAGTAATTGCAATCGTTGTCTCATTGTATAAGTTGACATCAGAATAGCTTTGTCTTCTCATTGGCAATGTCAAAGATTTGTTCAAAATAATCTTATGCGAAATCGATCCTGATATCTGATATATTGATAATTCAATGTTGGAACATTGGCAACAAATCCATTGATCTCAATTTATTTGTTTCGAAATTTGAATTATCAATACAAATCTGTTTCAGTAAGTATCTTATGAACAATTACATTTGTGCAGCCTATGTAAATGTTGTTTCTGAAATGTATATATTTACTTTTGATTGGGTATAGTCTTATTGACAAATGCAAAAAGTTTACATGTACCAAAATTCACATTAAGATGTTTTTATGATATGTCTTTTCATGTCATGGTGACATATATTTGTAGTGATTTTGTTAATATGTTTTTTTAGTCCAAATATATAAATTTATGACAAGCATGAACCATTTCAATTTAGTGTTTTAAAATACGAATAATTAGGAGATAAACTTGTTTTTAAAAAAATATTTTGTATGTGATTAGAAGGTAGATTCGATTGCAGTTGATATCATTCTAAACCGAATAAGTCAGTATGAGGCTTCGGATTTAATATCGACGATATCGAATCTACATTCGAATCCCACTAGCAGAGTTCCTATTTGGACTAACTAGCGTATTTGAAGGGACTTTCGAATGACGCAGAGTCCCTGGGACCATGTAAAATCATGTCGTGATCATCTAATGGACGTGCATATTTTCAGTTTTCAAACATCTGTCAAAATTATAATCATATCCTAAACAGATACATTAAGAGATACACAGAGACGAATGATGGAGACCGCAACACGAAGGTAAATTTTTTGTACCAACGTTTGACCTTAGCATGGTACATAATCATGTATCAGTGAATCACCTTTGACGATAAAATAAACCAATCAAAAACAAGGATTTTGAAATGTCAAGGTAGAATTGTTCAACTTTACATTCTGAGAGTGGAAATGCTGTCACTATGATCACATAATAAACTTCAAATACAATGGATGCTAACTGACGTGATGTTGGATTTAACATTACATAAGGTGAGGTGAGGTGAGGTGAGGTGAGGTGAGGTGATTTGGGGTTTAACGCCGCTTTCAAGAGTATTTCACTTGTATCGCGGCTGCTAGTATGGTAGGAAGAAAGCCCACAACGCCATGTGGCTATGCATTACGGTGAAACCTGCGAGCATCGGCTGGAACTAGCGAACCATGGGTGCTACTGCGCTGAAATTCAGTGTAGCATTGCACCCAAACCTTACTGCGTGTAGAACAGTGCTCTACTGCAGACAAAGTTGCCGTGCCCCTGGCGGGATTCGAACACCGGACCTCTTGATCCGAAGCCGAACGCGCTCACCACTGCGCTATCCCGCCCCCTACTACAGAAGGTAATTTAAGAAAGGTAGCTAAATCTATAAAAAGGAACCTAAATTTACATTACTTAATACGTTCATTTATTAAGGAGAACACATTATGAAACTTGTAGCGTAATTTAGCACATTTCGAAAACGATAATGGAAAATGTAATGAAGTCACTGCACTGTTCTTACAGTTTCATGAATTTTCATGGTTGTATGGTATTAGAATTTGTTTTTTATTTGAATAAAGATTAGAAAAAGAGGCTTAATCCATTGTCTTTTAAAATGGTTAACGCTATTAAATCAATTCCATAAACAATGCAAACGTTCAAGAAAATCCCTGTTCACTGAGGGATTTATAAAGAAATTGACATCTAACTGGCCAGTGTAATGTTGCTAATGTTTATATATGCAAAGACTAAAGGATATACATAAGTGGCCTGGATAATGTCCAATTTCACCAAAATGGATTATTTTAAGCTTTTGAACCATACAATGGCAGTAGTTTGACAGTATCTATTATGTGTGTCTGTTAAAAAATAGTATAACTTTATAACATAATAAATCTTGCCAGATGATTTCAAGTTTTAAAGAGGCAGACTTTTTCGATACAAAGAATACATAGATTATAATAATGAAATAAGACCGTTCATGCAAGAATACCAGTTTAATGTATACTTTATCTAATAATCGTTTACATATTTATACTATAAATTTATTGAATATTTAAATATATCATATCCTTTTTTATCAATGTATAATTATCCCTTAGCCAATCGTATAGAGTGATTAATATACCTAAATGTTGCTAATCTCTCAAATAGTACATGCTTAAACGTTATGTTTGAACGACTGCACTGGCTTTAACATAAAATTCGTTCATTTCAGTTCATTGAGTCATTAAATCAACTAGGTGAATAGTAGCTAGAAGGTATAGTTTGGGAGAAACGTTCCACACACAATGACTTCCAAGTCAAGTGTTACATGTGTAACAAGTTTGGTGAAGCTAGCATGTTAAGTTTGAGAGATATGCTCCGCAGAATGTTTTGTGATGGACGGACAGACAGACAGACAGATGAACGTTAGATACCATCGCTTACGCTGTAAGGCCTATATACCTGATGAGCTAACAAGTACATTACTTTTACTCGCTTCTCTGCAACTTGGATCGATCCCACAGTAATCATTACTATTAACTGATTAAATTTGCAGATGTATTATTGTTGTTTTCATTGCAAAAGGTCAGTTTTTTAAAAATGATTATGCAAATACACACACAGGCGTTTGAATTGGTAATGAAATTTGGATATATTAAGCATTTGAGGGTGAATGTGAAATATATGTTTCAATGAAAACAAAGGAACGGCCACATACATGTGTAGAAGCCGACAATTATAGCTCAATCTCACGGATGTACACGTACTCGTTATAAGACCGTTATTAAACGCTATAGAAGCAAATCTGTCTTCCTATCTACTAAAATTATTGAATTAATGGCTGTAGCAAGAAAAGGCCCATTGTCCGGTTTTCGATCAAGACCACGACTTTGAATGGTTGTAATTTCGTTACACTGAACATATTGACCTTAAACTGGTTGTTTTCTACGAAAGCCTACAACCGTTAAATTCAATGACATTTAAAAAACATTTGTAATTACAACTTTCAAATGTTTAATTACAACTTTCGGATACCCCCTGTGAGGCAATGACGTATATCGTTAAGGGAGCAAATCAAAATTGTTTCTGTGTATTTATTTTGCCCAGTTCTTTTTTGAAAGCCACTTGGTTACAATTACGACATCTGTGTCCCCATTAAACGCCATTCCGACTATTGTCAGTTGTCACGTTTGCTTGCTGGCTGCTAATGAACAATCATCACCATCATCATACAATTACTTGTATAGCGCCAATATCCGTAGAACGCTCAAAGGCGCTTGGGGTCTAATATTGTAAATTCATCACAGAATGTTCAAAGGCCTCGGAGAATAGACAAGTCTTTAAGTCGGATTTAAAAGCACATAGATGAGGTTGTGTTTTGAAGTGATATGGAAGATTGTTCATGAAATAACGGCCAGCAGTTTCAAGACAATATCTCACCTACAGAGGTTTGCATCTCATTATACAGAATTTGTGCATATATTTCAAGAGGTGTGATTTGCATGTATGGGGTGGATCATGTGAATATCCTCATTTACAAATTGCCCGGTGGTTTACGACTTTTCATAATGCTTAACATTTCTGTGAAGATACAGCCAAAAATTCGCATTCTGTGGTGGGGTGAACCTCTGGTATATCTTTAATTTTAGAAGGAATAAACATGATTGAATAATTTATGTTAATTGGCAATTGTCTTTGCGTATATTAGCGGTTAAAAGGTACATGTAAGTATAAAGGAATTTTTTTTTGATCGTTATATGTTGATTTCACGTCGTATCAAACTGAAGATAAGAGAGTTTGTGTTAACACTGGTCACATGTCTGCAAGGAGATAGGTATTGCCATACATAACTTATTATATCGTATTGGTAGTATTTGGATTCTCTGTATATATGCATGTATCCGAAGTTTGACTCATTATCTTGCATTGCTAACTTTCTGATGAAATAAATCAATCCTTTTTTATCCAAATGGTATGTGATATGATGGCCACGAATCGGATATTCTGTGGGTATATTGTCTTTCACCTGTCTGTCTATCAGTCTGTCCGTTTGTCCGAAAAACTTTAATCTTGGCCATAACTTTTGATTGGTCTTTGATCCTGCACTTGTGCATCTATTGTGGTGGGATATTTTAGATGAGGTCATTATGTTTGACCATGTGACAGTGACCTTGCCAAATAACGTGTTCTATGAAATATTTAACCTTGGTCAGAACTTTTGATTGGTTAGTGATAGGCGTTTGATATGTTTGAGCAAATGAAATTGTGTATACTTAATATTAAGCATATATCGCTCTGGAATTGAGTTCTTTTTTCAGTTAATCTTATCTATTCAATTAAATAACAATTACAAATGATACGGGCTAAGTTTATCATTCTTAAGCAATTAAAGTATCTACTGACTATAGAAAATAAAGTTTACGTCATGGGTATCTCAGAATCACATCTTGGTTTTAGTGAAGTTTGATACAGGAAAATGTAAGAGTGCAATTTAATAGATTTAATATTGTACTTCAAGGAGATATGGTACCGAGAAATCAAACTCGCTTACGGTAACCTTTTGCGACAACAGTTACATGTTTTGAATAAGTCTTAAACTAACTGACGTCCAAAAGTAAGTTTACATTCGTTTTAAAACGCTCTAGAACAAATACGACAAACGATGGATGCATGAAATAAAGTGTATTGAAAAGATCAACATGTCTATATCACAGCCCCTGGAGATGATGAGCATAAAGTGTCTAGTGATGACGTCACGGTTGCTGATATGGAGCTGGGGTCACAAAACAGCACTTTCAACATCCTTGGGAAACGATACTACACACAGAAAAACCCCTAGGTTCATTAGTGTGGCGTATTAGTAACGTGTGTGGCCACCCCGTGCCTCAATACACGCATATACCGTCCGACGAATAGAAAACGTCAGTCATCTGATGACGTCACATGGTATACGCTGTCATTCCACTTGAAGTGCCACAATCAATTCTTGTCTGTTGGCTGGTGGGTGTGGTCTCTGTCTAATACGACGATCCATCAGCCCTGTACATGTTGAATCGACTTTCATCAGAAAAGACGACTCTCTGCCAGTCACGACGCTGCCAACGGCGTACAGTTCGGGCCCATCTCAATCTCTGACGACGATTTCCCACTGTCAACCGCTGTCCAATGTGTGGCCCGTGTGTTCTAAGTCTATAAGCCCTGAGTCGTCTGGCAACTGTCTCTCGGCTGACCACGTGACCACGGGCATTCCTAGCTGATGACGTCACTGTTAGGAAGCGATTTCGTCAATGCTTTGTACGCAAGTGACGTCATCATAGGGGGTTGTCACCCTCGGTCTTCCCGTCCTTGACCTGTCCGATGTCTGCCCCGTCTGTCTGTAACGTTACATTAAGTTATTCACCGCAACGCGAGAACAACCAAACGTTCTTGCAACATGGGTGTGGGTGGCAGCCATTTCCAGCATTCCAAGGGCTCGCTCGCGTTCTTCTGGCCTTAGGCATGGCATATCTTTGGTTGTTTTTTTTCATTGTGGACATCAGACATGATGTTGGTATCTATTTTATATCCTTACTGCACTTGTAATATAGGCAACACGTCCTGAACGTACTTTACAATTTTTTGCACTTTTACCAAAAACCATGAGGGTTACAAAGGTCATGTTATACACACAGCAATGTGAGGTTCGGGCGATGTATTACCGACTACTAACGTTCCAATTGATTGTTAAGATTTCGATATTTTCATGTTTTAAAAGTGTAAAGTTTCTTTTGGACGTCAGTTTACATGCATAACGATATGTATTGATTTATCCAGTGGTAACGGAAAGCTGTTTACAGTCACATATATTCGCAGGTTTCTGTGGGTGTTATTCGAATTACAATTTATATAGTATTTCAAGTTGTAAAATAATTTAAATCATGTAGTATAATGGATTAAATTGTTTTATCACCATGTAATCTTGGATTGATAGTATAATAATTACACGATATATAAGTAACATTTGAAATCAATAAAACTGCCGTTATGACAGGTTTTTACATTTATGTTGAAATTTAAAAAATACCATGAAAGTGATGAGAAACATCCAGTGACCCCCTGCTTTTATTTCTGAATTCAGCTTTGCACATTATATTACATTTTCAGCAATGTCTATACTATGTGTGTCAGTGAAAACTGTAGAAAAACGTTATAATAATATGCCATTTTTATTTTAAAATTGCTTAATTTAATTAAATACATTAATTCAATTTCGTTGAAAGCACACGCTTAATTTAGATAGATCAAATCACAAGTAGCGCAAATTGCAGGCAGGATTATTATTATTATTATTATTAATGCTGATAATTCTTTAAATCCTCCGGTTAGTTTCTTACTTTTTTGATAAATTTTGGAAAAAAATTAACGAATTCTGAAATATCTTATATAAAATATCAACATCCATAAGGAGGACACACATACTGATTCGGTACTAAAGATTCAGTACCATCATATTATCCTGCAACATTATTTAAACGGGTTGTAAGATCAGTAAATCAGTTTTTCGATAAAATTCTCTTTGTCTGCATTTGCTCATTTGATTAACTTTTCCCCAACATTTCACAGCGTCATATTATATTGTCAAAAGAGGTTATTGCATGGGGTCAGTGACTGTTTTAAACAGTTATTGACATAAATAGTAATACCCCTGACAGCAAATTGCCCTATTTTTTTTTTATCGATTTCACCTTCTTAAATGAAACGTATTTATCACTTTATCGCTTGTGTGTTTTGGGATGGTCAATATCCTGCATTAGGTATAAACATTGTATTTGCAAGCCTTGGCGAGCTAAATACATAGTGTTTACTGTATTCCTAATGTAGGATATGTATCATCTCTTAACAAACGATCATGATAACTTCTTTATCATACAGTGTAATTTGTTAGCTCATCAAACCTGAAAGGCCCGATGGGCTCATGGTATAGCACGGTGTCCGGCGTCCGTCCATTCGTCTGTAAACATTTTGCTTTTTCAACTTCTTCTCCAGAACCAACTTGAAAGTATTTTTACCCGTAAAAACAGATGTCTCCCCCTTCCTCAAATGCTCCAAACCTCTAAACAATACTATCACAAAGCACCATTAATGTTTTCTGTATAATTCAACTTGAATAAATAACCTATCAACTCCACAAGTGTAGCAAACAAGATATTAGTTCAAATTGTTGCATGGAAAAAAAAATAAAAATAAAATTATCTCTAACCATCAAAAGGCAAATTTGCATGGTATGGAGAGGCAGCATACCAAGTTTGGTGATGATTGGTCACATAGTTTTAGAGATCTGCTCCGGAAACGAATATACCCTTGAAAAAGACTAAGTCCAAATCGATGAGGTGGAAACAAACCTTTTTTTTTAATCTCTAACCCCCAAAAGGCCAATCTACATGATGTGGAGAGACAAAATACCAAGTTTGGTGATGATTGGTCACATAGTTTTAGAGATCTGCTCCGGAAACGAAATGAGAACGCCAACACCGACGCCGACGCCGACGGGAACTCAGCTAAAACCAATATGTCTCCCGACCCTTCGGGGGGAGACATAATTACTACAGAGAGCTGAAATTTTATATGCAGACTCTTTGGGTAATGGGGATTCTAAATTGTAGATTCCGTGACCCCATGACCCCAAATTGGGTTACAGAGGTCACAACCTTAAAAACCAATTTTCATCTTCTTCCCCAGTTCCAAAAGGTCTAGAGAGCTGAACAGTTGTGTACAGACTCTTTGTGTAATGGGGATGCGAAATTGTAGATTTCTTGACCCCATGACCCCAAATGGGGTCACAGCGGTCAAAGCCTTAAACAACTATTTTCATCTTTTTCTCCAGTTCCAAAAGGTCTAGACTGCTGACAACTTGTGTGCAGACTCCTCGGGTAATGAGGATTCTTAATTGTATTTTCGTGAACCCATGACCCACAATGAGGTCACAACCTTAAAAACCTACTTTCATCTTCTTCTCCAGTTCCAAAAGGTCTGGAGAGCTGAAAAGTTGTGTGCAGACTCCTTGGGTTATGAGGATTCTAAATTGTGGATTACGTGACCCCATGACCCCAAATGGGGTCACAGGGGTCCCAACCTTGAAAAGCTATTTTTATCTTCTTCTACAGTTCTATAAGGTCTAGAGAGCTGAACAATTGTTTGCAGACTCCTTATCCAAAAGGGATTCTAAATTGTATATTTGGTGACCCCTTATGACCCTATTTGGGGTCACAGGTCAAAACCTAAAAAAAGTGGAAAATTAACATTTTGAAATTTATTTATTTTATTATAATGGCTCTATTTTTCATTCATTTTTCGCAAAAAGCTTGAAAACATTTATTTCAAAGTTGAACTTTTCATCAACTACGCTTAATGATAATTATATGCAAATGAACAGCGTGCTATGCTCACTGTAAAATGACACAAAATAATGCTTCCTAAATTATGCTTTCAGTTAAAATAATTGTTTTCTTGGCATGATCTAAATTTTCATTGTTTAAGTACGGTTCAAAATACGTTTTTTATTCAAATGAAAAATATTTAATGTATGGACACCGAAATCGAACTCGCGTTCTGTCGCCTTCGTTTAATCATGACTGTGGGCCGAGAGTTGCTTCCCTTCCGCTCGGTTGCAAATGACCACTATCACACGGAGAGCTAAACTGAATGTTAAACAGCTTTCTAAAACCCTCTTTACACAAGTCATATTATGAAAAAGTGAACATTGGCGTTCGATTGATTTTTTTCAAACTGTCTTTGTTACCTGTGAGTATTCATAAAATGTTTCCTTGGTAGATTTCAACTCGAAATGAAAACGTTTTTGCTTTGTTTGACCATTAGAAATTTTGTCGCATTCTCATTTCTCAATTAATGTGTATGAAAGGAAACATATTTATTTTCTTGAAGCTGTTACGCCATTACAGTTGTACAGTAATTTACGTTATTAAAGCTGTTTGATCTCTTACGCATATGACGTCATTCAAAAGAAGTAACTTGACCTCTGTGATTTGAATCTGTATCCGTATATGACCCCAACGGATATAGAAAATATCCGTTGCTTTAATCCTGCCGAGAACACCATTCATTGTATGATAAACATAGAAAATGACACCACGGCAGTTTTTATCAATTCAAGTGTAAATTTTGAAAGCTTACATGTATCCTGTACTTCTTCGCATGTCAGCTTAATTTGTCAGATTATCCAATGTAAATCGGGTTAGAAAGAAAATACAACTAGCTACAGAATATTTGAAGATAAGATTCAACATTCAACGGGTTTGACTTCCATGCAATGTTTCATTTATGTTATCAAATTACCATTATATGTGTTCAAGGTGTTCAAAATATGGTCGAGTAGACATCTTGTTCTTATCATGATTATTATTTTTAGACGTTTTTTGTCCAAAGGCGTCGGCAATGATAGCTTTGACCTCTACTAGCATTTACTTTAACAAAGTTGTATTTGTTACATCATACGTTAGTTATCTGGCCTTGAAGTTGAGAGAAAATAATAAATAAAATAAATATTTCGCAAACTGTTCCGTTCTTTAGAGAGTTGAAATATTGATGCAAAAGGTTACCTGCCAACCATACCTAACCTCAATTGTTTAAGCGGTAAACAAGCTCAGCCATTTAAAAGTTATGTGTTTTTAGAAACTTCCCCGGGCATTTTGGTCTTTGCATTCAAAAGAACATAACGCTGTAACAAATCATTGGACTTGAAACATGTTCTATTCTCTCTAATATATGTTACAATGATAAGTTTAAACATCCTGTTCATAGTCGTTGTTATTAGATAAACGTTTACAGTTAAGTAAAAGAACAGCCACTTGACAAAAATAATAATTTGTGATTTTAAGCTCATGGCATTGTGTCCATTAATTTTATGCTGGTTCGACTTCTTATCCAAAACTACTGGCTCTAGAAACATTGAATCGCGTGACCAACCAAACCTAATCTACAAATCATAATCCCCATTAGCCAAAGTAGTAGTTCATTAAACCTTTCAGGCAATGGGGATGATAATTATAGGTATGGTGAATTTTTCAAATCAAATATTTAAAATTGCCTAAAGAATTCAACGAAAATGCACTTTGAAACGTCTGAAATTTTTAAATAATTATTATAGATGTTCCTGGCACAGGACAAAAAGTGGTGGAATCCGATTGCCGGATTCTCCCAAAAATTGGTGGATCCCTAAGCATCAAGAAGAAACCGGAAGGATCCGGCAAACAGATTCCACCATGTTGTGTCCTGTGTGGCTTCAACGTTTTATGATATAAAACACTCAATGGTATATTGTGCACATGGATTTATTGAACAGACTCATCAGTAGATTTGAAACAAAAAAATGTAATACTAAATATTTCTATTTGAATTTGGAAGTTCAATGTACATCGAGGTTAGTTTTGTGTATAATAGTCAGGTTGTATGAAAGGTAAAATACTATTTTGACGACGGCAGTATTTCTAATCTGACAGAATGACTATCATTAAAATCATAAATCATAATTACGTCATATGTGCAAAAAAACAATCAAAATATTATATTGGCATATATATGTTAAACAATATTCTTTCACATTGCCTGAAACTTAACAAGAATTACAAGTTCAAGTTTAACTGAATTTGTTCTAAACTGCATGCACAAAATGCTTGATAACTTAATTAAATGTACACATAGATTCAGAAATACAACGTTAGTGCATACATGTAATAATTGATAATATGGTTAAAAAACGTCACATGTAAAGCAAAAGCATTGCTTACTCAAACACGTGAGTTGTTTTACAATTAACAAGAAGACATAGTCATCAACATCCCCCGCCAGAGCCAAGAAATTGGAAAAAGGGCAATAATTCGAAATAATTGTGCATTCTCATTTTCATTCCATCAAGGTATGTTAGCCTTCAAGCAACACACAAATTTTGGTTCTCCTATCTTAAATAGTTTCTGAGAAAAATAGTTGACTTTCGAGATACCATGAACAAAGTCCAAAAATACGGAACAAGGGCAATAGCTCTGGAAACAATAATTGCACGCTTCTCATTTTCGAACTCCATCAATGTATTTATAACCTCAAGCAAATCATCAAATTTGGTAACCCTATCTTAAACGGTTTCTGAGAAAAGCTGTCCCCTTTGGAGATACCATGAACAAAGTCCAAAAATACGGAACAAGGGCAATAACTCCGGAAAAAATAATTGCACGCTTCTCATTTTCGAACTCCATCAAGGTATTCATGCCTTCAAGCAACACATCAAATTGAGTAACCCTATCTTAAATGGTTTCTGAGAAAAGCTGTCCCCTTTGGAGATACCATGAACAAAGTCCAAACATACGGAAAAAATAATTGCACGCTTCTCATTTTCGAACTACATCAATGTATTCATGCCCTCAAGCATCTCATCAAATTTGGTAACCCTATCTTAAACGTTTTTTGAGAAAAGCTGTCTCCTTTATCTCGGACGGACGGACGCACGCACGCACGCACGGACGCACGGACGCACGGACGGAAGGACGGAGCCCAAACCTATATCCCCCTTCCACTTCGTGGCGGGGGATAATAATCAAACAATGGATTCGTAGAACAGCTATGTTACAACTATGTAACTATCTATCTTCAAAAATATAATTGAGGGTTCCAAATTTGACCACCCATTCAGAAACTGTATAGTTAATAATTCATTCCAAATGTGCGTAAAGTAACAAATACATGGTGATACAAGTAGTGCATGGACATAATCAACGAGCTATCAACAGCGAGGGTCGGGTGCCAGCGAGCGATGGGATCTCAAGCTGCTATTATGTATACATCCCTTGTGTCAATTATGTATCTGTTTTATCCAATGGGCATTGACTATGTTGCGTCTGTCCTTTTAATGCGCTTTAGCACGTTTTGTTTACTGAGTGCTCTCACAAGAAGGCAAATAAGTGTTACCAATGACTAAATAAATATCCTGAAACCATTAAAATACCACTAAACGAATGTGTACGGTTAGGTCAAGCCATATGAGTCCATTTCCGATCGAGTGGTCATCTTAAAATGTTAACATTTAAATGGCCGCTTGACGGTAGATACAGTTATCTGACCAATGAAGCGATACCTAACACTACAAGTAGAGTTTTAAATATGGTACAATGATGATATGGTCAAGCATCTTGCTGTCCGAATTCCGAGCTGTCAAACTGAGAAATTGACAATGACAAATCTACCTCCCACACTGAAGAGTTCCACACGACTGTCGCCGTATACCATGTTCTCCCAATAGGGATAACCATTTTCTACGGATGCGGCTTATCAGGTTGTGCAATGAGATGTTTAACCCTCTGATGTAACACTTTATCGCATTATCTTTAATAATAATAACAAATTTGAGAAAAAATAATCTGCAAAAAACGTGCATCAAGCAGAATGAAGCAACATTGTGCCATCTGCATTTCTAGCTCCGCTGTTAAGAAACATTTTTGTGACGTCACTTATACAGTCATTTATCAAAATTTATCATTCAGAAAAGATCAAAGGAAAATAAACCCTCAATAGATAAGTATGTTAATGTGTATATGACAAAAAAGTAAATATGTGGACACTGAGAAAACGACGCAAAATTGGAAGCAAAAATAAAACATAATATGTAATACTTTTAAACAAGTCAAAGTAAAAAACCCATAAGGTTTGATTATATGCTCTGACAAAATAAGGAATGCCAAGTAATTGTCAAAGTATATAAATATATATAAACAGCACATTTCTTTGGTGTTTGATACAACAATCTAAATGATAAATTATCTAATTATTTGACTATGAGGCACCATATAGCACTGGGTTATCATAAAAATCACAAGCTACGCGCCAGTTATGAATATAATATAAACAAGAGAAATATTTCCCTATGGTTCGACTATTTTTTTACGGACAAAATGCTATTTACAAGACATTCGGTATTGGGGCATACATTTGTTCAGATTGATCATGTCATTCCATCGTCTGTCCATCGAAGTTAACCAAACCAAACCGAGACAACAAAACGTATTTTGTCCATCTTATTTGATTGACATACAATACTGTCTTCATGCATCATTCTCACCATCTGTATCGCCTTCCTTGTCTTGTTCATTGTTTCCTGCCTTGTCACCTCGTATTGCATCCAAATGCTTGTATGTACTGTCCCTTCTGTCGATGTCATAATCATTATCACCATCTGTATCTCCTTGCTTGTCGTGTTCATTGGTTCCTTCCTTGTCACCTCGTATTGCATCCAAATGGTTGTATGTGCTGTCCCATCTGTCGATTTCAGGTTTAAGTCCAGCGATGTCATAATCATCCTCCCCATCTATATTCAGGCGATTTTTATCGACAACCTCGAGGTTCTTGCATGGACCTGCTCTGGAATAGACATCATTCTCATAAAAATCGTTGTTTGCATTCGCGTTGCTCTTTTCATTTCTTCCTTGATCATGATTCACTTTAACAGTTTGCCATTGAGTTTTGTCGACGGTCTTAGTGTCAGGTTGGGTGGGGCCAGCTTGTAGAGAAGCAGCTTGGTCCACACGTTCCAGAGACATATATAATGGCTCTAGGTCTCTTTCCTGTGTATTAGAACCGTAGGTGAGGTTCTCCGTTCCAGCTTGAAATCGTACGACTATC
Organism: Gibbula magus; assembly: GCA_936450465.1. Taxonomy (NCBI): domain Eukaryota; kingdom Metazoa; phylum Mollusca; class Gastropoda; order Trochida; family Trochidae; genus Gibbula; species Gibbula magus. Next base: position 22,171,232 of record OW388291.1, on the reverse strand, counting down.
CTGTGTTCCTTTTGGAAGCAGAACTTCTCTTTCCTGAAAAGAAATTGATACACAAAGATTGTAAAATTTCTTAAAATCGTACGAGGAATCCTATGCCAGCTACGATGTTAGATTGGTTTACAATGCATTGGAAGCAAAAATAAAACATAATATGTAATACTTTTAAACAAGTCAAAATAAAAAACCTATAAGGTTTGATTATATGCTCTGACAAAATAAGGAATGCCAAGTAATTGTCAAAGTATATAAAGATATATTGACAGCAAATTTCTTTGGTGTTTAATACAACAGTCTAAATGATAAATTTTATAATTATTAGACTATGAGGCACCATATAGCACTGGGTTATCATAAAAATCACAAGCTACGCGCCAGTTATGAATATAATATAAACAAGATGTGTTTGTTAAACACGGATGCCCCCGGATATACCAAAGTTATGGCCAAGGTTAAAGTTTTCTGAATATTGTCCACTGCGGCAAGGTCAAGGTCACAAGGTCAAATATGATGACCTCATCTGAAGGTCTCATCACAAGGTATGCACATGCCAAGTATGAAAGCCGTAGCTCTGAGCAATCTAAAGTTATGCCCAAGGTTAAAGTTTACTGAAGATGTCCACTGCGGCAAGTTCAAGGTCACAAGGTCAAATATGATGACCTCATCTGAAGGCCTCATCATTAGGTATGAACATGCCAAGTATGAAAGCCGTCGCTCTGAGCAATCCAAAGTTATGGCCAAGGTTAACGTTTTCTAAATATTGTCCACTGCGGCAAGGTCAAGGTCACAAGGTCAAATATGATGACCTCATCTGAAAGGTCTCATTATTAGGTATGCACATGCCAAGTATAAAAGCCGTAGCTTTGATCAATCTAAAGTGATGGCCAAGGTTAAAGTTTACTGAAGATGTCGACTGCGGCAAGGTCAAGGTCACAAGGTCAAATATGATGACCTCATCTGAAGGTCTCATCACAAGGTATGCACATGCCAATTATGAAAGCCTTAACTCTAAAGAATCAAAAGTTATGGCCAAGGTTAAAGTTTTCTGAAAATGTCAATTGCGACAAGGTCAAGGTCACATGGTCAAATATGATGACCTCATCTGAAAGGTCTCATCACAAGGTATGCACATGCCAAGTATGAAAGCCCTAGCTCTTAGCAATCCAAAGTTATGGCCAAGGTTAAAGTTTTTGTGGACAAACACACAGACAGACAGACGGACAGGTGAAAAACAATATACCCCCGGAATCTTCGATTCGGGGGCATAAAAAGAGAAATATTTCCCTATGGTTCATCTATTTTTCCACGGACAAAATGCATTTTACAAGGAATTCGGTATTGTGGCATACATTTGTTCAGATTGATCATGTCATTCCATCGTCTGTCCACCGAACTATATGCAAGTTAACCAAACCAAACCGAGACAATGAAACGAAAAATGTCCATCTTATATAATACTGTCTTCATGCAGAAACCAGATAACATTACTTCCTGGTTGTCGTTGACTCTGTGTTATAATAATCTGTATCGCCTTCCCTGTCTTGTTCATTTCTTCCTTCCTTGTCAACTTGTATTGCATCCAAATGGTTGTATGTACTGTCCCATCTGTCGATTTCAGGTTTAGGTCCAGCGATGTCATAATCATTATCACCATCTGTATCTCCTTGCTTGTCGCGTACATTGGTTCCTTCCTTGTCACCTCGTATTGCATCCAAATGGTTGTATGTGCTGTCCCATCTGTCGATTTCAGGTTTAAGTCGAGCGATGTCATAATCATTGTCCCCATCTGTATTCAGGTGATTGTAGCAGTTATCGACAACCTCGAGGTTCTTGCATGGACCTGCTCTGGAATAGACCTCATGCTCATAACAATCTTTGTTTGCATTCACGTTGCTCTTTTCAGTCCTTCCTTGATCATGATTCACTTTAACAGTTTGCCATTGAGTTTTGTCGACGGTTTTAGTGTCAGGTTGGGTGGGGCCAGCTTGTGGAGAAGCAGCTTGGTCCACACGTTCCAGAGACATATATAATGGCTCTTGGTCTCTTTCCTGTGTATTTGAACCGTAGGTGAGGTTCTCCGTTCCAGCTTGAAATCGTACGACTATCCTGTGTTCCTTTTGGAAGCAGAACTTCTCTTTCCTGAAAAGAAATTGATACACAAAGATTGTAAAATTTCTTAAAATCGTACGAGGAATCCTATGCCAGCTACGATGTTAGATTGGTTTACAATGCATTAACAACCGTGCCGTGCCCCTGGTGGGATTCGAACACCAGACCTCTTAATCCAAAGCCAAACGCTCTACAGAAACATGTGTAGACCCTGTTAGAAAGAATGACAAAGATTGTAAACCCTAATAAGTTTCCTAAGAGGATGATGTGAAATCATCGATCTGTAGAAACTATCTTTTACTGATTTTGAAAATAAATTGATAAATTACAATATGAAGCGCAAATGTTTTGATGAAAGTGCGTCTCAAACCCGTTACCAGTAAGATCTGTGGCTCGTGAGCTAATGCTTAAGCCGATTATGCTACAGAGGCAGAAGAAGGAACTTGGTATTTAAGCAACTAAAAGAGATTTATTTTAGATAACGCCATCACAAAGTGTCTTCTTGGTATTGAATTAATTCGGATTTGGAAACAACATACAGAAATGGGTTAATATTTTGATATCGAATGCCTCTTCATGCATTGTTCAAAATGGCCACCTGTCAACATTTTTTTAAAACGAAAGGGGCTGTAGGCAGGGTGATCCAATCTCTCCATACTTATTTTTATTCGTTGCTGAGATACTAGGAATAATGATAAGAGAGAACAAAAATATAAAGGGGATTATCCTGAATGGGATAGAACACATTATTGGTCAATATGCTGACGACACTGAACTATTCTTAGATGGATCGGAAGCCTCACTTAATGAAGCAGTTAACACACTTTTGAAGTTTTATAAAATGTCGGGTCTGAAAATAAATATGGATAAAACCAAAGCAGTTTGGCTAGGAACAATGGCTGGCAGTGATTTAAGAATCTCTCACGATTTAAAACTTAATTGGCATAAAGAAAATTTCGATGTGTTGGGAATAAAACTGAACGCAAAATTAGACAATCTTTGGGTAATCAATACCAAAAAAAGACTTGAAAATATAAAGAGAATTCTTTCGAACTGGAAAAAACGAAACTTAACATTGATAGGGAAAATAACGGTTATCAAAACCTTAGCGTTATCTACTATTGTCCATATTCTCTCCTCCCTTCCAAATCCTCCAGAAGAATTTATAACGGACTTGAACAATATATTCTTCAAATTCATTTGGAATGATAAGAGGGACAAAATTAAACGTGTCAATTTATTTCGAAATTACAAAGATGGCGGCTTAAGAATGGTAGATGTCAAAACCTTCATTGACTCACTTAAAATTTCTTGCTTGAAGAGATATGTTTCAAAACCAAAAAACTATAGTCTGGCGGGTTTTCCGATCAAGCATGTCATCCTTTTAGGTGCTAATATTACCAATAAATACAAACCTTTAAACCCATTTTGGAAGGATACATTGGAAGCCTGGCATAGATATATTAAATGTTATGTTACAAATGATTCAAATATTAATGAAATACTTATGCAACCGCTATGGTTAAATCATCAATGTTAAAATCCTGACCTGATTATTGATAATTGGTTCAAACAGGGCATAACCAATGTAAAAGACATTTGTAAAGTTCATGAGTTTTTTACATTCGCAGAAAAAAAAAGAAGTGTCTTCTATACTTAAAAACTGATAATATAGATAAACAATGAAACTTCGGATATGGTAAGGTTGTAGACCCTGATAGTTAGGAAAAACCCTCGGATGTTTTGCTTGAACCTTGAAAATTTCCCTTCAACGGTCAATTAATATTTTCTTAGAACTAGTGCATACGCAGAATTACAGATACATCCATTTTATTTGGCTGAAATACGTTCCAACATACGATATGTGCTGATTTCAGTTAAGATAATTTCACTCAACTTGCATATTCATTCCCAAAAGCCAATTATATCATACTTACTAGTTTTTAATTAAAACTGAGCAACATCATTATACATGTACATAAACCGAAACTATACGTCCGATTAACATGCACAGTAGTTATAAGACCTAATAAACACTATCAACCCAAAGCTATCTGTTAGTAAGGTGAAATTAGTTCCAAAATTACGTTTGACCAAATGACACGCACTACACGTGATTAGATGCATTGTCCTGTTTTCGATAAAAAAAATCTACACTTTTACCTTTATATCGTCACTATACTAAATCGACTATCATCAAAATGTCAATTTTTGGTAACAGTCAATACTTCTCGAAAGATTAACATCATTTATAACGTTTGGCATGTGACCGAAAACAACACAATGGATGTACCTTTAAATACCACTCACTTCCAACTACTATTGATTAACAAACGGATTAAATAAGATATCTATAGTTTTATATCATTAAAAATCCTTTGTGAAATAACAATACAAGACAGTTGTCAATTTGCTATTCTTATTTGAACACTGTCGACAATAGTGAGTGGAGCTAATCTCTTGTCATAACACTGTTAATTCATCGGTCGGTAGGCTTTTTAAGTTCAACTTTGCATGTCAGATTATTGCTCTTTAGAGTGGATAGATGGGAGAAACATCCGGCTTACCAAAGAAAACCCAACTACTGCGAAGAAAAACTTGGAAAAGCCTTCAATAATCATGGAAATATTAACTTAACTAACCCCGACACAGAAACCGTGAAAGGTTGAACGTAACACTATCATCATGCAGTTGTCACAGGACAAAAAGCGTTGGAACCCCCTTGCCGGGTTCTTCCAGATTAAAAGAATCCGTAAATTTTTGGGAGAATCCGGATCCCACGACTTTTTGCCCAGTGTTTGAAAACGAAAACTCCGCGATCGATAACCTTGCACATGCGCACATTCAAGTTTCAATTTCTACCATGTATTTACATTTGCGAGCAAAATTTAAACCAAATTCGCGTACTTATCCTTCCTTGTTTAATGCATTTCTATTACAATATGTCTATGTGTCTACTTTATTCTATTTAGTGAATAACACCAGTTATTTTAGCATTTCATGCCAATTATGTACAATCGCGATTTCCGAAATATATTTTCTAGGTTCGGTTGAATACGCATGCGCGGTAGAGGTCAAAGTTAGCTCAGATTAAAATGTGGCAGTTTCCATGTTGCGTGTGTCTGTCTTAAAGATTTGGTTGCCCCATTTAATGTTTATGTGTCGCAGTATTATATGTATATTGCTATTTCCAAGATTAATGTAGGCTTTTCCAGGTTTGTCTGTACAGAGGGAACGGTTTGTTTGGTAGGCCTGAACATGTTAAATATTTTGGATACGTGCAACCACGAAAATAAAACATCTAGGAAATGTCGTGGGGTTCTGAACCACGAAATTTTCCAAACTCGAAAATTTCTAGGTATACAGTACTTCCTTCTAAGGAAAATCTAGCAAAAGCCTTATACAAATGCAGAAACCGAAACTACTAGTCAAATTTACATAATAGAAGTTATATGACCCGGCTATCTTTTCCCACAGAGGTTACTGTTAAATATAGGCGATATTTCATTTGTTCTCGACTAATCTCCTGGCCGTAAAGTATGGCATCACTGGTAAGATTCTTATTTTTATCCCATAAAAAATTGCCCTGTACATCTCATGTACGCAACGCACAGATGGAGCAACTTTGGTCATTTCAAAATTTACAGAATGATCAGTCTGAAACAACGTGGTGATTGCACAACTAACTTCTGCTGCAACTAATCAGGATTCTCTATGTTTTATGACATATTCAGATTGAAGGAAGTACCATCTGTGGGAAGAGAATGATTGCCGGTTAGCAGTCTCAAATGACTCTACCGCCTCAAATGACTCTATTTAGGCTCAAATGATTCTACAAAATGTTCCGTGAAAGAGGATTTACGTATTCATAATTTAACATTGTTAATTTTTTTAGTTAATTTTCAGAGACCGTGGAATTGTCTGAATTGAATATTCTTAGAAAAAAGTACTAGAGTGGGTCTAGGCTCAAAACACTCTAGAGTTAAATGGGCCTAGGCTCAAAACACTCTAGAGTTAAATGGGCCTAGGCCCAAAACACTCCAGAGTTAAATCGGCCTAGGCTCAGAACACTCTAGAGTTAAGTGAACCTAGGCTCAAAACACTCAAGAGTGCATGATGCACGACTGTTAGTATACAATTCAAAGGTAGAAAAGGTATCAAATTCGTTTATGCCATCTCTGACAGAATTGAGAAACGTTGTCAGTAACTCCCGAAAATATTAATACACCGCTTCTCTATGTCGTACTGCATCAGTATTTTATAATTATGCCCTCACTCGGACAGACACACAGACGCACATACGGACACACGGGCGGATTGACGGATGGACGGATTATCACTCAAATCTATCGCCTTCCAGTTCTTATCAGTGTAAAGATAAAGTGAACACATAGACCAGAGTCATTTGAGGCTAGCCAAAAGTGACTCTACCAGGATTGATTTGATAAAGCCTGAAACATATTTAGGCTGAGGTAGAGTCATTTGAGCCTGGATAGAGTCATCTGAGCATTAGGACAAGTCTGGCCCCAAATGACTCTCTAGAGTTATCAGAGACCGGCCCCAAATAACTCAAGAGTCATTTCCGTACTAGAGTCATCTGAGGTTGAAACGCCGGCCTGAATATTTCCCGTGCATATGGGGAAACGATATCAGTTGTCTGACAGGCACCTTATCCACCGTGCTGAGATCCTCAAGCTTTTCCATAACTTCAGCTTACTGCCATGTGGCATATGTGATTTAAGAGCTGAATGTTTCAACGAATATGATGGTTTAAATAATCAGTATACCTTTTCATGGCGACAATAACAGCAGTAATCAAACCAGCCAATAGAAGCAGCCCGGTTCCAACTCCGATATAGAGACCTAATGAGAAATAAAAAGGAGAGAATTATATCCGTTTAAAACTCCGATGAGTATAGAAGTCATGAACAATTTGAAAGGAATCATAGTAATACTTGATGATCAATCTGTCAGGCAAAATTACTTTGGACAGACAGGCAGAAGGAAGGATCGTTGGTGTTGCTATCCACGCTGAACGGTTGGTCACATGGTCAGGGATACAATATTAATTATATTAACTGATTGATTAATAAGCACATAAAACTTAAACAAATAAGCTTTATATAATTTAAACACCACTTGAAGGATGCGAAGTCTGCAATTATAATTAAATTGAATTATAATTATCTAAGGTTTTGTTACAGCTGTTATATATGTTTAAACATTATATACCATACCATACCGTTATTCACTTCCTTCATTCCTGCTGTTTCCTGTTGCCCGTCGGTGGTGGTTATTGCTGAAACTGAAAGGTATTTGACGGATTAATCATATAATCAAACTAGTTGACTTTACTTTATTGAAATGAAGTATTTACAGTGAGTAATGTAATACACGGACCATCATCTGCAACTTAGACCTGTGTCTCTGATACCAGGTTAAAAACATTAACCGCCTCATCAATGACTCACTACGAGACTACAAGCAACGGCAAATGGAATGGTGTTCGACAACGGTGAACTTATTTTTTTCACTATCATCAGAAGGAAATGCAGAAAGTCAAACCAAAGGATTTGGTGTAAGAGAAGACAAGCCAACTGATCGTGTCAGTCTCAAATTCTAATGCGCATGAGCAAATGTGATTGTGCAATTTTAGGAGGAAATTACTTGTCATATTTCATGATTTGCATGATGCCAACATTTTGCAATCGCTCCTGTTCCATGGATGAGGTTCCTTGGTTTTAATGTAGCAAAGCGAAATAAACTATGATAACTCAAATTATTACACATATATTAACACAAACTTATATGCATTTTTTTCCTGTGCATGGCATGATTTGGTGGGCTGTGTTACAAATAAGCTTTATATAATTTAAACACCACTTGAAGGATGCGAAGTCTGCAATTATAATTAAATTGAATTATAATTATCTAAGGTTTTGTTACAGCTGTTATATATGTTTAAACATTATATACCATACCATACCGTTATTCACTTCCTTCATTCCTGCTGTTTCCTGTTGCCCGTCGGTGGTGGTTATTGCTGAAACTGAAAGGTATTTGACGGATTAATCATATAATCAAACTAGTTGACTTTACTTTATTGAAATGAAGTATTTACAGTGAGTAATGTAATACACGGACCATCATCTGCAACTTAGACCTGTGTCTCTGATACCAGGTTAAAAACATTAACCGCCTCATCAATGACTCACTACGAGACTACAAGCAACGGCAAATGGAATGGTGTTCGACAACGGTGAACTTATTTTTTTCACTATCATCAGAAGGAAATGCAGAAAGTCAAACCAAAGGATTTGGTGTAAGAGAAGACAAGCCAACTGATCATGTCAGTCTCAAATTCTAATGCGCATGAGCAAATGTGATTGTGCAATTTTAGGAGGAAATTACTTGTCATATTTCATGATTTGCATGATGCCAACATTTTGCAATCGCTCCTGTTCCATGGATGAGGTTCCTTGGTTTTAATGTAGCAAAGCGAAATAAACTATGATAACTCAAATTATTACACATATATTAACACAAACTTATATGCATTTTTTTCCTGTGCATGGCATGATTTGGTGGGCTGTGTTACTTCCCCATCATACACATCTGATGAACTTGTAAACTGATTCTCTGACTTTTTCTGTGAGAAAATTGCAATGCTTCGAGAGCATTTAGTGAACTACCCTTTGGATACAGTTACTATACCTGTCACCTCATAAACTCCCCTGGATAAGTTCGATCATGTGTCACGATCAGAAATTCATAAGCTTATTGCCTTATATTCAAACAAATCTTGCTCTTTAGATCCTATCCTAACTTGGCTGCTAAAGAAAAATGTGGAATCTTATGTACCAGATCTCAAACATACAGTAAATCGGTCTCTTACAGAAGAGTTATTACCTGTTAATCTTAAGTCAGCTGTTATCCCCCCCCCCCCCCCCCCCCCCCCCCCCCCTTGGATGTTGAACAGTTCAGTTTCTCATTTGACTTTCATTTTGAGCTGTTGCAATTTGCCTAGTAGAGAAGTAGCTGTGGTGTTAAGTCGTATTAGATTTATCCGCAGCTTTTGACACTATCGACCAAAACATCTTGCTGTCAACTTTCTCAAGTAGGATTGGTATCAAGGGTAATGACCTTCATTGTTTTCAATCGTATCTAACAGATAATCTTCAAACAGTTGTTATAGATGGGCACAAGTCTGTATCAACCCCCCCCCCCCCCCCCCCCCCCACCCCCCCCTTGGATGTTGAACAGTTCAGTTTCTCATTTGACTTTCATTTTGAGCTGTTGCAATTTGCCTAGTAGAGAAGTAGCTGTGGTGTTAAGTCGTATTAGATTTATCCGCAGCTTTTGACACTATCGACCAAAACATCTTGCTGTCAACTTTCTCAAGTAGGATTGGTATCAAGGGTAATGACCTTCATTGTTTTCAATCGTATCTAACAGATAATCTTCAAACAGTTGTTATAGATGGGCACAAGTCTGTATCAAAATACCTTACCTATGGAGTCCCTCAAAGGTCAATGTTCGGCCCATTGTTATTTACAATCTACACATCATCACACTGTGATATCATCAGATCTTTTTGATTGAACTTTCATCTATACGCTGACACAAATTTACTTAGCATTCAGACCACAGGAAACGGTCATCTATATCAATTTCCTTCTGTAAGTTGGAAAAGTGGGCATGTGCTATCAAAAGTTTGATGTCGTCCAACTTTCTGAAGTTGCATAACGATAAGACTGAAATGATAGTTTTCTCGTCAAAGCAGATGCGTCAAGGATGTTTATTCCCCAAATTCTTGATAGGCTGCAAAGAACCTAGAAGTGATATTTGATTCATCACTTTCAATGGAAATTTACGTCAACAGCATATGCGGAAAAGTATACTACCATATCCGCAACATCAGTCCTATCAGGTACTTGGATTACACATCAACAGTATCCTTGGTTCAAGCTTTCATTACATCCAGACTGGACTATTGTAATACACTCCTGTCAGGACTTCCACAACATATCATTGGAAAACTTAAAATCCAGAATACAAAAGGTATGATCACATCACCCCTGATTTGATTGATCTTCACTGGCTGCCTGTGAAGTACAGGATAGACTATAATATCATTCTCCTAGTTGTCAAGTGACTGCAAGGTATTGCTACATTCTACCTTCCTTCTCTCCTTCAGGAATACAAGGCAAACAAGAACACTACGTTCACAGGACAGCTCTCTACTGTGTGCCACCTAGTAGGACTAAGACATTTGGAGGTAGAGCTTTTGAAGTATCCGGTCCATTTTTGTGGAATTGTCTTCCAATGCATCTACGATGCCAGCATGAACTTTGTGATTTAAAATCAGGTCTTAAGAACTACCTTTTTCAAGCTGCATTTAGTCCAAATATGTCCGACTCTTAATAAGCAATGTTTGCGAGCTCACAAAGCGCTTCAGAGCAGTTTCACTGATGTTAGCGCTCTACAAGCTTTTGTATGTATGTATGTATGTATGTATCGTACAGAAATCCGACATAGCATATGTTTGGCCAAGTTTGATAAAGATCATGTATACATGTAGATGACGTTTTGACATTAACTATACGAGAATTGTGTATATTGATTTTGAAAAGTGTAGCTTTGATATAGCTTTTGTACAGGGAATGTTTTAAAATAGACTATAAAGTCTAACAGCAAGATGCTCGCCAAAAACAAGGAAATATATTATGAAACCCCAAAGGCCACTTTTGTTATGGGAAGATAAACGCATTTGATTTAATTTCATTTACTTTCGAATATGGATAAAGCAAAGGAGAACGAAGTTAAAAAAACAGCACTCATTATACTCAATCTGGAAAAGCTATTCATCATGGCATTGTGTGTAAAGCATAGTCATGAACATTGTATACCTTTAAATGTCAGTCTACAGTTCATATATATTATTTTTATATATCAAAGCGACACTTCAGTGATAAATATATTCAAATAGGAAGTACAAAGTAAGTTAGATACGAACCAGATGTGCGTTTATTGTCGACACATAGGGCTGCATGAGCTTCACTGCATGAGATCCAATCCATGTCAGGTGTTTCCTTGTAACCATAGTACCGAAGAGAAAGACACCTGTTTCTTCTAGAATATCTGGAAGTATCGTCGACTTTGCTCCCTACGCAATACAATCACAAACAATTTGGATTTTACTAATTGATATTACCCTTTTAAGTAACTGAATATTCATTACAAAACATTCATTGCACATCATTAGGTACTGTATCACATCATTTCAAATTATCTAAACACCGTATTTGTCTATTTGATTGTCATTGGATTATATGAATTTTATAAATTTAAAAAATAACCAATATTTAGGTAGGAATTTTAAACTGCAGTTTCATCCATGGGTGGGTATTAACATCTTCTATTGGACATATTTGATGAAAGTATAAACATTTTAATATGACTTAAAAGCAGTGTTTATGTTCCGTGCAATCTAGTAATCATCACAATCTACAGAATGTTTGAACAATCTAGGAATGTTTCACCATTCACCTTTCAGGCCAGATGAGCTAAAAATACATCCATGGTAGTTTTTGAGTTCTGCTCCGGAAATGAATTATTAAGTTATGTATCCATGGAAATGGTAAAAATAGAGCCATGGGCTCTGTTGCTCATCAGGATTTCATTGATTTATTATCTAAGGTTGAATATCTAAGTTATCTCAAGTAATACATTGTTAACAAGCAAAACATAGGTTTTTTAGATCATGATCCCTGTGACCCACATTTGGAATCACAGGGTCACCAATCCTACAATTACAATTTCACCTTTCTGGAGCTTTACATATTTGAGATAAAGATAAAAAATGACCTAGATTGGGGTCAGAGGGTCACAAAATCTACAATTTTGAATTCCCATTAGCCAAGGAGTCTGCACATACAATTTCAGCTCTGTGGAGTCATTGGTTCTGGAGAAGAAGTCGAAAAAGTGAAAACTTTACGGACGGATGGACGGCCGGACACCATGCCATGACATAAGCCTTTCAGGCCTGATGAGCTAAAAATTAAACAAATTAAAAATTGTGAAGAAGTTGAAAACCCCAAAAGGCACATCTACACATGGTGATTTTTCCACACACCAAGTTTCGTTGAGATATGTCTTATAGTTTTCGAGTTTTGCTCCGGAAACAAAATATGGACGGACGGACGGAGCCCATTTCAATATCCTGGCAACATTTTACTGCGCCATAATGCAAACTTACAATGCTATATACTATGACAATAATTGAATGCAAACCCAAGTGACCTCATGCATGGCTTTACAATGCCGCAATTGCTTAAATAAAACTAATTAAATAAACACACCCGACTCAGGGAGAAAAAGGGGGGTAAGGTGAGGTAGTTAACTGTAGATAACGAACAGGAAAATTAAAATTATGTTGAGAAATCAGGCAACTTTTCACCAAATTTTTTCAACACCACAACTTAGTTGCAGGCGATATTTCCCAACTTACCAATGCAAGGCATAACTCTTGCCAGTCTCAATTACTGGCTGATTTAACCCTTGCAGTATTTCCTTAAGAAATCTGTGTTTAGAAATCCAGGCCCTGCAGTATTTCCTTAAGAAATCTGTGTTTAGAAATCCAGGCCCACTATGCATTTCTGGTGCAGCGATTCGCTATCTTGACACAACAAAGCGAGGGAAATACCGCAAGGGTTAAATCAGCCAGTAATTGAGATTCGCTATCTTGACACAACAAAGCGAGGGAAATACCGCAAGGGTTAAATCAGCCAATAATGGAGACTGGCAAGAGTTATGGCTTGCGTTTGGAAGTTGGATATTTCCATGTATCGCAAATAGATGGTTCGTAACATGTCTCAAATATAAACCTTACCATTTATCCACATATTCTTTGTTACTCTGTGTAATCCAATCCAGTAACTATCACTTCCTATCATAATTGCGAAGATATTGTCTTTGTTGTCTTTATTCACTTTCACTAAGTTACATTTGTTGTTGACTGATGGCCACGGGAACCAATCACGGGTGGTGCACACGCTATCAGAGCATCGACTGTACAGTTCTGAAACTTAAACATACATTATCATATTAAAGTTTGTTTTATTTACATTTTCCAAGCAAAACGGGTGAATCTTTTTATAGAATACTGTAAAATATTGCAGAGTGACCAGTATCCTTTTTTTTACAAATAAAGTTGTAACAGTTAGTTCTAAAAAAATGTGACTTGTTAATCAAATATTTGAAACTGTCAATAGTTTCTTAATAAACATCTATGAAGGAATGGAGGAGATGAATATACAATAACAATATGAATACCCATCGTCAATATCGGAAATAAAAAAAAACAAATATAGAAATTAGTGCAGTAAATGTTCACCTGTGGTGCACAATATTAATTTAGTAGTCATTGTGCATAAAAAGAGGTATATATTGGAATATAAGATAATCGTTGTATGTATTATCAGGATACTTAAAAAACTTCTTGACCGCCAGAGTTCTATGAATCAAATGTTCCATTAATTTAAGTAAGTTCTTTGTTATAAAATTGCCTGTTACAGCAAAATTAACTTATACACCTACTTCTATCGAGGCAAACTGCATAATATTGTTCATTACAGCTGCCTGCTTCAAACCGTTGTTTGGTTCTGTACAGCCAATACGCATACACACATATTCCGTTTTCACTGTTGAAGAGGTGAATATCTGAAACATACACATGTTGTCGCTGTGGTAAAGATTGAAATATTGTATGTCCAATACCTTAACAATTTTGATTTCCACTGAGTTAATTTAGTTGGGATAAATCATCAAAGGTCACAGAAAGGACATATTATGTTATTCATGTTGTTTAGATGAATGGATTGGTTTTTGTGATTGTTTGCATGCATTTGGAATTTCGTTTTTATAACAGCGTATATAGAGAATACTACATGAGAGTTCATTAGATACGAAGTCAACTTCCAAACGCAAGGCATAACTCTTGCCATTCTGCATTACTGGCTGATTTAACCCTTACGGTATTTCCCTCGCTTTGTTGTGTGAAGACAGTGAATAAACTGAAGCACAAAAGAAACGTCACACCTCAGTTGGTTTCGATTAATTTAATATTTTAATATTTAATATTTTAAAGACTTGAGATGCATTTGATTATGGCACGATGCAATAACACCTTTTGGCAGTAGTTTTAATGACTTGATTGGTGACCCTTTTATTTGTTTATTACAATATCATTTTTTAAACTAGACGGGTTAGTTATTGAAATTTACACCAACATGACACATACCATGTTTCAATGTTCTAAATGTGTGCATGACGAGGCAAATTTATTGATTTTCACACAGAGTATGTGTTATATATCGATGAACAGTTGTGTTTTATCAAAATTATTTTGGGGGAATGTTAAATTTCAAAGTTTTAATTTTTAATTTTTTTTTTTAAAAACACGTAGAAGAATTCTTTGACTGATTTAATATTTTGGACTAATTTCCCAAACTATTCAGTTTTTGAATACGACGCCGAAAACTCGAGATACTTGACATTGAAAATTATACATATGATAAAAACAACTGAGGGGTGACGTTTCTTTTGTGCTTCAGTTTAGCTGCACCAGAAATGCATAGCGGGCCTGGATTTCTAAACACAGATTTCTTAAGAAAATACTGCAAGGCCTAAATCAGCCAGTAATGGAGACTTGCAAGAGTTATGCCTTGCATTGGGAAGTTGATACGAAGGATACAAGATCATTGTTTTTCCGACGGTATTTGACAGAGCGAAAGAGTAATATCTAATAAAACTGAGTGTCGTATGTTATTCAATGACTCTTTTTCACTTTTTTTTATCAAACGTGGATTCGTCAAATTGCTTTAAAAATTGCTTGGGATAAGGCTAACAGTTGGTCAAAAGCAATACCGATTTCAATAACCGAATGCGCAATAATTGACCTAAACTGGATCAACGCTTATTTGCACAGTTTATTGATTTATACTTTCGAAGACATACATACAGTTCCTGAAATTAAGTTGGATAAATTAAAAGTGAACTTTAAAGGCTGTCAAAAAGGTTTATGAAAAAGGTATTTTTTTAAACAATCAGAATATGCTCATAAACTTGTCGATCTTAAGTGTGAAGGTTATCAGCGCCGTGTTAGGCACACAGTGGTCTATCGCAGTTTAAAAACACCTATATATACAGAAAGAATGAAACAACGATACGATGGTTTCTAATTATGAGGAACGGGAACAATCAATGCCTTGTGTTCGTCCTTGAAAATGGCATACTAGAAACATTAATAGTGACGGTCAATATCAATATCAGATCAATATGAAGGGCAAGTTAACGCAGACTGAATGTGTTTGACTTGACTTGGCTATCTATATATTTCAAGCTGTTTACATTCTGGGTGTCGGGTAACATTTGTATTTGGTATTAGAAATCCTTTTTTACCGACAATGAATGTGTGATTTGTCCAGAATTCCATACAACTTCATTGATGCGTTGATATTTACGCTATTCATGAAATCCATGCTGCACATGCCACTAACTTTCTAAAGCATAGACAAACTTTATTGACGTATATATCTTGCATGTACAATTGTAAAACTGCAATGTTTCGTGCTTGTTTTGAATTTTTTAAAATCCGTTTCAACTTGACCTTACATAAAAGTCGTTTGGGATCAGCGTAATACAATTATACTACACACGTTATCAACAAGATTATTATGTCATTAATTGTACATTCACCACGTGTGTATTAATTATTCTTACCAGTTTTGTAAACAGACATTCCGTCAGAATTGCCACATTTTTCGGCCATATTTCCAGGACATGGCATTTGATCTTCATCTCTTGAGGCAAGGTGTTGAATATCAGAGTCCTCCAGACAGTAACATCGAGTTTCCTGAATATGTTTGTTGGTAATTAAATAACAAAATCCCACTTGATTATCAACACGAGTATTAACATGTGGAGGACATTTACATCACACGATAATACTTATGCATTATGCAAAACAGTTTGATCACCAATCTATAGACATTAGGGTTATTAATAACAACATAAACCTTGTAACCTTTACTATGAAAGAATATTTCTCAAACAAAAGCCGTAATTGAAATAAAGCAAACACAACGCGTCCTGCATCACCATGTAGGGAAACACAAAAAGGTAATTTATTATCGAAACCAAAACCCGTTATGGTTTGTCATGATATAGAACAATTTAACTTACAGAAAGTCCAAAATGGGTTTTGGGAAAGCATGTACTATAGCATTGTGCCGTTGAAAATCCAGAAAGATTTGTAGAAATGTGTGGATGTAAGCCGAAATTTGCCCTGTATCCAATGTGTTGGAATAGTGAGCTGCCATCTGAAAGAAAGCGAGCTAAAACGTAAACATGGTGATAATAGTACACTTAAAGCCAGGAACATAAAAAATAACAAGGAAGTCACATAATGTGACATTATAATTAGCAGCTCCGACTTAGTCGGAGCTGCTATCAGTTTTTGTGCAGTTTCCGTCGCCGCCGCCGCCGCCGCCGCGTTTTGTATTCGCTATAACTTTTTTCCTAAAAGGTTTTGAGAACTCATACACATAACTTCTTACTTATGCCCCTGGGGAATTTTTTTGACATGTTTATTTTTGAGGTAAAAGGTCAAGGTCACGAGTTCTGAAATCGCTAAAAAAATCCTTGTAAACACGATAACTTGAAAAATATTTGTACTATCAGGCTCTTATTTGGTGTACATCAACTATGGAGAAAGGCCAAGATTTGAAAAGGTTTTCGCTAACATCCATCAAAGGTCAAGGTCACAGCGAGGGCACAACTTAAGCATGCTTTTGCGAAAATGTCTTATTTCAACTATTAACACTTTTAATCATTACATGATTGTTATACACAATGAAAAGTGATCACTGATTGTGTGACCTTGAATTTAAAAGGTCAAGGTCACGAAATATGGTCAAAGTCACCAGTTCTGAAATTACTAAATAACCTTTTCCCAAGAAGGTATTAACACCTCATATACATAGCTTCTTTCTTATAAACCTGGTGGATGATTTTGACATCTTCACATTCAAGGTCAAAGGTCAAGGTCACAAGTTCTGAAATCGCTAAAGAAATCCTTGTAAACATGATAACTTGAAAAATATTTGTGCTATCAGGCTCTTATTTTGTGTATATCAACTATGGATAAAGGCCAAGATTGGATAAGGTTTTCGTTAACATCCGTCAAAGGTCAAGGTCACAGCGAGGGCAAGACTTAAACATGCTTTTGCGAAATGTCTCATTTCAACTATTATCACTTTGAATCATTACATGATTGTTATACACAATGAAAAGTGATCACTGATTGCGTGACCTTGAATTTTAAAGGTCAAGGTCACGAGATATCAAAGTCACTAGTTCTGAAATCACTAAATAACTTTTGTCCATGAAGGTATCAACATCTCATATATGTAGCTTCTTTCTTATAAATCTCAGGAATGATTTTGACATGTTCACATTCAAGGTCATGGTCATGAGTTCTGAAATCACTACAAAAATCCTTGTAAACACAATAACTTCAACAACTTCTGTGCTATCAGACCCTTACTTGGTATATATCACCTTTGAAGAAAGACCAAGATTTGAAAACGTTTTTGCTAAAATCTTTCAAAGGTCAAGGTCACAGCAAGTTCACAAATTAAGCGTGCTATTGTGAATATGCCTTATGCTAACAATGAACACTTTGAGTCATTGCCTGATTGTTATACACAATGAAAAGAATTCATTGATGGTGTGACCTTGAAGGTCAAAGTTCAAGGTCATGAGATATTGGTTAAGGCCGTGTTAATCTGTTGATCCAATTTTGAAATCAGAAATAGGTTTTAAGAACAAAGTTGTAAAAAGTGACCCCAGTGATGATTCAACTTGTTAGAATAACTTGAATAATGAAAAAAAAATTGTCAAAAGAAATTCCCTTTTTATTTATGTTGAGGAGAAGGCGGAACAGGGAAAGGCGAGACCCAAAGTTTCGGAGCTGCTCTGCTTTTGCGGTGTCCCGCAAACGCTATTCTAGTTGAATTTATAATTGTAACATTTTAGTTTATCAATTCGTAAACAGGAACCGTAAGCAAGTGGCTATATCTATGTTCGTTTGATGCTATTTACTGTTCAAATCGCTACTACCTGTCCATCTCCATTCTGACATCTCAAAAGCACCAGCCCAATAGGATTTGTTTGGTTGAATGTTGGCTGGTCTCTGTCCTTGTTCTGGTATATACAGATCACCGTTGTATTCTCTCTTGCAGTGGTCCCTTGCTTCCCACCAACTCAGTGCTGGAGACAGCTCGAGTGTTATGTTGTTTGTTGAAACTTTGAAAATAGATTAAATATATCCAACTGCAGTAAACTACCTTCTAGCATAGTTGCATCACCACAAATGGACCACAAAAATGAAAGTGTCATGATATCGGTGTACTGAAAATGTCTTTGAAAACAATCATAGTGACGTCTTCAATATTATCCTTCAAATAAATCCTGATATTTGAGACACTCTGTGATCTTTTTAAACATTGGTTGTTTTTGCGGTATTCATCTCATGTCGAATTCAAGAAAAAAGTAAATTATTACACAACCATTGTGATATCACTCATTAGATAGCAATGAGTTGGTTACACACTTGTGTGATGACGTAACATGGCGGGTGCACATGTGTTTACAATTTCCATTGCTTATTAAAGTTTGTTATATCAAATAAACTTTTAAAAATGAAATACAATTTCGCCAAAATGGATGTTTGTTTTATGTTTGTAGGCTTATGACATGGTAGACACCCATTGGTTAGCGATCTATCTTGTTTTGACTGACTTTTGTTCGTCTGAAATTCTATTCACTTGTTGCACAACAAATATATTGTATAAACCTGTCCTTAATTGACCTATTTCGACAGCTTAAAATAGCTACAAAACCACTTCTTGATTGTTGAGTCTCATCTACTGAAAACAGGATGTTCATCATATACAAGTATAACAATACTGACTGGTTTAACCTGTTGACTACATAAAAGTAGTAAAATAACTTATTCTGAAGAATAAGATATGATATATTTTTGTCAATTTGTAAAATTTGGGCTCATTGATAACGTATAAGATAATCAAGTTTATTTTCACTTGTAATTTGAATACTTATCAAAACATTTGTTAACAATATATTATTACCCATATGGTTGAAAATAACCGAGTTAATATTATTGATATGAACACATGTGCACATATCACGTAGGCCTAGCAACCAGTGTTTCACCAGTGTTACGTCATAAAACGATTGTTCGTGACGTCACTGTAGCTTGCCGTCGCAAGAGAAGTGGGTGGTTTACTGAGAGAGGGGGCTTGGATGGGTTGAGCCATCAAGGAATCTTTCACGTCTTGAGGAATATCTCTTATCCGAGAGAGCTAAAATTCCCTTTCATTCAGGACTGTTTTGGCAATGGTATTGGCTCAAGCGTTAGCTAAGTCTTGAGAGGCCTGAAATATGACATCCAAAAGACCGTGAGCAATAGCAGCATCGTCTGCTCTCATAGTGACCAGAGTGTGCGAGGAAATGCCATCATAAGAGACGAACTCTGGCGGTAGCATTTCTCGTATTCAAGCATAAAACTCGTTAATGTATGACAACGCATCCAAGGAATAACGTTATTGGAGTCAATTTCAGAAACATCAGACTTCAATAGAGAAGGTCTCGTGTTGGCATTAACGGCCCGAGGATTAAGTCTGTCAAACTCCTTGTCCAGATTGGGAAGGCTGGAAGACACAAATCTACTCTGGCGGTAGCATTTCTCGTATTCAAATGGAATAAAATGGGTAATAAAGGAATTATTACACTCGAAAGTGTGTCATATGACTTTAACGAAACTCGTGCAACTTTATATATAACCCTCGCTCTTGCTCGGGCAATACAAAAATTCACACTCGTTTCGTGAAAGTCATATGACACACTTCCTCGGGTAATAATCACTATATATGCTAACATATTATGAAATATTTAAAAAAGGAAGTACCCCATCTGTGATAATTTCGTTTTTCTCACAATGAAGTTGCATATAGTAGTTGCATATACACTGTACAAAAATAACTTTAGTATATTGTTATGATACTTGACACCTAAGGATTGGATATTTATAATATATGATTGATTACATTTGTACATCTCACCTTTTGCCACAAAGTGAAAACACAGTAATACACATAACAGGCGGTATCCAGGTTTCTCTTTGTGACCATAGTCCTCCTCCATGTTAACACAGGAGGATGTGTTTTAAACAACTTGCGTAGATTTAATTTAACCCTGAATCAAGTGCATCATTCCCAAAATAAACATACGCCCACTAAATATGTCCTTGTTTTAATTTCCTGACGGTCCATGAAAGTGTGTACAGCTCATCAGTTTGATATAAGTTATCGTGACATTGTTCACTTTGTAATAATTCCTCTGATAAAACGTAAGCCAAAAGAAAGGCACTCAATTGTTTTATGATATATGTGGATAATACGGTTCCGAGGAAATACAAGTTGTGGCTTTCTTTATATCCAGATAATATCAAACTATCCATTCAAGGACTATGCATCTTTGAGGAAACCAAAAGTTGATTTAACCCTCAAAGGCACAAGGCGTGTTGTCATGCACTTAAAAGCTTAATTATTGAACTAATTCTAATTTCGTGATGTCTGATCCTCAAACACACCAATATCTTTCATTATTTAAAAGCATTAAAACAAAAAATATGAAATGTGTAAATCATTTCAAGAAATATGTTGTTGTTACACCAAGGCACAAGGTGGGACTCGGAAGCCCAGTAGACTTTGAAAACTGTTTAGTCAGTCGTTGCTAATACATAGTAGCAATTCACCATCAAGAGGGGTAGACCTAGTTGTAATGATATGTTCCCATTTAACGGTGACAGTGCTCTCACACACTTGCACTACAATAGTGAGCCTGAGTCTGAACTTGCAGATCATGCATCTGCATTCTTGTTTCTCCTTGTAACCATCATTCTTGTATTAATGTTGTGCTGTAATCTATTGTAAGATTCAGAATACGGAGCTTCATAGTGTTGACAGTGTTTCACCTGTACATGCAGTTAAATAGTGAGAGAAAAACGGTAGTCGTCAGTCCTGAAAATAGAATAGAACTAACTCAACTAGTCAGTCAACACACGCTCAAGGTCCTAGGTCGTGTAATAACTGTGTCTATCAGCACACGTCAAGAAGATGTGTAGCACTTTGTAAACGCCGTGGTAAACGCAGTCATGTTGCCAAGATATGTGGGAAACGTACTTTCTGAAATAGCTATGACAAACTGATCACAAAAAGTGGTGGAATCCTCTTGCCGGGTCCTTCCGGAGCCTGTTATATTTGGGAGAAACCGGAAGAATCCGGTAAATGGATTCCACCACTTTTTGTCCTGTGTCAACAAGCTTGTTCTTTAAACTATTGCTGAACGTTTGATGAGTGCACTTATCCAGAGAATACCGAAATGTGGATTTGCACGTGGATTGCAGGAGCATATGTCTACTTTTCTTCCCTCATCTGCGATAGAAGCATCATCTCACACAGGGAAGAGGAGGAGATGTGCATCTGCCCTACTGCAGAACACATAAATCACAACAGGTCTGCTCCACGTTACACGAATCATCTGCAATGATTGAGTTTGATAATGTTTGTGTTTATTGAATCTGTTCAATGTTCTTTCCATTTGACAACATTGAATAATACATTTATCCTATTATACATGTGTTCATTCGTTCTTCTAAATGAGAATCAGGACAGCGCTAAGGACAATCTTCATTGTGTTGTGAACGTTTAACATTTCTGTATACATCCTTTTTGTTTTTTCAATTGTAAGGTTGGACATGTGTCAGTCCAGGGGAAATAAAAAAAATATCAAAACAACAACATAAGAACTACAATATCATAAAATAAATGTAGTGAAGGACGATCAAACATTTTGAAATACATTGAATTTTTTCAAATAAAATACACCAAATACAAATGATTAGAAATACATTAAAATCACATTTAAGAACATTGGATACATTTCCTTTTAGTTCAACCTTTGTTCAACTTCTCCATGATTATGATAGCAAATGCAGGTACATAGCACTGTATTAACTGTATCAGTAGTGTCAAATTTGTCAAGTAAACTGAAAATGTTTTGGATTCCCGACCGGTTTCACACCATTCAGTGATCATCATGGGATCTTCATGACGCTGTCTTTCTATGACGTCACAGAACAAAAGAATTTGGGTGGTCTTTTGAGAAAAAACTTGTTGTGAATCTTCAAGTCAATTATCATCCTCATATCGGCGCAATCCTTCTTTGGGACTAGAAAAACGGGAGAGTAAAGCCTTCTGAAGTGTCTGATGGATCTAGTTCTACGATGGCTATTTTGTCTAGCAATTGTTGGATGGCTAGCAGGACAGTTTCTAACTTGGTTCCTTGTAGAAAGAATCGTTTCCCTTGAGGAATCACAGTTAGAGGAGGCAAAAAATTCCTTTGCAGATGATAGCCCTTTGATATCACCGATAGTATCCATTGTACTTGGATGATAAACTCCAGTTTTGGTAAAACAACATCAGTCGACCCTCAACAGGTGAGGAGTAAGTCGGCTGAGGAAATAGGCAATCTTGAATCATTGAGGGGGGCAGAAGCGGTCGTAAGGGGAGAGGCGCTGGTGGCCTCTGGGGGTTGCGCCCCCTGTTTTGGTTCCTTGATTGTTGTTGTTTGAACTGATCCCTAGCCTGTGGGGGGTGAAAGTCCCGACGGTTATGAAAGTAGCCCTGATTCTGAGGGGGTGCATTCGGCTTGTTGAAATAGGGCTTGTTGGATGGTTGAGACTTGGGAGGAGTGTTACCTCTACGCGACTCATGAAACTTTCCTTTGTTAAGTAGAGCTTGTGTTAACTTCAGGTTCAAGTTTTTGGTAGATATAGCTACCTGAGTGTCACTCGCATCTTTGCAAGCACCGTTAAAGAGAGAGGGGGCTTGGATGGGTTGAGCCGTCAAGGAATCTTTCATGTCTTGAGGAATATCTCTTATCCGAGAGAGCTAAAATTCCCTTCATTCAGGACTGTTTTGGCCATGGTATTGGCTCAAACGTTAGCTAAGTCTTGAGAGGCCTGAAATATGACATCCAAAAGACCGTGAGCAATAGCAGCATCGTCTGCTCTCATAGTGACCAGAGTGTCCGAGGAAATGCCATCATAAGAGACGAACTCTGGCGGTAGCTTTTCTTGTATTCAAGCATAAAACTAGTTAATGTATGACAACGCATCCAAGGAATAACGTTATTGGAGTCAATTTCAGAAACAATAGAGAAGGTCTCGTGTTGGCATTAACGGCCCGAGGATTAAGTCTGTCAAACTCCTTGTCCAGAGTGGGAAGGCTGGAAGACACAAATTTGTTGTGTATGACATACGGCGCCTTCGGTTTAAACTTGGGTAGGTGTGACATCTGTTAGAAGTGATCATCTCATTCACAGAGTTACAAGCAGTTTTGATGACCGTTGACAGTTGTGACCCGTGTGACCCCATTTGCGGTCATGGGGTCACGAAATCTACAATTTAGAATCCCCATTGGCCAAGGAGTCTGCACACAACATTTCAGCTCTCTAGACCTTTTGGAACTGGAGAAGAAGATGAAAATAGGAGGGCGCCAGGGCACTTTATAACGGGGATTCTGGTCTGTAGATGCTCAGATCATTGTGTGATTTCTGCCAGTTCATTATCTTTAACTGGCACTAATATTACTGAATATAATGCAGGTACTTTTAGGGTTATTATATTTACTTAGACGTCATTTACAAGCATATTCATATATGATATCCAGTGATGAATACGGTGAGAAGATGGAGAAGCAAGTATAGCGCCATCAGCTAACAATATACAGGCCAATATATTGTACCAATACTACACCGTATGCATAGACATCAGTGTTCATTGTTCACATCATTGATCAACACAAGGAAAACAAATGTTTTCCAGCACCTTGGTGTTTTGATATAAACAACAATATTGGACAAATTCGTATTCTCATTCAGCAAATGTTAATACCTGTCCTCATTTAAAAAATAATAAAGGATAACTGTGGCCGAAAATCCGATTGAAATTTGTCTTTTCTGATGCATCACAGGACAAAAGGTGGTGGATCCATTTGCCAGATCCTTCCAGATTCTCCTAAATGTTGGCGGATCCTGGATAATCCAGGGGAATCCAAAAGGATCAGGCAAACGGATTCCAACACTTTTAGTCCTGTGCATATTCTTGTTATAAGATGTTGTAACTTGTAACAAGCAAACAAAAGTCATACTAAATTAAAGGAATGAATGAAACTCAGCAAATATCATTTAATATATTTCCGGTTGATATCAATTGGGTAAAAATAATAATCCCTTAAATGCCATAATCTTATTTACCAAACAAATGATCTACTGGTGTAGCAAGATAGGCTTTACTCCATCGACTGCTTATATAAAAAATGAAATAATCAAGTATTGCAATGTCACCAAATGTATATACCTATCCAACCAAAATGAAGAAAAAATCATACAATTCTGGTCAACACTACATTAACTTTTTCGAAATTCGTAATTCTAAAGTCTTTGTCGAATATGAAGTGTTTTTGTGAATGCTTTTTTGTTTGTATGTATCTATATAGTTAGACACAAATAGTATTTCCAAATATTTGTATAGATACATGCCGAGTTTATATATGAGAGTGTAAATTTAAAAAATTGTTTATGATATTATGTCATTCATATATGTCAAGCATTTATACACAATAGGGATATAAAAAAAGAAGATATCTACGTTTGTTGAAGAACAAGCATGTGCTCACTTCATATACATCTGTGATACAATCCAAAAATGGGCAGAGTTAAATACAACAACAAGGGTTTGCCCTAGCTGGCGGTGCTGAAGCTTGTCCGATAGTTCTCAGAGACGTATAAGGTTGCTCTTGGTCTTGTTCTGGTGAAAGTGAGTCGTACGTGGGATTCTCAGGTGCAGCTTGGAAATGCACGGCAACCTGTTGTTGATTTCGAAAACACATCTTCTCTTTCCTGAAACACATTAATGAAATAAACATACATAAAAACAAGTATTCATGAACTAGTTAATGGAATCATATTTTGATAGTTGTTAGACAGTAGAACAATAAATGTCTAAATTTTCACAAGCAATTTTAATCTTACATTTCCTTTAATTGATCTCGGATATTAAACAATATTTGCTGAAAGATGAATTCAATTAAATTTTAGACACATTTATATATATTGATACCTTTTTGAGTAAATAAATAACCTTTTAGATAGCGACTGCTTATAAGTATTCATAGATGGCACAACACCTTGTGATGGAAATGTTTAACTCATTGATGAACATATTTAGCTTAAAAACAATTTGAGAGTCAAAATAATTAACATACCTCTTCAATACCAAAATAACAGCAATGATCAAAATGGCTAACAGGAGGACTCCAATTCCGGTTCCGATAGAGAGTCCTGAGGAGAAATGCATCGGATTGAATTATGCTATGAATGTAACTTAAATGATAACTGCAGTCATGTATTTTTAACAAAATAGTATTCTCATAATGTGTATATAGTTAAATCTAGGAACAGTATCTTCTTAATTAAAAGTAAGCAGTTTTATCTTACACATATCCTTTTGGATTATAACCGAAACTTGATATGTAAATTGTAATGATTTTTGTCATACAAATGTCACATAGTTTAATTTAATTCGTCGTGCATAGATCAATGTCCTGTATACCGAGTTGAATCCGTGATATAACCACGTAAAAGCATTGACACAACTTCATCTACATTTTCTTATCATTGGTATTTTGTGACGTCACTGATGCAGTCACTGTTTCAAAATACCAAATTTACCATTGTAAAAAGATCAAGGAAAACAAGCAAAAACGTGAGCGTGGCTCACCTATACCTTCGACCCTTCATTTGCGATCTCTTTAATTCTATCTGCGAAATGTCATGTGGATATTTACAAAACAAGTCTGACGTGATTTCATATCTCTTCATCAAATTTATACATGTATCAATCTGAAACAGGTGTGGTTCTCCGCTATTCAGCAGATAGAGAAGATTTCAGAAAAAAAGAGCAATTGTCTCTGTAGCTCATCAGGAGTTCAGGGATTTATTATTATCAAACCAGCCAATAGAAGCACCCCGATTCCAACTCCGATATAGAGACCTTATGAGAAATACAAAGGAGAGAATTATATCAGTTTAAAACTCTGATTAGTATAGAAGTCATGAACAACTAGAAAGGAATCATAGTAATACTTGTTGATCAATCTGTCAGGCAAAATATCTTTGAACGGATAGGAAAAAAGAAGGATCGTTGGTATTGCTATCCATGGTTGATCACATGGTCAGGGATACAGTATTAATCATATTAACTGATTGATTAATAAGCACATAAAACTTAAACAAATTAGCTTTACATAATTTAAACACCACTTGAAGGATGCGAAGTCTGCAATTATAATTATATTGAATTAGAATAATCTAAGGTTTTGTTACAGCTGTAATATATGTTTAAACATTAAATACCATAGTTATTCACTTCCTTCATTCCTACTGTTTCCTGTTGACCGTCGGTGGTGGTTATTGCTGAAACTGAAAGTTATTTGACGGATTAATCATATAATCAAACTAGTTGACTTTTCTTTATTGAAATGAATTATTTTCAGTTAGTAATGTAATCAAGGACCATCATCTGCAACTTAGACCTGTGTCTGTGATAGCAGGTTAAAAACATTAACCACCTCATCAATGACTCACTACGAGACTACAAGCAATTGAGCGGAGCGACGGCAAATGGAATGGCGTTCAACAACGGTGAACTTTCTTTTTTCACTATCATCAGAAGGAAATGGAGAAAGTCAAACCAAAGGATTTGGTGTAAGAGAGGACTAGCCAACTGATCGTGTCAGTCTCAAATTCTAATGCGCGTGAGCAAATGTGATTGTGCAATTTTAGGAGGAAATTACCCGTCATATTTCATTTTAAGTAACTGCCCTTAAAAAATTGGTGATTTGCATGATGCCAACATTTTGCAATCGCTCCTGTTCCATGGATGAGGTTCCGGTTGCACTTGGTTTTAATGTAGCAAAGCGAAATAAACTATGATAACTCAAATTATTACACATATTTTAACACAAACTTATATACATTTTTTTCCTGTGCATGGCATGTTTTGATGGGCTGTGTTACTTACCCATCATACACATCTGATGAACTTATAAATCGATTCTCTGACTTTTTCTGTGAGAAAATTGCAATGCTTCGAGAGCATTTAGTGAACTCCCCTTTGGATACAGTTACTATACCTGTCACCTCATAAACTCCCCTGGATAAGTTTGATCCTGTGTCACGATCAGAAATTCATAAACTTATTGCCTTATCTCCACACAAATCTTGCTCTTTAGATCCCATCCCAACTTGGCTGCTAAAGAAAAATGTGGAATTTTATGTACCAGATCTCACACATATAGTAAATCGGTCTCTCACAGAAGAGTTATTACCTGTTAATACCTCTTAAGTCAGCTGTGGTTACCCCCCTTTTCAAAAAGGCTAACTTGGATGTTGAACATTCAGGCCTGTTTCTAATTTGACTTTCACGTCAAAACTTATTGAGCGTATAGTATCTGCGCAGCTGAAAAGCCTGTGAATGGATGAGCTGTTGCAAACTGCCTATTGAAGGTGCAAAATGACATTCGTCGGGGTGTGGGCAGAGAAGAAGCTGTGGTGTTAAGTCGCATTAGATTTATCCGCAGCTTTTGACACTATCGACCAAAACATCTTGCTGTCGACTTTCTCAAGTGGGATTGGTATCAATGGTAATGACCTTCATTGTTTTCAATCTTATCTAACAGATAATCTTCAGACAGTTGTTTTAGATTGGCACAAGTCTGAATCAAAAGACCTTACCTATGGAGTCCCTCAAAGGTCAGTGCTCGGCCCATTGTTATTTACACTCTACACATCATCACACTGTGGTATCATCAGATCTTTTTTATTTAACTTTCATCTATACGCTGACACAAATTTACTTAGCATTCAGACCACATGATACGGTCATCTATATATCAATTTCCTTCTGTAAGTTCGAAAAGTGGGCATGTGCTATCAAAAGCTGGATGTCATCCAACTTTCTGAAGTTGAATGACGATAAGACTGAAATGATAGTTTTCTCGTCAAAGCAGATCAATCAAGGATGTTTATTCCCCAAATTCTTGATTGGCTGCAAAGAACCTAGAAGTGATATTTGATTCATCACTTTCCATGGAAATTTACGTCAACAGCATATGCAGAAAAGCGTACTACCATATCCGCAGCACCAGTCTTATCAGGTACATGGATTACAAATCAACAGTATCCTTGGTTCAAGCTTTCATTACATCCAGACTGGACTATTGTAATACACTCCTGTCATGACTTCCACAACATCTCATTGGAAAACTTAAAATCCAGAATACAAAAGGTATGATCACATCACCCCTGATTTGATTGATCTTCACTGGCTGCCTGTGAAGTACAGGATACACTATAAGATTACTCTCCTAGTGGTCAAGTGACTGCGAGGTATTGCTACATCCTACCTTACTTCTCTCCTTCAGGAATACAAGGCAACAAGAACACTACGTCCACAGGACAGCTCTCTACTGTGCGTGCCACCTAGTAGGACTAAGACATTTGGAGGTAGAGCTTTTGAAGTATCCGGTCCATTTGTGGATTGTATTCCAATGCATCTACGATGCCAGCATGAACTTTGTGATTTCAAATCAGGTCTTAAGAACTAACTTTTCAAGCTTCATTTAGCCCAAATATGTCCGACTGTTAATAAGCAATGTTTCGGAGCTCACAAAGCGCTTCAGAGCAGTTTCACTGATGTTAGCGCTATACGTATAGAAATCCGACAAAGCATATGTTTGGCCAAGTTTGATAAAGATCATGTATATATGTAGATGACGTTTTGACATAAACTATATGAGAATTGTGTATATTGATTTTGAAAAGTGAAGCTTTTTTGTACAGGGAATGTTTTAAGATAAACTATAAAGTCTAATAGCAAGACGCTCGCAAAAAATAAGGAAATATATTATGAAACTTTGCCTTAATAGTTAGAAGAGCTCTACATCCAGGGGATTTTTTTTAAAAACCCAATGGCCAATTTTGTTATGGGAAGATAAACGAATTTGATCTAATTTCATTTACTTTCAAATATGGATAAAGCAAAGGAGAACGCAGTTAAAAAAACAGCACTCAGTATACTCAATGTGGACAAGCTATTCTTCTTTGCATTGTGTGTAAAGCATAGTCATGAAAAGTGTATACCTTTAAATGTCCGTCTACAGTTCATATTGTTTTTAGCTCATCAGGCCTGAAAGGCCCGGTGGGCTTATGGCATGGCATGGCGTCCGGCGTCCGTCCGTAAACTTTTCGCTTTTTCGACTTCTTCTCCAGAACCAATAACTCTAGAGAGCTGATATTGTATGTGGCCAATGGGGATTCCATATTGTAGATCTAGTGACCCCGTGACCCCAAATGGGGTCACATCCTTAAAAACCTATTTTCATCTTCTTCTCCAGTTCCAAAAGGTCTAGAGGGCTGAAAAGTTGTGTGCAGACTCCTTGGCCAATGGGGATTCTAAATTGTAGATTTCGTGACCCCGTGACCGGTCACATCCTTAAAAAGTCATTTTCATCTTCTTCTCCAGTTTCACAAAAGGTCTAGAGAGCTGAAAAGATATGTGGAGACTCCTTGGCCAATGGGGATTCTAAATTGTAAATCTCGTGACCCCGTGACCCCAAATGGGGTCACAGGGGTCACATCCTTAAAAACCTATATTCATCTTCTTCTCCAGTTCCAAAAGGTCTCGAGAGCTGAAAAGTTGTGTGCAGACTCCTTGGCCAATGGGGATTCTAAATTGTAGATCCCGTGACCCTGTGACCCCGTCCCATCCTTAAAAACCTATTTTCATCTTCTTCTCCAGTTCCAAAAGGTCAAGAGAGCTGAAAAGTTGTGTGCAGACTCCTTGGCCAATGGGGATTCTAAATTGTACATTGTGTGACCCTGTGACCCCAAATGGGGTTACAGTGGTCATGATCTAAGAACCTATCTTTTGCTCGTAAACAATAACTTTTATCAACTTTAGATAGTAAATCAATGAAATCCTGATGAGCTACAGACCCCTTGGCTCTATTTTTTTTTATATCAAAGGGACACTTCAGTGATAAATATATTCAAATAGGAAGTACAAAGTAAGTTAGATACGAACCAGATGTGCGTTTATTGTCGACACATAGGGCTGCATGAGCTCCACTGCATGAGATCCAATCCATGTCAGGTGTTTCCTTGTAACCATAATACCGAAGAGAAAGACACCTGGTTCTTCTAGAATATCTGGAAGTATCGTCGACTTTGCTCCCTACGCAATACAATCACAAACAATTTGGATTTTACAAATGGATATTACCCTTTTAAGTAACTGAATATTCATTACAAAACATTTCTTAGAGTGCACATCATAAGGTACTGTATCACATCATTTCAAATTATCTAAACACCGTATTTGATTATCATTGGATTATATGAATTTTATAAATTTAAGAGATAACCGATATTAAGGTAGGAATTTTAAACTGCAGTTTCATCCATGGGTGAGTATTAACATCTTCTATTGGACATAATTGATGAAAGTATAAACATTTTAATATGACTTAAAAGCAGTGTTTATGTTCCGTGCAATCTAATAATCATCACAATCTACAGATTGTTTGAACAATCTAGGAATGTTTCACCATTCACCTTTCAGGCCAGATGAGCTAAAAATACATCCATGGCAGTTTTTGAGTTCTGCTCCGGAAATGAATTATTAAGTTATGTATCCATGGAAATGGTAAAAATTAAACAAATTAAAAATTGTGAAGAAGTTGAAAACCTCAAAAGGCACATCTAAACATGATTATTGTTCCACACACCAAGTTTCGTTGAGCTATGTCTTATAGTTTTCGAGTTTGCTCCGGAAACGAAATTCTAAGTTACATTTCCATTGAAACGGTAAAAAAAAATAACTCGAAGAAGTTGAAAACCCAAAAAGGCACAGCTATACATGATGATTGTTCCACACACCAAGTTTTGTTGAGATATGTCTTATAGTTTTCGAGTTCTGCTCCGGAAACCAAATCTGAACGGACGGACGGACGGAGCCCATTTCAATATCCTTTTACTGCGCCATAATGCAAAGTTACAATGCCATATACTATGACAATAATTGAATGCAAACCCAAGTAGCCTCATGCATGGCTTTACAATGCCGCAATCGCTTAAATATAACTAAACAAACACACCCAACCCAGAGAGAAAAAGGGGGTTAAGGTGAGGTAGTTAACTGTAGATAACGAACAGGAAAATTAAAATTATGTTGAGAAATCAGGCAACTTTTCACCAAATTTTGTAAACACCACAACTTAGTTGCAGGCGATACTTCCATGATTCGCAAATAGATGCTTCGTAAAAATTCTCACATATAAACCTTACCATTTATCCACATCTTCTTTGTTATTCTGTTTAATCCAATCCAGTAACTATCACTTTCTATCATAATTTCGAAGATATTGTCTTTGTTATCCTTAGTCACTTTCACTAAGTTACATATGTTGTTGACAGATGGCCACGGGAACCAATCACGGGTGGTGCACACGCTACCAGAGCATTGACTGTACAGCTCTGAACCTTAAACATACATTATCATATTAAAGGGGCAGTAGCACGTTTTTTGCAAAATTAATTTTTTTAAATTTCCCATTTATAATGATAGTTTATGTCATTTAAATTAACTTTACAGGGTAAAACATCTTATTACACAAACCAATTATCTGTAGGGGTAAAAACTATGTTGCGTATAAAGCAAAAATTGCATGGCGGCCATTTTATTGTGAACACAATTTATTATTTTGTATTACAAAAACTATTCCCATGGCTTTACCGAAACATGTACACTCATTTTAAACTTTATTTTCAAAAGAGAGAAGGATGTTTTACTATTGGTGAAATTATTTTTCATCAACTTATTTGAGCGAAAAAACGTGCTACTGCCCCTTTAAAGTTTGTTTTATTTACATTGCATTTTCCAAGCAAAACGGGTGAATCTTTTTATAGAATACTTACAGGATATTTGTCTTTTCTTGACTAATACCATGTTTATCTCATCGAGTGAGGTAGAAAGGTTTTAAAGGTGATAATATATATAACTTTTCTACCTCACGAGATGAGATAAACATGGTATTTGTCAAGAAAAGACACATTTTCTATTTATTATATGACCAAATCTTTGCATATTCACCGAAATAGACTTGCATTTACGTGAAGTCGGCTCCAGAAAGCAACAATGTGACGTCATGAACGTGTCATGACGTTGGAGCATTGTTTTATGACGTCAGGTCATTGTTATATCAGTTACTAGTGACTGATAACACGTTCCATTGTTATTTTCACTAGTGACTGATAACACGGTTTATTTTCATTGATAGATCCCGGTATTTCACCTGCGATCATATAATAATGTAAAATATTGCTGAGTGACCAGTATCCTTTTTTTAACAAATAAAGTTGTAACAGTTAGTTCTAAAAAAATGTGACTTGTTAAGTTTTAAATCAAATATCTGAAACTGTCAATAGTTTCTTGAATATACCATAACAATATGAATACCCATCGTCAATATCGGAAATAAAAAAAAAAAACCATAGAAATTAGTGCAGTTAATGTTCACCTGTGGTGCACAATATTAATTTAGTAGTCATTGTGTACAAAAAGAGCTATATATTGGAATATAAGTTAATAGTTGCATTTATTATCAGGATACTTAAAGACTTCTTGACTGCCAGAGAGTTCTATGAATCAAATGTTCCATTAATTTAAGTAAGTTTTTTGTTATAAACTTGCCTTTTACAGCAAAATTAACTTATACACCTACTTTTATCGAGGCAAACTGCATAATATTGTTCATTACAGCTGCCTGCTTCAAACCGGTGTTTGGTTCTGTGCAACAAATACGCATACACACATATTCCGTTTTCACTGTTGAAGAGTTGAATATCTGAAACATACACATGTTGTCGCTGTGGTAAAGATTGGAATATTGTATGTCCAATACCTTAACAATTTTGATTTCCACTGAGTTAATTTAGTTGGGATAAATCATCAAAGGTCACAGAAAGGACATATTATGTTATTCATGTTGTTTAGATGAATGGATTGGTTTT
Organism: Gibbula magus; assembly: GCA_936450465.1. Lineage (NCBI taxonomy): Eukaryota > Metazoa > Mollusca > Gastropoda > Trochida > Trochidae > Gibbula > Gibbula magus. The sequence continues at coordinate 22,137,785 of OW388291.1, read as the reverse complement.
TGTGATTGTTTGGATGCATTTGGAATTTCGTTTTTATAACAGCGGATATAGAGAATACTACATGAGAGTTCATTAGATACGAAGGCAACTTCCAAACGCAAGGCATAACTCTTGCCAGTCTGCATTACTGGCTGATTTAACCCTTGCGGTATATCCCTCGCTTTGTTGTGTCAAGACAGTGAATAAACTGAAGCACAAAAAAACGTCACACCTCAGTTGGTTTCGATTAATTTAATATTTTAAATGAGATGCATTTGATTATGGCACGATGCAATAACACCTTTTGGCAGTAGTTTTAATGACTTGATTGGTGACCCTTTTATTTGTTTATTACAATATCATTTTTTAAACTAGACAGGGGTTAGAAATGTAATTTACACCAACATGACACCTACCATGTTTAAAATGTTCTAAATGTGTGCATGACGAGACAAATTTATTGATTTTCACACAGAGTATGTGTCATATATCGATGAACAGTTGCGTTTTATCAAAATTATTTGGGGGAATTTTAAATTTCAAAATTTTAATTTTTAAATATTTTTTTTAAAAACACGTAGAAGAATTATTTGACTGATTTAATATTTTGGACTAATTTCCCAAACTTTTCAGTTTTTGAATACGAGGTCGAAAACTCGAGATATTTGACATTAATCAATTATTGACTTCAAGTGAGGTTGATCCAATGATTTATCGACCTTGGACACGTGATATTCATCGAGGCGAAGCCGAGGTGAATATCACGTGTCCAAGGTCGATAAATCATTGGATCAACCGAGTCTGAAGTCTATAATTGTTTTATTATATGAACAATGTCTTAACTTGCTATTCTGCAAAGTATTACGCGAAGTACGGAGTTCTAGACTGGGATCTCCCAAAGCTATTTTTAGCCACCGGAGGTGTCCGGATTGTTATATCAACCTCTCGCGCGTCACACAGGTTGACATCGCTTGGCGTCAGTGCTGTCATGTGACCAAGTAGACCAATCAGAAAGACGGAAATAATCCATTCATATAATAATGAAAATTATACATATGATAAAAAAGACTGAGGGGTGACGTTTCTTTTGTGCTTCAGTTTAGCTGCACCAGACATGCATAGCCGGCCTGGATTTCCAAACACAGATTTCTTAAGGAAATACTGCAAGGCCTAAATCAGCCAGTAATGGAGACTGGCAAGAGTTATGCCTTGCATTGGGAAGTTGATACGAAGGATACAAGATCATTGTTCTTCCGACGGTATTTGACAGAGCGAAAGAGTAATATCTAATAAAACTGAGTGTCGTATGTTATTCAATGACTCTTTTTCACTTTTTTTTTATCAAACGCGGATTCGTCAAATTGCTTTAAAAAATGCTTGGGATAAGGCTAACAGTTTGTCAAAAGCAATACCGATTTCAATAACCGAATGCGCAATAATTGACCTAAACTGGATCAACGCTTATTTGCACAGTTTATTGGTTTATACTTTCGAAGACATAATACAGTTCCTGAAATTAAGTTGGATAAATTAAAAGTGAACTTTAAAGGCTGTCAAAAAGGTTTATGAAAAAGGTTTTAAACAATCAGAATATGCTCATAAACTTGTCGATCTTAAGTGTGATGGTTATCAGCGCCGTGTTAGGCACACAGTGGTCTATCGCAGTTTAAAAACACCTATATATACAGAAAGAATGAAACAACGATACGATGGTTTCTTATTATGAGGAACGGGAACAATCAATGCCTTGTGTTCGTCCTTGAAAATGGCATACTAGAAACGTTAATAGTGACGGTCAATATCAATATCAGATCAATATGAAGGGCAAGTTAACGCAGACTGAATGTGTTTGACTTGACTTGGCTATCTATATATTTCAAGCTGTTTACATTCTGGGTGTCGGGTAACATTTGAATTTGGCATTAGAAATCCTTTTTTACCGACAATGAATGTGTAATATGTCCAGAATTCCATACAACTTCATTGATGCGTTGATATTTACGCTATTCATGAAATCCATGCTGCACATGCCACTAACTTTCTAAAGCATAGACAAACTTTATTGACTTATCTATCTTGCATGTACAATTGTAAAACTGCAATGTTTCGTTCTTGTTTTGAATTTTTTAAAAATCCGTTTCAACTTGACCTTACATAAAAGTCGTTTGGGATCAGCGTAATACAATTATACTACACACGTTATCAACAAGATTATTATGTCATTAATTGTACATTCACCACGTGTGTATTAATTATTCTTACCAGTTTTGTAAACAGACATTCCGTCAGAATTGCCACATTTTTCGGCCATATTTCCAGGACATGGCATTTGATCTTCATCTCTTGAGGCAAGGTGTTGAATATCAGAGTCCTCCAGACAGTAACATCGAGTTTCCTGAATATGTTTGTTGGTAATTAAATCTCAAAATCCCTCTTGATTATCAACATGAGTATTAAAATTTGGAGGACATTTACATCACACGAGCAGACTTATTCATTATGCAAAACAGTTTGATCAGCAACCTATAGACATTAGGGTTACTAATAACAACATAAACCTTGTAACCTTTACAATGAAAGAATGTTTCTCAAACAAAACCCGTAATTGAAATAAAGCAAACACAACGCGTCCTGCATCACCATGTAGGGAAACACAAAAAGGTAATTTATTATCGAAACCAAAACCCGTTATGGTTTGTCATGATATAGAACAATTTAACTTACAGAAAGTCCAAAATGGGTTTTGGGAAAGCATGTACTATAGCATTGTGCCGTTGAAAATCCAGAAAGATTTGTAGAAATGTGTGGATGTAAGCCGAAATTTGCCCTGTATCCAATGTGTTGGAATAGTGAGCTGCCATCTGAAAGAAAGCGAGCTAAAACGTAAACAAGGTGATAATAGTACACTTAAAGCCAGGAACATAAAAAATAACAAGGAAGTCACATAATGTGACATTATAATTGAATTTATAATTGTAACATTTTAGTTTATCAATTCGTAAACAGGAACCGTAAGCAAGTGGCTATATCTATGTTCGTTTGATGCTATTTACTGTTCAAATCGCTACTACCTGTCCATCTCCATTCTGACATCTCAAAAGCACCAGCCCAATAGGATTTGTTTGGTTGAATGTTGGCTGGTCTCTGTCCTTGTTCTGGTATATACAGATCACCGTTGTATTCTCTCTTGCAGTGGTCCCTTGCTTCCCACCAACTCAGTGCTGGAGACAGCTCGAGTGTTATGTTGTTTGTTGAAACTTTGAAAATAGATTAAATATATCCAACTGCAGTAAACTACCTTCTAGCATAGTTGCATCACCAAAAATGGACTACAAAAATTAAAGTGTCATGATATCGGTGTACTGAAAATGTCTTTGAAAACAATCATAGTGACGTCTTCAATACTTTCCTTCAAATACATCCTGATATTTGAGACACTCTGTGATCTTTTTAAACATTGGTTGTTTTTGCGGTATTCATCTCATGTCGAATTCAAGAAAAAAGTAAATTATTACACAACCATTGTGATATCACTCATTAGATAGCAATGAGTTGGTTACACACTTGTGTGATGACGTAACATGGCGGGTGCACATGTGTTTACAATTTCCATTGCTTATTAACGTTTGTTATATCAAATAAACTTTTAAAAATGAAATACAATTTCGCCAAAATGGATGTTTGTTTTATGTTTGTAGGCTTATGACATGGTAGACACCCATTTGTTAGCGATCTATCTTGTTTTGACTGACTTTTGTTCGTCTGAAATTCTATTCACTTGTTGCACAACAAATATATTGACTTGACTTAAGGAAGGAACTTTTCCGGACCAATTTTGTATAAACCTGTCCTTAATTGACCTATTTCGACAGCTTAAAATAGCTACAAAACCACTTCTTGATTGTTGAGTCTCATCTACTGAAAACAGGATGTTCATCATATACAAGTATAACAATACTGACTGGTTTAACCTGTTGACTACATAAAAGTAGTAAAATAACTTATTCTGAAGCATAAAATATGATATATTTTTGTCAATTTGTAAAATTTTGGCTCATTGATAACGTATAAGATAATCAAGTTTATTTTCACTTGTGATTTGAATACTTATCCAAACATATGTTAACAATATATTATTACCCATATGGTTGAAAATAACCGAGTTAATATTATTGATATGAACACATGTGCACATATCACGTATGCCTAGCAACCAGTGTTTCACCAGTGTTACGTCTTAAAACGATTGTTCGTGATGTCACTGTAGCTTGCCGTCGCAAGGGAAGTGGTTGGTTTACTGACTAATTTTACGTGATTCAAATGGAATAAAATGGGTAATAAAGTAATTATTACACTAGAAAGTGTGTCATATGACTTTAACGAAACTTGTGCAACTATATATATAACCCTCGCTCTTGCTCGGGCAATACAAAAATTCACACTCGTTTCGTGAAAGTCATATGACACACTTCCTCGGGTAATAATCACTATATATGCTAACATATTATGAAATATTTAAACAAGAGTCATCAGAAGATGACATATCCCACCGGTTCCACAAAATTTGTAAAACACATCTTTTACAGATACTTGTGTATCTACTACCGTACTTCAGTTAGTGGGTATTACAGAGTTTCAGGAATGTTAAGGGTTTTAGACTTCTGCTCCAGAAGCAGTCAACATCAACAACAACCAACATCCCTCTCATGTTTCTATGGAAACAGAAAAAAAAAACTTCAGAAAAAATCTGATAATATCAAAAGGCACCACTTCAATCAATGGGAAATACACATGCACAGTTTCAGGATGATATGATGAACGGTTTTGGAGCTGTGCTCCGGAAACGAACCTGTCTCTGAACAAAGGTTAACTTCAACATGTTTCTATGGAAACGAACAAAAATAAAATTTTCAGAAATCTGAAAATATCAAAAGGCACCACTTCAGTTAGTGGGTAATACACATGCAAAGTTTCAGGAAGATATGATGAACGGTTTTGGAGCTGTGCTCCGGAAATGAACCTGTCTATGAACAAAGTCCAACTTCAACATTTTTCTATGGAAACGAAAAAAAATAAAATTTTCAGAAATCTGAAAATATCAAAAGGCACCACTTCAGTTGGTGGGTAATACACATGCAAAGTTTCAGAAAGATATCATGAATGGTTTTCGAGTTCTGCTCCGGAAACGAAATGATTACGGACGGACAGACGGACGGACGGACGGGGCGATGACTATATCCCACGGTATTACATACCGGTGGGATAAAAAGGAAGTACCCAATCTGTGACAATTTCGTTTTTCTCACAATAAAGTTGCATATAGTAGTTAAATATACACTGTACAAAAATAACTTTAGTATATTGTTATGATACTTGACACCGGACACAGGATTGGATATTTATAATATATGATTGATTACATTTGTACATCTCACCTTTTGCCACAAAGTGAAGACACAGTAATACACATAACAGGCGGTATCCAGGTTTCTCTTTGTGACCATTGTCCTCCTCCATGTTAACACAGGAGGATGTGTTTTAAACAACTTGCGTAGATTCAATTTAACCCTGAGTCAAGTGCATCATTCCCAAAATAAACATACACCCACTAAATATGTCCTTGTTTTAATTTCCTGACGGTCCATGAAAGTGTGTACAGCTCATCAGTTTGATATAAGTTATCGTGACATTGTTCACTTTGTAATAATTCCTCTGATAAAACGTAAGCCAAAAGAAAGGCACTCAATTGTTTTATGATATATGTGGATAATACGGTTCCAAGGAAATACAAGTTGTGGCTTTCTTTATATCCAGATAATATCAAACTATCCATTCAAGGACTATGCATCTTTGAGGAAACCAAAAGTTGATTTAACCCTCAAAGGCACAAGGCGTGTTGTCATGCACTTAAAAGCTTAATTATTGAAATAATTCTAATTTCGTGATGTCTGATCCTCAAACACACCAATATCTTTCATTACTAAAAAGCATTTGAACAAAAAATATGAAATGTGTAAATCATTTCAAGAAATATGTTGTTGTTACACCAAGGCACAAGGTGGGCCTCGGAAACCCAGTAGACTTTGAAAACTGTTCAGTCAGTCGTTGCTAATACATAGTAGCAATTCACCATTAAGAGGGGTAGACCTAGTTGTAATGATATGTTCCCATTTAACGGTGACAGTGCTCTCATACACCTCCTTCCGGAGCCTCTTATATTTGGGAGAAACCGGAAGGATCCGGTAAATGGATTCCACCACTTTTTGTCCTGTGTCAACAAGCTTGTTCTTTAAACTATTGCTGAACGTTTGATGAGTGCACTTATCCAGAGAATACCGAAATGTGGATTTGCACATGGATTGCAAGAGCATACTCGTATGTCTACTTTTCTTCCCTCATCTGCGATAGAAGCATCATCTAACACAGGGAAGAGGAGGAGATGTGTATCTGCCCTACTGCAGAACACCATAAATCACAACAGGTCTGCTCCACGTCACACGAATCATCTGCTATGATTGAGTTTGATAATGTTTGTGTTTATTGAATCTGTTCAATGTTCTTTCCATTTGACAACATTGAATAATACATTTATCCTATTATACATGTGTTCATTCGTTCTTCTAAATGAGAATCAGGACAACGCTAAGGACAATCTTCATTGTGTTGTGAAAGTTTAACATTTCTGTATACATCCTTTTTGTTTTTTCAATTGTATAGTTGGACATGTGTCAGTCCAGGGGAAATAAAAAAAATATCAAAACAACAACATATGAACTACAATATCATAAAATAAATGTAGTGAAGGACGATCAAACATTTTGAAATACATTGAATTTGTTCAAATAAAATACACCAAATACAAATGATTAGAAATACATTAAAATAACATTTAAGAACATTGGATACATTTCCTTTTAGTTCAACCTTTGTTAAACTTCTCCATGATTATGATAGCAAATGCAGGTACATAGCACTGTATTAACTGTATCAGTAGTGTCAAATTTGTCAAGTAAACTGAAAATGTTTTGGATTCCCAACCGGTTTCACACCATTCAGTGATCATCATGGGATCTTCATGACGCTGTCTTTCTATGACGTCACAGAACAAAAGAATTTGGGTGGTCTTTTGAGAAAAGACTTGTTGTGAATCTTCAAGTCAATTATCATCCTCATATCGGCGCAATCCTTCTCCGGGACTAGAAAAACGGGAGAGTAAAGCCTTCTGAAGTGGCTGATGGATCTAGTTCTACGATGGCTATTTTGTCTAGCAATTGTTGGATGGCTAGCAGGACAGTTTCTAACTTGGTTCCTTGTAGAAAGAATCGTTTCCCTTGAGGAATCACAGTTACAGGAGGCAAAAGATTCTATTGCAGATGATAGCCCTTTGATATCACCGATAGTATCCATTGTACTTGGGTGATAAACTTCCAGTTTTGGTAAAACAACATCAGTCGACCCTCAACAGGTGAGGGGTAAGTCGGCTGAGGAAATAGGCAATCTTGAATCATTGAGGGGACAGAAGCGGTCGTAAGGGGAGAGGCGCTGGTGGCCTCTGGGGGTTGCGCCCCCTGTTTTGGCTCCTTGATTGTTGTTGTTTGAACTGATCCCTAGCCTGTGGGGGGTGAAAGTCCCGACGGTTATGAAAGTAACCCCGACTCTGAGGGGGTGCATTCGGCTTGTTGAAGGAGGGCTTGTTGGAAAGTTGAGACTTGGGAGGAGTGTTACCTCTACGCGACTCATGAAACTTGCCTTTGTTAAGTAGAGCTTGTGTTAACTTCAGGTTCAAGTTTTTGGTAGATATAGCTACCTGAGTGTCACTCGCATCTTTGCAAGCACCGTTAAAGAGAGAGGGGGCTTGGATGGGTTGAGCCATCAAGGAATCTTTCACGTCTTGAGGAATATCTCTTATCCGAGAGAGCTAAAATTCCCTTTCATTCAGGACTGTTTTGGCAATGGTATTGGCTCAAGCGTTAGCTAAGTCTTGAGAGGCCTGAAATATGACATCCAAAAGACCGTGAGCAATAGCAGCATCGTCTGCTCTCATAGTGACCAGAGTGTCCGAGGAAATGCCATCATAAGAGACGAACTCTGGCGGTAGCATTTCTCGTATTCAAACATAAAACTAGTGAATAACGTTATTGGAGTCAATTTCAGAAACATCAGACTTCAATAGAGAAGGTCTCGTGTTGGCATTAACGGCCCGAGGATTAAGTCTGTCAAACTCCTTGTCCAGAGTGGGAAGGCCGGAAGACACAAATCTGTTGTGTATGACATACGGCGACTTCGGTTTAAACTTGGTTAGGTGTGACATGTGTTAGAAGTGATCCTCTCATTCACAGAGTTACAAGCAGTTTTGATGACAGTTGAATGAGGCAGAGAGAGTTTGGGCGCTCTAGGCGTGGTCAACGAACCTCATTCTCCCAATTCATCTGGCTTAGATATCTCCGCTTCCTCAGATAGAATAGGCATAGTTGAAGGTTTGAGATGATGCAAGTATTCCAATTTATCCCAAAAGGACCAATCCGGGATAAGAGGAGAAGGAGCTTGATGCCAGGAGGGACTGCCAACCTGGCCTCTAGATCGGCAAACTTCTTAGTGTTGACGACTTGAATATTAGAAATGGAAGCTGACAAGGTGGCTATCATATCGTTTAAGTCAGAAATGTCAGATTTATGAGGAGATAAGGGAGTAGGGTAGCCGATCGCGATCTTTTGGAAGAAGAAGAGGAAGAGTGAGAAGGCTTTCTCTAAGGAGTCTTAGGCTTGATTCTAAGTAAAGTAAGTTCATTTCCTTCCAGTCCGTATCAGAAAAGTCTTAACAAAGCAGGCATTTAGAGTAAAAATTACAAGGAACATGTAAGTCTTTGCAGCAAGCAGGACATGGGGATCACCCGTATGCAGATATTTTTCGCTGAACGGAAGACATCTTGGCTTGGAAAAACAAAAAGGCGGGAAAGTAAACAAAGTTATTCACACAGAAAAAAGGATACGATATCACCCAGTGTCCAATCCACGAATATCCCAGAATCCAGAATAACACAGTGAGAAACACAGAAGATATCCAGAAGGTAAACACAAAGAGATGAGAACATTGTTTCTCTCTCTACTCCAATGAACTTCTCCTAGTCACATACAGAGAATAGAGTGAGGTTGACAGTTGGGTTTCAAGGGAGGTAACTCAACCGGAAAGATAATTAGGGAAAGAACAACACGCAGACCACTAAAAATATTTTTCTTTTTTCTTTCTTTACTCTGTACGAATTCTCCAGACGTCGAGAAACTCAAACTAACTCAATCTAGAGGTATAGTTTCTACAATTTAGAATTCCTATTAGCCAAGGAGTCTGTGCACAACTTTTCAGCTCTCTAGACCTTATTGAACTGGAGAAGAAGATGAAAAAAGGTTTTGGGGATTGTGACCCCTGTGACCCCATTTTAGGTCAGAGTGTCATGAAAGCTACACTTTAGTATCCCCATTAGCCAAGGAGTCTGCACACACAACGTTTCAGCTCTCCAGACGATTTGGAAGTAGGGGAGAAGATGTAAATAGGTTTTTGGGGTTGTGACCCCTGTGACTCCATTTGAGGTCACGGGGTCATGAAATCTACAATTTAGAATCCCCATTAGCCAAGGAGTCTGCAGGCAAAATTTCAGTGTTTCCGGAGAAGAAGATGAAAATGCGAAAAATTCAGATGGACGGACGGACAGGTGGACGGACGGACGCCGGACACCATGCCATGCCATAAGCACATCGGGCCTTTCTGGCCAGATGAGTTAATAAATGCTTAAAAATGAATTGGTAACTACAGAAAGCCTGGCAAATAAATTTTGACTTTAACTTTGTTGAGCAAGTGTTTGCCACTCATATGGCGATGTCTCCCGCCGCCATTTGATCAAATGGAGCTACTTCATATATTGTATTACTGGGGAAAAGTGTCATGATGATCAGCAAATTTGAAGAGATTGGGTGCAAGGGTTCATGATATAAAGCGTTAATAAGAGTTTTGAAAAAATGTGTCGGGGTGACCTTGGATATAAGGTCATGGTCATAAAAATCGACTGCTGTCTGCCTCATCCCCCAATATAGGCTAAAACCTAATTTGAAAACTGGGCAGTGTTCAAAGGTTCTGAGCTTGAAAATAACATCAAGGTCACAACAATTGATTGGTGTCTGCGTCATCCCCCGGCGGGGAACAATATTTCATGGCCATATGAGCAAATTTTCCAAAAATGAAATAAAGAAATAAAGAAATTGAAGATTTGCTATATATGATTGAATAGTCTTTATTTCCTCCTATAGATTCGAATAGTACAAATTTGTTTCTAAACATTTATATATAATTGGGTTTAAAGATAAATAATCATTTAACTGTAAGTTGAAAACAGCGCAGTGAACGTATTTACATAGATGGAAAGATAAATACATATCATGCTGGATAAATACAAACTTTGATTTTTACACGAATATGTAAATTACACTCACACGTACACTTTAAGTGAACTGATTTAAAGAGGGAAAAGACTCTTCTGTTTATTCGGATCAAGATTGCTGTCTGGAATAGACGGTCTATCCGTCCGTCTGTAAACTTTTTGCATTTTCCGTCTTCTTTTCCAGAACCACTTGGTGTAGGAAGCTGAAATCTTGTGTGCATACTCCTTGGCTAATGGGGATTCTAAATTGTAGATTTCATGACCCTGTGACCACAATTGGGGTCACAGGGGTCACAACCTTAAAAACCTATTTTCATCTTCGTCTCCAGTTCCAAAAGGTCTAGAGAGCTGAAATGTTGTGTGCATACTCCTTGGCCAATGGGGATTCTAAATTGTAGATTTCGTGACCCCATGACCGCAAATGAGGTCACACGGGTCACAACCCCAAAAACCTATTTTCATCTTAATCTCCAGTTCCATAAGGTCTAGAGAATTGAAACCTTGTGTTCAGACTCCTTGGCCAATGGGGCTTCTCAATTGTAGATTTCGTGACACCGTGACCTCAATTGGGGTCTTAGGGGTCACAACCTTAAAAACCTATTTTCATCTTATTCTCCAGTTCCATAAGGTCTAGAGAGCTGAAACGTTGTGTTAAGACTCCTTGGCCAATGGGGATTCTAAATTGTAGATTTCGTGACCCCATGACCGCAAATGGGTCACACGGGTCACAACCCCAAAAACCTATTTTCATCTTCTTCTCCAGTTCCAAAAGGTCTAGAGAGCTGAAAAGTTGTGTGCCGACAATGAAGATTCTAAATTGTAGATTTCATGATACTGCGACCCCAAATATAGATCACAGAGGTCATGACCTGAAAAGCTGTTTTCATCTTAAGATTTGTAGGGGATTTTATATCTGGCCTCAAAGATTGATCAGAGGGGCACGGACCCTAAGACCTATTTCATCTTCCCTATTTAAAGATCTTCCTATTTGGTGTACCTCTCACCTAGAAGTTGACTTTTTAATTATTTAATGTATAGAGAATGATGAGCTACAGAGTCATTGGCTCTATTTTATATCATTTAGTGGTTGTTCATCTAGATAATGTATTTACTGTTTTTGCGAATTTGAAATGACACTACACATGCTATATATAAATATTCTGTTTTTCCGATATACAAAGTTGATTCAACTGAATCTGATTGCTTGGCAGAAAAAGAATTCTTGTTTATTAATAATATAAGCCAAGACTCAATTCTAAAATGTAATGTCGTTATCAATTCAATGTACATCTATTCCTATGCATTGTATCTATGAATGTATCTATGCAATGTATTGTGACGATAATTACACTTTATGACGCATCAACCGACTCAACGTCATTCACCTGATGGACCCGTGATGGTCGAAAGCATGCTTGTGAATCTGATTAAATCATCGTAATTTCTTCGAACATGCTATTTTTTCTATATATATATATAGTTACAGTCAATATGTCAAATCAGTCATTTTGCCAAATGTCTAAATGTTTCAGGCATTTTCCAAATGACTGTGATTGTCAGTCATTTGACAAAATGACTAATTTTCCTAGGCATTAAGCTAAATGGACAGGATTACGAAACATATAGCTAAAACTATGGTGACAGAATATGTCAAATAATTCATTCTCGTCTTAGACTTGAATGGAGTGACCGAAACGCACATAAGTATGGAAGATTCATTTCTCAAACACCTGCTTGTTCTTGTGGCTACAATTATGAAGATTCAATTCACTATTTCTTTTCATGTCCTCTTATCAGTGATATACGGGAAACTATGTTTTTCTACAAAAGAAGATTTGATTTGAAATCGGTCTTATTTGGAAATCAAAATGTTCCTCGACTGTAAAAAAAGAACTCTGCCAGCTCTGGACGATGATATCTGCGACGTGGCAGTCCCATCTGTCACTTATGAGGTGTCAGAATCAGCTGGACGAAGATGCCAAAGCTATCCTGGAGGCCACGCATGTCAGGCCATTGCGTCCTTTGCCTAGCAGGCTGGCCTGGAGGAGGGCACTTTATAACGGGGATTCTGGTCTGTAGATGCTCAGATCATGTTGTGATTTCTGCCAGTTCATTATCTTTAACTGGCACTAATATTACTGAATATAATGCAGGTACGTTTAGGGTTATAATATTTACTTAGACGTCATTAGCAGCTCCGACTAAGTCGGAGCTGCTATCAGTTTTTGTGCAGTTTCCATCGCCGCCGCCGCGTTTTGTATTGGCTATAACCTTTTCCTAATTAGGTTTTTAGAACTCATATACATAACTTCTTACTTATACCCCTGGGGAATTTTTTTGACATGTTCACATTCAAGGTCAAAGGCCAAGGTCACGAGTTCTGAAATCGCTAAAACAATCCTTGTAAACACGATAACTTGTAAAATATTTGTGCTATCAGGCTCTTATTTGGTATATATGAACTATGGAGAAAGACCAAGATTTGAAAACGTTTTCGCTAAAATCTGTCAAAGGTCAAGGTCACAGTGATGTCAAAACTTAGGCATGCTTTTGTGAATCTGCCGTATTTTAACTATGAACACTTTGAGTCATTGCATGATTATTATACGCGATGAAAAGTGATCATTGATGGTGTGACCTTCAAGGTCATGAGATATTGGTTAACGCCACGTTAATCCTTTGATCAAATTTGGAAGAAGGAATAGGTTTTAAGAAGGAATAGGTTTTAAGAACAAAATTGTGAAAAGTGAGCCCAGTGATGATTAGTAATAACTCGAATAATGAACAAACTTTTGTTAAAAAGAATTCCCATTTTATTGATGCTGACGAGAAGGCGGAACAGGGAAAGGCGAGACCCTAAGTTTCGGAGCTGCTCTGCTTTTGCGGTGTCCTGCAAACGCTAATCTAGTTTACAAGCATATTCATATATTATATCCAGTGATGAATACGGTGAGAAGATTGAGAAGCAAGTATAGCGCCATCAGCTAACAATATACAGGCCAATATATTGTACCAATACTACACCGTATGCATAGACACCATTGTTCATTGTTCACATCATTGATCAACACAAGGAAAACAAATGTTTTCCAGCACCTTGGTGTTTTGATATAAACAACAATATTGGACAAATCCGTATTATAATTCAGCATATGTTAATACCTGTCCTCATTTAAAAAATAATAAAGGATAACTGTGGCCGAAAATCCGATTGAAATTTGTCTTTTCTGATGCATCACAGGACAAAAGGTGGTGGATCCATTTGCCCAATCCTTCCAGATTCTCCCAAATGTTGGCGGATCCTGGAGAATCCAAAAGGATCAGGCAAACAGATTTACACTTTAACTCCTGTGCATATTCTTGTTATAAGATGTTGTAACTTGTAACAAGCAAACAACAGTCATACTAAATTAAAGGAATGAATGAAACTCCGCAAATATCATTTAATATATTTCCGGTTGATATCAATTGGGTAAAAAAAATAATCCCTTAAATGCCATAATCTTATTTACCAAACAAATTATCTACTGGTGTAGCAAGATAGGCTTTACTCAATCGACTGCTTATATAAGAAATGAAATAATCAAGTATTACAATGTCACAAAATGTATATACCTATCCAACCAACATGAAGAAAAATTCATACAATTCTGGTCAACACTACATTAACTTTTTCGAAATTCGTAATTCTAAAGTCGTTGTCGAATATGAAGTGTTTTTGTGAATGCTTTTTTTTGTTTATATGTATCTATATAGTTAGACACAAATAGTATTTCCAAATATGTGTATAGATACATGCCGAGTTTATATATGAGAGTGTAAATGTACAAAATTGTTTATGATATTATATCATTCATATATGTCAAGCATTTTTACAAAATAGGGAAATAAAAAAAGAAGATATCTACGTTTGTTGAAGAACAAGCATGTGCTCACTTCATATACATCTGTGATACAATCCCAAAATAGGCAGAGTTAAATACAACAACAAGGGTTTGCCCTAGCTGGCGGTGCTGAAGCTTGTCCGATAGTTCTCAGAGACGTATATGGTTGCTCTTGGTCTTGTTCTGGTGAAAGTGAGTCGTACGTGGGATTCTCAGGTGCAGCTTGGAAATGCACGGCAACCTGTTGTTGCTCTCGAAAGCAAATCTTCTCTTTCCTGAAACTCATTTATCAAAAAATATACATAAAAACAACTATTCATGAACTAGTTTATGGAATCACATTTTGATAGTGGTTAGACAATAGAACAATAAATGTCTAAATGTTCACAAGCAATCTGTTCTTACATTTCCTTTAATTGATCTCGGATATTAAACAATATTTGCTGAAAGATGATTTAAATTAAATTTTAGACACATTTAAATATATTGATACCCTTTTGAGTAAATAAATAACCTTTTAGATAGCGACTGCTTGGAAGTATTCACAGTTGGCATAACACTTTGTCATGGAAATGCTTAACACATTGATGAACATATTTAGCTTAAAGACAATTTGAGAGTCAAAAGAATTAACACACCTCTTCAATACCACAATAACAGCAGTGATCAAAATGGCCAACAGGAGGGCTCCAATTCCGGTTCCAATATAGAGTCCTGAGGAGAAGTGCATCGGATTGAATTATGCTATGAATGTGACTGATATGATAACTGCAATCATGTATGTTTAACAAAATAGTATTCTCAAAATGTGTATATAGTTAAATCTAGTAACAGTATCTTCTTAATTAAAAGTAAGCAGTTTTATCTGATACATATATTTTTTTTAAATAACCGAAACTTGATTTTTAAAATGTAATGATTATTGTAATACAAATGTCACATAGTTTAATTTAATTCGTCGTGCATGGATCGATGTTCTGTATACCGAGTTGAATCCGTGATATAACCATGTAAAAGCATTGACACAACTTCATCTGCATTTTCTTATCATTGGTATTTTGTGACGTCACTGATCAGTCACTGTTTCAAAATACCAAATTTACCATTGTAAAAAGATCAAGGAAAACAAGCAAAAACGTGAGCGTGGCTCACCTATACTTTCGACCCTTCATTTGCGATCTCTTTAATTCTATCTGCGAAATGTCATGTGGATATTTACAAAACAAGTCTGACGTGATTTCATATCTCTTCATCAAATTTATACATGTATCAATCTCAAACAAGTGTGGTTCTCCGCTATTCAGCAGATAGAGAAGATTTCAGAAAAAAGAGCAATTGTCTCTGTAGCTCATCAGGATTTCAGGGATTTGAGGTGAGGTGTGTTGGGATTCAACCCCGCTTTCAAGAGTGTTTCACTTATATCACGGCTGCTAGTATTATGGCAGGGAGAAAGCCTGCAACACCATGTGGCTATGCATTGCGGTGAAACCTACAATGAGTCTGTACACAGCATTAACATTCTCTAGAGCCTTTTGTACTGGAGAAGAAGATGAAAATAGGTTTTTGATCATGACCCCTGTGACCTACATTTGGGGTCACAGGGTCACCAAATCCTCTATTTAGAATTCCCATTGGCAAAGCAGCCTGTACAAAACATTTCAGCTTTCTAGAGCCATTAGTACTTAAAAATAAGATGAAAACAGTTTTTTTTAAGGTTATGACCCCTGTGACCCACATTTGGGGTAACAGAGTTACCAAATCTACAATTTAGAATCCCCATTGGCTATAAATTTCAGCTCTCTAGAGTCACTGTTTCAGGAGAAGAAGTAAAAAAGCGAAAAGGTTTACAGACGGACGGATGGATGGACAGATGAACTGAAGCCGGACGCCATGCCATGCCGTACGCTCACCGGGCCTTTCAGGCCTGGTGAGATAAAGATTTGCAAGCAAGAGTGTAAAATGAATGTTTGCACTGCACCTCTCTAGGTATAGTATTTTCATTATAGTAGAAGATTAATGCAAAACCAGGATTCTCGAAAACACTTGAAGTTTTGAAGAGAGTCAAAAGAATTGTTTTTTAGCAATTGGTCAAAGTAGAAACTAAAGAAAATCGTCAAATAAAATAATTTTTTTTACAAAATCGCTTGTTTGACGGCACTGCAGCTTTACTTGTAGCGTTAAAGAGTTGTGAAAACTTTTACAGATTTCTGTAATCAGTCAGACAAGATATTTCCTCCAATAAGATGGATTAGATTTGAACCGTCAGTCGTTATTATAAAAAAAAAAGCGCCCATTAGACAACTTGATATGTAGAGCGAAGGGAAGGTTTACGATTGGATTAATTCAACATTGTCATTATATCCAGCTATATTGCTAGTGTAATCTATGTATCGTCCGCTGTGATTTGTTTCTTTTACAATAAGTATTCAAGGGCAGATACTGGTAACTGAACTCTGTAAAGGGAGCTCCGAGGCATGAACATTTCTCCCGGACATTAAATGTTTCATAAATATCTTTACTCTCTTCCAAATGATATATGATACACAGCCTTACCGTAGATTGCTCTTGATATAGGTAGACTTCCACTTGTTTTGCCGAGGTCTGAAGACTTTGATTTCGTGGTCGTTTCTAGAGATAAAAAGTACAAGAAACGGTTGAAGATACTATTATTTTGGCAAGATAAAGGAAAATAATTATCCTTAGCCTAATCTACATAACAAAATGTATTATAGAAATGTGTAAACTATGGTATTCACATTTCTATTCTCGTTAAATTCGGGTCTGTGTGTACTCTATGATATATTTTTCTCTGCAAATTGTATTACAAATTTAATAAAAATAAATATCAATTTTGTTGGAATGTTCAGACTGCATGAGTTTGGAACTTCATTCCTGGAGAAATGTTTAGTGTAAACATAGAGATATCATTTGATCCTGATTTTGAAGAAGACTTTTTAAAATCGTTGTTTTGGAACCGTGGTAACAAGACTAAACAGAATTGTAGGAGTAGAAGTAGGACGTTTTGACATATTTTATTACATCCTACATTCATGATATGTCATCGATTTGAAGTACAAGATGGTACATTATGTCTTCTATGTATCTTCATAACCTTATCTTCCATATTTTATCAATATATTTTAATTGACCATATTTTATGTAGTATATTTTGCTGATAAATGAAACTTTGTATACCTTTTACATAATGTATGCTGAAAGATAGATTTTATTAAAACTTTCGTGTTTCTTTTCCCGGTGTAAACTCCTAGATCCAAGTTGCCAAATATTCTGTTTGCCCACTTTATCAACATAATTATGTCCCCTGAAATTGTTTTCGGGAGACATAATGTTTTCGCCTCCGTCCGTTATTCCTTCATTCCGTTATTCCGAAATGCTTTCTTTTCCGGGCCATATCTCCCAAACCGTTTATCATTTTTTCGCCAAATTTGGTATTTGCTCAGACCTAGTGATAGAGTGGTGCCTTTTGCTACTTTGGCTATTCTGAATTTTGTATTTCTCGTTGTTAATGCAGTATTGAACTTAGTGCTTTTTACTGGTTTCCATGGCAACAATTTCAACTTAGTGCATATTGGGGATAGGGACCTTTTCCGGCCTCTATCTCCAAAACCATTTATTATTTGTTCACCAAACTTTGTATTTGCTTAGACCTAGTGATAGAGTGGTGCCCTTTGCTACTTTGGCTATTCTGAATTTTTTATTTCTCGTTATTAATGCAGTATTGAACTTAGTGCTTAGAATAAGTGAAAAATAAGGGTAATATGACTAGGTTGGATTGAAATTTGGAGCGGGGGACATCACAGTGCATCACATGCACATATTTCTAGTTGTGTAATACATTAAGTAGAAAAGACTAAACAAGTTGGAGACAAACCAATTGCAGGTGAATTGTTGACACAGAGTGCTCGTTCAGTGCGTTGGCAAGGTATCCAATCAGATGTCAGGTTGTAACCATCGTGCCTCAGGGCCAAGCACGTGGGATTCGCAGCATCATGATTGTCTTTATACTGGTACCTATTGTTGACTTCGATCCCTTCAAATAAAATCACGCATGTTTTAAAAAAATATTTTCTTCCCATGTGTGATGAAAACTGAAATTATATGATTCAATTCCTGAGTGTTTGCTAACTTATGAACATATTTGCATAGAGTGTTAAAAATGTGGTATGCTGTGACATTAAATCACATGATCCAGTATTTGATGCTTACTAATTAATCCTTTATTATTTCAAAATCATGTTAAAGATTTAAAGATAAAAGATCAAATGCAAGGTTAGTTAAATCTCGTTGTTGGAATTATGATGTCCAGTCATAATTGCATAAAATTTCATTTCCTTTCAATACAAACTTAGAGGAGTCATTTGTAACATAATCGATCAACGTCAAGCAGTAGTGATATTATTATTGTTAAGCATGTCCTTTTGTACCAGTGACACCCGTTGTACAGTCATATATAATATTACCATTGATCCATAATCTCCGTGAAATTCTGTGCAGTCCAATCCAGTAAGGAGTATTTGCTGACAAGATGTTGACTATATTGTCCTTGTTGTCTTTAGTCACTTTCACCAATTCGCACGTGTTGTTGACATGAGACCACGAGCCCTGACTACAGGTGGAGCATATTCCCTCACTGCATCGTCGGTATTTTTCACTACCTGCACAAAAGGATCGTCAAATCACCAAGGTATTTGATATGTCATGTGAGGGACGGAGTTACATCTGATAATAAAGAATTGAATGTAACGATTTTGTATATGCAATTCTCAATGTAAAGTGATAGTTCTATCGGGTTATAGACTATTTTGATTTTGTTCATTACATGGAAAATCCTTTTTTACTTTATAATAAAAACATATAATTGAAAGAATATCCACAAAATAACAAATACTTTATCCTAAGGCTGATCAACAATGTTCTGTTATGCCAAAGCGTATGTTCTCATTGTTTTTATTTTTTAATGAATGTATTTATCAAAATGCCAAATTTGAAATCATCAAGCTGTAATGTTTCAACTGGATTGTGTTACAATTATTATGTAAGAGTTTCATTTCCACACAAAATAACCCATTTCTTTAACAATTGTATTAACTGTTATTAAAGATCCATAATGGTTAAGTGCACTGAGACTTCGGTGTAGATATAATTTAAACCTTAATACATTTAGTCAACATACATTGCATCGAGGTTCAGTCAACGTCATCCATTGTCAACATTCAAGGCGATTTCTATCAATTAAAGATGCATTATCATCTCTGCAACCCTTTTAAATGACAATTTCTAACGTATATATCTAATTCTATCATTTGGTAGGAAAATCATTGAACAAAATTATGACATCAAACTTAAAATTTTAAATCAACGATTAAGTACATTTTTTCACACGTTCGAACCATAGTAAGCTCCATAACAGGCTGCAGGCGAATATGAACCCATACTCCGTGACGTAACCATTTTAAGTGTTAGAAATACCACACAAAAAAAACGATTACACACGATGGTTATCACACATGGTGGAGTCTCCAGCCTATTTTATCTTCAGCAGTGGGCTGGCGGCATTATCTTCCGTGGTATTTAGCTTTCTACACCAATACATATGTATCATTTGACTTAAATCGGCACACGTATCGAAAGATCAACCCTTTGGGCTGTCTCACTGTCTCGCCGTCTCACCTTAGAGATCTTTATTCAATTTTCAACAACATTTGATAACACTACCCTCAATTTCTCTCAAACAAAATTGATAGACGCCGTCTTGTGTCATGACACCGAAAGTGAAATTGTGGAACCTTTCAGAAACGAACCGGAATTCAATTACAGGGATATTGTGAAATAGTGAAATGCTAACATATGTGTGTTTCGAATGCATCAATTCACGTTTTATTCCCACCAAAGGAACAAAATTATCCTTTATTGTTCAAGAATATTGTTGTCTGTTAAGAACTATAAACGATGTTACATGAACAGTGTATGACATGTACACCCACATAAGCAACATATAACATACACTAACGGCTATACCTTAAAAAAGGTATAAATTCAAATGTATTTTCTTTCAAAGTTGGTTTCCGTTTTTCCTTTTGTTTTAAATAAAAAAAATAACATTTGGAAACATTTGATTTTTTCTTTCTATTTTTGTTTAAAACGATGGATCCCTTCACAACCAATGGATTCTCTGTATGGCAATCTAGTTGTCAATAAAAAAAATTTCAAATACGATGTATTATTAGAGTTGATTTTTGTAAACTTGTACTGTGAAAATATTAAAAATGAGGAAAGTATGAGTTATCATATTTCATATTACGCACGACAATGACAAAGTATTTGAACAATTAACACACAAATATGAACTTGAAATCTAGATTTTAGTGAATTTGGATAAAAAGAATAGCATTTGACCGCGAATTGTTTAAACTTTGATTAATATACAAGCTTAAAGCCTTATTTGTTTGTTTTTAAATTACTAATTACCCATTGATTGCAACTTAAAATCTTCTCATATACATTTGTTAATCGAGGTTGATAGCCATGTTCGTGTTTTGCGTAGTGTAAAATTGAATAGAATCATACTTACCAGAATTAATCTATTACTTTATTACTTTATTTGTAACAAACAAGATCTGACGGATCATATGCCAGTTAGTTTATTCAGAATCACCTATATGATATGATCATGATATTTATAAAACAGACTCTTACTAAATAAAAACCTAAGCGAAATCAACATGGGAAGAAATCCTCAGTTTATATCTAATGAAACAAAATACCTATGATGAAAAACGGTTTTGACTTACATCAATACTATTAACAGCATTATGAAAGAAGCATAGTTACATATGAAAAGGAAAGGGTTGCTATGAAGTAAATGTTTCTGAATATCAACGAACAAGTTCTTAAGTAAAACAGCGGTCGGATAACTAAAGGGTTGATCTCTCGATCCGTGTGCCGATTAACACAAGGTTATTTCGTATTCATAGAGTCAGAACTGTTTAAAGGCAAACAAAATCGGTTTGATTTTCACGATTGTCATGACCTGTCAGCAAATGACACCTACGTCCGCAGTCCTTCGCACCCTCACAAATATTTGGCCCTTTTCTATTTATAGCAATAAGGCAATGAGAGAATGTCATTTCGTGTAAAGGTTTTATTTTTTCATGAATAATGTTAAGATTTTTAAGATTGTTGCAATGTTTTGCTAAATACATATGGAATACGTTAAAATTAGTTTTAAAATTATTTAAATTTCATGTACTATATAATGCATCTTTAAGTCAAATTGCCAATGCCCAAGAGCAATTCAGCCCAATGTTTGTTATTGTACTTAATCGATGACAATTGAGATACTAACTATTCGGTGTATCGAACTAGGAATATAAGAAATATATTTACCATTGCAGGAAGAAGATCTATCTTGAACGTCTACAACAAAACAAAAAAGACCAGAAAACTTTATTTTCCTAACATTGTGTTAATAGATAATTTCTACTTTCATGACAAAAAGGAACAAAATTGTGGAAAGAAATATCAGCATAATGTACTTGAAAAGCTCCTAGGCTATCACATACTACAAAGCGAAGGGTAAATGAAAAATGTACCTTCTTATTGTATCCTAAAATAATAGTAAAATACCAATGTAATAGTACATGTCAGTAATATCATTTTATTAAGAATCCAACCATCAGGGACCGAGGCTGCCTGTCTGAATGTTCTAGACAAATGTTTAAAAATCAAGTTACCTTTATGTTATTATAATTAAATCTCAAACAAATAATGGTAAAGCACTTACGTGTGTTGGAGCAAACTGCGTAATTATAGTTATTACAGTCATCTGTTTTATAATGATTTCCAAAGCTATATATGAGCACACACCGACCTGTTCGACTGTTCGAGAGGGGTATATCTGGAAAGAGTAAACAGAAATTGTTGTTTTGACACGCCTGCAGCTGCTGTTCATTTTACAAATGGCTGAACTATGAACTATGAACTGTGGTTTTGTCTCTCTTAATTGTTATAGATAATATTAACATTAAAAAAAGACTCAGATGTGATTTTCAAAAATAAATTACATAGTTAAAATCGGATTTTTTTCTATGAGTTTGTGTTGCTTAGTAGTTATATGTATTTTGACATTTTTTATGCTATGTCAACTTACCAGTTTTGTAAACTGACATCCCATTTGCAGTGCCGCAATTTTCCCCAAAGTTTCCAGGACAAGGATGTTCATGTTGTGCTCTTGACAGCGGGTACAATACTTGTGAGTCGTTCAAACAGTAACAATGATATCCCTACGACAGATCGGGCAAAGAATTAATTTATTTTCATATCATTTATATTATAAAAAAGGAAATGTATTTAAATCTATTCGATCCATTGGCTATCTCTCATTAGGGCTTAGATGATAAACTATATGAGGTTGAAAGGTACATCTATTGTGCTCTTTGGGCACATATGCAAAACTTTATAGATAATGCTTCACCGACTGTTGCCGAAAATAACCATTTTGATGATAGTAGAATAGCTATATGATGATATAAAGGTAATAGTAGTTATGTCTGATCGAAAACAGTACAATACACCAAAGTTGACGAGCATGAATAAGCCAAACGTAAATATGAAAACTAATATACAATTGACAAAATGACAAATTCGGTTTAATAATGTTTAATTGGTCATACTGTGCGTGTAATTTGGATGCGTAGTTTCGGTTTCTGAACATATTGCTACCTTGACATATAACACTAATAATTATGATATATTGGGTGATTGGGGATGAGTTTACAAATTGAGTGGAATTTGTTTAACTTTTCACTGAAATCAGCATATGTGGTATTTTGGTATGTACAAATGCCAAATGAAATATTTGGAAAACACAATGGATACTCTTAAAAAATCAGAGGGTAAAGGTGTAGCAGGTGTGGCTGGGGCCACATAATTATCAAATCTACAATTTAGAATGTCTAGTCCATTTAGAGAACACAGGATGGGCCACCAAATTTACAATTTATAACTCATTTACTTCTACTATAGACTTACACAATCTAACTCTTATTTGTAAGTTACAAAGCGGTAAGTAGTCATATCTACTGGCAAAAGTAAAAATATAAGATATCTCACCACTGTAGCTTGATAGACAGTTTATTATGTTAATGTATCCCAATAGTATTTCAATTGAGAGGTTGGTTATCATGAGATTGATTTTCATTTCAATATATATACAGTCCGATTTTATTAAACTTACAGAGAGTCCAACGAGTCCAAAGAGTCTAAAGTTGATGTTGGTTGAGCATACACCGTAGCATTGTGCTAGTGAATTTCCAGGTAGGTACAACTCATTTGGAGCAAAATGTGCCTGGTATCTAATATAACGAAATGGTGAGCTGCTGTCTGAAAAAGTATGGTTTTGAAAATGAGAAATAAATTACACACAAGATATTATAAAATAACCAAACAAATATACATATACATATATATTTTATGCCTTGAAAGTCTCGCATCAAGACGAATAATTAGTGGCTCAGTTCATCAATGAAACTCATAAAACAAGAGAATTAATGAACACAGCTCATTCATATACCGCTGCTTTTAACTTTGGTCAAAGAAAAAAAAAGGTTTCAAAATAGCAAATGACATCAGTGTTTATTCTTTTGTATGACGGCCCACAGGAGTATTATAAAGACAGAGTATACATGTTTTCATAGTAAGTCCGCTTCATAGATGCACTTGTAAGAGTGCTTTAGAAGTAAAAGTAATTTTATTTAGAAAATTGGTATAGAATATGCAAATGAGGGTATGTGACGTACAAAAGGCAGATATACACATCATAATGATTATTTGTGCCAAGTTTGAACAGTTAGTGTCTGATTTACGAGTGGAACAAATCGATCAAAACGACTGGAAATAAAAAAGTCGAAATACTGAGAAAATTTGCATAAATTATGCAAATGAGGGTATGAAACATACAAAAGGCAGATATACTCATCAAAGGAATTATTTGTATCAAGTTACAAAACATTTGAACAATTAGTGTATGAGGTGGAACAAAAGCCGGACGAACGGACAGACACGCTATATACACCTTGACTACTTTTAGTCCAGTAGAAATTGCATTTAACCCGGACATTTAGTATAACAAGCAAATTTTATGACAAAATGACCCCAAATGGGGTACTTGATCACCATGAAAAACCCAACCAAAATCAACCTTGGGGAAATTGTCATTTTGGGGTAAAAACCTAAAAAAACATAAGAAAATTGCTTAATATTTTTTTTAAAGAATTACAATATGTAAAAATATCATATTTTATGTCTAAATGAACTCATATGGGGTACTTGATCACTGTGGAAAACCCAACCAAAATCAAATTAGGGGAATTGTCATTTTGGGGTAATAACCTAAAAAAATAATAAAAAAATTGCTTAATATTTTTAAAAAATAATTACAACAAGTAAAAATATCATATTATATGGGGTACTTGATCACTGTGGAAAACCCAACCAAAATCAACCTTAGGGAAATTGTCATTTTGGGGTAAAAACCTCAAAAACATAAGAAAATTGCTTAATATTTGTTAAAAAGAATAAAAATCAGTAAAACTATCATATTTCATGTCTAAATGAACCCATATGGGGTACTCGATCACTTTGGAAAACCCAACCAAAATCAACCTTAGGGAAATTGTCATTTTGGGGTAAAAACCTCAAAAACATAGGAAAATTGCTTAATATTTTTTAAAAAGAATAACAATCAGTTTTACTATCAGATTTTATGTCTAAATGAACCCATATGGGGTACTTGATCACTGTGGAAAACCCAACCAAAATCAACCTTAGGGAAATTGTCATTTTGGGGTAAAAACCTAAAAAAAACTAAGAAAATTGCTTAATATTTTTAAAAAAGAATAACAATCAGTAAAACTATCAGATTGTATGTCTAAATGAACCCACATGGGGTACTTGATCATGGCTCCGTTTATAAAATGAACGTCATTTACCAACTTTATGCATGGTTTGTTAAATCTAATAAATAGAACATTTGACATATCTCGTCGAATACCATGTATATCTCATCTGGTGAAGAAGAAATAATATATTTACACTCGTGGCTGCGCCACTCGTGAAAATATACATTTTTACTTCACTCGATGAGATATACATGGTATTTGACGAGAAATGTCAAATATCCTCTATGTCATATGATTGAATGTGTTATTTCACTCAGTAGAATAACATGTTATTTCACTCAGTGAAAATACGGACTTTATTTTAACTCATATCTTTATTTCTTATATAGATGGAAATTTGTTTTTCTATTATAAAGTGGAAATATGAGAAATATTACTTTAAATTAATTAAAAAACAGAGAAGGCAAATTGTTGATTTTTTTGGCTCCGTTTATAAAATGAACGTCATTTACCAACTTTATGCATGGTTTGTTAAATCTAATAAATAGAACATTTGACATATCTCGTCGAATACCATGTATATCTCATCTGGTGAAGAAGAAATAATATATTTATACACATGGCTGCACCACTCGTGAAAATATACATTTTTACTTCACTCGATGAGATATACATGGTATTTGACGAGAAATGTCACATATATCCTCTATGTCATATGATTGAAAGTGTTATTTCACTCAGTAGAATAACATGTTATTTCACTCAGTGAAAATACTGACTTTATTTTAACTCATATCTTTATTTCTGATATAGATGGAAATTTGTTTTTCTGCTATAAAGTGGAAATATTACTTTAAATTACAGAGAAGGCAAATTGTTGATTTTTTTGGGCTGAAGTTGATTGATAAATTTATTAACCGACCAAAAAAAACCTATATACAGTTTTTGCAATGATGTATTTTATAAAAGATAAATCCTGATAACTTTTCATCATTGACAAAAGTGATACAATTTGCTTGAAATATGGTTTGAGTTCATATTACCAATAATAAATACAATGTTCGAAATTTAAACAGTACCGATCAACAGACGCATGTTTCATATGAAATTAGTCGTCATGAAGCAGTACGAGGAAGATTAAATGTGTAGCTATTAAAAATTGTCTAAACTATTTTATTATTAGTCCATTACACAATTTTATACTTGAAATGGGATTTGAGTAATTTCATAAAATTGTCATTGTCAGTTTCATTCTATTTCATAATGATTGAGAGTTTTAAAAAACCATTTAGAATAGGTGACTTTGATACAGAAATTATCAATTTAGCATGTTGATATTTTAATCTATCAAACACTGAAAACCTGACTATTTGAAGGTAAATTTCAAAGCCTTATGTCTTTATATAAATGTAATAAAGTATTTCCAGAAAATATAACCACAGTTCTCATCTTACATGTCATATTTCACCGCTTTGAAACTTCTGTTGTCAACAACAATGTCGGCCATTTTAGCTGTTGCTAAGAAGGGAGACAACTCAGATGATACTGGTCAGCCAACTGATGTTATATGTACAGTAGCTGACTGCATCATTTGGGTAGATTTTTAAATGGTCACATCTTTTTCTGCCTAAGGATGATTTTGGTTGGGGTTTTTTCACAGCATAACAGGGACCTATTAATCATTTTAAGAAACAAATTTGCTTGTTATACTAAATGTCCGGGTCAGGTAAATTTCATGTCGATTTCTACTGGACTATTTGGTATAATAAATACTACTCCCCTCATCCCTGAGTCAAATTTGTGTTAAGGAGAGATGGGACCTAGAAATCGAACTCACTTATGCTAATATTTATATATATATATTTAACCATTGTCCTATAGTTATTAAACAATAAATTGTAATTATAAAATTAAAAACGGAATGTAAAACTTGTCTGCGAACGCAATGCAATTGGATCAAACGCATTATCATACTTCATGTAATCACGTTACGCACATGCTTCAGTCAGCTGTCGGGTACATGCCGCAACAGCTGATCGCGCTTCACACATCAACACACGAGCGTGATGGCGGATCAAGGCTCGGATGACGATCTTATTGAAGCAAGTCAACAAATCAAATACCTATCTCAAGTTCTAGGCACTGACTCAACTACTATTAGCTTTTCTGACGATGAAGCTAGTAAGTTTAATTATCTTTCAACATAAAACGATTTAGATACTATTTGGACCATTTGGCGCTACAACCAAAATTCTGATGAAGAATAAGATAGAGGTAATGACTGATAATGATCTAAGTAATTGGCTAAGTCGTTCCGTCGTGAAAGTCTATCCTCCATCGTCTCTTCTCTCACTTGTAATGGGATTGCATCGTTCATATTGATGGAAACTAAGCAGAACATCGGCCTTCTCAACAACCCTACATTTGAAGATTCAGTTATGGTTTTTTTTTTCTTTCAGTGGAGATTTTGTTTTTGTCCCCTATTAAATCTATATTGACACTTTACTTGACATTTTAAGTTTCTTTATCAAAAATTCTTCAAGTCATCATCGATAATGTTACTTAATTCTTCCAACACAAGTCTCTTCAGCATAAACATAGTTAAGCAAATTTTCCTGAACATCTTAGTTATGATAAACATGCCAATGAAATATTTGAGGTCTTCTCCATTACGATAATGGCCTTGTAATAATAAGAAAAGAAAGCAACCAATTTTCATGACCGCACATTAGACAGGGCATCATGAATTTATCAGCAATCCACATTGTATGCAGTAACACTAAACGCAATAGAAGTTGCATTCTTTTATTTATAACAATACGACCATGACATAACTAAAACAAATTCTATGGAGGAGAGACTATCACGCCTTGGACTCGGCCAGAACAAGCGTCAAGCCGAACCAAATCGGGATGAAGAAGAAGCCAAGTTATGCGAGTCCACATCAACACACTCGTGTACCTAAATGGGAAACACTTCGCTCAGTGGAGTGGACAGGAGCATCGTAACCTGAGGCATCCGCCCTGTCAGATCACTGTTCAACAGATGGATGGCAATACCTTCCTCAGATACTTTACTTTCATTTCAAACACGTAATATTAACTGTCAAGTTGGGAAAAGTCAACATCTAAAGTTCTTAAATGTAACATTTACAATACCAAAATCCAATCCATTATTAACTGTCAAATGTTGTGTACGACAAATTTGGTAAGTTTCTAACAGCTAAAGATCGTTACCCATTACCTTTTAAATATACATATTACTAATACAGATTTTAAACATGTCAGGCAGGTATAAGGAAGATGTGTCTTAGACGTGCCAAGGCGGACTAAAGCACCGCAATATAACACCAAAAGTAGTTGATCACTACCAGAGTACAAACAAACAACGATGCCACGTTGCTTTTTTCCGAAAATATATGTCTGTCTGTCCAGAGATTACGCATTGCATTTGGCCCCTCTTGACAGAGCTACAGTGGTACCGCCGACAGGCAATGAGCCACAACAGTTTACAGAAAGTGGTACCCGATCTGTGTACGAAAGGGGGAATCTCCGGCTATAAGACGAACCACTCCCTCCGCATCACTGCCGCAACTACCCTGCATGAAAAGGGTGTGGATGAACAGCTCATTATCGAGAGGACTGGTCGTCGTAGTATGGAACATACAACTGGCATACATGTAAATGGGGCGTATGTATTCGGCGTCTCATCGTGTATTATGCCGCTGTCGAATTTCATTTAAAACAAGTTAATGTGGAATATGTGGCTTTTAAATAGGGGATGCATAGTCGAGTGAGATGATTTGGACGTAAATCAGGACATTTGATATTTTCTTATGTATCAAATCTAAATTCAGTATCCCTTTAAATGATTGTATTATTCGTATTGCTAGATTAGTACTTGTTATTGCTATTCACTGTATAATGATAAGATCACTCGAACAACCTGTCCATTTCCACTCTGATATCTCCATAGCACCGACCCAATAGTACTTGTATGGTATAAGGTTGGAAGGACTGTAGAAAGGTTCCGGTATGTACAGGTCACCATTGTACTCTTTCTTGCAGTGGGCCCTTGCATCCGACCAACTCACTTCTCTAGACACCGGTATGATGCTGGTTGTTGATGCTGAGAAAGTAAATGTATTTTATTCCACTTGTGTGAAGGAGTACCTGCAACA
The DNA here is from genome assembly GCA_936450465.1 of Gibbula magus. Lineage (NCBI taxonomy): Eukaryota > Metazoa > Mollusca > Gastropoda > Trochida > Trochidae > Gibbula > Gibbula magus. Next base: position 22,108,394 of record OW388291.1, on the reverse strand, counting down.
GTTGTCTTGTTTTATTGACGACAGAACAGATTTGTCCTACCCTTGGCAATGTCAAAGATTGGTTAAAAATAATCTTATTCCAACTGGATCCTGATATCTGATACACTGATAATTCAATGTAGGAAACAGTGGAAAGAAGTCCATTGATGTCACCTTCTTTTACGAATTTCAAGTACTTTATGTAATAAGGAAGAAGATGAAAATAGATCGTGCCCTCTGTGCATTCTGTTGGGTCAAAGGGTCACAGAATGTATATTTTAACTTTGGCTAGGGTGTATGTGCAAAACATTTCAGCTTCCTATGTATTGGGGAAAAGGATGAAATAGGCTTTTTTGACTCTTGTGACTCATATTTGGGGCCATGGGGTCACTAAATCTACAATTTAGAATCCTCCATCGACCCAAGAGTCAGTGAAGAAGATGAAAAGGTGAAAAGTTCATGGAAAGACGGATTAATTAAATTTGTTTTTGACTGATTATGTAAGTATATACAACCAGGCATTAACTTAACAAAAAACAATTTATTTTACTTACAAATTATCGATTCAGCCATAAGGAATCCTTATTGTTATTGGCGTGTTTTTAAAAAAATTATTCCACCGATTTAGTGTAAAGGATTCAGCAAAAACCGCTGAAGCAAATGCAAACAAACTTTACAAGCTGACGGCCCATATCGTGGAATAGCCCTGCGAAGCTTTTGGGCCCTATTGGCTAAGCCATTAAAGGGGCAGTTTGAATCTAAACTTTGAGTTTTTAACATTGGAATATTTTTCAAAATGCAGCTAGAGACTTGGAACTTAAAAAAAAAGAAGATGCGCATTGACAATGCGAGCAGAAAATTAAATCATAACGAATTCGTAGATCACATGTTTGAGCCGCCCTTTTGATTTTTAGCACTTTTCAAAATCTTCGGATCCCATGCAGCTTTGACAATCTTCCACTCTGAAGATATAAACATTAGAGAGCTCCTATTGGCACATACTGTAGCTGAGAGATAAGGTACTCTTTTCAAATACTAATTCGGAATATTATTTTCACAGTGAATACTTCAAATCTAGAACTTTTGCAAAATGTGCAAATTTAAAACCTGAGAAGCTCGAAAACTTATTTTTTGGTCGTAATATGAGATTTTTTGCTATTTCGAAAAAAAACTGAAATTTGTGTGAACTTTCGTGGTTTTGTGGGTATGCGTCTTCAAAATCTTATTCTAAATCACGGCAACGTATGTGTGATAGCTCATTAGAAAGCTGGATAAACGTTGAAAAAAGTTATCGAGACAGAATTTAGAATTTTAGCCTAGAATTCGAGTAATTTGCCCTTGAATATGAACCTTTTTTAAAAAGACGTTTTTCGGCTGTATGTTCAAAGGGGCATAACTCTTAAGATAAGAAACTGACTTATGTCAAAGTTACTGACTGCAATCTCTTCCTTATAACAGGCTTAACAAATCCTTAACATATCATAATCGTATGAAAGTTGATAGTTTGGGCACAATTTAATAGCTCATTTTGAAGTAGAGATGTCAAATATTAACAGCAATAAATTTCAAACATGTATCTGTCATAGTTCACTTATGACAAGTCACAGAACATTGTAATTTTCGGAAAAGCGCCATTTTCAGCGAATTTCAAAGGATCATAACTGCTTAACGAATTCCAATTGGAACTTTATTTGCACCTACTTATCCACAATTTCAAGAACAACAGTTTTTATGTGTACACCTTTCATCAAAAAGTTAATAATTAAGCTTCAAACATCGCAAACGTAGTCTAGGGGTCCGAAAATAAGCATTGTTGAGTATATTCATGAACATTCAGAAGAAAATAAGGCATTAACTATGTATACAATCTAAATGATTATTACCTCCAACTAAGTTGAAATTAAAGCATAACATTTTCTATGTTACACCTTTGTATGAAAATATTAACAGTTTTATCTTAATAATGAGAAACATAATGTAGGGTTCCATTAATATGTGATTTTGCCATTTTCACTTAGAGACCTTCAGTTAGAAAAAATCTAAATGCAGAGAGACTTGAATTTGTTTTTAAAGATGCGCAATAACCATGTGAGCAATTAAAATAAATCATGGCGATTTCAAAGGTCAAGTGCTTGAGCTGCCATTTTGATGTTCTTTTAAAATATTCAATTTTGACCTGGGAAATTTGGGTCTCGGTAAGCCTACAGAAATGTTAGAGACTACATTCATTTATGCGCTGAATCGGTTTATCGTCGCTTGCGACTATATTTATTTCTAATAATTCAGCTGTGTACATTGTTAGTAAAAAAGACTGATAGCAATAGCATAATTTCATGCTCATTAACGTTGTCACATCTAGGTATGACATAAACTTTGTTCAGTAAACAAGGAGTTTCAATATACTGACGTATTCAAATTTCTGTTCTTCTTTAAAATAATTGTGGTCTAAAACCATAAATAAACAATTTCCACTAGCAACTAAACATTCATCTCTGAACCTTTCTCCTTAAAATCTGCGCATACTCACACGTCCATTAACTCGATTAGGGGAAACGAGATTCGTCAGTAAAACCATCCTGGAAACCAGGGGTACTTTGTTTCGCTTGCTTCACTTTGAAACTAACCCCTGGATTCCTAGGTGACAAAAGGCTCGACGCGCGTTTAAAATAACTAGCAATCACAGAAAAGTCTATGGCTTTTCTATAAATCCAATCAGCGCTTTCCTTTTATACACACCCCTACCCTTAGAGTGTACGTGGACAACAATGACTGCCGTTCTTTATGACACCGATGCTTCATTTTCAGTACATTATTTCATTATTTCACCTTTTCTGTGTATATTGTTCATTGCATATATGTATCATACATTTGTTGACAATCTATAACAACACATTATTAAAATTATGTTATATCATGTCTATCATGTTAAAACGTTAAATTTATGTTTGATGATGTTTTATTAATGTATGCATATTATTTTAAAATGCGCTAGTGTTTGTCACTGTCAGTACATTACAAAAATACTTCTGACAATTTAACAGAGTGCGAAATCAGCTCCGCTGGAAAGCGCTCGTTAAATCTCATGCCATTTTAATGTTCTCTTTAGAAAGCGTTGACAATATGGGCAGGAGTTAATATTAGAACTTATATGAACAAAGTCGCTCTTTCAATGCCAGAAGTATAAAATAGAATTTCAGGCAATTAAGACGAAATTGGACTTTTTCGTCTAGCATGTGCGACACTGACACTCGCTTCAAGGTCATTGTTTAAATCCCTATTTACTTCCTTATTTGGTTACGCCAAGGAATTTAGAAAGACGGTTCGCCATTGGTGTGCTATAATTAGCAAAAGGGACTTTCCATTTTTTTGTGAACCCTGCGCATAAAGCCTTTTGCCACCTAGAAATCCAGGGGTTAGTTTCAAAGTGAAGCGAGCAAAACAAAGTACCCTTAGTTTCCAGGATGCAGTAAAACTAACGTGACACCATTGTTGTAGATATGTAGGAGCTTATGTCAATGTATCATCATTGGTCATTTGAACGTTTCTTTTTGCACGACAATGACGTTGCAATAACCTCCTGTTAATCATTTTCGAGAAAATGTAAGATTTACCATATACCGAACATGACACAAAGTGACCTCGCTGACAAATGTTCATTGTGTTGCATCAAACGCAATAAAATGTGATTATGTAATTTGAATTTTGTTGTTTCCAAAATTATTATTGCCCAATCTAATGGACTTGCTTAAGTATTAAAAGTGTATGTCATTTCAAAAGCATTGAATATTATTCAGGCTAACTAACAAATTCTAAATTTAAAAAAAATATTTAGATACTTCAAAATCAATAAATCTAGGTCAACAAAGGTCAAATTTTAAAGTTATTCATATGTGATAAATGGGACATTTGAGGTATATTTCGTGATGTACTTCAAGTTATCAACTTATTACATTGTCTCCTTACAATTTTGTTTTTAACTTCTTAGCTCATCATCAGCGTTTGTTCATCCGTCTGTGAACATTTTCAGCAGTCCATCCGTCCGTCATCTGTCAATCCGTCCGTAAACCTTTAGCTCTTCAACTTCTTCTCAAGAACTAATAACTCTAGGGAGCTGAAATGTTATTTGGAGACTCCTTTGCCAATGATGATTTTAAATTGTAGATTGGTGACCCCGTGACCGTATGTATGCGTCACAGGGGCTACGACCTAGACGAACCTATATCCCTCTACTTCACCAGTGTCAGAAAGCTGAAATGTTAGGTACAGATTCCTTAGTCAAAGGGGATTCTAAATTGTAGATTAATGTGGATTAGGTGAACCTGTGACCCCAAATAAGGTCATAAAGGTCATGATCTTAACGACCTATATTCATCTTCTTCCCTAGTAGAAAAAGCTATAGTAAACTGAAGTTTTATGTGCAGATATCTTTGCCAATGGGGACTCTAAATTGATGATTTGGTAACCCTGTGACCTAAAATGTGGGTCCCAGGGGCTACGTCCTATTCGACTATGTTCATCTTCTCTATTACAAAAAGTACTAAAAATTTGTTGTACGTCCGATAAGTAATTCTGAGTAACATTTTGGAACTTTATTGTTTATTGGTTAAAGCTTGATGAGCTTCAGAGCCAGTGGCTCTATTTTTAACTTTTTGAATATTAATAAGTATGTCTTACCTTTTGGCACCAACAGGAAATACACGATAACACATAGCCGAAGATATTCATGTTTGTTTCTGCTCTCTCTTTGACCAGTGTCCTCCGCCATGTTGACAAAGGAGGAAGTGTTTTAAACCATCTTACTCTAATATAAGGTTTGATTCTATCAACAAATGTACATCCTTTTAAATTTTACTTCCTTCTTAAATTTATCATACGACACATTGATATCACGTCTACAAGTGTATGTATTTTTGTCAGTTTGCTACCAGTTTGACGTTAGCTATCATGATCCCTTACTTCTAGCCGACTTTGATATCAAATAATTTGTGAATAAAGACGCTTTATATTGAAGGACGTTTATTATTCAGCTTTTTACTTGCCCAACATATATGCGACAAATCTCCTACACCAGGCCTACCAAAGAAAAAAACCCGAATTGCAACGGAAAGAATCGAAATGCACACATAAAGAAACGAATTTGCATCGTAAATAAGCGATTGTGAATGAAAAGACGCGAATCTGCACACAAATGAGACGATCAGCGATTATAAATACACTAGGACATGAAAAGCATGCGCGTCCTCAGTAACAAAAACTGAAGGTTGGTAATTTATTTCATAAACATTTTAGTAACCCATTTCCATCCTTCTTTAATTCATAAAACATCATGAAATTATGAAGAAGCAGAAAAGCCATTTTAACTTCACAGTCGAAGGGGTCAAACTTTCCTTCCCTATATTTTATTTGGACAGCTCATATGAGTTACAGTGTTGCAGTTCGCGTGTTTCATTTTGGGTCCTCGTGTATTTATAAACTCACGTGGAAAAGAAACGTCCCGACATTCTGAAAACGGTATGAAATGAAATATTGATGTCGGAGAAAGTAGATTTTGAATGTTTTTAGTAGCCACATGTTTTATATAGAAGTATTTACAATGTCATACATCAGTGTATGCTTCTTTTAATTTTACATCTGTTCAAATACACATGGGGTGCTAAAATCGCTTTTTAAAGATGTTTTTGGCCCACAATATTTTGTATTTAAGTTTAAAACATGAACAAGTAGAAATTTAATTAATTAAAGATATCCTCGACATAAATAACCTTCTTTTATTTAAATTTGTTGACGTGTCATTACTGTAGGACGTCACAAAATAAGTCAAATCTAGCTTTTTGAGGCTTCTATATCTCGTCTAGTAAATGAGATTTCTTAATAATGTTTTGAAAATTCATATTTAGCATTGTTGGGTTCTGAAGACATGATGTAACGCTGTTTCAGTCACAGTTATCGCCCGTCGATTGAAATATCTTGTATTTTGTATGGGGACGTTTCTTTTGCACGTGATTTTACTTGCTGATCGTCTCATTTGTGTGCAGATTCGCGTCTTTTCATTCCGCATCGCTTATTTCCGATGCAAATTTGTTTCTTTATGTGTGCATTTCGCTTTTTTCTTTGGTAGGCCTGTACACAGTGCAGAAACATTATTATACTTAAACATCTTCCAAAGGCGACTAAGAAAAACAGTTTACATATAAACAAAAACATCTTTATTTTGGAATGTTGATAAATTATCATTATATTATGACGTGTTGAAGACATTGTCTAGCAGACCTATTGTTCTTATCATGATTATTATTTTCAAACCTTTTTTGTCCAAAGGCGTCGCCAATGATAGCCTTTACCTCTACTTGCTTTATACGTTAACAAAGTTGTATTTAAGGAATCGAACGTCCTTTATAGTTGAGAGTAAATTCTAAAAGATAAATTCACAAACTGTTATGTTCTTTAGATATAGTTCATAAAGGAATTGAACTATCACTGCAAAGGTAATAGACCAACCATACCTTATCTCATTTGTTTTAATGGCAAACTAGCTACATCCATTTTAAAGTCGAACTTTTTGAGAAAATCATACATGAATTGTTTAAAGGGACATAACGCTGTAATTAATCATCGGACATGAAACATGTTTTCTGAAATCTATTCTACATTTATAGGTTAAAACATCCACTTCAAAGCAGTTATTATTAGATAAACATGTACAGTTAAGTAAAAAACAATCACTTAACAAAAATAAGGAAATTTGTGATGGCATTTTGTCCATAAACGTTATGCTGCTTCGACTTCTTCTCCAGAACTACTGGCTCTAGAAACATTGAAGCTTGTGACCAACCAAACCTAATCTACAAATCATAATCCCCATTAGCCAAAATAGCACTTCATAAAGGATGATAATTATAGGTATGGTGAATATTCAAATCAAATATTTAAAATTGCCTAAAGAATTTCAGGCAAAATGATCTTTGAAACAAGAAGAAATTTTGAAAAAATTATTATAGTTGTTCCTGGCCTCAACGTTTTATGACATAAAACATTAAATGGTATTATGTGCACATGAATTTATTAAACAGACTGATCAGTACAGTAGGTTTCAAACAAAAGAAAAAAGTTAAATTAATATTTCTATTTGAATTGGAATTTAAATGTATATCGAGGTTAGTTTTTTTATATAATAGGTTACATGAAAAGTAAAAAATATTTTAAGGATGTCAGTTTTGATAATCTGACAACATGACTTCAAATCATAAATCATAATTACGTCATATTTACAACAAAACAATTATAATGTTATATTGCTGTTAAACAATATTCTTTCACATTGCCTGAATCTTGACAAGAGTTACACGTTGGTATCAACTGATAACTGAATTCGTTCTTAACTGCATACACAAAATGAATGATAACTTGATTGAATGAACATACCCATGCAGGTAACTCTATTTTGTTCGAAGTGCACACATGAAATACTTGATAATCTCATTATAAGTATGCATCAACAGATGTAAGATAATAGCATTCTGTTCATACATGAATGGATTACTGAAACACGTAATTATTTTTACAATCAAACCATAGATTCATAGAGCAGCTATTTTACAACTATTGTTTATAATCATGAAAATTGAGGGTTCCAAATTGACACCATTTTCAGAGACTGTATAGTTAAAAATTCATTCCAAATGTGCCTCAAGTAATAAATACATGGTGACAAAAGTAGTGCATGGAAATTAGCAACGAACCGGCAAGCGGTGTGATCGCAAGCTGATATTTGGTATACACCCATTATGTCAATTAAGTATCTGTTTTATCCAATGGGCATTGAATGCGTCTATCATTTTATTGCACTGTAGCACGTTTTGTTTACTGAAATAAAGTGCTATAAGAAAAAGGCAAATAATTGTTATCCAATGACTAACTAAATCTCCTGAGACCATTAAATATACCTCTAAAACGAATGTGCACGTTTCGGTCCAGCCATGCGAATCCATTTCCGATCGAGCAGCCATTTTTTTGTGTGTACACATTAAATGGCCACTCGAAGGTAGTTAAAGTGATCTGACTAATGTAGCGACACCCTAAATGAAAATGTACCTCAAAGTAGAGTTTTAAGTATGGTACAATGATGATACAGTCAACCATCTTTTGGTCCGAATCTCAAATTCCCATGAGACTTACAAATTTTCTTCCTGTAGGAATAACCGTTTTCTATGGATGCGGCTTATCGGGTCAATGCAATGAGATCCTTTACCATCTGATGTGACACTATAATGTATAAACTGTAATCAAAATGACAATTTTGAGAAAAATAATTTGCGAAAAAATAATTTGTGAAACACGTTCTACAGTGCCTTTAACATCAAGCAGAATGTAGCAACAGTGTGCCATCGGTATCTCTAGCTGTGCTTTTTAAAACCATATTTGTGACGTCACTTATACAGTCACTTATAAAAATGTATCATTCTATAAAGATCAAAGGAAAATAAACTTCCATTGGATAAATATATTAATAGGTATATGACAAGGAAAGTAAATTATATATGGACACTGAAAGAAAGGAAACGACGCCGCATTGGAAGCAAAAATTAAACATGATATGTAATACTTTTAAACAAGTAAAAGTAAATAACAGAAGATTTGATAATATGCTCTGACAAAATATGAAATGCAAAGAAATAGACACAGTTTGTGATATATTTACAGCAAGTCTTTTGGGGGTATTGTACAACAGTTTAAATGATTAATTATTTATTTATTATGAGGCACCATATAGTACTGGGTTATCATAGAACTCACAAACTAAATGATAATTATGGTTCAACTTTTTTTTGCATAAACAAAATGCTATTAACAAGAGACTCGGCATTGTGGCATACATTTGTTCAGATTCATTTCCGTCTGTCCATCGAACTATCACGCATATGCAAGTTAACCAAAACAAACCGAGGCAACGAGACATAATTTGTCCATCTTATTTAATTGACATACACTACTGTCTTTATGCATCGACCCATAAAACATTACTTCCTGTTCGCAGTTGACTCTATGTTATAATAATTTGTATCTTCTCCCTTGTCTTGTTCATTGCTTCCTTCCTTATCTCGTATTGCATCCAAATGGTTGTAAGTACTGTCCCATCTGTCGGTTTCAGGTTTACAACCAGCGATGTCATAATCATTCTCACCAACTGTATCTCCTTGCTTGTCTTGTTCATTGTTACCTTCCTTGTCAACTCGTGTTGCATCCAAATGGTTGTACGTGCTGTCCCATTGGTCGATTTCAGGTTTAAGTCCAGCGATGTCATAATCATTCTCACCATCTGTATTCAGGTGATTGTAGCCATTATCGACAACCTTGAGGTTCTTGCATGGACCTGCTCTAGAGTAGACATCCTGATCATCAAAACCTTTGTTTGAGTTCAAGTTACTCTTCTCTTTCCTTTCTTGAGAATGATTCACCTTCGCATTTTTCCTTTGTGATTTATCGACCTTGCTGTACAGATCTGATACATTGTCAGGTTGGGTAGGCCCAGCTTGGTCGACACACACCAGAGACATGGCGCTAGGTCTCTTTCCTGTGGACTTGAACCGTAGGTCAGGTTCTCCGTTCCTGCTTGAAATCGCACGGCTGTCTGTTGTTCCTTTTCAAAGCAGAACTTCTCTTTTCTGAAAAAAAACAATTGACACAAAATGATTGTAAACATTCTTAAAATCTAAGGTGGAATTTGTCATGTCAACTATGATGTTAGAGTGGGTAACAGTGCATTATCAAACTACCGCCGTATAATAGTAAATTTCAGACAGTCTTTTTAAGATCCGTATCATATGGTAAGCATTGGTTATATTTCTGTATCACCCGGTAAAAGGGACTTAAAACGTTGTCTCTCCAGGAGGGTTTACAGAAACATCAAGAAGGAATGACAATGATTGTAAACCCTGACATGTTTAGAGGACGATGTGAAAGAATAAATCTGAATCGAAAAAGCTATCTGATTTGAAAAAAATTCTCAAAGATATATTACAATATGAACCGCAAATATTTTGACGAAAGTGCGTCTGGAACCCGTTTCCAGTAAAACCTGTGTGCTTTGTGAGCTAACGCCTTAGCCTATTGCGCCACGGAGGCAGATGGGAGTCAATGGTATAAATGCAACTTATATAGAGAACATTGCCTTGACGATACGAAAAGAATGCAAATTTTACGAGATAACATATGTTATAATTTTAGCTAAGATCACATTGCAATTGATGTTTATTGATTAGATCCAGCGCAGGGGAAACGGTGTTAAAAAGTGACCAGCACCTTTCATCCTTTGTCGGCACTTGAAATCATCTTTCTATATAAACTTTATTACATGTGTATGCATTTGGAGGATTAATTTCCGTAGTGTCGTTGTCTCGGTACATCATTAATTGAAATAGAAATTGAAATCTTAGCTAGTTAATACTATTAGGGCTCAAACAGTAAACGAAAATAGCTTTTATTGTTTTAGCCTCTATGTGCCTTAATTTGGGCCACATAATATCTCTCTATATCTTATTTAAAAATCCCATCTTTCAAGGCGTTTAACAACTTACAGCTTTCTAGTGCATTTAACTTTTAAGGAGACAAGTTGGGTTTTTTATGCATTAGACATTGGACAGTCACTAAACCTACATATACATGTTGGTTTGACGACCATGTAAAACTCTAAGAATATGCGATTATGAAACAAATCATCATACCTTTTCATAACGACAATAACAGCGGCAATCAAAGCAGCTAATAGGAGTACTCCAAGTCCTATTCTGATATACGGTCCTGTTGAGAAATAGAAAATACTAAAGCAAAAATAAACGTATATACGCTGGCCTAAGAATGCATCAGAAGCAAATTGTTTAGAATTAAAATTATTTAAATCAATACAATGTATGTATCAGTTTTAATCTGTCTAAAACATTATTAGACATATATACCATAGTTCTTTATTTCCTTTGTTTCTCCACTTATCATTCCTCTTGTTTCCTGTCGGCCGGTGGTGGTTATTGCTGGAACAGAAAAATGTTTGAGGAATGCAGCATATAATCAAACTAAGTTGACTTTTCCTTGTTGTTTGGCTATGTATACAATGATCTTGAGCCAGATTGAGGTTACCTGTATACATATTATATAACGGATGAGTGTTGACTATGGAAATATTCCCAAAAAATATCTGATATATTTTGATATCTTCGCAAACTAACTCGACCCTAAAGTTCCCATACATTAATATCAAAGCAATTGGCAAGTCAATCACACGTTTGATGTTCTAAACATGCATGATTTGACCAAGAACTTACAACAACTTACAAAACACATGGGCATGGTAGGACTTATTTATTCTCCCCTTATACTACAATTACCTAAAGGGATGGAACACCCAATGTCCGTTTGAAATAATATCAGAATTCTGTCATCATATCCTTCAAAATTATCTACCACGGCAAAGCAAATACAATGTTCGAGAAAATACAAAGATATGATTTTTCTTTGAATATTAGCATATTATTAAATCAAGTCATTTACCTAGCCCAGCAAGTAGATATAAAAAATCGCTTAAAATATCCCACCAGCAAAGAGTGACGTGGTTAACAATATGTTTTGTGTTGAACACGAGACCACAAGGAAAATGACATTTACATGACCATATATCCTGAAAATTGTGCATCTCGTGACGCAGGACGCAGAAAGTTACACAGAAATAGACACGTACAAGGTTGACATTGCTGTAGCGAAAATGTAATGTTACATGATACATTTAATGAGCTTTCTTTGTTCAAACTTACCTCTTATATATCTATGATAAATATACATTGAAAACTTCCGAGGAAATAACCTCAATTGTTGATACCTTTCTTAGAATGAAATCGTCTCTTCTGGTTAAGTAAACTTTTAATCCGGAATAAACTGTTCTATGTATTTTCTACACTAATTAATCTCTTATCGGTAAAGTCAAACATAAGTGATGCCAAATTGTGCCTAGCAGTTACTCGTCTAGCGAATTCTCTTTATGTGACGTCATAAAAAACGGAACAGATTGTCACTAGAGATCTAGAGCTGCAACATTTGCTTGCCGTTTCGTTATTTCCGAAATGTATGAAATTGGTACTAAAATGTTATACTCGTAAGTGTTTCAAGAGAATTATCACATTCCTTTCGTTCGGGTAATACAAATTCACACTCTTCCCATACAAATAAAGTGTAACACTATCACACATGTGTCACATGTGTCACATGTGTATATTTATGAAATTGCTAGATATTTCAAAACCAGTTGCTGTAGTTGGACTTCTGCTTGTTACTTCTTCTGTTGGCTCTGTTTGTTCTGGAAAAAAACCCCGTTCGTTTCCTAATTGCAATGTGTAATACTTATTCTGGTTTATTCCTGTTTTCCCATTCCAACACATTTAAGCGAAACATTTGTCACATGTGTAAATTGTTGAAATTGTGAAATATGTTATTACCAGTCGTTGTACTTGGACTTCCGCTTGTAACTTCCTCTGTTGTCTTTATTGGTTCTGAAAACATGACCCGAAACAAGTTTTGCATGTGGATATGTATTGTACATTTCAGTAATAGACATTAACACTCGTTTCGTAAAGTCATGTGTAACACTTCTTCTGTTTATATACTTGCTTCTCTCTTACAAAACATTTAAGCGAAACATTTGTCACATGTGTAAATTGATGAAAATGTGAAAGATGTTATTACCAGTCGTTGTACTTGGACTTCTGCTTGTAATTTCCTCTGTTGTCTTTATTGGTTCTGAAAACATGACCCGAAACAAGTTTTGCATTTGGATATGTACTATACTTTTCAGTAATAGAAATTAACACTCGTTTCGTAAAGTCATGTGTAACTCTTCTTCTGTTTATATACTTGTTTCTCTCTTACAAAACATTTAAGCAAACATTTTTCACAGGTGTTAATTTTTGAAGTTGTTAAATGTTCTGTTACCACTTGTTGTAGGTGGACTTCTGTTTGCAACTGCGTCTGTTGTCTTTGATGGCTCTGAAAAGAGGACCCAAAACAAGTCTTGCATGTTGATATGTACGGTACATTTTAGTAATAGCAATTAACACTCGTTATGTAGTTGTCATGTGTAACACGTCCTCAGGGAATATCTCTTTGTCACTTTTACAAAAACATTTGTCACATATGTAAATTTATGTCATTGTTAATTATTTTATTACCAGTCGTTGTGGTTGAACTTCTGCTTGCAACTTCCTCTGTTGTCTTTGTTGGCTCTGAATAAAGGAATCCAAACATGATGTGCATGTACATGTTATTAACAGAAGTTAACGCTCGTTTCGTAAAAGTCACGTGTAACACTTCGTCTGTTTATATACATTTTTCTCTTTTAAAAAACGTATAAGCTCAACGTTTGTCACATGTGTCAATTTAGGTAATTGTTAAACATCTTACTACCATTTGTTGTAGTTGGATTTCGGTTTGTAACTTCTTCAGTTGTCTTTGTCGGTTCTGAAACAGGACCCAAAAAGGCTTGCATGTGTGCTATACTTTTCAGTCATGAATCATTTTATTGTCGAATCGACGTTGTTTTAAGTCTATTATGCTATAAAATAATGTCACATCGACAGAACAGGTATATTGGTTATGTTGTAACTTCCACAACTGACAATTACTTGTTTAAAGTGTTCATTCAATAACAGATAAATTAAGAAACATCAAATGAAGAATATATAGTTATAGATATTAGCACTCGTTTCGTAAAAGTCATGTGTAACACTTCTTCTATTTATATCCTTGTTTCTTTCTTCCAAAACATTTAAGCGAAACAATTGTCGCGGTTTTAAATTGTTAAATTTTGTATTACCAGTTGTTGCAGTCTGACTTCTGTTTGCAGCTGCGTCAGTTGTCTTTGTTGGCTCTGAAAAAAACCCAGGACCAAAAACAAGTTGTGCATGTTATGTTATGTACTATATTTTTCAGTCATGAATAATTGTTTTTGCCTGATAGGGCACACAATTGACAATTCTACATCAAATTAAGATATAGTCGTACCTGTCCCATCATTTAAGTTTCATCGGTTTTCTAACACGTTTAAAAGTAATTATTAAAACTAGTCCTTCCTCTTTTCAGTTATATCAAATGCTCAATAATTGTATTCATAAAATGAAGAAATATTCTAACAGCTTTGTCATTATGATTTTATCAAAATTTCATAATTTTGTGTAAAGGGGATGTTTCAACTGTACTCAATCTTAATAGTCGAGGTTCCTATACTGTATTCCACATCAGCTATGTGTTTTTCTGAAAGTTTGCGTTTTGGAGAAGACACTTTGCAAGAAAACTTGACCTCTACATAGGCAATTTTTTTTACATTTTACATAGCTTCTGTTTAAGCAGCATTTCCTCATGGCTTGTTTACAGGCTACGTTTCCACACGCATTCTTTTAAGTCGAAATTTCAAAATCGTTTCTACTGGTTGAGGGAAATCCTCTAACAGTGAACTTAGAATATCTGTAGATTTGTTTCCCCAGAAAGAAGCTCTGATAGTGTTTTCTATCTTAATCAGTTCATCTGAATCTTTTCAAAGGATAATATGAGCTGTTCATTTAATTTGAAAATCAAATGGGCACAGCAAATGCTGCTGCCTCATGTTGGAACTCTCTTCCTCAGACGATCCGTCTTTCAGACACTCTGACAACATTCAAGAGAAGCCTCAAGACTTTCCTCTTCAGACAGGCTTTTCTGAACTGATTCCTTTATACCACACGTGTGCGCTTAGAGCATGCACTGAGCATGGATTTAGCGCTATATAAATGGACTGTTATGTTATGTTATGTTATGTTAAATAATAAGGATATGGCAATACGTTACAAAAACATCATACCACATGCTGTTTCAGAAGTAATGTTTTTAAAAGGTGTTATGGGATATCTTGAACATTGAATTTGTTCAAAGGTCAGATGTTTGCATGTCACTATGCCCGGGTGCTCCTTGTAAGAATGAGAAAGTGAACATGTTATGTCACATAAATCTATATTTCGATAAAAAAATGCAAGATAATCTAATGGAAGAATGGAATACGAGTGACACATTCAAAGTTACATAATGTTTACAGGAGTCAACTAAGCATATTTTATGACGTCCTTCGGCACTCATACCTAATCGAATTAAATATTATTATAATTTATCAATTGATTTGATTTGATTTCTATCTAGTATTTTTACTGATTTTGATATGACTCTACACATAAATTATAGTAATCAAGAAATCTCAATAGAGATGTTATCAGCGGTATTGTTTCATTTGCCCGGTAGAGCATTTACGTAGAAAGAAAGAGAGTAAACTGGTGGAGACAAACCAACTGCAGGTTTATTGTTGGTACAGAGTACTTGTAGACTCCAATAGCAAGGTCTCCATGTAGGATCTAGACTGATACCACTGTTCCGTACAGCCAAGCACTTCGAATTCCAGGAACCAGAATGTATGTTACTATCGTAGAAGTCACTCCCTGGGAACATATTACACATGTTCATCCCTTTTGAGATCCAAAATATATGATACTCATTTACCTTTACATAAACATATTTACATATTTTGATTATTATCATAAGTACATGTTAATGATTGTTAAAGTATGTCAAATAAAATCATTTACTAAAAAAAATAAAAAAATAAAATAAGTTTCATTATTGGAATAACAATATCAGGTCATAAATATCATACAATCTACAAGCCATGTGTTACTTTGTTTATCTTCTAAATCAACATTTAGAATAAAGGGATCTATTAAATGTCCAAATGCTTCAGAAACAGATCAAAATGTAATAGATCGATGTCAAGCAGCAGTGACTACGTAAATTGGTAAGCATGTCCTGTTTTACCATGTATTTTGGTATGGTAAATATATTATTACCATTAATCCATTTCTGGCTTGTTGCTCTATGCAATCCAATCCAGTAACGACTATTTTCAGACAAGACGCTGAAGATATTATCCCTGTTGTCATTGGTAACTTTCACTAAGTTACATGTGTTGTTGAAAGATGACCACGAGGATTGACCACAGGTTGAGCATATTCCCTTACTGCATCTTTGGAAGTTATTACCTGCAATAAAGTATGGTCATACACACATGATCTGGCCTTTATGTATATATTATGTCATCTGTAATGAGAAACTGGTTTAGGAAAAAATATCAACTATCAAACCATATATTTACTGCGCTCTATTTTGACGTAAGCGTAACCTACCCAGCAAACATGACCGTACTGGGCCAGTACTGGGCTAGTAGTGGCTGATACAGGCATCCGGTACTAGCCCGATTCAGGCATCCAGTACTGGCCATGTACCAACTTGCACACTGGCGTGGTACTGGGCCAGTACTGGCAAACGGTACTGGGCCAGTACTGGGCCAGTTTCACGCCGTTACTAAAACGATACCATTCCCTGTACTGGCTCAATTTAGGTTAGCCTTTACCGTTCCGGTACATTAAATATATTGTGTATACCATACATTTTCAATATCCAATCTTTTTTATTTTGAATGTGTATTTTTATAATGAAACTTCAATATTGTTTGTATTTTTTTCATAATTTCAATATTGTCAAATATGTAATCAAATACATGTTATTTGAAAACAAGCAAGATTTTATTTTTAACAAGTAGGCCAACGTACAGAGACAATGATAAAAAATCAACTTGTGATTATTTTCATACTTAGATTTCCTAATTATATTAATACATACAGCAGCAATATTGTTAATGTAAAACACACCAGAGATAGATAGTAATATAGAATGTATCAAAGTTTTATAAATACAACTAAAGTTAACTCATGAATTGAACTAACATTGAAAGGATACCAAATCGTTGCCTTCTCCTCTTGTCTCTCTAAAGCAGACGACAATTTGAAATACTACCCATAATTCCCTAACAGGAAGTGTCATACCTGAATTGGGCCAGTACTGGGCCAGTACCGGGCCAGTATATGAACCTAATATAATCTGTACTGGGCCTGTACCGGCCTTGTTCTGGCCCAGTACTAGCTCTTTGAAAATATCCCATAATGCATTAAGACAGGAAATTATATGCCTTAACTGGGCCAGTACAGGGCCAGTACCGTATTTCAGTACCGTATTACCAGCACTGGGCCAGTACAATTTTACTTTAACTGGACCAATTCAGTTAAAACGGTTCTGGGCCAGTACTGGTTCCTTACCGTTTGCCAGTATGCCTTTATCAACTTTACCAGCCAGTACCAAGCCAGTACTGGCCCAGTACAGTCATGTTTGCTGGGTATATACTGCAAATGTTATGTTCGATGAGGTTGGTCGATTAGTTGGTTGGTACTGTGGTCCTGTGCATAGGTTTGCGAAAAGGCTGTATTTTCAGTTCAATTCCTTTTTGTCATTTTATCAATGATTTTTACCGCTTAGTTATAGTAAACGGGATACACGGCTTAGATGCTCCCTGAATGTTTATACATATATTTACAGATGATTTTGTTCTATATCAGAATACATAAATGGGCTACAATACCAGTTAGATATTTTATAATGTATAACTGATGACTTGACTGTAATATGGATATAATAAACTTTTCAATTTTCAGGAAAGGTGGCCCTTAAGCATCCACAGAAAAAATGGTTTTATGATGAGATCGTTAATAATAATAGTTATAATAATAATAATAATGATAACTAGGATTGCTGAGGCAATACTTAGGTCTTCAAGTCTTCTGTTTGACCTTGAACTCCATATTGGAGTTCAACCTTTTATTAATCAGATTATCTGCTTTAAAATGAGGTACCAAACATCTTCAGTAGCTTTTTTGACAAAAATTCTTCAAAGGAGGTACTCCTTTGAAAATGGAACAATCATATATTAATGGACACCTACATTATGTTCCTCATGATGAATACAAAACGGTTAATAATTTTACACTGAGGTATAACATAGACAACGCTGTGGTTTACTTTCCACTTAAGTAGATGGAATCATCATTTAGATTGCATACATAATCCTTGGACCTCTACATTACATGTTTGATGTTTTAGACAAAACGGTCAATATTTTCATAGTAAAGTGTAACATAGACGATGTTGTGCTTTGACTTTCACTTAAGTCAATGTAATCATTATTTAGATTACTTGCATAGTAAAAGGAGAATTGTTCTTCTGACTACTCACGAAAATACTTATAAAAACTATAGGACGTTTGTGATATTTGAAGCGAAACTATCATCTTTTTAATGAAAGGTGTCAAAATAAAAGTTTTTGTTCTTGAATTTGTGCATACGGAGGTGTCAATAAAGTTTCAATAGCACAATTAGTTACGCAGTTACAGTTCTTTGAAATTTCATGAAAATAGCGATTTTCGAAAAATGACAATGTTCTATGACTTGTCACACGTAAAATATGACAGATACATGCTTGAAAATTGTTGGTCGTAATAAAATAATATGTCTATATCAAAACGAGCTATTAAACATAATGGTACTAGGGACTTACGATCGACAGTTCCCAAAAGGCAACACCTCTCGATAACTCTCAAAATCACAAAATTTCATTATTTATGACCTTGTCCAATTTGTACCGCAACTATTAACTTTTATGTGATAATAATTTGTTATGGATTGTTAAGCTTAAGCTTGTTACTAGAAACAGATTGAAGTCAGTAACTTTGACATAAGTCAATGTGTTACAGACTTATGTCTCTTTGAACATTGAGCCAAAAACGCCCTTTTAAAAAAGAAAAAAATTAAAAATTCTGATCAACAAACTTTTTTCTACATTAATTTGCTTTCAAATGAGCTATCACACATAGCTGTATATGTAGCCGTTAGTGAGCAGTTATTATTACTAATCGATTGGGAATGTTGTTGCCCACATTTTGGTGAAAGTTTTTGACCTTTTAAGGTTTTAAGTTTTTACTTCAAGGGGAGGAAATAACTCAAGAAAGAAGTCGAAAATAAAAAATCGACTGACGTACAGGGCTAGTTCGTGTAAAATACTATCACCCCTGAAAATTTCATGCAAATCGATTCAGGTTTTACGTCAGAATCCGTATCACAAAAAAAGTGCAAATAATAAGAAAACAATTGGTCTTATATTGCACCAACAATCCAATCAACTATTGGTTGCTCTGACAGAATTGTACTTTTGAAGCTGCCGAAGCGCTAGACAAAGCCATGCACACTTGATATTTCAGGTACCGATTTATACAGCTGGGTGGACTGAGTGCAATGTGCAAAGAACCTTGCCAAGTGACACAGTATGAGACCCGAGCCATACATTTAAGGTGCCTCCCCTGGGATTCGGTGGATACACATATTGAAAATCCTTGTAACTACCGTTATCCTAATATCTTCATCTGTCCATCAGTACCATCCCTATTTTAAGATACAATTTGCCTACCATTTGTTATAAGAATATAACGCGACTACCTACAATCTCTGTGATACCAGGGACACTTATTATTTCCGCCTTATTTTATTCTTGGTTTGGAAACAAAGCTTATTTTGCAGTGCTTGCACACTCAATTAAACAGAGGTTATCTAGATCATTCAAGTGATATCAGGATATCAGATGATCAGTCATAGGCTTTCAAAACATGACGGAAAGATAAATACGTTGTTTTCTTCTCCCTCGGGTAATAAGGTCTCATGTACCATCTTTGTACCAGAGTCTCCAGAACCTTTATGCGAAGATGGTACATGGAACTGTTTAACCCTTATGAGAAGCATTCAACTTATAATAAAATACTCTCAAAAGGACAGCGTTTAGTCATGAATCGTTTTTGCATTCTCGCAGGTTTCATGAAGCGTGAAACAAGTAAACAGTTGCGTTACCTTCTCATGACTTCGGTCAGATTCTCTTTACATTTGTACTTCCTGTGCACTATAGTCCCTATGGTCAGGGGAGGGCAAATACGTTGATGATACGAATCACAAGATGGCATCTCGATAACCGTTCAAAGGGCATTATGAAGACGCGCATGCATGATTATGCTCACTCTCCTGATGTTGCCGCCGCAGAGAGAAGAACTCCATTGTCGACCAAATGATTGCCCATGAAGCGTTTACAATGACCCGATCGCTTACAATCCTTTTGCGAATCTTGACATTTTCAAATCCCTGTTCCCATCATTTGTCAAATTTGGAACAGTGTGAACCGACTTTTGTTGAAAACAAGTAATATCATATATTCGGGGTTTCGGCATCAATATGAATGTCAATTTGGATAATTTAAACTTAAATCAAATATCATCAAAATAACTTGTCATGCTATGCTGTTTTATTATGCATATATATTGAAG
This sequence comes from Gibbula magus, assembly GCA_936450465.1. Taxonomy (NCBI): domain Eukaryota; kingdom Metazoa; phylum Mollusca; class Gastropoda; order Trochida; family Trochidae; genus Gibbula; species Gibbula magus. The sequence continues at coordinate 22,088,110 of OW388291.1, read as the reverse complement.
TTTCAATATTGATGTCATAAACCGCGAAGTATGCATATTCAATGTTGAAAAAATAAATATATTTACCTTTACAGGACCAGCTACCATCTTGAAAAGCTGCAACACGTCGCAATAGAAGTAATGTGTATTTTAAAGGGAAGTAAAGGACAGATAACTTAATTTTGATTACACATATGTAAGACACAACTTGTGGAAAGAAATAGCTGCATGATATATGAGAACAGCTCATAAATAAAACGAAAAATGTACTGGTGTATATAATGGAAAAAAGGGGAAGGTGCGAGGGATTCGTGCCCCCTAAAGGTCATTATTTGGGTCGACTGGGTCGACAAATGTGTTATCCCCATTGCCTAAGGAGTCTATTTACACAAACTTTCAGATTTATAGAATCAGTGGTTATCGAAAATGTTAAAAGTTTATCGATGGATGGATGGACGGACGCTGACGTCCTGACCTAAGGTCAAACTTAATGGAACATTCCGAACGGATGTTAATTATATAATTGCCGTCAGCATCCAAATACGCCTCGGCCATTAACACTAGCAATTTAATTTTCTTTGAAAAACAATTTGAGTACACGCATCTACAGATCAAATTAGTGTTTCAGTTATTCAATATGTTCATAATCATGTGTATGACTCGATAGGAGAGGAATCTTCATTATTTACAATGTCTGTGTACAACGTGTGTTGTTTACGCAAAAATCGTAGACACCCATAATTACAGTGCATGTTTCGCAATAGGGATGCGTGTTCGTATGTTTTATGTAGGATTCGTACATTTTTTAATGGGTTTTATTAAAAAATTACGTTATTCCCTTCATTTCTTATTTTGGCCTGGGGTAGAACACTGTGGCCGTTCTCAGCTTATGATTTGCAAACTCGAGACTCACAAATAAAAACTAATTCCACAAAAAGATTTACATAGCATACCATTATATTTCTATATAATGTCTTTTCTCTTCTTTCACTGCTGTCAATTATGTCACTTCAAGAAGAATCAGAACATCAAACGTCTGTATTTTACTAAATAATTTAAAGGTTAAGGTTACACAAAAATAAAACTACTTTTGTATCAATAAAATGCCCATATTTATATTCTATATAATATTAAAGCATAGCATATTAAAAAGGTAGGAATTGTTATTTTTCTGAAAAGTTAAATCTTAATTGTGAATTAAACAAATTAAAATACCACGTTTCAAAACGTTCCATTGCCAACGAAAACGACCCATGACTTATCTCCCCCTGATTCATGACGTCATCGATGACCATAGCAATAGAGACTCGTGAGCAACCAATCAGCGTCGAGTACAAGCTCGGGTACTTTCCCTATCCAAATGCCACTGCACTATCAGCTGTCTTAACAGGCATGTTCATATTAGCTCATCATCAACAAAATCGCCGATTCAATAAAATAATGTAATATAATTGCTTGATTAAAAGAAAAACACACAATTGAATCAACCATGATGTTCCTTACCACTCCCCAATATCCTGAAATCGAGCCGAATTTCAGTTAATAATATGACAACATTCTGAAACATAATTTCAAACGGACATGGAGGTGTTGACCTCGTTACATCCCTTTACTTTGTTTTATAGTATAAGGGTCTGGATCTCGCTAGTTTTTGACAATACAAGCCTCTGGATATTCCCTGATGGAATGTTCTATGCAACCGTTGTACCTTCAAATCAAGTAACGTTTATGTATTCACGATTAGTGGTAATGCTAGAACAAGTAATGTACACAATGTACGTACATGTATTGTAGCACACTGCGAAATGACTGGCATTACAGGTGTCTGTTTCAAAACTTCGATGTTCAGTTTGAAGAAGCAAGCCCGTGTACCACTTACGTGCGTACACGCACTGTCCAGTGTTACTGTTCCAGGAGGGTATATCTGAAACGAGTACATATATATGATATTCTGCCTGTAGATCCAATACTAAATTACTGACAATAATAATTAAACTATAGAATGTTTTCTGTTCTTACCAGTTTTGTAAACAGACATCCCACTGAAATTACCACAAGTTTCTTCAAAGTTTCCAGGACAAGGATTTTCATTCACTTCTTTGGACATCGGGTTCAATACTTGAGAGTCGCCCAAACAGTAACACCAATCTCCCTATAGGATAGATTACACAAATTATTCGTTTATTTGTTATATTATTTTAAAAAAAACTCAAGTGCATTAAAAATAACAAGTGAAGTGTATTTTTCCTAAAAGTGAAGTCATCGGCAATCTCTCATCATTGTCTAAATAAAGTGTCTGAGAGGGACTAATTCATCACGGACGGACACACAGCTGACTGCTCTACAGTTGTCAGATTCTAGTGGTTTTAAGTCATGAAAAAAAAAAAAAAGGGGCCCATTGTGGCCATAATTTGTGACAGAATAATCAAATTTACAATGTGTTGGCTAAAAGGTATGTCCGTTAGATTGTACCTTTAAGAGCTTTATTTTCTGAGGAAGAAGATAAACAAAAATCAGGGCGTCATCCATCATTGCACCGAATCTGCAATTTATTATCTTCATTTACAAAGGTGTATGTACAACAAAATTCAACTCTCTACAGCCAATAGTTCTTGAGAAAAAGTTGAAACGCATTTAGTTTACTGATGGAATGAGGAGTTCAAGATGTAAGCAAATGTGGAGGTCACATGATGATTTATTAATTTTTCGGCACACTGGCGTTTGCAAACGATGTTATTTATATATAATGGTATCAGAGATTCAATAAAAACATGAAAATAAGTGACCTAGCCTCAGTAAAACTCCGCCCCTTCTTCCCTTTGTCTCTACCTATGCTATCCTATGTATAATTTTGAAATGATTTCATACAGATTCATCAGAATAATACACCTGTGTCATCTATTATGTTATTATCAAAAGCATGAACCGAACTTTCGTAGTAACCGAAAAATAAATCTTAAAATCACTTGTAATTCTGCACTGCACCTCTTCTAGTATATACATAATCCTTCATTGTTTTTGGTTTTGTTTATAGTTTCTATCTCATTGAGTGGTGTGTGAAATTTTCACGAGTGTCACTTTCCAACTCTATACTCGACAGGTAACCTGACGCGTTACTGATGACTTTTCCTGAGAGTGTGTTGTTGCAGGAACAATGTGACACTGACCCTGGTCGAGAAATTATAGATTAATGCATGAAACATTTTTCTTTGAATACTCACATAATAACTACATTGCACAATAACTGCAGTGCAAATCCGACTTTCCACTCGTACTCCTCTTTTGCAAATACAGATTATATTTCCATTATGTAACCATTTATTTCATTGCTTAGTATATCAATAATAATAATAAACCACATCATTATAGTAGAAGAACCATAACAGTAATTTTACTAACTTTTTAAAGTATTATATCTATTATAGTTAAAAAAAATTACAAAACTGTTATATCTACTTTCAAATAAGAATTCAACTTTTATTTGTTTTTTACAAATCAGAAATAATTTTCCAGATACTGGTCACAGTGAAAATACAAGTGTATAACCGAGCTAAGCTCACATACCCCCGCACCCTGTAAAGTCAAATACTTTTTTTAATTAGTAAAAATCACATGCATCGGATTAAAATATATGTGTTCTGTTTCATGCAAAACAGCTACATATTGACTTTATTATTGAAATTTTTTATGGCGGCATTCTAGGATCTTGGTATGGGTTATCTCCCTTTGACTTCCAGGGCATTCTGTTTTTGGTTTTGGGTTCTTGGTTTTCGGTTCAACATGGCGTCTATGCACGTCTTCGGCATTGCAGATCATGCACCATTTAGGAAATTCATAGGTACCAAAGTGTATGTATTCCTTTATTCATCGACAAAATATGTTTACAACACTTCTATCATGTAATGATTACACAAACTCGTGTAAATTTTGGATTAACAAATGTGAAGCGGCAGTAAAATATTAATCTGCATTGTCCATACAGCTTTCTTTGAAAATTGATATGTAAGCAAACGTGTTTTTGAATTGACATTGTTGTGCTCTAAAAACATACTGAATGTACCTTCTTTGTATTTTTCAGTCTTTTACCCTTTTAGAAGCCTTCCGAAAATAAAAACAATGAAGTGGAACATGACTTATTTCTTGTGTTACCCAGGGAGGCCGGGGTTATCTGTCTATACAACAGAACAGTAACAGAACTTTGAACATCAACGATGGCAGGCGAGGATTCACAGGAGGAGGCATTTCATCTTGATTCAGATGATATAGAGGAAGTTGTGTTGTCAGGACAACGTGTTAGAAAATTAACTTTAAAGGGTCAGACACTCTTTGATGAAACTAATGCTAAGTACATTAACAAACTTACAAAACAGACTGAGTATATTGCACAGACATTTAGTCTGACAAACATTCGTTCATGTGACAAAAAGGAACAGTTAGAGTGCTATATGAGTGATCTTCAAGGTGTCATAGTGCTTTTTGTGACATTGCCTCTAATTATGTTGTCTACTTACAACGTGTGAACACGGTAGAAAGTCTCAAGGCAGAACAACAACATAACTTGGCCAGAAGTAAAACCTTAGCAATTGTTAATGAAACTAATGAACTATTAAAGAATATGATTTCTAATATAGATGAAACACACTCCAGAAAATCTAGAAAGTCTGGAAAATCTACGAAGTCAGGGTCTGAACGATCCCAAAGTAGCAGGCACAGTAGTTTCGCAACAATACTTGCAAAGAAGAGGGCAGAAGCAGAGTCCGCTAAAGGCTCATTCTCCACTAAACGTGCATTTACCAGAAAATCATGTCTCCAGGGGATATCTTTTGAACGTTTTCTTGGAAATTATGAATTTCTACTTTAAAATGTACCTTACTATATGGCAGTGTCAGTACACATTTAACATAAGTTATAGAAACAAATATATTTTTCATTCAGGCTTCTAAATGTGTCAAATCTACACAAATATGCATGTCTCCAGTCGATAGGCAGTTACAAACAGATCTGTCTAATTGAAAACTATGCATAATAATTTCTAAAAGAGTTGACATTTGTATTAAGTTTGGTGAAGTTTAGTTATCAGATATAGGTCTTAAAGAATAACTATTAAGTCATGTTTCCAAGGAAACTGACAAAAATAAATTCAGAAATAGATCTAACCCTCAAAAGGCTAGGCACCATGGCTGACATGTATATGATGTTTGGTGTAGCTAGAATGTATAGTTTGGGAGATGAGTTCCGCACAAAATGACTTTCTCACAGTCACTATTTTTGTCATGTTTCCATGGAAACCGCTAAAAGGAAATATTCAGAAATCTGTCTAAACCTGAAAAAAAACAATAAAAGATCATTGCTCACATGTGTAGCAAGTTTGGTGAAACTAGCATGAGTCGTTTGGGTGATATGCTCCGCACAAAATCAGTTCCCTACAGAGTCACTGTCTTGGTCATGTTTCCATGGAAACCGCAATAGAATAACATTCAGAAAGCGGCTTAACCCTCAAAAGGCACCACTTGTGATCATGGCTAACATGTGTAGTTTAGTGAAACTAGCATGCATAGTTTGAGAAATATGCTCTGCAGGACGGACAGACGGACAAACAGACGGACAGAATGAACGTTATATACCCCTGATTATGCTGTAAGGCGGGGGTATAAGCCTGTTGCTGGACAAATAGTTTTTGTTGCTAATACATCCCAGTATTTCAATTAAAACGTTGGTGACCAGAAGGTTAGATTATTGTATATATTTTCAATTGGTGGACTTACCGAAAGTCCAAAGTAGGTTTCGTTTGTGCATTTACTGTAGCATTGAGCAAGTGTATTTCGAAGTAGGAAGTGATAGTTTGAGACGTCGTTCGTCTTGTATCCAATGTAACGAAATGGTGAGCTGTTATCTGAAACAGTAGGGGTTTGAAAATGAGAAACAAAATATATGTATACAAAACGATATAAAAGATTACACAAAAAGTCGAAATTATAATTTACTTTCCATTCAATAGAAGTCGTTAGATAAATACTACTGTTCGTGTCATTGTATTAATGATTGTGTTCTTCCTATGGCTGGACTGGTGCTTAGAGGATTCTGTAAATGTTAAAATAATGATAACAACGCAAGTCTTACCTGTCCATTTCCACTCTGACGTCATCATAGCACCAACCCAATAGTATTCGTATAATGTAAGGTTGGAAGGACTGTAGAAAGGTTCCGGTATGAAGAGGTCACCATTGTACTCTTTCTTGCAGTGGGCTCTCGCTTCCCACCAACGCATTTCTTTAGCCACGTGTTTGATTCTGTCTGCGGATGCTGAGAAAATAAATGTATTTTATTCCACTTGTGTGAAGGAGTTCATGGTAACTGTAAGTGTTGCCTTGTTGTCTTATCCTTGGCAGTGAACTTCATGACTGCATGATGGCAGCAGCATCTTTTCTGTGAAAGCTTAGGCCATACTTTAAGCTGTCTAACACATCAACTTTCAATAATAACATTCCGCTGTTTTTGTCTCTCCCTTTCCCGCTTGAAGGCAATCCAAAACTTTAAGAGTGAACATTTAGTTATAAGGGATATTTTTCATCTTCATAATGCGGCATTCTCTTTCGGTGGCTTCCTAGCCACATGGGTATAAAAGGCAATAGCAAAGCTGATTCGAGGGTTAAATCAGCATTAAACCTTCAACGTGATTCCCCAACCAAATTGACCTTACCCATTCACAGCCCCCGTGTGTATTTATTGCGTTCAATTTTGTGTGAGTTTAGGGACACTGTCATATGAGGGAAACATTTAATCCAGATATTCTATATCTCAATTCATTGAAAATTTGGAGGACATCGTGTTTTTGAAAAGCTGTAAATCACTTTGACAAATTGTAACTTTTAACTATTCTAAATTAGCACCTAACCAAATTGTGATAATGTGATTGTGATTTGACGGCCTTTGTGTCGTTACTTTTCGGTTTGCAATTTATCTTTATAAATAATTGACTTTCTCGCCACTAATGGCTGCGATACTGCCGAACCGGCGTTTAACAATAACTGACTCACTTATTGGCAGTGTCAAAGATTAGTTTAAAATAATATTATGTCAAATGGATTCTGATGTGTGATACACTAATATTTCCATTTTGTAACAGTGACAACAAATCCATTGATCTGAATTTGTTTTTACGAATTTTGCTTTAAAAAATCTATTTCAGTAAGTAAAATTTAACAATAAGAATTGTGCAGATGTGTGCAGGAGGTAATGTCACTATTATGTATGAAATGTATGTTTACTTATGAATAAGAATAATCTTATGCACTAAGGAAACTAGTTTAATATAACTAAACGCATATTATTAAGTTTACGTTAGGTGAATGACATCATCGTATTTAATGTGATTCTGTTAATACTTGATTTGATTGCTGTGTGTTACGGTATAGGGCTTAAGATACATAATTTTGAAATTTAAATTCTAATGAAGATGTTTTGGAAAACTAGAATTACACCGTTAATGTAATTATACCCCTGCTTTCAGCGCAAGCAGGGGTAAATAGCGTTCATTCTGTCCGTCTGTCTGTCTGTCTGTCTGTCCGTCCGTCACAAAACTTTGTGCAGAGCATTTTTCTCAAACTATTCATGCTAGCTTTACCAAACTTGTTACACATGTTAGAAATGATCTCGAGTTGTGCCTTTTGAGGATTATACCTATTTCTGAGTCTAATGTTTGGTGGTTTCCATGGAAACATGACCAAGAAAGCGAATCTGTAAGGAAATGATTTTGTGCGGAGCATATCTCCCAAACTAAACATGCTATCTTCACCAAACTTGCTACACATGTAAGCCATGATCTCTAATTGTGGATAGAATAGACGGATTTATGAATTATACTTTTGGCGTCTTCCATGGAAACATTACCAAAACAGTGACTCTGTGAGAAAGTCATTTTGTGCGGAACTTATCTCCCAAAGTATACTTTCTGGCTACACCAAACTGCATACACATGTAAACCATGGTGCCTAGATGTGCCCTTTAAGGGTAAGACCTATTTCTGAATTTAAGTTTGGAGGTTTCAGTGGAAAGATGACTTAAGAGTTATCTCTCGAACTGTACCTTTTACACACAGGTTAGTCATTCCCATAGATGTGCCTTTCCTATTTTCAATTATTAAGGATTCAGCACTAAAGTGCTGAATCCTTATTGTTATTGGCATGTTTTATTATTATTCTTCCACGGGCTTTGTCCGCAGCACTTCTACCAGAAGGAATGCAGCTAATGCAACCAAACTTTGCAGGATCATAGCCCTCATTGTCTAGTTTTATGCCGCTTCTTTTGGGAAGCACAACCGTTGAAGGTCCAGTTCCATTCAAAATTTCGATTTTTAACATGGCCAAAATTATCAAAATGTAGCTAGAGACTTGCAACTTTTTGTAAAAGATGCGCATTAACAGTGCGAGCAGAAAAGTGAATCATGACGATTTCGTTGGTCACGTGGTTTCGCCGCCATTTTGATATTAGACACTTTTCAAAATGTCCCGGCCCCATGCACCTTTGACAATCTTCTCCTCTGAAGATACAAGCATTAGAGAACTCATATTTTCACATAATGTAGCTGATATATTGCTAACAAAAATGACCTCACGGCTTTTTGCAAATTCGCTATACTTTTTGCACAGTGTGCATTTGAAATATGGTGATTTTGAAAAAAGCGCAAACTTCAAAGGAACATAACTCAAAATACTATCCATCGAATTTCATGATTTTTTCAGGAGAGTAAGACAATACTATGGTCGTTATATATAAAAAAAAAAAAATCGCTCGCGAACAGTCATTCTTTGTCACAATTTCATAACAACTGAAAATGTACTGAAATTTCGCGATTTTAGTCTTTAAAAATCTTCTTCTCACTATAGGTAATACGTACATATATGTGTGATAGCTCATTTTAAAGCTGACTAAATCGTTAAGACAGTGACGAGCCCAAATTGTGAGTTTCGTCATAGAACTTTAATTATCTGCCCTTGAAATGGTATTTTATTAAATGTTCGGGTTTTTTTTGTTCTATGTTCAAAGGGACACAACTCTGTCAAAAATACGCTTAGGTCCAAATTATTTATTGTAATCTGTTCCTTCAGATCATTATCATATAAAAGTTGATAGTTACGGCACGACAGTAATTTCTAGACACAAATCGAAAAATACAGAAAATGTACTGAAATTTCGCGATTTTGAGGGTGTGCTTCTTAGAAAATCTTCTTCTCACTAACTTGAATTATCTGCCCTTGAATATGGTCCTTTTTTAAATGGTCGTTTTTTTTGGCTCTATGGTTAAAGGGACATAACTCTGTCAAAAATAAATCAATGTCAATGTTATCTATAGCAATTTATTCCACGATATTTGCTAAACAATTTAAGTTCAGATCACTATCAAATAAAAGTTGATAGTTACGTCACAAGTTGGGCTTTTCTCCAGGAGTCTGAAATATGCAGTTTTCATTATTGAAATTTGGGTCTCAATTATCCTACAGAGAAGCTAGAGACATGCAACTTTTTAAAATTTCTTTGCAATTCAATCAGAAGGATGGCTTCAATCATTACATTTAATTTATTTGTGTGCTTAATCCTTTTATCGTCACTTGTGACTATATTGTTAAATTCTATTTGAAAGCTTCTACACTTGTTTTAGGAAGTTTTGTACAAGACTCAAGAATATATATCATATATAATTGGCTTAATATATTTCCCATTCTACCAACTATTATTATCTTCTTCTTTTAAAGGGGCTGTAGCACGTTTTTTGTAAACATAATTTTTTTCAAATTTCCAATTTATAATGATAGTTTATGTCATTTATATTTACTTTAGAGGGTAAAACATCTTATTACACAAACCAATTATCCGCAGTGGTAATAACTTTGTTGCGTATAAAGCAAAAATTGCATGGCGGCCATTTTATTGTGAACACATTTTATTATCTCGAATGACAAAAACGGTTCCCATGACTTTATAGAACCATGTACACTCATTTTTAACTTGACTTTCCGAAAAGAGAAGGGGTCTTACTTTTGGCGACATTATGTTTCAAATACATTACATCGACCTACTCTGTTCCTCTGAACCATACATTTACATTACATTGTTTACATATACTATTTGTTCACTTAAAATAAAATTTAAATATGTGATTTTCTCTAATTCATTCGAGGATATACCTAAGGAATCCTCCATAACACGAATAGTACATACATGTACCTATTTCCCCTCCAAGTATTTTGATTTTTATTCATTATGATTCGTGTTAAGCGACATTGAAGTTGTGTTTATTACTCAACCATGGTGAGATCACTCATTGGATAAAAATGAGTTGATAACACACATGTGTCTATCTGTCAGTCTGTCATAAACTTCCTGGTCAAACACTACTGTACTTTTGTACTTACAAATGTATATATAATATACATGGTACCCATTATATCCAAGCAATATATCGTCTATCGGAAATGAGGTTTAAGTAGATTAGATGAAATTGACAGTAAAAGGTCTGAGAGCTAGAGCTTAAAGCAGTTTTTCAGGAAGTGAATATGTTGGTAATTCACCAACTTTAATAAAAAAAAAGATTGGTAAATACACTACAGTTGTTTGATCAATTGAATACAGTTAATAAATTAAACGACACAATATATATATATATATATATATGTATATATGTACACACATATGTATTGAAATAGGTTGTGTACTATATATAAATGTGTTAAAACATTGTAAAAAATATCACCACTGTTCACTTTGCGAGAAACTACTACACTGCTTTGAAAACATTCTAAAATGATAGGGGTCACCTTAAAAGTCTCAAATATCATTAAGGTTAACTACCACAGTCTATATGTCAACATATATTTATATATATATTTCAAGATCAGTAAATTTGAAGAATGGAAGTCAATTGTTAAACTACTCCATCGGATGTATAAATGATGCGAGATGATTGACATTTGAGATTAACCATTTCAGCAATGTCAAAGTCGTAACATAAACAATGCGATTTTTTTCTTTTAAAGTCGAATTTTGCGATAATTCCCTTTTTTGACTTACCGTAGTGAGTTGAACCATCTTCCATTGCTGCCTAATATTTAGCAAACTAACTTCACGTGTACTTAACGATACGATTGGGCCAACGGAAGTACATTGTTCAACAAAAACACTTTAGCTTAACATCCGATTTGAAACTAAATTAATATTGAAATATCCAATTTCCTATCTGTGACTCACAAGGTGTTTTATTATAAGATGTATTTCATCAGGAAGACACTTGATGATACTTGAGGTGATACTGGTGTGATTATAATGTTTCTTAAAGGCGCTGTAGCACGTTTTTTTGCAAAATTTATTTTTTTCAAATTTCCCATTTATAATGATAGTTTATGTCATTTAAATAAACTTTAGAGGGTAAAACATCTTATTACACAAACCAATTATCTGTAGTGGTAATAACTTTGTTGCGTATAAAGCAAAAAATGCATGGCGGCCATTTTATTGTGAACACAATTTATTATTTTGTATTACAAAAACAATTCCCATGGCTCTACCGAAACATGTACACTAATTTTAAACTTTATTTTCCGAAGAGAGAATGATGTTTTACTGTTGGTGAAATTATTCTTCAAATACATTTCATCAACTTTTTTGAGTGAAAAAACGTGCTACTGCCCCTTTAAACATTTTATTTTCACTTTTTTCTTAAAGATTTATGATTTTATCTTACCTTTTGGCATCAAAAGGATATACAACATAACACATAGCCGAAGATATCCAGGTTTGTTTCGGCTCTCTCTATCAGTGTCCTCCGCCATGTTGACAAAAAAGAATGGGATTAAAACAATTAACTCTAATATAACCGTTTCTCATGGCTTGTGTGATGCTTTCAACAAATATACATCCTATTATGCTTTACTTCCTTCTTGCACAATACATGGCTATCGAGTATGCCAAGGGTAACATGAACTCCATGAGCTTAACAGTACAACGACATCAGAGTGTCGTTTTTGTTTGTTTTACGGATACATGAGACAATATATATGAGACTCTATATATCGGATTGACATTCGTTGTATGTTTAATCCGTACTGTTACATGTATTATTCGATATGTATATCGACATTTTTGGAACACTGAAGTGATTATTTTGTAAATTATAGTAAACACGATTGTACCTTTCTTTTTATGATTGCATCTTTCTTTTTATGTATGCGTTTGATTTAAATGTACATCTGTATTATGGGCTGGATGGCCTTAAATTTACGAATAAAGATTTTCAAGTGAAGAGACAATATCACGACACTCGCTCACTCATCAAAACTCGTATGTACATATATAATGAAAGAATGACAATTATAATGGAATCATATTGAATTGAGTTATGGATAAGAAACAGACATGACTATTCACATGTATCACAAATGTTATTATGTACCTGACTACAATTGACCATGATACATCATCGGTTTTTGATACAATTTAACATTAAGACCTTTGAACATATATTGTCTTCTCAACGTTTTATCTATCACTTAAATTTCTATTGAAGTGTTGAGTATTTGGACTAGAAGCAGTAAATTGTATTGTATTGTATAATTGTAAATTTATCAACGCAGCCACAAAAAGCAAATTCTGTAATCTTCAAGTAAAGGCTAATTTAAAAATATTTCTCAAGCAACTGACAGTTATCTCTCGAAAATGTGGACATACACTCCAACAATAGATAAAAAAAAAGTTTCAACACAATCACAACATACGAAGCAATTGTTGCAAGATACCATCTTAATCTTCACCAACAAATTATCGTAACAAATTATGGCGTGTCTTAAATTTGAACCATCTCGGCTTGGTGCCAGATGTTTTCTTTATTGCTTACTTGAATAAATCCTCCCTTTTTAGGTCAACTGAAAATAAGTTCTCCCATTTTATTTTCGACCTGAACACCTCTTTTGAATCGCGTTATAAATAATAGTATGACGTTGTTCTCTTCTGAACTGGGAGTCAATAGAACGTTTTTAAAGTAACTTTTGATCGACCTATTACACCTTAATATGTTACAAAGAATAACAAAATAGCGACGGAATAAATTCATCAACATTCATGGAGTCTGGAGTCAGGATTAATGGCAACAGCTATAACACTGTTATAAAACACTGGTCTTCAAATGACTATTGAGAAACCTTTCAAGATAACCAGTGAAGCACCAACAGCCATTATTTCAAAAAGTTATTGTAACGTCATATCACTACATATTTAAAGAAAGATTAAACCAAAACTGAATATATTTCTGCAGGTTTGTGAAGACCTAACAGTAAAGCGTCAATTTTGAACAACAGCAGATTTCCGATCTATCTCAGTATCAGGGCTCTTACAAATTCATAGATATCAGACCACATCCTTAAAGGCCAGCTGTAATTCATATTTTGAAGGAATGAAAGATTATTATATATCGAGGGTTTGGTGCAGTAAGCTACCAAGTGCATATTTCCTCGTTTTGAGAAAATCGCATTTAAAGTTTCCAATGGACATATCTCTTGCACTGAAAATGTTGATATAATCACTTCAAAGATTTTAAATGAAGGTGGTTTTCAAGTTTAACATGCCTTATTGTCTCTAGCAAATACAACCATAATTTCTTAATTATGTTAATTATTGCAGATGGTACCGCGGTTTTGTTCAACCACTTGGTGCAGAAAGGTACCAAGTGTCACTTAAAAATATTGCTCTGACATTTCACCACTGTTTTATTGCAAATCACAGTGCTGTAAGGTACCAAGTGGCACTTGGTCCCTTTCTGCACTAACATTTTGCCACGGTTAAGCTCGAGTTACAGTGCTGTAAGGTACCATGTGACACTTGGTTCCTTTCTGCACAATAGATTTCCGAGTTATTCACTTGGTACCTTTTTACATAATTAAATATTTCAGTTATTACTGAAGATAGAGTCTTGAAATTTATACACAACATGAAGAACTTTGAAGCAATCAATAATTTCTAAAAAAGTGAAAATGTGCCAAAAATGCACTTGGTACCTTTCTGCATCAGGCCCACGATATATGTAATAGATACATGATGACACAAGTGTATCATTGAGCTATCATCTCAGGAGGGGGCGGAGCCCCCGAGTGAGTGATAGTGAGATGATATGTTGTATACACCCACTTGTGTCAATCATGTATCTATTTTATCCAATGGGCAACGTTTGGCAAATATGCGCATGTCACGTGACATGATTTTCGCGCTGAATAATCTGTCTTGAGAAATCCGCTTTACCGTTTACCCGTTTCACTTCGGGAAGTCAGTCGGGCTTTAGAACTAGTCTCGCTGGTCCGGTTCCCGGCTGGTGTTTCCGAGCCATGTGAAATTTCTTCTGCAATTGGACATTGATTATCATCCCCAAATGACTGTTCTTTATTTTCCGCTGGATTGATTGCCTTCATGTTAATCTATGACGATTTAAAACAATGGTGTTGTTTTATATTTTTTTAAATAGTTTTTAATCAGCTGATCATTTGTTGTATCATTAAAATAATACTGAGTGACATTTGTTTTGTTTTTCTACTGAGCGACACACAGTCCTTTGATGTCATCTAGTTTTGCAACAATGTTGTAATTACTCATGGTCGTCAGCCAGGTGTCTGTAGCTCCGCCCTTGGACCGCCCTGCTGCTCCACTGTTGGCCTATCAGAGAGTTTAAAATAACTGTTGCTGATAAATAAGTGACGTCACAGATACAACCACACTTTTCTTGATACATGATATATCGTCTCAAAAACATTTGACGATTTGAGTTGCTTGATATAGATTAGTATTAGAAATACATGCCATTTAGATTTTTAGCTCATCAGGCCTGAAAGGCCCGATGGGCTTATGGCATGGCATGGCGTCCAGCGTCCGTCCGTCCATCCGTCCGTAAACTTTTCGCATTTTCGACTTCTTCTCCAGAACCAATGACTCTAGAGAGCTGAAATGTTATGTGCAGACTCTTTGGCCAATGGGGACTCTAAATTGTAGATTTCGTGACCCCGTGACCCCAAATGGGGTCACAGGGGTCACATCTTTAAAAACCTATGTTAATCTTCTTCTCCAGTTCCAAAAGGTTTGGAGAGCTGAAAAATTGTGTGCAGATTCCTTGGCCAATGGGGATTCTAAATTGTAGATTTCGTGACCCCGTGACCCCAAATGGGGTCACAGGAGTCACATCCTTAAAAACCTATTTTCATCTTCTTCTCCAGTTCCAAAAGGTCCAGAGAGCTGAAAAGTTGTGTGCAGACTCCTTGGCCAATGGGGATTCTAAATTGTAGATTTCGTGACCCCATGACCTTAAATGGGGTCACATCCTTAAAAACCTATGTTAATCTTCTTCTCCAGTTCCAACAGGTTTAGAGAGCTGAAAAGTTGTGTGCAGACTCCTTGGCCAATGGGGATTCTAAGTTGTAGATTTCGTGACCCCCATGACCCCAAATGGGGTCACAAGGGTCACATCCTTAAAAACCTATTTTCATCTTCTTCTCCAATTCCAACTTTGTAGATTTTGTGACCCTGTGACCCCAATCTTGGTCACAGGTCATGACCCAAAAACCTATTTTCATCTTCATCTCCAGTTTATATGTAAAGCTCTAGAAAGGTGAAATGTTGTGTAGAGATTCTTTGGTCAAAGGTGATTCTTAATTGTAGGATTGGTGACCCTGTGACTCCAAATGTGGGTCACAGGGGTCATGATCTAAAACCAATATTATTTTGCTTGTTAACAATGTATTACTTGAGATAACTTAGATATTCAACCTTAGATAATACATCAATAAAATCCTGATGAGCTACATAGCCCATGGCTCTATTTTTCCGAAATATAATCATGTTATAAAAATAAGTATGTTAAATCGGCAGTTAAACATGTATATACACTTTATATATGGATATCCAAGCGCCGACATTGACGTCAAACACGACAGATATGCTTCAGTGACTTCAGTGAATCAGTTGTCGGCACCAATTAGGCGTTGTAATTAAAAAGTGGTATATAAATAATTTATTGAACGATTTAAGAAATTTGAAGTCGGTATTTGTCAAATTGAAATACCCTTATAATGAATCCCAAAAGTAAACATGGGGCATGAGACCCTACCTTTTAGGGATTTGCAAATTATTGAGCTCTTGATTTTGTCTGATTTACCACCCTAAAGAAATTAACATAACATTTTATTTAATTCCTTCAAAAATGTCCTTCAGGCTAGCAATATATTATTTCATATTTCACCTAGCAATCCATCATAATTCTTTTCCAACATTTTCCTCAAATCTGTCTCAAATGGATACCAAGAATCTTAAAGGTATATGGACTCCATGTAATTACCAAGGACACATTTTCTATGTATTTAACATTGCACATGTGCCCTTCTTGAATGCACCCGTTCAATTTTGAAAGTAACTTCTGCATTTGATTTGTTTTATCGCTTTCATTCATATCAACTTTTCATCAACACCACTGACCTTATATTCATTCACAATATCGGTAATTACCGCTTTAACTGTATCAACATACTCTTTGTCTGTCAATAGCTGGAAATGTCAACAACAGAATGATCAGTTCTATAGTCCATACTTATGTTAGGATTGAACATATAACAACGCATATATTTTGTGAAACTAAAACGAAATCCAGACGGATTTTCATCTCCATGAATATTTTGTTTTGCTGGGTTAACGGTCTCTTTAAATATCAACCAAGTCTAACCTCCCCTTCGATATTCAATATCGGACTTCCTGCTTTATGTTTGTTAATAGTTAATTATCCAAGGAGGGTTGGAGCGTGAGGTTGAAAACCCCAGCAAAAACAGATGACATGAAAAGTCTGTTTCGTCACCATTGAGGTCTACCAATAAACAATTGTGAATATTCTCTCAGAGTGGATAACATCTCAAATCAATAGGTAGCCAAAAGTTTTTTGTCCTTGAACGTATTAAAATCATCATTGGTATTGAATAGAATAGCAACACTGCTATGTTGGCTATTATTACATTTTAAAAAAGGCTTCACCCCTCACTTCTAAATTTCTTGCTCTGAAGAAATCAAAAACGTCCCCTCTCTTATGATGATCTGCTACATATCTTCTACAGTTGATAGAACATAGAGTCAGACTCAGAACTACCATACTATCCTATTGTATGTACAATCTACAGTGTAATATATACTTCGAATTCTCACACACAAACATAACTCAGTCACATAACATTACATGAAGGAAACATACATTAGGTATCATAACATGTTCTGGTATAAAAAGTCGATCATCTTGGCTATCAAAATATCTGCTACAGTTGATAGAACATAGAGTCAGACTCAGTACTACCATACTATCCTATTGTATGTACAATCTACAGTGTAATATATACTTCGAATTCTCACACACAAACATAACTCAGTCACATAACATTACATGAAGGAAACATACATTAGGTATCATAACATGTTCTGGTATAAAAAGTCGATCATCTTGGCTCTCAAAATATGTAGCATGATTAAGATGCCTTGACAGAGCTCTAGAACGTTTTGATGATGCAGTCGATAGTCATAAACAGTTGACATTCGATCAAGTTACGATCGCCATTGAACAGAAGTGAGTTCAATAACATTACAATGACATTATCAGAATTCAGCTTTGAGTGTTTCATCAGGGTGTCTTAGTATATCACTGAGTGTGGTCATATCTCACTAACGTAACTAAAACTATCATGTTCCGTTGTTCAATACAACATATGCCCTTTACAATACTAGAACACCTACAAAAGGCGTATCTTGACCTGAGGTTTAAAGAATAGGTAAATAGGTGAGGTGAGGTGAGTTGGGGTTTAATGCCGCTTATAAGAGTATTTCACTTATATCGCTGCTACTAGTATTATGGCAGGGGCAAAGGCCGCAACATCAAGTGGCTTTGCGTTGCGGTGAAACCTGCGAGCATCGGCTGTAAATAGCGGACCATGGGTGGTACTACGCTGAAATTCAATGCAAACCCACACTTTACTGCGTGTAAAAAAGTTCTCTACAGCAGACAAAGTTGCCGTGCTCCTGGCGAGATTCGAAACCCAGACCTCTTGATCCATAGCCGAACGCGCTAACCACTGCGCTATCCCGTTCGCTAGGTGAATAGGTAGTAACATGCTAATTACTAAAGGATTAGCCGTTGGTATTTTCAACGTCTTTAGGCACCAATTACCAAAATAGAAATCCTACGAGAATGCACTTTAAAACACGAAGAAACGTCTGAAAGCCTGGACTAAATGCTAAAGATGATCCTGACCTAGACCGTAACCATGATAAAGGATACTAAAAGATATTCTGTGAAAATCGTTTTATTTTAAAAAGAATGATAATTTGGTTTGAAACAAATGAAAGTGAGATGATACTAAATCTTTCTTTCAAAAAAGGAATTTCAAGGTACATGTATATCGAGGTTAGTATTATGTTTATTACTCATGGAAAAACATCAACTTTATAAACTGTACGTATGAAAACTACAACGATAACTGAATTCTTTTCTAAATGATATACATGGAATATTGATACATCTAACTTAATCAGCACCGGTAAGATAAAACTGAACACGACACAGTATTGAAAATAAAAATGAAAAACATATGTATGTACGAGGGGCGTTCAATAAGTGGTGCAAGCGGGGCATTGGTGTTTACATAAACAGTGTCAGCATATAGCAGGTGTTACTATAGTCAAAACATAACATTGACACATGTCAAAACAATTTCTAGACATAACAATTATTTAGATATAATAGCTGCGCTGACCTAGGGGTCTCCATAATCATGGATTCTCTCAAACATGAACAACGCGCTGTGATCAAGTTCCTTACTAAAGAGGGATGCAAAGCTACATAAATACATAATCGTATGTGTAATGTGATGGGTAAGGATGCTCCTAACTTTTCAACAGTTTGTCGCTGGTCTCTTCAGTTCAAGCGGGACAGGGAGTCCTTAGACGATGACCCACGGTCAGGCAGCCCATCTGAAGTCACCCGACCGGAAGTTATTGCCGCTATCGAAAGACGAATTTTAGCTGACCGCCGTGTTAAAGTTTCTGAACTGTCTTTGGAATTCCAGATATCAGTTGGAAGTGTTGAAAAAATAATTCATGATCATCTTGGTATGTCCAAGGTATCTGCAAGATGGGTACCCAGAAACCTCACAGCACAAGATCGCCAGAAAAAACCGAAAGTTGCATTGAGCTCCTGGATCGGTTTAATGCGGATGAAGCCAGGTTTTTGTCTCGTCTGGTGACAGGTGTCGAAACCTGGATCCACCACTGGGACCCGGAAACTAAACTGGAATCCAAGCAATGGAAGCACCCGAGTTCACCGCCTCCCCTGAAGTTTCGCACTCAACCATCAGCTGGCAAGGTTATGGCGACAATCTTTTGGGATGCAAAAGGCATATTATTAATTGATCACTTGCCAACCAAAACTACAATGAATTGTCAATATTATGCCAACCTAATGCAAGAATTGCGAAAGACAATTCGACAGAAACGCCGTGGAATGTTGACACGTGGTGTTCTGATTTTGCATGACAACGCTCCAGTCCACAAGTCAAGAGTTACACAGGCCGCTATACGTGATTGTGGATTCGAACAGCTTCACCACCATCCCTACAGCCCAGACCTAGCCCCCAGTGACTACTTCCTGTTCAGAAACCTGAAATCCGCCCTACGCGGAAGGCACTTCCGGAATGACGAAGACGTCAAAGCTGCCAAACAGGCTTGGTTAGGGGGGGGGGGGGGGGGGGGGGGGGGGGACTTCTACAAAAGCGTCATCAAAAGTCTTAAAGGGAAATGGAATAAGTTTATTGAGGTGAAGGGTAACTATATTGAAAAATAAAAGTAAAAAATTGACTACGCGAGTTGGTTTTATATTGAAGTTGCAACACTTATTGAACGCCCTTCGTATATACAAATCAATGTTTTGGTCAGGAAACTTATGTCAATCATAAGTTATTTTAAAGAAAACTCTATGCCAAAATGTACATCATCAATTTGGTTGGCACTGTGATAATATCACCATTAACTTTCGTATTTCACAAATACTGTCATATAAATTGTTGAAGATCATTTATCATCAACGAAAGCAAGAAAAGATATTCTTTTGTTTTAAATGTTGTCCCAAACAAGCATATGGTTATTGTAAAATAAATAATATTGTAACTTACTATATTCCCTGTCTTAAACATAATTAAAAGAGAAAATATAAAGGCACAAAATGTTTGATTATATGCTCTGAAAAAATAAAGCACTGAAAATAAATGTCAAATAACGTATTTACAGAAAAATATATTTGGTGTCAAGTTAACATGTTTAGGTGCTAAATGTCATTCACGTGACTCTAAGGTACATGTAGAAGAAATTTCTAAAAAGAAATGAAGAAAAATGGGCAATTTTTCCGTTTGGCTTCATGACAGGCGAGGTCATGTTCTTTGGGTTTAACTTATATACCTTGTGTCATAACTGCTAGCATCATTGACAAATTTGCCGAGCACCTAGCGGGAGTCGAACCCCAGACCTCCCATATTTTATGATATAGACTTGCCAAGACAGTGAAAAAATACCAAAACCGAAATTAAAAAATCAAAATCAAAATTAAAGTAACGTAACGTGTAAAAGAACATAAAGTATAGTCATGTGGTCAGACGAAATAAAGCATTGAAAATAATTGTCAAATAATATATTTACAGTCGAACCCGAGACCTTCCCTCAATGATACACATATTCCCTCAGATTGTTAACAATATGCCATCAACATGTCATGTGCATGTACCAAAACAAAGCAGTAATTTGTCGATTTTATTTGACTGACATGCAATACTGTCTAAATATACCGACCCAGATAACATTACTTCCTGTTTGCAGTTGACTCTATGTTATAATAATCTGTATCTTCTCCCTTCTCTTGTTCATTGCTTTCTTCATTGTCTCGTATTGCATCCAAATGGTTGTAGGTACTGTCCCATCTGTCGGTTTCAGGTTTACGTCCAGCGATGTCATAATCATTCTCACCATCTTTATTCCCTTGCTTGTCTTGTTCATTGTTGCCTTCCTTGTCAACTCGTATTGAATCCAAATGGTTGTACGTGCTGTCCCATCTGTCGATTTCAGGTTTAAGTCCAGCGATGTCATAATCATTATCACCATCTGTATTCAGGTGATTGTAGCAGTTATCATCAACCTTGAGGTTCTTGCATGGACCTGCTCTAGAGTAGACATCCTGATCATCAAAACCTTTGTTTGAGTTCACGTTGCTTTTCTCTTTCCTTTCTTGAGAATGATTCACCTCGGCATTTTTCCTTTGTGATTTATCGACCTTGCTGTACAGATCTGATACGATGTCAGGTTGGGTAGGTCCAGCTATTGGGGAAACAGATGGTTCGACACATTCCAGAGACATATATGATGGCGCCATCTCTCTACCCGGGGGACTTGAGCCGTAGGTCAGGTCCTCGGTTCCAGGATGAAATCGTACGGCTGTCTGGTGTTCCTTTTCGAAGCAGAATTTCTCTTTTCTGAAAAGCAGTTGATACGAAGAGATTTTTGCAATTTCTTAAAATCGTACGAGAAATTTTCTGTCTACTATGGTTTACAACGCAATACATGCTTTTAACATATTGAAGATATACTTCTCTACCATGCCATTCGGTGTTTTCCGAAATATGTAATTTAGCTTTAGTACATATAAATAATGTGATTTCATTTCCAATAATTCCACTCAATTTGAATATTCATCCCCAATCGGCAAATCTAAGACTTTTACCTGTTTCCAATGAAAATCGAGCAAAAGCCTTATACGTGTGCAGACGCCGAAACTGCTTGTCCCATTTACATCATTAGAAGTTGACCTGCCTAACATTACAAACCCAAATTTGTCCTTTTGCTGTTGTAGGTAAGATTCCAAAATTACGTTTGACTCATCGACGAGCGCCAGCCGTGATGCATTGCCAACTTTTCAACCAGAAGAAAGTTGATTGCATTGAATTTCAATCTGAGACAGCAATCGATAGTATAACACGTTTGGCATATGTGATGCCAACAACACATTGTTTAAGTTTATGTTTGATGTACGTTATTTATGCCTTTTTGTATAATTGTATTCTTGAAACCTACACTTAAATAGTATGATAAGTTAAAGGATAGATGAAATGACATATGGTCCAAATCGGATTCATTAAAATGGGATGTCAATTTGACAATTGCTCGATTTTAAATTTCTGAAATCGGTCCATAAATTACTTATATACGGCTTTTTAAAAAAAAACGCCTGATGTAGCCCCGGCGATCAGAATGAAAGTCTGCGGGGGTGTGACCCGTGAAGGGATGACTTCTGTGACGTATGTGGAGGAATTTGATTTTCGGCGATAGTCACAATTCAACGTAATTTCGCAACATTTTGATTGTTAATTTCACAAAGAAACCTTCAATAAACCAACTTAAATTTCCCATATATCGATTGTTTAGATATCCAACTAGGTAATTCCGCAGATGACAATTATACAATTATTACATAAACATGTCTTTTTGGCGATGTAATACATCTCATAAATTCATTTAGCGGCAGTGATAATCATCATTAATTAATTAACGAGACACCGGCGGAGTAGCTATCTAGTCGCTTATCACAGTCACGCCTAAGTGAGCATTTTCAAAAGGTTTCGCCGAACAAATTGCGGTAGTGTTAAAATGGGTGAATTAAAATCGTCTTAATTATCAATTGCAAGTGTATATTGTCTCGATTTTATGCTCAATTGATTCCGATATACAGTATACGTAGAGGTAATCATCTGTCATTCTTGAGAAAAATGCATTTCATCTATCCTTTAAACATGGAAGGATGTACATAATTGAATTTTGATGTTTGATTTTTGTTCTGAGCAAGGTATTTCTGTAATTGAAACCGACAATCTTATCAAAGTTTGTGTATGCCAAAACATCATAAAAGTTTCTGTTTTGCTCTGATAAACATTATTGTCAGCCTGAAGATGTGAAATTTCCTGGGTTGGGGAGACGTGTTAGTTGTCCGACAAGCACCGTATCTGAAATTCAGTGTAGCATTGCACCCAAACCTTACTGCGTGTAGAACAGTTCTCTACTGCAGACAAAGTTGCCGTGCCCCTGGCGAGATTCGAACCCCGTACCTCCTTGATCCGAAGCCGAACGCATTCACCACTAGCTATCCCGCGCCCCTGCCTTGCTAAAATCCTCATGTTGTTCCGTTCCTTCAGCTTAAATACTGACATATATGTGACATATGTGATTTAAGTTCTGAATGTATCAACGAATATAGTGGTTAAATAATATTGTTCAAATGGTTAATGGTTAAAGTATTAAATATACCTTTTCATGATGACGATAACAGCAGTGATCAAAACAGCAAAAAGGAGTACTCCAAGTCCAGTTCCGATATAGAGTCCTGATGAGAAATACAAAAACCTGAATTATATCAATCTAAATTTCCAGGTAGTGTAGAAAACATGCAACATTTGAAAAGAATTTTATTAATAGATTTTCAACCATCTTTTGGGGGAAATTTCTTTTGACGGACAGACGGAAGTACGGACGGAATTATTGGTATCTACACTGGCCGGGGATACACATTTGATAAATAAGAATTTATTTATTTAGATAAATAACTTTATATGTGTAAGTTACTCAAACTGGAGTTTTAATTATGCGATCTATGAGTGTCAGCTGTTAAAACCTTATATACCATAGTATGTATGTTAAAACCTTATATACCATAGTTATTCACTTCCTTTGTTTCTCCTTTCAAAATTCGTTCTGTTTCCTGTTGTCCGTCGGTGGTAGTTATTGCTGGAACAGAAAGGTATTTGAATAAACAATTATTCAAAATAATTGAAGTTTGATATTGAATGGGTTCATGTACAATGAGTCATCATCCTCTTTAGCTCGGGCCTAAAGTTTGGTAACATGGGTAACTTCACTAACGGGCATGAGAAGCTAAGCGAGTTGTTCCAAACAAAACCAGATGAAATGGCTTGGTGTTGATGTAATATAAAATCTTGGAAGAACAATATATTTTAATACGAGATGTCCATGTTTGTCCATATCTCAAGATTTCCGTACATATCTTAAGATTTGTTATACGATTTTAGAATATGATCCAAGATTGTATAGAATGTTGACACATGTGGACCATGTCGTTTGATACATTCTCGTCAAAGGGAAACAGACAAACTCACACCAAGGAATTTGGTGAAAGGGTTGACCGCCTACCCAAATGACTAACAATCTTAGTGCACCCTGTCAAATGTTCGTATAATATATATGAATGGTACACAGGTGGGTCCAAGATACCTATCAGATTTAATTTTGACGAACTGTCCTTTGAACTCAGTGATTTGAATACTGTCAACAAATATTAATGGTTCTCGTCCATGAGTGTCAATATACATGCAGAATTTTGTAGCATTATCTGTGCATCCTATGTTTTGGTTGGCTCTCTCTATAAAACAATATCCAAAGGAAGATAAATGAAAAGTCAGTGACAGCAAGTATGAACTGATTGCTGGTTGAGATATCTATATAGGTACATAAAATGAGATTTTGAAAGTATTTGCTCATATGTAGACAGCGGTTGCGGACAGAACAATTTTCATTAATCTATTTTTGTTTTCAAAACAAATATGAAGCGAAGTATTACCATTATTCGCAGTTGATGCAGGTAGAGGTCCGCTTGTTTTGCCAAGGACTAATGTTGTGGTGCTTTCTGTAGATACAACTGCAATAAATGGTTTAACAATATTGTTAAGGAGATCGTATACACTGGCGTCTTTATGCGTATCTCAGTTGTTAATTAAACATAAATGTCTTCAGCTTGAATCTACTCGAAACATTATTGTGTTTAACAAAACTCTTTAAGGTCAGTTGTAGAATAATAATATTCTTTGACGGAAAGTATTGAAAATACATTTTATATTATTTTATTACGATAAATATAAGTTTTACATTCAAAGGTTTGATCAAATTACATATTTTAAAAAAACAATAACACTCATTTAGGAAATATCAGAATTATGCAGCTTGTGAAACCCGTAATTGTTCCGATAATACCTTCCTTCTTTTACAAGAATTATTTAAAGGGAAATTAGTTTGTGTAGAGTCTGTGATATTGCTTTACCATGTGTTGTAGGTGGAAATCGGCTTCTTCCTCCTTCTATCGTTGTTGTCGTTTCTGAAATATGGCTAAACATGTAATTGTGGGCATACACATAAATGTATACAATATTATTTTGAGAACAATTTAAGTGACATGGACAGTTTATGTATCGACGACTATTTTGACATCACACCTGTATTGGTTACGTTTAAACAAAAAATCATTCTAATGTTTAAAGACAACTTCCTAAATATATCATTAGAATATATGTTTAAATGTTGTATTATCATTCAATGCTACATACTCAAAGAAACTAAAAGTATTTCAATTAATTTCAAATAATTTCAAAATAGATTTCAACGCCGTTATATATGGTACGGAAGTCATACAAACATAATGATAATTACTTCTGATATGTTTGTGTAAACACGGTATTTTATTACCAACGAGTTACTTAGTAAAGGGGTTTCATAACAATCTATTATGACACGTATGTATTTGGCTAACGATAAACTTTGACACTGCCTGGACTACTTAATTATCCCCAGCCGCGCATTTAGCGCGAAGCGGGCGATATAGTATTAGGTTGCGTCCGTCTGTACGAAATGGAATAACTCAAATGCTATTCAGTTTTCATATTTGTGACCTTGACCTTCATTTCAAGGTCACAACGAGACTTTGTCACGTAATCCTTGTAAGCAGGATATTTCAAGAACCATTCACTGTATTCTCTTCAGATCTTACACATAGCTTCTCCAAGAGAAGCCAAAGGGCTGATTAGAATTTGGTGACCTGACAGCGGATCTTAGAATTTTTCAACGTGTTAATATACATGTAAAGCTTGTCAGCGGGATATCTAGAGAACCATTCACTTGAATTTCATCATATCTTACTCAAATCTTCTCCTAGGGAAGACAAAGGGATGATTGTATAATTTTAACCTTGACGATATTCTCAATGTCACAGTTGAATTGTGAGTTTGTCGACATATTAAGCTTGTCAGTGGAATCGATATCACAAGAACTGTTCATTTGATTCTCATCATATTCTTACACCAGTGGTTCTTTTAGGGAAAATTCAGATGAACGCACGTACTTATCAATTATACATTTCTCCGCAGAACCTGGCTGATTTCTAACACATGTCACCCTTAAGATAACTTTAATAGCTCTTCAAACTCGAAATTCGACCACAAAAACCTCTCCCGTGAACGTTATCCCGCAGTAGATACTCCTTCGAACGATCTGATTGGTCCGTTGAGCTGAATTATTATTAAAGTATCAGTAAACAATCACGACGCGTCGCGAGCATACAGAATATTTCGAAAATTGCTACATTGTGAATTAAACACCTGATCAGAGGGAAGCTTTGAAATTTGAACTACAGAGCAAGCTCAACGGACCAATCAGAAATAATCGAAAGGAAAGGCATTTCAACGGTGATGTTCATCTACAACTTAATTTATTGAGGTTGTTTTAAATTTGTTTACATATTTCGACGACGAGAAACATGCGATTTGCGGTCGCCATGACATGACGTCATTAAAAGTACGGATACCTCGCATCGCCCGTCTCGAGAGGGAGATTTTATATAGCGTACGCTTCCTTCAAAGTGACTAGTGCAACTGGTTTGGCCATACTTAATATCACTAATTAATCAGAATACTAGAATGGTTTGATTTAAAAGGGTGATTATATATAACGTCGCAATATTATGAACTTATAGATGCTGTGACATGGTTGATATTACTCCGTTGTTCCACTCATTCATGGGGAAAACACAAAAACTAATTTAAAATACAACAAATCGTCTGAAATACAAGTTGATAAAAAAAAGGTTACATAACTCGTTCTTTTTTCATATCAAGTTTAAAACCCCCGCAAAATTATTTCAATCGGGACAGAAACGTTATATGAACGGGAAAGCTAATTAGATATCCTATCATTATAAACAATTGTCAATGTTCATAACAGTATACACTGTACACTGGTACCATGTACTATAAATATATCAAGGGGAAAACTGATGTCCAATAGATATATTTAAGTTAGAATGACAAGGTGCATTAGATACTAACCAATTGGGTCATTATAGTTGACACAGAGTCCTTGAAAAGCCTCACTGCATGAGACCCAACCTGTTTCCCAACTGTCTCCCCGGTACCACAAGGCAAGGCAAGTTCGATTCAATTTACTAAGGTATTGTGCATTATAAACTGCGCTCCCTAGAAAATAAATACACACGTAAGCAAGTCATGTGATTTTTGGTTTAAGTTTGGGTTTAACACTTTAAAGAGTAGTCTCATGTACTTATACTACACAAGCGCATGTATAATTAAAATTTATAAAATCAGAAGAGCAACATGTAATTCAGCTTTGCGTTGGTATGCGAAAATACAAGACTCGTAAACACTTTACAATTTTACTTAACGAAGGAAGAGCTACGAGTTTTGCGACAATATATAATGTACCATTCCTCATATGATGCACATTGCAAGTATATGTTAGAATGTATTGATGTTTATTAATTTTAAAAATCAGGTTAAGATAAAAGATTACATATATCAAAGGTTCAAGTTACACACGAAAATGCTTATTTGCTATCAAGTGGTTAACACCGTCTTCAAATAGCTTTTGTTCGATATTTAACACGTTTATAATGTATCCCGTTTGTTGCAAATATCACATGATGACAAATTGAACCCTAAAGCAAAATAAAATATATTTGAGGAAACTGACAATGACTTATCTCCCCTTGAAAAAGACAAGGAAACCCGTTCTCGGATGTGTGGTAAATGTAAACAATTAGACATCGAGCGGAGTGTTCACAGGCATGACAGGATAAAATATCATCTCAGGAGTGAAAGAACACATACAGTTATAGCAGGTATGACAATCAAAGTTACAGATAAAACATTTGAACTTTATCAAGTTATTCAACTTTTTCAGCTCCAGAGTCCTAAATCTAAATTTTGAATAACAGCTTCTTAAAAATACATTTTTAAAAGCTTGGTTAAAATGTAGTCTGATTAATCAACCATCAGCTTAGGAAAGATGATGTTCAATGACAACATCTTTAAGAAAAAAAAAATCAAAATCGATCATTAACACGAAAGGATGACACCAACAATGGTGTATATTTCTTCTCTTGTGGACGACAACCGATAAAAATATTTGTATTATAATTACCATTTATCCACATCTTCTTTGTTGCTCTGTGCAATCCAATCCAGTAAGGAGTATTTTCAAAGATACTTAGGAACATGTTTCTCTTGTTGTCATTAGTCACTTTCACTAAGTGACATACCTGTGTGATATATATCCATTGGTACTTCCAACAGGTGGTGCACATTCTATCGGAGCATCGGTTGTAGAAGTTAATACCTGTAAAATACATCACCATATTGAAATTGTGTTTCTATGTTTATTGCATGGTCTTAAAAAGACATCATTACATGTTTTATCAAACAATGTACATTATTGTTAAGTGATCAGTATTTAGCAACCCCGACTAAGTACGGGCAGCAATAACTTTGTGTACTGTTTCCGCCACCGTCGCGTTTTGTATTGGCTACAACGTTTTTCCAAGAAGGTTGTAAGACCTCATATACATAACTTCTCACTTATACCACAGGAGTTCCAAAGAAAACGTTCCCTCTGTGCAGAAAAACGTTGAAAAGTTTACATTAATACTCGAAAAAGCAACCTAAATATAACCATAAATATAACTCAGACACGCAGAACTTGGTAACTGCCACATTTTAAAGTGAGCAAACTTTGACATCTACCGCATTCCATCTGACCTGGAAAATCTATTTCGGGAATCGCGATTCGCCTAATGTACATAATGGGCTTTAAATGCTAAAATAACTGGTGTTACTCACTATAAACGAAGAAAGTGTAAACAAAACAAGTGAGGACACATAGCAATTACAAATAACGTAATAGCAGTATATTAAATGATGATATGCACATTTTGACTATGCTTTCAAATATACACAGACGTTAGAGACTGACCCTTCAATGTGCGAAAGTGTAAAGTTATCGGTGTTTACGTTTTCAGCTGCATGATGATCTGTTAACTCATGAAGGCCGAGAACCGCACATATGCGACAAATTAAGTAGTTCTTCACAGCGAGTGACGCATATGCGTCAGCTAAATCAGCTCTTATTCAGCGAAAGCGGCACATATGCGTCGGCTGCAAGCATCCCTTATTCAGCGAGTGACGCATCATATATGCGTTCTCACCGTTTTATTGCAGAAAACCCATTCTTTTCACGTTCGTAGCGATGTCAATGAACACATATTGCAGTCATAGATGCACTGTTGATCTCTAAATGCATTTGTTACATGTATGTTTTGAAATCGTTTACTGCACGTATCTATTACAAAACATGCATGGAATGAATGCAAGTGAACATAACGGAATAACTTAATCATTACCCGTAAACCATAATATATTTCAATTGTATTTTAAGTTCGGTTGATCAAGTGTCAGCTTGGGTATCTCATATAACAATACATCCAGGGTAATAAGTATTTTCTTTTGATTCATTGGCAATAAATGCAAGATGCTGTTTAGTTACGGGATTGATACTTACGCGAATACATGTACACATTCAATTAGAGTATAGACATAACATATATGACCTTGAAATAACAGTCTAGGGATCAAATCAGACGGAGCACCCTAATTGAAAGACAAGTGACAGGTGTACAGACCGATGTAAAAGAAGCATATTATTGGACAATCTTCTTCGTAAAGTCACGCCCCTGTCTTAAGTGTTTTATGCAATCATGTTTGAGCATCTAATGTCATGTCATGTATTTCTAGACAATGGTGTCGTTTTTATAATATGGAACATAGGTTAAATAAAGCTGTGTTTATATGGGCGGATAAATATGGATTGAGGGGTGTGAAGAATTGGAATTTTAGACTAAGAAAAAAGTTTTCCTCCCTTGATTTACATTACTTTTTAATCGCACCTAACACTTGTTGAGGATACAGTTATGAATGAGTTTTTTTACCTCTTGGTGTTCATTGTTAAATAGAGGAAAGGGAGAACTGGTATGAATAAACTTAGACTATATAAGCATTTTAAATGTAACTTTTATACAGAAAATCATATTGTCCAGTACATGCCAAGACACAAAAGGTCGGCCTTATCAAAATGTGGTGTTGCTCCCATAAGGGTAGAGACTGGCCGTTATGAAAATATTTTACTGGAGAATAGAAAATGTTTTAATTGTGTTAACTAGGTTGAAGATGAATTACATGTTTTGCTTCACTGTGTATTGTATGATGACTTGAGACAATTTTTTTTTAACCAGTGTACTTCTTTAAACCCGAAATTTTTTATATGAATCAGATCTGGAAAAAAATTATTTTATATTTACCAATTCTGATGTATGTTTTAATACAGCCAAAATCTGCTTTTTAATTCTACAGAATTGTTAAAGCATATTTTAAATGTCTGTCTCTCATAATTCTGTTTTGAATGGTTCTGTACATGTTTTAAAATGTATTAAGTGTAAAAATGTAAATGTCTTTTAGCTATGTACAGAAGTGAGACGTTAATAAACTATTGTCTTGTCTGTCTGTCTGTCTGTCTGTCAGTTATGTCTTGCGCATTTACTTCAAATACGATGTATGTTGAGCGATGACAAAGAGTTTTATATATTTCAAATATATTCAAGTATATAAACATCATTTATCTGTTTCATTAGTCTTCCTTTTCATTATTTCCCTTTCATGCTGGCGACCATGGCAAATCACATGTCCCTCTCTGTGACAGGCTCCTCAATAATCACAAGTCTACACAACATTTGTAAATGAATACATGTCGGTGAGAAATAGGATTATTGAAGATGTTTATATAACGTGTTAGTTCGTGTTCACTATCGGCGGTAGTATAAATAAAACACGCTTTAATCACATTCATAAACTTGCTGGCATTATTCCCTATTTGTAAAATGGAAGCTTTCACACTGTTATAATAAAACTTTTTTTTTCTCATCTAGAACATACAAATTATCCCAATTTTAAAAACATGTAACTATATTAAGTGACAAACAGTTACAAGTGATACAGACCAAGAATAAATATAAATTCAGGTAAATAAAGACGTTCACTTTTGCACATTGATTAAATTTAACATTTTTGAGTATATGTCATTTTTTATACTTACCTGGTTGAAAAAACAACATTGCCCAACGCTTACCCCTGAAGCGTTCCTCAACATATATCACACAGAATTAAAAAGGGACGCTACCCGGTAAGGGTGGCGCTCGTGCCACGTGACATCGGTGACGTCATCATTCCCTAGTACAAGCGAGCACAAAACCCAAACCCAGGAGGGGAGGAAGGGCGGGAACTTTTCAACCAGGTAAGTATAAAAAATAGAGCCATGGGCTCTGTAGCTCATCAGGATTTCATTGATTTACTATCTAAAGTTGAATATTTAAGTTTTTTAAGTTATTGTTTACAAGCAAAAGATAGGTTCTTAGATCATGACCACTGTGACCCCATTTGGA
This sequence comes from Gibbula magus, assembly GCA_936450465.1. Taxonomy (NCBI): domain Eukaryota; kingdom Metazoa; phylum Mollusca; class Gastropoda; order Trochida; family Trochidae; genus Gibbula; species Gibbula magus. Next base: position 22,056,420 of record OW388291.1, on the reverse strand, counting down.
CCTGTGACCACATAATCTACAATTTCGAATCCCCATTTGCCAAGGAGTCTGCACACAACTTTTCAGCTCTCTAGACCTTTTGGAACTGGAGAAGAAGATGAAAATAGGTTTTTAAGTATGTGACCCCTGTGACCCCATTTGGGGTCATGGGGTCACGAAATCTACAATTTAGAATCCCCATTGACGAAGGAGTCTGCACACAACTTTTCAGCTCTCTTGACCTTTTTTTCGAACTGGAGAAGAAGATGAAAATAAGTTTTTAAGGATGTGACCCAGGTGACCCCATTTGGGGTCATGGGGTCACGAAATCTACAATTTAGAATCCCCATTGACGAAGGAGTCTGCACACAACTTTTCAGCTCTCTAGACCTTTCGTAACTGCCATGGAGAAGAAGATAAAAATAGGTTTTTAAGGATGTGACCCCTGTGACCCCATTTGGGGTCATGGGGTCAAGAAATCTACAATTTAGAATCCCCATTGGCCAAGGAGTCTGCACACAACTTTTCAGCTCTCTAGACCTTTTGGAACTAGAGAAGAAGATAAAATTAAGTTTTTAAGGATGTGACCCAGGTGACCCCATTTGGGGTCATGGGGTCACGAAATCTACAATTTAGAATCCCCATTGGCCAAGGAGTCTGCACACAACTTTTCAGCTCTCTAGACCTTTTGGAACTGAAGAAGAAGATGAAAATAGGTTTTTAAGTATGTGACCCCTGTGACCCCATTTGGGGTCATGGGGTCACGAAATCTACAATTTAGAATCCCCATTGACGAAGGAGTCTGCACACAACTTTTCAGCTCTCTTGACCTTTTTTTCGAACTGGAGAAGAAGATGAAAATAAGTTTTTAAGGATGTGACCCCGGTGACCCCATTTGGGGTCATGGGGTCACGAAATCTACAATTTAGAATCCCCATTGGCCAAGGAGTCTGCACACAACTTTTCAGCTCTCTAGACCTTTCGTAACTGCCATGGAGAAGAAGATAAAAATATGTTTTTAAGGATGTGACCCCTGTGACCCCATTTGGGCCAATGGGGTCAAGAAATCTACAATTTAGAATCCCCATTGGCAAAGGAGTCTGCACACAACTTTTCAGCTCTCTAGACCTTTTGGAACTGAAGAAGAAGATGAAAATAGGTTTTTAAGTATGTGACCCCTGTGACCCCATTTGGGGTCATGGGGTCACGAAATCTACAATTTAGAATCCCCATTGACGAAGGAGTCTGCACACAACTTTTCAGCTCTCAAGACCTTTTGGAACTGGAGAAGAAGATGAAAATAGGTTTTTAAGGATGTGACCCCTGTGACCCCATTTGGGGTCACGGGGTAACGAAATCTACAATTAAGAATCCCCATTGGCCAAGGAGTCTGCACACAACTTTTCAGCTCTCTAGACCTTTCGTAACTGCCATGGAGAAGAAGATAAAAATATGTTTTTAAGGATGTGACCCCTGTGACCCCATTTGGGCCAATGGGGTCAAGAAATCTACAATTTAGAATCCCCATTGGCAAAGGAGTCTGCACACAACTTTTCAGCTCTCTAGACCTTTTGGAACTGGAGAAGAAGATAAAATTAAGTTTTTAAGGATGTGACCCCGGTGACCCCATTTGGGGTCACGGGGTCACATAATCTACAATTTAGAATCCCCATTGGCCAAAAAGTCTGCACACAACCTTTCAGCTCTCTAGACCTTTTGGAACTGGAGAAAGAGATGAAAATAAGTTTTTAAGGATGTGACCCCGGTGACCCCATTTGGGGTCATGGGGTCACGAAATCTACAATTTAGAATCCCCATTGGCCAAGGAGTCTGCACACAACTTTTCAGCTCTCTAGACCTTTTGGAACTGAAGAAGAAGATGAAAATAGGTTTTTAAGGATGTGACCCCTGTGACCCCATTTGGGGTCATGGGGTCACGAAATCTACAATTTAGAATCCCCATTGACGAAGGAGTCTGCACACAACTTTTCAGCTCTCTAGACCTTTTGGAACTGGAGAAGAAGATGAAAATAAGTTTTTAAGAATGTGACCCCGGTGACCCCATTTGGGGTCATGGGGTCACGAAATCTACAATTTAGAATCCCCATTGGCCAAGGAGTCTGCACACAACTTTTCAGCTCTCTAGACCTTTTGGAACTGAAGAAGAAGATGAAAATAGGTTTTTAAGGATGTGACCCCTGTGACCCCATTTGGGGTCATGGGGTCACGAAATCTACAATTTAGAATCCCCATTGACGAAGGAGTCTGCACACAACTTTTCAGCTCTCTAGACCTTTTGGAACTGGAGAAGAAGATGAAAATAAGTTTTTAAGAATGTGACCCCGGTGACCCCATTTGGGGTCATGGGGTCATGAAATCTACAATTTAGAATCCCCATTGGCCAAGGAGTCTGCACACAACTTTTCAGCTCTCTAGACCTTTTGGAACTGAAGAAGAAGATGAAAATAGGTTTTTAAGGATGTGACCCCTGTGACCCCATTTGGGGTCATGGGGTCACGAAATCTACAATTTAGAATCCCCATTGGCCAAGGAGTCTGCACATAAAATTTCAGCTCTGTGGAATCATTGGTTCTGGAGAAGAAGTCGAAAAAGTGAAAAGTTTACGGATGGACGGATGGACGGATGGACGGATGGACGGACGCCGGACACCATGCCATGCCATAAGCCCATCGGGCCTTTCAGGCCTGATGAGCTAAAAATGACATTTACTCAAAAATGTTAAATTTTTTACATACTTATCAGGTTTGAAAAACCAACATTGCCCAGATTACCACAGCAAGGAGGTGGGCTGAACCGAGTCACGTGCGCCACCGAGACGCGTCGCTTTACCCTTAGGCTGGCACGCCGGAGCACTGGATGGTGTGAAACCATGAAAGGTGGACAACCATCCATGCTGCGTGCGGCCCAAGAGAACTCACGCGGATTCTTAAATTGAGTGTACAGAGGTCGACGCCGTCCTAAAAAAGACAAACCTACACTCAACCTCTATGTGTCCGCCCCTCACTCGTTAAGTAGGGGGGGTAGAGTAAGAATCCTGGTACTGCTGTCATGCAAATACCCCGGTTGGGTTAACAACTGCACTCATAGGCAAAAAAACAACCAACCACAAGTATAATAACAACAAGTTTTATTGTACACAACCAAGTGAATACCAAAACAAGTACATAACAGCGTTGATGCGCCCACCCCCGCTAGGGGTAAAGAGGTGCCGCGGTCCGCTGCTGGGCGAACACCTGAGGACCCAACCTTGACACACCTGCCAAGTCCTCTGTGGACACTTCCTGTAAGTAGTGGTCAGCAAAGACCAACCCCGACTTCCAAAAACATCCAGCCAGAATGTCTGACCCGGCGATGTTGCAATGAAAAGCCATCGTAGCAGATACTGCTCTGATCTCGTGGGGATTAGCGCGAGACGGGGGAGGGAGGTCAGCCGCCTTGTAGGCGTTGATTACTGCTGACCGCAGATACACCCCAAAGCCCGTCTGTCAAGCTCCTTGACAGTCCGTGGTGAGTGAGGCAGAAAAAACGATGCCTCCCTTGTCTGATGCCCCTTGTCCGTTCTGCATAAATGCGGAGCGCGCGGACAGGGCAAAGGGAAAGGTCCGTGACCTCTGACGAGTCGGTTTCAGGACCTAATGACGGTATAAGAAAGGTCCTTCCCCTCTCATCCGCGGCCTGGTTTTTACAGACAAAGTCTGGGGCCAGGCCCAATGTTGCAGACCCTCCGTCTCGGCGCTCGAACCTTAAAAGGTCAGCGTGAAGGCGTGGAGCTCTGATATCCTCGCAGCTGAGGCCATTGCGACCAGGAAGGCCGTATTGACAGTGAGACGAAGGAGGGTGGTATCCGACAGGGGTTCATAAAAATCTGAACGTAAGTGCCCAAGCACTATCGCCAGATCCCACTCAGGTGGTCTAGGCTTGCGTCGACCGTCGACCTGACGAAAGGTCTTAACCAGGCCCTTAAGAACCGAGATGTCGAGTCCCGGGAAGCGTTTGCGAACTACCGACATGATCGCCGCCAGATGGGTATTGATCGAGGAGGCTTTGAGCCCTCTCTCGTTCCTCATGTACACCAAGTACTCGGCAATCTGGGGCAGTGAGGCCCCCTCCGCTTCAAAGCCCTGCTCCTCGCAGAACGAGGCGAAGGCACGCCACTGGAAGTCATAGAGCTTCCTTGTGGTCGGCCGTTGAGCTGTTGCTATGGCCTTGGCCACCCGTTTAGAGTACCCGCTCCGCCTTAACCCCTTTTTGATAAAGCCAGGCGTGAAGATTGAGGACCTGCAGGTTCTCCTGTACACGTCCGCTTGGGTTGCTCCGGAGCAGGTCCCCCCGGAGGGGTATCGGAACTGGCTCCTGCAGAGCTAGTCTGCACAGAGGAACGAACCAGGCACGAGGCCACCAAGGATCTTAGAGCGGTGCATACCTTACGCATCTGTCCACGACAGCAAGAGGCAGCGAAGGCGAGGGTTTAAGCCCCGAACACCCTATGAAGACCTATCCGCAAAGAGGAGCACAGGAGGCCCCGCAAACGAGTGCAACTAGAAGAGAAGCTAGCATCCGAGACGGAGGGCGCAACACAACCTTGCAACCCATCTAGCCCCTGAGACGGACCCTCACAAGTGGAAGAGCGTACACTCCCACCCTAACCGGGACACTAACCTTCATGGTAAGTTGGTCACAAGGCCTAGGAGCGGAGGTTCGCAAGGCAAACCCTCAAACGCTAACACGGCTCACGATCAACCCACGAGGCAACACGCGTAACTAGATGCTGACCCTCATGGTAAGGACGTCGCAAGACGAAGGCTAGTTAGAGTAACTGTCACTCTCAAGGCAACCCGCCCCAGAGGCAGACGCTCCAAAGGCGTACCCTCTCATTCTAACACAACTTACAAGGTGACATGCGTAGCGAGACGCTGACACTCAAGTTGAAAACTGGCGCGAGTGAAGCTCACTCGCAAGTCAACCCGCACCAGAGGCGTACGCCCGCAAGGCGTACCCTACACGCTAACACAACTCCCGAGGCAGGCCGTGTAGCGAGACAGTAATCCTCCAGTTGAAAGCTAACGAAAATAACACTCACAAGACAACCCGCCCACTACAGGCGGACACTCGCCAGGCGTACCCTCACACTCTAATGCAACTCATTAGACACGCTGCGTAGCAAGACGCTGACCCACAAGTTGAAAGCTAGAGTGAGTAATACACACTCGCAATGCAACCCGCCCCAAGGCGGACGCTCGCAAGGCGTACCCTCACATACTAACACAACTCACAAGGCAGGAAGCGTCGTGAGACACTGACCCTCAAATAGGAAGCTCGCGAGAGTAACCCTCACTCGCAAGACAACCCACCAAGGTGTACGCTCGCAAGGCGTACCCTCACATGGTGACACAACTCATGAGGCAGACAGCGAGATGCTGATCCTCAAGTTGAAAGCTAGCGAGAGTGAGACTCATTCGCAAAGAAAACTCACTTGCAAGGGACAAACTAACACAAGGCAGCGTACTGAGACGCTGAACCTCAATTAAAAGGCTCGCCTGAGAAACACTTACTCGCAAGGCGTGCCTTCATATGCTAACACAACTCATGAGGCAGACAGCGAGATGCTGACCCTCAAGTTGAAAGCTAGCGAGAGTAACACTCGCGTGTAAGGCTCATACCAACACAAGGCAGCGTAGTGAGAGGCTAAACCTCAAACAGAAAGTTCGCCTGAGTAACACTTACTCGCAAGGCGTACACTCACAAGCTAACACAACTCATGAGGCAGACAGCGGGATGCTGACCCTCAAGTTGAAAGCTAGCGAGAGCAAAACCCGCTTGTAAGGCGCAAACTAACACAAGGCAGCGTACTGAGACGCTGAACCTCAAATAGAAAGCTCGCCTGAGTGCCACTTACTCGCAAGGCGTGCACTCACATGCTAACACAACTAATGAGGCAGACAGCGAGATGCTGACCCTCATGTTGAAAGCTTGCGAGAGTAACACTCGCTTGTAAGGCACTAACTAACACAAGGCAGCTGGCTGAGACGCTGAATCCCAAATAGAAAGCTCGCCCGAGTACCACTTACTCACAAGGCGTGCACTCACAAGCTAACACAACTCATGAGGCAGACAGCGAGATGCTGACCCTCTAGTTGAAAGCTAGCGAGAGTAACACTCGCTTGTAAGGCACAACCTAACACAAGACAGCGTAGTGAGACGCTGAACCTCAAATAGAAAGCTCGCCTGAGTAACACTTACTCTATAGGGATGAACCCACATGCTACTCAACTCACGAGGCAGGCAGCGTAACGATACGCTTATCCTTATATAGAAGGCTAACGAGCGTATCACTCACTCGCCAGGAACCTCGCAAGACGTACACACACTCGCAAGGAAACTCGCAAGTCGTACACTCACCTACTACCACAACTCAGAGAGACCATCAAGGTAGAAGGCTAGCGAGAGTAACACTCACTCGCAAAGCGTACCCTCACATGTTAACACCACTCACGAGGCAGACAGCGTAGCGAGACGCTGACCCTCATGTTGAAAGCTAGTGAGAGTGACCCTCGCAGGACAACCCGCCCTATAGCAACCTGTGACCCACCCACAACGGGCCAGCGTAACAAGACGCTAAGCCATAAGGATAGGGCTGGCGAACGCATCACTCATCCGCAGACGAGCCCGATCCTGGGAGCCAACACTTGCGTGTCGGAGGACGGACCCCAACCTTCTGACACAACCTGCAATCAACTCCGCGAATCGGAGAATCATAGTCGCAAGGTTAGGTGACAGGAGAAGGCTCGCTCACACGCGAGCATAACCCGCCAAGCGGGTTACGGCATGACTAACGAAAGTTAACGCTCACACGCAACCAAGCCCGATACTGAGATCGACGCTCGCAAGGCGGAGAACGAACACTCCCACGCAAGCATAACCCGGCAAGCGGATCAAGTCATGACTAACGAGAGACAACACTCACTCACAAGCAAGCCCGACACTGAGGTCGACGCTCGCAAGGCGGAGAGCGAACGCTCACACGCAAGCATAACCTGCCAAGCGGCATGGCATGTTACGCTGGCATGACTAACGGGTCGTTAAGTACCGACTTGCGGAACCCGTATCGGCAACAAAAACCCGCGAAAGGCTCAGGCGGAGCAATCACTGACTGATTAAACCGTCAACTAATGCGAGTGAGTGAGACAGAAAGTGAACCCCCAAGCGTAACTCAATTCGTTAACCCGAGACGGCAATGAATGAAACCTATTCACAGGCGAGTTCACGCTTGACGAGTGTACGACTGTACACTTAATCACTTAACCACCTGCCACACACTCTCGTCACCTGACAGGCGAGAGCAGGTGAGTTGACACTCACTCGCTAAGGAACTCACGCTTGGCGATTGTACGTCCGTACAAACACACTATCACCTGACACGCGAGAACCGGTGAGTAACCACCCACTCGCTAACGAGTTCACGCTTAGCGAATGTACACCTGTACAAACACACTTGTCACCTGACAGGCGAGAGCAGGTGAGTTGACACTCACTCGCTAAGGAGCTCACGCTTGGCGAATGTACGTCCGTACAAACACGCTATCACCTGACAAGCGAGAACCGGTGAGTAAACACTCACTCACTAACGTGAACACACTTAGCGAATGTACGCCTGTACAAACACCCTCGTCACCTGACAGGCTCGGGCCGGTGAGTAAACACTCACTTGCTAATGAGTTCACGCTTAGCGAACGTACGCCTGTATAACCACAGGTGAGGAGACACTCACTCGCTAGCGAACACACGCTAGGCGAATGTACGCCTCGCTAGCGAGCTCACACTAGGTGAATGCTCGTTCACCCGCTTGGAGAGTGCTCGTTCACACGCGTATGCTCGCACAGCGGAGGGCGTACCCCCACCCCGTTCACTAACCCACCAGGTGAGCGAACCAAGGTGAAAGCGAAGGCTAGCGAGAGCCGACGCCAACGGAGACGAGAGGCGAGAGACCAACCAACAGTCAGTCAAGCAATATACACGTGCACGACTAGCACGACTAACACGTGCAGCCCGAGCAAGACAGGCAGCCTGGCAAGGCGAGAAATGCACCAAACTGACAACTCCAAACCCGACCCAAAAGTCAACTAATTGGCGAAAATTAGTTCAGCAGTTGGTCAGGAAAGGACAGAAAGGTACTTATAACAATAACTCTGAAGATATGAGGAACTAGGAAGACTTAAAAAGCCTATAAAGTAGCGAAATTAGTCGAGAACAAAACACACGTGTGACCGTATGCTCGCTCAACAAATAAGGGAATGATGACGTCACCGATGTCACGTGGCACGAGCGCCACCCTTACCGGGTAGCGTCCCTTTTTAATTCTGTGTGATATATGTTGAGGAACGCTTCAGGGGGAAGCGTTGGGCAATGTTGGTTTTTCAAACCTGATAAGTATGTAAAAAATAAATTTCTTACAGGATTTTAAGTTTGGCAAACTTATCAAATCACTGTATATATCATAATTGTTCATCTGTAAGATCTGACAATATATAACTAACAAGCAGCAAATAAATTCAATAACTGATATCTTAATGTTTAATGATTTACAATAGTTTACAATACATCCATTTCCTGTCTACTTTTGATCGTTATGCAAGACACAACAAACAATCAGTCATGTTTATGACATGCCACTCGCTCTCGCTATATCAGAGGTGACGAAGTCTAATTGGTCTCGCTGCAGCCAGGTGCTAGTGGCGTTGAGCTGTTAATTACCTGTCGCCGTTAATGAGTTCACTTGCACCTTTCACTATTTCTGTGTCGCGGTATTATATTTCAGTTGCTATTTCCATAATTTTTGTAGGCTTTTCCAGGTTTTTCTGCGCGTTGGGTAGATTTTTTTGGTAGGCGTGTACCACTTTGACACTTTTTGTCATTGTCATACACAATGAAAAGAGATCATTAGTATATGAGATATGGTCATGGTCACCAGTTCTGAAATCACAAAATAACTTTCTCCCAAGAAGGTTTTAAGACCTAATATACGTATCTTCCTTCTTATACACATGTGGAATTATTTTGACATGTCCTTTTTCAGGGTCAAAAGTCAAGGTCACACGTTCTGAAATCATTAAACATAATCTTTAAACACGATAAATTGAAGAGTTTCTGTTCTTTTAGGCTCTTATATGATATATATCAACTTATGAAAAAGTTTCTGCTAAAATCGAGTCCAAAACTAAAGCATGATTTTGTGAATATGCCTTTTATAGTATATTAACTGTTAACACTTTGAATTATTACACGACCTTTATACCCAATGAAAAGTGAGCGTTGATAGTGTGACATTGAAGGTTAAAGTCAAGGTCACGAAATGTTGGTTAAGGCCATGTTAACCCTTTGATCAAATTTGGAAATCAGATATAAGTTTTAAGAACAAACTTGTGTAAAGTGACCCCAGTGATGATTATATTTTTTAGTAATAACTCAAATTTTCGTCAAAACATTTTGTTATTTTATTGTGGCAGCGGAGAAGGCGAACAAGGGAAAGGCGAGACCCTCAAATTCAGGGCTGCTCTCCTTTTGCAGTGTCCCGCAAACGCTTATCTAGATATATATAGTTTTCAATTTACATACCAACAGTGAGCCCGGCTCACATGCCCACATCTGTCATTTGATGCGAACAATACAGCATTCATTTGAAAACATATTTAGTCAATCGTATCTTGCACTTAAAAGACCACAGGTCTATAGGATATCCATGCATATAGAAACAGCATTTTAGGCAGTATAGAGTATGATTATAATACCAATTTTCCAAATGTGTTTTACTAGAATAGGTTAATATTTGGTTAATATAGGTTGATATACATTTATAAATATTATGACATGTACAGTAATATTATTAATATACATATTTCATAAAGTGTGGTCAGCTGGACAAACACAAGGAAATCATATTCATAACCAATTGAATTCAAATTGCCCATTTTGCAGATTATATCTTCTGTTAAATAATCATTAGATGAACGACGAATTATTGTGAGTGAGATTCCGTATTTCCGAACATTCAACGAATATAAATAGGTTTCGTTGTGTTTAGATTCCTAAAGATTCCAGCCTTCTCTTTCAGCTTATTTCTCAGGATTCTAACGGTAGAACCTTTAGTTTAAAGAGTCAAGAGTCGAATCCGAACATTTTAACTTTTCGGTAGTAATTGGTGCGATTCAATTATTTCGTTGGTCAGACAAATATTTTGAAGCCTCCTTTCAGATCTTACTTTCAAAAGTAAAAGCTCCTAACAAGGTTTTTTTCAAATGTAAAACCTCATACGGGAAACAAATCTTAAACATAGCTTGTCCGATTTTAAAACACACCAATTATCTTAACCTGTTTTCACAATAACACATTTCATATTGAGTTTCATGTTAGAGCCAAAATGATATTTTATGTGCTCTTCCCTGATGTTTCTGTTAGTAAATGTCATGTTTAAAGGGAGGTAACTCTAAATGCTTGTGTAAGTAGCCACGTGCTAATGAAGGACTGTTTGTGGTTTGAGTGTTGATAATTTGGAGTGAGAAATGGGCCTAACAAAAGGGTATGTTTATATTTTCAATGCTTGTTTTATTCATATTGGTGTTTTGAGAATATGTAAAGGTAAACATATCTAAAAAGCATTAATGCTATAAAGCAATTTGGTTAAGTCTAAATGTAATGTTAAAGATGCTTGGTTTTCACACTTGGTAAACTATGCTATTTTCAGAACATTAATATATGTTTATGAGATAAAGGTAAAGTTAATGCTAATTACAGGCATTTCCATAACTTTTGAGTTTAAATTCAATGCTATTTAAGGTAAATTTGGTAACTTTATTTTATATATTTTCCTTTTATTTACATTTCATTAATTGACTTTCTATTACAGTCAATCGTTTTCATTGGTATGATGAGAAGAAGGAACGAGTGAGGTATGTGAAATGTGAACTTGAATTGACACTGAGAATTGTGAACTTGAATGTATTCTGAGATTTGTGAACTTAAACAGGGGTTTCCTGAACCTGTTAAACTGAACCATGAGATGAGAAAAATAAGAAAGGAATAAAATCAAGTGGAACCGATGAAACGCATTTAAATTTTGTTTTGTGACACCTATATTTAATATCAATTCAATTCAGGACCAGCACAGCGTGTTGTGAAATGTGTTTTGATTTTAAACAAATTGTTAAATGTGTTTCGATTTTGAACATGTTGTGAAATATGATTAAACACCAACCCGGGTGTGAAATGTGTTTAGATTCTATTATATATCAACGATTATTTTAAAGGCACTTTTTACAATTCGGTACTATACACAATCTTCAGGGATGTTACCATATTAACTGTTTATATATGAAAACTCTTGCTCATATAAACATCAAAGACAAGTTAAATGATTAATTGTGTCATGTGGAATGTGAAATAAGTTATTTGGCCTCAACAAATCCAAATTTTATCTGACAGTATGTAAACGTGCCTTACAAAATAGAGAATAGTTGAAATGAATAATAGAAAGACGTTGTTTTAAAAATACTTTATTTCCATAGCCGCTAAATGTTTCATTCGGCAATCAGCTGCGAGCGAGAGATGTAACGAGTATCTGGTTTATGTCATTGTTAACATTTTAACCCCAGGCCGTCAAGTATTTCACTGATTGCACTTGTCAACACAGCCTCAAAGTTATCAAAGCTATTATAAACAATGTCGGCATATTCTGTTCAGACGTAATTAACTTTTGTTGTTGTACACATGTGTTTAGATTGTTTAATCTCCGATAATGCCGAGTGGATCTAAACTTAAATATACCGCATTTGTCTTTTCTTTGTGTCACTTTGAACTGTTAATTATATAGCGCAACTCTGTGTGTACGTTTATCACTGATCATTTTCTATGTCAGACTCGGATTCTAGCAATGAGATTTCGCTTCGAATATGTTAAGTCTAGTGATAACTAAGATTTATATGAAGAACAAGCAGGTGTACCAAATGATGGGGATCATCTTGGTAGCACAAACACATCTCGTTTCTATGTCTCACGTTTATCTATACCATTATTTAAAAGTTGAAATGAAATAAAAGCACATATGTGTGATACTATCTCAAATTATTAATTAAATCTATTTTGATTCATTAAACGTGAAACTGTGGCAATTGTTTAACTCTCACCAAGTACTTGGCATCATGAAAATAACTTTAAAATTTTAAGAAAGAGAAAAACAAACAACCCTACGTATACCAGTTACTTTCTCATTCCATGGTAATACGTTGTCATTTATTTTTATGGACATAGCCGTTACTTACATCTATTAATTTTCTTCACCTTCGAAATTTCGTTGACTGTTTGCTTTGACCAATAAATGGTAAGCTCACTTATGTTTGACACAATACACTAACAATTTATTTTTGTTTGACACAATTCACTACCAACTTATTTTTATTTCGTTAAAATAACATCAATCGTGTCACAGTGCTCATCAAAGGATTGTCATCTCGTTAAACCGTAGGCCCCTGTAAGAGTTATGTAACGACATCCTGTCACTTACCATCATCAACTCTAAACCCATGATGCACGCCCCCTCTTGCCGACCTTTCCCAGCTTGGCTTGCCTGCTGGATACACCTCTCCTCGGAGCTCGCTCCCTACACCTACTCGCTGCCTGTCTCCACTTGTAAGTGCCACTACTTATACTTCCCATTTCCACCCAATACGTCCAACCTTCTTGGAGGCTATGGACAAAACTAAATACTCCCCAAACTCGGCAATTTCTTCACCTAACCCACAAGTGCATTCAACTCGCGCGACTGCCTAAATCTCATTAACCTAACTAAACTCTTGGAATCCGAACGTGAGGATATCCAAAATTCTATTCCAAATTCTGCAATTTCTACCACATCTATACCCGATTACAACGGGGAATTTCAACACCAAAAAAAAAATACTAAGCAAAATGAGCATAACGTAAGTTACAAAACTCCTATTTGGTTTCTAGTCTAGAGGCGTGATAAGTTTCCCCCCAAAAAGAACGATTTAGAAAGCTACCACGAGGAGGCGAACCGTTTTAACACACAACCCAAAATTCTTTCAGCACGGCGCATCCAAAAATCACTTCCCGACGGTAGTAAAATAAATATGCCCAATTTTTTTCTCACTTTCGACACCCCTAAACATCTTACATCTATCCTTTTCGGCGCTAGTACACGCACTGTTGAAATTCTAGACAAACACATTACTTACTGCACAAACTGCCTAACATACACCACGTACACGACTGCGAATTGCTACATGCGGCGATCGGTCGTCCTTTGATGGTCCTGATGCAAATCAGGACTGTCACAGGTACTGCATCCATTGCAAGTCTCATGAACACACATCTCTCAACAACTCCTGCCCAACGTATCGTAAACACAAACTGGCAGCAAACCCGCATCGACAAAAAACACTTGGATCACACCAGCCACCCCATCCCAATCCCTACCCCAATCCCGACCACCATCCTCCTCCTCCAGCCCATCCACCCAGCCGCCAACCCACCCAACCCAGCCCAAACAACCACCAGCCAACCCCTACCCTGCCCGGCCCAACAACCCAACCGCAGCTCCCACTCCACCCCATTATATAGAACCATCATCCCCCTACCATAATTTTACCAACCATGCAGCACAAAATAAATACCACTCTTTTTCCCCATACTTCTTATTCCTCTCTCTTACATTCATGCAAATTATCCAATGGAATGCTAATGGCCTTTCGGCACACGGCCATGAGCTTAAAGCTTCAATTAAGCTTCAAAACCTAAACCACCATATTAATACCATTCAGGAAAACCATTTCGGCCCTAGGTCTAACTTTAATATTCCAGAATATAAATTGCTAAGGCTCGACCAGCCCAGAACCAATGCCGGTCGCTCCTATGGAGGCCTAGCTATTTTTATTCAGGAACAACTGAACTTTACTACAATTAACCTAAATCTCAATTCATTAGAGGCTCAGGCCGTATCCATTATTCATCAAAACGATAGGGTAAATATCTATAATATCTCCAATAAACCTAGCTTACCATTTAAATTAGATTCAAATCAAATCAAAATAAATTCAACTCCTTCAAAATTCAGCCCCCTGTCGTTCCATGTACTTTGTCGACTTCAATATCCCCCCCCCCCCCCCCCCCCCCCCCCCAATTGGGGAGTTTACAATAAGGAAGATTCAAACAGCAAACTAATTGCTGATTCGGTCATAAATTACAATCTTGTAATCCCTAACAATAATTCACCAACTATGTTCGATGGCTACAGGGACATTATGTCCGCCATCGATTTAACAATCACTACCCTGGACATTGCTAGCAATACTGAGTGGCAGGCATATGATGATTCCTGGGGTAGTGATCATTTTCCCATATGTATTACACATTTCCTACCACCAAATAATAAAAACTATTCAAAATTGCCCCCAAAACCCTAAATTTCATTACAACAAGGTTGACTGTGAAAAATTCAATGCACTTTTCAACCAAGTTAACCCAGCACACCTTGAAAATATAGACCCCGAAACCTTTTCTAATAATTTCACTAATGCTATATAATAAATGCTGCCAAACAATCAATCCCCTTTTCAGCCCCTAAAATTACCAAGCCCTCAGTTCCCTGGTGGACAAGTTGCGCACAAACAGCATAAAGCGGTCTTTAAAAGGCAAATCGCAACCTTTCAAAATTATCTCCAGCTAGGCAATTAAAAAACCAAGTAAACCTACTCATCAAACAAACAAAAACACATCACTGGGAAAAATTATCTGGGGAGCTTAATGGCAAGACCAATTCTAAAGAAATTTGGAACAAGCTCCGAGTCATTCGTGGCAGCAAACGCAGAGGCAAATATCCCACCAATCGCATCACACTTCGCTACTCCAAGCAGCAACACTAACAACTCACCAGAATTTTTTAAAACACAAAAATAACATCGAAAACACCACAAAACAACCCCCAGATAACAAACCAATCAACAAAGCATTCACTATGGAGGAGCTTCAATTTGTACTAAATAATAGAACAAAGGAACGGCCCCAGGGTTAGACCTAACTTCCTACCAAATAATTAAGAAGCTATCCCTCTCCATCCTCACAATTCTCCTAAATCTCTATAATGCCATTTGGCAACAGGGCAAGCTTCCTACCAACTGGAAGGAAGCTTTAGTAATACCAATACCTAAACCAAATAAACCGCCCGGGGACCACAAATCTTATAGGCCTATCTCCCTAACCTCAAACCTATGTAAAGTAATGGAATCGATCGTAAAACATCGCCTCCAAGCTCACTTAAACAAATAAAAACTTAAACAACGACCAGAGTGGCTTCACTTCGGCCGTTCCACCCTAAATAATCTTAAATATTAGAGAAACACAAAACAAAACGCATTATACACTCGCAATCTTCCTGGATTTTTCCAAAGCTTTCGATATGGTGTGGCAAAATGGCCTCATCCAAAACAAGTAGTTGTCACTAAGGTGACATGATCCCCCGCCGCAAATTAATACTTCAAAATTTAAAAATAATGTCAAGATCAGCAAAATTGACCGTCAAACATGTTAAAAAAGTCAAAGTTCCACTGTGACCTTGAGAAAAATGGCAAGGTCATCAAAATCTAATCTACCCTTTGTGTAAGATATGATGAAATTCCAGTGAATGGTTCTTGAGATATCCCGCTGACAAGTATTACACACATGTACATCAACATGTCGAAATTTTTTTAAATTCCACTGTGACCTTGAGAATAATGTCAAGGTCACCAAAATCTTATCAGTCCTTTTGCTTTTTGTAAGATATAATGAAATTTCGGTGAATGGTTCTTGAGTTATTCTGCTGACAACCTTAACATGTACATTAACATGTCGAAAAATTCAAAGTTCTGCTGTGACCTTGAAAATAATGTCAAGGTCACCAAAATCTATTCAGCCGGTCGTCTTCCCTAGAAGGTGCTTTGAGTAAGAAATGATGGAATTCCAGTGAATGGTTCTTGAGATATTCCGCTGACAAGCTTTACATGTACATTAACATGTTGAAAACTTCAAAGTTCCGCTGTGACCTTGAAAATAATGTCAAGGTCACCAAAATCTAATCAACCCGTCGTCTTGCCTTGGAGAAGCTATGTATAAAATATGAAGAGAATCCAGCGAATGGTTATTGAGATATCCCGCTGACAAGGGTAAAATGACAAAGTCTCGTTGTGACCTTGAAATGAAGGTCAAGGTCTCAAACTACTGTAGGAACATTACTCTTCCTATGATGAACCCATATGCAAAATATGAAAAGAATCCAGTGAATGGTATTTGAGTTATTCCATTTCGTACGGACGGACGTACGGACGGACGCAGCCGAATACTATATCCCCCGCTTCGCGCTAAACGCGCGGCGGGGGATAATTAACTTAAAAGACCTCTCAGGCGACATAATTAATTATATCCAGGATTTCCTACGCAATAGGCAAATAACTGTTGGGGTCGAAAACCAAAAATCCGAAAAATTCCTTTTAAAAGATGGCACCCCACAATGCAGCATCATTAGCCCTAACCTATTCAACATCATGGTGGATGACCTTCTCACAGAAAATTAATATCTCCAAATTTGCCCTATGAGCACGTTGTAAAAACCTAAGTAACGCTACTTCCTTACTCCAATCCGCACTAAATAAAGTCGACAAATGGGCCGACAAATGGGGCTTTAAAATTAAAAAAACCCATAGGGGTAGTAATTAAAAATAAAAACTCGCGCACTATCTCCCCCAATCTCTATCTAAAAAATAACAACATTAAATTCCAAAACAAAACTAAATTCCTAGGGCTAATCTTTGACCAGCATCTCACCTGGGAAGCTCAAGTCAAAGACCTTAAACTTAGATACTCGAAAGACCTTAATGTCATGAGAGCAATATCCGGCACAGGCTTGGGAGCAAATAGGCAAATTTTTCAATTCTATATCTCAGGTCCAAGGTCTGGACTACGTCGCTCATATCTACAATTCCCTAAAACCTACTCTTATCAATACTCTTAATTCTATTCAATATCGGGGACTAAAAGTGGCCACCTGCAATCAAAAGGTTACCTCACTTGAAGCTCTCCAAGCCCTAACTGGTGAAATTCCCCTCGAAACGAGACGGGACTAACTCACCTTAAACTTCTGGGCTGGAACTTCCGAGGACCCCCTTATCAGGGACTTACTTACCAGCAAACCCTCTAAATTTAACGCTGCAATTTTCAATAAATACCCTCTCCGCGCACCAATTTCTCACCGCATTTAATTACTTATTTCACAAGCTAAGATGGGCCATGTTCAACTCCCCCAATGCTTCACCCAATTCACCCACTTCCGGCCCCCAAATAAATCTCCATCTTAGCAAAATCACCTCTAAACAAGACCCTAAATTCACGCAAGCAACCACACTTAACTACATACATGTACACGAACACTGGTCCGACTGGTGTCACATCTACACAGTGGGGTCATAGGACCCTGAAGCATGCACAACTGGTGTAGGCATCCACTTCCAGCAACCACAACCCACAACTTACTCCAACAGGCTTCCAAACGACCAATCGGTTAACACGGCAGAGCTTATGCAATCGCTTTATCCCTTCCTAACTTTAAAAAAAGGACAAAATTCTCATCCTTTCGGACTATCTTAGTGCTCTTCAAGCACAAAAACAAATCAACTAAAAAATGTCCTGGTTTAATATCCAAAATTCTTAACAGCGTTCAATTACTTTACAATCAAGGCAAGGCAGTAAAGCTCCTATGGGTACCAGCCCATGTCGGCATATTTGGCAACGAAAAAGCTGATAAAGCAGCAAAGGAGGGCTTTAACTTTCAAAATTTGTACCTTTTTACCATTCGTAACAAGAGACCAAAAGCCTTTCAAAATCCCACGCAAAACGCGCAAGGCATCTGCAAACTCAACTAAGGCGCATCACACCAAACAAATCCTCATCAAACCCCTAACCAAACAAAAAATATATTCCCCAAATAATAAAAAAACAAGCAAAAAAGTGAGCGTGGCTCACTAATACCCCCGACTGTTAAAGTTTGACATTTTTATCTTACTTAAAGAGAGAGGTGTCTGCACACCTAAGGATTGATAAGCTATGAAATGTAATTGCTAAGATTAAACTGTGAAAAGGGTAGGACAAGACTCGATCTTCATGTAAAAAAGGTGGTTTAAGTAAAAATAGGAATAATAGTAACTTGAAAAGGTATGGGAAACATAATACACTACTGCTATTAACACTGATTTCAACTTTATTTTGGAAATTAATCCATAATGATTCATTCGCGTGACTTTAAACAACAGGTACATGGAAGCACACCCCTGAAGGCACAGTGACAGATATACAGCAGTTTATGGCTGAAAGGAAAGAAAATTTAACTTTTCCCAAAATATAACCAGTGGAAATATAAAATAGTAAATCAATAAGAATACAGAAGTAGCTTTTGATTAAAGTTACATGAAAAAGAAAATGATAAAGTCAACAAATCACAACACAGAAGTAGCTTCATTCATTCTAGTTATGAATATGATGAAGTAAAAAAATATAAAAAATCGCCAAAAATTAAAAAATTCACCAAATTGTGCTACATTTTTACAATGCACCTCTCCTAGTGGTGAAGAAAACATGTGCCAAATTTGAAAAAGATGAGATGAATAGTTTTTCTGTAATCGATCGGACAAAAAAAAGTATTAAAATTCAAAAATTCGCCAAAAATTCAAAAATTCACCAATTCTGTTTAAACTTCGCACTGCACCTATCCTAGTGGTGAAGAAGAAATGTGCCAAATTTGAAAAAGATGAGATGAATAGGTTGTCTGTAATCGATCGGACAAATAATTGCTTAGAATTTGACTAAGTTAAAAAATGAAAAAATTCGCCAAAAATTCAAAAATCACCAATTCGGTTTAAACTTCGCACTGCACCTCTCCTTGTGGTGAAGAAGACATGTACCAAATTTGACAAGGATGAGATGAATAGTTTATCTGTTATTGATTGGACAAAAAATGCTCAGAATTTGCCTAAGTTAAAAAATTCAAAAATTCGCCAAAAAAATTCAAAAATTCACCAATTCGGTTTAAACTTCGCACTGCACCTCTCCTAGTAGTGAAGAAGACATGTGTCAAATTTGGAAAGGAGGAAATGAATAGTTTGTCTGTAAACGATCGGACAAAAAATGTCTTCGGACGGACGGAAGGACGGACGGAAGGAAGGACGGATGGAAGGACGGACGGAATCGTTGGTATTACTATATACCCCCAACCGTTGGTCGGGGGTATAAAAAACATCGATAGGGCAATAATTAAGCTCCAAGCGGGGCACACTAAATTAAATTCTCATCTCCATAAAGCAAAATTGACAAGCATCCCCAGCATGCCAAACTGGCCACAAGCAGAAACAATAACCACATTCTTACGGAATGCCCACAGTATGGGGCCCTCCGCCACATACTAAACCTAACACTAAGGGCCAACAACATCCAAACCCAAAATATCTATCTTAACCTAAACCCAAAATATAACAAGTGTTTGCCACTAACATGGCAATGTCCCCCGCCGGTGACATTGAGCTAGTAAGACACATCATTGGAGCTACTTGGGTTCATGACAATTCGTGTTAATAAGAGTTCTAAAAGTGGTCAAAGTGTTGTGGTGACCTTGAAAATAAGGTCAAGGTCACCAAATCGACTGGCGTCCGCGTCATCCTCCAATGTAGACTGACACCAAATTTGAAAACATTTGGTCCAACCGATCATAATAAATGGTGATAACAAGAGTTCGAAAAGTGGTCAAAGTGTTGTAGTGACTTTGAAAATAAGGTCAAGGTCACCAAAATCCCCTGGTGTCTGCGTCATCCCCCAGTGTAGACTGACACCAAATTTGAAGATTTTGAGTCCAACTGGTAAAGATATATATCGCGTTAACAAGAGTTAGAAAAGTGCTCAAAGTGTTGCGGTGACCTTGAATATAAGGTCAAGGTCACCAAATAAAAATGGTGTCTGTTTCTTCCCGAATGTAGGCTGACAACTGATTTGAAGACTTTGGATGCAATGTTTCATGAGATATCGCCTTAACAAGAGTTCAAAGAGTGGTCAAAGTGTCATGGTGACCTTGAAAATAAGGCCAAGGTCACCAAAAGTGACTTGTGTCTGCGTCTTCCCACAATGTAGGCAGAAACCTAATTTGAAGACTTTGGATGCAACGCCTCATGAGATATCGCGTAAACAAGAGTTCAAAAAGTGGTCAAAGTGTTGTGGTGACCTTGAAAATAAGGTCAAGGTCACCAAATCGACTGGTGTCCGCGTCATCCTCCAATGTAGACTGACACCAAATTTGAAAACATTTGGGCCAACTGGTCATAATAAATGGTGATAACAAAGAGTTCGAAAAGTGGTCATAGTGTTGTAGTGACTTTGAAAATAAGGTCAAGGTCACCAAAATCCCCTGGTATCTGCGTCATCCCCCAGTGTAGACTGACACCAAATTTGAAGACTTTGAGTCCAACTGGTAAAGATATATATCGCGTTAACAAGAGTTAGAAAAGGGCTCAAAGTGTTGCGGTGACCTTGAAAATAAGGTCAAGGTCACCAATATAAACTGGTGTCTGTGTCTTTCCCCAATGTAGGCTTACAACTAATTTGAAGACTTTGGATGCAATGTTTCATGAGATATCGTCAACAAGAGTTCAAAGAGTGGTCAAAGTGTCATGGTGACCTTGAAAATAAGGCCAAGGTCACCAAAAGTGACTGGTGTCTGCGTCTTCCCACAATGTAGGCAGAAACCAAATTTGAAGACTTTGTATGCAACGCTTCATGAGATATCGCGTAAACAAGAGTTCAAAAAGTGGTCAAAGTGTCGTGGTGACCTTGAAAATAAGGCCAAGGTCACCAAAAGTGACTGGTGTCTGCGTCTTCCCACAATGTAGGCAGAAACCAAATTTGAAGACTTTGGATGCAACGCTTCATGAGATATCGCGTAAACAAGAGTTCAAAAAGTGGTCAAAGTGTCGTGGTGACCTTGAAAATAAGACCAAGACGGACGGACGGACGCCGCTGAATACATAGTCCCCCGTTCCGCGTTGCGGCGGGGGACAACCAAGTGCCTTCCAAGCGTTTGGCACTTATCTAAACAATTCGGGACTTCTGGACCGAATCTAAACCAACAAAATAATAAACCATCCAAAATGAAAATCGCTCGTTAAATCTCTGTGCTCATCACCCTCTTGCCATTTTGGAATTGTACCAGTATTAAGAGTGGTACTGGCTAAATGACATGCACTATAAAATGTAAGGAAAATGGGTCAGCATATATTCTCCAGAAAACATTATTACCAGTAATGATGAAGTGATGCTTTCGTTTTCCTGAGAATCTATGTTTTGTGGTAAATTTAAGCTTAGTTTAGAAGCTGTTAGATATGACAATGTTTTTAGTAAATTACCCAATCTTTGAATATGAATACATGTTCTCCTTTTACTGTAATGCCTACATAGACATAAGTACATTTCTTGGTAAATATTTGAAATATCCCATATCATAATACAATTTTCGAAATCTGATGTCCTCAACTAATGTAAATGTAATAAATAATTTAGGCCTTTTTTATATTTTGCTAGGAAAATGAGAAAGTCTGATGTTTTTCAGTAAAGCTCATGTATATGTTAGGTCAGTGGCATTTTACTGAATCTAAGTAATTGTAAATGTACATGACTATAGATTTAACAATAGCCTGACAATTTGTTTTCTAAAAACTGTAAACCAATAACAATGTTGAAAATTATATGATGTTCATAGTTATAATGCAATTATTCTATTATCAATAAAAAGTCACCATGAGAGGTATTGACGCAGTAGAGCTCTCACTATAGGCCTCTTCAAACACAAAATCAACCACAACAAAAATTAAAATAAATATAGTCGCAAGCCAGGATAAACGGATTCAGTGCATAAATGATTCAATTAGTTGAAATATAATCAATAAATACATCTTTAAACACAAGTTGCAAGTCTCTAGCATGTCTGTAGCATTATTGATACCTAAATTGTAAAAAAAATCAATATGACGCCTAAACCACGTGATCTACGAACTCGCCATGATTTACTTTCTTTCTCGCATGGTTATTGCGCAAAAAAGTTTCAAGTCTCTATCTGCATTACGAAGTTTTTTCCCATGTTAAAAACGGAGAATTAGATTCGAACTGGACCTTGAATGATGGCATCAATGAGGCCCAAATGTTACACACATTGACGTCATACTGAGCGATATAGGTACCTTTCAGAATGTTAATTCTCGTAGTTTCGACTGAATCTGAGTAAAACCATATAATAGAAGAACGAAGGAGTTGCGACTTTTACACAGTCTATGGGCGTGAACTGACATCCTTTGTCTCTGTTGTCCAAAACATGTCAATAGTTTCGCGAAAATAGAAACTGGAAGTCTTACGAAATTGTTATTATTGCCTTTTTTGTTTATAATGTTCCTGTCTATCATATACAAAAATCTTCACGTCTCTAAGTGCATTTTCAAAATTTCCCCCATGTTAAAATTGTCAGTGTTATTATCTGTAATTTGGTACCCGTTCTCACAACCGGAAATGACTGTTCATCATTGATTTTATTGTTGATTCGTATAGACCATAGTCCTGTCTTACCTTTCCTGGAAAAAGCGCGAAATTTGGGGTTACACCTTATGAGCTATCTCCCTTTGAAGTTTGCGATTTTCAAAAATTGTCGGACTTTGAATGGTCACTGTGAAAAAAGTATAAATAGTTCGCTAATGCTTTGGACTATCGTTTAATCACAAATCCTTTAGCTGAACATATATGCAAGTTTGAGCTCTTAGATGCTAGTATCTTCAGAGGAAAAGATTGTCAATGGTGTATAGGGTCAGTAAAAATGAAAAGTGTCTAAAATCAATATGGCGGCTAAAGCACGTGACGTACGAATTCGCCATGACGTACTTTTTTGCTCGCATGGTCATTGCGCATCTTTTGCAAAAAGTTCTAAGTCTCTAAGTGCATTTTGAGAAATGTTCCTATGTTAAAAATGGAAATTTGGATTCGAACTAGACCTTTGATAATTCAACCGATTGGGCCCAAAAGCTTGCTGTGTCATGTGGGTAGTATGGGCTGTCAGACTGTAAAGTTTGGTTCAATAATCTGCAGCCGTTTTTGCTAAATCGCTGTCACAAAATCAAATATTTAAAACAAACCACGCCAATAACAATAAGGATTCAGCCTAATGGCTGAATCCTTAATAAGAAAAAAAACACGATAATAACAATAGGTATTCAGACATTCGTCTTGAAGACCTAACTAGGATTGCCACAGGCAATACTTAGGTCTTCAAGACTTCTGCTTGAACTTGAACTCCATGTTGGACATCAGTTTCTCTGCTTTAAAATCAGCTATCAAACATGTCTCTATCCTCAGTAGTTTGTTTTACAAAAATTCTCCAAAGAAGGTACCCCTCACATATTAATGAACCCCTCCATCACCTTTCTCATGATTAAGACAAAACGGTTAATATGTTCGTACTAAATTTTAACATAGAAAAATATTGTCCAGAAATTTCTGCTTAAGTAGATGTAATCATCATTTAGATGGCATACGTAATTCATGCGTTACATTCTTCTGAATATTCAAGAAAATGCTCATTTTCAGACCCCTAGACGATATTTGTGATGTTTGGAGCTTAACTATCAACTGTTTGATGAAAGGGTTCAACATAAAAGTTATTTGACTTGGAATTGTGCATACGCAGGTGTCAATAAATTTGCAATTCCATGATTCGTTAAGCAGTAATGAACCTTTGAAGATGGATGAAAATGGCGATTTTCGAAAAATGACAATGTTCTATGACAGACCACAATTAGTCCAAATTATTCCCAAACTATCAATTTTTACATAATAAAGATATGTAGTGAAATTGTTAAACTCCATAATGAGAATGTATTGCAACTAACATAATTCGATTCGGAGTTTCTCTTAGCGAGTAATGTCCCTTTGAATGCGAGCCCTAAAAAAATGTATCTTTACAAAGTTCATTTTTCAAATGGCTGTAGTTCGTTAACCGCTGAAAATAGTCAATTGGTTGGGGAGTATCCTTTGAACTACATTAATGCAGCTTTCAAATGAGCTTTTGCATGATGCTGTATGTATTACCATCATTTAGGAGAAGATTTTTGAAGACTCGTACCCTCAAAGTCGCGAAGGTGCGAACATTTTTAAGTTTTTGCGAAATAGCAAAAAATCTATTATTACGGCCGAAAACTGCTATATGCCTTAATGATGGGGAATGTTGTTGCCCACATGTTGGTGAACATTTTATGAAAATATCTTGATAAGTTTTCGAGCTATTGAGGTTTGAAGTTTCAACTTCAAGGGGAGAAAACTCAAGAATCAGGTCGAAATTCAAAAAAATGGCTCGATAGAATCTAAGTTCGATTACTAGCTACAATCCCTGAACATTTCATGCAGTTATCTGGAGCCATTTTTGCTGAATCCCTGTCACAAAATTGGTGCAAATAATAAAAAAATAAATAAAATAAAAAAAACCCCCAAAAAACACACCAATTACAATAAGGATTAATAATGACGTTTATAAAACAAATAAATTGCATGATCGTTTTTAGTTTTGAATTGTCAGTTATTCATTTCAAAACATATTGTAGCCCATAAAACAACCAAATAATCAACACGATTGGGAAAAGAACAAATCTAAAATCAGCAATTAAATATCGAGCAATGCCCCGAAAATATGAAATTACTCCATACAGACGCAAAATACCCATTCTATCAGAAACTGGCAATGTCAAAAGTTGTTATGTTTTATACGAATTATCAAAGAAAATGGACAAATCGCCAAAGGATTTCATTGTAAGCAACGCCTGTGTATGACGTCACATCACTAATGAACGCTACAAATGTATGCTACACTGGAGGTGCCGCGGGAGTTGTTTCAGGAATGAGATAATTAGCAGGCCAGTTTTACTCACTTTGAACGGCGATATATATTTATATAGATGATGCTTCAATATTTTAAGGATTCAGCCATAAGGCTGAATCCTTATTGCTATTGGCGTGTTTTTTTTGTTTTTTATTTTTCCACCGATTTTGTTGATACGTTTCAGATCTAACGGCTGGGCGATTGGCATGACGTTGTCAGGGATGATAGATAGTGTCAAGATCTCGCTCTTCACGAGCCACTTTTTGCAATTTCGATCTTCTTCCTGAGTCATCCCCGTTAGAAAAAAACAACAAACAAACTCAATAGCTCGAAAACTATTCAAGATATTTTCACAAAATTTTAACCAAAATGTGGGCAACAGCATTAACCATCGCATAGGCCTATAGCGGTTTTCTGCCGTAATAACAGATTTTGTGCTATTTCGAAAAAATCTGAAAAAGTGTTGAACTTTCGCAAATTTGAGGGTACCCGTCTTCAAAATGTATTCTCCTAAATAACGGCAACACATACAGACACATAGTATAGCTTATTGTGAAGCTAAAACACTGCTGTTCATATGATACTATAAACCAAAGCTCTACATTGAACCGTTTACGAGTTGAACTTTTTAAAAAAGGGATTTTCTGCCTTTGAATCTAAAGGACATAACTCTGTCAGAAATAGTTTGATCTGTAATCTGTTTCTTGCAATCTATTTTTCATGGTTATCTTCACAACTCCACTAAAGAACAATAGCATATAAAAGTAGCTAGTTTGGGCACAATTTTAACACATTGAAATTTTATGATTTTGGGACTTTCGAGGTTCATTTTCTTTGGAGAATTATTGTTCTTCAACTAATAAAGATACAAACATGGTTCTAATATCATTTCGAAGAGAAAAGATATTTTATAAGCACAATATTTTTCATTTGTGGATCTATAAAGGTTTTCACTTTACCATCCATTGAATATTGCCATTTTTCGAAAATCGTCATTTTCAACAAACTTCAAACGAACAAAGGTGCTTAATTAAATAAGGAATTGAAACATGACTTATGCTTTCGTACGGACAATTTCAAGAGCAACAACTCTTGCATTGAACCCTTTTATCAAAAACGTAATAGTTAAGCTCGAAACATCTCAAAAGTTGTATAGGGATTCGAAAATAACTTTTTTTTTAGTATTTTCTTGCATATTCAGAAGAACATAACACATTTAATATGTATGCAATCTAAATGGTGATAACATCTACTTAAGTGGAAATTAAACACAACATTGTCTATGTTACACCTTAATATGAAAATATTAACCGTTTTATCTTAATCATGAGAAACATAATGTAGTGGTCCAAATGTGTGTGATTTTTTTTCCATTTTCACTTAGAGACATGGTCAAACATGTTAAACACTTGCAACTTCCGTTTAAAGATTAGCTGTAACAATGGAAGGATGCCTTACCTAATGGCATTAAAAATAATTTACTTATTTATAAACTGAATCCGTTTATCGTCGCTTGCGTCTATATCTAAGGATTCAGCCACAAGGCCGAATCCTTATTGTTATTGGCGTGTTTATTTTTATTATTTCAAGAATTTTGTGGAAAAAATTCAGCCAAAACGGCGGAAGCCAATGCAACCAAATGTTATATGCTGATAGCCCCAAATGTGGAATAGAACTGCGGGGCTTTTTGGCCCAATCGCCACAGTCATTAGAGGTCCAGGTCGAATCTAAAGGTCATTTTTAACATTGAATTTTTTTTTTAAATGCACTTAGAGTCTTCAAACTTTTTCTAAAAGATGCGCATTAATTATGAGAACAGAAAAGTAAATCATGACAAATCCGTACGTCAGGTGATTTAGCCGCCATTTTGAATTTAGGGACGTTTTAAAATTTTCTGACCCCATGCACCTTTGACGATCTTCTCCTCTGAAGAAATCTGCATCTTAGAGCTCAAACTGGCATATTTGTGCGGGCGAAGCATTGGTGATTAAACGATAGTCAAATGCAAATGCAAACTCCTAATACTTTTTTCACATTGATCATTCAATTTTCGTAAATTTCAAACTTCAAAGGGAAATAACTCAATAACCTAGCCACCGAATTTAAAGATTTTTTCAGGTTTCAGGACAAGGATGAATCAATAAAACAATCGCTCGGGTACAGTAATTTCCGGTCATGATTAAGGATGAAAAATTGAAAGAAAGCGAAAAATTCGAAATGCACATAGAGACTCAAACTCATTTCCAAAAGATGCGCAATAATACTACAAGCAAAAAAGTAAATCATGACGAAGACGTAGCTCTCGTGGTTTAGCCGACATTTTGATTCTCTTTACAATTCTTTGATATGATATGTACATATTGGGTATCAATAATCATAGGGACATGCTAGAACCTTGCAACCTGTATTAAAATATGCGCAATAACAATGGAAAGATGTCTTAATTCCTTACTTTTAAAATAATCAAACCATTCTGTGCTGAATACTTTTATATTTGGTGTTTATTTTTGGTGATATTTTTTGTCATATTTTTTTGCCATTTCAGTCCCAAAATGCCAGATGGGCTTATAGGACAGGCCGTCGTCTGTTCACATATACTTTCGACTTCTCAGGAACTGCTACATCCCCCAAAACATTTTAGGGAGGTATACCTTGCGAAATCAAAATCGAAGTTCTTCTTCAATGAACTAGGCTAAACTACGTAAATTAACGTAAGTGCGACAGGGCTTCACGAACCCTCCATCTTCTTTGTATTCTCTGCTTTTTGTCGTCCTCTTCAATTCTCATAACACACTGAGCACAAAATAGCATTTCACTGTTCTCAGCAGTTAGGTGCTGTAGCATCGTTATCTTCCTTCCACTCACCGTCTCAGAATTGCCAAATGAACAGAATAGATTATTTTTAAATACTTTTAAACTCATACCACGTTTCTCAGTCGCGTGTGACATAATGTACAAATAAATAAATGTACCTAGTTAGGCGTGGTTTTATCGTAGTTCAGCGTATTTATACTTACGTAAGTGTAGTTAAACATATATGAACTTTAACGTCAATAACAAACCTACCAACACGTTTTGATAACGTAGGCAGTCGTACTAACACCTAGTGTTCTGTACTGAAACGTTCTTCAACTTAAATGATACTAGTGCGGTGTACTTTACTATAGCGTTTTGAAACGTAGTACAACATACTAGAATGTAATCAAACTTTCCCTTTAAGATACAACAGAAAAAGTTAAAAGTAACACCACCAACCCAAAGGTAAAACCCAAGTCATATAATTGTTTAGTCATGCTCCAAATAGTAAAAAAGTTGAAATGTGGCCGATTTTGGTCAACGCAAATAGCCACAACACTTCAAACTTTAAATTAAAGGCAGATATAGATATGCCATTTCGAGGTAAGATCCGGAAACGATTCCGCACACATGCGGAGCGACATATGGCCCGGCTTCGTCGTAGCGGGGTTTAATAATTATATAGCTGTTTGTTCTTGTTCTCAATATATTGTTTACATTTTCGACTCTAAACGACATATTACCTTAATATACATTTTTAAAAGCTGTCACTCTTTTTTTCCTTTATAGATTTAAAGAAGAAAATATTTACCATTGCAACGGTAACTCCAATCTCCAGCGTCTGAAATAAATAGGTAATATTGTATTAAAACATAAAGTCTATCCATCAATATCTCAGTGCATTAACATTTGTGTTAATTCCTGATTAAAATTATTCGCCTGAATACTGGAGTAAAGGAAATTAAACATTGTTGTATTTAGGTCCATGACGTCATAGGTTAATTTTGTCTGCCATTAATGTACCTTTTATGAAAGTTACTCATTTCCAAATTATCACTGGCTCAATGACAGTGACGAGAATTTAATAATAAAATGCAATCACGGTTGGTTTTAGGATCAGGATACCATAGGCAGATTTATTTTACCTGATATTTCTACGAATTCAGTACGCCATCAATTCAAACTAGACTATTACAGCAAAACCAGTAGTGAACGTACATTTTGTGGAGCAAACAGCACTACGATTTGTATTGCAGCTGCCAGCTTGGAACCTTTCTTGTTTATTCCCTCTCCGATTGTACTCCCAATATGCATATACACACTGTCCAGTTTCCGTATTCCAAACTTTTATATCTGAAATATTTAAAGGTATATTACAACTGTTACAAATGCATAGAATGCATCCAGTGTATATACATATATATATATATATATATATATATATATATATATATATATATATATATATATATATATATATATATATATATATATATATATACATGAGTTGTTTCTCACGTGAAGTAAGGTTATATATAGAAAAGAGTAAACATCATTTGGGTTTGACTGGATCAATCTTCTTTAATACGATGTGCCCATTTCGACCAGTATATCGGATTTTGTGCTTCTTGAAAACTAAGTATGATCAACTGAGGACTTAGACCAAACCTACACAAGTGTAACCGACCCAACCACTGTGCCACCAACAGAAACAACAAACATTGTCTTTAAAGGTGCAGTCCAGCATATTTTCCACTTTTAAACTAGAAGGTTTTCCTGCAAATATTTAACATAAATTTGTTCGTTTATATTATCTAGCCACTTCCACGAAAAATGGCCAAAATTTGTCGAGGAGTTTTCGAAAAAATCTTCTGGTCCCAATTTCATTGAACAACGTTGCCTCATGCCGCTGGCAGTGTTCACTTTTCTCCGGTAAAATTATTCTTCAGACCAGATCGCAACTATGTTTTCGTTTACGCAAGTAGGCCTACAAGGAAATCTACTTAACGCCTTGTTGTAGACCTTTGAATATATTTAAAGTAGGCCTGTTTCAGGTCCCAAATTTAACTCTCTAACTATCTGAGTCTCTAACTTCCGGAATAAGAATTTGGTAGGTCAATTTCTGTTTGCCAGTTAACTGACAGGAGAAAATAATCTTGTAGACCTGAATCTTATTGTATTATGATCGTGAATAAAATCACAGTTCCATATTTAGAATGCAGTAAATTCTAGTAATGTAAACTATTTTCATGATTTCACCCCTTGTCATTTGGCATACTTCAAATAAAAAATTAGATCGTCTACCCTGCTAAGGTCCCTAGTTCAAATGATACTACTTACATGTTTTAGAATTTATCAACTTGAATTTAATTCAAATATCTTTAATCATATTGCTTGGTTGTCCATTGATAATTTTATGTGAATATATTTAATAAAATGTGATCAACAATATATTTCTACCAATAGAATTGCACACCAAGGATCAATAGTGATAACAGGAATGAGAAATATATAAATGAACACATAAATATTAAAATTGAAACAAGTTCATGTAAATTTTCCTTTTATGTTTATGCTGGAATTATTTTTAAAAAGGAGACAGCCATTAGTTTTTTTTCTACATTTGCAGTCTGATTATAACTAACCTAACCTAACTAACTAAAATTTGCAAAATAATATATCTACCGGGATACGACGAACAGGTTCTGTAGATTCCTCGCCACAAGATCGGTTGGGCCTGGAAACCTCCGAACAATATGAGTTCGTATCCCGGTAGATGCACTATTTTGCAAATTTTGTTCCCCGCAGAATACCATCGGTTTTAATCAGACTGTTACATTTTCTAAATGTAACCTGGTTATTATTGAAGACAGGCGATTATTCATTTCAAAGAGGGCTTACACCCAATGATTATTCAAGTCCGGTGACTGTTCAAGGCAGGCAAATATTTAAGGATTAATGGTACCATGAATGTTTATTTTTAATGAATTTAATTCTTATATAATTTTCTCTTCCTAGGTCCTTTCTGTCAAACATAATTACTTCTGCTATATTTTGTCAATGACAAATACCAAATTGTTAAGTTTAGAATAATAAACAGTTTTGAACCATAATGTTGTTGATGGATTAATAAATGAGAAATATGTATCGGTAAGTAGCAATGGAAAAAATCAGAAACATTTTAGGTAGTGATTGAATGTCAAATGAAGTAATAGTCCAATTGAATGACCCTTTTTGCTTCAAAGATTTAATCCATTAATAACGACATGCTCATTGTTTATATTTCCGTGTTGAATTGAATACTGCAGATGTCAGTCTCAGAAAGCAGAAAATTCCAAATGCTTTTCAAAACTGGTGTGTACATGCAGAATGAGAAGAAATTTAGAAATCTTAAATAAACCCATCTTTCTGTAAGTTTTTATTGTTCGGTAAGTATTACTATGTAGAAACCAGAAACTGAAATAAGCAGCTGATAAATTTTATTCATAATTTGAAATAGTATATAGCAAATAGGTTGGCCTGTTTTAATTTTCACTAACCCAAAATTACAAAAACACTAGCCCCAGGGCATCATTTAGTATAGTCTAATATTTAGCCTCTGAAATGAATTATTTCATAAATTAAAAAATTAAGAAAAATAAAACAAAATAAAAAGGAGCCTCTTGAGATGTCTTCATTTTCATTAAACCGAGCTCTGTAGTCATGTTGTAGACTTGCCTAGGCACTTAACATTTAAGGTGACAGACTACATTAGTGATAATTTTGTTTAATTAACAACATAAACCTTTATGAGACATTTAATCATAATGATTCACTCTGTCATATTCAGGTAAAGAATTTTACACTAGTTCATTTAGTCTGAGACTAACCTTGGGCAATCACAAGCTGAGAATTAGTAGCCCTGCTACCTTGTAAAATTCCTAGATCACTGTGGAGTAATCATACTATGGCTTTTCAATCTTAAATTAATAAATACTGCAATTAATACCTAATTAGCTACAGAGTTCTACTTTTACTAGATTTTTAAATTAGATGGCTGTCTTCCTGTTCAGTCATACATTCATAATCGTTACATAATATAAATGTTAAATTCTAGATTTGTAATACAAACAATATCTGTAATTATTTCAGCGATTCGGCAAACAATGTGGGAAATTATCACATTCTCCGAAGCGGTATTTGAATCAAAGTGAAGACATCGTGTTTGATCCCAGCCCAACAAAAGACTGTTCATTGAGTTATCTGAGCAAATGAGATCCAGCTGGATGAAACACCAACCTAGTGTTTCAAAGCTGGCTCCTAGATGTGAACCTCTAAGATGTCCAGAAGGTATGTTCAACATGCAAGAAATTGATGTTATAAAAGGTGCATCTTTTTCCTATGAGTAAGTTTTAACAATCATATCTTTAAATAGTGTACTCCCAGATATATAATTGTTATAAATTTGTTCACTAAATAAATGGCATGTATTTTCAACCTGGCAATCGTTCAGTGTCCCCTATCCGTCCGTCCGTAAACTTTTCGCTTTCTTTAGTTCCAGTGACTCAAGAGAGCTGAATTGTATGTAAAGAATCCTTGGCCAATTGGGATTCAAAATTGTAGATTTAGTGACACAGCGACCTGAAATATGGGTCACATTGATCATAACCTAAACACCCAGTTCATCTTCTCCAGGGGGTGTGATAGCGCAGTGGTTAGCATGTTCGGCTTCTTCTCAAGAGGTCTGGGGTTTAAATCCCGCCAAGGGCTTGACAACTTTGTCTGCAGAAGAGAACTGTTATACATGCAGTAAGGTTTGGGTGCAATGCTACACTTGATTTCAGCACAGTACCACCCATGGTTCGCTAGTTTAAGCCGATGCTCGCTGGTTTCAACACAATGCATAGCCACCATGCCGTTGCAGGCGTTCTCCCTGCAATAATACTAGCAGCTGTGATATAAGTGAAATACTCTTGAAATGCTCAGCGTTAATTGATTTAATTCCCTTATCAATTCTAAATTACTTAATGTATATAAAGCCTGAGGCAGTGGCAGTGGCTCTATTTTTTAGTAGATCAATGAGGCATGTATCAACTTCTCCACAATGGCTGAATCCACTACGCTAAAATTTTATGGACAGGACGACAGGTGCTTTGTACACAGAGGATAAGTAACTGAAATTTGGTATATTTGGTCCTGGTTAGCATTTGAAACTTGATTTTTTTCAGAATAACTTGTTAAATGGAAACTGAAGTTTATAGATGGTGGTGGGAGTGAGTTAGGGTTTAACGCCGCTTTCAAGAGTATTTCACTTATATCAGGACTGCAAATATTCATGCAGGGAGAAAGCCCGCAAAGCCATGTGGCTATGCATTGCGGTGAAACCTGCGAGCAATGGGTCGAACTAGCGAACCATTGGTGGTACTGCACGGAAATTCAGTGTAGCATGGCACCCAAACCTTACTGCGTGTAGAACAGTTCCCTACTGCAGACAAAGTTTCCGTGCCCCTGGCGGGATTCGAACCACATACCTCTTGATCCGATTCCGAAAGCGCTAACCACTGCGCTATCCTGCCCCCGAAGTTTATTCATTTTATTATAGCCCCACCAACTGTATTTCTTTTTGATTAGAAAACTAGTTTATGTTCTGTATAATATTCCACATGTGTTCTATAACATTGGACATACGGTAATATAATATTCAGCAAAGTAAAACATTATGCCAGTTGCAGGGTATACCCGGGATATAGCTTAACCATTTTGGTTGCTCGTTAAATAATTGACATATTGAACATTTAGAACTGAATTGTACAATATTGAACTCTAAATCTGTTCTTATGTTTCAGTTATCCATAGATGAAGCTCCAGTAAATTGGCATCTTACATTGATTTGCAATCCAGTCTGAGAATATCATCAACATAAGAAGCTCCTAGTCAATAAGAGCTTCATAAATAATTATGATGAGGATTATTACCCTCGTGTAAAGACAAACATTGTTTCTTTTCAATCACTGAGAGTCAACTTCCCCTGTAAGTCACTGGCTTTTTTAATCCTTGCTTCAGTTTGTTAATATTTCTCTGCTAGTTTAGGAGCATCCAATATGAAGTTAAGGTCATTTGCAGTGCGTCTCTAGCTTAGGTGAGGTGCGGTGAGGTGAGGTGAGTTGGTGTTTAACGCTGCTTTCAAGAGTATTTCACTTGTTTTCACTTATATATTACTGTGTATAAGGCGACCCTGTGTATAAGACGACCCCCTTTCTCAGACCCCTAAAATCAGGTAAAAACCATGTATCTCATGTATAAGGCGACCCTGTAGTGCTCCAAATTGTAATAATTGCTCCAAATTGTAATACCTGCTCCAAATTGTAATAAAAACTGCTCCAAATTGTAATACCTGCTCCAAATTGTAATAAAAACTGCTCCAAATTGTAATAACTCATTTTTCGAAAAGAGTACTGTCAAGCTGCTCCAAATTGTAATAAAAAGTGCTCCAAATTGTAATAACTGCTCCAAATTGTAATAATACAGCAGATTGAGGCGATGAATGCTTAAATATCTTAGTTCTGATTATTTGATGATTTTGTTTCATGGTTGTCATTGATTCGGTATGCGTTTTGATAATGGTAATAATAATGTTTATGAAGAGTGTTGCTAAGAGTTGTTACCTTCTTTGGATTTATATTTTTTAGCTGTTTCGTTTCCGAAATAAAGCTAAAAAACTTTAAGGGTTTTCAACTTCTTTGGGATTTTATTTTTGTAAGTTACCATGGAAACATAACTTAAGATTTTGTCCCGAACCAGAACTTACAAGATGTAAGGCCTACCTCAGTGAACTTGATGTGTGGAGCAATCATCATAAATTTATCAATATGTACCTTTTGGGGTTGTTAACTTCCTTGGAATTTTATTTTCAGCCATGGAAAAACATCTACATCTTGATCCCCGAGCAATATACGAAATGCGTTTTACAATTTCGCTTTCGAAACTGAAATTTGTTATTTTTAGATAGAGAGTATTTTATTGTAGAAAGTTTTTCTTCTGTAGCATGAATTAATTACTAATTAATGATTTAGGATTTATCATAGGATAAAGCTCCATAATCATTGTTCAATACATATTTCTATGTTTCCGATTGACCTTGTAATATTATATAACTAATAATAATATATACTCTGATTTCACAACATTGACGACATAAACATGTAACAAGTGAGATCACTTCTGCTTAATTATGCGTTTCAGATATGCTCAAATCATTTAACAGGTATCTGTCGAAATCATCCTTGAAAATGGAAATCACTTTTGCTGTTACATTAGGCAACACGAATTGATTAAAGTAACAAATATAAAATGCTGGAATGTTGGAAAATGAAAATATTTTTTCTCATTGATGAAACATATTTTGGTGTTAGTAAGTAAATAGTTTAAAGTGTTATCTATCATAAAACTATGAACATTTTACAAAACAGATATCACCATATCCAACTATGGATGGTACGACATTTCAATCACCCGTTATGATGTCGCCTGGAATAGCATGGTTTTAAACAATTGCAGACCCGACATTACAAACTGAAAGGGGGCGGGATAGCGCAGTGATTAGCGCTTTCGGCTTCGGATCAAGAGGTCCGGGGTTCGAATCCCGCCAGGGGCACGGCAACTTTGTCTGCAGTAGAGAACTGTTCTACACGCAGTAAGGTTTGGGTGAAATGCTACACTTAATTTCAGTGCAGTACCACCAATGGTTCCAGCCGATGCTCGCAGGTTTCACCGCAATGCATAGCCACATGGCATTGCGGGCTTTCTCCCTGCCTGATACTAGCAGCCGCGATATAAGTGAAATACTCTTGAAAGCGGCGTTAAAACCCAACTCAACTCACCTCACCTCAAATCTAACATATCTATCCTTGACCAATATGTGAAAATTAAATCAATTGTGTAGTCGAGAAGAATTGTGAAGAGTAAAATGCGAAGTAAAAAGGTAAAAAAACATTCAGACAACAGCTAAATTTGTTTCAAATGAACAAAATAGTTATATTCCTGTAAAAAAGTACAAAAGATTTCAATGAATTTCAAAGAAAACAATTTCGGAACATGTTCGTATCTATTTAAAGGGAAATTCAGCGAAATTTAAAGGGAAATGAGATTTTCGTATAAAGAATAATTTTGAATGTACAACTCCAAACATTTTATATGTAATAACGTACAAAGGCTGAATTAAACAGTATATCAGACAAACAGAAAATCTGCCAGCCCGACTTTGTGTCCATAAACAACAGAGGTACGCTATCTATCAGGAAACATTTGTACGTTTGGGCGAAAGGAAAGACAACACAGGTTATTCAAAGGAATATTTAAAAAAAAGAAATATTTCATGAAGAAATACGAAACTAGGCTGAATACTATTAAATGCTATAACGTAACTAAATACGATGATCTCATGACGACCAGTGTATCAGTGTGATCAGGTATGTTGGAGAAATACATACTTCAAAATACAGATACGCTGGTCGATATGAGCCCATTGATTAGACATCGATTATTCCAGTCAAATCCATCTGATTTTTAACCTTTCCGTTTGTATAACCTTACTTCACATGAGAAGCACCTATTCAAAACTATTCTAAGTGTGTTGTTAAAAGAATTTATGCACGGATCGATTTAATATTTTTTCTAGAAAGTAAGGACATTTGTACTCTTGTGTTTCTTTGTTAATAGCATTCGAAGGTTAATGAAGCATATCTAATGCTATTAACTATTAACCATTTATCTGTTAAAATCATAAATAATGAGTTACACAAACTGAAATACATGAAACGACGTCAAACTCTTTAATGAAATTTTACAGATTTCCCATTTTAGCCATATCTTACATGGGTTTTTTAGTTTTATTTTATCACTGGACATTTCATTTCAACCAATTATTTATACAGCATTACTTTAGGCAGTGATAAATGAATAGAGAACAAAATTAAGTCATCCCTACAATTGAAACGTAAAAGTGATTCTGTGAAAATGTTCAGATAAATCGACTGAATTTAGCACACATCACATTTAAATAGTATGTTTTGTCAGTTGCTTATTTTATACATTTAAAACATTTTACTGACATGTTGAAGGTTACACAATTAATATCGCACATGTGCCGAGACGAAGCCATAACAAAATATTCCAAATTTAAAGAAAACAATATTGTCATCTTTTTTAGTTTCACGAATATTTATCATCAATAATAAGTTACTAACCGAGTGTTAAAATTTCATCCTTTTTTCAATAATGATATTCCAAATGCTATATCATACGATTTAAAAAATAAATTTAGATTATTTTGAGTTCAATCAGTTAGTCAATCTTTGATATAAATGGATCAGTACAATACTGTGTGGATATTATTAGGAAACCTAAATTAAGTATTCGGGAAATTGCTGAAGTCATTTGTTATTGGCATGTTTATTATTATAAGGGGAGAGGGAAATATATAGTTTTAGTTTATTCGAGTGTCACGCAGTTTACAATAAAGCACCGGGATACAAATAAAACACATTTGGTCAAACTGCCTGGCCGTGTTCGATCATTAAAAGATATATATTAACCAAATTAGGAAGTCTGGATAACATATTGTTATTATCGTGTTGTTTTTAGCAAGAGTCATGAATACCTATTATTTCTATCGTGTTGTTTTTTGTTTTGTCTAGCTTTATTCAATATTTGAACTTTTCTGTGCAGAGCATTCCCGCTCATGCTCAACGACTGGCCCGATTTAAAATGCAGGGAGCTTATCTCGTGACTCAAATTGATTTGGTGTCGAGTCCGATTTTTTTTATTTTCGTGAGTTATCTACCCTAGACGGAAAAACTTCAAACCTCATATATCGCAAACTAATCTCGATAGTGTCATAAAACCTTTACCAAAACAAAGTCTGTCGATTACACTCATAGTGATTTTCGGTCATTATTATTATTTTTGTTTGTGAATTCAAACAAAGGAAAAGAAACTTGTGTGTACTTTCGCTGTCTTGAGGGTCGCCTCCTTTTTTAATAACAGCAATACATACAGCTATGTTTGATAGTTCTTGTTGAAGCTGAATAACTGAGTTTTAATGTTGCATCTTATGAAGACTGAATTTTGACTTTAAAAGGTGCGATTTCCAATAAGACAGTTTATATTTCTGTTTTGATCTATACAAGGATTGAATCCTTAAATAGCTTGTAAACATCTGTATATCATTAAATGGTGT
Organism: Gibbula magus; assembly: GCA_936450465.1. Taxonomy (NCBI): domain Eukaryota; kingdom Metazoa; phylum Mollusca; class Gastropoda; order Trochida; family Trochidae; genus Gibbula; species Gibbula magus. The sequence goes on along the minus strand of OW388291.1, from coordinate 22,018,423 downwards.
GAAAAGGTTAGAAAGTTCCAAACAGAGATGAAACATACAATGAGCTTCCTCTACCGCCAAAGATCACACGATGCCAAGCAAAGCGTGAAAACTAAACTGACAAATGATCTCTGTAAACTATTATAAGTTTGAATAAAACATCATTATAAAAACTGCATGTGAAGTTTTTAAGGACCACAACATAGAGTGAATAGTTGAGACAGAACATCTACACACACCATGGGCATACTTTAAGGAGAGGGTCCCATTTCTACATAAGTTGAAAAATTGAGGAATTAATAAATGAACAACAGGAAAGTTGAAAGGACTATTTTGAAAATATAATGTTATAATGTTTGATTACTTATTTGGGAATGTTTTCGTAATGGAAACAATTTCGTTTGGAACAGTTGGATTAAAAATGATTTAAGAAAATTTCAGGGCAAAATTGCCCAAAATGTATCACAAATAATTCGTATGAAGTTCTAATTATTATTTTAAAAATATATTGAATGATGTTCAAATAGTTTTTACTAAAAAATATCTTCTGAAAACTTTATTACAATTCAGGGCAAGGGTGCCAAAAAACTATCGCTTGCCTCAAATTGTAAAAACTTGTCTTAGACTGAAACAACCCTTTGTGAATGATAATGTTTGATGTTTAAATAGTTTTTTACAAATGTTTTTGAAATTGAAAACAGTTTCTGAGGGAATTGCTGTCATTAAAGTGATTTCTGAAAACTTTATTACAATTCAGGGCAAGGGTGCCAAAAATGTGTCTCTTGCCTCAAATTGTAATAAACTTGTTGCAAGTTGAAACATTAATTTTTATATTATAAAGTATGATCTTTAAATAGGTTTTTAAAAAAAAAAATGTGTAATAGAATACAGTTTCTTTTGGATTTGTTGGTATAAAAGTGATTTCTGAAAACTTTATTACAATTCAGGGCAAGAGTGCCAAAAATGTATTGCTTGCCTCAAATTGTAATAAACTTGTAACAGACTGAAACAACCCTTTGTTAATGATAATGTTTGATGTTTAAATAGTATTTTTAAAATGTTATTTTTTGTGATAGAAAACAGTCTCTGTTGCTATTGTTGGTATAAAAGTGATTTCTGAAAACTTTATTACAATTCAGGGCAAGGGTGCAAAAAATCTATTGCTTGCCTCAAATTGTAATAAACTCGTCTCAGACTGAAATAACCCTTTGTAAATGAAAATGTTCGATGGTTAAATAGTTTTTTAAAGATGATTTTGTAATAGAAATCACTTTCTGTTGGAATTGTTGGTATAAAAGTGATTTCTGAAAACTTTATTACAATTCAGGGCAAGGGTGCCAAAAAGCTATCGTTTGCCTCAAATTGTAATAAACTCGTCTCAGACTGCAATAACCCTTTGTAAAGTAAAATGTTCGATGGTAAAATAGTTTTTTTAAAGATGATTGTGTAATAGAAATCACTTTCTGTTGGAATTGTTGGTATAAAAGTGATTTCTGAAAACTTTATTACAATTCATGGCAAGGGAGCAAAAAAGCTATCGCTTGCCTCAAATTGTAATAAACTCGTCTCAGACTGAAATAACCCTTTGTAAATTCAAATGTTCGATGGTTAAATAGGTTTTCAAAGATGATTTTGTAATAGAAATCAATTTCTGTTGGAATTGTTGGTATAAAGTTATTTCTGAAAACTTTATTACAATTCAGGGCAAGGGTGTCAAAAAGCTATCGCTTGCCTCAATTTGTCATAAACTCGTCTCAGACTGAAATAACCCTTTGTAAATGAACATGTTCGATGGTTAAATAGTTTTTTAAGGATGATTTTGTAATAGAAATCTCTTTCTGTTGGAATTTTTGGTATAAAAGTGATTTCTGAAAACTTAATTGCAATTCAGGGCAAGGGTGCCAAAAAGCTATCGCTTGCCTCAAATTGTAATAAACTCGTCTCAGACTGAAATAACCCTTTGTAAATGAAAATGTTCGATGGTTAAATAGTTTTTTAAAGATGAGTTTGTAATAGAAATCTCTTTCTGTTCGAATTGTTGGTATAAAAGTGATTTCTGAAAACTTAATTAGAATTCAGGGCGAGGGTGCCAAAAAGCTATCGCTTGCCTCAAATTGTAATAAACTTGTCTCAGACTGAAATAACCCTTTGTAAATTAAAATGTTCGATGGTAAAATAGTTTTTTTTAAAGATGATTGTGTAATAGAAATCACTTTCTGTTGGAATTGTTGGTATAAAAGTGATTTCTGAAAACTTTATTACAATTCAGGGCAAATGTGCCAAAAAGCTATGGCTTGCCTCAAATTGTAATAAACTCGTCTCAGACTGAAATAACCCTTTGTAAATGAACATGTTCGATGGTTAAATAGTTTTGAAAGGATGATATTGTAATAGAAATCACTTTCTGTTGGAATTGTTGGTATAAAAGTGATTTCTGAAAACTTTATTACAATTCAGGGCAAGTGTGCCAAAAAGCTATCGCTTGCCTCAAATTGTAATAAACTCGTCTCAGACTGCAATAACCCTTTGTAAATGAACATGTTCGATGGTTAAATAGTTTTTTAAAGATGATTGTGTAATAGAAATCACTTTCTGTTGGAATTGTTGGTAGAAAAGTGATTTCTTAAACTTGTATTACAAGTCAGGGCAAGGGTGCCAAAAATCTACCACTTGCCTCAAATTGTAATAAACTTGTCTCAGACTGAAATAACCCTTTGTAAATGAAAATGTTCGATGGTTAAATAGTTTTTTTAATATGAGTTTGTAATAGAAATCACTTTCTGTTGGAATTGTTGGTATAAAAGTGATTTCTGAAAACTTTATTACAATTCAGGGCAAGTGTGCCAAAAAGCTATCGCTTGCCTCAACTTGTAATAAACTCGTCTCAGACTGCAATAACCCTTTGTAAATGAACATGTTCGATGGTTAAATAGCTTTTTAAAGATGATTTTGTACTAGAAATCACTTTCTGTTGGAATTGTTGGTATAAAAGTGATTTCTGAAAACTTTATTACAATTCAGGGCAAATTTTATTACAATTCACGGCAGGTATTACAATTTGCGATTTTTATTACAATTCAGGGCACAACACATGTGTTGAAAGAATATGCAATAGTTACGTTTCAAAACATTTTAAAGTTGATATACAAACCAAGAATGATCTCACCGCGACGAACTGATGATACCTGCAGTATTCATATTTGCAAATTTAGCACTAATTTCAGTGCAACCAGAATCTAACTTAATATATGCATAATATCAACAATTTCCCAACTTCATTTGCATTCACAATGATTTAACTACCTTATTATGAGAAGAAAACACTACGTTTATAATTTTTGTGGAAAATAATGAAATAAATGTTAAGGGCGTTGTGAATGTAACAAACTTTTGTTCAGCAGCTGTACCATGGTGAATGTCAACATCTAAACACTACAACCAAGTTTTGGGTATTTACACTGGTTAGTGCAATTTGAAGCTGTTATTACAATTTGGAGCAGTTATTACAATTTGGAGCAAAAGCTTGCTCCAAATTGTAATAACTGCTCCAAATTGTAATAATGCTCATACGTTCAATATCATTTGACCAAAAATAGAAATGCTGTAGGTATAAAAACAAACCTTTATTTATATCAGATGTACCATTCTGAATATCATCATCATAATACTTCAACCACATTTTGGGTGTTTACACACTTTAGAGGAATTTGGAGCTGTTATTACAATTTGGAGCAGTTATTACAATTTGGAGCAAAGGCTTGCTCCAAATTGTAATAACTGCTCCAAATTGTAATAATGCTCATACATTCAATATCATGTGACCAAAAATAGAAAAGCTGTTGGCATAAAAGAAAACAACCTTTATTGATATCAGATGTACCATTCTGACTATCATCATCATAATACTACAAACACATTTTGGGTATTTACACACTTTAGTGGAATTTCGAGCATTTATTACAATTTGGAGCATTTATTACAATTTGGAGCAAAAGTTCGCTCCAAATTGTAATAACTGCTCCAAATTGTAATAATGCTCATACGTTCAATATCATTTGACCAAAAATAGAAATGTTATAGGTATAAAAACAAACCTTTATTTATATCAGATGTACCATTCTGACCATCATCATCATAATACTACGACCACATTTTGGGTATTTACACAATTAAGTGAAATTTGCAGCTGTTATTACAATTTGGAGCAGTTATTATAATTTGGAGCAAAGGCTTACTCCAAATTGTAATAACTGCTCCAAATTGTAATAATGCTCATACATTCAATATCATTTGACCAAAAATAGAAATGCTGTAGGTATAAAAACAAACCTTTATTTATATCAAATGTACCATTCTGAATATCATCATCATAATACTACAACCACATTTTGGGTGTTTACACACTTTAGAGGAATTTGGAGCTGTTATTACAATTTGGAGCAGTTATTACGATTTGGAGCAAAGGCTTGCTCTAAATTGTAATAACTGCTCTAAATTGTAATAATGCTCATAAATTCAATATCATGTGACCAACAATAGAAAAGCTGTAGGCATAAAAAAACAAACTTTATTGATATCAGATGTACCATTTTGACTATCATCATCATAATATTACAACCACACTTTAGTGCAATTTGGAACTGTTATTACAATTTGGAGCAGTTATTACAATTTGGAGCAAGGTTTGCTCCAAATTGTAATAACTGCTCCAAATTGTAATAACGCTCATAAATTCAATATCATGTGACCAAAAATATTCAAAAGGACACAACGCTGAATAAGATCTTTTTGATTTTCATGTCATTATTTGAAAATTAATGACATTGCCAAGTTGATGACCGAATGAATTCTTGTCATTGAAGTGAAAAACAAGACCTCATTTCAGTCGCAGTAGGTCTTTATTTATTTGTGCTGAACTAAAGGATGTAGGCAAAAAACAAACTCTATGGATATCAGATTAAGAATGGTGAATGTCATCATCAAAACACTACAACCAAGTTTCGGGTATTGACAATGCTGCAATTTGGAGCTGTTATTACAATTTGGAGCAATTTTTATTACAATTTGGAGCAGGTATTACAATTTGGAGCCAAATTGCATTAACTGCTCGCTCCAAATTGTAATAATGCTCATAAGTCCAATATCATGTGATCAAAAATATTCAAAAGGACACAACGAGACACAGCGAGATCTATTTGACTTTCATGTCATTATTTGAAAATTAATGACATTTCCAACTGATGACCGAATGCATTCTTATGTCATTGAAGTGTAAAACCAGAACTTATTTCAGCCGCAGTATGTATTTATTTCTTTGTGCAAAAGGCTGTAGGCTTAAAGAAAATAATCTCTATTGATTTTCGATGTACCATTGTGACTGTCACCATCAACACATTACTACTAGTTTTCAGGTAATAACACTTTTAATTGCTATTTGGGGCTGTTATTATAATTTGGAGCATTTATTACAATTTGGAGCAAAGGCTTGCTCCAAATTGCAGTACTTGCTCCAAATTGTAATCAACAATGTAACTATCTGAATATTTATTTTAGTGTGTTTTTGACGACAGTTTTCATATACGACAATCAGGACTATTACACTATCAATCTGCCATGTTACAATACTTATAATGATAAAATAAAACTTATATAATATAACTAGTAACATAACTTTATCTTGCAATGAAACTTTCTTCTTTCATCAAATGTGTAGCGACATTTTATTTTATTTTAAAATAATTACAACTAGAATCACCTCAACCATAACATCAAGATTTAATTACAGTAACACATGCAGTGAAATCTGCATCTGTATCTACGCATACATTTACGTTCACAGATACATCTATATCGCCATCAACACCTTGAACTATTCGTAGCTCTGCGTTTACCTTGACCTCTACATCGTCATCTACATAAACACTTACACCTACATATACATTTAAATGAAGATCTAAATCTGTATTTAGATTTCGATAGATGTATGCATCTAAAACTTCGTCGCCCGATACTGCTAAATATCTATCTACATCTACACCTACATCTTCAACTACATCATTGTCTCAATCTACATGTTCATTTACCTCTAAATCTGCAGCTTTACATACATCTGCATATGCGCCTGAGTTGTGTATATGTATCTCCATATATCTACGTCAACTCTTATATCTACATCTATAGCTCTACGGCTATACCTTCATCTAAATCTAAGTCTAAATCATTACCTTGATTCTTCATCTACATCTATATCTACATCTATATACACATTTTCGCATACTTGTCTACCTACATCTATATCGAAATCGCCACCCAGATCTACATGTACATCTGCATCTACATCAAGCTATTTCTTCCGGTACGTCGACGCCAAGATTTACACATGCAACTCCATTTGCATCTGTATAACCATCTATATCTTCTCATAATCTTTTCCTAATGTGTAACTACATCTACTTCAACATCTATATTTACGACAACTAATGTCAACTCATACATGTATATCCATCTACATTATATTTCATATCTATTTCTACGTCAACTCCTATATCTACATTTACTCTTTCTTTAACAGCTCTTATATCTACCTCACATCAAAACTTACATCTACATCAATTCTCTCTATATCTGTATATATGTATATGTATAGAGAATCTCACCCAAGTGTTTTCTGATATCAAATATATCAACACGAGTTGATAAAAGTTACAAATTTGTACTTTTATCAACGATTGTTGATATATTTGATATCAGAAGACACGAGGGTGAGATTCTATTTATCATGCAAAATCATTCTTATTACGATTAAGTGAACATAGTGTACATCTCTGCGAACATCTCTGCGACAAAAAATGTGCAAAATTTACTGCCAAAAAGATATCTCCTAGGAGATATCGCTTGATCTCACACAAGCGATATCTCCTGTGAAACACAGTTTTGGATGATAAATTTACATATGTAACTTCACCATCATCTACGTTTACAATCTACACCAACTCTTCGATCTCCATGTAACTATTATATTTACATCCACATCAACTGTTTTATCTACATATACATCATCTCCTATATCATCATCAACTCTTTCTGTATAAACATCAGCCATTTTATCTAAATGTACATCAACAGTTATATCTACATAAATAGTTATATCTACATCTTCGCATAGCTGACCACTTACATCTACATCTACATTTAAATCACCACCAGATCTACATATACATCTATATCTGCCGTTGCTTCCTAAACGACATTTACACATATAGCTACACGTAAACTACATCCAACATCTACCACAGCATCTACATGTACATCTACGTCAACATCTTCAACATCTACATGCACAGTTAAATGTCCATCAAGATCGACACCTACATTATCTCTTATACCTACAATGTACATCTATGTCAACATATTTGCAGATGTATACACGCCTATATCAACTCTTATATCTACATCTATATATATATATATATATATATATTTACATACACTACATTAATATCTATTTCTACATTGAAACGAAAATTTATTGTAACAGAAAATAATCTGCATTGTGATCTACTCATGATTGTACTACGGGCCTGTGGCCTTCTAAATACCGCAATAAAGATTGATTGAAATCGACACCCAGATCTACATTTTACATCTACATGTTCATTTTCCATCTCAATCTATGTATAGACTTACGTCTCCCATTACGTCTACATTTACATTTTCACACACAACTACACGTACATCTAGATCTACAACTGCGCCTGCGCCTGTGTCTGCATTTGTATCAATATCTACATCTACATCCAATTTTATATTTACATCTACATATTCGCTTTCATCTATACATACGTCTAATTACCATCTACAACTACATCTAAATGTAAATCATTATCGCGATCAAAATCTACATATTCATTTACATCTACATGTTCATTTCTATCTACATTTAAATGTTAATTTGCGGGTGTATCTATATCTACATCTACGTCTACATCTACATAAACATCTACATGTACATGTATATCTACATCAAGTTGTCTACCTCTACATCAACTCTTATATCTACATCTATATCAATGCCTATATTTATATCAACATCGTGGCATACATCTATACATACATCTAGATCGAAATTATCACCTACGTCTACATGTCGATAAACATCTGTATCTACATCTACATCTACATTTACATCATTTTTGTTTCTACATCTACACCAACTCTTATGTCTACATCTATATCAGCTCTTCTTTTCATCACGAGATGTAGCTTCACAACAGTTATTACAATTTGGAGCAGTTATTACAATTTGGAGCACTTTTTATTACAATTTGGAGCAGCTTGACAGTACGTTTTTTCGAAATTGGGTTATTACAATTTGGAGCAGTTTTTATTACAATTTGGAGCAGGTATTACAATTTGGAGCAATTTTTATTACAATTTGGAGCAGGTATTACAATTTGGAGCAATTATTACAATTTGGAGCACAACAGAACCCCTTCTAGCAATCGTGGAAACAGGTCGACATGCCATGGTGGGAAAACACGTTGGTAAGATTTGGTAACGGTAATTTCTTAAGTAACATGACATAAAAGTTTTGTTATAATCGTTTGTTTTTTAAATAAATTGTTTTAAATGTACCAAAATAAAAAATAGATACGTTTTCTTAAGGTGTTTGTTCTTATTTTTTAATGATATGTCATTTTCTTGTCAGTTCAAGCGAGATTAGCAACACTACACTCAACAATCTATCGTAAATATTCGCCATGTTATAACATCTGAACAAAGCCGATACTCCATACACAGATTTAGAAGTCGCTTCAGTGTCTATAAGATTAAAATGGTGTGAAGTGCTTTGATAACCAAGCTTGAGTGCGCATGCCCGAAGCCAAGCAAGATTTAATGTCTAGATTTCTATCGTAGTGTTGTAAATAGTTGTCCCTTCTTATAAACAAAGTTGAACTAGTTGTATTTAATACTGCAGAATGCTTTTGAAAGGTTGGTAATGTTTGATAGCTAAAGTCAAGCCATTATTTTTCATTCCAACTCTGGTTCGCTTTACCGTATATCGTGGCTGCTAGTATAATGGCAGGGAGAAAGCCTGCAACGTCATTTGGCTATACATTGCGGTTAAACCTGCGAGCATCGGCTGGAACCATGGGTGGTACTACGCTGAAATTCAGTGTAGCATTGCTACCAAACCTTACTGCGTGTAGAACAGTTCTCTACTGCAGGCAAAGTTGCTGTGCCCCTGGCGGGACTCTTCTCTAGCTTAGAAAAGTTGATGAAATGCAGCATGACTTAAAATTTGCCAATGATAGACTTGGAAGTTGACTGGTAGTATGCAACCTAGCTGCCAATTAAAGAGTTTGAATGCACCTGTTACATTGCCATAACTTTCATACCAGGTACCCAATTGTACTGCTGAGTGAATAAACCATTGGTCTCGCTCATGAATATCAGTGTGTTTTATATAATGTACAAGTTTGATGTGTGGGGTCTAGAAATGGACACCACATTATGACACTTTGCTTTCATTCAACACCAAATTGCAGAGGAGATTAGCTTCTGATGTGCTCATTATAACCTTAACTCCTGACCAAACTATTAATTTAGTTAAAAACAAGTTCATTTTTATGGAGTTCTGTCCCTCGAATCTATTATTAAACTTGAGTCATAATTCTAGCTACTTACACTGAAATAATGCAACAATGGAGACAAGACTTGAAGTTTTCTGGGATAGGCCTGCAACACATGCATGCTCAGTTTTGCCAACACCACTTATATTAATCAAGGGAATAAAAAGAACAACCCATCACTTCAATCATAATATTTATTTTGTTATTGTTAAATCAAATACAAACTTCTCAACCTCTCCACATCATCAGCCTGGTACAGCCAAGTGTCTTCAATTGTCCTCTTCTATTCAACTGCTGCAATCTTGGCCCGCCCCTCCATTACTCCTTCCTGTCTTCTTTGTCCACTTCCTCCTGTAAAATCAGTTATAGTTTATTTTTATCAATTCATTAAAAAATATATGACTTAATTGATGCAAGTATTTAATGTAAAATTATGTTTTCATTGATTCTACTTAATAGCATTTGACAGATGATTAGACAGTATATATATCATAACAAAATACTTACAACATTGTAGCTTTTAGTTCATAATTATTAATTTTTACCTTTTTGGTAGCCGATCTAATTGGATTTATTTTCATTATTTCCAAAAAAGACAAACATAATTATTAGTCAAGAATTTGCTGGTAATCAATAACACATCAAAGAACATATATAACCGTAAATCCTTGAATAATCGGGTAGATTTAAGTTGTGATTATATTGTAAACAAGCCCCGACTGTTAAAGTTTGATTTTACTTATTTGCACACCTAAGGAATGATAAGCTATGAAATGTAATTGCTAAGATTAAACTGTTTGTGAAAAGGGTAGGACAAGTGTCGATATTCATGTAGAAAAGGTGGTTTAAGTAAAAATAGGAATAATAGTAACTTGAAAAGGTATGGGTAACATAATACACTACTGCTATTACCACTGATTTCAACTTTATTTTGGAAATTAATTCATCATAATGATTCATTCGAGTGACTTGAAACAACAGGTACATGGAAGCTCATCCCTGAAGGCACAGTGAGAGATATACAGCAGTTTATGGCTGAAAGGAAAGAAAATTTAACTGTTCCCAAAATATAACCAGTGGAAATATAAAATAGTAAAATCAACAAGAACACAGAAGTTTGCCATGAGGTTGAGAGTCACATAAATATGCCGGAATTATTTTTAAAAAGGAGACATCCACTAGTTTGTTTACATTTTCTCAATTTAACGATTATTCAAGGCATGCGGTTATGTATTTCAAAGAGTGATTTATCATTAGACCTGGCGATTATACAAACCAGGCGATTATGCAAGGATTTACGGTATTCGCTTGACAACAGCTGCAGGTGCCGAATGGAGTAGACTTCGTAGATGAAACTTCACAAAGATCCATATTTTTGCATTCGTATTACACCACGAAAACTTTGTACTCGAAGTTTGATGGTGCAATTTTACCGTATCGATGTCTTATATTTACTAGAAACAGTAAATTATTCATTGCTCATGGCATCACCAGCTGATTCAGTGATTGCGATTCGTAATGCGCGGAACAGTGAACTACGATGACCGAATTTGAATTGTTATTACGAACATAAATATTCTAAACATATCTGAAGTGCATATGCATATTTATTTGTCGATCAGTCAATATCTACAATACATGTACCCATTGAAAACAATCTTAACGTCCACTTACCATGAAAGTTTTCTCAGTCGCTTGAATGGGCATACTCCGACCTCTATGATCCACCGTCTTGTCGTGTTACACGCGAGTATCGGAAGTCACGTGACGTCTTATTATTATTGCGCACAACATTTTTCCAATATAACTTAAAAAATTTTAAAAATTTTTTAACATGTAAGCAATAGGTAAGATATGTTGTCAACGTTTCAGAACAGTTTAAAGTTAAAAAGGTCAAAAGTTTGCCGGAGTGCATATTTAGATTCTACTCAAAATACCATGAAAAAATAGAGCCATGGGCTCTGTAGCTCATCAGGAATTCATTGATTTATAATCTAAGGTTGAATGTCTGAGTTATCTCAAGTAATACATTGTTAACAAGCAAAAAAAAAAAAAGGTTTTTAGATTATGACCCCTGTGACCTGTATTTGGAGTAACAGGGTCACCAATCCTACAATTAAGAATCAACTTTGACCAAAGAGTCTTTACACAACATTTCACCTTTCTAGAGCTTTACATACTTGAGATAAAGATGAAAATAGGTTTTTTGGTCATGACCCGTGACCTAGATTGGGGTCACAGGGTCACGAAATCTACAATTTTGAATCCCCATTGGCCAAAGAGTCTGCACACACCTTTTCAGCTCTCTAGACCTTTTTGAGCTGGAGAAAAAGATGAAAATAGGTTTATAACGATGTGACCCCTGTGACCCCATTTGGGGTCACGAGATCTACATTTTAGAATCCCCATTGGCCAAGGAGTATGCACACAACTTTTCAGCTCTCTAGACCTTTAGGAACTGGAGAAGAAGATGAAAATAGGTTTTTAACGATGTGACCCCTGTGACCCCATTTGGGGTCACGGGGTCACGAAATCTACAATTAAGAATTCCCATGGGCCAAGGAGTCTGCACACAACTTTTCAGCTCTGTAGACCTTTTTGAACTTGAGGAGAAGATGAAAATAGGTTTTTAATGATGTGACCCCTGTGAGCCCATTTGGGGTCATGGGGTCACGAAATCTACAATTTAGAATCCCCATTGGCCAAGGAGTCTGCACACAACTTTTCAGCTCTCTAAACCTTTTGGAACTTGATAAGAAGATGAAAATAGTTTTTTAACGATGTGACCCCTGTGACCCCATTTGGGGTCACGGGGTCACGAACTCTACAATTTGAAATCCCCATGGGCCAAGGAGTCTGCACGCAACTTTTCAGCTCTCTAAACCTTTTGGAACTTGATAAGAAGATGAAAATAGGTTTTTAAGGATGTAACCCCTGTGACCCCATTTGGGGTCACGGGGTCACGAAATCTACAATTTAGAATCCCCATGGGCCAAGGAGTCTGCACACAACTTTTCAGCTCTCTAAACCTTTTGGAACTTGACTTGATGTTCAGCAGGTATAGGAGGGGAGCAGTACCGGCCCGTTTCAATCTCAAGTATTAGGGATTCACATCTTAATGAAGCAAGTATTCGTTTTGGGTATCTTGGGAGTTGGGTGTAATCCTCATTGTATAATTCAGTCTTAAAAAGTTTAAAAGTCCTTAGTTTCGTTGTCATCTCGACTCTTTCTTTTCAACGTAATTTGTCAATAGAGACTAGTTTGGTAAAAATAGTATTCAAAACCCAAGAGGAAGATCTATCTGTGGTATTTAACATATCTGTGAGGTCGAGATCACTATATATACGCTGTACCCTCTTCTCTAAGGACTTTCCTCGTGTAAGTGACCACTGGTGAATTCTATGGGTAAGTCTCGTCGGGGACAATCGCTACCACACCACAGTCGGGCAACTTCCAAGTAAAGCTTAAACTGACAGTTCATCCACCCCATATCTCCTCGTAGAGCAGTGTTACAGGTGTTTCTGGAAACTCCGAGGGAGACACGACATGCTCGGTGTAGACTTCCTTGTACTTGTTTACTCCCCACAGTCCAGAACAATAAGTGAAAACAGGTCGAACAATGCATTCATAGAGTCGGGTAAAAACGTCATAGTGTCATAGTGACAAAGATAGCCTAGCGCACTAGATTCAATATATTACAATTGTACCAATATATATATATGTATATTCAATTTAGATTAAAGAAAATCAATTATTAAGTTATGAAATATAAAGTCATCAAAACGTTACGTTCATTAGTATCTTTCTATTTCACTGTGTTTTAATCATGTATTAATAACATATATGTGTAAACATGAATATTCTCCTGAATTTTCCACAAAAATCCCTCGAGAAAACCTTCCATTTAAGAAGTGTAAGAGCAACCAAGCGTATAACGCTAATCGTAGATGAAACGCACCTTGTGTATTGCAAAAAAGGCTCGTTGCAATGGATGTACTGCTCCAAATTGTAACAATTGCTTCAAATTGTAATACCTGCTCTAATTTGTAATAAATATTGCCCCAAATTGTAATAACCCAATTTTCGAAAACAGTACTGTCAAGCTGCTCCAAATTGTAATAAAAAGGGCTCTAAACTGTAATAACTGCTCCAAATTGTAATAACACAGATCAAGGCGATATATGCTTAAATATTTTTAGTTCTGATTATTGCTTTGGGGGGGGGGGGGGGGGGGGGGGGGGGGGGGAGCACATCTACATTTAAATCACCACCCAGATGTATTATCTACATATTTATTTGTATCTAAATCTATATCTTAACCCACGTCTGTCGTTGCTTCTACATCTATATTTATACATACAGCTTCACATAACCTACATGTACATCTACTTATATATACCGTTAATATCAACATCTACCACAACATATTCGCATGCTGGTACATCTACACCCACATTTAAATGTCCACCAAGATCGACACCTACATCAGCCCTTATACCTACATCAACATATTTGCATATATCTACACCTACATCTACATCAACTCTTATATCTACATCTATATCTACATATCTTTACACAAAATACATCAAGTTGTCTACCGCTACATAAACTCTTATATATACATCTACATCAGCGCCAATTTCCTCATCTACTCAACGACTATATTTACATCAACATCGTGGCATACATCAACACATACATCTAGATCGAAATCATCACCTAAATCTACATTTCGATTTACGTCTGTATTTACATCTACATCTACTTTTACATTTACATCAATGTTTTCTATATCTACACCAACTCTTATATCTACATCTGTATCAGCTCTTCTTTTCATCAACTCTATATATATTCATTTTCATCAACAAGAGATGTAGCTTCACCACAGTTATAACAATTTGGAGCAGTTATTACAATTTGGAGCACTTTTGAATACAATATGGAGCAGTTTGACAGTACGTTTTTCGAAAATTTGGTTATTACAATTTGGAGCAGTTTTTATTACAATTCGGAGCAATTATTACAATTTTGTGAAGGTTTTATTATCCCACCGGTATGTAATACCGTGGGATATAGTCATCGCCCCGTCCGTCTGTCCGTCCGTCTGTCCGTCTGTCCGTCCGTCCGTCTGTCCGTCCGTAATCATTTCGTTTCCGGAGCAGAACTTGAAAACCATTCATGATATCTTTCTGAAACTTTACATGTGTATTACCCACCAACTGAAGTGGTGCCTTTTGATATTTTCAGATTTCTGAAAAAAAAAATTTCTTTTCGTTTCCATAGAAACATGTTGAAGTTGGACTTTGTTCAGAGACAGGTTCGTTTCCGGAGCACAGCTCCAAAACCGTTCATCATATCTTCCTGAAACTTTGCATGTGTATTACCCACTAACTAAAGTGGTGCCTTTTGATATTTTCAGATTTCTGAATTTATTTTTTTTTTCGTTTCCATAGAAACATGTTGAAGTTGGACTTTGTTCAGAGACAGGTTCGTTTCCGGAGCACATCTCCAAAACCGTTCATCATATCTTCCTGAAACTTTGCATGTGTATTACTCACTAACTGAAGTGGTGCCTTTTGATATTTTCAGATTTCTGAATTTTTTTTTTTTTTTTCGTTTCCATAGAAACATGTTGAAGTTGGACTTTGTTCAGAGACAGGTTCGTTTCCGGAGCACAGCTCCAAAACCGTTCATCATATCTTCCTGAAACTTTGCATGTGTATTACCCATTGACTGAAGTGGTGCCTTTTGATATTATCCGATTTTTTTCTGAAAAATTAATTTTTTTCTGTTTCCATAGAAACATGAGAGGGATGTTGGTTGTTGTTGATTTTGACTGCTTCTGGAGCAGAAGTCTAAAACCCTTAACATTCCTGAAACTCTGTAATACCCAGTAACTGAAGTACGGTAGTAGATACACAAGTATCTGTAAAAGATGTGTTTTACAAATTTTGTGGAACCGGTGGGATATGTCATCTTCTGATGACTCTTGTTACAATTTGGAGCAATTATTACTGTTTGGAGCACACCACAAGCGTAAAAAAAGCGGTCGTAGTGTAATTCTAGCCTCAGAGGGATAATGCGATTGTGTTTAGTTAAATTTGTGAACGATGGAGATTCATTCTAAAGTTTAGTTCGGTATTCCCGATATGTATTTCTTAAATACCACGACAAAACATATAAACAACAATTATTGAGTCCAGACTATATTTCTAACAAAAATATTTCAATTGTTGTGATATTTACCCAATTTTGATTGATATATGAGGGAAATTCTGTGAATATCACAACAAATAAAGTTTTTGTGTAAAAAGAAAAGTCGTGTATGTTATGTTTTGAGACATATATATATCATCGCGATTTCCTCACAAACTGGATAAATTTATCGCGGTATATATTCCCATTCATGATTTTATTATAATGCTGTGTATTCATTCTCACCAGTTTTGTAAACAGACATCCCAGAAGCGTCGCCACACTTTTCTGCCAAGTTTCCAGGACATTGATATTGATCCGCTTTCCGTGAGAGAGATTGGGACGCTTGATAGTTGTACAAACAGTAACATCGAGTGCCCTAAACATAACATCATTGTAATTAAAAATCTATGACTATCAGTGCGAGTTTTTCAAACGTATTAAGTCACTGGCATATGCATGACATTTGCCATTGCAAACAAGTGATCTTTCGATGGTATCTTCCATAGGAAGGAGACTAGATTCGCAAAATTCGTATGTAATATTGTACAATTAAATGTTACCTGTTTGTTATTAATTTGTAGTAGTACCGTTAGAACTAGCATTTGTGGTCAACAACACGGGTTAACGATATACGACATAACGAGCCATCGAGTATGTTTCTAGACATACCGAAAAACTGCTAAACAATCAATCTCATTTCAATATATACACTTACTTTTTGAGTTTAAAGATTTGTAAAGTTGTTTTAGAGTCTAAATATAGATCAAGTATATTATTTTCAAACTCAAAACATTCTGGTCTTAACACACTGTAAACAAACAAACAAAAGAGAAATACAGTGGATGTATCAGAGTAAGTGGCATTAGTATGCTGGTATGCTCACAATAAAAATATCATTTAACAGGATAAATGTAAATAATATGTAAAATCTCAGGACATTTAGAAACATATTAATATAACAATAGACACATTCAGTAATGCATGACAAGGCACAAAAACAGTCGAAAAGTACGACTTTTTCTTCGGTTTCTATTGCCACTTGACGCGCGTTAATCAAATATGCGTTTGTGTTTTAAACCTAATTTCATCGGATTGTCATGATATGAATATTAAATATCATTTGTCACGTTGTAGATGGCTCTTTAAGAGATTACTATGTTATAAACTGTTTAATCACTACGAGAATAATACATTAGTTGTTATTCAATAGGCTTCTTGGTATTCTTTATAATACTATTGCTCTTCTAATTATCTCACTTCCAATTCCTACATATGGAAAATGACAAAAGCATTGCATCCAAATATATCACGCACTACTATGGACAACATGTAGGAAAACAAAATCATAAAAAGTTATTACTGACAACCGATCTTTGTTATCGTCTGTCTTAAATTCTTTAAAAAATCTTCTATAATTAATATTACTTACAGAAAGACCAACGTAGTTTTTAGGGAAACATCTACTGTAACATAGTGCTACTGAATTTCCTAGTAGCTCGGAGTAACTGCTTGGATGTAACCCGAAAGATTTCTTGTATCCATGATATTGAAATAATGGGCTGTTATCTGAAAAAAAAGAAGTTGAAAAGTCAGCAACATGATCAATATTTCAACGAAAAGGTATTTATAACTTACAACTCACATAACCGAACTGAACTTACAATCCCCTCTTTCCATTTCGTACCTTTACTTGGCAGGTCCACAATATTACAACGAATACCTGGATTATCATTTCATGAATAGGAACCTAAATCAACCTACTGTGCCCCTTTTCACCCAATAGTAAACTGGAAATCAATTTTGTACATTAGCCTCTGATATAACGCATTTCATACAGCATATGGTGCCTTTATTGTCTACATTCGTGCACACTGATTTTTATTTATGGTTCAGAAAGCTAACCTGTCCATTTCCACTCTAACGTCTCAAAAGCACCAATCCAATAGTACGTATCCAATTGGAGGCCATTAAATCTCTGCCGATGTTCCGGTATGAACAGATCACCATTGTATTTGTTCTTGCAGTGGTCCCTTGCTTCCCACCAACTCAGTGCTGGAGACAATCCGTTTGTGATGATGGCTGTTGATGCTTTGAAAATAAAGTAATTATATCGCACTGTAGATAAGTAGCTAATATGTTTTGTAAGAGTTGCCTTATTGTATTATTGTAATGTTTTGACCGTTAAGTCATATCACCAACAACATCAATGATAGCCCACAAAACGAAAGTGCCATGATATCCTTATACTAATAGTTCTTCCCCGCCACATCGAAGTTGTCAGTGGATATGGAGATAACCGTCCGTCCGTCTGTCTGTGCGTCCGGATTTAATTTCCGGACCAGAACTCAAAAACCGTAAGGCATAACTCAATGGAATTGGATATCAGGAGCAGTCATCAGGTGCATATTTGCCTTTTCGTTTTTGTTTTACTTCTTTGGAATTCCATTTTAAGCCGTTTCCATGGAAAATGTTGTCCGAGACCGGAACTGATAAACGATAAGGCCGAGCTCAATGAAACTTAGTATGTTGAACAGTCAGCATGTGTAGATGTGCTTCTTTTGCGGTTTAACTTCTTCAACTGCTTTAGAATTTTGTTATTAGCCGTTTTCTTCAAACTATTTTCGAACGTTGTTTTAGGCATTTCCATTGAAAAACAGCAAAACTCAAAATGCTTTTTACAAATCATGAAAATGACAAGTTCAACATTATATCATACCATTTGGTGCACTGATACTATTGGAAATTTGAATAACCAATGCAGCAACACCATGTTTAACATTACATGTATTGTTTGGCTCTAATACGCTCATCATCAATTAACGAAAAGAACACGACATTAAGCAGAAGGTACCAGGAACTGCACGGATTGTCAACAAGTTCGAACAGGCGGAGTGCGAGCTGGAACAGGGAGTCCGCCCTGGTCGAGCCCTGGCGATTGACCAGTGACCCGGCGGACTGCATCCAACTCTAGGACGTTGATGTGACTGTCCCTCTGAGCTTGTGACCACACACCCGAGGTCTGGTCCCAGCCGAGGTGAGCCCCCCAACCCTGAGTGGACGCGTCCACAAACAGGTGCAGGGATGCGGGGGTCGGCCTCAGCGAGATGCCTGAGTAAACATTGTCCTCCAATCGCGACCAAGCCAGGAATCGGAGGATGTCCGTCGGGAGCCGGATAGCTTGAGAGCAGCGAGTTTCCCTGATGTGTGTGTTCAGGAACACCTGAAGGGGACGCAGATACAGTCTGCCCCTGACGGTCAGGAGGCCTAGCACCCGCTGACAATGTCGCAGTGACAGCGGGGACTGTGGGGCCCTGTCCATGAGGTACTTGAGTCTCTGCATCCGCTCCCTGGGAACGAACACTTTGAACAGGCGGGAGTCCAGGATAGCTCCGAGAGACGTGTGGCCGGTACTATGTCCGGATTGTCTAAGACGCCTGAACAACTGGATAACAAAGTCGAGTTGTTCCGAACGAACCCATCGTCCTGATGAACGTGCAGGTAATGAACGATGGACTGGGTCAGTGTCGTGAACAGCCAAGGGGCGGAGGAGATCGTGAAGTGTAGAACCTTTCATTGAAAATGCCTCCCGTCCAGGATGAAACGGAGGTACCTGCGGTCCAATGAGAAGATCGGAATGTGCAGCTACGCATCCTAGAGGCCGAGAGACACAATATTATCTAAGGACTCCAGGGATCGCATTGGTGATGGAGTTGTCAAGAGTCGAAAATATGGCGTTCGTATGAGATAGGAGGAGTTGATTTCCTTCATGTCGTGTATCAGCCTCCATTTGTTCGAGTTCTGAAACCCTAATGAGAGACGTGTTGCAGGTTGCTTGGGTCAATGAACTCCCCCACTGGGGAACCCCCGAGGGGGAATGCGTAGGCGAGGCTAGAGTTACTTGCGTAGGCGACCCGATGTGTACCACCCTGCAAAAGGGCGCCGCAGACGAGAGTGCAGGAGGCTCACAAAGCCCGCCTGACTCAAGAGGGCCAAGTCTTGTGTCTATAAGGGCCAACACCGTATCTTTAATTGAAGCTAGAAGCTGAGCAGACACCGACTGCTCATCGGCAGTGTGAGATCGAGACGCCGAGCGTTTGTGCTTCTTCCTCACTGTTTTGGCCTTCTTCCTCGTCTTAGAAGAGACTGAAGGGGAATGTGAAGCTGAGGCTCCCCGCCCGCTTGTTCTTAAGACATGCATGGGCGAAGGGCTACGTCCCGAATGGTCACGACGACTTTGGGAGAGAGACGACCTAGACGAAGTGTCCCAAGCCGGAGATGGCTCAGCCTTCCTTTTCCTAGAGTCTCTCTCACTATTGCAAATGGTCTCGCTATAGCGTGCGAAGGCCTGCTCCGAGAGCGAGGCACATTCTTCACATCTGTCGTTTTCTGGACAGATGACCTTGCAAAGTTGGCACACTGAGTGTGGGTCGTTAAGCGCCGACTTCTGGCACACCCACACTGGCAACAAAAGGAAGCAAAAGGTCCAGTCGGAGCCATCCCTCACTGATAACACGTCATCAAGCCAGTGTGTGTGAGACAGAAAATGAACCCCCAAGTGTAACTCAAATCCTTTACCCGAGACAGCTAATGAGCGAACACCTGCTCACAAGTGAGTTCACACTTGACGAATGTACGCCCGTATAATCACACTCAGGCACCTAACACGCGAGAGCAGGTGAATCGAAACTCACTCGCAAGCAAGTTCACACTTGGCGTATGCTCGTTCACACACGAATGCTCGCACTGCAGAGGGCGTACCCCCAACCGTTCACTAACCCACCAGGTAGGCGAAAGAGAAGGATAGCGAGACCCAATGCTAACCCGCGAAGAAGCAGACACACAAGAGGCGGGACACCAGCCAACAGCCAGCCAAACAAGAAACACGAGTCACGACCCGCACGGCCTGCGCGCGCAGCCCGAGCCCAGACAGGCAGTCTTGCTCGGCAAGAATGTAACAACACTGACAATCAAACCCGACCAAAGAGTCAACTTATTAGCTAGAATTAGTTCAGCAGTTTGGTCAGGAAGGACAGTAAGGTACCTGTAACAATATAACTATAGGTATGAGGAACTAGGAAATATTTAATAACCTTAAATGTAGCAAAATTAGTCGAGAGAGAACACAAGAGTGACCGTGTGCTCGCTCAACAAAATAGGGAATGATGACGTCACCGATGTCACATGACTCAAGCGCCACCTTTACCGAGTGGCGTCCCTTTTTATTCAGTCTAATCTATGTTGAGGAACGCTTCAGGGGGAAGCGATGGGCAATGTTGGTTTTTCAAACCTGAAAAGTATGTAAAAAATTACTTATACATAGAAATATTTTGATGACTTTAGATTTCACAGTTTGTTATAGAATAGCGCACATCGATCCATTCGAATACAAAATATGTGAAGCCTTTAAATGGTGCTACGAGTGTGAAAAAAATATTGTTGATCAATCTAATAATAAATCATTTGTAACTTTGTGGATATTCTTTCAATGTTTTATTATTGAAAAAACGTAAAATTAAGGAAGAAATTTTGCGATTTTCTCACAAAAACTAATATAGTGGATACTCCAGATAGAAGCCTCTCTTTAAGTAACCATTACAACTAGAGTGATTCCTTTTGATATTTAAAATCTACAGTGATTCGTTAAGTTTTCATTGCAACACATTTGTTTGAATGTTGATATTAGATGCTGTTAACGCCAATGCATAAACTGGACAAAATATAGTCTTACGGAGTAATAATTTATAGTGACATTTTAAGGAGGTACACATTATTAAAAACAAATCTTCCATGAAAAAGAGAATCCATTGAAATATTTTGATTAGATATTTGATTAGTATATTGCGTATGCGGATGAATGTTTCTTGTAAGGGAGCGTCATAATTGTATGTTAAAGTGGAATTTAAAATGTTTGATGTTTAAAACTTAGATTAAACTTAAGTCGACTACTACTGTAATTACCGTATTCATCTTAATAAACGCCCTCTCCTAATAAACGCCCCCCTAAGCCATTTTTGACTCGCGGAAAATGACCCCTCATAAACTTTTGTATCGACTTATCTTACTGACGTTTCATTGAAGAAGAGTTTTCAATCTTGCTATCAACCTCTTATGTCCAGTAAAATGTAAGGTACATGGTATATCAGTCCCCCGGTGACTGTCGAATGTCTGTAACGATCAGTCACTACACATTTTATGCAACCGCCATGTACCGCCACCCACAAGTACAGATGACACTAGCACACCGCGAATTTGTCATAAATGTTATTTTGTTCACGTGTAGTTGTCAATGTGATATAAATAAACAATATCATGACCCGGAAATAGTGTTTACATAATCGTTCATTGGTGGTTATATTTAGATTCCTAGCAAACTAAAGTTTCATTGGATAAGAGTAATGACGCGATAAGATGGCGGATTCAATTACTCAATGTATCTTCGTGAGTTTTAATTAGTTTCAATTGCCATTGCAAATTGTGTATCAGTACTGGTTGAAATTTGATACAAATAATAAACTGCGACGTTTAACCCTCTTTACATTTATTTGATACACCTATTTTGATTAAAACTCTGAAATAAAATCGATGTTTCTTTTTCTTTTGGACATCAACAGACATTTTTTTAATAAACGCCCCCTTTTTACGATTTTTTAAAGTCATTTTAATAAACGCCCCCTTTTTCCAATTTTGTAAACGCCCAGGGCTTCTATTACGGCGAATACGGTAGTTGCCATTTACAGTAAGACAATACAAAAAACAAAGTATAAATGTTTCAAATAAGGAACTCAATTGACACTACACTTGTTAGCTCACGTTATTAAGCAAACAAAATACAATAAAAGCAATAAACGATGTATTCCAAAATGTTGACCAACGTTTGCCAATATATGATGTACATGTATAAATGTCATCTTGGTAATATGAACCCAAAATAGTGGAAGTTAATTTATTTAACATATTTCACTTCGACAGGACTCCTTATTTGGGGACAAAATAATCATGACCATCATAAATATAGGTAACAGTAAATAAAAACGGAACGTCTATTACGTTTATCTTGGTTCATATGAAATCCTTCTCCTAACATTGCATCTCTTTTTCTTATTTCAAGTTGATTTTAATTAATGCACATGTACATGTACCACTTATGTTTAATCCCCACATAAAATGTATTTAATATTTCAACTATTACTTCAATTTTGCATATTGCTTAATTTGATTCTTTATTGTTTGGTTCTCCCCTGATTGGTATACAACGACGTTTCATGTGTTGTTTATCTACTCGGACTCTGTTCTGAGACACTCAGTATGTCATATATATTCACCAGGACATCATTGACAAATAATGACATATAATATGAGTTATTGTATGTTGAACAGTCAATAGTGCTGAACAGTCAATATCGAAGCGCACATGAAATATAACTTTTCAATAAGTATTGACATATCGGAAACTCTTTACTCTGAAGGAGTACTATTCATGTCAAATTTCGCCTCAGTTAATAGTTGCTTAAACGTTGTGTCTGAACGTTTACTTTTGATAAAATTAACATTTAGCATTGTTACATTTGCGAAAACACTACCTTCAATAGTTGTGTACAAAAATTGTGTACCTGTCAGGCCGAATATCTTGCAGGAATCGAACCCGCATCCTCAGAGTAAGGCAACTATCGCCTCGTGTCCCGGTGGTCGTGTGGTAAGCTATTGGTTGGTACTTGAGGGTGCGGGTTGAAAATCGCAAGGGATCAAGTATCTAGTTCCACTCAACAACATTGAAAGCTACTTCCTGTCGAACAACACTGTCTTATATATGATCTATATACATAGAACAATGAATTAAGAAGTTTAAAGTTTTCATTGTCAAAATCCTTTGTCAGGCGAAAAAGCTAAACATATTTCCAGTAATTGTGTAAGTGGTAAACACGCCAAAATAATATAAATAGGAATAACAAATACCGTAATAGATACTTGATATATTGAGAAGAAAAAAACATGATCATGGACGAAAATATCAAGGAATGAAAACAAGAGTATTGACATATCCCACCGGTCCCACAAAATGTGTAAAACACATGTTTGACAGATACTTGTGTATCTACTACCGTACTTCAGTTAGTGGGTATTACATATGCTGAGTTTCAATTATGTTAAGGGTTTTAGAGCAGTCAAAATCAAACACATTTCTATGGAAACAGAAAAAATAAAATGTTCAGACATCTGAAAATATCAAAAGGCACCACTTCAGTTAGTGGGTAATACACATGCAAAATTTCAGGAATATATGCTGAAGAGTTTTGGAGCTGTGCTCAGGAAACAAACCTGTCTCTGAACAAAGTCCAACTTCAACATGCTTCTATGGAAAAGTAGTTTTTCTCTCAGAAATCTGAAAATATAAAAAGGCACCACTCCGGTCGGTGGGTAATACACATGGACAGTTTCAGAATGACATGACGAACGGTCGTCGAGTTCTGCCCCGGAAACGAAATGATTTCGGACGGCCGGACAGACGGACGGACAGACAAACGGACGGGGCGACAACTATATCCCACGGTATTACCGGTGGGATAATAAAATGTTAACATACTTAATTGGTTAGTTTTGAACGAAACAGTGTTTGATCGATTATTTCTAAATTATGTTAGGGTTATACCTGTGATGGATACGCAGAAATAAATGTTTGAGTAATTAGTTTTGAAAACAGGTAGGAAACTTATTCCTAGTGTACCCACAAATATTTTCACTACTGGTAACAGGGTGTATTTTTAATCCGTCATTTGATATTTTTTAATATTTTAATATTCTACCTAGTTCGCTAATGATACTGGCGGTGAGCTTATAATAGCTATGTATCCAATTCAAGTCATATATACATGTAGATTTGTGAAAATGGGATCTGATCATTTACAAGTATTAACAATACTGACAGTCACCCGTTGGTTACTAATTCAGGACATAGCAGATTATGCATTTTTTCAAGAAGGTTGCATTTGGGGAAGCATTGATATTCAATTCTATGCTGACTTGTGATTTACATACTCATCCAAACTCACCTTATGTGTACAGATACAACTCGTGCAACATACGATATTTACAAAAAGTTACATTTTTCACATTTCATTTGCATTTGGTAATGAAACATGAACACATTTAAAATATCCCCTGTAAGGACAATTTTTGGAATTTCTCAATACAGCTGGTAAGCCACTGGTTATGATCTACCATCTCGAGAAGCGTTTTCTCTGTTCAAAAATATGTTAATGCATTGTTACGATAGTTCGATACTTGGCACAAACATATTGCCTTAGATTGATAATGAATAATTAATTATGTCCCACCTTTTGCCACACAGTGAAAACACAATACTACAGATAACACGAGGTATTCGCGTTTGCTTCTGCTGTCTCGGTGGCCTGTGTCCTCCGCCATGTTGACAAAAGAGGATGTGTTTTAAACAGTATAGCTTTCATATCAGCCGTGCCAAGTGTATTGTTCTCTCAAATGTATTGTTCTCTCCCGCTTAAGTTCAACTTCCTTGTTACATTGATTGTACGATATACGGCTATCAAATGCATGGATTAAGGTAATGTCATTCTCAGGTTTTTTTTTCATATCATCCTCTGTGACCAAGGAATTGGTTATAATAATATAAAATAAAAAGTGTGTTTGTTAAACACTGGTGCCCCTAAATATAACAATAGTTTCGATTAAAATATTAAGAGTTTCTTCAAAGAAAATACGTACTACTACAACATTGAATGAATGGCCAGGTTAAGTATTAATGGTTGACTATCACGAATTTATCAAACGTCGCAAGGTAAAACAATATGACCGTATCCAAAATTTCTCAAAACAAGAAATGCACATGTCTAGTATAGAGGTCATCACTGGCCAAACACAAATTATGGCCAAGGTTTAAAAAAGATAGAGCCATCGGCTCTGTACTTCATCAAGCTCAAAACAATAAACTAAATAAATTTCAAAATGTAAATTTTTCAGGAGAATTTATCACGGGTATAACAAATTTGAAGTTCTTGAGAAAAAGATTACGATCATGACCCCTGTGATCCTATTTGGGGTCAAGGGGTCGCCAAATCTACAACATTTAGAATCCCCATTTGCCAAGGAGTCTGCACACAACATTTCAGCTCTAAGACCTTTTGGTACTGAAGAAGCAGATGAAAAAAGGTTTTTAAAGTCGTGACCCCTGTGATTCGTTTGGGGTCACAGGATCACCAAATCTACAATTTAGAATCCCCATTGGTCAACGAGTCTGTACACAACATTTATGCTCCCTAGACCAAGTGTTTCTTGAGAAGAAGACGAAAAAGCGAAAAGTTTACAGACATACGGATGGACGGACGCCGGACACCATGCGATGCCATAAGCCAACCAGGACTTTCAGGCCAGATGAGCTATAAATTCTGATAAGGCTCCCTGCGCCAAAGTCAAGACCTAGAGGCCAAACGGACATACAACAATCTATAAAAATTTTGATCGACTGTTCTATGTTATGTTAATACAGTCTATCTGACAGCGACCTGTATGAGAAGTCATCCAATTGACCTCCGTATGCAAAAAATCGAATCGACCAATCACGTCTGGTGTCATGATTGGTCCTAAAACTGCCTGAGACGTATAGCTTTCAGTCCAGTTTTCATAAGCTGTGTGTCGATAATGACATATTTTTTAAAAATCAAATGATGTTTAGTTATTAATAAATAAAGAAGAAGGTATTATGGTTGTTTGAAATGAGTTTTGTTTTATGTTGAAGAAATATTGGCTCTAGTATCTGTACAAAAAATTAAAGATTCACTTGCAATTGAGATAAATTTTCCATTGAAGAGTTATCACCCTTTACAAACAGTCTATTGTCTCAACTAACTAACTAGGCCCTTCCCTGCAAACTGAGGGCCCCAGAAGATGTAATTCTTTCAGGGAGATAACACGAGGTTATGGTTTTGGTAGACATTTAAACAACTTAAGGGTAGCTTTGAAAACAATGTGTGCTTTATCTGATGCATATAAAACCATCGTTGTTAAAGACAGATGTGGCAGCAATTGTGCAAATGATTTTGATACAAATGGTCAGTGTAAAAGCGCACATAGTCTATCATTTAGTTTGAGGAAAGAATGACGGATTCGTAATATCGATCCCTTTATACACACCAATCCTCCGGGGTCTAATGTTAGAGTCTTGGTCTACAAGGGTTGCAAGTTCTATTTTCGCAGTCTGTTTTGAACTCAAGATATCAACTGAAGTTTTACATTACAACATTACATTGTCAACACCCCAACTTTCATTCAAGTCAATGTAACATTTTCTTTAGAAAAGGTGTCTCCATTTGAGAGCCACAAGATCAGTAGTAATTCGTGTAAAACCCCATTGAAACTATTTTGTGTAGTTAGAGCAGTCGTCACGTTATATAAAATGAGAAGTGGGAAAACAGTGTTTAATAACTGACGGTTACAGAATGTAACAGCTATTTCACGTGAGTCGTTTTGTTGTTTTGTCTCTCAACATTACGACCCAATGTTATTGGCCTACCGTGCTCTGAGGTTGTGTTATTAGATCTTCTGAAAATTGGTGTTTAACGATAATCCGTCTAAGAGGTGACTCTAAAGATTTTCTAAGACATGTTTCGTCAAAATCGCGAAAGTTGTGGTAGCCTTTAGTTTTTGATATATTAAAGTATGAAGTTTTGAATAGTACAGTGCAGATTATTCATGAACGAAGTTTGAGTAGCTGTTACATTTCGACAATAGATTGAAATGGGTAAATGGCTAACACAAAAGTGTACAAATAATGAGTAATACGTTTTAATTTGTATTTTAATGATAATAAGAGCCCGTCTTTCATCTTTGAGACTTAAATTATTTTGGACTAATTCAATTGGTTAGAAATCCTATTTATGGATAATATGCATAACTTAGCACTACCTCGTAATCAGTAACCAGTAAGTTTATTAATTATTGGTATTAAGTGAAGTCAGATCAATAAAGGAGTCATCGAGTATATTAGTTTCTAATACAAATTGTATTGTGGATAACATACTAATGATAATCAGTTGCTAGAGGACATGCTCTGCAACATGACATACATGCATGATAAATAATTCATGTCATGGCATTCCAGTTCCCCTTCGAATTTCAGAGTAGTATCCCCAATGGTTCGCTAGTTCCAGCCGTTTCACCACAATGCATAGCCACATGGCGTTGCGGGCTTTCTCCCTGCCGTAATACAAGCAGCCGCGATATAAGTGAAATACTCTTGAAAGTGGCGTTAAACCCCAACTCACCTCACCTCACCTCCAGTACCCCTTCGATTAATGTGTGTCCATAGAATCTGACGTCATATAAACAGAATTCCAATTATATTGCAAGAAACGTACTACACAACAACCAGCGTTTCCGAGGCAAGGAGTCTTGTCAATTTCACCAGTCGCCAAAGCAACCAACGCTTTTCTCCTGCAGGTGACCCTTGTCACACATACTGAATGTCACGGTTGTTATATCAACATGTTTATAACTTTCCTATGAAGATACACATTATGGACATTTTACCTGTTAAATTATATTTCTGTTGTGATAATATCATCAAAATATGAGATTATGTAGGCTACATATTCTCATTGATTATACAAATTTAAGTAAAATACCTCTTTGGGTAAAACATTTATTTTAATAACTGTAGGAAAAGTGAATGACATAATTAAAGGCCAAATAGTGTATATTTCTTTAATTTATTTCGTGTATTTGTTTACATTGTGCGAGTTAGACCACACTGCTTTGAATAAAAATAGATATGATTTATATTTAGACTGGAAAATACATTTACTAATCAGTGTGATTTCTCTGCTTATATTAAGTCGAAAATATCTGCGAAAAATTAAGATAATATGTTTGAATAAGGTAGATCGTTTGTCAATTTTCCGATATGTTTATCAACATACTCAATGGCTCGTTACTAACTCCTTACTCCTAACTTAAGACTCGCTCTGTTATTGGATGTGAGCCTTTGAGCATTTTAAGGTGTTCACATTAAAATGGTCACTAAAGGTAGTTCAAGTGATGTGTTTGATGTAGCGATACCTTAACACTCGCAGCAGACACAATACGACAAAATCATGAAATGGTTAAATTCGCTTGAGACCTTAAAAAATTGAAGAATTCTACACCACTGTGGCCTTATACGTCGCACCATTTTCTGCGAATACTGATAACTGTTTTCTATGGATAAGGTTTATCGAGTCATGAAATAAGGTGTTTTAGCTATAAAAGTACCAATATATTATATAAACTTTAATAATAAATGGCAAATTTGAGAAACTTGATGTGCAAAACAACGTGCTTCGGCGCCTTTAATATATTTAACCGACCCCCATACGCGTCTTTTATGAGTGATTGATACACAAGAGGAAAATGTATTTAATGAAATGAATAATCAAAAAGTATGTCACGCTCATAAACATGTAAGTTATATGTCTTTTTGTCTGTTGTCTGTGACATTTTATTCTATATGAAAAAGTCTAGAATTGGAAGACATATCTTTAAAACAAATCTTGGTTAATAATATTGTTTTGACAAGGTGCAACATATTTCCTAGTATTTCCGACGTTATCATTGTCTACTCTTAAGAAGATGAATTTTCAACCCGCCATTTAATATATTTGCTAAACATATTTGACTTAAATTGGAAACATAACTTGTTCCTACATGTATGTATAATGCATTTTGAGTGACAATATGACATTACATGTATATGAATTTCAACCAAATACCAACGTTATAAGTGATATAGAATTGTACTTAGATAGATAACCATTTCATTTGTGACGAAGGTTCTCGTTCAATTCATTTTGACCAGCGATTGAAACAACCATCCGTTGTTGTCTTATACTTAGCAAATACACTTCACATGTTAATAAACATGTAGGA
Source organism: Gibbula magus (assembly GCA_936450465.1). Classification (NCBI taxonomy): domain Eukaryota; kingdom Metazoa; phylum Mollusca; class Gastropoda; order Trochida; family Trochidae; genus Gibbula; species Gibbula magus. The sequence goes on along the minus strand of OW388291.1, from coordinate 21,988,676 downwards.
CCAACAGAAAATAGTATTAACAAAACAACAAAATTTAAACATTTGATTACGAAACTTGACAAATCTTTTAAAGATTTAATTATCCTATGTTTTTTTTTATTATTATGATTGTAACAATAATTGTTTCGAATGCTTGGAATTTTGCATGCTACGCCACTTAACATAATAAGGTTTTTTAAAAGCAGTTACAATGTTTAAAAATGTCTTTAATGAATTGTTACGATACTTTACACAAAAATGTTATTTATCAATAATGAATAATTTATTACGTCTCACCTTTTAGCACAAAGAGAAAACACAATGTTATACGTAACAGGAGGTATCCAGGTTTCCGACTAGTCTCTCTGTGACCTGTGTCCTCCGCCATGTTGATAAAGAAGGAAGTGTTTAAAACAATCTACCTCAAATATAACCCCGTTTCAAGTGCATCATCCTCTAAACAAATATTCTCCCGCTTAGGATATACTTCCTTGTCTCATTGGTTGTACGATGTGTAGTTTGCTTATCGTCAGCTTGACATAAGTTATGGTGATACTGTACTCTGTACGAGTTTTCCAATGATAAAAATTCAAAAGAAAGGCGCCTTATTGTTTGATAACACCGTTGCTAGAAAAGCACACTTTGGCTATCGTTAAAGCAAGTATATAAGATCATATCAAAGTAAAATTAACTATGAATTTCAGGAGAAAGTACTGATTGATTTATTCTTTTTTTTCTTTTGGTGTGAGTGTTCTCAACCCCCTTTACAGACACTATCATATCGTTCAGTCATTGAATATGAATACTTATATGAAGTATGATAATACACAACCACTTAGCAAATCTCACTCTTACAATTTTCATAAAACACAAATGTTCATCGACATATAACACAAACTCTGTGTGAAAATCAATAAATGTGCTTCGTCCTGCACACATTTACAACATTTTGAACATGGTAGGGTCATGTTGGTGTAAATTTCATTTCTGACCCCTGTCTACTTTAAATAATGATATTTAGCTACCCAATAAAACAGTCACCAATTACATCATTCAAACTACTGCCGAAAGGTGTTTAAAATATTGAATTAATCGAAAACAAGTGAGTGTTATACTTTCTTTTACCCGTCAGTTTTTATTTTCTCAAATCCAAAACTAGGATTGACCTGTCAATAGCTAGGTCTTCCAGATTTTTGCTTGACATTGAACTAAATGTTTGACTTAAAATGTCATTTTTTTAAAATTTCTATAAAATGTACCATAAGCTCACTCCAGACTGCCTGAGCGATCTTGTACAAAGAAAGGTATTTGAACAAAGTAATTATAATATAAGAAACCGTTCTTCCATTCAAGCAATTAACTGTCTAACTCAGAGGTATTCTCAGTTTGTCTTGCCAAATACCACTATGCTGTGGAATTATTTATCAACGCTTCTACCCTTAATCAATTCAAAACTATGATAAACCGAACAGAAACTCGGAATTCTTTCAATTTGAATTTAGGGACTAGATTTTGTCAAATCATCCATTGTCGCCTTAAGCTCAATTGTAGTGATCTAAAAGCCCACCGTTATAATAGACACATATCGGAAACGTCCAGATGTTCATGTGGTCACAATAACGAAGACTAGTTCACTATCTGTTTACTTTAGTTACCACCATTTAAGATCAAATATGTATTTTTACAATCAAGGCTACGACATACCGACAGTATTATATGGTAACAGATTCTTGAATGACACCCCTAATAATAATATCTTGAACTCATTACATAAGTTTATTAGTAAAAGCAACCGGTTCCTTTGAAATTATCTTGTAATTAATGATTAAATTTTGAGCTGCAGCCCACTTCATTATTAGGCACACCTAACAATATGACGACATTCATCTCTGATGTTATACAAATGTTCATTTTTCGGTCTCATTGATTTTGTAATCAGCTTTTTGAAATATATATGTACTGGAGCGGGGTTAAAATAACCCTGTGGCTTGTTCGCCAATCCTATGTTCATGTTTATGGAATAAAATACGTTTAAACCACAAATGTCATTTTGCTATTCGGTTTATCTGGTTTAAAATGAGCTTTCAATCATGTCTCTATCTTCACTAGTTTTCAATCCAAACTTCTCCAAATACAATATCCCTTTGAAAATCGAAAATCACCTTATTGGAACCATACATTAGGCTCTGTTTTCGCAGTACAAAACGACTCGGGTACATTACGAATCTCCATATCACCTTCTCCAAACAGTATACATAAATTTGCTTACAATGTTTGACTGACAGAACGAAATGGTCACAACGACGGGCAATCGTGTCTTTGTGATGTTATTTCTGAGGAAATTCACTGTTAAAACTATTGTCTAGAAATATGATACTAGTAGTAGACGAAAATAACAGTTTACATGCTATTTTATCAAATTAATAATACTATAGTTCGAGGATTCCTTGGTTTTGACTATGTGGTCACATGACCATATGCATTAACATAACTTTCGAAATGATTGACAATCTCTAGATTCAGGAAACACACAATCTAATTACACACAATTACTAATGAACAATAGAATCGTTCATAGACAACCCTTTGCGAACATCAACTCCTCTACATTGCACTGATACTGAGGTCAGATCCTCATTAACATTTGGCTTTCATCTGGTAGACTATTTGAAGCGGCCCTAGAATATCTTTCATGCGGGGCCGGATACAATGAAGGGATTGATATGCGTCTTAGTGCAAGAGACATTTGACTTACCAAAAAGAGAGCACATAGGTAGAGTCTATTTTTCAATAAGAAATGATTAATTGCCTTGAATAGATACGGTTGAGATCTAGAAATGATTACAATATTGGCCTCTTCACATTGCTGAAAAGCAGCCTCACTGCAAATGAAATGGACTAAGCATAGTCTATAGCTGTATACCCTGTAAACAATTACAATGATCATTATTCCCTTCAGATGGTAGCAAAATTAAAGGGTCTGGCTCATGGCCTATATTGGCTGGTATTGACAATTCTTGTGATCATGACATAATGTCATTTGAATCATAGTGCAAACCCGCACCCCTTTCACAAGTCAGATGAATTTAGTTTTTTTTCAAACAAATTATAATGAGCGTGTGAGGCTTATAGCGACGCGTAGCTGTGGTGTATAGTCTACAATGGGAATGACGTATTACACCTGACTTATGACATTTGAATGATAGCGAACCCCTTGCACATGTCACTTGAATTTAGTTGTTTGCAAAACTAGATTACAATGAGCGTAGCCTTTATCTACACTCTACAATGGGAACAAGGAAGGAAACTCTAGTGATATGTTATTAATAGGAAAGCGTGTGACCTAGAAAACCACACTATACTGACGTTATGTGAGTAGAATCAACCAATTGATAACTGAAATTAATGCGCAGGTCATAGTTAAATATCACAACACTTATAACGTCTAAGCGAGTCGACTTGTTTTCCTCACTAGTTCAAAATGATACATACGTACACATAAACTTTACATTTAATACGTTTGATAGCATGAACATAAATAAGGAACAGGTTGATGCCTGTAATTATTTTTTTAAGGCGGTAGTGACAGACAGAGAGCCAGACAGGAGTTATGAAAGACTTTAAACATCATATAAAATAACATACAATATATAAGAACAGGTAGATTTTCTGGATAACAACTTCTTTAATGTGAAAATACACAACGTTTCAGAGTACATACAGTATGTACTCGTGTATTTTCACATTAAATAAGTAGTAATACAGAAAGCTTCCTGTTCTTATGTATACCACTTCTAAATGCCCTTCAAAGACCTGATACAATATGTAGAGTATTGTTTGAAAAAAAACAAAAGTGTTACAAGGAAGTGGAAAAAATTGGCTTCATTTTAACAACATCGAAACAATGTTAATCCATAAGTAGACTAGACTGTTGGCATTTACAATGTGTGGCAACGTTTAATTAACAACATGAAAAATCGAGGTCATTTCAAAATCTTAATGACTTATAAGGAAATGAAATTGCATGTTTTGAGTTGTGGAATATTATCAGTTATAATTTTATTTTCTTATCATATTCATGATGAATATATATTTCATATCTGCACATAAGCAGTAGAAAGTCATATTTTCACTGCATTGAAAATATAACTCATATTTTCACTGCAGTGACTCACATGCGGCTGGATTTACTTTCCATGATTGTCTCCCTTTGAAATGAAATTATCTCCCTTTTTAAAATGATTATCTCCCTTGCTTTCCACGTCTGACGGTGAATGACGCTGTTGTGATGTTTCAGTCAATTACTGCTGACCTTTTGAGGTGGTAATATCATATTCAATATTCCATAACATTCTGAATTTCATTTATTGTTGATTTGTTGCATAATAGTTCTTTTATTCGTGAAAAACTTGGTGAGGCGAGAGGTATGTGACGGACAATAACAAACGTCATTTGCTGTATGATGTGTACCACTTCGCGTTTGAAATAAGGACAAAACTTGCGTTCTTCAATGTTTTAGGCATCTTCACTTGACTAGATGGTACAGTAAAATATTATTGGTCTTAAATTTAAAATCATATACAACATTTTTATTTTTGTAAAATATTATCCTGTTTTATATCGACTTATTTCAATCGAATTATTTTCTCACTGCATTTACCGTGAACTATAACGGGGAGTTGTTAGGATATGGCCTATGACAAAACCTTTCAATGTCACGATTTAATTGTTTTTATGCAGATTAAAGTTATATAATAAATTTGCTATTTCATTGGGAGAAAGTGACATTTTCACTCGTGGCTGTGCCACTCGTGAAAATATCACTTTCTCACTCCACTCGATGAGATAGAAATGATATTCTGCAAAAATAGTCTCTATATATTCCATCACTAGTTTGAACTCTCTTTTTAAGATTCTTGCTTCAGTTTACCAACTTAAACATATATTTTTAGAAATAATCAGATCTTTGACAAAACTGTTTCGGAGCACGCACCTAAACAGTGTATTCTCAGACCTCAAAGAATCAACGGAATCTGTTCGTATCCTGTTAGATGCATTATCTTGCAAATTGAATTCCTCGGAACAAGGTCGATTTTAATCAGACTGTTATTATTAGTTCACTATAGTTCACTACTACTAGTTTTGCATATGGCTTAATTTCTTTCCATTTGTTAGTTACTACCTTTTACCAAATATTTGTTTTTCATTCATAGTTTCAAGGATAACCACAGACTTTCTTGCAACATAGAAAATGGCGCGTATATGTGTTTCCTGAGAAATACAATTATTATTTTTGGTACCAATTTTAAACATTTTCTTTCATTAATGTACTTGTTTGATTATTAATAAACATAAAACGTACGTTGCCTTCGTAGAGTGAGTGAGTTAATGTATAATGCCGCCAGGACAATATAGCAGCCCTTAGCTGCGATATGTTTATAGATAGAATCGTCCTATCCAGTGTCGACAATGATAGCAAGTTCCTGGTCCAACATCATTGTCCTTATGAAACTAGTGACTACTAAAGGTACTAGAATCTAGAAACGTGTTTAAAGGGTTTTTTTTTATAAATGTTATAGTGTTAACAATTCTTAGTCAGACTGATGATAGAGCTGAAAATTATTAAATATTACGAAAGATATGTGTGTGAAAACCGCCACTTATAAAAAAAATAATCACACAAACAGTTATTTTGATATATTGACATAATCAGCCATCTCAATATCCAAATGATAAATATATCGTACATAAAAAAAATTTAAAACTTGAAGAACATGCATACAATTTTAAGGACTTATCTTTCATTTTACCGACCTATAACTGCATTGTTTTGATAACATTCTAACAACGACAGACTCACTTCTAAAACGTGCCATATTTCCACTTAACTAATAAAGAACATATTTCAAGAAATGTTAAAGAAGTTCATCTGTTAGATTTGAATGAAATATTGCATGATCGATTATTCTCATATATGTCTGAAACGATCTCCATGCGCATGATATAAGTGTGATGGATGAACAAAACGAGGCCAATATTATGTAATGAAACAATCATTTAAAAAAATATTTAATGATAATCAAAGCATTTCCCTTTGTCTCTATCAAGAAAAAATATATAAAACATATGAATTAACAATAGAGTTGGTATGTACTAGTTAATTTGATATATTTGCATTATATTTTATGACCTATTTCGATAAGTATATTGGTTAATATATATGGCATATTGGAATATTGGCATCCTAGCATTGAATGTTACAAGTATACAAGTATACAAGTAGTGTGTTTAATACATTAAAGGCGTTGTAGCACGCCATTCTTAGTGAGTTAAAGCGTTCTCACAGATATAAGAACAAGTGTTACCAAAAGCTATATAATACTGAATCGAAAAAAGGAATTCTAAAACGAATATGCATGGATCGGCGAAGCCATGCGGGTACATTCCCATCAAACGGCCATTAAAAGGCGTTCACATTAAAATGTCCACTTGAAGGTAGTTCAAGTGACTGATGCAGCGATACCTAATCACTCAATAGTACAGTTTAAAATATCGTGCAATGATTCAGTGACTAGTTATATCTTATAATGCATAGAGGATGGTACTATATGTTGAATATGGATGCTTATACTTTTGCATGATAAGCCATCGAATATAATCTACCACCTCGAAAAGCGGTAACACTGTTAAAAAATAAGTGTATGCATTGTTACGATTCTTGACACAATATATTACTTATGATAATAAATAATTAATTACGTCTCACCTTTCGCCACAAAGAGAAAACACAATGTTACACATAATACGAGGTATCCTGGTTTGCCTCTACTCTCCTCCACCATGTTGACAAAGGATGAAGTATTTTAAATAAGCTAGCTTTCATATAACCCCGTTTCAAGTGTATTGTTCTTTAAGCAAACATACTTCCACGTTTAACTTCCTTGTTACATTGATTGTATATGATACACGGCTATCAAATGTGTTGAAGTGCAAAGTGTGTACAGTTTTGTTTGCTTGTCATTTGTCGGAGGTAACTGACAGTGACATTTTACTTCCTTACAACTTTTCTTTGATAAAACGTAAACCAAAAGAAAGGCACAACATTTTCCTTTCATTGAAATGTAGGTCGGCCAGATTTGACAATACCGCTGCTGAGATATCACGCTTCGAAGCCATCTTTACAGGATAAACCATATTCAAATAAAATCCACTACAAACCTATATCCATATCAGGAGTATGTATCTTTTAGGATATAACGACATAAGGCTAAAACCTGAGGTCTCAGTTTCTTTGTTCCAGTGCCATCCTCGTTGACCAAGGGCTTTATAGTAAACACGATGTGTTTTTTTAAGAGAAATGTTAGAGCAATAAGTTGCACAAATGGTTTAGATACAGATGGTTCAAGTGCTACGCGCAGATAAACTAACAATAGAATTGGAAATAAAGAAATTATTCACTCAAAAGTGTAGCATTGCTTCTAAGCAATTCTTTCAAATTTAGTAATAACCCAAGCCGTATACGAAAAAGGGAGCATGGTTCCCCCTGTCATTCGTTATCCGTCCATTTGAGCATTACGACTGTTCGTGGCACAGAACAGAACAACAGAACAGAGTTTATTTCTCATAATTCACATCAGTGACATAGAGAAGAGTTTGTCACAAACCATACAAGTTATGTACACAAGTTAGCTTTTGAAATTAAAGAGTCAACTGTTGTTTCGTATTAAAAATTTCATTCACCTAGGTGCAAAAGAAACGATACAAAATGTTCAACAGGGTTAACATACCCCCTGTAATACGTTTTCCGTCCATTTGAGCATTACGGCTGTTCGTGGCACAATGTTTAAGTTTATTTTGTATAAAATGTCTAGCTTTTGAAATTAAAGAATCAACTGTAGTTTCGTATTTAAAATATTCAATCACCTGGGTGCAAAAGAAATGATACAACAATTTCAACAGGTTTAAACACAAAATATTTCTGCCAGATAAAGTCGATCTTAAATGTCTGTGATGAAGTGAACAGATATGCACACTATCATTCATTAGAGTATGGTACTTGATATTTCCTATCTGCAGATACACACGGGGTGCTGAAATCGTTATTTCAGAGGTTTATTTTAGTTTGGTTTTAAGGTAAATTGTTATGAAATATGGAAATTGTGTTAGTATGAGTAGTTGTCGGGAATCAACATAATGTACCTTCTTGGACTTCTAAAAGGACATATAGAGAGTCATAAAACAGGTCAAGAAGCCCCTTCTGACTCTCCTATATCGTCTAGTTAAGGATGGTATGGTATTGTTTCTTTTGGCCCTGGGTGTATGTTTCCGAGTAAAGCTGTACCAATTAGAGCATTATTTTTTGTATAGCTTTAAGTTGAATAACAGATTCAAGGTAATAACTCCATCAAAACGAATACGTGTATTCAGATTTGGTTTGAACTCAAAAGTTCACGTATAAATGCCAGAAGTGTCAACACCTTGAATTACATTCATCTTGATGTAATAGTTTTTGAGAAAATGTGTCTTCAATGGAGAACAAAAGAGATTATTTAAACACTGATCAGTACAAATTCATGTCTAATTTCATAGAAAACAATTCGGAATAAGCTTCCGAACTCGATCAAGAGTTTTGTTAGGAGTACCTACCCCAAAATTACATTCACCTAGGTTCTTTAAATCCCTGGAAATCTTGTCCTAATATTGAACACTAACAAATTAAGTCCGTTAACTAAGGTTGGAATTTAATAGCTGACGTTCCGGGTTGAAACAGCTACTTCCCTGAAAGGGTCTCTCTAAAATACTATCAAAAACTAAATGTTATACCGTGCTCTGAGATTATGTTATCAGATCTTCTGAAAAGTGATGTTTACCAATAGTTCGTCTTAGAGTCGACTTTAAGGATGAATCGTTGAGTCTACTTTATCATGTTGCAGAACGTTTTATGATATTACATGAAATTTAGACGCGTTTTGTAACAGCAAGTTTTTTTTTCAAAATGTGGAAAATCTATTTTTGCAGCGCCATTGTTGTTACATTTCGAGATATCCTGGTTTGAAGTTTGAAGTTTGAAGTTTACATTGGGCATGACACAAAACTAGTTTGAGAAACAAGCTTTAAAATTACGTCAAAATTGGGTAAAAAAGAAAAGCGAATAAATAATGAATTATAAGAAAACACCAACGTGATAATAACAATTCAGTCTTAAATCTTTGAGACCTAAGTATTTTGGACCACATCTAATGGTTAGACACCCTCTTTTCTCTGGGATATTATCCATAAATTATCAGTACATCGCAACCAGTGACTAAATAACTCATATTTAAGTGTTTCCAAATCCATAATATAGTGAACTTAAGACTAGTTTTGTTATTAGAATGAATATAAAAGGACGTAAAGGGTCACGATAACTATTATCAAACAGTTGACAAGACAATACAGTTGTGCACACTGTGTGGAAATGGAACACTATTAATAGCCAAAGAAAAAAAGGATTTAAACTTTTAATGGAAACACTTGTATTCTATTCGTATCAAGTGATCGTATCTTTAGTGATGTTTTATCTAGTCCATTAACGTATGAGACCTATTGCAATAGGTTGTCACTTTTATTTGTGTTGCAATGTTGTATAAACATACTTGTTAAACAAGAAACGTGCTGGAGACACTTTTTTATAATAGGAATTATCTTCAGCATATGCGAAACATTTCCAAATCAAAATAAAAGATACATCTGTAAAAAAAAGGGATTTGTAAACTGAGAAGTTTATTACTCAGTTGGTATTGCTATTTGAATTTTAATAAATTTATTTTATCAAATGCAATTAAAAAAATAATAAAACTGACAATGAAATGACAAATGAAAATTCAAAAGCAAATTTAGTGTTAATTCAACAGTATTTAAATATATAAATATAGTAGTTAAAATACATTATAATAATCGTACGAATATGTATAAATGTCATCTCGGTTACAAAACATCTTGATAATGTACGTTATTAGAGTTTACCTTTGCACTATGACATAACTTCTTATTTTGGTTACGATCGTGCAATTTTGGTAACAGTATTTTCAAAGGATTTTGTTGTATCAGTAGATCAGTCACACGATGTCTCAAAGTCTGCCTTGGTTAATTTGATTCCTGTCGTTGCCAAAATATCATTTTCATTTTCATTTATTATTTTCTTGTTTTAGGTTGATATTGAATAAATGCACATGACACATGGTGTTTTAATCCAACGTGAAATGAATTTAAGATATCCACTATTACTGACAAACTTCAAGTTTACACATTGATTACCTTGTTTCTATTGGTTAGTTACTCCCTTTATCTAAATTTCAAATTTTTGGAATGTTCAAGGATAACAACATGCCTCGGAGTTAGTAGTTTTTAAAAAAAAATAACAAATGCTGCATATATATTGTTCCCAAATCTGTTGATAAACTCAATAAATTCGTGTTATTCAAAATTATATTTAAATATATAGTTAGTTATGCAGAACGCAATATAATTATTATATATGTTATATGGTATAGATAGGATCGTCGGATCCATTATCTACAGTGTAAAACAAGACTAGTACTTGTAGCAACTAGCTGGTCAAACATAACATTCATGTCATGTCACACCCAACTAAGTGATATGTCTTTTTGTCCTTATAGGAGTAAACATTTTTAAATTGGCATTTTATTCCATTTTAAGAAAGGCTAGAACTGGAAGATTATAATCAATTTTACATTTCTTTGAAAAATAATTCTCGGTTAATAATTCTTTTCGAAACAATTGCAACATGTTTCCTAGCATTTCCAACGTTATTATTGTTCAATCGTGAGAAGGTGTAGTTTCAGTCATTTAATATATTTACTTAAATATATTACCTAAATTGACAAGAGTACTATGTTAAAAATTATTCAATTCTTGATACTTAATTATCCACATAGAATTGTGTGTATACATGTACATGTATTAACGGTATTAATGTTTTTAATTTTAGGAAATGGTAAAATAACTTATCCCTATGCATAGAAGATTATGCAATTGTGGGACAATATGCCATTATATGAACGTTTGAATCATACATTCATTTGCTAAATGTCAAAGTCATAAACGATACAATTACACTTTCTAACCTCATAGAATTAGATAACCATTTCATTTGAGAAGGATGTCGATTGTTGGGGATTATTAGTCATGAATACATAAGATGTTCGTTAAATTTTTTTTGGGACAAACGATTAAAACAATCATCGATTGTTGCCTTATAATTACAAAAGACAGAAAGAAATTGTTTGACAAATATTAAACAAAATCTATTTCAACATTTGATTACGAAAGTGGACAAATATTTAAAAATAAATTAAATATCCCATCTAGGAACATTTTTAATAATAATGTTTTCGAATGATTATATTTGTGCATGGTAAGCCACTAAACATAATTTATATAACATCTAGAGAAGCAGTTACACTCTTTGAAAATACAGTTAATGAATTCTTACGATACTTGACACAAAAGTGTTATTTATCAATAATGAATTATTACGTCTCACCTTTTAGCACAAAGAGAAAACACAATGTTATACGCAACAGGAGGTATCCAGGTTTCCTACTACTCTCTCTGTGACCTGTGTCCTCCGCCATGTTGATAAAGAAGTAAGTGTTTAACACAATCTACCTCAAATATAACCCCGTTTCAAGTGCATCGTCCTCTAAACAAACATTCTCCCAGTTAGGATTTACTTCCTTGTCTCATTGGTTGTACGATGTGTAGTTTGCTTATCGTCAGCTTGACATAAGTTATGGTGACACTGTACACTGTACGAGTTTTCCAATGATAAAAATGTAAGTCAAAAGAAAGGCGCCTTATTGTTTAATAACACCGTTGCTAGAAAAGCAAACTTATGGCTATCGCTGGATCAAGTATATACGATCATATCAAAGTAAAACTATCAATTTCAGGAGAAAGTAATGATTGATTTATTCTTTTTTTTCCTTTGGTGTGAGTTTTATCAACAGCCATTAAAGACACTATCATATCGTTCAATCATCGAATACTTATATGAAGTATGATAATACACAACTACTAAGCAAATCTCACTCTTACATGTTTTAAAACCACTCAATACACAAAACATTAAAAACATTACTTTATGCACACAATACACATAGCACATTATATATATATATACACTGACGGGCAACAGAAAGTATATGGCTCAGTTGTATTTATCATATTATAATTTTCAAAGTCAAATATCTCGAGTTTTCGACCTCCTATTCAACAACGGACTAGTTTGTAAAATTGGACAGAATGCCTCTACGCGGTTTGAATTTTTTTTTTTATTGAATTTAAAATTTAAGTTTTGAAATTCACCAACACTAATTTTTATAAAACACAAATGTTTCTCGACATATAACACTTACTCTGTGTGAAAATCAATAAATTTGCTTCGTCCTACACACATTTACAACATTTTGAACATGGTAGGGGTCATGCTGGTGTAAATTTCATTTCTTACCCCTGTCTACTTTAAATAATGATATTTAGTTAAAAAATAAAACAGTCACCAATTAAGTCATTAAAAATGCCCGTCAGTTTTATATTCTCAAATCCAATAGTAGGATTGACATGTCAATATTTAGGTCTTCCCGATTTTTTGCTTGACATTGAACTAAATGTTTGACTTAAAATGTCGTTTTTTTTAATTTCTATAAAATGTACCATAAGCTGACTCCAGACTACCTGAGTGATCTTGTACCAAGAAGGGTATTTGAACAAAGTAATTATAATCTAAGAAACCGTTCTTCCATTCCAGCAATTAACTGTATAACTCAGAGGTATTCTCAGTCTTTCTTGCCAAATACCACTATCCTGACGAATTCTTTATCAGACGAAGTCATCAACTCTCCTACCCTTAATCAATCTAAAACTATGATAAACCCAACAGAAACTCGGAATTCTTTCAATTTGAATTTAGGGACTAGATTTTGTCCATCCATTGTCGCCTTAAGCTCGGTTGTAGTGATCTAAACGCCTACCGTTATAATAGACACATATCGGAAACGTCAAGATGTTCATGTGGTCACAATGACGAAGACGTAGTTCACTATCTGTTTACTTGCCGAAGCTACCACCATTTAAGATCAAATATGTATTTTTACAATCAAGGGCTACGACATAACGACAGTATGATATAGTAACAGCTCCTTGAATGACACCACTAACAATAATATCGTGAACTCAAAGCAACCTCTTCCTTTGAAATTATCTTGTAATCAATGATTCAATTATGAGCTGAACTTCATTATTAGGCACACCTAACAATATGACAACATTCATCTCTGATGTTATACAAATGTTATTTTTCATGTTTCTGTCTCATTGATTTTGTAACCAGCTTTATGAAATAAATATGTACAGGAGCGGCGTTGAAATAAGCCTGTGGCTTGTTCGCCAATCCTAATTTCACGTTTATGAAATAAAATACGTTTAAACCACAAATGTCATTTTGCGATTCGGTTTATCTGGTTTAAAATGAGCTTCAATCGTGACTCTATCTTCACTAGGTTTCAATCCAAACTTCTCCATAAGCCAATATCCCTCTGAAAATCGAAAATCACCTTATTGGAACCATACATTAAGCTCTGTTTTCGTAGTACAAAACGGCTCATTACGAATCTCCATATCACCTTCTCCAAACAGTACAAATGAATTTGCTTAAAATGTTTGACTGAGAGAAGGAGATGGTCACAACGACGGGCAATCGTGTCTTTATGATGTTATTTCTGAGGTAATTAACTGTTAAAACTATGGTCTAGAAATATTATACTAGTAGTAGACGAAAATTACAGTTTACATACTATTTTATCAAATTAATAATACTATAAATGCATTCACCTAACCTTCGAAATGGGTGGGATAGCGCAGTGGTTAGACCGTTCGGCTACGGATCAAGAGGTCCGGCGTTCGAATCCCGCCAGGGGCACGGCAACTTGTCTGCAGTAGAGAACTGTTCCACCCGCAGTTAGGTTTGGGTGCAATGTAGCGTAGTACCACCCATGGTTCGTTAGTTCCAGCCGATGCTCGCAGGTTTCACCGCAATGCATAGCCACATGGCGTTGCGAGCTTTCTCTCTGCCGTAATACTAGCAGCCGCGATATAAGTGAAATATTCTTGAAAGCGACGTTAAACCCCAACTCACCTCACGTCACCTCACCTCACCTCACCTCGGAATGATTGACAATATTTAGATTCATGAAACACACAATCTAATTACGCACAATTACTAATGAACAATAGAATCGTTCATAGACACCCCTTTGCGAACATCAACTCCTCTACATTGCATTGATACTGAGGTCAGGTCCTCATTAACATTTAGGTTTTATCTGTTAGACACTTTGAAGCGGCCCTAGAATATATTTTAGGCGTTGCCGGACGCAATGAAGGGATTGATATGCGTCTAAGTGCAAGAGACATTTGACTTGCCAAATAGAGAGCATATAGGTAGGGTCTATTGTTCAATGAGAAATTATTAATTGCCTTGATAAGATACGGTTGAGATCTAGACATATTTTCAATATTGGCCTCTCTAGATGTATGGTAAACAGCCTCACTGCAAATGAAATGGACTAAGCATATTGACTGGTATTGACAATTTTTGTGATCATGACATTGACTAAATAACATAATGCCATTTGAATCAGAGTGCGAACCCGCACCCCTTGCACAAGTCACATGAATTTAGTTTTTTTCAAACTCTAAATTATAATGAGCGTGTGAGGCTTATAGCGACGCCTATCTTTGGTGTATAGTCTACAATGGGAATGACGTATTACACATGACTAATGATATTTGAACGATAACGAACCCCTTGCACAAGTCACTTGAATTTAGTTGTTCGCAAAGTTAGATTACAATGAGCGTGGTAAGGTATAGCGAAGCGTAGCCTTTATCTACACTCTACAATGGGAACAAGGAAGGAAACTCTAGTGATATGTTATTAATAGGAAAGCGTGTGACCTAGTAAACCACACTATACTGACGTTATGGGAGTAGAATCAACAAATTGATAGCTGAGATTAATGCGCAGGTCATAGTTATATATCACAACACTTATAACGTCTAAGCGAGTCGACTTGTATTTCAAATGATACATACGTCCACATAAACTTTACATTTGATACGTTTGATAGCATGAACATAAATAAGGAACAGGTTGATGCCTCTAATTATTTTGTTAAGGCGGTAGTGACAGACAGACAGACAGACAGGAGTTATGAGAGACTTTAAACATCATATAAAATAACATACAATATGTTGTGTATTGTTTGAAAAAAACCAAAAGTGTTACAAGGAAATGGGAAAATTTGGCTTCATTTTAACAACATCGAAACAATGTTAATCCATAAGTAGACTAAACTGTTGGCATTTACACTGTGTGGCAACGTTTTATTCACAACATGAAAAATCGGGGTCATTTCAAAATCTTAATGACTTTTAAGGAAATGAAATGGCATGTTTTGAGTTGTGGAATATTATCATTGGTAATTTTATTTTCTAGTCATATTCATATTTTAAGATACGATGTGTTTGCTGATACAATTTCCGATTTTTTCAGTTCAGGTTCCAGTCGGTCTCAAGATGTTTGGTGCATTGCTGTTTTATATTTCATCACTAGTTTGAACTATCTTGTTAATTAAAATGTTTGCTTGAGTTTACCAACATAAACATAGATTTAAGAAATCATCAGATCTTTGACAGGCATTTAGAAGTGGTATACATGAGAACAGGAATAGTTTCTGGATAATGGATTTGTTTTGCTTTTCTATAAATTCAACAAACAATGAATAACTACTGTCCAATGCAAAAAAACGGTAGAATAATATGTCCAACCAATTAAAGTCCATTACCAAACCTTTGTGATATGAAACTCGATGAAAGGGGGATACAGAGTCATGTCTGTATCCAATAAATTTATGGCAGTGAATAATATTGCTGAAAACTTAAAAATTTGAAACTAAGAAAGGGAATATCTAATATTTCCGCAATAGATTTCAGTGAAAAGATATTCTGAAGGTTAAATGAATTACCTGTGAAACAGATCACCCTAGTAAGAGAGTCCTGCAACTACACAGCTCCTTCAGTTGTACAATACTTGTGTCTACAAATATGTGCACACTATGGACCATATTCTCCTAAATGTTGAACTTGTTCATCAGGTTAGAATGAAACTGAACAGATGCGATGGCAAATTGAACAGGTGTAATGCTAGATGTGTTTCCAGACAGGTTTAAACACAATCCAATATACTTTATTATAAATCTCCAGTGACGTCACTCTATTGTTCTTCGGGGAAACTATTTCTCGTAATTCCACTCAAACCTGAAACAATCTTGTTTCTTCGGGGAAATTTCTTGATAATGTCGCTCTGCCCCGGGCAATTATCTTAGTAATGTCCCTCTGCTCTTATTTTAATAATAATGCTCCTTTTCAAATACTTATATTTGAACGCAGAAATGTCAAACTTTGTATATGTGAGAGAAAAATATTAATTCAAATACCAAAAAGCAAATGTTTTGCCGATAAGCCGCCTCGAACCCGAATCTATCATAGTACTGCACAGGAAACCCACCACTCATACCAATACACCAAAGCGGCTGTAATGAAAGATGTGGGATCGTAAGCCCCTATTATATCTCCGGCCAACCAACGGAGACATTTTACGGACGACTCTTTGACTTTATTGGGTAACCAATTAATTTATCTTCGCTGCCAGTGCAGAACATGCTCGATTGCGTTCACGCGATGTGTTTCACAACTGGGAACCATATGAATGAAACACCTAGACAGAGCTAAATTTTAATGTGTCCCGCAGTTTATTTATTTTTTTAATTAAATTCTCACTCATCCCTATTTCTGTCTGTTTATGAGTTCGATAAAGCATGACCCTAGGCTGAATGCATTAGAAATATATGTCATTTAGATAGTTAACAAATTTAACATTGTTACATTTGGGATAACAAAAAAGTAACGATTCTTGTACCTTTTCCGGGCCTAGGGAGCTGTGCCAATTTAACATCCATCAGACGGATAATGAATGTACAAATATCTTAACTATCGATTGTTGGACCTCGGGTTTTTTCGAGTCCCCGTGATTGTGTGGTAGACTGTTGTTATGGTCAGTGCTGGCGATATTTGCCTTACTTTAGGTTTGAATCCCGCAAGGGATCGGCCCGGAACATGTACACAAATCTTAACTATTGAAGGTAGTGTTATCCCAAATTTAACAATGTTAGTTTCTGTACTTGACTGTGACGTTATCTATGTAAAACCAATGTAGTTCGTGACGTCATTTTTCCAAGTGTACTTGGTCGTTTTCTGACTACAATTACGTCATTTACTGAAATTGTGCAAAGTGATGTTTTACTAAAATCATGAAATGTTTTTATAACCCTCAATCTCGCTTTGATCATCCAAAATACACACTTGTTTCGTAAAAGTCATATCACTCAATCTCTTGGGTTATACTCTCTATATTTGAAGAAATTTTATAGAAATAGAGAATATCAACCCTGAACGTTTGCAATAGATGTTACTTAAAGGAGAACGAGTTCTATGGATATACAACTTCTTTATTTCTGGAGTAATTTTTTCTCACGTAAACTATGTTAAAGGTGGGCCAAATATTTCGTTACTAAGTAACATCCGAATTCTTTCAATGGCACACGTCGCACTCCCACAATAAAGAAGATTTATATCCATCGATACGAAATCATAGATCAGTCAGGGACATCACATTAACTCTGTACATTTCATGGAAATCACTTATTACTTATCAATGCACAGTTTTGGGAAAATGCAATATGCGGCAATGCATGATTATTTCATATTATTATTTAATCAGAGAGGTCACATCAGGGTGTTGTTACTACAGTCGTTTACGTAGAAAACATTTTCTTTCCTCTTATCAAATTACTTTTGCTGATGAAAAAATGGGCTGCTTAACTCTATGTATATCTTACGACAAAGGGAATATAAATTTTAATATTTATGCAATTGTATTTTCGGGGTTCTCAGCAAATCGATAGTTCAGTTTTATTTTTTGATAAGATGTATCTTTACCTTTAACGTGCACCTTATAGTTTCTGTCAAGTCCATCAGTTCTGAAACAATCAGTAACATACATGTATATCCTGAACACTCAGCAGTCAGGGACATCACGGCTTTCCGTCTCGTTACAAAGAGACGGTATGCCGTCTAAAAATTATCATGAAATTATTGTCTTACGACGATGGCATGCCGTCTATAAAACGTATTCGACGGTATCCCGTCTTAATGATTCAGGGAGAGTTCATTGTGTCAAAATGCTAAAATTAAGACGGCATGCCAGCTTCATATTTCACAAGACGGCATGCTGTCTCATATTTTAAAATATAGCAGCGTGACTGTATTGAGCTTGCGTGGTTCCTACCGACTAAGATCGAGGTGTGCCAGTTAGAACCCTCGCGCACGTGAATCATAAGGCCGAGATGTTCTTGTTTCACATGCTCGATGGTTCATCTGACTTGAACCATAGCTCAACACTACATCAAACCACAAACAGAATTGACAAATGTTTAGTTTTAATTTCAGTTTTCGTTTGTTTAACATAATAGGGTAAAAGAAACCGTGTCCTTGTTAGAAAAAATGTGTCTATATTAGGCAGCTCACACAAAGCATGAACTAATCGTGATGCACGTTGAACACGTGGAAATGTACAAGTTGGTACTGTCAATGTCAATATCGTCAGCTTACATAAAATAAAAAATACGACATATTGTAAAAATTTTGCAATTCCATTTTAAGTCACTGCAGCACAAATGTTTTCCATATAATTTTTTTCTCTCAATTGTGTCGTTTATTTATCTATTAAAGTTTATACAATATATTACGTTAACTTTAGAGGGTGAAACATCTCATTACCCGACCCAAGCCGTATCAGTAGAAAATGGTTATCCGTATTGGTTCATAATGGTGCGATCTGTTTGCTTGGTCTCATGAAATTTGGAGAGGTTAGACAGCAAGATGACAATGCCATCATGCCATAATTTAAAATCCACTCTGAGCGTTTAAGAGCCATCGAGTATTTTAGTGTTTTAAATACAACATTATGTTTTGGAAAACATACTTATGACATCAATCGCCATCCTCGATAATCCAGCGCTATTGTTCCGATAAATCTACACACAAGCGCTGGAAAACAGTAAGGGTATTTATCCTTAACCAAGTTACCTCCCTTCGCAATGACTCAGCGAAACGCTTGCTTTCTAACAACCAATGAGATCACTTGAAATCAAGTGTGAAATAACAAGCACTCTCGTGTCAGGATCTTGGCTTTCGCAGTAGCACAGCACAGCACAGGGATTTTAATCATTTACGTCCACCCGTTTTGATGGACATGAATACACCCTTCTCACGTACAGACTTCTTAAAACTTTCTTTTGAGTTTCTGTCAGGTTTTCTACGCTGAATTTGTTACAAATTTTATCGTAATCGAGTGAGTGAGCCATGTTTGTTTCTATAAACAAAGGTAGTGATGCGTTTTGATTGGTCGAGTTGTTTACGCAGATAGTGTCTGCGTTTCGTTTCTGATTGGATAACATGGACCCAAGGGAGGTAACTAGGTTAGGGATAAATACCCTTACTGTTTTCCAGCGCTATTGTTCCGATAAATCTACACACAAGCGCTGGAATATCGAGGATGATCAATCGCTAGAGACAACTACAAAACATATGATAAATAATTTTCATATCACTATCCGATGAAATTTGGTTTTAAAGACAAGTTGGCCTTAGATTAAAACGCGTCAATAGAATTTAACGTCATATTAACAGCCTTTCCTTTTCTGCATAAAAAAGTACCACGGAGTAACAAGGATTTCCTAGGCGTGTTGGCTTATCAATTTCACGAAGCTCGTTTTTTCAACTGTTTTCGTCCCTTCTCACACATTACTGAATGTGACAATTGTTATAGTATCATGTTTCATACTTGTTGAGTAATACATTTATTTTAATATCTGTAGAAACTACATAATTGAAAACAATGCATGGTAAATAAATAAATAAATAAACGCCAAAAACTGTATTTTTATATTTTTATAGTAATCATAAATGGTCTCTTTTATTTGTTTGTTTACATTGTGGGAGTAAACCACCATGTTTTGCGCTTGAAGATAATACACATTATCTATATGTAGACTGGAACACATCTTTATTATTTAAGTGCGAATTCTCTGCTTATTTTTGGTCGAAAAACTAAATCTGCGAAAAATTAAGAGTATATATTTCAATACGATTGGTTTTTAGAAATGTCTATTAACATAATTCAATGGCTTTTACAGAAATAGCTAAATCAGTCTGAACGCTTGAACTACTTTCGAATGTTTAATGTGAACACCTTAACATGGCCGCTAAGGGAAACATTCGTTTTAAGATTATTTTATTGTTTCAGGGGTCTTATTTCGCCATTGGTAACACTTATGTTTCTATTCGTGAGAGAGCAATGTATTTTAGTAAGAACAGCGTGCTACAGTTCCTTTTAGAGTTACAAAAATAAATCTACTATGCAAACTTATAACAGTTGTGATGAAATAAAGTCTAATACTCTTTTCAATTGCTTAGAAATGTCCTTCTCATGTCATCTGGTTGCAGTGTTAGTTCACTCGCCCAGAAACCATCACATTGCCGGTTGGATCCCACATTTCCCCGAACGTATTTGTGATCAGTGTGAAAGTGCCAATTCATCTGCCATCTTATACAAAAGTTTGATGTCAAATGTGGAAGATTGTATCAGTATTAAAATTGTACATCGAAATATTTACATTTTTGTCTGTGGAAATCGAGTTATTACATAACAACAGTGATCTTTCTGAGTTTAAATTATGTTGTTTCAAAATAGCCTGCATCATTAGCGTTTTGATAGTCAATAACAACAGTGTAAGATATGTTTCCATATGTGTTGACACGAATAAAATTCACCATTGATCATTGATGATTTTTTTGTAATGAAGACGTTCAGTGGTATAGATAATTAACGTATATAATTAAAGACATTAACCCACTCTCAGGGATGTCATTCATGTTGTTTTACAACGCTCGTGCCAGTAAAATATTGTTTCCCTTACTTTTCCTCGGAAAAAGATGTAACGACGTCCCCACTTCAATATGAATCTCTATATATTCGATTGTGGAGAACTTGGTTCACCACACCATATAAACAATGTTAAGATAGTTTACAATTACCAAAACTAAAATATCATAAAAACTTGTAAAACTAAAATGTAGCTGTTTGCTGACATACTGTCCAAACATACTTGGCTCTATAACTGATCAGACCTTAAATAAAAACAAAATATGAGGTTGAAAACTTACATTTTCCGAATCGACAATTTATAACCCATCGCCGGCCATATTTGCCAAGACGACTGTACACTTATTTGGGGGGCAACACCAGATCTACAACTTATAATCCCCATATGCCAAGCTGTCGACGAAGAAGATGATTGTTTTACCTGTGGTCCTTGCTTGGGGTCACAGAATCAACAAATCTCAGTTATAATTCCAATGGCCAAAGAGTCTAAACACAATATTTCAGATTTCGAGAGTCAGTGTTTCTTAAGAAGTCAAACAACTTAAAGCTAAAAGACGACAGATGGACGACCGCGGGAAACCATGCAATGTCACCGGCCTTTCTTTCGACGGCATGCTGTCTTTCTAAGACAAAAGATATTAGACGACATGCCGTCTTTATAAGACAATATATATTAGACGGCAAGCAGTCTTTAAAAGACAATATGTTTTAGACGGCATGCCATCTTTATAAGACATTATTTTAAGACGGCATGCCATCTTTGTAAGACAATAGTTTTCAGACGGCATGCCATCTTTTATATTTAAATTTCAAATAATGATGTCTCCCTTCTGACAATAAAGACGACATGCCGTCCAAATTATTTAAAGATGGTATGCCCTTATTAGACGGCATGCCGTCTGATATCACAACATATGCCAAAATATCCCCATTTACTAAAAGAAATGAGTCTCTTAATAAAAGAAATGATATACATGTTTTTGCATATCCGTATGCTATAATATCTTATCTTTGAGTATGCACTCTTTGAGTTAAATCCTTGGCACAGATATTAAGATATTTCGATAAAATCACTACCACTCCTCACTCTGTTTTTCAATGTTTTTGTCATTTTCTCTGAAATAGATTACCTATCTTTTTGTTGTTCAGATCGTCATTTATTGTTTCCAAAATATTAAGCATTGTCTGATCCTGTGTTTTCTATATGCTTGAATGAATGGTTAAGCTATATTATAGTGTTTAAGACGGCATGCCGTCGAAAATCAAGGACGGAAAGCCGACGTGTCCCTGACTGTAGATAGACCTGTCAGTTCGAATTCATTGCAAATGGAGGCCATTGTGTCGTCTCGGCTTTTTCACAAAATATTTTGTTCTGATACGAATTAAATGAATGCATATGTTATAAATCCATGAACTTAACAAGAATGACAAACAAATACATTTCAAAGAATAAATATGAATAACTAGTGTTTGAATCGGCGAATTTACCGTGAAATGACAAACGAAACATAGATGGTCACATGATCAATTTTGTACAACCAAGCTAATCACGTGACATTGTTTACAAATACGACAACACTACCCGAACGAAATTTTGATTGTATTTTTAAACTTTTCAAGACCATGTTTACATTAAATATTCAACAATCAACAGACATTTGGAGAAACGTGTTCTAACTTTGGTTTTAAACGGAATATTTACAAAATGATTTAGATCATTAGCTTTTTTTGTTTTTTTAAACAAATCTGTAATCGGCGAAGGAAATGCATAACAATGGCGAGCGCCGAGTGTTTGTTGACTGTCATGTTTCGAGATATCGATGACTGATTGACGTAAAGTAAATGCATTGTTCATTGAAGAAAATCCATTTTTACAAATTACGTCGAAATTTTATAAATACAACGGAGATCGCTTATGATGGGCTCTTGTTTTCTGAAAGGAAAACACATATCATCAACATAATTTTTTTCTGTTATAAAATTGAATTCTGAACAAAATGGTGTACAAATTGGGCTGCATAAATAATTATTGACAAAACAAAATCGAGTTTTAAAATGTAGTACAATTTTAGAACTACTGTATTATTTCATGTTTTCCATAGACAAGTGTGACAATAATTGATATTTGATAAATATTACATTAATTAATAATATTTCATGACAATAATAAGTTAGAAAAAAATGTAACTAAGAAATTTATTTTATTATTTTAAGATTATGTTAATTGCTAAGGCGAGAAAAACTTTAAATGAAGGATACCCATGTGACGTAATTGCTACAAATATACAAATCTGACACTCTCTGCAAAAACCTGAAAACAATCCAGCAGGCTAAAGGTTAAATAACGTCACAAACTTAGGACACTGACGAACTGTAGGCCAAAATACAAATTCATGGTTTACATGGTTATGAAGAGCACTTTTACATGTAATTATTTTGAATAATTTATCAGGTGAATGTTTAAACTAACACAAGAGTCAGTTTATTTCATAAAGTTTAAGGCCACTGGCCCATGGAAAATAGGGTATATATAATTTATACATTTTGATTAAATATTATACATACAAGTGGTAGTACAGGTACATCAGCCTTGTTTAGAGTGCTGTTTAAATGCAAAATATACAAACTTTGATAAAGATAAAACAGTGTGTTTACATTGAGAGGACATCAATTCAATGAATTTACTATAGCTTGGGTTGGAATTATATGTGGGCTTTAGATATTTTCTTCTGAGAAGTTTATAGGCATCACATATGAGGAGAAAGTGGTATTCGTTTTCAATTTCATATTTTCCAAATCTTAGACAGTAGGCACAAAGTCGATCTTCTTGGTCTAAGTTGAAATGACGTCCTTTTTCGATCATTAGAGTATGGCAGGAGCATCTGAATCGTAAAAGAGCTTGTCTGAAGATAAGTTGGTCAACATGAAGGAGATATTGTTCTGTGGTTAGAGATGTCTTGAATAACGAGTAAGGATACAATTTAGCGTTAGAGTCTATTGAGGTGTGCCAGTTTTGAATTGCAGAGTCTCTAACTCTCTGTTTAAAATCAGCTAGAAATGTGTCTGTATGTCCAACGTCCTGATATAACCACGCGTAGCCAAATCCGTATTGGAAAAAACATTTTTCACATCTGTAACCCATGAGTTCCTGCCTACTTCATTTAGTTTTATTAACATCTCATACGTCTGTTTAGGGAGCTTCCCGTTGTCCATATGCAATATCTTAGTCCAGTATTTGATGCATTTATAAATACAGTTGGTGTATAATTTGTATCTTCCGCACTCTCCAAGAACCGCATCGTTGCTTGCCGAGGAAGGTAAACATAAAATTCTCTTGAAATATTTAGTTTGAACTTTTCCCAGTAAATCGGTGTTGCTGAATCCCCATATTTCTGCGCCGTATGTAAGAATAGGTACAATCATAATGTCAAAGAGTTTAGCTGCTGTTGATATAGGTAGACCGCCGGTTCCTTTATGAAGTTTATATATGAGTAAACATGCCTTTTCTGCTTGATTTGATAAAATGTGCAATGTCTTAGGGCCCTGTCACACTTTAGCGTATAGTAAGTGCGTATGAGTTGCGCATAAAAAATATTGTATACGCAACAGATACGCTCAAAATTAAAGTTCTATTTTTAGTACTTTTCCTTACTTGTTTCGCACATGAAGCGAACAGTTTGCGAACATAGCATATGAGATGCGTACGGGATGCGCGTGAGATACGTATGAAATGCCTATGTGATGCATATGAGATGCGTATGAGATGGACATGATTTGCGTGTCACTATTTGTTGTACCACATGATTCACATTTGCGACTTTTTCTCCAGAACCGTAAACAAAATCACAAAAAGTAAATAAATGCACTTCTAATAAACTTCAACTTACTTTGCAGTAGAACTTTACTCAAATAGTGTTTTCGTATGTCTAAATAGTTTGGACGGATTAAGAGTACATGGTATTCATCTTTTATTTTTTTTATTACAAAAAAGACATAATATAAAAACAAGGGAATTTAGGCACACCCATCTTCCTTTCCCAACCATAAGCATGTGTGAGCCGAGACGGAAGCGTGTAAGTGCAATTTTGTAGTTCTTCACATCAATAATAGTTAAGTATATGCTTTATGCAAAGGGTATTTGATGTGAAAATACCATCTAGTAGACAATTCATGATTCCACATTTGGGAATAAATATGTTTAACCTGTTGTGTAAATTCTCTCACAATAGTATCACTATTAGTAACATTAGTGACCCAAATATATCCAAAACCAAACTTGAAGAACATATCTCTCAATAAAGTTTTCAATCCCAGGTTTCTCATCTGAAGCATTCAATAATGCATTGTATATCACAATTATATATCGATCAGGTGAAGTTTTAAACATGTTAGGCCAATATTTAATAACCTTGACATGCCGAATATCTTTTAAGTGAAATGTACCCGCCAAATGAGAATGTTGGTGGAGTTGACATTATAAATTCAGTCCAAGTACGCTATGTGTACGTCTGCCATACGCTATTCCTATGTGGCTCGGGAGAGCAGCAAATACTGCGTATGGAGTGCATACCCACTAAGTATTCATTACGTAAAGGTTAAGGTACTCAGACTCGGTCTTGGTGCCTGTAGATAGACCGCAGGGGGAGTCGGGTAGGACAGATAGACCGCGGTCTATCTGTCCTACCCGACTCCCCCTGCGGTCTATCTACAGGCATCAAGACCGAGTCTGAGTACCTTAACCGGCTTATGAACTGAGGGAAGATTGCATTTAAAAAATAAAACAAAAATATAGCAGTTCAAACATACTCACACCCCTCTATGAAAATGAACTGGTCCAAATGTCTTCATAGGTTTGTGACAGGATTTGGAAACCATTAATAACAATCGTTTTAAAAACGAATTTTAGTTATGTGTTAAGTAATCAAAAGCTGAAAAAATATTTTTACTTTAACATTACAAACAAAAAGTTGACAGTAAATATTAGTGTCATCATCAGGCGACGAAGCCGATCACGTGACATTGTGCCCGTGCATTTCGTGACACTTGTGCTTAATGCTGAAATGTACACGCTTGCACACTAAACTGCTCGACCAATGACAACATGATCAAAGTTATCCGAAACACAACACAATTTCAATAGTTACAAGCCCATTTGCACATAAAACATATTGCTACATTAATAAAAATAAAAATAAGTAATGCAGAAACTGGCAATTTCACAAGAGGCAATGAAATAGTGTAATCAATTGGTCATGAAAAAATCATTCTAACTACAACTGGCTCCGTAGCCTAATGGGTATGCACGTTTGGTTACAAATCGAAAGGCCAGTGGTTCGATCCCCGACTTTCGAGTGATATATTTGGAAAACTCTTGTGTTGGACATTATATCACTTTTATAATGGGAAATGTTTGAGATTTGAAATGAAATTAGTTTAAAATCTAATGTTGAGGTCTTTAAATCACAGATAGGCCTCATACGAGGTCTTTAAATCCTAGATAGACCTCATATGAAGTCTCTAAATCACAGATAGACCTCAAACGAGGTCCGTAAGTTACAGATAGACCTGACTTGATGTAGCCAAGGTCCTACCTCCAGGTTACGGAACGGTGCTAAACAAAGGGATGACGTCACCAGAGGTTTATAAGTTTTGTTCTAGTATTGAAATCCCACCAGGCAGTCAAATGTATTGTATTGTATTGCTTTTAGTTACTTTGTCTGTTGGGACCAGACTGTATTGCTTTTAGTTACTTTGTCTGTTGGGACCCGACTGTATTGGTTTTAGTTACTTTGACTGTTGGGACCCGACTGTATTGCTTTTAGTTACTTTGTCTGTTGGGACCCGACTGTATTGCTTTTAGTTACTTTGTCTGTTGGGACCCGACTGTATTGCTTTTAGTTACTTTGACTGTTGGGACCCGACTGTATTGCTTTTAGTTACTTTGACTGTTGGGACCCGACTGTATTGCTTTTAGTTACTTTGTCTGTTGGGACCCGACTGTATTGCTTTTAGTTACTTTATCTGTTGGGGCCCGACTGTACTGCTTTTAGTTACTTTGTCTGTTGGGACCCGACTGTACTGCTTTTAGTTACTTTGTCTGTTGGGACCCGACTGTATTGCTTTTAGTTACTTTGTCTGTTGGGACCCGACTGTATTGCTTTTAGTAACTTTGTCTGTTGGGACCCGACTGTATTGCTTTTAGTTACTTTGTCTGTTGGGACCAGACTGTATTGCTTTTAGTTACTTTGTCTGTTGGGACCCGACTGTATTGCTTTTAGTTACTTTGTCTTTTGGGACCCGACTGTATTGCTTTTAGTTTCTTTCTCTGTTGGGACCAGACTGTATTGCTTTTAGTTACTTTGTCTGTTGGGACCCGACTGTATTGCTTTTAGTTACTTTGTCTGTTGGGACCCGACTGTATTGCCTTTTGTTATTTTGACTGTTGGGACCCGACTGTATTGCTTTTAGTTACTTTGCCTGTTGGGGCCCGTCTGTATTGATTTTAGTTTCTTTATCTTTTGGGACCCGACTGTATTGCTTTTAGTTAATACTTTGTCTGTTGGGACCAGACTGTATTGCTTTTAGTTACTTTGTCTGTTGGGACCAGACTGTATTGCTTTTAGTTACTTTGTCTGTTGGGACCCGACTGTATTGCTTTTAGTTACTTTGTCTGTTGGGACCCGACTGTATTGCCTTTTGTTATTTTGACTGTTGGGACCCGACTGTATTGCTTTTAGTTACTTTGTCTGTTGGTACCCGACTGTATTGCTTTTATTTACTTTGTCTGTTGTGACCCGACTGTATTGCTTTTAGTTACTTTATCTGTTGGGGCCCGACTGTATTGCTTTTAGTTACTTTGTCTGTTGGGACTTGATGTAGCCAAGGTCCTACCTCCAGGTTACGGAACGGTGCTAAACAAAGGGATGACGTCACCAGAGGTTTATAAGTACGTGTACCGCACTCGACCGATGGGAAATCGATGCATTGCGTATGAATAACTTATGAGTTGCATATCATCGTACACAGCATAGTTTTGAGCATGCTTAAAACTATCATGCGTATAGAAATGGTCTATGCGTATGCCGACGTACAAGTGACGACCTAAAACTTATAAGATGCCAATGAGCGGCGTATATTGCGTACGGCCGCGTATGAAAGAAATATCAAAACGCAACTCATAAGGAATGAGGATACGCAGAAGTGTGACAGGGGCTTGAGTCCATATCAGTTTGGGTGTGAAGAAGATGCCCAGATATTTGTAGCTTGAAACAGTCTGTATTTGATGTCCTTTGTAATACCACTTTTCGTAACTCCGAAGTATGCCTCCCTTTTTGAAAACAACAATCTTTGATTTTTTCCAAGTTTAGACTCAATCCCCATTTATCACAGAAACTACTCACACAGTCAATCTGTTGCTGTAATCTCCCGACAGAATCCGCAGAGTTGACGATGTCATCAGCGTACAATAACGAGCAAATGTTCGGCGCGTCTTCTGTAATAAATATTTCTCTGCACTGAAAGGTGTTTAATTCTGTGACTAGTTCGTTGATGTAAAACGAGAACAATAACGGGCTCACCATACATCCTTGACGAGTGCCAATAGAACACAAGAAACAATCTGTGATACCATTTTTAGTGCGGATTCATGATTTTAACTTGGAGTACATGTCACGTAATAGTGATAGAATGGGTCCATGAATATCGTAATGAATGAGTCTATACCATAAATGTGAGTGTTGGATACTGTCGAAAGCGTTTTTTAAAAATCAATGAAAAAGCAGTAGAATCTTCCTCCAGTAGACTTGGATAAATACTTGATTATCATTCCCTATAACGTGAAGATGTTGTCAATAGTAGATTCGAATATCTCTTGCGAAATCCAGCTTGATTTTCAAATATTATGTTTCTATCCTCTGACCATGCTTGGAGTCTGTTATTTAGAATCTTGGTGAACACTTTTCCTGTTACAGATATTAAAGATATTCCACGATAATTGTTAGCATCATTTGGTGATCCTTTCTTGGACAGCGGGCATATAATCGCTAAACTAACACAAATACATATATAGTTTTAAAGTGCAATACTAATGTAAATATCTTTAATTGTATTGAATTTATATTCAGAATTTATTGGGTTATTCAAGTAAAACACAAACAACAAATAACCAGAGATATCGTTGATACATTGTAAAAAGCTAACTGTAATAAATATTACGAGATATATTAACACTTATTTTCCTGGTTTTTATGATCTAACATTCTCAAGTTCAAATAATTGAACGGCGATTTGAACAATTTATGTACCAGGAAAAGACCTTTGTGACTAACATTTTTATCAGAGGTGAATTTAACAGGACAAAAAGGGTCACAATATACATAACTATTGTCAAACACTTGATAAGCAGACTTGCTAAACACACTTTGAGGAAGTAGAAAGCTTCTGACAGCCATGTGTATAATATGGATTTATCAATAAGGTAAGGAGATTATTATGTTTTTTATTCATATAAATCAAACCAGTCATAAATTACATATTTCAAGTTCGAATGTTATACTTTTATAATCACTTCCCTTGTTTGTGAACATGGGCGAGGAGACGTATTACGGCGAGGTCACACAGAAACGTGGATATCTTCTGCTATTCGTGTTGGTGTATTTTCTTTCTGTACCAAAAGGTGAAGCACAATCATTCGCTATACTTTGATGTTTTATATAATGATATGCTATATGTATTAGCACTATTGTGTTACATTTTAGCTCATCAGGTCAGAAATGCCCGATTGGCTCATTGCGCTGTATACGTCCATCCGTAAACTTTTCACTTTTTCAACTTCTTTTCAAGAACAAGATACTTCAGGGAGTTGAAATTGTATTTACAGACTCCTTGGAGTATCCATCCTCGGTTACCCAGGGTTTTATACATGCTCCCTTACTACATCAACCCTGGGACACTTCAGCAGAGAAAATTTTAATCTGTACTCAAATTACCCGCCCTTGGCCGGCGTGAGCCAATCAAACTGCTACGCAGCTGGGACCTGCAAGCCAATGACAATTCATATCCCTTCGTTGCAAAGCGCGCACCTCCTGGGCGCGGTCATTTTGTTACCCATCCGTCACCGATTATCTCCCTTGATCATTTCCGTATTATCCAATTGGTTACTGATTTCGTCACGCCGGCCATGAAGTGTCCCAGGGGTGATACAGCGGAGCATATATAAAACCCTGGGTAACCCAGGATGTAGAGGATCTTAAATTGTATCCTTAGGTGACCCTCTGACCCCATGTATAGGTCACAGGGTCATGACCTAAAAACCTATTTCATCTTCTTCTCCAGTTCGAAAAGCTCTAGAAATGCTGTGTACAGACGCCTTGGCCAAAGCATATTCTAAAATTATTTGTCACAGGTGCCATGACCTTAAAACCTATTTATATCCCCTTCTTTAGTAAGTAAATCCGTAGAAAGCTGAAATGTTATGTACAGACTCCTTAGCGAATGGGGATTCTAAATTGTATATTTGGTGACCCTGTGGCCCGAAATATGAGTCATAGGGGTCATGAGATAAAAATCCATTTTCGTCTTCTTCTCCATTACATCAAGTACTTGTTATATCTCTGATAAATACTCCTGGAAAATGAGATAAATACTCCTGGAAAATGAGCTACAGAGCCAATGGCTCTTAAGATTCTATGTCCTTTTGAGTTGTTTTCAATACATGCACTTCACTTTAAAGATTTAAATTTCACCCACAGTTCACAATTCTAGCTGTTGATCGTTCCATGCTTTCTTTGCAATAATATTAGTATGTAATGTAAGTGAAACACTTTCTAAAGCACCGTTTAATCTCAAATGACCTCACATTAAAGATTTGGAAATATTGAAGAGCGACACTTCAGTTCTTTTGACGACAATATTGAGAGTTTTGTCGCATGGTGAGGAAAATGCTCTTAGTACATATTAATGTTTCCTATGTTGGAAACAAAGATTGAAAAAATTACAAATTCTTAAACATATACCAAACAATACAAAAAAGTAAACATTACAATAAGTACTTCAAACAGAAGGGATAAAACCTTTATTTTCAAAGCATCATCAAACAACATCTCACTCGAGCTGTCTCCAGCACTGAGTTGGTGGGAAGCAAGGGACCACTGCAAGAAGGAATACAACGGTGATCTGTATATACCAGAACATGAGCATATACATTATGACCTCAAACCGCAGAGGTACTATTGGGTTGGTGCTTTAGAGACGACAGAGTGGACATGGACAGGTGAGACTTGCGTTATTAACCATCCACAGTACAATATAATGTAGCCCTATTTATCCACCATGCACTCGTATTGAGAAGAGATTCATTGTAACGTATATTTTGTACATATTGTAAATATTTTGTGTACCAAATTATCTTGTATACATGTATGGGCCTATGATCTAAATGCAATAATAAACTAATTGACTGCTTAAAAATTAACCATGATAAACATAGATCAAACATGAGTCAAGCTATTGAAAAGAACACAAAGTAAAATTTAAAATAACGTCACCATTGTTCAATATAGAAATAAAATATTTTTATTAATTCATTTAGAGGAAGATGCTACATAGTTTGTTTTTTTCTTTTGGAAAGATAAACAATTTAATCGACTTCCAAAGCACAAATTGTGAGAGGCTATTGTATATTCAACTGTATATTTTGTTCATTTATGTAAATTTTTCACGTGCGTTTCAGATAACAGTTCACTATTTCAATACATCGGATACCAGATAAATATTAGATTGCATCCAAACGTTTCTACAGACATACCTGGAAACTCAGTGGTACAATGTTACAGTAAATGCTTTCCCAAAAGCTACTTCGGGCTTTCTGTAAGTTAAAATCATTTCTGTCCACATTGTTAGGTTTTGTCCATCTCATCATCTGAAATAATTCGAATGATAATTTTTATACACCGTGCGTCTGTGCATCCAGTTTTGTTTCCGGACCGGAACTAAAAAGACTATACGGCCTAGTTCAATGAAACTTGGCATGTGATTCATGTGTAGATGTGACTTTAAGAGTTTGAACTTCCTTGAAGTTTTAATTTTAACGCTTTCGATTGAAACAGAACTTAACATAGTGTTTCCGAACCACAACTCAAAAACGTGTAAGGCCTATATCAGTGTCACGTGGTGTGTGGAACAATCATCATGTGTAGATGTGTTTTTGAGATTTTACACCTTTGTCGGACTTCTTTATTAAACATTGCAGTGAAGCAAAACTGTAAATGTTTTTTTTAGATTGATATACCTTGGGAAGTATATATTCTCGTGTAGCATGAATTTATCACTAATGAGAGATTTAGGGTTTATTAAAAAAATAAAGATCCGTTATCATTTGTACACAATGATTTATGGGTTGATGGGAGTCGGTATAATCGACTCTGACTGCTTATTAGCTTTGTTACATCCAATTTGGACCTCGTCCGTAGGAATCTTTCCTAAAAGTGTCCTGTGCATTATCGTTATTAGGACTCTTTTGGGGAAAGGACTCCATATATCCCGTTCACGTACACTTTTTTAAAAGTATTTTTATCAAGGTATAATAGAAAATGTCAATGAAAAACAATGGGCTAAATGTTTCACTGAATAAGATAATGATGCAAGAAGACGAATTTAATGCTTTATTTACCAATAATATGGAAACAAAGATATTATTTTAATCAATGTATTGAATTTTGCAGATATTACGCTGGAAAGAATTGAACCCAAAAGTAAACAGAAGTTCTGATACACCTTGATTCACAACATTCGCAATTTCAGTTAATCAAATGTTAGTCTTGAAATAAATGAATAAACTAGATTGAAACATAAATAGTTTTAATGACTAATAGTAATACTATCAAATAAAGAAATTACGAAGTTTCAGTTACCTCAATAGTGACAGTCCGAGAGAATATATGTCTTTTAAGAATCCACTTTCGAATTTTCACTTGCGCTGTGCAACATGGATGTAGGTCCGATTTCTTTTAACTTCGCCAGGAAAAGTACATATCGTGAAAAATGACAATGGGTTGCATGTTTTGCACTATTTCCGAACATTTAGTTCGTACAGTCAAATTGACACGCAAGAAGCAAGTGCTAAAATAGCTCAGGCCGAACGTCCAGAGTACCACGCATATTCATAACCTGGTGAAGGCGTCACATAAAGGTTTTTTAAATTTAAATAATGTTTTTTTATTTCACTTGGAGTGTGAGTCGGTTACTACCATAGTTTCCTCATTGCATCGGGTAAGTAGATTAGTAAAGGCGTAATGAATATCAAATTTATTATTGTGTCAATATGAATTTTAAGTAATAAATATGCCTCAATACATTCAACTTTATATTTTAAAAACTTAAGAAGGTTCCACACACCGAAGTAAAATCCACTACAAATTCATGAACATTGGTCATAAGATAGATTGAAAACTGACTCTTACAAAGAAACGAAAAAAGGGTACCTCACTATCGAAACTGTTCGACTAGGTGGCGCCGCAAGCTAACCCCATTATTTCAATAAATTTCGTCTCTTTTTTACACAATAAGAAATATTAAAAATGTGTAATATTTGTTTCTTATTTTAATCTAAATTTAAAGACTAAGTATTATTAAGTCAGTATCAATGGAATAAAAGGCTTTTCCATGTTGAGTAACATTGTTTAAAAACAAAAAGTATACGTGCATGATGTAATTTTCTAAATTCTTTTAGTTCTGGACGGAAAAATGAGCTTTGTAAATTCAAAACCCACTACAGTGACCCCAAAATGTACAGAACCATGGAATTTAATATATATATACATAAATATAATGAAAGAAAAAAGGGAGGTCACCATGCTATTTTTAATAATATTTGTAAAAACTAAGATATTGTCATATTTTTTAACCAAAGGGAGATAACTAAAAGCTTAACTGAATACTACTTAAATAGCATTTTTCACTTTAAAAGGATTATAAACCAAAAAAAAATGTTCATCATAAAATAAAGTGTATTTCGATTAGTTATCATAAAATGATTTAATGATCCTATTCCTATAGGTGTATTTAAACCATGTAACCATTACTCTATGATCATTAATTAAAGCAGTTGTTAAGAATTAAATAGCTCTTTCATTCTATAGTGCCTCATGCAAAAGTAGGCATACTTTAAAGGCGCTGTAGCACGTTTTTCTTCCTTAAATAAAGTACTCTCACGAAAATGTCGATAAGTGTTATCTAAAGCTAAATAACATTTACATGTTTCATCCGCTAATGTAGCAATATACTGTATAAACTTTAATAATAATTGACAAAAAGCATAATATACAGGAAACCTGCTACAACGCCATTAAGATAACAAATTATGAATGGAGCATATGTCATGAACGATGTGTTTTACTGAAAAAGGATTTTTAAATGGTGTTATGTTAAGGAAACTCAATGCTACTGTTTGGAGCCCTCACAAGTATCAACAACCTCTGTCTCAGGAGAGGAAGAGACAGGGTCTTGTCCTGGTAACATGGCAGAAACATGCGGCAACAAATATGGGATGTCAGTGTATAAAACTGGTTAGCATAATTATCGCTTTTTAAAATCTTCACAATAAAATTTTCTGTTTGAATAACATAATTGTTCTTATAGTTTTACTTTAACATGATTTAATCTTAAATGAAAGAAAACCCTAAACAGTTAATTTAATGCTTTTCTCCGAAATAACAGGATCTTGGTCTTCAAGTCGCCATTTCATCTACAGTATGTGTTTAAAACTTTCAGATATAGACCCGTGGAACAGTGAAACCGGACAATGTGTATATGCATATCGGTGGTACAGTAATCAGTGCAAACAGTATCGACTAGGGTTCAAAGCAGGCAGCTGTAATTCAAATTGTTATGCAGTTTGCTCAATTGACTGTAAGTGGAGTCCTTGTTGTGCTGTAATTGACGTGTCAAGTGCAGATAACTTGATTGAAATAAAGTAATACTGAGTACGCAGCAATATCAGCAGACACTATTAGGATGTGATGTTTTAATCTCAGTACAACCATACTTATTTCATTATAATAATCAAGTTTTACAGTAATGACAACATTTAGCAGCGATTATTATTTTGTATAAGTAAATATGCTTGAATATTGATCGGCCAAAAGTGACATATATATTAAATATTTGTTTCAGACGTTCAAGATGGATATTTTAATTGTGATGGTAATTGTTTTCCTTTATTTTTCTTTGTATACGTACATACATGTTTTTACTCAAGAGAGTGAGAGTTTACTTTGAACCAAGGGCCCATGTACACAGAATACAAAACATAAAGTTAGTAGAATGATATTATACAAATGAAAGGTGATTTCGGTAAATGTAAATTGAAAGCTTAAATCTCATTTATATAAACGCGATTAGTAATTTTAGAGTCCATTGTTATTACAGTTTTTCAGCACTAGAACTAACAATTTATTGATATTTAATACAAGAGATAAAATGTAGAGTCAGCGATTTGTAAACAATACTGTTCACATTGCAATTGTGCATGTTGTTTTATGAACAGATTTAAACATGTGTTGTAGAGGACATACCACACACACATATACAATAAATTTTAATATTTAAATATATTTTACAGGTAATAACAAGTACTACTATTGCAAGAGTACGCTCTGCACAACCTGCCGTCGGTTAGTGTGGTCACCTGCCAACACAACATGTAACTTAGCGAAAGTGACAAATAAAAACACGGACACTATCTTCAAGTTATTGAAAGGGAATGATTGTTACTGGATTGGATTGCACAGAACAACAAGAAGGATGTGGATTATTGGTAAATGTTATATGTATCATGCTTAAAAGACGGAGTTCACGTGTAGAAAATCTCCTTTTTATGGCGTTCTAGCCAATTATAGATGCATCCACCAATAAAGGATATTATATGCGTGTCTACGTCATACTATGCATACAACAGGAGTACCTGAATATAAGTATTTCATGAGTGAGAGTAAGGGATATACAGTTATTCGGGTACGAATGTCTTAAAGGGGCAAATTCGCTCAAATAAGTTGATGAAATGTATTTGAAAAATAATGTCACCAATAGTAAAACACCCTTCTCTCATCAGAAATCAAGTTAAAAATGAGTTTACATGGTTCCGTAAATACGTGGGGATCGTTTTTGTAATTCGAAATAATAAATTGAGTTCACAATAAAATGGCCGCCATGCATTTTTTGCTTTATACGCAACATCGTCATTACCACTACGGATAATTGGTTTGTGTAACAAGATGTTTTACCCTCTAAAGTTCATTTAAATGACACAAACTATCATTATAAATGAGAAATTTGAAAAAATAAAATTTGCAAAAAACGTGCTACTGCCCCTTAGTATGGCATTGTTCATCATCTCACGCCACATCACAATGACAAAGTGATATTTTGCATTTGGGCATGGTATGAAACATATGAACCCTGGTATGATTGCCCTTGTAGATATGGGGTATGGGAAAGATCTCCGGCTATCCCAATATTTGGATAAATTTCAAGTTGGAATATTCAATCTTAAGATTATTTTGTTTAAAATATTTATTTTGATTTAATATTTACGATGCTGAAATTCGGACTAACAATTTGACTGACATTGTGATGTTTGTTGAAAAAAAAGAGCCTGTTCATATAAACGGTACTTTGAATTTGTAAGAAATTATAAGTGATAATCCGTTTTAAAGTTCAAGTTAAACTGATATATAATACCGTTGACAAGCTCCGGCCTACATGCCAGTTTAACTTCCACTTATCAAAACATTAATAAGCCAGTGAACGAAACATTATCCAGTTCGTACACCCCCAATCGACAGTGCTATGATTTCTTAAAGTCTTCATGACTTTTCCTGACTCTTCAAAATTTTATGGCTACGACTTTGTTGTCACAAGTCCTGGAAAAGTTGGGGCCAAATTGTCAAATTTGATATTTCCACGTGTGACTTACGACTACTTACGACATAGTGAGGAGGAATTCTCGACCCTTTCACGACGAACTGGCAACTCATTTTTCAACACTAATCCGCCACAACCACTCTGACAAGGACTCATTCCACTTACGACAATAACAACTACGAGTTACGCGTTACTCCCGTACAAGTTATTTGGCCTTATTGTCGTGCTTAATCGGGAGTGAGTCAGAAGCAGGGAAGACCTATTCCCGACTCACACATGACCATCACGACTCAATACGACTAAATAAACTGACAAGACGGCTTAATACGACCAAATAAGAATCACATACGAGCTACTTACGTCTTGATCACGACTGAATACGACTTGATATAATTTCTGGAATTTCCAATCGAAAAGTATGAGTATTGACTGAAAAAGTCGGGAGTGAGTTTTTGAAAATGTGCAAAATTCTGCTTCCAACGAAATCTAACGTCCCGATGCTTAAAGACTCTTGAAGACTTATCTACGCTTTAAGCCAACTTAAGGAGGCTCAGACACGCCTCATTACGAGTCACTGACTCACTGACGACTGGTTTCGGTCCGCAACGGCACGCAGCTTAGTGAATGGGTGTAGAAAACTAGAAGTCAAACGGAACCAAAAACGTTGCGCTCTCAACAAGGTTAGGTATTTGAATACATATTGTTGAACATTTTAAGCAAGATAATTCAGGGAACAGCATTAAACTCTTACTTCTGAAGACAACATGTTTCAACTCTTTTACTACAATTATTTACTTATTGAATTTTGTTTTTTCAGGTATTACAATCGTGGTTCCAATGAATGTGTAAATGTTGAATGTATAATAACATTTGATTGCCAATCCATAAATGTATGTGATTCAATTACACAGGGAGTGAAATCTACAAAATTAGCACGTATTCTGGGAATCCGAGGTGCTTGGCTCTGTGGTACGATGGTAAAAGTCTGACAAGTAATTGGACCCAATGCAGTGAAGCTCATCGAGCCCTCTGTATCAACAATAAAGTCAATACTGGTTTGTATCTAACTCATGTATGTATGTATTTCAAATT
Source organism: Gibbula magus (assembly GCA_936450465.1). Classification (NCBI taxonomy): domain Eukaryota; kingdom Metazoa; phylum Mollusca; class Gastropoda; order Trochida; family Trochidae; genus Gibbula; species Gibbula magus. The sequence continues at coordinate 21,950,560 of OW388291.1, read as the reverse complement.
GCGTGTAATTAATATTTGAGGTTTAAGGAAACAGATGTGTTGACATCTATATGTGTGCTTTCTATCATATTGATCATATTTTGAGTAGTAATATTAACAGAATTTGGAAGATTTGAAGATGAATAGTGACTACAAATAAATACTAAACTACCCGGCAAAAGAAAGTTATCACCTCAGTTGGTTTTGATTAATGCAATATCTAAAAGAAATCAGATGTATTTGACTGTGACAAGATACAATAATGCTTATCTGCAGTAGTTTGGATGAATTAATTGGTGACTGTGGTTACATTTTAGTTAAAATTTCTTTTTTTTAATGAAGATAGGGGTAAGAAATGGAATTTCCACCAATCTGATCCCTACCATGTTTAAATGTTGTAAATGTGTGCAGAATCAGGCACATTTATCAATTTTCACATAGAATATGTCTTATATGTCAACGGACAAATGTGTATTATCAAAAATAATTTTTGAAGGAGTTTAAAATTTAAAATTTCAATTTTTTAATAATTAAAAAGACATGTAGAAGTATTCTATGACTGCTGACTAAGCATCTGTACTTTTCAGTTTTGGATTATCATTTCGAAAACTTGAGGTATTTGCAATTGAAAATCATACATATGATAAAATCAACTGAGGTGATAAGTTTCTTTTGCCGATGTATTTTTATTGAGCTCATCTACTGTACATAAGTTTCAATATGGACACAATGTATCTATGAAAGTAGTAACATATATGGTGAAAAGTGTTTGATTTCAAATATTGCAAAACATCATCATTTGATTTCCCAGCAAACATGACTGTACTGGGACAGTACTGGCTTGGTACTGGCTGGTTAAGTTGATAAAGGCATACTGGCAAACGGTTAGGAACCAGTACTGGCCCAGAACCGTTTTAACTGAATTGGCCCAGTTAAGGTAAATTTGTACTGGCCCAGTGCTGGCAATACGGTACTGGCCCTGTACTGGCCCAGTTAAGGCATATAATTTCCTGTCTAAATGCATTGTGGGATATTTTCAAAGAGCCAGTACTGGGCCAGAACAGGGCCGGTACAGGCCCAGTACAGATTATATTAGGCTTATATCTACTGGCACGGTACTGGCCCAGTACTGGCCCAATTCAGGTATGGCACTTCCTGTTAGGAAATTATGGGTAGTATTTCAAATTGTCGTCTGCTTTAGAGAGACAAGAGGAGAAGGCAACGATTTGGTATCCTTTCAATGTAAGTTCAATTCATGAGTTAACTTTAGTTGTATTTATAAAACTTTGATACATTCTATATTACCATCTATCTCTAGTGTGTTTTACATTAACAATTGCTGCTGTATGTATTAATATCATTAGAAAATCTAAGTATGAAAATGATCACAAGTTGATTTTTTACCATTGTCTTTGTACGTTGGCCTACTTGTTAAAAATAAATTCTGCCTTGTTTTCAAATAACATGTAATTGACTACATATTTGACAATATTGACATAATGAAAACAAAATACAAACAATATTGAGGTTTCATTATAAAAATACACATTTAAAATAAAAAAAGATGGAATATTACAAACTGATATGATTAATATTGTTTACTTTAAGAAAAGTAACAATTTAGAAAATGAAAGAGAAAATGATAAAAGCTAAATCAACCTTCAATTATCAGTTAATTCAGATATTGAAAATATACGGTATACACAATATATTTAATGTACCGGAACGGTAAAGGCTAACCTGAATTGGGCCAATACAGGGAATGGTATCGTTTTAGTAATGGCGTGATACTGGCCCAGTACTGGCCCAGCACCGTTTGCCAGTACTGGCCCAGTACCACGCCAGTGTGCAAGTTGGTACGGGGCCAGTACCGGATGCCTGAATCGGTCCAGTACCGGATGCCTGTATCAGCCACTACTGGCCCAGTACTGGCCCAGTACAGTCATGTTTGCTGGGTTACTGAGTAGTAAAAGGAATGATAATCTTGATGATGATCTTATTAAAAAAAATTATTTGAGCTATTTGAGGTTTTACAACATAATCATCAACGGAGATGAGATATGAGATATACAAAATGTTACTTTCAAATCGTGAGCGTTCATGCGCAGTCTCATTGAGTTTACTGCCCTATTTTTCATTGCATATCACATTTAAAATTTCCCTTGCTTTTCGTCTCTTCTTTCGTGAAAAAGCAAGTCGTTCGACAACCATTCAAAGCTTAATATTGAGGGTGACGCAACAAGGTAAGTCAGGGCATTTTGCAATATTTAGAAAAAAGAATGATGTATGTTAACCGTTGTAACCGTTTCCCCTTAAAGGGGCAGTAGCACGTTTTTTCGCTTAAATAAGTCGACGAAATGTATTTGAAAAATAATGTCACTAATAGTAAAACACCCTTCTCTCTTCGGAAAATCAAGTTAAAAATGAGTGTACATGGTTCCGTAAATCCATGGGAATCGTTTTTGTCATTCAAAATAATAAATTGTGTTCTCAATAAAATGGCCGCCATGCATTTTTTGTTGTATACGCAACAGCATTATTACCACTACGGATAATTGGTTTGTGTAATATAAGATGTTTTACCCTCTAAAGTAAATATAAATGACATAAACTATCATTATAAATTGGAAATTCGAAAAAATAAAATTTGTAAAAAACGTGCTACTGCCCCTTTAATGCATCAAATGTCTTCCTTTAATTTCCTTGCATTTTAAAATGGAGTTTTTCTTGGTGAAGCTCAGACCTATACATCTTTGTTTCAATGTATATTGGACATCATAGAATATAAATAGATACAATGTTCGCGACAAACGTCTTCACACTGACCTGAAATGGTATCAAACTAATTTTATTTATAATGGATTTGTTACAGTACATTTAAGTTAATTTGAATATATATTTGTGGATTAAAATATCGGTAGTATATGTTAATAATATTCTAACCGTTTATTGCAGTTGCATCTACAGAAGGGACAACAAGCGAACATCTGCACATAACTACTGTGCATACCGTCAATTCTGTGATACATGCCAAGCAATTCTCACCAGGACTCTATTTGGGAACTGCACTTGGAGTCCTTCTGATGGCGATTTTGATCACGGCTGTTGTGGTCATCATGGATAGGTATATTGATTCTTTTCACGATCACCTATGCTTTCAAGGGGCACCTTTAGTTTGTAAAATTACATATTTAATTTTCCTGCATAAGGCGGAAACTGACTTGATCATATCATAAGCTTAATCCCTAGTTTGTAGTACAAGTGCGATTATGAGTTGCCTGCTTTCTAAATTGATTATACACGGATAACATATATAGAGACATACACGTTTACTTATATATATCAACGGTACTGACTTTAATGAACTAATGATAAGCACAGTCATTTAAAAGGTTATTTTGCGTTCTTAACATGAACAAGGTCTGTAATAGTTTAACTATATATCTCGAGATGTAATTGCCCATTTAATTGTTTCAATTATTGTTTGCAAACATTTAGTCGTCAATTACTGTAGGACTATTTCGATATGCCATATTTTAGTTTTTTATTGGGCTATTGAGTCATGCAGACAACCTGATTATAACATACGAAAAAACTGAGAACATAGGCAAGAACATCTTGTTTCTCAACTTCAGGCCGACAACAGTGCTTAACAGCTGCCTGACGGCTGATGATTTAAATAGTCTTCAGAATCTAAAGTATGATGACATTTCTTTCTGTTAATCAACATCAACCATTCTGATTAAAATCGACCTTGTTCCGAGGAATACAATTTGCAAAATAATATATCTACCGGGATACGAACAGGTTCTGTAGATTCCTCACGACAAGGTCTGAGAACATCCCGTATAGGCGTGTGTTCCGAACCAGTTTAGCGCAGCCAAAGCCCAGTCAAATAGCTGACCAATCACATCATAGTATTTAAACGGTCGCTGTTTTGAAAGCATTCGGAACAATCAAAAGGATAGCTGTTTGGACTTATCTGCCCCTAGCTTCTCGCACCGAAAGCATTTGTTGGGCATCTTTTGATTGGCTACCTGAATTGCGCTCGAACACGCGAGTGTACTGGTTGTAATCAGACGGTTTGGCGTGGAACCTACGACTGATATGAGTTCGTATCCCGGTAGATGCACTATTTTGCAATTTTTATTCCACGGAAAACCGTCGATTTTAATCAGACTGCAACATCAACGCAGGTCATGCAATGTAACATTCCTTGTAACATTAATAATTTACAAATTAAAATCATGAACTATCGTCGACGAAATTGTATCTTCTTTCTGAATTTATTTCAGAAAAGAGAATATGAGCTTTAAAAAGCAACAGAAAGAAGTCGTGCAATTTCACCCTGCCATTGACAACCCGGCCTATGATTCAGTTACACTAGAAGGAGAGCAAGGGTCATCGTACCTGCCTTTTGGGGGTGTTGGTCAAGCTGCTTCTCGACGAGTTGACCCCAACCATCCTGACATCGTGTCAGATCTGTACAGCAAGGTTGACAAAACACAAAGGAAAAATGTGGAAGTGAATCGTAAAACAGAAAAGAAAGAGACCAATAGCTATTCAAAGGAAGGTTTTAATGATGAGTATGTCAACAGTAAAGAAGGCCTATGCAAGAACTTCGAGGTAGTCGATAACGATTATGACATCGCAGGGAATACACCTGAAACTGACAGATGGGATATCACGTACAACCACTTGGATTCAAAGGGGGCTGACAGAGAAGGTTGCAATGATAAGCAAGGGGATACAAATTATGAAATCATGGATTCAACTACCAGCAGAAATTAATGTTTTCAAAATTGGTAAACGCTGTAAACAAAGGTGTATATCAAATGAGATTGTAAAGAGAGTTCCTCGTATCTCACTTAACAAAACATCCTGTGAATTGCAACACATTTATCTTGAACCAGTTTGTCCCCGGGGGTATACTTCTTAATAATTCAAAGCTAATAAATATGCATGAGGCTAATATATGTCTAATTCCTGATAGCCCAGTGCTACTAAAACATTGATGGGGACAACATTTTGTATCTTGTGAATATATCTGTGGACCATTGTCAAGGCTGCAGGGGCCTCGTAAATTTTTTATTTCGGCCTTCTTCTCTAGGATCAAACGCCCATGAAAGCTCTTTTGCTAATGTGGAATCTCGTTCCTTGATACTTATTATACACCATTTGTGTCATTGTGTACGTGTATATATATATTATACATAGATCACATAGTAACCATTGTGATAAGAAGGTAGTAACTACAAATAATCATTTATTTGAACCAATAAAAGAGTAGATCGCAAAGGATCAATATGATTTGCTATCGGATTGGTTTGGACCAAGCAATGAGCATGTTGCATCGTGATGATAATATGCTGGCAAACTGTATTATCTAAATTCAAAATGATAATAATTGAAAAGAAGCTTTTATATAAGTGATGTTTGTGTTTTCCAAACCTGCAATACTGATGCAAGTGATATATCCTTTGAAGTCAAAAATAATTTTGTAAGTCCTAAACTGTTGCAATTCTACCCAATTGAGGTTCTGTTCTGAAAGTCATAAACGATAATTAGTGGAACAAAAACTCATTGAAGCGAATTTCATTCAAGTGAAACGTCTTTGAAGTCCCGTTTTGCCCTTGTATTCATGAGTGTCATTCAACCTTGTTTCATGTATATGTCTGTTTGAAGTTATATGTAAACACGCACACATTCCCCTCTTTATTATAAAGAAGTGATACTTTATTATCTACCAATAAAATACTCTTCAGGATTGCTCGTGGCAAATCATCTGTATCTGGTCACAGAGACAAAGGACCTGAAGCCAAGATTAACTGTCCAAATGAATCAGTGTCGAAATATGTTTTTGTCTGATAACAGATGTATCTGTAACAGATACAATACACATTAGTCTCAAGGTTATTCTCAAGATATTTGTTGTGATTCAATATTATTCAGAGGATAATTTTTAAATTCTTTGTTCGACTAAAATATTTCTAAATATTGATATAAATGTATTGTTATGTCTATGTATATTTTAAAATCTAAATCCTTTAACAAGTGGGAATCTTCAAGTATTGGTTAGCTTATGGGGCCATTGTTCTTTTAATTGACTGTGTTGCTTGTGTCTTCTCACTATACTTTATCTAGTGTTAAAGCGCTTGGGTAATTGCTGTTAATTGGTAGCTTGCAGAATTCATTGACATGTATAAAATGGGCATTGCAATATTGTAAGTTAGTGGTTGGATTGTGCATGTACCAGGTCGGTTGAGACATGTCGGTGATGAGTATATTTTTATATTGTTAAGCCCTATATCTTGTGTTAGCCTGCCAGTTAAGCTTTGGGAATTTATTCATTGTAATATATTTGCATTTAGAACTTGTATCATAACCTTATCCTATATTGTATTAAACCCATGGTAACTTTTCAAATTGTTGTGTGATATCTTTTTAAATACTTGTTATGTGGCAGATTGGGGTTATACCCATTTAACTTACCTATCTGACACGTAACAGTATGCTCTCCTCTTATTGTTTATGATGATTCATAAACTCTTTAATATTGTAATTGACTACATGTTGTGTCATACAGAAGAATAGCTATTCACGGTGTCACGGACCTCTACACGTGACAACATATTAAGGATACAACTTCGTGGCATACATAGTTGATGTATCTTAAAGTACAAATATTCTTATGATCTGGTTAACTGACAATAAGGTATAACACTTTTTAATATATCGAAACATGGTTTTATAATAGTGAACTTAAACTACTAGTGCTTATAAATATCTAGGTGTATATTTTTCTAATCACCTGTCTTGGTCTCACCATACTAAACAGGCGCTAGCTAGGCATCAACACAAGCCTTGAAAGTGTTGATAGGTATCTACAAAAATATTCGATCTTTAGGTGATATGTCATTTAACACCTTCTTGAAGATATTTGATATGAAGATAAGCCCAATACTTTTATATGGATCTGAAATATGGGGATTAAAACATTATGATAACATTGAAAAGGTCCATTTATATGCATGTAAAAAGTTCCTTGGTGTTAAAACAAGCACATGTAACACAATGGTATAGGGAGAATTAGGCAGATTTCCACTGTTCATTTATTCGTCTATTGGATCTATTAAATATTGGATAAGATTATTGAATATGCCCGGTCACAGATTCGCCAAAGAATGTTATATGATGAAACTTTATGATAAAAATGCCAAAATAAATTGGGTGACTGAAATAAGAGAGTTTCTCAGCAAAACAGGATATGGATATATTTGGCACAGCCAAAGCGTAGATCTACAATCATATTTTATCACTTCAATAACACACAGAATGAAAGATATATACTTGCAATCCTGGTCAGAATCCATGTCATTATCAACTAAATGTATATATTATAGACAATGGAAATCTGAAATATGTCTAGAAAGTTATCTTTCAAACATGTTGTTGTAAAAAAGTTTCGCATTGCTTAATCTCGCTTTCGTTGTTCGTACCATGAATTGTTTGTTGAAACTGGTAGATATGCAGGCATTACAAGAAATAACAGAATCTGTAAACTTTGTAATATGAATGCTGTAGAAGACGAAGTACATTTCTTGTTAATCTGTCCATCCTATAAAATCCTACGGTTAAAATATATTAAATCATACTATTATACTTACCCTAGTGTAACAAAACTACTGTTATTGCTAGCACATACCAATACTCAAGTATTACAAAACCTTGCAATGTATATTTATTATGCAATGTATTAAGAAAGAATATTGTAACCGAATATAATATGCAATGTGATCTACCCATGGTTGTACTACAGGCCTGTGGCCTTCTAAGTACCTTAATAAAGACTGATTGAATATATCCCATCTATTATTCATCATATTGTATATGTAGCACCAGAAGTCCGTTTGTTTACTCCTCTAATTTACTAGTTTTAAAGTAGTTTATTTAAAAAACAAGGAATTCTATATTGTTTGATTTGTTAGTTCACCTAGGATATCTTAATAGAAGTAGAACTTGGTTTAAAAATGGTTTATTCTAAATTGTTATCATTTATTATTTCTTTATTGTTTAAAGTCGCAAATACAGTTCTCGAATTTAGTTATAAATGTCTTAAATTCATGTAATTTTTACGTTTTGTTTAATCTTTCATAAGATTCAATTTGATATACAAAGTTTGTTTCGATTTCATCGAAATAATAAGCCGTATATAAAGATGAAATTTGTCATATTAAAAGGAAAGTTCACGATTGCAGCATAATACTTTTCAAAACAAAGAGTTCTTTTGATAAGTATTTATGTCTATTTAAATGTGTTGACATTGTTAAGTTCCTCTATCAATAATAGTGTAGTGATATATGTATTTGCTACTCATGCGGCCTAAACAATGGCATTTACTGTATATGGCGACATGAATTACGCCCCTTACCTTTGAATCCATTTGGTCATTACTCCAAAAAACAATCCAAGAACAACTCAAAATCTTCCATTGCGCGATGGGAAGAACATGGTTAACAACTGTACAAAGTTTGTTTGGTGTACACTAAATGGTTTTAGACAAAATTGACCGAACGGCAGGGCGGACGGAATGATGGAATGACTGCTATATACACCACCCCTTACTTTGTAGCGGGGGTATAAAGATCTAACAGGATGGAAAAGAAATGTTACAAGTTGCAAAACATGCTCCCAATCAATAAGGAGAGTTCTAAAACCAATGGTTATGATTCGGTTAAGAAGCTCGGATCTATTTCCCATCCTCAAATTATTAAAAAGCGTTCACACTCAAAACTGGCCACTTGCAGATTTCGTTTTATATGTGACACCATTTTCTACGGATAAATGATCGTGTGATGGGTTGTTGTACTCTCTTCATTTAATGTATACTGCATAAACTTTCTTTATCAATCGCAAATTTGAACATATAAAAACTGTAAAAATAAACGTGCTTTACAGTGCCTTTAAGACGGGGACATGCAAAGTATAACTGCACACTGGGCTAATCCTTCCAAGCTTCTCTTCTGTTCATTTGTTTCGAGAGGCTTTCCAACTGTGATTGATACATTCCTTCATTCATTCTTTCTTTGTGCGCTTTGAGCATGGTCTTCATGACTAATAGCGCGTTATAAATATGTTATGATGATGATGATGATAATGATGATGATAACAGAAATACCCCTTCTCTTTCTGTAATTCACTTACACTTATGTCCATCAACATTTAAAAAAAAAAATTTGTTCCATGATTTCATCAGTTTTGCTCAAAGTTACATATAATCACGACGACGTCTGCATGTAGAAGCAAATACATGTTTCGGCATCATTAATGTCAATCTGAATATATGTGACTCCAAAGATGATTCTGGTTGTATGACACATAACGGAATAATTGTCATATTCAGGTGCGTACTTGGAATCATTTCCGAAACAGATACTTCAAGTACAAAAACACCAGCAAAAATCCCAATGGCAGACCAATTTCCTAGACTATTCCTATGACGTCGTCAGTAAGAGTTGGTTATTTTCAGAGGACTATTCTACAGTCTGACTGTAGGGGATACAATTGAGATGATTTTATGATTCGGCAGTCCGCCGGGACACGGCTTTACTGACGTGAGTTGTCGTTTTCATAGTTGATAGACACATACATATACTGGTTTATGATACACCAACAAAGGAGATGTTGGGTCTTCCGCTTTGATATCGCATCAACTAGTGTATATTGTGAAAACAAGTCACAAATCAAATTTAATTACGTTCCCTCCAACTACTGTGGGAAAGGTTTAAAATATACTGAACAATCATCATGGAGCTACAGTTTAGAATCGTCATTTGCAAACGCGTCTGCTCACAATCCCAATATTACAGCCTTATACATGTAGGTCTTATTGTTCTTGAGGAGAAGACGAAATAGGTTTCAAGGATATGTCCTGTGAGGGGCTTATTTGAGTCCACAGGGTTACCAAATCTAAAATTTGAATCTCCATTGGTTAAAGTGTTTGCACACAATATTTCAGCCTTCTAAGTCTTTTCGTTCTTGAGAAGAAGATGAAATTAGCTTTTAAGGTTATGGCCTGTGAGACCCTTATCCGGAGCCACAGGGTCATTTAAACTACGATTTGGAATCCCCTTTAGCCAAGGTGTATGCACAAAAAAATGTCAGCTCTCTAGAGTTATTGGTTCTTGAGAAGAAGTAAAAAACGTGAAAAGTTTACGGATGGACGGACGGCCGGACGGACGGACGCATTGCCCAACACATTAGCAATGCATTTTCTTTTATATTCATGCTATGTATTTATGATTTAAAAGTTCTCATCTGTTCAATATGGACACTTTTATTCCAAATTTGAGGAAATCGGAATTCATTTCATCTTGCCAAAGTTGAAAACTTATACGCTATGTCTGACGCTCACATGAGTTGGAGCATTTGACGTCCAAATTAAGTCAAACTAACATGATATGTGCATGATATAACATAATGTTAGTGATATATTCTTTCAAATAAAAACAAACTGTACATTTTGATTCAAAAGAGGGATGAAAATCATGTTGTTATAATTACGTGAAAATGAAAAATCCAAACCTGTGCCATTAAAAGTTGTGTTGGCAAGTTTGATGTGAACGTCGTTCTCGGTTTATATTCACCTCAAGTTTATCATATACAATTCCCCAATGCAGCAATGCAATTACTTTAACGCAGCTGATCATGTGTTTGTGTTGTTAGTATTGAGGAAATATAAGTTTCAATCCACTGGAAAATAAACAAAACAAAAAAGATGATCTAGTAACGTGAAACTAGTTTTAGACGAAAAGTATAGATTTACATGATATTTACCAAATAAATTACAAATTTATATGGTGATTCCTTGATTTTTACAACTCAACTTATACTTTAAACACACCATCATGCTCATCATTACCATTGAACCAAAGAATTGCTCAACTCCTTGACAACTCAACTATTTACATAGGACGTGTACCAGCCCAAGAATATAGATCATGTGTGGTCGAGAAAACTCCTGATGCGATGTTAGTAATTGGGAAACTTGTGGCCTAGTAAACACACTATACTTACTTTACTTACGTTATGTGACTAGATTTGACCCATTGATATGCACGTCATGATAATAAATAACGTCAAACCAAATAAATTCGTTTAACTCACTAGCTCATAATTATATATACGTTAACATAAAATTTACATTTCATACGCTTGAAATTAGGTTAAGGAATGATAACATTTGCGCATAAATTTATGTGGATAAGATAACTCACTTTAGGTTAAAGGAATAATTGTCTGTGAAACATATTCGTACCATACAGACAGGTGCCCTACACCTACGAAAGCTCCTGTATCTAATACATTTAATGGCAGGAGATAATAAAATTGTGAAAATTATTTATTTCTATTTAAATCTAGAAAAAGCAATATTTAATAGTTACGGTAACAATTCTGTAAATAATATAAAATTCTATGTAGGTTAAATGAATTGCCTGTGAAGCTAAGAGTGATAAACCTACAAAAGCTCCTCGAGATATTTCCTCTTTGTATTTAAAGAACGAGCATATTCTACACACTTTTGACGTTCACAAAAGATTACAAAATATAGAACAGGTGCGATGGTAGACCTAACAGATGCAATCATAGATTTCTTCTAAAAAAAAGGTCTAAACACAGTCCAAAATACTAGCATACACATGTTGTTATGTACAAGCACAAGATACGCAGTAAGAGTGATTGTTTTACCTATACATGTGCAAGCAATGTCATTAACTTGTCCTTAAATGCATACACTGTATGTGTTGCATCAATAAAGACATACTAGAGACATTGTAAGACGATGCGGTGGATAAAGCTGAGTTTGTTTTCTTATAATACCGGTAATAACCTTTCAAAAAGAAGAAAACAGAATATTTGAAATCTCGCTCATCCAAAACTTGATTATCAGTGATTAGTGTTGATTTAGCATCGAAAGTCTTTCACTGCATGATATTTAGACAATAACTAATGAGTGACGAGGAATTACAGATTATCTTTCTCAAGTTATATTAATTTGTATAAATCTTCCTTGAAAATGTCTGTCACAATAAAAGATAGATGTGGATGTTGTTAAAAGTTTTGTTTTTGTGCCAATTACTATATATTCATGATTATATGATAAATGTTATTACAATTTACATGTACATATCAGGGGTCTGAGAATCTCAAAATCAAGTTGTCTCAAACCGAAAAACAACAAACGTTACAATCGATCCTGAGACGTCATAACCGCTCACGCCTATGACGTCATAGCATTCTAACAAGAGCCAACGCTCTTGAAGTTTTCCATGGTTATAAATAGTTAATTAGTAATCGCTAGTTTATTTAATGTTCGGACAATTCAACTGCTTCCTCGTACATTTGATTGTCTGAACATTTAAGAACACGCTAATTTCATCTATGGGAAACAAATAAACCGTGTTTAAATGCAGAAGACAATTTACCAAGTTACAAGTCAGTCAAGTTAGGAAGATGAATGAAGTAATTCCGACAATCAATGAAATTGTTCGTTTTCTGCAACAGCCATTCAAAAGCTAGGAAAATGTGTAAAAATATTACCCTTAGTCAGTCTTCCATTATGGATAATATAACCTTTTATTACCCATATGGTGAAACATACGCGGTGTCATGTTTTTGTACCTCTGCACCTATCACTATTTCCTATTCAACATTGGCTCTGTGGTACCCTTCCAATAGTCAAACGACCCATTAGTCATATACGTTGAATCAACTTTTATTGACTGGACAATAAAATATATCGACCTTAGAAAAACCCACCAATAACTTCAAGAAAGATAGAAATATAACTACACAACAACATTTTCATTTACCCTTTCAGAATATTGGTATGATCTTCTCTATTTTCTTCTCCTTTTATCAGTCTTTACTTTCCGTTTTCAATTCAAACAGATTGAGGTTTATACAACCTGCTTACGTGTATTAGTTACCCAAGTTCATTTTGAAGCATCCCTATGAACCCACTGCCCATATAACGAGTTATGTAAGATATTTGAAATATTTCCATGACCTCAAATAATACATTTAAACGTTCCAGTTCGAGACATGCAATTGGCAGGGAATTGCACCTACATGTTGATGTACAGAGAATGAAGGATATGTGAGGCGTTCGCGGCACAAAATATAACATAATTCACACTAAAACAAAATGTCGGTCCTTGCAGTTCAGAGGAACATAACCCTAATTGCTACAATAAAAAATAAAAGTTATTTCAATTTAGGGCACTCGAGGGTTGTTAGACACATTTAACAGTAACTCTGTTTACCTTCTAGAGAATATTTATTCTGTGGTACTTGATTTAAATATCCTCAGGAGCCTGTTTTATAAAGTCGGTACTCGAGGTCATTTATAAATAATAAAAAAATAAGGTAAGTGATGTTTTATTCGATACTTTAAGAATTTTATGTTATGTTTATGTTAATGTTGAATCATGTCTCGTAAGTCTGATGGCTTGATGCTATTTTTAAAATCATGTTTTATAGGGCAATAATGTATAACGTAGAAAAAAACTTATTTTTCTTCTCTTCCGTTAGGGTTTATACTCATTTTTACCAAATGGTCTATGGCTGTTGTTGGATAACGTGTAGCTCATATGCTGTATGGCTAATGAGGGTACGACTAATGTGACATGATTGTTTCTGTTGTGTCGTATTGTATGTAAAACTACTTCAGTTCGTGATGTCGTTGTTGAAAGACTAATGGGTGGTTTTCCGACTACTAGTACATGATTTACTGAAATAAAATAGGTAATAAAAATTATTTCAATCGTCATTGTGCAATCTGATGTTTTACTAAAATCGTGTCAATGTGTTTATAACCCTCACTCTTGCTTTGATCATTCAAAAATACACTCGTTTTATAAAAGTCATATCACACACTTTCTTGGGTTATACTCTCTCTACTTGACAAGCAACTGGCTTCCCGGCGTGCCTTGAGAAATAATTTCTCCGTTGATGGAGATGTTTTACTGGCGATCTTTCTTTGCTAGAAGTAGAGAATAACAATCCTGTTTGGTTGCAATTAAAGATGACCAGAAGTGAACAAAATGGCCCACTTTTAGCAAAGTTTACACGAGAAGAAATTACTTGAAAAAAAGGGAAGCAAATAAGACACACAAGACAAAAAGTGGTGGAATCCATTTACCGGATTCTTCCGGATCCTCAGGGGCCACCAAGTTTTGAGAGAATCAGGAAGAATCCGGCAAGCTGATTGCACCACTTTTTGTCCTTTGACATTTCCACTTCTGCTAAATAATCGCACAAGCTTATAAAATTGTTATATGTTGTTGAATTTGATTTCACTTTTTAATAATAATTTGAGAAGAAATTTCAATGGTAGATTTCAATGTAATGAATTTACTGATGTCGGGTCTTTTATACTGTAATGCAGTAACATATTTTAGGTAAATGTTGTAAGAAACGAACTTAGCTTCTGTTCATATAAACCTAACCCAAATACAAAGTTACCAAGAACATAACAAAATAAAAAGAATTCCCATCAATTATTACTCAGAATGTATAGGGTTATTAAAAACATAGGAAAACAAGAAAAAGAACCAGTCATATAATATCATCAATGAATTATGAAACGCTAACTGCACTTAATATAACCAGATACATTGAAACGTGTTTTTCCTGGTTTTAATGATAAACCTTTTCAGTTTCAAATAATTGAACGGCGATCTGTACCAGGAAAATAGCTTTGTGGCTCACCTTTTTATCAATGATTATTTTAAAAGGAAAACAAGGGTCACAATATTCATTACTTTTGTCAAACACTTGATATATTATACACTTTGAGGAAGCAGAAAGCTTCTGATAGCCATGTATGGATTAAAAAGGAGGTAAAACAAGAAATTTTATTGATATAAATCAAAACAGTCACAAATTACATATGTCGATATTCGAATGTAATAATTATATAAACACTTCCCTTGTTTGGGAACATGGGAGAGGACACGTATCATGGCGAGGTCAGACAGAAACGTGTATATTTTCTGGTAATTTTGTTGGTTTGTATTCTTTCTGTACCAAAAGGTGGGTCACAATCATTCTCTATACTTTAAAACTAATGTTTGTTATAACGTTGCATGTTTTAGCGCTAGAGGTACATATTTAGCTCATCAGGCCTGAAAGGCCCGATGGGCTTATTAAGTAGTATTCGTCCGTCAATCCGCCGGTCCATCCGTTAACCTTTCACTTTTTGTACTTCTTCTCAAGAAAACAAGAGTCACAGGGTTCACGACCTTAAAATTATTTTCCTCTTTTTCTCCAGTACGAAAAGCTCTAGAAAGCTGAAATGTTCTGTACAGACTCCTTAGCCAAAGCGTTTTGTAAAATGGTGATTTGGTGACCCTGTGACCCCAAATATGGGTCGCAGGTGTAACCTTAAAATTTATTTACATCCTCTTATTCCGTACGTAAATACATAGAAAGCTGAAATGTTGTGTACAAACTCTTTAGGGAATGGAGATTCCAAATTGTATATTTGGTTACCCTGTGGCCCTTAATATGGATCATTGGGGTCATGACGTAAAAAGCCATTTCCGTCTTCTCCATTACGTACTTGAAATATTGTTATACAACTGATAACTACTTCCGGAAAATTTACAGTTGTTTAAAGCCTGATGAGCTAAAGAGCTAATGGCTCTATTTTTGTTCTAGTCTATGTCCCTGTCAGTTGTTTTCAATACATGCAAATTGCCATAAAGATTTTAAATTTCAGCGCAGTTATATCTATTGTTCACTTGTTCTAGCTTTTGCTCTCAGGTTTCATAGCAACACATAACCAAAATAGCGTTCCTGGCTTTCTTTGCAATAATACCATTAGCCACATTAAAAGTTCAAATTATCGAAGGGTGTCAATATTGAGAGTTCTGTCGCATGGTGGTCCAAGGAGGAGATTCTTCTTAATTATTAGTGTTGTCTGTTATGTGTATTTTCATTAGATTTCAAAAACCCAACAAGAACTTGAAACATTGCAAATGATCAAACATATAACAAGCACTACTCAGAAACTTTGCAATAAGTGCTGCACACATAAGGGATAAATGTTTTTTTTCAAAGCATCATCAAACAACATCTCACTTGAGCTGTCTCCAGCACTGAGTTGGTGGGAAGCAAGGGACCACTGCAAGAGAGAATACAACGGTGATCTGTATATTCAGGAACATGAGCACATACATTATGACCTCAAACCACAGACAAACTATTGGGTTGGTGCTTTAGAGACGACAGAGTGGAAATGGACAGGTGAGACTTGCTTTCTTTACCAGGATAAACATAAAATAAGCAGGAATTTAGCAATTAAAAAGTACACAATGTTGACATAATTTTTTTTTAAATAACGTCGCCATTTTACAATATAGAAATAAAGTATTTTTTATTAATTCATTTAGTGGAAGATCGTGTATATTTTGGTTTCTTTTGAAAATACCATTTAATCGTCTTTCTAAGAGACTGATAAAGCAAAAATTGATGTACGTTACCTATACTTTGTTCAAATGGCTCCAATCTAAAACAATGTTTCAGATAACAGCTCACCATTTCAATACATCGGATACCAAACAAATATCAAGTTGCATCCAAACGTTTCTACAGACATACCTAGAAATACTGTGGTACACTGTTACAGTAGATGCTTTCCGAAAACCTACTTTGGGCTTTCTGTAAGTTAAAATAATTTTTGTCCACATTGTTTGGTATTGTCCAATTCAAAGAATTGTTCATCATACAACTTTTCTGAACTTTTCTCTCCCTAAAGGTTTCTCGAGTCGTTTTCTTTCATACTAACCTCTGTTGCAAGTGAATAAAGTTGAATCCTGGTGATCTGCCAACAAGTCATTATGCTATTTTCGGAAACGGAACTGTTGGAAAAATGTTTGCAAGTTAAATGTGATCCTCGATGTACGATATTTGAAATTGTAAACAGTTGCCCATAAACATCCTGACCAATGAATAATATTCAATCAAAGACAAAAATTTAAAATAAACCAGTGTCCAACAGAAACGATACCATCTAATTTTTTAAATATTTCCTCGTATGAACACATAGTTTTGCGTATCCCACATCCCAAATGCAGTGTATTCAATCGACAATACCGAGAACATTTCATCACATCCGGAGAAATGGTGCACTTTGTGAAAATTACATTATTTTAGGTAGCATAGTTTGCAACTGCAGATAAAGTGTACACAACGGCTGATCATACACGTTGGTATAACAGCAACAAAAAGCACACAAGAAAATATCGGGTTTGGGAGCCATTGAGAGTGAGAGAGCTGTTGGAATTGTCACATAGCGAGTCTCACACGAGGACGACGCCAGAAGGTTCAGTTGCACGCGCATAACAGCCACCAGGTTAACGCAACAGTTACGTGAAAGACATTGGACAACATTCAGGTCGAGAAGAAAGTGATTCGTTAATAAAAAGAATGAAGATAATCCGTGTTTAAAGTTTCTGCCGCAAGGGGACTTTTGACCGAGAAACAACCCCCATTAATGTTATTTAGGGAAAACTTACTTGAGCTGCTCGGAAAGAATGACAACCTGTACCTGTATCTAATTAATATAAGGATAACCCATGATACCGAGGATATGGTAAGGTTGTAGACCCTGATAGGAAGGAAAAAGCCGAGGATGCGAAGCATCCTAGGGTTTTCCTGACTATCAGGGTCTACAACCTAACCATATCCGAGGTAGAATGGGTTATCTGTATTATCAACCGTTTTTAAGTGTAAAACAGGCTTTTTACTTGTTATCGTGTTATATTGAGGATCTTGCGGATCCCTGGAGTTATATTGAGGATCCCTCGGTGATGTCAGCCTGTTAACAGCCGCGCTTTATGACTTTCTTTTGTACCATCAATTCTTGTCTGTCCCCTCAGCGTTGACTCATTAACTACAAGTGATGGTGGATACGGGTTTCGAGACGCACTTTCTGCAAAACATTTGCTGTACATATTCTGTCGTAAACGTATGAAATTTTTCAAAATTAGTCTAAGTTACTTTCTTCAGACCTTTACTTTCAAGCCGTCATCTTAACAGATATATCAGGGTTTACAATCATTATAATTCCTTCTAACAGTGTTTACAACTGTCTGTGTAAACCCTCCTGGAGGGAATTACAAGGTTGTAAGTCCCTCGTACCGGGTGATACGGTTAAGAAAGGTCATTTCAAGTATCACGTTATATGGTTGATAATTCATGTTATTATTAAGAACAGGAACTGCTTTTCTTCGAATGAACATTTCTTAGCTTCATAGTTTTCTGCATTTAATTTCAACTTAAACAACCCCTGAGTATGTTATTTTTCTAATAAAAGTATTTTTCAACGCATATAACTGATATTATTCAATAGAAACATCTTTCGTCTACAACATGAAATATGACTACTAATTTATTATAACAACAATCAGATGTAGTTTGATTTAAATTTAATTTAAAAAATATGTTGACACATCTGAAGCGTGGGACATCAAATACAAACCAAAAGCCCTTTTTGAATCTCCTATCTTGTCTAGTAAAGATGATTCAAACAGGACGATGTATTAAAACGTAAACGTGTGTTTTTCACAAACATAAACAAATAATGTTTTGAAATTAGAAATTAGTTTCAAAGGCTGCTAGTGACATGATGTAAATCTGTTTTGATAGTACATTTATGCATTTTTCACGGATTGAAATATCCTAATTTGTGTGGCTAGTCTATATTTTCTCTGTCCAGTACTCGAGTTATTCTATTTTGTAGTTATGGACATATGCGGCCAAATACTATATTTCTGGGTTCGTGCATGGGGCTTGAATTGATTGAATATTGAGAATAATAGAAACCCTTGTCAGAGATTTCATTACATTTAAAAAATTTTCTGGATATTAATTTGAACCACATGTACTAATTAGGTCTTCAAGACTACGTCTGGAAGACCTATTGTTATTATCGTGTTTTTTTTGTTTTTTTTAAAATTATTGTTTGACCTTCCTTGTGCAAAGGATTCCTGCTTAACCGCTTGACTGATTTTAGATTTCAGTGATGATAGTCTACGACCTTCCCTAGTGCACTATGAAGCCCGATTCTTTCGCAATGTATCGCCCCTTGAAGTTGAAACTTTAAACCTTTATAGCTCGGGAACTTATCAATATATTTGCACAAAACCTTCACCACTATGTGGGCAACAACATTCCTCATCGATTAGGCCAATAGGCCGTTTTCGGCCGTAATAATAAAATTTTTGCTATTTCGAAAAATTGAAAAATCTTTAAACTTTCGCGGTTTTGAGGGTACGCGTCTTTGAAAATCTTCTTCTAATTCACGGCAATACATACAGCTTTGTGTGATAGCTCATTTTAAAGCTGAATAACTGCTCCATAGAATGCTCTAGCCCAACTTTTGAATTTCGTCCTAAAACTAAAATTATCTGTCCTTGAAAATGGTCCTTTTTTAAATGTCCATTTTTCGGCTCCTTGTTCAAAGTGACATAACATAACATAACATCATGACAATGTTATTTATTGCAATCTCTTTATCGTTACCAACTTAACAATTCCATAACATGCATTATCATATAACAGTTGATAGTTTCGGCACAATTTGGACATATTCCCAAAAAAGTAAAGTTTTGTGATTTTGAATCTTTTCGAGTGGTTCTTTCTTTTTAAAATTGTTTATCGTAAACCACGAAAGATACACTTATGTTTAATATCTTATTCTGAAGAAGAGGCGCCATTTAGCAAGTTCAATAACCTTCAATCATGTATCTATCATGCTCTACATCTGACAAGTCATAGAAGATTGACATTCTTCAGAAATCGCCATTTTCAGCAAAGTTCAAAGGATCATAACTGCTTAACTAATAAAGAGATTGACATTGTATTTAAATCTTCGGATGAACCCTTTCATCAAAAAGTTGACAGGTAAGCTCCGAATATCGCAAACGACCCCCTATGGGTCAAAATTTGATCATTTTTGATTATTTTCTTGAATATTCAGAAAAACATAACGCATTACTAATGTATGCAATCTTAATGATGCATACATCTACTTAAGTGGAAATTAAAGCACAACATTTCCTTTGTATACCTTACTATGAAAATATTCACCATTTCATCTTAATTATGAGAAAGATCATGTAGGGGTCCATTAATAAGCGATTGTTCCATTTTCAGAGGGTCATTGTCTTTGCAGATTTTTTGTAAAAAAACTACTGAAGATAGAGACATGATTGATAACTCATTTTAAAACAGAGAAACTGATGAATAACCGAGAGTCCAACATTTAGTTCAAGGTCAAGCAGAAGTCTTGAAGACCTAAGTATTGCCTTGGCAATCCTAGTTATTTCATATAAATCGTTCATGAGAGTATTTTATTTGGTTTCGGAATACATGTAAAAACTCCTCTCTTCATGGTAAGAGGCATTATATTTCTTCTAGAAACATCTCTTATCAATCCGAAATCCAAAGGTTATTTCTAAAAGAATTTAGATAAATCAATTGGGTATCCAACAAATCTAGGGTTTTTATTGTTCATTCCTTGTACTGCTAAAGATATTTCTTTTTCCAGTTCGTCTTTTTGCTAAACTAGTCATATATTAAGGGTTGTCAAACGAGTCACAAACAGATACTGATATTAATGAATATTGTGATATACTTAAGTGTTTTTTTTTACTTTTGTGTTATGTTGAAGGGGACTCAATGCTACTGCTTGGACGAATCACAAGTGTCAACAATTTCTGTCTCAAGAGTGGAAGATGAAATTGAATGTCCTGGAAATATGGTAGAACAATGCGGCAACCAAAATGGGATGTCAGTTTATAAAGCTGGTACGGATAATAATCGTCATTACAAAAACGTTCCCAATACAAGTAAGCAATCAAATATATATAGAAGATCACAAGGTTAAAGATAATGTTTTTCTTTGAAATACCAGTAGCATTGTCATCATCTTTAACCTTGTGATACCAGTAGCATTGTCGTCATCACAGTTACAATATGTATTTAAACATTTCAGATATCGATCTGTGGAACAGTGGCGAATACGGAGACTGCGTTCATGGATATCGGGTTTTCGAATCTTATTGGAAACCACGGTTTGCAGCAGGCAGTTGCAATAAAATTCATAATTCAATTTGCTTCAAAAGAGGTACGTTTAAACTGGTTTTGCTGTAGTAGGCAAGTCAGTTTCACAGAACGTTCTTGAAATGAAGGCATACCGAGTGAAGTATTAGGTTTTGATGTTTAAATCTTAATCATATAATGTTTGTGTTTATTTTATTTTCGTAATGACATCAATAATACAAATTAGCACTGGTGATTCTTTTGGACAATTAATACACATTTAGAAAATCGTACTTTTGCATGTTGAAAGTTTGTATTGAACTTAAAGAAGTCATAGAAGAAATAATCTGTTCGCCAGTATAACTATCTTAATTTTACATGAGTATATAATAATGAACTTTTACCTTCGGTTTAATGTTATAACGTCTATATTTACTATTTATTTCAGGCCTTCAAGTTGAGAATTCAAATTGTGATGGTAAATCAATTTCCAATATATTTGTGTATGCTTTGTGTATTTCTTCTCATAGTCAACGTCTCATTATATCTGCATTGAAGTCAAGGACCCATCTTCAAGAAATTGTAGAATCTACAAAAGTAGTTTAAAGTGTTTCTAGCGTTTATGTTTGTTTGGGCATTGTAAAAGTGAAACCTCAGTTCAATAGAACCAAGTGAAATTCTGATATTGGTAAATGAAAACGTAAAATCTGATTGGACACATCTACAATTACTGATTTAAGGGTCCTTAGATACCATTTAGCTAGATCTAAATGGTAACTAATACAATAAATAACAATCATAGAGAGAAATGTGTATAACATACTTTTCATTTAACTATAAATGTGCATATTGTTCAAGAACAGATGAAGGCATATCGTTCAAATGAGACACGTAGTTTCATTATGAAATATATTTTACAGGTACAAACGACTTCTACCAATGCTTTGACGCAGTGTGCACAACCTGCAGGCAGTCCTCTTGGTCAGATGCCAACAAAACATGTAACTTAGTGAAAGTCACAAATAAAAACAAGAACACTATCTTTGACATCCTGAAAAAAGAAAAAAAACCTTACTGGATTGGATTGCGCAGAGCAACAAGAAGAATATGGATTAATGGTAAAATTTAAAGTGATATGTTCAATAGAGGAACGCTATTAGGAAAGGAAAGCGCATGATTACCGGGTTTTAATCCTGATGTAACCCACGTATGGATCTACCGAATCCACACGTGACAACTCCCTCTACTATCCCCACTTCAATAAATTTCCAACCTGATTGATAATGTTATTTTTATCCCTATTGACGTAGCCTGTTGGATACAAAATACCCTGATGAAGCAGGATGATAAATAAATGATAAATAAAGAATCTCGTCCTGGTGTCTTCCGATATCAAAAACATCAATACGAGTTGCTTTAAGTAACAAATGTCAGACACTTGCCGAGGAAAGTTGTACTTCGATTAACAAGAGTGATATATTTGATATCAGAAGACAAGAGGGTCAAACCTAAGTTGTCATTCAAAATCATTCTTTAACAAATATCAGCAAAATGAACATATCTGAAAGACGAAACTGGAAGTTAGCTTTTAGCAGTGATCTCATTGAAGTCGTATTGTGACATCATCAGCATTATAACATCATATCATTATTACGTCATCAGCTTTTCCACGTCACAACGTTGTTAGCAGTGTTCTCAGTGATGTCAAAGCCTTGTGGTGTCATTAACAGATTGTAAGGATTGTGATGGTTTGAATGTAGTGATACCTACAAAGTATATATATCTTGAAGATATCGCTTGATCACAGAAACGATATCTACTGTTTTGGATAAATGTAATTTGTAATGTTAAGTGTGATTAAGAAAAGCAGTTAGTTCTTACATATATAGGTAGAATCGAAAACACAATGCATTTGAAATAGAATCCAAAGGAGCTAAAACTGTACCCTTTCTGAACGCAGATATAGGGCATTTGCATACTGGTATCTGAATAAAGGAACAAACATTCAGATACTTATCATAATAAGGACAAACATTCGCTGAACATCATAACGGTTTTATACATATTTACAGTATTGGTATTCCAAATATATGGAAAAAAATTGTTATTCGGATATTCCAACCGTAGTTCTGATGAATGTTTTAATTGTGAATATATTACAAAATGTGATTACCAATCTATAAATGCATGTGATTCAATTACATAGGGAGCGAAATCTACAAAATTAACACGTATTCTGGGAATCCGAGGTGCTTGGTTCTGCGGTACGATGGTAACAGTCTGACAACTAATTGGACCCAATGCAGTGAAGCTCATCGAGCCCTCTGTATCAACAATAAAGGCAATACTGGTTTGTATTTGACTCATGTTTGTATGTATTTCTAATTGAATCATTAAATGAGATTTTACGGGCGTTTGCCTCAATGTGATGGTTTATTTCTGTACTTTCTTAAAGAACAAATAAAGCAAATGATGCAATGAGATCGTGTATTGGATCTGATATGGGACATATGTTTGATGGCTTGACATCTTTATATGTGATATCTATCATATTCATCATATTTTGAGTAGTAATAGTAACAAAATTTGGAGGATTTGAAGATGAATAGTGGCTACAAATGAATACTATATGGAGCTCTTATTCTGTGATCAGTTCCAAAGCGGAAACAACGTATTAATTGAAGTAGTCACAAGTCTTCGTCACAGATTAAGTGAAAAGTATCATTTTATGCTTAAGTGAGTAGTAATAAATCTAATGTGTTTAAATATTTGAGCAGCAAATGGTCAGTTTTACAACATAATCATCAAACGGGTGTCCCAAGCTATCCTTTGCATACGATATATAGGTAACTAGGTTAGGGATAAATACCCTTACTGTTTTCCAGCGCTTGTGTGTAGATTTATCGGAACAATAGCGCTGGATTATCGAGGATGGTGAGGGTTAGGCAACAAAGTTATGTCAGGGAATATGGCAATATTTAGAGTAAAAAATTATGTATGTCACGCAACGGTTTCATCTTAATGCATCAATCGCTTCCTTTACATTTTAACTGATCTTTTCTTTGTGAAGCTCAGACCAATAGACCCTTGTTTAAACATTAACGTATATTTCACAAACTTTTATTGATATACATAGCAAAACAATTGTTGCGACCCTTAGTCATCAGATCAGAAAGAGCAACTGTGTGATATGACAAAAGCAGTTTAACAAAGCAAATTACATTCAGATAACGTTTCACTACTTTGTGCTATTTGCATTTATACAATTCGGCTATTTTTGGTGTCCAGGAACAAATAGTATTATACTAAAACATGAAAGTCAATAGCAGTTTCATTTCCCAAGTGATTTGATGAACCTTTAATTTAGTAAGTGATTTTAGTAAGTCACTAATTACAGCAGTATGACCCTTTAGAATCAGATTACTTTTTTAAAAAAGAGAGACAAATTTGAAAGTTGTTTACTGACGAAATCCGGTCTGTTTGACAGTAAAGACACTTCTTAATCATAAAGAAGAGTTTAATTAAGTATTGGACTAAAAAAGATCTCAGATTTATTCCAAAATCTAACATTGCCACAGCATCAAATTTTCGGTATGTATGTAGGGGGTGCAACACTCATTTTACTAAGTATATCAAACAAGAACATAAATAGATAAAACGTCTTCAAACTGACCTAAATGGTTTCAAACTTATTTTATATATGATTTTTTGTTTGGCGATATACATGTATGTTGATGATATTATTTAACCATTTTTTGAAATTGCATCTACAGAAAGGACAACCAGCGGAAATCTGCACATAACTACTGCGCATACCGACAACCCTGTGATTAAACCCAAGCAATTATCGCCAGGACTCTATTTAGGAACTGCACTTGGAGTCCTTCTGATGGCTATTTTGATCACGGCTGTTGTGTTCATCATGACTAGGTATATTGATTATATTTACGATCACAAATGCTTTCAATGGACGCATTTACATGTATTAGAAATATGTTTTCCACATGTAACCATGTAACATTGACATGTAGTTTTTAAATTACATATTTTATTTTCCCGCATAATGCAGAAACTATCTTAATCATGTCATAAGCTCAATCCATATTTTGTAGTACTTATGCGATTATGAGTTGCCTGCTTTCTAAATTGATTATACATGAATAACCACTAAAGAGACATACACGTTCACTTACATATACCTACGGTAATTTCTTTCATGAATGTTCAGCATGTTCATAATTGATGCTAGCACAGTCATTTGAAAGGTTATTTTGCGTTCTTAACATGCACCAAGTCTGAAATAGTTTAAACAAAACTCGATTAGCAGTTGCGCCTTTCATTCTTTTGGTTATTGTTTGCAAACGTTTAGTTGTTGATTACGCTATGTTTATAGATATACCATAGTTCTTTATGAATTTGTATTAGTCTTATAATTGACCTCATTATATGGAAAAGCTGAGAACATCAGTAAGTTAGAAAAGCAGCTTGTTTCTCAACTTGCAAAGTATACCTATTCAGACCGACAACAATGCCTATCAGCTGCCTGATTGCTAATGATATACATGTAGATAAGCTTAAGTATCTAAAGAATCATACTGTCAAGTATGAGAAAATTACATTCTGTAATTACAACATTACTACGGAAAATTAAAAATGATGAAAAATCGATGACGAAATTGTAACTTATTTCAGAAAAGGGAAGATGTGCTTTAAAAATCAACAGAGAGAAGCCATGCAAGTTCACCCTTCCATTAACAACCCGGCCTATGATTCAGTTACACCAGAAGGAGAACAAGCATACCTCCATATTGGCGATGTTGGTCAAGCTGCTTCTCAACGAGTTGACCCCAAGCATCCGGACATTGTGTCAGATCTGTACAGCAAGGTTGACAAAACAAAAAGGAAAACAGCAAAGAAGAATTCTAAAACAGAAAGGAAAGAGACTGGTATCACCTACTCAATTGAAGGTTTTAATGATGAGTATGTTAACAGTAAAGAACACCACTGCAAGAACTTCGAGGTAGTCGATAATGATTATGACATCGCAGGGACTACACCTGAAACTGACAGTTGGGATAGCACGTACAACCACTTGGATTCAAAGGAGGCTGACAGAGAAGGTTGCAATAATATGCAAGAGGATATACATTATTAAATCATGGATTGAACCACAATCAGGAATTACTGTTTCCATAATCGGTAAAATCTGTAGACAAATTTAAAGGTGTATATCAAATGATATTGAAAAAAGATGCTCGTATCCCGCTCTGATTGGTTAATTACATGCGTATTTTCACAACCTAAGAATAGCATCACATCTATGTTAAACCAGTTTGTCCAAGGGGGAATTATTTCATTTAAAGCGAAAAAATATGCATGAGGCTAATATATAACTTATTGCCCTGATAGCCCAATGCTCTTAACTAAAAACAAGGATGGGGAGACTATTTTGTATCTTGTGTATATATGTGTGGTCTACAGCTACATGGGCCTCGTACAAAACACTCTTTGGGCCTCCTTCTGTAGAATCAAATGAAGGCTGACTTTCTTGGGTTATGTGTAATCTCGCTCCTCAATATTTGTATACACCACTTGTGTCATGTATATATTATACACAGCTTGTCTTTAAGTCCTTTAAGTCACAATTGCAACAGTTCGGACCAATCAATGAGCAGGTGGCATCCTATTGATTAGATCCTGGCAAGTTGTATTATCCAAATTTAAAATGATAATAATCGTAAAAGTAGCTTTTTGATTAAGTGATGTTTGTGTTTTCAAAAAATGTATGTCAAAGGACAAAAAATGGTGAAATCCATTTGCCGGATCAATCCGGTTTCTCCCAAATATTCCAGGACCCTGAAGAATCTGGAAGAAGCCGGAAGGATCCGGCAAGCGGATTCCACCACTTCTTGTCCTGTTTGTGATATCTGCTTTGAAGTCAAAAATAATTTTGTCAGACCTAAACTGTTTCAATTCTACCCAATGAAGTTCTGTCCTGAAAATCCTTCACGATAATTAGTGAACGGAAACTCATTGAAGCGGAGTTCAAGTGAAACATAGAGGCGTCTTTGAAGTAAAGTATTACAATTACCATATTCATGAGTAACATTCAAACCAGTTTAACATGTTTGTTTGAAGTCTATGTAAACACGCACACATTCCCCTTTGTTATTATAGTGACGTGACAGTTCATTATCGATCAATTGGAAACTCTTTTGGATGATTTGTGTCAACTCATGATACATATCTGGTCACAAAGACAAAGGATGTTAGGTCAAGATTGACTGTCAAAATGAATCAGTGTCAAATCATGTTGTTGAAGTCTGATAATTGTATCAGATACAATACACATTGGTCTCAATGTTATAGTTGGTATCATCTAAGATATTTCTTTTTATTCAATCTTCTTCAGAGTATTCATTTAAAAAAAATCTTTGATCCACTCATTTAAAATAAATAATTCTGAATATTGATGTGTATGTATGATCTCCGCTTATTGTCTATGACAATTCATTCACACTTGAAGATTGTAATTGTTTTCATTTTTTCATACAGAATACACATAGCAACATATTCAATATACAACAACGTTGTGACATGCATGTTAATGTTTGAGAAAGCAAACAAGTTTCAATTCTCTGCTAAACTGACATTTATAACTTTAAAAAAATATATTCCGTCTGACATGTCATCATATTATATTGTATATAGCACTAGAAGTTGGGTTCAAATTCACTAGTTTTAAAGTATTTATAAAATATAAAATATTTTGTTTGATTTGTTAGCTTATCTTTGATGTCTTACCTAGTATAGAACTTGATTTTTAAACACTTTTTAAATGAAATATTTGAAAGGATTAAAGTTTCATTCAACCGATACTTTAATCTAGTTTTTATCATTTATCAATTCATTATTACTTTGAAGTCGTAAATGAATTTATCGAATTTAGTCAGTAATATCTTACATTCATATCACATACATCCTTTTCCAATTTCATATTTCTTACATTTTTATCTTTTAAAGATTCAATTAATATGCAACTTTAGTTTTAATTTCATCTAAATAATAATTCGAATATAATGATGAAATTTGATATATTCAAAGGAAGGTTCATGATTTCATAATACCATTCAAAACAAATCATTTCATTTGATGAATCTGATGTCTATTTAAATGTTCTGACAGTGTAACGTTTGTCATTACTCTATCTATAATATTGAAGTTTATTTGCTACTCAGGCAGCCTTAACAATGACATTTACCGTATATTTGTGCATAGTGCTATGCATATGGCGTCATGAATTACGCCACTTACCTTTCGTAACTGGGCAGGAGTAGCAAAACAATGTATAAGTTACCCTCATATAATGTATATAATTGTAAAGAAACAACACAACAATGTTCGTTAAACAACACATACGGTAAATCGTTGCATCACAAATCGATCATTATTGATGTATTTCATATTAAAACAGTAAATCATAACCCAATCTTTGTAAAGACTTTATTAGGTTGGTAAGCAAACAAAACAACTCCATTTATCAAGTTAAACATGCTTTAAACTTGCTAACGGTGACTGAAACCAGCGAACCATGGATGGTGCTACATTGAATTCCAATGGAGCTGTATCCAAACCTATCACGATAATAAATAGTTCTCTAAAGCAGGAGAGTAATCGAGTCCCAGGAGGCATTTACGCTCCAGGGCCCATATTTCCGATGCCCTCTTAAAATCATTGAAATCTAGTAGGCCATGAGCCAGGAGCTGAAAATTTACATATTGGTACCACTCGGAGGGACCAAACGTTGTAGTGTTTTTTTTAACCTTTGATATCTCTACGTATAAAAAAAGTATGATGGACATCTCAATTTGGTAGCTCAGACTCAGAATGAGGCTGAATCCAAGATGGCCGCCAAAAAATGTGAAAAAACATGAAAATGTTATTTTCAAGCTTTAATCATGGGAAAACATTGCCATCTTGATTAATAATGAAACAAAAGAGCTAAAACTGTAAATATATAATTAAAAATATGTAATAATTATCAAATTATGTTATTTTAGTCCTGTAAATCATCTTTTCCCCCTGATTTTGAGGAGTCAAACTAATTTCATAGAATGATCGAAAACATGTCATTTCATTTTGTCTAAAGACAGCTCTTCTATGTCAAAGAGTAAGAGCATCTTCAAGTTCTATAACGTGTGTAGTTATAATTATTGTTCAGCATCATAAGCATCAGCTTCATCATCAGAGTCACTGTCCGGCATGTCCTCGTCCTCACACACCATGTTGTCACAGGTCTGGTTTCGACATGTCACTGTGCATTTCAGTCCATTGGCAATGCATTGACAACTTGGCAGTTTACATACTGATATGCACTTGCAAGAGATGAACTCAAGAACAGCATCTGGTGCAATTGGCCCTGTCATCCAGCAAATCTGAAGGTGACCATTTTCTTCCACCCATCCATGACCATTTGTTGCCAGCGGTGTTGGATATTCAGCTTCAAGACAATTGTTCCATATTGCAGCTTGGTAGTTTGCTCTCAGTATGTGCATAGATAGACAGTCAAAGCAAGGTGGCAATTGTCCTGATTCAATTGCCCCTTTTCTAACCTGAAACAAGTGATAGCGCAGTTGATTCACATCCCTTATTGACGAACTTGAGGCATACAGGCGGCAGGTGAATGCTACAAGTGAGTCAATCAAATTTGGTGGCACAGTCCACTCATTTCCAAGTTGTTGAAAAGCTTCTTGATATTCTTTGCTGTTAACAAGAAGTTTGAATGCATTGACCTTCCCTCTGCCTCCAAACGAACTGACAGTATCACATCCTGTGAAAGCGTGTAGTGCAGGAAGGGCCTTGCAAACGTTTTGTCCAAACGCTGCAGCAACTTTTGTGATATTGATGAATCTTTGGCGATTTTTTTTCCAGCCTTGATGTATATATTGGTTCCAATATCACTGCATTTTGCTAGGGACAAGACAAAGACATCTGTGTCATCTGAGGATATGACAACTGAAGCCGATTCCAAAGAAGCATGTTTAGCATGCAACAACATCCGTGTGTCTGCTTCTTCTTGTGTACTTGACAAGGATTCAACTTCATCTGACGATTCAGAAGTTATTCTGTTGCACTTCCTTCCAGATGTGACATACAGTATTCGTTCATCAAGTCGGGCCCTGGAATGAGGAAGCTGCCAATCGTGAGCAATGAACTGGATGATATTGGATTTGCTTTCGGATGAAGTAAGAAGTCGTCTCCACTGTCGTATTTTATGTCCTGAAGCAATGCTACTGTAGACTAGGCTGTTCTCTGATCCCCTGCTTACTCGCTCTGCTGACTTTATGGAGTTGTTGTGGTATACATCAAATACCACATCGATGCGGTTGCTTCCTGTTCCAATATGCAGGGCTGATGTTAGAAGTGACTGTGACAGTTCTCCAAACGTCTTGGTCTCACCATTTGTTTTTTGCACCAAACTCATTCCATCTATGATGCATGTTGACGGTGTAGGAATTACATCTGGTGAAGAGACAGATTTTTCCAGATGTCTTGCTAAAGCCGCTTTGTTGGTCTTTTTCATTGTCCCATCACAATTAGCAAGTGCCCAAGGTAGTGGGCCGAGGGGCAAAGCAAGTACCTTCCTCATGTCCAGTTTCCTGCTCTGAGCGACCAGTCACATATGGCCAAACAGCTTATGATCTGCTTTCAGGGTTGTTGCATTATTTGATCCTTTCTTCTTCTTTTGGCACTTGAGATGAGTAAATGTTTTCAAGCTTTGAAAGACAGTCATAAAACTTCTTTGTCTGGTTTTCAAGTCTTTCATCAGAAAATTTCAGGTATGCCTCTTCTCCTAGCTGTTTTGCTCTTTGTAGATCTTGAACAACATCCTTTGGAGCACAAGACCCAGTTAATATGCTAATTAGATCAGAGGGACAGCTGTCAAAGGGGTTGATCCATTCGTTTTCCATCAGAGTGACATTCATCTTTGACCATCCGTGAATGTTCCAAGTCATGGTGATTGAAGTCAGGTGTCTGAATCTCTGTGAGTCTTCTCAGCTGGTTGAGGCATATGCTTCGATGTTCAGCAGTAAGATAGTACCTACTCACAGCAGACGGCTTAAGACTGAATCCTTTTGTTCCCCCAGCAGTTTGAGTATCTTTATTGATTGTCTCTTCAATGGTTTGGTCCACTGGTATCCGACCAAATGGATTCTTCTCCCCTCTTTGCACTGAAAATCCTCCACTTACAAAGTATGAATAAATCTCTGGGTGTTTATCCTGCAGTGTTGTCATCTCTGTGTAGTAGACTGAGAGGTAGCGGCTGTAGTTCACCTTGTCATATGCGAAACACCATGGAAGCAGCTCCCTGATGCAGTGCAGATGAAGAGTCCAATTTCCTTCCCTTGATGATCTGATGAGCCCAAGCAAAATCTCAACCATGTCAACATACGACATCCAGAACTGAGCAAGTTCCCCAGTGTTGCTTCTTAAGGACTGCAGGTAGATGTCAAATTGGTGAAGCATCCTTGCAATTTTTGGATTTTCAATGAGATGCAGGAGATTTGTTTGTGTGCATGACTGATGAAGCTTGCATATCAACTGTTTGATATCATCTTCTGATGTTGAAAAAGGAAGTTGGTTGTGGTGGCACCAATTGTCAAAGCCCTTCCAGGCTAGTCGAAGAAGAGCTTCATAGATGACCTTGTGCAATCTTACACCTCGGTTATAGTGTCGACCATCCATGACTCGGTCAACAGATCCCTCAGCAATAACCCCACTCTCCACTGCAAGATCTCGTAACCCAGCATCTTGGAATCTCTTGCCAAGTATTCCCAGTACGTTGCAGATTGTGTGGAATACACCCATCCTCAAGACAATGTTCCTGTGCAAGTGA
Source organism: Gibbula magus (assembly GCA_936450465.1). Taxonomy (NCBI): domain Eukaryota; kingdom Metazoa; phylum Mollusca; class Gastropoda; order Trochida; family Trochidae; genus Gibbula; species Gibbula magus. Next base: position 21,918,573 of record OW388291.1, on the reverse strand, counting down.
GGTTGTTTCGAGATGATTTCAACAGCCTTGGCATAAAGTGCCTGATCTAAGACACATACTATTTTCTCCAGATTGAGGACCTTTTTGATTTTGTGAGCTTGAGACAAAATTTCATTTACTGTACTCAATTCTGTTGCTGGAGCATTTATAGTTGGCAGGTATCCAATAACATCTCTGGTCACTGAAATTTGGTCACGAGTCATGATGTTGAATCCTGTCCATGAACTCATTGATTGCTGATCACAGTCAACTTGACGAACTAAGGACCAAATCCAATTTTTGCAACGGGCTTCTTTTGCGACTGATTGACTTTCAACAAATGATGGTTTCATAGCTGGTGGTCCGTCACGATTTCCAGCATTGTAAGGAGGTAGTAAGGTGGAAGTTGGAGGGATGCTTCTTCGTTTTTCCTTTGAAACTTGTTCACTCTGCTTTGGAAGTTCCACAAGAAGACTCTGTGCTTGTACTGCTATGCCATTGACCCTGTGAGATGTTCCTCCACCGCTAAGCGTTTCTTCCAGTCTGTCAATGTTGTCAAATGCAAGAGTTGTTGGCACCCCAGGATAGATGTCAGTAGGCATAGAAATACCAACAGTTTCTTCCACTGCTAACTTTTGAAGGCATAGTGCTGTTTCAATTTCTTCAAGCTTTGTATAAGAGATTCCATAGCCAAGTCTATTGAGAATTCTTATTATTTCAACATTGCCAGTTAATGTCTTAACAACCCATGGCAACAGAACATGTTTTGGAGTATAGAAAGAACCACCGCTGATATTGTACACGACGTCCTGTGAGATTGACTGTATGAGTCTATGTGTTTTGGAGGAGAGAGTCTTGTCTTTGTCACCAGTAAGAAGTGTGATCAGAAGTCTTGTCAGCGATATTGGAACATGTTCTGTTTCGGGATCAAGATCACGAGGATGTGGAGGCCATTTTTGTTTCACTTCTGCTTGAGTTGATTTGACATCTTTCCTTACTTTCAAAGCAGCTTTCTCAACTTCTTTCAGTGGATCTGAGTTTACTTCTGTCAAAAGACGAAGTTCATCCTTTAGTTCCATATTTTCAGCAGCGAGTTCTTTGAGAGATATACTATCAGGGATGACCAGAAGGTTGCTTTGTTAATTATGAAATATTGTCAAACTTTCTCCAAATTCAGCCTCAAGTTTGCGGCGAATGTGTTTTTTTGTTTTTGGTTGAACATCTTGTACACCTAGTTCAGTCATGTTTGCAACCAAGTATTCTGTTAGTTCCATCATAGTTGCGACACGTTTGGCTTCAAAAAGAGAGTTTCTTATGAATGCAAACAACAGTTTATAGGCATCATTTTCTGCTTCTCTGTATTCATCAGAGGTAGGTTCCAAACATTTAGTTCCACTGCTTGAATCATCATAACAACTTCTGGTGTAATCACGGTAGCATGTCTTATGATAATGAGCTTCTGCTGCTACAAGTTCTCGTGATGTAATCGCCAATACCTTGCTATCCATCTTCAATTTTGCTACATTTCGTACCTTGACATCTGTCCGAAGTTCGCTTGCCTTGGTTAGAGGTTCCCTGGACTTTGAGCACCTTAAGTACTTGTTTTTCTTGTCACAGAAAATGCATTTTTTGTCATAAACACGTGATGTGTCTGCAGCTACAAGTCGTTGTTGCTTCTGGGGCAGAATAACATCCGTGTTTAAGTCCTCTTGGCAGTCTGCATCCTTGTGTCTTCTTGTGTGTGAACTTGCTTCTGCATGCCCTGTGATATGTAATATCAGGTATGTCTGTTTCACTCGAAGACAAACATAAAATGGGCTGGAAATTCTGTATCTCTGCAGCTTTCAGAAGAGTTTTCCATGATTGTAAGTCTTTCAAGTGTGAAAGTTCTGATAACTTTGACTTGTTTCCACAAATGATACAGCATGTCTTGTCAGTGACATGAAGACGGGGCCTCTTACTTCCAATTTCTTCATGGTCCTGGTCATGGTCTTCAAAATCCATTACCTATAATGATAAAGATATTTATTAATTGTGAGAATTGACTGTAAAATGCATAATAAAAAAAACTTTTTAATTTACAATTTTGCAATTTTTTTTTTTTTTTTGAAATAATGAATGCTCCCTTGATGAAAATGTTTTGAATTATCTCCCTTTGCTAGCAGACAGCTTTGATTAGCACAGCATTTCAGAGCATTTTGTTGAAATTATTTGTATTTTCAAGTGATAACCACTCCAAAATTTATCTAGGATACATATTACATTATGTATTCAAGTGTTGTAGCTTATTGATTGAAAGTTGCAAGTATACTTACACATTTTGTCCAGACCAAGTAGCAGACAGCTTTTTGTGTTGATGGCGGCCATTAAAGGGACCAGTCATTGTATCAAAATACAATCCAAAATACAAAATATCCAAATATTTTAAAAACAGTGATTACTTAAATTGTTAATGATGTATTATACATTTTTTAGATTATTTTACCTTGAAATTAATTAATATCCAGTATTACAGATGAAATTTAGAAAAAAATTATCTAAAAAAACATTTAATTTAAAAAAAAAATGTTTTGATAAATAAAAGGTGATGTTTTGTGTTTTATGAAATATAATTGGAAAATACCAACATATAATTCATTTCTCAGTTAATTGTCATGGATAATGAGACTCTTTATTTCATCTTTTGGGCGGATTTTGTAATTTTGGCGGCAATCTTGGATTTAGCCTCATTCTGAGTTTGAGCTACCAAGCTGAAATGGCCATCATGGTTTTTTGATATGTAGGGGCTATAAGCACTTCAGAAAACATAAAATTGTTTGGTCCCTCTGAGTGGTACCGAAAAATTGTCTGGCTCATGGACTATAGGCCCCAGTCTAACACTCGAACCACTTTGGTTTACCACCTCATTACAACAAAAATACAACAGTGTGATCAATATATAAACCGCCATGTTTTGATATGGTAAATGGTCTTGTTAGGCGATTGTCACTCGAAACATGCCAGTATCTAAAACAGTCAAATCATGGGTTGGACTGACATGGTTTCAAGATAGCACTGCATAAAAACCTTAACTTGTAGAACAGCTGTGTACAATATGGGAAATCAAACCTTATTAAAATTTAAGTGACGTGTTTCAGTGGAATTGATCTCAGAAAATGGTAAATAAATGTTACACATTGCAAAACATTTCTCGCAATAAACAAGTAGAGTTAAAAAACGAATTGTTATGATTCGGTTAAGCAGCGCGGGTCTATTTCCAATCCTCGAATGATAATAATCGGGTCGTTTAATTGGCTGTCTTACTTTCTTAAGTTAATGTATACAGCATTAGCCTTTATTATGAATGTAAAATTTGAACAAAAAAAATCTGGTAAGACGTGCCTAACAGTGCCTTTAAGACGAGGACATGTGAAGTATAACTGCATACTGGGCTAACCCTTCCCAGCCTTTCTTCTGTTCAAAAAAGAAATATCCCTTCTTTTTCTGTAAATCACTTACACATATGTCCATCAATATTTTTGAAGAAAAAAAACGAATTGTTCCATAATGTCATCAGTTTTTGCTCAAAGTTACATATGACCATAACGACGCCTGAATGTAGAAGCAACAACATGTTTTGGCATGCTTCATGGGATTGTTCTACAGTCTGACTGTAGGGGATACACTTGGTTTTATGGTTAGGCAATCCCAAAGGACATTTAATCACAACTTAGTTAGTGACCCGGGTTGTAGTTTTCATAGTTGATAGAAACATACATGTACTGGTGTATTATAAACAAACAAAGGATATGTTGGGTATATCGTGTCGACAAGTGTATATTATGAGGGAGATTTAAGAAGGTTGCCCCTAAATAATGTCAGAAATAACCTATTAATCGGATGTATGCTGTCGATTATTTGTCATTTCTGAATGCTCATGCTTATGCTTATGCTTATGGGAATACACATGATTAGCACAACTGTTATTAACATCAGTTTTAATTTCTTTTAACGTCATATTAACCATCATGTAATCCTGCTGTATCGTTCAAAATCAAAACAAATGTCATATATGGACTTGACCTGTTTTTGCACAAACATAACAGTATTATTATCATATTTACTCATAGTATTACTCATATTTAATGAAATATTTCTCAAGCACAAGTTATTAAATGAAAAATTATCAACAGATATATCATGCAACATGACATCAACAACATCTTATATAACCACTAACATGAGAAAGGAAGATAAAATATTAAAATCTTATTTACAATAATTGATACATAAATCTATTAGAAGAGGAATATGGAGTGATATGTGTGATGAATTCAGGACATATCAAACAACAGGATATATATCATGTTTCAAATGACACTATATTTGTCATAAATTTCCTTATCACTTGTTGTCCTACAAATACTTGTCTAAGTATTAGATTTAATATTACATTCTCGAATTTAATGGCTGTTATATAATTATTGCCTCGTTTGAGATATTGGAGTAAATGCAATGACATTGGAGCTAATTTTCTTATGGCATAATGATATTTCGCATTTCCAATATTATTAAATATTAACGACACAATACTTTGAAATGATTCCTATAACATCTCATATGCAGAAATTATGTAAGTTGGTGTGTATTGGGAGTTGCAATAAAGACTGCAAAACTGAACAATTAGTTTAGGATTCTGAATTTATTGTGTTATTGTGATAATGTGTGCTTTTCGAAAATATTTTATTTCGATTTGCTTTATTAAATATCAATCAAGTGATGCAATGAGACAAATCATCTTTACATCTCATCTTTAATAAATGTAGTGAGATACTAAACAGTTGTTTGTGTGAAAATGTATGCTGCATAAAATATAGAAAATCATTAATTTTACCCCTTTTGCATTTAGAGTTAGGACAAAGTTAGAACTTCACAACCTATTTGACAGTTCTTTGGTGCTTGAAATTATATATATATATATATATATATATATATATATATATATATATATATATATATATATATATATATATATATATATATATATATATAAACACATCATTTTCATTTAAAATCCCATTTGTTGGCCATCAAAGTTATTTCTTATCGCATGGCATGTATTTGGAAGTTGACAAATTGAATATAACTTCAACTGACTTATTGTTAAGAATTTAACAGTCATGTCAAGTTTCGAGTAAATTATTTATCATTTGCCCCTATTTCATTTTTTTATGATGTTTAATAACTGGTTTAGGTGCCTCAAACTGCGAAGTTAATCTAAATTACAAAGAATCAAAGGGGCACAATAATCAATGAGCGCATGAATTATACGTTTTAATTCAGTCTCGTGACCAGAGCGAATATGCAAAATAATCTGAAGACATCATTCTCTAGAAGTGAACTTTTGTTTTATAGCCTAACGTGACGAATTTGATTCCCGTTTATTAGACAAGGATACATTTTAATGGTCCTCAGGTCAAGATAAATGGCCGTTTTCTCATAAAGTTCTTTAGAAAAGGCAGTTAAAAATGTTTTCGAATTTAATCAATTTTAATCCTTTCGAAAGTGGCATTTCAAGCAGAAATCCATGTGTGTGATCTTAAGGGATATTTTAGTTTAACTTATTTCAATGGGAATAGTTTTTATTGATTTGTCATAAAACAAAGAAACGATAAGAACGTAACGTAACCGATGTCAAATGTCAAGTGACATGAACAACAAGATAACTTGAGAAATAACCTCAGCAAACTATTATCGTGATGATGATGATGATGATGATGATTATGATGATGATGATGATGATGATATTCAATTTCAAATGTGTTTCATTCATAATAACAAATACAATTTTAGTTTCAGAAATGTTAAGTTTTATGAAAGTGTTTAACCAGTGAAGTTATTTTTGAATACTACAGAAGTCAATAAATTCACCATATACATATGAGCATATGTCTTCAACAGATATAAGTTTCAGATCAGCATAACTAAAATCAAACATAAATTTGGAACTAAAACAAACGTTTATCGATTATAAGAGCGGATACAATAACAGCAAACATTTATCTTAGTTGATGCCATATTGGTCAAGTTCAAGTCAGATATGTCCCAGAACTGAACAAGGGCCAAGAAGTCATGACTAACCTGTTGAGCTGTCAGCCAAATTGTTTCTCTTTAGATTATCTCCTCTTATCCTCCTATCATAACCTTCGTAAATGTTCGCAAAATGTTCTTACACAACAAAAGATACAATGATTAACATGACTGTACATTTGGAAAGGAGTTCATACATTCAACTGTTTCCTAGCCACACATCGCACTTACTGTAATAAAGAAGTTAAATGAACATAATGTCATTGTTCATCTCAACATTTTTTTAAGAATTGCATGAACCTTTTGTTTTGTATTTTCATGATAATACCAATGTTACTTAAACATATTTAGAGGATATTTGGCTTTTCTTGACTAATACCATGTTTATCTCATCGACTGAGGTAGAAAGGTGGCTGCACCACTCGTGTAAATATATAACTTTTCTACCTCACGAGATGAGATAAACATGGTATTTGTCAAGAAAAGACAACTTTTCTATTTATTATATGACCAATTATTTGCATATTCACCGAAATAGACTTGCATTTACGTTAAGTCGGCTCCAGAATGAGAGCATCAGCAACAATGTGACGTCATGAACGTGTCATGATGTCGGAGCATTGTTTTATGACGTCAGGTCATTGTTATATCAACATTACCAGTTTGTTCATCACTGTTTAATTCATCCTCAACAGCTCCCAGGCGCTGTATCAAAAGGTAATTACAGATCCCATAATGGATCAAGAATAATGGTAAACTATCATTTAGCAGCAAATGCCCTTTCTGTTTTCAAATGCACATAATGTACCACAAGAACAATGAATCGTTAAAGGTGCATCCATTTGTGCATAAAATTGTATTAGGCTTTAATATGTTCCGACTCACCATATGTGCTGTTTACAGTGCAAATAAATTCACTCGGCTTGCATATTCATCACCTATCACCAAATATATCATAATTACTAGTTTCCAATTAAAATATAGTAACATCATTATACATGTGCAGAAACCGAAACTACACGTCCCATTTACATGCACTGTAGTTATATGACATAGTAAACATGATCACCCCAAATTTATCGGTTTGTCTGTTACAAATAAGATTCCAAAAGTACGTTTGACTTATTGCCGCACTACATTGTCCGGTTTTCGATCAGAAATCACTACCTTTACCTTCATTTCGTCAACATACTGAGTCGACTATCATCAAAATGGTAGTTTTTGGTAACAGTCGGTATTTCTCGATAAAGTAACACCATTTATAACATTTGGAATATGTGACCCCCCACAAAACAATGGATGTACCTTTAACATCATGGATGAAAACGGGTATAATCTACATCACACTCAGCTTGTTAACCACTAAGCCATTCACTCCACTTTGTGTTATCAGGACCCAGAAAAGATAAGGGTCAGTTCAGGTGAAGAAATTAAGATATAAATCAGACTTGGGGTGATCAGGAACATCAGATTAATGTAATAAATTATTAGGCTACAATGAGTTTCGATTTCCAGGGAGATTGTTGAGGAGATTGACTAGTGTAATAAATATCTGTGGAACAACATTCACTAAATCACATCTGTTAGTTGGACAGCATCACTTCTGGATAATATACTCTCATAATTTGCCAACTGCTTGTATATGTATGATATACTCGAGTTAGATAAACAATGATCAGATGAGGATGAATCCTAAATTGTAAAAAATATGCAATATTTATATTACTTTATGTTCATCTTTATATAGATGTATGATATTTCAAGTGTCTTCTGGTCCCAGTAACTGGGTTGTAGCTCATTTATCCGTGATTATTTCGTTTAAACGCCAATTTCATTCCTATGAAAAGGTATGTTTACAGTAATTGTTAATACTAATGAGTTTTGTTGATTAGTATTATTATACTAGACGATGACATCAAAACTGGCATAATGATTTTAACAATTCCTTCCACTAAGGTTAAACTTATCTGTCTTTGTTAAATGAGACTACATCACCTAAGTAGAACTGACATTAGACTTTTTTAAAAAAAATTACCGAATTGTTTTGACTTTTACCATCAAAATAATTGTCTAACACAAATTGCCTAGATCGAGGAAAACAATGGTTGTTTAAATGTGATATTTGATGTAGTAGCCAACGACGCATAATGGAGAATGTGACTATCTGTCGTACTGTTTTACATCTTGATTCTACCTATTTTACTAACTCTCGACTTTCGTATGTAAAAAATAGATCAAGAAACTTCAAGGGATCAAGGGGTGAATATCGAAAATGTTCCAACTCAATATTCCGTTTTCGCTTGTGAATAAATGGTAACATTAAGTCATATCCTATTGGAATATTTAATGATATTCAACACTCATTTTTTTTAATGATCTCTATTTAAACACATATATACGTAATACACGGATATTTTGTCCAGAAAACTCAGACGATGACCCATTTATCTGAAGAATTAAGTTGTTTGTGATAATTGTGATCTCTGAGCCATGATAACAAGATTTCTTGAAGACCCAGTAAGCAGAACATAATTATTGAAGTAATATGTGCTCTGTACGCCAATCATGGCTGTCTGCTTTAAAAATACCCAGGGAAATGTGAAGGAATTGTCAATAATGTGAAGACAGTTTTGCCCCTTTTCGAAAGCCATTGCCCTCAGTGCAGGCTGACTTGGCGATATCGATTACCAACTGGATATAGTGGTTTAATCCAAAAGAATGAGTCTGTTGTTGGTTTTTAAGACTACGACTAGATGAATGTCATGATTATACTGATTACTTAAATGTTCACTAATTTTCATAATGGTCTGTTTGGCGATTTTGGACATTTACCAACTCAATTTCACTGTTCATTATCATTTTACAAAAAACGTAGCATTTATTTTGATCATTTTAAGACAAACGCGACCTTAAACCCATTATGGGATAATTTAAGTTTCAAGACATAGGGTTTGTTAATTGTATACGACCCAAAGTAGAAATAATACTGTCATGCTTTTGCTTGATATATTTAAAAGTTACAATTTTAAATTGTAAATAATACATCATAATTTGGTCTGGAGAGTAGTCATGGATACGACAGGTAGTTATCATATCATATGTTAGGTTTTACAAATGTAAGAGCTGATAAAGTGATGAAGTTAGTGATGAAGTTGATGCACATGGCGAATAATACACTCACTCACTAACTGCTTTATGATTGAAACATAACACTTGTAACGTTTCTGTAATGATAACATCATCCTTACTGTTGAATTGCGGGTTGTTCAGGTTTTTCACATTGTATGACCATCTATGAGTATGTTATGTCACTTATTCTGACAAAAAAATATTCACGGGAAAGTCATTTAGCTTTTGTATTTCTAACATTAACCTTTAAAATAATTGTATCCAAAATCAAGAATAATTCACTTATCTTTTACATGCTTTTAAACATTTGTTAAAAACAACTTGAACGTTTAATATGTTTAGGGTGATTACAGCCAACTCTTTATTACACATGTAAGGGGAAACGTTGTGGAAATTTTTTCTTATTTCGTTGACACACACATTGATCACACATTTCTGTCTGAGTGATGTCTATCTCAGTGTCTCTGACCTGTGAAGAACATTTATGCTAATGACTCAAAAATGGATGAGTTAGTCTTTAATAGACAGAGAATCATTGACTACCATTTATGATGAAAGATGCAAAACTAACATGATAAACAAACAATTTCGTACCTCACTTAACAGCAATTCGTTTGACTGTGTGCACGTTTGTTAAATAAAACATTGAAACATCATGATTGAAATATGCTTTTATGCCACAGCGATAGTCATAAATAACTCGTTGTATTTTACTTTAAAATGTTTTAAATGGTGTCGGTATTGTTTCTATGATATTCATAAATGGTGAATAAACTTTATTAAGTTAATATTCATAAAATATGTGACACGAATCAAACAAAAATGGTAAAGTAGGTATTTACGTCAATGCAAAACACTAACGTTGCTTTGTTTTGTCCTTATGGAGCGATGGTATTGCTCCAGTACATTGATTCGTTCATGATTCCCATACAACAATGATTGGCTTCGGTTCAGTTGGCTCGTTTTGGTTTGGTCAAAAGAACGAAGCAATTCTTCACGACCTCCTATAACAGATGCGGGAGGTCACTCAGGGATGGATTTCTGGATTCTTGTTAGGTTAAGTTAGCTCATCAAAGATATTCTCTGAACCATTATCTTTAATGGTCTGTCTTCACAGACGTTCTGTCTATCACTACTTTGATTTGGTTGTTAATCAGTTCACTAAGTTCTTCAGTGGTCTTTCTGAAAAAGTTAACCTGAACATAATTGATGTCTGCAGCTTTCATTGTAAATTAAACCATATCGATTTGTTTTTATTGGAGTTAAATGTGTTTCCCCAGATTATGTAATTATTGATTTATGTCATTTAATATGCAATCGGTTTTTAAAGTTATGATGACATCTGTCTTTCCAAGTATCAATGTTACCACATGACCAGTGCCAGTTATCTGGCAAGCAATTAGTTGTATCGATTATTAGATAAAGAAGTGATCGGCTTTACTGATCAGTGGTGGAACGAGAGGATTTACCGCTCAGAAAGTGTTGACTGATCTTGATGTGTTAATCCAGGACCCGATACTAATCAATTCAATTAATTTATTCCTTGACAAGTACATATCATCGGATTGGTATACAATAAATGAATAACTTTGGGCGGATAGTTTAAATATGCTTAAACAAATGATGCATTGACGTATAACAGCAGGAGAATCTACACACTACTTACACCTACATAACATATTTCTTGTTTTAACAGCGTTAACAAAAATTTTTCCAAAATTACATAATTTGGTTGTATTGTGAATACTAAATAATTAAACATAAGAATATTTCCAATAATATTGCTTAATATACTTTTGGCGTAATTCTTTATATAGGACACTGCAGAATAAAATGAAATTCATCCTCAATATCTGTTGTACAAAATTTAAATAATGTATCATTAACATGTATGTTATGGTATCTACCAGTTTATTAATAACGTAAGTGATGATAATCTAAATTTTTATACATATCGTTTGTAAAGAGGAGGTATACATTTTTTAAATCATAATGAATTTAATCATACTGGTACACATCACGAATTTATTTTAAATATAGATATTAACTGTATTTCGTAACATATTATCACTTTAGATATGGTTCATTGAAGATTACATTACTTCATTGTATTGCATAATGCAGAAACTTCTGGTTCCAATAAGAGATATATTTCATGTTGATATAACACAATCATCAATACATTTTATGACGAATAATTGCTTTCTTCTAAGCAACTGATTGTATCGATTATATGATAAGAGAAGTGATTGAAGATACTGACAATTGCAGATCGAATGAGTTCAGCACTCGAATGTGTTGACTGATCTTGATGTGCTAATCCTGCACAAGATAGTGATCTTACGCCTTCACGCGATGTTCAGATATACATCTTAATTGTATATTGAAATGTAAATGTACATTAATCAATGAATATATTTACAAGCATTGTATCAAAATAACTTTTCTTGAATTAATTTCCAATCGTATTCATTACTATCTGAGATCTATTTACGATGACTTAATATTGATATTGCATTACAATAGTTAATTTCTAATGATTTCTGTTTCTTTTTACCTCTGAGATGTGCTCTTTAAGAATCTGAAAAATGCCACTCATCATTGGGCAATCCGCACAATATGCATATTAATGCAGCTAATACTGAAAATATCGTTTTGTCAGTATCTCTGTAACTATGCATGGTATCACATTAATGTTGGTGTCTATCCCTATGTTAAGGGAGTTAATGAATCGGATTAAGCCATTTCAGTAAAGATCACAATATTAATTTGTGCTGAATAGGCACATTAATGCCGCCATTACTGAAAATCTTGTTTTTGTCAATATCTTAGTAACAATGCATGGTATCAAATTAATTTTGGTGTCTTTCCCCATGTTTAGAGGATTAATGAATCCGTAAAGATCACAATATTAATGTGTGCTGAATAGGTATATCAATGTCGCCATTACTGTCAGAAATGCATTGTTAAGAGGGTATGTCCATGCTGAAGATTGTTCTCGACAATTTTGATGCATCCTACACTAACAATTCTAGGATTGTTCATCTATAGTTAATGTAAAAAGCATTTTAACGCTTTTCAATGTAAAAATAAGTTTCTCGAAATCTTATTTTAAATAAGATTGTATAAGAACTATGTAAACAATGTATTTACAAATACAGTGATATCTGAATACATTGTTGACATTTCATCGCGAGTGCTTATGCTCTAATATTTTAAAACCCATTGTAAATTAAAACAATAATTGCTAGTGACAATGTTTATGTTTCACATGCAAATACCTTAATGCTACTGTTTTCCATGTGGGACTGAATATATACATATGTTCTTGTTAACACACGGGGTATGATGAAACGGATGTTAAGAGTAATATGACATTGCACTTTGAGCAACAAGTTACAAAATAGATTCTATAACGAATATATTCTGCCTGTGATAAATCGTTTTAATTGGTTTCATGGACGTCATAACCAATAAGAAAATGTGAATTTCGAAAGACAAAGGATTAACATGTGTGTTTTGGAATCGAATTCCTTCAGTCACTTGTGTCAGTTTGTGATTTAAAAATGACAAATAATTGCATGAAGCCTTACATATCATTTAGTAAAGATATACACATGAAAACTGACAACTTGATGTCTTCAATATCAATTTCCAAATGAAGGTTTTAAAAATCCACATAAATTTGTAGCCTAATAGCAATGCAATTATTATCCAAATTCAATTTCACCTATTGGTTTTACTTGACATTGCAAACATTCAATACCAGCAAAAATCTCACATTTTCCAAATGGTTATAAATTGGCTATGATATTGATGTCACATAACTAACACAAGTACAAATGCACAGTTTTTAAAATTGAACTTTTTCTGACAACCTAGCATAACTTTGATCATTGAACCTGAAAGCAAACTGTGAAAAATGAAATACATCAGTTATTTTTTTTAACAAATTTATATTGAAAGAGTCTCGCGGCCATCTTAATCAGACCTCCATTCTTACTTCTCAAGGGGTTCAAGATAAACCTTAAAAGTACATTTGATTGCTTGAGGAATAGTCTCAATGCAGACCATTCTACCAGCACATAATTGCTAAGATACTTCAGCACCTTACATCTAGTCAGCTGGGCTGGAGTTTCTCTTGATATCATTTACGAAATAACTATTATATCTGAAGCACATGCATCAGTGATAGAATTGTAACTATAGCACATTCCGATAAGGTAATTATCTCCCTTTGATAGGCGGCGCTCGATGCAGACAATTTTACTTCCGGGGACTACCTACGCCATATTGTTGACGTTTGTAATGTCACATCATGAATATTAAGCAACTTGATGACCCGCTTATTGAAACCTTAACTGTTCCCGCGTTGAAGAATTATTTAAGAGTGCATGGACAGTACGTTACTGGGAATAAGGCAGACTTGGTTGAGAGAGCGAAAGGTATTAAAATTCTTTCGATAAAGAACGTCAATGAGTTGAAATCAACAGACGAGAAGTGTACTACAGACCGGAATAAACAGAAACTTGTATCTCCTCTCGGCGAAGTTTTACCTGATCCCAATTTGCTGAATTCAGATTGGACTAAAGATCTGTGCAAGTTGCCGAATTTCACGGAAAATGACGTTTACAACTACCTTGTACTACGAATGAAGGCAAAGCGACAGTTAAGAAGTGGTATATTTTACCATGACAGACACGTCCACAATATTGAATATCACGATGTAAACGAAAACTGCTCTCACTGCATCGTCCGGTGTTTAGTTATTCCCTCAATACCAACATCCAACAAAAAGAACAATCCTGATCACAGAGTGTGGGTAATCATGTCAAAGGTCACTGGTAATGTGCATTCAGCTGATTGCAACTGCACTGCAGGGTAAGAGTCTATTTACTTATTTGGACTGTTTAATTTTATTATAAATGTATTTTATGAATGTAAGTAGGTATAAAATAATCCAAGAAAAAATCAAATATTAAATTATGAGACCTAAATCGTTTTAATTCCTTTCATTTTATCAAATATAAATTCAGCGTCTCATATGCATAATTTTAGTGTTATTTTAAGTGTTAGCTTATTATATATGACTTATGAGGTCTATCTATAATTGACTAATATTTTTTTCAGGCAAGGGGAGGCCTGTAACCACATCGGTGCTTTACTACATGCTCTTGTGGACATCACTGTAAGTAATAAAAGTGGGACATCTGCACCAACCTCTATGAAATGCAAGTGGAATAATCCAAGAAAACGCAAGCTGAGCCCAAAGAAAGCTGAGCAAGTGCCATTTAGAAGAAACAGTGAAGGATTTCCAAGGATATCAGGTGATGCAACTGCAAAACCCTTTGAAGCTACTGTAAATGTAGAGCGTTTCAAGCAAAAACTTTACAAAAATGAATCAAATGCTGGGTGGCTAACTACTTTTGAGAAAGTCAGCAAACTTGATAAACATGTCGGTTCGGCAAGAGTTATCCCTAATATTGTAGAGGACAACATTGACTTTCAATTTCATGACAGCACTAACTTAGATTCTCAATCTGTCAGGGAAAGCTGTGTCAAATTCTTTGATAATTTGGAAATTAGTGATGAACAGTGTGTTAAAGTTGAACTTATCACCAGAGGTCAAAGTAAAAACAAAATGTGGTCAAAACAAAGGAGGGGTAGAATAACAAGTTCAAGTTTTGGTCAAGTTTTCCTTAGAAAAGACACAACTCCACCTGATAACCTTGTCAAACACGTAATGGGTTACAACAAAGCGTTTCAAAACAGCCATACCTCCTGGGGGTTAAGTCATGAGCCTGCTGTTCGTCGTTTATACACCAAAAGGATGCAGGCAGTTCAGCCCGATACAAGGGTGAAGGAGTGTGGATTGATAATTAATCCTGCCTATCCATATCTTGGCGCAAGCCCTGATGGATTAGTTGACATTCCTAATTGCCCAGATGGACCAGGATTAATTGAAATTAAATGTCCATCAAGCGATAAATGGAAATGGATAACCCCACATGAATGTGCAAAGGACAGTGGGTTTTGTTGTTCTTTAAAGGACAATGAAGTTGTGTTGAAAAGACATCACCCCTATTTTTATCAGGTGCAAGGACAGATGGCCTTAACGGGACGAAAGTGGTGTGATTTTATAATATGGACTCTTAAACATCCAATGTCAGTGGAGAGAATCTACTTCGATGAGAACTTGTGGCTAACAACTGTAGAAAAGCTGAAAACATTCTATCTTAAGGGTGTTCTGCCGGAAGTCTTCTCCAGTCGAGTTAAGCGACATCTCCCACTGTATACAAGCTAGACATTATGTCCCAGTGGACCATATTTCCTTAATTACACGCCTGCCTTAAATAGACGCCCTTGCTTTCTGAAAATAATAGACGCCTGTCTTAATTAAAAGCTGGGTAAACCAAGTTTATTATATAAAACGATATGTTTCGTTGAATTGTCAGAATTTGTACCACAAAAAGTATGTATGGTTTCCCTTATTACGTAATAAACGCCTGCCTCAAATAGACGCCTATGATGTAGACTGTTTGAAAATAATAGAAGCCTGGCGTGTAATTAAGGAAATAAGGTAACTTGCATTACAAGAGTGAAGAGCGTACAATATAAATCCAGGTTTTATATGCAAACAGGAACACAAGAGAGTACATTAAACCTCAGGGCACTTACCACATCATATGAACTATGAAGTAATTATTATTCCAACTTGAAAGTAAAGTATGTTTTGGATGTTCTATTAAAACTGTTTGTAATTAATAAGTGATTTTTGAATACCTTTTGAAAATACCCTGCAAGTTTTATCCTTGAGTGCTGATCACAATTATTATGCAAACTTATCATGTGAACATTTGTTTAAAAGCTCTTTCTGGAGCTAATTTTACTTTCAATTAGGCATTCTAATGGTTAATATATCTTGCAGGAAACTTTCAGCAATATTTTGCAAACATGAACATTTATTTAATTCTCATTTTAGCTCATCTGGCCTGAAAGGCCCGATGGGCTTAGTTATGGCAGGCATGGTGTCCGGCCGTAAACTTCGTCTTTAGTCTCCAGAACCACTTGGTCTAGGGAGCTGAAATTTGTGTGCAGACTCTTTGGCTTCTAAGATTCTAATTTGTAGATTTCATGACCCCGTGAACCCAAATTGGGTCACAGGGGTTACAACCTTGAAAACCTATTTTCATATTCTTCTCCAGTTCCAAAGGTCTAGAGAGCTGAAAAGTTGTGTGCAGACTCCTTGGCCATGGGGATTCTAAACCCTTAAAACCTATTTTCATCATCTTCTCCAGTAAGAAAAGCTCTAGAACAAGCTGAGATAATTTATTTTAACAATACAAATTCTTATGAGCTACAGAGCCCATGGCTCTATTTTTTGCTTCACACCATAGATTATGATAGTGTGTTTGCAATATATTTTTAACATTTAGCACATTGTAATCAAGTAGTTTTGAAAGAATATTTTCAAAATTTAAGGGCCTCTACAAATTCTTTTACAAGAAGCCGAGTACTGTGTACAGGTCAATGCTTCACACTTATCAATTAAGTCAGTCATAGTAACTTTCTTGCGCAAGATAAGCAAGTAACAGATTATATCTCATTTTATTATGATGAATGTGTTTGTAAAAATGTTTGAATTTTGTTTGAACAGGTGAGAAGCAACATTTAGATGGAAATGGATTCTTTAAGCATTATAATGTTAATTTCAATGTTTTTTTCAAGATCAAACATAAATTTGACAATACTAAAAGACCATATAAAATTGCAAATTTCAAACAACATATCTGATTAACCACATATCTTATCAGATATTAACTGTTACTTGGACTATATTTTGGTAGTTACGTTTGAACTCTGTTGTAGTATACGCTGTTGCTGACAACAGATTGTGACCACTTCAAATTTGTCATCAAATAAACATTGTGATCATAATCATTTGTCACGTATTTTTTTATTTAAGCAATTAGTACAAAATAACATAATGATTAATGAATACACTAACAATGAAAAATTATTACAATTTATTACAAATTCAGTTCTCTACAGGTACTGGCTTGTTGAAACAAGTGAAAGTCAACCAATATCTACACACCTTTTCAAAAGAGTTAGGGGAGCGCGGGGTCAATAATTATTGTAACACAGGGCAATTGTAACAGGCGATTATTCCAATATTTTACATTCATGAAGAGTCAAAATTATATAGAATTAATTCCCTTGCTTTTCTCTTGTTTAGTGTAAGGATGTTGGTGAACAGTTTCCCCAATGATAAACAAAAAAGGCAAAAAAGGCAAAAAAGGCAATTTTTGAACTTAAAAGTATTTTTTTCACTAACAATAAGAAATTGTTTCTATGCGTATTTTGTTACAAAATACTCAATTGTTATATATAATATATGTAAAAAGTGTTACAATTGACCTGGCTCTCCCCTACCTGAAATTTCTGCAGACATAATGAATGGTGGTCTTTATGTACAGATTCATGATGTGATTGATATGCACCCATTACATTTATGAGTTACAAAGTGGTGGCTGTAAATTGGTCAATCTAGCACATAATTTCCAAATTTTTGATACTTGGTGAGACATGGTTAAAGGCATGACAGTTTTCAAAATATTGAAATTCTTGATTCTTTCCATCTGACGCTCAACATGAATTCGAAGGTTTGCAATAGGCCGTGTATCTGAAACTTCCCTCTTTGATAGTTGCCTTTTCCGGTTTTTGAAGGGGGGTATGATCAGGTGGATACCACGGGGTGTTGTGAGATCAGAAATGAGAAATCCCTTGTCGGCCATTATGGAGTCACCACTCTCACAAAGATCTAGTAAATGACTTTTCTGTGTAATAACCTTATCACTGACACTCCCTGCCCATAAATCTGACACAAAAGTAACTGCACCAGCTGGACTGATGCCAACTAGGCCCTTCCATGTCATATGTGATTTATAATCACTGAACATCAACGATTTGCTTTGAAGGGAAGAAGGTGTCTCAGTTCTTATTTCTGTACAGTCAACAATAACTCGACAAGTTGGATACTTTTCACAGAATGATGGTGGCATATGGTCATTAACTGCTTTTCTTGACGGCCACATTATCAGAAATGATAATTGGACATCTAAGTAGTCAATCCATTTATTGAATATTGTTCCGCATGTACTTGTGCTAATGCAGAAGCGATCTGCCAAATCTTCTAACAGTAGCCCAAGTCGCAGTCTCATGAGAACAAGAAAAAATTCATCAATTAATCGAAGGTGCCTGGGTCTCCCTTGCTCTGATGATGCACCATGTCTGGCAGTTTGACTTGCGGCATCATCTTTTATTTCATCAAAAAGACAATCAAAAGTCATGGAATCTGGTATTCCAGTGTAAAAGAGAAGTTTTTGCTTATCATTTTTCACATCTTCATATGTAAGCATAGGTGTATTTGCTTGTGTTTCACAATCTACCATCTTATTTTGTATGGTCTGAGTACTGTAATTTGTATAAATAGGTCTATTGACAAGATCACATTGTATTCCTATTTCCTTTGTACAAATTTCATGCACAGTCTGCACTGACTTGTGTGTAAATGGTGAGAATGATTCAGCATCAACAGGACCACAGTAATCATGAAACATTAAAGAATTGTTCAACACAGAGATGGTAGGGCTCAACAAGAAACTAGGCTGTTCAATGACATTCATATCTTCAACTTCCCTGGTTTCAATCTCATCTTGATAATCATCCACTTGTATATTCTGCAAATAATAAAAATTTAGTTTAAAATGCTTTTAAATAGGCAAAGCGTTAAGTAAAACTATTCATTACTGATTTTGCACTGAAGTGTTAAACACCTTAACTTTTTATAATATCTCAATAATACTTTGGCCAAAGAAAAATATACTGTTTCAGACAGCCTAACTGAAGTATATTTTCTTGTTACTGAAATGTATTATCAAGCAAATTAACAATAACCTTTCAAGAAGGGTTAGTTTCAAGTATATACACAAATCCTAAGTAATAGAAATCTTTTTCAATAATATACCTTTGAACATAACATAGATTAATTAACCAAAATAGATCCTATATTAAGAAAATTCGTTCAAAATACCAACAACACCCCCCCCCCCCCCCCCCCCCCCCCCCCCCCCCCCCCCTCTTTAAAATAACAACAACATAACATATAATTACAAAATCTTTCCTAAAGATCCACAAACCCTATTATTACAATGTGACATGAAACACATTTTGTTTGGCCTGTGTAAGATAAATATACTTAATGCTGAACATATTTAAATCATTCAAACTCACTTTCTTAAAAAATCCCCCCCTCAAAAAAAATAAGGGCCGAAGTCCTAGTGCAGAATGCTTCGTGTAAAATAAATGAACTTTTACTAATTTTACTTAATTTGGTATATATTCATGCATCATGGCACTTACCGATGTTTTAAATACTTTGTTTGGAAAAACGGATGGCAAGGGATGATCTGTCGATGGTCCACTCGAATTTACGAAATGCTGGGAGCATATCTGGCTGTTAGTTGTGTAAACAAAGTCTTTCCTCACAAGTCTCGATCTCTGAAGCCAAATGCGACGAATAGCGCCGTTTGCAGGGTATCTATGAAGTGATACAACTTTATCATCTACATTCTTCCCTCTATAATTGCTGCATATACAACAGTATTTCCGCGATTTCTTCGAAGGCATTGTCACAGCGGAAGCAGTGCGATAGTCCCCGGAAGTAGAAGCGACTCACTGAGCATGCGTACATGTCGCACAGAAGAGTTCTATTCAGGGGCGGGTAACTACCTTATCGGAAAGTGCTATACGAATATAATATATTTGACTTAATTTATTATTATTATTTATTTTGACGTTCCTAAAGTTTTGAGTATATATAGCTCAAAGAGTTCTTGCAGGAAACATTTGATATCCATATATTGTATCATATCATGCTTAGTTGCATATTTGGGAGAAATGTATGGCCTAATCGTCCTTTGTTATGGACAGTGTTTGAACTATATGTCTGTCTATTTCTTTCAAATTTCATTGGAGATTATTCATACTCTTAGCTTGTCGTCATTTTTCGGTTGAGTTATACCTTTTGATGAAGTTAATTAAGAATTGAATTTCCGTTTGTGTGTATGCACTTGAAATGAACGATGTTAAAGAGGTATTCAAACCATGTAAACGAATGAGTGTTTGAATAATTCTTTAAAGTAATTGTTCCCAGTGCAAAGAAACAAATTGACATTCAATTCTTATAATTTCACACATAATAGTCATTGAAGAAAAAATATGTTTTCATCTTGATGTCCCTATAAATTGTGCACTGTAACAGTAATATCAGCACATGTGAATCTAATACATTGCGACTTGGAACCGTTCACTGATTCTTGATTATCTGTTTGATGAAACCTTATTTGCAGTATAAATGCATTTATTTTTTAATTGTTTGTCTTCGCACAAATCTTCCCCATTGTGTACACCAGCTTTTGATATTCATAGAATGAATACATTTTGGTAGGTCATAACATGACATTATTGTTCAGTACTAATGATAGAGTATTGGCTACTCTTTGGATATTCTATCAATATACGTTAATTCACAACTTGTATATTTTTAGTTTTTCTCATTTCGTGAAATATGCAAAAACAAACTTTAGTAAAATAAATATATCCAATTTTGTGTAAATGATTTGTAATATTTACACACCTACAAAATATTTATTTAGGCTTTTTATAATCATACTGTGTAATCACTTTATTATTTTGTATTTTAAAGGAGATTTCAGTGACACTTCACATCATTTATCATTTAAGTATTTTTATTCTTACAAATAAGGATCACGAGCCTGTAATTGATTGTTATTGTTATTGTCACTTCTTTCATGTATGTTCATGAGCACAACTTTGTATCATTTTTATTTTTATTTAAGTCAGAAGAGCAATAATGTACACTGGCTATATAGTTAATAATTAAAAGTATTCTGCAAAGAAATCCAATTTTAAAATCATGACAAATCGCTTTAAAAACTTACATGAGAAAGGAAGATATAATATGGAAATGTTATTTACTATTTGGTACATATATCTTTTAGAACATTGCGATTTGAAATATTTGTCACGGATTCTGTCTACAAGTACTTGTCCTTTGCAATTCTAAACTAACTAATTTTAATTCATGTCATGCTCAATACTTGTATCATAAATTTATTTATCACTGATATATAATTACATTTACAACATAGTAAACGGTATTGAGAAATTTCCGACATTTGCTTGTCTATCTGAGTACAGTGAGTACAATGACATTTGTATCGTTTGTTCTTTTCGGATATTAAAATTTAGCGTTTCAGAATCTCAAATGTTAATGATTTGACATTTTAAAATGTATTCTTTAAGTATCTCATAAACAGAAACTATGTAAGTTAGTATTATTGGAAATTGCAGAACGTTAAACTGAACTTTGGATTCTGAACAAAAAATCACTGAACACTTGAATTAAATGTTAGAATTCAGTCTCATGAAAAGAGCTAATATGCAAAATGATCGGAACAGATCACTCTCTGGAAGTGAACTTTTATTTTATAGTCTAACGTGACAAATGTGATTCCCGTTTATCGAACAAGGATACATTTTAATCGTCCTCAGGTCAAGATAAATGGCTGTTTTCTCATGAAATTCTTTAGAAAAGTTAATTAAAACTTCTTTCGAATTTAATCAATCTTTATTATTTTGAAAGTGACCTTTCAAGTAAGAACGAATACGTGTGACCTTACTTTTAACTTATTCCAATGGTAATAGTTTTTAATTGATTTGTCATTAAACAAAGGAACGATAAGGAACCTTAATCGAACCGATGTCAAATGTAAAATGACATTTGAGACTTTAGCATTAGAGCTATTGTCTTCTGATCACAGCGTCCTGTTTTTGAATTCAACTAGAACTAGGCAACCTGAAATATAACGCCACCAAACTATTAAGGAAGATCTTCTTATTCTTAAGTGTTTCCATTCATTATGACAGTTTTACCATAATGATCGGTTTTATGAAATTTATTAAGCAGGAAAATTAGTTTTGAAGACTAAAAATCCACCTAAATGCACAAGATGAAAATGAACACATGTCTTCAACATCTTGGAAGTCTCAGATCAGCTATCATAAGTAAAATCAAACACAAATTCTGAATTACAACAATAACTTAACGGTCATAACAGTTGGCAAAAAACCAGCAAACAGCTTCCTCCGCTGATGCCATTTTGGTTACCTTGTCGGATATGTCCCAGGTCTAAACAATTGCCAATAAGTCATGACCAATCTGACAGACAAATTGTATCCTTTTAGACTATCCTTCTCTTTTTCTGATCATAAAGTTGTTAGTGTACGCCAGCTTTTCTGATACAATGATATAACATGAATGCTAAGCACTATTGCATTGAGCACACTATTAATGTTGCTTGGAAAATAAATACTTTTTTGGAAGTTTTTATTGTTTATAATTGCCTTATTTCGCTTGCTCTTCTACTCACCTAACCTCAAGGAGTGATGGGATCCAGAAATCGAACCCACTTACGGTTACATTATGCGATAACAATGTATATTTGTGAATAAATCTCACAATAGTAGCATTATGTGTACTCTAACGGAAAGAACTTGAATTCACTGTAACACCTCATTTGTCACCATCATTTGATGCAATGTCGTATGACAATACCGTGTGTTATTCAAATTACAAATATATCCTAAGGTATTGATGAATTTAAATTGCCTTGTATGATTAACTGAAAGTTCTTCCACTGTGCACTCTTAGATTAATAGTTTATTAAATAATAAGTGCATGACAGATCATCATATTTACCTTTTAATTGATACAAACTGCCGTGACGTCAGGTTTTCATGTATAAGTATTTAATTTAAAACCTGACATTAAAGTGATGAAAAATGGTTAGTGATCCCTATTATTTTTCTGAATTTGTTCATTTATGCAACTGTGCACATAAATCACATTTTAAACATTATGTAAAATATGTTTGTCAAAAGCTCCTGCTGAATTTGCGAAAAATGTTATAAAATTGCCGTGTTTGTTCCAAATGTGCTTACTTTAACTCGCTATATTCTCCAATATGTAATGATTATGGATTTTGAGTTTATTACTTGATAGTGAGCGCTTTATTTGAGTAGACGAAATCGTTCATCGTTCATCGTTATTTGTCCTCAACATTATAATTATCAATGCCGATTATTGGATAAAAGACATCATAAACGAATTCTAAAATATTTTGTATATTCGTCCCATATCCTTTCGACTTATTCAAGACAACTTTATGCCAACATGCATTAGCAATATTGAAAGTCAGTTCTGAAGATTTTCCAAGAGTTTTTTTTGTGTGCATAGATGACCGTTTTGCTATTTATCATTTCATTAGGATCAAGTTAAATATGATCCGACACAACTTAACATTTTTCTTCTTCATGTAACCAGAACGTTAAATCATCTGTATCATAGAGCATCCAACAGTATCTTTGTTGACAATTTGTTCATCACCGTTCATTTCAATCTCAACAGCTCACAATCTGTCTTCCTAAAAATCAGGAGAGAAACAAGTAATTACAGATGCTCCTAATAAAATCAAGAAAATGATGAACATCCTTTTGCAGCCAAGCCCATTACTTGTTGCAAATACATACACTTACCGAAAGAGCAAAAACTCTTTATAATCATGGATGAATACGGATACAATCTACATCACACTCAGCTTGTTAACCACTAAGTCATTCACTCCAATTTGTGTAATCAGGGCCCAGAAGAGATATGGGTCAGTTAAGGTGAAGACATTAAGATATAAATCAGACTTGGGGTGATCAGGAACATCAGATAACTGTAATAAATTATTAGGCTACAATGAGCTTCGACTTCCAGGAAGATTGTTGAGGAGATGGACTAGTGTAATAAAAGACATGTTATGGAATATAGTATCTTTGAAAAGAACAGGATTTTATAAATAAGACATTCAATCACATCTCTTATTTGGAACTATTCACTGCCAAATGATATATTCTCCTACGTTTCCCAACTACATGTACAAATGTATGACATATCAGATATATAATGATCAAACGAGAATGGATCTTACATTTTGAAAAACAATTTTATGTTAGATATCACAAAGGCCCATTATAATCAACTATAAGTGTCTTGTAGTCCAGGTTATCGGGATTAAGTTCATGCACCAATGATTCTGGGGTTTAATGGCACTTCCATTCTTATCATTTCACTATCTAAATGGCATGTATTTGTAATGTCATTCCTATTAAAAAGATTTGTTTGTTACCTTCAAATATATCTTTAAATTTCAAAGTTTCGAGGTAAGTAGTTTCATACTAGATGATAATAATAAAACTGTCAACAAAATTCTTCTAATCAAATGAGATTGCAACACCGGAGCAGACTATTTTTTAAAAGAATAAAATGAAATCAACATTTTATTTTTTTAACAATTGTTTCCATTATTACCATCAATATCAGTACTCTGCCGAGAAAAAACACAACGGAAGGATGAAATGCAACATCAGCAAACCCTTGCGATTAATAATACATTGCCATTTTAAACAGCAGCTATTTTCTGGATCACTGTAAGCATGACCTCACACAATGACCGAGACAAAAGCAGCTGCCTCTCATTTATACTATCTATGCTTTAGTTGTACATTTAGCTATGTGCTTTAAAATCCTTTATGTTTGATTATAAAACATGTTTTTCAAACCTTATCACACACGCAATGCCTCCAATAATGAAAACTCTTCTGTTTGACCTAACATGACCTTTGAAATACAAAACCTCACGCACAAGTACACTAATCAAAGATCATTTTTATATACATATTGGCATATTCAACAGAAAGACAGTACATACAAAGTTGATGATGGTGAGAAGTAATACGTCATCTTGTACTTCTAGTTCTTATAGTCTTCATGTCTCCACAGTGTACCAAAGGCAATATTCATATTTTTATTGTACCATTTCTGGTACTCTATAACAATTCTTTTGACAGTTTGTGCTGACATTATTCAACAAGTACAGCAGAACTGGGATAGATATGGCTGTATCATAAACAGATTTTCCGAACACCTTGTAAATGAGAATGTAGATGCAATATTGAGTTTAAGAGACTTACGAGGGGCGTTCAATAAGTGTTGCAACTTCAATATAAAACCAACTCGCGTAGTCAATTTTTTACTTTTATTTTTCAATATAGTTACCCTTCACCTCAATACACTTATTCCATTTCTCTTTAAGACTTTTGATGCCGCTTTTGTAGAAGTCTTCCGTTTGCCCCCTAACCACGCCTCTGTGGCAGCTTTGACGTCTTCGTTATCCCGGAAGTGCCTTCCACGTAGGGCGGATTTCAGGTTTCTGAACAGGAAGTAGTCACTGGGGGCTAGGTCTGGGCTGTAGGGTTGGTGGTTAAGCTGTTCGAATCCACAATCACGTATAGGGGCTGTGCAACTCTTGACTTGTGGACTGGAGCGTTGTCATGCAAAATCAGAACACCACGTGTCAACATTCCACGGCGTTTCTGTAGAATTTTCTTTCGCAATTCTTGCATTAGGTTGGCATAATATTGACCATTCATTGTAGTTTTGGTTGGCAAGTAATCAATTAATAATATGCCTTTTGCATCCCAAAAGATTGTCGCCATAACCTTGCCAGCTGATGGTTGAGTGCGAAACTTCAGGGGAGGCGGTGAACTCGGGTGCTTCCATTGCTTGGATTCCAGTTTAGTTTCCGGGTCCCAGTGGTGGATCCAGGTTTCGTCACCTGTCACCAGACGAGACAAAAACCTGGCTTCATCCGCATTAAACCGATCCAGGAACTCCATGCAACTTTCGGTTCTTTTCTGGCGATCTTGTGCTGTGAGGTTTCTGGGTACCCATCTTGCAGATACCTTGGATAACCAAGATGGCCATGAATTATATTTTCAACACTTCCAACTGATATCTGGAATTCCAAAGACAGTTCAGAAACTTTAACACAGGGGTCAGCTAAAATTCGTCATTCGATAGCGGCAATAACTTCCGGTCGGGTGACTTCAGATGGCCTGCCTGACCGTGGGTCATCGTCTAAGGACTCCCTGCCCCGCTTGAACTGAAGAGACCAGCGACAAACTGTTGAAAAGTTAGGAGCATCCTTACCCATCACATTACACATACGATTATGTATTTCTGTAGCTTTGCATCCCTCTTTAGTAAGGAACTTGATCACAGCGCTTTGTTCATGTTTGAGATAATCCATGATTATGGAGACCTCTAGGTCAGCGCAGCTATTATATCTAAATAATTGTTATATCTAGAAATTGTTTTGACATGTGTCAATGTTATGTTTTGACTATAGTAACACCTGCTATAAGCTGACACTGTTTATGTAAACACCAATGCCCCGCTTGCAACACTTATTGAACGCCCCTCGTATTAGATACGTTATCTAAACATCTTAATGAGATAACTTTGGATATTTGAAAAAATGTTGTGTAACCATATAAAAGTTATTTCAGGAGAGTTTGGTAACCTAAACAAGTTTTTCAATAATAGTAATGTCAGAATGCCATACTTCTTTCACGATTAGCTGATCAGGTAGAACAGATCTTTGTATCATTGCAAAAATAAATGTGCAAAATTTAAAAAAAGAATCTGTGTTTCGATTTCGATTTTTTATGATTTTATTCAGAATAATATTTTGCTTCAATATAGTTTAAAAATAGTAATCTCCTTTTCGTTTACGTTGATGTGTTTTAATATACGTCATGATATACACGTATGAAGATCACAAAAGGCAGTTTCCATGTACAAAAGTTTAGCAAGGACGGTTGTATGAAAATAAAGCATCAAGGAAATCGTGAACCGCATCACTTTTGACTGTTAAAGTGCTTCCTAATGTATTCATTGAGGACAACGATGATGACAAACATTATGATAACGTAAATGTAGTAGCAAACGAGCTTGTAACGGAAAATTGGCCTTTTTATAGTTAACAGCTCCAACTATTAGTAGTATTACTTTTAGTGGTAAAATGGCGTGCATAGTTTTGATGGCTCTCTTGAATTGAAATGAATGTCGAGTTCTGTATGTAAAATAAAAAGATCACGAAACTTGTGAGTGTTGAATAACAAATATATTTCAATTGAATATATACTCAATTATTCGTGAATAAATCACAACATTTAGAAACATCCCTTTCAAATATGTTCGATATTCAAAACTCACTCATAATATAATCTCTATTTAAACACATATATACTTAAAAAGGGAATCGAGTTATCAGGATGCAGCCAATTTCCTTTCCATTTTAGTTATAACTTAATCAAATAAAGATTGTTGAATGAAAAAGATTTTCTCCCTCAATATGTTAGTGTTATTGCAATTAGAATGTTATAACAATATTGCAAGGTATTACTTAATAACTGCTCAATATTGAGAGACTTATTTGTCAACAATTGTAATCCATTTATCTGGATTTAATAAAATATTTACACGGATATTTTGTCCAGAACATGTGGATGGTGACCCAGTTCATCTGAAGAATTGAGGTGTTTCCGATAATTGTGATCTCTGAGCCATGATAACTAGATTTCTAGAAGACCCAGAAAGCAGAACATAATTATTGAAGTCATCTGTGATCTGTATGCCAATCATGACTGTCTGGTTCTGAAATGCCAAAGGAAACGTGAAGAAATAGTCTATATGGTGAAGGCAGTTCTAATACTTTTCGAAAGCCATCGCGCTCAATGCAGGCTGACTTGGCGACATGGATTATCAAAAGCACATGAATGAGTCTATAATATGTTTTAAAGCCTACAACTATCTAAATGGCAAAGTATTTCCAGAACATAATGGTAATGAATATTCACATACTCATTAGTTTTTATAATGGTTTGACAGGCGAGACCTTACATCCATGAGTCGACTGTTTTATCTGTAGAAAGGTTAACCTAAGTATAAATAAAACTGCCTTGCACTTGCTAAATACGTCAAATAAGGTTAAATTATAAATGGTTGATAATTAATCAGTCCATGGAATATGCCAGCAAAACACTAAGTAGCCATACCATACAACGGTTTTACAAACATAAGAGATAGTATATGAAGTTCATAATATCAAGTTAATACTCTCACATATAACATATGAGACCAATCAACCCTAAATTGTAAAGGTGGTAGTTAGGTCAATCCAAAAATCCAACATGTCTCTGACTGGTTCTTATGGAGCGGTTATGTTTCTTCAACCACATTGATTCGTTCATGATTCTCTTGGCATTTCAGAAACTAAGACAATCATGATTTGTTCCAGTACAGTTGGCATAAATAATTAAGTTTTACGTCCTTGGCTCTCGACATATTGTTTTGGTAAAAAGAACAAAGCAATCCTTAACGACCTGTTATTATAGATGTAGGAGGTCACTCAGCGATTAATATCTTGATTATTGGTAGGTTAAGTTAGTACATCAAAGTTATTTACTGTACCATAGTCTTTAACAGTCTTAGTTCTTACACAGCCTGTCTATCACCACCTTGATTGGGTTGTTTATCAGTTCACGAACTTCTGCAGTGGGTATCCTTCAAAGCTAATATGAACGTTATTGATGTTTGCAGCTTTAAGTGCCAATTGAAATAATATCGATTAAAATGGATTTCAGTTTTATGAGTTTCTACTGAATTTTATTGAATTTGTCACCAACTAAACATAAACTAAGGAAAGCAATGATGTAAATACTTGATTGAACTTGCCAAACGATCTATTGCATTATTAGTAAGGGTTGTAATTACAGACTTATGTCATTTAATATAAAAATGGTTATCAAAGTGACGGGATATCTTAGTTATGTTCAATAATGTCAATGTATTCGCATGATCAGTGTCCGTCATCTTCATACATGGAGCAGCTGGTTGTATCAATTATAAGATAAGGAAGTGAATGGAGATATTGATTACTGGCGGAACGAGAGGATTAACTACTCAGAATGTATCGAACGATCTTGATGTGTTAATCCAGGAGACGATGCCAACCGTACTCGTACACAACACGCATTTGTTTTAATTATAGATCTTAACTATATATTGTAACAGAGTATTGATTAAGTAGAAAGTCTATACTATTAACGATCTAGCTCACTGAAGATAGCATGACTTTATTACATATTTCAGTAACTTCAAGTTCTAATAACAAATTGTTTCATGTTTAAATAAAACTTCAATAATTCTAAAATATCTATATGTATGATCAATAATGTTAATGATCAATAATTTTATTTCTCCTAGCAACTGATTGTATCGATTATATGATAAGGAAGTGACAGAAGACACTGACAGTTGCGGAATGAGATTATTCAGCACCTGGATGTGTTGACTGATCTTGATGTGCTAATCCTGCACATGATAGTGATCTTACCGGTTCACAGGATGTTCAGATATCAATCTAAATTGTAAAGATGTACATACAGCAATGCACTCATTCATTGTTCGACATAACATTGCATGAATACCTTTCTATTGGTTATTCATCATAATCTTATATCTATTTCCAAAGACTGAATATAAATGATATATCTTATAACGCAATTAAAGGCGCTGTTACGCCATTCTTACTGAAATAAAGTGCTTAAATGTGAGATAACTAAACAATACTCCTTACAATGAAAAGGGTACTAAAACGAATGCACATGGTCAATGCACAAGTCATTTCTCCACTGTTTGAGAGGCATTCTAGAAGTTGGTATGATGAAGAAGACAAGGGATTTATGGATTGTCAACTTCTTTATTTAACAATAGCGACGTTTCGGTATAGATCCTTATACCGTTGTCAAGCATATGGGAGACATGATAAAAACAGAATGTTATATACATGATACATGTTGGTATGATAATAAGATAACAAAGAAAGAGAACAAGATGAGATAACAATGTCATTTAGGGTAGAAACAAGTGAAGTAGTGATAACATGGATACCTAAACATACAAAGTAGAGTTTTAAATATGGTACCCTGTTGAGGATTACATGAGAGTGATTATGCTCTAATATTTCAAAACTACGATGTAAATTAAACAATAATATTTATTATGTACCGTAATCGTACTTTTTTCAATATCGGACATGTGTTCTTATTACTTATAACCTGAACATGACTCGAAGAGTTATCACGATAGTAAAATGGATAATGATGGAAATATAACTCTGGCCTTTGAGGTAATACTTTCATAAAGAATTCATAAAGACTATATTGCATCTGTTTAAAGTCATGTTTTTCACTGGTTTCATGGTTTCGTTGTATGCCAATCAGTGAAATGTGAATATGGAAAGACAATGGATTAGGATTTCTGTTCTGTCCATAATTACTCTTTTTATGTGTGATGTTGTTGTTTAGAAATTGCAAAACATCGTATGGAAGTGCTATATATCGTTTTGTATAGTCAGAAACAAGAACAACGGACAACTTAATGTCGGTAATATCTACTTTCAAATGATGGTTTTTAAATCCACAAACATTTGTTACTTAATCGCAATGCAATATTTATCTGATTTCGTTTTCAGTTATCGGTTTTCCATGATATATTTATGTAATAAATATCAAAAGCGCTTCATTATTTTCAGAATGAAATGATAACTAAATATCATTTTTATGTTACATGCTTATACATCTCCAATACAAATAACCTGTCATAAACTAAATAATGCAGCTATCAAAAATGTACTCTTATATCACAACTTTTTATCATCGAACCAGAAATCAAACTGTGGAAAATGAAATAAAATATTGTTATTTATAATATTTGAGAAGTAATACATTTCTTTTACATGCACAGTCTAAGTAGAATCCAATTTACTCTTGAATGAGCCACAAGCTCATCTTAATAAGATCTTGCTCTTTTCTCGAGGGGTCCGAGATAAGCCTTCAAATTATATCTGTCTGCTTGATAAATAGTCTAAATGCAGACCATTCTACCAGCACATGATTGCTTGGAGGGTGCAGAGCAAATATATATTCTCTTGAATACTTCAGCATCTTACAGTGTTATCTAGTTCACTGGTCTAGAATGTCTCTTGTGTCTTCATATCGCTCAATTCTCCCGTCCTTCGGGACACTCTTAAGATACAATGTAACATTAGTTGTTAGAGCTTTTGGTATTTTACATACGGTATATTTAGTTATTCAGTCGTATAAAGACATTTACTGTTCTTGACATTGCATACATTCCTAGAGTTTCCCATCTTGAGACTTAAAGCTCAAACAGTTATTGTAGCAAACAATAATTTCCATCGATTTAATATTTTCACATTTTAGTTACATATTTTGGTGAACGTTATCATTTATTATCTTACTGTACATATTGTAAGCAACATTTTAATAATATCTGTCTGCATTGAATATCTCTATCAATATTATAATAATATGTTTAATATGTCTATGTTGAATAATATATTTCATGGAGATATCAGTGTCATTTATCATGTTTTTATCACTTGTGTGTTTTGTAAAAAATGATACTTCCTTCGTTTAATTAGTTTTACACTTTAAACAGTAAACCGTACCAATTTTTGCAGTGAATGAACGAGGATCAACATGCCAAAACAAGAGTTTTCATTTGTCGGTGAAAGCTTTGAAAAATGACCAACTTTGTCAGGCATAAGTCTTATATTGTCATTTGGATTTAGTTTCCAAATGCAATATTTTGAATGTAGTCTAGAATTAAAGACATTAGAATTTTAAAAACATCGACACTTTATGTCTTTTTCATTAGGCTCAAGGTCAAGAAATTCAACAAATGAAGTGTTTGATAGCTTTCGTGCAGCCTCTTAAATGTTCGTCAAGGAAAAACATATCATTTTTGTATTATGTCATTATTTCTGTATTTTATATTAAAATATAGTGATTTCAAAGGTAAACGTGCAGCATTTGCAAGCCAACACTGTGACGTCATAACATTGTCTTAATGACGTCACGCAAGTGGCGATTAAGTTTATAACCACTCATTAGAGTGACCATAAAGGTTATCGCTATTGTAGCTTGATAGAGGGTTTATTTCATTGACAGAACCGAGTAAACCACTTAATATATAATAAATAGTGGATATCTGTCTTTTCTTGACTAATACCATGTTTTATCTTTCAAATGAGGTAGAAAGTGTATGTATTCACGAGTGGCGTACTTAACCTTAAGTATAACCATAGCTGTATGAATGTTTTCACATCCATCGATCTGCCAATGCCAGAAGTTAACTGACACTGATCAACGAGGATGACAAAATATGATGACAAAAAAGTTCTTAATGCCAGTTTCTAGATTACATAAGTTCCTTCCTGGTCTGATTCAAAGCACGTATGCCGCAACTAGTGCAATTTATTTGACCAAACTTACACCTTAGTATAAATAGTATGTCCAACTGGTTCGTGTCCTATGTTCAATAACTACCAAAACAGTTCTATCTCGTGAAAATAATGTGAGTCACTGAATGAAATCGTACCTTTGATATACTCAAGAAATAGAGCGAATTTAGAGGACAATACACAGGACAAAAGGTGGTTGAATCCGCTTGCCGAATACTTCTGGATACTTCCGGATACATTCGGATTCTTCCGGATTCTTTAGGATCTGCCAATATTTGGGAGCATTTTTGAAAATTGGATCTTGCATTAAACATTAATCACAAGAAATTATACTCATGTCTAATAGTCACGGGGCGATTATCTTTCCTGAAATGCTACATTTTCTAAAAATAACAATGTTTGTTTCATCAAAATTTACAGCTACATGTAAGCTATATTTTTATGAATAAGTGTATATTTAGCTGGTTTTGTGGCTCAGCTACTAATTCTAATAAATATACCACCGATATCATCGGCATAAATATTTCTATTAGAAACCTTGTCACAAGCTTGTTTGGCACTCAAAAATCAGCTTATCAATTTTATCTTTCAGACCAGAATAACGGAAACATTAACAATGTTTTGATGGATCAAGTGAATCAAATACTTTCTGAAATTCAATGAATGTAACATATTACCGATCCTTAAGTCGAGAAGATGATTTCTGAAGTAATGCACACAATGTAAATACAAATGTGTATGGAATGATGTTGAATATGTTTGTCTGAAACCAGCTTGGGATTCTTGGAAAATATAATTCATATTAGATTCATATTAGGTTGTCTATTATATAGGTTAGTGTTGAAAACAGTTGTTATATATACACAAAGAAAAAAAGCACCCCCTGATATGTTCATATAGCTGAATGTCAGAAACAAGTAAATTCTGCTATGACCCTAAATTAGTCCGGGTTTTTTTCCAGATAGAACAGCCATCTGGCAAGACAGAAACGCAACCATATGTAGCTGTTATGATTATTTAATAGCGATGACGTCATGTTTACACAGGTACTGTTTTTACCTGGAAGTATGGAGCTGCAAGTGAAACAAAACACAATCGCATTGGGATTGTCACTTCTAAATGTTCTTTGTAGACCCTAGTGTACATGTTCAATAAGAATGATCAGTATCTGGTAGGACCGCCACGCACCCGGATGACACACTGCATCCTAAGCCTCCAGTCAGACGTCGGATCTGTTCTTGTGTCAATAACATCTGCTTAGCGTGCAGAGCTGCCTCCAACACATGTAAATTCTATACTTGAGGGTTCCGAGCTTGGGGTCGATGCCTTAAAATATCCCACACATGCTCTAGAGGGTTCAGATATGGGCTTACTGCTGGCCATGGTAAAGTTGTCACTGTGTTGGCTCAAATGTAAACGACAATGGCACGTGATCGGTGAGGCTGTACTGTGGTTGTGTAGCAAGTGCATAGTTACCGAAATGAGGAACAAAGACCGACTGTAGAACGTCCCAGACGTATTGAGCTCCCGTTGGCCCTGGTGGTGACCAAATCCAGCTATTATATTGCTGATAATCAACAAAGTGCAATTTTGTCAACTTTCTAACAACATTTGTGAGAAAATATTTTCTCGAAATTGATTAAAAGTCTAACAAGCAGAAATCTGCTTTGACATAAGCTTTCATCATACATTATATACAATATATATACAATCTGCACACCACAACAACATATCCATACTCATGCCACATCCTGCTTAATCATTGAAGATCACTGAGTTATTTCCAATGGGCAAAACTGATTTGAGGATAATAAACAGTTCATCTGTTCAATCCCCATGTGCTACGTTCAAAAGGACCAGAAGAGCATTTGATTACAGTTCCTGAACTGCATTATTCTTCTATAAGTCACCAACTTAGCTTGAGCATATTTTCAGTTATTGAGTTCATTTATGAATGGACAGTCAGTCACATAAAAAACTAGTATTCAATACAGTTATGATAAGCCACATTAACACAAGAGTAACACAAGGGGGAATGGAGTCTATCGTATTGTTCTTATTTCAAGTTCAGTTCGGATCAATTAACAAGAGCTTCAAATCATCAGACGGTTTAACTACATAACTAATGAACTGAGGTGATTTCGGAAAAAAAATATATGTTTATAAACTGTCGGGCAAAGAGACAATATGAATATAATGTCTAGATCTTAATTCAAGTGCTAATAACGGCTGAATCACGAGACATTATGTGTTCAAATACCTATTTTATTATATAATCTGTACCATTTTGCTAAAAACACGCGTTAAAGATCTTAATTTTGGAATAAGCGGGATAAGGAGAGTGAAAATCAACCTTTTGGGCATGATTTATTAGGTCCTACAGCAATGATGCGGCAATGAATTATAGTCCAAAAAGGTACATTATGTCGACACCGTATTTCATTCATTTCCATATTTTATAAATTTCAAGTTCAATGCCAAACATTCTGTTCAAACCATTTGTAAACAGCGATTTCAGCAAGCAATATAAAATAGATCTGTTGAAAATCATTTTGCTTACTTAAAACAATCTGTCACCGGATTATAATGAACATTTCGTAGAAACATGATACTCATCTTCCACCAAATCGCTCATCTAAAATGCATGAAGTGACATCACATCAGTCAGTCTAAACTTGAAAGCTAAGAATTGCGTTAGTATATAGTGTACTTCATCAGAATCCCAACTGGAAAATATTTTGAACTGAAGGTTAATCAGCTTGAGCATGTAATATGATCTCCATCAACAACTAGTTAACCACTAATCCCTTCATTTTCACCACAAGTTGATTGCTGTCTTATTGGAAGCAAAGAGACATTCGGGTCAGTAAAGGTGAAGATAGTATGATATAAATCATATTGAAGATGATTGGAACTCTGCGTGATATCTCTGAATCATCATGCTGCTAACATTGTTTAGTCATTGGACAGATGAACCTCAGTAGTTAAACTATGTTATGTATAGTATGATATAAATGATATTGTAGATGATTATAAATATGATTGATATCCCTGAATCGCCATGCTGCTTACATTGTTAAATCATTGGACAGATGGATCTCGTTATTTATGTTATGTGTATTGAGATGATGAAATTGGCAAAGGGAAAGGTTGTGATCCTGCCGATAGTACACGGAGAATGAATGCCACATAGAGGTATTACAAGGCCAGGACTACGCCGTCCTGGTTGTCGTTCTGTGCACCAAAAGCAAAGCTCTTTCAGTACTTTGCTTTTTCTTACAGGTCGATTGATACACCTCATTTAACTATTCAATCTATGTGTTCCTGTAGTCAAGCTGCTACGATCTGCTCCAGGGCCTCCTTTCACAAAGCACTAAGGTGATCGTAAGTCACTAAGATAACCTTAGTGCATTGTTAAAGAATGGGAGTTAAGGTTAACATTAGTAAAGGTTGATTTGTGAAAGGGAAAGGAAAGAAAGGTAAGAGAGGATGGATACTGATCCATAGGTTTTAATTGTGTCACCCAGTGTTGGATGTTTCAATTGTTTAATAGGCTAGTGAAATACATTGCAATAAGGTACATATTGTATTTCTGTACCGAAGGTATTGACCCGAATGCAAACTGAACATTGTCATATTGTCATTAGGCTGTTATGGTAAGGGTATTTAGAAATGTCCAATGGCATTGCTTGACAATGAAACGTTATATCCATACCATTATGCTGTTCTGTGTGCTATGAGAAGGATCACCTGCGACAACATCAACCAATTTGTCAATGATTGACATTAGTAGGTCAAATGCCCTAATGTAGATTAATTTGTAGACATAAAGATAGAAAGACAAAGGCATTTCGTATACACGAATGTAATACATCATAAAATATTTTATTGTGATGAGTTATCTGACAGAATCAGGGTCTCAATATCTCAAGAAGATAGGGTAATGTTGTTAAAATGCAACTCTGGCTTCTCTAACATTATGTATACTAGAATATACATTGATGTATCTTAAAAATCATCACTTACTTAATGATACATTTTGCCCTTCCACAAACAGAAGTTGTCACTCATACATTTTGTCTTATACTCACTCAATGTTAGATTGGATGATATTTCACATGTATCTGTAAAAAGGTTCTGTCATTGGTGAAAGAGTGAAAAACTGTATCGGAAATTCTACTGAAGACAGAGTTTCAGTACATGCAGGATTCACAACATAAGGCGTAACTCGCGTCAGTGTTAAACACTGGCTAGATAAAGGCTTGCAGCATTTCCGTCACTTTTCTGTGCTAGCGAAACGAGCTCATTTCAGGTGAACCTCACCACGCGGAAAAGGAAAAAATTCAAGTCAAATGAAATTTATGAAACGTGTTGCTCTGGATTTATAGTGAGAATCAATATCATTTATTAACTACTAAATGGTACACATTATTTGGTTTCCGTTTCTGACAAATAATGAACTTTCTCTACACTTTACCGTGATGAGAATACACTTTGACTGGATGCAAATTCTCTTTTCAAAAGTTCAATAACAATTATTGGAACATTAAACCCTGGATAACCGAGGATGTCCTTTCAGAAAAAAACGGATCCATTCCTGAACAACCACAAATTATATGCTTATTGCTTTTAACTTTTAAAACTTTTGATATTTTTAATAACTGTTTCCTACAGTCAGAATTAATTTTATTCAATTTCTCGAAGTTATCAAATTAAAGTATAATTGACATGTGTTTGACATAGCTCACTGCTGTAAGTATATTAATTCTCAGTATTAGAACGTTCTGCACGTCTCTGACAGATTTAGTACCAATCAGATTGTCAGAGAGCTCGGTAATAATTCAAAGGTCGCGTTTACCTTTGTGAAACTTACAAAAAGACCACCAATAACTGGGTGGTAAATTCAATAGAAACTAGAAACTCAATCTAATTAATTTCATGTAAAGTGAAGCACGTTAACACACAAGTTAACGCAAATTGAATGCTGATTTTATTAAAGAAGACACATTTGTGTACATTTAACTAACGCATTCTTTTCTTTATATCATTATCACACCTTTTTGTAATCGTCAAAAGTCAAAACATTCGTCAGATGGTAACTTATTTCTATAATATCTCAATCTGCTTTGAAAATGTTATTTCTTTATATTTTTAAATGAAAAACATTATATGATTTTGAGTAACTAAAACCTAACTCTCAGTAAACATTGATGACATGAATCCGTACATGCATTCACACCAAGTTTTTAAACATCTTAACAATACAATGCTATAAAACTTAAACTGTTTCCACCAAAATAATTCTTTTAAAACCTAAAACATGTATGGGTGAATGTTATACATTTTAATGTCTTGATTATTTACCATTTCCAAAAAAAGATTATGAACCTTAAACCATGTGGTATGTCTTACTCCAAAATGAATGTTGCCTGATGTATTAAATTTATCTGAAAACGTATATTACCTAGAGATACCTTGATGGTCAGAAGTGAAAGGTTGCCTACTTTTAGCTAAGTTGACACGAGATGAAATTACAGGACAAAAAGTGGTGGAATCCATTTGTTGGATTCTTCCGGATCCGCCAAGTTTTAGGAGAATCCCTAAGGACCGCAAGCTGATTCCACCACTTTTTGTGCTGTTACATTTCCCCTTCTGCTAAAATAAATCATCGAAAAAGCTTGTCAAATTGTTATATGTAGTTGAATTTGATTTCAATTTTAATAATAATTTGAGAAGAAATTTCAATCGAGATCATGATAGATAGATCATGATGGTAGATTTCAATGTAATGAATTTATTGATATACGGTCTTTCATACTGTAATGCAGTAACATATTTTTTAAAACATGTTGATTCAATGTTTTAGTTGTAATTTTGATATTTGAAAGATGTTTAAATCTAGTTTGTTTGAGTTTGAAATAGTAATAAATTTTCACGTGAAAAACATACGGGTAGACGTTTAAATGACATCATGAATTAGGATACTAACAAATTTTAATCCTGGACACAAATTCACGACTTATGTTTTATGAAATGCATTACTAAAAGTAAATAGTTTGCATACATTTTAATTCATAATGCAATAGGTAATGTTGTAACGAACGAACTTAGCTTCTCTTCATATAAACATTAACACAAATACATAGTTACAAAGAGCATAACTAAATAAAAAGAATTCCCATCAATTATTACTCAGAATGTATAGGGTTATTAATAACATAGGAAAACAAGAAAAGGTACTTGTCATATTTCATCAATGAATTATGAAATGTTAACTGCACTAAATATAACCAGATACATTGAAACCTTTTTTTCCTGGTTTTAATGATAAACCTTTTCACTTTCAAATAATTGAACGGCGATCTGAACAATTCATGTACCAGGAAAATGGCTTTGTGGCTCACCTTTTTATCAATGATTATTTTAAAAGGAAAACAAGAATCACAATATACATTACTTTTGTCAAACACTTGATATGCTATACACTTTGAGGAAGCAGAAAGCTTCTGATAGCCATGTATGGATTTACTAACAAGGCAAGGAGGTAAACAAAAAAGAAATTTTCTTGATATAAATCAAACCAATCACAAATTACATATTTCAAATTCGAATGTAATAATTATATAATCACTTCCCTTGTTTGTCAACATGAGAGAGGACACGTATTATGGCGAGGTCAGACAGAAAC
The DNA here is from genome assembly GCA_936450465.1 of Gibbula magus. Lineage (NCBI taxonomy): Eukaryota > Metazoa > Mollusca > Gastropoda > Trochida > Trochidae > Gibbula > Gibbula magus. The sequence continues at coordinate 21,879,342 of OW388291.1, read as the reverse complement.
GTGTATATTTTTGGCTAATTGTGTTGGTTTGTTTTCTTATTGTACCAAAAGGTGGGTCACAATCATTCTCTATACTTTAAAACTAATGTTTGATATAATGTTATGATGCATGCTTTACATGTTAGCTCATCAGGCCTGAAAGGCCCGATGGGCTTAATGAGTAGTATCCGTCCGTAAACTTTTCCCTTTTTTTTTTACTTCTTCTCAAGACAATCACGACCTCAAACTTATTTTCCTCTTTTTCTCCAGTACGAAAAGCTCTAGAAAGCTGAAATGTTCTGTACAGATTCCTTGGCCAAAGGGTATTGTAAAATGTAGATCTGGTGACCCTTTGATACCAAATATGGGTCGCAGGTGTGACCTTAAACTCTTTAGGGAATGGAGATTCTAAATTGTATATTTGGTTACCCTGTGGCTCAAAATATGGGTCATTAGGGTCATGACGTAAAAAGTCATTTTCGTCTTCTTCTCCATTACGTAAAATACTTGAAATATTGTTATACAACTGATAAGTAGTTAAGGAAAATGAAAATTTTTGTCTGTTATGTGTATTTTCATTACATTTCAAAAACCCAACATTGAAACATTGCAAATAATAAAACATATAACAAGCAATACTCAGAAACGATTGTGGTATCAACTTTGCAATAAGTGCTGCACACATGAGGGATAAATGTTTATTTTCAAAGCATCATCAAACAACATCTCACTCGAGCTGTCTCCATCACTGAGTTGGTGGGAAGCAAGGGACCACTGCAAGAGAGAATACAACGGTGATCTGTATATTCAGGAACATGAGCACATACATTATGACCTCAAACCGCAGACAAACTATTGGGTTGGTGCTTTAGAGACGACAGAGTGGAAATGGACAGGTGGGACTTGCTTTCTTTACCAGGATAAACATAAAATAAACAGGAATTTAGCAATTAAAAAGTACACAATGTTGACGTAAAATTTTGAAAATAACATCACCATTTTACAATTTAGAAATAAAGTAATTTTTATTAATTCATTTAGTGGAAGATCGTGTATAGTTTAGTTTCCTTTGAAAAGACCATTTTATCGTCTTTCTAAGAGACTGCTAAAGCACAAATTGAGGATGGGGATTGTATATTCAACAGAATATTCTTTCATTTATGTAAATTTGTCATGTGCGTTACCTATACTTTGTTGAAATGGCTCCTATCTAAAAACAATGTTTCAGATAACAGCTCAGCATTTCAATACATCGGATACCAAACAAATATCAAGTTGCATCCAAACGTTTCTACAGACATACCTGGAAATACTGTGGTACACTGTTACAGTATATGCTTTCCGAAAACCTACTTTGGGCTCTCTGTAAGTTAAAATCATTTTTGTCCACATTGTTGGGTATTGTCCAATTCAAAGAATTGTTCATCATACAACTTTTCTGAACTTTTCTCTCCCTAAAGGTTTCTCGAGTCGTTTTTTTTCATACTAACCTCTGTTGCAAGTGAATAAAGTTGAATCCTGGTGATCTGCCAACAAGTCATTATGCTATTTTTGGAAACGGAAATGTTGGATAAATGTTTTCAAGTTTAATGTTATCCTCGATGACCATACACATCCTGACCAATGAATAATACACAATCAAAGACAACAATTTAAAATAAACTAGTGTCCAAAAGAACGATACCATCTATTTTTTAAAATATCTTTTTACAAAATGATTTCTTCGTATGAAGACATGGTTTTGCGTATCCCACATCCCAAATGCAGTGTATTCAATCGATAATACCGAGAACATTTCATCACATCCGGAGAAATGGTGCACTTTGTGAAAATTACATTATTTTAGGTAGCATAGTTTGCAACTGCAGATAAAGTGTACAAAACGGCTGACCATACACGTTGGTATAACAGCAACAAAAATCACACAAGAAAATATCGGGTTTGGCAGCCATTGAGAGTGAGAGAGCTGTTGGAATTGTCACATAGCGAGTCTCACACGAGGACGACGCCAGAAGGTTCGGTTGCGCTCGCATAACAGCCACCAGGTTAACGCAACAGTTACGTGAAAGAGATTGGACAACATTCAGGTCGAGAAGAAAGTGATTCGTTAATAAAATGAATGAAGATAATCCGTGTTCAAAGTTTCTGCCGCAGGGGACTTTGAACCGAGAAACAACCCCCCATTTAGATTATATGTTAATTAGGGAAAAATTACTTGAGCTGCTCGGAGAGAATGACAACCTGTACCTGTATCTAATTAATTCATGTTATTATGAAGAACAGGAACGGCTTTTCTTCGAATGAACATTTCTTAGCTTCCTAGTTTTCTGCATTTAATTTCTTCAACTCTAACTTAAACAACCCCTGAGTATGTTATTTTTCTAATAAACGTATTTTTTTCAACGCATATAACTGATATTATTCAATGGAAAAATCTTTCGTCTACAACATGAAATATGACAACTAATTTAAATAACAATAATCAGATGAAGTTTGATTTAAATTTAATTAAAAAAATATGTTGACACATCTTAAGTGTGAGACATCAAATACAAACCAAAAAGCCCTTTTTAAATCTTCTATCTCGTCTAGTAAAGGTGATTCAAACACGACGATGTATTAAAACGTAAACATGTGTTTTTCACAAACATAAACAAATAATGTTTTGAAATTAAAAATTAGTTTCGAAGGCTGCTAGAGACATGATGTAAATCTGTTTTGATAGTACATTTATGCATTTATACGGATTGAAATATCCTAATTTGTGTGGCTAGTCTATAGTTTCTCTCTCCAGTACTCGAGTTATTCTATTTTTTAAGGTATGGACATATGCGGCCAAATACTATATTCCTGGCTTCGTGTGTGGGGCTGGAATTGATTAAATATTGAGAATAATAGAAACCCTTGTCAGAGATTTCATCAAATTTGCCATTTTTTCTGGATATTAATTTTCTGACTGTGCAGATGTATTTCAAAACTTTAAGGAAATTTGAACCTCATGTACTAATTATTTCATATAAATCGTTCATGAGAGTAAAAGGTCTCCTGTTCCTTAATGAAATCCGAATTTTATTTGGTTTCGGAATACATGTGAAAACTCCTCTCTTCATGGTAAGAGACATTATATTTCTTCTAGAAGCATCTCTTATCAATCCGAAATCCAAACCTAAGGTTCTTTCTAAAATAATTTAGATAAATCAATTGGGTATCCAACAAATCTAGGGCTTTTATTGTTCATTCTTTGTACTGCTAAAGATATTTCTTTTTCCAGTTCGTCTTTTTGCTAAATTTGTCATATCATAAGGGTTGTCAAACCAGTCACAAACAGATAATGATATGAATGAATATTGTGATATACTGAAGTGTTTTTTTTACTTTTGTGTTATGTTGAAGGGGACTCAATGCTACTGCTTGGACGAATCACAAGTGTCAACAATTTCTGTCTCAAGAGTGGAAGATGAAATTGAATGTCCTGGAAATATGGTAGAACAATGCGGCAACCGAAATGGGATGTCAGTTTATAAAGCTGGTATGAATAATAATCGTCACTACAAAAACGTTCCAAATACAAGGAAGCAATCAAATAAATATAGAAGATCACAAGGTTAAAGATAATGATTTTCTATGAAATAACAGTGGCATGGTCGTCAGGTCTTCATTACAGTTCCAATATGTATTTAAACATTTCAGATATCGATCTGGGGAACAGTGACAAATACGGAGACTGCGTTCATGGATATCGGGTTTTCGAATCTTATTGGAAACCACGGTTTGCAGCAGGCAGCTGCAATAAAATTCATAATTCAATTTGCTTCAAGAGAAGTACGTTTAAACTGGTTTTGCTGTAGAAGGCAAATCAGTTAAACAGAACGTTCTTGAAATGAAGGCATACCGAGTGCAGTATTACGTTTTGATGTTTTAATCTTAATCATATAATGTTTGTGTTTATTTAATGTCGTAATGACATCAATGATACAAATAAGCACTGGTGATTCCTTTGGACAATTAATACACATTTAGAAAATCGTACTTTTGGATGTTGATAGTTTGTATTGAAATTAAAGAAGTCATAGAAGTAATAATGTGTTCGCCAGTATAACTATCTTAAATTTACATGAGTATATAATAATGAACTTTACCTTCCGTTTAATGTTATAACGTCTATATTTACTATTTATTTCAGACCTTCAAGTTGAGAATTCAAATTGTGATGGTAAATCAATTTCTCATATTTGTGTATTCTTTTATTTTTTCTCATAGTCAATGTCACATTTTATTTACAATGAAGCCAAGGACCCATATTCAAGAAATAAAAAATATATGGTTTGTAGAATATACAAATGTACTTTAAAGTGTTCCAAGCGTTTATGTTTGTATGGGCATTGAAAATATGTTGATGTTCATGTTCAATTCGACTTTCCTGAGACATAACATATGTTTAAATTAACAATCGAAAGTGATTTAGAAACCTCAGCCCAATAGAACCAAGTGGCATTATTATATTGGTAAATGTACATTGACAACCTAAAATCTTATTGGGCACATGTACATTTACTGATTTAAGGGTCTTTACATACCATATAGTTAGATCTAACTGGTAACTAATACAATAAATAACAATCGTAGATGGAAATTTGTTTAACATACCATTCATTTTACAATAATTGTGCATATTGTTCCAGAACAGATTTTGTCCTGTCTTGATGACGGCATATAATTCACATGTGACACATACTTGCATTATGAAATATATTTGACAGGTAAAAACGACTACTACCAATGTTTTGACGGATTGTGCACCACCTGCGGTCAGTCCTCTTGGGCAGATGCCAACAAAAGATGTAACTTAGCGAAAGTCACAGATAAAAACAAGAACTATATCAACGAAATCCTGAAAAAGGAAAATAAACCTTACTGGATTGGATTGCGCAGAGCGACAAGGAGAATATGGATTAATGGTAAAATTTATAGTGATATGTTCAATTATAGATGAACGCTACAAAGAAAGCATAGTACATGCTTACTTTTGTTGGTCCTTTTGTAATCCAAGTATACATCTACCGAATCCACAACTATCCTCATTTCGATAAATGTCCAACCGAAATGATAAGGTTATTTCTATCCCTGTTGGATACAAAATACCCTGATGATGCAGGATGATGAATAGAGAATCTCGTTCTGGTGACTTCTGATATCAAAGACATCAATACGAGTTGATTTAAGTAACAAATGTCAGACACTTGCCGAGGAAAGTTTTACTTTGATAAACAAGTGTTGATAAATTTGCTATCAGAAGACTAGGTGAGATTTTTTTATCATTCAAAATCATTAACATCTTTAATCTTTAACAATGGCAGCAAAGATGAACATATCTGAAACAATAAACTGCCATTTAGCTTCTTCAGTCTCATTGATGTCATGTATAGTATTGTGACATCATCATCATTATAACATCATATCATTATTGCGTCATCAGCTTTTTCACGTCACAGCGTTGTTATCAGTGTTCTCAGTGATGTCAAAGCCTTTTGATGTCATTGACAGATGGTAAGGATTGTGATGGTTTGAATGTAGTGATACCTACAAACTATATATATCTTGAAGATATCGCTTGATCACACAAATGATATCTACTGTTTTGGATAAAAATATCTTTAACATTGTAATTCTCTTCATCTATTTGTAATTTTCAGTGTAATTAAGAAAAGCAGTTAGTTCTTACATATATCGGTAGAATCAAAAACATAATCCATTTGAAATAGAATCCAAAGGAACCAAAACTGTACCTTCTCTGAACGCAGATTTAGGGCATTTGCATAATGGTATCTGAATAAAGGAACAAACATTCAAATACTGATCATAATAAGGTCAAACATTCGGTTAACAGCATAACGGTTTTATACTTATTTACAGTATTGGTATTCCAAATATCTGGACAAAACTATTGTTATTCGGATATTCCAATCGTAGTTCCAATGAATGTTTTAATTTTGTCTATATTATAAAATGTGACTATCAATCTATAAATGCATGTGATTCAATTACAACAACAAGACAACATGTTTCAACCCTTTTACTACAATTATTTAGTGTTTTGAGTTTTGTCACATATCAGGAAATGACTATGTTTTTTCAGGTATTACTATCGTGGTTTCAATGAATGTGTACATGTTGAATGTATAATAACATTTGATTGCCAATCCATAAATGTATGTGTATGTATTCAATTACACAGGGAGCGAAATCTACAAAAACAACACGTATTCTGGGAATCCAAGGTGCTTGGTTCTGCGGTACGATGGTAACAGTTTGACAACTAATTGGATCCAATGCAGTGAAGCTCATCGAGCCCTCTGTATCAACAATAAAGTCAATACTGGTTTGTATCAATTTTTCATATTAATTGAATAAACCCAGGGGCAAATAAACCATACCATACAACATACATTTGTACAAGATGTTTTATTTCAAAAGCAGTACATTCAACAGACATAGAGTTACATCATGTTTAAATTGAAATTTGAAGGGATGCATTCAAGAAGGGCACATGTGCCATGATATATACACAGACAATGTGCCCTTCTTGAATGCACCCATTCAATTTCTAAGCATGATAAGCTCATATTTTTTTAGAAGAAATCAAATCTCCTTAACTAGACATGATAAGAGAGTCAGAAAGGGACCCGTCAACAAATTTAAGTCCAAGTGAGTACATTATATCTTATAACAATATAATTTCCATATTTCATTAATTAAACCTTAAATCATCATGTGCATAAAATCCATTTGAAATAGCAATCCCTATTGGCATAAAATCTGCCTTAACACTCTCAAGCTTCAAGTCCCATCTAAAAACTTTCCTGTTTCGGCGTTGACTTTTGTGTTTTATGCACTTTGAACATGGCCCAGTATTGTAGAGTTTAACGCATTATAAACGGCCTATATTATTATTATTATTAGGTTATCAAGACGAATGTTATTGTTATTATCCGGTTTTTAGGTCTTCAAGACTAAGTCGTGAAGACCTTTTGTTATTATCGTGTTTTTTTTGTGTTTTTTTTTTACTATTTGACCTTTTTTGTGAGAAGGATTCCTGCTTAACCGCTTGACCGATTTTCATGAAATTTTTAGTGCGGATAGTCTATGACCTTACCTAGTGCACTACGAAGCCCGATTTTAGATTTTCGACTTCTTTCGCGAGTTATTGCCCCTTGAAGTTGAAACTTTAAACCTTTATAGCTCGAGAACTAATCAATATATTTGCACAAACCTTTCACCACTATATGGGCAACAACATTCCCCATCGATTAGGCCTATAGTCGTTTTCGACCGTAATAATAGTTTTTTTGTTATTTCGAAAAAACTGAAAATTTTGTAAACTTTCGCGGTTTTGAGGGTACGCGTCTTTGAAAATCTTCTCCTAATTCACGACAATACATACAGCTATGTGTGATAGCTCATTTTAAAGCTGAATAACTGCTCCATGAAATGCTCTAGCCCGAATTTTAAATTTCGTCCGAAAACTAAAATTATCTGCTCTTGAAAATGGTCCTTTTTTAACTCTTCATTTTTCGGCTCCTTGTTCAGGGTGACATAACTCATTCTGGAATTAAGTTATGACAATGTTATTTAATGCAATCTCTATATTATAACATATTTAACAATTCCATAACATATCATTATCATATAAAAGTTGATAGTTTCTGCACAATTTGGACATATTCCCCAAAAAGTAAAATTTTATGATTTTGAATCTTTTCGAGTGGTTCTTTCTTTGTAGAATTGTTTATCGTAAACCACGAAAGAAACACTTATGTGTAATACCTTATTTTGAAGAAGAGGTGCCATTTATCAAGTACAATAACCTTCAATCATGTATCTGTCATGCTCTACATCTGACAAGTCATAGAATATTGACATTTTTCAGAAATCGCCATTTTCAGCAAAGTTCAAAGGATCATAACTGCTTAACTAATTAAGATATTGAAATTGTATTTACATCTTCGGATGCACAATTCAAAGAACAACAATGTTTCTTTTGAACCCCTTCATAAAAAAGTTGATAGTTAAGCTCCCAACATCGTAAAGGTTGTGTAGGGGTCAAAAGTTAAGCATTTTTGAGTATTTTCTTGAATATTCAGAAAAACATAACGCATTACTAATGTATGCAATCTTAATGATGATTACATCTACTTAAATGGAAATAAATGCACAACTTTTTCTTTGTTACACCTTAGTATGAAAATATTAACAATTTTGTTGTTACCCTGAGAAAGATCATGAAGGGGTTCATTAATAAGCGATTGTTCCAATTTCAAAGGGTCATTGTCTTTGGATAATTTTTGTAAAAAAACTACTGAAGATAGAGACATGTTTGATAGCTCATTTTAAAGCAGAGTAACTGGCGAATAACCGATAGTCCAACATGTAGTTCAAGGTCAAGCAGAAGTCTTGAAGACCTAAGTATTGCCTTGGCAATCCTAGTTTTTCTTATTATTTGTACGTTTTTTGTTAAACGGATTCTGAAGTAACGGCTGAACTGATTTGCATGAAATTTCCAGGGATCATAGCCTGTAACACAAACTCGCCTTGTACGTCGGCCGAATTTTGATTTTCGCCTCCTATTTTGAGTTATCTACCCTTGAAGTCAAAACTTTAAACCTTAATAGCTCAAAAACAAATAAAGATATTTTCATAAAACTTTCACAAAAATGTGGGCAACAACATTCCCCATCGATTAGGACAATAGCGATTTTCGGCCGTAAAAATAGATTTTTTGCTATTTCGAAAAAACTGAAAATTTTGTCAACTTTCGCGGATTTATGGGTACGCGTCTTAAAAAATCTTCTCTTGAATCACGGCAATACATACAACTATGTGTGATAGCTCATCCGAAAGCTAAATGAAGGTACAACAACTTGATCTTTTCCGAATTTTGAATTTCGTCCTCGAATTTCAGGAATATGCCCTTGAATATGGACCTTTTTTTAAAAGAGCTTTTTTAGGCTATATGTTCAAAGGGGCATAACTCTGTTACGAATGCATTTTTGTCACAGTTACTTATTGCTTTCTCTTTCGTATACCTAGTTTAACAATTCCACAATATATCATTATCATATAAAAGTTGATAGTATCGACACAATTCGGACGTATTCCCAAAAAAGTAAAATTCTGTGATTTTGAGACTTTTCGAGGGGTATATTCTTTGAAGAATTTTAGATTGTAAACCACTGAAGGTACAATTATGTTTAATACCTCAGATTGAAGCAAATATGTCCTTTTATTAAAAACAATAAATTTCAAACTTGTATCTGTGATACTTTATGTGTGACAAATCATTGAACTTTGTCATTTTTCGAAAATCGCCATTTTCAGCAAAGTTCAAAGGATCATCACTGCTTAACTAATCCTTTTAATTAAATTATAGTTACAGATTCGCGTGCACAAATTCAAGAACAACAACTTTTTTGTTGAACCCTCCCATCAAAAAGTTGATAGTTAAGCTCCAAACATTAAAAATGTTGTCTTGGGGTCCAAATTTAAGCATTTTTAAGCATTTTCTTGAATTTTCAGAAGAATATACTGCACTAGCTATGTATGCAATCTTAATGATGATTACATCTACTTGAGTGGAAATTAAAGCACAGCATTTTCTATGTTGTACCTTAGTATGAAAATATTAACCATTGTGTCTTAATCGTGAGAAATATCATGGAGGGGTCCATTACTCTGCAATTTTTCCATTTTCAGAGGGGTACCTTCTTTGGATATTTGTTGTAAAATAACTACTGAAGATAAAGACATGTCAAACATGTCAAACATGAAGTTCAAGGTCAAGCAGAAGTCTTGAAGACCTAAGTATTGACGCGTCAATCCTAGTTATTATTATTATTAATTTCAACACCCTATGTGTCTTCGATATTAACTGTAATTCTCTCTTATCGAGATGTGTCCTCCCTACAGACATTCAAAATTAACTTTATCGGTAGAAATACTCAGTTGACTCAGTTGAAAATTTGGTATAATTCTTTTGCCCCTGTGAGTAGTTTTAGCAGGTTTCCCCGGTGTTTAGCTTATTAATTCAAACATACAAATCTGTAAGTTATAAGATGTATTTATTCTGCAATGTGCACACATATTATGATATCTTTACATATACCATTATTTAACTGGAATTGTCTTTGTTAAAGTAGCAATTCAGAACTGTTTCAACTGATTAACAACAATTCATTTTTGACAAATTATTTCTGATAAATTACATGTAAACGAAACTAAATAGACAAGAAATTATCAAAATGACCGAAAAGATTTATATATTTATATATAATGATAAACAAATTCAGTCTCACATCTAATAAACCGTAAAATTATCTATTAAATTTGCAGATGACGACTAATTAATATATTTTCATAGTAACAAAATTGTGGTATTATTTTTGTTTGTATCATATACAGAAAGTACAACCGAAATACATCTTGGTGAAACAAGTGGAGGTCTGCGTAAATCCACTACGCATAATGGTAATGTAATCCGATATTTCACCTATATGTGCATTTAATGTTTCTCACAATTTTAAATTAACGAAAAATACCATAATAAACAAAGTTGTTCCATCATATTAGGTATTCTTTAAATGTCGGAAGTTATAAGAAGTAAATGCACAAATTATAGAATGTATATTCCTATGTTACCTTATTAAATTCACTTGTCTTTTATGATAATCATAAACATTTTGATGTGACGTAACATTTGACGAACTTATTGTGATATGGTAAATAATAACATTAGTCAAATTAAAATTTCAAACTCAACTAAACATTTTTTAATGTTTCTATTTTCGAATTAAATTACATATGGGACCTCATTTGTATAGTACTATGATAATATTTATTGAAGTTGCAACTTCAGATAGGACGGAGATAGATTTTACCAAATCAGTGATAACATAAATGCTTTTATGATCATTGTTATGGTAATATCTAATGAAGAGGTGTATTTTTTTTCTATTTCATAACCATCATATTAAAAAGTCATATATATAATTCAGTCTTTTGCATTTCTCTACAGGAGTCTACATTTATATCGGAACAGGACTTGGAGTCCTGCTGTTGGCGGTTGTGATCACTGTTGTTATTGTAGTCATGAAGAGGTATGATAATTCGTTTGACTCTCACACTGTCCTCAAAGTTTGTAAGTTCATCTACGAGCTAAGCTTCTTCATCACCTAAATTAATGCCAACACTATTTAAGAATTGAATGAGGCTTTGACATCGTTCAGTTTCCATTGTAAACACACAAAATGAAATTCAATTCTTATAATTTCCAACTTTGAACTTTATTGTTTTTTAGAAACATTCTTAAACTCACAATAGTTTACATTGGTATATACTTTCAATAGAAGAAAAAGTATTTTATCGATTTCAGTTAAATTAAGTACAACACGGTTATACAGTAGCAAATGCCTTGAACTAGTTCCCACGCAGAGATAAATTGTTCCAAAAAGCTTCACAATTTCGAAATATAATATACATAATCAAGGTCAACTACCGACATATTTTTCGCAACAAAGTAAATGTTATCAATTCTTCGCGTATTAAGAATCTGCACACCAACTTTAAAGGCGCTGTAGCACGTTTTTTCGTTCAAATAAATCGATGAAATGTATTTGAAAAATAATGTCAACAATAGTAAAACACCCTTCTCTCTTCGGAAAATCAAGTTACAAATGAGTGTACATGGTTCCGTAAAGCCATGGGAATCGTTTTTGTCATTCGAAATAATAAAATGTGTTCACAATAAAATGGCCGCCATGCAATTTTTGCTTTATACGCAACGCCGTTATTACCACTACGGATAATTGGTTTGTGTAATAAGACGTTTTACCCTCTAAAGTAAATATAAATGACATTAACTATCATTATAAATGGGAAATTTGAAAAAATAAAATTTGCAAAAAAACGTGCTACAGCGCCTTTAAATTAGCATTGTGTGTGTTATTTATAAAATTTTAAATAGTTATATCATGTTGATACGCTTTGGTTACGGCGCTTGCACGTGCAAAGCGTGCATGTTGTGCAATACATTCCATTCGAGTCAGCTGATGCCGGGGTGACAGGAAAGCGTCCCTGCTGTAAACAGATATATTCATTGATGGCAGAGGCTATTGGGGTACCTCGAAACAGATTGACTGTCTCAAAGTAGCACGTGCAGGCAGTTGTAAATATTACTGACTGCGAAAAATCTGGAGACAGAATTGTTTAAATTAACTATCTTTAAAAACACTTATCCAAGGTTTATGATAACGAGTAAGGAGCTACGGCAGAATGATTCAATGAAATATTCATATACATTTACTATAATGTATATATAATTCATAAATATACTTCAGGAGAGAGAACATGTGTTTTCAAAAGCAACAACAGGTTGCAGTGCATTCCAAAGCTGTGGCTGAGAATCCAACGTACGACTCACTTTCACCAGAACAAGACCAAGAGCAACCATATACGTCTCTGAGAACTATCGGACAAGCTTCAGCACCGCCAGCTAGGGCAAACCCTTGTTGTTGTATTTGACTCTGCCTGATGCAAAGTTGTTTTACAAATGTGTATATATAGTAAGCAGTTGCTTGTTCTGCAAACCAAGAAAGGTATCAAACATTTGTATTGTATGATATTTCCTGAGTTTCATTCATTATTTTATCATGAGTGGTTTTGGCATGTTACAACTTGTAACATGTTACAACACAACATGCATTGGAAAATACGTTATTACAGGATTTCAATCTGATTTTGCGGCCGACAAGTGTCCTTTGTTATCTTAAACATGAGGACAGGTATCTGACATATACTATGTTTTAAGATCAAATGTATATGCAATATGTTAAGGTGTTGGACAATGTCGGGTCTTGTCATCCTGGATTTTCTTTGTTTTTATCAATGGTGTGAACTTAGCATCTTAAACAGTGGTATCCATGCATACGGTGTGGTTTTGCTGTCCCCTGTATTTTATTAGCTGATAACACTACACTTGCTGCTCCATCTCCTCAACCTTGTAAGTTGCGTCTTACCATATACACTAACTCTTGAACTAATTAGTCAGTAAGATTAGGTGCGAGGTAAAGATTATGAACACAAATATATCACACAAAGTTACTTGGCTAGATTCATTCAGCTTCAAATCAGGAATCCTTATTTTATGAAGCATGGATGGCCACATAGATAGATGTAGAGTTTTATTTTTGGTAGACTATGCAACAGTCGACGCAATTCAATATCTAAGAATTTGTTGTGTTAAAGACACGGCGATTCAACATAGACAAATAGCGTCATATACATGTAGTATATTTGACACACTTATACAAACTGTTCTTAAGTACAGCCTTTTCTAATACTTAATGTTTAAATTGTCATGGTGTAACATAGTTGTGAACGTTAATAATGAAAGTGAAGCTGTGCGATGGCATACCCCTGTCTGCATTAGACAGGGTATGTCCACATACAGGCTAACCCACAATGCATTTGGTGTGCACAGACTATACAATTTGATGTACAATACAGACATATTATATTTTCTTAAAACAAATCACCTCAAATGCGAAGTTCTCAAAATATTTGAATTTACTTACTGAAGATAAAAGGATGTCTATCTCTTCTGGAGAGGAAATACTGTTAACTTACCACTTTATGGAGATTTTTTATAGTCCTTTTCGGTAAATACCTGTATTCCATGCTCTCTTCACTCAATGGTATATATAATATCGTTGTCTCATTTCTGCTTTGTACATATTTATTTCTTGTTGTAATATTCTGAGGTGCATGTTTTATGTTTTATTATCTTCGAATTGAAATCTGAAATCATTCATTACGTTAACTTAAAATAAGGATTATAATGTGAAGGAGTGTACATGTTCATAGCAGCAAGTACATATGTTTTCTCAACGTGAATTGATAACAGACATGCAATGTAAGCAAAATGCTGCTTCATACGGGTAGTGTTGGAGACATCCCCCTTTTGTCTCCTATTATGTTAGATGTATTAAGTATTGGCTACGATTGTTAAGAGTGCAACGCCAAAGATACGCTTATCGAAGGTATAACATGTTGATGTCCATTGCTGAGAGAAAGAGACAAAGTTGGGTCAATCATGTAAAATATTTACTTTTTCGTTATGGCTTCGGTGTTGTTTGGGTTAGTCAAGCAGTTGGGGATCAAGATTATTTGTTCATGTTTTAGCCAACGTGTCAGAGATTGTTTAAAAATTCGCATCCTCTCTTCAGAGTCACTCTCTCACATTTTATAGTTCTCATAAATCATTACTTGCCTGTAAAATATATTTGTTAAACATTACTTCCCATGAGCATAGACGTGTATTAACCTTATTTAGAAGTGGATTTCTGAGAAAGAAAAATGTAAATACTAATAATACTTATATCTGTAAACACTGTAATGTAACGCTGAATGAAGAACATGTTTTGTATGACTGTATATAATTTGTATCCGAGAGAGAACGTTTCATCCCAAATTGTAATAGTGACAAGAACAATTATACTAATGCTTCAAAACTTTGTCAATCAACCAATAACATATTTCTGCTTAATCTTGCTAAATATCTTCAACGTGTATTTGAATGTACAAAACAAAAGAAGGAAAACTATGTAATATATTGATGTAAACACAAAACCAACAAGTAGTTGTCACTAAGGTGAAAATAATGTCGAGATCAGCAAAATCGATTGGGCCCTGAATTTTCCCTATAAGAACAACTGGTGTAAGATAATGATGAGAATCCAATAAAGAGTTATTGTGATATTGATGCTCCTGACAAGCTTAACATGTCGAAATATTGTCACAAAAATCTAATCAGTCCTTTGTCTTCTCTTGGAGAAGCTATGTGTAAGATATGAAGAGAATCCGGGGAATGGTTCTTTAGATATCCCGCTGACAAGCTTAACATGTACAATAACATGTCGAATATTCAAAGTTCTACTGTGACTTTGAGAATTATGTCAAGGTAAACAAAATCTAATCAGTCCTTTGTCTTTTACTTGGAGAAGCTATATGTAAAATATGAAGAGAATCCGGTTAATGGTTCTTGAGATATCCCGTTGACAAGGGTAAAATGACAAAGTCTCATTGTGACCTTGAAATGAAAGTCATGGTCACAAAACTTTATAGGAACTTACTCTTCCCATGATGAACACATATGCAAAATATGAAACGAATCCAGTGAATAGTATTTGAGTTATTCCATTTCGTACGGACGTACGGACGGACGGACGCAGCCGAATACTATATAATAAATTTTCTTGAAACCTCTATATGCTCAGATATATATGTGACATTGTGAAACATAAAGACGTTTTACATTTTGCTATCTTATTTGTGTATATAATATATCATTATCACGAATGGTACAGTTTGGCAATAAGAAAACAGATGGTATTGGAGCTGCCAAAGTTAACCATCGGAGAATGGTGAAAACAAGGAGTTAATGTTGTGTTGTCATTACAGAAAAGACTTTTTAATGTACAATTACATCATCTAATTTCGTGCCTCACAGTTCCCGGAGCCTTTGCAGCTTGTTGAAGTCGGGGGTTTTATTTTCGAAAACCCCTTTTTTATTTTTCTATGCAAAACCTCAAAAAAGTGGTCAGCACTGTAGTCTAGTCTTGCATTTTCTTTTATACTCATTCTATATATTTATGATTAAAATGATCTCATTGATATGGTCACATTATTTCGAAATAAGTAATATCTGATCCCCTTCTGGTCCATTTCATCTGGCCTAAGTTGAAACTTGCACCCATTGCCTGACGATCACATGAGTTTGAGGAAATGACGTCCAACTATATGATATGTGTATGATATAAAATAATGTCAAGTAAGAACAAACTGTACATTTTTACTGAAAGAAGGGATGAAAAAATCATGTTGGTAACTGCTCCCTATTATTACTTCCAAGCAAAATTCCAAATCTGTGCTATTCAAAGTTACCACGTGTAGGCGAATTTGATGTGAACATCGTTCTTTGTATATTTTCAGCACAAGTACATCATGAATCTCCATATCAAATTCCCTAATATTATAATAAAATTACTTTAAATAAAGACTGATTGGATGAGTTGTCAAAACGGCAGCCGATCGTGTATTTGTGTTTTTTTTATTAAGGACATTTAATTTTCCATCCACTGTAAAATGAACAAATATGATGATCTAGTGACGTGAAACTAGTTGTAGACGAAAAGTGTAGATTTACATGATACTTACCAAATATATTACAAATTTATATTGGGATTCCTTGATTTTTACTAAAATACATAACACACACCATCATGCTCATCATTACTATTGAACCAAAGAATCGCTCAGCTATGTTACAATAACACTTGTACTGAGGTCAGATCCTCATTATGTAGACACTTTGAAGCAGCCCAATAATATCCTTCATGTGTGGCCGAGTCTCATGAAGGGATTGATGCGTGCAACTGCAAGAGTCATTGGATTTGCCAAAAGTAGAACACAAAGGAAGAGTTGAAGTTTTCAATAAAAAATAATTAATTACCTTGATTAAATACTGTGTAGATCTGGAGATGTTTTCATTATTTGCCTCTCCGGAATGCTGACAAACAGTATTTCCGCGTATAAAAAGGCTGGTACATACTGACTTGTTTTAACAACTCTTGTGATCATTGATTGCAAGGTTTTGAACATGACATGTGACACCTTGCACAAATCACATGAATTTAGTTGTTTTCAATAGTTAGATTTCAATTCGCTTGTAAAGGTATAGCGAAGCATGGCCTTGGTTATATAGCCTGCACTCGGAACATGGAGGGAAACTCTTAATGTGATGTTATAATTATAAGGGAAGTGCATGATCTATTCAAACACACAACACTTACGTCTTGTGGCTGGATTTGACCAATTGATATCTGACATTAATGTACAGGTCATGGTAATATATCATTGTAAACGTCTGAACAAATTGATTTGTTTTCCTCAATAGTTCAAAATAATACATACATACAATTTACATTTGATACGTTTCATATCATAACTAGAAAGAGGATACAAATGGTACGTTATTACATTCTATTAAAACGCCATGTATTGTTTGAACAAAGGTAATAATGTTACAAGGAAATAGGAAAATTTGGCTTAATTTCGACAAACTTGAAACGAGGTTAATTCATATCTAGACTATTGTTGGCGTTTACAATGTGTGGCAAAGATATCTGACATTAATGTACAGGTCATGGTAATATATCATTGTAAACGTCTGAACAAATTGATTTGTTTTCCTCAATAGTTCAAAATAATACATACATACAATTTACATTTGATACGTTTCATATCATAACTAGAAAGAGGATACAAATGGTACGTTATTACATTCTATTAAAACGCCATGTATTGTTTGAACAAAGGTAATAATGTTACAAGGAAATAGGAAAATTTGGCTTAATTTCGACAAACTTGAAACGAGGTTAATTCATATCTAGACTATTGTTGGCGTTTACAATGTGCGGCAAAATCTTATTCACAACATATAAAAATGGAGTCATTTCAATCATTTTCCCCCTTTAATGAAATGACATGGCACGTTTTGAATTGTGGAATATTATCAGTGATCATATTTATTTTCTCATGGTATTTATATTTTAAAATACTATGTGTCTGCTGAAACAATTTCAGATTTTTTTCAGTTCCGTTTCAGTCTGTATAAAGCTGGTTTGGTTCATTGCTGTTTTATATGTTATCATCAGTTTGAACACTCTAAAGATTCTTGCTTGAGTTTACCAACTTTAATATTTATTAAAGACATAACCAGGCAAACAGCTGTAATGATTATACTCAAATTTCACTATTTCCTTCTTGATATAATATGCAGTTCTATAAACTCAACAAACAATGAACAACTACTGTCCACTGTATATGACAAAATCGTTTCTACATCCAATATATTCTAGGGCAGTGGATAATAATATTGTGAACATTATTGATTTCTTTTAGAAATTAAGAAAATTGGATACCTTCGTTCATCGGGAGATGTGTCAGTCCATACACACATACTTTTCCCGTACTTTACCAATACACCTAGATACTTTTCTCAATACATCTTCTCAGTCATACATGGCTAGTAATTTTACAAAGAATAATGTACAAAACAAATCGCACAGCATGATAGATGGGACCAAGCCAAACATCACTATTAAAACTTTTGAAATCTACTATATTGATAATATTTAAAATTTACTAACTCGACTAACACGATGTGTTAGTAGTTTATACCTATAATTTATATATTCATATCTTAACCCACGAGGAACAGACACGACTAACACATAGTTCATAATGTTTCTTAATGTCAACTTGTAATTTGAAATAGTTGAAATACTATCTGACTATGTTTCTGAAAAAGGACATCTTTATAACAACAATCGTCGGTTGAAGTTTTCTAAATCAGGCGAAATATGAGGGTGAACATATTATATTCGTTCTCAAATAAAATTAATTAATTGCTAGTTTGATTCATATTAGTTTTTTTTATTCGCGAACAATTTATGAGGTGAGAGGTCCGTGTCAGTTTTTGAAGCAGAACTCACTGTGTTACTCTTAGCTTGAAGTAAGTCAAAACTTGCATTTTCAAATGTCTATAAGGCATCCTCATTTGACTAAATGTTAGCATAAACATATTATTGATCTTAAATTGATAAACACTTACAAAAGATACATTCTAAAATTACATTGTCCTGTTTCATATCGACTATTTTCTCACCGCATTTACCGTGACATCGCGCAAGTGTAAGGGAGGTTGTTAGGCTCTGTCAACGTTTCTATTTATCCCAAACACGGTGAAACATAAGTGGTGTCATGATTGTGTATATATTCGTCTATCACTATTGCCAAGGAACGTTGACCTCTCAATAGTACGATAATACGATCCATCCGAGTATTATCGGTTAAACAACATATGATATGTTTGACAGGACCAACACGTACTTTCGCAATACCCACAAATAAAGTGGACTGGTTTACACAGCTTTACAATAGTTTTTTTTAAATTTATCAAGTTCCCTTTTATACCACTGTTATGTTTATTTTCTCCCTTTACTTTTCTTTACTTTTTAACTCTACATGAGTTTGATATGCATAAAGTTACAACAAACATGCTTACATGTATTATTTACATTAGTTTGGGTTGTGTGTGGTTCCCCACTCAAGAACCCAATTGAACCCACTGCTCTAACTATAACGATTTTATGTTTGGTATTTGAAATATATTCAAGAACTCAAAATAATACAATTAAACGTTCGCAGTTTGAGAGATAAAATTACTTTGATTCGCAATTGAATCTTGATGCAAGGAGAATAATATGTGGTACCGTTAATTATATATACATATGAAGATGAAATGAAACTGGTAGGAGAGATAAACTCGGCGTTATGATTTTAATTTGTTGATAACTTGAAGCTTCAATACACCTGGACAATTGACTTTTTGTACATACATGAACAACATGAATTTCCAATGAATTTTGTATTGAGGACAATAAAGAGTTATTATTATTATAGTGTATGTGTCAATTATTATATTCTAAATTTTATATTGCCAATTGTTACCAAATATGACAGTTTCAACTGCAAAGAACCAAAAAAACTACTACTCATTGTGAGCTCCTCTGGGGTTTGCTCTGTAAAGTTGACACTCTAAGTCATTTATAAATAGTAGAACGAAAGAGAGGTGATATATTTTTCAATTCACTCTGTCATGAATTTTGTAAAACGTAAAAAAAACCCATATTTTTCTTCTCTTCCTCTTTCTCGTTAGCGTTCGACTTCAATTTTTACCAAAGGCTATAAGGCTGTTGTTTGATAATGTATGGGTCGTTTGCTGTATGACAAATGGACATACGACTAATGGGACATGGCTGTGTCTGTTCCTGTATGTAAACAGATTCCAATGTAGTTTAAGACGTCGTTATTGCAAGTGCAACTGGTGGTTTTCTGACTACTATAACTGAAATATAAAGGGTAATAAACATTATTACAATCACCATTTTGAAATGTGATGTTTACCAAAATCCTGTAAATGTTTTTCTAACCCTCACTCGCACATTTATCATCCAAAAATACACACTCGTTTTGTAAAAGTCATATCACACACTTTCTTATGTTATTGTTTCTGTACTTGATAAACAATGTCTTCCTAACGTTACTTGAGAAATGCTTTCGTCGTTGATGGAAATTTTTCTTCGATAGAAATAGAGAATAACAATCGTATTTGGTTGCAATCAAAGTTAGAAGCTGTTAATATGGCCGACTTTTTACATACGTTACGTGAGAAGAAATTACTTGAGAAAATAAGAAATTTCCACTTCTGCTGCTTTGTAAAATTTTCAAATTGTTAATATGTAATTGATTTTACTTTCTAATAATAATTTGAGGAGACATTTCGATCCAGATAATGAATTTATTGGTATCGGGTCTTTCAGAATGCAGTAACATTAATCGAAATAACACAACTTTTTTAAAACATGTCAATTTCAGTTTTAATTGTTTGAAAATTTCAATATTTACAGTTATTTTCATTTACATTGCAAAGATTCAAAGGTTGACAGAAAACTAATGTTCCATTTTAAATGAAAAAAATGTGATTTTATCTAGCGATGACATATTCAAATGCCCCAAATTTATAAAATCACTGGGAAGGAAAATGATCTTAATATTTGGTAGAATATTTCTAGATAATAGGGTCCTCTCTTCTCTTGTCAATATAACATATCCTCAAGTGCACGAGATCGTTACATCAAAGTATAAGTTCTATTCATAAATGCATTTCTTGAAGTTGACTTTTCATAGCAAGATTATTAAATCAGATTAGATCATATGAAAAGTGTATTAATTTTTCTGTAAACAATGCTGAAACAAAATTAGAAATATTTCATTTTTGAAGCAAAAATAGCGATTGATTGACTCAAATAAAAATGTGAAGAAAACACCAACGGCTAAATGTAGGAAATAAAATAATGATAAGTATTACTAACCAACAACTGTTGTGAAATTTTGATTTTAAAGGCAATTCCATGGATCTCATGACAATCTTATAGACGACTTCTCAAACTTTCATGTAATAGGATTAGTTTTGTGATAATCAGTACTTGGTAATTGGCACACTACAAAATCTGAAAGCGGAAAATAATACTTTGTTTGAATTACTTTTATTTGACATTACATTATTTTGGCGTCGGTGTGAACTGGGATTTTAAGGATACTTGTTTTGCAAATTGACATTTAAACATATAAAGTTGGTGAAATGATACTAAATGGTGTTTAAATTGAGTTTGTTTCAGTTTGCAACAGTAATCAAAACGTTTCAGACTAACGAGTCTAAGAACAAATTAGTGATTAACGTTCCTATAAGAAGAACACTAGTAAATGGAAATATTTTGCATACATTTTAATTCATAATGTATCAGCTCAGGTAACTGTTTAAACTAACGAACCCAATGTACACCTCATATATGCCTCAACACAAATACAAAATGTAAATATTTCAAATCAATTATTATTCAGAATGTATTTGGTTGTTAAAGGCGCTGTAGCACGTTTTTTCGCTCAAATAAGTTGATGAAATGTATTTGAAAAATAATTTCACCAATAGTAAAACATCCTTTTCTCCTCGGAAAATAAAGTTTAAAACGAGTGTACATGTTTTGCTTAAGCCATGGGAATCGTTTTTGTAATACAAAATAATAAATTGTGTTCACAATAAAATGGCCGCCATGCAATTTTTGCTTTATACGCAACATAGTTTTTACCACAACAGATAATTTGTTTGTGTAATAAGATGTTTTACCCTCTAAAGTTAATTTAAATGACATAAACTATCATTATAAATGGGAAATTTCAAAAAATAAATTTTGCAAAAAACGTGCTACAGCGCCTTTAAAAACAGATGAAAACAAAAAAGAACCAGGAATATCACTGATAAATCATAAAAAGGTAACTGTAATTTAATGATACATTGACACTTTTTCCTGTTTTTTTTATAATTTAACAACTTTTCCCAGGAAAATAGCTTTGCGGCTCACATTTTTATCAGAGGTGAATTCAAAAGGACAAAAAGCGTCTCAATATACATAACTATTGTCCAACATTTGATAATCAGACTGCCATATACACTTTGAGGAAGTAGAAGGCTTCCGATAGCAATAAATGTATTTATCAATAAAGCGGGTTGTTTATAGAAATGAAGCTAGTCATGAACTAAATATTTGTGAACATGGGAGAGGACACGTTTTATGGCGAGTTCAGACAGAAACGTGGGTATCTTCTGCTAACTGTGTTGGTGTATTTTCTTTCTGTATACAAAGGTGAGGCACAAAAATTCGCTATACTTTAAAACTAATATCTGATTTAATGTAATGTTGCATGCATTAGCTCTATTGTGTTACAAGTTCAGCTCATCAGGACTGAAAGGCCCCATGGGCTTATTGCATGGTATCCGTCCATCTGTCTTCCCATAAGCTTGTCACTTTTTCGACTTCTTCTCCAGAACCAGTGACTCTAGAGAGCTGAAATATTATCTACAGACTCCTTGGAGGATCTTGAATTGTAGATTTTACGACCTAAAACAATATACGCATCTTCTTCTCCAGTATCAAAAGTTCCAGAAAGTTTAAATGTTGTGTACAGACTCTTGGCCAACGCATTTTCTAAAATGTAGATTTGGTGACCGTGTGACCCCAAATATGGGACACAGGTGTCATGACCTTAAAACATATTTCCATCCTCTTCTTTAGTAAGTAAATAAATGGAAACCTGAAATGTTGTGTACGGACTCCTCAGCGAATGGGGATCATAGGCGTATATAGCCATTTTCATCCTCTTCTCCTTTACGTAAAATACTTGAAATGTTGTTATACCTCTGATGAATACTTCTGGAAAATGTACAGTTGTTCAATGGTTCTATTTTCTTAAGATTATATGTCCTTGTCAGTTGTTTTCAATATATGCACATAAAGCCATAAAGATTTAAGATTACAGCACAGTTTCGCCCATTGTTCACAAGTTCCAGAATCATCTACCCTTAACTCATTAAGGCCGAGAGCCGCACATATGCGACAAATTAATGAGCTCCTCACAGCGAGTGATTATTCAGCGAGTGAGGCATATATGTGTTCTCACTGGTTTTAATGCAGAAAACCCATTCTTTTCACGTTCGTAGCGATGTCAGTGAACACTTATTGCAGTCATAAATGTACGGTAGATCTCTAAATGTATTTGTTACATGTATGTTTTGAAATCGTTTACTGCATGTATCTATTACAAAGACAAAACATACATGGAATGAATGCAAGTGAGCATAAGGTAATAACCTAATCATTACCCGTAAACCATTTGATATATTTCAATTGTATTTTGAGTTTGGTTGATGAAAGTGTCAGCTTGGGTATCTCATATAACAATACATCCGGTGTAATTAGTGATTTCTTTTGATTCATTGGCACTAAATGCAAGATGCGGTATAAGTTACTGGATGATACTTAAGCGATTACACATTCAATTAGAGTATAGAAATAACATATTTGACATTGAAATAACACAGTATAGGGATCAAATCAGACGTTGTAAGACAGGTGACATGTGCGTGACCGATGTAAAACAAGCATATTATTGGACAACCTTCTTCGTTAAGTCACGCCCCTGTCTGTAGTGTTTTATGCAATCATGTTTGAGCAACTAATGTCAATGATGTCTCGCGCATTTACTTCAAATACGATGTATTTTGAGCGATTACAAAGAGTTTTAGATATGTCAAATATATTCAAGTATATAAACATCATTTATCTGTTTCATTAGTAATCCTTTTGATTAGTTCCCTTTCATGCTGGCGACCATGGCAAACCACGTGACAGGCTTCTCAATAATTACAAGTCTACACAACATTTATAAATGAACACATGTCAGTGAGAAATGGGATTATTGAAGATGTTTATATAACGTGTTCTTTTGTGTTCACTCTCAGTTGTAGATATACATAAAACACGCTTTAATCATGTTCATAAACGTGCTTGCATTATTTTAGTGTTTTGACAGGATGAGAAGACTGGATTGTGCCCCTTTTAGAGGCTGACATACAACTTATCTATTTACGTTAGATTATATGCAGGGACTCAATGACTATGGTATATCCAAAACACTTACAGTTAGAAGGGGTTGAAAAGAACACAAATTCCGTTTGCTTTGTTATTCAGTCAGCTTGTTTGCTCTCAATTTTCAATTTGAGATATCTCGGAAATAAACTGGATAGCCAACAGAAAAATAACGAAATAACTTGCCAAATTGTACATTCATGCCAAATTGTGCGTTTTTATGATTTGTTAATGTAACGCACTTTGCATCAACAATAAACAAACTGTGTATCTCTATTCAAGCTGGTATTTTACCACCTGTGCTTCGGAATTTTAGGCCACGGCCCATAATATGTCAATCTTTATTACAAGTTTTTCACGACTGGTCATCATGCATATGAACAAGATACTATTGGACAGTCGCACTGTTATAACAAGTCTCATCTAGGACATACAAATTATCCCAATTTTAAAAACATGTACTAAGTGCCAAACGGTTACAAGTGATATAGGAAAGCATAACTATAAATTTAGGTTAATAAAGCGAGCATCACAACGTTCACCTTTGCATATTTATTAAATGGATTTCTAACAGGATTTTTAGTTTGGCAAACCTATCTTATCACAGCACTGTCAAATACAATTGTTCATCTGTAAGATCTGACAATATATCACTAACAAGCAGCAAATAATTCAATATCTGATATGTTAATGTTACATAATTTACAATAGTTTCGTACCACCCATTTCCTGTCTAATTTTGATCGTTATGCAAGACACAACAAACAATCAGTCATGTTTATGACATGCCACTCGCTCTCGCTAAATCAGAGGTGACGAAGCCTTAATGGTCTCGTTGCAGTCAGGTGCTAGTGGAGCTGTCAGCCTAGGCGTTAAGCTGTTAATTGCCTGTCGGCGTTAATGAGTTAATGATTAAACAATATCGAAGGGCATCAGGTCTTGTTGTTCTTTTGGCGATATATTGGGAGTTTTGTCCCATGGTAGTCCAAGGGGAAGACTCTTATTAAGGAATCAACTTATTAATGTTTGATATTATGTGAATTTTTATTTCCTTTTAGAACCCAAATAGGATTTCAAACATTACAAATAATCAAACATTTAGGAAATAATACAAAGAGACGATGATGGAAAAAGCTTTCAATAAGTGCTTCACACATAACGGATAAAACGTTTATTTTCAAAGCATCATCAAACAACATCTTACTGGAGCTGTTTCCAGCACTGAGTTGGTGGGAAGCAAGGGACCACTGCAAGAGAGAATACAACGGTGACCTGTACATACCGAAACAAGGGCACATACATTATGAACTCAACCCGCAGCAGTACTATTGGGTTGGTGCTTTAGAGACGACAGAATGGAAATGGACAGGTGAGAATTGTGCTCTTAACCAGGATAAATATGAAATACGATAAAGCGATTGAAAAACACAATGTATTTTTTAAAAATAGAATGTCACCATTATTTATTTAGTGGGCGATGGCAGAAAAGCGTAATTAGGTTCCTATTAGATGAGACTATTAAAGCACAACTCTGAGAATTGTATATTCAACTGTACTGAAAATTATTTAATCAGTGTCAATCTAAAAATAGTATTCCAGTCCATCTAGTATTAATTGTTCAAATGCATCATTAAGAAACATCATGTTTCAGATAACAGCTCACCATTTCAATACATCGGATACCAGACACATATCAAGTTGCATCCAAACGTTTCTACATACCTACCTGGAAATACTGTGGTACACTGTTACAGTAGATGCTTTCCGAAAACTCACTTTGGGCTTTCTGTAAGTTAAAATCATTTATGCCATTGACAGACATTTTGTCCACATTGTTGGGTGTTGTTCAATTCAAGGAAGTGTTCATCATACAACTTTTTTCAACTATTCTCGCACCAAAGACGTTACTCAACTTGTTTTCTTTCATTCTAACCTCTTTTGTAAATAGAACGCTTTTTCGGATAAAATTGAATCCTTGTAACAAAACACAATTACCAATTAGTAAGCTATTTTTGAAAGGTAGTCAATGTAAGAGAAATAAAATGAAATATATGAAGTTAATCCATGTCAAAAGTAACTGCTGACCGAGAAATATGCCCCATTTAGATTCAAAGTCAATTAGGGAAAAATGACTTGAGTTGCGTCTACGGGGAGAGAATAACAACATATACTTCTATGTAATTAATTCAGTTAATGTTATTAGGAAGAACAAGAACTGTGTTTTTCGGATGTATATTTCTTAGCTTCCTACCTTTTTTCCCTCTAACTAAAACAGCCCCAGAGTATGTTATAATATAATAATAATGTTCTGATAAAAATATTGTTCATCACATATAACTGATATCATTCCACAGAAATATATTTCATCTACGACAATGAAATATGACAACTAATTTAACATAACGACAATCAGATGTAATTTACTTTTAGATTTAATTAAAAAATATGTTGATGCATCATTACTGTGGGACATCATATATAAAACAAATTCAAATCTTTTATCTCATCTAGTAAAGATGATTAAAGGACGACAATTAACTGTGTGTTTTTCACAAACATAAACACATAATGTTTCGAAATTAAGAATTAGTTTCGAAGGCTGCTATAGACATGATGTAACTATTTCAATAGCACATGTATGCATCACTCGCGGAGTTTATATGTTCTCTCTCTAGTACTCCAGTTATTCCTTTTTTGTAGGTATGGTGATATCCAGCCGACTACTATATATTCCTCACTTTGTACGTGTGACATGAATTTTGATTCGAGATTGAATATTGGGAACAATAAAAATCATTTGTCAGTTAATTCCTCAAATTCACCATTTCGTCTGGATATGGATTTTTCGACGGTGTAGATGTATTTCAAAACTTTAAGGAAATTTGAAACACATGTACTAATTATTTCATATAAATCGTTAAATAGAGTAATAGGTCTCCAGTTCTTTAATGAAATATGAATTTTATTTGGTTTCAGTATACATGTGATAATTCCTCTCTTCATGGTAAAAGGCATTATGTTTCTTTTAGAAACATCTCTTATAAATCTGAAAATCCAAAGCCAAGGTTCTTTCTAAAAGAATTTAAACAAATCAATTGGATATCCATCTAATCTATGGATTTTATTGTTGTTCATCCTTTCTTGTTACAGTTCGCCTGTTTGCTAAATTAGTCTTATCTTCAGGATAACCAGTCACAAACAGATTATGATATTCATGGATGTGGTGATATACTGAAGTGTTTTTTTTTACTACTGTGTTATGTTGAAGGAGACTCAATGCTACTGTCTGGACGAATCACAAGTGTCAACAATTTCTGTCTCAAGAGTGGAAGCCGAAAAGGAATGTCCTGGGAATATCGTAGAACAATGCGGCAACAGAAGTGGGATGTCAGTTTATAAAGCTGGTACGAATAATAAGCATTATTACAAAAAGTTCCAAATGCAAGTCAGCAATAACATATATAGAGACAATCACAAGGTTAAAGATAATGGTTTTCTTTGAAATACCAGTAGCATTGTCGTCAGGTCGTCATCACAGTTACAATATGTATATAAACATTTTAGATATCGACCTGTGGAACAGTGACAAAAACGGAGAGTGCGTTCATGGATATCGGGTTTTCAAACCTTATTGGAAACCACGGTTCGAGGCAGGCAGCTGCAATAACAATCATAATGCAATTTGCTTCAATAGAGGTACGTTTAAACTGGTTTTGTTGTAGCAGTCCAGTCAGTTACACAGAACGTTCTTGAAAAGAAGGCATACATAGTGTTTTAATCTTAATCATATAATGTTTGTGTTTATTTTATTTTCGTAATGGCATCAATGATACGAATGACCACTGGTGATTCTTTTGGATTATTAATATATAATAATGAATTTGTACCTTCTATTTAGTGCTATGACGTCTATATCACCTATTCATTTCAGACCTTCAAGATGAGAATCCAAACTGTGATGGTAAATCAGTTTTATTTGTGTATGCTTTTTTTCTCAAAGTCAACTTCACATTTTATTTGCAATGAAGCCAAGAACCCATATTCAATAAATACAAAATATATAGTGTGTAGAATATACAAATGTAGTTTAAAGTGTTCAAAGTGTTTATGTTTGTATGTATCTGTATGTACAAGTCAAATTCGACTTTCCTGAGATTTACGTATATTTACATTAAACATCGAAATTGATTTAGAAACCTCAGTCCAATAGAACCAAGTGGAATTCTTATATTAGCGATTATACATTTAAAACGTAAAATCTCATTTTTGAGTCAGATGTAGTCGTCCTTATATACCATAGCTAGATATCTAGATCTAACTTGTAACTTATACATTAGATAACAATCATAGACAGAAATTGGTATAACATACAATTAATTTTACAATAATTGTGCATATTGTTCCAGAACAGATTTTGTCCTGTCTCGATGAAGGCATATCATTCACATATGACACATAAGTTCATTATGAAATATATTTTACAGGTACAAACGACTTCTACCAATGCTTTGACGCAGTGTGCACCACCTGCAGGCAGTCCTTTTGGTTAGAAGCCAACAAAACATGTAACTTAGTGAAAGTCACAAATAAAAACAAGAACACTATCTTCGACATCCTGAAAAAAGAAAATAAAGCTTACTGGATTGGATTGCGCAGAGCAACAAGAAGAATATGGATTAATGGTAAAATTTAAAGTGATATGTTCAAAAGAGAAACGCTATTAGGAAAGGAAAGCGCATGATTACTGGTGTTAATCCTGTTGTAACCCAAGTAACTCAATCTACTATCCCCACTTCAATAAATTTCTAACCTGATTGATAAGGTTATTTCTATCCCTATTGACGTAGCCTGTTGGATACAAAATACCCTGATGAAGCAGGATGATGAATAGAGAATCTCGTCCTGGTGTATTCTGATATCAAAGATATCAATACAAGTTGATTTAAGTTACAAATATCCGACACTTGCCGAGGAAAGTTTAACTTTGATAAACAAGCGTGATATAATTGAAATCAGAAGACAAGAGGGTGAAATTTAATTTATCATTCAAAATCATTCTTTAACAATGGCAGCAAAGATGAACACATCTGAAACACGAAACTGCAAGTTAGCTTTTAGCAGTGATCTCATTGAAGTCGTATTGTGACATCATCAGCATTATAACATCATAGCAGTATTACGTCATCAGCTTTTTCACGTCACAGCGTTGTTAGCAGTGTTCTCAGTGATGTCAAAGCCTTGTGGTGTCATTAACAGATGGTAAGGATTGTGATGGTTTGAATGTAGTGATACCTACAAAGTATATATATCTTGAAGATATTGCTTGATCACACAAACGATATCTACTGTTTTGGATAAAAATATCTTTAACATTGTAATTCTCTTCATCTATTTGTAATTTTCAGTGTGATTAAGAAAAGCAGTTAGTTCTTATATATATCGGTAGAATCAAAAACACAATCCATTTGAAATAGAATCCAAAGGAACCAAAACTGTACCTTCTCTGAACGTAGATTTAGGGCATTTGCATAATGGTATCTGAATAAAGGAACAAACATTCAAATACTGATCATAATAAGGTCAAACATTCGGTTAACAGCATAACGGTTTTATACTTATTTACAGTATTGGTATTCCAAATATCCGGACAAAATTATTGTTATTCGGATATTCCAAACGTAGTTCCGATGAATGTTTTAATTTTCAATATATAATAAAATGTGATTACCAATCTATAAATGCATGTGATTCAATTACATAGGGAGCGAAATCTACAAAATTAACACGTATTCTGGGAATCCGAGGTGCTTGGTTCTGCGGTACGATGGTAACAGTCACCCAACTAATTGGACCCAATGCAGTGAAGCTCATCGAGCCCTCTGTATCAACAATAAAGGCAATACTGGTTTGTATTTGACTCATGTTTGTATGTATTTCTAATTGAATCATTAAATGAGATTTTACGGGCGTTTGCCTCAATTTGATGGTATATTTCTGTACTTTCTTAAAGTACAAATAAAGCAAATGATGCAATGAGATCGTGTATTGGATCTGATAGTGGACACATGTTTGATGGCTTGACATCTTTATATGTGCTATCTATCATATTCATCATATTTTGAGTAGTAATAGTAACAAAATTTGGAAGATTTGAAGATGAATAGTGGCTACAAATAAATACTATATGGAGCTCGTATTCTGTGATCAGTTCCAAAGCGGAAACAACGTATTGATTGAAGTAGTCACAAGTCTTCGTCACAGATTAAGTGAAAAGTGTTTAATTTCAAATACTGCAAAACATTATAATTTTATGGTTAAGTGAGTAGTAAAAGGAATAATAAATCTAATGTGTTTAAATTTTTGAGCAGCAAATGATCAGTTTTACAATATAATCATCAAACGGGTGTCCCACGCTATCCTTTGCATACGATATACAAACTGATATTGTCAAATCGTGAAAGTGCGATATTGAAATCATGCGCCAAGTCTCATTGATTTACTGCTCTTTTTTTTTTTATTGCATATCACATGTACAATTCTCCTTGCGTATTCTGTGAAAATGCAAGTCGTTCGACAACCATTCAATATTAAGCTCAACAGTGAGGGTTAGGCAACAAAGTTATGTCAGGGAATATGGCAATATTTAGAGTACAAAATTATGTATGTCATGCAACGGTTTCATCTTCATGCATCAATCGCTTCCTTTCCTTGCATTTTAACTAATCTTTTCTTTGTGAAGCTCAGACCAATAGACCCTTGTTTAAACATCAACGTATATTTGACAAACTTTTATTGATATACATAGCAAAATAATTGTTGGGACCCTTAGTCATCAGATCAGAAAGAGCAACTGTGTGATATGACAAAAGCAGTTTAACAAAGCAAATTACATTCAGATAACGTTTCACTTCTTTGTGCTATTTGCATTTATACAATTCAGCTATTTTGGTGTCAGGAACAAATAGTATTATACTAAAAAATTAAAGTCAATAGCAGTTTCATTTCCCAAGTGATTTGATGAACCTTTAATTTAGTAAGTGATTTTAGTAAGTCACTAATTACAGCAGTATGAATCAGAATCAGATTACTTTTTTTAAAAAGAGAGACAAATTTGAAAGTTGTTTACTGACGAAATCCGGTCTGTATGACAGTACAGACACTTCTTAATCATAAAGAAGAGTTTAATTAAGAATTGGACTCAAAAAGATCTCAGATTTATTCCAAAACATTGCCACAGCATCAAATTTTCGGTATGTATGTAGGGGGTGCAACACTCATTTTACTAAGTATATCAAACAAGAACATAAATAGATAAAACGTCTTCAAACTGACCTAAATGGTTTCAAACTAATTTTATATATGATTTTTTGTTTGGCGATATACATGTATGTTGATGATATTCTTTAACCATTTTTTGAAATTGCATCTACAGAAAGGACAACCAGCGGAAATATGCACATAACTACTGCGCATACCGACAATCCTGTGATTAAACCCAAGCAATTATCGCCAGGACTCTATTTGGGAACTGCACTTGGAGTCCTTCTGATGGCCATTTTGATCACGGCTGTTGTGTTCATCATGAATAGGTATATTGATTCTATTAACGATCACAAATGCTTTCAAGGGACGCATTCACATGTATTAGAACTATGTATTCCACATGTAACCATGTAACATTGACATGTAGTCTTAATCATGTCATAAGCTCAATCCATATTTTGTAGTACTTATGCGATTATGAGTTGCCTGCTTTCTAAATTGATTATACATGAAAAACCACTAAAGGGACATACACGTTCACTTACATATACCTACGGTAATTTCTTTCATGAATGTTCAGCATGTTCATGATTGATGCTAGCACAGTCATTTGAAAGGTTATTTTGCGTTCTTAACATGCACCAAGTCTGTAATAGTTTTACCATAACACGATTAGCAGTCGTTTAGTCGTTGATTACGCTGTGGTAATAGATAACCCATATTTTTTTAATGAATTTTTATTAGTCTAATTAATGACTTCATTATATGGAAAAACTGAGAACAACTTTCTCAACTTGCAAAGTATACATATTCAGACCGACAAAAATGCTTATCAGCTGCCTGATTGCTTTTGATATACATGTAGATATGCTAAAGTATCTAAAAAATCATACTGTCAAGTATGAGAACATTACATTTTGTAATTCAACATCATTACAACATTACTAAGGAAAGTTAAAAATCATGAAAAATCGCTGACGAAATTGTAACTTATTTCAGAAAAGAGAAGATGTGCTTTAAAAATCAACAGAGAGAAGCCATGCAAGTTCGCCCTGCCATTAACAACCCGGCCTATAATTCAGTTACTAGGGAAGGAGAGCAAGCGTACCTCCATATTGGCGATGTTGGTCAAGATGCTTCTCCACGAGTTGACCCCAAGTATCCGGACATTGTGTCAGATCTGTACAGCAAGGTTGACAAAACAAAAAGGAAAACAGCAAAGAAGAATTCTAAAACAGAAAGGAAGGAGACTGGTAACACCTACCCAATTGAAGGTTTAGATGATGAGTATGTTAACAGTGAAGAAGACCAATGCAAGAACTTCGAGGTAGTCGATAATGATTATGACATCGCAGGGAATACACCTGAAACTGACAGATGGGATAGCACGTACAACCACTTGGATTCAATGAAGACTGACAGAGAAGGTTGCAATAATATGCAAGAGGATATACATTATTAAATCATTGATGCACATTTGGTAAAATATGTAGACAAAGGTGTATATCAAATGAGATTGAAAAGAGATGCTTGTATCCCGATCTGATTGGTTAACTACATGCGTATTTTCACAACCTAAAAATAACATCACATCTATGTTAAACCAGTTTCAAGGGGGAATACTTGCATTTAAAGCGAATAAATATGCATGAGGCTAATATATAACTTATGGCCCTGATAACCCAGTGCTCTTAACTAAAAACAAGGATGGGGAGACTATTTTGTATCTTGTGTATATATCTGTGGTCCACAGCTACATGGGCCTCGTCCAAAATACTCTTTGGGCCTCCTTCTTTAGAATCAAATGAAGGCTGAATTTCTTGGCTTAAGTGTAACCTCGCTCCTCACTATCCTTTTTATACACCACTTGTGTCATCATGTACATAGTATACACAGCTTGTCTTTAAGTCCTTTAAGTCACCATTGCAACAGTTTGGACCAATCTATGAGAAGGTGGCATCCTGTTGATTAGATCCTGGCAAATTGTTTTATCCAAATTTAAAATAAAATGATAATAATCGTAAAAGTAGCTTTTTGATTAAGTGATGTTTGTGTTTTAAAAAAATGTATGTCAAAGGACAAAAAGTGGTGGAATCCATTTGCCGGATCCATCGGATTCTCCCAAATATTGGAGGACTCTCAAGAATCCGGAAGAAGCTGGAAGGATCCGGCAAGCGGATTCCACCACTTCTTGTCCAGTTTGTGACATATGCTTTGAAGTCAAAAAGAATTTTATAAGACCTAAACTGTTTCAATTCTACCCATTGAGGTTATGTTCTGAAAATCCTTCACGATAATTAGTGAACGAAAACTCATTGAAGCAGATTTCAAGTGAAACAAAGAGGCGTCTTTGAAGTAAAGTATTACAATTACCACATTCATGAGTAACATTCAAACCAGTTGCACATGTTTGTTTGAAGTCTATGTAAACACGCACACATTCCCCTTTGTTATTTTAGTGAAGTGACAGTTCATTATCTATCAATTGGAAACTCTTTAGAATGATTTGATACATATCTGGTCACAAAGACAAGGGACGTTAGGTCAAGATTAACTGTAAAAATAAATAAGTGTCAAACAATGTTGTTGTAGTCTGATCATTGTATCATACACAATACACATTGGTCTCAATGTCATAGTTGGTATCATCTGAGATATTTGTTGTTATTCAATCTTCTTCAGAGTATTAATTTTTCCAAAAAAAATTATCCACTAATTTTTTAAAAATAATTTAGAATATTGATGTTGTACAGTATATGTATGATCTCCGCTTTTTGTTTATGTCGATTCATTATCACTGCAAGATTATAATTGTTTTCATGTTTTCATACAGAAGAATAGCTTTTGACTGTTCCCCCGAGCCGGATCCTCTACACATAACAACAAATTCTAATACAACAACGTTGTGACATACATGTTAATGTTTGACAAAGCAAAAAGGTTGCAATGCTCTGCTAAACTGACATTTATATCATTTTAAAAATATATACCGTCTGACATGTCATCATGTATTATTGTATATAGTATCAGAATATTGATTTGTATTGATTTGTTAGCTTATCTTTGATATCTTACCTAGTATAGAACTTGATTTTGAAATATTTGAGAGGATTAAAGTTTCATTCAACCAATGCTTTAATCTATACTGGCCCAAAAAAGAAACGCATAGCGAAAATGTGTTTTTCAAAGTATGATATTTTTAAAATTAAGGCTTGAAATTTGGTAAAAGTTACTGCTTAAGTTAGACCATAGTTTTTACAACAATTTCTTGCACTTGGACACAAAAATTTGTGAATTGCCGCCAAAACGCAGCAGCTTGAATCCAACCTGAAAAAATGTGAATGGAGAAAAATCCTAAAGCATGTTGCACGTGCAAATACGGGTACTTAGGCTTGATACCGATTGGTATAAAACCTGGGTAGTCCCATTGCGAATCACTCTCAGATGCTCCGTATACACGACTCTAAAGATGCCAAGACTTAATGAAGAGTGCAGAAACCAGGCCATTGGACGTCTAGAAACTGGCGAAAGTCAGTCAGCAGTAGCCAGGCACTTCAACGTTACTCAGAGTACCATATCTCGTCTCTGGCACCGCTACACAGTCCACAACTCCACGAGAGATCGACAGAGATCCGGCAGGCCAAGGGTGACAACTCCGGCCCAGGACCGATACATCCGGGTGATGCATCTTCGCAACAGGACAGTCAGTGCCACCTACACAGCCAACAACATTCCTGGACTTCGTAGATTATCAGCGCAGACCATCATCAATCGCCTTCGTCAACATGGGATACGTCCTATGCGACCATATACAGCGCTCTCTTTGCAACGCCATCATCGTCGTGCACGTCTGCGATGGAGCAGAAACGTTCACCCATGGTTCATGCTCTATCGCCACGATGGTAGGATGAGGGTCTATAGACGGAGAAATGAACGTTACGCTCAACACTGTATCCGTGCAATCGATGCATACGGTGGAGGGAGTGTAATGATGTGGGCAAGCATATCCTTTAATGGTAGGACAAATTTGGTTCACGTGCAAGGAAATTTAAATGCTGTACGCTATCGAGACGAAATCCTGCAACGTCACCTTCTTCCCGCAATTGACGTCAGACGTGAAATTTTTCAACAGGACAATGCCAGACCGCATACTGCGCGTGTTACCATGGATTATCTTGCCAACAGCAATGTGAATGTACTGCCATGGCCCTCCAAATCTCCAGACTTGAACCCAATCGAGCATTTGTGGGATTTGTTGGATAGACGGGTACGACGTCGACAACATCCACCGCAGACGCTTCAAGAACTGACCCACGCACTGCTGGATGAGTGGGGAAGAATTCCACAACGCCAGATTCGATGACTCATTCAATCCATGCCCAGGCGATGCAGAGCAGTGATCCATGCTCGTGGTGGTAGCACCCGGTACTGACTTCGTCACAGTGATGTCACAATCACAGACGTCCACAGGAGGATTAAATGACTGCATTTAGTGGAGGAGACATGCATTTAATGCTGTGAAAAATTTGGTTGTTGTACATTCCATATTTAGTGTGCAATTATGCTGTAAACACATGACAATAAACTCTGATTTTTCTGTTATGCGTTTCTTTTTTGGGCCAGTGTATTTCCTTTTATCATTTATCATTTCATTATTATTTTGAAGTCGCAAATAAATTTCTCGAATTTAGTTAGTAATATCTTACATTATGTCACATACATCCTTTTCCAATTTCATATTTCTTACATTTTTATTTTTTAAATGATTCAATGTAATATACAACGGTAGATTCGACTTCACCGATATAATAATCTGTATATAATGATGGTGAATTGTACATATAAAAAGGAAAGTTCACGATTGCAGCATTATACTGTTTTTTTTTTTTTTTTAGTTAAGTCTTATGTCTGTTTAGATGTTTGGACATTGTACGGTTTGCAATCCCTCTGTCAATAATATTGAAGTGATATATGTATTTGCTACTCATACAGCTTTAACAACGACATATGGCGTCATTAATTACGCCCCTTACCTTTCTCACCTTCTGGTGCAAGAGTAGCGAGACTATGTTTGAGTTCCATCATGTATACACATTTGAAGAAACAACACAACGGACATTTCTTTAAACAACACACACGTATTTATAGTCTTTGACTCACACATCGATGAGTAAATGTTTTGTTTCAATATCAAGTATCACTCATTATTGGTGTATTTAATATTAAAACAGTATATCATAATCCCAATGTTTGATTATCTTTGTAAGAACTTTATTAGGTCGGTAAGCAAACAAAACAACTCCATATATCAAGTTAACATGCTTTAAACGTGCTAGCGGTGACTTAAACCAGCGAACCATGGATGATGCTACATTTAATTCCAATGGAGCTATATCCAAACCTATCACGATAATAAATAGTTCTCTAAAGCAGGAGAGTAATCGAGTCCCAGGAGGGATTTACGCTCCAGGGTCCATATTTCCGATGCCTTATTAAAATCATTGAAATCTAGGCCCCAGTATAACTCTCCAACCACTTTGGTTTACCACCTCATTACAAAAAAATACAACCGTGTGATAAACATATAAACCGCCATGTTTTGATATGGTAAATGCTCTTGTTAGGCGATCGTCACTTGAAACATGCCAGTATCTAAAACTGTCAAACCATGGTTTGGACTGACATGGTTTCAAGGAAGCACTGTAACTTAACTTAACCTTAACTTGTAGAACAGTTTTGTACAATATGAGAAATCAACGAGACCTTATTACAATTTAAGGGACGTGTTTCAGTGGAATTGATCTTACAAAATGGTAAACAAATATTACACATTGCAAAACATTTCTCGCAATCAACAAGTAGAGTTAAAAAACGAATTGTTATGATTCGGTTAAGCAGCGCGGATCTATTTCCAATCCTCGAATTATTAAAATATGTTCACACTAAAATGGCCACTTGCAGATATAGTTTATGGATAATCGGGTCGTTCAATTGTCTGTCTTATGTTCTTAAGTTAATGTATACAGCATAAACCTTTATTATGATTGTCAAATTGAACAAATAAATACTGGTAAAAACGTGCTTTACAGTGTGTTTAAGTCGAGGACATATGAAGTATAACTACACACTGGGCTTACCCTTCCCAGCGTTTCTTCTGGTCAAAAATGAAATATCCCTTCTTTTTTCTGTAAATCACTTACACTTATGTCCACCAACCAATTTTTCCATAATGTCCTCAGTTTTTGCTCAAAGTAACATATTACCATAACGACGCCTGAATGTAGAAGCAAATACATATTTCTGCATGTTTCATGGGATTGTTCTGCAGTCTGACTGTAGGGGTTACACTTGGTTTTATGGTTAGGCAATCCCAAAGGACATTTTATCAAAACTAATTTAGTGACCCGGGTTGTAGTTTTCATAGTTGATAGAAACATACATGTACTGGTTTATTATAAACAAACAAAGGATGTGTTTGGTATATCGCATCGACAAGTGTATATCATGAGGGAGATTTAAGTACGTTCCCCCTAAATAATGTCAGAAATAACCTATTAATTGGATGTATGCTGTCGATTATTTGTAATTTCTTAATGCTCATGCTTATGCTTATGCTTATGCTTATGGGAATACACAAGATTAGCACAACTGTTATTAACATCAGTTGTATTACTTTTAACGTCATATTAACCGTCATGTAATCTTGCTATATCAAAACAAATGTCATATATGGTCTTTACCTGTTTTTGCATAAACATAACAGCATTATTATCATATTTACTCATAGTATTACTCATATTTAATGAAATATTTCTCAAGGACAAGTTATTAAATGAAAAATTATCAACAGATATATCATGCAACATTACATCAACGACATCTTATATAACCACTAACATGAGAAAGGAAGATAAACTATTAAAATCGTATTTACAAAGTTGATACATAAATCTATTACAACAGGAATATGGAGTGATATGAAATATGTGTGATGAATTCAGGACATATCAAACAACACGATATATATATCATGTTTCAAATGACACTATACTTGTCATACATTTCCTTATCACTAATATAAGATTAAATGTATTACTTTGTACACAGTGTTCAGAAGTTGTCCTACAAATACTTGTCTAAGTATTAGATTTAATATTACATTCTCGAATTTAATGGCTGTTATATAATTATTGCCTCGTTTGAGATATTGGAGTAAATGCAATGACATTGGAGCTAATTTTCTTATGGCATAATGATATTTCGCATTTCCAATATTATTAAATATTAACGACACAATACTTTGAAATGATTCCTATAACATCTCATATGCAGAAATTATGTAAGTTGGTGTGTATTGGGAGTTGCAATAAAGACTGCAAAACTGAAAATTAATTTAGGATTCTGAAGTTATTATGTATGATAATTGGTAAATGTGTGCATTTCGAAAATATTTTATTTCGATTTGCTTTATTAAATATCAATCAAGTGATGCAATGAGACAAATCATCTTTACATCTCATCTTTAATAACTGTAGTGAGATACGTCAACAGTTGTTTGTATGAAAATGTATGCTGCATAAAATATAGAACATCATTAATTTTACCCCTTTTGCATTTAGAGTTAGGTCAAAGTTAGAACTTCACAACCTATTTGACAGTTCTTTGGTGCTTGAAATTATATAATATATATATATAAATATATAAACATCATTTTCATTTAAAATCCCATTTGTTGGCGATCAAAGTAATTTCTATCGCATGGCATGTATTTGGAAGTTGACAAATTGAATATAACTTCAACTGACTTATTGTTAAGAATTTAACAGTCATGTCAAGTTTCGAGTAAATTCTTTAACTCATTTGCCCCTATTTCATTTTTTATGATGTTTAATAATTGGTTAAGCTGCCTCAAACTGCGAAGTTAATCTAAATTACAAAGAATCAAAGGGGCACAATAATCAATGAGCGCATGAATTACACGTTTTAATTCAGTCTCGTGACCAGAGCGAATATGCAAAATAATCAGAAGACATCATTCTCAAGAAGTGAACTTTTTTTTTATAGCCTAACGTGACAAATTTGATTCCCGTTTATTAGACAAGGATACATTTTAATGTTCCGCAGGTCAGGATAAATGGCCGTTTTCTCATGAAGTTCTTTAGAAAAGGCAGTTAAAAATGCTTTCGAATTTAATCAATTTTAATCATTTCGAAAGTGGCCTTTCAAGCAGAAATCTTTTGCCTGATCTTAAGGGATATTTTAGTTTAACTTATTTCAATGGGAATAGTTTTTATTGATTTGTCATAAAACAAAGAAACGATAAGAACTTAACGTAACCGATGTCAAATGTCAAATGACATGAAGAACAAGATAACTTGAGAAATAACCTCAGCAAACTATTATCGTGATGATGATGATTATGATGATGATGATGATGATGATGATGATATTCAATTTCAAATGTGTTCCACTCATAATAACAAATACAATTTTAGTTTCAGAAATTTTAAGTTTTATGAAATTGTTTAACCAGTGAAGTTAGTTTTGAATACTACAGAAGTCAATAAATTCACCATATATATATTAGCATAATGTCTTTAACAGATATAAGTTTCAGATCAGCATAACTAAAATCAAACATCAATTAGGAACTAAAATAAACGTTTATCGATCATAAGAGCGGATACAATAACAGCAAACATTTATCTTATTTGATGCCATATTGGTCAAGTTGTTAGATATGTCCCAAAACTGACCAAGGGCCAAGAAGTCATGACCAACCTGTTGAGCTGTTAGCCAAATTGTTTCCCTTTAGATCATACTCCTCTTATCCTCCTATCATAACCTTTTTAAATATTCACAAAATGTTCTTACACAACAAAAGATACAATGATTAACATGAATGTTCATTTTGAAAGGAATTCATTCATTCACTTGCTTAACTGTTTCTAAGCCACACATCGCACTTACTGTAATAAATAAGTTAAATGAACATAATGTCATCGTTCATCTCAACATTCTCTTAAGAATTGCATGAACATTTTTATTTATATTTTCATGATAATACCAATGTTACTTAAAAGTATTAATATTAATTAATGGCAGAAAATATGCAGTTACACGCACTATGCATATTCATTGGAATGTAAATAAAGTTTTTTTGAACTTTTAATATGTTATCATTCTCTTATTCTTATAGATTTTCTATTTCTTATCCTGGGAAACCTTATCCCTTAAATTAATTAACAATATTGAACATTATTTCTCTCGATATATCCACGATATTTTCAAGTATGAACGTTTCGAATGTTTACATTTCATTAGTATGAAGTTAAATATAAACCGAAACTACTAAACATTTTACAACTTCGTGTAAGCAGAACAATACCTCATCACTATCATAGAGCATCCAATGATATCAACATTACCAGTTTGTTCATCACTGTTCAATTCATTCTCAACAGCTCCCAGACGCTGTATCAAAAGGTAATTACAGATCCCATAATGGATCAAGCATAATGGTAAACTATCATTTAGCAGCAAATGCCCTTTCTGTTTGCAAATGCACATAATGTACCGCAAGTACAATCAATCGTTAAAATCATGGATGCATGCGGTTACCTTCTACATCACACTTACCTAGTAACCTCTAAGTCATTCACTCCAGTTTGTGTTATCAGGGCCCAGAAAAGATAAGGATCAGTTAAGGTGAAGACATTAAGATATAAATCAGACGTGGGTGGTCAGGACTATCAGATAAATATAAGACTTCAATGAGTTTCGATTTCCAGGGAGATTGTTGAGGAGATTGATAATAAAAGACATGTTTATGGAACATATCAATTATCTGTGAAACAACAGTCAATAAATCACATCTGTTAGTTGGACAGCATCTCTTCTAGATAATATACTCTCATAATTTGCCAACTGCTGGTATATGTATGACATACTCGAGATATACAATGATCAGATAATGATGGATCGTAAATTGTAAAAAAGAAGCATTCTTACCCAAGCGGGCACAGATATGCCGGGTATTAAAGTTTTCATAATGGTCATGGGAATTACAGTTTTTCTAATTTTACTTGCGTTGTGATTGGTTGACGGAACTACTTTGCGCTCATTCATGAATTGCTTAGCAATCCTGTTTAAGCTAAATCACAAAATTTAACAATTTCGAGCATACCTAATTGATATCACACGTCAGTAAAACATATTAAATATAAAATCATGTTCAACCTAAGTTTCCGAGACCGTTATTACAGTACTAAACTTGCAAGGCGAAACAGCATGCAAGAGTCGCCGGCTGCACTGCCGTGATGTCATTCCTCTGTGACGTCATTAACCATGACGTCATTTGGTGACGTAATTACACTACTCTCTTGCATTCTAACGGTGCGATTGTTTTTTCACTAATTTGCTCTAATTCTGCAACATAGTTTACAATATAAACGAGTTGTTTACTATGTCAGTAAACCGTTTTGGCAATAAAATTCAACAGTTACTTTAGAACAGTTCTGAAAAAATAGAGCAAGTTGTAAACTATTTAGATATGCGCATCTTGAAGGTGTGAAAGAGTTTATGAATGGCGTATGACTACAATTTGTAATTTACAGTCTGATCAAAGATCGTGAATTGGGGTCTTGTTTTTCGATTAAAGTGATCTTGGGTAAGAAAAAGAATAACCAACTCGGTGCTCGGAATTACGAATTATCTGTCCCTTGTGAATTATTATGTCAAACTCCTCGCTAAAGCTCGGAGTTTATCACAATAATTAACTCGGGACAGATTATCCGTAATTCCTCGCAACTCGTTGATTATTCTTATAATATTTATATTTGTTTATGTTCATCTTTATATAGATCCTTTGTATGATATTTCAAATGGCTTCTAGTCCAAGTAATTGGGTTGTAGCTCATTTATCCGTGGTTATTTCGTTCAACGACAATTTCATTCCTATGAAAAGGTATGTGTACAGTAATTGTTAATACTAATGATTTTTGTTAGTTAGTATTATTATACTAGACGATGACATTAGAACGGGCATAATGATTTTAACAAATTCCTTCCACTAAGGTTAAAATTCTCTGTCTTTGTCAAATGAGATAACATCACCCAAGTAGAAATGAAATTAGTCTTTTTAAAAAAAATTTACCGAATTGTTTTGACTTTTACGATCAAAATAATTGTCTCACACAAACAAAATACAAGGATAAAATGCTGCATTAGCAAACCTTTAGTTTTGAAGTACCGTGGTAAACGGCATCTACTTTGTGGATCACATTAAGAATATGTGATAGAGCTTTACCTGATTACAAAATGAACGAGACAAAATAAGCTGCCTCATTAAACTCAGTTAAACTATCACTGCTTTAGTTGTTCACGCAGATATATCGTTATGCTACCATTTCTGGTGCTCTGTCATACCACTTTTGCCATTTGGTGCTGACATTATTCAACAAATACAGCATAACTGAGATAGGCATGGCTGTATCAACAGATTCAAATTGTCGAACATCCTGTGAATGTATATAGAAAAGGCTAATTTAACTCACTCTATTGCAGCATTGCGTTAGATATATAAGTTACATGTTGTTGAATATCTTCATGAGATAACTTTGATCATTTGAAAGAAGTGTTATCATGTAACCATTTGAAAGTTATTTCACGGGTGTTGTGAACTCACAACAAGTTATTCAAGGACAGTAACGTCTTAATGCTGTGCTACTTTCACCATCAGCTGATTAGGTACAATTTAGCTCTCTCGCTGCTTCTTTTTAATTTAATTTAATTTTTCTTTAAGAATGTTTGTTGTTAATAAATATGCATAACTGCCACAATAAATATTGAAAATAACAAAGAGAATGCATGTTCTGATCTTATTTATTTCATGAATTAAATCACCATTGCATTTTGCTTCAATTTAGTTTTTGAGAAGTTATCTCCCAAACGTTTACATTATCTGTGTTTTTGCAAACTCGAAATCCGTTTGTTCAGGGGTAAAAACGGATAATTTATTAACGATTGTGTTCAGAATTGCCATGCATAATCCGATTTTAATATGATCACCGTCCAGATAAACTTGTATGAAGTTCACAATAAGAAGGTTGCATGAAGAAAGGTTAAGCAAGGACTGATGTACATTTGAATGTAACAGACCTTCATGATAACCTCTGACGTAGTCAACAGCGCCAGTGT
The DNA here is from genome assembly GCA_936450465.1 of Gibbula magus. Classification (NCBI taxonomy): domain Eukaryota; kingdom Metazoa; phylum Mollusca; class Gastropoda; order Trochida; family Trochidae; genus Gibbula; species Gibbula magus. Next base: position 21,835,744 of record OW388291.1, on the reverse strand, counting down.
TTAGTGTTAAAGTGCTTCCTTGCTGTTTTGATTTGGGACAATGATTGTTTAAATGTGATATTTTATGTAGAAGCCAACGAGCACATAATGGAGAATGGGGCTATCTTTTGTGCTGTTTTACATCTTGATTCTACCTATTTTACTCTCGACTTTCGTATGTAAAAAATAGATCAAGAAACTTCAATGGATCAAGGGATGAATATAGAAAATGTTCCAACTCAATATTCCGTTTTCGCTTGTGAATAAATCGTAACATTTAGAAATATCCTATTGGAATATTTAATGATATTCAACACTTATTTTATTATGATCTCTTTTTAAACACATATATACATAAAGAGGGATTCAAGTAATCATATGTAGGAGGCAATTTCATTTCCATTTTAGTAATAATCTAATCAAGTAAATATTGCTTAATGAAAAACAGTTTTTCCCTCAATAGAGAAATGTAAATTCGAAGATTAAAACATTATTGCAAAGTATTAATTAATAACTGCATACTATTGAAAGAGGTGGTCATTATTTATTTATCTGATTTTAACAACAAATTTTCCACGGATATTTTGTCCAGAAAACTCAGATGATGACCCAATTCATCTGAAGAATTGAGTTGTTTCTGATAATTGTGATCTCTGAGCCATGATAACAAGATTAATTGAAGACCCAGTAAGCAGAACATAATTATTGAAGTAATATGTGCTCTGTACGCCAATCATGACTGTCTGCTTTCAAAATAGCCAGGGAAATGTGAAGGAATAGTCAATATGGTGAAGACATATTTGCCACTTTTCGAAAGCCATTGCCCTCAATGCAGGCTGACTTTGCGATATCGATTACCAACTGGATACAGTGGGTTAATCAAAAAGAATGAGTCTATTATAGGTTTTTAAGTCTACGACCAGATGAATGTCATGATTATACTGATAATTCACATCTTCACTAAATTTTCATTACGGTCTGTCTGGCGATTTTGAACATTTACCAACTCAATTTCACTGTTCATTATCATTTTACAAAGATTTAAACAAATAAAAAACATAGCATTTATTTTGATCATTTTAAGACAAACGCGACCTTAAATCCATTATGGGATAATTTAAGTTTCAACACATAGGGTTTATTAATTGTAGACGACCCAAAGTAGAAATAATACTGTCATGCTTTTGCTTGATATGTTTAAAAGTTTACATTTTAAATTGTAAATAATACATCATAATTTAGTCCAGAGAGTAGTCATGAATACGACAAGTAGTTATACTATATCATATTTTAGGTTTTACGTATGTAAGAGCTGATAAAGAATTTGTTAGTGATGAAGTTGATGCACATGGAGAATAAGACACATACCATATCCTTTATGATTGAAATATAACACTTGAAACGTTTCTGTAATGGTAACATCATCCTAACTGTTTGCTGTATCTTCAGGTTCTTCACATAGTATGACCATTTATTAGTATGTTGTTACTTATTCTGACAAACAATATGAGATTCTCGTGGGAAATTCATTTAACTTTTGTATTGCTAACATTACCGTTTAAAATAATTATATCCAAAATCAAGAATTATTCACATACGTTTTACATGCTTTTGTACTTTTGTTAAAAACAACTTGAACGTTTAATATGTTTAGGGTGACTACAGCCAAATCTGGCCTGTGAATGCTAATTACTCAAAAATGGATGAGTTAGTCTTAAATAGACATAGAATCATTGACTACCATTTATGATGAAAGATGCACAATTAACATGATAAACTGACAATTTCGTACCTCACTCAACAGCATTTCGTTTGACTGTGTGCACGTTTGTTAAATAAAACATTGAAACATCATGATTAAAATATGCTTTTATGCCACAGCGATAGTCATGTTGTATTTTACTTGTTTTAAGTGGTGTCGGTATAGTTTCTATGATATTCACAAATGGTGAATAACATAAATTAAGTTAATGTTCATAAACTATGTGACACCAATCAAACAAAAATGGTAAAGTAGGTATTTACGTCAATGCAAAATACTAACGTTGCTTTGTTTTGTCCTTATGGTATTGTTCCAGTACATTGATTCGTTCATGATTCCCTTGGCATTGCAGAACCCCATACAACAATGATTGGCTTCGGTTCAGTTGGCTCGTATTGATTTGGTCAAAAGGACGAAGCAATTCTTCACGACCTCCTATAACAGATGCGGGAGGTCACTCAGTGATGGATTTCTGGATTCTTGTTAGGTTTAGTTAGCTCATCAAAGATATTCTCTGAACCATTATCTTTAATGGTCTGTCTTCACAGACGTTCTGTCTATCACTACTTTGATTTGGTTGTTAATCAGTTCACTAAGTTCTTCAGTGGTCTTTCTGAAAAAGTTAACCTGAACATTATTGATGTCTGCAGCTTTCATCGTAAATTAAACAATATTGATCTGATTTAATTGGAGTTAAATGTGTTTCCCAAGATTATGTAATTACTTTTTATGTCATTTAATATGAAACCAGTTTTCAAAGTAATGATGACATCTGTCTTTCTTGATGTCAATATTACCATATGATAAGTGCCAGTTATCTGGCAAGCAATTGGTTGTATCGATTATTAGATAAAGAAGTGATCGGAGATATTGATCACTGGCGGAACGAGAGGATTAACTACTCAGAATGTGTTGACTGATCTTGATGTGTTAATCCAGGACCTGATACTAATAAATTCAATTAATTTATTCCTTGAAATTTACATTTCATCGGATTGGTATACAATGAATGAATAACTTTTGACGATGGTTTAAATATGCTTAAACAAATGATGCATTGACATATAAGAGCAGGAGAATGTACACACTAATTACACGTACATAACATATTTCTTGTTTTAACAGCATTAACAAGGAATTGCCGAGATTACATAATTGGCATGTATTGTGAATAGTAAATAATTAAACAGAAGGATATTTCCAATAATATTGCTTAATATACTTTTGGCGTAATTCTTTTTATAGGACACTGCAGAATAAAATGAAATTCATCCTCAATATTTGTTGTACAAACTTTAAATAATGTATCATTAACATGTATGTTATGGTATCTACCAGTTTATTAATAACGTATGTGATGATAATCTAAATTTTGATATATATCGTTTGTAAAGAGGAAGTGTACATTTTTAAAATCATAAACCATTTAATCATACTGGTAGACATCACGCATTTGTTTTAAATATAGATATTAACTGTATTTCGTAACATATTATCACTTTAGTTGAACATCGAATACTATTAAAGATACAGTTCATTGAAGATTACATTACTTCATTTTATTGCATAATGCAGAAACTTCTGGTTCCAATAAGAGATTTATTTCATGTTGATATAACACTTTAATAAATCGAGGACATTTACATGTGTGATCAATAAATTTCCTGATTGTATTGATTATATGATAAGAGAAGTGATTGAAGACACTGACAATTGCAGATCGAATGAGTTCAGCACTCGAATGTGTTGACTGATCTTGATGTGCTTATCCTGCACAAGATAGTGATCTTACGCGTTCACGCGATGTTCAGATATACATCTTAATTGCATATTGTAATGTAATTGTACATTAATCAATGAATATATTTACGAGCATTGTATCAAAATAACTTTTCTTGAATTAATTTCCAATTCTTATTCATTGCTATCCGAGATCTATTTACGATGACTTAATACTGATATTGTATTACAATAGTTAATTTCTAATGGTGGTTGTTTCTTTATACTTCTGAGATGTGCTCTTTAAGAAACTGAATCTGACAACATTGGTCAATCCGCACAATATGCATATTAATGCAGCCATTACTGAAAATCTTGTTTAGTCGGTATCTCAGTAACTATGAATGGTATCAAATTAACTTTGATGTCTATCCCTATGTTTAGTGGTTTAATGATTCGGTTTAAACCATTTCAGTAACGATCACAATATTAATTTGTGCTGAACAGGCACATTAATGCCGCCATTACTGAAAATCTTGTTTTTGTCAATATATTAGTTACAATGTATGGTATCAAATTAATTTTGATGTCTTTCCCCATGTTTACAGGATTAATGAATCAGTAAAGATCACAATATTTATTTGTGCTGGATAGGCATATCAATGTCGCCATAACTGTCAGAAATGCATTGTTAAGAGGGTAGGCCATGCTGAAGATTGTTCACGACAATTTTGATGCATCCTGCACTTACAATTCTAGGATTTTCATATATAGTTAATGTAAACAAGATTTTCAATGTGAAAACAATTTGTTCGAAATCTTATTTTTAAAAAGATTGTATATAAACTATGAAAAGAATGTATTTTCAAATACAGTGATATCTGAATACATTGTTGACATTTCATCGAGAGTGCTTATGCTCTAATATTTTAAAACTACGATGTAAATTAAGACAATAATTGCTAGTGACAATGTTTATGTTTCATATGTTAATACCTGAATGCTACTGTTTTCCACGTGGGATTGAATATATACATATGTTCTTGTTAACACACGGGGTATGATGAAATATACGATGAGAAATATGACACTGCACTTAAAGCAAATGGTTACAAAATAGATTATATAACGTATATATTCTGTCTGTGATAAATCGTTTTAATTGGCTTCATGTACGTCTTAAACAATAAGAAAATGTGAATTTTGAAAGACAAAGGATGTACATGTATGTTTTGGAATTCATTCAGTCATTACTGTTCACGTTTGTGATTTTGTTATTTAGAAATGACAAATAATTGCATGAAGCCTTATTTATCATTTTGTAAAGATATACACATGAAAACTGACAACTTGATGTCTTCAATATCAGTTTCAAAATGAAGGGTTTAAAAATCCACATGAATTTGTAGCTTAATCGCAGAGCAATTATTATCAAAATTCAATTTCACCTATTGGTTTTACTTGACATTGCACACATTCAATACCCAAAAAAATCTTACATTTTCCAAATGGTGATAAATTGGCTATGATATTGATGTCACAAAATTATAGATCTCAAATACAAATACAAATAACACAGTACAAATGCACAGCTTTTAAAATTGAACTTTTTCTGACAACCTATCATAACCTTGATCATTGAACCAGAAAGCAAACTGTGAAAAATGGAATACATCATTTACTTTTTTTTAACATTTGAGAAACAATAAACTTCTTGTTATTGTCTAAATGGTATCCAAATTTATAGTGAAATAGTCTCGCGGCCATCTTAATCAGACCTTCCTTCTTACTTCTCAAGGGGTTCAAGATAAACTTTAAAAGTACATTTGAATGCTTGATTAATAGTCTCAATGCCGACCATTTTATCAGCACATGATTGCTAAGATACTTCAGCATCTTATATCTAGTCAGCTGGGCTGGAGTTTCTCTTGTGTCTTGATATAAGATCTACAACTCATGAAATAACCATTATTTCTTAAGCACATGAATCAGTGATAGAATTGTAACTATACGAACACTTACATCAAACATTTTAGCTCATGTTTTGTCCTTGACATTTTACTTTTGGATTACCTTTTGAAGGAGTTTAATATATTGGACTTCATTGGCATACGTTCCTAAAGTTTTGAGTATACATAGCTCAAAGAGTTCTTGCAGGAAATATTTGATATCCATATATTGTATCATATCATGTTTAGTCGCATATTTGGGAGAAATGAATGGCCTAATCGTCTTTTTTTATGGACAGTGAACTATCTGTCTGTTTATTTCTTTCAAATTTCATTGGAGATTATTCATACTCGTAGCTTGTCGTCATTTTTTGGTTTAGTTATATCTTTTGATGAAGTTAATTAAGAATTGAATGTCCGTTTGTGTATATGCACTTGAAAGGAACGATGTTAAAGAGATATTCAAACCATGTAAACGAATGAGTTTGAATAATTCTTTAAAGTCATTTATCCTAGTGGTAAGAAAAAGTTGACATTCAATTCTTTTAATTTCACACATTAAAGTCATTGAAGAACAATATGTTTTCATCTTGATTTCCCTAAAAATTTTGCACTGTAACAGTTGAGTAACATCAGCACATGTGAATCTATTACATTGCGACTTGGAACCGGTCACTGATTCTTGATTATCTGTTTGTTGAAACCTTATTTGCAGTATAAATGCATTTATTTTTTAAGTGTTTGTCTTCACACATATTTTCCCCATTCTGTACACCAGCTTTTGATATTCATAGAATGAATACATTTTGTTAACATGACATTATTGTTCGGTACTAATGATAGAGTATTGGCTACTCGTTGGATATTCTATCAATATACATTAATTTACAACTTGTATATGTTTTTCTCATTTCGTGAAATATGCAAAAACAAATTTTAGAAAAGTTAAGTATCGAATTTTGTGTCAACGATTTTTAATATTTGCACACCTTCAAAATATTTATTTGGGCTCTTTATAATCGTACTGTGTAATCACCTTATTATTTTGTATTTTTAAGGAGATTTCAGTGAAACTTCAAATCATTTATCATGTTAGTCTTTTTATTCTTACAAATAAGGATCACGAGCCTGTAATTGATTGTTATTGTTACTGTCACTGCTTTCATGTATGTTAATGAGCACAACTGTTAATGTTAACATAAGTTTTATCGTTTTTATTTTTATTTAAGTCAGAAGAGCAATCATGTACTCTGGCTATATAGTTCAAATTAAAAGTATTCTGCAAAGAAATCCAATCTTAAAATCATCACAAATCGCTTCAAAAACTTACACGAGAAAGGAAGATATAATATGGAAATGTTATTTACTATTTGATACATATATCTTTTAGAACATTGCGATTTGAAATATTTGTCACGGATTCTGTCTACAAGTACTCGTCCTTTGTAATTCTAAACTAGCTAATTATGTTTCATGTCATGCTCAATACTTGTATTATACATTTCTTTATCACTGATATATAATTACATTTACAACTTAGTAGACGGTATTCAGACATTGTTCTACATTTGCTAGTCTATCTGATTACATTATGATACTGTATTCTTGATTTTAATTATTGTTTCTGCCTCGTTCGATATATCAGAGAGAGTACATTGACATTTGTATCATTTGTTCTTTTCGGATATTAAAATTCCGCGTTTCAGAATCTCAAATGTTAATAATTTGACATTTTAAAATGAATTCTTTAAGTATCTCATAAGCAGAAACTATGTAAGTTAGTATGCTTTTGAAGTTGCAGAACGTTAAACTGAAAATTAACTTTGGATTCTGAAAAAAAAATCACTGAACACTTGAATTAAATGTTAGAATTCAGTCTCATGAAAAGAGCGAATGTGCAAAATGATCGGAACAGATCACTCTCTGGAAGCGAACTTTTATTTTATAGTCTAACGTGACAAATTTGATTCCCGTTTATCCAACAAGGATACATTTTTATCGTCCTCAGGTCAAGATAAATCGCTGTTTTCTCATGAAGTTCTTTAGAAAAGCGAATTAAAACTTCTTTCAAATTTAATCAATCTTTATTATTTTGAATGTGACCTTTCAAGTAAGAACGAATACGTGTGACCTTAAAAGATACTTTACTTTTAACTGATTCGAATGGTAATAGTTTTTAATTGATTTGTCATAAAACAAAGGAACGCTAAGGAACCTAAATCGAACCGATGTCAAATGTAAAATGACATTTGAGACGTTAGCAATATAGCTATTGACTTCTAATCACAGCGTCCTGTTTTTTAATTCAACTAGAACTAGGCAACCTGAAAAAATAACGCCACCCAACTATTTAGAGAATATCTTCTTATTCTTAAGTGTTTCCATTCATTATGACAGTTTAATCTTAATGATCGGTTTTATGAAATTTATTAAGCAGGGAAATTAGTTTTGAACACTACAAAAACACCTAAATGCACAAGATGAAAATTAACACATGTCTTCAACATCTTGGAAGTTTCAGATCAGCTAGCGTAAGTAAAATCAAACACAATTTCTGAATTACAACAATAACTTAACGATCATAACAGTTGGCACAAAACCAGCAAACAGCTTTCTCCGTTGATGCCATTTTGGTTACGTTGTTTGATATGTCACAGGTCTGAACAAGTGCCAATAAGTCGTGACCAATCTGATGAGCTGTCAGACAAAGTGTATCCTTTTAGACTATCCTTCTCTTTTTCTGATCATAAAGTTGTAAGTGTTCGCCAGCTTTTCAATGATACAATTATAAAATATGAATGTACATATTGCTTAGCACTATTGCATTGAACACATATTAATATTGCTTGGAAAATAAATACTTTTTTGGAAGTTTTTATTGTTTATAATTGCCTTATTTCGCTTGCTCTTCTACTCACCTAACCTCAAGGAGTGATGGGATCCAGAAATCGAACCCACTTACGATGACATAATGCGACAACAATGTATAGTTTTGAATAAGTCTCAAAACATGAGCATTACGTTTTTAATAGTGGAGGCTTATGTGAACTCTAACGGAAAGAACTTGAATTCACTGTAACACCTCATTTGTCACCATCATTTGATGCAATGCCGCATGACAATACAGTCACCTGCATTCTTGGTATATGTATCACTCTGTGTGTTATTCAAATTACAAATATATCCTAAGGTATTGATGAATTTAAATTGCCTTATATGATTAACTGATAGTTGTTCTTCCACTATGCACTCTTAGATTAATAGTTTATTAAATAATAATTGCATGACAGATCATCATAGTTACCTTTTAATTGATAAACACTGCCGTGACGTCAGGTTTTCATGTATAAGTATTTAATTTAAAACCTGACATTAAAGTGATGAAAAATGGTTAGTGATCCCTATTATTTTTCTGAATTTGTTCATTTATGCAACTGTGCACATAAATCACATTTTAAACATTATGTAAAATATGTTTGTCAAAAGCTCCTGCTGAATTTGCGAAATTTTTTATAAAATTGCCGTGTTTGTTCCAAATGTGCTTACTTTAACTTAAACTCGCTATATTCTCCAATATGTAATGATTATGGATTTTGAGTTTATTAATTGATAGTGAGCGCTTTATTTGAGTAGACCAAATCGTTCATCGTTATTTGACCTCAACATTATAATTATCAATGCCGATTATTGGATAAAAGACATTATAAACGAATTCTAAAATATTTTGTATATTCGTCCCATATCCTTTCACTTATTCAAGACAACTTTATGCCAACATGCATTAGCAATATTGAAAGTTAGTTCTTAAAATGTTCTAAGAGTTTTGTTGTGCATAGATGACCGTTTTGCTATTTATCATTTCATTAGGATCAAGTTAAATATGATCCGACACAACTAAACATTTCTCTACTTCATGTAACCAGAACGTTAAATCATCTGTATCATAGAGCATCCAATAGTATCTTCGTTAACAATTTGTTCATCACTGTTCATTTCAATCTCAACAGCTCACAATCTGTCTTCCTAAAAATCAGGAGAGAAACAAGTAATTACAGATGCTCCTAATAAAATCAAGAAAATGATGAACATTCTTTTGCAGCCAAGCCCATTACTTGTTGCAAATACATACACTTACTGAAAGAACAAAAACTCGTTATAATCATGGATGAATACGGATACAATCTACATCACACTCAGCTTGTTAACCACTAAGTCATTCACTCCAATTTGCGTTATCAGGGCCCAGAAGAGATAAGGATCAGTTAAGGTGAAGACATTAAGATATAAATCAGACTTGGGGTGATCAGGAACATCAGATAAATATAATAAATTATTAGGCTAAAATGAGCTTCAACTTCCAGGAAGATTGTTGATGAGCTGGCCTAGTGTAATAATAATAACATGTTTATGGAATATTGTATCTTTGAAAAGAACAGGATTTAATAAATAAGACATTCAATCACATCTCTAATTTTGAACAATTTACTGCCAAATGATATATTCTCCTACGTTTCCCAGCCACATGTACAAATGTATGACACATCAGTAATATAATGATCAAACAAGAATAGATTTTACATTTTTGAAAAGCAAGTTTATGTTAGATATCACAAAGGCCCATTATAATCAACTATAAGTGTCTTGTAGTCCAAGTTATCGGGATTTAGCTCATGCACCAATGATTCTGGGGTTTATTGGCAATTCCATTCTTATCATTTCACTATCTAAATGGCATGTATTTGTAATTTCATTCCTATTAAAAAGATGTGTTTGTATTCTTCAAATATATCTTTAAATTTCAAAGTTTTGTAGGTAAGTAGTTTCATACTAGATGATAATAATAAAACTGTCAACAAAATTATTCTAATCAAATGAGATTCGAACACCGAAGAAGACTATTTTTTAAAAGAATAAAATGAAATCAACTTTTTTATTTTTTTAACCACTGTTTCCATTTTTACCATCGCTATCAATACTCTGTCGAGAAAAAACACAATGGAAGGATGAAATGCAACATCAGCAAACCCTTGCGATTAATAATGCATTGCCATTTTAAACATCAGCTATTTTCTGGATCACTGTAAGCATGGCCTTCCACAATGACCGAGACAGAAGCAGCTGCCTCTCATTTAGAGTATCTATGCTTAAGTTGTACATTTAGCTATGTGCTTTAAAATTCTTTATGTTTGATTATAAAACATGTTTTTCAAACCTTATCACATACGCAATGCATTCAATAATGAAAACTCTTCTGTTTTTGAAATCACCAAACATGACCTTTGAAATACAAAACCTCACACACAAATACACTAATCAAAGATAATTTTATATATATTTTGGCATATTCAACAGAAAGACAAAGACAAGTGCATACAAAGTTGATGATGATGAGAAGAAATACGTCATCTAGTACTGCTACTTCTTATAGTCTTCATGTTTCCACAGTGTACCAAAGGCAATAGTCATATATTTAGTGTACCATTGCTGGTACTCTATAACACTTCTTTTGACAGTTTGTGCTGACATTATTCAACAAGTTCAGCAGAAGTGGGATAGATATGTCTGTATCATAAACAGATTTTGCGAACAACTTGTAAATAAGAATGTAGATGCAATATGGAGTTTAAGAGATTTATCAGATACGTTATCTAAATTATCCTAATCTTTATGAGATAACTTTGGATATTTGAAAATAGTGTTGTGTAACCATATAAAAGTTATTTCATGAGAGTTTGGTAACCTAAACAAGTTTTTCAACAATAGTAATGTCAGAATGCCATACTTCTTTCACGATTAGCTGATCAGGTACAACAGATCTTTGTATCATTGCAAAAATAAATGTGCAAAATTTAAAAAAAAGAATCTGTGTTTCGATTTCGATTTTTTATGATTTTATTCAGAGTAATATTTTGCTTCAATATAGTTTTAAAATAGTAATCTCCTTTTCGTTTACGTTGATGTGTTTTAATATACGTCAAGATATACACGTATGAAGATCACAAAAGGCAGTTTCCATGTACAAAAGTTTAGCAAGGACGGTTGTATGAAAATAAATCATCAAGGAAATCGTGAACCGCATCACTTTTTACTGTTAAAGTGCTTCGTAATGTATTCATTGAGGACAGCGATGATGACAAACATTATGATAACGTAAATGTAGTAGCAAACGAGCGTGTAACGGAAAATGGGCCTTTTTATAGTTAACAGCTCCAACTATTAGTAGTATTACTTTTAGTGGTAAAATGGCGTGCATAGTTTTGATGGCTCTCTTAAATGAATGTCGAGTTCTGTATGTAAAATAAATAGATCATGGAACTTGTGAGTGTTGAATAACAAATATATTTCAATTGAATATATACTCAATTATTCGTGAATAAATTACAACATTTAGAAACATCCCTTTCAAATATTTTCGATATTCAAAACTCACTCATAATATAATCTCTATTTAAACACATATATACTTAAAAAGGGAATCGAGTTATCAGGATGCAGCCAATTTCCTTTCCATTTTAGTAATAACTTAATCAAATAAAGATTGTTGAATGAAAAAGATTTTCTCCCTCAATATATTAGTGTTATTGCAATTAGAATGTTATAACAATATTGCAAGGTGTTACTTAATAACTGCTCAATATTGAGAGACTTAGTTGTCAACAATTTTAATCCATTTATCTGGTTTTAATAAAACATTTACAAGGATATTTTGTCCAGAACATTCGGATGGTGACCCAGTTCATCTGAAGAATTGAGTTGTTTCCGATAATTGTGATCTCTGAGCCATGATAACAAGGTTTCTGGAAGACCCAGAAAGCAGAACATAATTATTGAAGTCATCTGTGGTCTGTATGCCAATCATGACTGTCTGGTTCTGAAATGCCAAGGGAAACGTGAATAAATAGTCTATATGGTGAAGGCAGTTCTAATACTTTTCGGAAGCCATCGCCCTCAATGCAGGCTGACTTGGCGACATGGGTTATCAAAAGCACAGGAAATTGTCTCTTATAGGTTTTAAAGTCTACAACTATCTAAATGGCAAAGTATTTCCAGAACATAATGATAATGATTATTCACATACTCATTAGTTTTTATAATGGTTTGACAGGCGAGACTTTACATCCATGAGTCGACTGTTTATCTGTAGAAAGGTTAACCTAAGTATAAATAATACTGCCTTGCTTTTGTTAAATACGTCAAATAAGGTTAAATTATAAATGGTTGATAATTAATCAGTCCATAGAATATGCCAGCAAAACACTAAGTAGCCATACCATACAAAGGTTTACAAACAAAAGAGATAGTATATGAAGTTCATAATATCAAGTTAATACTTTGACATATAACATATGAGACCAATCAACCCACAATGGTAACGGTGGTAGTTAACGATCTAGTTCACTGACGATAGCATGACTTCGTTTTATTTCATAGTTCAGTAACTTCAAGTCAAAATAACAGATTGTTTTCATGTTTAAATAACACTTCAATATTTCGAAGATATCTATATGTATGATCAATAATGTTAATGATCAATAATTTATTTCTCCTAGGAACTGATTGTATCGATTATATGATAAGGAAGTGACAGAAGACACTGACAGTTGCGGAAAGAGATTATTCAGCACCTGGATGTGTTGACTGATCTTGATGTGCTAATCCTGCACATGATAGTGATCTTACCGGTTCACGGGATGTTCAGATATCAATCTAAATTGTAAAGATGTACATACAGCAATGCACTCATTCATTGTTCGACATAACATTGCAAGAATACCTTTCTATTGGTTATTCATCATAATATTTTATCTATTTCCAAAGACTGAATATACATGATAATATATTATAACGCAATTAAAGACGCTGTAACACCCTTCTTACTGAAATAATGTGCTTTAATGTGAGATGACTTAACAATACTCATGCACGAATGCATATAATTCAGTGAAGTCATTTCTCAGCAAGCGGCATTAAAATGTCAGTTTAAGTTATGTAACTGATGTGGCGATACCTAAACAGTCAGAGTAGAGTTTTAAATATGGTACAACGATGGAATGATACATATCTTGTTGTCTGAACTTTCATAATCGCATTAGACATATAAATATACCTCTCACACTGAAGAGCTTTATACGTTCACACCATGTTTTCATGTATGCACTATTTGTTTTGAATACAGATAACCATTTTCTGTGGATGCGGCTTATTGGGTCGTGTAATAAAATGTCTTACCAACTATCATAACATTTATGATATAAACTGTTAATAAATAGCAAATTTGAGAAACAAATTATCTACAAACATCGTGAACATTCAAGACAATTTTACATCCTTATGTACATTTGTGACATATATATCATACTTGAATTTATCAACTTACATGTTAATCATGAACTAAAAAGTATCTTAAAGTGACGAGTTTCGAGTAAAACAAACATAATATTGCAAACGATATTGAGATCGATATCATATTGAAAACGTTACTTTTTACTTTATAATAATTATAGACAATTCCTTTTGCTAATTATTTTAAATAAAAATATGTCATCGATACGTTCATAACAATGGATTTATATTTTATTTTGTTTGTCTTTATCTTACAAATATAGAGTGTGTCTACATAAAAAGTGATTTCTGAACACCCTGTTGACGTTTACATAAGTATGATTAGGCTCTAATATTTCAAAAACTATTATGTAAATTAAAACAAAAATATTTGGTTTTCATGTATATTTCACATGTTAATACCTTAATCCTACTATTTTCAATATCGGACATGTGTTCTTATTACTAACAACCTGAAAATGACTCGAAGAGTTATCACGATAGTAAAATGGATATAGAGGGAAATATAACTCTGGTCTTTGAGGAAATGCTTACAAGAGTGATTTCATAAAGACTAAATTGCATCTGTGATAAGTCATGTTTTTCACTGGTTTCATGGTACTCTTTTTACGTGAGATGTTGTTGTTTAGAAATTGCAAAACATCATATGGAAGTGCTATATATCATTTTGTAAATTCAGAAACAAAAACAACGGACAACTTAATGTCGTTAATATCTACTTTCAAATGATGATTTTTAATATCCACAAACATTGGTAAGCTAATCGCAATGCAATTTTTATCCCATTTCGTTTTCAGTTATCGGTTTTCCTTGTTATATTTATGTAATCAATATCAAAAGCGCTTCATTATTTTCAGAATGAAATGAACTAAATATCATTTTGATGTTACATGCTTATACATCTCCAATACACATAACCTGTCATAAACCAAATAATGCAGTTATGAAAAATGTACTTTTATGTAAAAACCTATCACAATTTTGTATCATCGAACCAGAAAATCAAACTGTGGAAAATATTGTTATTTATAATATTTGAGAAGTAATATATTTGTTTTTACATGCACAGACTAAGTAGAATCCAATTTACTCTTGAAAGAGCCACAAGCTCATCTTAATAAGATCTTGCTCATTTCTCGAGGGGTTCGAGATAAGCCTTCAAATTATATTTGTCTGCTTGATAAATAGTCTCAATGCAGACCATTCGACCAGCACATGATTGCTTTGAGGGTGCAGAGCAAATATATATTCTCTTGAATACTTCAGCATCTTACAGTGTTATCTAGTTCACTGGTCTAGAATGTCTCTTGTGTCTTGATATCGCTCAATCCGCCCTTCCTTCAGGACACTCTTAAGATACAATATAATATTCTTTGTTAGAGCTTTTGGTATGTTACATATGTTATATTTAGTCTAATAAAGACATTTAATGTTCTTGACAGTGCATACATTCATAGAGTTTCTCATCTTGAGACTGCAAAGCTCAAACAGTTATTGTAGCAAACAATAATTTCCATCGATTTAATGTTTTCACATTTTAGTTACATATTTTGGTGACCGTTACCATGTATAACATTACTGTACATATTGTAAGCAACATTTTAATAATATATGTCTGCATTGCATATCTCTATCATTATTGTAATAATATGTTTAATATGTCTATGTTTAATAATATATTTCATGGAGATATCAAGGTCATTTATCCTGATTTTATAACTTCAGTGTTTTGTAAGAAATGATACTTCCTTCATTTATTTACTTTTACACGTTAAACGGTAAACCGTACCAATTTTTGCAGTGAATGAACGAGGATCAACATGCCAAATAAAGAGTTTTCATTTGTCGGTGAAATCTTTGAAAAATGACCAACTGTGTCAGACACAAGTCTTATATTGTCATTTGGGTTTAGTTTCCTAATGCAATATTTTGAATGTAGTCTAGAATTAAAGACATTAGAATTTTAAAAACATCGACACTTTATGTCTTTTTCATTAGGCTGAAGGTCGAGAAATTCAACAAATGAAGTGTTTGATAGCTTTCGTGCAGCCTTTTAAAAGTTCGTCAAGGAAAAAATATCATTTTTGTATTATGTCATTGTTTCTGTATTTTATATTAAAATAGAGTGATTTCAAAGTTAAACGTGCAGCATTTGCAGGCCAACACTGTGACGTCATTACATTGTCATAATGACGTCACGCAAGTGGCGATTAAGTTTATAACCACTCATTAGAGTGACCATAAAGGTTATCGCTATTGTAGCTTGATAGAGGGTTTATTTCATTGACAGAACCGAGTAAACCACTTCATATATAATAAATAGTGGATATCTGTCTTTTCTTGACTAATACCATGTTTATCTTTCAAATGAGGTAGAAAGTGTATGTATTCACGAGTCATTTTTAAGTGGTCATTTTTCAAAGATTTCACCGACAAATGAAAACTCTTGATTTGGCATGTTGATCCTCGTTCATTCACTGCAAAAATTGGTACGGTTTACCGTTTAACGTGTAAAAGTAAATAAATGAAGGAAGTATCATTTCTTACAAAACACTGAAGTGATAAAAACAGGATAAATGACCTTGATATCTCCATGAAACATATTATTAAACATAGACATATTAAACATATTATTACAATATTGATAGAGATATGCAATGCAGACAGATATTATTAAAATGTTGCTTACAATAAGTACAGTAAGGTTAAAACATGATAACGTTCACCAAAATATGTAACTAAAATGTGAAAACATTAAATCGAGGGAAATTATTGTTTGCTACAATAACTGTTTGAGCTTTGCAGTCTCAAGATGAGAAACTCTATGAATGTATGCACTGTCAAGAACATTAAATGTCTTTATTAGACTAAATATAACATATGTAACATACCAAAAGCTCTAACAAAGAATATTATATTGTATCTTAAGAGTGTCCTGAAGGAAGGGCGGATTGAGCGATATCAAGACACAAGAGACATTCTAGACCAGTGAACTAGATAACACTGTAAGATGCTGAAGTATTCAAGAGAATATATATTTGCTCTGCACCCTCAAAGCAATCATGTGCTGGTCGAATGGTCTGCATTGAGACTATTTATCAAGCAGACAAATATAATTTGAAGGCTTATCTCGAACCCCTCGAAAAATGAGCAAGATCTTATTAAGATGAGCTTGTGGCTCTTTCAAGAGTAAATTGGATTCTACTTAGTCTGTACATGTAAAAACAAATATATTACTTCTCAAATATTATAAATAACAATATTTTATTTCATTTTCCACAGTTTGATTTTCTGATTCGATGATACAAAATTGTGATAGGTTTTTACATATAAGTACATTTTTCATAACTGCATTATTTTTTCTATGACATATTATTTGTATTGGAGATGTATAAGCATGTCACATCAAAATGATATTTAGTTATCATGAAAATAATGAAGCGCTTTTGATATTTATTACATAAATATATCAAGGAAAACCGATAACAGAAAACGAAATGGGATAAAAATTGCATTGCGATTAGGTTACCAATGTTTGTGGATATTAAAAATCATCATTTGAAAGTAGATATTAACGACATTAAGTTGTCCGTTGTTTTTGTTTCTGAATTTACAAAATGTTAAATAGCGCTTCCATATGATGTTTTGCAATTTCTTAACAACAACTTCACACGTAAAAAGAGTACCATGAAACCAGTGAAAAACATGACTTATCACAGATGCAATATAGTCTTTATGAAATCACTCTTGTAAGCATTTCCTCAAAGGCCAGAGTTATATTTCCCTCTATATCCATTTTACTATCGTGATAACTCTTCGAGTCATTTTCAGGTTGTTAGTAATAAGAACACATGTCCGATATTGAAAATAGCAGGATTATGGTATTAACATGTGAAATATACATGAAAACCATATATTATTGTTTTAATTTACATAATAGTTTTTGAAATATTAGAGCATACTCATACTTATGTTAACATCAACAGGGTGTTCAGAAATCACTTTTTATGTAGACACACTCTATATTTGTAAGATAAAGACAAACAAAATAAAATATAAATCCATTGTTATGAACGTATCGATGATATATTTTTATTTAAAATAATTAGCAAAAGGAATTGTCTATAATTATTATAAAGTAAAAAGTAACGTTTTCAATATGATATCGATCTCTATATCATTTGCAATATTATGTTTGTTTTACTCGAAACTCGTCACTTTAAGATACCTTTTAGTTCATGATTAACATGTAAGTTGATAAATTCAAGTATGATATATATGTCACAAATGTACATAAGGATGTAAAATTGTCTTGAATGTTCACGATGTTTGTAGATAATTTGTTTCTCAATTAACAGTTTATATCATAAATGTTATGATAGTTGGTAAGACATTTTATTACACGACCCAATAAGCCGCATCCACAGAAAATGGTTATCTGTATTCAAAACAAATAGTGCATACATGAAAACATGGTGTGAACGTATAAAGCTCTTCAGTGTGAGAGGTATATTTATATGTCTAATGCGATTATGAAAGTTCAGACAACAAGATATGTATCATTCCATCGTTGTACCATATTTAAAACTCTACTCTGACTGTTTAGGTATCGCCACATCAGTTACATAACTTAAACTGACATTTTAATGCCGCTTGCTGAGAAATGACTTCACTGAACCATGTGCATTCGTGCATGAGTATTGTTTAGTCATCTCACATTAAAGCACATTATTTCAGTAAGAAGGGTGTTACAGCGCCTTTAATTGCGTTATAATATATTATCATGTATATTCAGTCTTTGGAAATAGATAAAATATTATGATGAATAACCAATAGAAAGGTATTCTTGCAATGTTATGTCGAACAATGAATGAGTGCATTGCTGTATGTACATATTTACCATTTAGATTGATATCTGAACATCCCGTGAACCGGTAAGATCACTATCATGTGCAGGATCAGCACATCAAGATCAGTCAACACATCCGGGTGCTGAATCACCTCATTCCGCAACTGTCAGTGTCTTCTGTCATTTCCTTATCATATAATCGATACAATCAGTTGCTAGGAGAAATAAATTATTGATCATTAACATTATTGATCATACATATAGATATCTTCGAAATATTGAAGTGTTATTTAAACATGAAAACAATCTGTTATTTTGACTTGAAGTTACTGAACTATGAAATAAAACGAAGTCATGCTATCGTCAGTGAACTAGATCGTTAATAGTATAGACATACTTAATACTTACATCTACTGAATCAATACTCTGTTACAACATATAGTTAAGATCTATAATTAAAACAAATGCGTGTTGTGTACAAGTACGGTTGGCATCGTCTCCTGGATTAACACATCAAGATAGTTCGACACATTCTGGGTAGTTAATCCTCTCGTTCCGCCAGTGATCAATATCTCCATTCACTTCCTTATCTAATAACCAATACAACCAGCTGCTCCATGTATGAAGATGACGGACACTGATCATGCGAATACATTGACATTATTGAACATAAATTAGATACCCCGTCACTTTGATAACCATTTTTATAATTTTATAAATGACATAAGTCTGTAATTACAACCCTTACTAATAATGCAATAGATCGTTTGGCAAGTTCAATCAAGTATTTACATCATTGTTTTCCTTCGTTTATGTTTAGTGGGTGACAAATTCAATAAAATTCAGTAGAAACTCATAAAACTGAAATCCATTTTAATCGACATTATTTCAATTGGCACTCAAAGCATCTAACATCAATAACGTTCATATTAGCTTTGAAGGACACCCACTGCAGCAGTCCGTGAAATGATAAACAACCCAATCAAGGTGGTTATAGACAGACTGTCTAAGAACTAAGACTGTTAAAGACTATGGTTCAGTAAATAACTTTGATGGACTAACTTAACCTACCAATAATCCATAAATTAACCGCTGAGTGACCTGCTACATCTATAATAACAGGTCGTTAAGGATTGCTTTGGTTTTTTTACCAAAACAATATGTCGAGAGCCAAGGACGAAAAAACTTAAATAATTTTGCCAACTGTACTGGACGTAATCATGATTGTCTTAGGTTCTGAAATGCCAGGACAATCATGAACGAATCAATGTGGTTGAAGAAACATAACTGCTCCATAAGGACAATTCAGAGACATGTTGGATTTTTGGATTGACGTAACTACCACCTTTACCATTGTGGGTGGATTGGTGTCATATGTTATATTTCAGAGTATTAAATTGATATTGTGAACTTCATATATTATCTCTTATGTTTGTAAAACCTTTGTATGGTATGGCTACTTAGTGTTTTGCTGGCACATTCTACGTACTGATTAATTATCAACCATTTAAAATTTAACCTTATTTGACGCATTTAGCAAAAGCAAGGGAGTATTATTTATACTTAGGTTAATCCTTCTACCGATAAACGGTTGACTCATGGATGTAAGGTCTCGCCTGTCAAACCATTATAAAAACTAATGAGTATGTGAATAATCATTATGATTATGTAATGGAAATACTTTGTCATTTAGATATTTGTAGACTTTAAAACCTTTAATAGACTCATTCCTGTGCTTTTGATAATCCATGTCTCCAAGTCAACCTGCATTGAGTGCGATGGCTTCCGAAAAGTATTAGAACTGCCTTCGCCATATATAGACTAATTCCATCACGTTTCCCTTGGCATTTCAGAACCAGACTGTATTGGCATACAGATCACAGATGACTTCAATAATTATGTTCTGCTTTCTGGGTCTTCTAGAAATCTTGTTACCATGGCTCAGAGATCACAATTATCGGAAACAACTCAATTCTTCAGATGAACTGGGTCACCATCCAAATGTTCTGGACAAAATATCCGTGTAAATGTTTTATTAAAACCAGATAAATGGATTACAATTGTTGACAAATAAGTATCTCAATATTGAGCAGTTATTAAGTAATACCTTGCAATATTGTTGTAATATTCTAATGTCAACAACTCTAACATATTGAGGGAGAAAATCTTTTTCATTCAACAATCTTTATTTTATTAAGTTATAACTAAAATGGAAGGGAAATTAGCTGCATCATAATACCTTGATTCCCTTTTTAAGTATATATATGTTTAAAAAGAGATTATATATTGACTGAG
The DNA here is from genome assembly GCA_936450465.1 of Gibbula magus. NCBI lineage: Eukaryota > Metazoa > Mollusca > Gastropoda > Trochida > Trochidae > Gibbula > Gibbula magus. The sequence goes on along the minus strand of OW388291.1, from coordinate 21,814,848 downwards.
TTTTGAATATCGAAAATATTTCAAAGGGATGTTTCTCAATGTTGTGATTTATTCATGAATAATTGAGTATATATTCAATTGAAATATATTTGATATTCAACACTCAAAAGTTTCATGATCTATTTATTTTACATACAAAACTCGACATTCATTTGAGAGAGCCATCAAAACTATGCACGCCATTTTACCACTAATAGTAATACCACTAATAGTTGGAATCAAGCTGTTAAATATAAAAAGTCCCATTTTCCGTTACACGCTCGTTTGCTACTACATTTGCATTATCATAATGTTTGTCATCATCATTGTCCTCAATGAATACATTAGGAAGCACTTAACAGTAAAAAGTGATGCTGTTCACGATTTCCTTGATGATCTAATTTTCATACAACCGTCCTTGCTGATCTTTTGTACATGGAAACCGCATTTTGTGATCTTCATACTTGTATATCTTGACGTATATTAAAACACATCAACGTAAACGAAAAGGAGATAACTATTTTAAAACTATATTGAAGCAAAATATTATTCTGAATAAAATCATAAAAAATTCGAAATCGAAACACAGATTCATTTTTTTTAATTTTGCACATTTATTTTTGCAATGATACAAAGATCTGTTGTACCTGATCAGCTAATCGTGAAAGAAGTATGGCATTCTGACATTACTATTGTTGAAAAACTTGTTTAGGTTACCAAACTCTCATGAAATAACTTTAATATGGCTATGGATTTCTGACACGCCTACTCCCTTATCTCTAGAACGCTGGAAGATCTTTCTCAGGTTCTGGTTGTGTTCTTCGGCTGTTCTCCCGTAGACTAGAACATCATCTACAATTGCTGTTACACCCTCGAGGTCTTCATAACACTCATCTATCCTCCGCTGGAACTCGTCTTGGGCTGATAGTATCCCAAAGGGAAGACTCAAGAATCTATAACGCCCATAAGGGGTTTTGAACGTGGTCAGGAACGACGACTCTTCATCCAATATGATGGCCCAGTACCCTGAGCGGGCATCTAGTTTGGTGAAGTAACGTGCTCCGGCTAGATTCGGGAGGATGTCATCTAGACTCTTCATCAGATAGTGCGGTCGCTGTATGGCGTTATTTAGATCTTTATGATCTACACATATCCGTAGTTTCTTTGTGTGTGGCTTCTCTACGATGACGAGTGAGTTTACCCATTTCATCGGCTCGTCAACTCTAGTGATGATGCTGGCTGTTTCCATACTGCTGAGCTCATCTTTAAGTCTTTCACGTAGAGACACTGGTACCTTGCGTGGAGGATGTACGACTGGAGTGGCATTCGGATCAATATGGACAGTGCAGTCCCCTGGGAAGAGTCCTATACCCTGGAAAACATCAGCATATTCAGCTAATACTGTACCTTTGTCAAAAGGCAAGTCGGAGGGTGACGTCTTCTGTTGATCAGATGAGGGTGTGTCAATAGCGCAGGTGAGTTTCATGAGACCAAGTTCAAGGCACAATCTGAGACTGAGAAGGGGGTTCGAGCCAGTATCTACAACATAAAAATCTGAAAATGAGTTCTGATTTCTAAACTGACATGGTAAAGTGCATTTCCCTATCACATTCAAATGATTACCACCATAAGCGATAAGTGGTTTGTGAGACTTGGTAAGCATATCAGCAGAACCAACCCTGTTGAATGTAGCAGTTGGCAAAATGTTTACCTGAGAACCTGTGTCAAGTTTGAACTTAACTGGTGTACCCTTACTCCCTATGTTTACTTAACAAAAGCCTGATCAGAATTACACGAATCAGATGCAGTGTCAATCATATCAACGCTATCAATCATAAAGTCATCATCAAAGCCATCCTCGGTATACAGCGCTTCATCTGTGACGACCTCTTGGACTCCTGCAGAATGGCATAAAAATGCGAAATGGTTCTATTTGTGGCATTTAGAGCAACGCCGTCCTTTTGCTGGGCAAACTTCCTTCCTGGAATGTTCTCTACCACAATAACTGCAAGTGTTCCCTTTCTTTTTACCATCAGCATAAGCCTTCTGTTTGGGTTATGCGTCACGTGTACTCTCCCTCTGTTTACGTCTGAATGAACTTTGACCTTTCGTTGACACAGCATGTACTTCTGGGGCACTGGCGTTACTAGTAGAAGACATAGTCTTTAATTGTTCATGGAAGTTCTCAAAACTTTGGCCAATGTGAATCGCTTTTTCGATAGTCAATATCTCACCTTCATTCATAAGTTTTTCTCTCACTTTCGGCGAATTAACACCCAAAACAATGCGATCTCTCACCATCTCATCTATGTCCGTGAATGCACAATCTGTAGCTAGCAGCTTCAACTTGATGACAAACTGGTCGAATGACGATGATCCCTGAACTTCATTGTTGAACTTATATCTAGCGAAAACTGGATTCAGCTTCGGTTGTACGTACAATGAGTAACGATCGTAGTAAGTCTTCAATAACTTCCGATTTTCCTCAGTTAAATCTGTCCAACTGTTATAAATGTCACGACCCTTCTCTCCGACCCACAAAAGAAGGTATGAACACTGTAAGGCCTCACCTTTCTCGCCAAGTGGACCTTTAAAGATCAGATCAACATGTTGACGAAAACGCCGCAACGCTTTGGGAAGATTGCTTGATTCCCAATTCATAGTGGGTGTTGGTATGCCAGTTAAGTTATCCATGACGAGTTAGTTCTGACACCATGTAATGTTTCGTGTTGAAAGCATAAACTTCTAACTGTCTTCAGCATTAACTGTGAATGAAACGATGACAACACTGTTAGTATCGGCCATGCTTGTTTATTCAGCCATTTTTAAGGGCGGTACCGTTTCATTGCACGGGGTGATCCAAGGGGAGCAACTCTCGTTGTCTTATATGCGTCAGACCACAATCGATTAATCATTCAGTAAAAAGCACATACTGTTACAGCAACCAAAATGGCATCAACGGAGAAAGCTGTTTGCTGGTTTGTGCCAACTGTTATGAACGTTAAGTTATTGTTGTAATTCAGAATTTGTTTTTGATTTTACTTACGCTAGCTGATCTGAGACTTCCAAGATGTTGAAGACATGTGTTTATTTTCATCTTGGGAATTTAGGTGTTTTTGTAGTGTTCAAAACTAATTTACCTGCTTAATAAATTTCATAAAACCGATCATTAAGATTAAACTGTCATAATGAATGGAAACACTTAAACATAAGAAGATCTTCTCTAAATAGTTAGGTGGCGTTATTTTTCAGGTTGCCTAGTTCCAGTTGAATTCAAAAACAGGACGCTGTGATCAGAAGTCAATAGATCTAATGCTAAAGTCTCAAATGTCATTTTACATTTCCTTAGCGTTCCTTTGTTTTATTACAAATCAATTAAAAACTATCATCATTCGAATCAGTTAAAAGTAAAGTATCTTTTAAGGTCACACGTATTCGTTCTTACTTGAAAGGTCACTTTCAAAATAATAAAGATTAATTAAATTTGAAAGAAGTTTGTTTTAATTGGCTTTTCTAAAGAACTTCATGAGAAAACAGCCATTTGTCTTGAACTGAGGACGGTAAAAATGTATCATTGTTGGATAAACGGGAATCAAATGTGTCACGTTAGACTATAAAATCAAATTTTACTTCCAGAGAGTGATCTTTTCCGATCATTTCGCATATTCGCTCTTTTCATGAGACTGAATTCTAACATTTAATTCAAGTGTTCAGTGATTTTTTTTTCAGAATCCAAAGTTAATTGTTCAGTTCAACGTTCTACAGCTTCCAATACATACTAACTTACATAGTTTCTGTTTATGAGATACTTAACGAATACATTTTAAAATGTCAAATCATAAACATTTGAGATTCTGAAACGCGAAATTTTAATATCCGAAAAGAACAACCGATACAAATGTCATTGTACTCACTCTGATATATCGAACGAGGCAGAAACAATAATTAAAATCAAGAATACAGTATCATATGTAATCAGATAGACTAGCAAATGTAGAACATTTCTGAATACCGTCTACTAAGTTGTAAATGTAATTATATATCAGTGATAAAGAATTTATGATACAAGCATTGAGCATGACATGAATTAAAATTAGTTAGTTTAGAATTACAAAGGACAAGTACTTGTAGACAGAATCCGTGACAAATATTTCAAATCGCTATGTTCTAAAAGATATATGTACCAAATAGTAAATAACATTTCCATATTATATCTTCCTTTCTCATGTAAGTTTTTAAAGCGATTTGTCATGATTTTAAGATTGGATTTCTTCGCAGAATACTTTTAATTATGAACTATATAGCCAGAGTACATGATTGCTCATCTGACTTAAATAAAAAGAAAAAAGAAAAAAAATTATGTTAACAGTTGTGCTCATTAACATTCATGAAAGCAGTGACAATAACAATAACAATCAATTACAGGCTCGTGGTCCTTATTTGAATAAAAATACTAAAATGATAAATGATGTGAAGTAATGTTTTCATTCTATGAATATCAAAAGCTGGTGTACAAAATGGGGAAGATATGTGTGAAGACAAACAATTCAAAAATAAATGCATTTATACTGCAAATAAGGTTTCATCAAACAGATAATCAAGAATCAGTGAACGCTTCCAAGTCACAATGTAAAAGATTCAAATGTGCTGATGTTACTCAACTGTTACAGTGCACAATTTATAGGGAAATCAAGATGAAAACATATTGTTCTTCAATGACTTTTATGTGTGAAATTAAAAGAATTGAATGTAAATTGTTTCTTACCACTAGGAAAAATTACTTCAAAGAATTATTCAAACTCTCATTCGTTTACATGGTTTGAATACCTCTTTAACATCGTTCATTTCAAATGCAAACACACAAACGGACATTCAATTTTTAATAACTTCATCAAGAGGTATTACTAAACCAAAAAATGACGACAAGCTACGAGTATGAATAATATCCACTGAAATTGGAAAGAAATAAACAGACAGATAGTTCACTGTCAATAAAAAAAAAGATGATTAGGCCATTTATTTCTCCCAAATATGCGACTAAACATGATATGATACAATATATTGATCTCAAATGTTAGCTGCCGGAACACTCTGAGTTATGTATACTCAAAACTTTAGGAACGTATGACAATTAAGTCAAATATATTAAAATCCTTCAAAAGGTAATCCAAAAGTAAAATGTCAAGGACAAAACATGAGCTAAAATGTTTGATGTAAGTGTTCGTATAGTAACAATTCTATCACTGATGGTTATTTCATGAGTTGTAGATCTTATATCAAGACACAAGAGAAACTCCAGCCCAGCTGACTAGATGTAAGATGCTAGAATGGTCTGCTTTGAGACTAATAATCAAGCATTCAAATGCACTTTTAAGGTTTATCTTGAACACCTTGAGGAGTAAGAAAGGAGGTATGATTAAGATGGCCGCGAGACTCTTTCAATATACATTTTGATACCATTTAGACAATAACAAGAAGTTTATTGTTTCTCAAATGTTAACAAAAATAAATGATGTATTTAATTTTTCATAGTTTCCTTTCTGGTTAAATGATCAAAGTTATGATAGGTTGTCCGAAAAAGTTAAATTTAAAAAAACTGTGCATTTGTACTTGCGCTATTTGTATTTAAATATGTACAATTATATGACATCAATATCATAGCCAATTTACCAACATTTGGAAAATGTAAGATTTTTGCTGATATTGAATGTGTGCAATGTCCAGTAAAACCAATAGGTGAAATTGAAATGGGAAAATAATTGCACTGCGATTAGGCTACAAATTGTTAAACCCTTCATTTGGAAATTGATATTGAAGACATCAAGTTGTCAGTTTTCATGTGTATATCTTTACAAAATGATATGTAAGGCTTCGCAATTATTTGTCATTTCTAAACAACAAAATCAGCAACGTGAATAGTAATGACTAAATGCATTCAAAACATACATGTTAATGCTTTGTCTTTCAAACTTCACATTTTCTTATTGGTTATGACGTACATGAAACCAATTAAAACGATTTATCAAAGACAGAATATATTCGTTATAGAATCAATTGTGTAACTTTTTGCTCAAAGTGCAGTGTCATATTACTCTTAACATCCGTTTCATCATACCTCGTGAGTTAACAAGAACATATGTATATATTCAGTCCCACATGGAAAACAGTAGCATTAAGGTATTAACATGTGAAACATAAACATTGTCACTAGCAAAATTTGTTTTAATTTACATCGTAGTTTTAAAATATTAGAGCACAAGCACTCACGATGAAATGTCAACGATATATTCAGATATCACTGCATTTGTAAATACATTGTTTTCATAGTTCATATACAATCTTTTTTAAAATAAGAGCAAATTATTTTTACATTGAATATCGTTAGAATTCTTTTTAGATTAACTATATATGAAAAATCCTAGAATTGTTAGTGCAGGATGCATCACAATTGTCGAGAACAATCTTCAGCATGGACATATCCTCTTAACAATGCATTGCTCAAAGAAATGGCGACATTGATATGCCTATTTAGCACAAATTAATATTGTGATCTTTACTGATTCATTAATCCTCTTAACATTGGGAAAGACACCAACATTAATTTGATACCATACATTGTTACTAAGATATTTACAAAAACAAGATTTTCAGTAATGGCGGCATTAATGTGCCTATTCAGCACAAATTAATATTGTGATCTTTACTGAAAAAGCTTAATCCGATTCATTAACCCCCTTAACATAGGGATAGACACCAACATTAATGTGATACCATGCATATAGTTACAGAGATACTGACAAAACGATATTTTCAGTATTAGCTGCATTAATATGCATATTGTGCGGATTGCCCAATGATGACAGAGTGGCATTATTCAGATTCTTAAAGAGCACATCTCAGAGGTATAAAGAAACAGACATCATTAGAAATTAACTATTGTAATACAATATCAATATTAAGTCATCGTAAATAGATCTCGGTTAGCAATGAATACGAATTGGAAATTAATTCAAGAAAAGTTATTTTGATACAATGCTTGTAAATATATTCATTGATTAATGTACATTTACATTACAATATACAATTAAGATGTATATCTAAACATCGCGTGAACGCGTAAGATCACTATCTTGTGCAGGATTAGCACATCAAGATCAGTCAACACATTCGAGTGCTGAACTCATTCGATCTGCAATTGTAAGTGTCTTCAATCACTTCCCTTATCAAATAATCGATACAATCAGTTGCTTAGAAGAAAGAAATTATTGATCATAAAATGTATTGATCATACATGATTTATTATAGTGTTATATCAACATGAAATACATCTCTTATTGGAACCAGAAGTTTCTGCATCATGCAATAAAATGAAGAAATGTAATCTTCAATGAACTATATCTTTAATGGTATTCAATGTTCAACTAAAGTGATAATATGTTATATGTATAACAAATGCGTTATGTGTACCAGTATGATTAAATGATTTATGATTTAAATAATGTATACCTCCTCTTTACAAACGATATATATGAAAATTTAGATTATCATCACATACGTTATTAATAGAAACTGGTAGATACCATAACATACATGTTAATGATACATTATTTAACTTTTGTACAACAAATATTGAGGATGAATTTCATTTTATTCTACAGTGTTCTATTATGTAATCTCGGCAAATTCCTTGTTAACGCTGTTAAAACAAGAAATATGTTATGTACGTGTAATTAGTGTCTACATTCTCCTGCTGTTATATGTCAATGCATCATTTGTTTAAGCATATTTAAACCATCCGCCAAAAGTTATTCATTTATCGTATACCAATCCGATGAAATGTAAATTTCAAGGAATAAATGAATTGAATTGATTAGTATCGGGTCCTGTATTAACACATCAAGATCAGTCAACATATTCTGAGCAGTTAATCCTCTCGTTCCGCCACTGATCAGTATCTCCGATCACTTCTTTCATAATCATAATCGTTACAACCAATTGCTTGCCAGATAACTGGCACTGATCATGTGGTAACATTGACATTAAGAAAGACAGATCTCATCATTATTTTGAAAACCGATTTCATATTAAATGACATAAATCTGTAATTACATAATCTGGGGAAACACATCAAATCGATAGGGTTTAATTTACAATGAAAGCTGCAGACATCAATAATGTTCAGGTTAACTTTTTCAGAAAGACCACTGAAGAACTTAGTGAACTGATTAACAACCAAATCAAATTAGTGATAGACAGAACGTCTGTGAAGACAGACCATTAAAGATAATGGTTCAGAGAATATCTTTGATGAGCTAACTTAACCTAACAAGAATCCAGAAATCCATCACTGAGTGACCATTTTTTTTTTATTGGTGTCACATATTTTATGAATATTAACTTAATTTATTTTATTCACCATTTGTGAATATCATAGAAACAATACCGACACCATTTAAAACATTTTAAAGTCAAATACAACATGTTATTTATGACTATCGCTGTGGCATAAAAGCATATTTTAATCATGATGTTTCAAAGTGTTATTTAACAAATGTGCACACAGTCAAACGAATTGCTGTTAGATGAGGTACGAAATTGTTAGTTTATCATGTTAGTTTTGCATCTTTCATCATAAATGGTAGTCAATGATTCTATTTAAGAATAACTCATCAATTTTTGAGTCATTAGCATAACTGTTCTTCACAGGTCAGAGACACTGAGAAACATCACTCAGACAGAAATGCGTGATCAATGTGTGTGTCAATGAAAAATAGTTTTTTTTCCACAAATTTTTCCCTTACATGTGTAATAACGATTTGGCTGTAATCACCCTAAACATATTAAACGTTCAAGTTGTTTTTAACAAATGTACAAAAGCATGTAACACATATGTGAATTATTCTTCATTTGGGATATAATTATGTTAAAGGTTAATATTAGCAATACAAAAGTTAAATGAATTTCCCATGAGAATCTCATATTGTTTGTCAGAATATGTAACAACATACTAACAGATGGTCATACAATGTGAATAACCTGAAGATACCGCAATTCAACAGTTAGGAGGATGTTATCATTACACAAACGTTACAAGTGTTATATTTCAATCATAAAGGATATGGTGTGTGTATGATTCTCCATGTGCATCGACTTCATCACTAACAAATCCTTTATCTGCTCTTACATTTGTAAAACCTAAAATATGATATAGTATAACTACTTGTCGTACTCATGACTACTCTCCGGACTAAATTATGATGTATTATTTACAATTTAAAATGTTAACTTTTTAACATATCAAGCAATAGCATGACAGTATTATTTCTACTTTGTGTCGTCTACAATTAACAAACCCTATGTTTTGAAACTTAAATAATCCCATAATGGATTTAAGGTCGCGTTTGTCTTAAAATGATCGAAATAAATGCTATGTTTTTTAAATCTTTGTAAAATGATAATGAACAGTGAAAACATACCATTATGAACATGTGAACATGTAAATAATCAGTATAATCATGACATTCACCTGGTCGTAGACTTAAAAACCTATAATAGACTCATTCTTTTGGATTAACCCACTATATCCAGTTGGTAATCGATATCGCCAAGTCAGCCTGCACTGAGGGCAATGGCCTTTCGAAAAGGGGCAAAACTGTCTTCACATTATTGACTATTCCTTCACATTTCCCTGGGTATTTTTAAAGCAGACAGTCATGATTGGCGTACAGAGCACATATTACTTCAATAATTACGTTCTGCTTTCTGGGTCTTCAAGAAATCTTGTTATCATGGATCAGAGATCACAATTATCACAAACAACTTAATTCTTCAGATGAATTGGGTCATCGTCTGAGTTTTCTGGACAAAATATCCGTGTAAAATATTGTGTTAAAACCAGATAAATAAAATACAATTGTTGACGGATAATGACCAATTCTTTCAATATTATGCAGTTATTAATTAATACTTTGCAATAATGTTTTAATCTTCGAATTTACATTCCTCTATTGAGGGAAAAACTGTTTTTCATTTAACAATCTTAATTATTACTAAAATGGAAATGAAATTGCCTCCTACACAAAATAACTTCAATCCCTCTTTACGTATATATGTGTTTAAATAGAGATCATTAAAAAATGAGTGTTGAATATCATTAAATATTCCAATAGGATATGTCAAAAAGTTACCATTTATTCACAAGCGAAAACGTAATAATATATATTTCGATATTCACCCCTTGATCCCTTGAAGTTTCGTGATCTATTTTTTACATACGAAAGTCGAGAGTTAGTAAACAAGGTAGAATCAAGATGTAAAACAGTACGAAAGATAGTCACATTCTCCATTATGCGCTCGTTGGCTACTACATCAAATATCACATTTAAACAATCATTGTTTTCCTCGATCTAGGCAATTTGTGTGGGACAATTATTTTGATGGTAAAAGTCAAAACAATTCGGTAAAAAAAAATTTAAAAGTCTAATTTCAGTTCTACAAGGGTAATGTAGTCTCATTTGACAAAGACAGAGAATTTTAACCTAAGTGGAAGGAATTTGTTAAAATCATTATGCCTGTTCTAATGTCATCGTCTAGTATAATAATACTAACCAACAAAACTCATTAGTATTAACAATTACTGTACACATACCATTTTCATAGGAATGAAATAGGCATTAAAACGAAATAATCACGGATAAATGAGCTACAACCGAATTACTGGGACTAGAAGCCATTTGAAATATCATACAAAGGATCTATATAAAGATGAACATAAACAAATATAAATATTGCTTCTTTTTTACAATTTAGGATCCATCCTCATCTGATCATTGTTTAACTCGAGTATGCCATAAATATACCAGCAGTTGGCAATTTATGAGACTATATTATAAAGAAGTGATGCTGTTCAACTAACATATGTGATTTATTGAATGTTGTTTCACAGATAATTGATATGTTCCATAAACATGTCTTTTATTACACTGGTCAATCTCCTCAACAATCTCCCTGGAAATCGAAACTCATTGTAGCCTAATAATTCACTACATTTATCTGATGTTCCTGATCACCCCAAGTCTGATTTATATCTTAATGTCTTCACCTTAACTGATCCTTATCTCTTCTGGGCCCTGATAACACAAACTGGAGTGAATGACTTAGAGGTTAACAAGCTAAGTGTGATGTATAAGGTAACCGCATGCATCCATGATTTTAACGATTCATTGTTCTTGCGGTACATTATGTGCATTTGCAAACAGAAAGGGCATTTCCTGCTAAATGATAGTTTACCATTATGCTTGATCCATTATGGGATCTGTAATTACCTTTTGATACAGCGTCTGGGAGCTGTTGAGAATGAATTTAACAGTGATGAACAAACTGGTAATGTTGATATCATTTGATGCTCTATGATAATTGATAAATCAAGAAAAAGGTGAACATTCTTTTGCAGCCAAGCGCATTACTTGTTGCAAATACATACACTTAATGAAAGAACAAAAACTCGTTTTAATCATGGATGAATACGGATATAATCTACATCACACTCAGCTTGTTAACCACTAAGTCATTCACTCCAATTTGCGTTATCAGGGCCCAGAAGAGATATGGGTCAGTTAAGGTGAAGACATTAAGATATAAATCAGACTTGGGGTGATCAGGAACATCAGATAAATGTCATAAATTATTAGGCTACAATGAGCTTCGACTTCCAGGAAGATTGATGAGGAGATGGACTAGTGTATTAAGAGACATGTTTATGGAATATAGTATCCTTGAAAAGAACAGGATTTAATAGATAAGACATTCAATCACATCTCAAATTTGGAACAATTCACTGCCAAATGATATATTCTCATACGTTTCCCAGCTACATGTACAAATGTATGACATTTCAGAAATATAATGATCAAGCGAGAATGGATCTTACATTTTTTAAAAGCAATGTTATGTTAGATATCACAAATGCCCATTATAATCAACTATAAGTGTCTTGTAGTCCAAGTTATCGGGAATTAGCTCATGCACCAATGATTCTGGGGTTTATTGGCAATTCCATTCTTATCATTTCACTATCTAAATGGCATGTATTTGTAATTTCATTCCTATTAAAAAGATATGTTTGTATTCTTCAAATATATCTTTGAATTTCAAAGTTTTGTAGGTAAGTAGTTTCATACTAGATGATCATAATAAAACTGTCAACAAAATTATTCTAATCAAATGAGATTCGAACACCGGAGCAAACTATTTTTTAAAAGAATAAAATGAAATCAACATTTTATTTTTTAACAATTGTTTCCTTTTTTACCATCAATATTGGTACTCTGCCGAGAAAAACACAATGGGAAGATAAAATGCAACATCAACAAACCCTTGCGATTAATAATGCATTGCCATTTTAAACATCAGCTATGTTCTAGACCACTGTAAACATGGCCTTCCACAATGACCGAGACAGAGGCAGCTGCCTCGCATTTAAACTATCTATGCTTTAGTTGTACATTTAGCTATGTGCTTTAAAGTCCTTTATGTTTGATTATAAAACATGTTTTTCAAACCTTATCACACACGCAATGCATCCAATAATGAAAACTCTTCTGTTTTTAAAATCATCAAACATGACCTTTAAAATACAAAACCTCACGCACAAATACACTAATCAAAGATCATTTTTATATACATTTTGGCATATTTAACAGAAAGACAGTGCTAACAAAGTTGATGTACTGCTAGTTCTTATAGTTTTCATGTCTCCACAGTGGACAAAAGGCAATAGTCATATCTTTATTGTACCATTTCTGGTACTCTATAACACTTCTTTTGACAGTTTGTGCTGACATTATTCAACAAGTACAGCAGAACTGGGATAGATATGTCTGTATCATAAACAGATTTTCCGAACACCTTGTAAATGAGAATGTAGATGCAATATTGAGTTTAAGAGACTTATTAGATTATCTAAACATCTTTATGAGATAACTTTTGATATTTGTAAATAGTGATGTATAACCATATAAAAGTTATTTCATGAGAGTTTGGTAACATAAACAAGTTCTTCAACAATAGTAATGTCAGAATGCCATACTTCTTTCACGATTACCTGATCAGGTACAACAGATCTTTGTATCATTGCAAAACTAAATGTGCAAAATTAAAAAAAAAAGAATCTGTGTTTCGATTTCGAATTTTTTATGATTTTATTCAGAATAATATTTTGCTTCAATATAGTTTTAAAATAGTTATCTCCTTTTCGGTTACGTTGATGTGTTTTAATATACGTCAAGATATACACGTATGAAGATCACAAAAGGCAGTTTCCATGTACACAAGTTTAGCAAGGACGGTTGTATGAAAATAAAGCATCAAGGAACTCGTGAACCGCATCACTTTTTACTGTTAAAGTGCTTCCTAATGTATTCATTGAGGACAACGATGATGACAAACATTATGATAATGTAAATCTAGTAGCAAACGAGCGTGTAACGGAAAATGGGACTTTTTATATTAAACAGCTCCAACTATTGGTAGTATTACTATTAGTGGTAAAATGACGTGCATAGTTTTGATGACTCTCTCAAATGAATGTCGAGTTTTGTATGTAAAATAAGTAGATCATGAAACTTGTGAGTGTTGAATAACAAATATATTTCAATTGAATATATACTCAATTATTCGTGAATAAACCACAACATTGAGAAATATCCCTTTGAAATATTTTCGATATTACAAACTCACTCATAATATAATCTCTATTTAAACACATATATACTTAAAAAGGGAATCGAGTTATTAGGATGCAGCCAATTTCCTTTCCATTTTAGTTATAACTTAATCAAATAAAAATTGTTGAATGAAAAAGATGTTCTCCCTCAATATGTTAGAGTTATTGAAATTAGAATGTTCTAACAATATTGCAAGGTTTTACTTAACAACTGCTCAATATTGAGAGACTTATTTGTCAACAAGTGTAATCCATTTATCTGGTTTTAAACATTTACACTGATATACTGTCCAGAACATTCGGATGGTGACCCAGTTCATCTGAAGAATTGAGTTGTTTCCGATAATTGTGATTTCTGAGCCATGATAACAAGATTTCTAGAAAACCCAGAAAGCAGAACATAATTATTTAAGTCATCTGTGATCTGTATGCCAATCATGACTGTCTGGTTCTGAAATGCCAAGGGAAACGTGAAGAAATTGCTATATGGTGAAGGCAGTTCTAATACTTTTCGGAAGCCATCACCCTCAATGCAGGCTGACTTGGCGACATGGATTATCAAAAGCACATGAATGAGTCTATTATAGGTTTGAAAGTCTACAACTATCTAAAAGGCAAAGTATCCAGAACATAATGGTAATGATTATTCACATAACTCACTAGGTTTGTATAATGGTTTGACAGGTGAGACCTTACATACATGAGTCGACCGTTTATCTGTAGTAAGGTTAACCTAAGTATAAATAATACTTCCTTGCGTTTGTTAAATACGTCAAATAAGGTTAAATTATAAATGGTTGATAATTAATCAGTCCGTAGAATATTCCAGCAAAACACTAAGTAGCCATACCATACAAAGGTTTTATAAACGTAAGAGATAATATATGAAGTTCACAATATCAAGTTAATACTCTGACATTTAGCATCAACCCACAATGTTAAAGGTGGTAGCTACGTCAATCCAAAAATCCAACATGTCTCTGAATTGTCCTTATGGAGCGGTTATGTTTCTTCAACCACATTGATTCGTTGGCATTTCAGAACCAGAAGACAGTCATGATTAGTTCCAGTACAGTTGGCATAAATAATTAAGTTGTACGTCCTTCGCTCTCGACATATTGTTTTGGTAAAAAGAACAAAGCAATCCTTAATGACCTGTAATTATAGATATAGCAGCGATTAATTTCTGGATTATTGGTAGGTTAAGTTAGTCCATCAAGTTATTTACTGAACTATAGTCTTTAATAGTCTCAGTTCTTAGACCGTCTGTCTATCACCACCTTGATTTGGCTTGCTTATCAGTTCACGAACTGCTGCAGTGGATATCCTTCAAAGCTAATATGAACGTTATTGATGTTTGCAGCTTTAAGTGCCAATTGAAATAATATCGATTAAAATGGATTTCAGTTTTATGAGTTTCTACAGAACTTTATTGAATTTGTCACCCACTAAACATAAACTAAGGAAAGCAATTATGTAAATACTTGATTGAACTTGCCAAACGATTTATTGCATTATTACTAAGGGTTGTAATTACAGACTTATGTCATTTATAAAATTATAAAAATGGTTATCAAAGTGACGGGGTATCTAATTTATGTTCAATAATGTCAATGTATTCGCATGATCAGTGTCCGTCATCTTCATACATGGAGCAGCTGGTTTTATCGATTATTAGATAAGGAAGTGAATGGAGATATTGATCACTGGCGGAACGAGAGGATCAACTACCCAGAATCTGTCGACCGATCTTGATGTGTTAATCCAGGAGACAATGCCAACCGTACTCGTACACAACACGCATTTGTTTTAATTATAGATCTTAACTATATATTGTAACATAGTATTGATTAGGTAGAATGTCTATACTTAACGATCTAGTTCACTGAAGATAGTATGACTTTATTTCATATTTCAGTTACTTCAAGTTTTAATAACAGATTGTTTTCATGTTATAATTCGTTATAATAATTCGAAGACACCTACATGTATGATCAATAATGTTAATGATCAATAATTCATTTCTCCCAGCAATTGATTGTATCGATTATTATGATAAGGAAGTGACAGAAGACACTGACAGTTGCGGAATGAGATTATTCAGCACCTGGATGTGTTGACTGATCTTGATGTGCTAATCCTGCACATGATAGTGATCTTACCGATTCACGGGATGTTCAGATATCAATCTAAATTGTAAAGATGTACATACAGCAATGCACACATTCATTGTTCGACATAACATTGCATGAATACCTTTCTATTGGTTATTCATCATAATCTTATATCTATTTCCAAAAACTGAATATAAATGATAATATCTTATAACGCAATTAAAGGCGCTGTAACACCCTTCTTACTGAAATAAAGTACTTCAATGTGAGATGATTAAACAAAACTCATGCACGAATGCACATGGTTCAGTGAAGTCATTTCTCAGCAAGCGGCATTAAAATGTCAGTTTAAGTTAAGTGACTGATGTGGCGATACCTAAACAGTCAGAGTAGAGTTTTTAGTATGATACATATCTTGTTGTCTGAACTTTCAGTATCGCATGAGACATATAAATCTACCTCTCACACTGAAGAGCTTTATACGTTCACACCATGTTTTCATGTATGCACCATTTGTTTTGAATACAGATAACCATTTTCTGGTGATGCGGCTTATTGGGTCGTGTAATAAAATGTTTTACCAACTATCATAACATTTATGATATAAACTGTTAATAAATAGCAAATTTGAGAAACAAATTATCTACAAACATCGTGAACATTCAAGACAATTTTACATCCTTATGTACATTTGTGTATTATATATCATACTTGAATTTATCAACTTACATGTTAATCATGAACTAAAAAGTATCTTAAAGTGATGAGTTTCGAGTAAATCAAACATAATATTGCAAACGATATAGAGATCGATATCATATTGAAAACGTTACTTTTTACTTTATAATAATTATGGACAATTCCTCTTGCTAGTTAGTTTTAAAAAAAATATATCATCGATACGTTCATAACAATGGATTCATATTTTATTTTGTTTGTCTTTATCTTACAAATATAGAGTGTGTCTACATAAAAAGTGATTTCTGAACACCCTGTTGACGTTTACATAAGTATTGATTATGCTCTAATATTTCAAAAACTATTATGTAAATTAAAACAATAATATTTGGTTTTCATGTATATTTCACATGTTAATACCTTAATCCTACTATTTTCAATATCGGACATGTGTTCTTATTACTAACAACCTGAAAATGACTCGAAGAGTTATCACGATAGTAAAATGGATATAGAGGGAAATATAACTCTGGCTTTTGAGGAAATGCTTACATAAAGAATTCATGAAGACTATATTGCATCTGTGATAAGTCATGTTTTTCACTGGTTTCATGGTACTCTTTTTATGTATGATGTTGTTGTTTAGAAATTGCAAAACATCATATGGAAGCGCTTTACATTATTTTGTAAAGTCAGAAACAAGAACAACGGACAACTTAATGTCGTTTTTATCTACTTTCAAATGATGGTTTTTAATATCCACAAACATTGGTAACCTAATCGCAATGCAATTTTTATCCCATTTCGTTTTCAGTTATCGGTTTTCCTTGATATATGTATGTAATAAATATCAAAAGCGCTTTATTATTTTCATGATAACTAAATATCATTTTGATGTGACATGCTTATACATCTCCAATACAAATAACATGTCATAACCCAAATAATGCAGTTATGAAAAATGTACTTTTATGTAAAAACCTATCACAACTTTTTATCATCGAACCAGAAAATCAAACTGTGGAAAATGAAATAAAATGTTGTTATTTATAATATTTGAGAAGTAATATATTTGCTTTTACATGCACAGACTAAGTAGAATCCAATTTTCTCTTGAAAGAGCCGCAAGCTCATCTTAATAAGATCTTGCTCATTTCTCGAGGGGTTCGAGATAAGCCTTCAAATTATATTTGTCTGCTTGATAAATAGTCTCAATGCAGACCATTCTACCAGCACATGATTGCTTGGAGGGTGCAGAGCAAATATATATTCTCTTGAATACTTCAGCATCTTACAGTGTTATCTAGTTCACTGTTCTAGAATGTCTCTTGTGTCTTGATATCGCTCAATCCTCCCGTCCTTCAGGACACACTTAAGATACAATGTAACATTCTTTGTTAGAGCTTTTGGTATGTTACATACGGTATATTTAGATATTTAGTCTTATAAAGACATTTAATGTCCTACACTTTACATACATTTCTAGAGTTTCCCATCTTGAAACTGCAAAGCTCAAACAGTTATTGTAGAAAACAATAATTTCCATCGATTTTATGTTTTCACATTTTAGTTACATATTTGGTGAACGTTATCATTTATAACCTTAATGTACATATTGTAAGCAACATTTTAATAATATCTGTCTGCATTGCATATCTCTATCAATATTATAATGATATGTTTAATATGTTTATGTTTAATAATATATTTCATGGAGGTATCATTGTCATGTATTATGTTTTTATCACTTCAGTGTTTGTAAGAAAGGATAGTTCCTTCATTTATTTAGTTTTACGTGTTAAAGGGTAAACCGTACCAATTTTTGCAGTGAATGAACGAGGATCAACATGCCAAAACAAGTGTTTTTATATTAAAATATAGTGATTTCAAAGGTAAACGTGCAGCATTTGCAGGCCAACACTCTGACGTCATTACATTGTCTTAATG
This sequence comes from Gibbula magus, assembly GCA_936450465.1. Classification (NCBI taxonomy): domain Eukaryota; kingdom Metazoa; phylum Mollusca; class Gastropoda; order Trochida; family Trochidae; genus Gibbula; species Gibbula magus. The sequence goes on along the minus strand of OW388291.1, from coordinate 21,796,407 downwards.
ACGTCACGCAAGTGGCGATTAAGTTTATTACCACTCATTAGGGTGACCATAAAGGTTATCGCTATTGTAGCTTGATAGAGGATTTATTTCATTGACAGAACCGAGTAAACCACTTAATATATAATAAATATTGGATATCTGTCTTTCCTTGACTAATACCATGTGTATCTTTCAAATGAGGTAGAAAGTGTCTGTATTCACGATTGGCGGACTAAATCTTAAGTATAACCATAGCTGCATGAACGTTTTCACATCCATCGATCTGCCAATGCCAGAAGTTTACTGACACTGATCAACGAGGATACGACAATATGATGACAAAAGAGTTCTTAATGCCAGTTTCTAGAACACATAAGTTCCTTCCTGGTCTGATTCAAAGCACGTATGCCGCAACTAGTGCAATTTATTTGAACATACTTGCACCGTTGTATACGTAGTATGTCCAACTGGTTCGTGTCTTATGTTCAATAACTACCAAAAGTGAAAGTAATGTGAGTCACTGAATGAAATCATAGGTAACATTACCGTTGATATACTCAAGCATTAGAGCAAATTTACAGGACAATGCACAGGACAAAAGGTGGTTGAATCCGCTTGCCAGATACTTCCGGATTCTTCCGGATTTTTTAGAATCCGCCAATATTTGGGAGCATTGTTGAAAATTGGATCTTGCATTAAACATGAATCACAAGAAATTATACTCGTTTCAAATATTCACGGGGCGATTATCTTTACTTAAAGGGGCAGTAGCACGTTTTTTGCAAAATTTATTTTTTCAAATTTCTTATTTATAATGATAGTTTGTGCCATTTAAATTTACTTTAGAGGGTATAACAACTTATTACACAAAGCAATTATCCGTAGTAGTAATAATGGTGTTGCGTATTAAGCAAAAATTGCATGGCGGCCATTTTATTGTGAACACATTTTATTATTTCGAATGACAAAAACGATTCCAATGGCTTTTCTTAGCCATGTACACTCATTTATAACATGGTTTTACGAAAAGAGAAGGGTGTTTGACGATAGGTGAAATTATTTTTCAAATACATTTCATCGACTTATTTGAGTTTCTATTAGAAACCTTGTCAAAAGCTTGTTTAGCACTCAAAAATCAGCTTATCAATTTTATCTTTCAGACCAGAATAACGAAAACATTAACAATGTTTTGATGGATCTAGTGAATCAATAAACGATAAACGAATAAAATAAACGAATATAACATATTACCGATGTCGAGAAGAAGTAATGCACACAATGTAAATACAAATGTGTATGGATTGATGTTGAATATGTTTGTCTGAACCAGCTTGGGATTCTTGGAAAATATAATTCATATTAGATTCATATCAGGTTGTCTATTATTTAGGTTAGTGTTGAAAACGGTTGTTATATATACACAAAGAAACAATTAAGCATCCCCTGATATGTTCATATAGCTGAATGTCAGAAACAAGTAAATTCTGCTATGACCCTAAATTAGTCTGAGGTTTTATTTGCAGATAGAACAGCCATCTGGCAAGACAGAAACGCAACCATATGTAGCTGTTATAGTTATTTAATAGCGATGACGTCCTGTTTACACAGGTACTGTTTTTACCACGAAAGTGGAGCTGCAAGTGAAAGAAAACACATTCGCTTTGGGTTTGTCACTTCTAAATGTTCCTAGTAGACCCTAGTGTACATGTTCAATAAGAATGATCAGTATCTGGTAGGACCGCCACATACCCGGATGACACACTGCACCGTATGTCTTATGCCTCCAGTCAGACGTCGGATCTGTTCTTGTGTCAATAACATCTGCTCAGCGTGCAGAGCTGCCTCCAACACATGTAAATTATATACTTGAGGGTTCCGAGCCTGGGGTCGACGCCCTAGAATATCCCACACATGCTCCAGAGGGTTCAGATATGGGCTTACTGCTGGCCAGGGTAAAGTTGTCACTGCGTTGGCTCGAATATAAACGACAACGGCACGTGATCGGTGAGGCCGTACTGTGGTCGTGTAGCAAGTGCATAGTTATCGAAATTAGGAACAAGGACCGTCTGTAGAACGTCCCGGATGTATTGAGCTCCCGTTGTCCCTCTTGGTGACCAAATCCAGCTATTATATTGCTGATAATCAACAAAGTGCAATTTTGTCAAATTTCTAACATTTGTGAGAAAATATTTTCTCGAAATAGATTAAAAGTCTAACAAGCAGAAAGTTGCGTTGACATAAGCTTTCATCATACATTATATACAATATATATACAATCTGCATACCACAACAACATATCCAGATCAATGATATTTCTGTGACCTTGATTGGGACCACATACACTAAGAGTACTTAGTACTTATGCGATCAGTGCACCTATCCCTAGACTCATGCCACATCCTGCTTAATCATTGACGATCACTGAGTTATTTCCTATGGGCAAAACTGATTTGAGGATAATAAACAGTTCATCTGTTCAATCCCCATGTGCTACGTTCAAAAGGACCAGAAGAGCATTTGATTACAGTTCCTGAACTGCATTAGTCTTCTATAAGTCACCAACTTAGCTTGAGCATATTTTCAGTTATTGAGTTCATTTATGAATGGATAGTTAGTCACATAAAAAACTAGTATTCAATGCAGTTATGATAAGCTACATAAACACAAGAGTAACCCACGGGGGAATGGAGTCTACTGTATTGTTCTTATTTCAAGTTCAGTTCGGATCAATTTACAAGAGCTTCAGATCATCAGACGGTTTAACTACATAACTAATGAACTGAGGTAATTTCGGAAAAATATATGTATATTAACTGTCGGGCAAAGAAACAATATGAACATAATGTCTAGATATCTTAATTCAAATGCTAATAACGGCTGAATCATGAGACATTATCTGTTCAAATACGTGTTTTATTATATAATCTGTATCATTTTGCTAAAAACATGCCGTTAAAGATATTAATTTTGGAAGCTCTTAACTAAAAGCGTGATAAGGAGAGTGAAAATCAACCTTTTGGGCATGATTTATTAGGCCCTACAGCAATGATGCGGCAATGAATTATAGTCCAAAAAGGTACATTATATCGACACTATATTTTATTCATTTCCATATTTCATAAATTTAAACTTCAATGCCAAACATTCTGTTCAAACCATTTGTAAGCAGCGATTTCAGCAAGCAATATTAAATAAATCTGTTGAAAATCAATTTGTTTACTTTAAACAAACTGTCACGAGTTTATAATGAACATTTCGTAGAAACATGATACTCATCTTCCACCACATCCTCGGTTACGCAGGGTTTTATATATGCTCCGTTTCTCTCCACTATATCACCCATGGGAAACTCTGTCAGCGAAATATGTACTAAAATTACCCGCCCTTGGCCAGCATGACGAAGTCAGTAACCAAAGAAAATACTCAATACGATAAGACAGAAATGGTCAAGGGAGATAACTGGTGACGGATTGCTAACAAAATGACCTCGCGTGTTTTGCAACGAAGTGATATGAATTGTCATTGGCTCGCAGGTCCAAGCTGCGTAGCGATTTGATTGGCTCACGCAAGCCAAGGGCGGGTAATTTGAGTACAGATTTCTCTGATGAAATTTCCCATGGGTGATATAGTGGAGATTAACGGAGCATATATAAAACCCTGGGTGACCGAGGATGCTTCCACCAAATCGCACATCTAAAATGCATGAAGTCACATCACTCCAGTCAGTCTAAACGTGAACGGGGCAACACTAAGAATTGCCTGTTAGTACATGTACTTCATCAGAATCCCAACTGGAAAGTATTTTGAACTGAAGGTTAATCAGCTTGAGCATGTAGTATGATCTCCATCAACAACTAGTTAACCACTAATCCCTTCATTCTCACCACTAGTTGATTGCTGTCTTATCTGAAGCAAAGAGACACGGGTCAGTAAGGTGAAGATAGTATGATATAAATCATATTGAAGGTGATTGGAACTCTGCGTGATATCCCTGAATCATCATGCTGCTTACAGTGTTAAGTCATTGGACAGATGAACCTCGGTAGTTAAACTATGGTATGTATAGTATGATATAATTCATATTGTAGATGATTAGAACTCTGTGTGATATCCCTGAATCGCCATGCTGCTTACATTGTTAAGTCATTGGACAAATGGGGCTCATTAGTTATGTTATGTGTATTGAGATAATGAAATTGGCAAAGGGAAAGTTTGTGATCCTGCCGATAGGACACGGAGAATGAATGCCACATAGAGGTATTACTAGGCCAGGACTACGACGTCCTTTTTGTCGTTTTGTGCACCAAAAGCAAAGCACTTTCAGTACTTTTTCTTTTTCTTATAGGTCGATTGATACACCTCATTTCAACTATTCAATCTATACGTTCCTGTAGTCAAGCTGCTACGATCTGCTCCAGGGCCTCCTTTCACAAAGCACTGATGTGATCGTAGGTCACTAAGGTAACCTTAGTGCATTGTTAAAGAATGAGAGTTAAGATTAACCTTAGTTAAGGTTGATTTGTGAAAGGGACCCAAGGACTCTGGAAAGAAAGGAAAGGTTGGATACTGATCCATAGGTTTTAACTGTGTCACCCAGTGTTGGATGTTTTTTTAATTGTTTAATAGGCTAGTGAAATACATTGCAATAAGGTACAGATTGTATGTATGTACCGAAGTTATTGACCCGAATTCAAACTGAACATTGTCATCTTGCCATTGGGCTGTTAGAGTCAGGGTATTTAGAAATGTCCAATGGCATTGCTTGACAATGAAACGTTATATCTAGACTTACTACTTTATCCATACCATTATGCTGGTCTCTGTGCTATGAGACGGATCACCAATGTGTCAATGATTGACATAAGTAGGTCAAATGCCCTAATGCAGATTAATTTCTAGACGTAGCTATAGAAAGACAAAGGAATTCTGTATAAATAAATGCAATGTATTACAGAATATTTTATTGTGATGAGTCAGAATCAGGGTCTCAATATCTCAAAAAGATAACATCTCTAACATTATGTATATATATATTGATGTATCTTAAATATCATCACTCACCTGATGATACATTGTGTCCTGCTATAAACAGAAGTTATCACTCATACAATTTGTCTTATACTCAATCAATGTTAGATTGGATGATATTTCTCATGTATCTGTACACATTTCTGTCATTGATGAAAGAGTGAAAAATAATTATATCGGAAATTCTACTGAAGTCAGTACACATTATTTGGTTTCCATTTCTGACAAATAATGAACATTCTTTACTCTTTACCGTGTAAGCTATGAGGTGTGTGCCAGTGATGAGAATACACTTTAACTGGATACAAATTCTATCTTTTCAAAACACGACATGTCCCCCTCATGCTAGGTAACCCAGAGCTGAAAGATCAGATATTCCGCATGCGAAGATTATTGGAACATTAAAACCTGGGTAACCGAGGATGTGCTTTCAGAAAAAATGGATCCATTCCTGAACAACCACAATTTATATGCTTATTCCTTTTAACTTTTAAATCTTTCCAGCAGGAATTGTCAGTCACTAAAGTCATTGTAATTCTTACAGTCAGAATTAAGTTGATTAAATTTTCTTGAAGTTAACAAATTAAAGTATAATTGACATGTGTTTGACAATAGCTCACTGCTGTAAGTATATTAATTCTCAGTATTAGAACGTTCTGCACGTCTCTGACAGATTTAGTACCAATCAGATTGTCAGAGAGCTCGGTAAGAATTCAAAGGTCGCGTTAACCTTTGTGAAACTGACAATAAGACCACCAATAACTGTGTGGTAAACTCAATAGAAAGTAGAAACTCAATCTAATTAATTTCATGTAAAGTGAAGCACGTTAGGACACAAGTTAACGCAAATTGAATGCTGATTTTATTAAAGAAGACACATTTGTGTACATTTAACTAACGCATTCTTTTCTTTATATCATTATTACACCTATTTGTAATCGTCAAAAGTCAAAACATTCTTCAGATGGTAACATATTTCTATAATATCTCAATCTGCTTTGAACATGTTATTTCTTTATATTTTTAAATGAAAAAACATTTTGAGTAACTAAACTTAACTCTCAGTAAACATCGATGGTATGCATTCGTACACGCATTGACAACAAGTTTTTAAACATCTTTAACACTACAATGCTATAAAACTTAAAACGCGTCCACCAAAAGTTGTTTAAAACCTAAACATGTATGGGTGAATGTTGTACATTTTAATGACTTGATTATTTACCATTTCCAAAAAAAGATTATGAACCTTAAACAATGTGGTATGTCTTCCTCCAAAATTAATGTTTCCTTTTAAAATTATCTGAAAACGTTTATTACCTATATATATGTTCCCTTTTCCTTGGTTTTTACAAACTTGCATACTAGATTTCTGTGGACATAGATTGAGAGACAGGCGTTTATCACAGTTGTTGTGCACTTCAAGTATCTTGGTTCTGACAGCTACTACGAACCATCCCGATTAATCTTACCAATGGCGGAGAGATCAATACATACTATAGTACCTGGTATGCGTGTTACAACATATAAGAACATTTTCAGGCCCACCTTGAGGAAATCTAAGTGAAGTAATTTCGATAGGATGCCTTATCAGTGACAATAGTCTCCATGAAGCCAGTATTTATTGATCTCTCAGATAAAATAGTCATGTGCAAGATTGTAAGATTGACCACAGACTTTAGTAGCCTCGTGGGAAACATGAGACCTTGAACTGCGCGACGTTGAAATAGTTGCACGATCATGGGTAGGTTTTGGTAATGCATACAGAAGTATCGACCAGCACCTGTACTTCAGATAATTTGCTGATGCGAGTGAACTCTTAACATGAGTTTGTATGTTTTTATACATACAGTTTGTAGGTGAACTTATAAAACCAAATTGAAGGTAGAATTAAAGACAATCTAAAAGTTTGATATATGTATATCAAATGTCAAAATCACAGTTGCCTATTTCACACTGTATATAATTAAATGGATATAAACAGGAACATGCATATTGAAATAAACATATTATTAAAATAACAGTTTCTAAATCTTCTTTTCATTTCTAAAGTAAATCTGTTTGTTGCGCAACGTATTAAACATTGCTTATTATAGCAAACATATTATTCAAACTATATTATATTTTCAATTTACATTTAGATTGTAATAATGTCATCCTCTTAATCTCAGTGACTACATTATAAACATGACCATAACTAGTTATTGATTCTAAAGGTAATAATAAACAAAATACTGAATTTATAGTATACAAATGTATGTGTTTAGATTGTCAAAATTCGCAAGATTCACTTTCTGCTTAATAATCAGTCTATACAATTTCACTGAAAATAAATAAATACAAATCAGTGGTTTCTACTTTTTCTTAAAATATATAAGGAGATGTTACACTGACTTACATTATGAATTTGAGATTATAAATCCACTCCGAATACGGCTTAAGCAGCTGATCATTAAATATATGCAAATGTATTTGACTTTTTATATCTGTTCTGATATATGTTTGTCCTAATTATGATTTGATTGTCATTTGGCATTCAATACAATATGATTTTTATGAGTTTCAAATCAATAATGGCAAATATGTTAAAATTCTGTCTATGTTCACAGTTGTTTCATCTATATAACTTACTGAGAAGTGTTGTCGAATTAGTTATCGATATCCAGATATTCTGTTCTTGTGATATAAACGATGTCATTACCACCAGCTTAGGATTTAACAAAATTAATGGTCTCTAATCAATATTTGAAGATAAAATAAATGCAAAAATAATGTGAGATGCGACGGTGACAGGTTATCTTTAATATGATCAGCTGCTTCTACTCTGCAATTCATATCCGAATATAGAACAAAGATCGTTCTGCAATGAGCTGCTCAGATAAAAAAATCTCCCCTAATTCAAGCATCATTGATCTAATAAAGTAATTTCAAACATCTTAACAAAGACATGAGTCCGTGTGAACTAAATTCGGTTTGCACATTTAAAGAATACTTTATATTTATGGATTTTATTCTCAAACACTTGAATTTGACTAGGGTTGTGGAATTGAATGTCGGAGAAATCTTCGTTTTTATCTAATAGAAAAGAAGCAAATAAATTGATCCACTAAAAAAGTTTTTAAACACATTTCTGTTGTGACAAATACAACGAACAGACAATTTTGAAAGTTCAGTGCATGTACTGTACCCTTCATTACTTATGTTCTTATGTGAAAGATACTGAATTTTCTAATGACAAAGTGACTTGATGGCCATTGGAGTCTTATGAACTGTAGTCATAACAAGTTGATGGCTATATACCTTGCTATAACTGTGTGACTGGCAGGAATATTGTAAAAGAATAAAACACTAAATCAAATCACCATTCTTCATATCTCAATATTGTTTATTGATAATCGCAAATCAGTTGTTGATTTATCATGTTCTGGAATACAGTCAGTCCTCGTTTACCTGGCCTCCATGTATTCGGACACCCATACGGTAGTTTTAACTACTATATATATTTCTATGAAAACATCACGTCTCTCTTTCTGGATGAATTCCAACTGTAACCAGATCGTGCCGATAAACACTGTAATAATAATAATAATAACTAGGATTGACGCGTCAATACTTAGGTCTTCAAGACTTCTGCTTGACCTAGAACTCCATGTTGGACTCAGGGTTATCCGTCTGTTTCTCCGCTTTAAAATGAGCTATCAAACATGTCTCTATATTCAGTAGTTTTTTTACAAAAATTCTCCAAAGAAGGTACCCCTCTGAAAACGGAAAAATCACATATTAATGGACCCCTAGATTACATCTCACGATTAAGACAAAATGGTTAATATTTCCATACTAAGGTGCAACATAGAAAATGTTGTGCTTTAATTTCCACTTAAGAAGATGTAATCATCAGTTAGATTGCATACATAATAAATGCGTTATGCTGTTCTGAATATTCAAGAAAATAGTCAAAAATGCTTAAATTTGGACCCCTAGACATCGCCTGCGATCTTTGAGGCTTAACTATCAACTTTTTGATGAAAGCGGTCAACATAAAAGTTGTTCTTCTTGAAATTGTGCATACGTAGGTGTGTGTAAAACTTCAATAGCAGAAGAAGTAAAGCAGTTATGATCCTTTCAACTTTGTTGAAAATAGCGATTTTAAAAAAATGACAAACTTATATGACTTGTCACACAAAAACTAAGACAGATTTGAGCTTGAAAAATATTGTCCTTAATAAATGACGTTTCTACATCACCATGATCTATTTCAAGTCTTCCTATCCTGAGTGGTTCATTATCAATAATTCCCCAAAGGATATACACCTCAAAAAGTCTCCAAATCAAAGTATTTCAGTGTTTTGGGAATATGCTCAAATTATGCCCAGACTAATAACTTTTATATGATAATGATGTGTTATGGAATTGTTAATCTAGTTATTAGAAAGAGATTGAAGTCAGCAACTTTGATATAACTTCATTTATAACAGAGTTATGTCCCTTTGAATGCACGCCCTAAAAATAAGTTTTTGAAAAAGTTCAATTTTCAAATTGCTGTAGCTCGTTAACCGTTAAAAATAGAGCAAGGGTTGGGGGGATTACTTTTTGCAGCATTCTTTTAGCTTTCGAATGAGCTACTGCACGATGTCGTATGTATTGCCCTGATTTAGAAGAAGATTTTTGAAGACGCGTACCCTAAAAATCGCGAAAGTGCGCCAAATTTTCAGTTTTAGCGAAATAGCAAAAAATCTATCATTACGGCCGAAAACCGCTATAGGCCTAATCGATGGGGAATGTTGTTGCCCACATTTTGGTGAAAGTTTTATGAAAATATCTTGATAAGTTTTCGAGCTATTAAGGTTTGAAGTTTCAACTTCAAGGGGAGATAACTCAAGAACCAGGACGAAATTCAAAATTCGGCCGACGATAAAATCTAAGTTAGGACACGGACTATCATCCCTGAAATTTTCATGCAGATCGGATGAGCCGTTTTCCCGGAAAACATGGAACAAAAATCGTTGAAATAATAATAATAAGGAACTAGGATTGCCACAGGCAATACTTAGGTCTTCAAGACTTCTGCTTGACCTAGAACTCCATGTTGGACTTAGGGTTATTCGTCTGTTTCTCCGCTTTAAAATGAGCTATCAAACATGTCTCTATCTTCAGTAGTTTTTTTACAAAAATTCTCCAAAGAAGGTACCCCTCTGAAAACGGAAAAATCACATATTAATGGACCCCTACATTACATTTCTCACGATTAAGACAAAATTGTTAATATTTCCATACTAAGGTGTAACATGGAAAATGTTGTGCTTTAATTTCCACTGAAGAAGATGTAATCATCATTTAGATTGCATGCATAATTAATGCGTTATGCTGTTCTGAATATTCAAGAAAATACTCAAAAATGCTTAAATTTGGACCCCTAGACATCGCTTGCGATGTTTGAGGCTTAACTATCAACTTTTTGATGAAAGCGGTCAACATAAAAGTTGTTCTTCTTGAAATTGTGCATACGTAGGTGTCTATAAACTTTCAATAGCATGAAACGTTAAGCAGTTATGAACCTATCAACTTTGTTGAAAATGGCGATTTTTAAAAAATGACAAACTTCTATGACTTGTCACAAAAAAACTAAGACAGATACGAGCTTGAAAAATATTGTCCTTAATAAATGACGTTTCTACATCACCAGAATCTATTTAAAGTCTTCCTATCTTCAATGGTTCATGATCAATAATTCCCCAAAGGATAAACACCTCAAAAAGTCTCAAAACCAAAATATTCCACTGTTTTGGGAATATGCTCAAATTACGCCGAAACCATCATTTTTTATATGATAATGACGTGCTATGGAATTGTTAATCTAGTTATTAGGAAGAGATTGAAGTCAGTAAGTTTGACATAACTTCATTTATAACATAGTTATGTTCCTTTGAATGCGAGTCAAAAAAATTCAATTTTAAAAAAGTCCATTTTTCAAATCGCTGTATTCTGATAACCGTTAACAATACAGTTTTGGTTTTAGGTATCGTTTACACAGTGGCTATTCAGCTTTAAAATGAGCTATCACACATAGCTGTATGTATTGCCGTTATTTAGGAGAAGATTTTTGAAGACGCGTACCCTCAAAATCGCGAAAGTTCACAAAATTTTCAGTTTTTTCGAAATAGCAAAAAATCTATTATTACGGCCGAAAACCGCTATAGGCCTAATCGATGGGGAATGTTGTTGCCCACATTTTGGTGAAAGTTTTATGAAAATATCTTGATAAGTTTTCGAGATATTGAGGATTGAAGTTTCAACTTCAAGGGGAGATAACTCAAGAACCAGGTCGAAATTCAAAATTCGGGCGACGTACAAATCTAAGTTAGGACACGGGCTACCATCCCTGAAAGTTTCATGTAGATCGAACCAGCCGTTACGTGGGAAAACTTGGAACAAAATAGTACAAATAATAATAATAATAACTAGGATTGCCACAGGCAATACTTAGGTCTTCAAGACTTCTGCTTGACCTAGAACTCCATGTTGGACTTAGGGTTATTCGTCTGTTTCTCCGCTTTAAAATGAGCTATCAAAAATGTCTCTATCTTCAGTAGTTTTTTTACAAAAATTCTCCAAAGAAGGTACCCCTCTGAAAACGGAAAAATCACATATTAATGGACCCCTACATTACATTTCTCACGATTAAGACAAAATGGTTAATATTTCCATACTAAGGTGCAACATAGAAAATGTTGTGCTTTAATTTCCACTTAAGAAGATGTAATCATCAGTTGGATTGCATACATAATAAATGCGTTATGCTGTTCTGAATATTCAAGAAAAGACTCAAAAATGCTTAAATTTGGACCCCTAGACATCGCTTGCGATGTTTGAGGCTTAACTATCAACTTTTTGATGAAAGCGGTCAACATAAAAGTTGTTCTTCTTGAAATTGTGCATACGTAGGTGTCTATAAACTTTCAATAGCATGAAACGTTGAGCAGTTATGAACCTATCAACTTTGTTGAAAATGGCGATTTTTAAAAAATGACAAACTTCTATGACTTGTCACAAAAAAACTAAGACAGATACGAGCTTGAAAAATATTGTCCTTAATAAATGACGTTTCTACATCACCAGAATCTATTTAAAGTCTTCCTATCTTCAATGGTTCATGATCAATAATTCCCCAAAGGATAAACACCTCAAAAAGTCTCAAAACCAAAATATTCCACTGTTTTGGGAATATGCTCAAATTACGCCGAAACCATCAACTTTTATATGATAATGACGTGTTATGGAATTGTTAATCTAGTTATTAGGAAGAGATTGAAGTCAGTAAGTTTGACATAACTTCATTTATAACATAGTTATGTTCCTTTGAATGCGAGTCCAAAAAATTCAATTTTAAAAAAGTCCATTTTTCAAATCGCTGTATTATGATAACCGTTATCAATACAGTTTTGGTTTTAGGTATCGTTTACACAGTGGCTATTCAGCTTTAAAATGAGCTATCACACATAGCTGTATGTATTGCCGTTATTTAGGAGAAGATTTTTGAAGACGCGTACCCTCAAAATCGCGAAAGTTCACAAAATTTTCAGTTTTTTCGAAATAGCAAAAAATCTATTATTACGGCCGAAAACTGCTATAGGCCTAATCGATGGGGAATGTTGTTGCCCACATTTTGGTGAAAGTTTTATGAAAATATCTTGATAAGTTTTCGAGATATTAAGGATTGAAGTTTCAACTTCAAGGGGAGATAACTCAAGAACCAGGTCGAAATTCAAAATTCGGGCGACGTACAAATCTAAGTTAGGACACGGGCTACCATCCCTGAAAATTTCATGTAGATCGAACCAGCCGTTACGTGGGAAAACTTGGAACAAAATAGTACAAATAATAATAATAATAATAATAATAAGGAAAATTCGGATAATAACAATAGGTCTTCCAGACGTAGTCTTGAAGACCTAACTAGGATTGACGCGTCAATACTGCAGGTCTTCAAGACTTTCGCTTTGACCTTTGGGCATGAAACCTTTATAAACAACGTTTTTGGGCTTTGCACTTCTCAATAATAACTACGGGAACGGTTTCGAAGCAATTTGTAAAAGCAGTAAAAAAAATATATTTTGGGGCTCAAAATTGTTTTGGCCTCGAAGCATGATTTTTCGGTGTTACATGGTGGCAGAAACATGGCAAGACAGGAAAAGACACTTTTGGAGTTTGTACCTCTCAATAAGAACTAAGGACACCGATTTGAATTTTTTTTTAACACCAGGAAAAAAAAAAGGCGTTTTGCTCCGATTGGACTCAAACCTTGATTTTTCTGATCCTTGCGGGATTAGAAAGTTGAGAAATCCAGGTTGCGCTTTGGACTCTAAAAAAAAAAAAAAAAAAAAAAAGTAAAAAGACCACCATATATGTATGGCATTGATTCAGACAGGCAGGCTTTACTTGGTTGTTTCCTTGTGTCTATTGATTGAATCAGTTGGTCAGCATTTATATGAGCTATCAAACGTGATTCTATCTTCAGTAGTTTTCGAACAAAAAATCTCCAAAGGAAATCCCCTGAAAATCGTCAAATGTCTTCATGTCGACATTTTGCTTTAAGGGTCAACTTTTACATGAATACATTCTGCAGTGGAATTGTTAAACCACAAATGATGAAGCGATTGCAATAAACAGAATTCGAATCCAAGTTTTCCTTAGCCAGTTATGTCCCTTTGAATGCGAACCCTAAAAAATGTATTTTTAAAAAGTTCATTTTTCAAATCGCTGTAGTCTGATAACCGTTAACAATACAGTTTTGGTTTGGGGTATCCTTTACACAGCGGCTATTCAACTTTGAAATGAGCTATCACACATAGCTGTATGTGTTGCCGGGATTTAGGAGAAGATTTTTGAAGACGCGTACCCTAAAACTCGCGAAAGTGCGCCAAATTTTCAGTTTATGCGAAACAGCAAAAAATCTATTGTTACGGCGGAAAACCGCTATAGGCCTAATCGATGGGGAATGTTGTTGCCCACATTTTGGTGAAAGTTTTGTGAAAATATCTTACTTAGTATTCGAGCTATTGAGGTTTGAAGTTTCAACTTCAAGGGGAAATAACTCAAGAACCAGATCGAAATTCAAAATTCGGGCGACGTACAAATCTAAGTTAGGACACGGGCTACCATCCCTGAAAATTTCATGCAGATCGGACCAGCCGTTACTTGGGAAAACTTGGAACAAAATCGTACAAATAATAATAATAATAACTAGGATTGACGCGTCAATACTGCAGGTCTTCAAGACTTTCGCTTTGACCTTTGGGCATGAAACCTTTATAAACAACGTTTTTGGGCTTTGCACTTCTCAATAATAACTACGGGAACGGTTTCGAAGCAATTTGTAAAAGAAGTAAAAAAAATATATTTTGGGGCTCAAAATTGTTTTGGCCTCGAAGCATGATTTTTCGGTGTTACATGGTGGCAGAAACATGGCAAGACAGGAAAAGACACTTTTGGAGTTTGTACCTCTCAATAAGAACTAAGGACACCGATTTGAATTTTTTTTTAACACCAGGAAAAAAAAAAGGCGTTTTGCTCCGATTGGACTCAAACCTTGATTTTTCTGATCCTTGCGGGATTAGAAAGTTGAGAAATCCAGGTTGCGCTTTGGACTCTAAAAAAAAAAAAAAAAAAAAAAAAAAGTAAAAAGACCACCATATATGTATGGCATTGATGCAGACAGGCAGGCTTTACTTGGTTGTTTTCTTGTGTCTATTGATTGAATCAGTTGGTCAGCTTTTATTTGAGCTATCAAACGTGACTCTATCTTCAGTAGTTTTCGAACAAAAAATCTCCAAAGAAAATCCCCTAAAAATCGTCAAATGTGTTCATGTCGACGTTCTGATTAAACGGTCAACTTTTACATGATCACATTCTGAAGTGGAATTGTTAAACCACAACTGATGAACAGATTGCAATAAACAGAATTCGAATCCAAGTTTTCCTTAGCCAGTTATGTCCCTTTGAATGCGAACCCTAAAAAAGGTATTTTTAAAAAGTTCATTTTTCAAATCGCTGTAGTCTGATAACCGTTTACAGTACAGTTTTGGTTTGGGGTATCGTTTACACAGCGGCTATTCAGCTTTGAAATGAGCTATCACACATAGCTGTATGTATTGCCGTTATTTAGGAGAAGATTTTTGAAGACGCGTACCCTCAAAATCGCGAAAGTGCGCCAAATTTTCCGTTTTTGCGAAATAGCAAAAAATCTATCATTACGGCCGAAAACCGCTATAGGCCTAATCGATGGGGAATGTTGTTGCCCACATTTTGGTGAAAGTTTTATGAAAATATCTTAATTAGTTTTCGAGCTATTAAGGTTTGAAGTTTCAACTTCAAGGGGAGACAACTCACGAAAGAAGTCGAAATTCCAAATTCGGGCGACGTACAAATCTAAGTTATGACACGGGCTACATACCCTGAAAATTTCGTGAAGATCGGACCAGCCGTTACTTGGGAAAACTTGGAACAAAATCGTACAAATAATAATAATAATAACTAGGATTGCCACAGGCAATACTTAGGTCTTCAAGACTTCTGCTTGACCTAGAACTCCATGTTGGACTTAGGGTTATTCGTCTGTTTCTCCGCTTTAAAATGAGCTATCAAACATGTCTCTATCTTCAGTAGTTTTTTTACAAAAATTCTCCAAAGAAGGTACCCCTCTGAAAACGGAAAAATCACATATTAATGGACCCCTACATTACATTTCTCACGATTAAGACAAAATTGTTAATATTTCCATACTAAGGTGTAACATGGAAAATGTTGTGCTTTAATTTCCACTGAAGAAGATGTAATCATCATTTAGATTGCATGCATAATTAATGCGTTATGCTGTTCTGAATATTCAAGAAAATACTCAAAAATGCTTAAATTTGGACCCCTAGACATCGCTTGCGATGTTTGAGGCTTAACTATCAACTTTTTGATGAAAGCGGTCAACA
The DNA here is from genome assembly GCA_936450465.1 of Gibbula magus. NCBI lineage: Eukaryota > Metazoa > Mollusca > Gastropoda > Trochida > Trochidae > Gibbula > Gibbula magus. The sequence continues at coordinate 21,780,421 of OW388291.1, read as the reverse complement.
TAAAAGTTGTTCTTCTTGAAATTGTGCATACGTAGGTGTCTATAAACTTTCAATAGCATGAAACGTTAAGCAGTTATGAACCTATCAACTTTGTTGAAAATGGCGATTTTTAAAAAATGACAAACTTCTATGACTTGTCACAAAAAAACTAAGACAGATACGAGCTTGAAAAATATTGTCCTTAATAAATGACGTTTCTACATCACCAGAATCTATTTAAAGTCTTCCTATCTTCAATGGTTCATGATCAATAATTCCCCAAAGGATAAACACCTCAAAAAGTCTCAAAACCAAAATATTCCACTGTTTTGGGAATATGCTCAAATTACGCCGAAACCATCATTTTTTATATGATAATGACGTGCTATGGAATTGTTAATCTAGTTATTAGGAAGAGATTGAAGTCAGTAAGTTTGACATAACTTCATTTATAACATAGTTATGTTCCTTTGAATGCGAGTCAAAAAAATTCAATTTTAAAAAAGTCCATTTTTCAAATCGCTGTATTCTGATAACCGTTAACAATACAGTTTTGGTTTTAGGTATCGTTTACACAGTGGCTATTCAGCTTTAAAATGAGCTATCACACATAGCTGTATGTATTGCCGTTATTTAGGAGAAGATTTTTGAAGACGCGTACCCTCAAAATCGCGAAAGTTCACAAAATTTTCAGTTTTTTCGAAATAGCAAAAAATCTATTATTACGGCCGAAAACCGCTATAGGCCTAATCGATGGGGAATGTTGTTGCCCACATTTTGGTGAAAGTTTTATGAAAATATCTTGATAAGTTTTCGAGATATTGAGGATTGAAGTTTCAACTTCAAGGGGAGATAACTCAAGAACCAGGTCGAAATTCAAAATTCGGGCGACGTACAAATCTAAGTTAGGACACGGGCTACCATCCCTGAAAGTTTCATGTAGATCGAACCAGCCGTTACGTGGGAAAACTTGGAACAAAATAGTACAAATAATAATAATAATAATAATAATAAGGAAAATTCGGATAATAACAATAGGTCTTCCAGACGTAGTCTTGAAGACCTAATAATAATAATAATAATAAGGAAAATTCGGATAACAACAATAGGTCTTCGAGACATACGTCTTGAAGACCTAATAATAATAACTAGGATTGACGCGTCAATACTGCAGGTCTTCAAGACTTCCGCTTTGACCTTTGGGCATGGAACCTTTGTAAACAACGTTTTTGGGCTTTGCACTTCTCAATAATAACTACAGGAACGGTTTCGAAGCAATTTGTAAATGCAGTAAAAAAAAATCTTTTTTTGGGGCTCAAAATTTGTTTTTGCTCAAAGCGTGATTTTTCGGTGTTACATGATGGCAGAAACATGGCAAGACAGGAAAAGACACTTTTGGAGTTTGTACCTCTCAATAAGAACTAAGGACACCGATTCGAATTTTTTTTTAACACCAGGAAAAAAAAAAGGCGTTTTGCTCCGATTCGAGTCAAACCTGGATTTTTCTGATCCTCGCCGCATTAGAAAGTTGAGAAATCCAGGTTGCGCTCTGGACTCTAAAAAAAAAAAAAAAAAAAAAAAAAAAGTAAAAAGACCTCCATATATATATGGCATTGATGCAGACAGGCAGGCTTTACTTGGTTGTTTCCTTGTGTCTATTGATTGAATCAGTTCGTCAGCATTTATATGAGCTATCAAACGTGATTCTATCTTCAGTAGTTTTCGAACCAAAAATCTCCAAAGAAAATCCCCTGAAAATCGTCAAATGTCTTCATGTCGACATTTTGCTTTAAGGGTCAACTTTTACATGAATACATTCTGCAGTGGAATTGTTAAACCACAAATGATGAAGCGATTGCAATAAACAGAATTCGAATCCAAGTTTTCCTTAGCCAGTTATGTCCCTTTGAATGCGAACCCTAAAAAATGTATTTTTAAAAAGTTCATTTTTCAAATCGCTGTAGTCTGATAACCGTTAACAATACAGTTTTGGTTTGGGGTATCCTTTACACAGCGGCTATTCAACTTTGAAATGAGCTATCACACATAGCTGTATGTGTTGCCGGGATTTAGGAGAAGATTTTTGAAGACGCGTACCCTAAAACTCGCGAAAGTGCGCCAAATTTTCAGTTTATGCGAAAAAGCAAAAAATCTATTGTTACGGCGGAAAACCGCTATAGGCCTAATCGATGGGGAATGTTGTTGCCCACATTTTGGTGAAAGTTTTGTGAAAATATCTTACTTAGTATTCGAGCTATTGAGGTTTGAAGTTTCAACTTCAAGGGGAAATAACTCAAGAACCAGATCGAAATTCAAAATTCGGGCGACGTACAAATCTAAGTTAGGACACGGGCTACCATCCCTGAAAATTTCATGCAGATCGGACCAGCCGTTACGTGGGAAAACTTGGAACAAAATCGTACAAATAATAATAATAATAATAATAATAATAAGGAAAATTCGGATAACAACAATAGGTCTTCGAGACATACGTCTTGAAGACCTAATAAGGAAAATTCGGATAACAACAATAGGTCTTCGAGACATACGTCTTGAAGACCTAACTAGGATTGACGCGTCAATACTGCAGGTCTTCAAGACTTCTGCTTTGACCTTTGGGCATGGAACCTTTGTAAACAACGTTTTTGGGCTTTGCACTTCTCAATAATAACTACAGGAACGGTTTCGAAGCAATTTGTAAATGCAGTAAAAAAAAAATTTGTTGTGGGGCTCAAAATTTGTTTGGCCTCAAAGCATGATTTTTTGGTGTTACATGGTGGCAGAAACATGGCAAGACAGGAAAATACGCTTTTGGAGTTTGTACCTCTCAATAAGAACTAAGGACACCGATTTGAATTTTTTTTTAACACCAGGAAAAAAAAAACGCGTTTTGCTCCGATTGGACTCAAACCTGGATTTTTCTGATGCCGGCGGGATTAGAAAGTTGAGAAATGCAGGTTGCGCTCTGGACTCTAAAAAAAAAAAAAAAAAAAAAAAAAAGTAAAAAGACCTCCCTATATGTATGGCATTGATGCAGACTGGCAGGCTTTACTTGGTTGTTTCCTTGTGTCTATCGATTGCATCAGTTCGTCAGCTTTTATACGAGCTATCAAACGTGATTCTATCTTCAGTAGTTTTCGAACAAAAAATCTCCAAAGGAAATCCCCTGAAAATCGTCAAATGTGTTCATGTCGACGTTCTGATTAAACGGTCAACTTTTACATGATCACATTCTGAAGTGGAATTGTTAAACCACAATTGATGAACAGATTGCAATAAACAGAAGTCGAATCAAAGTTTTCCTTAGCCAGTTATGTCCCTTTGAATGCGAACCCTAAAAAATGTATTTTTAAAAAGTTCATTTTTCAAATCGCTGTAGTCTGATAACCGTTAACAATACAGTTTTGGTTTGGGGTATCGTTTACACAGCGGCTATTCAGCTTTGAAATGAGCTATCACACATAGCTGTATGTATTGCCGTTAGTTAGGAGAAGATTTTTGAAGACGCGTACCCTCAAAATCGCGAAAGTGCGCCAAATTTTCAGTTTTTGCGAAATAGCAAAAAATCTATCATTACGGCCGAAAACCGCTATAGGCCTAATCGATGGGGAATGTTCTTGCCCACATTTTGGTGAAAGTTTTATGAAAATATCTTGATAAGTTTTCGAGATATTGAGGATTGAAGTTTCAACTTCAAGGGGAGACAACTCACGAAAGAAGTCGAAATTCAAAATTCGGGCGACGTACAAATCTAAGTTAGGACACGGGCTACATACCCTGAAAATTTCGTGAAGATCGGACCAGCCGTTACTTGGGAAAACTTGGAACAAAATCGTACAAATAATAATAATAATAATAATAATAATAATAAGGAAAATTCGGATAATAACAATAGGTCTTCGAGACATACGTCTTGAAGACCTAAAAACACGATAACAACAATAGGTCTTCAGACATTCGTCTTGAAGACCTAATAAGGGTACTTTTACCCCGCAGATGTCCACATGCAAGGCACATGCTCAATGCGGCAGAATATATACACTATATACACATGAATAGAGCAGGATGAGATATGTCTAAATGTAGCGCTTGAAGAGGTGAGTTTTGAGGTGAGACTTAAATGAGTTCAATGAAGGGGCAGTCTTTAGATCAAGAGGAAGAGAGTTCCAGAGAACAGCAGCATTGTATGAAAAGGAGCGGGCACCGAAAGACTTGAGTTTATAACGTGGTACGTGGAGCAGGTGTTGACTGTTTGAACGAAGGGAACGAGTCTGTTGGTATGGTGACACTAAGTCCTGTAGGTAGGCTGGGGCAGTGTGGTTGACAGATTGGTAGGTGAGGCAGAGGGTTTTAAAGTCAATTCTCTCTTGAATGCGTAACCAGTGAAGTGAGTTGAGGACAGGTGTGATATGGGAAGATTTAGGAGATCTAGAAACAATCCGGGCAGCAATGTTCTGAATCTTTTGAAGTCGTTGGATTTGTTTCTTCGGAATTCCACATAGAAGGCTGTTGCAGTAATCCATCCGGGATAGGATGAGGGATCTTGCAAGAAGTTCAGCTGTATCTCTTGTGATGAGGTGGCGGATGTTACCGATATTCCTTAGGTGGAAGTGACATATTCTACATATGTTGCTGATGTGAGAATCCATTTCCAGGGAAGAATTAAGATAAACACCAAGGTTTTTTACTGTTGTAGAGAAAGCAACTGTTTCTGATCCAATAGTGATGTCATGGAAGTTACATTTCTTGAGGCGAGCTGTCGGAGCAATCAAGAGAGCTTCAGTTTTGTTTTCATTTTGATGTCATCCAGGACTTTACAGAAGAGAGACATGTTTCCATATTAAGACGAGCTTGTGATTGACAAGAGGGATTTAGATCAAAACAGTCTATTAGTTGAGAATCATCTGCGTAAAAATGCCTGGAAATGTGCTGTTCAGAGATAAGAATGCCTAACGAACGAGTGTACATGACAAAGAGAATGGGTCCCAGAACAGAGCCCTGTGGGACACCATAACAGAGTTGATTGGCAGGCGATGTGGCGTCATCAATATGGACATACTGGGATCTTCCGGTCAAGTATGATGCAAACCAATCAAGGACAGTGTGAGAGAGACCATATTCATGCCGGAGCCGGTGAAGGAGCTTGCTGTGGTCGATGGTGTCGAAGGCGGCGGAGAGATCCAGCAACACCAGCATACCAACCTTCCCTGAGTCCACAGCAGTGAGGATGTTGTTCAGCACACAGTTTAGGGCGTATATTAGCTGAATCTTGAGTTTTATATTGACTGCAGAACAGTTACATGATATGAAAACATCCGTCTTGCAGTCTCCATATGCACTTCTTAAGTTTACTTATCGGTAATTATAATTTAGTGGACTTACGAAACTGACATTTCAACAAGACAAATGAAACTTATCCTTTGTATAACATTGTAACGCTTGGACTTTAGATGTTTTCCCGTACATGAAATATAAGTCTAGATATGCATCAACATTTAATTAGTTCATATTTTACTTGCACTTGCTAATGTACTCTATTACAATTTCAACATTGTGCCAATGGATAGTATTGTTTCGTTAAAATCAACAGAGATGGCAGACATTATTCTTAATAAAACCTTTAATCAGACCAGAAATCGTTCGATAATGAACACATTGGGATTGAGATTTGACTTTTTGTAATTATATTGTATTTTCCTCATTTGTCAATGTCAGTAAAGAGTTGGCATTGACAGATAGATGGATGTTAAAATGTCACAATACAGTGCTTGCATTTGGATAAGTTTAGGAAGTTCATTGGGATGAGGTTTTTCTGTATACATCCTTAAAATAGGTTGATATTTTCTTTACCAAATGGTAGTCATCGGGTTGAAATTTCAAATAATAGTTTCAATCAATACAATCCCCCAAAAAGAAGGGATTGCAAACTAATTCATTGATTAATACGATTCTAAGTTCTTTATGTTTTGGGTTACCTTACTGAATAACTTTAGTGGCAGATGGAATATACTTTTGTCAAAATTTGAGATAATCACAGTGTTTAGTCAGTTCGCAACTCTTTTGGTTATTTTAAGTTATTTTTAAAAACTTTTTCATTGCTTCTCCCACTACAACTTGAATGAATTAATTTGACACTGCAGACGTGTTTAGCTATTTCCTCACCCAGGCATGTTCATACATGAAGCCTCATCTAAATACATTGCCGCATTGTGATTAATATGGTCATTATGCATTTAGTAGTTAGTATTTTTTATTTTCACATTGCAGTCATTAACTGTCAAATATGTTTCCATTGGTTGATAAAATTGGAAATAAAAAAACTAGTTGATAACAGAATTTGTTGCAAACTGCACGTCAATCATGTTTGGCAGTATTGTGTCATGAACAGTGGACTTATACAGAGTTTATACTGATTTTACATCTAACAGACATTCTTTCACTCAATTTAAAAATATGTTGAAATTGAAACAATTGAAAAACTAGGATAAATTAAATTGCATACGTAAGTACATACAGTTTTTGAACAAATTGCATTGAGTTTTTTTTTAAATTTCAAGATTGACGTGTTGCACAATGTCAACTGTCAAGTAAATCCCATTTTAGACACTTTGTGGAAAAAAAACTTTCTAGATTGGTTGATAAAGTGTAGTAATCGATAAAACATAATTTCACAATTTTTACAAGTCTTACAAACTTACAAACTACAAGTCTACATATCTGACAGTGTTTTTACATGACTACAGTGTTTTCTACTTTGAGTTATATTGATTTTATTACATTTTACATATTAAAGATATGTATTACATTCCGGGTAAAAGAAACCATGAGAAATGGAAAAAATGACAGTTTATGTTAGCTACACTTATTGTTTATTTTATTATTTAAATCTAGAATCTAGAACGATAAAAAGATATTGACTTTGTACATTCAGATTTATTATTTATGTACCCGTAACTTTTATAATATTTTCAATAGTTTATAAACTGGATTGTGTTTCCATCATACTAATACAAAGTGTAGTTATTATCCGAAATTTTAATATATACTGATTTATCTTTCAATAATGTCTTTAAAATGGGGTGAAAATAATGAATGTAGTTATATTGAATATGGATAAGGAAGATACATGAAATTATGAATTTATTTTCTCCCCGTGTAATTATAGTGACGTTCAAAAGATATGTTTTATCTAAGTGACTGAAAACAGAACGAGCCTAAATTAATAATTGCATATGTTCAATGTCATTAACTTCATTTCTTTGTTGCAGAGTTTAATACAGTTTTACATCAAAATATTGAAAGGAACAAATATATTTACGACTTCCTTTGCTGTAAATTCTAAAAACTAATATAAAGAATAACAGTCAATAGGGAAATGTCAGCTCTATAATTAACACATCGGATGTCAACATTATAGCAATCCAACATGCATGATCTTGTGACAAGATCTATATCAACAGCTAGTTAAACACTAATTCATTCACTCTCACGATCCACTGATTGCTGTCTTATCAGGAAACGGGAGGGAAACAGGTCACTAAGGGTGAAGCCATTAAGATATTCATCAACTTTCTGTTTGGATGGAACATGCAATCCTTGCCTTAGTATTGAACTCCATTACTAATGATAAACTAATGAAAGGCTAATTGAAATAGACAATGAAATGTTTGTAAATGTAAACAATAGGAAGAAAACGTAAAGTTAAATAATTGTGTTCATGACACTGGTTTGTCGATTTCATTTATGTATACCAGTTAACTAGGTCATTATTATGGCAACAATGATTAGAATGTTCATTTGCTGATTCTGCTTTCCCAAACCTTCCAAAAACCTTAAAGATTCATTAATGTCACATTATTCAACGTAGACTTGAAATTTATACTTTTTCCCAGAAGAGTGACAAATAAAATATATCGTTTATAGATGCCTCAGAAAAATGGGCTGACGACAATATTTCCACACTTGTAAAACACATGTAAAGTAAAGGTCCTGAGTCGAGGGGTTGTGTTTGTTTTAACTGAAAACTGTAAACTGAAATTTAACTGACAATATTCTTATCCATGGCCGAATTGGAGGTCAATATGATAAGGATCTCTATGGTTTTCCCATTCGTATAGATGTAATCATAGTCTCCAGTATGTAGAGGGTGATTAGCTAATGCTGATTCATGAAAGATTTAACATAATCAATATCAATTTAAAGTACGGAAATCAGTTCGTGTGCACGCGGTACATCCTACAAACTGTTTCCTTTGGCCAACCCAAAAAACGAAAAGAGTCTCAAACATATTTTCTAGAACAATATGAACAAAATATATTGAGAGATATGTGAAATAATAACCATAATCATTAACACTGCACAAAGGAAATTTTTATTCCTTGTAATAGTGCATATTTTAAGCATGAAAACGGACCAATGGAAGAGAGCCTGTTTCTTCCTCTCATGAAATGTAACACAGTCATAAGGCTTGAATAATAACATCAGTTACCTCATAATACGCCATCCTCTAAGCCATATGTTTATTTGTACTAAATTATATTAGATTAGGATATTTTAACTGGTGTCTGAAGAGCCGTATTACCAAACTAAACTGCTTGACGATACAATTGTAGTATAAATCATGGAAATGATAATTACTCTTCTATCTCGAGTCGTACAGTCTCCATACTGCAGTAATTTGTACTCTACTATCTCTAGTGTACCACACTTAGTGCAAATAATTTTAACTTCTGACCAAAATAAGAAAGTTGTTAATGGACACACTTGTTCAATACAATTATATAGTGATTTTCTGCAGTAAATCATTGGCTTGTAGTCTTATTTCATTATTTTAAAGTAATATGGTTTAATGCAAATTTCCAGTTTGATATATTATCATATATTAAAGTCAAATTATTCAATGATCCATCAGCGATAATTTACACTGGATAATTAAAACAATGTTATATAATATCAAAGTAAGTATTTGTATGAAGTGTGTCACATAAAATAGATGAATTAGAAATTGCATTATGAAACAAATTATGACATAACTTTAGATTAACCTGACAATTTTACTGACATTAGCAATAGCATGCCATTTGTGAAATTTCAATTGACATTGTGTTGTATTAATCATATGAAGCTTTAACTGATAATTATAGAGACGATTGTGCTTGCAAAAGTGTGAAACCTTTTAAAAATATATTGTAGTCTGTCCTTTTGACAACCCAGAAAGCAAGGATGATATAAACAAATTATTTCCGGATTCCTTCAAGTGGAAATGAAAGCTTTTCGTTTCAGGATAAAACACTTTTATATTGTCAACTCCTTTTTTTTCTGATGGAAATGTCCAGTGGTTTGACAAGGTAATGCGGGTCACAAACGCTTAAGTTTTTGACAAACGTGAATACACCATTAACAGCAATCAGCTCGATACTCTCACTAAGTGAACTTTAAACAGTGTCTCTCAATAACTCATAAACTTATAAATTTAAACCAAATATACTATACAATTAACAAGCTATAAAATTAAAAGTGATTTCTGTTGGTTGAGACAAGTCTTCATTATTCATGATATTAACGTTTTCTGAGAATCACTTCTCAAATAAATACTCGGAAATGCCCTATATGTTCAGTGAAGAAGTTCTTGAAAATGTTGCTTTCTTAATCATAAATGAAATACATCATCTCAAAGGTAATCCCTAACATCCATTTACTAGCACCATTGGCTGCTTTCTTATGCCCCTATTTCACTAAGACCCGAATTGCCACGAATCACCACGAATAGGCGGCTGCATAAATCGTGAATATTCATGAGCATTCGGCAAAATTCGTGAACAGCATTTACACTTGTACGAAATGGTTACGAACATTCGTAGCTTTTCATGCTAAAAACCTACGAAACATGTACGAATTCTTTACGAATTGTCTACGAATTGTAAGAAATGATTATGACACAGTCACGAATGTACTACGAATATCCACGAATAAGATACGATATCACGAATCAAGTACGAATAGTTTACGATAGTTCGTGACTATTCGGCGATTGCAAGTCATCAAACCATTATGGAGGCGCAAAGGAGAGCACGTGTTGCTCTGGCACTCGAATTTGAACTTCAATATCAACATCAAATTGAATTAGCTCGGAATACATGAGGAGACAGCTGTTGGTAAACATCAAAATTATCAACCACGAATTTCCAAGAATTGTTTACGAAGTTGTTACGAACGTCCGGAATTAAATACGAACAGTTTACGAAGCAACTACGAATCTGAAATTCGTAGATGATTCGTGAAAATCTTTTGACAAACACAAATTTTTCCACGAATGCCACGAATTACAAGAATGTTGCCGAATCAACTAGGAATCATTTACGAATATCACGAATCAATTACGAATTATCTACGAATGTTCACGAAAGTGCAAATTTTCCAATTCGTGGCGATTCGTGGCAATTCGGGTCGTAGTGAAATAGGGGCATTATCAGGACAATGAGAGGAATTTGTCAGTAAAGGTGAACACCCTTAGTTATTCATCAGCCTTCCCTAACATTTGAACATGCAATCAATGGTTCAGTATTGAACTCCATTTACCATGATAATATGATGAAAGGCCACTTGTAATAGAAAAATATTATTGGAATTCTAAAAACAATGAAATATGTACTTTTCCTTTCGGGTAAACCAGAAAATTAGGTTCTTATGATAGCAACACTTATTACTTCTTAAAGAACATCAGTTGATGTATTATTGGAATTCTAAAAACTATGAAACATGTTCTTTTCCTTTCTTCCAAAGCAGAAAATTAAGTTTTTATCATAGCAACACTTTTTAACTTGAGTTGAAAATCAGTCGATGTATTCATTCTTAACAATTTAAACATGTAGGGCAAACTGACCTAAGCTCGGACACCACCCAAAGTCGCCCGAACTTCGGACACTTTCAAGTTACAGCTAACGCAAAAACAAAGCAAAGTGTAACACTCCGTTGGTTTCTAAATATTTCTGTTCAATTTCGGACAATACTTGATTCTTTTGAGAAATATCTGACTGTCAAATATATTTCAAAAACGAAATTTAGCGAGTGGTACAAATACCGGTTTCATGAAAGAAATAGACGAAATATTTGTGTGAACGTAAATTGTGTGTGGCAATCCAGGGAATGAAGGAAGCGATCATATTCTTTCAAATATATGCACGTACATGAAGAAACATTTAGATAGTCGATTAACTTTGTATGTTAGTACTTTCAATTATATTCTTGGGTTTAGAATTGCGATTTTGATAACATGTCAAAATGACCTTGGTTCGGACAGGTTTGACCATGGTTCGGACACAAGTAGACCAAAGTTCGGACACAAATCGACCAAGGCTCGGACACTTCCGGCTGCTGAATAAAATGGCGGGAACATTTTTGGTTTCACGCGGGAATTTCATAATGGAGAGTAAAACAACAAAATAAGATGGTACAGCATGGTACAGTGCTCTAATGATATGGCGCCATTATATACGATGCCCGTATGACGTCATATATTACAGTGACGTCATAGTGGCCGTATCTCCGGTAACCAGTCAGCCAGACAAGTAAAAGCTGCGTTAGGAACATGTCATGTCCCCAGGCTTATGAAAGGTGTTCACAGTTTTGCTGTTTATAATAAAAGCTGCCAAGATGTATAACGTTGCAAAATCTACAATTTCTGATCGGGTCAATGTAAATAAATAAAGGCAGGGTTAAAGTATATGCTAAGAACGGGGTAGGCCTACAACCTCAACTCGCCAACACTGAAGAGAGGAAACATGTCCGCCAACAGGGCACTGTATTGTGTTGAAATGATTGATTAAATAGTTGTGTTGTGTCACTTGTCGACTCTCATCTTTTGTTTAGCTCAATGTAACAAATAATACCAAGTTATCTTAATGTGTTACAAATGAACAATGCGTATCACATAACTCCAACTGTATCTATTAGGATTAAAAACTTCAATGTGTTACACTGTAGTTTTTACTAAGCGTTATTATATTTTATAACGTATGAAAAGAATAACAATTAAAGAATTAATCCACATGTACAACATTGTTGCTAACGCACACCCCCTCCCGGTCCCCCCTAGAGGTTTTGTTTACGTCTGCACGTGGTTAGAGTACCGTTAATCATTTAATTATTACTTGTACTATTACCTGCATATATTTTCATTGTTTTAGTGTTCGAAATTTCTTAAGATGTATTTGAACCACAAACGCTAAAATATGATGCGCATCACTTAGGACGGCGGGATAAACACGGCTGTTGATCGATTATGATTACACTGACAGCCTGCTTAGACTCCTTGATCATTTCTTTGTAGTTACTTAATCAACGATTTACGGTGGTCTGAAAAAAGTTTTTTTAAACAGATGCATATGTATTAAATTGTAAGCAAGTAGAAATCAAATGATACTGTACCCGGCCCATGGTAAAGGTGAAATCAATTTGAATAGATTTAAAAAATGTGAGCTATTCTTATTCTTCAGAGCTTTTACACGTGACACAAAACGTTTCTTACCTGCCTGTGAATAGATGTAATTAATTATCCTGCCTACTTATTACTTAATATATATAAAGTACACTACAGGCTGAACTAATATCGTACTGCAGTTTATCTGTCACCCTTTCTGTGTCCATGCTGGACTGGAAACGAACTGTCCGAACTTCGGGCGACCCTGTCCGAACCAAGGTCAAAACTGTCCGAACCTTGGGCGAATTGGTATACTCGCCTAAAACTGCTAAATTACATATTTTTTCATATAATTAGAATTTTGAACAATAATCCCATTCTCGACTTTCACCACTTATTGTTGGCTGTTAAAGAGTCAAATATTGAAAATACAACGAGCGAAAGTATTTAGATCGGAACACTGTCCGAACCTCGGTCAGTTTGCCCTAACACATAAGCCTCAGATGACAACCTAGGCTGTGAGAAATTAGATTGTTTCTCTTAGTTTTAGTCCATATGTCTTTTTAATACTGTACACACCTGACAAACTATTGAACCATTGCTTTTACTAAGTCTACGTCATAATGGACATTAAGGGATCATATTCTCAAATCTCACTTCTTGATTTCTGGAAATGGTAGCATGATTATTGGATTAATAATATTATCGCTAATAGTAAAGTAACATATGTCTTGGGTAACACTTGTTTCGATGATTGTAAACAAAATATTTGTGTATGTAAAGTTCAAATTTATAAAGCTGTAACTGACTTCATGTCATATATATTCACAAGCCAGGGTGTAAACTTTTTATGGAATGTTCATTTAATAAAATTACAATGTATAGTATTTGATAAAAGTATCCTTTATTAAGGTTTTGTTAACAAAATATATACAATGATTGCCAAACTTATGATAATTTGTCTGTTTTGTTGATTATTACTTGATTTATTGTAGTTATTTTAATGTTGTATTATAAAAGGAAGCTCAGTGTATTAGAATAGGGTCGGACTCAATAGATTGTTGAAAAGTTTATCCTTATTGTTAACTTGGAAAGTAAGGATGAACAGTGATTACAAGAAGAGACATAGAGCTCAAGGGATTTTCAAGGTGTCAACGAGCTCTATTTGTTGCTTGATATAACACTTTCTTCAAACTAACTGCGCTCAAAATAGTCTTTATTGAAGGGTTTAAGTGGTGTTCAGGTTATAATCTTCTGACATCAACCAGGCAACAAAACATATAACTGAACTATGATTTATTCGACCTGGACTTGGAGTTCCTGCAAATTAGACAAAATTAGAGAATATAAGTGACGGGGAGGTCTAACAAAATAAGAAATACAACCTTTCTATGCTGTTGAGAGAATAACCAATGCCGTTCTATGGACAAAGCAAAACACTTTCAGTACTGTGCATTTTAAGCCGATTGATACACCTTATTTTAGCTTTTCAGTTTTATGTGTTCCTGTAGTCAAGCTGCTACGTATTTACCTTTTTGTAAAAGCACTTTATTCAAGTACGAACCGCCTGCTACTACGCCTTTAAAGCCTTGGTGACGACGGATTTGCTTTTTTTAAAAAGGAATCATTCTGTAATTATGTCAGTGGAAGGAATGAAGATTTGTTTAGTTTAAGCTCTTTTTATCCTGAAAAACACTAAGCTTATTACTTAACTTTTAACATTTTGGATATGTTTTATAACTGTTAAAATGTTTGGTTTATTAAATCCCTCTCAACTAGAAATACTCGTTTATTAAAGTGATTGTAATTCTTACCCTCAGAATTAATTTGATTTAATTTTCTTGAAGTTAACAAGTTAAAGTGTAATTGACATGCATTTGACAATAGCTCACTGCTGTAAGTATATTAATTCTCAGGAATAAAACGTTCTGCACAACTCGGACAGATCTAGTACCAATTGGATTGTTAGAGAGCTCGGGAAGAATGTAAAGGTCACGATAACCTTTGGGAAAGTGACAATAAGACCACCAATTACTCTGAAGTAAAATCAATAGAAATTTAGTCAATTTCATCTTAAGTGAAGCACGTTAATAAACAAATTAACTCAACTTGAATGCTGATTTTATTATAGTACATTTAACTAAAGCATCATTCTCTTTGCATCATTACCACACCTATTTGTAATCGTCTCCAAACAAACATAATTCGTGAAAAAAAATATCATTTTGAAATACTGATTAACTCAGAGCAAAATGTACTTATCATGTTTTAGACTGTTAAAGTGGTAAAATTATATAAAGGAGGAAATAATTAAGTCGAAAAGTGACACATTTCTATAATATCACAATCTAATTTGAACATGTTATTCTCCAATTTTTTAAATGAAGAACATTATATAAACTAAATGCACAGTAAAAATTCATGAAATAAATCCACACATGCATTCACAACAAGTTTTATTGAAACACATTTAATAAAACAAACCAATAGAACTTTACAACGTTTCCCCCAAAATAGTATTTTTTTAAACTGTTGAAACATGTATAGATGAATTTTATACATTCAATTAATTCAATTATTTATCAATTTCCAAAACAAGCTATGAACCTTCATCCATGTGGTATGTCTTGCTCCAACTTAAATGTGTCCTTATCATTTGATTTATATATATTCAATTCATATAAAAATGTTACCCTTTAACTTTAACTTTATTTCCTTCGGTTATGCAAACTCTCAAAATAGATAATGTGGACATAGATTCTGAGACAGGCGTATATCAGGGTTGTCATGCACTTCAAGTATCTTGGTTCTGACAGTAACTACGAACCACCCCTATCAATCTTGCCAATGACGGAGAGATCAATACATACTAAAGTATCTGGTATGCGTGTTACAACGTATAAGAACATTTTCAGACGCACCTTGAGGGAATCTAAGTGCAGGCATTTCGATAAGTTACTTTATCAGTGACAATAGTCTCAGTGAAGGCAAAATTTAGTGATCTTAGATAAAATAGTCAGATTGATAGGTAGATCTAACGAGGAACCTTGGAAACATGAGACCTTGAACTGCACGACGTGAAAATAGTTGCATGGTCAAGGGTAGGTCTTTATAATGCATTCAGAAATATCGACGAGCACCTGTACTTCAGATACTTTGTTTTTTGCCAGAGTTTACCCGAGTTTATATGTTTCAATATACATACAGCTTGTAGGTGAACTATTAAACCAAATTGAAGGAAAAATCAAAGTCAATCTACAAGTTTTATACATGTTTATCGAATAAAACTTTCCTTGAATTACCCTAATAAAGCGAAAGGCAGGTACCACAGTTGCCTATTTTACAATGCATATAATTAAATGGATATAAACAGGAACATGCATATTGAAATAAACATATTATTAAAATAACAGTTTTTAAATCTTCTTTTCATATCTAGAATAAAGCTCATGTTTGTTCCGCAACACCTGCATGTTAAACATTACTCATTATAGCAAACATATTATTCAAACTATATTATATTTTCAATTTACATTTCATTAATGTAATAATATAATCCTCTTAATCTCAGTGACTACATTGTTAACATTACCTTAACTAGGTATTGACTCTAAAGGTAATGATAAACAATTACTTAATTTATAGTATGCAAATGTATGTGTGTAAAGATTGTCAAGACTCGCAAGATTCAAAATACATTTCTCTTTGAATTTATATGGAAATTGTACTCTAACTTTGACTAATTTGACATTATAAATCCCCACAAGGCTAAAGCAGCTGCTCATGAAATATAATATAATGTATTTAACTTATAATATGTGTTCTGATGTATGTTTGTGCTAATTAGGATTTGATTATCAATTGGGATTCATGTCAATAAATTAAGAACTTCAAATCAATAATGGCAAAAATATTAAGAGTCTGTCTTTGTTCACAGCTGTTTCATGCAGATAAGTTTCTGAGAAGTGTTCTGTTCTTCTGAAGAAAAAAATGCTACTCCCACCAACTGAAGATTTAACACTAATAATGAACTCTAAACAATACATGAAGATTAAATAAAAAAGAAAAATGAAGTGAGATGTGACGGTGACAGATGTTCTTTAATACACCCATGTTTAGTTGCTTCTATACAATGAAATTGAGTGAGTTTCGTACCATGTTTTCATACTCTCAGTTTTTTTTGGTTGTGTGCTTTGAAATATGGAAATTTGATGTCAGGAAGTATTTCCAGTCATTAAAATTTAATATCCGAATATAGAACTAAGATCGTTATACAAAGAGTTCCTCAGATAAAAATCTTCCCTAAATTCCAAGCATAGTTTTTCTTATAAAGTAATTTGAAATATCTTAGCAAGGGCAAAATCCTGTGTGATCTAAATTCCGTCTTCACATTAAAAGAAGACTTATATTGATGGATTTTATTCTCAAACAATTGAAATTGAAATTGAATTGGAATTGAATGTCAGAGAAATCTTCATTTTAATCTAATAAATAAGAAGTAAATAAATGATAGGCTTAAACTAAGTTTTAAAACAGATTAATTTTATGACCATACAATGAATAGACAATTTTGAAAACTGTGCATGTTCTGTACCCTTCATAACGTATGTTCTTACGTGAAAGATACAGTATCCACTAATGACGAAGTGTGCAGTATTTTGTACCAATTTCAATTACAGATTCAAGGGCAATAATTCCTTAAGAATAGTATTTGAGAATTGGACTTTAAACTCGTTGAAGAGTATCATCTGGTCTACCTACAAGTTACATTTCATTCAGCTAGATGTAATAGTTGCCGAGAATACTAGTCCCCATTGGAGCATCACAGCGATTTTGGTACTAAGTTTAACTTTGGATTCAAGGTCAATAACTCAGTAGGTTTAATAGTTTCCGAGAAACAATTTCCTGATTGAACACAATAAAATTAAGTCCAAAAGTTTCTATGGAAACAACAACAAATTTAAATCTCAGAAAACTGAAAATTATCTGTGCGCGATTGGAAGACATGGTAAACAACTGTACAAAGTCTGGCTGATGTACCTTTGACAGATTTTGAGAGAATTGACCGGACGGACGGAAGAAATGACAGCTTTATATCCCCGCTTATTTCTGGGGTATAAAAAGGTCATTTCTATAGACCTTGTTATAACTGTTTGACTGCCAAGAATATTGTAAAAGCTTAAAACCTTCAATCAATGTTCCATTCTTCATATCTCTTTATCGTTTATCGATAATCGCACATTATTTGTTGAATTTTGTTATGTTCTGATATACACTCAGTCCTCATTTATATTTACTCATTACATCGAAAACCTCTGCTTTGTTGTATTAACTATATTTATATTTCTATGTAATCATCATGTCTCTCCCTTCTGGAGGATTTTCAGCCGTTAACTAATCGTGTGGATAAATACTCTCTGTATATCATAATTTTTATGCAGGACAGGACTGCAGGACAGTGACATGATATGAACATCCATGAAAATAAATAATAGCATAATAATAAAGACTGGATATAAACATACATATAAGAAAAATTACAAAATGATTTTGTTACACTAATTTCCGCGTTTCTGATTGGACGAGAGCTCTCAAAACCCTGCTGCCATTTCTCGATGAATGCAGATAAAATGTGTAACCACACCTCGTGCATTCTAACTTTGTGACGTCACAATCCATCAAAACAAATGGTTGTGTCAGTCGGTTCTTACAACTGAGCATAAAGTTTTGATGCAAAATAAGAAATACATATGTCATTTCGTCTTCACACCTTCGCGATAACTGGAATATACATTCCTTTTCCGAATGAGACAATTAATTTAATCGGGAACACTTCATTTTAAGAGATACAAGTCCTCAAGCTTGTTTATCCACTTGCGCTTCGCAAACGGTAGCCATATTTGAACGTTGTGTGAAAAAACGGACCCAGATTGTTTGCATGTGAATGCTGGGAAAACGGAATTGAATCCGTTTTAGATTAAGGATTCCTCAATTTTGCTTCAGCCATGTATTGTTGCGTGTAACAAGCTGCTGCCTTCCGTGATAAATGACAAATAAATTAGATTTGTGAAAATATTTAAAGAATAACTTGTTAATTTTGTAATTATAAGGATTGTTTTACATGTTTTGTGCCTCTACACGACATTATACAATTTGTTGCTGTTATACTTCGATAGAGGCACAAAACGTGTAAAACAATCCTTAAATAATACCTAAATATCCGTGCCAGAATGACAACTGAAACACTTATAGTTAGAAGAGTAGAGTTGTGTTTCAGAGTTGATGATATTTGACTGCTACTCTTGCAGACTCCATATGCACTTCTAAAGTTTACTTATCAGCAATGACAAGTTAGTGGACTTACACAACTGACATTTCAACAAGACAAATTAAACTTATTGTTTGTACAACATTGTAACGCGTTGAACTTTAGATGTTTTCCCGTTTATGAAATATAACTCTAGCTATGCATCAACATTTAATGAGTGAGTATTTTACATGCACTTTATAATGTACTCTCTTGAGAAGAACAATTATTATAAGTTCAACATTGTGCCAATGGATAGTATTGTTAAGTTAAAATTAAAAGAGATTGCGGACAAATAATCTTATTCAAAACTTTAATCAGACCAGAAATCGTTCGATAATGAACACTTGGGATTGAGATTTGATTTTTTGTAATTATATTGTATTTTCCTCATTTGTCAATGTCAGTATAGATTTGGCATTGACAGATAGATGGATGTTAAAATATCACAATACAGTGCTTGCATTTGGATAAGTTTCGGAAGTTCATGGGGATGAGGTTTTTATGTATACATCTTTAAATAGGTAGATATTTGGAATTTTAGTCTTTACTAAATGGTAGTCATGGGGTTGACATGTCGAATAAAAGTTTCAATCAATACAATCCCCCAAAAAGAAGGACTTGCAAAGTAATTCATTGTTTACAACGGTTCCTATTTCTTTATATTTTGGGTTACCTTACTGAATAACTTTAGTGGCAGATGGAATACAGTTTTGTCAGAATTTGAGATAATCACAGTGTTTAGTCAGTTCGCAACTCTTTTGGTTATTTTAAGTTATTTTTGTGAACTGTTTCACTGCTTCTACCACTACAACTTGAATTAATCAGTTTGAGATTTGAGATAATATCTCCAGCAAAATTGATCAGTTGAATGATTAATATGAACTCGAATTAATTTGACATTGCAGACGTGTTTAGCTATTTCGTCACACAGGCATGTTCATAAATGAAGCCTCATCTAAATACGTTCCCACATTGTGATTAATATAGTCAATGTGAATTTAATTTTTATCAAACATGTTTGATTTGTACACATTAAATATGGATCAATTTGGGTACAATATATGTGGTATTATCTTTTGAATAAGTGATTGAAACAAAGATGGATTGATGCTTGTCATATTCACTTGTCTATCTAAAATACTATCTTCAAAGTCTTCTAAATCATGAAAGATTTACACAAATCAATACTCTTTGAAACCAGGAAATCAATTCGTGAGCCCACGCAAAGAAGTATTTAATTAGACTGTACTTGTCATGACTGTAACAATTGCGATATTATAATGAATAAAGAAGATGTAAGTAAAGATGTATCTAAAATGTTCGTGGATTAATCACGAGGGTTAACTTTCTAAAAGTTAATGAAAATGCAATTTAAAGTTAAATGATCCACAAATCATTGACAGATCTGTATACAGTGTAGATTCTCTATGCAGGCCATCTGAAATAGTTATACACTTGCACCAAAATAATTGTATTAGTTTAAGATCAACTTTAGCTTTTATCTGATACCAGGAAGGCCATATTACCAAATATATGTCCTGAGTACAAACAAATCATGGAAACGATATTTATCATTTCTAGTCATACTGTCTCCACTCTGTGCGTAATTGTCTTAATTTGTATCTAATGATCCTAATGAGTATGCCTACCATTCTAGAGTGCCATGCCTAAAACTAAAGTTACTCAGTACAAGTATTAGGGTACATCAAGGAAGTGAACGCAATTTGCGAGTTCGGAGCCTTTAGATCAAACTGCAATACATGTTGCTTAATAAAATGTAAATGTAACATTGCATGTTTGCTCTATATAAAACTGACAATCTATGCAATTTCCAAAAGTTAGTTATTAGATTCTCCATGTTATTTTTTAATTTTATTTTACAATTTCTTTTCTTAAATTTACATATCAATTAACATTCACTTCCAAAACATTAACAGCATTCCATTTCAATTAAAGGAAAATTATAATTGACCTATAAGAAGAACAAAAGAGATAGAGAGAAAAAGGATAATAAAGAGAGGGAAGGTAGGAACCACAGACGGGAAGTGATGTGATATTTGACATGTGGTACCCATATTTATCTTCGACAATCAATGTAAGAGATTCATCATATCAACTTACATTGTTAGCAATAATTGAATAATCTGTGTCATTTGCAATTTTTACTACTTTTATTAATTAATTTGATTGAATGCTTGATATTACAAAATATTTATCAAACAGGTAATTCATTGTAAAAAAATAATTTTCAAAAATCTACCACAACATATAAGGACGACTTGATTATCAGAGTATACCTTCATATAAAACTTAGATACATAAACTAGATGCTACATCTGTTGATTTACTTGTGTACACTACTAATTGAATTGGTATGTTTTTTGTTATATAATGTCATAAATACCTTCATTTTGTACGCTGTAATGTAATGTAGCGTAATGTCTTTAAAATGGGGAGAAACTAATGAATGTAGTTATATTGAATATGGATAAGGAGGATACATGAAATTATGAATTTATTTTCTCCCCGTGTAATTATAGTGACGTTCAAAAGATATGTTTACCCAAGTGACTGAAAACAGAACGGGCCTAAATTAATAATTGCATATGTTCAATGTCATTAACTTCATTTATTTGTTGCATAGTTAAATACAGTTTATACATTTTAATACAAAATAAGAAACAAACAAATATATTTACGACTTCCTTTGCTGCTAATTCTAAAAACTAATTTAAAGAATAACAGTCATTAGGGAAATGTCAGCTCTATAATTAACACATCGGATGTCAACATTATAGCAATCAAACATGCATGATCTTGTGACAAGATCTATATCAAAAGCTAGTTAAACACTAATTCATTCACTCTCACGATCCATTGATTGCTGTCTTATCAGGAAACAGGTCACTAAGGGTGAAGCTATTAAGATATTTATCAACTTTCTGTTTGGATGGAACATGCAATCCTTGCCTTAGTATTGAACTCCATTTCCAATGATAAACTAATGAAAGGCTAATTGAAATAGACAATGAAAGTATTGAAAATGTAAACAATAGGAATACAACGTAAAGTTAAATAATTGTGTTCATGACACTGTTTTGTCGATTTCATTTATGTATACCAGTTAACTAGGTCATTATTATGGCAACAATGATTATAGTGTTCATTTGCTGGTTTTGCTTTCCCAAAGTTTCCAAAAACTTTAAGTATTCATTAATGCTAAATTATTCCATATAGACCTGAAATTTATACTTTTTTCCCCAGAAGAGTGACAAATAAAATACATCGTTTAAAGATGCCTCAGAAAAATGGGTTGATGACAATATTTCCAAACTTGTAAAACACATGTAAAGTAAAAGTCCTGAGTCGAGTGGATGTGTTTGTATTGACTGAAAACTGTTAACTGAATTTTATCTGACAATATTTTTATTCAATGTCAATACGATAAGGATCTCTATGGTTTTCCTATTCGTATAGACGTAATCATAGTCTCCAGTCTTTAGAGGGTGATTAGCCAATGCTGATTCAATGTCTGTACATCATGAAAGATTTAACATAATCAATATCAATTTAAAGTACGGAAATCAGTTCGTGTGCACGCGGTACATCCTACAAACTGTTTCCATTGGCCAACCCAAAAAACGAAAAGTGTCTCAAACATATTTTCTAGAACAATATGATAACAAATATTTAAAGATATGTGAAATAATAACCATAATCATTTACACTGCACAAATTGTATTCCTTGTAGTGCATATTTGAAGCATGAAAACGGATCAATGAAAGAGAGCCTGTTACTGTCTCTCTTATTAAATGTTACACAGTCATAATGCTTGAATGATATAATAGAAATAGATTTACAATCAAATAATCCTTAGTCTTCTATTAAGAGTCGTACAGTCTCCATACTGCAGTAATTTGTACTCTATTATAACTAGTGTACCACACTTAGTGCAAATGATTTTAACTGCTTGTTGTTAATGGACACACTTGCTCAATACACTTATTTATTGATTTACTACACTAAATCATTTCATTTTTTTTAAACTAAAAAGGTTTATCAAAATAATAAAGTAGAAAATGTCATAAATATTAACAAGCCAGATTTCAAACTTTTTTCTGGAATGTTCATTTAATAAAATTACAATTGATAAATGTAGTGTTTGTACTTCATACGAACACTTGGGTTCCATTCAAAACGACCACACAAGTCGGCAGACAGCAACTGAGTTTATTCACTGGACTGGGTACACAGCAAAATGCGATTGCGTGTGTCGTCAACATGCAGCATAACCGAAGAAGAACCATAAATATCGTAAAGGGAATACACAACAATCATATTTTATAAAAGTATTCTTTATTAAGGTTTTGATAAGTAAATATTTGCCATCATTGCCATTGTCAGTTTTGATGATTTATTGTAGTTCTTTTAATTTATATTATACATGGTAACTCAATATGTGAGAATATGGTCGAACTCAATAGAATGTTGAAAAGTTTATCCTTGTTGACAACATGACAAGAGAGGCTGAACAGTGATTACAAGAAGAAACATAGAGCTCAAGTGATTTTCAGGTGTCAACGAGATCTCTTTGTTACTTGATATAACACTTTCCTATAACTCACTGCGCTGAAAATAGTCTTGATTGAAGGGTTTAAGTGGTTGGTAATCCACATAACCTTCCTATTTGTCAGATCTTGCATAAGATTTACTGAGATAGTGCAACAGTCGCATCAATATAACATAGGGTTTCTTAAGCCATTGAATGGTCATAAAGATTTTATGCCACGCAAAATAAAGCTGAAACATTCATGGCGCAAAGTTATTGAACATGGTTTGAGGTATAAATTATGTGAATATGTATGGACACACTGATGCGTTATTGAAGGCAGTTAACAACTAACAGCGGTAACTCATAGATGATTTGAGAACTAAGAACAATCTAGTTAATACGATTGGTATAAAAATAAAAAATTATGCTTGGTGGACAAAGACAGAAATATTTGGAAAAAAATGTCTATAGCAGGAAATCTGGTGTTCAGCTTATAATCTTATCAACCTGGCAACAAAACAGATAGCCGAACTATGATTTATGCAATCTGGACCGGAAAATTGCAATCCTCCAAATAAGACACAGAGAATGAAAGTGACGGATCAGAAGAACGACCTCCTGGCTTTTGAGAGAATGACCAATATTATTCTGTGAAACTGAGCAAAGCACTTTTTACTACTGTGCTTTCCGTATAAGCCGATAGATACACCTCATTTTAACTATTCAGTTCTATGTGTTCCTA
The DNA here is from genome assembly GCA_936450465.1 of Gibbula magus. Taxonomy (NCBI): domain Eukaryota; kingdom Metazoa; phylum Mollusca; class Gastropoda; order Trochida; family Trochidae; genus Gibbula; species Gibbula magus. The sequence continues at coordinate 21,756,419 of OW388291.1, read as the reverse complement.
TAGTCAAGCTGCTACGGGCTGCTCCAGGACTCTGGAATGAAAGGAAATAGAGGATGGATATTGGCATATAGGTTGTAAGAATTGGAATTTTCAAATGTTTTATAAGCAAGTAAAATATATTGAATTAAGTTACGAATTGTATTTCTCTACAGAAGTTTTTTTACACACAAGCAAATTGGAAATCTTAACATTAGTCTGCTGAGGTATTGGTATTTAGCAACTCCCAATGCTTGGCATTAAATCGTTATACCTAGACAATCCATCAATGGTTACCACTATGCTGTTCGGTGAGTCACGGTCTGAGAAGGATCATATTAGTCTTGAGTGACATTTTAAAGGTGTATGATACTGTGATAGAACTCTTTGCAGGGAGAACAGGGACAATACGTACCCCTCACACAGCTCACGTGTCAGCTGATTTACCGATGACCACAAATATTACAGTGTTGCCATGGCCTGCATATCTGGATATAAACAACATGAGCATCTCTTCCAGTGTCTACAGCAGTGTTGTATCCCGAGTGGTGTAGCATTCCGAGGGTTACAGTAGGAACATTAATTAGAAGTATTCACAAAAGTTACAAGACATTTGAGAGAGAAAGTGGAGCATACACAATACTGACTTTTCTAGTTTAAACTGAACTCAATGACAAAAGTCTTCAGTGTTCTAAATGTCAACATTGTTATTGTAATACAGACACATGATCTTAGCTGTTCAAATGACACACAGACTCGTATTACTGCAGACTATCTTTAATCAAAAGTGACTAATAATTGTTTAAAACAATTGGATACCTAAACAAGTAGCAATAATTATTGACTGGCATTAGTAGATCAAATGACTCATTATGGATTTATTACTAGACAGAAATAGAAAGACAAACAAACAAACAACTCTTGCTTCGTACACTTTGTATATATACACATTGATTTAACATCAAACACCAGATGTGGGAGCAAGTAAAAGCCCAGACATGTTGCTTCCTCCAATAAACAGAAATTACCATCCATTCTATTGGTCTTTTACTTAATCATTGGAGATTGGATGGTTCTTCACATGTCCTTCACAAACAATACTATTTCAATTATAACATCTCATCATATGGTTGCTTGGTATAAAAAGGTCATATTCTGCTTATTGTTCAACTTCAGTTGATATATCTGCGTCTCACAAGTAAAGGTCCCAGTTGACTCCAGAAATGTGAACACCTTAAATTGCTGCTTGATGGGAAATGGACTCGCATGGCTTGGGGGAGTAATTAAGTTAGGCTGCTAGCCTTTTTACAAATCCCTTTCTTTTGAAATATTTATTATTCAAACCACATGGCTTAACCGAACCATGTACATTCGTTTTAGAACTCTTTTTATTGATTCAAGAGTAGTATTTAGCATTAGCATTTAGCATCATTTTGGATATTTTATAACTGTTTAAATGTTTGATTTATTTAATACCTTTCAAATAGGACTAGTCAGTTATTAAAGTGATTGTAATTCTTACAGTCAAAATTCATTTCATTCAATTTTAAGTTAACAAGTTAAAGTATAATTGACATGTGTTTGACAATAGTTCACTGCTATAAGTATATTATTTCTCAGTAATAGAACGTTCTGCGTGTCTCTGACAGATCTAAATCAATTAGATTGTTAGAGAGCGCGGGAAGAATGCAAAGGTCGCGTTAACCTTTAGGAAACTGACAATAATACCACCAATTACTCGGTAGTAAAATCAATAGATATCTAATCAATTTTGTGTAAAGTGAAGCACGTTAATAAACAAGTCAACGCAACTTAAATGCTGCTTTTATTATATAAGACAAATTGTGTACATTTAACTAAAGTCAAGCAGGTTAACAAACAAGCTAATGCAGATTAGTGTTAATTTAACTGACGCATTCTTTTCTTTGAATCATCATCCCACCTATTCGTAATCGTCTCCAAATACATAAGAACAGGACAATTTTCTGGATAATAACTCTTGTAATGTGAAAAAAACACGACAATGGTCAGGAAATTCAATCATGAAGATTAACATGCATGAGAATGGTATACAATGGGGATTTGTAATACAAACATGAGGGGGGTAAAGCATGAGAATTGACCAACATCTATCAGCTCCAATCACCATCCAACAACTTCCCCATGTTTTGTTTGCTACATAAATGTATCATATTTTGTATTTTCCTTACATTTCACCTGATGAAGGAGTGAGCATATACTCCGAAACATCTATTTTCACATTAAAGAAGTTGTTATCCAGAAAATCTTCCTGTTCCTAAATACACATAGTATTTTAATTTGTAATTTGAAAATATCTCTTGAAATACTTATCAATTTAGAGCAAAATGTACTTATCATATTTTAGACTGTTGAAGCGATATGTGAAAAAAAGGAAATACTTAAGTCAAAACATTCTTCAGGTTGCAACATATTTCTATAATATCTCAATCTGATTTGAACATGTTATGTTTCGATTTCATAGAATGAACATTTTGAGTAACTAAGTCTAACTCTCATGAACATTGATGAAATGAATCCATAGATCCGTTCACAACAAGTTTTATTGGAACATATTTAACAATACAAAGCTGTAATAGTTTACAACGCTAACCCCAAATTAAAGGCAGTTCTTTTAAACCCTAAAACATGTATGGGTGAATGTTAAACACTTTAATGATTCGACTTTTTTCCATTTACCAAACAAATTATGAACCTTCAACCATGTGGTATGTCTTACTCCAAATTAAAGTTTCCTGATCATGATAGTTTGCTTTATATGTATTGAATTCGAAAACTATTAGCATCTAGATATATTGCCACAACTTCCCTTTCCTTGGTTATTGCAAATTTTCATTATAAATTCAGTAAACACATTCAGAGGCAGACGTATCAATGCTCTACAAGGATCTTGGTTCTGACATCTTCTACGAACCATCCCTTTAAATCGTGCTAATGACTGAGAGACCAATACATACTATAGTATCTTGTATGCGTGTTACAACATACAAGAACATTTTCAGACGCACCTTGAGGGAATCTAAGTGCAGTAATTTTGATAAGATCCCTTATCAGTGATACTTGTCTCACTATGGGCGGTATTTATTGATCTCTGAGATAAAATAGTCATGTTCAAGATTGATAGGAACATAGGACTTCCGTAGCCTCATGGGAAACATGCACAAGACAAAAGTGGTGGAATCCGCTTGCCAAATCCTTCCAGATTCTTCCGGATTCTTTGGGATCCGCCAAATTTTGGGAGAATCCGGAAGAATCCGGAAATCGGATTCCACCACTTTTTGTCCTGTGATGAGACCTTGAACTGCGCGACGTGGAAATAGTTGCATGATCATTGGGTAGGTACATGCATACAGAAGTTTCGACCAGCAACTGTACTTCAGATAATTTGTTGATGCGAGTGAACTCTTAACATGAGTTTTAATGTTTCTATATATACAGCTTGTAGGTGAACTAATAAAACCAAATTGAAGGAAAAATAAAAGTCAATCTACAAGTTTTCATACATGTACACGTATATCGAATAAATTATCCTTGAATTCCCATCATAAAGCGAAAGGCAGGTACCACAGTTTTTACATTTTTATATATAATTAAATGGATATAAACATATTGTAATAAACATATTATTAAAATAACAGTTTCTAAATCTTCTCTTCATGTGGATAGCTATGGCAACTTGTGTTTGTGAACAAACCGAGCGTGAATTGAAGTTTTGATAAGCTGATTTAGTTAGCAATTCAAAACCTTCAGTTCTAACAGACAACAAACAAAAATAAAAGAAATCTTCCAATCAGCTTGGTGTTGTCAGCTTTAAATAACGTTTCTGAAAATTAACACTTTCACTGTTTCGACAAGAAAAGAAAATAAATGGTGAAAAAAGTGATATTGATAATACTATCTCATTCATTATTTGAATGTAATCTAATGAAAATGCATACGATTCAGGAGGAAAAGGATAACATCAAAGTAAGTACATATATGAATGCGTAGAACAGCTTGCATTGAGTGGTTATTATTTTTTTATTATTTTGTTTGGTTTATTGTGATTAACTGCCAAATAGCACTTTTTAAATATGCGTTGCGAAAATGAAATGAGTTTATACTGAGTTTACATCAAACAGAAATATATTTCATTCAATTGAGAAATATTTTTGTTATACAATTGAAAAACTAGGATTGACATGTTGCATAAGTATGTACACAGTTTTTTAACAGATTGCATTGGATTTATTTCTTTAAATTTCAAGTTTGACATCTTTCCTATTTACAACTGTCAAGTAAATCGTATTTTAGACACTTTGTGAAAACCACTTTTCTTGAATGGTCTCTCAAAATTAGTTGGGGATAAAACATCATTTGACTACACATATCTAGCAATGGCAATCTAGAACGATGAAAAGAGACTCTATACAGTTAGACGTAGTATTTATGTATTTAGTATCTCTTATATAGCTGTTGGATTTTGTTTGCTCTTATAATAATACAAATTGTAGTTATTATTCGAATCTTCAATGTCATTAGCTGCCTTTCTTTGTTTCAATAATACCCTTTTACGTGTAAAAAGTGAAACAAAAATGTATTTACGACTGACTCTGCTGAAAGTTCTACATTATAATTTAAAAAATAACAGTCAATGGGAAAATATCAGTTCTATAATTAACACATCCGATGTCGGCTTTATAGCAATGAAACATGCATGATCTTGTGACAAGATCTTTATCAATGTCTAGTTGAACACTAATTCATTCACTCTCACCATCCATTGATTGCTGTCTTATCAGAAACCTGGGAGGCAACAGGGCAGTAAAGGTGAAGCCATTAAGATAGTCATCAACCTTCTGTTTGGATGGAACATGTTATCGTTGGTTTGCTATTGAACTCCATTTCCAATGATAAACTAATGAAAGGCCAATTGAAATAGACAATGAAATAATTGAAAAGTGTAAGTAATAAGAAACACAATTTTGGTTAAATAATTGTTGTGTTAATGACACTGGTTTGTCGTTTTTATTAGTGTAAACCAGTTATATATAATGGTAACAGTAATGATAACAGTGCAGATTGGCAGATTCTACTTTCCTAATCTTTCCAAAACGTTTAAGGATTAATTAATGTTAAATTAGTACATGGACAATTACCTGCGAACCATGTTCATTTTCAGATGTTTATCTATTGCAATTTACAGTCACTATTGTCGTTCCTTTCATTCTATGGTACCCAGACATAACCCAGAAGTTGTTCAGTGCAAAACCAATTATCAAACCTCATTAATTGGCGTTTTTGTCAATGTTTGGTTTGTATTTAGAAATGTAGACTTGAAGTTTTTACTTTTTTTTCAGAAGAGAGACGCATTATATTCATGAGTGACAACAAAACTACATCGTTTATAGATGCCTCAGAAAAGTATGTTAATGCAAATATTTCCACACTCATAAAACATATTTAAAGTATGTGTTTTAAAGTCCTGAGTCGAGTTGCTGTGTTTGTGTTGACTGCCATTTGTAAACTAGCATCTGATTAGACACAATTTTTATCTATAGGTCAATTTGGAGGTCAGTGCAATAGGAATCGCTATGATTTACCATTTTCCGACAGAGGGTGATTACTGATTAGGTGATGCTGATTCAATGTATGTACATCATGAAAGATTTAACATAATCAATATCAATTTAAAGCCAGGAAATCAGTTCGTGTGCACGTGTTATATCCTATAAATGTGTTCCCATTGGCCGACCCAAAAGACGAAGAGTCTGAAATAAATTTGTCTTAAATCTAAAAGAAATTAAACAATGTTTGCGTTCAAATAATTTTTCATCACATTATATAGATTATATTGCATTATGAAATAAATTATGAAATAACTTTAGATTAATCTGCCAACTTTACCGAATGTAAATACTATTTTAGTCATTCCTATTGACAACCCAGAAAGCTAGGAGTATATGAAGAAAAATATGCTATTGAAAGCTTTTCATCTCAAGATAATACACTTTTTTATTGTTAATACCATTTTTCTTTTGTTGGAAATGTATAGTGATTTGACAAGTTAATGCTGTTCACAAAACCGTACGCTGTTACCAAACATGAAAAAAAACATGTACCCTATAAGTTTGATACTGTCACTAACTGAACTTTAAACATTATCTCTGAGTGTAACAAAATTCAAACAAATACATTATACATTTTAGGAAACTATAAAATTAAAGGGTTGCCATTGATTAAGACAAGTCTTTATCATTCATGATCAATTGTCAAATAAAATACTTCGAATGTTGACAAAGACGTTGTTTGAAATTTACTTTTCTCAATCAAACATGAAATTAAATCCTTCTAGTTTACCACTAACATTCATTCACTCTCACCTCCCACTGATTGCTGTCTTAAGGTATGTATCTGCCTATTTTAACGTTGGAATATGCAATCAGTGCTTAAGTATTGAACTCTATTTACAATGATAGTATGATGAAAATTGTGTTACAAAATGAAATGAAAAAACCTATTAAACATTTATTTGATCATAATAATTGAAAATTTGCCTTTTTTCTATCATGTTTACCAGAAAACTAGATCTTATGATACTAACAAATAAATACTTCTGAAGACGAACGTCAGACAATGTTTTCATGTGTAACAATTTCAACAAGTAACAAGTATGCATAGGGTTGCAAATGATCATTTGGCCAATTATCAAGGCGAGAAATACAATTGCTTCTCTAAGTTCTACTCCATATGTCTGTTTAATATGTCATGCACACATGAACGTATATTGCAATAAAGCTACTAATTAGGATAGGGTAAATGTCATTATCGAAATTCAGGGTTGTTATACTCAAAATTTGGTTTTCGAATTATGAAAACAGTAACATGATTATTGGACTAATATAATGATCGCAAATAGTAAAGTATATATCATGTAATATATCTTTGGGTGAATGTAAACAAATTTTATTAATCAGAATGGGTAAAGTATACCATTTAATATAACGGCTAGAATATCAACTTTTTTTATTGAATGTTATTTAATAAAATAAAAATTTCAAACATTGATAAAAGTATATTTTGTTTTGTGTTTGATAAGAAAATACATGCACTCATTGCCAAAATTATGATAATTTGCCAGTGTCGTTGATAGTTTGATTTATTGTATTATGTTTTTTATATATTATATATGGCAACTCAATATGTGAGAATTGGGTCAAGCTCAATAGAATGTTGAAAAGTTTATCCTTGTTGACAACTGAGGCTGAACAGTGATTTCAGGAAGAAACACAGAGCTCAAGGGATTTTTCAAGGTGTCAATGAACTCTCTTTGTTGGGTGATATAACACTTTTTTTTATTATTGACTGCACTAAAAATGTAGTCTTGATGGAAGGGTTTAAGTGGTGGGAAATGCACAACTCCGTCCTGGTTGTCAGAACTGGAATAAGATCCACTAAGACAATGCAACAGTCACATCAATATAACATAGGGTTTCATAAGCCATTGAACGGTCATGAAGGTGGTATGCCAACCAACATAAAGTTGAGAAATGCATGGTGCCAAGATATTGAACATGGTTAGTGGTATAAATTATGTGTATATGTATGTGCACAATGACGTGTTATTGAAAGCAGTTATCAACACACAACTGTAACTCATAGAGGATACTTTACGACAATCAATGTGATACAATTGGTATAAGAAATAATTGATGATTGGTAGGAACAGAGAGAAATCCAGTTCAATATAAAATATAGGGCAGACTGACCAAAGTTCCAACACCATCCGAAGTCACCTGAACTTCGGACATTTTCACTTATAGTTGACGCAATAATATCTGCAATAATTTTAATCTGTTTGTTTCAAAATGTTCTTTTTCTTTTGATAAATATACTCACGTCCAAAAGAAACTTGACCCCTGATTTCTTTACTTAAAATATATCTTATCAATTTGAATATTTCAAGTAGGTATTTCCTGATTTCGTCAGTATTCATGGACCCGTTTTATGCATAGCAGAAACGCAACATGTCACAATCATGCTTCACGTGCAAGGTTCTGTTAAAATCGCATTTGTTTAAATTGCACGGACCGTACGTGCAATGTTTGATATAAAAGGCTCTCAGACAAACCACTGACCCCACTGTCATTGGAAAACCACAAAAAGAATGCCGAGGCTTACAGAAGAACAACGCGAACGGGCCATAGAAATGATCAACATGGGAGCTTCAAGGGGTCATGTTGCCAGAACTTTCGGCTGCTTCACCACAGCGGTAACCAACTTGATTGAACGGTTCCAGCAGACTGGTCAGACAAGAGACAGGCCCAGATCAGGGAGACCCCGCATCATAACCCCTTAGGAAGACCGATACATACGTACTTTGCACCTGCGTAACCGATTCCTGACGGCAACGGCAACGGCAAGAACTGCGTTGGGTCGCCGTCTCAGCCGACAGAAGTAGCCATACGTCTTCGTTCCTACGGTATTAGGAACTACAGGCCCTACAGAGGAACTGTTCTGACGCCAAGACATCGGCAAGAGAGACTACGTTGAGCACGTCAAGTACGGCGCTGACAGATACGTGACTGGCAAAGGGTCATCTTTTCCGATGAGAGTAGATTCTGCTTATTCAACAATGGTGGGAGGAACCGAGTTTATCGAAGACAAGGGGAGAGGATGGCGCAATGTTGCATCCAAGAGCTGGAGCCTTTTGGTGGAGGGAGCGTGATGGTCTGGGGCGGGATTCTAGCGGACAGAACTACTGATCTTGTTGTGTTTGACGAGACAATGACTGGTCAACGCTACATTGACCAAGTCTTGAGACCGGTTGTTATCCCCTTTATACGGCAGCAACACCAGGGAACTCTCTTTCAACACGACAATGCACGGCCCCATGTTGCTAGAGTGGTTCAGGACTTTTTGAATAGACTGAATCAATGTACTGCCCTGGCCCCCACGATCCCCTGATATGTCCCCGATCGAACCCCTGTGGGACCACCTCGATCGTCGTATCAGACAACGTCAGCCAACCCGCATTACTCGTCGTCAGTTAACACGTGTGTATGCTTGTATTCAGGCACAAGAAGGACATACCCGTTATTGACATTGCAGTATGACTGTTCCAGAACTCTTACGGCACTGAAATATCTGTATGTCTTGGTTTTGTAAATAGCAATAATTACCCCTTCTGTAAATGATACGTCATTATATATAACAATACAAAATAAAATGAATGAACTCGTGTATTTTGCTTGTCAATTGATTTATATTTATAGTTTATTAACTTCAAGTGATGAAGTAGTCATATTTCGGTCACAATCAATAATTTCATAGGGGTCATGTTTCTTATGGACGTGAGTATAGTTGATAGTTTGACTTTTTATTTGAATTATGGTTTTTATTTAATTAATGGTTTCATGAAAGAAATTTGCGAAATATTTGTTTTTATGTAAATATTTGCGCACAGTTTAGAACATAGAACTCAAGAATATATCAAATTATATGAATATACCAGTAGAAGCATTTATGTATATCAATGGAATTGATTATTGGTACTTTAAATGCGATTATGTTGTGAAGTATTGAGATTTTTATATTATGTCAAAATTACCTTGATTCGGACAGTTTTGACCATGGTTACACTATTACATTTTCTCTGAAACCACTTGTAAAGTTTTAAATGACCGCAGAAAAACTATGGAAATATGTAGAAATATTACAGTTGCACATATGACAACAAAATTGAGTTAGAAAATTAGATGTTTAGCGCTCACATCGTATATGTGTCAGTATACCTGCGGATGTGATTGTGACGTCATTTATTCTAACGAAGCATGCGGCAGTTGCTAAGAATTTAGCATACTCTTAATAAATGACAAATTAGTTCAAGCATTTTAACTACGGATATTTTATTGTTCTATTAATCACGTGTTTTGGGATATAAAGAATCAAATTATAGATAATTTAAACCGCTGACACATGCCGGAACATAAGGTTGTACTGTCCGAAGTTTGGTCAATAGTGGTCGAACTTTGGTCGAATTGTTATACGCAACTAAAACCGTTATTTTTGGTTTAATCTAAAGCAATTCTGAAATATCAATGTAAAATCGAGTAAAACACTTTATATTCAATATTTTCAATTGCTGAAATTGACATTTTAAAGAATGAGGCTCAGTTAAGCCTTGCAGTATTTCCCTCTCTTTGTTGTGCAAGGATAGTGGATCGCTACACCTGAAATGCATAGTGGGCCCGGATTTCAAAGCACAGAATTATTAAGGAAATACTACGAGACCTAAATCAGCCAGTAATCAAGGGTTACGCCTTGCATTGGGAAGTTGGTTGATAAAGGAATGACCAATTTCGTTCTGTTCTGTTGAAGGCACTTTCAGTACTGTACCTTTTTCTTTTAAGCCAATTGATACATCTCGTTTTTAACTATTTACTTGTACTATGTGTTCCTGTAGTCTAGCTGTTGCCATCAGCTCCAGGACTCTGGAAAGAAAGGAAAGAGAGGCTGGATATTGACCAATATTTAAAAAAACTGTCTCATCCAGTGTTTGATTTTTCAGTTGACATTAAAGACAGTGAAGTATATTGAGGGAGAACTTAGGGCATAACCGAAACTGACTTTTCTAATTTAAACTGAACTCAATGATCCAAGACCTCAGTGAAGTAATGTTCTAAATGTTAACATTGTAAATTTGATTCAGACACATGATCTCAGCTATCCAAATGACACACGGGCTCGAATTACTGCAGACTATCTTTAATTAAAAGTGACTAATAATTGTTCTAAACTTCACCTGATATATCTACGTCCCACAAGTAAAGGTTGACTCCAGAAATGTGAACACCTTAACATGCCTGTCAAATCGGAAATGGATTTGGAAGAGGTATTAAGTAGGGCTGCTAGCCTGTTTACCAATCTTTTGAAATAAATATTCTTCAAACGGCATGGCTTAACTGAACCATGTACATTCGTTTAGAACTCTTGTTATTGATTCAGGAGTATTACGCAATTGCAACACGTATTTACCTTTTTTGAAAGCACTTTATCTTTATTCCAGTAAGAACCGCGTGCTACTGCACCTTTAAACCCTTGGTGACAATAGAGATGTGACTTACAAATAGGATACGTTTTTTAATGATGGCAGAGGAGATGTTTTTCCCTGAATTACACTAAGTATATCTGTATGGTTTTTAAAAATGTTAGTAACTGTTTAAATGTTTGATTTATGTAATTCCTTAAAGTAGACATAGTATGTTATTAAGGTCATTGTAACTATTACAGTCAGAATTATTTTTTAAGTTAACAAGTTAAAGTATAATTGACATGTGTTTGACAATAGCTCACTGCAGTAAGTATATTAATTCTCAGTAATAGAAGGTTCTGTTCGTCTCTGGCAGATCTAGGACCAATTAGATTGTCCGAGCGCTTGGTAAGATTCCAAAGGTCGCGTTAACCTTTAGAAACTGACAATAAGACCACCAATTACTCTGTAGTAAAATCAATATAAATCTGATCAAGTTCATGCAAAGTCAAGCACGTTAACAAATAAGCCAAATCAAATTGAATAATGATTTTACTATAGAAGACAAGTTTGTGTAGATTTAACTATAGCATTATTCTCTTTGCGTCATTGTCACACCTTTTTGTATTCGTCTCTAACATACATATTATCTTAATTCGTAAAAAAGAACATACCCTTTTGAAATACTGATCAATTCAGAACAAAATGTACTTATCATATTTTAGATCGTTGAAATGATATATAAGATGATATAATTTAGTCGAAACGTAAGGTAACAAATTCTATAATATCTAAATCTAATATGAACATGTTATTCTTCGATTTTTCAAAATGAAGAACATTATATAATCTTAAATCTCAGAAAAAATTATGGAATAAGTCCACACATGCATACACAACAAGTTTAATTGAAACATTTAATGATACAAAGTATTGAACTTTACAACGTTTCCCCTAAAATAGTTTTTCTTATGCTGAAACGTGTATAGATGAATTTAATGCATTCAATTGATTCAATTATTTGTCAATTTAAAAACAAAAGCTATGAACCTCCAACGGCGTATGTCTTCCCCTCCCACTTCACCGAGTTAAAAACAAATACCATCTCACGAGTTTCATAAATGTGTTATTAAACGGAAACGAGTTTAGTATTTTATTTATTACTCACTGATTTAAATGCCACTTTATTCCAAAAACTCGTCGATAAATGGGACACACTCCATTGCGACCGCGGCGCTGACATTGTGACGTCATATTTTTGCCATTATTACTTCACGTCAATCGGCAGCACGCGATGTTATTACACAATGTGTAATAACATTGTACATTTATTAAACTGCGATATCTTCAACGGGTGAGTAATAAAGGCGTATATCACAGTTGATGTGCACTTCAAGTATCTTGGTTCTGACAGCTACTACGAACCATCCCAATTAATCTTGCCAATGACGGAGAGATCAATACATACTATAGTACCTGGTATGCCTGTAAGAACATATAAGAACATTTTCAGACGAACCTTGGGGGAATCTAAGTGCAGTCATTTCGATAAGTTCCTTTATCAGTGACAATAGTCTTACTGAAGGCTGTATTTATTCATCCCTCAGATAAAATAGTCATGTGCAAGATTGATAGGGACATTGATCTAGGACTTTCGTAGCCTCATGGGAAACACGAGGTTTTGAGCTGCGCGATGTGAAAATACTATTAGTTTCATGACCATAGGTAGATTTTTATAATGGGTTGAACTGATAATGCATACGAGAAGTACTGAACAACACATGTACTGCAGAAATTCCAGTTCTTAACATGAGTTGGTATGAGAACAGGAAGAAGTTCTGGATAAAAACTTCTTAAATGTGAAAATACACGACCCCTCGGAGTTTATTATACTCACTCCGTAATCAGGTGGAATGTGGGATTAGGAATTCCTCTTGATGGAGTGAGTATATACTTCGAAACGTTGTGTACTTTCACATCTAATAAGTTGTTATCCTGAAAGTATTCCTGTTCTTATGTATGCCACTTCTAAATGCCCTTCAAGGACTTGATGAGTTGGTGTGTTTCTGTATCTACAGCCTGTAGATGTGAACACACAAAACAAACACCTTGAAATAAGATACATATTATTTACTATTAAATCTTTTACTCAAAACTACCTTGAATTCCCTTCATAAAGATGTAGACTAGTATCATGGTTACACATTTTACCCTTTTGCGCTGTGTATAGTGAGTGAGTGAGTGAGTTATTGTTTAACGCCGTTTCGGCAGTATTGCAGCCATTAGCGGCGACCCCTGTATATAACTAATTGGTTAGTGTCCGATTTTGTTGGTTGTGTGTTTTGAAGCAATTCGGATATTGAATGTCAGCGAAATATTTAAAGTCATTTCAATTTCATATCCTAACAAGAAAACCTGTTCTGCATAAAGATGTTCAGAAATATTCCCTAGCTTTCAAATACCATTTTTCAACTAAGTTATTTCAAATATCTTAGCAAAGACAAAAGTGTGATAGAAATACCGTTTGCACATTTAAAGAAGACTTATATTGATGGATTTAATTTCAAAACGATTGAATTTGACTAGGGTTGTGGAATTGAATGTTAGAAAAATCTTTGTTTTAATCTAATAGAAAATACATTGGTTGGCCTAAAAAGAGAATTTAAAAAGATTTCCTGATGGTCATTGGATTCTCCACTTACTGTAGTCATATAAAGTGCATGGCTTTATCTCATGTCATAACTGTATGACCGCAAATAATATTGTAACACTTAATAAAATTACCAATTGCATATCTGTATATCGTTTATCAATAATTTGAAATCAATAATCGATTATTTTCCTATGTTCCGTATACAGTATACACAAATGATGGTTCTCTTAACAGCAAGTTTTGCTTTCTGGACGATTTTCAACTGTAACTAAATCGTACAGGATCTGTGTATCATAAAATGAACATTCTTAATATGCAGGTTGTACAGTATTGGAGAGTGAATGTTCCCATAGCTTTTGGAATATTAACATCCCGTGCAACAGTGACAACTGAAAACTTGTAGTTAGAGGAAAAGAGCTTTGATTCAGAATTGATGATATTGTACCTCTACCCTTGAAGACTCTAAAGTTCTAAAGTTTACTTATGGCAAATATAAGTTTGTTTACTGACTTTAGAAACTTATCCTGTGTATAAAATCGTAACAGGTTGAAGCCAGTTTTAGGAGTTTTCTCGTATATGGAATATAACTCTAGCTTTCCGTCAACATTTAATTAGTTACTCTTTCACTTTCATTGTTTATCTGTTAATGACTCTCGTGAAAGGATACCAATGGATAGTATTGTTTGCTTAAAAACAGATGACAGACATTCTTCTTAATTAAAACTTTAATCAGCCCATAAATCGTTTGATAATGATCATTTGGAATTGATGTTTAACTTTTTGTATTCATATTGTCTTTTCCTCATTTGTCAATGTCAGTTAAGATTTGGCATTGACAGACAGATGGATTTTACACAATACAGCCCTTGCATTTGGATAAGTTTAGGAAGTTCAAGGGGATAAGTTTCTTCTGTAAACATCCTTAAAATACATGTATTTGATTGCACTAAGAGTAATTTCTATATGTAAATTTATGTTATATTTCCAACATATTGATAGTAGATTATTTTGGGGACTAATGGGGATTTCTGTAACGTGATCATATGTTTTCTGCAAAGTTATTTAAAGAAAGTACTCAAAAACGCCAAGGGAACATGAATTTGCATTTATTGATGTATCCAATAAGCGTCCATAATTTCAAATATGCAGCAGAAAAGAATGTTTAAGACATAATATAAAACCAAAATATACGAGCAAATTATCGTTGCATAAGCTCAAGTGATTTGGCTCATTGATTAATATCCGCTGCCATAGATAAGCTTTGGATTACCATTCACATTCCGATATTGACGATATAATCATTTAGTTCTGCAGATCCAAATGAATTAACATTGTATGTTGCTTTCTTACAATAGTTATCGATTACTGCGTTTGTCTATTGAGGACATGTCTTTTCATCAAGCCGATACAGAGTTTTTGAGTAACCGGGCAAACACCAAACAGACATATTATCTTCCATCTGACAGAGTTCAAACCTATTGCTATTAGCTGCTAAATGATAACACGTAAAGGATAAAGGATTAAGCATTTATCTTTTGTCGCATTTGCTATAACGACATGAGGGTCGAGTTGACCCATGGGCTGTGTCATATCAAACCTGAACAAATTATTTCCATATATGCACCAGCTGTTATTGTCATAGGCAATCTAATTAAGGATTGTTTTACATGTTTTGTGCCTCTATCGAAGTATAACAGCAACACATTGTATAACATCGCGTAGCGAAGCGGAGCGATGTTATACACAATTTGTTGCTGTTATACTTCGATAGAGGCACAAAACATGTAAAACAATCCTTATAATTACAAAATCAACAGGTTTTTCTTTAAATATTTACACAAATCTAATATATTTGTAATTTATCACGAGAAACAGCAGCTTGTTACACGCAATGATACATGGCTGAAGCACAATTGAGGAATCCTTCATCTAAAACGGCAGAAGATTTAATTTCGTTTTCCCCAACATTCACATAGATACAATCAGAGTTCGTTTACTCTACATTCCGGATTTTTATATTAACCCTCATTAGCATATCACGCGACGTTCAAACATGGCTACTGTTAGTGAAGCGCTGTCAGTGAACAAGCTTGAGGACTTGTATCTATCAAAATTAAGTGTTCCCGGTGAAGTTATTTATCTCATTCGGAAAAGAAATGTATATTCCAGTTATCGGTGTAGGTGTGAAGGCGAAATGACATATGTATTTCATAGTTTGCATCAAAACGTTACGCTCAGTTGTAAGAACCGGCTGACCCGACCGTTTGTTCGAATTGATTGTGACGTCACAAGGTACGAATGCACGAGGTATGGTTGCACATTTTATCTGCATTCATCGAGAAATGGCAGCAGGTTTTTGAGAGCTCTCGTCCAATCAGAAACGCGGAAATTAGTGTAACAAAATCATTTTGTAATTATTTTCCGTTGACAATTAAATAAATCTCACGACAATATCAATGTAACACGTTTAATATCAAATACATCATTTGTTGTGTAATTCATTTGGAACAAATTTAAAATCCGTCAATGCCTATGTTGTCAATACTCAATTTATCCTCGTAAAATCGGGGATTATGTTTTGACATTTACAATTGTGTATATAACTATAATAAGGTCTATTAATGTATCTATCTCAGCCATATTGGTTTAAGAATGGGCCCCTGTCTGGGAGTCAAATTGTTTCATATATCTTTATTTTTATTGTTCGTTCATTACAGCAATGTATATGATTCGGTACAGCTATGGGAATCGTTTTTGTAATTCCAAATAATAAAATGTAAAAATTGAAATCATGTAATTTTTTATTTATACACATCATTATTACAACTACGGATAATTGGTTTGAGTAAAGAAACTATAAATGACATAAACTATCATCATTAATGGGAAATTAAAAAAACTAAAATTTGCTAAAAAGGTGCTAGAGCCCCTTTCAAACATCAATTGCTATTACACAATCCATCAGGTCACCAAATGTACAGATTACATCCAGCAATACTTGCGTTTTTCACTAAAAAAAGACTTAAAGACATTGTTTAAGTGAATTCTTATCGCGGAGAAACTATTTGAAAAACTGTTTTCAACTCCAAGGTGATAATTGCCTTTTTTACTCTTAAAAATTAAAAATGAATTGTATCAAGTTCATCTGTTCTATTTCATGACCCGATTTTAGATTAAACAGCTTACACTGACTGCACAATGTCATGTTAATAGGTGACCAAGTGTTCATGATACTTAATGTCATTCACGGATGGATCATATACATGTACCAAGTTGTTTGAAATGTAACATTTTTACATGATGAGCGTTAACATGCAATAGTTAAATGTAATGAGGATAAGAAAATGTTATACGTACTAAACAATCTACATGTATATATCATTTTGAAAAATAATCATTAACGAAATATCAACCTCGGTTTGACAGTTCCAATAACATTCTCAATTGTTAAAATAGCTACATGTAAATGTACTCTGAAAAATTTATGTCGTAGTTTTGTAGAAAAGGTTGAAAAGGTATTCTTTCCGAAATGGCAGTCATGGGTTTGACATTCAAAAGATGGTTTCAATCAATACAACCCGAGAATAAGGACTTCCAAAATAAATCAGTGATTGCTACGATTCGAATTTCTTTATATGTTGGGCTATCTTATTGAAAAACTTTAGTTACAGTTGGAATTCATTTTTTTCCAAATTTGACATAACCACAGTTTTCAGTCAGATCGGAACTCTTATGGTTATTTCAAGTTAAGTTTCTTCCTTGCTTTTATGATTGAAATATGAATTAATCTGTTTGTGAGTTTTGCAGCAAATGTGACCAGTTCAATAAATAATGTTTGGTAATTTCACTTTATGTTTGTGTGTTAATCTCTACATTGCTTCTATCAGTTCAACTTGAAATAATCAGTTAGTGAGCTTTGAAACAGAAAATTTGATCAGTTCAATATCTAATGTTTAATTAATTTGACACTACATACGTGTTTGGCTATTTCCGCTCAAAGGCCTTTCGTAAATGAAGCCTCCTCTAAATGCAGCCAGGTTGTGATTTATTAGGGTCATGTGGATTTCATTTTCATCAAACTTGATTTGATTTGTACACATTAAATGTGGATCAGTTTGGGGAAAATACATATGGTATTATTTTTTAATATGTGATCGAAAAAAACATAGGTGTTTGTCATATTAAATTGTCTATCTATAATACGCTCTTCAAAGTCTAAATCATGAAATATTAACACAAATCAATACTCTTTGAAACCAGGAAATAAATTCGAGCGCACACCCACAGAAGAATGGAATTAGACTGTAATTGTCATGACTGTAAGAATCGTGATATTATTGTAGGAGATGTATGTGCAGATGTATCTAAAATGAATTATTCACGAGGGTTAACCTTTTAGAAATTAATTGAAATGCAATGTAAGGTGAAATGATTCACAAATAAATGATTGACCTGTATACAGTGAAGGTTCGCTATGCAGGTCTTCTGAAAAAGTTTGACACTTTTACCAAAGTAAATGTATTAGTTTAAGGGCTTACAAGTTTAGCTTCTATGTGGTACCAGGAAGGAAATATTACGAAATATTTGTTTTGAGGACAAACAAATCATGGAAACGATATTTATAATTTCTAGTCATACTGTCTCCACACTGAACATAATTGTCTTTAATTGTACTTTATGATCCTAATGAGTTTACTTAACCATCTAGAGTGCCTGTGCTTAAAACTGAAGTTATTCGGTACAATTATTAGGGTACATCAAGCACGTGAACCAGGCAGCTTTTGGCATAAACTGCAATATGTGTTTCTTCATAAGACGTAAATGTAACATTGCATCTTTGCTCTATTTAAAACTGATGACTATCTATGCAATTTGCAAATGTTATTTATTAGATTCTCCATGTAAAATGGGTAACAAATATTTATGCTCGACAATCGAAGGAGATTTATCACGAGGAGATCAACTTAAACTGTTGGCAATTGAATAATGTGTGTCATTTGCAATTTTTATAAGTTGTATTAATTAATTGGATAAAATGGTTGATATTACACCAGATGTATTCAACTGATATTTTCATTGTCAATATTTAAAACAAGAGTCATCAGAAGATGACATATCCCACCGGTTCCACAATATTTGTAAAACACATCTTTGACAGATACTTGTGTATCTACTACCGTACTTCAGTTAGTGGGTATTACACATGTTGAGTTTCAGGTATGTTAAGGGTTTTAGACTTCTGCTCCAGAAGCAGTCAAAATCAACAACAACCAACATCCCTCTCATGTTTCAATGGAAACAGAAAAAAATTAATTTTTCAGAAAAAATCTGAAAATATCAAAAGGCACCACTTCAGTTAGTGGGTAATACAAATGCAAAGTTTCAGGAAGATATGCTGAACGGTTTTGGAGCTGTGCTCCGGAAACGAAACCTGTCTCTGAAAAAAGTCCAAATTCAACAAGTTTCTATGGAAACGAAAAAAAAAATAATTTAGAAATCTGAAAATATCAAAAGGCACCACTTCCGTTGGTGGGTAACACACATGCAAAGTTTCAGGAAGATATGCTGAACGGTTTTGGAGCTGTGCTCCGGAAACGAACCTGTCTCTGAACAAAGTCCAACTTCAACAAGTTTCTATGGAAACGAAAAAAAATAAAATTTTCAGAAATCTGAAAATATCAAAAGGCACCACTTCCGTTAGTGGGTAACACACATGCAAAGTTTCAGGAAGATATGTTGAACGGTTTTGGAGCTGTGCTCCGGAAACGAACCTGTCTCTGAACAAAGTCCAAATTCAACAAGTTTCTATGGAAACGAAAAAAAAAAAATTCTTCAGAAATCCGAAAATATCAAAAGGCACCACTTCAGTTGGTGGGTAATACACATGGAAAGTTTCAGAAAAATATCATGAACGGTTTTCGAGTTCTGCTCCGGAAACGAAATGATTACGGACGGACGGACAGACAGACGGGGCGATGACTATATCCCACGGTATTACATACCGGTGGGATAACAATCTTCAACAAAATATGAAGACGACTTGATTTCCAGAATTGCCCTTCATATTATGCTACGAGACTAGATGCTATTTCTTCCTTTTGTTCATTACCAATTGAATTGGTATGGATTTTGTTATGCTATGAATAACGAAACCCCAGCATCCTTTCACAGTACATTTGTCCTTCCCATTGACAAGCTGGAAAGTGAAGATTATCAATGATTACATGAAGAAGAAAAAAGAAGAATAGCAATTTCTTTTCTTAATGAAGTCCTTAGCTTCAAGAAATAACGTTTAGCTCTTGTCGACGCCATTCTTGCCTGTTGATGGAAATATGTAACAATTTGACAGGCTGATGTGCTTAGCAATTCAAAACCTTCAGTTCTAACAGACATTAAAATACAAATAACAATCCGTATTCATCCGGTTAACTTAATGCTATCAGCTTTGAAATAAGTTTCTGATATTTATGAACAATGTCACTGCTTTGAGAAAATGAGAAGGGATCTCAGAAGGGAAAGGGTAACATCAACGAAAGTACATTTAAGAATGTGTTAGACAGCTTGCATGGAGTAGTTCGTATTTTTTAATGTTCACATTGCAGTCATTAACTGTCAAATTGTTTTGTATACACTTAAATACACTGTAATTAATCTCATGACCAGTGTGGACTTGTTCAGAGTTAATTCTGATTTTACATCTAACAGAAATGTAGTTAATTTAATTTAGAAATATGTTTTTCAAACAATTGAAAACCTGGGATTGTTATCTTCCATAAGTAAGTACATGCAACAGTTTTGAACAGAAACATAACCGTGAGAAATAATGAAATTGACAATTGCCGTGAAATTACACGTTATTTATTCAATATTTTAAATGGCAAATCTATAATGATGAAATGGTTTTGACTGTGTACAGTCGGATTAAGTATTTGTATGTGTATACGAGTATGTATTATCTTTAATAATATGTTCAATCGTTGTTAAATTGGATTGTGATCGCCCAAATACTAATAAAGATTAACGAGCCTAAATTTGTTATTGCTTATATTCAATGTCATTAACTGCATTTCTTTGTTTCATAGTTTAAGACAGTTTAAAATCAAAATAATGAAACAAAATAAATGTACGACTGACTTTGCTGCTAATTCTATATTTTAATTTAAAGAATAAGTCAATAGGAAAATGTTAGTCTATAATTAACACATCCGATGTCAGCTCTATAACAATCCAACATGCATGATCTTGTGACTAGATCTTTATCAACAGCTATTTGAACACTAATTCATTCACTCTCACCATCCATTGATTGCTGTCTTATCAGAACACAGGAGGGAAACAGGTCAGTAAAGGTGAAGCCATTAAGATATTTATCAACGTTCTGTTTGAATGGAATATGCAGGCCTTGCCTTAATATTGAACTCCATTTCTAATGATAAACTTATGAAAGGCTGGTTAGAATAGACCGTGAAATTATTGAAAAGTAGTTACAATAAGAAAACACTTATGGTTGAATTACTGTTATGTTCAAGACACTGGTTTGTTGTTGGTCGTGATAATGGTAACAATGATTACAGTGTTAATTACAGATTCTACTCTCCCAAACTTTCCAAAAACTTCAAGTAGTGATAAATGCCAAATTAGTATGTGGACGATCATCTGCAAATGAATTGATTTTCCATGCCCATTTTCAGATGTTTGGCTATTACAATCTTACATTCGCTGTTGCCGTTCTTTACATTGTAATGTACCCAGACTTAACCCATAAGTTATTCAGTGCAAAGACAATTATCAAACTTCATTTATTGACCGTTTTGTCAATGTTCGGTTTGTATTCAGAAGTGTAGACTTAATGCAAAACTCATTATCGAATATGAGTTTTGTCAACATGTAAATGAAGTTGAACCTGTATTGTATGGAGCCAAACTCTACTTGGATCAGAAGTGAAATAGGGACATTATATATCTATCTAATATGACTTTAAATAAGTGATCGAAGGGATGCTTATAACATAAAATGGCAACTTCGCGATATCCTATCCGTTTAACGAAAACCTGTGCAACGACCCTCTCCTTTCAGGAATCTCTGGAGGCTAAATATATACTTTATATACGCCTCGGAGGTCCTGAGTTCAGTTGTTGTGTTTGTTTTGAGTGAAACCTGTCAACTGAATTTTATCTGACAATAACTTTTTATCGATGGCCCAATTTGGAGGTCAATGCGATAGGGATCGCTATGGTTTTCCCACTTGTATAGACTTAGTCATATTCGCCCTGTCGGCAGAGGGTGATTAACTAATGCTGATTCAATGTCTGTAACTCATGAAAGATTGAACATAATCAATATCAATTTAAAGTACGGACATCAGTTCGTGTGCACACGGTACTTCCTATAAACCGTTTCCATAGGCTCACCTTAAAGTATATGAAAAGAATCTTAAACATATTTTGTAGAACAATATGATAACAATTCTTAAGAGAAATGTAAAATAATAACCATAATCATTAACACTGCACAAAGGAAAGTGTATTCCTTGTAGTAGTGCATATTTGAAACATGAAAACGGATCAATGGAGGAGAGCTTGTTTCTTCCGCTAATTAAATGTAACAAAGTCATAAGGCTTGAATAATAACATCAGTTACCTCATAATAGGCCATCCTTTAAGTCATGTGGTTATTTGTACCAGACTAGACATATTAGATTAAGATATTTTAAGTAATTGCTACAGATGCAATTACCAATTACACCATTGTCTTGACCATAGAATAAACCATGAAAATGATAATTATTCTAGTCGTAGTCGTACGTAGTCGTACAGTCTCCATACTCCATAGTAATTATCGTGATTTATACTGCATTATCTCTTGAGTACATGACTTACTCTTTAGTACAAACAAAATGTACAGGAATGACGTTGTTAATGGTCATTTGTTGAATACAAAGAAATTTTGATTATATGCAGTTAATCGTAGCCTTGTTGTCTTTTTTGATTGACTTGCTGTTTTAAACTAATAATGTTTCATGCCATGTTTGAATTTTACATGATATCACACATACTATTTAAAATATTATATGATGAATTAGCGATAATTTAAACTGGATAATGAAAAAAATGTTAATCATATCAAAATGATTTTATGTCTGAAGTGTCTGTCCCAATCTGTGTCCATCACAGTGGATAAATTAATTTTAAATTGCGTTAGGAAATAGATTATGGCATAACATTAGGTAATTTGACATTTTAATGACATTATTAATAACATAACATGTGTGCATTGTCCATTGACATTGTGTTTATCAATCATATAAAGCTATAACTGACAACTTTAGAGGAATTTGTGCTTGCAAAAGTTCATTTTCTTTTGCTTTCTTTACCCTTTTAAAATCTATTGTAGTCCTTCCTATTGAGTATCCCGCAAAGCAAGGAGGAAATGAACAAACAATTCTTCCGGCATACCTTCAAGTGCTAATGACAGCTTTTCGTTTTAAGATAAAATACTTTTTTAAAATTCTTAATTGCGTTCATCTTTTGTTGGAAGTGTCCGATGGTTTGACAAGCTAATGCTGTTCACAAACAGTATTAACAAACGTGAAAATAACATAAACCCAATCAGCTCGATACTGTCACTGACTGGACTTTAAACAGTTCCGAATGTAACAAAACCTAAAATGTCAAGCAAACACATTATATGTTAAGGAGTTATAACCGTTTCTATTGATTGAGACAGTTCGTATTATGCATAATGCATACTCATAATCCAAATGAATACTCCGAAATCCCTTATATGTTCAAAAAGGAAGAACTTGGTTAAAATATTGCTTTTCTTAAGCATACATGAATTGAAATACAACAACAGCTAGTTAACTAATACAATTCATTCACTCTCAAAACCCATTGATTTCTGTCTTATCAGGAACCAGGAAAGGAATATGTCAGTAAGGTTAAATCATTGAACTATTTCATCAGCCTTTTGTGAGTTTTAGAAAATAAATGCTTCAGAACTGATCTCTCTATACAAAGATAAATGAAGAAAGACCAGTCGTTATAGATAATGAACCTTACTGAAAGTCTAAAGTCTTTCATGTAAACCAGAAACCTAGGTCTTATGTAGCAACAATTATTATTTCTAATCAGACGATCTATTTATTTGTAACTATTACAACAGGTAACAAGTAAGCATAGGGTGGCAAATTCTGACTTTGCCGGTTAATTAGCCTGCAAGAAATTAGATTGCCCCTCTAAGTTCTAGTCGAGATGGCTGTGTAATATGTCATTCACATCTGTCAGTCTATTGTTCCAAAGATATATATTCGGATAGTGTTAATGTCATTATGGATATTCAGGGATGTTCTGAAATTCGGATCTTAATTTCCGATAATGAAAGCATGATTATTAGACTAAAACAATGATAATGCAGATAGTAAGGTAACACATGTTTCATAATAAATTTATTTTGATGATTGTAAACAAAGTACATTCATTAAAATGACATTTAATTCCACCAATGACATAAGGCTATAAAGCAACGTAAACCTTTCCTTGAATGTTTATTTTTTTAAATTATAATTTATAACATTGATATCTTTTGTTGCGGTTTTCATAAGAATGTTATTGCCAAACTTTGCTTAATATATTGTATTTATTTTATAATTCTAATGTTTTTATATTATAAATGGCAACTCTATATTTGAGAATGGGGTCCAGCTCAATAGAATGTTGAAAAGTTTATCCTTGTTGACAACTTGGCAAGTGAGGCTGAACAGTGATTACAAGAAGAAACGTGGAGCTCTAGGGATTTTCAAGGTGTCAACGAGCTCTCTTTGTTGGGTGATATAACACTTTCTTATAAGTGGCTGCACTAAAAATGCAGTTTTGATGGAAGGGATTTTAGCTGTGAGAAATGCACAACTCAGTCCTACTTGTCAGATCTGGAATAAGATCCACTTAGATAGTGGAACAGTCAGATCAATATAACATAGGGTATCCTAAGCCATTGAAAAGTCATGAAGGTTTTATGACGCCAGACATAAAGCTGCGAATTCATGGCGCCAGGCTATTGCTTGGGGGCGCATACGCAGTTGGAATTTTCTGAACAACTTTCAGCCAATGACATACGTTGTCTTTGTATCTTTACAATTCTAATGTCCAATGATCCGAAATAATTGGCACAAACAGATGTGGAATTTTATGTTTCTGTATTTGTCATATCAACAGAATTTCTCCTTATTTTGCCATTAGAAACTTTAATAAACTTGTTTACTTTATATTAATTTAAAACATGTTACGAAAATGAACGCTTTCGTACTAATTCAGTACATGATTCTGCATTCCAGAATCGGAAACCTCAATCCATTTTGATAATAACTGACCTACTTTTCCAAGATGCCCGACCCAAGCAATAACGTAAACACTGAGCGCGCATGTTCTGTCCAGTCCGGAATATTACTGTGCGTAACACGCTGCACTTTATAAGGATAGTCTGTTGTACTTTTGAACAAGTCTTCCGCTCTGATTCTGTCATACCATATTTTCTCACTGCAGCATTTCTTTGTAATCAAAGTTCGAAATACATCAATGAAGTTCGGTTTAAAACTTTGTCAATGTACTTAATATGAAATCATTCTATTCCACTCCATCACTTTCAGTCACGGTAGATTCTTCATCAAGACGTTTGAGTGTAGCCTACATAGACAGTTTTTACAGTTTCCATTATGCGACGTAAATATATAGAATCTGTTTGCCACTAATGTTTCTCTTACAATTAAACCACTTTGGAGCCTACCTTCTCGGATATTACAGGCAGACGCGAATGCAATTGTAACATGAGGAAATTCAAGTGTAGAACGCTAATTAAAAATAAAGAGATTCGAGGAAAGCAGAATAGATATCAATAATTATTTTACATGTCTTCAGCCAACTTCAGTGAGAAGAGTTATGGGTTCGATTCCCTCTGCTGTAATGTGTTTTGAAAGTTTTAAACTTTTGTTTTCGGATCGAGTCATAGGTAAGGCCTTCACGATAATCCAGAGTATACGATCCGATAACTCTATAATCGCTAATAAGGGCCGGGCCTCTTAATTCGGCCCTATTTATATCGCATCAATTATTACTCCCTATCAGATACATTTCTACTTAAATGTTCCCAGGCACTAAGAAGTTTAGAGTACAACATTAAATCCGGTATACATGAAATGGCGAGGACTTTGTGTTATTCTCAGAAATTTAAGTCAGTTATCAGAGGTAATCACGTTTATTGGTCAAACCTAAAAATAAAATAAGGGCCGGGCCACCAATAAGCGCCGGGGGTAAGAACCCTTAAATGTTAATTAGGGCCCGGGCCCCTATTAGAGGAAATACGGTATACTCTGCATTATCGAGAATGTAGATAAGGTTGAAATCTAAACAGTTGCTAGGTTATAATTTAAAAATATGTTAAACCTTAGTCGTAGTAAAACTTCAAAATTGGTGGTAATTTTAAACTTACAGAGAGGATATTATTAGACATGCGTTAACCTGAACGTCTGATTAAAAGAGTTTACCGGATGGAGAACGTTTGCACATTCACATGCATGAGGTCAGGCGTAGGCTACTCTGTTTGGATTTGATTTCGCATAGGTTAAATATGAAATTAAATAAGGTTAAACAACATGTTTTCATGTTACCAAGTTATCCAATTAACCATTCATTGGTTTGTTGTAATGGTAGGCCTAATTATAAAACAGTACTGACAGTCCGACTAGACTAGCAAACACCCAGACAAGACCCTCGTCATGCATTGTTCACCCGCCTGTACATCGAGCACCGATATTCACCAAAAATCACCACCTCATGTGCCATTCACTAGATCTACTCAGTTCTACAATTTTCGATTAAATAATGAATATCAATCTAAGATACTCTAAAGATTAAGATAATATCAAAGGATTGTGTATGACTGTTTAATAATTATTAGTAATAAACATATGTATAGAAGTAAAGCATGCACTGAGTCGAGAGGTTGGAACGTTTCCAAGTTCGTATGGACATATTTCTATATAAAACTTGCAAACACATGGTTACTATTTATGTCTCAGTAGCTCTTTAGGAACAATGGAACGTGAAAACAGTATTACACAAGTATCATTTGAAACCATATGTATTCTCTGTTTTAGGTTATATATGTAAATCTGCATACTAGATCATTTGGTATCACAGGCTTTGATCTTCTAGTATTTTTTCAGATATTAAATATAAAATAATTTTAAAATTCTGGCAGCAAATTCGTCTTCATGGATATTGCCACGATACAAAGTCAACAATTATACCAAGATTCACGAGAGACCAGAGACAGTAGACTAAATCTTACCAGAAGATACTTAAATATTCAATGGAAGTATTTGCTCTGCAGACTCAAGCCCCAATGGACTATTAATCAAGCAGACAAATGTGATTTGGAGGGTGGTCGGTATCCTCTTGAGGAAAAGGTAGAAAGATTTTATTAAGATAACGGATACATTCTGTAAGGAGAAAATTGGATCATATTTAGGCCATATAAAATACATATTTTTTCTCAAGATATTTCTTGAAAGTAAATTGTATATCTAACTTTCTCTGTAATGCTATTTCAGTAGCGAATGTTCATAGCAAAATATCAACAACATTATAACTTATTAAAATGAATGTAAAATTTATTTATTTTTAAACAGAAAAAAAACAGTGCAAGTAATAAAATTAATTGTTTTTTAGAAAGCTTATACGAACGTAGCTTATATGAACAAATAAAAAAATTACAGAATAACTTCAAAGAGAGAAACTTTTATATGGCGTTCCAGTTGTTATTACACTATATTATACTCTTGGCAAGAGTGTGTGATATCATATATGATATCATCTTTAATGTTAATATTCCATTATTGGGAGACATGCATGACCTAAATTTATCCATTCAAATTTAGTTAAACGTTTAATCATCTGTAAGATTAGCAATGGCTTCCAATGAAGTGAAATGGAATAAGGTCTCATAACTCTACATGTTTTAATGTTTTCGATCCTACGCCCTCGACTGTATTACTTTTAAAGAATCAAGGTTTACTCCAGTATTCACGTCTACTTACTTTGCCTGATACTAACTAATACTTTTGAGTAGTATGGTACATGTTCATATTCACAATTACATATTTTAAATTACACATCGTTCTTATGTGTTCTTATACATACACTCAAGGTTACATTTAAATGAAACAATTGTACAGGTCTTTGCTGCATTTGTCACTGGAAGAAATGTTTGTCTCAAATACTTCTAAATAAAACATAACCGTGTTGGTGCTAAAGAACTGGACAAGTATTACCGATGCCCTGTCAGTGATAGTGATTGATGTCTTTCTGTGAGGTTTTGAGCTCAAATCCAAGAAAAGATCGTCCCGGAAGAGGACAAGAATCTAATTTTGCAATTAGAAGGATCCACAATTATAGAAATGTCTTTTTGTTCATTATCTAAATGTCATACATATATCAACCGTATTGTTCCCATCAAGTTTAAACAATTTTATTTTGCCCGTTTTACGATTACCACTGCTAATTACAGACATCAATAAATGGCGTTATTGCTTTGTAGATTTTGAAAATGTGGTCATCTTTATATTACATATACCTACTGAATAAACATGAAGAGAGACAGCCTACATTCTTAGATATTAAGTCTAACGAATTTAACGAACATATTGATAAGGCGTATCATCAACGAAACCGTGCAAATAGTATCAATCCATATTACTTTTTTTCTGATTTACATTTCCAACTTATAATATGACTGTTAAGATGAGATTTTGGCACATTAGACGGATTCACATTAATGATTGACAAGTTACAGGTGTACATCTGTTAGTAACAGACCAAGATAACAGAATTTTTGTTGGGAGTTTAGAATCTGATTATTGAAGCCGTCTATACTCTAAGCCAATCAAGAGTGTCTGGAACTGAATAATGACCAAACACCTTGAAATAACTGTCCATCATTGTCAGTACAGAGCCAGCGTGCAAAGGTATCACCAAACATTAATGAATTAATTATACTAATTTGTTAACATTTTTCCTTACCATCTGATCCCTTCAAGAACAGGGAAATTTTCAGAAAAAAATGAAATACAGCGACTTCAAAATATTTGTGAGAAACATATAATTTGTTGATTCCAAGTATTCGGTGCATAGATAAGTGTATAAATATAGATACGACTACACTGATATATCCGTATTGAATCTGTTTCAGCAGAGAAATTTTTGATGAATGTACATGTAATATAATAACAGTAATATTATGTCATGTGTTGAAATTCAAATACGTATATATGTTTTTTATTTGTTCATAAATGACAGTGTCAGCCGCGCTTATTCCATGACAAGAACATATTTAAGCACTGACATTCGGTAAACGTTACCTATTTAGTTTTGACTAATTCTAATAAATCTGAATAAGTGTAAGGAAAGACATTTAAACAGCTGAGAGCTAAAGGGAAAATTTTGTTTGTAAACTCCAAAGCAAGATGTACCTTTTTCGATATGTTTTTATTTAATTCTATTTAGCTTCAACATAGAAAAGAAGAGAAGGCAACACAAGTGTAGGTGTCTATTTTAAGAAGATAAAGATAAAATATGATAGGTCCCGAAATATAATTATCAAAAGTTATTTTCTTCACATATATTTCTTATTTTCTATGGAATCTTGTTAGCAAATAAACTATGTTTATGATATTATTAGAAGTGGCATTATGTTTGTTGTAGGAGTAACACACGTCACACGTCATCAATTTTATCTTGAAGTATCAACTGTGACCCTCATCAATTCATCAAATGTAAGCTGGGGGTGAGGTGAGCTGAGGTTTAACGTCGCTTTCAAGAGTATTTCACTTATATCGCGGCTGCTAGTATAATGGCAGGGAGAAAGCCCGTCATCAAATGTAATTTTGAAAATCATTCTATAGAATAGACATTAATATTAATTTGATATCATGCAAAGTTACTAAGATATTGGCGATTTTCTGTAATGTGTATCTTAATTTGCATATTTCGGATTGCCCAAGGATGACAGAATGGCTTCATTCAGATTTTATAAAAAAAAATAAAATAAAATAAAAAAAACATATATCGAAAATAAAGAAACAGCAAAACATCTCTGACTCATAAACACTAAATTTTAAAGACTTTTCACTACATTTCAAAAACGTTCAATAGAAAATAATAGTGCAAGTTTGAGATATTGTGACAAGGACAGAGAAACCAGTAATCAAATAACCATAAAACATCTGAAAAAAATAAGTTGTTACTGATAATTGTGTTCTATGAACTTTATACCAATGAACCCATCAACAGAACCTAATTATTGGCGTCATCTGTGCTCTGTACGCCAGTCATGATTGTCTGGTTCGGTATTAAACATGATGGATTTACGCATTACGTTTTACAAGGAAAGACACATTGTGTGACTGATCACTTTACAACACTTAAGATATTGAGTTATCAAGCTGATTAAGGAAGAAGCCACATTTATTTCCTTACTGATTTTTATTTAAACTTACTTACTTAAACTTAAGTGGATGACAAATGATGACAAATTATAAAATACGATTCATGGTCACTACTTTCCTTGTTACTTAGTTAAAAATAAAAAATAAATATTGGGAATCTACGGTGTACATTTAACATCTCAGGGCCAAAAAGGGGGGGGGGGGGGGGGGGGGGGTGCACCCCGGTTTTGGGGTAGGTTTCAATGGTCATTTTAACATCTCAATTGAAGCACGTGATATCGATGGGTTGAGTTGTTTATGTAAAGAATGAAATCATAAGAGTAGATTCCATAAGCATTAATCCTCTTTGGCGGTAAGTATAAGCACTTTTTTTTTATCTTGAAATGAAAAAAAACATAGTGTGTCAACGGGTTGCCATTGCAATATAATTACAAACCAAAGGAAAACAATTCATTGTGTAGATAAATGAATTAACACACTTTGTTCTTTGAGCTTTAATGTTTCGACAACTCTAATTTACATATTCATGAAGATGAGGAAAGTCGTTTTGCAGATCTCTAAAAAGCTGCCAAAATGTTGCATCAAAGGAAAAGAGACAATTGAGTATTATTCATACTGTCAGCTCCGTAATTTATTTCACATGAAGCCAACACGCAATAAATACCCACATCCACAGTTTAAGGCAATAGCTGAGACTAAACATGAATTTGTATATTCTTCATTGCAACTTGCACTAGTTCACAGCTTTTTACAATAGGTGTCAAACTGCAGCTCGGAAGCACGAATGATAAACAGAGGAACAACACTGATAATCTGAAACCTATCTATTCTCAACTTCAAACCTCCCGACATCAGTCATTCAGTATTTAATTTTCAGATAACCTTCACGTTATAGCAGTGGAACTTTCCGTCGCGAAACTTCGTTCTCAAACCGCTTCATGTCTTGCATTGAATGTATTGTTGGCAAGTCATACTTTCAGTATCAGTATGCCTGATTCCACTTTCCAAAAAACAGTTTTCATTAGCTATAACACTATGTCGAGGAATGGGAAGCCAAAATGTGTGTCACAAAAAACATCTCCTCTCCATGCTCATGATTTCGGATACGAAGACAAGTTGTTTCCTTCTATGCTGCTGAGGCTTACAACATTTTATGTTGTGAAACAGGGCCCATATTTTCGAAGCTCTCTTAGTGCTAAGATAGCCGTAAGCAAATGTTAATGTATGGCACTTACGACTATCTTAGCGCTAAGGGAGCTTCGAAAATATGGGTCCATGGTGGCATGGTAGAATTAATTATGCTCCATGTGTTTAAGATTTTTTCAAGCTGAGTTTAATCTTTTTGCTATTACCATCCATATGTTTTGAATTGCACTTGCATATACATAAGCCAAAGCCAATGAATGGTAGGCTTTGTAATATATGTGTAGTTTTTGTAGATTTTATATTATATATATATATATATATATATATATATATATATATATTAGTTGTCATCTGTCATATTTCCACCTGAACTGTTCATCGATAATTAGCAGTGCAGTTGCAATTGTTATCACTATCGCTTTCAATAGCCTGTTTTACATGAGATCATTGGCCTACACCACTGTACCTAATACAGAATATGTATTGACCACCATACTCATATTTCCACAGTGGTCAAAGAAACTTAAGATAGTTCACTAAGTCAAACTTAAATCAAAACCACAAACATATATAATTAATGTAAAGATATACAACCAAAAACCACATCTCGGGACAATCGTTGACATGAAGCTAACATCCATCTGGTGAACGTTCATCAAGTCATATTTGAGTTGTATATTGTTGTTTGAATATATTTGTTTACTATGACATAAGTTCATCCGACATATTTACACCTAAGGATAATTGTTTACACGTATATCACGTTTCATTAAGCTGATATATCTAACTTTGGAAATGGTTCTTTTTAATAACTTTTATTCATTTTGGTCATGTACATACACAATCAACGCATGTTAGACAATACATTATATACATATACATATAAACAGCTAGGACATATAGACAATGACATCGAATGAAATGAACAAAAATACTCATTTTAATAACAGACAGATTGTTTGATTTAATATCATTTCTTAGGATTGACATAGTTACTTGGTTATCACAATGGCAGGATTTTATTTAGATTGTTAGAACAGATTGTGACATGATGACCATACTTTCATGAATTTTGAATAATTACATGTTGTTTATGTTGAGAATTGGTCTATGTATCTTTGGAAAAGTGTTCCTGTCAAAATTAGTACCCCATAAAGTCATATTTCAATTAATGTCCAACAATTAAATTCATTGTTAAAATTTAACGAACATCAAGCACATTTAAAGATATCTGTCGACATAGTGTCAAGTATGGTGACACTAGTATGAAACGTTCGGGATATGTGCTTTGGAAAAAACTGAACTACCTCACAACGGAAGTGATGTGAGACAGGGGTTGAACAAATTAGAAGATTTTCATCGATTTTGAAGATACGTGATTGAAACAATAGGCAAACTACACATCATCATTTTTACATATTTCATGACATTCGAACGATTAGTTTCAAGAATTATAATAGAACAAAAACGTGACTGTTGGATGGATGGTCACACTGAAACCATATTAACTTGCAAATAAGATTACCATGTTTAAGTGGAATTAATAATGAGAATGGACAAAACTTATGAAATACTTGAATCTTGAATACATCATCATTTTTACATAATTCATGACATTCGAATGATTAGTTTCAAGAATTATAACAGAACAAAAACGTGACTGTTGGATGGATGGTCACACTGAAACCATATTAACTTGCAAATAAGATTACTATTTTTAAGTGAAATTAATAATGAGAATGGACAAAACTTATGAAATACTTGAATCCTTGACTTGAAGTGAATTGAAAATACAATACACATTAACTATCACCTGAGCTGTATGTGGTTGAATACATCAAGTTTAATGTTGAACATTCTTTTGAACATCATGTATGCTTGTTTGAAGCGTTCGTGAGAGGAATATTTCGTCATCTCTGTCAATGTCTGCAGCAGAAGTGGCGTGACTAACATGGTCTACAATAAGAACATAGAAAATAGTTGAGAGACCCTGGGGTGCTTACTCGATACCGATTTTCTTCATTTAAACTAAGAACAATGACAAAGTCTTTTTTGTTTTGGTTGATTAAAATCGGAGACAACCTGAAATGTCATGCTTCCTCTTATTTGTTTCCCTCCATATACGATAGAAAATCTCTTCAGGCAATAACTGAATTGAATGTGATATTTGCATTACGGCTAAAAATTACCTAACCTTATAAAACACCACTTTGTATCGTGAAAGAATAGTACACCTGTAGCTATCTGATGTGATTAACATTCAAACTGGGCAGAGTCTATTTGGTGAAGTGATGTTGTAAATGTCATCATTGTAATTATAATTCAGAAAGGTGATCTAAGCTGTTCAAATGACACATGGCCTCACATTCCTACATACTCTATTTAATTAAGACTGTCTAGTACTTGCTCAAGACAGTTGGATACCTCTGAAAGTGTAATTGTTATTGATTGTCATTAAGAAGACCTAACGTATTGTTCTAAACTGAGTTTTAGATATATAAATATAAATATGTTAAATATTTAATTTTTATTTACAGGTAAAGTTCATATATAGAGAATATATATGATAATGATAAATGACATTATCACTTGTCAATACTGCAACATTGCTATTGACACCAATTGAAGTTTTCGATTTGTACATATGCATCAACAACCTGTAGTGCATATAAGTAATGTACTCAACATGTGTAGATCACCTCGAATACATGGCAAAATCGTGGTTTAATCACAATATCTTAACACAAGAGATTAAGTACTGTTCATTGGAACAATCCGAAATGCAATTTTACTTTTGGGAATAACTTAATGAATAGTATATATTTTCATATAATCTAAAAAGTGAACATCTCTGCCTTAAGTTTCGAGTTAAGTTGGTATCAATCATGTGATTTATTGCTGGAAACAAATCGTAAAGAAAAAATATAGTCGCAAGCGACGAAAAGGCGGATTCAGCGTTTCAATTGTTTTAATAAAGACAGCTGTCCTTTGTTGCTGCGTATTTTTTAAAAACAAGTTTCAAGTCTCTAGCATATCTCTAGGAGTATTGAGATCCAAAGTTTACATGTTGAAATCTAACAATTGTGTGACTATATACAATGGTGTGAGCTGTACTTACGTAAATAAATAGACAGGAAGTGGTTGTTTCAGACCTATTTCAAAAGGGAGCAATTGGCGTACTGGTTAGGTAGAATACCATTTAATAATAATGTTTGAATTAAAAGAAAAGAGAAGGAATAGCATTGAAATAGTTTAGAAATGGAAGGACAATGAAGATGTAGAACGGGGCTTTAAAGTGTTAGAAACGGCAGAATAAATGTATGTGGATACGAGACAACGATGCCTCAAATCCGTTACCCTTAGCTGGTTTTAGAATACGCATTGAATGGTTACAAAAGGCATACTGTGTAAAAGACTTTCTTAAAACGAGCGTAGTTTCATTGATAAGTTTATTAATCATTTGCCACATGCGTAATGTATGAATGATGGACAAGGAACTCTTTTGGCGGATGAAAAAAACACCTTGCCTTATATGGAATTAGCGTACTATGACAATAGTAAAATCTTGTTTATGAATGAATGAAGTGTTAATTCGTTGACTCGTGCTACGTTCCTTAATAATTCTCTATTATGTAAAGATAACAAATTGCATACCAATGTCTGTGTGCATTACACCCAATGTGAATCATATAAAATATTTGAAGACCCGAAACTACAGTCCGATTTACATGCACAGATCTTTCAAGCATAATCAACCTAGATGTGTCTTTTTCTTTGGCTGATAGATGTGCGTTAATCGTGATGCAGTGTCCGGTTTTCGAGCAGAACTACTTTTACATATATATCGTCACTATACTGAGTCGACTGTCTTCAAATTGGTCATTTTCGGGGGGTGGGGGTATACCCCAAACAGAAGGCCCCACGGCTTCAACTGAAACATGGAAAAACACTCAAAAAGCGGATCCAAAACCACCAATTTCACTTAAGGAAAACTTTGATGTTTCGAGCCGTATTACTGACGTCACAGTTTAGCTTAAAGGTGCATCCATTGTGTTTCATAAAATTTTATTTGGCTTTGATACGTTCCAACACACCATATGTGCTGTTTACAATACAAACAAATTCACTTAGCTTGCATATTCATCCCCAGTCGCCAGACATATCATTATTACTAGTTTCCAATTAAAATCGAGTAACATCATTATGCATGTGCAGAAACCGAAAGTGCATGTCCCATTTACATGCACAGTAGTTATATGACCTATTGAACATTATCAGCCTAAATTTGTTATTTTGTCTGGTGTAAATAAGATTCCAAAATTACGTTTGGCACATTGGCGCGCGCCACACGCGGTGCATTGTCCGGTTTTCGATCAGAAATCACTACTTTTACCTTCATATCGTCAATATACTAAGTTGAGTATCATTAAAATGGTTGTTTTCGGTAACAGTTGGTACTTCTCGATAAAATAAGACCATTTATAACGTTTGTCATATTTGACCCCCAACAACACAATGGATGTATCTTTAACTGAAAAGGTCGGATCTGGAGCCGATTTCTGAGCTTGACTTGTGACTTGGTGCATCTAAATCGACTACAGTGTAAATATCGTATGAGTTTTTTTCCAGGATGTATCTCTCAGTTCGCGCAGAAAAGCTTTTGACTCGAACTGGTATGATTTAGTACATAGTAGCATGTATATCTGTGGAGAAATGAGAATTTTAAAGGTTTCCGGGAGGCCACGATGAACCGGACATTGTCAATACTGTTGTCCGGTTATTCGAGTTTAAGTAAGACTCTTTTCACTTGAAAATCATCTAATTCAACTAGTGTGTAAATATCATATGAATTCCTTCCAGTATGTATATCCCAGTTCGCGTAGAATACATTTCCACTCGAACTGGCATGACTTAAAGCTTAATAGCATGTGTATCTTTGGAGAAATAAGAATTTTAAAGAATTCCAGTAATGCCACGATGAACCAGACAGTGTTGAGACTGGTGTCCGGTTATTCGTGTCTTAGCATGATTCTTTACACTTGTAAAATCTTCTAAATCGACTATTGTATAAATATCATATGAATTTCGAACAGGTTTTACCTCACATTACGCGTAGAATAGATTTTAACTCGAACTGGTATTACTTATTGCTCTGTAAATTGTATATCTTTGGAGAAATAAGAAAATTCGATTTGTTTAAGAATCTAGGTAAACATTCAATTTGTTAAAAGTTAATAGGATTTCGCTAATAAGATATGAAACTTGTTGTTCCCCAATGCTTCAGCTGCTTATACATCTAAGTTTCAGCTCTCAGATGCAAATATCTTCGGCGTGGTGTTTCCGCAAAAATGCACAGGGTCAAAACATTTGAAAACATTAAAATTTAAATTTGGCGTCGAAACCACTTGACCTACGACTCCGCAATGGTAACACATTTTGCTTGTCTAGTTATTAAGCATCTTTTAAAACAAGTTGCGAGTCTCTAGTGTGTCACTGGGACTATTTAGACCCAAATTTAACATGTCAAAATCAGACGAATTTAAAGAAAATCAAGATGGTGGCTAAACCACGTGACCTACGAATTGGTCATGATTTACTTTTTTGCTTGTATTGTTCTTGCGCATCTTTTGCAAAAAGTTTCAAGTCTCTAAGTACATTTAAAAAAAAAATTCTATGTAAAAAGTTTTTCTTTATAATGACCGGAAATGACTGTACGCGAGCGATTTTATTATTGATTCATAAAGACCATAGTACTGTCTCACTCTCCTGAAAAAATCGTTCAATTCGATTGTCAGGTTTTTGAATTATCGCCCCTGAAAGTTCGCGGTTCTCAAAAGTTGCCTGACTTTGAAAGGTCACTGTGAAAACAGTATTAGGATTTCGCTAAAAAGAGAACAAACTTGTTATTCCCCAATGCTTCAGCTATATGTAAATAAAGTTTCAGCTCTTAGGTGCTAATATCTTCGGAGTGGTGTTTCCGCAAAGGTACATGGGGTCCGAAATTTTGAAAAAGTTAAAAAATCCAAGATGGCGGCTAAACCACGTGACTAACGATTTCACCGCGATTTACTTTTTTGCTTGGATTGTCAATGCGCATCTTTTAAAAAAAGTTCCAAGTCTCTAAGTGCATTTTGAAAAAATTTCCTATGTTAAAAATCGAAATTTGGATTCGAACTGGACCTTTAATGGTGGAACCGATTGGGCTCAAAAGCTTCGCGGCAAAACTACATAGTAAGGGCTATCAGCCTGTAAAGTTTGGATGTAATAGCTGCATTCCTTCTTGCCAAAGTGCCACTGACAAAATCGGTGGAATAATAAAAATAAAAAAATATAGTCGCAAGCGACGACAAGCGGATTCAGCGTTTCAATTGTTTTAATTAAGACAGCTGTCCTATGTTGCTGCGTATTTTTTAAAAACAAGTTTCAAGTCTCTAGCATATGTCTAGGAGTATTGAGACCCAAAGTTTACATGTTAAAATCGAACAATTGTGTGACTATATACAACGGTGTGAGCGTGTACTTACGTAAATGAATAGACCGGAAGTGGTTGTTTCAGACCTATTTTCAAAGGAAGCAATTGGCGTACTGGTTAAGTAGAATACCATTTAATAATAATGTTGGAATTAAAAGAAAAGAGAACGAATATAATTGAAATAGTTTAGAAATGCAAGGACAATGAAGATGTAGAACAGGGCTTGAAAGTGTTAGAAACGGCAGAATAAATGTCTGTGGATAGGACAAGGATGTCTCAAATCCGTTACCCTAGCTGGTTTTAGAATACGCATTGAATGGTTACAATAGGTATACTGTGTGAAAGACTTGCTTAAAACGAGCGTAGTTTCATTGATAAGTTTGTTAATCAATTGCCACATGCGTAATGTATGAATGATGGACAAGGAACTATTTTGGCGGATGGAAAAACCTCCTTGCCTTATATGGAATTAGCGTACTATGACAATAGTAAAATCTTGTTTATGAATGAATGAAGTGTTAATTCGTACTCGTGCTACGTTCCTTAATAATTCTCTATTATGTAAAGATAACAAATTGCATACCAATGTCTGTGTGCATTACACTCAATGTGAATCATATAAAATATTTGAAGACCCGAAACTATAGTCCGATTTACATGCACAGATCTTTCAAGCATAATCAACCTAG
The DNA here is from genome assembly GCA_936450465.1 of Gibbula magus. NCBI lineage: Eukaryota > Metazoa > Mollusca > Gastropoda > Trochida > Trochidae > Gibbula > Gibbula magus. The sequence goes on along the minus strand of OW388291.1, from coordinate 21,717,935 downwards.
ATATGTCTGTTTCTTTGGCTGATACATGTGCGTTAATCGTGATGCAGTGTCCGGTTTTCGACCAGAACTACTTTTACATATATATCGTCACTATACTGAGTCGACTGTCTTCAAATTGGTAATGTTCTGCAACATTAAGTACTTCTCGATACAATAGCATCATATATAACAGGCCTGACACCCAACAACACAATGTACGCCAAAACGAAAGTGTGAATTTCCTGTTCACACATCAAAATGAAAGTCAAATTTGATGAACTTATGTTTAAAACTCATTAGTCATATAAAGTATCGTGCTAATGGCCTTTTTTTCCAGTTGATATTGCGTCTCTCTGATGAGATAGTGTTGTCAAAGCATCGTAGGATGGTCAAGGGGAAGCAACTCATCCACATGACCCTTCAATAAAATCGTTATCATATCCAACTTGTTCAACTTCAATATTAGGAGTTATTTAATGTTACTTGTTATTCCCCAATGCTTCAGCTGCAGATAAATCTAAGTTGTAGGCTTAGATGCAAATATCTTCAAAGTGGTGTAACGATTTGTTTAAGTATAGGCCTATTAGCGTAATAATTATGATTCTCCAATTTAGAGTGAACAACAACTACCCGTATGGAATGTACCATTCACTCAACCAGTACAGACAAATCCATTTGGCTTACGAAGTCTGACTTGGAAGACATAGACCAACGTGTACATGAAGACACCTGCCATTCGGAACCACCCCCATTGACAATGTGTAGGGTACAAGGCAAAAAAAGCTGTTGGATAGGAGTTTAACGTCTGCTCCCACCATTGGTGATTTCGCTTAAGTTATACTTACTTCAACTTCCAAACGCAAGGCATAACTCTTGCCAGTCTTCATTACTGGCTGATTTAACCCTTGCGGTATTTCCCTCGCTTTGTTGTGTCAAGACAGTGAATATCTGCACCAGAAATGCATAGCGGGCCTGAATTTCTAAACACAGATTTCTTAAGCAAATACTGCAAGGCCTTAATCAGCCAGTAATGGAGACTGGCAAGAGTTATGCCTTGCATTGGGAAGTTGTACTTACTTAAGCTGAAAGCTATAAAACATAAAAACAGATAATTTCAAAGTGTAAGTACACCTCCATAATAAAATATAAAAAGGTGGTGAGTAAATCCAAAAGACAGCAAGAATTTTTTAATAATAAATTATAGTAAAGATAAGAAGTGAAGAGACATGGCTTGGGGGTTCGGGGTGGGGACTGGGGGGTGGGGGTATACCCCAAACAGAAGGCCCCACGGCTTCAACTGAAACATGGAAAAACACTCAAAAAGCGGATCCAAAACCACCAATTTACTTAAGGAAAACTTTGATGTTTCGAGCCGTATTACTGACGTCACAGTTTAGCTTAACTGAAAAGGTCGGATCTGGAGCCGGTTTCTGAGCTTGACTTGTGACTTGGTGCATCTAAATCGACTACAGTGTAAATATCGTATGAGTTTTTTTCCAGGATGTATCTCTCAGTTCGCGCAGAATAGCTTTTGACTCGAACTGGTATGATTTAGTACATAGTAGCATGTATATCTGTGGAGAAATTAGAATTTTAAAGGTTTCCGGGAGGCCACGATGAACCGGACATTGTCAATACTGTTGTCCGGTTATTCGATTTTAAGTAAGAGTCTTTTCACTTGAAAATCATCTAATTCAACTAGTGTGTAAATATCATATGAATTCCTTCCAGTATGTATATCTCAGTTCGCGTAGAATACATTTCCACTCGAACTGGCATGACTTAAATCTTAATAGCATGTGTATCTTTGGAGAAATAAGAAATTTAAAGAATTCCAGTAATGCCACGATGAACCAGACAGTGTTGAGACTGGTGTCCGGTTATTCGTGTCTTATCATGATTCTTTACACTTGCAAAATCTTCTAAATCGACTATTGTATAAATATCATATGATTTTCGAACAGGTTTTACCTCACATTACGCATAGAATAGATTTTAACTCGAACTGGTATGACTTATTGCTCTGTAAATTGTATATCTTTGGAGAAATAAGAAAATTCGATTTGTTTAAGAACCTAGGTAAACATTCAAAGTTATCATACTTTGAAAGATAATTGTGAAAAAGTTAATAGGATTTCGCTAATAAGATATGAAACTTGTTGTTCCCCAATGCTTCAGCTGCTTATGCATCTAAGTTTCAGCTCTCAGATGCAAATATCTTCGGCGTGGTGTTTCCGCAAAAATGCACAGGGTCAAAACATTTGAAAACATTAAAATTTAAATATGGCGTCGAAACCACTTGACCTACGACTCCGCAATGGTAACATATTTTGCTTGTCTAGTTATTAAGCATCTTTTAAAACAAGTTGCGAGTCTCTAGTGTGTCACTGGGATTATTTAGACCCAAATTTAACATGTCAAAATCAGACGAATTTAAAGAAAATCAAGATGGCGGCTAAACCACGTGACCTACGAATTAGTCATGATTCACTTTTTTTCTTGTATTGTTCTTGCGCATCTTTTGCAAAAAGTTTAAAGTCTCTAAGTACATTTTTTTTTAAATTCCCATGTAAAAAATTTTCTTTATTATGACCGGAAATGACTGTACGCGAGCGATTTTATTATTGATTAATAAAGACCATTGTACTGTCTCACTCTCCTGAAAAAATCATTCAATTCGATTGTCAGGTTTTTGAATTATCGCCCCTGAAAGTTCGCGGTTTTCAAAAGTTGCCTGACTTTGAAAGGTCACTGTGAAAAAAGTATTAGGATTTCGCTCAAAAGAGAACAAACTTGTTATTCCCCAATGCTTCAGCTATATGTAAATAAAGTTTCAGCTCTAAGGTGCTAATATCTTCGGAGTGGTGTTTCCGCAAAGGTACATGGGGTCCGAAATTTTGAAAAAGTTAAAAAATCCAAGATGGCGGCTAAACCACGTGACTTACGATTTAACCGCGATTTACTTTTTTGCTCGGATTGTCAATGCGCATCTTTTAAAAAAAGTTACAAGTCACTAAGTGCATTTTGAAAAAAATTCCCATGTTAAAAATCGGAATTTGGATTCGAACTGGACCTTTAATGGTGGAACCGATTGGGCCCAAAAGCTTCGCGGCAAAACTACATAGTAAGGGCTATCAGCCTGTAAAGTTTGGATGTAATAGCTTCATTCCTTCTTGCCAAAGTGCCACTGACAAAATCGGTGGAATAATAATAAAAAAAAAAAAAAACACGCCAATAACAATAAGGATTCAGCATAAATGCTGAATCCTTAAAAAACACGCCAATAACAATAAGGATTCAGCATAAATGCTGAATCCTTAATTAGTTTTAGTGTTACTAGCATTACTGGGCATTGGAATAGCCAATATCATTACAAAAATGTAATTGGCAAGAAGTCGGCTATCAATAAAGTTTTGCCTCTGTAACAACGATATGTGTCTGACAGAAAGAAGTGGGCGTGATTGCAGTAAATTGACACCTTGAATCGAGGAAGAGTTTGAAATTGTCTTCATTTGAGGAGGGGTACATGTATTTCTTCAGATCAAAATATGAAGCATCTATGGTTAAAATATCTTTAAGCATCCCTGAGCACATTTTCTGTAGATATAGTTTTAGAATTGCATTTAAGTTAACGAAAGAGGTGCAAAAAAACTTAATACAGACATACCAGACTGTGAAAATGTCGCTATCATTGACACTATCTAACCATATAATACATTGAAAAGAGGCCACAAACACATTGTCAAAATCTATTCCCCATGACAATATTTCAGTTTCGGTTGTTGAGAAAAGGATCAAATTAAATTTTAGATTGGGGTTTCTGTGTCCTTAAATTGTCACCAAATATACAATTGTAATACTCATTGACAAAAGACAAGCGTTATGAATGATCATTTTTAAATATTGTATGTAAAAACGTTTATCTGCTGTTACTTGCCCATTCGTCAGATAAATCGTGATATTCATATTGTTGATGGGTTGAGTTTAACTATGCCTCACTATTTGGGAAATTCGTCCATCTGGCTTGACATGCGCACATTGCTGTTTTTGTCAATACCAATACCGTTTTTTTAGGAGGAAAAGCAGATAGTTTATAATCGATTTAGTTTAGAATCGCCAAGCATAATCAATTTTTAAAGGTGCATTCATTGTGTTTCATATTATTTTATTTGGCTTTAATACGTTCCAACTCAACACATGTGCTCTTTGCAATACAAACAAGTGTTTGCCACTAACATGGCAATGTCCCCCGCCGGTAACATTGAGTTTAAAGACACATCAATTGGTCAAATTGAGCTACTTTATATATTGCATTACTGATAAAAAGTGTCATAATGATCAGCAAATTTGAAGACTTTGGGTGCTCGAGTTCATGAGATGCTGCGTTAACGTTCGAAAAGTGGTCAAAGTGTTATAGTCACCTGGAAAATAAGGTCATGGTCACCAAAATCGACTGGTGTCAGGGTCATCCCCCAATGTAGGCTGACACCAAATTTGAAGACTTTGGGTCCAACCAGTAATGATATATCGCGTTAACGTTGCGAGTTCGAAAAGTGGCCAAAGAGTGACAGTAACCTTGAAAATAAGGTCAAGGTCACTAAAATCGACTGGTGTCTGCGTCTTTTCCCAATGTAGACTGACATTCAATTTGAAGACTTTGGATGCAACGCTTCATGAGATATCGCGTAAACAAGGGTTCAAAAAAAGTGGTCAAAGTGTCATGGTGACCTTGAAAATAAGTTCAAGGTCAACAAAATCGACTGGTGTCTGCGTCCCACCACAATGAAAGCTGACAACAAATTTGAAGACTTTGGGTCCATCCGGTGATGATATATCGCGTTAACAAGCATAAGATAAGTGGTCAAAGTGTCGCGGTGACCTTGAAAATAAGGTCAAGGTCACTAAAATCAACAGGGGTCTGCATCATCCCTTAATGTAGGCTGACACCCATTTTGAAGACTTTGGATGCAACGCTTCATGAGATATCGCGTAAACAAGAGCTCAAAAAGTGGTCAAAGTGTCATGGTGACCTTGAAAATAAGGTCAAGGTCACCAAAATCGACTGGTGTCTGCGTCCTACCACAATGTAGGCTGACACCAAATTTAAAGACTTTGGATGCAACGCTTCATGCCGCTGAATACATAGTCCCCCGTTCCGCGTTGCGGGGGGACAATAAATTCACTCAGCTTGCATATTTATCCCCAATCGACAAACATATCATAATTACTAGTTTTCCATTAAAATTTAGTAACATCATTATGCATGTGCAGAAACCGAAACTGCACGTCCCATTTACATGCACAGTAGTTATATTACATGTACCTTTTAAACATTATCAACTCAAATTTGTCTTTTTGTCTGTTATAAATAATATTCCAAAATTACGTTTGACTCATTGGCGCGCGCCACACGTTGTGTATTGTGCTTAGTCTACTATCCTTAAAAGTGGTATTTTTCGGTAACAGTCGGTACTTCTCGATACAGTAACGCCATTTATAACGTTTGCAATATGTGACCACAAACAACACAATGGATGTACCTTTAATATGATCACCGTTGATATATACATGTTAGTATATGATGTTCACAATAATCAGCTTGTATGAAAACAGGCCGTCAAGGAATGACGATTTCTGTCGACGTCAGCAGCGCCAGTTAAAATGCTTCTTGATGTCTTCATTTGGATGATGACAAACATTATGATAATGGTTGTTTAAATATGTTTTATGTGGAAGCGAACGAGAGTGTAACGGGACTATATTTTCTACTGTTTTACGGCATGATTCCACCTAATTTAACTACACAGTATTATTATAGGGTAATTTCTCAAATGAATCTCGAGTTTCGTATGTAAAAAATACATCACAAAACTTGTGAGTATTAAATATCGAAAATATTCCAACTCATTTTTTAAAAATGTGCTTTATTTTTCATTTATTTTTATGTATCTAATTTCGTTGTTTTCCATGTGAAAAAATAATGACGTTGACCCTCTACAACCCCAACTAACTCTTATTTGATGGTATTTTTAATATTTGTTTCCAGATTATTTTTAATTATTTAAACAAATTCATAGCACATCAATATTCCATCTAACTTGACTTGACATTTAAGTAAGATTTTCATGAACACATAGAACTGTATATAAAACAGTTCAACAAAGCTAGGAATAAGCTCAAAGTTGACTATTATCGTATTTCTAAATATACAAAATTGTCATTATTAGTTGGTCTGAAATCGTTTAAAGCTTCATTTACAAAGTTTGCAAAATATCTAGATCAATTTAAGCCCTGAAATTGTATGTTAGGCAACTGACATGAAAATACTACAAATACTAAGTACATGTATTATTGTGTTGTGGTTTTTCTTTCACTCCTGGGATTTGATAAAACGACTTATAAACAATGTATTTACCTTTTTTCAGTTATGTTGATTGTTTTCCCTGATTTTTTAACGAGTATTAAAGGTACATCCATTGTGTTGTTGGGGGTCACATATTCAAAACGTTATAAATGGTGTTACTTTATCGAGAAGTGCCGACTGTTACCGAAAACACCCATTTTGATGATAATCGACTTAGAATATTGATGATATGAAGGTAAAAGTAGTCATTTCTGATCGAAAACCGGACAACGCACTGCGTGTGCTGCGCGCCAATGAGCAAACGTAATCTTATTTATAACAGACAAGATGATAAATTTGGGTTGATCATGTTTAATAGGTCATATAACTACTATGCATGTAAATGGAGTGTGCAGTTTCGGTTTCTGCACATGCATATTGATGTAACTCGATTTTAATTGGAAACTAGTAATTATGATATATTTGGCGATAGGGGATGAATATGCAAGCGGAGTAAATTAATTTGCACTGTAAACACCACATATGGTGAGTCGGAACGTATTAAAGCCTAATCAATTTTTATGAAACACAATGGATGCAAGATCAATGATAATAATGATAGTTTCACTATCAGAAAAAATACTCAATCTTCTCTACTCCATACAATGCATTTATTAAATATTGCAAACTCTGAGAGTACATTTTATCTGGATATATGGATGTTTTTTCACAAGCACAAACAATATATATTTCCTGTCTCTCCTCTCCCGTCGCTTAGGGACACTGGAGCATTGGGTGGCCGAGGAGGTGCTAGAAGAATGACATCGAGAAGAAATTAAGAATTTTTCAGAATACTTTCTGTTTTTGTAAAAATTACAATGTACAGTATACATGTATATTATTATTTCCAATCTGATTTTCACTTCATGTTTAAATGTTTATGTTTTCTATGTAAGAATAGTCAGTAAATAAAGTAATATCTGTGCCGTGGAAATAACACAGGACAACAAGTGGTGGAATCCATTTTCCGGACCCTTCCGGATTCTCCCAAATTTTGGCGGATCATGTAGAATCCGGAAGAATCCGGAAGGATCCGGCAAGCGGATTCCACCACTTTTTGTCCTGTGTAACTGTACTAAATGGTCTTAATTCGAATTAATTTTCTTGAAGTTAACAGATTACGTATAATTGGCATGTGGTTGACAATAGCTCTGCTGTAAGTATATTAATGCTCAGTAATAGAACGTTGTGCCCGACTCTGACAGATCCAGTACCAATTAGAGAGTAAGTGCGCTTGAGAAGAATTCAAAGGTCGTGTTAACCTTTGGGAAACTGACAATAACATCACCAATTACTCTGTAGTAAAATCAATAGAAATGCAATCCATTATATGTGATTAAAGCACGTTAACATTTGAATGTTGATTTTATTTTAGAAGACAAGCGTGTGTAATATATTTAACTCAAGCATTCTTTGCCTGCTTACCTCATTATCACCCTAGTAATTACCTCTTAACATGCATATTTGTTTAAGTTGCAATAAGAAATACTGCAGAAATTTTGAAATACTGATTAAATCGGAGCAAAATCTACTTATCGTATTTTTAGACTCTTGAAGAGATATATAAAGTAAGGAAATAATTTTTCAGATAATGACTCTTTTGGTGTTCCCCTTTATCTACTTTGACTTACATAACTGTAGTGTTATTTTCGATCACAAGTTTATATCTATTAGATCAAAGGAGCGTTTTGGTATTCTTACATTCGCTGACTAACTATTCTTAAAAGGGTTGCCCAGTGTGCCTGTTTGAATCGATGAAATGAGATTACTATTGAGTGAGATTAAATTGAGTTACATATTCACTTACATGGGTCATATCGGTATGGAGTGAAGAAAAGTATATGAAATATCTTAATCTTAACTCTCAGGAACCATTGATGGAATGAATTCATTCATTTATAGACATTTAACAGAATGTTATTGTATTGAAACAACTGACATCTTCCTACAAGTCCTTTCCATTGATAAACCATCTATGGATGAACTTGATACACTCAACTGATCCGAAATTTCTTTCCACTTTCAGAAAAAACCTATGAAATCTTTAACCATGTGTAAGTCATACTCCCAGAAATACCTTTTATTTATCAGTCAATATGATTATGTCCATTACCTGGACTCACGTGCAAAATAAACGTCCCCATACAAAATACAAGAAATTTCAATCGACGGGCGATAAATGCGACTGAAACAGCGTTACATCATGTCTTCAGAACCCAACAATACTAAATATGAATTTTCAAAACATTATCTATTCATAACTATGAGAAACACAAGTTTTAAGAAATTATCGTTTTGGAATCTCCTTAACTAGACGAGATAAAAGCCTCAAAAAGCCAGTTTTGGCTTGTTTTGTGACGTCCTACAGTAATGACGCGTCATCAAATTTAAATCAAAGAAGGTTATTTATGTCAAGGTAATCTTTAATTAATTAAATTTCTACTTTTTCAATGTTTTAAAGTTAAATACCAAATATTGTGGCCCAAAAACATCTTTTAAAACGATTTTAGCAACCCATGTCGTTTTTAACAGATGTAAAAATAAAAATTGCATACTCTGATGTATGAAATAGTGAATACTTCTTTACAAAACATGTGGCTACCAAATGCATTCAAAATCTACTATCTCCGACATCAATATTTCATTATATACTGTTTTCAAAATGTGGGAACGTTTCTTTTGAACGTGAGTTTAGATGAATATGAAGTCATGCATATTGGTGCTTATGATTACTTCGAAACATCCCTGACTGAGAGACCAATACACACAGTAGCTACTGGTATGCGTGTTACAAAATATACGAACATCTTCTGGCGCACCTAGTGGGAATCTAAGTGCAATCATTTCTATAAGATTCCTTATCAGTGACAATGGTCTCCTTGAAGCCAGTCTGTATTGATCTCCCAGATAAAATAGTCATGTGCAAGATTGGAAGGGAGATCGAATGAAGTCTCTCGTAGTCACCCGGGAAAAATGATTCCTTAAACTACACGATATGGGAGTATTTGCATAGCCATTGGTTGAACCACGCCAACTGAATTCACTGATCATGCCTACGAAACGTGCTAAGCAACATATGTACCTTAAGCACATTATTTGCTGAGAGTGGAGGACCATTATACAACATTCTGTACATACAGCGATTACACATAAAACTTAAAGGAAAAGTCTAATTATATTTCTTTCAGAATGCATTTACTCATATAAGAAATTAACCAAAGAAACCCTTTAAAATGTACACGTACATGTATCTAACTGTAGAAACAGTTACTTGGTTATTGGTTATTGAACCAAACATACTGGTATATCATATTTTAATTCTTTTGACTACAGGAGAGCGAAATAATGAATACATCCAATAGGTTATATGAGGAGCAAACGGCCTCTTGTGTAAAATCTATTTGACGATATATGACTATTATTCTAGCAAATTTAATATAAATATCATAAAGTTTACTTATCAGTGAAGATGAATAGGTGGACTTTTATTTTCTCTCAGGTGCTCATTTACACTTTTGTAAAGAGAAACAATGTTAATGTCAACAGTGTGACAATCGATATTATTATTCACGTAAAATTAACTTCGAGGGCAGAATTTGAGATTGTTTATACCAGGAGTCTGTCATTATTAAACAACTGAGATTGAGTTTCAATTTTGTTGTCGTTATATTGTCTTTTCCTCAGTGTCGATTTAAATTTGGCATTGGCAGATAGATAGATGTAAGAATGTCACAATGCAGTGCTGACATTTGGATGGGCTTTAAAAAGGCAGTAGCACGTTTTATCGCTGAAATCAGTTCATGAAATGTACTTGAAAAATAATGTCACCAATAATAAAACACCCTTCTCCTTTCGGAAAATCAAGTTAAAATGATTGCCATGGTTCAGTAAAGCCGTGGGAATTAAATAAAAATTAAATAAAATGTGTTCACAATAAAATGACAGCCATGCAAGTTTTGCTTTATTCGCAACAGTGTTATTACCAATACGGATAATTGGTTTGTGTAATTAGTTGTTTTACCCTCTAAAGTAAGTAAAAATTACATAAACTATCATTATACATGAGAAATTTGAAAAAATAAAATTTGCAAAAAACGTGCTACTGCCCCTTTAAAACGTTCCTTCTGAAAACATCGTTTAACTGTGTTGATAGTTACATATAAAAATATTTATCACGTGTCCCTTAACAGATGACATACATTCTCGTGTGTCTTTTAAAAACTGTTTATATCTAAGGTTTTTGGTGTGGGTTGTTTCTATGTGTATATTTATGTTGAAAAGATAATTAATATTATAAACATTTACATCGTAAATCGTTAAATATCAAATTTATAGTTTGTCTGTACGACTAATATGGAACCAACTCGGGACTGCACACTATGCTTGTGACATGCCAACTCGATTCGTTCTCGGAAACCCGGGGGATTCTGTTCTGACATGTCAATATTATAACATATGATTTGGGACAGTCAGTTCCATGTTTGTAAAAGATTTGTCCTCTCAAAAAAAAAACCAAACGAAAATAGCTTCTTTAAAATCAACTCAAGTTGACAAATTGTTATTGATATATTAGAATTTTCAGTGACAAACATTATATGTTGTATTATAACAATTACTATATGTAGGCTTTATCTAATTGAAGAAAAATATTTTTAAAGGCAACATGACATCGAATTACATGTATATATGGTTTACCAATGTTTACTTATTTCGCCTTTGCCACTATAAGATTAATTACTCAATTTGTTCGATTTGGGAAACAGAAAGTTTCAAAGGATCAATTTAAGATCAAGGTCAATATCAATATCAGCTGTGTTATTTGGGATTACGCCGCAGACTTTTATGCCTTTTCTGTATACCTGGATAGCATCATATAATAAACAGAATATCTGTAAATTCTTGAGAAAAACCATGACTATTATATTATAATCTGCGCCAATTGTGAAAATATAAATAAAATATGATAGTCAAGAAAAAGCTGGTATCATCTATATATCTAATCACTCTAAGATCCAGTTGATCGCCGGGACCAGGAACGAAACAGACCAGTAAAATATGAAATATAAATTAGCATGCCTTCCCAGCGTAACACTGGTATGAACCTTTGAAGAAGTACATGTAACAACAATGCAGCATACATGGAATTCATGCATTCTTTGAAACAAAGCATATGAGGCTTGTTAAAGGCGTCATGGGACATAGTTCTTTGTTGATATATAATGTCTGCCGTGATTCAAAAGAAACAAGCTCACCTGTTATCGTGGTTTCTTACCACGTAATACACTTATACCAAAATAATGGTATTATTTTAAGATCTTACAAGTTTAGCTTTCATCTGGTTGTTTTAATTACGGTAAAAATCACATATATGCTATTTATTCGTCCAATTCGAGTCATACTGTCTCGTACTGTACATAATTGTCTTAATTTTTACCTTATTAACCTAATTGGTATGGCTAAAAAAAATTAATTACCCATACTTATGATTGAACTATCTCATAAGTTTTTGCTTAGAGACACAGAATAGTTGCGTTATATAAACTGATGATTGTCCATGCAATTTATACTATTTTTGTTCTGTTTCTACATGACAATCAAAGTAAAGCGATTCACCATATCTACTGAAAATGTTGGCAATGAAATCCTTTGTGTTCTTTGCAATTTATATTATTACTTGTATAGACTGATTTCAATTTAGTATACATACTATAAACTAAACCGGCATATTTATCATAATGCCTTAAATGAACATTAACATATGCATAAGACCTGATTTTCACATCATCCATTATTTAAACTTTAAAAGGTGTTTCTATGTTTGTTCATTGCCTTGTTGGTTTGCCTGATAAGTTAGGTTATCATCAATAACCTTATTTTGATGACATGAAACACAGCGTTCCTCCAAAATATTTATGAGTCCTTTTTATTTTACAGACTTTGAAAGTGAGGGTTTGCAAAGCTTACTTGAAGAAAAACCGACTCTTTAGAGGTTTCCTAAAGTAGTTTCGAAAGTTCTTTGCTTGTCACTTGTCAACTGTATTGTTACCAAATGAAAAAAAAACTTGAATTTGATGGAAATGTTCAATGTGGTAAGAAGCTAATGTAGTTGGTAATTAAGGAATCAGTTATAAGAGACATAAAAAATACCATGAACCGGATAACTGCATGAGGCTGTCAGCTTTAGAGAACAAACAAGTTTCTGGAAATAAAGCACAATTTTGCAAAAACTGCTTTGACAAAACAAAAATAAAGAATGCATTGATGTTGAAAACAGTCTGCCATTCATATTACTGTAATATAATATAAATCCATACCATTTGGAAGAAAAATGAAAAAATAAAAGTTACTATGAATGTATGGAACAGATTGTATCGAGTGCTTTTCTTTAAATGTCCACATTGACATCTTGCGTTCCTTAACTGTCAAGTAAAACGTTTTTAGAACAAGATACTTTCAAAAGAAAAACTGTTCGCAACTTTTTCGACTCATTACATGAATTGTAGCAGTCTTAATCGCTAATCATGTCTGACAGTGTTGTTATGTGATCAGACTATATTTTGATGTTCACATTTATACAGATTTCATTTTGTATATTACAGATATTTGTCAATTTGTCACAAATAATAACTACTCTGGCATTTCACTGGTACATACTTGGATTATTGAAAAACTGATAAACTATCAATTAGGCCATCCACATTTTTTATGTTTCTCATCTCCAAACAGATGCTAGTGAGGAGCGGGCGGGCGAAAATAAATAAATAAAAAATATTTTTAAAATCACACTCTGAGGGCATTTTACAGCAAATCTGTTATCTAAAAAGTTATCCAAATTCATTACTGAGGTATTTAAGACTTCATTAAATAAAAATGACCCAATGAAGCAGTTTCGACGGAGTTACTCCCCTTTGACCATGTGTCTTCGTTTCAGAATTTTAAAAATATCTTTTGAAGCCGTTTTTTTGTTGTTGAGCAGCCTAAACAAATTGTTGTCGGCAGAGACATAATAAATAAAATAATGTTTTTGATTTTGCGTCGGAAGGACAATTTTGGGCGGTCGGGAGATGAGAAACACAGAAAAAAATACGGATGGCCTTATCAGAAAATAAATGCTTCCCCATACATAGGAGCTAAGAACATAACCGTTTGATGTTACATGTTACCCAATTGACTGAAATGCTTGGATCTGAATGTATTTAAGGACAGGGTAACAACTTACATATTAATATATATTACAGCCTTATGGTGAGTTGGAAGATGCAATTAATGCATCAGTATTGAACTCCGATAGGATGATAAAAGGCCAGTTGTAATAAAACATAAACATTATTGAAATCTAGGAAACATACATGTATATTTCTTTCCTGTTCATAATAATTGATGCCCTATTTTTCCTTCTAATTTTAAAGGTACACCCATTGTGTTGTTAGGGATCACATGTGCTAATCGTTATAAATTGTGTCATGTTATCTAGAAGTAATGACTGTTGCTGAAAATTGCCATTTTGATCTTAGTCGACTCATTATACAGACGATATAAAGGTAAAAGTATCGATTTCTGATCGAAAACCGACAATGCACCGTGTGTGGCGCGCGTCAATTAGTCAAACGTAATTTTGGATACTTATTTACAGCAGACTAAAAGAAGACTTTGAATTGATAATGTTTAATAGGTCTTATAACTACTGTGCATGTAAATGGAACGTGTAGTTTCGGTTTCTGAACAAGTATAATGATGTTACTCGATTTTAATTGGAAACTAGTAATTTTTATATATTTGGCGATTGGGGATGAATATGCAAGTAGAGTGTAATTATTTGAACAGATATCAGCGCATACTATATGTTGGCATGTATTAAAGCCAAATAAAATTTTATGAAACACAATGGATACACCTTTAAAGGCACCTTAGCAGGTACCTGTTACAGAATTAAAGTGATCTTACTAAAAGATAAATAAGTGTTACCAATGGCTAAATCATGCTCATGAATCAATGACAAATAGTTCTTAAACGAATGTACATTGTACGGTTAATGCGAGTCCGTTTCGCTTCGAGCCCTTCAAGGCCATTTTAAGGTGTTCACATTAAAATGGCGGCTGGAAGGTGGTTCAAGTGATCTGACTGATGTAGCGATACCTAGACACTCTAAGTAGAGTTTTAAATATGGTACCATGATAGAATGGTCAGCCACCTTGCTGTCTAAAATCTCAAATTCGCATTCTACAAATCTACCACTCACACTGAAGAGTTCCACACCACTGTCACTTTATATCACATATATTGTCACATTTTCGTTCAATGTGGATAACCCTTTTCTATGGATATGGCATATCAGGTTGTAATGAGATGTTTTCCCTCTAACATAAAAATAAATTGAGTAAACTTTAATAAAAAGTGTAAATTGATTATTGAACTACACCGATAACATTATAATGATCTCAAAAATATAACTTTAATAAATTAAAATCTGTCTCATCGGATGTTCTTGTAAGTAAAGTTCACATTTCATTCATCATAAATTTTAAACGATGTCATATACTTGCTATGGTGTCCATTTTTCATATTTGAAATTTCCTTTAATAAAAAATCATTATATAGCATTGATAAAATATATATTTTGTTATGGATTTGATAAGACAAAATATACAATGCAAAATTTATAGCTTTTCAGTTTTGTTGATTGTCATTTGATTTATGAATTACTTTTTGTAACTGGAAACTCTTTATTTGTAAAAAAGGATCCATGTCAACAGACAGTTAAAAAGTTTAACATTATTGACAACTTGGAGAGTGGCGCTGAACAGTGATTACAAGAAGAAAAATGAAGCTCAGGGGATTTTGCAAGGTGTCAGCGAGCTGTCTAATTTGCATGATATAACACTTTCTTATAATTAACTGCGCTAAAAATACAGTCTTGATGGAAGGGTTATTAGTGGTTGGAAAACCTAAGTTAGTTATCAGACTTGGACTAAGATTCACTTAGATAGCCAAACAGTCAGGTCCAGGTAATATGGGGTTTCTTAATGAAAAGGTCACGAAGGATTTCTGCCGGGTACTATGGTGTCAAGTTAACAAACAAGGATTGATGTTATTTTATTGTTGTCTGTCAAGAGAAGTTACAGATAATGTGCTGAAACTAAGATTTCAGCTGTATGAAGGTGGTACTAACATTGCAACTACATATCATTTTGCTGTGGTATGTACAGAAGTATTTACGCAGTTGAATATTGGCGTATTACTATTGCATTGCATTATCTCCATCTTACGAGTAATAATCGTTAACAATATTAATTGTCATTTTATTACTTAACACATACAAAAGATTGAAGCAGCTATTACCTCCCATTATACAGCTGCTGAACAAATGTTTGTTTAACTATGCAATATTTCCTACGTAAAATCATCATTTTTCGAAAAATTAAATTTGGCACTATTTCTAAATATAACACATCATTTTGATTGACTGGAGAGACAACTAAGAAGAAATTGGAGAAGAGCATGCAGATTTTACTCAGGGCCAAATTGGAACCATGTTCCTTTCGCTGACAAATCTATTTTCACACGTTCTAGTAATATTCGTAAGATGTAAGTAAGGCGTTTTCAAAGTTAGAGATACAGAAGTTATTGCCCAGAGGTGACTGTAAAACACCAACCCCCAAGTCCATTTTTGGGGATATTGTCAGAAGATTGCTGTTGGAATCTTAAACAGTGGTTGGTGTTCTGTAAAATCCAAAAAATATCAGAATTGGATCATTAACGACTCAAAACATAATAAGAATGTCTTGTATTTCTGATTAAAAAATCAGATTTCTGCAAAATAAAATCCATTGCTCAATTTTCTAAGAGTGGTCGTTGATTTTGGGCTGTTCTGAACATACCATAATTGGAATACCCTTGGCATTCCCAAAACATTAACCCTATTTGGACTCTCTGGGACATTATTGGTAACGCAACTGCTAAGGGAATGCCTACTTCAATCCAGGAGATTTGAAAATTGGTAAATAAATATTGGTATTTTGTCTAAAAAGATACATGTACCTGTCGCACTTTCCAGGAATTCATGTGTAAACCAATACAGGTACTGAAAAAAACAAAAGATATTAATAATCCTGAGTGGATGTACTTTCTTTTGATACCAAATAGTGCTACATTACAACCATTTATAAACTTGTTATTTGTGTATTAAATCTCAAACGTCATGTAAACATAGCAATGTAACAAACTTTTGTTCAGCAGCTGTAAAAGGGACAGATATGTAACATGCCAGTAACAATTTTGGCATACAACAAAAGAAACTCGGGGTCAACGTTTGAAATTTCATTGTTTTTGCAATAAAATATTAATTAAACATTCTGTCGGTAAAATTTCGACAGTAATAGAAAATATTGGTCAATGTGATGATAGGAATTATGAAGGAAAAATGAAAAAAATGAAAGATGTTTTCGACATTATTAACCTTCTTGGATTTAAATTTGTTGACGCATCATTATTTCGCCTAGTTAAGGAGATTCCAAAATGACTATTTCTTAAAAATTATGTTTACCTGAATAATGAACAGATAATGTTTTGAAAATTCGTATGTACTAAAGTCGGGTTCTGAAGACCCTGTTTATTATTGCTGTTGAGTATCAGTAGGTAGTAAGTAATAGTAATGACCACTACCCAGGCAAAGAGCATGGACAATGAGGTGTTACATGTCCAATCAGCACGATTGAGCTACACTGCTGATGAACTGTCATTGTATAATGACGGAACAATACAGTTTGCCCCAAGTGTGTTGAGAACTGTGAGATCACTGGGCATAAGTACAAGCAAACCTACAAGGAGGGGCAACAAGCAGAGAAATATTCAAGTGTTATCTAACCACTTTGATCGGAGGAAGTCCAAGTCTAGTAGTAGGGATGTTAACTATAACAACCTTATAACTGTTATACCAAACCACAAACAATCTCCTCTGAAGTTATGTTTATGGAATGCTCAATCTTCAAGAAACAAATGCATTGACATTTTTGATTTTATTGTTGAGAATGACATTGACATATTATTTGTCACTGAATCTTGGCTACAACCTCAGGGCGATGATGCCTTCATTGCGGAGATGACACCCCCTGGATATCTCTGCAAACATATTCCAAGAAAAGAACGAAGAAGCGGTGGGATCTGTGTTACCTTTAGATCTCACTTCAATATCAAGTTACATCTTGAGCCTCAGCTTTGCTTTGAAACTTTGTCTTTAACTCTCTCAGTAAATGGAGTGTGTCTACGATGTGTATGTGTCTACAAGCCGCCACCATCCAAGAAAAACAACTTGACACCCTCACTCTTTCTTGATGATTTGTCAACTTTGTTAGTTCAATTGAAACAGAAAAGTCTCCTGCTGCTAGGAGATTTTAACTTCCATTGGGATAATTCAAGTGACCCAACGGTGAAGAAAATTCGCAAACTTCTTGACTCTCATGATCTGTTCCAACATGTAACAGTACCAACACATCGACGAGGGCACACGATCGATTGGGTTATCACACGATGCGATAGCAATCTAATATCAGATCTTTCTGTGATTGATACTGACATGTCAGATCATCACATGGTATTTGTATCTCTGGATATGCAAAAACCGACTTCCCCCAAAAGAAGCACAGTGTGTCGAAATTTAAAGAAGTTAAACAGAGCCAATTTTAGGCAAGATATTCTACAGGATGGTATTGTCACTAATGAGCTATCCAATGTAGACTCTGTGTGACAACTACAACAGAACAATCACAGAACTGCTAGATAAACACGCCCCATGCGTTGCTAAGAACATCCCGGAAAGGTCTAAGATCCCATGGTATACAGAGGAGGTCACTGCAGCGAAACTTCATCGCAGAGCTGCAGAGAGAAAGTGGAGGAAGTCAAGACTTGAAGTTGATAGGCAAATATTTAGGCAGTCAAGAAATGCATCGACTATTGCCATTCGTAAAGCCAAATCCATGTATTGCACTTCTCATATTAAGCAGACCACTTCGGCGAGAGAGCTTTACAGCTTCATGGGGTGTCTGCTGGGGAAGAGTAAGGATACCAGTCTTCCCCAGGTTGCTGATAGCAATGTACTTGCACAGGATTTTAGCGACTACTTCACACAGAAGGTGTCGAAAATTCGATGTGAGTTGGATCAGGTCTCACCTCCCAAACCAAGTTCTGCCGCTAATCAGCCGTCACAACTGTCTTCTTTTCGTGATTTCACTGAAGCTGAAGTACGGAAGCTAATTGTTGGTTGTAAGCCCACATGCTGCAAATTAGATCCAGCTCCAACTAAGTTTATACTGGAATTTCTTGATATACTGTTACCAGTGTTCACCAGGATCATAAATCTGAGTTTGACGACAGGTATAGTCCCATCATGTTTTAAACAAGCTGTGGTGAAACCTCTTCTTAAGAAGCCCAGCCTTGATTCTGATGATCTGGCCAACTACAGGCCAGTTTCCAACTTGACATTCCTTTCAAAGGTGCTTGAAAAGGCCGTGAAACAGCGTCTCATTGAACATCTTGAAACCCATGACCTTTACGATGCTTTCCAGTCCGCTTACCGTACAAACCATAGTACAGAAACAGCTACACTTAGAGTGATGGATTCCTTACTAGATGCTGCAGACCATGGTCGTGTGAGTGTATTAGTGCTGTTGGACCTATCATCTGCATTTGATACTATCGATCACGAACAACTCATAGACCGTCTCAGGACACAGATTGGTTTGGATGGCACAGCACTACAGTGGTTCGTCTCCTACCTTCAAGATCGCTCTCAGTTTGTGCAGATAAAGGACAGCAGATCTGAAGACCATATTCTCAAATGTGGTGTGCCTCAGGGGTCCGTTCTCGGACCTGTTCTGTTCAGCCTATACGTGGGGCCTCTTGGTGATGTCATTAAGGCAAATGCTGCGGACTACCAATCATATGCAGATGATACACAGACGTGGAAATCATTTGTTCCTGAGCTTCTGATATCTGAGATAAGTCAGCTTGAACAGTGTGTATCAGATACAAAAACTTGGATGACAGAAAGCAAGCTGAGGCTTAACGAAGCGAAAACTGAGGTATTGGTGTCAGGTTCAACATCCTACAGAGCGAAAGTTTGTGTCAAGGCTATTCAGATCGGTAATTCCTCCGTTAGTTTCCGCCCAACAGTGAAGAACCTTGGCGTTCACTTCGATTCTGGTCTGACAATGGAGACTCATGTTAACAACGTCTGCAGAACATGCTACTTCCACATCAGGAGCATTGCCACAGTCCGACATCTGTTAACATCTGAAGCAGCTCATCACCTCGTCAGATTTATGGTTCTCTCCCGTCTTGACTATTGCAATAGCCTCCTTGGGAACATCCGTCTTGATTTAATCAAAAAACTTCAATCTGTACAAAATGCAGCAGCAAGACTTATTTCCAAAACCAAGAAATTCTCTCCAATCTCTCCTGTCCTAGTTCATCTTCACTGGTTACCGGTGCCAGCGAGGATAGAGTACAAAATCCTCTGCCTCACATTCAAGTGTTTGAATGGCTCTGCTCCGACATACCTGGCCAGTCTGATCAAGGAGTATGTCCCAACCAGATCGCTACGATCAACACACAGCCACCAGTTAGCTCTACCATCTGTTCGTCTGAAATCTTTTGGACACAGACGATTTGCATTCACTGCTGCCACAACCTGGAACTGTCTGCCACTCCCTATAAAGAACTGTTCTACCCTCACTACCTTTCATTTAATTAAGACATTCCTCTTCCGAAAATATCATGAGCTCCGTACATAATGTATCGCCTAGAGCAACCACTTGCTGATTGGATTACCGGCGCAATACAAGAAGACTTATTATTATTATTTACAAGTGTCATTTAAAATATTTTCTTGGTTAGATTATACATGTAAGTTGCATGCTGGAAAAATGAACAGTTAAGAATTGATTTTCAGATATGTAATGAAAACCGATGGATATTGACATAGTTAATAGTCAACATTTATACTAAAACACAAGAGAGACTGGAGAAAATAGACTAAATATCATCATAAGATACTTAAATAGTCAATGGAATTTTTTGCTTTGCAGACTCAAGCCACGATGGACTATACATCAAGCAGACAAATGTGAGTTTAAGGTTGATCTGTATCCTCATGAGGAAAAGGAAGACATATTATATTAAGATAGCAGTGAGATTTTGTAATGGCAAAATTTGATCATACTTTGGCCGTATAAAATATATATAATTGCTCAAGAAGAATTAAATAGTACAGTAATGTTTTTGGTTATCTTATTTTTGTGGTATACACACACACACACTTAAAGACTTATAACTAATAATAGAACTATATAAATAAAGGGGTTAAATTAGTTTTTCCTTTGCTTAAGGGAATATTCCTACTAGCACTTTTACTGTGTCCTTCACATGTCTTTATCAAGTGATACAGACCCTTTTAACCATTTAGATAAATTTGGGAAATCATATTCGATATTAAGTAATGCGTAACTTGTTCATTTTACATATTTTCAAAACCTTGTGAATTATAATGTAGTTAAGTTTTCGAAACATGTACCGTATTCGCCGTAATAGAAGCCCTGGGCGTTTAAAAAATTGGAAAAAGGGGGCGTTTATTAAAATGACTTTAAAAAATCGTAAAAAGGGGGCGTTTATTAAAAAAATGTCTGTTGATGTCCAAAAGAAAAAGAAACATCGATTTTATTTCAGAGTTTTAATCAAAATAAGTGTATCAAATAACTGTAAAGAAGGGTTAAATGGCGCAGTTTACTATTTGTATCAAATTTCAACCAGTACTGATACACAATTTGCAATGGCAATTGAAACTAATTAAAACTCACGAAGATACATTGAGTAATTGAATCCGCCATCTTGGCGAGTCATTACTCTTATCCAATGAAACTTTCGTTTGCTAGGAATCTAAATATAACCACCAATGAACGGCAGCATAAACACAATCAGCTGACAAGCACATGGTGCAGAACGATTATGTAAACACTATTTCCAGGTCATGATATTGTTTATTTATATCATATTGACAACTACACGTGAACAAAATAACGTTCACGACAAATACGCGGTCAATGTGCTAGTGTCATATCTCTTCCAAGTGAGTTGAGCAAAACATTTTCCTGTTTCTTAAAACATGGCGGTTGCATAAAATGTGTAGTGACTGATCGTTACAGACATTCGACAGTCGCCGGGGGACTGGAAATACTATGTACCTTACACTTTACTGGACATAAGAGGTTGATAGCAAGATTGAAAACTCTTCTTCAATGAAACATCAGTAAGATAAGTCGATACAAAATAGGGGCGTTTATTTGGGGTCATTTCCCGCGAGTCAACAATGGCTTAGGGGGGCGTTTATAAGGAGAGGGCGTTTATTAAGATGAATACGGTATATGAAGTACTTTGCAAAACATATATTCGTACAACAGTTATCACAACGGAAAAAGCTGAATTAAATGACAAACACGGCGATATTTGACATTATCCACATTTATGTAGACAAATTGTATTGGATATATCTTAGTTATAATCGATTGGCATTTTTTAAAAATAATTCTGGTATATGATCTTAATAAAAAAAAGATAGTTCTTACCCATGCAGACACAGATATACCGGATATTCAAGTTTTCATAATAGTCATGGGAATTACAGTTTTTCTAAATATAACTTGCGTTTTGATTGGTTGACAGAACTACTTTGCTCTCATTCATGAATTGCTTAAGTCTCCTGTTCAAGCTAAATCACATAATTGAACAATTTCGAGCTTACCTAATTGAAGTCACACGTCAGTAAAACATATTAAATATAAAATCATGTGCAACCTATGTTTCCGAGACCGTATTAACAGTACTTAACTTGCAAGGCGAAGCAACATGCAAGAGTCGCCGACTGCACTACTATGACGTCATTGCTTTGTGACGTCATTAATGTGATTTTGAAGATGAAAGTACTACGCTGTCCTAACGTTGTGATGTTTTACCCTCTAAAGTAAATTTAAATGACACAAACCATCATTTTAAATAGAAAATTTGAAGAAAAGAAAAAATGTTAAAACGTTCTACAGCCCCTTTAAACTGAGTAAATATGAAAAGGGGAGAGGTCGTCTCTCACTTTGGGAAACGCTGGTCCTTTTAAAAGCAATTCATACACTGTAGTACACATACATCGACAATAATGTCCTTAAAGTGACAATATTTGTCCATACTTTATGCTGCAGGAAAGGGTGTTGCATGCGTATGTGCATTTGTGATACCGACCACATTGCTACTTTGTTGCTATTAGGAAATCCATATGTTCAATTAGTTGGACTTATTTAGACTTCTAGCCATTTGTCAGATTAATAATACTTTGTAATGGAATGTAATTTCAGACAGTCTCGTAGGTCTCCATTTCTTAAAAACAACCTCGATCCTACGGGTTTCAGCTGTATCAGAATCAATAGTTACTTGGGCATTGAGCTTTACTTAATTTAATGATGCACTTCATTTGAGTATTAAGGTAAATGTTCATATTCATAATGACATGTACCTCACTCAATATAATTTACTTACATGGTTATTATATGTGTGTTATTTTGAATTACACATTGTAATGTATAATGTATATCATAAATGAAAGTTACGTACATCATGTTACATATTTTGCAAATCTAAAATATGTGTCAGTGACAAATCAGGTTTATTATGCGACAGAGGATGATGAAATGTTTATGAAAATTGCTTAATTTAATTGTGTTTCCCTTCAAATTAGAGACTTACTATCTATGTATGTGATTACATACTGAAATCAGTCAAAAAAAGCATAGTTTGATGACAGGGGTTTTAAAAAAAAAATTACCGATACTGACCCCAAAATTTTCTTACGTCTTTGGATAAAAGACATGAAAACATTCTAAAATACTTAATTTCATCGTCAAATCTCTCCATAAGAGAGTGTAAAAGTCTCTTAACGTTCCATTTCTTCTTTTTTTTAAAATACTTCTCTTCACTACCGGCGTCGGCTTCATTATTTCAAGAATTGATAGTTTCACTCGCACATTGATCTCTACTTGGTTTACTAGTGCACCCTATTTTTCAGTATTAAGATAACTGTTCACATTCATGATTACATACACAGTATTCTATACAATAAACATATATATGTATATGCTTGAATTATCATATATATATATATATATATATATATATATATATTATATATATATATATATATATATATATATTTAAAATCACTGATGTTAGAGTACTATATCATTAATTATTAAAAAACAGCTACCATATCATTTCATAGAATGTAGGACTCGACCAAACATTATACTATTGCTGTATGGTGGGATTTTAATTTTAAATGTTACAATTTGTCACTATCTATCTCAACATTGTATTTCTACCATCGATTCTAGCCACAGATGAAGCACTAATGATGGTGGTTTTACCAGTGTAACTATAAATTACATATATCAATAACGGTCGTATTGCTGTGTGGAATGATTATTGTATCTAACATACACTTGGTGCACTAATTTAACAAATAACTAATAGACTGAATGTCTGGGAATGATGAAAATCATTGATAACGATGTTGGAACATTCACAGGAACCATACAATATTGGCCAAACAGCTTCAAATCCATATAACTTGTATTCTGGTTCATATTTCCAGCTTGTAATACGACTGCTAAAGAGTTTAAAGGCACATCAACGGATCACACAAATGACTGAAATTGAAATTGTTAGACGTGTACATATGTTACTAACAGACCAAGATAACCAATTTTCTGTTTGGAGCCGAAAACGGGGAATTTGATTATTGAAGGGATCTCTTTTCTAAGCCAATCAAACGTGTCTGGTTCTGAAAATCAAAGGGAATCATCACTGAAAAACGTGAAATGGTTGCTCATTCCTTCGAATGCAGGGCCGACCTGCAATGGATCACATTATACGCATGATAACTTTTTAGTTGATATAACCATACATCATTAGTTAATTATACATCATTGTTGACATTTGAGACCATACGCTCTATTCAAAATAAAGCACATTTCCAGGCAATAACGATTTCAAAATATGTTTTGTTTGTTTTACACATATTATTATTTCTCAAATGGAGTTTTTCAAGACAAATGTGTGACTGTTTTTTATATATGCGACTACATTTTATATATTCTATGTACCGGATTTATTTCAACTTGGAAGAGTCTGTTCAAAACCAAATGTAAGGTGAAATTTGAAATCGTTTGAACAGTGCAGATCATATAATAACAGTAATAGTATATCAGGTGTTGAAATTAAAATATACTTATGTTTTATTCTATCATAAATGGAATAGTGTCAAGTTTACTAACTCCATTAAAAGATAATATTTCAGCTCTGACTTTTGGCAAACATTTATTAATTTTCTCTTTGACTAATTTAAACAAAGCAAATGTTTAGAATGAATGCAATATAAGTCTTGACAAACGTTTAATAAATAATCTGCGAAAGTAAAGAACGAAGAGCTTGGAGCTCATTTGAGGGTTGATTCTACTTAATTTCATGATATAATCCCTGTTTATTTATCACCCTACGAAATTACTGTTGTTTAATCCATGGTCATGACGTCACTCTATTGTGTTATCAGTTGATTATTATTTAGGAATCTACTGGTCATTGACTGTCCCAGTCAGGAGGGGTGTTAGGTTTAGACATTTTCAGTAATGGCATATTTCTCGAGACTGATGTATTTTGTTTTGACGTATAGGATAGAATCTCAAAATATCTAGACAACTATAGACACATTAATTTTTGTAATGCATGAACCTGGAATCGAACATGCAACCCTTCACTTGGTAAATCAGCGCTTCTAACCACTAGGCCACAAGTCGCTGTTAGAAACCTTAGGATTGTTTGTCAGTAAGAATCCCGCGTTCTATTCAATGCACGGAAGGCATGAAAAGGCAAATCTTTAGCTGTCAATCACATCGCCTCGCGTGGAAGTTTTGCGCTGCACGTGCGTGGAAGAATCCATTTCATGAGGGTCGCAGCTACTTGTACCATATCCGATGAATGAGCACCGAAATTTGCAAAATAATTGATTTTGGTGTCCCATAATTGAAATTTATTGTTTCAAATGTAAAATGATCACATATGCATGTTTCGTGACGTCATACATGGATTAAGATGGAGAATGCATTCGGAGCAGTGGATTCGTTAAAAATAATCAACTCGCCCCTTCGTGGCTCGTTGATTATTTTTAACGAATCCACAGCTCCTCAAACATTCTCCATTACATAAAATAGAGATGACAAGAAATACAATACTATGTCCTCAAAAAATATCCAAATTTGTTCTATATGTGTGTGATAAATCTAGAATTGGCGACACTTTTGAAGGACATATGTTTCATTTGTCATTTTTATAAGGGACACTAGCCAATCTCCGTGTCTCTGCTCAAATATGTTTTCATTAAATCACTTAAAACTCGCAGGTCCATCATGTAATTCAAAGTCAACACAAGAGTCTATATTAAGAAGTTTAACTATTTCATGTCTCCTCAAACAGATGTTAAAAATTATGAACTTCAAAGTTTTGTTTTGGAAGCGATCAACTAATTTTAAGTGAGTCTTAATTAAAGAAAATTGCCTTTTTAATGCTAACCTGTTCAGTATAGTAACACTATAATGATTTAAAGACATGAACACAAAGACAGATTTTGTTGGTAGCGTTTAAAAGGGGGAAAAACTAGTATACATGGACATGTAAATGGTACCTGTTATTATGTAGTCTGAGCATGTCTGAGGCCGTTGCTAGATTGTGGATAAAAACACGTGTTTATGCCATGCATTTGACATGCACTGTTTGGAAATGACAATTCTGGTTTGATGCAGCATGATATGGTAATATTTTGAATTTAAAACTCACTTCTGATATATTGGCAGAAATCAAAGCCAAATAAATATTATGAAGTGACTTGATCTGTCTTCAACGAATATACCACATATAAAAAACATCAGCAACATAGTTTGCCTGTTTGTTTATATTATTATTGTTTTACTTTCGTTCAAACATTATTTACTACTAACAATGTATTATCACTGGTGGGGCGCTATAGAAACCATTTATCGTAACAAATGCAAACATCTATGGAATAAATAATGATTTAATTAGTTGTTTCATTTTATTTTAACAGAATCAATATTCTATGTGATTTATGACAGATTAAAGGAAACGTTACTGCCATCACAGAATTATGGAAGTTTGTTGAAACAAGTGAAAGATCATATCATGTTAGGGGAAGTAATATTGGTTCAAAATAGTATTTTGAATAAATGTGAGGTGTAAAGTAAACAATTACATGCTTACTTGTTTAATTGTAATATCAATAATATTAAAGTATAGATATAAAAAAATAACTTGCATTAGATGAAGTCAAAATGAATATCAATTGTTAAGAAAGTGAAACCCTGGTTAAATATTTTATCAATAACTGTTACATATTCTCTCCTGAACACCTCTATCTAGGATGAAATAACTAAAGTCCCATGCAAAACCATAATCATTCTATTAGGAACAGTTTCAGAGAGTATAACAGGATCTACCAAATGTACCTCCTTATGCACATTCAACATACAAACCAACCATTTGTCTTACTTATTTCGGTAAAATTGAACAACATTTCTTGAAAGTGCAACATTGCATCAGTAATAGCTATGATAAACTGTTGCAAATGTAGAACAAATGTGAATCTAAGTACATGTACAAATTATTTCCCACATAATGTTATTGCATTACGCATAATCATACATGCATATGTCCAAACTATTCCTGCAAGCTACGGTACATCAAGGTGTGCATTCACGTATTATATATATTAATGTATGTCAAATGTGTATATGTTTTTGTGTGAAAACATTTTACGTGTGTGTTAAATGCACGTTCATCATATGTCATAGTAGACTGTTATCAGGACTAAAATAGTGAGTGTATTTCCTGGACAGTTTTGATGTACATCTATCATAACTCTTTTGTCTTTCTCTTAAAAGAGATGCTCCGACCAAAATACTACAGTTTTTTTCTAAACACGGTATAATTCTCCAACGGGTTAAATTTCAGTAGCCCATTGTTAACTTAGAAAAGCTTGACTCACTGATATACACAAATGAAAAACCTATCATGTAACAAAACTGTCTGGCATGATTGACATGTCATTTGCTGCAGATTGTGCATAAGCATCAAAGGTTTTATCCAAATAACCCCAAGCATTTGATCGCACCAATTATTTTTCTCTTTTGCAACAAGTTTTTTTCCCCGAAGAAGAATCCCTTTGACTGGCGACTCAGTTCACGAATATCTGTCAGTTTCGCTTCATGCTACATTCTGCTTGTGATAGCCATTTAATATTGATTGACTGATGTCTCAGGATTAATGAATAGTTTGAGCATGTTTTTCAGGAAAGTGGAGATATTTTTTTTCTGCGCTTCAAAGCGACTAAGTTTGATACTAAAAATAATATTGTAAGAAGAATTTAAATGCACTGTAACTGCTTTCACAATAGCAAATCGTTTCTAATGTACATAACATCATTTGTAGAATCAGATATGGTATCATTCTTTTTCGCCATCCACTAATGTAGTTAACGCACCATTACATTATCTTAGACCATACTGGTTCTGTGTTCCGACACTCTCTAATTAAGAGAGAGTATACTTGTACGATACAAAAAAACACAAATTTAACTCCTCAACAATTAAAATTGAATCAAAGCTGCACGTGTTGAAATGTAATAAAGACAAATCATCTTATTTATTAAATTGTTTGATGAGATAATACATACTATGAAACAGCAAATTACATTATTCCTGCAGCTATACTTACTGTAGTTAATTCTGTAACTCTGCATGTGTAGTCACCGATAGTATCATCGAGTGATCTATGAGTCTGAATCTGGGATATTTGTTTGCATTGCCTATGTAGTGAGTCAGTTGTATATTAAATGACCAGTATACGAGTAAAAGAGATAACCAACACTCAATTAAGTTACTCTTTTGAAGGTTACATTCGTTGTTGTCATGATCAAAACTAAACTGTGCTTCATTTAATCATCACATAATTAGCTTAGTTCCTACACTTGGGAGAGACGGGATAGTGCAGTAGTAAGCACGTTCAGTTTCGGGAGAGTAAGTCCTTGGTTGAAATCCCAGCTCGGCAATTGTGTTGAGTGCTGTTCTAATTGTGCTTAAAACCCAAGGTTTGCTAATTCCACACAATGCTCGCAGGTTTCACGGCAATGTACAATGGTGTTGGATTTTCTCCTTGTAATAATACTAGCATCTGTGATATAAGTGAAATATTCTTGAAAGCGGTGTTAAACCCTAAACGCCTCACCTTCACTTTAATACCGTCATATCTTACATATTGAAGCAATCTTGTGTTTTATAACTTGAACTTGAATTCTATGTTTGAAATAAACTGTTTTGAAATATATCTCAAACTGAAAAGAATCCTCGCTCTCGTCAACATGCCAAAGTCAATTTCTTGCACCATAGGCGAGTGGGCGACGAGTTGGACAGTTTCAATTTAGAAGATCCAATCAGACACTCTGTGGTCAATGTAAACTAGACATGTTCATTGACATTTACAGAGGTCGTTCACCATCCCGTCCTTGGTCGCAAACAGCTGAGCAAATGTGAGCTTCCCTAGACTTGTTTGGATACCGTGCTGTCTTCACGAATATATTTTCTAGATTAGATTTCTTTACGAGGGTATATACATCCCATACTTGTATAAATCATCATGCATGCATCATAAACATATATTTATTCCTTTCATTCATGTCCCTTCCAGCGTCGAAAACTAGACTGCAGATAAAATCTGAACTATTTGTTATTCAATATATATATATAACAGCCAAACTTATCACTTATCAATTACTGAGTCAGTAAGGTTTGTTGATTGGATGTACGTTATTATGATAGTATATGAATATTTTTCAAGATTAGATCCACTGCATACTTATAAAGAGAGTGATGAAACTCAAAGGAATAGTAATGAGTATGTAAATCAGAAAATTGTATCTAACTGTACAAGGGCTAAAGTAAAACTGTAGAGTGTCAGGAATCGGTTACATTTTACCATTTGAGTAATGACGTATAAGTGATATGATGTTCATGCAATATGTTGACATATCAGAAACAGGTACACTGATAGTTAGCCAGGTAAGTAAGAATAATATCTTATAGTTAGTATAGAAATGGAGTTTGATCATCGGTTACTATATAATTAACTTAATTTGAATGCACATCAATCCTTTAAATCAGATCGAATGCACTCGTTCCCCAATGTGTCTCCGATCTGATCTGCGTCCTGCACCATAGAGGTCATGTCAGGTAACCTAAATGTTAAATTACCTCATTACACAAAATGGTGCTTTAGAAATAGGGATCAAAATGTTCCTGAATGATTTTGAATGATGATCATATTTGAAGAGAATGGCTGTCCCGAAATGTTTAAAATGGAAATGATTTTGACCTTTGTTTTCTCTTGTAGTTAATGATTTTCAGGCTAGGATAGTGCCTGATAAACAGGGAGAATATTTTTACAAATTAAAACACATACATTTTACAACTTGAGATTGTGTTTCTATTCATTGAAAAGGGATTGGGTACACAATAAACAACTTAATTGTATATGATATATCGTTATAATATAGATACCATTTAAATTATTATACAAGATGGAGAGACACAATCAAATATTTACAATAATAGAAATTTGAAATTTGAAATATGCTCTGAACTGCACTGCCAAGTGACTGCAACTCACAATTTATGGTAATGGGGGTAACACTGTGCATTAGACATAATGAGAGGTCAGTGTACATTATATAATTGACCAAATACATAATAATATGAATGTTCACAAACATTTCCACAGACACAAATTGGGTTATCTAATGTGCTTCTGTGGCACTATTCTATTGAATACTAGAATAGAAAGGTCCACCGTGGATCAGGTAAAACGAGATCATTGCGTGCTCCACGTCAATATTGAAGTTTCAATTTCACGATTTCCACATCAGTGGTGATTATAGTGAACCAGTCGTGTTTCAGTACCATGAACATCCATTTGAATACATATTACATCAAAGGAGTGTTGGTGGTTCACTGATGACTATCTTGCAGGTGATAGTTAAGAGGAAAATTCATCAGTCAATGGCATGGGATTGTGTTTATACGGCTAAATAAACATAAACATTACTTATTGTAAAATTAGTGTTGCCCACCCCTAACGTTTATACCTAAAATACGATATTGTGTCAATGTTAGCATATATTGTTGGAATTAAACACTTACAACAAATTCAATGTTGTTTCAATGTTAGCATATATTGGTGGAAATAAACACTAACATCATAAAGTTAATTTAACATTTTATCACCAATTTCTGCAAAGAAAAATTATTCATGTTGACATGTTGGTTCTGTTGTTTTATCCAAAATTACTATTGGTCATGTGCCGAAACTATGCAGAGGACGAAAACAAACATGTTGTTACCAAGTGGAGTTTTACACATCAACACATCTTTTACCATACAAAAATGGAAGTAACTGTTTCTTAAAATTACCAACCTTTTCTTAACAATTATTGACAATTAGTAAAAAAAAAGGTAATAATCATACGATTTTGGAATTAATATGAATTGATCCTTTTAGTTCAATTCGTTGATCAAAAACTTCTCAATGATTTACAGTAATACAGACAGGATTTCGTCAATAAGCAACTTTTTTCAAATTTGTCTTTTTCACAAAATATTCACAAGTTGATACTGCTGTAACGAGCGATGTTTTGTTAAAAGACACTTACTCAGCCTTCATCAATTAATTTGAAAGAATGTAAATACTCACATTACAACAACGTATACCGACTTTTAATTTTTCAGTGTAACAATACTTCTTTTTGACACCCAACTAGCAGAAGTTTGTGAATGCAAATATCACAAAAAAGGAAAACGTCATCTGAATGAAATTTTCTTTGTAAAACTGGTACAAGTAGATAATGCTTCTGTCATATCACACAATTGATTTTCCTCACACACTGTCTACGTTTTTATCAGACAACTTTTACGATGCAAAATATAAGTTTCCAAAGAGACTGCACTCATCTGATTCACAATGTACATCCAACCACTTTGATAAGCTGTGATTACAGTTGAGCTGGTGAGGTGTGACCCTCCAAGCACATCAGGTGTAGATTTTGGTTGACAGAAAACTGGCCTCATCAGACGCCAGTTGATCAGGCCCAGATACATCCATTCTCACAAAGTTTCAGCGAGAATCTGATGCATCATCTTGAACCAATTGAATGGACATGACCATATTCAAATAATCGAGTCATATGGTCAAAGGATGACAAAAAGGCCTTGTCTATCCTGGAGAGCTGAACGGTCTGGATTACAGTTGTCCTATGTCCTTCCAGGAACAACGCCAACCCCTTTACGAAAGTAAAGAGGCTGTGATGTCAAGTTTGAAATGAAGAAAGTAACAGTCCTCTTTCCACATTGAGGAGATCAGAAAGTTGTTGATTTAAATTATGTCAGAGAAATCAAAGAACAATTCAAAGTCATGTTTCAATGTAATTAGGAGAAGATAGTTCATCTCTAGGGGCCATTGTTGACACGTGATTCGAATTTGGTGAATCTTTTTTTTTTTTATATAGAGAAGGACAAACCCTAGATAAACGCCTATTGTCACTGAATCTGCACTTAATGTGCTTCTAAGAAGCAAATATGACACTGAGTTCATGCCATGACAGTTATCTGTTAGTGTTGTCTTCGGATAAATCATAAAGGACATTGAATGGAATCACATGTAATTGATATTTACAAACAGTTACAATTCATTTCTCGTTGACAAGTATGCTCATTAACTTAAACGCAGTGAATTTCCAGATACTTTCAAGTGTATCTTTATGTACTCAAATGAACATTATGCACGTCGAGTTAATGTGTCCAGATGAAAGATATATGGGTTCTCTGCAGGCATCCACAAACTACCTGATGTTAAATGCATCAACGTATTGATGTTGACCTTCCTACAAGTGCACTTGGAATCCTGTAGACATGTCATGACCATGGAAGAAATATGTGGTTGAGGCATGTATTCGTTATGTTAATGACAAAGTAATTGGCTGATGAAGCTAGTTGGAAAGAAATCAACCCTACGATAATTCCTATACCGAAACTAAATGTGTAAGATCTATGTCAGATTGTCGTAAACCAGATATGAAGATATGCAGATATGAAAAATATATTATTCTGGTTATGTTGCAGCCTTTGTACATAATTCCCTTTTCTTGTACTTTGCCATATCAATTGGAGATAAATACTAGAAAGTGCAAATGTAATCATGAATTTGTACTTCGAGAAACTTAGTTGTACATAACAACTTTGTACATATAGGTCGCAGATGAGACATGTAGACTCGAAAACACTGTACGATTCTGAAAAAGTCAAGCGAAACATTTACGCAAAGCAATTATGCTCCAATAGAGCAGTCTACATAGAGACTATCAATCGAGAAATAAATGTGGTTTGGGGGTTGATCTTCTTCCCCTTGAGGAGATATAAGGAAAATCTAATTAAGATGATCGTGAGACTTTGTAAGCAGGACCCTGGACATATCAATGCACAACACTTATTTTATTAAGAAAGGCTTTTTTAATTGAACAGCATACTGAACTATGTGATTGTCACTTCCAATGAAAAATACATTAAACGTTTATCACATAGTATATTTTCTTTATTTCAGCACTAATGTAAGATATATGAATGGACACTTTCATACTTCTAGGATATGATAACTTGTTCATATGAAATATCAACTGCTCTGTCATTTCTCATACCATCCTATTCGTTAAAGGTTTCCTCTATGCTTATTATTTTGTAGTACGTGTGTTGTAAGTGAGTACTTGGGATCGTGATGTTTACTACATAATTTATTATAGAAAGTCGAAAGTATATTATAACCAACGTGGTACTTCACAAAGGGGTTTCCTAACATCATATACATATATGCCATAACACCTTCAAGTAATTTGATTGGCTGACGATGAACTTTGACACTGGCTGGACTACTTTATTCATTCATAAAACGAACGTGAATTCATTCATGAAATAACAAGAAATTTACGACACCACTGAGATCTAAAATTAATGTTTATCTGAAACTTCAGTTCATTCATGAACTCGTACTCGCCGCAATGATTGATTTTAATGAATAATTACTTAACATCTCATGACTAGAGCAGAGTTGAGAATGCAGCAAGAGTGTTTGCTCTCTGTCTTACCGCTGGGATTGCAATGAATGAGTTATTTTACATTTGTTTACAAATTGCAACAACGACAAACATGCAAATATCGGCCGCAAGGACATGATGTTTTCCAAGGACGGATAACTCTCATCTCCTGTCCTTGAGCAGGGAGATTTAATATTGAGACTCTAACTTCAGAATGAAAAGTGTAACTGGTTTTGTCATTCCGAACATCATAAATTATAAAATGATTTGCTTGAATATTTAACAACGCAATATTATGAACTTATGGATGTTGTTTCCGTTCCTTTATAGGGACAACACAAAAATATAACTTAAAATACAATAAATTGTATGAAATACAAGTTTGTTGTAAATATACAGTATGACCCGTTTCCCTTTAATATCGAGTTTATGTCGGGAGTGAAATAATTTTGCTTTGTCTCGAACCTTGGTTCGTTAGATATCCTATAATTAGCAGACCTCAACTTGGTCGGGGCTGCTATCAATTTTTGCGCAGTTTCCATCGCCGCCGCCGCAAGCGCGTTTTTTTTTGGCTATAACTTTTTCCTAGAAGGTTTTGAGAATTCATATACATAACTTCTTACTTATACCCCTGAGGAATTCTTTTGACATGTTCACATTCAAGGTCAAAGGTCAAGGTCACGAGTTCTGAAATCGCTAAAACAAAATCCTTGTAAACACGATAACTTGAACAGTATTTGAGCTATCAGGCTCTTATTTGGTGTATATCAACTATGGAAAAAAGACCGAGATTTGAAAAGGTTTTCGCTAACATCTGTCAAAGGTCAAAGTCACAGCGAGGTCACAACTTAAGCATACATTTGCAAACATGCCTTATTTCAACTATTAACACTTTCAATCAATACATGATTATTATACACAATGAAAAGTGATCATTGACTGTGTGACCTTGAAGATCAAAGGTCAACGTCACGAGATATGGTCATGGTGACCAGTTCGGATATCACAAAATAACTTTTTTTTCAAGAAGCTATTAACACCTCATATACTTAGCTTCTTTTTTATAAACCTGGTGAATGATTTTGACATGTTAAAATTCAAGGTCAAAGGTCAAAGTCATGATTTTTTAAATCACTACAACAATCCTTGTTAACACAATAACTTCAAACATGTTTTGCGCTGTCAGACTCTAATTTGGTATATATCAACTATGGATAAAGACCAAGATTTGAAAACGTTTTCGCTAAAATTTGTCATAGGTCAAGGTCACAGCGAGGTCACAACTTAAGCATGCTCTTGTGAATATCCCTTATGTTAACTATGAACACTTTGAGTCACTGCATAATTGTTACACACAATGAAAATTAATCATTGATGGTGTGACCTTGAAGGTCAAAGGTCAAGGTCATGATATATTGGTTAAGGCCATATTAATCCTTTGTTCCAATTTTGAAATCAGAAATAGGTTTTAAGAACAAATTTGTGAAAAGTGACCCCAGTGATGATTCAACTTGTTAGAATAACTTGAATAATGAAAAAAAAATTGTCAAAAAAAATGTCCATTTTATTTCTGCTGACGCGAAGGCTGAACGGAGAAAGGCGAGACCCAAAGTTTTAGGGCTGCTCTGCTTTTGCGGTGTCCCACAAACGCTCATTTAGTTATAATCCAGATATACTTGTCTAAGATCGATATCAATATCATATAGCAAACACCTCAGTTGTGATTCGTCTTACATGATCCTGTATACTATTAATAAGATCATTTTGGATTCTACAAATAAGACATTATTAGCCTACACAACCATATTATTTCGTAGAAGTGTTCAGTTCTATAGACAATATAAACAATGTAGAACATCATTTGTTGTGTATTACAATATTCAGTATCGTGTCCTTGATTAACACATCAAGACAAGCCAACACATTGTGAGTATTTCATCCTCCCCCTCCGTCACTGTCTCGAATTACTTCCTTATCATATAATCGATACAATCAGCTCCTGGGATAATATGCCACAGATATTGAATAGGATGAAATGAATATTCTCAATTGCTCTAGTTTCACTTTCAAAAGGACACGATCTGAATAACAGTAATGACAGTCGAACTTCATTTATAAATCTTCAAAATAGCAAAATTTAACGAGAAAATGGTGGATTGTACAAATAATGAGTTTTTTTCAACAGTGTTATTATATTCGCAGATATGATAACTTGTCAGACTGACATAACTGAATGTAAAATTACGGGAAACAAAATACATAAAATACAAAAATGACTTCGATGTTTTAGATCAGTTACCTATGAAAGCTGTATCATTATTTTGACCAATAAATATGTTGAGTTATGTTGTTAATGCAGACTATCTTAGTAAAGGATGCTCAAGCTCTAGCAGCATTTTGGGATAACAGTTTAAGGCACGTAAAAACCTGAATGTCTAAGAACAGCCCATGGGGAGTAAACATCCTTCTCCTTAATTGATTATTGAATAGGGAGTATCTGCTTGTCTCTGAAATGTTATGGTTCCCTGCGAATTGTCCTTGAGGTTTCATAGACCACTGTGAATGGCGGGTGGCTGACGTTCAAAATATAAAGAATTGTTTCATTATGTACGTTTGTGGTGTTGGTGAAAATCATTAATACATGCACGTTCATGTACGTACATGCATACACATGCACGTACGTTTTAGAGAGTTAAACAAATAATCTCAGAAATGTTTATTGTTAAAATTTTGACAACAATATCCAGGAAATAAATCACATTGATAACCTTATTTGTGAAAAATGATTAAATATACTAAATCAGAAAACAGAGTTGTGGATGCATAAATGATGTGACTTTTATGACAAGGAGTAACATTTGTTATAACATAAATTCGTATCCACAAGAACTTCTTTTCGCATTTATACTTGGATTGAATGATCTAGTCCCTAGAGTGACATGCTTGCTTCAACAATATTGACTTCTTTGATGATGGTTCCCTTGGTATTTCAGTGCCAGACATTCATGATTGGTTCACACGGATGGTTTCTATAAGGAGTGTTATCCCTTTTCTTCACAGAAATGAAGTTACCATGGTTGAAAGATCATGCTCACATAAAATACCTTAAGCTCTTGAATGGGTGTGATTGCTATTCCGTCATTGATACATTCGGCGTTCTTTATTACATGACAATAGTCCATTTAAATTAATTAAAACATTAGTACAATCTAATGTAAATCTCTTGAAATTTCATCAAAGTGTTTATGTTTATGTTATGTTATGTTTACTATGAGAATTATGAATTGCAACTACAGCAGTCGCATTTGTTTTTCTATGTCGAAAACTGACATGATCTGCATACAATATTAACTGGACTTAATTCCTTCGATACACATATTGATTTAGTTCATATTGGACGAGTTCGACCTATATACCTATACATTATGACTAAAACAATCTCATAATAAGACCGAACTGACGATCTGAGTACTGGTTCGCAGGGGTGTTGCTTGAGATATATTCTGTGACCTTTCACCTTTCAAATCGTAAGCCAATCACATGCCTGCATTCAAAAAGATGAAAGCTTATGAGATATGACAATCGGTAAGGGATTCAGAGCAGATTGTGTACCAGTGTTTTTTGGAACATGTACATGTATCAATCTATGACCCCATGGCACTTGATTCATTCTTCCTTGTGTATTAAAGGTAAAGAAAACGACGTGTTTTGTTTTCTTAAATAAGGACATGAGCAATGAGTTTAATTGACTTAAAATAGTTTAGTCAACATGTATTATCCTGTATACCTTCTATATTAACTTCTTCTTTACACGATGTTATGGTCACTTCCCATGATACTTTTTTTCATGTAAACAATAATTTTTCAAATCAATTGATTTTTTCTTATCAACATTACAAACATGTTATAAAATCTTTAACCTTGATTTTTTTTAATAATGCAGCCACTGATTTTCATCTCATTAAGACATATATATCTTATCTCTGCCTTAGTGTATAAATTCGATTATTATTAGCTGACATTGTTAAAAGGATGGCAACTGGTCCTGTTAAGATATCAGCAATTTGAATCAATTTGCATGATTTAAATGAAAAGATTATTTTATATATATTTTAATTGATTATTTGAAAACATATAAGATGCTTTTAATTAAACATGGGCTCACCGCTAAGTAAACCATTTTCATTCACTCGTTGTCATTGAAAGCACATACATATTACGGAGATCTATTCTAGCAATATTTGTTCAAGAAATGATTGCGAACATACACTGATATAAAACCATGCTCATGGCACCCTCTTTCAGACAAGTTCAACATGTGTATTAAAGGAAAAGGAAACACCGTGGTTTGTTTTCTTAGATAAGGACATGAACAATGAGTTTAATTTTTGACTTAAAATCTCTCTCTTAGTTAACATTTATTATCTTGTATATCTTCTATATGGAATTCTTCTTTACTCGATGTCATGGTCACTTCTCATGAGGTGATGTGAGGTGAGTTGGGGTTTAACGCAGCTTTCAAGAGTATTTCTCTTATATCACGGCTGCTAGTATTATTGCAGGAGGAAAGCCCGCAACACTATGTGGCTATGCAAGGCGGTGAAACCTGCAGGCACTTCTTACTTACTTTTCATGTAAACTGTAACTTTTCGAATCAATTGAACTAATGTAATCAATGTCACAAACATGTTATAAAATCTTGAAACTGTTTTTTTTTTAATATTGCAGCCACTGATTTCCATCTCTTTATGGCCTACAGTTCGTATCTCTGATTAAGTGTATTAATTCAATTATTTCTAGCTGACATATAAACGGGATGAAAACTGGTCCTACTCAGATATAAGATATTTAAAAACATTTTAAGGATTTAAATGAACATGGAACTATATATATATTAATCGATTGTTTGTAGATATAAACAAAACTTATATAATATGCTTTTAATTAACATCCATCCATCGGTTGTCATTGGAAGCACATACATATGACAGATATATATTCTAGAAATGTTTGTTCAAGGGGTGTTTGTGAACATACAATGATACCAAAGTATGTTCGTGGCGCCTTCTCTCAGACAAATTCAACAACGATTCCGGTAAAAAAAATCCAAAGCATATTTACATTATGTCTCTTTGGAGTCTTTTGTTTGATCTTTCTCAATATAAGGGCTTTTCATTGTCTCCGGTTGTTATTGACACATTATAGGTCCTCGGTCGGTATTCTCCCATAACACCTACACAGCATAACCCCAACAGGTTATCAAAAAAAGTTAACGGTCCATCGCACTCCTAATCCCTAGCTTGTTACCTCTTACTATGCAATGGAACGGCCCAGATTTAAAACAGAGACAATTTATAGTGTGAGCAAAAAGATTTAATCAACTTATCAAGGACATTTCATGTTTCACATTCATATCTCTAATGAAATAAATAGAAACATTCATATCTACCACGTTTGAATTTGAATTGTATCACATAATATCTTCTTGGTGTCCTCTGGGGGGGGGGGGGGGGGGGGGGGGGGGGGGTGGTTGTTATATGCTATGAAGCACTCCTCAGAACAACTCCTGCTGCCGTGACTCTCCCTTTACATGTAGACTGGACACACTTCCAGTGAACACAAGTCTGTCTCTCAACAAAACTAATATATTCAACGACTATTTTGTGAATATAGCATGGGTAAATAATGACTCTGACGATGATTGTCTCTATGACTTAAGATTACAAAGTGTTGAAGTAAGTGAAGTGAATGTTTATTTTCGCTTGATGTTTCAAAAGCAACTGGCCCAGATGATTTCAGAACGAGTCTTAAAATGTCTAGCTGAACTGTTGTCTGTTCCACTTTGCAATCTATTCAATATTTTGCTAAAAGTGTCACAATTTCCAGATATATGGAAATGTTCATCTGTAGTACCAATACATAAGAAAAACGATTTTCATAATTGTTATACATGTAACCAATTTCTTCTTTAATTGTTTTAGTGCAAGTGTATTTTGTGTTTAAAAAAAGTTTCCTTCTACAACCCTTCCTTCCTAAATCGTAACCCCCTCAAGCTTAATAGCTTTCATTCCTACTCGATTTTAATCACTCGTTAGGGCGAATTCATTATGTCAGACAGGTAATTGCTTGTGTTGTTTTTTCTAATTGTAGGGGCAATGGAGTGTAGGGGATATGGGATGTAGGGGTAATGGGCTATAATCCATCGGTCTGTTGTATTGGCTCTCGACTGCAACTGATCGGTAACTCGTCCAATAAAAAAATACTTCATTAATAACATTATAACAATAGGTCTTTGAAGGGCATTTAGAAGTAGTATACATAAGAACAGGAATATTTCCGGATAACAACTTCTTTAATGTGAAAATACACGATGTTTCACTCATCCATCACCTGATGGAGTGAGCATATACTCCGAAACGACGTGTATTTTCACATTAAAGAAGTTGATATCCAGAAAATCTTGATGTTCTTTTTATAACAATATTTGGTAAATTGTTGAGCTTTCTAAATGTAAGTCTATCCCATACTGTTTTTATCATATTTCCTCTATTGTCAGTTGCTTTGAAATGAAATAATGCTTACAGATATACAAATTAGATACACAACATATTAATAAAATAGCACATTTTTCAGGTTTATGCCATTGCAATTTCATTGATAAGTTATAACACAATATAGATATAGATAATAGATATACACACACGTGGCTGTACATAACACATGAAATGTGTATATGTAACAGTAACAATCGTTTGGCAAAATCAGCTTTTGAAGACTTTACTGTCTATGTGTATACTTACACTGGAACATTATCAACATATTTACATCAGTAAAAATAGTATTTGTCCAGGACAATAGTTTGGTCAAATGTGTCAGACAATTCGTCTGTAACATTCGCTTATTAAATTTACTAATATGTCAATGAAAATTGATTGGCAGGCAATTAACCTTAGCGTCACCTATTGACTATTGAAGGATAGTACGAATCAAGATATCCATGATTTCGTGGATTTGTACAGATATGATAAATATATTTAACATTTGACATTATCGTAACAATACACTGGTATAAATCAATATTTATCCCGGGGATCTTCACACAATACGGAATCTAAATCTGTGCCATTATCAAATAATATGATAACCTCGTTATATCTTAAGATAATATATTTCATGTCAAGCACACATACAGAATCTGATACAGTAAATCATATCAGATGATATTTTATATTTCAGATATTGTCAGTCACATTTAATATCTCTTCCTGAAACTTTACATGTGTAAAACCCTTGTAATGCTGTTGCAATTCCTAGATTTCAAAAGACATTTCATGTTGTTTACAAGGAAACAATTTTCAAGCAATCTCCATACAGAAATGCATCAAATTCAAGGATGATTTTGTTTTAATTTTGTTATTCTTCAATTGAAAATTGTGGATTTATCAACTCTATCAACAGCTCATGTGACAAGCTAAACAGGGTTTTGATCTTATTGGAATTGGAATGTTAGCGCATAAGTTACACAAACGGCTTTGGACCAAGTTGATCCAGCATTCAAATACCACCAGGGGCTCTGCAACTTTGCTGAGGAGAACTTTTCTACCTGCAATAATGTGTGGGTGCAATGCTATATTGAATCTCATTGCAGTACTGTCCATGTTTCAAGCCGATGCTAGCAGGTTTCACTGTAATGCATAGCCATGGCATTGCAATCTTTCAACCTGCAACAATACTAGCAGCCATAATACAAGTGAAATACTATTGAAGGCTCGGTTAAACCCCAACTCACCTAACCTTATCTATTACAGCTAGTTTTGGCATCATGCATTCAGATACTTCTTCTTTTGGGGCTCCAGAGTTTAAAAAATCTGCAAGGGTCTTATAGTTTAATATACTCTTTCTCTACAATGTACACTTGTAACTGGTCACACCAATAACATGAATTCAAAAACGAACCTTTCTTTGTTACTCACTGACAGTTGCATATAACCCAAATACTAAAGAAAAACCTTTTGTAATTTTCACATTTATGAAAATGTTTTTCCTTTTCATTTCCATGTAAATGAGTGGGATTTGATAGCTTTGTTTCTTAGAAGACCTAAAAGAAACGTTTATTAGATTTTTTTAAAAACAAATAGCCAAGTTCACATGGTGCCCTTTGACTTGAATTACAAAAACATGTCTTTAGTTCAGAAAAGAAACTTTCTTCGCATTCAAGTATCTTCACTCATGGTTTAAATTTCTAATGACAGTTAGATAAGTTGTACATTCTTAAGGACATGTATTAGTACATTTTTACTTGATATCCTGTAATACACTCAAATTGAATCAATCCTGATATATCTTGTTTTCTATGCCTAATAATGTTGAATACTGATTGCTGACAGACTTTGATGGAGATTATATCAAAACATCAGGGATGATTGGTATCAGAAACGTAATGTTATAACTTAATTCTTATGACGTTCAGTATGCCAATAAAACATGAAACAGGTATATGTGCCAATGCCTTTATTTTTATATTACGTTGGGAATGAAAATATTGTATTACCCATAGCTTAGAATTTAATATTTGGAACTTACATATATTACATTTATGAGTTCACATTAAATGGTTATCATAATAAACACATTAATATATGGTTTGTAATTCGAATATTATCAATTCTTATGTTCATTATTTTTACCGTACTGGTTGACACACCCCCTCATACAGTTGGCATGAAGCACATATTGAAATTAAAATTAGATCAGAACAGCTTAGCTTCCATATCATCATTCAGAACGCAACACTTCTCTTCCAGTGTACATGTATGCCTGGATTTACTTTTCATATCATCTTTGAACAGGTTTCCGTCACAAGCATTAATACTTAATTAATACTAAACACGCCTTCAATTTTAAATAAATAAACTGTTTTTACTTTTTTATCTTTTTATCTCCAAACCAGCCTTGATGTCCCATTCTACCATGACATTTTAAAATCCTTGTTTTTTTATTGGTTTATTTTATGGTCGAACGGAGGTTCGAATACGATTTTTGTGAACGGCGATTTACCACGTTTGGATACATTGTGACATAAGGATCTAGGCAAAGTTATGTCATTGAAATAAATATGCGTAAATCAGTTATCTTCACTTTACGGTTTCCATCATGTGTTCCTTCTACGCAATTTAATCTGTGCATCTGTTTTGGAAGGTTATTCTTATTTGGACCGATGTTTTAAACAGTAAAACTACAGTAGTCGATCAAGACCGCGATACGGCCGTGAACGAACCGGTTTCGGTTCGGATACAATGACGTCATAAGCTCAATCAGTTATGACGTCACAGGAGTGAGTGAGTGAGTGAGTTATTGTTTAACGCCGCTCCGGCAGTATTGCAGCCATTAGCGGCGAGACATTTAATTCAGTTGCCTAATTTAAAAAAGAAAATTGCAATTGAAAAACAAAACACGACACGAAGGCCGCAAAAACATCAGCGACGTCACAGGAATGGTCGCGTCAATTTGACTAGTTGTGAAGGAAAGCTATCAAGGCGGAGAAACGTTAAGATTTACAAACCTGTATCTTCTATTTGATTAAAATCTATGTTATCACTTAATTATCATATTTTAATAAGAATGAATTGTTAATTTCACTAGTTAGTAAATTTCTACCGTATCGAAAACAATGGAAATATGATGCGTCATACCTGAAGAAAAATGGGTTCAACCGATTACCGCATCACTCAGTTCAGTTCACTTCCGCAGTGTCAAAGAAACACATTTAAAATACGCTGATAACTCGTCATGGTAGAATGGAGATAAACCTACTGTACTCTGTTTTTAACTTGTTGTGAGTCATAGATTCGATACCGATACGCGTTCGGCTCCGAATGATAAAAATCGGGATCGAATCTACGTTAGACTCACAAAAAGTTAAAAACACAGTAGGTTTATCTCCGTAATGGAGAACCAATGTCACCCTACAATTCATATTTATTCATTTGACACTGAATGCAGGCTATTTCAAGATCGTGATACCTGGAGTAAATATTTCCAGAAAACATTGAAGCATCTCAACTGTTTACCAAGCACGCTTGTTTTAGATCTTTAATGTTAACTCTGTTTCAAATACAAAAATATTTTTGGAAAATATACTTATAACGTCAATCACTAGAGAAATCTATAATCTACAACAAGATACATAATTTTCATATAATGATAATAAGAGTACTTGTAAAGCGCAGGATTCCACAAACAAGGTCCATGCTCAATGCGCATAAATGCGCAATATAAGGGCAATGTAATGCAATTTGATTTCGAAGAGAAGTTCTCCTTCGAGTAACACGCGTATCTGACGGCATATAAACAGAATTCCCTTTCTTGCATAAAACATACTACACAGCAGCAGGTGTCTTGGAAGTGTGAAGGCTCGTCTATAGCGTAAGTCGCCATAGCAACTCATGTGCTGCACGTGCTTCTCTTGCAAGTTACACTTGTCACGCATTACTGAATGTGACAATTGCTTTATAAACAATGTTTCTAATTATCTATTTATTCAAAATTATTGCCTGTTTATTTTACTTTTTATTGATATAAGACAAGAAAATTATGACAAATTTTGACTCTCAATGAGAAATTCAAGCAAAATACCTTGTTGGGTGAAACAATTATTTCAATATCTGTAGCAAATACATAATTAAATGAAATGGTGAATAACTAACCGCCTAAATTATATATTTCAATTTCTTTAATTGCTTATAAACTGTGTTATTCTTTCATGTCTTTTTATACAGTGAGCGAGTTAGACCACAATGCTTTGCGCTTGAAAATGATAGACTTGATCTATATTTAGACTGGAATTATACTAATAAGTGCAATCTCTCGGCTTATTTTTGGTCAAAAAATCTGTGAAAAATTAAAATGGCCGCTCGAAGATACACTGTATTTCTAGTGATTTGACTGATGTTAACACTGACCTAAACATTCAGAGCAGAGTTTTAAATATGGTACCATGACAGAAAGGTCAACCATCTTGCTGTCTTAACTCTAAAATTCTCACGAAGCCTACACATTTACCTCTAA
Organism: Gibbula magus; assembly: GCA_936450465.1. Lineage (NCBI taxonomy): Eukaryota > Metazoa > Mollusca > Gastropoda > Trochida > Trochidae > Gibbula > Gibbula magus. The sequence goes on along the minus strand of OW388291.1, from coordinate 21,673,197 downwards.
CACTGAAGACTTTAATATCACTGTCGCGTTATATGTCGTCGCATAATTTTCTTTGAATACTGATAGCTATTTTCTATGGTTACGGCTTATCGGGTTGTGTAATGAGATGTTTCACCCACTAACGTACCAACATGTTGTATAAGCTACTAATAAATGGCAAATTGATAAAACATAATATGTAAAAAAAACGTGTTACAGTGCCTTTAAGCTGTATACGGGACATGTATGAACATATTTAAGAAATTCTGAAACAGTAAAATGGCTTCTGTAGTTTGCTGTTTTAATTCATTTGACTCAAAACTAATTTAGAATGTAATGAATAATAATCCTATATATAGATATTCGAAACAGACAAAACTGTTTCAACATGATTCCCTCCGCTCATCATTCAATGTAAACGGCAAGACAAATTATAGGTTACTCAATTAAAGAACAATCACACACTTAAGTCAGTTCTAAAGTCAACATTCAAAGAAATATTGTAAGTCTCCAAATATGCATAGTTATTTCAAGGACTGTTTGTTTTCGGTTCCAGCACAAAACTTTTAATGAATCAATTTGAGATTTGAGAACATCAGTTTGATCAAGTAAAGATCAATATCAAGTCAATATCAAGTCTACAGTTACTGTTATCTGGGATTACTTTGACACTGCAGACTTGTATGGCTCTTTCTGTATTCATCAATGTTCGTAAATGAAGTCTAATATAAATACATTGGCACGTTTTCATTAAATATGATTGAATAAATGAATGTTCTTCTTATCAAACCTGACTTGATCGTACGCAATGAAATGTTAATCAATTGTATCAAAATATATGTCTTACCCGAGGAGGACACATGTATGCCAGGTATTAAAGTGGAATTACAGTTTTTCTAAACATAACTTTATAACATTTCAATGGTTGACAGAACTGTATGTTAGCTAAGTCCCATATGTTTTTTTAAAAGTTCCACTTTTTTTATTTAATATGATCACAAAACATATGATTGACAGTGTAGATTAGTAATGGAGTTCAATGTTTGTTTAAATAGTGAGCAATGAAATAGTGAGATTTAAGATTTTATCTAAATAAATGGCCCAACAAGCTGCGGTGAAGATATCTGATAATTTCACTGTGACCAGTTTGATGTGTCACATTTTTACTGTTGTCACAGGTTGTTCCTATAGCGAATGCTCAACATAAAACGACCCTGTTGTAGCCTTATTAGGAGGATAAAATCATATGATAGATAGAATTTCTGTCAAGTCTTGACAAATACCATGTTTATCCCATCTCGTGAGAGAAAAAAGTTATTATTTTCTGTGCCACACATGAAAACCAAAACTTTCTACCTGGTTCAGTGAGAAAAACATTGTAATAGTCAAGAAAAAACAGATGTCTTTTAAAAATCTAATCACTCTAAGTTCCATCTGATTGCTGAAACCAGGAGAAAAACAGATAAGTAAAAATATAAAATATAAATTGCCACCGTAATGATTGGGGCAATATCACTACAAATGTAAGGGAACTGTTGCAGATTGCACACTTATGCAACATGCATGATATTTATGCATTCTTTGAAAAAATTTGCGAAAGCAAACGAGGCTTGTTAAACGAATCTTTGGACAACGTTCTATGTTGATATATAATGTCTGCCGTGATTTAAAAGAAACAAGCTCATATGGCTTGTATAATTGCATCACTTAGCCCACCTGTGGTCGTCTGAATTCGTAATACACTTATACCAAAATTATGGTATTATATTAAGCTTTTTTAGCTTTCATCTGGTTGTCTTGACAACATTTAAATCGCAGAAATGCTATTTATTCTTCCAGTTCGAGTCATACTGTCTCTGTACTGTACATAAATGTTCTTATTTATTTTTGTCACCTGATTAACCTAATTGGTATGCCTTTAAAATAAAAAAAATACCCATACCAACTCATTAAAAGTATGAGAGTACACTAGGTTATGAACGCCAATATGAATACGCAGCTTAACCATACCATTAAACTGAAATACATGTAATAAATTGTTGTCTAGAGACAATGAATAGTTATGGTTATATATACTGATGAGTGTCCATTCACTTTCCCGATATTTTATTTCTACTTGACAAAAGATCCGTAATATCTACTTAAAAAGTCTGCAATAAAATTAGGTGTGTCCTTTGCAATTTATATTTCTTGTACAGAATAATTTGAATTTAGTTTGTGACATTATATAATAATTATTAAACCGGCATTTTTATTATTATGACATACATTTTCATTAACTTAAAATGATTACTTGATTTCAGATCATCCATGTGTTTCTATAGAATTGTTCATTGCCTCATTGCTTTGCCTGATAAGTTAGGTTATCATAAATTACCTTATTTTGATGACAAGAAACACAGGGGTCCTCTAAAAAATAATATTAGTCCCTTCTATTTTACAGACTTTAGATTTCGTCATGTACTAACAAAAGTTCTTTGCTTGTCAACTGTATTTTTGCCGAATGAAACATTCTTTCCATTTAATGGAAATGTTCAAAAGTAATTAACTAATCAGTTATAAGAGACATAAAAAAAATCATGAACATGAGGCTGTCAGTTTTAAAGAACTAAAAGGTTTCTGAAAATAATGCACAATTTCGCTAGGACTGTTTTGACAAAACAAAAATAAAAATCCATTGATGTTGAAAACAGTCTGCCATTCATTTTCTCTGTAATATAGTATAAATTCATACCATGTAGAAGGAAAATGAACAAATACACGTTAGTATGTATGAGTTGAACAGATTGAATCGAGTGTTTTTCTTTTAAATGTCCACATTGACATATTGCGTTCCTTAACTGTCAAGTAAAACGTTTTTAGAACAGCTAACTTTCAAAAGAAAAACTTTCTCCAACTTTTCGACTCATTTCATGAATTGTAGCAGTCTTACTCGCCAATCATGTCTGACAGTGTTGTTATATGATCAGACTATATTTTGATGTTCACATTTATACTGATTTCATATTGCATATTACAGATATTTGACAACTTGTCACAAATTAAAACTACTCTGGCATTTCACTGGTACATGATTACATTTTTTTAAAAATACTTTATGAGCATTGTAACGAATTGTATGCTTGTGTAGATTTATAAACTATTAATTTTCAGAGAGTAAATACTTCTACATACCTTGGAGCTAAGAACATAATCTTTTGATGTTAAATGTTACCCAATTGATTGAAACGCTTGGATCTGAATTTATTGAAGGACAGGGTAACAACTTACATATTAAGACTAAAATATTGAGATATATTACAGCCTTATGTTGAGTTGGAAGATGCAATTATGGAACTCCATTAACAACGATGGGATGATTAAAGGTCAGTAAAAAACATAAATATTATTGAAATCTACAATTCCTAGGAAACATACATGTATATCTCTTTGCTGATCATAATAATTGATGCCCATTTTTCTTTCCAATGTTAAAGGCACTGTAGCACGTTCCTCTTACTAAAATAAAGTGATCTTACGAAAAGATAAATAAGTGTTACCAATGGCTAAATAATGCTCCTGAATCAATGATAAACAGTTCTAAAATGAATGTACATTGTTCGATTGATGCGAGTCCATATCCCTTCGAGGCCATTTTAAGTTGTTCACATTAAAATGACGGTTGGAAGGTAGTTCAAGGGATCTGACTGAAACACTCAAAGTAGAGTTTTAATTATGGTACCATGATAGAATACTCAGCCATCTTGCTGTCTAAATTCTCAAATTCGCTTTCTACAAATCTACCTTTCACACTGAAGAGTTCCAGACCACTGTCACTTTATACGTCACACCATTTTCTTTCAATGTGGATAACTGTTTTCTATGAATATGGCTTATTGGGTTGTAAATTACATGTTTTACCCTCTAACATAAAAATATATTGCATAAACTTATAATAATAATAATAAGAAGCATATTTGAGAAAACAAAAGAGAAAAATTATTGCCCTTATTAATTCTACAAATACGGTTTGCATTATTGTTAAAAGTGTAGATTGATTATTGAACTATGCTGATAACATTATAATGATCTCAAAAATTAAATTTTAATAAATTAACATCTATCTCATCGGATGTTCTTGTAAGTGAAGTTCAAATTTCATTCATCATAAATTTTAAACGATGGCATATACTTACCATGGCGTCAACATTTTCTGAATATTTCTTTAATTAAATAACATCTTATAGCATTGACAAAATAATATTTTGTTAAGGATTTGATAAAACAAAATATACAATGCAAAATTCAACTTTTCAGTTTTGTTGACTGTCATTTGATTTTTGAATTACTTTTTGTATCATGAATGGCAACTCGATATTTGTGAAAAGGATCTACGTCAACGGAAAGTTAAAAACTTGATCCTTATTGACAACTTGGAAAGTGGGGCTGAACAGTGATTACAAGAAGAAACATGGAGCTCAGCTGATTTTGCAAGGTGTCAACGAGCTGTCTTTTTTTCATGATACAACACTTTCTTATAATTAACTGCACTAAAAAAAACAGTCTTGATGGAAGGGGTGTTAGTGGTGGAAAAAACCAAGTCTTAGTTATCAGATCTGGAATAAGTTCCACTTAGATAACCAAACAGTCAGGTCCAGGTGAGATGGGGTTTCTTAAGCCATGAAAAGTACATGAGGGGTTTCTGTCGGGCATCGTGAATCTATGATATCTATGGTAATAAACAAGGATTGATGTTATTTTATTGTTGTATGTCAAGAGAAATTACGGATAATGTGCTGAAACTAGGATTTCAGCGATATGAAGTTGGTACTAACATTGCAACTACATATCATTTTGTATGTGCAGAAGTATTTTCGTCGTTGAATATTGCCGTATTGGTATTGCATTGCATTATCTCCCATTTGCCGGAAATAATCTTTAACAATATTAGTTGTCATTTTAGTACCTTATAAATACCAAATATTTAAGCAGCTATCACCTCCCAACATATGCCAATCCAAGAAGGATAGTAATAATGTAAATATTGTGTTTTGTGCCAAATATGTATAATGGACATAATATGTTTAATTGAATAACCTTGCAGGTTTATCCCCAATACATATTCTTGCAGTTTTATCCCCGAGCGCTGAACCCATATAGTTAGCTGCAAAGTAACCTCGACCTAACTCTACCTTAAAGGTATGATTCACAAATGGATATAAACCTAACAGATTGTACTAATGTTCTACTTAGCGAAATATATGTAATAACTGCCTTCTGAATTAATATTGTTGAATCTTCTAAATAATTATTCCTCTAAAAAGTAGTTTCTATTTCGAATGCAAACATCTGTGGGCTGAATTTTCACCAGTTTACATCCAAACGCCTGCCTGTATCTATTTCAATAATTAAATGTTCGCACATTTTTGTTATGTCAATCCACATTGATTCTATAAGGCTCCATACTCGACTTATTAGGTACTGCATTTAATTATATCGCTGTTGAGTATCAGTAGCAAGTTAAGGGAGGTTATCATTTCAACTTGTATGACAATGTCAGCTACCCATTAGTCAAGACTGGTCAAGTGCCCTACGTGTTAAACTCGGCACAGGACATTTACGTTCCGTGCAAATGCTGCTTATTTTGGTATTCACTCACTTGTCATTGAAATGTTAATTATACCAGTTAGAGGTTCATAAAATTTCAGTACCTAGGTAGTTATTCACGAACCGCTCGTAGCTCCATGGATTTCTTGAGTCCATTGTTAATACATAAGCTACGAACAAATAATTATTAAGACTAAAATCATTTCGAGAATAAGGACACAGAGCAATGTCAACATATTTAGATAATATCTAAGGTTTGTGTATGACAGTTTTCCTGATAATTATCAATAAACATTTTCGATATAAAATTTAAACAGGACACACGCTACATAGCTAAGTTATTATACCCCAGTGTAGCTCCGCTCCATAGAAACAATGGAACGTGAACAATAGGATGGCTTCACAAGTGTCATTTTAGATATTTTCTTGGTTAGAGTATACGTCCCAGCAGGCACACGACGTTGTTACAACGTCGCATTTTGGTTGAAATAATGTCGCGACGTCGTTCAACTATAAAACGACGTCGTTTCAACGTCTCTCTTTTTCGACGTCGATAAAACAACGTCGTTTCAACGTTGTTATTTTCGATGTCGATAATATATTCGATATCAGACGTCGTTTCAACGTCGGTATTTTCGACGTCGGTGTTATGTCGATATCTGACATCTGTTCAACGTTGTAATTTTCGACGTCGATAATAAGTCTATTTGCGACGGCATTTCAACGTTTTCACAATTCACAACGACATGGATCCTCACTGCATCCTACTGTTCATTGATTAGCGATCGCAATGGCTTATTAGGCATATATTTCAAATCTTTATCCTTGATTATTATATAAAGATATGAAGTCTATGGGCCCTATAGGGTGCCTATATATATCTAGGCGTCGTCGGACATATAAGAAATTACCATGTTAAATCCATCATTGATATTCTTTAATTTTCCGTAATGAGTAATGTTATTTTAAAACATATAAATGTGCATGTACACGTAGTCTACAATAAATAAAAATGTATTTGTGCATATATTTTTTTATTTGATTTAGTGATTTTAACGAATGATAGGCTACTGTTACGAATTATTTCAATAGTTAACGGGGGATTTATGTTTAAACCGATTTGTAATCTATTTTTTATGCCCATGTATTTTGATCATTTACTTATTTATCATTTGAGACTCTTTTCTAAAACGTAACAAATATTTGTGAAGCTGTGTAGGTTTTCGCGCCAGCACAAAAGCTTATGACGTCATGTGTGCAACGATTACGTCACAAACCAAGTACTTTCGCCGCCATGTTTGACGTCGCCGTAGAGGGAATCTGTTTACGTTGCGTATTATGGACACTGGTGTCGCCACTTCTCTTTCTGAGGTAAGTTATTGTTCCTGCATATATACACACTTTGATCATTAATATTAAATAAAGTCAACCCAATACGGACAAGTCGTCGAAACCAAACCCGCCACACTAGTTTACCACTCAACTCAATCGCAAAGCGAAGCGTGTTGTTTACATTTACTGCAGTAGAAGTCGGCAGTCTTATTAACACTGCTGAAGAACGAGTAGGAATTTTAATGATTGTGCTACTATTACCTAACCTATCTAACCTATCCATAAACTTGATTTTCACTGACAAGAGATCAACGACATTCTATTTGCAAACCAATGTTGGTGTCGCCTGCCCGGCTTTGGAAACATGGGCAAACTCTTTACAGTGTTGCGTAAAGTGCTCCGTGACGTGTCTTTTCACAATGATGCGCGGAGTTCGTATTGTCTTCGATCAGCTGTTTGCAAGTTCACTGAGTGCAGGCTTTGCTAACATGTTTTTGTTGATTGCTATTTGCGTCATATTAACACGATTAAAAAGCGTGCTAAAATTGGCATCATGAATATTACTGTGCCACTTATATTTAAACGTTATTTCAATATGATATACAGAGTGATGCAAAAAGTATTCGGACGGTGACGTTAATTCCATTCACATGCATGTTAATTTAGTTGACTCTGGGATAAATAATTTTCATAAAATATGTTCTTGTTGGATCAATGTCAAAATGTTCATCTTTATTTGAAATCATCTCAGCTTGAAGTACATAATACAAATGACATTTTTCGAGGACAATCTAGATAATGTCATCCGATTTACCTACATGTGTACATTGTACATTGAATAAAACGTTTTCCATAGATCGCCATGTTAAATTTTTCACAACTTTCTATATATGTTGATCTAATGTACTGTTATTTCATGTGCATGTACACGTAATTGACATGTATAATTTATGCTAATATATCGATATACTGAAAGTGATTCATATATAATTATTTATAGGAGCTGGTATCGGTGGAAATTCAGTTATTTGTTGACAAATTAATTGTTTCCCTGACTATACAGTACAACTTGTTCTATAAGTTTCACAACTTGTGCCCAATCCATTTCTTAAATGAATAAAATATGTTTTCAATCAATTCCTTGAAATATGTAGATGTGTTGAACATTAGATTAATGTACCTTTGTAAATTAATTTCTATTAATAACTGTGTTAAAGAAGTATGACTGTTTGTAGTGATTAATTATAAATGCTCACATATCTGTTTTCAGTCAACTGCTTGAGAAGGGATAAGATGGGGAGCAGAGAGTTGCAGACGGGAGATATCGCATCTATAGATTAGCTGGGTTACCTATCAGGCTCCATCCAGAATCTTTTCTCAGGTATACACTTATTCATCATGCATCATGTATTTTCCGACATAAAACGATTAAAGGTCCATACATGTATATATTTAACACATAGAATTCAGATAGTTAAAGTACAGTGATAATGAATGATGAGTAACATGATTATTTTTGAAAATTAGATACATTTGATGAAGCATCGACATAAATAATAAGTTGATTTTCTTTCCCTTTTTCATATGTGTAAGTTGTCTTTTTCATTTTCCAGAAAGCTGATGAATGGCGCTGTGACGAAACGAAGACACAAAGAACCGCGTATTCTTGTCATTTTAAGGCAGAATAAACAATTATGTAACTTTAATCCCTAGCTGTCTGTTGTTTCTTTTTCGATTTTGGTTGCTTTGACTAATCCCTTGTTGCTACAGCTAACCCGGAAGATATAATATCTATCTTTTAGAGATACTTTTAGAATTGAGATTTTTTTTTAGAGATTGCTACTGCTCAGAAAGAACGTCATTTATCGACGTTGAAATGACGTTGTATTATGGTTGCATATGAAATTTGCGGCGACGTCGATGTATTGTCGTTGAATCGACGTCTTAACAACGTTTTTGATACGACGTTGCATCAACGTTGGTGCAACGTCGTATCAACGTAGATGCAACGTCGAACCAACGTTATTGCAACGTCGAATCTACGTTGATGCAACGTCGTAGCAACAACGTTGTTCCGACGTCGATTGAACGTCGATATTCGACGTCGCCGCACATTTCATATACACCCATAATACAACGTCATTTCAACGTTGATGAACGACGTCGTTTCAACGTCGGTTCAACGTCGAATTGCCTGCTGGGGTGTAAGCTGCATGCTAGATCAATGAACAGTTTAGAATTGATTTTCAGATATGTAATGAAAACCGATGGATATTGACATAGTTAATAGTCAAAATTTATACTAAAACACAAGAGAGACTTGAGACAGTAGACTAAATATAACCACAAGATACCTAAATAGTCAATGGAAGTATTTGCTTTGCAGACTCAAGCCCCGATGGACTATAAATCAAGCAGACAAATGTGACTTTAAGGTTGATCGGTATCCTCCTTGGGAAAAGGAAGAAAGATTCTTATTTAGATAGCAGTGAGATTCTGTAATGGGAAAATTGGATCACACTTAGGCCAAATGAAATATTTATTATTGCGCAAGAAGTGTTTGAAAATTGATTTCTACTTTAATATTTATAGTTATTTTAATTTTATGGCATAAATGACTTAAGCAATAGAAATAAATAGTTGTCTTTTGCTCAATACAATATTTCTATTTGCGCTTTAACTATGTTCATCACATGTGTTTATCGTGCAGAGCATTAAATGATATATACCTTTTTAACCTTTCAGATACATTTTGAGAAATCTAATTCGACATTAGCCAACGCATACGTAGCCATTTAGGCAGTTTTGCTTGGGTGATGCTACAGTACACAAGCTAAACTCGCTTTATGGACCTTACCGGACGTGGTAGTTAAATGGTTTCTCGGCTCACCATTTTCGGATAAAAATTTACAGTGACAAAACATCAGGAGGAACATTTCAGTGTTATACAATGTTTATATTCTGTTTGCATCAATAAATTAATTCTATAAAAACATATATCTCGCTTTTATCTTTTGCTTTATCCTGAGCATAACGGGAAGACACTTGTAAATTGCGCATTATGTATCTATAACTATAACTATATATCACAACTTTAAAGAGAGAAACTATGAAAAGGAGAGAGGTTGCCTCTCACTTATGAGAAACGCTGGTCCTGTTGAAGGAAAAAATAAAAAAGCAATACATTGTGTAATATTGTGTTTCAAATGAAGGCAAGAGCGTTGCAAAAGTACGTTACTCTTGTGAGATAATCCTCACTATTACTATTTTGCTATTAGGAGACCCATATAATCTCAGATGTACAATTAGTTGGACTTGGACTAAATGCTCGTAATGCTGTGTAGAACGGCCATTGTGTCTAACATACACTTGATGCACTTACTTAACAAGTAATCCAATAGAATACATGTCTAACAATGAGAGTTAATGAAGATAATGAAAATCCACAGAAACCATGCACTCTTTGAAAAACAGTTTTCAATCCAAAGAAATTGTATTCTGATTCATTTTCCAGCCTGAATATGACTTCCAATATAGAGTTTAATGGCAAATTAAAGGATTAACACAACTGATTGAAAGTGGCCTGTTACATCTATACATCTGTTACTAGTTGATTGAGCAGTTGAAAGGGAGTCATCACCGAAAAACGTGAAATGGTTGCGTATTTCTTCAGTGCAGAGGCAACGTGCAATTCATCACCATATGGAAATAAAAACCATAGATCATTAGTTAATTATACATCATTGTTGACATTTTTAGACCATACGCTCTATTCCAAATCAGACATTTCCAGTAAAAAGTTTAACAATTTCAAAATATGTTTTTGTTTCTTTCACACATATTATTATTTTTAAATAGAGGTTTTCAAGACAAATGTGAGACTGCGACTACATTTTATATATTCGATGTACTGGATATATTTCAATTTAGAAGAATCTGTTCAAAATCAAATGTAGGGTGAAATTTGAAATCATTTGAACATTGCAGGTCATATGATAACAGTAATAGTATATCAGGTGTTGAAATTTAAATATACTTATGTTTTATTCTATCATAAATGACATAGTGTCAAGTTTACTAAGTCCATGACAAGATAATATTTCAGCTCTGACATTTGGCAAACATTTATTAATTTTCTTTTTGACTTATTTAAACTAAGTAAATGTCAGAAAGGAATGCAAAATGATCCTTACAAAGCTAAGACCTAAAGTGAACATTTTGTTTCATGATAAAATTGTCATTTCGAGGGCTAACTCTACTAAATACCATGATATAATCCCTCTTACTTTATCACATTACGAAGATATTGCTGTATAATAATCACACAGAGAGATGACATAATATAATATAACATAATATAATATAATATAATATAATATAATATAATATAATATAATATAATATAATATAATATAATATAATATAATATAAGAAATATAACACTACAGAAATATATATATCAATGTATGAACCATTTTTGTGATAACACAGCAATACCTCGAAGGTCAATCCTGTAATTCAACTATTTCATGTTCTAAATGTTATAAGTTAAAACTTCAAAGTTGTGTTTCCAAGACATCATCTACTTTTAATCTTGTTGGCAGAAGAGATGTTTTTCCCTAAATAGGTAATACAATCTTTAAGGGACATTAGAGACTTTGTTGGATTAACATTTGTCCAACGTTATTATTAATGCCATTTTATCGAGACCTATTGAGTGTTAATTGAACTTTTGTGACACTATAAAGATGAAAAGTCGTCAAACGTTTCTCTAGTAGACAAAAAAGGACATAATTTGTGTTTAATGGGACAAAAACCTGGCATATATGTACATGTAAATGGTACATGTTATTTTGGCTTCTGAGCATGTCTAAGGCCAGTTAATATACACCCTTTGTGATGGAATATGCTGGTTTGGTGCAGGACGTTATGCCGGTGAATTGAATTTAAAACAGCACTTCTGACTTTTTGGCCCAAATCAAAGCCAAATGAATATTATGAAAATGAAAATATTTGACTTCAATGAAGAGACAATCACATTAGTCACATTTATTGCCTGTTTAAAACTAAAGTTTTATTGTTTATCTTTCGTTAAAAAAATCCTATTTGTTCATCTGTCATAAACAATGATTTATCGTTAGGTTGCCGCTTTAGAGACTATTCATCAACAAATGCAAACATCTGTGGAAGAAATAATAATTTAAACAATTGTTTTAATTTAACATTTTATTTTAATTTCTATGTGATTTATGACCGACTGCTATCAAAGGATACGTTCCTGCCTTCACAGAATTATGGAAGTATGTTGTTACAAGTGAAATATCACATCATGTTTAGATAAGTAACATTGATTCAAAATAATATTTGGAATAAATGTGGTTTGATGGAGGATGGTTAGCCGATTAAATGAATTTTAATCAGTATAATGGTTTATACACGTCAGTCACATAGATAATATATATATGGAAATATACATCTTATTGTTTTACTTTTGTTCAAATATTATTTACTTGATGTTCATCTTTCATAAACAATGTATTATTAGTAGTGTTGCGTCATAGAAACCATTCCTTTTAACATTTCCAAATATGTATGGAAGAAATAATGGCTCAAACAGTTGTTTCATTTTATTTGAACAGAACAATCAACTTATATCTGATTTATGACAGAGTTGTATCAACGGATTCACAGAGTAATTGTGGAAGTACGTTGTAACACATGAAGGACCATGTAATGTTTAGATAAGTAACATTGGTCAAACATAATATTTGGAATAAATAATGGGCTTAAAATAAATATGTGCATGTTGACTTAATTATCATGTTATTAGAATTGTAGTTCGGTTCTCAAGCTAGCATATATTTCAGTTGACAGTCTGATTTCCCCGTGTCTGTACGTTCAAGCAGTGCATATACACACGCAATGTAAATTAAAATGAATAGTATTACTGTTTCAAGCTTAAATTTTAAACATACTTGACAATCATACTCAACAGTTTAATGAAATGTCAACTATCAACAATAGAATCACAATAATACACAATAATAATAAATTACTATATAAAATGTAACATTAAATGTATCTTTCAATGAAAGTGATTAAATGGATTTTAATACATTACACATTCAAAGCCTATGAACGATAATTCAAACGTAGCTGTATCAACATTATTTAACTAGCCCTTTATTTCTTTGTTACAAAGTTTCTTTATAACCCCTTGTCCCTCCATCAAAACTTACTGGAAATTTGCATCATTTTACTTTAATCTGTTTGTAAGCACATAAAATGCAAGTACAATTTAATTGAGAGTAATGCAAACCCAAGTGATTTATAAATCTATGACGGCATTATGTAATTTAATTACAGCACATTACCTTCATACAATCCTACATTAATGTTTGTGTGAGACTTTGAGACAAGAATACAGAAACCCATAATCAAGTTACCATAACCATCGGAAGTATTAAGTTATTCTGATAATTATGTTCTCTGATCCCGTATAAGAACCCAGGAAGCTGAAGCTGATTATTGAAGCCATCAGTTGTCTGTATTTCAATGATGATTGTCTGGATCAGAAAGAAACATGGTTGAAGAAAAGAAATCAGTTTTAGGTATTACACGGTAGGTGTCACAAGACAAGACAAATTATGTGACAGCTCTATACTCTCTTCTATACACATTGATATAAGTTTTGAAATACAATATATTTACTTTTAAAATAGATAAAAGAAGGAAGGGGCGGAGATTATTCCATCATCGATTCTTGATTCAATTACAGCTATACCTCTTGGTATACTCCAGACCAAGTATTATACAATATTGCAATTATATTACTTTAGCTTTGAGTAACATCAATAAGATAAAATAGTGTTTCTTTACATATTTGAATGTTCTTTTACCTTCACATTCTTTAAACACTGATAACGATTTTTTTTCACTGAATGAAGATAGAAAGCCACATATCTTTTGTCAAATTGTACAGCTGTCTAAGTGAAATATAACTTTTATTCCAAATGATGTAAAGATGTAGAAGTTTTGTAAAATGTTTAGTTCATTATGCATATATTTAAACATGTTTGTATCTTATATTCCACTTTGCACTTGAAGTTTTATATCAATATAATTGTTGCAGTTAATTTTATAAAAAGTTATTAAAGTTTATTTAGTTATGTTATTTAGTACACATGTTAAAATGAGTTCAACATCTTTATCTTCAGTCAGTTAACACACGTAGCAGATAGTATATTAGTACGAATGTTTACAATATGTGGTAGTCCAAATTCATTTACTCGGGGGAAATCTTTGTATTGGCATTAGCATCGTAGTCGTCGACATCGGTACATTGCACATTAGTGAATATACTCTTGAGATCAGTGAATGTGAACGCATAGTACTAACCTAATCAAGTTTACTACAGGAATAAATATACATTTAGTCAAGAGGTCATTCACAAGAAAATATATTGAATATAAAGAGGATATCAGTCTTTTCTTGACTTTCTTGTTTATCTCATCGAGTGAGGTAGAACATGGTATTTGTCAAGAATTGACGGATATTCTATTTTTGTATATGATATTATCCATGTAATTACGTCCGAAAGGGTCGTTTTCACGCAAAGCTGCCGCAAGGAACAGCCCGTCACCACAGTAACACTGTGATGTCATAAGCCAAATCGGCGCGCGAGACCATTGTTTTATAACGACAAATTATATCAGTCACCGTTCGCAGTGAAAATATAAGTTATTTCACTGTAGCTTGATAGACAGTTAATTTCACTGATAAATCGCAGTATTTCACTGCTCGTCATATAATAAATATTTATATTCAGTCAGTCAAGAATTCAACCTCCGACATATTAAAAATGAATATACAAATACATAACAGCCATACAGTGTTACTCATTTCTATAAAGTTCAACATTATCTCCTTATAGTAATAGTTAGTATGAGCTATTGCAGATGTTGACGAATGTGAATCAACGCACATATATACATGCCATTTGCACATATATGACAAATTAGTTTCCACATAATGTTATTGTATTAAGCATAATCATACCTGCAAGCTACGGTACATTTAGTGTTGTATGTACAGGTATGTACATATTTCCACACATGTCAAATGTGTATGTGTATGTGTGAAATTATTTTAAGTGTGTGTGTTAAATGCAAGTTCATATGTTAGAAAGTTGAAACTTTGAAAACAATGCCGACATGAGTTATTGATGAGCACACGTCCTTCATGCAACAGAAATAGCTGTCATGTGGCAGATAAATTTGTAAGAAAGTGTTAACATTACAGAATAAACTTGTTTTATTGATACAATTTAGACAAATAAAAACATCATATTTTTTATCATGTAATTTTAATCCAAACTTCCATTTCATACCATTATCATACCCTGAGCTTTATAGTATTTTACTCACATCAAGCATTCAGATGATGAAATGACATTTGAGGCAAAGGCCACCTTTTTAATTTGCAAGATTTGAAAAGTGAAATTTTATCATCTTATTGTACATGTTCGGACGATCAAAAAAGTTTTACGTCATCCAAAACCTCAGCCAAATTGTAATGACAAATGCATGGTTGTTGCATCATAAATATATTGTTTATCGATCTTTTTTATAAAATATAATGTTGAAACCCACTCTGAGCAATTTATTCGACCAGAACAATTACATACATTTCTAATGTTTCTCATTATCAATAAGTGATGGTGCTTCATCATATGTCGTATTGGACTGTGTTCAGAACTAAAATAATGAGTGCTTTTCCAGAGTAGTTTTAATATACATCTATATTAACCCTGTTTTATCTTCCTCTCGCAATCAAGTGCTAGTGAAGATAAATGAAATAATGGTGAAGTAACTGCTTATGAAACATGTCACATACTTATGCTTCACAATCTATTTCAATCTATTTCAAATCTGAAAAGTTTAGAACAATTAAATTATTCGTCTAAAGACCAAGTATATGTATAATCAAATACTGAAAATCCATTAATCTAAGAAAGAGTTTGCATTGAAATATGAATGAATAAAGGAACAAGATGTGATACTGTTTAAATACCTTAAATTGCCATGGTAAATACAGAGTTGTTATCCTGTCAACATATTGGTATTTGGTTCTCTATTCTAAAGATAATGTCACTGATAGAACCAATTATTTCGCCAATTGGGTAATAAATCTAACTAATTATAACTTGGCTGTCACAGGATGAGGGTTCTTAGGTTCGACATAGAATATTCAATGGTTTCGGGATTCATGTACCTGCAAAGACAACATATATCTTCCCTCGTCACACCATAGATACATCAGGTAAAACAAACACAATCTGCTTCTGACGGGAGTGTGGGCGGTGTTACCTTATGCACGGATTGATGGTGAATTGATTTTTGTAAGAAGATGTATGGTTAGTGATCGATGCAAACCCTTAAGTGTGTAAATGCATGCATTTTATGATGCAATTTATTGACATGCACACACTTCTATCGTCATTCATATGTTTGACAAGACAGATTTAAAGCTAGATCATCAGCATTGACAAACTGACAATCTGTCCTATTTGTGCATCAGCATAAAGTAATTTGGATTTGCAGAAGTTATCAGAATGTGAAACATTCATTCCACTTGAAGTACGTTGTTTAACTAGTTTTGTAGACAACAGAACTAAATTTTCAGCAACTATTTCTCAGATTATCTTCTAAAAAAAGTATCGATTAATGTGTTTGATAAATAATGAAAAAAGTCATTTAATTAGTAATTAATTATACGTCACAAAATATATATTTGAATGAGGGGACATTATCTATTATCTGTCTATGTTGACACAAAACTGAAGATAATTCGATATATATATATATATATATATATATGTTCAGATAATCAACTGCTCAAAATAGACAGACAATAGAATGTCCCCTCATTTAAAAGTTACATCCATTGTGTTGTCGGGGCTCATATATTCCAAACGTTATAAATGGTGATACGTTATAAAGAAGTACGGACTGTTACGGAAAAAATACCAACCTACGTAAAAGTAGTGATTTCTGATCGAAAATCGGACAATGCACACGATTGACGCGCGCCAATGAGTCAAACATCTTAATCTTATTTATAACCGACAAAATGACAATTGTGTTTTGATAATGTTTAATAAGCCATATAACTACTGTGCATGTAAATGGGATGTGAAGTTTCGGCTTCTACACATGCATAATGATGGTACTTGGAAACTGGTAATTATGATGAATTTGACAATAGGGAATAAATATGCAAGCTGAGTGAATGTATTCGTACTGTAAACAGCACATATGGTGTGTTGGAATGTATTAAAGCCAAATAAAAGTTTATAAAACACAATGGATGCACCTTTAAGGTGATGCCACATCCATTGCCCAGTGATGTAACCACTACATTGTTCATGACGTCACGTTGTCACGAAAAAACAGGGACCAAGACTCGGTGGTTCAGTCCATCAGTCTATGTAATGAGTTCATGGGTTCAAAATTGTCTTGATTAGTTTGTGGGTACGTGCCTAGATTCCATAAATCGTTTATCTTCACTAATTTACCCCAAAGCCGGGTGGTTATACTGAGGACATTTGTGGGTGGAGAATGCTTGTGTAGGTTTGAGTACACAATAGAATCGGTTCTTGTTTCCCCTGTGTCCTGGAG
Organism: Gibbula magus; assembly: GCA_936450465.1. NCBI lineage: Eukaryota > Metazoa > Mollusca > Gastropoda > Trochida > Trochidae > Gibbula > Gibbula magus. The sequence goes on along the minus strand of OW388291.1, from coordinate 21,655,621 downwards.
TATCAATTGTAGTAAGTTGCCAGGCTTAATCATTTGTAATCCTAGTTTCTCTTTTTCCCAGAGATTCAATTATTGTTCTTTTTTCCTGGGGTATCAATTGTATATGTTAATTCCTCTGTTTTCGGAGTATTAACTGTACTTCTTGTTTCCTTATATCTCGGGGTATCAATCTGTCATTGCTTGTTTACCTTCAACATGCATATACTATGTGAAAGATAAAATGATATGCATCAATAACTATCGTTCCAGGCACAGACGTGGCATAGTTACGAGTCACATATAAGAGTTTATTTTAGCATCGATGTACATATCATAGTCAGTAAATAGTAAGTAGTGAAAAACATGAGCTGTGTAATGGCTTCAGTTAAGACCAATTTGATGTGTACGTATGACCATTGACAAAAATATATATGTACTAGTTGCACAATCATTTGTTACACTTATAGTATTCATAATGATGACCTTTGAAACAGGTGCTGTACCGAGCTAAGCTCACATACCCCGCTTCCTGTAGGTCAAGGAAATGTTAAATGAATAAAAGTCAAAGCAATGGATAACGATTAACATATATGTATACGGTTTTAATGAATGTGGCGCAAACAATTTCAGAGATATTTTCAATGTTGTCCATTGTTCAAAGTTAGTGTTTAATTATTCATTGCAATAATAATTGACATGATTCTACAAAACCCAAACGTTGACCATATATCGCAATGGACTCTGTAGCACAACATATTTTGTATTGTTCAATAAAATAAATAGTGCTCCAGATAACCACAATATCTTGCTATTTGAAAATAAAGATTACAAAATATGTGAGTGTCAGTACATGAGACCCAGTTGACCAACTGACATCCTGCCACAACAATATTTGAATGGTTCAAGCTACATCCCAACAAAATTTCAGGGGTGCAGCGGTTCTTCTGGAGGAGTCTAAAAGGTGAGTAGTACACAGGCGAACTGATAAGGGTTTATGTCATAAGGTCTAGCTCACAAGATTTCATATCTAAGGACAAAAGTACAAAATTATCTCAAGTCTTGCAAAGTTTGGTAGAGCGAGCATATATACTTTCTGACATATGATCTGGATAAATTGCCATCTTCATAGAACTTATGTTTCCTTGGAGACCAAAAATAATTGATATCACAGATCAGCTTTTACCACAAAAGGAATTCAAAGGGATCATGGTCGACATGTGTATCAAGTTTGATGGAGATACATTGTAGCTGTACATTAGGAGAAATGCTCTGACAAAAAATACTACAGATATTTTCTAAACACGGTATACTTTTCCTACAGGTTTAATCGTGTTAATTTTCGTTAGCTAATTATTAACTTAAAAAAGGTTTTACTCACAAATATATACAAATGAAAAACCAATCATGTAACAATACTGTCTGGCATGATTGATATGTAATTTGACACGGATTGTGCATAAGCTTGCAAGGTTTTGTCTAAATAACACCCACATTCTATCGACCAACTTAGAACTATTTTCTTTTTCAAACAAGGTTGGTTTTTTTCTCGAAGAAGAAGAATCCATTTGACAGGCGACTCAGTTCACGAATGTCTGTCAGTTTCGCTGAATAGAGACAGCTTCGTGCTAGATACTGCTTGTGAACGTCATTTAATATTGATTGACTGACGTGTCAGGATTAATCAATAGTCAACATGTTTTTTAAGAAGAGGAAGACTTTTCTGTGCCTAAAAGCTAGTTTGATGATGAAAATTATGTTTTTGATAAGATAACGAATGATTTCAAAAGTACATAACATCATTTGTAGAATAAGATATTGTATCAGTTCTTATTCTACCACTCTCTAAAGTAGACAATGCAATGTTACATTGTCTTAAGCCCTGTTTATACGGCGAACTTTGCACATATGCAATATTGCTTATGGTAGTAATATATACACATGAGTAAAAGTAAAATTACTATGCGTTCATACTTGTTTAATTTATACCTAAGCAAATGGGCTTCCAACTAATCTAATATATGAATAGAGAATTTCCTAAACATGCCAATTAATATGTTTTAGATGTAAATTAAATAAATGACATAAATGTATTATCTGTCAACATTGGTTTGACTATATTGCCCTAATTATAACGAAAATCGGATAGTCAGATGGATTTCGAAGGTCATCGCGTGCAAGAAGGAGATTATCCTATATAGAGAATTTGAAAAACAATATTAAGAGTTTCTAACGGTCTCTAATATATTTTCCCAACCTGTGTGAAGTCACTATGTCTGTATACGACGAACTTTTACAAGAATAATGAAAATACCATATTTACTCACGGTAGTAAACATTTGCACCTGCCCTTGACTAGGTGCAAATTTGCTTACGGTAGTGAAATATTTGCTTACGGTAGTAAAATATACATATGTGCAAATGCGTCCATAGGGCGAATTTTGCTCATATGAGCAAATTTGCATATGTGTAATGGTTTACTCATATGCAAACGCTCGCTGTATAAACAGGGCTTTAGACCGTGCCATAGTTCGTCTGGTTATGTGCCCTTTCACCCTATTATTGTACAATTATATCTTAAATTTAACTGTAATAGGTAACTTCTCTACGATTAAACTTGAATTAAAAGCTCCATGTAATAAAGGCAAAACTTCATATTTCGTATGTGTTTTTACGAAGATGGTACATTACATGACACAGCAAATTACATTATTCTTTCAGCTGTATAATATTTCTAACTCTATGAATGTATTCAACATTTTATTATTTTTATTTTAACAAGTCCAACTTTATTAAAAGCTCACACACACAGGGGCTTGTATTGTCGAAACTAACGATTACAACGAATATGAAGTCGACTATCCAGCCCCATATACTATAAAAAAAAGTAAAGGGATGTAACGGGGTCAACACCCCATGTCCGTTTGAAATTATATTTCAGAATGTTGTCATCATATTATCATTCAATGTTATATACCACGGCAAAGCCAATACATGTGTCTTTAGAACAAGCCATCAAACGTAAAAATCGAACCGATAATAACAAGGATATGATTTTTCAAAGCCAAAAATATTAGCACATTGCTCATGTGAGCCATTTGCCTAGCCCACCAAAATGATAAAATATTTGCTTGAAAAATTATTATAAAATACTTTATAATATCCTGTCAGCTAATAGTGACCCAGTTGCAAAGCCTAGTATTTGGTGCATCAGATCGCGCAAGAATTATAACATGAGGGCACTGTATTTGACATACGGATTTGGCTGCGGATCAATAGGTTCGGGGTTTCAATCCCGCCGGGGGCTAGACAACTTTTACTGTTGTAGAGTACTGTTTGATTTCAGTGCTTATCACCCATTATTCGCTAGTTCCAGCCGATGCTCGCAGGTTTACTTGCAATGCATTGCCCACATTAGCCGTGATATAAGTGAAATACAAAACCCCAATTCACCTAACCTACACTTTAATACCAACATATCTATCGTATTTAAGCAAGTTTTGTTTATAACTTGAACTTGACATTATTTGTTTGAAATAAGCTGCAATTAAATAGGGCTCACACTGGAAAGAATCGTCGCTCTCATCAACATGCAAAAGTCAATTTCTTGCACCATAGGCGAGTGGGCGACGAGTTGGACAGTTTCAATTTAGAACATCCAATCAGACACTCTGTGGTCAATGTACACTAGACATGTTCATTGACATTTTACAGAAGTCGTTCACCATCCCGTTCTTGGTCGCAAACAGCTGAGCAAACAGCAAATGTGAGCTTCTCTAGACATGTTTTGATACTGTGTTACCTCCTGGAATATCTATTTTTAGATTAGATTTCTTTACGAGGGTGTATATATCCCATGCATTTATAAACCTATATCGTAAAACTATGTTTATTACCTTCATTCATGTCCCTTCCAGATATAATTTGAAAACTATATACTATATACTGAGACTATTTTGGCATTGAATACGCAGATATAATCTTAAGTCAGTTCCGCTGAAGTCGTATTATTCAATATATATTACTTATAAACAATAACTGAGTTGGTAATGTTTAAGATTGTTTAAGATAGTAAATGAACAGTATTCATGATTAGATCTGCTACATACTCATAAAGAGATATATGTTTAGAGTTTATCTCATAATGGCATGACATTTCCAAAGTCAATGTTATAGGGCAACGAGAATATTGGATGATAGATTGATACCTTGCAAAATGTCATTTCCGAGGATAAACATGATTTGCAATGAGTATTAAAATATAAAAAATTGTGCATCTCACCTCATTGCAGATTAAAATGCGAAGTTATAACGAAAATATATGTATATGTAACTCTTATTCATATTGCATGTTTAAATTTTCGAACATTGCTAAAGAATTTCGATTTATAAAAGAAAAAGCCAATCCAATTGCCGGTCACTCATATAACATGTTTATGTTTGAAAATTCCTTAATGACTTGATAAATACATTTCAAATTGTCCTTTCAATCATATGTTATGTTATACAGTTGTTGAGCAAAAATCTGTGAAGAAAGTACAGAATGTACCCTTTGTAATGTCTAACATTTTTCGAAATTCTTTTTTTGGGGGAGCAAATATGAAAATTGCGCCGTAACAATTTCTTAATGCTATGGATCTTAAACAGACATACAAGTATTTATTTACTTAGATGGATGGGATTACATTAAAGTACCTGGAGTTATGCCTCTTTGAATATGGGTCCATAAAAAAACTATTTTTATAAGGTGTATATTTCCAAAGGTCAATAACTCATATTATTAGATTAAATTCAAATTTAAGCAGAAAAGACTTCTTTTTTTAAATGCCTTAACATGCCTTTTACAATGTAGCTAACCCTTTTACCGTCAATGAGAAGAAGCTTTTAAAGAAGATCTTTCGGCCAAGAAAAAGGTAAACTAAAAATTATAATAAGACTTTAGAATAACCTTTTGATTAGCAAATGAAAAATATGAAATTTATAACAACTGTTACTCACAATTTATGTTTTTATTGGTAACGCTGTGTCCATTAGGGATAATGAGAGTTATTTTTACATTATATACTTGACATCAAAATAGATCATGAAAAGAATGTTCAAATTTGCCAAAGACACAAACTGGGTTATCCAATGTGCTTCTGTGGCACTATTCTATTGAATACTAGAATAGGAAGTTGCACCGTGGATCAGGTAAAACGAGATCATTGCGTGCTCCACGTCAATATTGAAGTTTTAATTTCACGATTTCCACATCAGTGGTGATTATAGTGAACCAGTCGTGTTTCAGTACATTGAACATCCATTTGAATACATATTAGATCAAAGGAGTGTTGGTGTTTCACTGATGACTATCTTGCAGGTGATAGTTACGAGGAGAATGCGTCAGTCAATGACATGGGGTTGTGTTTATACATAAACATTACACATAGTAAAATACGTGTTGCCCACCCCAAACCTTTCTATCTAAAATACTATGCTGTTTCAATGTTAGGATATATTGATGGACTTAAAGAGTAACAACAAAGTTGGGATATGTTATGACCAATTTCTTCAAAAAATATTATTCATGTTGATATACTGGTACTGTTGTTTTACCCATTGTTCATGTGCCGAAACTATGCAATACCATTTTGTTTCAGAGGACAAAAACTAAAATGTTGTAACCAACTGGCTTTTGGCACATCAATACATCTTTTACCCTGCAAAGATGGAAGAAACTGGTTCATAAAATTCAACACTCTTTTTCAACAATAAATGACAATTATTGACACAAAGGTTATGTTGATATACCGGTACTGTTGTTTTACCCATTGTTCATGTGCCGAAACTATGCAATACCATTTTGTTTCAGAGGACAAAAAAAAAATGTTGTAACCAACTGGCTTTTGGCACATCAATACATCTTTTACCCTGCAAAGATGGAAGAAACTGGTTCATAAAATTCAACACTCTTTTTCAACAATAAATGACAATTATTGACACAAAGGTTATAATCAAACGATTTTGGAATTAATCTGAATTATTCTGTTTAAGTTCAATTCGTTGACCAAAAACTTCTCTATGATTTTCAGTAATACAGACAGAATTTCGTCAGTAAGTAACTTTTTTTTAATTTGCCTTTTTCCACAGATATTGACTTTGAAGGTTCATACTGCTGTATCCAGCGACGTTTTGTTAAATGGCAGTTACTTAAGTTTCATCAGGTCACTTGTTGAATGTTATTACTCAAAATACAACAACCAATATTGACTTTCAGTTTTCAGTGGAACAATTCTTGACACCAAGCAGAATTTTAGCAAAACAAAACTGTCCTCTATTAACATTAAGGAGATCAGAACTTTTTTAATCAAATTATGTCAGAGAAATCAAAGAACAATTCAGAGTCATGTCGCAATGGAAACAGCAAAGTTCAAAGTTCACATCTAAGTGGTAAGCTCCAGAGACCATGGTGGGCACGTTATTCAAATTTAGTGAATCTATCATTATTAGAGAAAGACAGAAAGAAAAAAACACCTATTGTCACTGTAACTGCATGTTATATTCTTCCAAACAGGAAAGATGTCACTTAATTTAACGGCATTGTTGTTAGCTTTCATGAGTTTTCTTAGATAAATCATAAGAAGTAAAATTCCTTTTAGTTAAACGATGTAAAACTCATTTAAATTTGACGGAATGAAAATGGCAAACAAAATAGTTGAGTTAAAGAGTCTACATTTCGAATCACATGTAATTGATACTTACAATGCATTTATTTTCTCATTTACGCAGTGCATTCCTGGTATTTTGGAATGTACTTAATGTGATGATTGTTATCCACATCGAGTTAATGTGTCCAAATGAAAGATATATGTGTTTTCTGCAGGCATTCACAACCTTCCTTATGTTAAATGCATCAACGTTCTATTGATGTTGACCTTCCCACAAGTGCACTTTGAGTCCTATAGACATGCCGTGGCCATGGAAGACATATGTGCTTTAGGCAGGTACATGTAACAACTCATTATTTTAATGACGATGTAATTGGCTGTTGAAGCTATTTTGAAAAAAATATCAACCCTACAATAATTCATATGTTGGAACATAATGATACACATGTCTAACAGTCAGATGTCAGATTTCAGATTGCCGTAAATCAGGTATGCAGCTATGAAAAATATTATCTTCTATTGGTTACGTTGCAGCCTTTGTTGGTACTCTACCATATCAATTGGAGAATTATACTTTTTAAAAATCTTGACATCTTGACACTTTGTACAGAAATGTCAATTTGAAATATTCAATTTTGATTTCGATGTAAAACTTCCATGAGACGTCACTACCATATCGAAGTCAATTAATATTTGCAGTTATAGTTTGATGGCAAGATCAATACCTTTTTTATTATGAACTCACGAAAACAATCTTTAACAAGGACGAATTCCTCAGTCAATATTGTTTTAATGGTCTTCTACAAAAATGGTTGTCTTATAAAGTGTTCACTGTGAAATGAAAAATAATTAAATATTTACTATTTACAAGCGCTTCAATAGTTTTAATGAAGTAATGACAACAGTAACATGACGTCACAACTTGACTTTATCAATGTTTTTAGTGTTTCATGTCATTATGTTTAGTGTAGACGGGCTCGTGACCAATATATGAACCAATCAGGTTGAAGGCTTGCCAACCTAATTACAAACTGGACACCACCTTTAACTAAAAAAAGAAGTTTTAGTTTACCTCATAAGTTCTAATATATCCAGTGAAGTATGATGAAATAAATTGTAAAACGGTTTTAAATAGGTTGATGAAATCAACGTAAAGAGTAATAGATAATGTAAATTTAATCATGAACCTTTACTTTGATAAACGTAGTTGTAAACACAAACTGTACAAATAGATCGAAGATGAGACACACAGAATCGAAAACAATGTAAGATTCTAAAAAATACAAGTAAAACATTTACTCTGCAGACTCCAAGCAATTATACTCCAATAGAGCGGTCTACATCGAGACTAGCAATCGAGAAACAAATGTGGTTTGGGGGTTGATCTTGATACCCTTGAGGAAAAGTAAGAAAGATCTTATTAAGATAATCATGAGACTTTGTAAACAGAACCCTGGACATATCATTTGAACAGAATACTATAATATCCTATTATCACGTTCAATGATAAATAGATGAAATCTTTATGACATTCAGTATATTTTATTTATTTTGACACTAATGTAAGATATATGAATTGACACCTTCATACCATAGGATGTTACAACTATTTCATATCATATATATTCACCTGCTCTGTCATTTCTCATACCATGATATTTGTTCAAGGTGACCTCTTTGCTTATCTCTACATAGCTTTTGTAGTACGTGTGTGTCGTAAGCGAGTAATTAAATATCATTTATTGCAGTTTATATAATGAAAGTCGATATTTTAAATTCCAGCTATACATCCATGTTATCGTTATCAATATCATATAGCAAACACCTCAGTTGTTATTCTTATTACATGTTCACTTTGATCATTTTGGATTCTACAAATAAGACATTACTAACATTGCCACATCATTTGTTGTGTATTGCAATATCCAGTACTGTGTCCTGGATTAGCACATCAAGAAAAAACACATTCCGACTACTCTTTTCTCTCCCTCCGTCACTAATCAGTTTCTCAAATCACTTCCTCGTCTAATAATCGATACAATCAACTGCTGAGAAAATATGGCTCGGATATTGAACGGGATAAAAATAATATTCTCAATTGCTTCTAGATTCACTTTCAAAATTACATGATTTGAGGAGTTATAACAGTCAGACCTTGTTAAAATGGACCATGTACAAAGGAAGACAGGCAATTGAAGTGTCAATTTAATATCGTTAAACTGGGAAAAAACCGTCCCGTTTATAAATAATAATAAACAGTTGCATTGTGTCTGACTGACATTACTGACAATTTAAAAAAAAATAACATGTATTTTGGAAAATAAATACTTGCAATGAAAAAACATTGACTTTGATCACCTAAAAACATATCATAAGTTTGACCAAGTTATATGTTGAGCTAAGTTGTTACCTGACTGTTACTGACTGTTACTGTTGTCAATTTGTAGCATGTTAGTATAACAGCTCATTCAAGGCATGTATAGCCTGCATGAACAGACTGATAGGAGTAAACAACCTTCTCCTAACATTATGAATTATCAACAAAGTTCATCATGTTTTAACAATGTGCCTGTGAATTTGTTTTTTCTTGATGTCGGACAGCAGTTCAACTTCGAAAACAGTCAAAATCTCAAGTTTCATTGACAGTCTTTTTGTCTTATTCGACTTGCTTAGGAAAACATTGTTGCTTTTTTTTTAGTATACGTTTTCATCAAGAAACATAAGAATGAGACAAGGAACGTGTCAGTGGATTCAGCAATATATGCAGGTACATCTAATGAATTAAACAAATATAACGGGAAATGTTAAAGTTTATTGTTAAATTATTGACAGCTTTATCCATGAGAGAAATCACATTGATAATCTTATTCGCGACAAATAATGAAATATACTAAACCAAAGGAAACAGACTTATGGATGCATAAATGATGTGACTGTTATGACAAGGAGCAAAAATCTTGTGCTTTAGGGCTTACCAACCCTCTTGTCCAAATATATATCCGTATCCAGTAGAACTTCTTTTCACATTTATACTGCAATTGAAAGGTCTGTCCCTACAGAGAGACACAATTGCCTAAACCATATTGACTTCTTTGATGATGGTTCCCTTGGTATTTCAGTGCCAGACATTCATGATTGGTTCACACGGATGGTTTCTATAATGAGTGTCTGTCACCCCTTTTCTATACAGAAATGAAGTTACCACGGTTGAATGAACATGCTTACATAAACTACTTTAAAGGGGCAGTAGCACGTTTTTTGTAAATTGTATTGTTTCAAAGTTCCCATTTATTATGATAGTTTATGTCATTTATATTCACTTTAGAGGGTGAACATATTATTACACAAACCAATTATCCGTAGTGGCAATAACAGTGTGGCGTATAAAGCAAAAATTGCATGGCGGCCATTTTATTGTGAACACATTTTATTATTTTGAGAGACAAAAATTATTCCCATGACTTTACGGAACCATGTAGGGTATTTTACTATTGGTAACATTATTTTTCAAATACATTTCATTGAGTTATTTCAGTTAAAAAAAGTGCTACAGCCCCTTTAAGTCCTGGAATGAATATTCAATATATTGATACATTCAGTGTTCCCTATTACGTGATAATAGTCCATTTAACTTAATTGAAACATCAGTACAGTCTATAACACCTCAACAAACTAATGTATATTTCTTTTGAAATTTGATCACCTGGTCAATGCTTATATTTACTGTGTGAATTGTGTATTCTGACTACGGCAGTCACAATTGTGTGTGTGCGATGTTAAAAACTGACATGATACACATTTAAACAACATATACCACAGTAAACTTTTTCGGTGCATATATTGATTTATTTCATATTGAATGATTTCGGCTTACCTATAGGCAAATGTAACTAACAACATTTTGATCTCATTTTAATCAGATTGAGTGTTTTGATGTGAATATAGCTCTGCAGATGTCTCTTCTATGACCGTTCATCTTTCCGCTTTTCAAACACTCACAGGCCTGAAACGAAACGGCTGAAGTGAAAGCTTATGAGCAATGACAATCGTTAACAATCGCTAGTGATGAAAAGTAGTCGAACTCGGTCCTAAAAGAACGTGGTACTTTATATATTTTGATTGACTGTAATTGTTTATAATTTTGAAAACATATAATATGCTTTTAATCAAAGATAGTTTTTACTGCCGAGCAGACCCATTTCATCCACTCCTGGTCACTGAAAATCACATGCATATCAGTCGATAATATATACGAGAGCAATATTTGTTTAGGAGGAGATTGCTAAAGTATACTGATACCATACTATACTCATGGCGCCCTTTTGCAGACAAATTCAACAAAGATTCAACAAAAATACAAAGCATATTTACAGTATGTTTTTTCTGAAGCGTTTGTTTGATCTCTTCATTTGATCGAATTTCCTCCTTAATGTCACTCCTTCTTGATTGTTATATGATACCCATAGCAAAATACAATGAATAAAATTACCGTGTTTATACTTACACTGGCATTATTAACGTCTTTACAAAAGTGATACCTTGTTTCAAGGAATAATTATTAAACGACAATGAGTATTGAACTATATCATCAATGGTAAACATATTTGAATTTGTAAAGAATACATGTTCAGGACCTGTTCTCAGAACTATAATACATTATTTCACTTAATTTTTGAATTTCACATTTCGCAGATCATTAATCTGTAAGCTTCTCTTGCTTATTGAATTGACCTATAAGTCAGTGACGATTGATTCGCATGAAATTAATTTAAGACTCACCTTTAGACTGTTATAGGATAATAAGAATCAAGACATCTATGATTTATATTTCAGACCACATGGTCCATAGAACAATTGCAAATGAAGAAGAGTTGTCACATAATTGATTGTACACGTTTGTAAACTTGAAAACATTTTATATTCGTTTTATGAAACATATATTCAACGTCAAGTAGACCCATGTAATCCACTCGTTGTCACTGTAAATAACATACATATCAGTCGAGGAGATCTATGAGAGCAATATTTGTTCAGGAAGTGATTGCTAACGTAAACTGACATCAAAATATGCTCATGGCGCCTTCTCTCCGATAAATTCAGCAACGATTCTGGTAAAATCACAATTCCAAAGCAGTACGTCTCTTGGGAATCTTTTGTTTAATCTTTTTCATTTTACAGATTTCCCTCCTTAATGCCATTAATTCCTGATTGTTATTGATGTTCCCCATCATAGTAAAACATATACAGTTATAAAAGAACATACGTTTGTGTTGGATTACCATCCAGTTGTGTTTTAGAATATATAGTAGCATTTGATAACTTGTTGATCTAACTGGATGTCAGTATATTCAATCCTTTTTTGAATAACATTCTATCTGTTGTCAGTTGATTGGAAATGAAGCAGATGCTTACGTATATATATAAATGATATAAAAAAAAAAACGTACTTATGCAATAAAACCTACAACACTGAGTAACTCGTACATTGCTACGGCATTGTAATGTCATTTGTAAATTATTTTTTCTAAATAGATGTACATAACATTTAAATTTATCTATGTAAAAACAATATTTGGCAAAAAGCATATTTTGAAGAGTATACCATGTGTTTACTTACAATGACATTTTATCAATATATATATATATATATATATATATATATATATATATTGATAAAATGTCATTGTAAGTAAATCGTCAAGCTGTAACGACTATTGAATCATATAACCTTTTTCCAAATCGAAAATGTTTTTTAAATTATGCGTGTTAAGGACCTGTTAGAATCAAGACATCCATGATTTCGTGGATTTTTAAAGATACGATAAATGTATCAAAAGTTTGGCATTATCGTAAGAAATACACTGACATATCCCGATATCTATCTCGGGGATCTTGGCTCAATATGAAGTCTAAATCTCTGCCATTAACAAAAAATATGATCACTTCTTAACATCTTAAGATAAGATTATTTTTGTTACTGTCAATCATATATACATTTATTACATAATTTAGAGTGAGATACATGGTTCTATCAGTGAAATTAACCCTCTATCAAGCTACAGTGGTGATAACCTTTATCACCACTCTACTGGGTGACGATACACTTTCTCACCACTCGCGTGACGTCATCGGGACAATGTTATGACGTCATATTGCCAGCTTGCGAAGGCTGTACGTTTGCCGTTGAAATCACTCCAACTCAACGTTAAACACAGAAATATTGATATAATGAATAGAATATCTGTTTATCCTTGACAAATACAATGTTTATCTCATCTCGTGAGGTAGAAAAGTTAATATCTACTTTTCTACCTCACTCAATGAGATAAACATGGTATTTGTCAAGGAAAGACAGATCTCCTCTATAAATCTGATACAGAATATCTGAAATATTGAATGTACATCAATCTGTATACATGCACACCTATACAACAGTGAAATAGAAATAAAATAAATTAATCTGATTAGGGTAAGTTCTTATGTAAAAGGAAGTAATGTTTTATATATCAGATATTGTCAGTCAAGTTAATTATATCATCCTGAAACATGTGTAAAACCCTTGTAATGAATGGTATATTTTGCTATACTCAGATTTCTATAGATAATTTCACATTCTTTACAAGGAAACTGTTTTATGCAGTCTCCATACAGAAATTCATTAAATTCAGAGATTAATTTGTTGATTTTCTTATTTTGTGTATTTATCAACTGTATTCAACGTGGGGACAGCTCATGTGACAAGATTTGACCTCATTGGAATTGACAAATTAGACAGCTGCGCAACTAAAAAATTCAGAATAAATAGTTATAGTTAGAAATTCATAGGAGATTTCAATTAATTTACGTTTTCAACTGATATTGTGCTAATCAATACACTTAAAATGTTATCATCATAAGACGAGTTATTTAAGAGTACCTCCCTTAAGAGTATATTTTCTCCTTGGAGCAATATATATTCTTTTTAACATCCAGGGGGCGGGATAGCGTAGCGGTTAGCTCTTACAGCTTTGGATCAAGAGGTCCAGGGTTCGAATCCCGCCAGGGGCTAGGCAACTTTGTCTGCTATGGAGAACTGTTCTACATGCAGTAAAGTTTTTATGTAATGCTATATTGAATTTCAGTGCAGCACCACATGGTTCGCTAGTTCAAGCCGATGCTCGCAGGTAACACTGTAATGCATAGTCACCTTTACATTACAGGTTTTTTCCCTGCCATGGTAGTTATTCTGAAAACTGATTGCTAAAACATCAGGCATGCTTGTTATTAATGTATATGACATTTATTGTGCTAATAAAACATGAGAACAGGTATATTATGTGCCAATGCCTTCATTGTTGGAGACATTTTATTGCTCATAGCTCCGAATTTAATAGTTGGAACAAAACCTTTTAATTTTATGGGTTCACATTAATTGCTTATCATAATAAACACATAAATACATTGTTTGCAATACGAATGTTATCATTTCGTAATTATTATTGTACTGGTCGACATAAATGCTTATACAGTAGGCAAGAAGCAAATATTGAAATTAAAATTAATTCAGAACCATATCACCATACAGAACACAACACATACCTTCTCTTTGACGAAATGCGTAAATTTAATTTTCATATCTTTTAACAGGTTTCAGAAACATTAACATTTCTGAATACATCTTCCAATTTGAAAAATAAAATGTTTATACTTATATATGCCAAAACAAATATTAGCTGCCAACCAGCCTTGATTTCCGAATGGAGAACCCAATTTCACGTTACCATTCATATTTATTCACTTGAATATTTCGCAAGATCATGATCGTTATATGTCTCAAGAGTAAATAGTTTCAGAAAGCAATGAAGCATCTGTTTGCCAAGCATACTTGTGTATGATCTCTATTATAAACTACGCCTAAAGAATATCACATAATACTGCTCAAATTATAAACACATACATCTCATACATGTTATTGACGAGTATTTTGGCAGTAAAGTTGCTTCGTTCGATGTTTTATTAAGTAAGTTTATTGCTTTCATGAACATAAACGTAAACCTTTTAAAAAGCTATGTTTTTCAGAAAAACATGTATGAACAGATAATGTTTTATAACATCAAAGTTAGTTCAGTCGGCCTCTTAACACCTGGTTTAACTCTTTTTCAGTCGCATTTATCACTTGTGATTGAAATATCTTGTACTGTGTATCGTAACGTTTCGTTAGTACAATTTCAACTAAAGATGATCAATATATTCCGAAAGAAAGCTATTTGAATGCGACGATAACATAAAATATCTCAAGAAATAAAGTAGTCTTATTCATTTATTTCCTTGTGTTTAAGTTCGAACTAAGCCGGTAAAACAGGTATACACTTAAAATTTAGTTGGTGGCCAGATGTCCTTGTAGAAACGATCTAGCATTTAGCATCTTTTAACAAATTGGGATAAAAACGAGTATCTCCAGCAGTGAAGATTTTGGCAGAAACTTAAACATGTAGGTATGTATTATACACTTGTGAAGACATTAAGCAAACGGACCAGATTTGGCTACTAATGTTAATGTCTCTTTAGGTTATGTAGGTTGATGATACTTGGACAAACTATTTACTTTTCAGATACGTAATTAGAGAAATCATCAGTAATTACGGAAACACCTCATACACAAGCAAATTACAATTAGGACATGAAATCAATAAAACAATTTCAACAACACATTAGCGTCAACCATATTCACTTGAAAATAAGTTACTCTTGCAATCATGAATGATGTCGTCATAGTCAGGAATTTCATATGCTACGATTTTTTCAGTCGGTGTTCTGGGTTACGAATCCGGCCAGGGGCTCGGCAAATATGTCTGTTGAAGAGAATTGTCTGTTCTGTTTACTTTACTTGTCAGCAGTGGCCGATGTCACTATATTCTGAGAATAGAAAATATGACGGAAATAAAACATCACATTCCATGTGACAGGACAATATAACAATTATACAGACATTTCACAAAGTGTTAATTCCATCAAAACTGGAACTGGAACTGAAACAAATATGCTTGCCTTGCCAGCTGAACCGTGGTATGGCAATATCAGTATAAAGGTAATGAAGATTGAACAATAATGCAACATGCATGGTATTCGTGCATTCTTTGAAACATGGCAAACGCAAATGACGCTTGTTAAAGGATTCATGGGACATAGTTCTTTGTTGATATATAATGTCTGCCGTGATTTTAAAAAAACAAGCTCGTAAAGCTTATACAATTGCATCATTTAGCCTACATGTGGCCGTCTGAACACCTAATATACGTATACCAAACAATGGTGTTATTTTAAAATCTTATAAGCTTGGCTTTCATCTGGTTGTCTGAACTACAGTAAAAAATCACAGAAATGCTATGTATTCTTCCAATTCGAGTCATACTGTCTCCGGACTGTACATAATTATCCTATTTTTTACCAATTGGTATGCCTAACAATGTAAATTACCCATACTAACTCATTACAAGTATGATGGTAGACCACGTTGTGGACGCTAATATGAATACGCAACTTAACCATACCAATAAACTGAAATAATTGTAATAAGTTGTTGTCTAGAGATTGATTCGTTGCATTATACAAGCTGATGATTGTCCATGCACTTTCCTGATGTTTAATTACTACTTGACAAGAGATTTATCACATCTACTTAAAATGTTGGCAATGAAATAAATGTCGGCAATGAAATAAGTTGTGTCCTTTGCAATTTGTTATACTTGCACAGATTAATTTGAATTTAATATATAATATTACATAATATTTATTAAACCAGCATTTTTATTATCATGACATCAATTTACATCAACGTATATACGGATGACTTATTTTTCAGATCATCCATTATGTGTTTCTGTATGTTTGTTCATGGTCTTGTTGTTTGCATGATTTGAGTAACATTATTATAAATAACCTTATTTTGATGACAAGAAACACTGCGTCTGTCCAATATTCATATCAGTCCTTCCTATTATAAAGTGAGGGTTCCAATGGTTACCAGAAGAAAAATGGCCCCTTTAGTGATTTTGTCATGTACAAACGAAAGTTCTTTTCTAGTCACTTGTATTTTTTGCCAAACGATAAAAAAATACTTTGCAGTTGATGGAAATGTTCATTGTTGTTAGTGACGAAGTAATCAGTTATAAGAGACATAAAATACCAAAAAAACAAAATCGGCTAGGGGCTGTCAGTTTTTTTCTGAAAATAATGCAAAATTTCGTCTAGACTGCTTTGACAAAACAAAAATCAGAATCTATTGATGTGTAAAACAGTCTCCCCTTCATTTTACTGTAATATAATATACATTCTAATATTTGGAAGCAACATGATAAAATAAAAGTGAATGTGTGGAACAGATTGCATCGAATTTGTTGTTCTTTTAAGTTTCCGAATTGACAACTTGCGTTCCTTAACTGTCAAGTAAACAATTTTATTAGAAAAGCCTTCTCCAGTGATCGATAAAATGTTTTAGGCCATACAACTTTTTAACTCATTACCCGATGGGTTGTAATCTACACGCCAATCATGTCAGACAGTGTGGTTATGTGATCCTACTGTTTTTAAATTTACACTGATTTCATATAACATATTACAGATAATTGACAATTTGTCACAAATTAAAACTATTCTGGCATTTCACTGGTATAAAATTGCATTATTGAAAAAATACTTTATGATTATTGTCACGAAATCTAGACTTGTTGGGATACATAAACTATTAATTATCAGAGAATAAATACTTCACCATACCTAGAAGAACATAATCCTTCAATGAGAATACTTGGACCTGAATTTAATTAAATACAGGGTAACAAGTTACATTAACGCTAGCAGTCTCCAATCAGGCTGTTTCTTTTTTTTCGGAGTTTGGTAGTAGATGGAATGAAATACATATTTGAAAGAATAAAGTTTGAAAATGTCAGTTATATAATAAACACAGCTGATGTTGGCATTATAGCAACCAAACATGCATGATCTTTATGAACAGCTAGTTGAACACTAATTCATTCACTATCACCATTCGTTGTTGTCTTATCAGGAACCATGAGGGAAACAGATCAGTAAAGTTGGAGCCATAAAGATTTTATCAACCTTCTGATTGGATGGAACATGGTATTATTGGCTTAGTATTGAACTCCATTGCCGATAATTAACAAATGAAATGCCAATTAAAATAGATTACTGCATATGCATTACTGAGAAGTGTAAACAAATGTAGACTTAAACGTCGTGTTCTTGATACTAGTTTGAGTTTTAACTAGATTCGTATGATAGAACTTATTACTGGTTAAACTACCATATGAATCTGTGTTCATTTGTAGATTTTGCTTTTGAGACCTTGCAAATTGATTAAATTATTATAACTAAGATGCCAAATAAATGTATTATCAAGGTCCTTGTTATAATGTATGTCTATTAGAATGTACATTCATTATAATACAATCTAAACATTCTAGTGTATCCACGATAACACCTAAGTTGCTCACAGCAAAAAAAATAGCAAACCCCTTTGTGAAAGGGTTGTGTCAATTTTCGATGTTTAACATTGTAATTATAACTATAAGTAAAGTAGTCATGACATTGTAAATTAAGTTAAGGACAGCATGAAACCAATATTTTGATTTAACGTTTATTTCAAGAAAACAGTTAGTTAACTGAAGTCATACAATCACTATCATATCAACATTTGCCCTCAAATTATTTTTCTAATATAGGAATAATCAATGAGTTGTGAGTAATTGCGGATGTAATGTTATTCGAAAAAAGGAATTTCTGACACAATTAACAACTCGATTGCGATTGAGTAAGAACAAGGCAGCTAAGCAATTTATGAAAGGTTGTAAAGTAGCTCTGTCAACCAATCAAAGTTGTTTCTCATGGTTCATGGATCATGGTTAAATTAAAAGCACAGACTCGCAATGAAGATGTAAACTTGAATAGTCGTTGTTTTCATAGTGAACTGTGTATTTTACATTACCTGACAGGACAAGTTTTATTGACGTGATGAACGTTTGCCAAACTTTCACATAATCACAGATAGTCCACCGGCCAATAAGGGTCACCATGCACCCCCCCCCCCCCCCCCCCCCCCCCCCCCATGGCAGAGCGAAACTATGTTTTTTTAAAGCCTTGACATGTCTATAATGCAAATATGAGTGGTAACAGTGTATAAACTGGGACCAACCTTGTCGTTTTTGCACTTTTTCATGGGTACCCCCATCAGCGACATTTTCTCTGAAGCGACACGCGAAAAGGTGGAAGTCATCATATCTCCGGTTCTAATTGTCATAGAACCATAATCTTGGTATCTAAATGTATGTTTTTCAGGTCATAGAAGTCATTGGTGGTCTTTTCAGACAGCTATCATTGGTAATTTTTATGAAATTTGAGCTTTAAGTTGCTAAAGTTCGCGATTTATGATTCAGATCTTAAAAATTTATATTTTCACCTTCTTTTCAGTTTATGAATGTCATTATTCACATTATTTGTACTTTATGTATTATTATAAGTACTAGTGGCACTTATTTGTACTTATGGCACTCATAAAAAGTAGCCAGAAGACTTCAGGAGCTAGTATTCTACTTAAATTACCATCAAAGAAACACTCGAGAGCTCAAGACTTTTGTATTTCAAGTTGTGGTTGATACATCTTAGCCATTAGGGCTTGGAAGGGATACATTTTAAGGGAACAAAGAAGAAAGGATCCACACGTGTATTCCTTCATTACAAAATTAGCATAAAAGTATATTCTAGGTAGTTAGATTCAGCTTTTTTTTGGACATCATTAATTTAGCACACATCATCATCACTGTCACAGTATTAAGAGGTAACATCCTCATCGTCGTCATCATCATCTGATCATCATTATCATAGTTGCCACTTGGCTTGGCCTGGCCTGGATGTTGCTCAGCTGCTCAGAAAGAGCACTACTATCAAACAACACTGGTCAACAGTCCATCCATGATTCTCATTGACATTAGGAACATCAGGTTTGGCAACATAAGATTCCTGGTAGTTGACACATTTAATATGTTGCTCCAGGCTTTAGCGAAAAGGTGGCACCTTGCTCATGTCTTTATGTTCCTGGGTTTGTCTAGTTCTTCACAACCATAGTCGTTCAGTTGCAGGTAGCGAAGTTCATCAGCATTTTGTTATGCAAGGTCTTCCAAAGAGAGCATAACCGAAATCAGCCACTTCATCAATCAGATCCGATGAAAAAAACCATAGAGTCACCTTTTCTGGCAAGAGATACTTCAAAATGGCCAATCTTCTGAAGGATTTTCAGAGGTTTCAACTTGCAAATCTCCTTGAAGCAGTTGGTGAAATCACATCCTGTGACTGCATGTGACAACAATGCTTCTGTATGTAAGTCAGCCATGCCCTTAGCCAGTTTAAATATACTCATCAGCCGTCTCTTGTTTCCAGTTCCAGTGTCAAACAAAATGATGACATCTTCTATTTTGGATGCATAGTATAACAACAGGAAGAAGAAACAATTGTCTGGGCTCTTGACTCTAAGTGTATGGTAACCACATCTCTTGCCATGCATTCAGTATGTATACGATGATACTGAAAAGACAAATGGGTGCTTTCAATAAAGTATGTAGAGATTTCAGTATATGCATTTTCTGCACAACAGCAAGTTTATACACAGTAAGAGCAAAGGACCAATACTATGATACCATGAATCTGTTCCTCAAAGGATTACTGCAGGGAAGGCAACTCTGTTTTGATGACCGTGTGTCCATCATCGGTCTTCAGCAAGTAAGCAATTCCATCATACACCACAGAGACCTCTCTGCCTTGCAGTTTATGGGTGTATGAATCCTGGTTCCAGAGCTTGGGTATGACCTTGGGGCATCCAATATATTCAGGGAATCAAGGATGCACCTGTATGGTGTTATCAACCAAAACTTTAAGGAGCTGATAAGCTGAAGTGGCAACTGGTGGCGAGTGGAAGTTACCAAAACACATTCCGTTGAGCATGACTCTGAGGCACCTCTACAGGAGTGAACAACTCGTAACCATTCGCAATAGGATGGGACACTGTGAAAATTATTCTTACAACTTGTAGGTGAAGACAGCCTTTACCAAATCAATTGTAGAGACATCAACACTTCTCTCAACTCAAATTGTCAGAGCTCCAGAATCCAAATCAGTGGTTCAGTTAGAGTTTACAATGTTTGTGTGATAGTGTGAAAGTGAGTTTAAGGCTTTGCCATACTGTTATGTAGCACTCCACCAATTCAGTTATCTCTTGATGAAGGGAACACTTTTTTGTTCTTTCTATTGATGGCATTTCAACACAGACAGCAGTATGAGACTCTGAAGGTCCTGCAGTCTTGCAACATTATTCCATGAGCTGTGTGAACAGAATCCTTTCTAGTAATTAGTCGAAATGTCAAACTCGGAGTTGGAGTGTCTCCATTTCCAGTTGTAAAAATAATTATCTCAGGGTTTGGTAACTCCCACTCGCCACCAGTTGCAGCACAGCAGATGTGTGTTCCTGTGGATAGAATGAGTCGCTGAGCCTTTGGTGTATTGAGGAAAGTTTGTTCAGTGAAGACAAGTCTCAGATACATTTTCAGTTCTGTTGGTATGTTTGTGTTTATTTCCAAATTAAGTACATTTGGAGGCCACTTCAGCTAATCAGCTCCTTTAAAGTTTTGGTTGAGAACACCATACAGCTGCATCCTTGATTTACTGAGTATATTGGATGCCCAAAGGTCATACCCAAGCTCTGGAACAATGATTCATACACCCATAAACTGCAAGGCAGAGAGGTCTCTGTGGTGTGTGATGGAATTGCTTACTTGCTGAAGACCGATGATGGACACACGGTCATCAAAACAGAGTTGCCTTCCCTGCAGTAATCCTTTGAGGAACAGATTCATGGTATCATAGTATTGGTCCTTTGCTCTTACTGTGTATAAACTTGCTGTTGTGCAGAAAATGCATATACTGAAATCTCTACATACTTTATTGAAAGCACCCATTTGTCTTTTCAGTATCATCGTATACATACTGAATGCATGGCAAGAGATGTGGTTACCATACACTTAGAGTCAAGAGCCCAGACAATTGTTTCTTCTTCCTGTTGTTATACTATGCATCCAAAATAGAAGATGTCATCATTTTGTTTGACACTGGAACTGGAAACAAGAGACGGCTGATGAGTATATTTAAACTGGCTAAGTGCATGGCTGACTTACATACAGAAGCATTGTTGCCACATGCAGTCACAGGATGTGATTTCACCAACTGCTTCAAGGAGATTTGCAAGTTGAAACCTCTGAAAATCCTTCAGAAGATTGGCCATTTTGAAGTATCTCTTGCCAGAAAAGGTGACTCTATGGTTTTTTCCATCGGATCTGATTGATGAAGTGGCTGATTTCGGTTATGCTCTCTTTGGAAGACCTTGCATAAAAAATGCTGATGAACTTCGCTACCTGCAACTGAACGACTATGGTTGTGAAGAACTAGACAAACCCAGGAACATAAAGACATGAGCAAGGTGCCACCTTTTCGCTAAAGCCTGGAGCAACATATTAAATGTGTCAACTACCAGGAATCTTACGTTGCCAAACCTGATGTTCCTAATGTCAATGAGAATCATGGATGGACTGTTGACCAGTGTTGTTTGATAGTAGTGCTCTTTCTGAGCAGCTGAGCAACATCCAGGCCAGGCCAAGCCAAGTGGCAACTATGATAATGATGATCAGATGATGATGACGACGATGAGGATGTTACCTCTTAATACTGTGACAGTGATGATGATGTGTGCTAAATTAATGATGTCCAAAAAAAAGCTGAATCTAACTACCTAGAATATACTTTTATGCTAATTTTGTAATGAAGGAATACACGTGTGGATCCTTTCTTCTTTGTTCCCTTAAAATGTATCCCTTCCAAGCCCTAATGGCTAAGATGTATCAACCACAACTTGAAATACAAAAGTCTTGAGCTCTCGAGTGTTTCTTTGATGGTAATTTAAGTAGAATACTAGCTCCTGAAGTCTTCTGGCTACTTTTTATGAGTGCCATAAGTACAAATAAGTGCCACTAGTACTTATAATAATACATAAAGTACAAATAATGTGAATAATGACATTCATAAACTGAAAAGAAGGTGAAAATATAAATTTTTAAGATCTGAATCATAAATCGCGAACTTTAGCAACTTAAAGCTCAAATTTCATAAAAATTACCAATGATAGCTGTCTGAAAAGACCACCAATGACTTCTATGACCTGAAAAACATACATTTAGATACCAAGATTATGGTTCTATGACAATTAGAACCGGAGATATGATGACTTCCACCTTTTCGCGTGTCGCTTCAGAGAAAATGTCGCTGATGGGGGTACCCATGAAAAAGTGCAAAAACGACAAGGTTGGTCCCAGTTTATACACTGTTACCACTCATATTTGCATTATAGACATGTCAAGGCTTTAAAAAAACATAGTTTCGCTCTGCCATGGGGGGGGGGGGGGGGGGGGGGGGGGGGGGGGGGGTGCATGGTGACCCATATTGGCCGGTGGACTAAGAGTCAGTAATTTGTAATACTGTAATGGTTATTCAAATTCAAATTATGTTTGTTATCTAATTTTGTCATTGTGTGAGAGTCATTGGCCAGGTTCATGTACATGTTGGATAAGGATGGAAAGGATGCCTATTATATTAATTTGGATCATACTATGTCATAGGTCATATGTGTATACATTGTGTTCCTAAATCCCTTTACATTATCTCTAGCTAAACTCTGTACATCCATTTTACTTGCATGCACATATTGAGGGGAAATAGCAAAGGCTCATGTGAAGATATTCAAGTCTAACCACTGAAACACTTCGTTGTCGTGTTGTTATCTTCAGAAAATATATGGGTTGATGTTAAATGTGTCCATAGTCATAAACAAATGTATCTGTGTCTTTTAAAAATTCTACTTTTTAAAATCCTAAGACGGGTCGTGTTTGTGTTTGTAAAATGTTAAATACAATTTTATGGCCCAATGGCTAAGATAGACACAACTCATTGTGGCATGGTATAGTATGATTTCCCATCTGTAAAGTTAATCACCCTGTCGACAAAGAATGATCAACTTGCCAATGTGTTATGCTTGTTCAAAGTCTGTAAATCATGAAAGATTTAGCATAATCAATACCAATTTAAATCCAGGATATCAGTTCGTTTACATGCGGTGCATCCTACACATCTATTTCCTGTTCCCCATCCACCAAAAAAGAAGATAATTGCATTGTACTTATCAAGGCTCTGACAGTCTTGGGATAAATATGTGAAGACAGAAGATGAATGTGGTCGTGGCAGGTTTCAAAACATTTTTAAAAAACATTCTTGAAAAAAAAAAAAGCGATATTGGTTTCAATTCATCATTTAATTGTGTAAACTGTTGAAGAAGTGTAAAATAAAGTTAAGTGACATAACATGTGATAATTAATTTTCATATCACAACAATGTAATGAAATTTGGTTTCAAAGAGAAGTGCAACTCGAGTAGCGCGCGCTAAGGATATCTGACGTCATATAAACAGCATTCCCTTTATTGCATAAAACGTATTTCACACTAGCAAGCGCTTCCGAAGCGTGAGACGCCATAGAAACCCACGGGCTGCACGTGCTGCACGTGTTTCTCTTGGAAGTTAGGCTTCAATTGTCACACATTACTGAATGTGACGATTGTTTTATAAACATTGATTCTAAATGTCCTGAGAGCATACAAAGTATTGCCTGTTTAATGTACTTTTTATTGAACTAAGACCAGCAAATTATGACAAATATATTCTCATTGATTATAAAATTCAAGCAACATACCTAGTTGGGTAAAACATTTATTACAATATCTGTAGAAAATACATATTTAAATGAAATGGTTAATAAATAACCGCCAAAATTATATATTTCGATTTCTTTCATTGCTCACAAGTTGTTTTTTTTTCTGTATCTTTGTATACACTGTGCGAGCAAGACCAGAATGCTTTGCGCTAGAAAATAATAGACTTGATCTATTTTTAGACTGGAAAACACCTTTACTTATTAGTGAATTTCTTGGCTTATTTCGGGTAAGAAAAATTCTATGAAAAATTAAGTGTATTATTTCACGGAGTTAGATTTTTGGCAATTTTCCCATATATTCATCAACATCCTTGATGGCTCTTTAATTAGTGGAACAAGGCGTCAAACTGGTTAGTAAATAAATTAAAATTTAATTAACCTTCCTTTAATCTAAAATATGTAAAATAAAGTATCAGACTCAATTCTTAATGACAAAATCATAACAAACGTAGAAAAATGTATTATAATTGTAATCAAATAAGTAAATAATGCACATTCTAATATGCATTGCCAGTAATGGAGACTGGCATGAGTTATGCATTGCAAGTTTAATAACATATAACACTGAAGCGCTTGTAAAATCTGGAATAATCTTAATGATTGACTAGCAAATGGCTTTAAGTCGTCATGGTCATGGTGATAAAAACCTATTCACCAGTTTAAATTAAAATATAAGGTTATTTATTTGTAAGTTACCATCAATTGTTAGCAACTGCTTCAATTTAGATGGGAACTCCCAAATGTATTTTGGAATAAGAGGTAGTTCTAAAATTAACGCTGAAAGATAAAGTGGTTTCTATCATAGAAATAACACAGAATCGGCAAAGTCGTTCATCTCTTGACAGAATTTTTTTTCTCAAATATTCAATCATAAGATAGTGACTAAAGCACTCAATACAACATAATGAGTGCCTGTGAGTGCTAATGAAAGGTTACGATTCAAAATACAACACTTTGTTTTTATCACCTACGTCTTGCTTAACCAAAAGAAATACTTTTTTCTGTTGATGGAGATGTTTCTTCGTTTGACAAAATAATACTGTTGAAAAATCATAAATTTGTTAACAAACTTGACATATCATACACCAAATCAACCAGGCAGTTCGATACTGTAAATTGTTATAAATTGTTTCTTATAAAGAACGTTCACATTAGCGATGTATATTTATGATACATTGGCACATAGAAATGCAATACATCAGCTTCTAGTGAGCCACTAAAATCCACCCACAACCTATTGGATTTCAAGAACCAAAGGAGGAACAGGTCAGTACAGTTGAGATCATTAAGTTTATATCAGCCTTCTGTTTAGTTGATAGATGCAATATTTTACTCCGTTTACAATTATATTGTGATGAGAGGCTAGATGAAATAAAAATGAACGTCATGTGACGTGAACATGTATTTCTTTGCTGATCATATTTGAAGCGTATAACACGGTTTACATTATTGTAAAAAATGTGGCATGATTATTGAACTACAGTAATACTATTATAATGATTTCAAATAAAAAGGTTATACAACATAACATATGCCTAACGTAACGTCATTACAGCAAACACTTTATCATTTGATGTTCATGTAAGTAAAGTTCAAATTCCATTGATCAGAAATTGCAAACATTGTCGTAAAGTCGGTATGATGTCAACATTCTCATGAATACTAATTAAATGAAATAACATTTAATAGCATTGATAAAATATATTTTGTTGAGAATTTATAAGACTATGTATGCTATGTATGCTAAACTTTTTTGTTGATAGTGACATGATTTGTAATTTACTTTATTTCTTGTTAAAATGACAACTCGATATTAGGGAATGTGATCCACTTCAACAGAAAGTTAAAAATTTTATCCTTATTGACAACTTATTGACAACTTGGAAATTGAGGCTGAACAGTGATTACAAGAAGAAACAAACGTCAGGGGATTTTGTAAGGTGTCAACGAGTTGTCTTAGTTGCATGATATAAAACTTTCTGATAATTAACTGCGCTAAAAGTACAGTCTTGATGGAAGGATTTTAGTGTTGGTTAAATGCACAAAAGCTTTGTATTAGCTGCCAGATCTGGAATAAGATCCACTTAGATAGTCCAACAGTCAGTTCCATGTAAGATAGGGTTTCTTAATGAAAAGGTCATGACGGATTTCTGCTGGACATCATGAATCTTTGTTATCTATGGTGTCAAGTTAATAAACAAAGGTTGATGTTGTTTAATTGATGTCAGGAGAATTTAGGGATAATGAGCTGAAACTAAGATTTCAGATGATTTTAATATTGACTGGCATCACCCCGTTTCACAGGCGATATCCAATTTGGGCCTACACCCTTTCAAATATATATGGGTTTTTTAAGCCATTAAAATGTTTTCCGTTGTCGATCTTGAATCTCAGATATCAAAAGTGCCAATATTTTAAACAAGGGTTATTTTATTGTCACATATCTAGAGAAACTACAGATAATGTGCTTTGATTTCCGCGAGTCAGGTATATTTGAGTCAGGTACCTTAATGACAGTGGTACTAACATTGCAAAGACACAATTACACATTATCTTGCGGCGGTATTTATGTAGATTTAAATTGCCTGATTAATATACCATTGTAGCTTATCCTACTTGCGAGTAATTATCCTTGCGGCTTAGTCGTAATGTTAATAACATGTATGTCTAAGAAGACAATGAATTAATTGATGATCAACTTCTTTATATAATAATGGCCACGTTTCTGTATAAATCCTTATACAGCTATCAACCTGATAAACGTATTCATGATGACAAGCAACAACATCGCTAACATTTGTTAAAGAAGTTGATAATCCATCTTATTCATCACAATAACTTCTAGCATGCCTCACAAACAGCTGTGTATATTTCTATGTTACAATTTAAACAGGACGCATGTTACATTTTCAACGCAAACAAAAGTAACCCTCCACTCCATAGAAACAATGAAACGTGAACAATAGTATGAATTCACAAGTGTCATAAAAATATGTTTCTTGTTAGATTACACATGTAAGCTGCACACTAGATCATTGAACAGCATAGAATTCGTTTTTTCACCTCATAAGTTTCAGATGTAAAATGAATGGAATAACAGAGACTGGAGACAGTAGATTAAATATTATCATAAGATACTAAAATAGTCAATGAAAGTATTTGCTCTGCAGATTCAAGCCCCGATGGACTATAAAGCAAGCAGACAATTGTGATTTTGAGGTTGATCGGTATCCTACTGAGGAAAAGGAAGACAGATTTTATTAAGATAGCAGTGAGATTTTGTAATGGGAAAATTTTATCATACTTTGGCCGTATAAAATATATATATTATTGCTCAAGTGTTTTAATGTTTTAAGTTAACTTTTTTATGGCATACACACACACATAATGGCCATAAAGTACTATTATAACTAAAAAGAGAACTATATAAATAAAGAAGTTATATTAGTTTTTCCTTTCCTTTATGAAATATTCCTATTAACACTTTTACTGTGTCCTTCGCATGTCTTTATCAAGTGATCCAGGCCCTTTTAACCATTTAGATAAATTTCGGAAATTTATATTCGACATTGACCAATGCGTTAGGTTTATCCAAAGCATAAAATCGAATATTTATTGTCACAGAGTTACCTCCCTTAATACCTGGTGTTTAACACATATATTAATTGTTTCATAGTATATACGTTATTGAACGTTATCATTAATTATTTTTAAAACATAGCTACCATATCATATCATATCATATCATATAGAATAAAGGACTCGCCAAAAACTATACTATTGCTGTATGGTAGTATTGCACATTTTAAATGTTACAATTTGTCACTTCCTATCTCAACATTGTATTTCTACCATCGATTCTAGCCACAGATGAAACACTAATGATGGTGGTTTTACCAATGTAACTGTGAATAACATATATCAATAAATGGTCGTTTTGCTGTGGAGAACGATCATTGTATTTAACAAGTAAACCAATATGCAATAGACTGAATGTCTGATAATAAGGAAAATTATTGATAACGTTGTTGGGACATTCACAGAAACCATACAATATTGGCAAAACAGTTTCCAATACATATAACTTGTATGCTGGTTTATATTTCCAGCTTGTAATATAACTGCCAAAGAAGAGTTTAAAGGCACATTTACGGATCTGTACATCTAACAGGCCAAAATAACAACATTTCTGTTTGGAGCCGAGCACGGAGAAATTGATATTTGAAACTGTCTCGTTTCTTAGCCAAATAAAGGTGTTTGGTACTGAAAAGCAAAGGGAATCATCATCACGTGAAATGGTTGCAGAGGCAACGTGCAATGGATCACCATATGCACATGATAAGGTTTTAGTTTATGTTACAAAGATCATTGGTTAATTATACATCATTGGTGACATTTTTAGACGATACATTCCATTCAAAAGCAAAGACATTTCCACGCAACGATTTCAAAATATGGTTTTGTTTGTTTCACACATATAATTATTTCTCAGAAAGAAGTTTTAAGACAAATTTACAACTGCATTTTATGTATGCAACTACATTTTATATATTCGATGTACTGGATTTATTTCAACTTAGAAGAATCTTTTCAAAACCAAATGTAATGTGAAATTTGAAATCATTTGAACATTTCAGGTCATATAACAACAGTAATAGTATATTAGGTATTGGAATTACAATATACTTATGTTTTATTCTATCATAAATGACACAGTGTCACGTTAACCGAGTCCATAACAAGATAATATTCTAGCTCTGAAATTTGGTAAACATTTATTAATTTTTTTCTTTTTGACTAATTTAAACACAGGAAAAGTTTGGTATGAATGCAATAGGAGTCTTGATTAACGTTTAATCAATAACTGCAAAAGTAAAGAATGAAGAGCTTAGAGCTAAAGTGAACATCTTGTAACATGATAAAATTGTCATTTCGAGGGCAACCATGATATCATCCCTGTTTATTTGTCACGAAGATATTGTTGTGTAATATTCACAAGGAGACATTACTAGAAATACAATACCATGTTCTATAGAAATAAAAAAAATATGAACCATATTTGTGATAACTCTGAAAGGAGCTAATGTTTCATTGATCGTTTATATGAGGAACATTTAAGAATTTTAAATATTGTGGACTTTAACTTCAAAGTTTTGCAAGACATCAATTTCTTTTTGAGGAATCTTGTCAACAAACTTTTTCTAAATAGGTTATATAATCTTTAAGTGATGTTAAGTACTTTTTTGGCTTTACATGTGTCAAACGTTAAGAATGATGTCATGTTACCAAGACGTATTAAGTGTTAATTGAACTCATTAATGCAATTTTATTGCTAAAACAGTTCGGTATAGTGACACTATAAAGGTGTAAAGTCTATAGAAGACAAAAAGACAGATTTTGTTGATAGTGATAACTGTTATATATGCATATGTAAATAGTTTCTATATAATAGTTATTTGGGCTAATAAACATGTCAAAGGTCAGTGATCGATTGTGCTTGAAAACAAGCGTACATGTCATGTATGTAACATACACTGTCTTTGGGAATTAATACACCGATTTAACACAGGATGACATGCTGATATTATGAATTTAAAACATCATTTCTGATATTTTGACAGAAATAAAAACCAATCAAAGTGTTTTTGTTTTAATTTCGTTCCAAGTAATCTTTACTATTATTCATCTATCATAAACAATGTATTGTCACTAGTGTGGCGCTAGAGAAACCATTTATCGTAACAAATGCAAACATCTATGGAAGAAATAATAATTTAAATAGTTGTTTCATTTTATTTTAACAGAACAATTATTTTCTATGTTATTTATGACAGATTGGTATTAAAGGAAGTGTAACTACTTTCACAGAAGTTTGTTGAAACAAGTGAAGGATCATATCTTTTTAGGATAAGTAACATTGGTTCAAAATAGTATTTGCATTAAATGTGAGGTACAAAATATATATTTACATGCTTACTTGTTTATTTGTATTATTATTAAGTATAGCTATTAGAGAAACTTGCATTAGATCAAAATCAAAATCAAGTGAAAAGTGAAATCCTGGCTAAATATTTTATCCATATCAGTTTTATATTCTCTCCTGAACACCTCCATCTAGGATGAAATAACTAAAGTCCCATGCAACACCAAAATCATTATGTTAAGAGTAGTCTCCAAGAGAAGTGTAACAGGACTTACTAAATGTGGCTCCTTGTGCACATTCAACATACAAACCAGCCATTTTGTTTCACTTATTTCTGTAAAGTTGAACATCATTTCCTGAAAGAGCAACATTGCATCAGTATTAGTTATGATGAACTATTCCAAATGTCGACGAATCTGAATCAATGGACATATGCACGAAGGCCTCGGGCCCATATACATGAAACAGTATATACAATCAACATATATTGGATACATTGATAAGCACATTTAGGAGTTTAACAAAGTCTGTCTCTTTTCATAGGCAGACTATATATATTTACATAGATTAAGTAATGATTCATTTGAAGAAGCAGTTAAAATATTTCTAAATGTGGATTCATTTGGAGTTAAATAATAAACATGTGGAAAATAATGTAGTCTTTCAGCAGAATAAGACTAACATACTAATAGAAAATGAAATTCGTCTTCTATGCCATATTTACATACCGGGCATGTACGTAGAGATATATCAATATTTATCCATCTTCCTTCATTTATCTTCAATCTAAGTAGTCCTGCTCGGAATTTCACAAGAATATTACGGTATTTATTTTCATTTATAACGCTTAAGTATTTTTCAGGTTCTAACAAACTTTTGTATTCTCTATATAATTTGTATCGTGAACTGTTATCAAGAGTATAATGCCAGGATTGGTAAAACATATTAACACATACATCTTTAAAACATCTGATAAAATGCAATTTATCACCAACACCCTGTGCCAGCAAAACAAATCCAAATCCATGTGAAAATAATATATTGCGGATATGAGAGGCGTAATTATTTTGTCCAATGTTGTCTAGAAATAAAAACATGTCATATGATTTTTTGGGTATTCTTCCAGAATTCATATATAGATGCAATTAACATATATGACAAATTATTTTCCACATAATGTTATTGTATTACCCATAATCATGTATTCATATGCACACACTAGTTGTGCTTATGTTACTGTTTGCCTGCAAGCTACGTTACATTAAGGTGTGTAATCATTTGTATATATACATTTTAATGTGTGCCAAATGTGTATGTGTTTGTGTAAAAACGTTTTACGCATGTGTTAAATGCACGTTCATCGATGTCGACACTGGGATGACTATGCTGACAAGAGTTTTTGATGAGCACATTTGGTGTATGTGATCATGTTAGTGACTTGCTATATACTATATGTGTAATTCCATAGATTTCGCATAACTTAAAAAATCCCTTAAACAGAAATAGTTGTCCTGTAGCGAATAAAATGTAAGGAAGTGTTTAACTGATCTGTCTTTCAGCAATCACGTTTAGTGTGGGGATAATAATTGAAATAGAGGTGAACTAGCGGCTTATGAAACGTGTCACATACTTATGCTTCACAATCTGCTAGATTGCCAATTTCAAAGTTTAAAACTGACATTTTAAAGTTAATATATTCGTCAAACACCAATGTACATGTAACATCACATACTGTCATCTCATCCTTCTAAGGAATATTTTGTATTGAAATACGAATGAATAAAGGAAAAAGAGGTGATACTGTTTAAATACCTGTTAATGTCATTGGTAGTTATTGGATCCCTTAAATTGCCATGGTAAATACAGGGCTATTAACATGTATTGGCATTTAACTGTCTATTTCTAAAAATAATGTCACTGATAGAACCAATTATTTCGGTAATTGGTTAATAAATCTAACTAATTAGAACTCAGTTGTCACAGGATGAGGGTTCTTAGGTTCAACATTGAATATTCAATGGTTTCGGGATACATGTACCTGCAAAGACCACATATATCTTCCCTCGTCACACTAAAGTTGTACCAGATATAGCAAGCACAATCTGCTTCTGACAAGAGTGTGGGCGGTGTTAGCTTTTTGCAAGGTTTGATTGTGACTTGATTGCTGTGAGAAGATGCATGGTTATTCATCGAAGCAAACCCTTAAAGGGGCAGTAGCACGTTTTTTCGGTGAAATGAGTCGATGAAATGTATTTGAAAAATAGTGTCACCAATAGTGAAACACCCTTCCCTCTTCAGAAAATCAAATTAAAACATGAGTGTACATGGTTCCGCAAAGCAATGGGAATCTGTTTAATCATTCGAAATAATAAAATGGGTTCACAATAAAATGGCCGCCATGCATTTTTTGCTTTATATGCAGCATGTTTTTACCCCTACGGAAAATTGGTCTGTGTAATAATATGTTTTACCCTCTAAAATAAATAAAAATGACATAAACTATCATTATAAATGGGAAATTTGCCAAAAAAAACGTGCTACTGCCCCTTTAAGTGTTAAAATGACAATACATGCATTTGTGATGATGCAATTTAAAAACATGTACACACTTATATCATAATTCAATTTTTTGACAAGACAGGTTAAAAGCTAGTTCATCTTGACAAGGCAGTTTAAAGCTAGTTCATCGGTAGTGACAAACTGACAGTCTGTCAGAGACGAAAATGAACATCACTTAATTAGTTGTCATTCCCATTTGTGCATCAGTATAATGTATTTTGAAATTGCAGAAGTTATCAGGATGTGAAACATTCATTTAACTTAATGTCCGATTATATCAGTTATGTAGAAAACAGTACAAAATGTTAGGTACCTATATGTAATCTTAATTTCATTTCCTGAAAATTGTATCGATTAATGTGATTGATGAATAATGTTTTTAAGTTAAAGTCATTTAATTAGGTATTAATTATACGTCACAAAATATAAAATAATTGACATCAAATGTATTTAAAATCACATCTAACCACAAAACTTAGGATAATGCGATATATACATGTTCAGATAATATCTGCTCAACATACGCAGACAAAAGAACGTCCCCTCATTTAAAAGGTTATGTCAAATCCGTTGTCCATTGATGTAACTACAACATTGATCGTCACGTCACGTCGCCTCACAAAAATATGGACCAAAACTCGGCGATTCAGTCCATCAGTCTATGTAATGAGTTCATGGGGTCAAAATTGTCTTGATTTGTTTGTGGGTTCGTGCCTAGATTCCATAAATCTTTTATCTTCACTAATTTACCCCAAATCCGAAATGATTATACTGAGGACATTTGTGGGTTGAGGAATACATGTGCAGGTTTGAGTACACAATGGAATCGTCGTGTCCCTGTTGCCAGGGGTTATAAAATCTCATCTTAGTTTCTCTCTTTCCCCGAGATTCGATTACAGTTCTTTCTGGAGTATCATTTGTAGGTATTGTTTCTTCTGTTCTTGGAGAAATAATTCTACCTCTTGTTTCCTTATCTCTAAGGTTATCAATCTTTCATTGCTTGTGTACCTTGAACAGGCATATACATTTGTGTGGAAAATATATAAACTTTTACTAGTTGTATGGTCATTTGTTCCAACATGTATAGTATTCATAATATTGACCTATGAAACAAGAGTGGAAGCTAGGTCACATACCCGCTTACAGTATGTCAAATAAATGTAAAATGAATAAAAGTCAAAGCAGTGGATGCAGATTAACATATTACGGTTAAGATGAAAGTGGCGTAAACAGTTTCAAACATGTTTTCAACCTTGTGCATTGTTTCAAATTTATTGTTCAATTATCGATTGACATAAGTAATGACATGATTCTACAAATCCAAAACGTTGCACAGGAAGAGCAATGTACTATGTAGCTCATCAGAATTTGTATTGAGGATCAAAATAAATAGTGCTCAAGATAAAGAACAGTATCTTGGTATTTGAAAATAAAGATCACAAAATCTGTCAGTGTCAGTTAATGAGACCAACTGGACACTAAATATAGATTAAATAGATAAAATCGTTCTTTAAACAAATGCAACTGTTAAAGGCACATTCCCAAAACAGAAAACTATTTTTTAAAGAAATGGTTCAAAGAGACCTTACCAACATACAGCCTTCACAAACACAAAGTAAACCTCGCACCCCCAACTTCACCTGACATCCTGCTACGACAATATTTGAGGGGGTCATTTTCATTAGTATGTAAAAAGAGATGTTATTTCGATAATTATAGGTTCCCTTGTTAACTGGCTGCAGAGAGGAAGTCGTTTAAAAGTGTAGGGAAAATGTGTGTCACTCCAAAATTTTAGGGGGTCAAAAAAAAATTAATATAAATTCAACAAATTTAATGAATTTACCCCCTAGGTGCAAGCTACATCCCCACACAATTCCGGGAGTGGAGCAGTTCTGGAGGAAGAATTTTAAAAGGTGAATATTATACAGGCGAACTGATATCGTCTTATGTGCATAAGGTCCAGCTCACAAGATCTAAGAATAATGGTACAAAAGTATCTAAATTCTGGTAGAGTTTGGTAGACCTAGCATAGACATAGTCATAGACCATGTATAGACATATGATCTGGATACATTGCCATCTGCATAGAACTTTGTTTCCTTGGAAGTCATAAATCAGCCTGACCCATAAAAGGCAGATCAAGGGATCATAGTCGACACGTGTATCAAGTTTGATGGAGTGTACATTTGGAGATATGTTCTATACCAAAAAACGTTTTTTTCAAAACAGGGTATATTTGTCGTAGAGGTTTCGGTAGCTCTTTGTTAACTTAGAAAAGCTATACTCACAAATATATACAAATGAAAAAAACCCATCATGTAACAATACTGTCTTGTATGATTGACATGTAATTTGATACGGATTGCGAATAAACTTACAAGGTCTTATCAAATAACACCCAGCATTTATCGATCAAATTAAAACTATTTTCTTTTTCGAACCAGGCTTTTTCTTTACCGAAGAAGAATCCATTTGACAGGCGACGCAGTTCAGGAATGTCTGTCAGTTTCGCTGAATAGACACAGCTTCGTGCTAGATTTGATAGTCGTGCTAGATGTGCTAGATGTGATAGTCATTTAATATTGATTGACTGATGTCCCTGGATTAATCAATACTTTGAACATTTTTTTTTTGGAAGGGGAAGATGTTTTTCTGTGCTTAAAACGTAATAGTATGAAAATGAAAATCATATTTTTAATAGGAATTTTAAAGCTCATCAACTGCTCTTATGATAACGAATGATTTCAAAAGTACATAACATCATTTGTAGAATTAGATCTTGTATCAGTTCTTCTTCCACCATTCTCTAAAATAGATAATGCACCATTGCATTGTTTTCGACCATGCCAGATCAGATTATAATTGTACGGATATAACTACAATTTTAACTGTAAGAGGTAATTTTTCTATAATTAAAATTGAATTCAAGCTACACAGGTTAATATATAACAAAGCCAAAACTTCTTATTTATTATATCTTTTTTAAGAAGATAGTACATTAAATGAAATAGCAATTTACATTATTCTTGCAGCTAACTCTATAAGTGTATTCATAAAGTTCTGATTTTAAGCAGTCCAACAAACTGAAACACAACTTGAGTGTACAAAACGTTAAAGATGAAAAACACAAGGTCAATAGAAATGGATACAGGAGTAGAAACAGTTGAAGCTACTGTTACTTTTGACTGTCACACAAGGGAATTGATAACACTACTCATCATGAAAAGCTTACTAAAGAATTACTTTATCTCTGCTCCTATTTGCATAATGGTTAGCGCAGTGAGAACAAAATATCCCTGTATGTTTGAGTCTCTATTTGATTGCATTACTCTGTGAAGAGAGCCAGGTCTATATTAAATGACCAGTATAGAAGTAAAAGACCAGTAGAGATTGCCACCACTCAATCTATTGAAGGTTAGCATTCATTAATGGCATGATCAAAACTAAACTGTGTGTGTCATTTACAAAAGTTATCTTCCTACATTTACCAGGGGCGGGATAGCACAGTAGTTAGCCGTTCGCCTTCAAATCGTTGGACTTCGGAGGTAACTCTGACTGTAGAAGAGGATTGTTCTACATGCAGTAAGTTTGTGTAGGTGAAAGGCTACACTGAATTTAAGTGCAGTTGGTTCGTTACACAAGGGCTTGTATTGTAGAATAACACGCTTAATTCCTACACTTAACAGGGGCGGGATAGTGCAGTAGTGCGTTCGGCTTGGGATCAATAGGTCCTGGGTTGGAATCCCACTAGGGGCTCGGCAACTGTGATAGTTGTAGAGTACTACTCTAAATGCAGTAAGGTTGGATTTCAGTGCTGACCACACATGTTCGCTAGTTCCTGTCGATGCTTGCAAGTTTCACCACAATGTAAAGTCACAGTGGTGTTGCGGGCTTTATCCCTGCAATAATACTAGCAGCTGTAATATAAGTGAACTAGTATTGAAGCGGTGTTAAACCCTAAATACTCCACCTTCACATTAATAATACCGTCATATCTTTCATATTGAAGCACGTTTGTGTTATTGAAATAAACTGTATTGAAATAGATCTCAAACTGGAAAGAATATTCGCTCTCATCAACATGCCAAAGTCAATTTCTTGCACCATAGGTGAGTGGGCGACGAGTTGGACAGTTTCAATTTAGAAGATCCAATCAGACACTCTGTGGTCAATGTAAACTAGACATGTTCATTGACATTTTACAGAGGTCGTTCACCATCCCGTCCTTGGTCGCAAACAGCTAAGCAAATGTGAGCTTCCCTAGACTTGTTTGGATACTCTGCTATCTTCTAGAATATATTTTCTAGATTGGATTTGCTTACGAGGATATATTACATGCACATCAATTATATGTATTCCCTTCATTCCTGTCCCTTCCAGATTGGACAACTTGACTATTTTGACATCAGAGATGCAGAAACAAACTTGAAGCAGCACAGATAAACTCTTACTTTTCCATATATATATTACTGATCAGCGATAACTTTGCACTCAGGCCATCAGTTGGCTGCCTGAACACGGGAAGTACGGACCCATATATGGTCGCGCAGAGCACTACGCATTGGCACCGAGAGTACAATTACTTCAGGGTAATAATGTACCGCCAGTGAACAGTGCTTGCATTGGATATTATAAACTGTATATCAATATTATTCTACATAAAGATTATCACATACATATTGTTTGACTGTTTAGTTTAGAAACTTGAAGGCACAGCTTTCTAAAATTCCTGAAAATCACAGGGAAAAACAATTACTAAAAAAATTATTAATACGGTACAAATACCATCTATTGAATCAGAAAATTGTATTTAACCTCATGGCAAATTTAAAGAGCTAAGCCATAACTGTCGAATGCCTGGAACCGGTAAACTGTTACCAATTAGAGTAATTTGGTATAAGTGATATGAGTTCCATGTAAGATCTTGACATATAATAAACATGTACATTGATAGTCAGCCAGATAAGTACAAGTAACAATGATAATAATACTTGAGAGTGTCAGTCGCAAGGATAGTAATCCTGAAGGCACCAGTCACAATTATAAAAAGCCAGAAAAGTGCAAGCAACAATGTTTGTAAGCCACGAAAATGCCAGTCAAAATAATAGTAGTGCAGAAAGATCACAATGTTAATAGTTATGTTAAATAAACAACGGAAGTGACGTCAAAGGGACTGGACGTGTTTCTGATCACGGAAAATAACTATGTGAGTATTTTGAAGAAATTATGAAGAAATCCTATGGTGACAGATTCTAAATGTGAAGTGAATGTTTCTTATATGATATATGTGTGTCTTGAAAGTAGATGAACTCTGAAAAAGTGGATTTTAAATGGATGTTGTTGATCACTGTATGAGACTCCATTCAATTTCACACTTCTCAACAACATCTCCTGAACTATATACACATGTACATAGATATATTCATGTATAGATAGTGCAACGTTCCATGGAGAACACACCAAATTCGATCAAACGAAACCGAGAAGAGGTGTTTACTTCGCCGGATTTTGATACAGAAAATAAGAGACTGTGTTATTTGTCTTCTTCATCTATATCCGAACATTCAGATCTTGAACAAGCTTCCGATATGTCGTCTACTGATTTGCAGGATAGTGGTCAATCACATAAGGGTAGTGCTGGACAATTTATTGAACAGTCGTACTGGCCCTCAAGAATGGTCAAACATTATCTATGATAGGCTCAGCTGTAGGGGAAGCCATCAAACCGACAATAAAACAGGAGATCTCTCTTCTGCATAAAAGGAACAAACAATTAGAAGATGAAGTGAAAGACCTCAAATCTAAAGTATCTGAGTGAGATGAGGCGATCGAAACACTATCCGATAAACTTGACCGAGCTGAGCAATGTGCAAGGCAAAATAACGTTCGCATAAGGGGCATTCTTGAAACCGAGGGGTAGACAAGTTAG
Source organism: Gibbula magus (assembly GCA_936450465.1). Taxonomy (NCBI): domain Eukaryota; kingdom Metazoa; phylum Mollusca; class Gastropoda; order Trochida; family Trochidae; genus Gibbula; species Gibbula magus. The sequence continues at coordinate 21,616,729 of OW388291.1, read as the reverse complement.
TTCTGGAGCTTGCTCAACCAATTGGTGTAGAAATATCCACCATGGATATTGATATAAGCCATAGAGTGCCAAGATACCCAACCGCACCCCAGTCTCAACCCAGGCCAATTATCGTCATGTTCTTGAGCAATGCTACAAAACGACAACTCCTGGCTCAGAGATCAAAACTGAAATATGTAAACAAAAAGTCATCCAAGGTCTACGTCAATGAAGACCTCACCAAATCAAGGGCTGTCCTAGCACGCAAAGCAAGGGATCTGGTATATGAAAAACGTGTCGACTCCGCCTGGGTCACTGGTGGGGTCATCCTCATGAAACTAAAGGTTGGTACCCTGAAGAAAGTAGCCACTAATTCTCATTTCCGGGACGTGTGTGAACAGACATGGCTAAACCTTACTGATGATAATACACTGAACACCACACCATGGTTACATATCTCAAACATAAACACGATTCACTCAACAATGTTTCCCCTATTCCTATTCCCCTATTTCTAGTGTAAATATAAATTGAATCAAGAGATTATGCAAAATTCGCCATGGAACAATTATATTAATGTTGTGAATAGGTCTAGTGCTACAAATGGATACTACATGAATTACCTATAGCTAACCTTATTGTTGAATACCATGTGCACAATTCAACTGGCTTTATTGTTGACTTCTTATGTACCATGCGCACAAATCAACTGACGTTATCGTTGACTTCTTATGTACCATGTGCACAACTCCACTGACTTTATTGTTGACTTCTTATGTACCATGTGCACAAATATCAACTGTCATTATTGTTGACTTCTTATGTACCATGTGCACAAATCAACTGACATTATTGTTGACTTCTTATGTACCATGTGCACAAATCAACTGACTTTATTGATTTATTTATTTTCGAACCCCCTTTTGTTAAATTACTGAAGTGTTACTTATCACACATATCACAGACAGTGACATTATTTATTACTTTGAGTGATGTATTTAAAATCCTGATACACACCATATCATAGAAATTGCATTTAACTGTACTTGTTGCCACAAGTCTGCTATTTTTTATATAAGTTTTCGTTATCTGGTGGTTACTAATTAATTTTCTTCTCAAAATTCCGTATTATACGCACATGCCTAAATAACTGTACACACAAAGTATCGGTACAAACAAGGAATACTTACAGAACAAAGTTGAGGTATTCAGCTATCCATTGCTCCACGTGATGCACGTGCAACGCCTGTCTCATGACTCCCGTGTGAAATCAAAGTAACCCGGCTTATCGCTTGGTAATTGCAATTGTTTGAATAAATCTAATTATATCCATTAATGTTTAAATCTGTTCGACTGTTTCGGGTCGGGCCATTTCAAACGTTGTTGTTTTCCTGTCGCTGTACTCCTCGTTGTTCTAGTATCTTCATCGTTGTTGTCTGTGGGTCCGGGGTTGGATTCCACACCCGCTCGGAGCAGCAACATGATCGCCGCTAACGGCTGCAATACTGCCGAAGCGGCGTTAAACAATAACTCATTCACTCAGCAACATGAGTATCAAGTTGAGCACGGTGATGCGGGTGGCCATGCTAGACATGGCGTGCATTCGAGGTATGCGAGAAGACACAGATTTCCGACTTTTCCTGGTCAAGATCAGAATCAAAACAGGGTTGAAACATCCGATCTGACTTCTGTGCTGTTCATTAGTGATGCCCATCGTGTAACAAGGACTTTGATTAACTTTTTACAGCGCTTTTTGAAAATTTTCGACAGAGCGAGAGATTGCCATGTCACACGTCAAGGGAAGCTACTCTTTCTTCTAGATTTAAATATACTTTCTCAATTTAACAATATATTAACCAGTAAATGTAAACATACTCTTGTAAGTTTGTCTAATTATATAAGAGAAGCGCTTGCTCATCGAAAAAGGTTAGCTCATTAGCGATGTAATACATTAACTTTGTACAAATTTGTCTACTCTTAAAACAATGGAATGTTATTTACATATTGTACATTGGCCTATGGCCTACAAACCGAAATAAAAGAATTGAATTGAATAAATCTTTTTCATTCAATTCCTAATTTTTTGTTCAAGTCGGATTATCAGATCCATGGGGTTTCTTCATTTTTATTTTTCGCAATTTCGTTCTCTTCTTTTTGGGCTTCAAAACTCAATGAGTGTTTTCTTTTTAGTACTTCTTCTGGTGTTTTGTTTCCTCTATGGAAACAATATATTTGACTATTTCAGAACAGACAAATTGATCTATATTTTTCAACTTACATGTGAACATGTATATGCACTTGATGATTTTATGTGTACAAAATATAATCCGAATGCCTGCCTCTTACAATGTTTTATATTCTTGACATACTATGTCTCTTGACATAATGCAGTACAGACAGGCATTGGGATGTTTTGCAGTTTCACTTCACTCAAGAAGCGCTTACAAACTCCAGGTATTTATATTTCGTTCCAACCGATGTTTGTACAGTTCTTGTATTTCCATTTTTATCACTAATCTTTTACTTTCCTGCGGAGATATTCTTAAATATAAAATTGATATCAATCATGCAGAATTTTTAGACTATGATGTAATGTGCCTTACATAAACCTGGTTGAATGATAATATTAATAGTAATGACGATTCCAGAATAGATGATAGGGTAATTTTCTCCGTTGGCACAAAAACGTGGTGGCGTAAGGTAAATAAATATATTCAAAGTAAATCCGAATGTAACTTCTTTCCACCAATTGTATCAAATGATATCATATATGACGACCCCGAAGACGTTGCACATGTGTTAAACGAGTTCTTTGTAAGTCAGTCTACAGTAAATAACCCAGATTCACAAAAACCTGAATAGTGATTACTGAACCTAATTCTGCATCACTAAATGACATTAATCTTACAACAGGCGAAGTCCAAGACATCCTCCTCTCCCTCGATCCGTCAAAAGCAACAGGGCCGGACGGGATAGAAAACAGATTTCTTAAAGTCGCGGCGAGACACTTAGCTCCTATAGTAACACAGCTATTAAATTGGTCTCTTAAAGAAGTTACGTTTCCTGCGGTCTGTAAAGAAGCTTCAGTCATACCTCTTCATAAGAAGAATAGTATAAATGAGTGTTCCAATTACAGACCTGTAACACTAACCAGTTGTTTGTCTAAAGTTTTCGAAAAATGTATCTTTAAACATGTATTTAATTATTTAAGAGACAACGGCATATTAACCAATTTACAGAGGGGCTTTATGCCAGGCGACTCAACTGCTAACCAATTAACATTCTTGTACAGCTTTATCGCGAAAGGAATTGACAGAGGTAAAAAGGTTGGAGCTGCATTTGATAAAGTCTGGCACAAGGCCATTATTTCTTGTTAAACGGATCTCTGCTGAACTGGTTTGAGAGTTATCTAGACAATAGACTGCAGAAAGTCGTGATTAATGGTTATTCTTCTGATTATAAACCTGTACTTGCTGGAGTCCCTCAAGGTTCTGTATAAGGACCACTACTTTTCTTAATTTACATAAATGACATAGTTGATGGTATAGAAAGTCGTTTATTTGATGATGACACCTCAATCTATGTAATTGTCGAAGATCATGATAGAGCTGCATACTGTCTAAACGAAGACTTTGAAACGTATATCCAGCTAGGCAGACAAGTGGCAAGTTAACTTCAATCCTGATAAAACTGAAACAATCATTTTTCTCGTAAACATCAAACTGAGAAAATTCCTTCCTTGACATGAATCAAATCCTGATAAAAGAAGTTCAAAGTCATAAACATCTAGGTATAACTCTTCAAAGTGACTGCGCGTGGAAAAATCACATTGAAGATATTGTTAAGAAAGTAAGTCCAATGATAAATTGTCTCCGAAGTTTTAAGTATCGTCTCTCAAGAAAAACGTAGAAACCATTTACACATCTTTTGTTTTACCGATATTCGGCTATTGTTTTCATGTCTGGGATAATTGTACAATTGATCAATCTTTCATTCTTGATCGATTACATTTAGAAGCACTCCGTACAATATGCGGTGCTGTTCGTGGTACAAGTCATCCTAAGCTGTATTTTAAAAATAAGTTTAAACCATTAAAAGAAAGAAGACGCGATATCAAATTAATAACCTTTTACAAAAGGAAAAATGATCTCGCGCCGGGCTACCTCTGCGATCTTGTTCCGAAATCTGTCTCTGAAAATAGTGAATACAATCTCCGAAACAAAACGAAATAGCAAACAATTAAATGTAGAACAATATATGAGCAGTCGTTCCTACCCGATACAATTAAACTGTGGAATTCATTACCTGACAATTTCGTGGAAGCAAACTCTATCAGTGAATTCAAATCATTGCATCAAATAAAAACTATCTCGACCTGCATTTCGGTAGTCGATTCTGTCAGATCATACACTGTAGGCCCCAGCTCGGCTGTAGCGACTTGAATGCTGATAAAGTAAACACATATAGACACATATCTAACAATCCCGAATGTGCTTGTGGATACCACAATATTCATAACCTATTTACAAGTAAAGTATATACTGCTTTAGAAATAAGATTCTTCTACGCAAATGGCCACAGCCTCCAAACTGTGTAATATGGAACATCTCACGCTAGTGACCATGTTAATTTCAATATAATGGCTTCCCTCCATCAATGCATCATTAAGACTAAACGCTTTGATAAGGTACCTTAGATCAATGTACATGTAGCTGTATTGTTTATGAACAGGAACTGCACTAATGTTCATAAGCAACAGTCATGTACACATATTATCATTATGCTTTAGTTTGTCGTTTATGTCCAGTTCTTGTGTGTTTGTAATTGTATGTATGTACTGGTAAGGTATTGATATAAGCAAACATGTTGCTTGTTTACCGAAAGAGATTCTTTATTGAATAAAAATATGTTTAAACCAATAGCGGTTATCATGATGTGTGTTGTTGGATGGTCAACATAATGAACACTGTATTTGACGAGCCTTGGCAAACTTCCCTATCATACCATGTTATCCTTCATTCATTTCGCGCAAAACAGCTTTAAACATTGACTTCTAAGAGGAATTTTTCCTGCGTCATTGACAAATGCAAATGAACAGTGCTCTACTCTAAAAAAGGCCAGACTATTCAGAACCTACTGCAGGCAACTGGCAGACCTTGAACATCAAAGACCCCTCTAGAGTAGTATACCAGGTACACCTACGTAGGAGAAACACCTAGACCATCGACACTCAGAATTAAGGAACACCAAGCATTCGTCAGAAAAAAAACCGACTCGAAGTCATCTCTGACACCAAAACCAACCAAGATCACAACATCAACCGGTGCAATATCAATGTCCTAGAAAAGAACCAGGCCAACTACAAAGTTAAGAATACCTCGAATATATATATTGGTATAACTGTGTACATTAGACATAATTAGAGTTCAGTGTACACTTTGAATTACCATCCTAATAAATAATGATAAGAATGTTCACAAACATTTCCACAGACACACATTGGGTTATCTAGTGTGCTTCTGTGACACCATTCTATTGAATACTAGACTAGTAAGGTCCACCGTGGATCAGGTAAAACGACATCATTGCGTGCTCAACTTCAATATTGAAGTTTTAATTTCACGATTTCCACATCAGTGGTGATTATAGTGAACCAGTCGTGTTTCAGTACCTAGAACATCCATTTGAATACATATAAGATCAAAGGAGTGTTGGTGTTTCACTGATGACTATCTTGCAGGTGATAGTTAAGAGGAGAATTCATCAGTCAATGACATGGGATTGTGTTTATACCGCTAAATAAACATTAACATTACTTACTGTAAAATTAGTGTTGCCCAAACCTAACGTTTACACCTACAACACGATGTTGTTTCAATGTTAGGATATATTGGTGGAATTAAACACTAACAACATAAAGTTTGGATATTTTATGACCAATTTCTCCAAAGAAATATTATTCATGTTGCCATGTTTGTCCTGTTGTTTTACCCAAAATAACTTTTGTTCAGGTGCAGAAACTATGCGAAAAACATTAGGTTTCAGAGGACGAAAACAAAACATATTGTTACAAGTGGATCTTTACATCTTTTACCATGCAAAAATGGTAACTGGTTCTTAAAACTCCGCACTCTTTTTCAACAATTATTGACAGTTAGTGACAAAAAGATTATAATCATACGATTTTGGAAATAATCTGAATTAATCCTTTTTATTTCAATTCGTTGATCAAACACTTCTATATGATTTGGTGGTGTTATAACAGTGTTACAGACGGGATTTCGTCAGTAAGCAGCTTTTCTCAAATTTGTCTTTTCCAACAAATATTGACTTTGAGTGAGTGAGTGAGTTATTATTTAACGCCGCTTCGGCAGTATTGCAGCCATTAGCGGCGAGATATTTAATTTATTTGCCTAATTTAAAAAAGAAAATTGCAATTGAAAAACAAAACACGGCACGAAGGCCGCAAAAACATCAGCGTATTATCACAAGTTGAATAAAAGCTGATAATGAAAAGTTAAAATTTGTCAATAAGGTGTATAGCCTTTAAAAAATCTAAAACACGATGCTCACCGAAATGAGTAAAAACTTGATTGATTGAAATAGAAGGATACAATATTGACTTTGAAGGTTCATACTGATGTAACTAGCGACATCAGTAGCAGAACGTATAACGTTTTGATGGACTGTACCTCATCCTACGTCAGTTGATCAGGCCTAAGGTACCTGCTTTCTCACAAAATCGCTTAGTTTCAGCGAGAAACGTATGCATCGTGTTGAAACAAGGAAACAACCATACTCAAATAAGCAAGTCATCGGGTCATTTAAAACGGGCTTTGTCAATCCTGGAGAGCTCTACGGTCAAGACCGTTGTCCTATGCCCTTCCAGGAACAACGCCATCCCATAACGAAAGTAAAGGGGCTGTGATGTGTTTTAGCAAAACACAACTGTCCTCTTTTCACATTGATGAGATCAAAACTTGTTGATTCAAATTATGTCAGAGATATCAAAGAACATTTCAAAGTCATGTATCAATGATAAAAGCAGAAAGTAAAGTTCATATATAAGGGGTACGCTCTAGCCATGCGCGTCATTCAAATTTGAGGAATCTATCATTTGTAGAGAAATACGGAACTTGGGAAAAAACGCCTATTGTCACTGATTCTGCACGTTATATTCTTCCAAAAAGATATGTAATAGCATTGTTGTTATCTTTCATGTATTTTCTTCAGATAATTCGCAAAGAAGTGAAATAATAATCTAAAATTCATTTAAATTCTATCAGAAGAACTTAACAAATAGCATAATTGAGTTATAGATTATACAATTGAATCATATGTTATGGATAGTTACAATGCATTGAAAATTATTCTCTCGTTTTCTCATTAAAAAGTATACTGGTTAACTTAAACGCAGTGAATGTCCTGATACTTTCAAATGTACTTGCGATAACTGTTATCCACGTCGAGTTAATGTGTCAAGATGAAAGATAAATGTGTTCTCGGCAGGTATCCACAAACTTCCTTATGTTAAATGCATCAACGTTCTATTGATGTTGACCTTCCCGCAACTGCACATGGAATCCTATAGGCATGTCATGACCATGGACGATATATGTGGTTTAGGCAGGTACATGTAACTACTCAGTATTTTAATGACGATGTAATTGGCTACTGAAATTATTTGAAAAAATATCAACCCTAAAATAGTTGATATGCTGGAACAAAATGCTAAACATGTCTAAATGTTTAAGAACTTTTTCAGATTGCCATAAAACAAATATGAAGATATGAAAATGATATTCTCCTGCTGGTTATCTTGCAGCCTTTGTACTTAATTCCCTTTTCTGGTACTCTGCCATATCGATTGAAGATGTAACTATTTAAAATGAATATATTTTGACATTTTTTAAACAACTGTCAAGTTGAAAATGTATGTTGCTCCGATTTCGATGTAACAATATCATGAAACGGCACTCCATATCAAAGTCAATAAAATTAATATTTACAGTTATAGATTGATGGTGAGATCAATAGCTGTTTCCATGGACCAAAGTGAACAATTTTGACCTGAGATGAATTCCTCGGTTAATATTGTTTCCATGGTTTTCCACAAACATAATTGTCTTATTATGTTTTCGCTATGAAGCAGAAAACAATCAATCATTTACAAAATATAATTTCAATCGCTTACTGAAGCGATAATGAAGTAATGGCAGTAACATGACGTCACAAAAGTTGAAGTTAACGACATGACATGGATTATAATACTGAAAAAGATTGACGAAATCAACGTACAGGATTATAACAAGTGCAAATCTAATCATGAAGAATTTGTACTTCGAGAAACTTAGTTGTACATACAAACTTTGTACATATAGATCAAAGATGAGACACACAGACTCGAAAAAAAATCCAGCGAAACATTCACTTTGCAGACTTAATGCAAGTATGTTCCAATCGACCGGTCTACAAAGAGACAATCAATCGAAAACAAGTGTGGTTTGGGGATTGATCTTGATCCCCTTGACGAGAAGTAAGGAAAATCTTATTAATATGATCGTGAGACTTTGTAAACAGAACCCTGGTCTTATGAATAATTGTGTTAATCAAACCTTTTTCACTGATACGCATAATAAAATGTTTCTTTGTCACTTCCAATGACAAATGCATTAATAGTTATCACGTTTAGTATATTTTCTTTACTTCAACATTAAAGTAAGATATATGAAATGACACCTCCACTCTATTCGTTCAAGGTTTCCTCTATGCTTATCTATACATAGAGTTTGTACAACTTGTGTGTAGTAAGTGACTACGTGCATATAGTGTTGTTAACTTATCATTAATTGTAGTTTATAGAAAGAAATTAATCTATGTGTATATATGATCGATATCGATATCAAAAAGCAATCACTGCAGTTATGAGTTTTATTGCATGGTTGATAATTATTTGGACAATATAGGTGAGGTGAGTTGGGGTTTAACGCCGCTTTCAAGATTATTTCACTTATACAAATACAAATATTGATTAAGTTCATTTTGGATGGGTTCGTCCTACCTATATACATGATCTGAGTACTGGCCCACCTTTCAGATTTTAAACCAATTACATGCCTACATTCAAATGGCAGAAAGCTTATGAGACATGGCAGTCGTTAAAGGTACATCCATTGTGTTGTATGGGGTCACATATAGCAAACGTTATAAATGGTGTTAGCGAGAGGTACCGACTGTTACCGAAAACTACCATTTATATGATAGAAGACTTAGCATATTGACGATATGGAGGTAAAAGCAGTGATTTCTGATCGAAAACCGGACAATGCACAGCGTGTGGCACGCGTCAATGAGCCAAACGTAATTATTGGAATCTTATTTATAACAGACAAAAAGATACATTTGAGTTGATAGTGTTTAATAGGTCAGATAACTACTGTGCATGTAAATTGGACGTGCAGTTTCGGTTTCTGCAAATGCATAATTATGTTACTCAATTTTAATTGGAAACTAGTAGTTATTATTATATATTTGGCGATTTGGGATAAATATGCAAGCTGAGTGAATGTATTTGTATTGTAGACAGCTCATGTGGTGAGTTGGGACGTATTAAAGCCAAATAAAATTTTATGAAACACAATGGATGCAATTGGTTGGTGGGTGAGTGAGTGTTTAACGCCGCTTCGGCAATATCACAGCCATTAGCCGCGAGAAATTTATTTAATTAGAAACAAAAACATTTGCAAATGTAAACACGAAATGGCACGGAGGCCGTAAAACATCAGCAACTCATCACAATCTGTGTGTAATAAAAGCTGAGATATAATTAGTATATCTTATCAAAAAGATTAACAGCTTTTAAATAATCTAAAACGCTGTGCTCACCGTGATAAAAAAAAGTTATAAAAAGTTGATATAATGATATGTTTGGATAAAAAGTTTCCTGATATGCGCATTGTCCCAAAACTAACACAAAATGTGTTTTACTGTGATGTGTGGTGAGTTGGGGTTTAACGCCGCTTTCAAGAATATTTCACTTATATCGCGGCTGCTAGTATTATAGCAGGGAGAAAGCCCGCAACGCCATGTGGCTATGCATTGCGTTTTACTGTGAAGGGGTACTGGCAGGGAATACACATTCGGGGTCTTCTCCTTTTAGTTGACATATTAAAGGGGCTGAAAACTGGTCCTATTCAGATATAAGAAATTTGAATCAATTTGCAGGATTTAAATGAACACGGTATATATATATATATATTTCAATAGATTTAATCATTTTAATTAAACATAGGCTCAACAACAAGGAATCCAATTCCATCCACTCGTTGTCATTGAAATCACATACATATTACCGGTAAGGATCGGCGGTAAGTTTTGTTAAATGTCGTTGTGTATGTTTTGAAATATAGGCCACGAATGTAGTCGAGTCGAGAGGTTTGAAAACGAAACTAAGATGGCGGGTGTCGCTCATTTAGCCTATTGTATAGAGGGGGCGTGGATACTTTTATAAACATTGTTTACATTGAGATCTTGGGTATCCTCAATGTCCTGTGCTGTGCTATCCGGCCCTTATATTATCTATGAACAGGTTTCGCATAAGAAACAATGACACTTCTGAACACTTCTTCCAGTTCGAATAAATAAACTGTTTATACTTATATGTGCCAAAACAAATATTATCTCCAAACCGTCATTGATTTCCCAATGGAGAACCCTTTTCATCATATCATTCATATTTATTTACTTGATTAATTGTCTGAATGCAGACTAATTCACAAGATCGTGATTGCTAGATGTCTGAAGAGTAAATAGTTTCAGAGCCCCTTAAAGCATCTCAACTGTTTAACAAGCACGCTTGTGTGAGACCTTTCTCATTAACTTCCCCGAAGAATATCGGCGCATATACTGTTCAAATGATAAGCATTTTCAATGCAACAAAAAAACTGTGCTATGAACTCATTTTCCAATTGTAATATTTTGTCAATGATGTAAGGGTGTCTCTTGGATCTCAAACTTGTTATTGACCAGTATTTTGGCAGAAGAAATGTATCGTTCTATCCTTTTCAAATTAGTTTATCGCAGTTATGAACATGTAAGGAAAGGGGAAGGAGATTCTAAAACAATGATTTCCTAAAGTTTTTAAAAGCTATGTTTTTCAGAAACAGATACTTGTGGATTGAACTATCTTGTATTTTGTATTATGACGAGTCGTGTATAGGTTCATTTTGACTATGAATTAGTTTGGAGGGAAATGGTATTAAGCCTTTTACAATGTATGTGATTGTGTATAATACTTACAGGGGTTAACACATAAACAACGCTTCTTTTAACAAGAGAATTAGTGAGCACAGCTCACTCATGATACCCCCGCTGTTAACATTGGTCAAATAGAAATGTTTGAAAATAGCAAAAGGGCATCAATGTTTAAACTTTTGTATAAACAGACCATTATATATAAGTATTATAAAGCAGAGTAAGTATTACACTTGTTAGCATGTTTTAGAAGTAAAAGTCGAAAAAATGTTTTTAAAAATGGCATTAAATATGCAAATGAGGGTATGAAACAAACAAATGCGCAAATGAGGGTATGAAACATACAAAAGGCAGATGTACACATCACGGTGATTATATGTATCAAGTTACAAGACATTTGAAGAATTAGTATTTGAGTTATGAGTGGAACAAAAACTGAATGGCAAAGTCGAAAACGGAGAAAATTTGCATAAATTATGCAAATGAGGTTATGAAACATACAAAAGGCAGATGTACACATCACGGTGATTATATGTATCAAGTTACAAGACATTTGAAGAATTAGTATTTGAGTTATGAGTGGAACAAAAACTGCGAAAGGCAAAGTCGAAAACGGAGAAAAATTGCATAAATTATGCATATGAGGGTATGAAACATACAAAAGGCAGATGTACACATCACGGTGATTATATGTATCAAGTTACAAGACATTTGAAGAATTAGTATTTGAGTTATGAGTGGAACAAAAACTGTGAATGGCAAAGTCGAAAACGGAGAAAATTTGCATAGATTATGCAAATGAGGGTATGAAACATACAAAAGGCAGATGTACACATCACGGTGATTATATGTATCAAGTTACAAGACATTTGAAGAATTAGTATTTGAGTTATGAGTGGAACAAAAACTGTAAATGGCAAAGTCGAAAAACGGAGAAAATTTGCATAAATTATGCAAATGAGGGTATGAAACATACAAAAGGCAGATGTACACATCATGGTGATTGAACATATCAAGTTTCGTAAAATTTGAGAAACTGGTTTCAGAATTATGAGCGGAACAAAAACCGGACGGACGCACGGACGGACGGACGGACGTGCTGACCGCTATATACCCCCGACTTCTTCGTAGCGGGGGTATAATTATTTCTCTTTAAATAGATGAACAAATACACAAATGACTTTGTATATAGACATGATGCACATGAATGATCAACTGACAGTCATTTCATTTTGAAAAATAACAAATTTAAATATATATTGTAAACAAAATGAGCATTGAACAGGGACATAACATAGTTTCAAGTTTTATCATTGCAAATTATGGTGCAAAAGCAATTGTCTTCAACAATAATTTACTGTTGTGATAAGGGATAATAGGAGGGTAATGATGTGGTTCAAAGCCTTACTCCAAGGAGACACTATTTACCTGATGGCTAATCTAGGTTGTTGAACCCTCATGAAGACACAATCGATTGCTTGACCAGTCAATATGACGTAGGAGAATATGAAATGAAATGTCTTTAGGGTATCTTCTCAATGAAATGTTCACAATGGAATTATATATCAAGTTCAATTTCATCTTGCAATGTATTTATCCTGAAAGGTGTATTATCTGTATTTCATCTCATCTGTAACTTGATACACACTAAAGGTAAAGTTGGTGATTCGAGGTTCCTGTAAAACATTTGTTAAAATCGGGATGAAATCGGGATTTCCAGCAGTGAGTGAGTGAGTATTTAACGCCGCTTTCAAGAGTATTTCATTTATATCACGGCTGCTAGTTTTATGGCAGGGAGAAAGCCCGCAACGCCATGTGGCTATGCATTGCAGTGAAACCTGCGAGCATCGGCTGGAACTAGCGAACCATGGGTGGTACTGCACTGAAATTCAGTGTAGCATTGCACCCAAACCTTACTGCGTGTAGAAAATATCTCTACTGCAGACAAAGTTACCGTGCCCCTGGCGGGATTCGAATCCCGGACCTCTTGATCCGAAGCCGAACGCGCTAACCACTGCGCCATCCCGCCCCCTCCAGCAGTGAAGAAGTTTGCAGAATCGTAATCATTCAGGCATTTATCATACATCTGTGAAGAAATTAAGCACACAGACCAGATTTGGCTACTAATGTTAATGTTTGTTTTGGTTCTGCAAGTTGATGATACTCGAACAAAATATTTACTTTTAAGATATGATATTACAGAAATCATCAGTAAATATCAGTAAAATCAGTAACATCAGATACACAAGCAACTGACAATTAGCACATGAAATCAATAATATCATTTCAAAAACACATTAGCGTCAACCATATTCACTTGAAAATTAGTATAGCTCTCGTAATTATTGATGATGTCGTCAAAGTAAGGAAATTGAATTGTAAAATAATTACAAAACTAGATGAGCGTTTGCGGGACATCGCAAAAACAGAGCAGCCCCGAATCTTAGGGTCTCGCCTTTCCCTGTACCGCCTTCTCGTCAGCATCAATAAAATGGGAATTTTTTTAAACAATTTTTTTTTCATTATTCGAGTTATTACTAACAAGTTGAATCATCACTGGGGGCACTTTTCACAAGTTTGTTATTAAAACCTATTTCTGATTTCAAAATTTGATCAAAGGATTAACTTGGCCTTAACCCATATCTCATGACCTTGAACTTAGATCTTCAAGGTCACACCATCAATTATCACTTTTCATTGTGCATAACAGTCATGTGACTGAAACTGTTCATAGTTAAAATAAGGCTCCCGGTAGCACGTTAAAAGCGTGCATCACGTGCAGAGTCGTGCCATCCGACGAGGCGGGCGGTTGAATCAGTGCGAATGTGTAATTTCAACAATATGTCTGAAAACAAAACATGATCAAAAGAGAAAGTATGCCAAAGTGTTACAACATGAACGTCTTGCAATTAGCTATTTGGTTTGAGAATGATGTTTCATCAATTGCAGTGTTAGCGTCCACCAGCGATTGACCAAGTTATATAGATGCATCCTTTAGTTGCGAATATTAAAAAAAAAACTAAACTTCAAGGATGGAAATCATAAGAATTGAATGTAAGTTTGTGTATTTGAAATGGAAAAGGAACGATGTCAAAGCATCATTCAACATCATCATTCAAAGGTCTCGCAAGCTTGCTCCAGTCACAGAATGGATCTTTCCCAAACATGTAATCTGCGTCAGCAGAGATCCGGGTGGCATGTAAAAAGCGTGCATCACGTGCAGAGTCGTTGGTGAATCTGTGCGAATGTTGCATTTTATCTGCAAGGACCCATATTTTGGAAGTTCTCTTAGCGTTGAAATAGACCTAAGTGCCATACAGTAACATTGGCTTACGACTATCTTAGCGCTTAGAGAGCTTCGAATATATGGGCCCTGGTGTCTTTATAACAAAACTTGATTTTGAACGAGGTAGAATGTAACAGCAAGTTTAGGTTACGTTCTTTAGAAAAGGGACTTCATAATTTGCCTCAGCGTCCATGCCGTTCAACAATGAACAAGTTCAATAAACACAAATACTTTGAAATTATCCAAGTTTGTGTGTTTCGTGGTCAGTTAAAGAGGAATCACACTCCATGAGTCAAATCGTTTTGATGAAACAACAAATGATGAATTAGCTGTAGAATATTCATATCTCGTGTGGTATTACCGTACAGAACATCTCGTAGGGAGAGACCTTTAGCATAGAAAAATGTTTTTTAAATAAATGGTGCAGAGTCGCATAGGTCTACACATGTACGTGCACAGAAAATACAACAACAGTGTGTTTGTCTTGCAGCTAACCATGGCAGGTTCAAACCCGGTGGGGGCGGGATAGCGCAGTGGTAAGCGCGTTCGGCTTCGGATCAAGAGTCCCGGGGTTCGAATCCCGCCAGGGGCACGGCAACTTTGTCTGCAGTAGAGAACTGTTCTACACGAAGTAAGGTGTATGTGCAATGCTAGACTGAATTTCAGCGTAGTACCACCCATGGTTCGCTAGTTCCAGCCGATGCTCGCAGGTTTCGCAGCCACATAGCCATGCCATACTACTAGAATAATACCCCAACTCACCTCAAACCCGGTGAAGGACTTGGCAACTTTGTTTGCTGTAGAGAACTGTTACATGTTAGTGCAATGTTTCACTGAATTTTTGCGATTCTTCTTGACATCGCTGACAGTATTTTGAAATAAAAATTATGTATATGGGTGATCCCGTCAATTTTGAAATGTCTGTAAAATTATCATTCATTTGGTAAAAATGTGGTAAATTCTAAAGATAACGATTTGATATCTAATTTAATCAAGTATTATGATTATTGTATGATTCATGAATATGGTAAACAGAAATAGTTTACTTAAGTTGTGTGAATGAGGTTTCATTGTTAAATAATATGTTACCGAAGCTCCTGAAAAGAGTGTGCATTTGGTTATGGAGTTGATAAAGAAAACATCAACAAGCTATATCGTTGTCAGTTCTAGATTATTTTATGAAGAAAGATACTGACTCAATCTTGTAATATGTACGTTATAGGAGTTTTAAGATCTGCGATCTTACCTTAAATCACTAACGTTATAAATTGTTTTTAAAGTATTAACAATAGCTGCACAGCTAGAGCTATGAGAGATATGAAGCAATAATTTGTACTCAACAGGTCATTTATGTCGTACAGATTAGCAATGCATAGCCACATGGCGCGATATAAGTGAAATACTCTTGAAAGCGGAGTGGAGCGGGATAGCGCAGTGGTTGGCGCGTTCGGCTTCGGACCAAGAGGTCCGGGGTGGGAATCCCGCCAGGGGCACGGCAACTTTGTCTGCAGTAGAGAACTGTTCTACACGCAGTAAGGTTTGGGTGCAATGCTACACTGAATTTCAGTGCAGTACCACCCATGGTTCGTTAGTTCCAGCCGATGCTCGCAAGTTTCACCGCAATACATAGCCACATGGCATTGCGGACTTTCTCCCTGCCATAATACTAGCAGCTGCGATATAAGTGAAATACTCTTGAAAGAGACGTTAAACCCCCAAGGCACCTCACCTCACCTTAAAAGCGGCGTTAAACCCCAACTCACCTCCCCTCACCTCATACAGTTTAGTCTTTTTTTGTTTTCCTTAATCATCAATTTCTTTAAATAAGGTTTCATGTTTCTGTTCTGTCTGTATCCTCAAGCATTCTTTTGATATCCATAGCCACTCCAATGTTGCTTTAAAGAACTTATGTTTACTGCCCATACGGGAAATTAAATCAAAGACACTCGACATTGCTTTAGAACATCTACCTAGAGTTTCTTGAATACTTTTTGCCCGAAGCGAATACACTCATCCTTCTAAGAGCATTGCAAGTTTGATCATTTGTCTAAATTCAGACACCAATAACACAGCATGATTGCAAACAGTCTGAGAGCGGATTCCCTCCAATGAAACCTTGTTTCAGTGTGATTAATAATTAATTGTGTATTTCTCATGTGTTTTAGGTAGCTTATGCTTTTAGATCGATATTTTGAGCTAATGTCAATTGAACAGCTGAAGGAGAAACAAAAAAGTCGATGTAAATTAATTTTGATATACTGAATAAGAAATCTAATATTAAATGACTGTTGTGATGAAATACGGATATGTGAAACTATATAATGTGAAAGCACAGTCGTGTCTGTATGTAATTTTATATTTGATTTTTAAAGAAAGTGAGTGTTTTTTTAAATATTCAATTAAATATAAAATCTGCTTTTTAAAAAAACAAATAGCATCACTTTACGTGTAAAAAGTGATGAATCAATCGTTTCCACAATATTCAAGTGAACAATCTACACGAAAAAACTTTCAAACTGCAAGTCGGGAGACTGCAAAGTTTAAATGCAAAATTAAAAAGACAAACGTGATAATAACCATCCTTTAGTATAACGATCGATCGTTATTGGGCTATTAAACTCTCTAAGTACATACTTTCCATTCTTAATGGGGGCGGGATAGCGCAGTGGTTAGCGCGTTCGGCTTCGGATCAAGAGGTCCAGAGTTCGAATCCCGCCAGCACGGCAACTTTGTCTGCAGTAGAGAACTGTTCTACACGCAGTAAGGTTTGGGTGCAATGCTACACTGAATAGTACTACCCATGGTTCGCTAGTTCCAGCCGCTGCTCGCAGGTTTCACCGCAATCCATAACCACATGGCGTTGCGGGCTTTCTCCCTGCCATAATACTAGCAGCCGCGATATAAGTGAAATACTCTTGAAAGCGGCGTTAAAACCCTAAGTCACTCACTCAGCGTAGTACCACCCATAGTTCGCTAGGTCCAGCCGCAGGTTTCACCGCAATGCGTTGTGGGCATATGGCGTTGTGGGCTTTCTCCCTGCCATAATACTAGCAGCCGCGATATAAGTGAAATACTCTTGAAAGCGGAGTTAAACCCCACTCACCTCACCTCACCTTATACCGTTTAAGTACTTTTAAAATAGCTTTTCGAGCGAGTACACTTGGAAGTTTAAATGTATGCTTCTATACTGATGGAAGAGTCGTAATATGTTGGATTTTATACCTTGTGGAAGGATAAATGATAGATATTGCTGGAGTACCTATTATGATAAGAGCTTACGATAGCCAGTCAGATCTCATTCAATTGAACTGTGGCATACAACTTGCAAACGTCTCTTACAGTTAGTTGTAAGATAATGTAAGAAGAGGACAGTCATTTACAAGTGAGTTAGCTGTAAAGCTAATCATGTACAACAATCATAAATAATAATAAAAAGTGTTTTCATAAATGAGGTATTCAGTGTCTATTTTTCATTTAAATGAAAATTTTTCATTCATTTTCATCAATAAAATATCAATAACTTCGCTTTATGATGTATATGTACACCTTATAAAATGGAACTGACGAGACAACATGTACAATAAAAGATAGAAATTATTCAGTTATGTCAAATATAACTTAACGTTAAAGGAGATCTCTGTATAATATTCTCCTTTTTTAACACTAAATGTACGTGACGGCAACACAGGCAATAGTCCCGACATAAATCATGGCCTGTTACAGAAATATGATGACTTCCTATCGTTATAGAATTGTATGGGTATAATATAAATGGTCTAAGTTACATGTTATGTCAGCGTGAACAGTATATATAAGTTTATTGGACATCATTTGAATTACGAGTAGCACAAGGGAATGTAACCAGTGGATTTCACTAATAAAATTAAAACAGAATTGACGCACAGACATACATTTTGTATATAGCTATATATACGTTAAATATGACGTACTGAAATTGATTGGTGATGTCAGTGGATTTGGGTTTTGCAACCATATCATTACAGTGAAACACATTCAATACCTTTGTGCCTCTTGACTGTTGTGCAACTGTAAACATCGGCTGAAATTATGAAGACATTGGTGGTACTGGAATGACATACAGTGTATCAATATACCAAAATCTTGTTGCATATAGAACATATCTCATTCTTTCTTTTCCATACAAAACTGTTTACATTTGCTTCCAACAGTCAAACAAGTGAATACATTATATTAATATCTACGTCATACAGATGTACATGTACTGCTGTGTGCAAAAAGAGTACCATACACTGTAATATGAATATAATAACAATTTTAAAGGCATTGTAGCACAATATCTTACCTGAAACAATTACATACTTTCACGTTGTGGGCATAGCCGTGATTGTCGACGAGTTTCCTCTGACGCCTCTCTGAGACTTTCTGCAGCTTTCTACACAACTTGAACGTCAGAACGTCCGGGTGACCGGATCGACTGTGAGCGCGTTCAGCTTCGGATCAAGAGGTCCGGGGTTCGAATCCCGCCAGGAGCACGGCAACTTTGTCTGCAGTAGAGAACTGTTCTACACGCAGTAAGGTTTGGGTGCAATGCTACACTGAATTTCAGCGTAGTACCACCCATGGTTCGATAGTTCCAGCCGATGCTCGCAGGTGTCACCGCAATGCATAGCCACATGGCGTTGCGGGCTTTCTCCCTGCCATAATACTAGCAGCCGCGATATAAGTGAAATACTCTTGAAAGCGGTGTTTAACCCTAACTCACCTCACCTTTTGGATGTGTGGTCTTTCCCCACTACAGGTTTTCTTCCATCCGCTTCCGCATGGAGAGGGCCACTTCTAAGTTTTCTTTTGATGTATGGCCGCTGAAAGCATTGTGTAATGATAACTCCATGTGGTCATGATAGTACAGCGACTCTCGATCTGTGCGCTATCTGTTTCTGTTTTACACCATCATTCACATTCAGAAACCCGTCTTTATACACACTATCAATTTCTACAAACAGCAGGGACAAACAGGAAATCAGAATGTTATAACCTTTTTAACTTTTGACTATGACCAGTGTGCTTTATTCAGAAGATGACAACTTTTGACCAAGAATGTGAAAGCTGAAAACGACAACATTTAAAATCTGAAATCTGACGAACTTTTGGATCCTCTGCGCCAAGTTTCACAGTTACTTTTCTTGCGTCTGGGTTGTCAGAAATATGGAGAGACACGCTTTTACTCAGTTTTTCAACAGTTGCGCCAGGTACATTCCCTGGGGTTCGTCAGATTTAAAATTGTGATGTTTGATCTAATCTTAATTCTGTGATGGAACGTTTCTTAGGGAGAGCTGGTTTGACCTGAGTCAAGTTGTGGCATGTCACATCCCTCATTCCAAAGTTGTCAAGCACAAGTAAAACCATTTTGCCTGGTCATCATCTGTCTTCTCTGATACACTCAGTGACAGTTTCATACTTGACCCTCTCATCAATGCGAGTTACAGCTGTAGCACTGAACCCTAAAGTCTGTGTGCTGAGTCTTTCACTACAGTCAGAGTTATTTACTTTTGACTTCGACTGACCACCTCAAAGTCTGATGAGGATGTTACACCAGAGGAACGTGGATATGGTTGAACGTTATTTAGTTCTCACTGGATGTGGTCTTGTTCCTAAAGGCGTCACGCTTTTTTGAGGAATGAAGGATTTCGTAATTTCTGTGGTCACACGCCTCACCCTAGTCGAACATTTAGCCTCTGAAATGAATTTTTTTGAACAGATAAAAAAAAATGAAAGAAAAAATTATAATAAAAAGGAGCCTCTGAGATGTGTTCATTTTAAACTGAGCTCACAGTCTTGTTGTAGACTTGCCTAGGCGCTTAAAATATTTAGGGGTCTGGATGACAGACTAGCCTCAGCCTAGTTTCTAACAATTCAGATTCACACAATTTCAGAGTATTGAGATGCGAGTTCATCATATATACATAACTCACGTCAGGTTGCTCTTTCTTGTACCAATGCATGTCCATGAGGAAATTGTTGCTTACATCTAACCCAAAAGCTACATTACAACTGGTATTTCTTTTAAACTCCCTTGTAAGATGGTTGCTTGGTATATTTACTGTTGTTGTCCAAGTTGACTTAAATGGAGAGTAACATTTAGCCATCTTTAATCTTTTACAAAATTACAAAACACTATATGAAGAAACAACAAACACAGAAATATATAAATGTCACAAAATTGGCAGAAGAACAAAAAGCAAAGAGTCTACAGCCTACAGCATAAAGCCTATATACAATGTCACATGTTAGTTAGATCACATGCCTTGAGGGACACGTACAAAAGCACTCCGTTCATGAGCCACACAGACCCCCTGAACAGCACCATCAATGACGACTCTCCTCCGCCTCACCCTGCACACTGGCTTGATACGGACAGGAAAGTCTACTTGCACGCCAACTCCAAGGGATGAAGAATCTTCTACCACCAATGTGGCGACATGACAAGTTCATCAAAATCTTCTTGTGTTCTTCACATTTTAGCCTCATATGTGAGAGAAAACGGATCTGTAAATGTCGAGAGGTAGATCGGGTGGAGACACATGAGACCTAAACACGTTCCAAACGAACAGTCAGCAACATCTCGGAGTTGCTGTGTGTTGCCTGGTCGTTGATGGTTTTCTGTATCACTGAAGCTGACAGGTGGTGCTCGGGCACGTCTGGTACGTCAGCCACTGGACAAGATACCCTGAAATGAAATAGTTTTATGAAATATCTGCTTTCAAATCATATAACTATTTTCAGATTCATAAATATGTTAAATTATACCCCATACATTCATTAAAGAAGGCTTATTTCTCCTTTGATTATAATTGGAATATCTTTTATCAATCAATTGTTATATTTTATATACTTAAAGTGGCAACAGCACGCCTTTTTGCATGTTAAATGTAATTCCCGTTCTAGACAATCTCATTAAAAGAAAGTCATTGACTCTATCCTGTAATATGTTAACGTTATAAAGAGTTTTAGCATTTGCCATGTAACCTCGAATCACTAACATTATATTGCTCTAAATTATTCTAAACACTAGCTGCACAGCTACAGCTATGACATATATTAAGCAATACATTGTATTCAAAAACTTAAACATGTCTTGGAGTTTAGTAATCGTTTAATCCTTAATTTCATAAAATAATGTTTCTTGTTTCTGTTCTGGCTGTACCTACGGTACTTAGTTTTGATATCCATAGCCTCCAGTTCAGTTCAACACTGCCGGGAGAACATCTACCAAAAGTTTTTTCGAACACTTTTTGCCCAAAGCGAATACACTCACCCTCTCAAGAGCATTTCAAGTATGATCATTTGTCTAACTTCAGTCACCAATAACACAGCTTGATTTCAAACTGTCTGAGGAGCGGATTGAAACAATGAAACCTTCTTTCAGGGTGATTATCAATTAAGTGTAGGTTTCTCTTGTGTTTTAGGAATAATTATGATTTTTTATCTATGTTTTGAGCTAATTTCACATTGAACATCTGATAAAGAACAACTTGATAAATATTTAATTTTGATATACTGAATGAGAAATATAATATCTTTGAGAAATATATTACTGTTGTGATGATTTTACGGATATGTGAAACTATATACTGTGAAACAACAATCATGGTGTGTGTATGTAATCTTATATTTGATTTTTATAGAAAGTGAGTGTTGTTTTTAACAGAACTGACATATCCAGTTTAGAGGTTGATAAGTACTTTCTGAAATATACTATGTATTTCATTTCAAGTTATCCAACAGTAGTCAGATCTGTGATGTTATGGCATTGTGGGGTTGTAATATCATATTGATTATTTGCACCAGACATTGTTGCATGTACACATTCTTTCCCTTATTGAATATGAGAACATTTAGAAGCACTCAGTAGTGTTAACTTCTCAATACATTATACGTAATCTACTGACAAACTTGATAAAAAAAATAAGTCATATAGTGGTCGATCTATAATTCTGCCACGGTCCCTTAATTTAACTCCTTTCACGCTTGGGTGCACTGACATGTATGACAAGACAATGTAGAGATACTTGTCAATTGTAATTGCCAAAATAACCACATATGTTGTATTCAATTCAATATCTGCTCTTTAAAACAAATAGTATCACATTATAAGTATCAGCAAAAACCCTTGTAATACCATCGGGTGTTTCAAGAACAGCCTGTCAGACACAAGATAATGGTTGTTCAACACGAACAACCCTAATCTGCAAGTAGGAAGACTACTAAGTCAAAATGTAAAATTAACACGACAAAAGTGATAAGTAACGTTTTTATTAGCAAAACGATAGTTATTGGGCTTATTGTTTTAGCGTATTATAAAAGGTAGCAGATACAAAACACAGATGTAGTAGGATGAATTAATTAGTCAACATTTTAGACAATAAATTCTCTAAATACATACTTTTATTTTTAAATTAATCAATCAAAAGGTATATCAAGTATTTTATTTCGAATATGATATAGGTGATTTCATTCTAAATTGTGCTATATATTTAAGAAACAAACAGGTAATATCTCAAAATTGCATAATGATATCAAGAGTTTTGTAAATATATGCATAAAGTCAGAGGAACACGTATATACATTAATTGCTTTTTTCCAAACCACCCTGGGGTTTACTCTGTCGAATAATGTAAACTGCTAATATATTTCTTTTTTTACGACAGTGCAACCCTATAATAGTCGAATTACGGAGAACAGCATTGGTGAATGCAAATGTGAACAATCAAATGATCACCATGGTTTCTGTTTCGTTATACCATGTCACATTTGCATGGAATTAGATTCGTCAATTCATTGACCACATTTTGTTCAACAACATGTTCTCAGCAATACTAGTTACCGGCACATTTGCTGTGTTACACTACAATAAACTTCATCTCATCTCACATTTTGTATTTCAAAAGTGTTAAAAAATATTCATGTCTGAAAAAACATGCGAAGTGACATTACTGACATTAATGACGATTTTGCATTACTGCATATTAATCTTATACGATTTTTAGGAAATAATTGCAGTCCTGCAGGAAATAGGAATTACTTGTGTTGTGTACTATCGGTTAACTGTATTACAATTTTGCTCTTCCAATCTTCGAGGATAATCGAGGAATGATCGTGTTAGTAAAGTAAATGGTACTTTAGGCCGCTTACAGTCGACTAGTCTTCTTTGGGACTTGGTGCTTGGTATTGTTGAAACTGTAAGTGTTGTATTGTAAATATATGTAATGTAATAATGTATCATCATGTCATGCTCTGTTGGATGTACAAAGAATTCCCTTTTGGGTAATAAAGTGTTATCTTATCTTATCTTATCTTATTAAAGGGACTGTAGCACGTTTTTTGTAAAATTTATTTTTTCAAATTTCCCATTTATAATGATAGTTTGTGTCATTTAAATTTACTTTAGAGGGTAACACATCTTATTACCAAATCAATTATTCGTAGTGGCAATAACGGTGTTGCGTTTAAAGCAAAACATGCATGGCGGCCATTTTATTATGAACTCATTTTATTATTTCGAATTCCAAAAACGATTCCGATGGCTTTACTGTGCCATGTACACTCATATTTAACTTCATTTTTCGAACAGAGAAGGGTGTTTAACCAGTGTTGAAATTATGTTTCAAATATATTTCACCGACTTATTTGAGCGCAAAAACGTCCTACTGCCTACTGCCCCTTTAAACTCATGCATTCACAATGATATGAATATAGGCATGTATAAAGGCATTGAGAGATGACCTTTACTCCTTGTACACTAGAGGTAACATTACTGTAAATTTCTAAAATGTCAGAACAATAAACTGATAACAACAAATACTAAATTGAAAGGTCTTCCATCTGAATTCTATTAATTGACGATGAGTGTTACATTATTGTTGAATTTTTGCAATGTGATTAACTAATTTTCTTTTGAAGATTACAGATGTGAAACGATGTTTCATTTTATAACTCGGATTGGTGACCTTGCTCTTATACTCAGTTGTGCGCATGGGCAAGGCGCTTCATCCACATTGCAATCAGTCCTCCTAGCTTAGTAGCGGCACCAAAGGTACAAATCCTGGCATTGGATATTATGTTTAAAATGTATATCATTTGTTATATGATATGTAAAGAGTAGAGAATACGTTTTATCACCCAAAACTGTGTTCCACAGGAGATATCGCTTGTGTGAGATCAAGCGTTTTCACCTAGACGGTATTGTTTTGGCAGTAGATTTTGCACAATGCCCTGTCACCGTCAACTACACATCACAATGTTTTACATCACCGAGTAATGACATCACAATGCTATTACGTCATAAACATGATGACGTTACAATGCTATGACCTCACCGTACTGGAAGTCAAATGGCAGAGATGTGCTCAGAGATGTACACTATTTTCACTTTAACGTAATATGAATGATTTTTGGTGATAGATAGAATCTCACCCTCGTGTCTTCTGATATCAAATATATTAACACTCGTTGATAATAGTAAAATTATCTTCGGAAAGCCTCGGATATTTGTAACCTTTCTCAACTCGTTTTGATATATTTGATATCAGAAGACACTTGGGTGAGATTCTCTATGTATCAACTGAATAAAACACTAACGAGAGTATCACATTACTCATTAGGAAATATCTTACAGACTATTGTATAACAAGTAGGGATTACTGTTCCTAATGTAAAATAAGCTTTCCCTGTGCTCTAACTAAGCCAATTTACGTTTTTTCCTTTATTGTCGATTGAATCTGAATACCTTGGACGTCCATATGTAACACTCAACATTCCAGAACGTCTTTTCGATATTTGGAACTAAACCAATTTATGTCTGTTATATGTCTTTTCCTATATTATTGATGAAATTTGAATAGCTTCGACATCCATCTAAATTTCAAATTTCTTGGATGACTAAGAGTAATTCGAAATTTTGAAAACATAATCTTCAATGCAGGATGGCAACTTTTAAAATTTTAAATTTCTTTCCAACAAGGTTATGATATAGCATATTCCAAAAATAAATACATAGAGAATACTAAACGACATTCCGTTTAATAACATATTTATGAAACGAGTGAGTGGTTTGGTATATAGCGAAAGCGAGGTAGATACCGATACCATTCACGAGTTTCATAAATGTGTTATTAAATGGGACCGAGTTTAGTATTGTATTAATTACGCGCTGATTTAGTTGCACGAACTCGTCAATAAATGGGACAAACTTCATTTCGACCGCGGCGCTGATATTGTGACGTCATGTTTTGAACATTATGACGTCACGTCAATCGAAAGCACACGATGTTATTACACAATGTGTAATAACATTGTAGATTTATTAAACCGTGATATTTTCAACGGGTGAGTAATAAATACATCATATCTGTAAGGGCTTACAGTTGCAAAATAATTAAGAATTGTCTTTGTAAGTAGTCTATAATATGATTTGTCAACATTATGTTTGTATGTATTTCATCTTTCGTATTTCGTCTAGCTGTCACCATATCTTCATTTAGTTTCCTCGTGTTGTCTGGATCAATCACTGTCCAATCTGAGCTAATTTGGTCTTATCAAAAGCTTGGAACCTTGTCAGACATTTATAACTGGTGTGTGCCTGTGGCAGAGACTTCGTCGATGTCATTGTCATATTTGTGTATAAAAGTTGTGCTCAAAGGACTATCAATGCTTGATAACTGTATATAACCGGAATAAATCACGGATAAATCTGAATATATATACAGTACGTTATGGGAGTTTGCCTTTGGTTTTTGTAGCTTGTATTAGCCATTTACAGCAATGTTATTAAAATCAATTAGTTTGAAGTAAGATATGTTTTTACATAATTCTGAATATTGACATATTGCTGTATTTTAACGAATATCGAGTAAACCAGAACTGCAAAACATTACACAAGTTGAAACGAAATGTTTCAACTTACTATGCCAAAACACTGTAATCATCATATGAATCAACCTTGTTAACATGGGCACTTACACGCCTTAGAGAATCACGATTCTCGCGTTTTTAACTTTTGTGACTTGCATCCACTCGAATGTATATTATGCTATTGAAGCATCAAAATGTTAAATTCTAAATCATATTTTCAAAACACAAGGATTTCAAAAGTATTTGAGTATAGAAACCAATGGACTACTGTAACAAGTTAAAATTAAACACACTTATAATGAACATTTACAAATTTGTTCATCAACAAATAGATCATGATCCTCGATTCTAAAGCCTGCCAAACTGAATAGGTATATCCCATGAACCACTGTGCACAATGAGCTTCATATGAAGATGATCTGAAGATCTGGCTTTTGTTCTGATAACCAACAACAATCAATGATGGAAGGATTGAAAACATATTTAGTATAGTAGCACTTTCCAGAAGTAGGATATCGTTGTGTTACTATAAAGGAAAGAAACATAGTTGTAAAGAAACAAAAAACGTAAAACACATTCTCATATATCATTTAATTTGATTGTGAGCCAGTGACATATACTTTGTCCACGTCTCTTACAGTTGTAAGATAATATAAGAAGAGTAAAATCATTTACAAACAAGTTAGCTATATATAAAGATAATCATGTAATCAGAAAACAAAAATCTTAAATACAATTTTATATATATTTTATAAATAATTTGTTTATCATATATAAGGTAGTGTATGTCTTTTTTTTCATTTAAATTATATAATTTATATTATTTTTTATCAATGTAATATCAGTAACTTCGCTTTATGATGTATGTGCACGCTTTATAAAATGGAACTGCCGAGACAATATGTACCATCTAAGATACGCATTAGTCAGTTATGTCAAATATAACTTAAGCTAAAGGAATCTGTGTATAATATTCTCTTTTTTTAACAGTAAATGTACGTGACGACGCCACAAGCAATAGTCTGGACATTAATAAACCACTGCCTGTAACAGCAATATATGAGGTCTTCATGGTTACCGAACTGTATACAACATAAATGGTATATTGTACATGTTATGTAAGCGTGAACAGTATATATCAATTTACTGGACATAATTTAAATAATGAGTAGCACGTGGTATTGTAACATGTGTAGTTTTAAATATGGCACCATGATGGAATGATAAACCATCTTGCTGTCTGAACTATTCAAATCCTCGCCGCTAATGGCTGCGATACAGAAAAAGCGGCGACAAACAATAACTCACTCACTCTATTAATCGATTTCTATGAACACGGCTTTTCGGTTCGTGCAAGACATATTACCCTCTTACGGAACATGTGTTATAAACTTAAATAATAAATAACAAATTTGAAAACAAACTTATATCACAAATACGTGCAACAGCACCTTTAAAGGCACTGTAGCACTTTTTATCATTTTTAATATATGGTATGCTTAAATTTTCAATACAAGTTTATATATATCTTAAACGGTAGCTTGTATAAAACGAAACTGCTAGCGGCCATTTCAGTGCGAATACTTTTAATAAGTGGAGGAGAATCGTCTAAAGCCAACGGATATCCGTTTGTGTCAATATACATGTACGATACCGATACCGCTGAAAGTCACCGAAGAAACTCAGGTTTTCTACTAACTAGAATACGTGTTACAGTGTAATACACGACTTGCATTAAATCAGTGTTGGTTGTCCTTAAGAAACACGTTATAAGTACAACTAGTCACTTGAAATACAAGCTCGACCAGAACCACCCATGGTTCGCTAGTTCCAGCCGATGCTCGCAGCTTTCACCGCAATGCATAGCCACATGGCGTTGCGGGCTTTCTCCCTGCCATAATACTAGCAGCCGCGATATAAGTGAAATACGCTTGAAAGCGGCGTTAAACCCCAACTCACCTCACCTCCACCAGAACAGCATCTGAAGAAGAACTCTCTTTCACGGCTACACAGGAGTTCCAGTCTCACCATAATTAAGGCTTTTGTCAAGACATGGCCACCCACATTTTATAGGATCTGACACGATGATTGCACTAGACACTACAGCAAACTAAATAAAGACATCTTAACAGTTGAAGAAGACAACTATTTATGGATGATCAACTTCTTTATTAACAATAGCGACGTTTCGGTATAGATCCTTATACAGTTATCAAGCATATCTTCATCACACCAACTTCTAGAATGCCTCTCAAACAATCTAAACAGGTAACTGTACAAAAATGATGACACACCATATGTATGAACTTAAAATGTCAATTTTGATAATATCTCGTTTTATGATATGGATATTTATATTGGTATATTCTATATATTTTAAGTAACACATCAGAGGAGAATAACAGATTGATTTATAGCAAACGTAAAGCAAATGTTCATCCTAATTAGAATCTAGATAATGTGTAAGATATCTCCGAAAACGGATGCTCTCATTGATTTGACAAAGTGCAATTTTAGAAAGTACAAGGTAAAATACTTTTAACGTATATGTAACCTTATTTTCATCAATTGAATCTAGGCTTTATAAAACTCATTTCCTTTTGGCCCATATATGTGAGTGTTTGGACACTGTACATATCAGGGAAACTTTTTATCCTTCTATTTCAATCAATCAAGTTTTTACTCATTTCGGTGAGCATCGTGTTTTAGATTTTTTAAAGGCTATACACCTTATTGACAAATTTTAACTTTTCATTATCAGCTTTTATTCGACTTGTGATAATATGCTGATGTTTTTGCGGCCTTCGTGTCGTTTTCTGTTTTTCAATTGCAATTTCCTTTTTTAAATTAGGCAAATAAATTAGATATCTCGCCGCTAATGGCTGCAAAACTGCCGAAGCGGCGTTAAACAATAACTCACTCACTCACTTTTGGCCCACACCGTACCAACCTTGATCTCTGTTGTGTGAATTGCATGAACTTGAAGAACAGTACCATCATAACAACAGAATAATTCAAAATATTATTTCACGTCTCAAGAAAACCTTGATTACAAATATATCCCATATGTCAATTTGGTTTTTTTTCTTTTAAAACTGCTATCGAGTTTCCATTTTCCCCCGAACATTCCTGTGGGTAGAAATACATGTCCACACTGGCAATCTCGATCAATGAAACGGCCCCTGACTTCCTCGAGGCATCTCCCGAAACTACTGCAAACAATACACGTCCTTGCCAATGTGTAGATTCAACTAAACACGAACTTCACTGACCAGGGGTCAAGGACTATCTTGGTCAAGTGTGTACTTGTTCTGGTTCAACCTGTCCAATGGTGTTATTACAGTAGAGTTTGTACAAATAAACTCTTTGATATTTTCTGTGAAAATGTCAAGCCTGTCGTGTTTCTGATTCACCGTGAAGGGAAAGTAGGACAAACTGCCCGATGATGTCTGTGAAAGTGACAGGCGGATAATGAAGTTTTACTTAGTTGTAAACCAATCCTGACAGACATGAACATCTCTGATCATTTACCATGGAGTGAACTTGTGAGGATGAAACTCTTGTAGCATAAACACGTGTGTTTTGTGATTGGAAAACGTGAGCTTGACATGATGCCAACATATTTAATTAACCCTTCAAGAAGACGTTGAAGCACAAATGTAATAATCTGTTTAAACAAGATATTCACTTGCAAGTAGTAATATTACAGTAAGACAATTGATAAATATATTACATATCGTTACTATATGTATTTGAAATTTGAGCTAACAGAGCAAACGTTCACAAACTCTCCCTGTAGTTTGCCGGCCTTCACATAAAGTTAATTCATTTGAAAACATATGTAGTCAATTATGTTGCAAAATTGGAGTACATTCCTCATTTAGACCTGGTTCGAATCCCACCATGGTCACGGTAACTTTGTCTCCAGTAGAGAACTGTTCTACACGCAGTAAGGTTTGGGTAAACACTGAATTTCAGCGTAGTACCACCCATGGTTCCAGCCGACGCTCGCAGGTTTCACTACATTGCATAGCCACATGCCGTTTCGGGCTTTCTCCCTGTCATAATACTAGCAGCCGTGATACAGGCCTGAGCGAAATACCCTTAAAAGCGGGGTTAAACCTCAAATCACCTCACCTTATTGGCATGTAACCGGAATGTATGCAGCCCTTAGTTGTGCAACTTTTGATCTTTCAAAGGGGAACTGAATAAAAAAAGGGATATTAAATATGTTGTTGAAGTCAAATTACGTCAAACGTTATAAATGCTGTTGTGTTGTCGAGAAGAATTCATCTTTGCTGAAAAATACCATGTTAATGTTAGTTCATTAAGAATAATGACAATAAAGGAGATATAGTTTTGTTTATTGAGAACAATTGACAATGTATCGCGGCTGGTGACAAATGCAATTTTTGAAACTTCTATTACAGATAAAACTACATAATTCAGTTGGTGATGTTTAAAAGATCATTGAACTTTTGTGCGTGTAAATGGTTGATTGTGGCCGAGTGGATTAGTTTTTGGGGATTTTTTTTCTTCAGCCGAAACTGTTTCATTGACATTTTGAAAGTAGAGTTACTGACATGATATACATGTTCTCTTTTTAAGTTAAGAATGTCATCAATGTTCAAATAAAAATACTTTTAAACTAGGATTGACGCGTCAATACTTAGGTCTTCAAGACTTCAGCTTGACCTTGAACTCCATGTTGGACTCCCGGTTATTCATCAGTTTCTCTGCTTTAAAATGAGTTATCAAACGTGTCTCTATCTTCAATAGTTATTTTACAAAAAGTCTCCAAAGACAATGACCCTCTGAAACTCTAGCCTATTAATGGACCCCTGCATGTTCTAAAAGTTACATTTTTAAAATGCTGTAACATGGACAAGTTTTGATCTAGAGCTAAGGTTGATAGATTCATATAAAGAACATTCTTTCAGCTACCAAATGAGCTAATGTATGAGTCTCTATGTATTGCTAATCTCGAGAAGAAGATTTTTGAAGAAGTGTACCCTCAAAACCCGAAAAGTCAACAAATTTACAGTTTTTCTAAAATAGCGAAAAATCTATTATTACGGCCGAAATCCGCTATGGGTCTATTCAATGAAACACATCGTCTCCTACATTGTGGTGGTAGTTTTGTGCAATTATCTTGATACGTTTTCGAGATATTGCAATTTGAAGTTTGTTCACGTTTTGAGTTACCTCCCCTTTTAGAGGATGAAAATCAAAAATCGGATTCCGTACACCACGAGCTTAAACCTAGGCTCATCACCTCTACCAATTCCATTGATATAGGTGTAGTCTATTTTGTTGTAAACGAAACACAAACAGAGTTAGGTCTATGTAAATTCATTGGCCGAAAATCTGCATTTTCAAAAAGTTCATTTTTTAAAATGCTGTAACCCGAAAACGGTTTGAACTAGAGCCGAGGTTGATAGATTCATATATACAGCATTATTTCTGCTTCCAAATTGTCGCCTACATTTTGGTGCAATTTTTTTGCAAATAGCTTAATAAGTTTTCGAGATATTGCAATTTGAATTTTTTACACGTTTTGAGCTACCTCCCCCTTTAGAGGCCGCTATAAAAAATCGGCCTCGTAGTGCAATAGATTACACCTAGGCCCATCACCTCTGACAGTTTCATTGATATCGGTGCAGTCAATTTTGCTGAAAACGTGACCAAAAAAAAGTACAAATAATAATAGTAAAAAAAAAATAATAAGGAAAAATATAGTCACAAGTGACGATAAAAGGATTCAGCGCATACATGAGACACTTATTTTTAATATCATTGACATTGTCCATCGTTCAAAACAAGCTGCAAGTCTGCAGAGTTATTTTGAAAGGTGTGTCTGTGTCTCTAAGTGAAAATGGAAAAATCACACACTAATAAACCCCTACATTATGTTTCTCATGATTAGGATGAAACGGTTAATATTTTCATACTAAGGTGTAACATAGAAAATGTTGTGTTTTAATTTCCACTTAAGTAGATGTAATCATCATAAAGATTGCATACATAATTAATGAGTAATCTTGTTTTGAATATTCAAGAAAATACTAAAAAAGGCTTATTTCTGGACCCCTAGACGACATTTGCGATGTTTGAAGCTTAACTATCAACTTTTTGATGAAAGTTTTCAATACAAAATGTGTTGCTCTTGAAATTGTGCATACGCACGTATAAATAATGTGTCACTTCTTCATATAGTTAAGCACTTGTGTACGTTTGAAGTTTGTCTAAAATTGCAATTTTCGAAAAATGGCAATATTCAATGGACTGTAACATGGAAACCTTTATAGATCCACGCTTGAAAAATATTCTGCTTAATATAATATCTTTCAGCTTTGAAAAGATATAAGATTCATGTTTGTATTTTGATTGGTTGACGACAAATAATTCTCTAAAGAAAATGCACTTCAAAAAGTCGCAAAATCATCAAATTTCAAATGTTATTAAAACTGCTTAAATTATGCCCAAACTATGAACTTTTATATGATAATGTTCTGTAGTGGAGTTGTTAAGGTAACTATGTCAAACAGATTGCAAGAAATAGATTACTAATCAAACAATTTCTGACAGAGTTGTGTCCCTTTAGAATCAAAGCCCGAAAATTCCTTTTTTTAAAAGTTCAATTTTTAAAATGCTGTAACTCATAAACTATTTAATGAATAGCTTTGGTTTATAGATTCATATAAACAGCAATGATTCAGCTTTAAAATGAACTATACTATGTATCTGTATGTGTTGCCGTTATTTAGGAGAAGATTTTTGAAGACGCGTACCCTCAAAATCGCGAAAGTCTACAAAATTTTAAGTTTTTTCGAAATAGCAAAAAATCTATTATTACGGCCGAAAACCGCTATAGCCCTTATCGATGGGGAATGTTATTGCCCACATTTTGGTGAAAGTTTTTTGAAAATACCTTGATAAGTTTTCGAGCTATTGAGGTTTGAAGTTTCAACTTCAAGGGTGGATAACTCAGGAATCAGAACGAAATTGAAAAAAATGGCTCGTGTAGCGCGAGATTTTGATAAGGGCTATCATGCCTGAAAAGTTCATGCCAGTCGGTCCAGCCGTTAGTTCTGAAACGTGTCCACAAAATCGGTGGAATAATAAAAAAAAACACGCAAATAACAATAAGGATTCAGCCAAATGGCTGAATCCTTAAAAATTCGGATAAGAACAATAGGTCTTCACGACATACGTCTTGAAGACCTAATTTAGAATCTAATTTATGCTTTCAGAAAGATATAAGAAGAATATAATGTATATCTCTCAATATGCATATGTCAGGCGATTTCTGCTATTGTCGTGGATCTCCTTCTATAAGATGCAAATCCAATCAACATCTGCAGACACGATATTGGTGTCTAGATTTGCGAATTGATGATTCTGTCAACCTTGACTATCCTCGTCTGGTAACATGGCCACATGAATCATAATGGACACTTGCAGAACGTCGCCGAGGGTTTATAATGTCTGCACTCAGGTACGATTTCTTTGGTCTTCCTACAGTTGCAGACTAGGCTTCTACTGAATGTTAAAGCGGAGATGGTTCCTCGTCGACTTCTGTATTAGTTCTTAAAATTATGTGTTTGGCAACTTTCACCTTATGAAGTTGAACAAAGAATAATACATACATTGGCATAATATTACTAAGAAGTTTTATTTTGAACATTGTATACTATATGACTTGAGCTCTACTTCTTATTTGCTTTTAATTTTACATGTATTTTGTCTATGTCAAGTTTTCATTATTGCTTGTCTGCTGAACTTCTTTATCTCAATATCGAGAGGGAATAAGTGGCACCCATATTTCATACAAAAACTACACAACCATCCAAACTATCATTCTCGTATCGTGTCACTTATTTTAACGTTTGTACCTACTTCTAAATTTCAGAATTAATGTTATCCCAAATGTAACAATGTTATATTTGTTCACTATCTACATGGCATGTATTTCTAATGTTATTTCGATATAGAAAATGATTATATTATGAACTGAGTTTTGTAAGGAAATCAACATTATTGTATATTAAATAACAATTAGAGGTAGCGTTCATCTGAAAAATGATTGTCTTATATAAAACTTCACAATTGACTATACACCAAAAGCGTTTCACAATGGCATTGTCAGTAATGAATATAAGACTTGGGATTATAGATTCATTCTAAAGCTGGTTCATTGATTTACTTAAAGCGGAGTTCATTGTTGTATAACATTAATCGGGGTCATCAAGTGCAGAAGTAGACAGCAAGCCGAATGTAGGACTTTTTAACTGTTAACTAACACGAACGTCGGATTTTCGAAGCTGTAATTAACCAACGTTAAGTCCTGTTCACTGATACTACATAACAAAAGGTCTAATAAACCTCCGAAAGGTTTCCGAATCTCAAAATATCTCAAATTGAACAATTATTTAAACAAAATAGAGCAAGTGGACCTGTAGCTCAGTGTATGTTTCTCTTTTAGTTATTGAATTGATAATTTTAGTTAATCTCAATACAGTTGTATCGTGCCGTCTCCATGTTTCGATGTTCTCCTATTTTTGATGGTTATGTTTATCGAGGTATTTTACGAGAACACGAGCAAGGTCAGAGGTCACCGGAGTTGAAATGTCAACAACGGACCTCCGCTTCTCGCACATCAACTGGTTTCAAATATGGAAATCTGTTAGGTATTTACAACAAAAATTATTCACCAAATAGCATTTTTATTATAACAAAAAAATCTAACTTCTAATGTTAGAATTAAATGCTTTACTTTTCTTGTATCGGTACCAAAACAAGTCGTCTGCTTTACTCATGTCTTTCTCAAAATAGAACACACTTTCTGATGATGTCACGCCCTGCCCCGGGGGGGAAAAAAGTATTACGTAAAACAAATAGACGTTAAGTAATAATAAAAAAAACCATTGTAATTAAGACGTAGCAGGGTTACACATGACATTACAAAGCGATATCTACATGCATAAATTGGAACTTATTTATATTTTCAGGAAATAACATCAGCTAGGGGATTATAGAGAGCAGGATATTCACAAGACGACTTGCAGAATGCCTACCTGTCAGTGTTAGAAGAAAACGTACCTGTTCAGCAGGCTGCAACAGTTAGGGTGTCCCGATCACAACAACGAAAGATCGTGTTAGAGGCAGAATTCACATTGACACAATAAAATCAGAAAAATCCACACTTTTTTCACAAGAGGAAGAATCTTTGTTAGTTTCCAACATCCGGGTAATGAGTGATATAGTCAATGGTACACTCGTCAGGAAACCATTAATTTGGCTACAGATTATGGTCATCACCTTGGTCAGACAGGCAGAGCTACATCTTTAAGTTTGCGATGGCTCTATGGTTTTCTCTCTCGCTGGCCCGAGATTCGGGTGCAGAAGCCAAAAAAGCCAGGATCAAGAGGCACCTCTGGTGCAAGCAAGGACCTCGGGATATTTACCGGACCGGCGCAGGCCCCGGTGAGCAACTGGTACCTGGCGCAGGCAACAGAGAAATGACTCTGCCTCGGCACCGAGATACCGAGCACGTCTGGGGGCACCGGTAACCCCAAGGGCAAGAGCACTGGTGCTTCGGCACAGGTGCAGTCGCAGCCTCGGGGACCGGCTCAGGTGGGCAACGCTGGGTTCAGCATTCCTCTCAAGCGTACCGCTAGTGATCGGGCTTCGAACAATGGGTCACTGCTAATTGGCTCCGGTGCCAGGGACTATACATATTTTGGAGGGGGATGAGGAATCCAAGCGTACTGTCTCGCTCGCTGAGCTGAGGGAGACGCGTGATCAGGTGGCGATCGCTATCCTTCAGACACTTGTTCCCGCATCAGAGCAGGTCACTGAGGATTTCCGTTTACTAGGGGAGGCCTTTGCTCCCAGCAAGCCTCCCGCAACTAGGTTACGTATTCTAGATAGTCTGATGGCCGAGGCGATCAATCCTCTCCTTAAGCTTTTTGGTGCCCGTACAAAATCTGATCTACCAGAGCTTAACAAGCAGTACCAGTTTGTTAAGGACGGTCCCTTTGACCTTCCGGTTATGGACGAGTGCGTCCTAACCTCTGTCACCCTGTTAGGCACGCAAGCGCAGCCTCCTGGAAACATACAGAGCCGGCGACTGCCTCCATTTCCAGTGGAAGCTGCCATGTTTAAGGCCGAGTTCCGTGTCCAAGAGGACACGTTTAGGAACGGAGCCTAACAACTTTGTGTGGCGGTGCACGGCCTACCTCGCTGCTATACAGGTGAAGGATTTGGTTGAGATTCAGGAAGCAGGCACTAAGGTGTCAATCTTCCAGAGGCAGCTGTCAGAGATCAACATCACGAGGAAGAAAGCAAAATGAAACCAACTACGGCAAATGTTGACAGTGATCAGACAAAACAGAATAAAAGGGCAGTTCAGACAGAAACCAATCTACACCCGAAAGAAATGCAATTGTCTAGTTCTGTATTCATAATGGAGAAAATGTTGATGTTGATCAGGCATTGATAATAAGACACAAACAGCCTTTCCCTGCAACTCGTCAAAGTATCTGACAAATATGGGGAATAACTGTGAACTCCCGCCATCATTGCAACCATCTGTACTGATGGAAAAAGGAAAGTTTTTCACGTGCTCGGAAATCGCATAACTCTTATCATCAGCAAGGATTTTCACAATCGAAGTAGTTTTTGTTCTTGCACAGCGATAGTTAAATCAGGAAACATCTTTTTAAAAAGTGGTTTGGCATGGTTAGGCAAATTGTGTCCAATAAGATATTGGGTAAACTTCACTTCTGATCGTATTACAGGATCAACTTCATCAATGTTTTGGCTTGAAAAATGTAGACAGTTTTAAAGTTTTTGAAGCTTTCGCATTTTCATCTTTTTTTTTACAATCGTATACAGCATTGTGCAAAACGGAAAAAATCTGCATTGCAAAGAATACAAAAAGCGTGGAACTCGCCAAGTCTTGATCCTTTCAAACATGGAAAGTGCTATATTCAATTTTGAAACGTGTGACATGACTTTTTTTTCGCATTACCAGTTTTGTCGATCATATGTTGACTCTTCGAAATGCTGGAATTTGCCTCGGATTTTCAAATAAAATAGCGTCACACGTGGCCAAAGCTCTTTGCATCATTGTTTCATTCATAATCATCGTTAAAATCCAATATACGTTGATGATATTTACGTAGCAAAACGATGTATTGAGCTTGGAAACCAAACCGGTTCTAACTAAGGTGACAAAGCAGACGACCAATCAGATTCGTCGTATCATTACATGACTTGCATTTTAACAGTACGGTGAATGAATGAATGGAGCTTTCTAATTGGCTGAAATGTTATTACAAATGGTGCAAGGCAATTTGAGGACCCTGATATTTCTGTACTATTTCTATGCATGAAAATCGTAATAATTACGCCAACATTGTAATGGTTGGCATCTCTGGGCATCTTGTGTTGTCGAAGACGTCCTTTTTCTAATAAATACTGCAGGTCGAAATTTTGTTGTTGCAGAATGTCATTTTTCACAATTCTGAACCAGGTCTGAGCATCTGAGGTGCTGTCTCTAGTAATTTAAGTACTGTCTCACTTAAGAAGCTTCCCACTCAAAAGTGGATACAGGGGAAGATATTCCTTCATCACTAATATAGCCTCAAGATTCAGTGCTGTTTCTTCAGAGGCATTGGTGGACATGATGTTGGAAAATACTTGAAAAATGGATTTTTTCCCCGCAAGGACAGTTTCTGCTTGGAATCATCCAAGGTTTCTTCAGAATCTGTGATGGTAATTTCCTTCTTCACATCTTCATATGCATGTGACATTAAAGTTATCCCTGCATATAACTTTGTCAAAGTTTTTCTCACACAAGAACATCGGGTATCATGAGAGAGTGTGTAAGGTGAATATCTTGCCACAAGGCTCTCGCTGTCGGAGGGATCACTGCTGTTGAATAAGAGAATCAAACCAAAAACAAATCAAATACTTTTTTCAGTTCAAAGTCTTTTGAAAGCTTTGAAATTCTTACATTAACTCTTTTTATCACATAAAAACAGCAGACATGGGCTACTGAATGATGTAAATCATGCTTATTAATGAATGATCTCCAGCCCTCCTGATTGTACTCTGAAACAGACACTCTGAATCATTGCCAAAGAAAAGTCTACTTAAACTGTGTTTATCATTGCCTCAATTTGCATCTTCTTCAGGCTGCCATCAGAAAAAGAGAGATGGCAAGTGAGGTCTAGTCGGAGGAGAACATCTCACTGACTGGGAGAGGTGGTATCCCATTTTCCTCGACTTTCATTGTCAGAGCATAATACAGGACCCTTTTATCATTCATATTTGTCACAATACTCCCTGTTGCATCTAAGTAAACTTTTGCCAGACCCTTTCTAACTTTTCCCTTCAACATCTGAATTTGACTATCTGTGTACATGATTGAGAGAAAGGGCTCATAAGACAAATTGAATGTAGCCCTTGACTTGGTGACTTTCATCATCCTCTTGCTGCAGGATTTCCTGAAGGAAGATCATCCCATAAACAACTTGTCTTTATGAAGTCGGTCTGTAATGGTTGATTCTGAGAGGGCCGTTCGACCTTGCTCAAAGCGTCAGTTAAATTGCAATGAGAAAATGCTTGTGATGGCATCTTTGCAAGTTGTTCATAGCGCAGAGTGCTAGGTCCAGATTTCCTTGGCTAATTTAGCAACTTCTTCACGTTTTTCTCCAGCAAGATTTCGTTTGTGAAAAACTCCTTTTTGATGCCTTATTCTACCTTCTTGTACATTTAGTTCAACATCTTCTCCTGTAGCTGCATTGTGTAGAGTGAACAAATAGATGTACATCCTTCAAAACGACAGGTAGCTTTTGCTCTAAAATATAGGGCATTCTCCTTTCTTGAATTCTCTTTAGTATCCCATTATATTTAAAAACTAAACCACATCCTGGATTTTTTCTGCTGAAATTTTCATAAATACAGTAAGTCCATCCTTTTCCTAACCCGCTGCTCTCCTGTCTTCGAACTCCGTGGTATGTTTACCACTCTCTCGTTATCCATAACAAACATTGTCTGTCCTCAATATGGTTATCTCTTACACTTGAGGCATCACTTTCTGTTTTCATTGAACATTATCCCTTTGTTCATATGGCATATCAAATCCTTTGCTTTCTGACTCTTGTTGAGCATATTGCTTGCCTTCTTTCTTGCATCAACATTATCATCTCCTGTCTGCTTCTTGGACTGTTGAAATTCATTTGATTTTGATTGTCTATGATCAGAGGTGGAAGCCCTAAACTCTTTTGTAGATGGAAGGTTTGGTTCTCGGCTTAATTGACTGTCTCCAGTTATTTCAGTATCTATCTTGTTCTCACTGTCTTCAAATTGATTTCTGCTGTTATTTTCACTGTAATCTGTGTCACTTATTTAAATAAATATGTCCTCACATGACTTGGGGGATACATCAGTTGCGTTGTGACTTTTATCATCCTTTGATGAATCTACTGAGCTTTCTTTCCTTACAGGTGACCCTCTGCCTGGTACCTTCCAAAACGTACCTGTATTCTCTCCCTCTTCCTGTCTTGATGTTTTTGCTTTTTTTACTTGACAGTTTCCTTGTTAACGTGTGTGGGGATCCTTTAACGACAGGAGTTGAGGAATCATCTGTAATCAGTTTGATCGTTGTTACTAGACACTTCTATTTTCCTCTCCCAACGTCACTCCCGGGAAGCCGGTTACTGCAGAAATGAGCTTAAACGGAGCCCTGATACTATTTTTAGTAACTGTTACATCTCAGTCGGAGAAAAAACACGTGCCAGACCGAGAGGTAGCTTTTTTCTCTTGACATTGCGTTTATAAATGTATAAATAGTGTTTGATAAAGGTCGAATATAGATATAAGAATACGTTAGACAAGTAGTTCGTCCTTTGTCAGTTTGTATTAATAAGGATTTTGTGATTTGTTTACAAATTTGAGCCAATGTTTCAGTTTTTGTTTCATTTCGGTTGCAAGAAGCCAGCCCGTATTACAAAATTCTTATTAAATTATCGTTCAAATACCAACATAACTTTTGCAAGTCATTGATTTCATTTTTCAAGCTATTTTACCAAAATATCAGTGTACCAAAATTTACAAGTTGTTACGCATTTAGTCGGAGGAAATTTCTGAATGTTACAAAATTTCACGAAGGGTGTTACGCTAATAAACGGAGGAAAATATTCGTTAATCTCGCTTTAGTTTTCATTTATGACATAACAATAAGTTATTGGTACGTTTTCAGATGGAATTACTTGAAATTTCGGCCATGGAAGGAAGTGTTCATGATATTACAGGCGAAGGCCTGAAAACTACAATGTCAGAAGAACATGATATAGCTGAAGTTGAAGTTTGATAGCATTTCACTATTACATCTTTCATCACATTTCTGATCACATCAACTGGAAGGCTTTATCCGGAAAGCACGTAGCAAACAGGTATTGCATGTGGAACCTCACTTCCGGCTATTCTGTCCAGGTCTGGCAGCATAACAACAAAAACCTCTTTTGCAGCTAGCCGTGTAGGCTGGTGTGCAGTTTTCAAACTATTGAGTGTCTGCAACAAACAGATAGAGTTCATGTCAGACATTACCGACATTGAAAAGTATTAACGAAACCCTTACTACTGCAATCAAAAGGTTTTGGTCATTTCTTTTAAATTTTGCACAATATACATTTTTCATTACATTTTTTTTGGCTTTAATAATCCAAATCAACATTTTGTCCCTTTTGAATTCAAATATTCATCAACAAATTCCAAATACTAAAACATCCATTCTCTGTTTCTGTTTGACATTGACGAGTATTTTTAGATCATGAATAAGATAAGGAATTCAAGATTGATATTGTCAGTTACCGATTGAACTTCACATTGTTTTCATCAAAACTTGTCTTACTACCAGATAAAATAACACCATTTATAACGTTTGACATATGTGAATCCAAACCTTCACTTGTTATACCTTAAATTTTAATTTTGTGTTTTATTTACCAAACAAAACACTGATAAGGTGAATCATATGTTACACCATTGACATCCAATGAGCAAAAGGTGTGTAAGCAATTGACGCTTGCTGTATTGAACGTATAGAGTACGTCTGGGTAATTCCGCTCACCTTTGGACGCGATACCATGTAGACGTATTACATTTGAACAGAGATAGTTTGTTTTACTTCAACTATCAAAATATACAATTGAACTTCACTTAAACACCTGTTTTACTGAAATTTTCTCATTATATTAAACAGTAAAAGAACGGGAACGGTGTAGTAAGTCCGAAGGCTAATTCCGCTCGGTACAGGCTAATTCCGCTCACTCAACAACATGACGTTTTTAGACTATGACTTATATCAGATATTGTTTATTTGTATTTTCAGTGCAGTATATTTAGAAATTCAACCCTAAATAACTATTCTTTTGAATACGAGCATGTGCAGACGTATGGAATCGAGATGTGACGATACTTCTTTAAAAACCCAATTGTAACAATTGTAATTGTAAATATTGCTATTCTCCAGAATAGGTACTTTGTCAACTATTCCATTTGATATAATTTATATTTCATCTATATCACAATTGTATCCATTCGCACAAATTCGTGTCATTTTGGGAACAAATACTGTCATTTGAAACCCTATTATCATTATATAATTTTGTTAATAAACAAAAGAAGTTGCAGGTCAATGCACATTTCAGTATCATTCTAATGGATGTCAATGCATGTTAATGTTTGTCAATCCAATAGATTTATAGTTATTGAGTTCTCATTTCATGTGATATAAATGGCAATGGGTTATTTTAATAAAATAATCAATTGAACCCCTTTTTGATTTGATTAAATAATTAAAATTTAATTGAATGCAAGATAAATAAGAATTTTTATTTTGCTCTTTGGAAATACATTTTTTACATTGAAAGAATGACCTTATTTCATAAGGTGAGCGGAATTAAACTCTTAGATTTATGCTGCATAAATAATGGAGGCTAATTCCGCTCCCTGTGAACGATGTATTTTTCTTGAATTTCTTATGAATTCTGTATGAAACACACAATAGAAAAACTCAATTCAAGTATTTTGTTACCCATTTGTAATTGTAGTAATGTCCCTGTGGCTGTGACTTTATTCGTTAGAGCTTCCTATGTAAGATGCACAACGGTCGTCTTGAACCGTTATTCTCCTAAGGAATCGGGACACGGAGAGTGCGGGGAAAAATTAAAATTTGTTTCATGAATTTGTAAACCAAAATTACTCAATACATTTAACTGGGTTTCATAAATGACATCGTAGTATAACCACGTTTTGCAACGAGTTAATTTTACAAGAAAACAAAACACTTCAGGCTTGTTAAGGCAGATTTTAAGCAACCGAGCGGAATTATCCAGACGTACTCTAATAACATTTACAGCGGTCCTGAAAAGCAAAGATAAGCAGTTTAGCAAAATATTTGCTCCTTTTAAGTTCGTAAAAGTAAAGATATGGCTCCGTTTTTCTTCGTAACACTCCTCATTAAAATTTGTAACATCTGAAAATTCTTTTAAGATGAATTTTTCATATAAAACAAATGTTTGCATACGATTTGACTATAACATCATATGAAAACATATTTTCATCGAAATGTGTGTCACTATTGAGACATAAAACGATACATGAATCAAGAAAATGAACTTTATTCCATTTCATCTCCACAAAACCTGTTAATATTTCAGAATCGCCGAATTGATCTGTTTGACATGGCAATGTACATATTCATTATTATGAGTGTAATGATGCCAGTAAGTTACAATGATAGATTGTACTCACATCCATGTTCGCATGCCTGATAAGTTACCCGTGTCAGTGTTTTTTCTCCGACTGAGATGTAACAGTTACTAAAAATAGTATCAGGGCTCCGTTTAAGCTCATTTCTGCAGTAACCGGCTTCCCGGGAGTGAACGTTCCTTCTTCAAAACATGTTCATCTACTTCATATTGACTTGACCGAAGGTGTGATGAGCGTTAACTTTGTCTCTTTACCCTCCTCTGATGCATATTTACTTTGCTGGAACAAAATAAAACTATGTTTGTGAAGTCAGGTGATGTGTGGTTTAAACATAAAAAAGACCAAAAACATTTTATATTATATTTTGGGGCTTACTTACAAGTCTATAAACTATTCCCCAGGCAGTAACTTACTGTCTATAATGTGTAGGAGGTTAGTTGAGTTCATGACTTTTTTCAATCAATAACCTTTATAACCTTTGTTCTTGTACATCACTTTCAAGATTACAAGGCATATTTGGTTTTGACTGCGTATATCCTACATATAGATAGCGTGATATGTGTAGGCATAGCTGCAGTAATATCTCATTACGTAAAACATGAAATATGTTTTTTCACGAGCCAGGGGTAGACGAGTTAATGATAAATTTGTCATAACACGATTGAATGTGTTTATAATATGATATAACTTCTTACCTTACCTCACAGGAAACACACTTTATTCTAGTTGGTCCGTAGTCGGGGATCTCAAATTCAACCTCC
The DNA here is from genome assembly GCA_936450465.1 of Gibbula magus. Classification (NCBI taxonomy): domain Eukaryota; kingdom Metazoa; phylum Mollusca; class Gastropoda; order Trochida; family Trochidae; genus Gibbula; species Gibbula magus. Next base: position 21,572,773 of record OW388291.1, on the reverse strand, counting down.
TGTTCTCTTGTACCCTTGGGCAGGGCTCAGGCGGGATACAAATCTTCGGTCTATTTGCCGAACTGCCTAAAATTTGTCGAACTGTATACATGTACGTATATGAAATCTTTTGAATATTATTTAAATGTTTATAACTATTTTTTTTTTAAAACATGGTCAGTGTGATAAATTCGTTGTCAGACCGCACCTCAGCTTAGATGTAATTTTGTAACCCGCGTAGACCAAGCCGAAGACGATAGATGGATTTAAGTTTACACTCGTGATACAAAAAAACTGTCACATAGCAGCTCTACCACTACCACCGCTATACCAGTTTACCAGTGATATTATTGATGTGATGCGACTTTCAGTGGGTACAATTGACATTAACTCCCATCACTGTACATGTAGAGCCTTGTGTTCATAGGAATGAGGAAATATTTGATAGCATTGAACATGCTCCTCTACGAACTTGCATCAACTAACATACCATGAACAATTTCTATCAAATTTCATTTTCAGTGAAAATACTAAGTATTCCACGTATTAATGAAGGGACGTGGCTATATAGAACGAGTTCACATGCAGTAATGCCTGGTGCATAGAGTAATGCCCCACAATGCTATGACGTCACAAGTCTGAATGTCTAAATAAAATCACCAGCTTGATGATTTTGAATAAACTGATAAAATCCTTCAGAAAGTACAGACGAAATACCATATACATTTTGTACAACGGTTCAAGTTATGCATTGTAGCTGCATGAATCTCTTAGTATTTGTGTAATAATTGTGTATATTATAGTTTCATATGAATATATATGTCAGGCGTTTATCATAAACGCCATTTACCATTAGATTTTAATTTCGAAGATACTTTGATTGTTTCCGCTTTAAAATGTCAAATATGAAAGAAATACATAAATCTGCATAGCATACTAATATGTTGAAAAATAAAAAGGAATTAACACATTAATTAATAAACCAGACGGCCACATTCTATAGAAGTTTTTTTTGTTTGAAGGAATCCGCTCCTCAGACAGTTGGCAATCATACTGTGGCAAAGGTGTCTGAATTTAGACAATTGATCAAGCTAGTAGTACTCTTCAGAGGGTGAGTTGGTTCGCTTAGGGCAGTAATGTATAGATCGAGGGTCACCCTGAAATGGGCGATATTGTGGAAAGGAAACATTCATTCCATACATGATTATAACACATTCAAGTTGAAACAATTACTTAAGGGGAATTTCTTTTTAAAAACTTTAGATTTGAAGGGTTTATGATATTTAGTTATTTGCCATTTTAAAATTTTGTAGTAAATAAACTTCATTCAAATATTTAGATTTTGTTTTCTTTAGGTCAGGATGTCAATAAAAAGGAAGCTATTTAAGGGGAAGTAGCACATTTTTTTAGAAAGGCGGGATGGGCATGATTTCAGGAGATTTCCCATTTATAATGAGAGTTTATGTCATTTATATTCAACTTTAGAGGGTAAAAACATCTTATTACACAAACCAATTGTCCGCAGTGATAATAACAGTGTCGTATAAACCAAAAATTGCATGGCAGCCATTTTATTGTGAACACATTGTATTATTTCGAATGACAAAAACCATTCCACAGACTTTACCAAACAAACACTGGCAGAACAAAAACTATTCTTTTAGAGCTGATGCCTCCTGTACTACGAAACTATTGTTGTAAATTATTTGACTCATGGTACCAGGTTCAAAGACAACAACATGAGACAACAATGGCATGAAGTGTTTAAACAAACAACAAAAACGGCGATAACAAAGGTTTAGATCTGTACTAAAATATCCATTACCATGCATCTTACAGATCTTATTGACATCTCATATCGTTGTCCTTGTTACCTCATTATCATACCAACATATAAACGTATAACGTGTATATTACTTGCTCTTTTATCATATTTTACAAATAATTGATAACGGTAAAATAAACTACACCGAAACATCATCATTGTTAAATAAAGAAGTTGACCATACATAAACATACTTGTCTTCTCTATAACACAAACCTTTCGGACACCTCTCAAGCATGTCTGTAGGTTATACTGATCAATGGTTATTTTGAAATTCACCAACCAGAATGAAAGTCTGCGGGGGTGTGGCCCCTGAAGCGATGACTTCTATTACGTCGCTGGAGTAATCTCATTATCTGCTAAAGTCAAAATTCATTTTGATTGTTAATTCACTAACAACTCTTCAATCAAACAACCTAAATTGTCCATATATCGAATGTTTAGATATCCATCAGGTCTTTTCAAATCAGTACTCCCCAAAAACAATTTCGTTTTCAATGGTGAGCATTACCTCCAAGTCAGAGGCACCACCATGGATACAAATGTTGCTCCCTCGTACGCAAATATCTTTATGGGTGAATTGGAGATCTCTCTCCTTTCCAAGTAAAAAGATAAAACTGACCTCTACGTCAGGTTTATTGATGATATCGCCTAGAACGCTTCATTAAATACTTAAACAATTAAATTCAGAGCGGAATTCTCCCGCCACAAGGTGGCCTACCTAGACACGTGGGTCATACATAATACAGAAACTCACGAACTGGAGTTTACCATGTATTGCAAACCCACGGACACTCTTTCCTTCTTGTTGTACACCTCGTGCCACCCTAAGCACATTAAAACGAAAGGGCCATTCAGTCAGTTCCTGAAACTAAGACGCATCTGCTCATCTCCCTCCAAGTATGAACACCACCGTCTCAATCTCATACAATATCACCTCAAACGAGGGTACCCGAGGAAACACATACAACAAAACAAAACCCGGCCGACAGTACTGACAGGAAAACACTCCTGACTCAATCCACAACTGATACTGTACCCACCCCCAGGGTAGTATTGGTGAGCGATTACAATCCACTTTGCATGGAACTAAACGCCATTATCAGAAAACGCTGGCATCTTATCACAAGTTAGTGGCAAAAGTGTCAAATTTATTGACAAGGTTTGTGAAAAACACAATTGCAGAATCTGTAATAAGATCAATGCTGCGAATTTTCTAGCTCTGTCACACATCAGGTATACTGCAAACGCACCTACAGTTGCAATTCACGCAATGTAGTATACCTACTTAGTTGCAACAAATGCAAGAAACAATATGTGGGTGAAACTAAGATTAGACTCTCTTAACAATTTCCGAGATTAGTCACAAGAGAGACAAACCAGTCGCTCTATGCTTCAATTCTGAAGACCATGGCAAACATGACCTCCACTATGATATCATTGCACAACTCAGAGAAGATCCTAACATTGCTGCAACCACCACTAAGAGAAGATCCTTAGAACTCACGTGGACTTTCAAGCTCCATTCCCCCCGTGGGGTACCCGGGTTAGAATAGGCCCTCAGTTCCTCCTGCTTGTCGTAAGAGGCGACTAAAAGGGGGCAGTCAGTTTGCCGTGGGCTGCGACCTGTACGGGTGGAGGAAGGATGCCTGGTGGTTGAGGGATGTGTTAAGCTTAAAGCTAACACTGAACAATACACTGCTTCGGCCCCGACTTCATCTAGACAGTTGGCCAGATGGGCCCGATCTGGTCAATCGGCTGGTCATGCCTAGCACTTGGTTGTGCACATCTTTTCTATCCTTCTTCTTCCTCTGCTACCTCTCTTTGCAATTATTTACAATGCTTTCGTGATGCTCTCTTGCATAACTTCGCCAACTTTTCACAACGCTATCCTTCCTGATGTACTTATCTCTACGTTCTGCTTGATGCTCTATTCTTAGTGCTCTCTTGCACACATTCATCAACTTTACTCAGCTTCCAAGATAGCGGTGGCCAATGGGTCAATCCAGTGAAGAATTGGCAACTCTTTAGTGGAGTATATCATCCTGGTATCCCCGGTGCTGTCAGCAGGAGACCCGCTGACATACAGCATTGCCCTTGTTGGTGCTCCGTGGTGGGTGGGGATCCAGAGTGATGAATCATTATCTACCTAACATGGGAAGATCAAGTAAAAAGCGTACTATTTCAACGGATGACAGTCGCTCTTCTGATGAAGAGGCCACTGCAACACAATCTAAAGCATCTCAACTTTATCTATCATCAAACTCAACCACCTGGCCTAGATTCTTAGTAATCTCTTCAACTGATGATAAGCCACGTAGAGTTAATCCCTTTGCAACCGCCAAGACCATCCAGGGGCTGGCAGGCGATGTGAAGAAGATAAGGAATGGCTACCTACTCGTGGAATGTAAAACAGAACAACAGGCAAAATCTCTACAAACATTAAAATTCATTGTTGACACACCTGTCAAGGTACCCAACACCTCACTCAATAGCAGCAAAGCCATCATCCGTGACAAGGATCGGTGTCTTCAGGATTCTACCGAAGATGAACTTCTTGAGAACCTCAGAAGCCAGGCAATTACAGCTGTAAAGCGTTTCACCATCAAGAAGGAGGATAACATCATCAAAACCAATACCTATCTACTCACTTTTTCACTTCCACAAGCACCTAAAATAGTAAATGCAGGGTATTACAAACTCACTACGGAACTATATATCCCTAACCCACTCCGTTGCTACCGTTGCCAGAGGTTTGGCCATGGAAGCAACTTTTGCAGGGCTGATGACCGTGTTTGCCCTCGCTGTGGCAAGCTCGGTGATGATGGCCATCCACAGGACTGCAAGGAGTTGCCGAAGTGTGCCAACTGTTCTGGCGAACACATGGCTTCCTCAAAGGAGTGCCCACGGTGGCAACAGGAATCTACCATCCTCAAAATTAAATATACCCAGAATGTCTCCTTCCCCGAAGCTAAACGCCTGGCTATTGAGGGCCCAAAGCCTTATTCAACAATTATAAAATCTGCATGTGCCCCTAAACGCTCTGTCTCCACTCAGACAGACATTGAGTGGGTCAGTGACCCACCAACTCAGCACAAACTGCGCAATGCTACATCTTCCACGATAGGTTCCATGATTTTCCCTCTTCTTTCTCTTAACGAGCCTATCAAACCAACAGGCTCTAAACCATCTCCAACAACAGCTAAAAACAAAAATCCAAATAAAAACTCAAAACAATCAAACACCAAACCTGCAAGTAATTCCAACCCCAAAACAGCAAACCGCACTCCCAAAGGCCAGAGGAGTGCGGTAGAGATCTACAACAAGTATGGATCTCTTGACCTTGAGTCTGATGACGTCCTTATGGACGCATCGGACGCAGCATCCCTTAACAACTCCCCCAAAAAGGGGCACAGGGTTCGGTCAAAGGACCGTCAGCTTTCTCCAGTAAAACCTCCATCATGAGGCTTTTAATATTTTATTTTATCCTAGCATCCATGGCGATTCTCCAGTGGAATTGTCGAGGCTTTAAGGTAAATTGTAATGAATTGGGCTTGTTGGCCCAACATTTCAATCCCCAAGCTATTTGCCTTCAAGAAACTCATCTTAAAGATTCTGATAAAGCTGCAATGAGACCATTCACTTTTTATAATTCTTTCTCCCCTTCTACTGAAAGGGCAAAAGGGGGTGCATCAATTTTAGTACGTGATGGAATTATCCACAGAGAAATTCCATTAAAAACACAATTACAAGCTGTAGCTGTCAGCTTATCATTATTTAAAACTTTAACTCTGTTCTTTATATATTCCACCATCTCAAGATCTTACTATAAAAGATCTTGATCAACTCGTTAATCAATTACCTAAACCTTTTATTATCATGGGTGACTTCAACGGTCACAATCCCCTCTGGGGTAGTAATACCCTAGACTCTAGTGGTAAAATTATCGAAAGTTTCCTCACCCAAAATGATTTATGTCTATTCAATGATGGTTCAAACACATATCTACATCCTGCTACAGGATCATATACAGCTATAGATTTATCAGTAACTGATGCATCCCTTTTACATGACTTTTCATGGTCAGTCCATGAGGATACATGTGGGAGCGACCACTTTCCCAATCACCTATTCCCGAGGAGCACAATCCTTGTTGGAAATTTTCCAAGGCTGATTAGGGTACATTTTCTACCCTCTGCCGTGAACATATTATATATGATGAAATAATCAATGCAACTGATCCTGTTGAGGCCTTTTCTAAAGGTCTCATTGATATAGCAACTGAAACTATTCCTAAAACCTCGGCAAATCCACGCATTCACAAGCCATGGTTTAATGAAACCTGCGATACTGCCATTAAGGCACGTAAAAAAGCTGAATGCAAGCTCAGTAAACGACCTACAAGAAATTAACTTAGATAACTGTCGCAAGGCACGGGCTAAAGCTCGACGCAGTCAACCAACAAAAACGCGAATCTTGGAGAGGCTTATGTCCCTGCTTTCCAAAAGTACCAAAAGGTACAGGAAAAACGCGACCACTTAATTTCAAATCTGACAATGGAGAAGATTATAATGAACACTTCTCCTTGTCAGAGCTGAAAACTGCACTTTCTAAAGCTCATGATACAGCAACTGGCCCTGATGAAATCCATTATCAGCTTTTAAAACATTTACCGGAACCTTGCCTCGAGGTTCTACTTCAGGTATTATTTAATCATATATGGGAAACAGGTGAATTTCCATCTTGTTGGCACAATGCTACTATTGTGCCAATCCCAAAACCTGGGAAGGATCATACAGACCCTTCAAACCACCGTCCTATAGCCTTAACAAGTTGTGTATGTAAAACTATGGAACGGATGATCAATGATCGTCTAGTTTGGTACTTGGAAACTAATAAATTACTAACTGATATTCAATGTGGTTTCCGCAAACAACGTAGTACCACTGATCATCTTGTTCGTTTAGAATCATTTATTCGTGATGCATTTATTAACAAACAACATGCTGTGTCTATCTTTTTCGACTTAGAAAAAGCTTACGACACTACATGGAAGCATGGCATCCTAAAAGATTTATTTGAATTTGGCTTGCGAGGTCGTATGCCTCATTTTATTTCCAATTTTTTACATGATCGCCAATTTAAAGTGCACGTGGGCTCCACCCTTTCTGATTTCTTTGATCAAGAAATGGGTGTCCCACAAGGTAGCATTTTATATGTCACATGATTTAGCATTAAAATCAACAGCTTGGCTTAAGTCTTAAATGACCATACAGATGGTTCACTTTTTGTGGACGATTTTGGAGTTTCCTGCAGAGGCAAAAATATGCCATCAATCGAGCACCAATTGCAACTCTGCCTCAATAAAATCCATCAATGGTCGTTGGAAAACGGCTTCAAATTTTCCAAAGCTAAAACATCTTGAGTGCATTTTTGCAATATGCGCAAAATGCACCAAGATCCAGAACTTTTTCTGGATAAAACTCCAATCAAAGTCGTTCCTGAGGCCAAGTTTCTTGGTCTCACATTTGATACTATATCATTTATCCCACATATTAAAAGCCTTAAAGCTAAATGCTTAAAGGCATTAGACCTTTTAAAGGTCGTTTCAAATAATAAATGGGGTTGAGATGAAGAAACCCTTCATCTCTATCGATCACTCATCCGTTCCAAATTGGATTATGGATCCATAATTTATGATTCCGCCCGCCCCTCTTACATCAAAATGTTAGATACTATCCCCCATCATGGTCTCAGGCTTTGTCTTGGGGCCTTAAGAACTTCACCTGTTGAAAGCCTTTACGTTGAAGCTGATGAGCCATCTCTTGAAGATCGGCGCATCAAGCTAGCACTACAATATATCACCAAACTTAAAGCCAACCCTTGTAATCCTGCATACAACTGCGTATTCAATCCTGAATACCAGCAGTTGTATAACTTAAAACCTAAAGCAATTCCACCACTCGGTATCAGACTTCAACAACATGTTGAAGATTCTGATATCGACCTATCAACAATAGAAGAGCACGGTCTGCTTGCCGCTCCGCCATGGCAGCTGGTCAGGCCCCGTGTAAACCTCTCTCTATCTACTCATAAAAAATCTAATACAGACCAATTAATATTTCAACAGGCATTTTTTGAACTACATGATTTGTTCACAGACTATAAACCAATTTGCACAGACGGCTCTAAGGATGGATCCACAGTTGCAGCAGCAACTGTGACTCCTTCAACAACATATGCTTCAAGGCTGCATGATGGCAGCAGCATCTTTACTGCCGAAGCTAAGGCCATCCTTAAGGCCGTCCATCATATTAAAAACTCAACCCCTAATAATTACATTATTTTTTCTGATTCACTTTCTTGCCTACAAGCAATTAAAAACTGTAAGAGTGATCATCCAATTATCAGGGATATTTTATTACTTGATAATTCTTGTCTCCAATGCGACATCGTCTTCTGCTGGCTTCCTAGCCATATGGGTATAAGAGGTAATAACAAAGCTGACTCAGCTGCTAAATCAGCATTAAACCTCAAACATATTTCTCCTACCAAAGTTCCATATACGGATTCCAAACCTGCTATTAAATCTTACATTAAACAACGTTGGAAGTCCCAATGGGACCAACAACATCATAACAAACTTCACACTATTCAACCTCATTTAGGTTACAAATCTCTATCCTCTTTTACCCGGCAGGAAGCTTGTGTCCTACGACGATGTCGTATTGGACACTCTCATCTCACTCACTCATATATTTTAAAGGGGGAAGATCCCCCAGTATGTATACCCTGTCAAGTGTCCTCTCACAATCAAACACATTCTATGTGAGTGTTGGGACACTGCACATATCAGGGAAACTTTTTATCCTTCTATTTCAATCAATCAAGTTTTTACTCATTTCGGTGAGCATCGTGTTTTAGATTTTCTAAAGGCTATACACCTTATTGACAAATTGTAAATTTTAACTTTTCATTATCAGCTTTTATTCAACTTCTGATAATTTGCTGATGTTTTTGCGGCCTTCGTGCCGTGTTCCGTTTTTCAATTGCAATTTTCTTTTTTAAATTTGGCAAATAAATTAAATATCTCGCCGCTAATGGCTGCAATACTGCCGAAGCGGCGTTAAACAATAACTCACTCACTCAAGCTCCATTCCTTCTAACCGCAAGGGATCAATGACAAGTTTGTAGGCTGAAGCATCCATTCCGGTCTTCTCCTCTTCTTCTTTTCTGATACATTTTCAGCCTAATCTTAGTGGACAAACAGGCTTCACACACCCCAATCACAGTCTCACACCGCAACCCCGGTGTGATTACAATACACACAAATTGTGTGACGTCATAAACCTTATGATGTCACAGTGCTTACCGGGTTACATCATATGTAACCGCAGCACTGACAAGATGTCCGCCATCTCTTGCACCACATGTCTGAAAGTATTTTCTAGAAGAGACGCCTTTGCACGGCAAGTCAGTACACTCATGTACTATCTGCGACAAAGACTTCACCAGGAAAGATGACTCGTTACGCCATGACAACACTTGTCACAAACTGACACGACAACTGGCGATCAGCTCTATCGTTCAACGTGAAAGCCGAATCCAACCAAGGATACGGACGACTGCTAGCCACCGCCCGCTAGCCAACTCGCCAGCCATCACCACTGACACCATCTCAACCTCACCACTTGTGAGCCCGGCAGAACAACCTACCTGTCCGTCAACCCCGCCACAGGTACATAATAAGCCTGAGCAATCTCCTCAGTATACAGGTCAATTTCGTGAAATAATTCCCATCCCGCCTTTCTCAAATTGGCGACTCTCTACTTCTTACAGAAACCTGGCAAGTCTACCGACCCCAGAACAGGAACGACGTCCCCCACCGTCTCCAACCTGGAGACCCAGGCTATGTCCCCCTTCCGTGGCATCCAAGAGGAACTCGATCGAATCCTCTTGGACTACCAGACCTTGCTGCCTGGGTCCACCCATGAGGACATTGTGCAGACCTCCATAATTCTAAGCTCAACTGAGCCTATTTTTCAGTAACAATCTTATACCACTTCCATGGTACTATAAGCATGCACGTACAATTTCTGTCCATTTGCAAATTTGCTTATTGTGTATAATAGTTTTTATTACACATTATATACTTTACTCTTATGCTTCTGTGTTGTATCTTTATTCCTCTCCTGCCAAACCGATGGAAGAGGACCTAGAGTCTCTAATAACTAGAGGCCCTCCTCGTACATAATTAGAACACACACCATTGTTCTCTCTATGTCATCTTTTGACTTTTAATTAGAATTTTTACAATGAGCCTACATCAATCTGAATGTACACTTTATCCGCTCGTACCAAGCATGATCAATCTGATCTAAATAAGTACTTAAAATTATTTCATTCTTACAGTCCGTAGAATGTGCGTCATACCTATCTTAGTAGCCTGGCAACAGCGCCTCACGGCCCACACCGCCACCACAGCTTAAAACAAACGGCCTGGCGCCGTGCAAATACCGGCACAATGCTCATGACGTCCTAAACACATGACGCCGCCGCATATACCGCTATGACGTCATAGTACCCCCGCAACACCACTAGAGCATGTTATAAGGACCGTGCATAGCTCTATCCTTTAGTCTGATGAATCCTAGTTCAAGGACGAAACCGGTCACTCCCTCAAAGGCAAATCAGAAGCCCATCTCCCGCGGTGCGCCCCAACCGCCAACACAGCGCAGGATGTCCACCGTAGTGACACCGTCCACCTCTAACGTTAGCTTCAGTAGCATCGTGACAGAAGTACAGGTTCATCAACCAGACCTGCCGCCACCGGAGAAACGAGCTCATTTCTCTTTTGGAACCCAAACTGGGAAGGGCGGTGACACCTCCTATCCCAAAGCTTTTAGGCTACCTGAGGCTATCATGTCCTCTTACCGCCTCCTCCGTAACGTAACGCCTGTACGAAGCAAGACCGACTATTAGTCCACATTGACTTTTTTTAATCATGCATGAAAACTGACATGCTCCCGGAACAATATTGGGTAGCCACACTGCCAATCCAAGCCACCTTCACCACTGAACTTGCCACAGAACGATGTGCGCTTATCAGAAACTGCTCATTTGAACTGGCACACTGCCATCTTAAACTGATCCACCAGCAACGCATCAGTTTGGAAGAATCCATTGCCAACATTAAAAGCAAAATCCCTAGTGACCTGGACAATGCCACCGGTGCCACCATTGACTCCGCTGTGCAACAGAGAATCAAATGCTTTACACCAAAAGCTTGATATAAAATTCAGGGAATTAAAACGATGGGACGATCAAATTTTCATACAGGGTACCACCGCAACCACTGCCACCTCCTCCAGGAACAACTCCAGGAGAAATTCAAGGCAACGACGCCCGACCCGGTGAAGCGGCGCTAAAATCAGAGGAGGTTCAATCCAGAATTGATCACGTTTGGTTTTTCCTGGAGAACCAATCAGAATCTAGTATCCAGCAATGTCATGGTAGAATGCTTTGTAACAGGGTACCTAATTTCGATAGAAAAAGGGCCATAAGGGCAAACTTGTAATGAAACCCATTCATCATTATTTTCAATGTTCTGCCTCCATCAATTTATCCAAAGTTGTTTCACAGGTAACGATTTTGTTTGTAATTAGCTTTTAGATTTCTGGCACTCGCATAGGGGAGACCATTACCTTTCCGTAAAAGCTTTACTTATGTGTGTCATCTAAAAACAGATCTTAGTTAATCTTCTTCACCACAGGTTCACTAACAGTTTAAGACTCACATGTCACTTGTAATTCATTCAAAACACCCTTTCCCTTCAGTAGGTGTTAAGCGTTGCTCTAACCTACTTTTGTCTGTAAATTTCGTCTGTGATAGCCAGTCACATACATTAAAATCAAGAGGAATAAGTTTATCCATACCATCTTCTAGTTTCATACACTCACATAATTCCCCCAAAATTATGTCTGTAAATTCAAGAATCTCCTTATTTTTGTCGAGTTCTGGCATGTGACAAAGCAGCCATGTTGCACGTGCACGTCCTAATTTCTGATTGGTTATAATGTCACATGAACATACTCTTGAAGTAGAATAATTTACAATTTAGGTTTAAACAATATAAGTTTTAATATTCAATATATAAATTTAAACCCCCTACATCGGCCAATCTGTTAATAAGGCAGAGGCAACCCAAAACGATAGAATCTTCATCGGGGAAGAAAACAACCTCTATGGAAAACATAGTGAAGGACCAACAATTATTCAACCTTTCGTCGCATCGTTTGAGTGAAAATGAAGTAACTTTATTTCAGAAAGGTTTGAAATTCACTCCGACACCTAAACCAAATGAATTTGAGGTGAGATCGGACAACTTCTTTGAACCAGAGGAAGAAGAAGACTGAGACACGTACATTTTCAGAACGAGACTGTCTTACTTATTTTGAGGTAAAGACTAAATATTTTAAATGGGTTTCCTCAACATACACAGAAGTAAAATAATTAAAGAGAAGATAGACCAGAATACCTCCATTTCAGACCCATTGTTTGGAGGGCCGGCAAGTCACATACAAAGACTGGGTAACTTCATTGATGTTATCATTATGTACGCAAGTTAAAAGTTACGTAAGAGATGATATTGACTTGTTATGTAAGCTTCAAAAGACAGTGCCCGAATCGTTAACTAATAATTGTAATTGTGCATTTAAAAACGTGCTGTATGTTATGACATGCACAGGCTGTAAAGAACAGTATATAAAAGCAGAAAATTTACGAGCCTGCGTTAGTCCACAAACAGCATATAAAGTGTCAGGACGTGCACTGTAACCAACTCACTGTAAATTTGGACGTCTAAAAGGAACCACGATTTGGCATTGTTCCATTTATCGAATTGAAAACTCAAAAAAGAAAAAAAATCAAATCATAAAGAAATGCCATCAAAAACTGAATACTATTAGGTTCTGAACGCATATTGTATGACCTTCTGTAACGTATCATTCTGCCTGAAGATATAATGAAACCGGTAGGAGTGAGAAACTCGGCGGTATGTTTTTAATGTTTTGATATTTTGTGCAAATATATAAAGAAGACCAGCCGTAAACCACCGAACTTGTGACGAATTCTAACATGTTCACGATTTTACATGCTAGACCTACAGTTTCTAAGTGTGGAGATGGACGGTGTTTTACCAGTAGAAACATCAGAGAGGTTAAAAACTTAAAATTGAAGGTTTCTTTGTAAGGCAAACATTAACTGTCATTCCAAAAATGACATATGCGTCATTATGTGCGAATGAACTGAACATTGGCATGACAGACAGACGTTTAAATGAAAGAATGAATCTGCATCGTTCACAAATTAACCGACCAGAAAATACAACTATCCCTCTAAGCAAACTTGATCAACTGTTCTGTTGGAAGATAATAAAGTATATCCTTTTTATAAAATGAAATACGATAATCCGGGCCGGCTGGAACTGGTTGAAGGAAATTTATAAAAGAATTTAAACCTTTACTGAACGCTAAATTGAATTAATGCTCCCGTACCTACCTCTATGACGTTATAAAGAGCGTTACATCACAATCAATGTGACTACAACTGACATTCAAAGCCTAGCCTGAAGAAGCCAACATGGCCGAAAGCGCTAGTTGGAGAATATGAATGTATTTATGTATACCCAATAATAATATTATTATTATAAATATATTATTATATCTGTATTAGGGACCGGTCATATTGAATATCAATTTCAGATAAGAGTTTCCCTTTGATTAGAACTTTTAATCCCAGTCACAACAATGCTATGAACATAGTAAACCAACATATACCAGTTTTACATCAAAGCTAAAGGATGAAACGAATTTTGAAAAATTATCGCATTATTAATAGTAAATGGCAACCCCGAAATTAGGGGAAAATATGGACAAATTCTAAATATGACTCAAATACAGATACCTATCAGGTTAAATAAAAAACATACGACATACGATGTGCTACATGTGAATTTTGATATAGGGAAATTCTGTGAATGTCACACCAAATGAAGTTTTTCTGAAAAACAATATGACATGCGACTTGTAAAAAAAAATTTATATGAGGTTTGACATTGTTGTCAAGAATACATATCCGCAAAACAGAACTAAATTTAAACGAATCTCAACCTTTCACAACTTAAACAGAAACGCAATCACACTATCCCCTCTCAGTGCGCATTTAGAAACATGTGGGTGAAAAAATATTTTGTTTTCCCGATATATAAAGTTGATTGGTTGCAAAAGAATTACTATTTATTAATAGATTTAAGCCAATGCTCTACTCTAAAACGTTATATTATCTTCAATTTGATGTACATCTATATCTAGTTATGGTATTTATGTATGTATGCATCTATGCAATGTATTGTGACGTCATAAAAACGCACTATGATGTCACAAACTCGACATCATTCATCTGACGAGACCTCTATGGGTCGAAAGCTAGCTAGTGAAGATGAATAAATGATTGTGAATTCATTGCATTTTTCTATAAGAGACCTTCGCGTGTTGGACAAGTTTCAACTGATGTTTTAATGGGTGTGTGATTAATTTATTAAATACTTAATCAATCTGAACAAAATAAAAGCTTTCTCGTTTGACGGTCGGTTCAAATAGCGACCAAAAGCAAAGAGTGGAGAGAAACTAATAGCATGAAATTATGTCGACCATCTTTAGAAACTTGTTTCTAATTTCCTTTGAACAAACTATTAAAATCATTCTTAATAGTTTTGAATATATCAAAATTGTTAAACAAAATTTGAAATAAGTACTCGCACTTGAGTAGAGTCGGTACCTCGAATTCCGTACATACATCTAATTACCGTACACTTTAAGCTGCTTTCTGTCGCTTATTCTGCCGAAGGGGAATGGCGTCATGTGACCTGGTAAACCCATTTGATCTAAAAATAAAGCATATCTTTCCTAACTACGTGTTTGCATTATGATTTTTGATTGGTTGTGAGAGATTACCTGCGCAGACACAGTCTTTCCGCTTTCCTGTCGAGATTTGCGTTGGTTACAACTGAACACGCCTCCACGTCTCCAATCAAGGTATGTTGATCAGGTGTGGGCGGGGTTTGAACACGGGAGTCTTGACCAAAGAATGATCTGGATACAAACAATTTACTAAGTTTCATTCATGAATTTCATTAATTTCGAAAATACTAACTGTACGGTATTTGATGCCTCGTAAGATACTTCATTACATCACAACTTTTAATTCCGTACACATAAATGCACTTAATGCTGAAATTGGTAACTGTGTTGAAGTCCGTTTTAAGTGATAATAAAACAATTCTGAAGCATGCGGTCACGTTTGTTAGGCATTCATATATTTGAGTACATTAAATTAATTTTAATTATACCAAAAGGTGGAACTTGCTTTAAATATATAATTGAATAAAATAATTTCGTGAATAAAGTTCGGTGTAAAAAGATAATTGTGTAGGCATGCTGTTTTAGAAAAAATAGAAATTATGCACACTTATTTAAATGTATATATCTAAATATTATAATTACAGAAAATGTCCCTACCTACAAAATTAAAACTTCGGGAGATGTATGAAAGGTCAAGTGTCGTTCAAGTGGACATGGCCAAAATTGCCCGGCGAAAAATAACAGAAGATGACGTTGATTTGGAACAATACGCTGAAATTTTGAAAGACTCATTGATGAATTGTATGGATAAAACACTGTATGGGATTGCAGTTTTTTGAACGTATTTGTGAAATTCTAAAGCGTTTAGACAATGTAGGTGATGAAATGTCTATTGCATTTTTGTGCAGAAAGGTTGCCGAATATATTTCCATAATCTATGAAAACGGGCTTCAACAAGTTATAAAAACCATTGTGTCAATTCTGGAACATTGTGAATGTTATTAAACTCTCTTAAAACATACACGTTTCTGTTATCTCTCTAGTTATAGTATTCTTTTCCTTTTTAGATGGCTAAAAAAAGAAACTACCACCCTTCAATATTACAACAAGCTGTCTCTGCTGTGCAGTCGGTCACGATGTCATACAGGAAAGCGAGTCAAATGTATGGCGTCACTGTGTTGACAATTGCAGACCGTGTCAGTGGTAAAAGGGAGGGCAAATGTATGGCGTCACTGTGTTGACAATTGCAGACCGTGTCAGTGGTAAAAGGGAGGGCAACCTTAACCTAGGGAGACCATCAGTGTTGTCTGTAGAAGTGGAGAAAAAAATTGCACGGAAACTGAAGCTGGCGGCTGCCATAGGGTTTGGGATTTCCCGCCGTCAGTTAGTTGTTAAAGTAGCCAGAATTTGTAAGCGCTTAAAGATAAAAACTAACTTTAAAAACGGTGTCCCTGGCAAATGATTGGTGGCAGGATTCATCAAACGCCACCCAGATGTCAATCTGCGTTCCCCTGTTGCCCTGTCCACTGTGAGAGCCAAAATGCTCAATGAGGTAGTTACACAAACATATTTCGATGGTCTGTGTGAACAAATCACATCTTTAGGTTTGCATGATAATAAGCCAAGTCTCATCTATTGACGAGACATGGGTGCCCTTAACACATAGGCCATCTAAAGTCGTTGCCGAAAAAGGCATGAATAATGTACCTGGTCGTGTAGGCAACGACAGATATCGTGTAAGTGTTTTAGCAGGTATTAATGAAGCAGGCGGCACCGTACCACCCATGACTATCATGAAAGGTAAAACACAAAAGAGTCCACATGCGTACAATTCAGCTGCCGGGGTTCCAGGTACAGTCTACACGTACCAGGAACGTGCATGGATGGAGGATTTGCTTGGGGAACGGTGGCTTGAGGATTATTTTCTAAAGCACTGGGCCCGAACGACCACAAGTCGTCGTTCTCGACAGTCACAGTTCACATACAACTGGAGGTTTCCTTGAGAAGGCCATTGCCAACAACATACACGTTATAGCGTTTCCACCCCACACAACACAATGGCTCTGTCCCTTAGATAAGTCCGTTTTCGGCCCCTTTAGTAGGGAGTGGAATTCTGTTTGTACAGAGTACATGTCATTTGGCCCCAACAATTTGGTTTGCAAATGGGAATGGCCTCGGCTATTTAAACTCGCCTATGACAGGACCTTTACAAAAGGCAATATCACCAGTGGATTAAAAAAATGTGGGATATATCAACTCAATCGCAACTCTATCCCTGAGTCTGCCTATGCCCCATCACAGCCATTTGATCAAACCCAATCCCACCCAGCAACATTTACCACGTCATCTGCAAGCTTAAATGCTTCCATTTCCAGTTCCTCTGTGCCTCTCCCTAGCTCCCCTGTGCCTTTCCCTAGTTCCACTGAGCCTCTCCCTAGCTCCTCTGTGCCTCTCCCTAGCTCCTCTGATCGTGTGTTATCTCAGTTTTCCCCTCTTCCATCTATTCCATTTGATTTCCCAGAAGGCTGCAAGGTGTTGTCTGCTGAGGATTTTGTCCTCTCTGTGCTCTCTGGAGATGTCCCGTCTACTCTTGATGATGGCGGGAATATGAACATATCAATAGAACACCTTGGATTCCACTGACGACAATGTCACCTCAGTCTCCTCTCGTGATCTCTCACAGCTCATGCAATCTGTGGCCGCAACCAATGTGGTTTCTGACGAGTTTACACTTCCTGAAGCTCTGCGACAAAAGAAAGGCAATAGTTGCAGGAAGTTAACGTCACACCGTATTCTTACGAGTGAAAATATTCTCAACTTGAAGAGAGAAAAGGCTTAGCAAAAGAAAAAGGGAGAGGCACTAAAACAAGCTCGTAGAGAAAAAAGGGAGGCCATTAAAGCTGAAAAATGAATGACATTGAACTGTACTATAAAGAAAAGTTTTGTCTTGTTCTTTGTTTCAAAGACGACAGTTGTTGGTCAATATTTGAAATGTTATTGAGTATTAAATTACATGTTCACACATTAAGCCTCCGCTGTTATAAATGTTATATATGGTAGAGTGCCCTAAAATCGTTAGTACCCTCAATTCGTGACTTCATTTGCACATGTGCACGCTCGATTACGACTCGCGCAAAATTTTTTAAACACCCGAACTATTGTTTCAAAACTCAAACAAAATTGATTGATACAACTTTCAGTAGCATTTAACCAACTTAACATTTACAATGCCAATTTTCTAAACAAATGTCCTCAAAATCACTGTTTACACTACCTCCAAAATGTCTTGATTTTCAAAAGTCGATAAATTATTTTCAGAATTATGTCGTCTGCTTTCTTCAAGTAGGTCACGTGGCAGTGTGCCAACAATCAAATACTGATTGTCACACAACTTGTTTTATTAAAATAATAAACATAAACAGTATATGTACCCTTATGTAGACCTTGTAAAAATATCGTACGAAATAAAATGTTATGTACGAAATAATATACCCTGTACGATATTTGAATACTTGGTGTACGATATAACAAGGATTCTGTACGGAATTATCAGCACTGAGTTACTCTACTAAACTGGAATGTGTTTCACAAACCAAAACCAGTTTCATAAAACGTTTTGATGAAACCGACCTTTCGTTTGGTATGCGACAGCACAACTTGGAATCAGTGTGATCGCTATGTGCCGTCCGCTGTCCAAAGGTGTACAAAGGTGTACGCAGTTTGAGGTACCGACTCAAAATTAGAATTAAGTAATGGCGAAATCTTCATGTGATTAATTTTTGTTTTCTCTTAGTTAGCAAGAGTCATTGCAGAGTTTGAATATTTGTGTTTTCACAGAAGCAGCATTTCTGTAATGTTCCATCAGGAAATTTTCATAAATTATAATGCCAAAAACAAAATTCTTTGCATCAAATGGACAGGAGGAAGCAGCGAGTTGAAGCTAGTTTTAACCTGGACTATACTTTCCCCAAAAGAAAGCGATGGAGAAGATGATAATCTTCTACCTAGCATTTCTTTTGTTTTTGAGATTCCAAAACTTAGGGATTACGAAAGGGCCCTTGATGTTTGGTACATTAAAATGCATCAGAACATGCGTTGAAAAAAATGTAATGAAGCATCCTTTTAAGAGGACCGAGGGGAGAGTGTCCGAGGGTGCAATTCTCTGGGCTATATTCTTTGCTTGAATAAAGGCTACTGTTTGTTTTATCACTTATGAAGATGCTCTATAGATTTGTCTTCAAGGCATGCTAGTATAATTCTTGTTCTAAAATTCATATTTTACTAAAATCAAAACACTTTTTAGAACCGAACTCCTTACACCAATCTCTTCATTAATATATCTCTGTATTAAGTAATATTAATAGCTTTGATTGTTCAGCTTCTTACATGGATTGTTTTGCCGTAGTTTTCTTACTCGATTTCGTGGACTACATATGACATGAACTAAGAATAAAACACATCCGAATGTGACATTGCATAAGGGCACAGCACATTTTAGATCTGAGAGGAAAAGGGAAAGAAGAGGGGAGAGGAAGGATCCCAGCAACTTATTCAACTTTGCCAGCAGCGATAAAGCGACACACCTCCGTAAAATAGACCTAGTACCTAGGGGTTTACAAAATAAGGACCCAATAAATAAGTAACCAACTCAGGAGGATTTTGATTGGATATTGGGCCCAGATTCAATAATGATATTTTTCTTTATATAATCTTAGACTTTTTGAGGGGGAAAAAATCTCGAACGCCCACGTGCTTTCTTTTCGACGAGATTTCGGTTCATTTAATTTTGCTTTTCAGGTGCAGCTTTATTTTCTTGTTGTAAGTATATTATTGTTTATAATCTATGTATATTAATGTCTTCTTATGTAACACTATTTTCCCAATATTAGTTGTAGTGTATGGTGGCGGTGGCTTCCTGGAACACAGCTTTTGATGATTAATGACTCAAACTGTCTCTGCTACCTGTCAAGTGTTTGCTTGGTAGATTTCAACTTGAGGGCCGGCAAGTCAAATACAAAGACTGGTAACTTCATTGATGTTATCATTATGTACGCAAGTTAAAAGTTACGTAAGAGATGATATTGACTTGTTATGTAAGCTTCAAAAGACAGTGCCCGAATCGTTAACTAATAATTGTAATTGTGCATTTAAAAACGTGCTGTATGTTATGACATGCACAGGCTGTAAAGAACAGTATATACAAGCAGAAAATTTACGAGCCTGCGTTAGTCCACAAACAGCATATAAAGTGTCAGGACGTGCACTGTAACCAACTCACTGTAAATTTGGACGTCTAAAAGGAACCACGATTTGGCATTGTTCCATTTATCGAATTGAAAACTCAAAAAAGAAAAAAAAATCAAATCATAAAGAAATGCCATCAAAAACTGAATACTATTAGGTTCTGAACGCATATTTTAAGACCTTCTGTAACGTATCATTCTGCCTGAAGATATAATGAAACCGGTAGGAGTGAGAAACTCGGCGGTATGTTTTTAATGTTTTGATATTTTGTGCAAATATATAAAGAAGACCAGCCGTAAACCACCGAACTTGTTCCTGGAACACAGCTTTTGATGATTAATGACTCAAACTGTCTCTGCTACCTGTCAAGTGTTTGCTTGGTAGATTTCAACTTGAGATGAACATGTTCTGTCACTGCTTGAATAACAATTAATTTTGTTGCACTGTGGACGACTTTTGTTTTGTCATTTCTCGAATTACCAAAGTAATGAATCATACTATAGATGATTTTTACTGAGTGATTTTATTTTATTTCAGACAATCAATATGGTTAATGAACTTTAAGTTCTGGTGATCGGGTCCTCTTTTGTTTTGCATCTTTTGAGATTTGCTCATGATAATTTTGGTTTTGCTTCAAATTTGGGTTTTCCTGAGATCAAAGTTTCCTGGAACGGTTTAGGTGGTGCAAAAATTGAAGACGTGCCCAAACTCCTCCAGGAAGCTTTGGATGAGGGAACATCAGCGGACGTAGTTCTTGTCCATTTAGGCGGAAACAG
This sequence comes from Gibbula magus, assembly GCA_936450465.1. Classification (NCBI taxonomy): domain Eukaryota; kingdom Metazoa; phylum Mollusca; class Gastropoda; order Trochida; family Trochidae; genus Gibbula; species Gibbula magus. Next base: position 21,552,029 of record OW388291.1, on the reverse strand, counting down.
TGTGGGGCTTATTGTATAGATATTAATGATTCTATCCGGAATCTTTTTTGCAAGTTCCACATTGTTCTCCCTAAATGCACAATTCTATGGTCAAACATTTTGCCAAGGGCCAATTGGTCGTATTTAAACAATTTCATTCATTTCAAGACTGCAGAGTCTCGTCGCAAGAATGCCAATCGTGCAGCACGACAAATGTGCAAGGAGTATGGTGGAATAGTCATAGAGCATAACAATCTAAGACTATTTCAACATCCTCCCGTATTTTCTGATGATGGAGTGCATTTGTCAAATCATGGAAATGCACTCCTTTATTGGAATATACACAATGCAACACTTGCGTCATACTGCACAGATTGACACATTGCAAATTATTATTATCTACTATATTTTATTGTAATTATGTATAAAAAATAAAGGCAAAAAAAAATGCTTTGAATTTTATACTTTAATGTTAGGAATGAGCCAATCAACGCCTCGTCTTAAATACAGCCTAGTTCGGTTTGTTAAATTATAGGCGTAAACTCATAGCTTAAAGGCGCTGTAGCACGTTTTTTTGCTGAAATAAGTCGAAGAAATGTATTTGAAAAATAATGTCATCAATAGTAAAACACCCTTCTCTCTTCGGAAAATCAAGTTGCAAATGAGTGTACATGGTTCCGTAAAGCCATGGGAATTTTTTTTGTCATTCGAATATAATAAAATGTGTTCACAATAAAATGGCCGCCATGCAATTTTGGCTTTATACGCAACACCGTTATTACCACTACGGATCACTGGTTTGTGTAATAAGATGTTTTACCCTCTAAAGTAAATATAAATGACATAAACAATCATTATAAATAAATGAGAAATTTGAAAAAATAAAATTTGCAAAAAACGTGCTACAGCGCCTTTAAGGTCTCTACTGCACACAAGAGGAGAAGAAAGGAGATCCCTGGCGGCCGGGGCTACCGACACGGAGATGTTTCGGTAGTTGAATGGTGGACACTTGGTATCAATGTACCAGACGTGAATCGCAGAAGCACGAATTCGCCTGCACAACACCTAGCTGGATATTCTTAGACATTTTTCTAACTTAATATTTAATTTATTAGGTTAGTTATCAGCATTATATTTTCTTAGAGTAACACGCGACTCAACCCTGAGCCCAATAACTCTCGTCTGGTTTTAATAACCATCTAATGACTAAATGAACCGAGATCAATAACTTTCGAGCAGTCACGGCATTCCATTGGCTGAAACATTACATGCTATGCTAAGTAGATTGCTTAAAGCCAAACGAGAGTAACGTTATATCGGGGAATCACGGTATAAAAGTAGCACAGCGGATTGTGACTGTACACAAAACCCCCTTGGAAATGATTAAGATAGTTTGCGCAAAACCTAGCTGGATATTGTCAAGACATTTTTCTAACTTAATATTTAATATATTATATTAGTTATCAGCATTAGAGCAGAGCGGGGATGGTTCGGACACCCCCAAACAGAAAATGTAACAGATGTTTCCATTGGTTGAGGAAACTCCCGCGACGTCAGCAACCATCGTGCCATATTCGCGAAATGTTGGGCAAGCGGAAAGTTTGATCAGCTAAGACGATTTTCGTTTTTTTTACCAAACGTCATGTAACTTTTCACGATCAGAACGTAAGCGCTCTTTGTCATAACAAAAACATAGTTATTTGAGGAATAGAATGTTGCCTTGCAGTGATAAGCACAACTCAAGTGTGGACAGTTTCATTCTCGTAATGTGTCCTGTCGGGTTGTCAATTTATATTTATCTGAAAAAAGTTATAGTTGTGGGTAGCTGACAACCTACCCCATACATGTCCTTTGTTATGTGTGCAATTATTTTTAAACTTTCACAGACATGGAAATTAATCAAAAGCCTTTGCTTTTGATATTTATAATTTTGTTCAATGCATATTTAGCAGCTCCGACTAAGTCGGAGCTGCTATCAGTTTTTGCGCAGTTTCCATCGCCGCCCGCGCATTTAGTATTGGCTATCACTTTTTTCCTAGAAGGTTTTAAGAACTCATATACATATTTTCTTACTCATACCCCTGGGGAATTATTTTGACATGTTCGCATTCAAGGTCAAAGGTCAAGGTCACGAGTTCTGAAATATCTAAAAAAAATCCTTGTAAACACGATAACTTGAAAAATATGGGAGCAACTTTAGAATTGGTTCGCCACCTTGAATACATTCTAAAGATTAACCCTAACCCTAAACCTAACACTACCCCTAACCCTAATACTAACCCTAAACCCTAATACTAACACTAACCCTAAACCCTAATACTAACCCTAACCCTAAACCCTAATACTTACCCTAAACCGAAACCCTAATAGGTGGCGAACCAATTCTAAAGTTATACCAAAATATGTGTGCTATCAGGCTCTTCATTGGTGTATATCAACTATGGGGAAAGGCCAAGATTTGAATAGGTTTTCGCTAACAAGGTCATAGCGAGGTCACACTTTAAGCATGCTTTTGGGAAAATGTCTTATTTTAACTATGAACACTTTGAGTCATTGCATGTTTGTTATACGCTTTAAAAAGTGTTCATTGATGGTGTGACCTTCAAGGTCAAAGATCAAGGTCATGAAGTATTGGTTAAGGCCACGTAAATCCTTTGATCAAATTTTGAAAGAAGAAATAGGTTTTAAAAACAACTTGTGAAAAGTGACCCCAGTGATGATTATAGTAATAACTCGAATAATGAAAAAAAAAATTCAAAATAATTCCCATTTTATTGATGCTGACGAGAAGGCGTAACAGGGAAAGGCGAGACCCGAAGTTTCGGAGTTGCTCTGCTTTTGCGGTGTCCCGCAAACGCTAATCTAGTTACTATCTGCTTTGCTATTACACCGTTAATGCCTATTCATTGAAAACTTGTTACCTATTTTCAAAAGTCCAATGAGTAATGAATACATTTTGCTAATATGTTAAGCTTTATTTAGGCGTGTATCATGGATTTCAGATCTTAGTATTTAATATTCCAGGAGGATTTTCCTGAAAGTCGTCTGAGTCATCCCAGCTCTCTCCTACATGTATATTTTTGTTTGAGTAACAAGTGAACTCAAACGTTCGAGCAATCACGGCATTCCATTGGCTGAAACATTACATGCTATAAGTAGACTATGCTATGCTAAGTAGACCGCTTAAAGCAAAACGACAGTAACGTTATATTCAACTCGTAGAAACACGGTATAAAAGTACCGCATCGGACATAATTTGGACTGTGTAGATAAATCCATATCATTTGAAATCATATCAATGAAAAATAAAACCAAAATGTGTATGATTATCCAAATAACCAAACTATAACTACAAACCTCATTCTCTCAAAATTACACAAATGAAAGTTAACAGCTAAGAACACTCGAGAGTATATACCAAACTTCACTCTGGCAGCATTTGCAATGGTATACTATATGATGATTTGAGTAATCATACAACATCAGAAATGTTACTACGTTTATGGTTTTATTGAACACCAATGCAACCACAATTGAAAACCATTCCATTTTCATCTTCTTCAGTAAAAAAAAGTCTAGAAAGCTGAAATGTTGTGTACAGATTCCTTGGCCAATGGTTGACTCAAAATATGTCACAGGGGTCATGACCTAAGCACCTGTTTTCTTTTTTTTTTTACTTGGCCAAGAGCAACTTTGCCAATCGGTGATGCAGCAGGATTGCAGGATTTCTCTGAGGAGTTACTGTTGATGGAGGGGCTTGTGTGCAGCAATGCCCTCCGTGACATTGTTTTCTCCATCCAACAGAGAGCTTGACACTGGCTTCTATAAATCTGTCCAAATAAAAAGTCGGTAATTGGTTTAAACATGTTTTTATTTCAATGACAATCAAATCGGGATTGGTAAACAAGCAAACGTAAGTGGGTAATTACTGAATACATTGTTGTGGTTGTATAAAAAATCATATTTATATGTTCATACACGCTATCACGGTTTGGGAAAATTGTAATGGCGGCGATCTGCGTGCGCACAATGCGAGTAAGAGCCTTCCGGTTAGAGGCGTTTAGCATGGGCGGTTTGCACTACATTTTCTTTTGTGTTAAATAATATAAGCCTAATTAACGGCTAGAACGACGGCGACTTGTCAGTACCTGGCATTACTATATGTCGTTATCATGTTGTTATCGCTTAGTTTTAAAGAATGACTTATTAACTATTATTTAAAACAGTTTTGTTCGTTAATTAAAACGTCAATCCCTAACTTGTTTTGTCCCCCGCCGCCGTGAAGCGCGGAGCGGGGGACATAGTATTCAGCTCCGTACGTCCGTCGTCCGTACATCCGTCCCGCTTCTTGTTAGCGCAATATCTAATGAACCGCTCAACCTAGAATCTTCAAACTTTGTACCAATCTTCATCTGGGGAATACGCAGACCTGAAAAGTTTTTGGTGACCTTTACTTCATTTTCAAGGTCACGGCAAGACTTTGCCCAGTTTTGAAAATGTTGTGTTAGCGCGATACCTAATGAACTGATCAACCTAGAATCTTCAAACTTGGTACCAATCTTCATCTGGGGAATACGCAGACTGACTTCATTTTCAAGGTCACAGCGAGACTGACCAGTTTTGAAAATGTTGTTAGCGCGATATCTAATGAATCTCTCAACCTAGAATCTTCAAACTTGGTACCAGTCTTCATCTGGGGAATACGCAGACCTGAAAAGTGTTTGGTGACCTTGACCTCATTTTCAAGGTCACGGCGAGACTTTGACCAGTTTTGAAAATGTTGTTAGCGCGATATCTCATGAACCCTTCGACCTAGAGTCTTCAAACTTGGTACCAGTCTTCATCTGGGGAATACGTAGACCTGAAAAGTTTTCGGTGACCTTGACCTCATTTTCAAGGTCAGGGCGTGACTTTGACCAGTTTTGAAAATGTTGTGAGCGCCATATCGAAATGAACCGCTCAACCTAGAATCTTCATACTGGTATTCATCTGGGGAATACGCAGATATTGACTTTATTTTCAAGGTCACGACGAGACTTTGACCAGTTTTGAAAATGTTAGCGCGATATCTAATGAACCGCTCAACCTAGAATCTTCAAACTTGGTACCAGTCTTTGGTGACCTTGACCTCATTTTCAAGGTCAGGGCGAGACTTTGACCAGTTTTGAAAATGTTAGCGTCATATCGAAATGAACCGCTCGACCTAGAATCTTCATACTTCATACTGGTATTCATCTGGGGAATACGCAGGTCTGAAAAGTTTTTGGTGACCTTGACTTTATTTTCAAGGTCACGGCGAGACTTTGACCAGTTTTGAAAATATTAGCGCGATATCTAATGAACCGCTCAACCTAGAATCTTCAAACTTGATACCAGTCTTCATCTGGGGAATACGTAAACCTGAAACGTTTTTGGTGACCTTGACCTCATTTTCAAGGTCAGGGCGAGACTTTGACCAGTTTTGAAAATGTTAGCGCCATATCTCATAAAATAATCCGTTGCCGACGTTCATCGAAAATGTAACCATGACACTTGAATAAAGTCAGGGGCTGCTTAATTTTAGTATGACAACTTGGAATATAGGCCTATCAGATTTGGAATCAAATTTAAAAGTTAAAACAATATTGACCAGGTAACTGTGGCTCGCTTCCTCTGTGCGGCACTGAACTTTCGAGCGACAGTCGAGTAAGTTTCGGTCTCATAAAAAGCAAATCAATATACAGACTCGTGCCAGCAATGTGCAAAAAGTGTTGCATGAATCGCCGTTTCCCATGAGATCCCATGTTATTTCAGTGTAGCATGGATAATTTTAATTATCTCAGTTTTAAAAATATTTTACTGAAAATTGACATGGAAACAGGAAATCGAGCATCTACTCCGCAACACGTACCAAATTTCTGGATTTTGGATTGAACTAAACGATTACTGAGATATGTCCATTTTCAACCCTATACGTCTGCTTACATATTAAATGGTGGCAATGGGGAAGTGACGTTACTGTAAAAATACCCAGTCATTATTTTGCCGTTTTCCAAAACCATGCTAAAAATTAAATCGAAATTTATAAACAAAATAATAAGATGTTATAGATTACAAATTTTCGTTCACAGTCACTATCATGAAAATGTTTATGCTGCACTAAAATGACATCGGATATTATGGGAAAACGGCGACACTTATATAATAAAAACATTTTCTTTAAACAATTCTGAACCTATTCACATTTATCAAATTTGTTAAACTGGAAATGCCTTTTATTCCCGTTAATCTGAAAATACTTTTCATGGCTGCCAAAGGATGTAAACATTTTTACCTTAACCTTATCAGATCAGTATTACTAACGAATCAAGCAAATAGTGAAAGAAAATGGGAAATCGACATAGGATCAAAGATTCACAAAGAAGAGTGGAAAATATACAACTATATTCCATTCCGAAGCACAGTCGGCTATAAATTCAGATGGTTTCAATATCGCATTATTCATAGAATACTTACAACGAACAAAAGTGCTAAGTTACAAAACTCCCAACTGTGTACATTTTGTAAATCTTCAATTGACACAATAAAGCATATTATGCTTGATTGTGTACAAGTAAACATTTTTTGGCGTCACCTGTTGGACTGGACCAAATGTAAAACTGACATAAGCCTAGAACCAAAAATAACACACATCATGTTTGGCTACAAAGAAAAAAGAAATGATGTAAAAAATTTGATCTTTATTATTACCAAACATTATATATATACACCTGCAAATGTCAAAATAGAAAACCGCATATAAATGGCCTTAAATCAATCCTCCAAGACCCTTATAACGTCAGTAAGCAGATTCTCTACACTGAATGTAGATATGAAAAATGTATGTCCTTTTGGTCTTCATGCCACAGTCGTTTTACATAATTATTCACCGTATTGTTATGTTTAATGGAAATGTATACCATAGAAACCAACCATGCCAACCTGAATGTACAATGTATTACATGTTGAAAATATATGCTCTATGACTATGTATGGTACCCACAAAAAAATAATAAAGTGATAAACAAATTGTTTAAATTGTTAGGAATAATCTTGGTAACAGTCGCATGATATTTAATTCTCTATTGTTTATCTAGGAAATGACAGTAATTTGATCAACGTATATCAATATATAGGCCTACATAGTTGTGAAAACATGGCGATTGATATGGGAAACATTTTTCTTTAATGTACACATGTAGGTAAATCGGACGACATAAGTTAAATTGTCCTCTGAAAAATTAATTCTTAAAAAGTATGCACTTCAAGTGCAGATGATTTCAAATCAAGCTAAATGTTTTACATTGATCAATTCAGAACTTCTGTAACTTCTATAACGGGTAGGCCCTCGAGTCTGTAAATTATTTAATATTATATTGAAATAATTTCAAGCTGTGATAGTGCAAGTTATCTATAGTTTACATGAATTTACCGTGAGTTGACACAGTTTAAGACAATCAGTTGAAAAATATTTTTAAATGTCAAATAACGGTATCATCTTGAATTTTTAATGTTTAGGCCTTATACTTATATCTTGATTACAAGTTCACTTCAGCATATTATCGTTCAATTTTATTTTTTAATAGGTTAATATATACCGCGATATGAATTGAATCCGACTAATAATTGTGATATTTTTGGACAATTCTAATTTTTATAGGTGTTTTCATGCGACAGTTGTAACTTGTAGTTCGATTGTCAACGCACTTTTGCAGTTTGTAATCACTAAAATTTAGAGCACCCGGAAGCAGTACGACTGCACAAACTGGACATCAACGAGGTCACAAAGACATTTTCATAGCAATTTTCTTTTATTTAGACGTTTTTATCACATATTTTGCGCAAAACATATATCTCGTAATGTAAAGGCTTTGGAAACCGGAAGTTGCTTACTCGGAAAGCGAAGGGAGATTACTCTGGCTGGACTTTCGCTTAAGCATTGGAGTAACGTGGAACCGTGATACCTTGTATTATGAAACGGTTTGAAGACATTGTAGTATTCTTATTAGTCTTTTTTAACTTGAAATGTGCTGTCCCTTTACTATGAATTGTATACATATAGAATTAATACTTACTTGCGCTTTTGGTCCTTTAGAAACTTCATTAGAATGAGTATGAGGTATGTGAGCGTTGTTGATTTTCCCATGGACAATTTCATCAGAGAAATCTGTACTCAAATTGCCCGCCCCTGGCCGGCGTGAGCCAATCAAACCGCTACGCAGCTTGGACCTGCGAGCCAACTAGATTAGCGTTTGCGGGACACCGCAAAAGCAGAGCAGCTCCGAAACTTAGGGTCTCGCCTTTCCCTGTTCCGCCTTCTCGTCAGTATCAATAAAATGGCAATTCTTTTTAACAAAAGTTTGTTCATTATTCGAGTTATTACTAATCATCACTGGGGTCACTTTTCACAAGTTTGTTCTTAAAACCTATTTCTTCTTTCAAAATTTGATCAAAGGATTAACGTGGCCTTAACCAATATCTCATGACCTTGACCTTTGACCTTCAAGGTCACACCATCAAAGAACCCTTTTCATCGCGTATAATAATCATGCAATGACTTTAAGTGTTCATAGTTAAAATACGGCATATTCACAAAAGCATGCTTAAGTTTTGACCTCACTGCGACCTTGACAGATTTTAGCGAAAACGTTTTCAAATCTTGGTCTTTCTCCATAGTTCATATATACCAAATAAGAACCTAATAGCACAAAAAAGTTTGAAGTTATCATGTTTACAAGGATTGTTGTAGTGATTTCAGAACTCATGACCTTGACCTTTGACCTTGAATGTGAACATGTCAAAATCATTCACCAGGTGTATAAGACAGAAATTAAGCTATCTATATGAGGTGTTAATATCTTCATAGAAAAAAGTTACTTGGTGATTTCAGAACTGGTCAGCATGACCATAGCTCGTGACCTTGACCTTTAAAATTCAAGGTCACATAATCAGTGATCACTTTTCATTGTGTATCACAATCATGTAATGATTTAAAGTGTTAAAAGTTGAAATAAGACATTTTTTCGCAAAGGCATACTTAGGTTGTGACCTCGCTATGACCTTGACCTTTGACGGATGTTAGCGAAAACCTTTTCAAATCTTGGCCTTTTTCCATAGTTGATATGTACCAAATAAGAGACTGATAGCACAAATATTTTTCAAGTTATTGTGTTTACAAGGATTTTTTAAAGCAATTTCAGATCTTGTGACCTTGACCTTTGACCTTTAATATGAACATTTCAAAATAATTCCCCAGGAGCATAAGTAAGAACTTATGTATATGAGGTGTTGATACCTCCTTGGAAAGAAGATATTTAGTGATTTCAGAACTGGTCAGCATGACCATATCTCGTGACCTTGACCTTTAAAATTCAAGGTCACAATATCAGTGATCACTTTTCATTGTGTATCACAATCAATTAATGATTTAAAGTGTTTATAGTTGAAATAAGACATTTTCGCAAAAGCATGCTTAGGGTGTGACCTCGCTATGACCTTGACCTTTGACGGATAGTAGCGAAAACCTTTTCAAATCTTGGCCTTTCTCCATAGTTGATATACACCAAAGAAGAGCCTGATAGCACAAATATTTTTCAAGTTATCGTGTTTACAAGGATTTTTTTTAGCGATTTCAGAACTCGTGACCTTGACCTTTGACCTTGAATGTGAACATGTCTATAAGTAAGAAGTTATGTATATGAGTTCTCAAAACCTAATAGGAAAAAAGTTATAGCAAATACAAAACGCGGCGGCGGCGATGGAAACTGCACAAAAACTGATAGCAGCTCCGACTTAGTCGGAGCTGCTAATGACAATTCATATCACAAAGCATGCGAGGTCATTTTGTTAGCCATCCGTCACCGGTTATCTCCCTTGACCATTTCCGTCTTATCGTATTGAGTATTTTCGTTAGTTACTGACTTCGTCACGCCGGCCAAGGGCGGGTAATTTGAGTACAGATTATCCTGATAGGGTTTCCCATGGATGATATAGTGGAGAGTAACGGAGCATATATAAAACCATTGGTAACCGAGGATGGCATCATTTGAGTGATTCCAATTGTTCATATGCGGGACAGGGATGTCTCCTTTTAGAATTATGTAAATACACCTTCTATGACCAGGTATACAATATTGTACCTTGATGGGGGAGATCGGAGGAGTGGACATCACTATCCCGGTATGGCAGGTTGTCTTCATTGGGGTCCTACTTGTGTGGAGACGAGGTTCACTTGGTGCTGTGGCCGAGGGTCTGTCTCTCGAGAGATGTCCCAGGTCGGGCGTCTGCCGTAGAGACCCAGACTGATATCTGACAAGTCGATGAGGCTTTCTGCTGATAGAAAGTTTACATCAGAGTCGATGCTAGAGGCAGCGGCTCGTTGGCTGGTGGTCTCTCGGTAGAACTTGTGTAGGTCCGCAGTACTTCCGCTGTATCCGTATGGATATGCGTGATGCAGTCATCCTTGCGATGATACGTCTTGCTGCATATAACACAAACAAAGGCCCTGTTTCTATGCTTGACCTCGATGTGTCGGGCGAGAGCATCTCCCAGAGACACAAACGTTGTACATAAGGCGACAGCTGTTCCTTGTCTTGTCTGGCTCAACAGGGAATTAGCTGGTGAGTGACGTTTTAACCGTTAGTGTGGCAGCATCCTGACGTCACAGGCGTGGCTGCCGGAGTGACGTCATAAAGGTGACGTTGTGGAAGGTTGTCGGTATTGTTATAGCGACGGGTGTGAGAGATGTTAAGTGCGTGTAGGGTCGCTTCAGATTTGTCCATATAAAGAATATGGTTGAAAGCCGATGGGCTTTTGGCATTGCATGGCGTCCGTCTGTAACTTTTCGCTTTTTCAACTTCTTCTCCAGACCAAATGATTCTTTAGAGCTGACAGATTGATTATGTGTAGACTCTATGGCCAATGGGGATTCTACATTGTAGATTTCGTGACCCACAATTGGGTCACATCTTCAAAATTGAAGTATGGAAAGTTTTATGTACTACAAAGTAGAGTTATTAGATCTGTTCTAAAAGGTATTAGTAATGACACATGAAAAAAATAAATCCTGTTGAATAGGAACACATTCAACGTTAAATATAGCTTGAAGATCTCTTTAATGTGCAGTGATCGGCATCAGAAAGTCAATTATTGCACACCTTTGATGAGATTCTTTTTTCCTGTTTGAAAAGTCGGTTTCATCATCTGATACTCAAATCTTAAATACTTAAATAATATAAGCCTAATTAACGGCTAGAACGACGGCGACTTGTCAGTACCTGGCATTACTATATGTCGTTATCATGTTGTTATCGCTTAGTTTTAAAGAATGACTTATTAACTATTATTTAAAACAGTTTTGTTCGTTAATTAAAACGTCAATCCCTAACTTGTTTTGTCCCCCGCCGCCGTGAAGCGCGGAGCGGGGGACATAGTATTCAGCTCCGTACGTCCGTCGTCCGTACATCCGTCCCGCTTCTTGTTAGCGCGATATCTAATGAACCGCTCAACCTAGAATCTTCAAACTTTGTACCAATCTTCATCTGGGGAATACGCAGACCTGAAAAGTTTTTGGTGACCTTTACTTCATTTTCAAGGTCACGGCAAGACTTTGCCCAGTTTTGAAAATGTTGTGTTAGCGCGATACCTAATGAACTGATCAACCTAGAATCTTCAAACTTGGTACCAATCTTCATCTGGGGAATACGCAGACTGACTTCATTTTCAAGGTCACAGCGAGACTGACCAGTTTTGAAAATGTTGTTAGCGCGATATCTAATGAATCTCTCAACCTAGAATCTTCAAACTTGGTACCAGTCTTCATCTGGGGAATACGCAGACCTGAAAAGTGTTTGGTGACCTTGACCTCATTTTCAAGGTCACGGCGAGACTTTGACCAGTTTTGAAAATGTTGTTAGCGCGATATCTCATGAACCCTTCGACCTAGAGTCTTCAAACTTGGTACCAGTCTTCATCTGGGGAATACGTAGACCTGAAAAGTTTTCGGTGACCTTGACCTCATTTTCAAGGTCAGGGCGTGACTTTGACCAGTTTTGAAAATGTTGTGAGCGCCATATCGAAATGAACCGCTCAACCTAGAATCTTCATACTGGTATTCATCTGGGGAATACGCAGATATTGACTTTATTTTCAAGGTCACGACGAGACTTTGACCAGTTTTGAAAATGTTAGCGCGATATCTAATGAACCGCTCAACCTAGAATCTTCAAACTTGGTACCAGTCTTTGGTGACCTTGACCTCATTTTCAAGGTCAGGGCGAGACTTTGACCAGTTTTGAAAATGTTAGCGTCATATCGAAATGAACCGCTCGACCTAGAATCTTCATACTTCATACTGGTATTCATCTGGGGAATACGCAGGTCTGAAAAGTTTTTGGTGACCTTGACTTTATTTTCAAGGTCACGGCGAGACTTTGACCAGTTTTGAAAATATTAGCGCGATATCTAATGAACCGCTCAACCTAGAATCTTCAAACTTGATACCAGTCTTCATCTGGGGAATACGTAAACCTGAAACGTTTTTGGTGACCTTGACCTCATTTTCAAGGTCAGGGCGAGACTTTGACCAGTTTTGAAAATGTTAGCGCCATATCTCATAAAATAATCCGTTGCCGACGTTCATCGAAAATGTAACCATGACACTTGAATAAAGTCAGGGGCTGCTTAATTTTAGTATGACAACTTGGAATATAGGCCTATCAGATTTGGAATCAAATTTAAAAGTTAAAACAATATTGACCAGGTAACTGTGGCTCGCTTCCTCTGTGCGGCACTGAACTTTCGAGCGACAGTCGAGTAAGTTTCGGTCTCATAAAAAGCAAATCAATATACAGACTCGTGCCAGCAATGTGCAAAAAGTGTTGCATGAATCGCCGTTTCCCATGAGATCCCATGTTATTTCAGTGTAGCATGGATAATTTTAATTATCTCAGTTTTAAAAATATTTTACTGAAAATTGACATGGAAACAGGAAATCTAGCATCTACTCCGCAACACGTACCAAATTTCTGGATTTTGGATTGAACTAAACGATTACTGAGATATGTCCATTTTCAACCCTATACGTCTGCTTACATATTAAATGGTGGCAATGGGGAAGTGACGTTACTGTAAAAATACCCAGTCATTATTTTGCCGTTTTCCAAAACCATGCTAAAAATTAAATCGAAATTTATAAACAAAATAATAAGATGTTATAGATTACAAATTTTCGTTCACAGTCACTATCATGAAAATGTTTATGCTGCACTAAAATGACATCGGATATTATGGGAAAACGGCGACACTTATATAATAAAAACATTTTCTTTAAACAATTCTGAACCTATTCACATTTATCAAATTTGTTAAACTGGAAATGCCTTTTATTCCCGTTAATCTGAAAATACTTTTCATGGCTGCCAAAGGATGTAAACATTTTTACCTTAACCTTATCAGATCAGTATTACTAACGAATCAAGCAAATAGTGAAAGAAAATGGGAAATCGACATAGGATCAAAGATTCACAAAGAAGAGTGGAAAATATACAACTATATTCCATTCCGAAGCACAGTCAGCTATAAATTCAGATGGTTTCAATATCGCATTATTCATAGAATACTTACAACGAACAAAAGTGCTAAGTTACAAAACTCCCAACTGTGTACATTTTGTAAATCTTCAATTGACACAATAAAGCATATTATGCTTGATTGTGTACAAGTAAACATTTTTTGGCGTCACCTGTTGGACTGGACCAAATGTAAAACTGACATAAGCCTAGAACCAAAAATAACACACATCATGTTTGGCTACAAAGAAAAAAGAAATGATGTAAAAAATTTGATCTTTATTATTACCAAACATTATATATATACACCTGCAAATGTCAAAATAGAAAACCGCATATAAATGGCCTTAAATCAATCCTCCAAGACCCTTATAACGTCAGTAAGCAGATTCTCTACACTGAATGTAGATATGAAAAATGTATGTCCTTTTGGTCTTCATGCCACAGTCGTTTTACATAATTATTCACCGTATTGTTATGTTTAATGGAAATGTATACCATAGAAACCAACCATGCCAACCTGAATGTACAATGTATTACATGTTGAAAATATATGCTCTATGACTATGTATGGTACCCACAAAAAAATAATAAAGTGATAAACAAATTGTTTAAATTGTTAGGAATAATCTTGGTAACAGTCGCATGATATTTAATTCTCTATTGTTTATCTAGGAAATGACAGTAATTTGATCAACGTATATCAATATATAGGCCTACATAGTTGTGAAAACATGGCGATTGATATGGGAAACATTTTTCTTTAATGTACACATGTAGGTAAATCGGACGACATAAGTTAAATTGTCCTCTGAAAAATTAATTCTTAAAAAGTATGCACTTCAAGTGCAGATGATTTCAAATCAAGCTAAATGTTTTACATTGATCAATTCAGAACTTCTGTAACTTCTATAACGGGTAGGCCCTCGAGTCTGTAAATTATTTAATATTATATTGAAATAATTTCAAGCTGTGATAGTGCAAGTTATCTATAGTTTACATGAATTTACCGTGAGTTGACACAGTTTAAGACAATCAGTTGAAAAATATTTTTAAATGTCAAATAACGGTATCATCTTGAATTTTTAATGTTTAGGCCTTATACTTATATCTTGATTACAAGTTCACTTCAGCATATTATCGTTCAATTTTATTTTTTAATAGGTTAATATATACCGCGATATGAATTGAATCCGACTAATAATTGTGATATTTTTGGACAATTCTAATTTTTATAGGTGTTTTCATGCGACAGTTGTAACTTGTAGTTCGATTGTCAACGCACTTTTGCAGTTTGTAATCACTAAAATTTAGAGCACCCGGAAGCAGTACGACTGCACAAACTGGACATCAACGAGGTCACAAAGACATTTTCATAGCAATTTTCTTTTATTTAGACGTTTTTATCACATATTTTGCGCAAAACATATATCTCGTAATGTAAAGGCTTTGGAAACCGGAAGTTGCTTACTCGGAAAGCGAAGGGAGATTACTCTGGCTGGACTTTCGCTTAAGCATTGGAGTAACGTGGAACCGTGATACCTTGTATTATGAAACGGTTTGAAGACATTGTAGTATTCTTATTAGTCTTTTTTAACTTGAAATGTGCTGTCCCTTTACTATGAATTGTATACATATAGAATTAATACTTACTTGCGCTTTTGGTCCTTTAGAAACTTCATTAGAATGAGTATGAGGTATGTGAGCGTTGTTGATTTTCCCATGGACAATTTCATCAGAGAAATCTGTACTCAAATTGCCCGCCCCTGGCCGGCGTGAGCCAATCAAACCGCTACGCAGCTTGGACCTGCGAGCCAACTAGATTAGCGTTTGCGGGACACCGCAAAAGCAGAGCAGCTCCGAAACTTAGGGTCTCGCCTTTCCCTGTTCCGCCTTCTCGTCAGTATCAATAAAATGGCAATTCTTTTTAACAAAAGTTTGTTCATTATTCGAGTTATTACTAATCATCACTGGGGTCACTTTTCACAAGTTTGTTCTTAAAACCTATTTCTTCTTTCAAAATTTGATCAAAGGATTAACGTGGCCTTAACCAATATCTCATGACCTTGACCTTTGACCTTCAAGGTCACACCATCAAAGAACCCTTTTCATCGCGTATAATAATCATGCAATGACTTTAAGTGTTCATAGTTAAAATACGGCATATTCACAAAAGCATGCTTAAGTTTTGACCTCACTGCGACCTTGACAGATTTTAGCGAAAACGTTTTCAAATCTTGGTCTTTCTCCATAGTTCATATATACCAAATAAGAACCTAATAGCACAAAAAAGTTTGAAGTTATCATGTTTACAAGGATTGTTGTAGTGATTTCAGAACTCATGACCTTGACCTTTGACCTTGAATGTGAACATGTCAAAATCATTCACCAGGTGTATAAGACAGAAATTAAGCTATCTATATGAGGTGTTAATATCTTCATAGAAAAAAGTTACTTGGTGATTTCAGAACTGGTCAGCATGACCATAGCTCGTGACCTTGACCTTTAAAATTCAAGGTCACATAATCAGTGATCACTTTTCATTGTGTATCACAATCATGTAATGATTTAAAGTGTTAAAAGTTGAAATAAGACATTTTTTCGCAAAGGCATACTTAGGTTGTGACCTCGCTATGACCTTGACCTTTGACGGATGTTAGCGAAAACCTTTTCAAATCTTGGCCTTTTTCCATAGTTGATATGTACCAAATAAGAGACTGATAGCACAAATATTTTTCAAGTTATTGTGTTTACAAGGATTTTTTAAAGCAATTTCAGATCTTGTGACCTTGACCTTTGACCTTTAATATGAACATTTCAAAATAATTCCCCAGGAGCATAAGTAAGAACTTATGTATATGAGGTGTTGATACCTCCTTGGAAAGAAGATATTTAGTGATTTCAGAACTGGTCAGCATGACCATATCTCGTGACCTTGACCTTTAAAATTCAAGGTCACAATATCAGTGATCACTTTTCATTGTGTATCACAATCAATTAATGATTTAAAGTGTTTATAGTTGAAATAAGACATTTTCGCAAAAGCATGCTTAGGGTGTGACCTCGCTATGACCTTGACCTTTGACGGATAGTAGCGAAAACCTTTTCAAATCTTGGCCTTTCTCCATAGTTGATATACACCAAAGAAGAGCCTGATAGCACAAATATTTTTCAAGTTATCGTGTTTACAAGGATTTTTTTTAGCGATTTCAGAACTCGTGACCTTGACCTTTGACCTTGAATGTGAACATGTCTATAAGTAAGAAGTTATGTATATGAGTTCTCAAAACCTAATAGGAAAAAAGTTATAGCAAATACAAAACGCGGCGGCGGCGATGGAAACTGCACAAAAACTGATAGCAGCTCCGACTTAGTCGGAGCTGCTAATGACAATTCATATCACAAAGCATGCGAGGTCATTTTGTTAGCCATCCGTCACCGGTTATCTCCCTTGACCATTTCCGTCTTATCGTATTGAGTATTTTCGTTAGTTACTGACTTCGTCACGCCGGCCAAGGGCGGGTAATTTGAGTACAGATTATCCTGATAGGGTTTCCCATGGATGATATAGTGGAGAGTAACGGAGCATATATAAAACCATTGGTAACCGAGGATGGCATCATTTGAGTGATTCCAATTGTTCATATGCGGGACAGGGATGTCTCCTTTTAGAATTATGTAAATACACCTTCTATGACCAGGTATACAATATTGTACCTTGATGGGGGAGATCGGAGGAGTGGACATCACTATCCCGGTATGGCAGGTTGTCTTCATTGGGGTCCTACTTGTGTGGAGACGAGGTTCACTTGGTGCTGTGGCCGAGGGTCTGTCTCTCGAGAGATGTCCCAGGTCGGGCGTCTGCCGTAGAGACCCAGACTGATATCTGACAAGTCGATGAGGCTTTCTGCTGATAGAAAGTTTACATCAGAGTCGATGCTAGAGGCAGCGGCTCGTTGGCTGGTGGTCTCTCGGTAGAACTTGTGTAGGTCCGCAGTACTTCCGCTGTATCCGTATGGATATGCGTGATGCAGTCATCCTTGCGATGATACGTCTTGCTGCATATAACACAAACAAAGGCCCTGTTTCTATGCTTGACCTCGATGTGTCGGGCGAGAGCATCTCCCAGAGACACAAACGTTGTACATAAGGCGACAGCTGTTCCTTGTCTTGTCTGGCTCAACAGGGAATTAGCTGGTGAGTGACGTTTTAACCGTTAGTGTGGCAGCATCCTGACGTCACAGGCGTGGCTGCCGGAGTGACGTCATAAAGGTGACGTTGTGGAAGGTTGTCGGTATTGTTATAGCGACGGGTGTGAGAGATGTTAAGTGCGTGTAGGGTCGCTTCAGATTTGTCCATATAAAGAATATGGTTGAAAGCCGATGGGCTTTTGGCATTGCATGGCGTCCGTCTGTAACTTTTCGCTTTTTCAACTTCTTCTCCAGACCAAATGATTCTTTAGAGCTGACAGATTGATTATGTGTAGACTCTATGGCCAATGGGGATTCTACATTGTAGATTTCGTGACCCACAATTGGGTCACATCTTCAAAATTGAAGTATGGAAAGTTTTATGTACTACAAAGTAGAGTTATTAGATCTGTTCTAAAAGGTATTAGTAATGACACATGAAAAAAATAAATCCTGTTGAATAGGAACACATTCAACGTTAAATATAGCTTGAAGATCTCTTTAATGTGCAGTGATCGGCATCAGAAAGTCAATTATTGCACACCTTTGATGAGATTCTTTTTTCCTGTTTGAAAAGTCGGTTTCATCATCTGATACTCAAATCAAAGGAGTTGAGGACACCACTTCCAATCATCTTCTGCGAACAACATCCAGCATGAGAAGAGAATCTTCATAGTCCTCCCGGACAAGGACAGCCATTCTGACCATTAACTTGGGATGTAAGAGTGAATAATGATGTATTTAGATAAGATTTATATGGATTACCATTTTAAAAGAATCTGATAATTTCTTTCAAGGGTGTAACCTTATGAAGCCATATTCTAATATACCGTATTTCCTTGAATTGACGCCCGGAGTATGACCGTTTGAAAGAAACAGAAGACGGATGAGATGAGCAAAGTTGTTTTAAAATGCAAGGTATATATGTTCAAGTATGCCTCTGAAAGAAAACATTGTTCCCGTTCAATTACGAATAAATATTCACCTAACCAAATTCAGTAGAGGGTAATGTCCGAATAACTCTCCATTCCTTAAAAATAATGGAGCCGAGGACCATTATTTCTAAGGAATGGAGAGGTACGAGGATATTACCCTACTTAAATTACACTCAAAGTATTGCTCTGTAATCAAAATTGCTTTAAAAAGTTAAAGAAATTAAATTTCTACTTCAAAAATATGAAGTGAAAAATAATGGAGTGAAAAGATGACGTCACAAGTTTAATTTAAAAACGGGTCAAAAATAGGTGCAGCAAACTATTTTCATTTCATCACACACTGTACATAACGGGTAAACTTTTCCAAATATATGTATGGCTCAATTTTGTGCACTTTGGTGAGCACTGTGTTGTAGCAAAATATAGTAAGTGTATTAGAAGATGAGTTCAAGTAAAAATAAATAGTTTATCATGAACATTGGTTACTTTTAAAGACACTAGTATACACGTTTTTATTTGAAGCTATGGTTAGAGTTATCCCCCTTTCTCATTAGAGGCGCTAGGGTCGTCCGCCATGGAGGTGCTGATTGCAGACATGCTTAGCCTTACGATTTTGGCGTAAGCCTTACTATTTTGGGGGTCAAATTACGACCTTACGATTGAGTAGAAAAAAAATACGATAAAATCAAATAAATCAGATTAAAATATTATTTCTCTTTTCATAAATCGTCTGCATTTGTAATAAACTTTGTGTGTGAACTTACCTGTGTTTGTCATTTATTAACTGTTTTGATGAACGAAAAACTAGTGTAAACACAAATCAACAGATATTGTCAAAACCAGGAAGTAAACAAATTGATAAATATAGCAGTGCGCATGACAGTTCAATTATCCATTCATAATAATTATGTTATACCGAGTTTGTCTCGCGATATCACATGACCTGTTGGGCCCAAAGACTTCAAATTTGTTGTTAGCCTACACTGGGGGATGAAGCAGGTACCAGTTAAGTTGGTGAAATTGACTTCATTTTCAAGGTCACCACGACACTTTGACAACTTTTCGAACTCTTGTTAGACTTTTTACCAGTAATGCAATATATGAAGTAGCTCATTTTACCGAAGTGTGTGTCTAACTAAACTCAATATTAGCGGCGCGGGACATTGTCATGTTAGTGGCAAACACTTGTTTAATAAGAAATTAAAGGGACACTACGTGTTTTCATGACATTTTATTTAGTTTTGTTACATATACAAATATTAAATGTCCTGATTTACGTCTAAATCATCTCTCTCGACTTGCATATGTACACCAAATATTTGACAATAACTGTCTTTCAATGGAACTCGAGCAGCGGCTTAATACACGATGTTAAGCCGAATTCATGCTCCGCATTTACATGTATACATACCAGTTATATGTTCCATTGAACACTACCAACCAATATATGTCTCTTTGTCTGCCACATAAATACGCTTGGACAACTGACGCGCCAGCCGCGGAACATTGTCCAGATTTCGATCATAATCACGACTAAACATCTCAATATAGTAACAATCCTGAACAGGTTAACACTAAAGGGGTACTTTTCGACAATAGTCATTTCTTCTCGATAAAATCATTTTTGGACCTACAATAATATATGGAGTGTCCCTTTAACTTAAATTTCTCGCCGCTAATGGCTGACAAATTTCTCAAGTGGCGTTAAACAATAACTCGCACACCAAATTGTCTGTATGTCGTTCAGGACAGATCCCTAGTACTTTAATTTGCACAGCACAGTGATGACATGTGCCCAGAGCATTTAAACGCATTTCCTTTGGACAATAAAAATAGATTTCTAATAATCATAACTGGGAACTGATCTGTTAACTATTCTCTGGGCCTACATGCATCATTGTTATTGAACTAGTTGATATAGAGTTAATGTGGTTGCTGGGTAACATACAACTCTCTCCCTGGTTAGCTGCAATAAATAGACCATTTACTGTAATAACCAGACAGTTTATTCACAAATGCCCTCGTAAATAAGACATGGATGCGATTGAGGTGACATGTTTATTTTCCAACCAAATACTGCTGCAATAATATTCAATATTTCCTCTGGTGAAACAGAACAATTGCTCAACAAGTGCATACATTTATAAATATCTTTATTTTCAATCTAAATTACCAGGACAAAGAAAGTTCACATCTTTTAATTTTATCATATTATGTATCATTTTCAGTTGCAAATATTTTGTTTTCTATGTCATACTCTAAAACTGAACAGTGCAGGCGTTTATTCAGCAGTCAAATAATACTTCTACATAGTTTTTGGGTTTTTTTTCTAAATGAAATTTTAAAATACGAATTCTTAAACAAATATTTTGGATAAAATACATCGACATATAAGACATTCTGTGTAAATCAATAAATGTGCCTGATTGTGCAGACATTAACAACATTTTATATTTAATCACGGTAGGGTCATGGTCATGTTGGTGTAAATGTCATATCTTACCCCTGTTTTCATTAAAAAAAAAGATTTAACTACAGTCACCAATTCATTCATTCAAACTACTGCAGATAAGTATTATTGTATTCTGCCATTGTCAAATGCATCTGATTTGTGAGGTGTGTACTTTCTTTTGCCCAGTAGTTTTTTACAAAAATGATTGATAAAGTTCTCTAGTCTTATGTTGTATATGATATCTCCTTGGCCGAATTATAAATGAAAACAATCTTGATATGATCATTTGCTTGATGAATCTACATTGAAACGTCACACTCCTGCAATAAAGAAGTTGTATATCCATAAAACTCTTTCTCCTTAATCTTGAGATAAATTAATATTAATAGTGTTAACAATGACATTTATGAATGTTGAATATTGATACAGTATATAACATTGATCGTCCACCAATGCACCGTATTTGAATAGTTTTACAAAAAGCGAGGGGTTACTAATGGATTCAGAGTGGAAGATTGGGCTTTCTAATCCCTTGGGCGATTATGACATGGCATTGTGTGTGTTATCCGTCAGACCATCCACCAGTATGAAATGTGTTTGCACCTTCGACCTTTTTTAAAAAAAAAAACCAACATGTTCTAGGGAGCTTAAACCTTATGTACAGACACCCTCGCCGACGGGGATTATTAGTTGTACAGATAACCCTATGGTCACGCATTAAAACCTAATTGCTGAACAGATCGGAAACATATGTACGTATCCCTCAGCCTTTGGGAATTTTAAATAGTGGTGTCATTTGGGTCATAATAAGGGTCACAGGACTGGGTAACACGTCCTTTAAGCCAGTGTCTTCTTATCCACAGCGAAATACACATGACAGTTGCAATCTTTTGTATCATAAATGTGTAGCTTTACTTAAAAATCAAAAAATAAAATCAGCACTGTGCTAAATGGAATGCTTTACTTGGATATAAAATTGATACAAAATGATGGCAACAACACAACCATATCCCGTTTCGCTGCTCAAGAGTGCTGCTCAAAACTTCAGTGGTTTCAATACAAACTCTCACACCATTTTCTAACAACAAACAATAGACTATTTAAGATGCAATACATTGACCATGATTTATGCAGTTACTGTTCTGGCTCTTTAGAGACAATTACCCATCTATTTTATGACAGACAATTTTGAGTGCCCATTTGGTTTAAGACAAGGATGTATGTTAAGTCCGATGCTTTTTCATTGTTCACTAATGAACTTTCGATAGAAATACTACACAATGGAAAACACGGCATTCATATGTTCCCCGATATGATACAAATAATAATGTTGCTTTTTGCTGACGATGTCATTCTAGTTTCAGACACACAATGTGGTCTTCAATGTCAGCTGAATATTTTAGCCTCTTATACGGAGAAATGGGAATTAACTGTAAATATGGAAAAATCGAATGTAGTGGTATTTAGGAAAGGTGGTAGCTTATCAAAGAATGATGTTTGGTTTTTCAATGGCGCAAAAATGAAAACTGTGAAAAGTTATAAATATTTGGGATTTCGGCTTGTAAATTATTTTTAAATGTTGGTCCACAAACACCAAATGCGATAGTGTATGGTGCATGTGGCCGATACCCATTGTATATTAACGATGCTGTTCGCGCTATAAATTATTGGATGAAAATATTGTCAATTCATGAAGATCGTTTACCTAAGAAATCTCATAATACGTCCCTTAATATGGATGATATGAGTCATAATACTTGGGCTTCTGAAATAAGAAACCTTCTCTTCTCCCATTCTCTCCATTTGGTTTTGTCTGGCTATCACAATGTATAGGGAACATAGTTTGTTTGTAAACACTTTTAAAAACTAGGGCTAGAGATATGTTCTACCAAAGTTGGCATTCAACATTTAATAATAGTACACGAAACGATGTATAAGTTTGCTAACACCAGAACAATATTTGCATTCAACACTAAATAAAAGTACAGGAAACGATGTATAAGTTTGCTAACACCAGAAAAATATTTGTTTGAGATTGTAAATTTCAGATTTCGTAAAATTCTTGTCATTTTCGATCGGGGCTGCTGCAATTAAGAATTAATGAAGGCAGATGGCAGAAAATAGATATATTTTTGAGGATTTGCCTGGTTTGTAATAATGGCATAGAAGACGAATTTCACTTTCTCATTATATGTCCATTTTACAGCGAATTAAGAAAAAATTACCTACCGAAAAATGTAAACGCAAATATTTATATGTTTAAAGACATTCTTACTACTAATGATCAATCTATAATAATAAAATTGAGTCATTTTATTTTTTACTCATACGATAAACGGTGTAAAACGCTTAATGAATCAGTATGTGTTTAATTGTGTGTTTTCATTTTATCTACCATTTGTAAACTTGTTGTATGCTGTATTGTACATGAATTGTGTATCCCTGAATTTGGGCCCAGGGGCCTACATACTTGAAATAAAGATGATTGAATACACGATTCAAATTTGAACTTTACTAAAGAGCAAAATCTAATCGGATTCGGCCCTAAAAATAATGATCCAATCAATGTGATTGTTGTCCTTTCAAAAAAATATCATCTTTCACCATAAAACAACAAAGAAAATGTTCAGTTTTTGCAAGAGGAACTTAAAAATTATTAATTAACCAAATATTCTGCAACGATAAGTTTAAACATAGATCACCTTTTAAATTCTGGTCATGTCATGTCCTGTTTTCTGATTGACTTTTGATTGTTGTACAATATGTATTCTGTTTGATGTTTCCATTATTGCCCACACTCTGATGTAACAGCATTGGAGTCTATGTACTATGCAGAAATGGAAAAATAAAAAATTATAATTTTTTTTAATAAATTTGTAAATCTACATTCTGAAAACTTACTGTGCCACCCGTTGAACGAAATTATATATCCTGATGGCTACGAGAATAGGTTTTCTCAAACGACATGATATCAATCATCTAATAACGGAATTCATTACAGTTTGCATCGCAAAAAAGGAATATGGTGAAAAGGTATGTGTACCATGTATATATTCATATAGTGTATTACTACGCTTCATGTGTAATTCTATATCATATTGTATATAACAGTGTACATATTATTATCGTAAAATGCGTGATGATGTTTCATATTGCATATCATATTATCATTTCGTTTGTCACTCAAGATGATTTGGTATCATATATTAGCAAACATATTATCTATTGTATGTGACGTTATCATGCCGATGTAACGAGGTACTATTAGTCAGTATCAATAATGTATTAACCTATGTATGTAATTATATGTATCTGTTATCATATAAACTCAAGGGCAAAAGAAAGTATAGTTACAACAACGCAAGATATTTTAATCAACAAGTGATGAACAAGATTGAAACATAGTTACACCATGTCTCTAAAAGCAAACTAACGTCTTTAAATTTTGAAACATTATCTGTTCATAATTCTGAAAAAAACGGCTTTTTTAAAAAATCGTGTTATAGAATCTCCTTAACCAGGCGAGATAGCGGAGTGAAATATGGCTTTCTGGCTTGTTTTATGACGTCCTACAGCAACGATGCGACATTTATTTAAAGTCAAAGGAATTACATAATGTCGATACCATCTTGTACTAACATAATTTCCATATTTCATAAAAGTTTTCCTTAAATACCGAGAATTGATCAATCTACAAACAATCCAACGGTATTATACACGTTCTCATATCTCGGCAGAGTGTTTATCACTGTTTGGATCAACACGTGACCTTGCTACAAATATAACCGCTCAGCAGCACACAATGACATTACGTTGATATATAAATATGGACTTGTGAGAAGGAAAACGACTCTTCAGCCACCAGTGAATATATACTACAATGGCCTTACACACATAAACTGTAAAATCTTAATTTAATGTTATGAATCATTCTCTTCCCATACAGGTTACTCCCTTCAGATTTCCTAGCCTAACATCGGTTCTAATAGGCCTGAATTCGCCTGCAATAAAGGGAGAATATTTAAATCTAGTTGTGCAATCAGCGACGTCGTTGCAAAAGTGACGTTTGCCAATGACACGGCATAATGCTAAAATAAACGTGTTAACCTTGTGAAAACAATTGATTATTAACATGTCGATAAATAAAGAAGACAAAATCGGAGACAAAAGCTAATTAGCAAGACCCTTTAGAGTCAAATGCTAGGATCTTTGAAGTCACTCGGTCGACTAGTCGCTGAAAGATGTTCATGCAGGAATCTAGTATGGGCTTACCCTTTTCTCCTCTCTGGAATGCTGCTGCTGTCAGCGAAGTCGGGCTTTTAAGAATAGAGGTTAGGATGGCAAGTCACCTCTTTGAGAAGAGAATGGTTATGAATAGAAGTATTATAATATATTTTCGGCTAGAAATATACATACAGATATAGGGAAATCTTCATTCCAATGTTTCAGAATATAAGTAGTATAATGACATTCGTACACCATAGACTAGTATATTATCCACGACGTACCCTCATAACATGCTTTCCTGGCATTTCTTCATAGAGTAACGGATTCTTGCAACATATGTAACGTGGTTTCAATATACAATGCATAAATGATGAAAGGGACATAATCATGTTGGTGAGATCACATAAATGTCCAATGTTATAATGTATGTTATTTAATTGAGAATTATCAACTTTAACCGTAAGTAATACAATCGTCTTCTCACACGGAAACTAACTCTCTCGTTACACATCGCTTGGAGAAAACAATTTCTGCTAATCCATCCTTCAAACGTAGGAAATATATGTTCTCCTACATAACCAACATTCAATAACAAAATACGTGATCAATAACAACAAAACACATG
Organism: Gibbula magus; assembly: GCA_936450465.1. Classification (NCBI taxonomy): domain Eukaryota; kingdom Metazoa; phylum Mollusca; class Gastropoda; order Trochida; family Trochidae; genus Gibbula; species Gibbula magus. The sequence continues at coordinate 21,526,035 of OW388291.1, read as the reverse complement.
ATCAAAATTGGGAAAGGCTGCGTAAAGTATGTACAGGGAAAGTAAAGAAAGCAAGTGACCTCGACCATGACATGACGTTTGAACAAACCATTTTGAATATCATTATTAGCTGCTTCAGTTTTACCTCCAATACGAAGACACAGAGAGAGCAAACTGGTTTTTTGCCTCTCCTTAACGTCTTGAAACCACTTTGTAACATTTCTGAACAGATCTGACAGAGGGTCAATGAAAAGTGTTATATGCAGTAATTTCTCAGATCTCAACAATCCTGTGTAAGATAGTAAACAAATGGATACGTACGTAAATTATACCAGGAAGGATCAACCATGTTCGAATCAAACAGTAGGTTCAAAATTTTATTACATGCTCTTTTTCAAGAACTATCTTTGCTAACTTCCTCTCAGCTGCCTCCGAAAAATGTTCACACACACAGTTAATGTCAGACTCGCCAGTTCAACTTATCGTACGAGCATGTCTTCATTAAGTTACGAACGTTTACAACTGTTAAATCGACACTCTTCGCTGCATAACAGATAACAGTACGTAGGTTATACACCAGATGATGTACACATGCAAAATCATGCAACGCTCTATGTGAACACGCCGGTCTCCTGTTTCACTAAGGTATGTCCTACTTAAATCCCTATTCATACTGTCTGTGTCAATATTTGTTAAAATATGTCCTGACTGTATTTTAAATAAACCCAAACACTGGGCATTCAAGTTCAATAAGGCTTATGTCCAACACTAGCGTAGATCAACCTCTGTGGGAACAAATGAGACAGCTGACCTCACACACCTGTATCTTTGGCATTATCGATGTCAAGTCCAAGCATAACACAATAACGTATCAAGTTTAATCTACCGATGTACAGTCAGTAAGTTTTCTTAGTTAAGGCTTCTTATACCACATTTCGCCGAACTCTTGCAATCTTGTTTGCTTTCAAAGCATTGACGGCTAGATTTACAAACTTTCCCAGGCAATCCCTTTTGAGTGTAAAACATTTTGCTTCCAAATTAGACGCTTCATTTCAGTTTCTTATTCAGCACATTTCAGTTCAATGGGGTGCCACGGTCCACGTCGTTAGTGAATGCACGAAGGATTGGAGGGCTGTCACAGAGTATGACGTGACGGTCCTGTGGTGAAACAACTTCAGTTGAGGTCGTTGAGAAGGTTTTAGTGACTGTAGCACATCAATCATTGTCGCTTCCGCTTTCTGGCGTTTAGTTTTTACATCTGATCGTTCAGAAACGTCTTGTAAAGATATCGTTTTAGCAGTAGATTTTGCACAATGCCCTGTCACCGGTAACTACATGACACTACAATGCTTTTACATCATCGAGCAATGACATCACAATGATATGACGTCTTAAACATGATGACGTCACAATGCTATGACCTCACCGCACTGGAAGTCAAATGGCAGAAATGTGCTCAGAGATATACACTATTTTCACTTAAACGTGATAAGAATGATTTTGGATGATAAATAGAATCTCACCCTCGTGTCTTCTGATGTCAAATATATCAACACTCGTTGATAAAAGTAAAAATATCCTCGGCAAGCCTCGGATATTTGTAACTTTTATCAACTCGTGTTAACTTGGGTGAGATTCTCTATATATATACAGCTTGAAGACGTGAAGAATGTGATGCTGTGAGGACCTTGTGTGGGACGGTAATGGATTCCTCAATGACGTTATGCTGGATCTTCTTTCCAATACGAGACTAGACATAGTCCGTCTCAGCATTTAATGATTGTTTTAGGTCAAAAGACTTCCATACAAATTCGTCTCTAAGCGCACCAATGTGACTGTCGATAGAAAACTTTAGTTCATCTTGTAGATCAAATATTGTGTTGAGTTTTCCATAAACTGGTCTACTAAATAGATAGTATTGTATGGGTGTTTTGATATCACATTCTGTAAAGCCCTCGGGCTGATACAGGATGTGATATAAAAACACCCATATCACACTATGTTTATAGTATACACTAACGAAAAAACACACAAGTAAGTTAAACATTCCTAAAATGTAATTCCTAAATATTAATTATCATGACAACACATAACTTACTCAGAAATTTTCTCTTCTCATGTCACATGTGTTTTTACCTTGTTTCAAAGTTTACCTCATTTTCTATGGCAACTGCCGATTCAATGATGGTGTCAAGCTCACAAATCTACGGCCTGCAAATAACTGCGGCGTTTTTCAGCGATGTCCGCCATGTTAAACGTCAACCTTGCCCCCAGTGCGAACTCCTCACAGTGGTATCACACCTCTCCTGAGTCAAACCTTTATCTATGAGAGACGTAATAGCACTGTGAGGAGTTTAGTTTAGAACGTATGATGTGCAAAGGGCGACAACTCGAAATGCCTCGTGTTTTTTGTCTATTTGTCTCGTACGTTACCTAGGGTTCGAAGTTCAAGTCCCTTGACGACATGCTGATACAGTTTTTGCCATTGACGACGGGCTGATACAGGTGTTTGGTAGAGGCTCTATCATACATGCAAAATATTCGTATTTATAAGCAAGTATGTGATAAATCATATTATTAACTAATAACCACCCGTTATATACCTTGACCAGCGCCGTCTCACGGGACAATTCTTTCGTAATATAATTTCCTGTCATTCTTCACCCTTCAATATAATTGTACAATACTGTCAGCTAACAAACCTTCATCCACATTCTGACATTAATAATAATAATGATAAACATGTCTCAAATTTACATTTATATATAAAATAATATCTATTCTATGCTATTTGGATTAAATTTCTTTTTGAAATTTTTTTTTTTACGAAATATACATGATAAGAAAGATTTGAGAATATTAATGACTAAAGAGCAGACAAGAAAGAAAATATCTGAGTAAGTTGCAAAACAAAAGAATTGAACAGTATCAATATAATTTATTATCAAGAAGATAAATACTGTTGTGAAGTTTAAACGAAAAAGAATAAAGCTAAAAACATAAGATCTTATCATAAACGTAGTTTAGAAGTTTGAGTAGCCAGATACTTGTATTTATTTAATTCGCTTTGTTCAGGTAGGCAAGTAATAAAGAGGAAATCTGCCTTTCTTGACTAACACTACACTGTATGTTTAGTTTTTGTTTACCTCATAGAAATATGTAACAAATCTACCTCAAGAGGAGAAGCTTGTATTTATCATAACTTCGCTAGGTGACGTATGTTCGAGCCAATCTGTTGGCGATAAAATTCAGCCAATCACAGAGAGCTTTTCAAAATGCAGTTGGCTTTCGCACTTCCGCAAAATGGCGACTTCCTTAGATAACCAAGCTGAAATCGAAGAGTTTTTTCCCGTTAAATTGTCTCAGACGCAGACCATAGAATTGGACACGCAGTTCATCGAGAAAGGTGGTGTAAACGTCTGCTGACTCGGTTTTGAGAGATCGTTATGATTTCCGCAGTGATAAACCACAAAGAACTCAGGCGGAAGCCAACTCGCCTTTCAAGTGATGTCATTATATTGTCTATATTTTAAGATTGTTCCTCGATCATATGTCACCTAGCGAATCTATCAGCTGCCTTTGCACCCAGGGTATGAAATTTGCATAAGCGTACGTTGATGGATGACATGTATTATGGTAATTTGTTATGTCAGATCGTTGTTGTATGTCGTCACAATCTTGAAGTTGTGAAGAAGTGATACCAGGTAATTTTATTGTACGTGGTGAAAGTTCATGTTTTGAATACTGTGACCTGAAAACGGGTATATTCAACTGGAAGAATATTTTATTTCATAGGTGATCACATAATAAAGATGGCAAATAGATTGCAGATTTGTATTCATTTATCTTATGACAAGCAATTACTCCAAACACTATCCAGCATGTTATTTCTGACATATTCATATTGTAAACGCCCACGTATCCTTCAACCGTGATGCCAAACAATATAACATATTTGATACCAATGTTGACTTCAAGGACGATTAAGAGTGATCATATGTCTATTCAACGAAAACAAGATTATATTACATGACAATGTGTTAGTATTCTCAGTTTTCAACGACATGAAACATCAATAATTCAACAAAAATAGCTTAAATTTTGTTTTTTTATTTGGTTGCCTTGGGTAGAGTGAACTTTGAATCAAAATAGAAGCCAATGTTATATTCGGAAACATGGGCTTGTATTCGGACATTATTTTAAAGTGTTATATTGAATAAATAACCATGAGACAATAAGTGAAGGCAATCTTTGAAATATAACTTTCGGGAGGATTACAATGATTATGAAAATGAAACACATGGAAACTCTTGTAACTCTTGAAAACTAAATTGTACGGTAATGTTTAAGATTTTCATGAGAATTGGAGTTTCAAATGAGTCGATGCATCACGCAACGGATCGTCGCAATCACTATTTGCACAATCATTTCTTTTTCGAATTCTTCTAAAAGATCCTTTAATCACATGTGCCTTGTGGGGTTTTCTTTAATTTTGGCGGTTTCCAGGGAAATTCAACACAGATCTTCGTTTCCGGAGCAAAACTAGAAACTAGAAAAAAAGTTTAATGATGCTTGATATTATAGTTACTAAATGTGGTTTCTACACTATTTCAGTTAGTATTTAACAGCGTACAATACGCATATCATTTGAATATTATTTTTTGCCGCAATAATCAAAATATTTTGTACGAATATAAAAAAACAATATTGACCAATATATTTCAGATTGTTTACATACAAACCATCGTTAATTAAAAAAAAAATTTAAATTCAAAGGCAACTATATACACAGACAACTGTTTTCCAGTGAATGTCAATCAAAATGTATACGTTACCGTCAATAGTATGCTTACCAGGCAACATGTTGATAACACGGTTTGATACCATAATATTTGTAATAGTAAACACTTATATCATGAAGAACTTAGGAACAATGCTATATTATGATATGTGTTTGTTTTAACAATGGTTTAACATTTTCTCTATCTCTTGGTTTATTGCTATGTGAAAAGCATAGGAGGGAACTGACTACTTTTATGAAACAATGGTGATTGCATGACGTTTCTTTTAAATGTAGTTATAGTTGTTCAGATGAAATAGATTTTCACAAAATAAAAATATTATTTGACTAATGACCAAAGTGGAGGATATAAAGCTTGGACTTTATTGATCATTTGATTTATTAAGTATCTTAATATTTTAACAGTGTCAGATTGTCAGAATGTTCGTGATGCATTTTCATGTGTATACCGTCCATCATGATGGGAAAAAAACGTACGTGAAAGTGGAAGTGGTTATTATGTTGGATACATCAGTCCATACCTTGATAATTGAGTAATCTTGTCAACGGTAACAACCTTAATTATACAACAGTGGGAAGAGCATGCGACCTTGTTTGAGTGTGAATGCTATCAAAAGCCCTTGGTGACTTTCTTAAGTGTATTACAGTGTATGTCATAGGTTACATTAAGGTGCAGGTTACTAAGGATAGACACGTCAGTAATAATATACATGACGAAAATAGCAGTTAGGATATATGAACAATTAGAAATGATTAAATATGATCTGTTTTCTCAGCATATATTCATGTAGGTAATATGTCAAAGAATTAAATTTATTAGATCTGATGAAATACATAGAACTTGCACTTTAGATGTGTTCATAATTACATTATTTATTCTTTTGTTCATATATGCAATATGCATTTATAAACGGGCTCTTACTGCCGTTTGCAATTAATTACTGAAATTACAACTATCATAAGTATAAATACGTGAACTTACAACTCGAGTAAATGTCTAAGATCTAGATATAATAGTTACTTCTTGGTCCAAGGCATGGAAGGTCAATTATCTGAGAACTTCTTGCACGTGGAATTTTGTTCAATAACAGTTTAGAGCTACAAATAACCAGTGCCATAAGCATTGACTTACTGTTTTACACGGAGCTTACTAAAGTCACTAATTATTAACCTTAACCAGATTTAAAGTATTGTCATCATACTTTGATTACGTGTATTTTTTAAAGTTTCGTGGCCTTAACGTATTGTAACCGGTTAAGTGGACCAGCGTATTCATGACAGTTTTATTTTAATCTTCAAATCATTAAACATGAACATCTTCTATAGCTTTAATTCAGATGCTATTGATAATGTTGTTGTCAATCATTTAAATTCACTAATCTGATGTTGATATATTCTTTCAGCAAAAAAGTATCGATGATATATTTATTTGTAACATTAGCCTCATATTATTATTGGACTGAATAAAACGCCATTATGTAGTGCAGCCTTTTTTCAAATCAGATGATGATATCGTGGTTTGAATTTTAAATTTGAATACTCACATTTGCGGAACACACTAGATTATTTCTTAGATAACATACACAAAAGCAACATATGAAAAATATCTCTTTTGATTTTATTAATTTGCAAACATCAAGAGAATATTATCTCTTCCCCAAAAAGGTTAAAATCACGATTTCCGAACTTTCAAAGGAGAAACATTTAATTAGCTTTATTTCTGACATATTGTGTGACGTGTGTGGAGGTATGCTCAAATAAGCATATCTGTATATTTGTTTTATCTCCATGTCACATTTGTGATCTTCATGAGAATAAATCATTCATTCATTCATTTTATTAACAGAAATGCCCTGGATACTTTTCTACGTATAGACAATCAATTATCATATCGTTCTTTAAAGTATAATATTTTATGGAAATTCTTTCTTACCTTTTTTCGTTTGATACCAATCATTAACATTAAATGGAAACACAAAGAATATATCGTTATTAACTTGATTTTCCCTCATCATTGGGCACTTTCAGAAATGGCATATTAATCAGTTTGCACTCAGACAGGGTTCCATGCACTTCCCATGGCTTTTATTGGTGTGTCACGATTGTTCACTTATTATTTGTTCAGTTCAGTTATTTCAGTCACATTTTAGTTTTACTAGGACCAAAGTACAAATAATTTTAGAATTTTGTGGAATAGATGTCAGTTTTGATTTTTGCTTACAGGTTTAATTTGACAAAAGTTGTCTAAATTGGTTAACATTGTAAGCCTTCGATTGCCATATATTGATTCATACAGCATTGCATAAATAACATGTTTGATATGATTTTCAAACAATTGAGCAATGCCACATTTCGAGGACAAGTCAATTGCAACTTCAGAAAATGTGAATCTATCAGAAATAATCATTACTTGAGACTGATATTTAATTACGACCAAACCGATTTATTTCATGGAGGATAACAGGCAGAGATCCATTTTTAGTATTGAGGCAGGTGTTTTGTCGTGTTTTTGCTTCAATGAGAATTTAGTCTGTAGTGATTAGGCTAGTAACGTAATATATGCTATAAAGTTTTAGATGTTATTACCTTTATGAATGATTGAAGCATGGAACAATTACAGGGACAATGGTAAACTATTTTTTTTATAAATTCAAAATGCATAATGCCAAAATCGTCAATTTGACAATAGTCATTACGAAATTGTCATGTACAAGAAATAAAGAAAATGGCACCACGTGTGCCCCACATAGAGATAATGCACTTATCCATCAGAATTAAAGTGAGTAAGAACAAGGTGCATGTGGTTGTAAAGTTACAGTGAACTGCTTCAAACACAAAACTGAACTGTTGTTTGTAAAAAAAAAAAGAATTTGCACTTTGAGTCAGACAGGCAGGTTATATCAAATAAAGGGAGTATCACTACAAATTATTTTAAATATATTGACGTAATAGATACTGCACAATGAAGATACCAATCATGAATAAAGACAATTGATCTAACTCTTTCTTTGAATCAAATTAACAGTAAAATTCCGTAAGACGATATTCCTTTAATATCTTAATCACCATATATTGAGAATCAGCGATATTTATTTGGAAAAAAAATATTCAAAATGTCTAAAAAGAGTTACTAGATTACTAAGTGAAATCAGTTTGTCTCTCTATTTGCAAAATATGTGTTTTTCTCATAGTATTACATTTTTCTTATTGTAAAACAATTTTAAATTGTAACTGGTAAACAAAAACTGCAGTATTTTGCCACAATTATGTTATATCAGTATTGAATATATATGACTGATATGTGAGAGTAGAACAAACTATCAACACATTTGCCAAGAACAGCATTAAAATAACTTATTAATTATATAAAATATCATTATGTGATTTCAGAATTGCGCCAGACATGATTGTAATGAAATTTCAAAGATTGTATCCTTCCTTGGAAGATAAACATCATTTATTAGATAACGTTTTGACTTACATGTACACTTCAGTTTTATTATGTTTTTATATTAAATATCTCGTATGTCTTTTCTCATTGATGCATACTTAACCTTTTTATTTTGTTAATCTGTAAAATGATATTTCGGTAAATTTAACGACCAAACTATTTAACTGCCTTAAAACACTCAACAAGACTTGCATAAAAATGGATATTTCAACTCATATCACTGCTGAAAATGACAGTGTACACGTTTAATTGACTTTTTATTTGACAACATGAACTGTTTATGATGGTCGTAAAACAAAAGTCACGCAGATGATGTACCATATACACAAAGTATATGAAACCCAAAATATGTTATTTTTTTATAACGTGAACATAAACTCCAGTCTTTTATTGTTCATGTACTGCATGGTGATAACATTTTATCAGACATGAATTAAAGTTCAATGATCCTGTCATTATTTAGAAGACATACCAATAAAAGTCGGTTTTATTAGATATCCATTTTTAAGTGTATCATTTGTTTACTTCACATTTTTGCATTCAATTATATAATTTTTCTTCTAATTTAATGACTTAAGTATTTAATGGTCTTTTAATGTACAAAGACTATATAATTAACTTCAGGATAGTATGTCCAACACCAATATGTTAATAAGAAAAACATACATACATTAACAAACGGATTCAGAATAATGATGTTGTTCATTTTATAAAATACCTACGATGTTTTATATCATATTTATATTACTTTTGATGGTCTAGTTGAATGCAAAATTCAACACAAAGTAATTGAAATGCACCAGGCATTTAAGATATGTATGTTTTTGGAATAAAATATTGGAGTATTAAAATGTCATATGAATACAGATGAATATTTATCATGGACATGTATAGATGAATATGGACTTCATATGGGGTATTGTTAAAAAGGTCGTTCGGTTCATTTAAATGCATGCTACCACTGTACCATTATGCCTGTAATCCAAAAAAATGTATCGGTATATATTTTAACTTCACTACAATGACTTATTGTCCTATCTGTAAGATACTTCGATTTCTAGGTACCAGATTTCCTTACATTTAAAGTATTTATGGATAAAAAAAAACCCGTTTTGTTATGATCATACATGTTTGGGTATACATAATCATTCAGCGGATGAATGCCTGAGTACATTTATATATTCAGTCTTACAATATCGTGCACATACCAATTGTAAGGCAAACTTAAGGCAAAACATAACCATATGTGTCTTCATAACTAAGTATAATATTTGATACTGCCATATCAATATCATCCATACGCCAACACTTCAATAATCAATACTCAAAATATCCAAATCACCCCTGTAAAACAGACCCTTACTGTTTTCCCCTTTCCATGTATGTTCTTTTCAGACAAGCATCAGCTCTACATCAACTTTCATATCGAGCAAATCAATATTCATAGCCTTATTTCATCAACATGACTGTAAAATGAATTTGATGTACATGTAAGCTTCTCGTATTGGGTAATACAGCCTTTTGCAAAAATGAAAATAAGAAAACTACTCAATGTACTTTGTCCGGTGAAATTAAGAACAAATTACATTTTATTAAGAGATAATTAATAAAATTGCAATAGATTATTTGAACACATCATGGTTTTGAGACAAATACTCCTCAATTATACTGCATGCAAAATTATTCTATTCTTGAGAAACACACAAATATGTAAATGCACAATTAAATACAATGGAACAGCGGTCACATAATTCCCCTGGCTAATACTTTGATTATTAAAATACAAAAATGATCGCCTCTTTTGCAAGTAATTGTTTTCATAATTTCGATATGTACAAGAGAAATAGCAATATTGATAGGTTTGAATTATTTTTAAAATTGTATGTGTAATTACAATTTTTTTTAAAACAATAGCTTCAATTGTCTTATTTTGAAAAGGGTCTTTCTTATTTACACATGTACTTTAAATATGTCTGATGGAAGTAATACAAATAAACTATTTAAGTTTTTGTCTCTGATTTTATCTTCTTTATTCATCAGCATTTTTGTAGTTACTTTTTTCAGAAATTGAAAAGCATACATGATGATCACACATTAAAAGAGGAAACACTTACCGAACTTTTTTCCAAGAGTAGAATTATAACTTTCCATTGGGAAATTTTCAACTTTAACATGGCATCGCTGATTGCGCAACTGACGTTCATCGCAACCAATCAGGAATCTAGATTTCTAACGAAGGAAGCCCTTCATTTTAACAGAAGATAGATGACAGGTAAGAATTTGAGTGACCTCTTGAATTGGTGCTCGCCATATCTATCTGCTGCGAACATAATTGAAACTTTTACAAAAACGTTTGTGTTATGTCCTCTTGATCTTTTCTTTGAAGTTTTCCTCATAATATATATAGGGAAGACGATCAATTTCCCACAGCTGAAAAGTATGTACATGTATATTTGTTCACCTCTACATTAGCTACCATATCGACATATCCTAAAACCAATGTCTGTACCTGGAAACTTCATGAACTCATCTTTGATCAATAGTTTATGACTGCCAACAGTTCAGTGCATGTAACACTGATCAATGAGGACTGCCTAGTCGACCAATAAATAACACAATAAAAGTACCTTAATAAATCATTAACCAGGATACCATCTATCATTATTACAGTATGAATTATTACAATCGCACTTGCACTTGTTTTCTTTTATCATTTATGCATCCACTAATCATTTGATATTTGACGTCTTATTTTTTTTTTTTAAATCCCATGACTTTTGAAATGCTCATGATAGTGCTGTATACATGTAGATATAGCACTATGCCGATACGGTATTATCTATCATTCCTACATCATGATCAGCTTCTCCTTGTTGCTGAGTTCTTTCTTACACATATTCCCTCAGCTCTCGGCCAACTATCATGCCAGATTATGAAAACTAAATGTTCTACTAGGCTAGCACTAAGATACTACGATCAACGTCACAGCGTAAACTTCCATCAGTACCATGTACAGTGTACACTATTGTCAACAACGTTTTAATACCTGATTAAAATACTCAATGCTTTGCAAATGACGTTATGTTTAAAGCATAATCACATTTTTAGGGCACAGTTTTTCTCATAATGCTTCTTTATACTTTTGACATTTGGTTTGTTGTTAAGCAGCTGTAATATTTGGAGATTATCCCAAAAGGGAATATTCATTATTTAAATGGTAATGTTTGTCATGACTGATGTTTCTATAATGGTCAAAATGGTCAATTTTCTTGTTTCATAGATAGCCCGATTAAATTACTCAACCACACAGTGATCAAAAGAGACGTTCAACGGCAGGAAAACATGAGATGGACTGGAATCCAGACACACAATGTGTTATCAGAAGTAATTACATTTCCATATGTGTTTCTTTCTGTAGTTTATTATACCTTTCCATGCAATATGACTGATGAGAAGGTCTGCGAAAATCATACATTACTTCCTAATAACCGATTGCAATTATATTAACTTACGTTCACATTATATAACTGTGTTGTTGCCGACATCTAACAGTGTAACCTTTGACTGCCATTATATTTCCGATTTTTTTGTTATTGACTTACCTCCATGAAATATGACCGTAGGAAATGCTCACATCAAGACAGATAAAAAAACGATTCGGAGATCAGGATTCCATTGATATATATTTGAAATGTGAACAAAATACATGATTCTTCATGAAGTATTTGACAGTTTTGACAATAATTTTATTCATTGGTTCATGATTATATATTGCACACGTCCTTTACTAACAATTCAGAATTACTGCTATTGGTAAAACATGGGATAACTCACATAGCGGTTGTACACCCGTCCATAAAGAGCATACTTAATGACTATATGTACTTCAAAATGGCAGTATCATAGAATAACAAATAATTTAAAAAATAAATGCACAGTTGAATATGGCTATTTTCGTAAAAAAATCATTAATTCATGAACATTTTAAAATAGTTTGAATTTAGACTGTAACAATAAGAGAGAGAAAATAAAATAAACATAAATTTCACAACAGTATACAATTGATAGTGTTCATGTAACGGTAAAGACAGCTGCTATTCTAATCACATGCGACTCCATTAATTTGTTTAAGCTTTGCAGCTACCTAGCAAGTATTGTTACAGTATGTTTCCAGGTAAGCATGATAGTATATATATCATGCATATATTTCATTTCTTGACTGATACTATGTTTACCTCATCCAAATTTATAACACGTCTACTCCACGAGATAAGTATGGTATTTGTCAAGAGTAGACAATATTATATGATAAAACAGGGTATTTTTCACATTAAGCGACCGCCTGAGACCGTCGTAGGAGAATCCGTTTAGTCAGATTATTATTTTATGACGTCACAATTTTTAACTTGAGCCATTGAGTACTGAAACCATGTTATTCTCATCGTACTCAGTGATATAACACTGTAACCTGATCGCCGATTTATCCAACATATGTAATATGAAGAATAAATACAAATTTGATGGCTAACAACATCTTTGTGTTTATGTCAACGACATTTCACATAGATTATGTAGTCGTTGTCAAGCTCTTTCTCTTGCTTGACAATGACATTAGAATCTATTTCGGAAGGTCATCTAAAATGTAAGAAATTGTTATCTATAAAATTTAGTTACATTCTTCGTCACCTCAACTTCAAGAATACCAATCAAAGAAATGAGAGAATAGAGTATTTCAAAACAAACATTTTCACATTAAAGATAGCAAGTCTGATTACAGATCTGTATTTATCTCTCTTATGACAACAAATCGATCCAAACACCATCCAGCAAGTTATTTCTGACATATTCATGTTCTCAACGCCCACGTTGAACTATGATGCCAAACAATATAACATAGCGTTTAGTTCAAAATGAAATAAAATATATCTTTCTATTTTAAACTTTACTGATTGTAGTGTATTAAATCGTGTGTCAAGCACGTGTTAAATCTTGAATCTTGAAAACAATATTAGACACCAATGTTGACTTCAAGGACCATATGTCTATTAAACGAAAACAAGATTATATTACATGACAACTTGTTGGTATTCTCAGGTTCCAAGGACATGAAACATCAATAATTCAACAAATATAGCTTTAAATGTTTTCAACATGTACTACGCTTTGATGCACATAAAGAAAATTGTCTCCACAGCAAAGTGTAGTTTACTTTTTTCTAGGATTACAGGCCTGAAAGTCTAAATGAGCCCGTGGCATGGCAAGATGTCCGATGCCCCTCTGTTCGCCCATCTATCATTCTGTAACACTTTTTCTTTGTCGAATTCTTCTCAAGAATCACAGTTGTGAATTTTAGGATAATCAGTTTTCTGGAATTTATCATATTGGTGGTTTCTTTGAAATGCAACCCAGAAATTCATTTTAAGAGCAGAACTCGAAAACCGTTAGGCCTAGCTCAAAGAAACTGGGCTTGTCAGCTAATCATCACATGTTGTTGTGTAGAACTTGATATCTGCTAATATCGTCAAATACATAATATATAATATCAGGTTTACTTACTAAGATTTCTACACCATTTTAGTTAATGTTCAATTAGCTTAACAACACGCATGGCAAACATAACCATTTACTAATTAAAAAGGCTACCAATATACGACATCGGTTAATGCCTCTTGTTTATCATAGTCATGGTTAAAAGTCATAAAAGAAATAACTGCATGCATGCATACATACAGCATTATTCACACAGTCACTTTCAAGTATATACTGTTAAATGTATTCATTCACCTAAAGTGGCTTCAGAATAAAGTCTACTATCGAAATCAGCATGAACATGATTGTTTTCCTGCAGTAATCAAAAAGTTGGAAAATATTAACCAATATATTTCAGAATGTTTAAATTAAAACATCGTTAATATCTAAAATACATTGCAAATATTTTACATTCAAAGGAAACTATATACACAGACTATTGTTTTCCTGTGAATGTCAATTAAAATGTATACTTTATTGTCAATAGTAAGTTAACCAGGCAAAATGGTCATAAATCATTTTTAGTGCCATAATATTTGTAATAGTAAACACTTTTATCAATGCCATGTTAGGGTAAGTGTTTGGTTTCAATTTAACATTTTCTCTGTCTTGGTTAAATACTGTGTAAAAAGCAGTATATGAGAGAACTGAATAGTTTTATGAATCAAACGTTTCTTCAAAATGTAGTTACATGCTGTACAGAAGAAATCTATTTTTACAAAATAAAAATATGATATGAATAATGACAAAAGATACTGATCATTTGATGTATTAAACATCTGTATACGTGAAGAATACACACGTGCTATCAACAGAGTCAGATATAAATTTGAGCTGATCAGTGAGCAGTTTGATAGTTGAAATTATTCGCATTCTAGAAATTGAAATCTACAAATGTATATCGTTGATGTAATTCATGTTTTTAATAGGATGTTCAAGAATGCATTTTTCATATCTGTATTAAGTTCACTAAGTTCGGACATGAACGTTTTGAAATTTTAAGATATGATCTGTTTTTTCTCAGTATATATAGGTTATGTTTAGAAATAAAAATTAATATTTCATGAAATACACGTGAACATGCAAATACATCACATGTGTTCATACACCCATTTTTAAAGTCTAAAGTAAAGTATTTAGTCAATACATTTATTAAACCTTCGTTTCACAATGTCTGCATTATGAAGTAATAAACAGGTTCAAGACATATGAGTTTTACATTATTTTGTTCGATTGTAATTAATAATGTGGTAGCTAAATCGATAACTATATTTGTAAAGTATTCTAATGTGCACTATGCATTTTATAAACGACCGTAATTAATGACATTACAACTATCATAAGTATAAATAGTCGACTTACAACTCCAGTAAATGTCAAATATCTAGATCTAATCATTACTTCTTGCTCCAAGACATGGAAGTTCAATTAGCAGAGTCCTTTTTACACATGGATTTTTGTTCGATGATTGTTACAAATAACCTGTGCCACAAGCATTCCTTTACTGTTATAAATATTATTTATATTATTCACTATTTATTAAACATAACTAGATTAGAGATAGTGTCATCATACTTAGATTACATGTATTATTGTTAAGATCCATGGTCTCAACGTATTGTAATTGGTTTAGTGGATCGGGGTATTACATATTATTAATGGCAGTTTTATTTTTTATCAAAATCACATTATACATGGAAATATAGCTTTAATTCAGTTCTTATTGGTAAATGCTGAGGGTAATAATTAAATTTGCTAGTTTATAATTCTCTAATAAAATATTCAATCACATTAAATCTCTTTTACAATCCCATGATAATCACTGTATAGTGTGAAACCGGTCGGGAATCCAAAACATTTTCAGCCTTCGTGTTTTATGTATATATTACTTGAACTATGAAGAAGTTTACTTGTTTTAATATTAGCTTCATATTGTTATTTGGCTGAATAACAGGCCATTATATTGCGAAGCCTTTTCCAACAAACGATGATAAATTGTTTTGGATTTTAATGTGAATACTCATATATCAAACAGCTTAACAAAACAGTGTCCTCAAGCACAGAACACAATCAATCCTTTCTCAGGAAACATAATTAATAGCCATATGATACAATTTATCATTTGTACTTTTGAAATATGCATCAAAAGGATATCCATAAAAAGGTATAATCACGATTTCCATATTTCTTTTTCTCTTTAGTACAAAGAACTCATATTTAATTAGCTTTATGACTGACATGTGATACGGTGTAAAGCTTGTTCAATTACAAAACTGTCCTAAATACCTTTCTATGTATAGAAAATTAACAATACTCTCCTTCGTTTCTTAATATGTCGTAAATTTACCTCCATGTTATTTTCAGAATCAAATTTCAAGTTTTACTTTCTTATCATCTGAACTGAATTCAGTATGTGTAATGTATAGCTGGTGAATTCCTACAGTCGGTATTACAGCATCAATGATTAGTGTAACTTCTAACATCATAATTCGTTTAGCAGCTCTTCTTAATCAATGTTAAAAAATCAATAATTATCTACACCATTACTAAATTTAAATCAACGTTAATTTTAAAAACTAAAGTTCAAGAATCTAGAAAGAAAGAAAAGAGAACAATTAATTTAAACATTAATTGCTTCACCAGTTTGATTTGAAAACATCAAAGTGTAGAATTGATTACAATATGAGACGTGGATAGATTGATGCAGCCAAATTAATGTGAAACAAAACAAGCATAGGCCTTCACAAAAAAAAGAATATGTTTCGTTCCTGCGTCACCTTCAAACCCACGCATCAAGCCTTTTTTTCTAGGCTTTAAAGGGGCAGTAGCACGTTTTTTGCAAAATTGATTTTTTCAAATTTCCCATTTTTTATGATAGTTTATGTCATTTAAATTAACTTTAGAGGGTAAAACATCTTATAACACAAACCAATTATCTGTAGCGGTAAAAACTATGTTGCGTATATAGCGAAAATTGCATGGCGGCCATTTTATTGTGAACACAATTTATTAATTTTTATTACAAAAATGATTCCCATAGCTTTACCGAAACATGTACACTCCTTTTAAACTTTATTTTCCGAAGAGATAAGGATGTTTTACTATTGGTGAACTTATTTTTCAAATACATTTACATCAACTTATTTGAGCAAAAATACGTGCTACTGTCCCTTTAACAAAGGAAAGGGGCATATTATAACTCTTGATTCTTTAGCCTCAGAAAACATTGGCGATTGAAAATGATTATTGACAATTTTAAATAGTAAATCATACTAAAGAGGGTTTGTGCACAATCTTTATGAATGATCATGTAAAAAAAATGTTTTAACCGGTGAGAAATAAATACTTAAAAAACCGTGTCATCTCAGCATTTTTTGTAGATTTGTAAACAGCAGAAACATTTGTTATTATTGTTAGGCCTTACATACCAAATAAATAACATAGATAAAGAATAATCCAAGTGCAATCAATTAAATGATACATTACAGTTGAAATAATTGTAAATCATATTGCATGGCAAACCTTAGAATAATCTTCTTTGAGATCAAAGAGCTATTTTTATATTAATGGATTCAATTTAAATTGTTCTTAATGGTAACAATGAATTTCTGATGATTTCGTAGATTCTATGTAACAAGTTCGGCTGTTTCACTTTGATTTTGGGGATTTTATACACTGGTTTAATTCAAGGGCAATCAATTCTTAAAAGATACGTAACAGTTGAAATAATTGTAAATCATAATGCATGCCAAGTTTTAGAATAATCTTCCTTGAGAACACATGAGGAAGTATAACATGAGGACTTTTGTCTATTAGGGTTTAACATCGTTTTACATCAGTATTTTACTAACATTGTATATATTAGGGAGAAAGCTTACTTGTCACTTCTACAATAAATAAGAGTGATCTGACTTAAACAAGTTAGTGGCACTACATCGACCCCTTGGCAGTATTCACACAGGGCTGATTGTTCCAATCACGAAGTTAAGATTTCTCATACAGTTCCAAACTTTTAACATGACTTGGTCAAAATTGAATTTTCAAGGAAACAATTTCATTCCTAAGAGGTACGCTTTCAAATCGCATGAAAATAAATGATTGTCAAATTGAATTTGTTTCTTACCTAAAGAAACAGATTTATTTAATTTAAAATCTGCTATAAAAAAAGTATTGTTTTGTATATTTATGGTAATTGCTCTGCCTAGGAAAGTACTGCAATTAAATATTGATACCGCAATATTAACTAGTCTTATACTGCTAATATATGACGTCACAATAAGTCGCAGTTGTGACTTCACACTGTTAGAACCACACTAACAATGGGATCTGATGGTATCAAAGGAAATATTAGTTTCCTCACACTTTAGTTTTTTTTTCTGTGTGTTTTCGTTCTTTTGATATCTATCTTTAACTCGTTTATAATATAATGATATCACAAAGAGGTCCGTTTAGAATCTTCTATTCTAGGTTGTTTTCGCCCACATGTAAAGTAGCATATCGGATACTATTAAAAGTCACCATGGGCACATAAAAGCATTTTACGCTCAGACAAGGTTTCAAGCTCTTTCCAGTGTAATTAGCTGTCACTTATTATTGGAAATCTGTTAACACCAGGTTATAGCTTAACAATCTTAGTCACTTCACAGTTTCACTTGGTATGAAACACAAATAATTTAGAAACTGTCTAGACCAGATATACTAATATACTGATTTTGGCTTAGGGGTTTGGTTTCAGAAAAGGTGTCTAAATGGGTTCATATTGTTAATTGTACATATGTATATGGTTTCCCCGATATATATTGATTTGAACCATAAATTAATGTTTGATAAATGAATGAATAGAGTATAAAAACATAATCAGGCAAAGATGTTATTAAATAAACTTGGTGTAAGTCAAATCAAGCAGTTTTATATGATCTTTTTAGATTTAAACTTAAAACTTGATTTACAATTACAAAGACAATCAATAAGAAATTTCAATTGCTCCAGAATATATTAACCGAATACAATGCCAAAGTCATATGATTGACAGAAACAATTAACTTTAATAGTGTGAATCTATAAGAATGTATTATTGCTTGATAAGGACTCATTTGAAAATTAAACAAATTTAATTCGATAAAGGTAAAATCCACATTTCAGTGAAACACTGAAGGCACATTATTGAGTTGGTTTTTTGGTCTGTTTTTGTTGCATTAAGTAAAACGTATAAGTATCGATATATAAGTTTCGTTGTGTATATTTGATGCTGACAAATAGTTTCATTTTAAATGGTTGAACAACGACAGTGACAATAAACAGCCTTTTTTAACAATTTTTATAATGACAATTTTCTAAACAAAATATGTATGTATGAGAAGTCTCCCAAATAAAGAGAATGAACTAATCAAACAGAAGAATAAGAACAATGTACATGTAGTCTTCACGCGTCAGTTAACAAATCAATGCACACCTAGGAACTGTTTTGTTTTGAAAAAGACTTTACACATGTAGTCGAACAGGGTACTTATATAAAATATTAAATGCAAACCAAGAGTATCATTACGCATGATTTAACATGTGTTGATTACCGCAAACACGGCAAAATGAAGATGCCAATAATTACAATTTATGTATAAAGCATTTTTTTTAAATTTAGATTGCTAGTAACATTCCCTTTGACACAAAACTTCTTTAATACCTTAATCATCATATATTTGGATCATCAACATGTATTCAAACAAGGATTTCAAAATGTCTTATAAAAGCTACATATAAATTACCTGGTGAAATCGGAATGCCTGTCTCCTTTGAAAAGAATTGCCTATTTTTTGTGTTACCTTTATAAGCATTTATTATTTCAAAGTTCAAACTTCATTATTTTGTTAAATCAGCAGTTTTAAATTTGTTTTGTTGTAGAAATTTCTAAAATGTATAGTTGTAATTGTAAAATTGTCTTACGCCTACATTAGGTTATGACAGTAGTAAAGATATATGAGTGGCACGTGGGAGTAGAAAAACAATCCCACTATGTGTCAAGAAGAGCATTGACTAATCGCATTATGAGATTTCAGAATTGTGCTAGACAAGAATAAAATTAAATTCCATAATCGTGTCCTTCTTTAGAAGATAAACACCCACTAATTGGTAACGTTTTGACGATAAAAGTCAGTTTTATTATACATTAATGTTAACTATCTCACATATCTTTTCCAATTGATGAAAGCAAACCTGTTGATTATGTTATTCAGTAATATGAGATTTCGGCAATTTCAACAACCAAAGTATTTAATTGCCTTAAATTGTCTATGAAACGTGCAAAAGGACAGCATAATTTCAATTGATATCCGACCTGAAAATGACATTATACAAGTTTAATAACCTTTGGCTTGCACAACATGATATGTTTATGATGATCTTAAAACAAAGGTCACATAGATGATCTACCATTTTCACAATAAAAATAATATGAAACCCAAGATATAAACTTCTTTTATGTAAAGACTATATGTTAAACTTTAGAAATAGTATGTACAACACACAGGTGTTAAGACAGACGTACATATACATATATAATTTTTAAAAAACGGATTCAGAAATGATGACAAGGGGTCATTTTAAAATATTTACTTAAACGTAGAAAAATGATGTAACCTACATACATTACCTTTTTTGACCGAGCTGAATGCAAGTTATTATACAAGGCAATTGAAATTCATCAGGCATCTAAAATATGTATGTTATTGGAATAGCATATTGGAATCGTACAGTGTCATATTTAGGGCGAATATAGATGACTATATGATGAATATAGATATACATGAATATAGATAACTTCAAAAGGCATATCGTTAAAAAGGTGCTTAGGTTCATTTAAATGAATGCCAACAGCATACCATTATGTCTGTAATCTAACGAAAGTCATTAGTATATATTTTATCTTATTAACAATACTGAAATATTAAAATGTTTTATTCCTTTATTATAATTGAGTAAAAATAAAAAAAGTCTTCAAAAATGTCATAAAAAAACTTTAACAAAATGCAATATGGCATTTTGGTGAAATATTTTGAAATATAGTGAAATACTTTGTTGACTGTTTATGCATTTTCTTTATTTTGCATACCCCATATGGTTTGATGTACCATACTTGTGAGTGTGATCACTCACCTTACTATGATAGTATTACACAGATAGTATATCAGGCCATAAGAAAACCAGTTGCATTCCTCGCCTAACGGCTCGGGACATACTGCCTCAAAGCTAAAACATCAAATTCTGCTACCCACGCGAAAACCTTATGAGTCAAAATGTAATGCAAATTATACAAACAAAATCCTAAAATACCTCACAAGAACTTGAAAGGTGTATTGAAAACAGAAATTTGATAAATTTGAAATAGATTATTTGATTTCATTATATGAATGGATTATTTCCGTCTTTCTGATTGGTCAACTCGCGAGAGGTTGATATCACAAACCGGACACCTCCGGATAAAAATAGCTTTGGGAGAACCAGGCCTTGAACTCCGTACTTTGCATATAGTACTGTAAATCAATCGATAGCATCGCTTCATCTGGGACCGTGCTGAATTAGAGTTACGTCCCTTTCATATCAACACTAGGACAGGCGACGGTGAAACAATAAAACGTCAAATAAATAAATTTCCAAATAAAGATTCGCCACTGAGGAAATATAATTGCTGCTGAAAGAAAAAGGATGTGCGGAATACAAAGAGGGCAACAGCCAGTGCTGAGAAGACCATGGAGGCCTCGAATTCCAGACATACAATGTATTTTAGAAGCAATTACATTTCCATAAATGCCTTTTCTGGAGATTATTATACGTTTGCATGCAATATGATCGGTTAGAAGGAAGAAGTAGAAGTGAAAAACATGCATTATTTCCTAATGTCAGATTACAATTATATAAACCCATGTTCACATAATATAATTGTATTACCGTCGAAAACAAACGGTGACACCTTTCACACTGTCCAAGCACTGGTTTTTATTTTGACTTACATGTACCTCCATGAAATATGATAGGAAACAAGAAAAGCCTTTAAAAAGGCAAGCTTGGGGCACCTGGGTAGATGTAGTGTATGGAACGTGAGGCGGTGATTTGTTAGTGGGAGGTGATTCCAGGTGAATATGGGTGCTGGATATGGATTGGATGGATGTCCGACAATGTATGATGAAAGCGTTGAGGAAGAACATACAAATAAGGAAGGAAGTATTGCGTGAGGAAAAGCTGAAGGAGTAATTCTATATTCTATTCTATATTTCGGTTTAGCTAGTTTTGTATCGGAACCTTCAACAACTGTATGAAACCTTATCTTAATAATTTCACTTCAAGTAACATATGCAAATTTAATTTCATATTGTCATTAATAAGAGTTCCTCGCATAACTATATCGTTACATTTTGAGTTATTTTTGACATTACAAAGGTTGGCGTAAGACCTACTCGTGTAACATCTAACAGGTGACGTAAGCTTGCATACACATGTATTACCTGAGATAAGTTTTACTCACTCATTCTCAATGAAAGTCAGTGCACAAGTAAATATATCCATTTTACAAAATTCGAAAGTCTGCATAAGAAGTCCTGATTGGTGTTGTCCGATAGTCCTCTCCAAACATCATAACATGTCAATATATCTTATTTTGAAGAATTTTCTGAAACAAATTAGAGCCTAATTAACTATTAACATAGGATTTGAATGTTATATATATTTGTCTTAATGTCTAGATCAAGTGTTATTTGTTAGAAATTTATAGACTGGCATTTTAATTGTTTTAAAACTTTTTAAAAATTGTTTCATGATTTATTTTCTCTCCTTAGAATTACCCTTTGTATCCTACGCTTTGTATAAATAATGCAATATCACATATTTACAGTCAATTATCACAAAGACCTCGAACGGATGTATTATTCCAAAAAAGTATCACCGAAAGGATTCGGACTTGTTCTAACCCTAAGGACAAAATGTAACGGGAGTTCCAAGACAGCAACCAACGCACAACACAACACAACACCGTGTGTTATCATATCAATGTAAAGCTCTCAAACAAATATGTCAATTTACCGTGTGGCGATTATTCTTTTAATTTTTAGATTTTAATCTATGGAGACCAACTCTATTACATTGCCTTCGCTAACTCGACATCTGCAAAATTTTGGAAAAGTAGGTCAGTGGCTATGTTTGATTCGTTTCATCGGCATATACACCGACCAAGTGACCGGAGTACATGCACCGTTCTTAAGCCAGGCTTAAAGTAAACAAGTGTATCGGCGTACAAACAGAAAGACGTCATCATCCCTCAAACTAGCTTAAATTAACATGTCATTTAAATGAGAAAACTTTTTATAAAAAATTACTTCCAAACATGAATTGACATTTTATTAGCGTGTTAGGCATTGTTTTAAAGAACCAATATTATTCTTAAATAAATCACTTCGTCAAAGTATCTAGTTGTCAAATGCAAAGTCAAAGAAAATATAGTTATTAAATGTCGCATGGATAGCATTTGTAAGCCATTACACGCCACCTTCGCCTGTCATTTCAAACCGAAGCATTCGGATTACGCCTTAGGCGTACGCCGGTTTCACCATTTTCGGCGGAGTATGCCGGGTGTTGCGCCGGGTTCCGAATCAATCATAACCAGTAAAACTGTTAACCAAACGGAACGTAGTTTCCGATTCTGGAATGCCAAATAATGTACTTAACTTATAGAAAAGCGCTTTGTTACTTTTAGTTACTTGTGATATTGATTTGAATTGCAGATTACACGTTTATCATTGATTCTAATGAAACATTGAAGAACAATTCTATCTATATGACAAATATTGATAATCAAAATCCACATTTGTTTGTGCCAATTATTTCGGATTACCCACAATGTCACGTGGTTCATAATTTGCTTCAGCTTTGGTCATTGGTCAATAGAATTTCAAAGATACTAAGACAACGCATATCATTGGCTGAAGGTTCTATTTGAAAATTCCAACAGTATATAGGGAGAAATTCACCTTATTACTGCTTGGGGCGTATGCGCCCCAAGCAATAATTCATAGATTCAGGATCCCCTTAAAATAAAATTGAAATGTGAATAAAATAATTGACTCTTCAAAAGGCATTTGACAGTTTTGACAATAATTTTATTCATTGCTACATGATGATAATACATTTCACGACCCTTTACTAACACAATTCAGAATTACTGCTATTGGTATGCCCTGAGAAAACAAAAACAGCGCACATGAGAAACAGAAGTGATTTCATGAAGTTTCCTGACCAGGATACTCCGAATTTCAGTATCAGTATACCATAGGATACTCGGGGTATCCAAAAATATCCTGTTCTGGATACTCCGGGTTTCATGATTCAGGATACGTCAGAATACTTCAGGATACTTCAGGAAACTATATTAAACTATCGGAATTTGTTAGAAATTTTAAAATATTACACATAATACTGCAAATTATACCACAGACGAACGAGGTTTAACCCTGTCATACAGTTTTGGGCATTAGTTGTTTCTGTCAGACGACATTAGATTCATGTAGACGCTTTTTATTGAGAAAATTATACATTGAAGCATGTGTAAAATCACGTTTGATATGTGTGGCTCTTTGTCATTGTTGCTTCCCTATCATATGTATCAGTATCAAATGCATAAGTTTAAGTTACCTGCATTAAAGTTCTTTATACAAGTTCTTTTATAATTGTTGTCTGGATCGTGATAGATTTATGAAAAACCTAAAACTCACCTTTTAAAAAAGCGCATCCGAAAGAACACTATGAATATCCAAATCAAATACAGGTATTAACACTACACAACATGTGTATCCACCATTGATGAAACTCTTAGGTGTTTACACGTGTAGTAACTCGAGATAAATGGTTAACATCTTGCCCAATTGATTATCCCGGATTTCAGCTCAAATCTCATTGGTGTTTCACTTAACAGTTACTGATTTCATTGGATAACTCAAAACAGTATATCATCCATTGGCTGTGACGTGATTCTATTGACAGGCAACATAAGGCCCATAAGCCACCCGTGTGTGTTTTTACAGGTGACTAGTTCACACCTGCTTAGCTGGTCACAAGTGAATTACTAGTATTGTCTGAGTATCTTAATTGACACTTAACAAAGACGTCTGCATTTCACGGATGGTATTCACAAGAGATGAACACAATGTTAAATAAAAAACAAAGAGCCCGTTTAGTTTGTACACCTCAGAGTGTCAACAAGATTCACCCAGACGAGGGATTAACGATGGATTAATTAGTGTGGTCAATATGGGTACCAACTTGAGGCAAAGCTCATGTCTCTTGATAGATGACTACAGCTCTCCTGTAAATGTTGAAATAAACTTATTCAGATTTTATATGGTTTTAACAATATTTATTCATGTACTCAGGGGAATCAACAAACAGGTTTTCCCTATATAACTGTTTCTCCCGAAAAGAACATAAAACAGGATAATTACATCATAAATATAATCATACATACATGAATGTAGAAAAACACAACATCATTTTAATAGATATTTCATAAGAAGCGTTTGCTATGAGAAATGAAGAGCCTGGATTATGGATTACCCACCGTTATAATAGACATATATCATAAATTGGTGTATTATTCTTTTCAGACATGTAATACAATTTATTGTACATTCATCATGACATTTATTTTATGTATTTTGTATCCCAGAGCGGCATTGACATAAGCGTCAACTTGTTTGCCAATCCGGATCCATTTATGGAATAAATATGTTTAAATCACATATCTCGGAAACGTCCAGATTTTCATGTGGTCACAATAACGAAAACTTACATGTACTTCGCTATCTGTTTACTTGCTGAAGCTACTACCATTTAAGATCAAATATGTATTTTTACAATCAAGGCTAGGACATAACAACAGTATAATATGATCACGGGGAGAGATATTTATATAGGGGTAACCCTGTTTATCGATCCCTCTTTCCATGTACCATCTGGAAAATAAATACTGTTTAAATCATATGATAACAGCTCCTTGAAGGACACCACTTACAATAATATTTTGAACTCATTACATCAGTTTATCAGTAAAAGCAACCGGTTTCTTTGAAAGTTATTGTAGTTAATGATTAAATTCTGAGCTGCAGCCCACTTCATTATTAGTCACACCTAACAACATAACAATATTCATGTCTGATGTTATACAAATGTTAATTTTCATTTTTCTGTCTCATTTATCTTGTAACCAGCTTTTTAAAAATATATGGTTTAAACATATGTTTATTCAATAAGAATGTGGTTTGGCAAACAAGCAAAACTCTGCTTATGTGAATGCCTCACCACTACATAAAACATAAACAAATTCACAAGAGCTGGTAACATGTTAACAACAAATGAAAAATCAAGACAATCAAACTATAGATATACGTACATAAGTGTTAATTGATAATTTGTTGCAGTTTCGTTCCATTATATTTATTTAGATAATTTAGAATGATTTTCAAAATATGATTTTTAAAAATATATATGTGCCGGAGCGGATTGTGCCTTGTTCGCCAATAATTTTTTCATGTTTATGAAATAAAATACGTTTAAATATGGTTTAAACTTATTTATTTCATACATGAAATGGATTGGTAAACGAACTTTAAAAGTTATAGTGAATACAGCTCCAGACTACAGGACATTATGCGTCATGGTGAATTTACAAAATATCATAAATTTACAAATTCAACAACAAAACAAAACAAGACAAGTAATATTATAAGAAACAAAAACACCAAACAAAACTAGGTGTTATGATGTCAGCAGAATAGATATCTGGATATAGGTAACGCCAACAAGGCACGGCACGGCACAAACATACATAACATTGTGGCTTTTTGTTTTAGTTTATTGTTAAATTCTCCTAGTCTGCTATATGTTTAAACCAAAGTGATCATAAACATATAGGTTGAGGACAATGCAGAGAATATAATTTTATTTCACTTCTTAAACAACTAGCTTTATTCAAATATCAAGGTTGAATATAAGCTTTCCTGAAATCATTATAACAAGGACCTGATAATATGAAAAGAAATTAAAGGAGGACTATGCGGGATAATGAGCCCGCTGATGGCGAACGTGTTGCGTGCTGGTGACATGGTCACGTGACTCGGACTGGGCGCAGACCCAGCGATGTGGTCATGTTTTTGACAGGGGATTCCCCCTTTTCACAGGCGATCGTTGATTGGCTGTTTCATTCTCGTTCTTGTTTTGGACCCCGCCATCGCTAACTACAACGATTTCATGGTCCATGACCAGGTTCGAGACAACACAGCCTACAGACAGCAATCCCACAGACGATTTAATTGTGTTGCAGAGGTTTGGACGTCTTGGACAGACGATTTTACTGGAAATCCGGGATCGATTCCTTGATCCCCAAGGGCACTACACTGGGTTTATCGGACTTTAGATGTGTAGATGTTTTGGGGGAAAACGATTACAATAAAAAAAAAAATGCTAACATGTGTTACTATTAATTCATTTGGTATTCTTCATAAAGCAAAACTATTTTCGTAAGGAATGACAGATATTTAATTTAAGAAACCATTGTAGTAAAATATATGTAAAAGATGTATTTTAACTCATAAAACATGTTAAATAAGTTTTGTAGGTAACAACTTCAATATTGTAAAAAAAAAACCCAGCATTGTTCATGTCACTCAGTCTCTATGAATTTACATCATACATACTGGACAAAACAGTGGCATTTTGAAATTATTCCATAGTGATATATTTATTGATAGTGATGTTTTAATCCTGAAATATATAAACCCCAACTTGGACATATAAATATACTCTGTCAATGTCAATAAATATACAAATTTGTTTTGACATAGATTATCCCGGGAACGGGACAAAACGTCGATAAACCAAAACGTCGAAAGGCGAAAACGGCGAATATTTGACGAAAACGTCGATGAAATGCCTGGCGAAAACGTCGATAAATTTTATATAGAGCAATAAAGTATAAAAGTATTATTTAGTTTGTTTTTATTTACGTTTTAATCCTTACATGTGATTAATGTGATTATTACAGTATGGTATTACCGTGTATTGAAGTCGCCGACAGTGTTGTGATTAAAACAACATTGTTCGCTTGGATGTTTTCACAAGACTTCATTGATAAGTGGATAAACTCAAACTCCTCCTACAGATTAGATGTCACTCACCACCATGCCTTTCCCTTGTACGGTGTGTAAGAAGACAAATTAAAATTCTTTATTTCTCAAAATCGCCACCAACGGTGGTACATGAGCTTTACAATTCAAAGAAAATTTATACAAAAATTCCAAGATGGACAGAAGGAACATATAAACAATATTTATATATATATTTAATGTTGAATAATGTTTTATAAATGTATTGCTAAACAGTCATTGAATTGTTAATACTGTTCACATAAACCTTCTTATAACAAATTAAATGTACAATATATTGACATGCAAGTCGTGTGTCATTTATCTAGTCAGTGGTGTATACAACGTGCAGAGAAACTTTGCAATCGACAAATTGTCTAGCCAGACTGGAGACAATTGCAATGCGATTTGGCAATAGAAAGCTTACATATAATGCTTTGAAGTTTCATCCCCAGGGTTCTACTTGAATCTATGTACAAATAACAGTGTTCAATACACATTGTCTGTTATGTCAGCAGCATTTCCTGTATATTAGCGGTTGTCGTCTCCACTGACACTACCAAATACCACAATTATGTAACGTCGCAGATTGTGATCACATCATTACACGGAGTCAGATACCTTTCAATTAGCATTCAATTAGCATTGCTATGTCCCTGTAATGAAGTCTTTTGGTGATATTTTCATTTCTACCACATTTTAAATATTTGATTTTTTATAAGTTACGCATAGGGCAAACTGAAAGAAGTCACCAGCTGTAGAAGTCGCCCGAACTTCGGAGACTTTTCACTTCCAGCTGACGCTATAATATCTGCAATAAATGCAAACTGTTTGTTTCCAAATGTTCCTTTTTAATATGTTTTATTTGTATTTTATTTTTATGAATTATTGATAGTTTGATATATTTTTGTTTTATCAAAACTAGCAATTGCGTGAGGTTCAATTAACGGTTTCATGAAATAATTTGGACACTATTACATTTTCTTTGTAACCACTTGTGAAGTTTTAAATGGCCGCGGAAAAAATATGGAGATATGTAGAAATATTACATTATCACATATGACAACAACATTAAGTTAATTAATTATCAGTTTAGCGCTCACATCGTTTATGCAGCAGCATACCTGCGAAAATGATTGCGACATCATTTATTCTAACAAAGTTTGCGGCAGTTGCTGAAATTAAATAGGAAAGCATGCTCTCAATAAATGACAAATTACTTCAAGCAGTTTAACTAGGGATAATGTATTGTTCCTGGACTATTATCCATGTGTTTAAGGATATAAAGAATCAGTTTGGTGAATAGTTTAAACCACTGACGCATGCCAGAACATTTGGGTTGTAGGGTCCGAAGGAAGGTCAATCTTGTCCGAACTGATATACGCAACTTTAACCGTTTTTATTTTCGGTTAATCTTAAGCAATTCTGAAATATCTATGTAAAATCGAGTAAAATTCTTTCTATCCAATATTTTGATTTGCTGAAATTGACATTTTAAAGATTATTATTTATTATACAGTCTTTCATAATATTTGAATCGGATCAGTGTCCAAGCTTCGGTCAGTTTGCGCTACTCTAACCTTTTATGTCTGAAACCTTTTATGGGTGAAATAGGTTTAATGTAGTTAAATATCAGATAAGCGAACCAATTTGATATAATTCTTTTATTTTGCGATACACATATGAGTTTGATATCAATAATAGAAAAGGGAAATGGTCTGCATTGTAATAAATATAAACTCATATCAGTATATCACTATATCCACATTGGAACTTGGTTCATTATGGGCTAATTATTATTATTATGAACACAACGCAAAAAGGTAAATAACGCTATTATTACGAGCTCGAATTATAGACACTCCGTTTCACCGTTGAGTAAAGCGAGAGAGGGGTCAGACGCGAGAAGATTAGGAGCGCGTAGGATTGCGCAGACAAAACTACGCTGAGTAGAGAGATCGCTAATTGAGATTTCCGGCTCGGCACGCTGTGGTGGTAATTACTCGTGGATCGTTTTAATTATCCCGCACAGACCTCCTTTATCGGTTTCAAAGTTTGCTAACTACTTTCTGTCTGAATAAGGAACTAATTTACAATTATAATATTGCCGTGTAGAGTTGAATGTAGGGACACATGTTACAAGAAAAAAGTCACAAATTATATAATATATTAGTATATATTATGTTGATATATGATATATATTTTTGTTAGTTGTTTTTGTAATGTATTCTTAAATATTTGGTTCTTTTTAATCTTTAAACACAAACAGATTAACTTTGATCTTGTGTCATGGTGAAACCTCACCCTGTCACACATCTGTATGTTTTGACAGGGATTAAGAGGGGATTAGATGGTTACTTGACTGTGGGGCTGTAACCTGTTTTAGAGCAGAACAGTTCACTCATCGCAGTGGATACACACTGTGACACTAATTAGCCCTCCTGCTGTGATCCCCTTTGATCAAAAGGTTCTTAGCCGGGAATGCTAAATGCGTGACCAGTAGCCTTGTTATGGATGAATGAACCCTGAGCGTCTCACTCAAAATGAGGAAAGATATATTGTTTATTAATGTGTCATACAGAGTAATTTATACATGTTGATGCAATAAAATGTATGAGCGGGTAGTGATTCGAAGCAGAATGAATGTATACATTACACATGTAGAGAATGTTCATAAACAACAATCATGTGCACAGATTCTTTATTGAATAATAATGAGTTTAAACCATATGATTATGTTATAGCTGGTTGTTTTTATGTCCAGTTCTCGTGTGTTAATATAAGCAACAGTTTGCTTTTTACCAAACCACATTCTTCATGAATAAATATGTTTAAACCACATACATTACACCTTTATAAATACCTCTCCAGTACATAATACATATTCATTCATCAAAACTGAGAAAGCACAACATTAAATAAAGGTGAATACATGTAATAGAATAACATTAATTTTCAACATTTAATTTTCACAAGGAAATTAGTAAAATAACCATTTAGGTAAAACAGTAATGCACTGAAAGGATGATACTTCGACTTATTGGCTTATGTAGTGCCGCTCTACTAAATATATCAAAGTACAATTTATAATTCAAGATCAATGTACAAATTCAGTGATCAAATGATTACACAAAGGCAAAAAGCAAAACACTAATTCGGAAATATCTAAAAGGACACATGCTGAATAGGATGATTTAAATGTTAGTGACTCTTGAATAAAATTATAGACAGATTCGAGGATTAACTGATTTGTCTTTTGCTTAAAAATTATTCCATATATATTGTTTCTGCGTCCAGCTTTTGCTTTCATTGTACTGGAGCGGCGTTGAAATAAGCCTATGGCTTGTTCGCCAATCCAGATTTCTTTTTGGAAATAAATAATAATAATAAATAAGAAATGTACGTGTTGCATGCTAACAAATATAACAATTGGTTAAACTTCACGTGCTTTCTAAATTTAGAAACGTTAACTTAAGTCAATAAATGTGTCAACAGAATCCACAATTGTTAAGTTAGTCTCATCAGATAAGTCATTTTTACCTTAAAGAACGGTTTTCAAATTAAATCCATTAACATAATAATTGTCTAAAGCGTTTGCTATGATGTCATAGAGGTATGTAAGTTGATATGCATTACTTTCACCTGGCATAAACCCTGACATTTTTGTCTCGAAAAAAGTTGAACACTGTTTGAAAACTCATCTTTCAAATACAGGAAGGAAATACTACAGGTCTATAATTTTGATATTCATTTACACTGCCTTTCTTGTGCAAATGATATACAGAAACTTCTTTCCATAAGGGAGGAAATATATACCCACACAATGATTTATGTAAATGTAAATATATAAGGGGCAAGGAAATTGATTATGCAGCTAGCTTGGTGAACTTATTACTAAGTGTATCTGGGCCACTTGCCTTATTTATGTCAACTCATATAATCAACATCTGGTAACGGTTTATCTGGGAAGTCAACTTTAGCTTTGTCATAATGTATTCTATGAAAAATTAAACGTAGTTACACAAGTGGATATCTGTTTTACTATATAATACCGATCTAATAATTCATTACTGTTCTGACATTGCAATCACTGTATGAAATGTGCGTGTGTGTATTCATGATGCCATCCGTATTTATATTGTATGTATTGTATCTTGACGAGGACAGGCATTTAGATAAACCTTTGGCTTATTTGCATGTCCTTATTCATGTATAATTAACATGAATAAATATGTTTAAAACATAATACCGATTCACGGATAATCAAATCCATGTCAATATTATGGGATAGAGTTTAACATATCTTGTTCAGTAAATAGAAAAGGATTTGCAAACAAGATGTTTATATGCTGTCATCAATACATATTGTTTTCTTAATTTTGTAAAATTTTAAAATCAATTTCAATATATATATGAAGGAGAACGAGTTTCTAAAACTGTTATCAAGCTACCACGAAACGTCGCACTCCTGCATTAAAGAAGTTGTATATCCATAGAACTCATTCTCCTTCATCTACTAGTAACCAATATTTATGTTCAAGAACCACTGGATGGATATTGAAAAGCGTTACGTTTTACGCGACTGTTATAACAATTCCCCTATTACAATAAATACTAAAAATACTGTCGGGGATGCAAGTAAACATATTACATTTTCGATTATTTATATATTCAAGATAAGATTAAATATTGTATTTTAACATCGAGTCACCAATTTTGCATTATCCGAACACTATCTATTTAATCTTGAAATAAGTCTCCAATTTTTAGATTTAGATTGTTGACAGCAGTGAAGAGGCGTATGCAAAATATACATTACACATGTTCTTAATCATTTGATTTGTTTACAATTTCGGCTGGTCTCTCTCTGTTTTATACAAGATGTCTTACGATTTTGATGGACAATTTTTACGAATAGCCTTTTGTCACACAATTTTCCTTCCCTCAGAATTATCAAATTTGAATAAGCCTTCAACCAATATGCTCTCCGGTTTTCATTCAAATGAAATCAAAATAAATATATACCACTTTTTCAAAAATCTCAGAAACTTTAGGGTTTATCCATGAAGTCAGTGAACCGTATCTCCTGAACATTCCAGTGACCACTTGAATATATCTCTGAGTCAACTACACACGTGTAAATTTAATCAGATTGAATAAGCAGTATTGGCGACAATACACATCCGTAAATTGGTTTATGGTAATAGCCGCACAGATTGCCCCCTTGCAATACACACATATCCTAGTACTAGTATATCCAGGCTTGCATATTTTATTTAACTCGTTAATAGCGCGACTGGGCTCCTCACAGGATGAGTGATGGCAATTAGACACTAAAATACTGTACTGTATACACTGATACAACTTATAAATAATAAAGAATTGAATTGACTTGATTCATTTCAAATATCCCATCACAAATTACATTTATTATACCATACTGAGAAATCAAAATCAATGTCCAGTAACTATGCAATTTCCAAATTGTGTCTGCATGTTATAGAATATGATAATTGAAGGGGTGCATTCAAGAAGGGCACATGTGCTATCTTATATACATAGAACATGTGCCCTTCTTGAATGCACCCCTTCAATTAAGTATTCCGTCGATTCTTAAATTTTACAATACATGTACTTTGTTTTGAATATTCATTTATTTCTCATATACATTGTAGATTATAATTATCTAAATATGCACAAACTAAAATGGCTTTTGTTGGATGTGTGACGGCAATATATATTTTATGATGAATACGATGTTTAATCAATGTTTTTACGGTTAGATTCTTATTGTTTGACGGCAACGGTTTTAAATGATATTATACATTACAACTTAAACATCGATACGATACGACATGTATATTTCATACTGTCTCCCTTGGTTATTGACATTATCCTATGGTATTTCTTTTTAAATATGTGTTTATTCTTTTGTATACTATGTTTTATAGGGCCCCATAAGTCAGTTTTTGTGTGACACTTACATACAACAATCTTCACCTTTGTGGAAATAGGGTTTTAATGGCATTGTCACAGACGTATTTACACTCATGTATAAGTGTGGATACTTATCAATACGAAACAAATGTAATGAAATAAATAGTATGCACGTTTTCAAATTTGCTTATATTTCATATTCGTGCGCTCACAATTGGTCAATAGTGTAATCTATATACACGCTGATTTTCATACTATACCGCAATGAATACGTAACTTTTGATTTGTCATGTTTGTAACAATTAAAGAACTATAAGATTAGGTTGACGATATCAAAACCAGTGTTTAATTACGCAGTATCATGAAGTTAGAGAAGCTCCACGACAGTGCTTTGAATACCCTGCTAATCACGCATGTTTCGGTATCATTGATACACGAGTATAACAAGTGGTTCCCAATGAACGAAAACTGTCTAGTCATGTACAACAGCCGGTGATTTAAGTTGTTGTATATACGTCTACGTATATAAACAATATATTGCGACACTGATGTACACACGTCTGTCTCTTATGTAGCTCTTGTGCGGCCTCTGTGATTGTATTTTATCAGTTCATGCTCAAGCTTATTGTTCTGCGCTACTGATCTAGTGGTTTCAAGACAAAGTTTCCGATGGCGTTACAAAACTGAGTTGAAAATAGGTTAAAGGGATAATAATTGAGTATGGAAATGTATTTCAAAATGTTTATTTTTACTTTGGTATTTTAGTTTGTTTTGGTGTTTCAATACCCCTTCAAACATGTTTCGGTAGGGTACTAAATGTACATTTCCTACGTTTTATTTGTGAATGATTCTTGACAAACGCCACAAATACAATATTATTGCCTTGGTTAAGTGTATGGGTTCTTGGTTGGATATTTATATCAAACTGCTTTCTTAAATACCCATAAACAAATGAATTCTACTCATTAAACGGGTCCAATACTTACTGTGTTTTATCATAAAAGAACAATGTAATATGAGCAAATGAATGCAAATGACCAAAGGTCTACTCATTCAAATAACTTTAATCAAATACAAATTTGTGGATGTATTGTTTTGTGGGGGATTTACGTTCATTGATAGTTAATTGTGGTTGAGAGAGATGCCAAATACTAATAATGTGTGAACTACCATATCACTGTTATGTATTTTAGACGAACAAACGAATTCCTACTCAGTGATAAGAAGTTTTACTTTTCTAACCTCACATGATTAATAACTTTGGTTCAACGACTACAACTTATGTAGGCTCTCAAGTAAGTTCTCAAATATAAAGTCATACATATATCACCCTCAGTAATAATTTTCATCTTGATTGCGCAATAAGCACATGCAGTGTTAATAAGACATAAGTTTAATCAAGCATGGTAGATGATTGATGGACATTTAGAATATGTGATTTTCAGTTCAAATTCAAATGTTAATTCTCTCCATCGGCGTTACATGAGATAATCAAGATATCAGCTTATTGAAGACATAAAACTTCTTTCCTAAATACATAAATAAATGGCTGACAAAACACCATCTTTCAAATATACACCATTTTCTTCTTTCAATGATCTTGTATACTTCATTATGTAATCTTACCATTGAATGAATGACACAACGGCGGGTCCACAGCTTACCACGTTTGAGTTGCTGAACAGGTGTCCTCAAAACCTGGGATGACAGGAAACTGGCTGATCATATACACCAGCCATTACTGTTTAGTTAGAGATATACACGTATAAATGAAATACATTGCACCATTGCTGTTCATGCGCGTGTCTCGTAAAACTCTTTGGCGGCCTCAGTGTTTTATCTCTCTTAACGAGCTGACCGCCGACAACCAGTTCATTAGTAATTGTCGGTAACGCGAGGTTAATTTTACGCTCTAATAATCTCTGGTTTACAGGACAAAAATCAAAATGGTACCATCAAAATGTCCCGATTAAAGTGATAAAACTATTAAGTATGAAAATGTATGTTTGACTCAGTGTAATTATCAGAACTTATGTTTAATAACCTGAAAAAGCAATTAACCTTTGATCTAAATACACATCTTATGTAGGCTCATTACTTGTATCAATATTGTTAGGCTAGGAAAAACCGGGAAACAGGTAATGGTAAAATGGTTCTTATTAAATGAGTATAGGGCATTTAGAATTCGGTAGGTTTTACAACGTGTGATATGGATTATAGTTTCTTAACCACTTACAATACGAAGTTTCTTAGCTCATTCTTGCCCCTATGTCTGACATGCATCACTCAACCCCTTTCATTACTTAATCTATAGAAATAAACACATACACATTTTAACCAATATGCAAGATGACATCTTACTGAAAATGTAATACTTCATTTTCAAAATGCATTAAGTGGCTTATGACAAAATGCCCTCTTTCAGCTACCATTCCTTCTATAAATCGTCTTGCATTAGTGAGTCTCTCCGGATTTATTAATATTGTTTCTGTTCATATGTAATAAGTAACAACAAATGAATTAAAATCAGTCACTTGATTTGATATTCCAATCAGTTTAGGAACAAATACATTCATATTCGTTGAGACGCCTTACTATAAATACTCTGCTACCTGTACTTACATGTATACTGTTATCATCATTCAAATGAAACATTTATTGTTCATTTGAAAAATAAACTTACAAATAAGGATTCAAAATATGGCAAACTTAATATATTTCTCGAATTGAGCTAAGCAGACAACCTTAAACCCAGAGACACTTCTTTAGTTCAATACAAATTATTAAAAAGATAGCATAACCAACGCAGTGAATCACTGTTTTACATTTGAAAGGCCAAGAACATTGGTACGCAGGATTTAGTAAGTACGCCCTTTTTATACGTGATATTGATATCAGTTTTATATGGTTTAAACATATTTTTATTTCAAAAACAAAACGGGATTGGCAAACAAGCAAATAATGCTTATGTTAATGCTGCTCCCTAACAAAATACAGTTAAATCAAAGTGACATACACATGGACAGGTCATGGACAGTTATAATGACACAAAATGTTTTATTTCGTTCAGGTCTCACCATGATTTTACGGATGATTAAATGTAGTAAAACAGTTGATGCAACATGGGGGTCCTACTGTTGTCTCTGGGGTTTATGAAAAATATTTGTGTCATGTTTCCAAGGATGAAGTGTGATTAGTGATTTGCAAAAATATGTCCAGATGGCACATGGTACATGGTACATAGAAAGTGTTTGATAGAAAGTTTCTAGATATGCACTAGAAAGTTTCTAGATATGCACTAGAAAGTTTCTAGATACGCACTAGAAAGTTTCTAGATACGGGGTATGTTTATTTATTGGACACCTGTGCAAGCAAATAAATACATTGAACAAGTGATGTAGATATTATACAGTGATATCTTCCTTAATATATTGTACACAAGATATTTCACTCATGTCCATCTAATATAAACCTATACCTAATTTTATCAAAAGGGGTTGAGTATGCTTTATTGATTATATCTGAATATGTTGTACTGCTATAAAAAATGTAATTTTCATTCTATGACATGTTTTTACTTGTCTGTGTGTTGCTCTGTCTTTAAGACAATGCAATTAAGTCACTGTAGTGACCGGCCGATTTCGTTAAGTAGTTCAGCATTGGTATAATCAAAAAAGTTTATCCGTTATAACAACACAAGCCATCATCTCTCAAGCATCAAAGGATTTTAACTGTAATACCAAATGTCTGCTTCCCGGTAAGCCACCTGACCAGATAATGTCAGTGTCACTTGAATAAACAATTGCAGGTGGTACTGAGACAATTGTCTGTCTCTCTGTCTCAGTGTCATGAGTGTAACAACATGAACACTATTTTTTCTCAATCTAGTTGTCCAATGACAATTAATGGGTAAACCAAGGAACCAATGAAATTAAATTAAGTATGAAATGGTGAGAACAATTTGTTTGCAAACTTTGCCAGTTGCGAAAAGACTTTTGTTGAAGTAGGACAAGTTTCGCAATCTTGTGGTTCAAAGTTCTAACATTGAAGGATTTATAAGTTTACAATTTGTGTTCTTGTGTATCTGGATATTCATATTGTTGGATTCGGTGATAAGGTAAGCTTCTTTCATTAATTCCTAATATTTGATACTTGATTTGATTACCAAATATTATTCAATGAAAACATTTATTATCCTGAATGGACGACAGTTAAACAACAACCAACCTCTTAGGTAACAGCAAACCATATTGAAATCAATGAAATTGCTGACTGTAATTTGAGCGTCATTTATATTTATTATAAATTTGATTGTCCATATATTTTGTTTTTCTGAACCGTATATTGTTAAACCTTATAATAAATACTGACAAAGTAAATAAGTGATATGCTTTTGTTTATCGTGATCCTGCTACCCTCTGAAATGTTATTAGATGTTATCATTGAGAAAATAAATGAACTGTTAATTGTAACATTATCGTTCAATATTCATAACGAATATAGAAAGAAGGTAAAATCAGTGAATGTATCATTATTTGTTAAGTTGCCAAGACATGTGGCAAAATCCTCCTCTTCATTCGTATATCAAATCTTTCAAGATGTCTCTTACAAGCATCTGACTTCTATGAAACAGTGACAAAATAATGTTAAAAACAAAGTTTTCAGTTTGTTTCTTAGAAATGCGAGTTAATCATTTTGAAAACTGCTTCTCATGTATAAATAATTCCCTTTTCATTTGAATAATGAGGTATACTGTATCAGGATACCCCCAATTTTCTAGCAGTGGCGGTTTTGCGGCCGTCCATAAAGATCATCAATTAATGACTGTATTTACTTCAACATGCCAGTATGATAGAATAAACAATAATAGAAAAGTATATGTACAGTTCAATATGGATATTTTCGTTAATTAACAAAATGTTTTAAAAGTTTGAATTCAGATTTGTCCCAGAAAGAAGATAAAAAAACCTACTTGAACTGTACAACATCATACAATGGATCGTGTTCATGTCAGGGTAATAAAACAACTGATTCTGTCACTTGTGACTCATTTAATTCGCTTAAGCTTTGCAGCTACCTGCAGCAAGCATAGTCCCATTATGTATGAGTGATATATAGATCATATCTGTCTTTTCTTGATGGATACTATGTTAACCTAATCCAAATGTGTAACTTGTCTACCTCAAAAGATGAGACAAATATGGTATTTGTCAAGATAGATATTACAATTAGCATAATTATCATAAAACAAGGTATGTTTCACATTAAGCGACCGCTTGAAAGTCTTCGACATCACAGGAACATGTCAAAGGAGAATCTGATAAGACAGATCATTGTTCAATGACGTCACAATTTTTAACTTGAACCATTGAGTACTGAGATCATGTTAGTTTCATTGCACTCAGTGAAATAACAAAGGTAGCCTGATCGGCGGTTTATTCAACAGATTGAATATGAAGAATGTTGACAAATTTGATTGATAACTTCTTCTATGCGATGTTTAGATATATATTCTATTGTCGTTCTCAAACCCTTTCAGTTGCTTGATAATGACATACGAATATATTCAAAACGTCACCTATATAGTAAGAACATTTTATCGCTAAAATTTGGTTTCATTCTTCATCATCTCAACTTCTAAAATGCCAATCAAAGAAATGCGAGAATACGGTATTTCAAAACAAATATGTTCACATTAAAAATAGCAAATCACATTACAGATCTGTATTTATCGCTTTTATGACAACCAATCACTCCAAACACTATCCAGCATATTATTTATGTTGTTATGTTCTTTACGCCCACATATCCTTGAACCTTGATGCCAAACAATATAACATAGTTGTGTCTTCAGGTTCAAATTAAATGAACTGTAAAATACCTTTCATCCATTACTGTTTGCAGTGTATTAAATTGTTTGTCAAGCACATGTTAAATATGGAATATTTGTCTCTAGATCACCTATTGCGAAAATAATGTTTGATACCAGTGTAGACTTCTAGGACGTTGAAGTTTGATCATATGTCTATTCAACGAAAACAATATTATATTACATGACAATGTGCTGGTACTCTTAGGATGCAACGACATGAAATATCAATAATTCAACAAATGTAGCTTCAAATGTTTTTTCAAAAAATGTTATTAGGTGACCTCCTACGCAATGATACACATAACAACAGTTTCTTGAAAGCAAAATTGTCTTTCAGTTTGAATGTTTTCTTTGATTACAAGGCCTGAAAGTCCTAATGGGCGAATGTCATGGCAAAATGCCTGACGCACGTTTGTTTGTTCATCCGCCCGTCTGTAAACCTTTTTCTTTTTTAAATGCTCTTCAAGAATCACATGTAGTTGTGCCTTGTGGCATAGTAAATTTTCTGGAATATTTCATTTTGTAGGTTTCTTTTGAAATGCAAATTAGAAATTCATTTCAGGAGTAGAACTCAAAAACCGTCAGGACGAATCATCACATATAGTTGTGTAGAACTTGATCTCTGCTGGGACTAGCAGAAAAAAAGTATTTCAATTTGGCCACGTTTTACTTACAACAACATGGCACAAATTAAGTCAAAGGAGGTGAGTTTTTCATGTTTCAATTTGAGTTTATCTTGTTTATTCTAGGTTTTCTGTATTTTCAGTAAAGTTTTCTGTGGTTTCAATGAGGGAAATCCCAAATACTATTTAAAAAATACTTAAAGTCCCTTATGGGCCTTCGTATAAAATGATATTTTAATGAACACATACAAACTATTAACCAATATATTTCAGAAAGTATAAATAAAAACAATGATTAATGTATAGAATGCACTGTAATATTTCATTAAAAGGCAACTATATACACGGACTATTCTTTTCCTGTAAATGTCAATTCCAATGATAGTATTTATATTATTCTAATGTGCAATATGCATTTTATAAACGGACTTTGTAAAGTTGCAATTAAATACTGACATTACAACTATCATAAGTATAAATAGTCGACTTACAGCCCCGGTATATGTCACAGATCTAAATCTTACTCTTTGGTCCAACACATTGATGTTCGATTACAGAAATCTTCATACACATAGATTTTTCACCGATAAGAGTTTACAGGTACAAATAGCCAGTGCCACAAGCATTTCTGTACCGTTATACATGGAGCTATTTTTTAAGTCACTATTTATTAAACTTAACTAGATTAGAGATAGTGCCATCATATAGCCTCTTCCATCATATAGCCTCTTCCAGTAAGTCAGAGTTATCTGCCCATGAGTTGTCCCCCTTGAGACACACCAGCTTCCGGTGCGTCTTAACATGGCGGCAAATGACGTTTCAGCGTGGCTGGCGGGTGAAAAAGCTAATATAACTAAAGCACAACTCCAATGTTATCTTAGAGATCGGAATTTACCAACGTCTGGCAGTAAGGCTCAGCTTACCGAGCGTGTGAAAGGTGCAAGCAAGATGGATTTACTTGAGATCTGTACTTCTAGGAAGGAAGATGAAGAACGTGATGCGACGAAGTTGATCACGCCGTTAGGTGAAATTTTGCCTGATCCTGTAAGTTTGACGAACTGGATTAGCGATAGTTGTGTTTTTCCCGAGTTCACTGATAAGGAACTTTACAATTATATGGTGCTGAGTCGAAATACTTACGATCATGGATATTTGGCGGCGAAACAAGAACTTACAAGAGCAAGTCAGTTTTATGCAGATGGCCACGTTTCCAGGGTTCAATACCATGAAGTAAATGATAA
Organism: Gibbula magus; assembly: GCA_936450465.1. Classification (NCBI taxonomy): domain Eukaryota; kingdom Metazoa; phylum Mollusca; class Gastropoda; order Trochida; family Trochidae; genus Gibbula; species Gibbula magus. The sequence goes on along the minus strand of OW388291.1, from coordinate 21,484,425 downwards.
ATCAACACACTGCTTTGTGAAAGGACAATGTTTACCATCGATTCCTGGCGCCTGTTCGAAGAAAAAACCTGCCTACAAAATGTGGATTTGCATGTCAAAAGTCACGTCGCATGTTCACTCTGCAAGTTGTGATTGTGTTGCTGGGTATGTTTTGTTATATTTATATTGGTTATAATTTAACTAAAAAAATAGTTATTGTAGTTTGCAGAGTGTTATCTCAAGTAGTCCCCTTGACCCTCAAATAAAAACAAATGCCCCAATAAATACAATCACATCAAAATCACGAAACTAGTTTTAAAGTGGAGCATTCCCTGTATTAAATTTTAAGTAACAGCAACTTTATGAATAACATTCTCACTTATAAATATAGAAGAACGTTCTCATCTTATCAGTGTGTCAATTAATACATAGATACTTATTTATAATTTCAAATGTGTGTTACATTATGATGTCCGTTACCATTCTCACTAACATCTTCCCCCTTTAAACTATCATATTTCTAATAAAATAATTCTTGTCCTGTAATGTCAAAGCCATTGTGACGTCATGTTTTTAACGCCATTGCATTTCCTGTGGAACCCGTTTGTGATGTTAAAGCTCACTCATATTTTAAATATGAATATTTATTTATGATAAGTTGATAACATATCCAACAGGTCATTAATGTCATGTACACAGTTATTAATATTTTTACTATTGAAAATTATGTTATTTTTTTGGCAGGAAAGGGGAATCCTGCAATCATATTGCTGCTCTCATGTATGCCTTGGCTGACAACACCCAAAAACGAAAAGATGGGAAGCTAGCTCCTACAGCACAGGCTTGTGGCTGGATTAAGCCGAGAGAGAGGGCGGAACATATGAAGTCTGATGGTACCAGTGTGGTCTCACAGGAGAAACATTCTGATAAGAAGATACAAGCTTTCCGTGACAAAGTTACAAAGTTATTACCCAAGGTTGGTTGGCTGAAAAACTTTATTTCTGAGGTTGAGCAAGCCGCAGATACCATTTCTTCTACTGAAATTGAGACCCAAGTAAATCTACCTGAGCTTCATCATATTGACATGTGCTTACATGATTCTGTTGATCTGAATAGCCCTCAGTATGTAGACATGTTCAGCATGTATTTCCAGTCTCTCTCTGTTTCTGAAGATGAATGCATACACATCTATGACGCCACACGTGGACAGAGTAGTAACGATACCTGGATGACTGCCAGAACAGGGCGATTAACTTCATCATATTTTGGACTGATCACCAGAAGACAACCTTCAACACCTCCTGAAAACCTGCTTAAGGTTGTTTTACAATACAACGTTCCTTATCAAGGACAGGCAATGCAACATGGTTTAAGATATGAGTTGATTGCACGTGACAATTATCTACACCTAATGAGAACAGAGCATCCTCCTTTTCAGGTTGCTGAAAGTAGTCTGTGTGTTGACCCTTTGTCGTAGCGAATCACACTTTGAAGTTTGTTAATGTCCCGACGTCCGGAAACAAAAGTAAACTCGTCTGTGTATGAGATTTTGGGTGTTATTCAAAACAAATTTAGCCTTGAACATATAAAATTACAAAATACATGTTCACATTATATTTTTATATCAATACTCAAAAGGATTACCAACTATAATATATATTATATAAGATATAATATATAAAGTATTTTATTCCCATTCAAGATGCAATACAATAGATGGAAATAGAAAATAGTTGATTCTAACAGAAAGCAACTGTGACGCTGTGATAAGGATTATGACGTCAGAAGCGTTGGCGTGTATGACACGTTTGTGTGTATGACGTCATTGTATTGTTAGCGGATTCGAAGTAAGCCCGCTGCATGCCTTGAGCCGTAAAGTGTAGCCTACTATGATTGATCAATTACATTTCATATCTTGTAGAAAATTTAATATTTACTTCAAAACCTTTGCTCTGTATAACATACAAAAACATTTTGTAAATATATTCATCTCATTTAAAAGCATAATAGAGTCACTGAAGTTACCAGTCGGCTAGCTTAGACACTAATGTAGTTATTCATACATTGTGAAAAGGTTTCCTTCAATCAGATTAGAGTTAAATCATGACTTGATACCACTGAATTGGACAAATTAACCAATCAGAATCGAGAATCCAACACTGTCACGGTAGTATGAATTGTATACATGCTGTTGGACTTCATATCCAAAACCCACTAGTCAGCACAAGACAAACTATTGTGATCTAATTGTACATTTATTCAGTTTAATATCAGTGATACAGATTCTGAGATAATCATAAAATGAAGATCTGAATCATTACATGTACATAAAATAAACTTTACATCTAGATTGATCATTTTGTTCTGTATTTTGTTGTCATTTGTCAGTTATCAATATAATATGGCGCCCACAATAAACTTCAAATACAAACAGTAAACCTCAGTTCATACTTTTCACAGATTAAAATAATTGAATTACATACACCACTTTCACAGAAATTCTTGTCAATGTTGTATAAGTGGAGGCTGCAGATTACACAGGGATGCACATACATAACATATTTTTGAAACCTGATCACTCATACTGAGAGGAATAACACCTTGCACAATTCTTAAGTTCTTTATTCTTTCCATCGCCCTTTCGACATGTATCCGCAAATTAGCAATCCTTCTGGTGCTTTCAACTTCTCTTGCTGTAAATTTTAAATTCTTTTTTTTCTTTGGAGGAATGATTAACTGAACATTTCTTGGAATTAGCAAATCTGCTATCTGAAAACCTTTATCAGCCATTACAGCATCACCACAGTTCAAACCCTTTAAAAATCCACTGAGCTCTGTAATCTGCTTGTCCGAAATGTTTCCTCCCCAGAGACTACTAACATAGGTAATAACACCGGATGGACTTATGCCAACCAAAACCTTCCATGCCATGTGACTCTTATAATCAGAATACATCAAGGTTTTATTTATCAGTGATTTTGGCGTTTCGGTATACACTTCAGTACAGTCAATTATAACCCTCGTAGTGGGATATCTAGATTTGAATGATTCAGGCATATTGTGTCGAACTGTTTCTTGTGGTGGCCAGTAGATAAGAAAACTTAACTTGTGATACATTTTATCTATCCAACAATTGAAGACTGAGCTGATGGTTGAGGCAGAAACTTTAAAACGTTTTGCCAAATCTAACACAAGTAGCCCTAAGCGTAGTCTCATGAGAACCATGAAAAATTCATCTTTAAGACTCAATTTGCGAGGCCTTCCAAGTCTACCAGATGATTCATCTTCAGTTAGTTCTTCGAAGAGTACATTGTATGTCTCCTTATCCTTGAGGCCAGTATAAAACATCATTTCGGCATCGGTGAGATCGTCCACTGTCAGCCATGGTCTGTCAGAAGCTTCAGGTGAGTTGATCTCAGGGATGTCCTCAGTCTGAGTTCCAGTGGATACATAGGATGGCGGTGAGGGAATATGTAACTCTGTCTGGGTGGCTGCATTAGCTGTAGATGGTGACACACTTACTTCCTGATGTCTGAAGTCTGTTAGAGTGCTTGTGTCAACCTGACCTCCATAATCATGCATCAGCACAGAAACATCTAAACGTGATGAGGAGTCCAAACACAACGTGTCTGCTTCGTCAACTGCCTCATCAACTGCCTCATCACTAGGTACATCAAGTTGACAAAGATCTGGCAGTACTATATCCTGGTCTTGTAACTGTAATGTAAATATTAAAATTAGATAAAACATTTCAAAAGGATTTCTTATTGATCCACTTACCAGCCTCAGCTAGTCTTAAATGGTATTTACCATGTAACCTGATAAGTATGCAATTTGGACCCATTGCCAAGCTGCGTGCATATTTGAAAACATTTAACTTATTTTACCCTTTAAGTAACAGTAATATAAACTTACATTGAATGTTTCCTCTGTTTAGCCATACATATTATCAGGAACATATTTATTAAATTTAGGTAATCGTTATAAAGGACACTAGGTTACTAAACATGGAATCATTTAGAGTAGTTTGACTTCCTCTGACCCGTACAACATATGTTAATGTCATATATAGGTTACAATAAATTGTTAAACAATTTTGTTACAAATAATTTTTGTTATTACTTTTCATATTTTCTAAACAATAACACGTGCATTACATGTATTTACAATAGATTTACACATTAATTTTACAATATTTAAAAAGATTATTCCTTTTTTTCAAATTAAAAAAAAAATAAATATAGAAAACAATGTATACATTTGAAATGTTGCCATACCTTGACAGTCTTAAAAACTTTATGGTTGAAAATAGATGGAATGTTCACTTCTTTTGTCGGCCCTCTCCTTCCCTCGAAGTGCTCTGAGCAGATCCTTGTCCATGATTTCAAACTGAAATGTTTTCTACTGATTCTGGACAACCAAATAGATTTTAATTTTCGCTTTTGAAGTGAAGTACCAGAAGGGAAACGATGTAAAGTAACAACCCTACCGCTAACAACTTTTTTACTGTAATTACTACAGTCTACAACACAACAGAAGGTCCTGCCAGGCATTTTTTCTGTTTACTTATAACAGGCGCCAGTGAAGAATGGCGGGTCGAACGTGAAGCGGTGATGTAACTGGAGCGTAGTGTTTTTGTGGCTTTTTGGTGCCTGAAGAGTTCAGTTTAGGCGGGATAACTCTTACTTACTTGAAGAGGCTATAATCATGGTAAAACTGGTTGACACCCCTAAACATAAAATAGATTTTAGCAAATTACATGCATGGACCATTAATATTGTTCGGTATTATGTTTTTTTCGAAATTTAATGGCACAAACACATTGTGTAAACTATATAATACTTGCCATGTATGTACTGTGTGTGCATTAGACTCCATGAAAGATTTTGTGTATACCGTATTCATCCTAATAAACGCCCTCTCCTAATAAACGCCCCCCCTAAGCCATTTTTGACTCGCGGAAAATGACCCCTTATAAACGCCCCTCTTTTGTATAGACTTATCTTACTGATGTATCATTGAAGAAGAGTTTTCAATCTTGCAACAACCTCTTATGTCCAGTAAAGTGTAAGGTACATGGTATTTCCAGTCCCCCGGTCACTGTCGAATGTCTGTAACGATCAGTCACTACACATTTTATGCAACCGCTATGTTTTAAGAAACAGGAAAATGTCTTGCTCAACTCTCTTGGAAGATTTCCCACAACTACAGATGACACTAGCACACTGACCGCGAACGTTATTTTGTTCACGTGTAGTCGTCAATGTGATATAAATAAAGAATATCATGACCCGGAAATAGTGTTTACATAATCATTCTGCACCATGTGCATATCAGCTGATTGTGTTTATGCTGCCGTTCATTGGTGGTTATATTTAGGTTTATAGCGAACTAAAGTTTCCTTTGATAAGAGTAATGGCGCGAAAGATGGCGGATTCAATTACTCAATGTATCTTCGTGAGTTTTAATTAGTTTCAATTGCCATTGCAAATTGTGTATCAGTACTTTTTGAAAGTTGATACAAATAATAAACAGCGACATTTAACTCTTCTGTACATTTATTTGATACACTTATTTTGATTAAAATCTGAAATAAAATCGATATTTCTTTTTATTTTGGACATCAACAATTTTTTTTTTAATAAACGCCCCCTTTTTACGATTTTTTAAAGTCATTTTAATAAACGCCCCCTTTTTCCAATTTTTTAAGGGCTTCTATTACGGCGAATACGGTATTTGGGTTCAGTAGAATGTTTTTTTCAAATGCAACTTTTCATTATTTATAAGAACCAAATTGAGAACACTCAAACACTGTAACAAAATACCAATGGCCAAGATCTCAAGACACAAGGAATTACCTCTTTTGGATATATTTAATTTTTCTTATATTCCTCTTTCTTTGGTATTTTAAAGTACAGTTGGAGAAATAGCAAATTCTCAAGGACACCATTGACAAAAAGACATCCAGTAGTAACATGTTTTACCAAATAAATAATCGAAACTGGCACCTTACATTGTTTATGTAACATTTCATTCCTATAACTATCAGGGGTGTCAACCATTATTACCATGAGAACTTTGATTACATGTACATGTAAGTGCCATTGCCTTAACGTATTGCAATTTGTTTAGTTGATCAGTGTATTACATTAAAATGACAAACACAAAACACATTATACATGAAAATACTATATAGCTTTAATTCATTTGCTATTGGTAAATGCTGATGTCATTAATTTGAATTTTCTTATTGACAATGATATATTCTTTCAACAACCATGTTTAATTAGTATTGATAGGATATTTATTTATATATATGTATATATATAGTGAGTTATTGCTTAAGGCCGCTTCGGCAATATCGCAGCCATTAGTGGCGATGTATATATATATATATATATATAACATTAGCGTATTTGTGTTATTTCGCTGAATAACACGCCATTATGTAGTGCAATCTTTTTCCAAAACAAACGATCATATATTGTTTCATATTTTTTATTTGAGTATTCATATATCAAACAGATTAACAAAACATAGTACAGAACACGATAAATCATTTCTCAGATAACACAAATACTTGCATTTGATACAATATATCATTTGTAATTTTAAAATATGCAAACATCCAAAGTATTTGACCTTTTCATCAAAAAAGGTACAATCACGATTTCCATACATCGTTTTCTCTTCAGTTCAAATAACTAATATTTAATTAGCTTTATTTATGTCATGTGACCATGTGTAAAGCGTGTCTAATAACAGAAATGTCCTAAATACCTTTCTATGCATAGAAATAAATAATTAAATCCTTCTTTTCTCAATTTGTCATAATATTACATGGAAAATCGTTTTTATTTTTAAGTTTTAGCTACACCGATTAAGCTGACGAATTCAGTATGAGTATGTTCTGGATAGCCGGTGAATTCCTATAATCAGTGTAACAGCATCAATGATAAATGTAACTGCTAACATTATAATTCGTTTAGTAACACTTCTTAATCAATGTTTAAACATCAATAATTATCTACACCATTACTCAATTAAAATCAAATTTTAGACTTAGTTTCTAAATTAACCTATATACTTAAGAATTAGAGTTGAGATAAGTACCCTGTTCTTTGTGAAAGCGTTCTTGTTCTTGAATTGCAATTATAATACTTAGAATTTTTAAAAATTGTATTGGAACACTTATTGGACAAAGAAAGAGAATGATTTGATTGTGTGACGGAACAAACAAACATAATTAACTAAAGTTCAACTAGAGTTAACTAGAGATACATTCTACAAGAGAGAACCTAATTTAAACATTAATAGCGTCACCAGCGAGATATGACACGTGTTGCATGTTGATCTTCAGACAACTTCAAAGTGTAGAATTGATTATAATATGATCCCTGCCTCCCTGGATAGATTGATGGAACCAAATTAATTTGAAACAAAACGATCTTACATACCAAATCAATAACATAGATAGAGTTTAGTCAGCGTAGAAACTCCCACCTACCCGACCGCCCTGTTTTCAAGTCGGAAGGTCAAATTTAAAAGCAGCTTGTCCGGTGGTCGGGTAGATATTTTACTCTCAAACAACATACTTTTCGTGACATGTAAGTCCAAATGATTCGGGTACGTTTCACTAGATTACTACAATGCGATAACTAGCATTTACAACATCTGAACAGTTTATCTAAACTCATTGCGCTGTTGTTTGTGTACTGTTTACAGAGTGATACCTACAACAGACAGTAGATTGAGCTTTCCTGTAAAATGTCTGTAAAATAAAACTAAGATTGTTTCAACATTCTAACCATAATTCTCACTCACTGAAAGGCAAAAAGTCTGTAAAATAAAACTAAGATTGTTTCAACATTCTAACCATAATTCTCGCTCACTGAAAGGCACTTTACTGAATGCATGTTTTATAATCTTTATTATACGAATGACTTTACAAATTCATGAACAATTGATCAAAACCAAAGTTTGAAAGACATATAGAAATTGGCTATTTGATATATATACAAGGAATTTAAGTCTTGACATTTGTTACTGCTCAACATCATATATATATGATCATAACATATATATAATCATTAAAGATTTCTTGAATTTTTATTTTTATTTTCATAAAATAATTTATTTAATTGTTATTTTATTATTTTTGATATGCAGTCACACAAACTTACTTTTTCTATCATGTTATTAACATTATGAGGATGCACTATTTATTCATTTGCAAAATTATTCAGGCATGAGATTAAAGAGGTTTTTTTTATATTAATGGATACAATTGAAAAATTGTTATTTATGGTGACAATGAATTTATTATGATTAAGTTGATTCTATGCAACAAGTTCGGCTGATTGGCTTTTTTGGGGGGATTTTCTACACTAGTATAATTCAAGTGCAATCAATTCTTAAAATATATGTAACAGTTGAAATAATTGTAAATCATAATGCTCGCCAAGTTTTAGAATAATCTTCCTTGTGAACACATGAGGATGTATAACACGAGGACATACACTGTATGTTTAAGGGTTTAACATCATTTTAAAGAGTATTTTACTTACATTGTATATAACAGCAGCGAGTATTTTATGAAGGGAAAAATATTACTTGTCACTGGCACAATAAATTAGAGTGGCCTAACTTACACAAGATGACTAATAGTGGTACTTCATCTCCATGAAACATTGAATTAGATGGTAAACACAGCAGACAAAGTTGCGGAACCCTTTGCAATATTCGTACAGGGCTGATTCTCACAAAGTTCCAAACATGACTTGATCAAAATTGAATTGTAGGTGTCCAACAAGGTTCTAGGCTTTTAATTTTAAAGAGCCATCAAGGATGTTGATGAACATATAGGAAAATTGCCAAAAATGTATCTCTGGAAATATATACACTTAATTTTTTCCCAAATTTGTTCGACCAAAATTAAGCCGAGAAATTGCAATCTTTAGTAAAGGTGTTTTCAAATCTAAATACAGATCCAGTCTATTATTTTTAAGCGCAAAGCATTGTGGTCTAACTGATATGAAAATTATTTGCCACATGTCATGTTGTAGATAAAGGATTTCTCTGGCGATTGACATATTTTCCAAAAAATGTTTTTATTTGAAACACTAACATCCTTGATGGCTCTTTAATGCCCCTATTTCACTACGACCCGAATTGCCACGAATCGCCACGAATTGGAAAATTTGAACTTTCGTGAACATTCGTAGATAATTCGTAATTGATTCGTGATATTCGTAAATGATTCCTAGTTGATTCGGCAACATTCTTGTAATTCGTGGCATTCGGGGAAAATTGTTTGTTTGTCAAAAGATTTTCACGAATCATCTACGAATTTCAGATTCGTAGTTGCTTCGTAAACTGTTCGTATTTAATTCGGGACGTTCGTAACAACTTCGTAAACAATTCTTGGAAATTCGTGGTTGATAATTTTGATGTTCTCATCCCGAATTAACCCCGAAGCATTTACGAATTGTCTACGAAAAGCTAATTCAATTTGATGTTGATATTGAAGTTCAAATTCGAGTGCCAGAGCAACACGTGCTCTCCATTGCGCCTCCATAATGGTTTGATGACTTGCAATCGCCGAATAGTCACGAACTATCGTAAACTATTCGTACTTGATTCGTGATATCGTATCTTATTCGTGGAAATTCGTAGTACATTCGTGACTGTGTCTTAATCATTTCTTACAATTCGTAGACAATTCGTAAAGAATTCGTACATGTTTCGTAGGTTTTTAGCATGAAAAGCTACGAATGCTAGCTAGGAAACAATTCAATTTCTAAGAGGGACGCTTTCAAATCGCATGAAAGTAAAGATTTGTCAAATTGAGTTTGTTTCTTACCATAGGCAAAATACTAAAACTATCTGCTATCAACAAATTATTGATTTTTATTAATTATTTATAAAAATTCTATATCACATACCATATATTAAGATATTGATGTCTGTTGCTCTGCCTTGGAAGAAACTGCAATTTGATATTGATACCGCAATATTAAACTAGTCTCATACCACTAAACGTCACAATAAGTCGCAGTTGTGACGTCACAGTGTTAAAACCACAGTAACCATGGGATCTGATGATATCAAAAGAAATCTTTGATTCCTCAACCTTTAAGTTTTTCAGTGTGTTTTGGTAACACATAGAACAATATATTAAAAAAGAGCCATGGGCTCTGTGGCTCATCAGGATTTGTATTGTTATAGTACATTTTTCAGCTTGTTCTAGAGCTTTTCTTACTGGAGAAATTGATGAAAATAGGTTTTTAGGTTTGTGACCCCAGTGACCCCAATTGAGGTCACGGGGTCACCAAATCTACAATCTAGAATTCCCATTGGCCAAGGAGTGTGCACACAACTTTTCAGCTCTCTAGACCTTTTGGAACTGGAGAAGAAGATGAAAATAGGTTTTTAAGGGCGTGACCCCTGTGACCCCTGTGACCCCTGTGACCCCATTTTGGGGTCACGGGGTCACGAAATCTACAATTTAGAATCCCCATTGGCAAAGGAGTATGCACATAAAATTTCAGCTCTGTGGAGTCAATTGTTCTGGGGAAGAAGTCGAAAAAGCGAAAAGTTTACGGCCGGACGCCGGACGCCGGACGCCGGACGCCGTACGCCATGCCATGCCATAAGCCCATCGGGCCTTTCAGGCCTGATGAGCTAAAAAATAGAATCTTTAACTCTTTTTGAATAAAATGGTACAACAAAGATGTCCGTTAAGTATCCTCTATTCTTGGTGTCTGGTTTTCGCCCACATGTAATGTAGCATATCGCCATGTACATATAAAAGCATTTTACACTCAGACAAGGTTTCCTTCTTTTGCCAATGTTTTATATTTAGCTGTGACAAAATTGTTCACTTATTATTGGAAATCTGTTAAAGCCAGGTTATCGCTTAACTATTTTAGTCACTTTTATAGTTTCACTTGGTATGAAGTATGAAGAGTGTAAAAACTGTCTAGACTCGATGCCGATAGTGATTTTTGCTTTCACTTTTGGTTTGGGAAAAGGTAATGAGTTTATAATGTCATTTGTATATATGCATATGGTTTCCTCGATATACATTGATTTGATCCATAAATACATGTTGGATATGTCTTTTTTCAACCACAGTTGTGTAATTTCGATGCAGATCTGATGACAGTGAATGAACGCATTAGGCGTTTTGTGAATGAAAGGAGTATCAAAACTGTAATAGGTTGGCTTTGAACTCAATGTTAACTTTATAAATAGTGTAAAATATAGTCATGCACAGAGGTAATACAAATTAAACTTTTGTAATTCAAAGTTATTGCCTTTAAAGTTTTGAACTGTATCTCAGTTACTGATCATGACTGATAATTACAATGACAATCGATAGCAAATTTTAATTGCTTATGAATATATAAACCGGACACCATGTCAAAGTGCCATTGACAGTAAAAATTAACTTAATTTTGTGTGAATCTATGAGAAATAACGCTTGATAATGACTCATTCGTGAGTGACTAGACCAATTTAATCGATGGTGGTAATATTATTTAGTTTTTTTTATGTTTTGTTGCATTGTGTATAAAGTGAGTGTATTGGATATGTTAGTTATGTAGTGTATATTAGATGCTGTCGAAGAATATCATTATAAGAACAGACGGATTTTAAGGATAACATCTTAAATGTGAACATGCACGACGTTTTGGAGATTATACTCAACCTTCATCAGGTTGAATGTAAGGAAGTTACAAAATGTGATACATTTATATAGAAAACAAAACAATGGTGAGGAAACTCAGGGAGATTCCCATGCATGAGATTCGTATACAATGGGGATTTGTAATACTAACATGAGGGGGGTAAAGCATGAGAATGGTATACACTGAGGATTTCCAATACACACGATACGAGTAAGTACTTGAGTGGTGAAATAACAGTGGCTTTATGAAAAATGAGAGTGAATACAAATTGATAAAATAAGTTAGTCCAATTGGCTTATTGAAATTGTAAACAAACAATAAGTACAGTCGATTGGATGAGTGGTCTATGGTTGATGTAGGTGGCTTTGAAGTTGTTGGATGGTAATTGGAGGTGGTAGGGACTTCTCGGATAATTTCTTCCGACAGGAGCGGATTGATGGTGGGGATACTTGGAATAGTTTGTGTTCCTCGGAGTATTTCCTCCGACTGGTTATAGAAGTTCTAGATTAGTGAATCCCAAGCACATGGTAGGAAGATGCCTTGGTCGAGGTTTATTGCAGGCTGTTCCCTTAGGCCAATCGCTTCTTGGAGTTTCCTTTGTGTCTGTTGTTGTTGGTTGACAGGACTGTGGTAGCTTCCCAATCGATGAGGTGATCTTTGGTTTACAGAGTATGCTCAGACAGGGTGGATTTCTGGTCAAGTTTGTTTACAGACATTCCACCTGATGGAGTGAGTACAAACTCCGAAACGTTGTGTATTTTCACATTAAAGAAGTTGTTATCCAGAAAATCCTTCCGTTCTTATGTATGCCACTTCTAAATGCCCTCCAATGACATAATATCATTATAAATAGTTGAACAATGACAGTGACAATAGACAGCCATTTTTTTGACAAATTTTCTATGACAACTTTCTAAAAAAAAAGATGTATGAGAAGCTGTTAATTGTGTCCTAAATAAAGAGAACATACCGATCAAACATAATTAGTGTGAGTAAGAACAATGTACATGAAGGTGTCAGTGAACAAATTAATGCACATCTATTATTATGTTTGTTGATAGAGAATTTACACATTGAGTCAAACAGGGAAGTTATATCACATATGAGATGCAAACAAAGAGTATGAAGATGCTAATAATTATAGACAGGTTATTTTTATAGTATTTTCTTTAGTTCAGATTGCTAGTAAAATTCCCTATGGAGAAAACACTCGTTTGATACCTTGATCATCATAGATTTAGGATCATCAAAATGTATTCAAACCAGGATTTCAAAATGTCTAAAAATAAGCTACATATAAATTACCTGGTGAAATCGGTGTGACTGTCTCCTTTTACAAGAATCTCCTACTTTGTCTGTTATCTTCAAAGGCATATATTATTTCTATGTTCAAACTTAAGTATTTTGTTGAATCAGAAGTGTCATATGCACTTGTAGACATTTGTAATATATGGTAAATGTTAAATTGAACAGTCTTACTCCTACATTAGGTTATGACAGTAGTACATCTATTTGGCTGGTATGTAGGAGTAAACAAAAATTTAATTTTTAAAATTCTGAAATTATGTCTTATGTCCTAATAATGAAGATAAACACCCACTACTTTTGTAACATTTTGACTTTCAGTTAAATTTATGTTATATTTCTCATATATCTTTTCCAATTGATGTCAAGCAAACCTGTTTATTGTGTTATTCAGTAAAATGAGATTTCAGCAAATTCAACTATCAAAGTATTTAATTGCCTTAAACTTTCTACGATATGTGCAAATGAGCTGAAAATGACATTCAATTGTACAAGTTTAATCAGCTTTGTCTTGCAGAACACGATATGTTTATGATGGAAGTAAAACAAAGGTCACGTAGATGATCTAAAATATACACATTTGTTTTAAAATAAACATTATATGAAACCCATGATATTTATTTTAACAAAGTGACACATAAACCTCAGTATTTTATACTTTAACAAACTTTAAAATAAAATAAACTTTTCAACGATTTTCAACAATTACCCAGATAACATTTTGACATACCAATTAAGTCAGTATTATTATATATCTATTTAAAGTATATCACTCCACATTGAAGCATTCAATGATATAATTATTTCTTCTAATTGAACAACTAAACTTTCTCAATGTACAGACTATGAGATATGTTAAACTTTAGAAACATTATGTACAACAAAGATATGTTATTTCAAACACACATACATACATACACTATTTGATTCAGAAATAATTGGAAAATAATTATTTGATAGAATACCTACTTAAAGGTATAAAGGTATGCTACTTCATTCATTACCTTTGATGGCAGTATTGAATGCAGCTTATTATACCAGGGAATTGAAATTCATCAGGCATTTATGATACACATTTTATTTGAATAATATTGCAATATTGGAATGAGATATTCATCACAAATATAGATGATGATAACTTCATATAGCATATCATAAAACGACCGTTAAAAGTTGATTTAAGTACCTACCACCTTTGTGCCAGTATGATGATGGTTTATTCGGGTAATGGGGCACCGGCCCATCATACAATTGTACATGGCATATATAAATATATGTGAGCACCACATGTAGCTTGTATAGAAACTTACATTACAATTTCCATTTGATATTTATAAATTATACATTCAAAGGTTAAAGGTTAAGGAATGGTTGTCTCTTTTTTTTGGGCTAGGAAAATATATTTACCTAAACTCTTTAAACAACAGAGTTTGTTGATGAAAATAACTGGACACACTTTCTTTCTATGTATATATTCCAACGACAGCAATTGTCATATGTTTTTAACTTTTCACAATGATGCAATATTGTCAAAATACAACTGTAAACTAGTTCTATGTCTAGGTACCATATTTCCATAAATGTTGAATCATGATGAATAGAAACCTCATGATTTTGAACACATGTCTCAAAGTACTCATCCCATTACCAGTTGAATTCGAATCTCTATTTATTAATTCAGTCTTTGTCACATCCATTGTATCGCAAAATTCACAACATAACAATATTATGTGTTTTCAGTAAAATGTATATTTAATACTTCAATGTAAATACTCCATTCATACACTAACACTTCAATAGTCAATACTCAAAACATCTGAATCACCCAATACAGAGTGGAATAGGCTTATATGATGTCATATATAATATAATGAACGCAGTATGCAGATTTTTTAAACATTCAAATATGTTGCTTTTGGGTATAATGATTACATATTGCATTGTTTGCACACTTCATAAAAGTAAAAGTGCCGCATTTTGTAAAGCTTCTACAGCTTGAAAGAATACCTGACACGATTTACAACATTTCACTTGAGAGGGATGGTTCCATTATATTTACTGTTATGTCATCAAAGCCATTAAAAAGGTAGCAGGTTTATCTGTTGTCGTCATTTGAAATTTTCAGGAAAAACATGTTTTAAGCAATTGAAAGGCGTCAAAGTTCATCAATGTACCTGTCAGGTGTCAGCATGAGTATATATTGTGAATTGATGTTTAATAAAATTGAAATAGGTTATTTGAAAATATCATGATTCAGAGACAAATATACCTTAATAATATTGCAGGCAAAAGAATTATCAGAAAGACACAAATAGGGAAATTTAATTGTTTCTGATGACAGATAATGAATCCGCGTTTTGAAATTTCCCCTGAATGTTTTTTTTATTCAAATACACAAAAGTATCGCTTCTTTGGTACAGTAATGGCTTTCATAATTTCTTTGCGAAGAAGAGGAGTGGGAATAATAATAGGTCTTCAATTAAAAAAAATATTTTATTTTGTAATTGTATTTAAAAGCAAATTGGATAAAACATTCTTTTCAAACAACATCATTAAGGGAAATTCATTACTAAAAGCAAATGTCAATATAAATTCCAATAAAGTTACTGCAGATACTTCATCATAAGCCAAACATGACCTACACTAACAAACTTAAGTTGAAACGATACCAAGTTGTGTTTCTCACCGAAGCCACAGGTCGTTTACATTGAGACATGCTTGTTACAACAATTTACAAAGTAATACATATAACGAATTTTCTAAAAATAAAATCACCTCTTACATTCACTTCCATTGAACATGTTACTTTAAAGGGGTTGTTCTAATTTGCCTGTGTACAAATAAGTTTGTGTCTCTGATTTTGTCTTTATCATTATATTTATAGTCACTTTTCACAAATTGAAATAACATACATCGATGATCAGACATTAACAGAATAAACGTAGTCTTATAACTTGCCATCACATTTAAAACAGCATCGCAAATGGCAAAACTATCTTTGTTTGCAACCAATTCGGAATCACGATTTCTAACAAAGAAAACATCCCCCTTGTAACAGTGGTTAGTTGGGTCGCAACAACTTGAGTAATTGACGATTTCCAATCCGCTTACCAAACTCGCCACGGCACAGAAACAGCACTCAATTATGAACAATGTCAGAAAGTTGTGCATTCTGGACAACTTAACATGTTTGGCACTGTAGATCGTGCACTTACAGCACACTCTCAAAATATGAATGTGGTCTATGTAAGAAAGTCCTGAATTGCTGCCCGTCATATCTGTCTGGTATTAACATAATTGATATATATGAATTTGTATTGAAAATAACGTAATGTCCTCTTGATCTTTTCTTTGAAGTTCACTTTGTACAGCCAACAAAATATATCAATACTCTACATTCACACCGATACTTCAATAGTCAATACCTAAAGATTCTCAATCACCTCCGCAGAAAAGACGATCAATGTCTCACTGCTGGAAGGTATGTTCATTTCTCAACAAGCATCACTTCTACATCAGCTGCCATATCGACATGTCCTCAAACCACCTGTACCTTGATAACTCTTGAACTCAGGATATCTTTAATCAATGGTTTATTACTGCCAACAGTTCAGTTGCATGTGACACTATTCAATAAGAGTTGCCACATCGACCAAAAGAGGAAGACAATACAATTACCTGGTTAAAATCTTTAATCAGGATATTGTTATCATTGATGCAATATGAGTAATTATAATCGCTGTGTTTCTATAAACCTAATGCCTTTTGATACTGACCATGATAGAGCTAGTGCTATATACATGTATATATACCAGTAGTATGCCCATATGGAGTTATCTACCATTCTCATCAGCTTGTCTTTTTACATACTCATTCAACTATAATGCCACATTACGAAACCTCAGTGTTGTACAAGACTAGCACTACGATACTATGATCAACGTTACAAAGTCAATTCCCGTCAGTACTATGTACAGTGTACATGATTGTCAATCAATCAATCATTCTTTATTTAATACTGAAAGGCCACAGTCCTGTAGTACAATATGCAAAGGTACATGTTCATACAAGTACACATACATGTTATTAATAGGCTTATTTGTTATGATTCTGTTCTCAATTTCATTGCGTAGTATATATAAAATTTACATAGCAAGATTCTGAATTTCATTACGATTAGTACACTTTAATAATGACGTGAACTTGTCTGAAAATGGATGGACATAATAAAAAAATGTAAGATGTTTTCTGCGTAATTCAGTGTATAATGGACACACAAGCAAAAAATGATATTCGTTTTATATTCGTTTTATCGTTGATATTACATGATTTACATAATCTCTCTTCTCTTTTTATTTTAAAATATCTGCCTTTTTCAATCCACAAGTCATGTGATGAGCATCGGAAACGAGATAAACTTACTCTAAATGTCTTTATAGTTGTCATTTACCTTTTCAATATCTGATTAACATACACAATGTTTTGTAAATTATTTTCAATAAAGTTTCATAGCAAGTGCACACTATTTTGGGGTTAGCTTTTTCTAATAATACTTGTTTATACTTTTGACATTTGGTTTGTTGTTATATAGCTATAATATTTGGAGATTACCCTATAGGGAATATTCTGTATTTAAATAGTATTGTTTGTCAGAACTCATGTTTCTATAATTGACAAAATGTACATTTTCATTAAATTACACAACCACATAGTGATGGAAAGGAACGTTTGTGTCACTAAAGTATTAAATCGGTCGAAATCCAGACAGACAACGTGTTATCAAATGTAATTACATTTACATTGATGTTTCTTTCTGTAGTTTATTATACCTTTCCATGCAATATGACTGATGAGAAGTTTTGTGAAAACCAGACATTATACCCTAATATCCAATTGCAATTATATTAACTCATGTTCACATAATATAATTGTGTCGTTGCCAACAGTTAAGAGTGTTACCTCTAACACTGTCCAAGCACTCCCATTTGATTTCTGAATAATTTATTGATTTTGACTCACCTTCATGAAATATGACGATATCAAATGCAAAACCTGACACCAAAACAGAGGAATGTTGGTTTGTAGCCTCAGGACCCCCTTGAAATAGAATTGAAATATGTACCCAAAAAAACGAGATTCTTCAAAAAGCGCATCCAGGGGCAGCAGAAATGATACGACAAAAAAACAAAATATTTTACTCAAAGATTGTTGAAAAACGACTGAAACACAGGTACACAATGTCTCGAAAATCTAACTTATTTTTTAAACATTATCAGTTCATAGTTCTGGAAGAAACACGGCTTTTAAAATCGTTCTTTTTTAATCTCGAGATAGTGGAGTGAAAATTGACGATTTGTCATAGAATTAAAGTCCAAGAAGGTGCATTCTGCCGATTGACATATCAATAATATTATCAAACAATTTCAGCAACCCATTTGTGTTTTAACAAATATAAATATTAAATATAGTCGCAAGCGACGACAAACGGATTCAGCCGTTTTAATTGTTTTAATTAAGTGTCTAGCATATCTCTAGGAATATTGAGATCCAAAGTTTCGTGTTAAAATCTAACAATTGTGTGACTATATACAATGGTGTGAGCTGTACTTACGTAAATAAATAGACCGGAAGTGGTTGTTTCAGACCTATTTTCAAAAGGGAGAAATTGGCGTACTGGTTAGGTAGAATACCATTTAATAATAATGTTTGAATAAAAGGAAAAGAGAACGAATAGATTTGAAATAGTTTAGAATCGACGGACAATGAAGATGTAGAACAGGGCTTTAAAGTGTGAGAAACGGCAGAATAAATGTCTGTGGATACGAGACAATGATGTCTCAAATCCGTTACCCTTGGCTGGTTTTAGAATACGCATTGAATGGTTACAATAGGTATACTGTGTGAAAGACTTGCTTAAAACGAGCACAGTTTCATTGATAAGTTTGTTAATCAATTGCCGCATGCGTATTGTATGAATGATGGACAAGGAACTCTTTTGGCGGATGAAAAAAACACATTGCCTTATATGGAATTAGCGTACTGTGACAATAGTAAAATCTTGTTTATGAATGAATGAAGTGTTAATTCGTTGACTCGTGCTACGTTCCTTAATAATTCTGTATTATGTAAAGATAACAAATTGCATACCAATGTCTGTGTGCATTACACCCAATGTGAATCATATAAAGTATTTTAAGACCCGAAACTACAGTCCGATTTACATGCACAGATATTTCAAGCATAATCAACCTAGATTTTTCTTTTTCTTTGGCTAATAGATGTGCGTTAATCGTGATGCAGTGTCCGGTTTTCGAGCAGAACTACTTTTACATATTTATCGTCACTATACTGAGTCGACTGTCTTCAAATTGGTTATGTTCGGCAACATTCAGTACTTCTCGATACAATAGCACCATATATTACAGGCCTGACCCCCAACAACACAATGTAAGCCAAAACGAAAGTGTGAATTTCCTGTTCACACATCAAAATGAAAGTCAGTTTGATGAACTTATATTTAAAACTCATTAGTGATATACATTATCGTGCTAATGGTACTTTTTCCAATTGATATTGCGTCTCTCTGATGAGATAGTGTTGTCACAGCATCGTAGGATGGTCAAGGGGAAGCAACTCTTCCACATGACGCTTCAATAAAATCGTTATCATATTCAACTTGTTCAACGTCAACATAAGAAGTTATTTAATGTTACCTGTTATTCCCCAATGCTTCAGCTGCAGATAAATCTAAGTTGTATCGCTTAGATGCAAATATCTTCAAAGTGGTGTAACGATTTGTTTAAGTATAGGCCTATTAGCGTAATCATTATGATTCTCACATTTAGAGTAAACAACAACTACCCGTATGGAATGTACCATGCACTCAACCAGTACAGACAAATCCATTTGGCTTACGAAGTCTGACTTGGAAGACATAGACCAATGTGTACATGGAGACACTACATCATCATCGCACCTGCCATCGGGAACCACCCCCATTGACAATGTGTAGGGTACAACGCAATAAAAGCTGTTGGATAGGAGTTTAACGTCTGCTTCCACCATTGGTGATTTCGCCGACGGGAAGTTATACTTACTTCAACTTCCAAACGCAAGGCCTAACTCTTGCCAGTCTACATTACTGGCTGATTTAACCCTTGCGGTATTTCCCTCACTTTGTTGTGTCAAGACAGTGAATAGCTGCACCAGAAATGCATTGCGGGCCTGAATTTCTAAACACAGATTTCTTAAGGAAATACTGCAAGGCCTAAATCTGCCAGTAATGGAGACTGGCAAGAGTTATGCCTTGCATTGGGAAGTTGTACTTACTTAAGCTGAAAGCTATAAAACATAAAAACAGATAATTTCAAAGTGTAAGTACACCTCCATAATAAAATATAAAAAAGGTGGTGAGTAAATTAAATGTTTAAGTCCAAAAGACAGCAAGAATTTTTGAATATTAAATGATAGTAAAGATAAGAAGTGAAGCGACATGGCTTGGGGGGTCGGGGTGGGGACTTGGGGTGGGGGTATACCCCAAACAGAAGGCCCCACGGCTTCAACTGAAACAAGGAAAAAAACTCAAAAAGCGGATCCAAAACCACCAATTTCACTTAAGGAAAACTTTGATGTTTCGAGCCGTATAACTGACGTCACAGTTTAGCTTAACTGAAAAGGTCGGATCTGGAGCCGGTTTCTGAGCTTGACTTGTGACTTGGTGCATCTAAATCGACTACAGTGTAAATATCGTATGAGTTTTTTCCAGGATGTATCTCTCAGTTCGCGCAGAATAGATTTTCACTCGAACTGGTATGATTGAGTACATAGTAGCATGTATATCTGTGGAGAAATTAGAATTTTAAAGGTTTCCCTCCCACGATGAACCGGACATTGTCGATACTGTTGTCCGGTTATTCGAGTTTAAGTAAGAGTCTTTTCACTTGAAAATCATCTAATTAAACTAGTGTGTAAATATCATATGAATTCCTTCCAGTATGTATATCTCAGTTCGCGTAGAATACATTTCCACTCGAACTGGCATGACTTAAAGCTTAATAGCATGTGTATCTTTGGAGAAATAAGAATTTTAAAGAATTCCAGTAAGGCCAAGATGAACCAGACAGTCTTGAGACTGTTGTCCGGTTATTCGTGTCTTAGCATGATTCTTTACACTTGCAAAATACTCTAAATCGACTATTGTATA
The DNA here is from genome assembly GCA_936450465.1 of Gibbula magus. Lineage (NCBI taxonomy): Eukaryota > Metazoa > Mollusca > Gastropoda > Trochida > Trochidae > Gibbula > Gibbula magus. Next base: position 21,463,245 of record OW388291.1, on the reverse strand, counting down.
AATATCATATGTATTTCGAACAGGTTTTACCTCACATTACGCGTAGAATAGATTTTAACTCGAACTGGTAAGACTTATTGCTCTGTAAATTGTATATCTTTGGAGAAATAAGAAAATTCGATTTGTTTAAGAACCTAGGTAAACATTCAAAGTTATCATACTTTGAAAAATAATTGTGAAAAGTTAATAGGATTTCGCTAATAAGATATGAAACTTGTTGTTCCCCAATGCTTCAGCTGCTTATACATCTAAGTTTCAGCTCTCAGATGCAAATATCTTCGGCGTGGTGTTTCCGCAAAAATGCACAGGGTCAAAACATTTGAAAACGTTAAAATTTAAATATGGCGTCGAAACCACTTGACCTACGACTCCGCAATGGTAACATATTTTGCTTTTCTAGTTATTAAGCATCTTTTAAAACAAGTTGCGAGTCTCTAGTGTGTCACTGGGGTTATTTAGAGCGAAATTTAACATGTCAAAATCAGACGAATTTAGAGAAAATCAAAATGGCGGCTAAACCACGTGACCTACGAATTTGTCATGATTTACTTTTTTGCTTGTACTGTTCTTGCGCATCTTTTGCAAAAAGTTTAAAGTCTCTTAGTACATTTTTTTCTGAATTCCTTTGTAAAAAGTTTTTCTTTATCATGACCGGAAATGACTGTACGCGAGCGATTTTATTATTGATTCATAAAGATTTCAGTACTGTCTCACCCTCCTGAAAAAATCGTTCAATTCGATTGTCAGGTTTTTGAATTATCACCCCTGACATTTCGCGGTTTTCAAAAGTTGCCTGACTTTGAAAGGTCACTGTGAAAAAAGTATTAAGATTTCGCTCAAAAGAGAACAAACTTGTTATTCCCCAATGCTTCAGCTATATGTAAATAAAGTTTCAGCTCTTAGGTGCTAATATCTTCGGAGTGGTGTTTCCGCAAAGGTACATGGGGTCAGAAAATTTGAAAAAGTTAAAAAATCCAAGATGGCGGCTAAACCACGTGACCTACGACTTCGCCATGATTTACTTTATTGCTCGCAAGGTCATTGCGGATCATCTGGTAAAAGTTTTAAAGCTCTAGGTGCATTTTGAAAAAAAATACCATGTTAAAAATCGAAATTTGGATTCGAACTGGACCTTTAATGAGTTATACGATTGGGCCCAAAAGCTTCGATTGACAAGTTCATAGTAAGGGCTACCAGACTGGAAAGTTTGGTGGTATTAGCTGCAGCCGTTTTTGCTGTAGATTGGCCACAAAATTCGTGGAATAATAAAAAAAAAAAAAAACACGCCAATAACAATAAGGATTCAGCATAAATGCTGAATCCTTAATTATCATACTCTCATGATACATCCACATCAGAGACAATGTACAAATGTATGAAAACTTAATGATCGTAATATCTTGTGTTTGACTCTGTTGAAAATGAGAAAGTGTTTGACGGATTTAGAAAAGATAAGTTTTCATAATGGTCATGGGAATTACAGTTTTTCTAAATATAACTTGCATTTTGATTGGTTGAGGGAACTACTTTACGCCAATTCATGAAATTCTTACCTGTCCTGTTTTAGCTAAATCACATAAATGAACAACATTCGAGCATACCTATTTAAAGTCACACGACAGTTAAGCATATAAAATAGAAAATGATGTTGATTCTATGTTTCCGAGGCCGTATTTACAATTGCAATGCAACTGAGCGATTACTAGTTTACGTTTGACTTAAGTTTCTGTCATTCTGCGATAATAATTTACAAGTTGTTTATTTTGTCCGAAATTACGTTTGGGAATAAAGTTCAACAATCAGAATCTTACTAAAAAATAAGAGCGTTAGTAGGAAACTATTTAGATGCGCGCATCCTGAAGGTGTGACAAAGTTTATGAATGGCGTATGAATCTACTATTTGTATTTTACAGTGTAATCTTAGATTGTGATGTGGCGTCTAATTTTTCGATTTTCATGCATTAAAATGAATTTGGGTAAGAAAAATAATAACCAACTCGTTGCTCGGAATTACGAATTAGCTGTCCCTCTTGAATTATTATGTCAACTCCTCGCTAAAGCTCGGAGTTAATAACAATAATTAACTCGAGACAGATAATCCGTAATTCCTCCCAATTCGTTGATTATTCATATAGGATACATCAGTCCATACCTTGATAATTGAGTAATATTGTCATAGCGGTAATAGCCTTAATTATACAGTGAGAAGAGTATGCGACCTTATACTACCAAATGGCCTAGTTGTCTTACAATGTTTCTCCTGTGTAACATTCCAGTGGATGTTACTAAGGATAGACGCGTCAGCAATAACTTACTGGACAAAAATAGCAGTTCGGATATATGAAAATGAAGAAATTATGAGATACGATCTGTTTTATTTTCTCAGTATGTATCCATAGGTAATATGTCAAAGAATAAACAAACATTTTTTTTATGTAATACATGTGAACTTGCAACTGAGAGCATACTAATACAACGATCAAAGGTGCTCAAACACCTAGTCTAAAGTCAATAGTAAAACATTTTGTCAATACATATATGCAAAGAACTTAATTAAGCACCACCTAATATTTTCAGTGATACAAATATGCATAGTAACGAATATCTATTGTTAGATGGTAATTGGTATGGAACTGCATTTCCTCTCAACAGTGTTCGGGTTTTCTGTGAGGTCAATCGCATAACACACCCTACAATGCATGTGAAGCACACCACCTACGAATTTCTGAATTTGCAGATTTAAATCGTTCTCGAAATCAGTATAAATATTGGAAATTTTCAAATGATTGTGTCATTACCTCTGAACATGGCTCGAAGGAGATTCACTAAAGCAAAAAGATGGCAAATTATTGGAATGAGTTCCACCCGAATGTCTTGTAGAGCTATTCATTGGTCAGATGAAAGTAGCTTTTTGCTACACGTTACAGACGGGCGCCAGCGTATTTGGAGAACCAAGAACACAGCATATGCACAGAAGAACATCCAAGCATCAGTCCCTTTCGTTGGCGGACCTGTGATGGTCTGGGGATGCATCTCTCATGATTGTAAGCTCGATTTGGTGACTGTGAGAGGTTATCTCAATGGCGATTGTTACATCCGGGAAATTCTGCAGCCTGTTCTTGTGCCACCTTTTGACAAGCATCCATTGGCCACTTGCCCGGATATCAATCCACTGGAATACATTTGGCATATGATTGGACGCCGAGTGCAAGCCATGGGCCCACAAGTACAGGATTTAGTCGGTTTAGAAGCAGCTATACATCATGAGTGGCAGCTGTTACCTCTGCAGCGAATCAAGACTCATCACAATGACGTGGAGGATGGTTGAAGCAATCATCCGGGCACCCGTTATTGATAACGTGATGGTCATTTGTTTCCTTAAAGATATTCTAACCTCAGGGGGTAGGCTGCGCGAATGATTCTGACAACAGTAAAGAATAACGACACAAAAGTACTGGATTACAAATCCACCCCAAAATAGTAGAAAAAGCGTTTTTAAAAAATACTTCATTTTTACAGCCGCCAAACGTTTCATTAGCCAATCATCTGCTAGCAGAGGTGTGACGTGTTACTCAGGAGTCCTGCTCAACGAGTAGCTTGCATATGTTATTGTTTACATTATACACTCGTATAGCCGTCAAGTATTTTTCACTGATCTCACTTGTCAAAACAGCCTAAACGTAATCAAAGCTATTAGAAACAATTTCGGCATATTCTGTTCAGTCGTTTGGTTGTTGTACACATGTGTTTAGATTGTTAAGTCTCCAATAATGCCGAGTGGATATTTCAACGTAAATCTACTGCCATTGTATTTTATTTGTGTCATTTTGAAGTGTCAGTTATATAGAGTTACTACGTGAATGTCCATCACTGACCATTTCTGTTATGTCAGACTCTTATTCTAGCAATGAGATCTCGCTTTGAACAACGTAAGTCAAGCGATAACAAAGATTTGAATGAAGAACAAGCGAATGTACCAAGTGATCGGGATACATATATCATTACTATGTCTATTAATCTATTCCATTTTTTAACAGTTGAAATGAAATAACAGCAGATATGTAAGATACTATCTCAAAGTATTTTGATTCAATAAAACAATTCATTAAAATAATGTGTTTCCACAATTATACAAATTGGATCGGCAAACAAACCAGAATTCATGCTAATCCTCCTCAACGAAAAACAAAACTTATGCGACGTATATATCTATATCATTTTACAAATTTAAAGAAATACATATCAACAATTGTTGCACTACATTGTGATGATTTTCTTACTAGTTCGCATGTAAATAACACTTTACGATGTCCTTATTGATTTAAATAACTAACCTGTTGTCACCATATAATTGCTTATCCATGTACATCGGTGTGCATCATACATTATAGTGAATGACCGGCTGCTATCACCGACGAAACAACAGAACATAATATTCTTAAATTTCGTTTGCTGAATATAACATTCTTAATTTTGATTGGTTCACCATGTCCAGACTGAATGTTGCCTATATGTGTATCTTTATTTTACGACCAGTTCAGTAATACCAGTTACGTCATATGACAGGACGTTGGCAATGTCTTGATGCCCAACCTCTTATATAATTAAACCGGCCCAGTGACCGATATCTGGCATTAAAGCAAAGGTGTTAATGCATTAAGCGCAATTAGTGAGTGATTACATGACTAATTTCTGAACAATAAAGACTTAATATAGAAAATAAAAGCTAGATTTTCAGCATTCAACATTAACATTTCATCGATTTTACCCAAATAACATGATATTGATGGAACAGAATCAGAAAGAAAATGTGTACCGAAAAAGAAAACGCCCTTTTCACTTCGATTTGAAATTAATCATGATTCCTTATCATAGATACATCATTGTAGGCTTTAAAGTCTTTTGACATTTTCACCCGCCACATTTCTCTACAGTTGTATTACACTGAATAAAATAACTCTCTCAATGTAAGTAATTGTAAATGAACAAGATTATAAAAAAAAACCGATAACTCGATTTTTTTTCCCTCTAAAAACTGTTAACCAGTAACAATGTTGAACATTTCTAAGTTATAATGCAATTATTCTATTATGAATAAAAGGTCACCATGAGAAATATTGACTGAGTAGACCTCAAACTATACAGGCCTCTTGAAACTTAAAATCAAGCACAACAAAAAAATAAATAATAGTGACGTTTACAATTGAAATTATCCACTTCAAAGCATATTGTAGCCTATAAAATAACCCAACGCTCCGCTCGATTGGTAAAAGAACCAAACTAAAACCAGCACCTGAATATCGAAAAATCCTTCAAAAACTCCGAACTTACTTCCTACAGACGCATAAATACTCATTCTATCGGAAACTTACAATGTCAAAAGTTGTTATTGTGTTTTAAACGAATCATCGACTATAATCGACAAATCGCCTAAGGATATCATTGTAGCAACTCCTGTGTATGACGTCACATCGCTAACGAAGGTTATGCCACACTGAGGGGCCGCGGAAAACTGTTTCAAAAATGAGATAATGATCAGGCCAAATTTACTCACTTTGAACCGCGATATCTGGCTAACTAGGTGACGTTTCTAAATAATAGTGAGTGTTTTGTTTACTTGAAAGTATTGTCTATATGAATAAACGAATTAACATCGAACAAAACTGAGAGGTTCTATTATCTTTAAGACAACAAAGAACATTGTCCAAACTGCTTAACAAAAATGTTCCCCGTTTTTGAAGTTCACAGAGCAATAGTTTTACAGGAGTGAGTTTTAAATTTAAACCACTGTTCATGTTCATCTGGCAATATAATGAGATACATGTTATACATTGTATTCAGTGTTGTCTTTTTGTTTAGCTAAGATGATGCACTTTCATAAAATAACAGCATTTCTTCTAGATTTTCACAGTGGTGTGGCATCGTCACACACATCTGAAAATATGAGGTGGTGCTTGATTAAGTTCTTTGTGTATATATTCAACCATCATTTCACAATGTATGAATTACTAAGTAATTAACAGGTTCAAGAATGTTAATTGAATGTACATTATTTTGTTCATTTGTAATAAAATAATGTGTTAGCTAAATCGATGTTTATATCATTTATAGTATTCTAATGTGCAATATGCATTTTATAAACGGAATTTGTGCAGTTGCAATTAATTGCTGACATTACAACTATCATAAGTATAAATAGTCGACTTACAACTCCAGTAAATGTCAAAGATCTAGAACTAATCGTTAATTCTTGCTCTGGGTCCAAGATATAGAAGTTCAATTAGCAGAGATCGTTTTACACATAACTAGATTAGAGATAGTGTCACCATACTTTGATTACATGTATTTTAAAGTTTATATAGGCCTTAACAAATTGTAATTGGTTTAGTGGACATCTTAATAGTGAATTTTTTTATCTTTATCTTCAAAGCAAAAACATGTAATTACATCAAAATGCTATATAGCATTAATTCAGAAGTTATTGCTAAATGCTATTGTCATTAATTTAAATTCACTAATTTAACATTGATTTATTTTCAATGTACAAGTTAAAACAGTAGTTATATATATTTATTGTAACATTAGCTTCAAATTGTTATTTTGCGATGATATTGTCTTTTGTGTTTTAAATTTGAATACTCAGATATAAATCAGCTTGACAAATTATGGTGTACTTATGAATAGAACACACTTTATTATTGTTAGATAACATACATAAAAGCAATATATGATAGAATATCTCATTAGTATTTTCAAATTTTTTAAGTATATTACCATTTCCCCCAAAAGATTATAATCACGATTTCAATACTTTCAAAGAAGTAATTTATTAATAAGCAATTGATTTACTGACATGTGATATTGTGCAATGCGTGTACAATATCAACAAAATGCCCTGTATACTTGTCCATGTATTAAAAAACGGAACAATCATATCCTTCTCAACATATCAAAACATTATATGGAAAACCCTTCTTCTTTTCAGGATCCATTTCAAGTTTCACATGAATCATGGATGTCCAAATAGGTTCCAAACGTTTGGAAAAACTTGGTCACCCATACCAATACCAATCATAACTAAGGATAATTTATCTATTTTTTTCTTTAAATAGAAATGCTAGCAAATTCCCTAAAACGATATCCTTTTAATATCTTAATCACCATATATCAAGGATCATCAACATTTATTTGAAAACAAGGATTTTAAAATATTACTAAAAGTTACTAAATTACTATGTAAAATCGGTTTGTCTCTCTTTTTGTAAAAGGATTACCACGTGTATGTGTTTATAGAAATTAACAATTTTAAACTTAAGTATTTTGTTCAATCAGAAGTGTTATATTTGTTTTATTGTAGAAATTTGTAAAATCTAATTGGTAAACAAAAAACTAGTTTTTCTCCTAAATTATGTTATATCAGTATTAAATATATATGACTGATATCAAAATATTTGTCAAGAACAGCAGTAAATTAACTTGGTATTTTGGTAACGTTTTGACATACTTATAAAAGGCAGTTTCATGATATGGTAATGTTCAATATCTCATATATATTTTCCATTAATGCATACTAAACATTTTTATTGTGTTATTCTGTAAACTGAGATGTCTGCAAATTTAACGACCAAAGTATTTAATTGCCTTAAACTTTCTATAAAACGTGCAACAAAACGGGATATTTCAACTGATATCACAGCTGAAAATGACAGTGTACAAGTTTAATTGACTTTATATTGGACGACATGATATGTTAACGATGGCCGTAAAACAAAGGTCACGAGGATGATCTACAATATACACATTTATACTAAAAGAAAAAGTATATGAAACTCATAAAATATTATTTTTAACAAAGTGAACATAAACTCCGGAATTTTACTTTTCAAATACTGCATGGTGATCAACTTTTTTCACGAATACAATGATCGTGTCATTATTTAGAAAATATACACCCACAGCTGGTAACGTTTTGACATACAAATAAAAGTCACTTTTATTATATATCTATGTTTAAGTTCATCATTTACTTCATATTGTTACATTCAATTATATCCCTTTTCCCTTCTAATTAAACCTTTGAAGTATGTTTAACTTCAGAAATATTATGTACAACACACAGGTGTTATTACAAACACACATACACTAATAATAAAAATAATAGGTGATTCTTCATATATTAACTTTGATGGGCTACTTGAATGCAACATATTATACAAGGCAATTGCAATTCATCAGGCATTTAAGATATGCATGTTATTGGATTAAAATATTGGAGTATTGGAATGTCATATAACTATAGATGAATATTAATCATGAACATAGATAGATATACATGTATATGAATATAGATAACTTCATATGTCATATCATTTAAAAGGAGTTTCGGTTCATTTAAATGCATGCCACCAACGTACCATTATGCCTGTAATCTGAGAAAAGTCATTAGTATATATTTGAACTTATTAACAGCAATGATCTATTGTCCCAAATGTAAGCTAGTTCGATTTTAGGTACCATATTTCCTTACATTTTGAGTCCATATCAACAAGATGTTTGGGAGTATTTATTCCTTCAGCGGGTGAATGCCTTCTACATTTCTTAATCCAGTCTCACAATATCGTGCACACATCAACTGTAAGGCAAACTTAAGGCAAGACATAACCGCGATATCATGTCTTCATTACAATGTATAATATTTGATACTTCAATATCAATATTCAATCCATATGCTAACACTTCAATAATCAATACTCAAAATATCTGAATCATCCCCGTAAAACAGACGATAATTGTTTCCCCCTTTCCAAGTCTTTTTTTCAGACAAGCATCAGATCTACATCCACTCTCTTTTTTGAGCAAATGATTACTCAATCGACCTGTTAATAGTTCATTATGTGCACCTTGATAATTCTTGAACTAAGAAAATCTTTGATCAATGGTTTATTTCGGCCATTACCAGTGTTCAATCTGAATCGACGTAAACATACTCCTTTAGTCATATAGACCCTTCCAAGGTGGATAACTCTTGAACGTGAATACTGTTTATTCGTGTTTCCATATGCATTGTAATTATGCTCAAATATTACAACATATTTAGTATCCTAGTTTTTAAATAACTAATGTCTACTAAATTTGTTTGTATTGCTGCATGGAAAAAAATACTTTTCATGATTTATAACCTTTCAATTGAGACGGATGGCTCCATTGTATTTACAGATGTGTCATCAAGGTCGATGAAAGGTAGCGAGCGTATCTGTCATCTTCATTCAAAGTAAAATGAATATTAGTAATCTTCTCATTTAGGAAATACAGCCTGATGCACCATCTTTTAACAGTGACATACTGCTACAAAGATAATACACCACACTGTGTATACGCTTGAGAAAACTTATAATGGCATGCAAATAAGACAAGTTATTCCATGTACTTTGTGAACAGATAAATCATAAAATAGCAATAGATTATTTGAATATATCATGATTTGAGACAAACACTTCTCAATGATATTTCATGTAAAATGATCATATTCCTCAGAACGACAAACATATGGAAATGTAATTGTTTCTGATGACAAACAATGTATGGGTGGTCTCACATTTCCCTATTAAGCTTATGCTTTTATTATTCACATGCAAAAATGATCGCCACTTTGGTAGCAATTGCTTACATAATTTAGTTATGTACAAGAGTAATGGATATATCAGGATGACGAGCTAGACAATAATAATAGGTCTGAATTTATGTTTATTATGTTTAAATGTCAGGAAAAGCATTGCGTTTGATATAGATTCGAGTAAAGTAACCACAGATATTTCGTCACAACATGATTTAAAATTGCAAACTACATTTTAAAGTATACCAAGTTGCGTTTTTTAAAGATGCCATACGTAACGGTTCTGTACGTGGAAACATGGTTGTTGCAACAATCAACAAACTATATATACGTAATGCAATACATTAAGGTCTGATGTTCACTTTGTGAATGTTCTATGAAAATGTCTTATGTAATTTATACAAATAAAGTGTCTACGTTTTCGTCTCTGATTTTGTTTTCACTAAGGTTATTTTTTCACAATTTAAAATAGCAAACATTGATGGCCACACATTTCAAGAAAAAAACTTATTTAACGTTTCTGTTTTTTTATGACCTGCCATTGGGAAATTATCACTTTTAAATCAGATTGAACAACTTACTTTGCGTGTAACCAACCAAAAATCTTGATAGCACTCCGCTTGTAACAGAGGTTAGTTGAGAATAATTGATGATTTCCAAGCATAATTGATATGAAGTTGTATTTACAATAATGTTACAGTAAGGTGTCATGTCAATCGATAACTATATACATGTACTACACTCATATCTATAATGCAAAAGTCAATACCTAAAGATTGTTATTCAACCCCAAAGGAAAGATTTCCACTGCTGAAAAGGATAGTCAATTCTTCACAAGCATCAGTTGTACAACAGCTACCATATGAAAATATCCATAATCCGATATAAATTTATGTATCTGGATAACTCTTGAACTCAGAGACTTTGATCAATGGTTTATGACTACCAACAGTTTACACTAATCAATGATATAGTTGTCACATCGACCAAATGAGGAACACAATAAAAGTACCTGAATACATCTTTAATCAGGGTACCGTCTACCAATGTTACAATATGAATTATTACAATCGCCCTTGCAGTTCTTTTATCATTCAAGTATCCACTAATCTTTTGATATTTCTTAGTTTTGTGTTTCCTGACCAAATACCATAATACATTATGAAAAGTCAATTCAGTACAAGTCTATAATGACTTTCTACAATGCTGAACAATGTTTCAACATCATTTTCAATCATTGGAAGACATTGTGTACATGATTATTATTCAATACCTGATTAAAATATACTAATAATTTATACTTATAATATATTTCCAGATGACTGTATTTTAAATTTTAAAGAGTGTGCACACTATTTTAGGGCGCAGCATTTCCAAATAATACTTGTTGATATTATTGACATTTGGTGCATCACACACCTATAATATCTATAAATTACCAAATAAGGAAAATACTTCATTGAAATGGTATTTTTATCATACCTCATTGTTCTATAATTTACACACAAAAAATAAAAATAAAAATAATTTACTCAACGACAAAGTGATCAAAAGGGACGTTAAGCGGCAGGAAAAAAATGCGATGAACTGAAATCCAGACAGACTATGTGTTATCAGAAACAATTACATTTCCATATATGTCTCTTTGAGGAGAATACCATACGTTTGCATGCAATATGATTGATGAGAATTTGTGAGAAAACCATGCATTATTTCTAAATGACCGATTGCATTTATTTAATTGGGTTGTTGCCGGCAGCTAACAGAGTAACCTTTGACACTGTGTAAGCATTGCTGTTGTATTTCTGATTATTTTATTGACTTACATGTTTCTCCATTAACAAGCAAAAAAGTGAACGTGGCTCACTAATACCCCCGACTGTTAAAGTTTGACATTTTTATTTTACTTAAAGAGAGAGGTGTCTGCACACCTAAGGATTGATAAGCTATGAAATGTATTTGCTAAGATTAAACTGTTTGTGAAAAGGGTAGGACAAGTCTCGATCTTCATGTAAAAAAGGTGGTTTAAGTAAAATAGGAATAATAGAAACTTGAAACGGTATGGGTAACATTATACACTACTGCGATTACCACTGATTTCAACTTTATTTTGGAAATTAATCCATCATAATGATTCATTCAAGTGACTTTAAACAACAGGTACATGGAAGCACACCCATGAAGGCACAGTGAGAGATATACAGCAGTTTATGGCTGAAAGGAAAGAAAATTTAAAATTTTCCAAAATATAACCAGTGGAAATATAAAATAGTAAAATCAACAAGAACACAGAAGTAGCTTTTGATGAAAGTTACATGAAAAAGAAAATGATGAAGTACAAAAATATAAAAAAATCGCCAAAAATTCAAAAATTCACCACATGTTACATTTTGCAATGCACCTCTCCTACTGACCTGTGACCTTGACCGTTGACAGATTTTAGCAAAAACGTTTTCAAATCTCTGACTTAGTCGGAGCTGCTAAATATTAATGCCTCCCGTCGTAGAACACATTCATTAGTAGACAGGACACAGAACCCGTCATGGCGGACAGCACCTATCTGCCGCCGTAGTAAAATATTGAAATTTGATAAATAAACGTACGTGTGAGCGTTTCTTAACATTAATTTATTTCACGCAATATGTGCTTTAAGTGTACAGAATAAACATTAAACTCATTTATTACGATCACAAAACGTCATTTTACTTGTTTCTGGACAAATGGAACATGAAGTGTTTGAAACAATCCCTCATTTGCTTGGCGTCCATGTTTGAAAAATTTTCAAACAGAACCATTTCAATTTCCAAGCATTTATGCGCAAATCGACTTAGTAGTCATACAAAAATGAAAACTTTGGATCAGGGGAAGGAACTCCTAGTATTTCCGGTGATCGAAAACTGAACAAAACACCTCCTGTACATTTAATTCAATTTTTATTCCGATGCAGTATGCATAGTCTGATTAAAATAAAAACAAAATAATAACAAAGGGAAGTAACTGGTGATACTTAGGGTGATCGAAAACTGAAGCAAGGCTTGATGTTTTATTAATTCTTGTTTTTCCTCACAATGATAGAAGTTGTTTTTATTTACAGTCTGATCATTGTCATTGTGGCACATTATGGCAAGACCATCACTGGCAACCAGATGAAAACTGTGGAGAATTTGTAAGTGTTGTGATACTGTTTTCAGCAGCAAAAACAGTCTAATATTCTAACAGTTGGCATAAAAAATACTTTTAAAGAACATAACATTTTCTGCATATATATCTTTTAAAAATTGTTTCCTATGCAACGTTATATATATACTTTTCATGATTTCAATATAACCGATTGATCTGTGTGTGATGGTAAGTATGAACCTTTTATGAAGACTGGTAAAAGAATGCAATTTAGGTGTTCATGTTAAAGAATAACACATGTAGCCTCTTCCTTTATTTTGTCAAAGTGTGAGAGATACACACATTCCCTTTATCATTTTAGTTTTTCCCCATTTTACCAAAGTGTGAAAGATTCACACATTTATCATTTTATTCTATTTAATTTACCCAACTGTGAAATATTAACACATTCATCATTTTATTCTATTTATTTTACCAAAGTTTGAAATATTCACACATTTATTATTTTATTTATTTAACCCATGTGTGAAAAATTCACACTTTGATCAATAAGTATTTTATCAATAAGTTCTTGGATTATGGCTTCTGTTTGTTTTATCGAAAACTGACCCCAATCGTTTTATTTGTTTTGACTCCCTTAAAGCTTTTAAATGGTCTTCAATAATATGTAGTTGCATCAATTCCAACCAGAGGCATACATAGAGTCAAATTGAATACATAAGAGTCAAATTGAATGTTTTAAATGTTGATATTAACAATTGTGTATTTTGATTTGTCTTTGTATCATTAAATCGTAAAATTGGAAAAAGTAGAACCGAATTTTGAGTAACAACATATTCTATGTACTAAATGGTCTTTTTCTATTCTTTACAAACATATTCTACTTTTCTATAAATTTTGTTATGGCATTTTGTGATAGCACTATTTTTCTTATAAAGTGATTTAGATGAGGTGAGGCGAGTGTTTCACTTACATCGCGGCTGCTAGCATTATGGCAGGGAGAAAGCCCGCAACGCCATGTGGACGCCATGTGGCTATGCACTGCGGTGAAACCTGCGAGCAGCACCTGGAACTAGCGAACCATGAGTGGTACTGCGCCGAAATTCAGTGTAGCATTGCACCCAAACCTAACTGCGTGTATAACAGTTCTCTACTGCAGACAACATTGCTGTGCCCCTGGCGGGATTCGAACCCGGTTTAGATGAAAATTTGTTGCGTATTAGATGGATATGACAAACAAATTAATGAAGTTGTAATCAATCAACTAATATTTCAAAATCATTCTTAATGCTTTGCTGCTTTTTCCTATCTTATGGTGGTGGCTATTCTATTGCAAGCTTCATTAGTTGCAGATACTTCTCTATCCGCACTAGACTATGCACCCTGTATGTCTGCACCTGCTAATCCCTGTACTTGACGCTTCTCTCTCACCCTCTCCCGTCTCTTCCTCCTCTTTCCATCCATGCATTGAAACTTGAAGTTAAGGTTTTAGACTTTGAAAATAAAAATAATGAATTCAAGGAAAGAAATTTGTGTTTAAAAGAAGCTGTGGACTCTTTAAACATTCTCAGAAGTGAATACTTTGAACTTAAAAGTGACAATGAAAGACTCAGAAAAGTTCAAATGAAATAAAATAATTCTTCTAGTAAGAATATTCTAGTGTAATGAATCAGACAGCGTTTTCAGAATAAATAAAAATAGAGCCATGGGCTCTGTAGCTCATCAGGATTTCATTGATTTACTATCTAAAGTTGAATATTTAAGTTATTTAAGTTATTGTTTACAAGCAAAAGATAGGTTCTTAGATCATGACCACTGTGACACCATTTGGGGTCACAGGGTCACATAATCTACAATTTAGAATCCCCATTGGCCAAGGAGTCTGCACACAACTTTTCAGCTCTGTAGACCTTTTGGAACTGGAGAAGAAGATAAAAATAGGTTTTTAAGGATGTGACCCCTGTGACCCCATTTGGGGTCACAGGGTCACGAAATCTTCAATTTAGAATCCCCATTGGCCAAGGGGTCTGCACACAACTTTTCAGCTGTCTAGACCTTTTGGAACTGGAGAAGAAGATGAAAATAGGTTTTTAAGGATGTGACCCCAGTGACCCCATTTGGGGTCACGGGGTCACATAATCTACAATTTAGAATCCTCATTGGCCAAGGAGTCTGCACACAACTTTTCAGCTCTCTAGACCTTTTGGAACTGGAGAAGAAGATGAAAATAGGTTTTTAAGGATGTGACCCCAGTGACCCCATTTGGGGTCACGGGGTCACGAAAGCTACAATTTAGAATCCCCATTGGCCAAGAAGTCTGCACAAAACTTTTCAGCTCTCTAGACCTTTTGGAACTGGAGAAGAAGATGAAAATAGGTTTTTAAGGATGTGACCCCTGTGACCCCATTTGGGGTCACGGGGTCACGAAATATTTAATTTAGAATCCCCATTGGCCAAGGAGTCTGCACACAACTTTTCAGCTCTCTAGACCTTTTGGAACTGGAGAAGAAGATGAAAATAGGTTTTTAAGGATGTGACCCCGGTGACCCCATTTGGGGACACGGGGTCACGAAATCTACATTTTAGAATCCCCATTCGCCAAGGAGCCTGCAAACAACTTTTCAGCTCTCTAGACCTTTTGGAACTGGAGAAAAAGATAAAAATAGGTTTTTAAGGATGTGACCACGGTGACCCCATTTGGGGTCACGGGGTAACATAATCTACAATTTAGAATCCTCATTGGCCAAGGAGTTTGCACACAACTTTTCAGCTCTCTAGACCTTTTGGAACTGGAGAAGAAGATGAAAATAGGTTTTTAAGGATGTGACCCCGGTGACCCCCTTTGGGGTCACGGGTTCACGAAATCTACAATTAAGAATCCCCATTGGCCAAGGAGTCTGCACACAACTTTTCAGCTCTCTAGACCTTTTGGAACTGGAGAAGAAGATGAAAATAGGTTTTTAAGGATGTGACCCCTGTGACCCCATTTGGGGTCATGGGGTCACGAAATCTACAATTTAGAATCCCCATTGGCCAAGGAGTCTGCACATAAAATTTCGGCTCTGTAGACCTTTTGGAACTGGAGAAGAAGATGAAAATAAGTTTTTAAGGATGTGACCCCGGTGACCCCATTTGGGGTCACGGGGTCACGAAATCTACAATTTAGAATCCCCATTGGCTAAGGAGTCTGCACACAACTTTTCAGCTCTCTAGACCTTTTGGAACTTGAGAAGAAGATGAAAATAGGTTTTTAAGGATGTGACCCCTGTGCTTCCATTTGGGGTCATGGGGTCATGAAATCTACAATTTAGAATCCCCATTGGCCAAGGAGTCTGCACACAACTTTTCAGCTCTCTAGACCTTTTGGAACTGAAGAAGAAGATGAAAATAGGTTTTTAAGGATGTGACCCCTGTGACCCCATTTGGGGTCATGGGGTCACGAAATCTACAATTTAGAATCCCCATTGGCCAAGGAGTCTGCACATAAAATTTCGGCTCTGTGGAATCATTGGTTCTGGAGAAGAAGTCGAAAAAGTGAAAAGTTTACGGATGGACGGATGGACGGATGGACGGACGCCGGACACCATGCCATGCCATAAGCCCATCGGGCCTTTCAGGCCTGATGAGCTAAAAATGGAGACAATAACTTTGTTAAAAGAAACCCGCTTCCAAAATTCTGAAACAAGACCATCAGAGAGATCGTTTGAACATTGCCTGGAAAATATCATAAAGGGTCGACCCAAGTTATGTAACAATTAAAGAAGACCTGATTTTAAAGACAACTTTGGGAATTTTATGAATCAAGAATTTAAATTTCCTGAGGTATGCTCCTACAGAAAACTTACAGAAAACGGGCCTTCTAATTGTGTGCAGGAAGCTCATGCACATAAGATATCAAATGAACTCAGCCAAGTAATCTGCACATTAAAGGAACAAAACATTAAATTGATTCAGAATGAGACATTTTCACACACAAATTTCACTAGATTTAAAGAACAGGTCAGTGACATGAAAACCTTGAATAAAGATCTAAATACAGAAAATATAAGACTGAAAGAGGCAATTAAAAGAAAAGAGAACAATATTACAAGAATAAACTTTTGAAAACTGTGGACAATAATCTCAAAACTGAACAAATCGAAAATGTTGACTCTCTGAAGAAGAGGATCAATGATTAAGAATCCCAGCTTGTCAAGGAAAAATCGTCAAATATATAGTTAGAGACTCTCCTGCAAGAAAACAACAGCAACTCTGTAGTTCTGTATGATGAAGAAACACATAGAGAATCTCACCCAAGTGTCTTCTGATATCAAATATATCAACACGAGTTGATAAAAGTTACAAATATCCGAGGCTTGCCGAGGATATTTTGACTTTTATCAACGAGTGTTGATATATTTGATATCAGAAGACACGAGGGTGAGATTCTATTTATCATCCAAAATCATTCTTTATTAGTTTTTAATGAAAAATTAAAATATCTGAACACAAAACTGCCATTTGGCTTCCAGTGCTGTGACGTCATAGCATTGTGACGGCATCGTGGTTATGACGTCATAGCATTGTGATGTCATTATTTGATGATGCAAAATCATTGTGATGTCATGTAGCTGACGCCATCAGGGCATTGTTCAAAATCTACTGTCAAAATGATATCTCCAAGGAGATATCGCTTGATCTCATACAAGCGATATCTCCTGTGGAACCCAGTTTTGGATGATAAATTCATTTACTCCAACACTTAATGTGTGTATGACTTACTCCAGGACAATGTTGCAACTTCGAACATACTGTAAGAAATAGGGGGTTAGGTTACTTTGGGATAATGTAAGGCAAATGCGCTGATCAAACGTATTAGTGATACTGTAACATGTGGCAGGTTATATTTTGGAAATTGAAGTGGCTGATTTCGTAAATAATATTCCAAATTCGTAATGTCATCTCTAACTCACCTTTTAGAATTAAAGTAATAACTTGTGTGCTTCGTATTTTCGTATAAGTACAGCCACTACTTCGTTTTAATAACTGTAATTGTGTAAAGTTTACGTTTTGGTCCATGCGCTCGATCAGAGGCCGCCATCTTCTTTTAGCACCAGTAGGGAAGTGACGTCATTTCTCGCGTGGGCGTATCTATGGGTGATGGGGGCCGGGCCTGAGGGTATATAAAGGGGCAGGGTCAGTCCGGGGGTCGAGTTTGTTTCAGCTTTTATTACAGCCTTTACCTTTCAGCAAGCAGCTCCCCTTTCGCTTGAAAGGTATGCCTCTCTGGTTTTGGTTAAGTTTTATTTAGTAAGAATTACTCTAAGTTTTCATAAGTTTAATTTGTCTAAGTTTTAAAAGTAATCTTGGAAATATAATCTAAGTTTTAGCAAGTTTTTGGGTACATAGTAAAAGTTCTTGGTTTAGCGCGAAGAAATGGCGTCACGTAGATTCATCACAGAATTATTTGTCAATACCTCTTTATTGCATATATATTATGTCTTGTTAATAAATTATTATTGAACTTTAATATCCTAGTATGTTTTGTCTTTCAAGTTTGTTTTCTGATCGTTACGAATTAATTTCGTAAAAGTGAACGTTGAATGACTTACAATGTCGAAGGTACAGTGATAGCGGCCGATATTCTAAATTCATGTTTTGAGATGGTCCCTGACCCATAATTCAATTCGGGACTCGCTTATCCGAAACGTAATGCTAACTAACTAAGTATGGATAAGCGAGTCTCTTCCTGTGTAAACAAACATGGCTGCGCCCATAGTTTTTATCGCTATCACTTTGCTCTCGAGTCATTATAAGTCACACTCGTTTGGAAGATGGAAATGATGGTTTATTGACTTCAAATAAAGTTGAAGGTTGATCCGCACACATGTTGAGAAAGATTGCACAATTATTCCTGGAGGAACAGGCGAACTTGTAGTACACACTAACGAAGGTTCATAATGTAAACATGGTCAATTAGTTCAAAGTTCAAGATTGTCTTAGTGAATCACGCTACCACATATTCTCACTTAGATAGTCAATAACAACATCACCTTTCATGCACACGTACACAAATAGTTAAATTGGACGTAAATAAGTCCTGTTTATCATAGTTTACATAAGACCTACCCCCGTTGGTGTTACAAAATTTGGTGGCAGCGGTGGGATATAATGTGTCAATTTTTCTCTGAAGATAGCTGGGATACGATCATTATTATATTTATTGTCATTTTTAGTCTTAGTTGTATACTTGGTTTCCTATTAGTAAAATTTGGTTGTTGTATCTTTCCAGTCACAGACTGCTGTATTTGGTTCTGAGGTTGCATCCTAGACATTGCTGTGTTGTTAAAGTCCTAGAGGTGTTGCTGGTTTCTGGTTGACTGGTCTATTAGGGTAAACTCTATTGGGTAGAATGGCCAACCTGCAAGGAAGTAGACCAGTTGGTTGTAGTTCCGCAGCTAACATTCAGCAGGAGATTGATTCGCTGGGTAGTCAAGTTAAGGAACTGCAGCAGGTTTTTCTTAGTGACGTTGATATTATTGCTTCTAAGGGACCCTTAGATGAGACAGAAGTCGAGAGCGGGTACGCTACCCGAATAGTTTCAGGCTCATTAGGGAGGTTGTCACCTGTGCGGCCGGGTGATTGCGAAGTGGCTCAGGTACCGAGGGCTTCGCGGGATTTTTCAGAGGCGCGACGACGTCTCAGTTTTTTGGAAGATCGGTGTCAGCAGAGATCGGACATGATCTACGGCCCAGGCCTAGAGGGAAGCTACGAAGAACGGCCAACTTCAAGAGCACCTGTAGCGGCTGTGAATGTGGATCCTGTGCGGACTTTAGCTGGCCGGAGGGTTTTCCCGGAGAGACCAGCTTTACTTCCTATGACGTTTGATGGGCAGACAGCCTGGCAAGATTTCAAGGTTCATTTTGAGATTTTTGCAGACTTGAATAACTGGGGTGATGTGCAGAAGGCCACTTATCTTGCAGTTAGTCTTAGGGGTGCAGCTCAGGAAGTTCTTGGGAACTTACCACAACCAGAGAGGCAGAATTATTTTTTACTTGTACAGGCACTGACGCAGAGATTTGCGCCAAGCAATCAAACCGAGCTTCACAAGGTCCAGTTGAAGGCCCGGAGTAGAAAACGAGATGAGAGTTTGACTGAATTGGGTCAGTCAATTAGACGACTTACTGGGATGGCATATCCTGACGCGCACCAGGAGTTGTTGGAAATTTTGTCGAAAGATCATTTTATTGATGCATTGCAGGATTCGGAGATCAGACTTCGTCTTCAGCAGGCAAGACCGAAAACGCTGAATGAGGCTGTACATGCTGCAGTTGAATTGGAAACTTTTCAGAGGGCTGAATTGCAGCGTCAAGGGGGACGAAGAATGACAAGATCCCTGACTGAGCAGAAAGATTACAATGGTCTGCAAACACAGGTTTCTGATTTAGCAAAGGCGATTGAAACTTTAACAAAGTTAATGCATGAGAAAACTGATAGGAATGGGAATAAAAGATTTACCAATCGTTATCCTTTCAAAAATAGTAAAGTTGAATGTTATCATTGTTCAAAAATGGGTCATTTCAAAAGGGATTGTCCCCAGTTGAATTCAAAGGGTTTCGGGAAACTAGAAGATGCTAACCTTTCGGGTCGAAGGGAGGCAGAATTTCAAGGGCCCACTGCTACAGCCAATGGGATTTGTATTTTCAGCTGTTGTAAATAAAGCAAATGTTTCACTGTTGATTGATACAGGAGCGTCTGTGTCATTGTTGTCATTTTCACGTTATGAAAAGATTGTTCCTGAGTTGCGTCCACTTCTCCTTCCTCTTTCTCAGAAAGTTCTCCAAGCAGATGGTAGACCTTTAGACATAAAGGGACGAGCACAGTTTGATGTTCAAGTTGGTGATTTCTCTTGTCAGCACGAGTTTTGGGTAGCTGATATTGGAAATCAAGGCATTTTAGGGTTAGATTTCTTACAGGTTAACCAGTGCAGTCTTGATGTTTGCAGTGGTAGTTTGAATATAGGTACTCGTGTTGTATCTTGCAGGGCAGAGGAAGATGAAGATTTTTGTTTCAGAGTTTCTTGTAAAGAAGCTGTTTCTATTCCACCCCGTCATGAAACTATTGTGAAAGGTAGAATCCATGTAGATAAATCAAGTTTACCTTTGAGTGGTGAATGTCTCCTTGAGGGTAGCGCTAAGTTCATGTCAAAATATCAGCTCATGGTACAATAGCAAAAACACATAAATGCAGAAAGTGACGAGATCGCTGTTAGAGTTCTTAACCCGTCAGAAGAAGAGGTGAAAATCTATCCAGGTACCCACTTAGGTGACTGTGTTAATTTCAGACCCATCGAAGAACAATTTGAAGTTGCAAGTGTCGTGAGAAAAGTTGGTCTTCCAGAAGAAACGCTACCTGAGTATCTTCAACAGATGGCAGAAGACTGTTCGAAGAACTTGACTGAAGATCAAGGGAAACAACTCAGTCAAGTCCTGATCCAGTTTCAAGACATCTTTTCACAGCATGAGCATGACCTTGGTCGAACCAATCTAGTACAACACAGAATTTGCACTTTCCAGATTGCCGTGTCGTCAGTGTGGTGCTGTAGACGAAGAAGACGAAGATACCGAGGCTGTTAGAAGTTTGGAAGTGATCCGTTCCATCTGTGATGAATTCATCCAAGCACAAAAAGATGATCCAGTCTTGAAGCAGCTCCTTCCAATGCTCGAGCAAGGTGCACGTCCAGAATGGGCAGAGATTTCTCTTTTCAGCGACACTTTCAAGACTTACTGGGCACTCTGGGATCAACTCCAGTTGAAAGATGACATTCTTTTTAGAACTTGTCAGTCCGAGGATGGCAAGTCAACTCTCTTACAGGCAATAGTTCCGCAAGCATGGAGGAAACAAGTACTTGAACAGACTCATGACACAAAGACTGGTGGTCACTTAGCTGTCGCTAAGACAGTGGAACGGCTGCGTCAGAAGTACTACTGGGCTGGACTCCGAGGCGATGTTGAAAATTGGGTCAGTTCCTGTGAAGCTTGTTGTAAGCGGAAGCCGCCGTCTCGGAAGAAGCAGGGTCCTATGCAAATTACAGGAGCAGGAGTTCCAATGGAACGGGTTGCACTTGACATCGTCGCTCCATTGCCTGAAACAGAAGATGGAAACAATTACATTCTTGTCATTACAGATTATTTCACCAAATGGGTGGAAGCTTACCCTATGCCGAATCAAGAGGCTATGACAGTAGCCGAAATCTTGGTTGAGAAGTTCATAATGACCTTCGGAATTCCTAGACAAATACATTCAGATCAAGGGAGACAATTTGAATCCAATCTATTTCAGGATCTATGTTCTCTTTTAGGTATTGAGAAGACCCGCACCACGCCTTTTCATCCTAGGTCTGACGGTTTAGTAGAACGTTTCAACCGTACTCTAGAAGCTATGTTGAGTGCATATGTACAAGACAATCAGAAAGATTGGGATTTGTACTTACCTTATGTTACCATGGTCTATAGGGCAACCCCTCACAGTAGTACTAAATTCACCCCGAATTTCATGATGTTTGGAAGGGAGGTCAACCTGCCGGTAGACCTTTTCATTGGCTGTCCACCTGAAAACAGGGTGAGAGAGCATGAGTGGGTTGACATTCTACAGTCCCGTTTAGAAGATGTTTATCTTAGGGCACGAGAAAATCTAGGTCAGAGTCAAAACAGACAAAAGAAGAATGATCGCAGGTCAAAGAAATCAATTTATGAAGTTGGTTCCAAGGTTTGGGTGTTTTTCCCGATGAAGAAAGTTAGCATTTGTCCGAAATTACAGTGTTTCTGGCGTGGTCCTTTTGTTATTAAAACAAAATTAAGTGATGTAAATTTCAGGGTGAACTGTGGACCAAGAGGCAAAGACCAAGTGATCCATGTGGATCGCATGAAGCCATGCATATCAAGAATTTTTAGAGAAGACATTGAAATTTCTTCCATTTCAGCGGACGTGCCTGCTGAGACTGAAGAGGAGATGGCAACAACAAACACTGACCTGCTTCCTGAGAATCCTGAGAGCGAGGAGACGACACGTCGTAGAAGACCGCCATGTTATTTAAAAGATTATGTTATGTAGGCGCTAAAACCAAGAACTTATTCATGGGAGGGAGCTAAGGGAGGATTTATTTTTTTTTTTTTTTTAGATCCCGCAGAACTTATAAGTGATAATGTATGATCATTCTTGTTTTTCAGAAAAAGAAAAAAAATGAAGTGCAACAAGTGCCAATACGAGCCCATGAGCCGGAAAGACCTCTGGAAACATCTGGACACAGAACATCCGCTGGTGAGCGAGGAGGAGAGCTCATCCTCAGCCTCCTCCTCACCATCAGACAGCCCTGTCGCAAAGAAGATCTGCGATGAGTTGGATGTGTCCCCCTCGTCGTCCGATGACAGCCCCTCGGACGACGGGTGGGACTTCAAGTCTAAAAGCCGTGTGCAGAGGCGACTAATGGCGAAAGAAAGAAAGAGGAAGGAGTCAGAGAAGAGAAAGGAGGAGAAGAAGAAGGAGGAGAAGAAGAAAGAGGAGGAGAAGAAGAGGAAGGAGGAAGAGAAGGAGGAGGAGGAGGAGAAGAAGAGGAAGGAGGAAGAGAAGAAGAAGGAGGAAGATAAGAAGAAGGAGGAGAAGAAAGGGGAAGAGAAGAAGGAGGAGGAGGAGAAGAAGGGGGAAGGGAAAGAAAAGGAAGAGAAGAAGAAAGAGGAGAAGAAGGGAGAAGAGAAGAAGGAGGAAGAAGAGAGGAAGAAAGAAAGAAAAGAAGGAGAGAAGAAGAGGGAGAAGGCAGAAGAAGAGAAGAAAGAGGAGGAGTTGAAGAGAAGGAGGAAGAGGGAGATAGAAAACCAAAATATTATTAGAAAACAGGGGAGGGAGATATTTGAGTTACAGCGGGTATTGGCGGAGAAGAGGGAGGGGGAGCTGAAGAGGCAGATTGAGGCGTTGCGGCGGAAGGGGGAACATTCGGGGAGTGGGGGGCTCAATAGGGACCTCCACCGGTTCCCTCCCGGTGCTAGGATCCACCGGGAGCAACATCACCGGGAACTGGTGGAGGGTGGCCACCAGGCAAAGGTGACCACCATTCGGGTTACTGAATGATGGGAACCTGCGAAGGAGGAATAGGTTTGGGTTCTTATTGTTTTTTTTATATTGTTAAATATTGCTATTTTGGGTGGGTAAAGTCTATTGATAAGTGGGGTGGGGACTAACTGAGTTGTTTTTTTGTTATTTTTTAAAATTTTATCCTCCTTCAGGCCTGGTGGCATAGTTGAATTAAGTGTACATAAAAATGTTGAAATATTTATTGTTATATAAGATGTGTATTTATTGTATATGGAAAATATGATCTTTATTACAGAATGAATTTATTCATTTCAGAACTATGATCTTTATTACATTATATCGGATTCATTTATTGCAGATAAAAATATTGCAAGTTTTTTTTAATGTATTTGGTAAATTTGTATCTGGATTTCTGTGATGAATCTACTTAGTTTTTATAAGAGAAATTAGAATTAGAAATAAGATGATTGCATATTTGTAAAGTGGTATCCGGAATGTATATTTTAAATAAAATTTAACTTGTAGGGTATCTATCAACTAAATAGGGTAAATAACTCAGAACTTGTAACCATTAATTTCTGAGTTTAGATTAAAGTGTGAAGGTTTCAACCTAAGACAGATGCTGGAACACTGGGCGTACAACCTAAGGTAGATCGTCCCATTTAGAAATAAAATCTAGAAGTAATTTGTTAAGTAGGTATTAAGATTATGTCTAATTAAGATGTGAGGACACATCCTTTTTCTTAGGAGGGGAAAGTTGTAAGAAAATGGGGGTTAGGTTACTTTGGGATAATGTAAGGCAAATGCGCTGATCAAACGTATTAGTGATACTGTAACATGTGGCAGGTTATATTTTGGAAATTGAAGTGGCTGATTTCGTAAATAATATTCCAAATTCGTAATGTCATCTCTAACTCACCTTTTAGAATTAAAGTAATAAATTGTGTGCTTCGTATTTTCGTATAAGTACAGCCACTACTTCGTTTTAATAACTGTAATTGTGTAAAGTTTACGTTTTGGTCCATGCGCTCGATCAGCGGCCGCCATCTTCTTTTAGCACCAGTAGGGAAGTGACGTCATTTCTCGCGTGGGCGTATCTATGGGTGATGGGGCCTGAGGGTATATAAAGGGGCAGGGTCAGTCCGGGGGTCGAGTTTGTTTCAGCTTTTATTACAGCCTTTACTTTTCAGCAAGCAGCTCCCCTTTCGCTTGAAAGGTATGCCTCTCTGGTTTTGGTTAAGTTTTATTTAGTAAGAATTACTCTAAGTTTTCATAAGTTTAATTTGTCTAAGTTTTTAAAGTAATCTGGGAAATATAATCTAAGTTTTAGCAAGTTTTTGGGTACATATTAAAAGTTCTTGGTTTAGCGCGAAGAAATGGCGTCACGTAGATTCATCACAGAATTATTTGTCAATACCTCTTTATTGCATATATTTTATGTCTTGTAAATAAATTATTATTGAACTTTAATATCCTAGTATGTTTTGTCTTTCAAGTTTGTTTTCTGATCGTTACGAATTAATTTCGTAAAAGTGAACGTTGAATGACTTACAATGTCGAAGGTACAGTGATAGCGGCCGATATTCTAAATTCATGTTTTGAGATGGTCCCTGACTCATAATTCAATTCGGGACTCGCTTATCCGAAACGTAATGCTAACTAACTAAGTATGGATAAGCGAGTCTCTTCCTGTGTAAACAAACATGGCTGCGCCCATAGTTTTTATCGCTATCACTTTGCTCTCGAGTCATTATAAGTCACACTCGTTTGGAAGATGGAAATGATGGTTTATTGACTTCAAATAAAGTTGAAGGTTGATCCGCACACATGTTGAGAAAGATTGCACAATTATTCCTGGAGGAACAGGCGAACTTGTAGTACACACTAACGAAGGTTCATAATGTAAACATGGTCAATTAGTTCAAAGTTCAAGATTGTCTTAGTGAATCACGCTACCACATATTCTCACTTAGATAGTCAATAACAACATCACCTTTCATGCACACGTACACAAATAGTTAAATTGGACGTAAATAAGTCCTGTTTATCATAGTTTACATAAGACCTACCCCCGTTGGTGTTACAATACCATCATCGTTGAAAGTGTTCTTTCTTTGGCAGATTTGAAGGCAAGCAAGATTACCATCTTGTAGTACAGCGAAAAATATGAATATCGCCCGCCTTGTTTGTGCTCCAAAGCAAGTAGGTGAGGCACTTTCTATGCAAAGGATACATTTTTGAAAACAATATGTGTTTGTTAAACACAGATGCTCCCGGATATGCCAAAGTTATGGCCAAGGTTAACGTTTTCTGGAGATGTCCACTGCGGCAAGGTCTCATCACAAGGTATGCACATGTAAAGTATGAAAGCCCTAGCTCTGAGCAATCCAAAGTTACGGCCAAAGTTAAAGTTGTGTGAATAGTGTCCACTGCGGCAAGGTCAATGTCAAATATGATGACCTCATCTGAAAGGTGCCATCACAAGGTATGCACATGCCAAGTATGAAAGCCCTAGCTCTGAGCAATCCAAAGTTATGGCAAAGGTTAACGTGGACAAACACACAGACAGACGGACAGGTGAAAAACAATATACCCGAATCTGCGATTCCGGGGCATAAAAAGGTCCAGGGATTTCATGTGGCTGATTCAGATGAATCCAATTGGTTATTAGGTGTCCGAGATCTTGAAAGCAAATCTGCAGACCATGTTTTACATGCTTTCAGGAAATTCTACAGGATGTTGACGCCATAGCAGGACAAAGTAACGATGAAACTTCAAAAAGACTTCCATTTATTACAGGACAAGTTTACTAAAAGCTACTAGAAGAGTACCGTGCGGATATACTCCCTGATGTTGTTGAGAATTATGTGGCACTGCCAGAGCAAGACAAAATGACGATCTCCAAGTTTAACTATTTTTGTGGCCTCCATACCTTAGTACATATTGCTGAAGGGCAAACAAAGCTGCCATTGAAAGGGAAGCATTTCATGAGGACGAACTTTATTCGATATAAGCTTTCTGAAAGCACCGGGAGTCAGGAGCTGCTCGTCTAGTACGAATAGCAAGTAAAGCTTTCCATAGGGGAGGAGATGAATCTGCATTTATGTACATTATTGGAGCTTTCCTGAAGCAGAAATTACAAGCCTCCCTCTATTACCTTACAGAGGTCATCGATTCAACATTTTGTTTTCGAATGCAGCAGCAATTTTCTTCTTGCACAAAGAAATATTACTCTTTCTGAAGGATTTCCATGGCAACCGTTTACTTCAAGCTGTTCTCCATGACATGACGGCACCACAGTATCTAGCTGGTTAAGGCATTATGTTTGGTGTCAAAGTTAATCACTGAGCCGCTGTGGACACTCATAGAAAAGAACTAGATGAGCGTTTGTGGGATACTGCAAAAGCAGAGCAGTCCCGAAACTTAGGGTCTCATCTTTCCCTGTTGCGCCTTCTCCACAGCAACAACAAAATGGGATTTATTTTTAACAAATTTGTTCATTATTGGAGTGATTACTAACAAGTTGAATCATCACTTGGGTCATTGTACACAAGTTTCTTCTTAAAATCTATTTCTGATTTCAAAATTGGATTAAATGGTTAACATGGCCTTAACCAATATCTTTTTTTGTAATTAACTTGTTATTACAGAGAACCCCGGTACATGAAAAGACTTCTGACCAGGGAAGCGGGAGTCCTATTGATTAAAAGAAATAAATGAGAGGGATTCCTGTGTTGATTTTTTTACACAAAACAAAGCACATCATATTCACTCACACATTCACCTATTATGTAGACATGAGATTATTGTTTTCTTTTTATCACTCATTTAGATAATTTAAAAAGAATCAGAATGCATTACATTGAGAAACAATATCATTAATAGGCAAGAAAAAACAATCAAGAAAGATTTACAAAATCATGGTTTAACATCCATTTTGTATAGAACTTGTCCTCTTTGCTTTTACTAAAAGCTATATTTTTTTCAATGACATATCTGTTATGCATATAACGTCTAAAATTATTAAAATTTAGTTTAGTTTTTAAAACCTTACATTTATATATGAAAAAGTTTGCTTACACTATAATAGATCAAAAACATCATCAGTGTATACATGCTTTCTCAACCCAAAGACAATAAGCTGCATGTCAAACTTCAAGTTGTAAATATGGAAACATTTTTCATTAAACAATGTCAAAATGTGCAAAGGTTGCTATTTTGATCTTAAATAGGAAAGAATTAGTTGATAAAATATCATGTATAATTATTCTACACTGAAACCATCTTAGCTTAGTATCTGTTGTAGTCCTTAAAGGTTTCACAAATATTGTTCCCAATCTAATTCAGCAAGAATAGTCTCCTCCCATTTGTATTTAAATTTAAGATTGACAGAAGATTCACCTAAAATATAATAATAGCACTTGGCACCTTTTTTGACAGACAATAGCTTTCTCATCACATTATTATCATCTAACTGTTCAAAGAAGTAGGCTTGGTATCTCTAATTTATCCTGATAAAGTTTGAAAGCTATAATAAGACCATTATAATGAAGAAAGTTTATATGAAGTCCATAGGTATTTTGGAATTTTTCAAGAGTGCGATATCTTCCATCCGAATTGATAAAATCACGGATTTGACTAAAACCTCTGTCAAACCATGAAGAACAGAATATTACCTAGTTACCAATTTTAATATGTTTGTTATAATATATTGGTTCTGTAATGAATTCATCATATTAATTCGGCTTGATCTTATGTGACAAAAGCAAAAATAGTCAGAAGTCATTCTTGATTTCTTTGGAGAGTTTACTTGGAAAGATGTTGCCAAATACCGCTAAATTTTGACATTTAGGGGAGGAAGCATAACACAACTATTTCCACTTGGAGTCATAATTAACATCCAGCAACTTTCTCAACAAAGACAACTTTAAAGAACTGACATAAGAAAAAGCTTCAATCACTCCGAGCCCACCCTCTTTAACAGGCATACAAGCAACAACTCTTTTGATCTTATCAGGTTTTCCACTCCAGAGGAATGTAAATTCTACATTTAATTTTTAGCTCATCTAGCCTGAAACGCCCGATGGGCTTATGGCATGGTGTCCGGCGTCCGTCCGTCTGTAAACTTTTCGCATTTTCATCTTCTTCTCCAGAACCATTTGGTCCAGGGAGCTGAAATGTTGTGTGCAAACAGGGGTCACATGCTTAAAAACCTATTTTCATCTTCTTCTCAAGTTCCAAAAGGTCTAGAGAGCTGAAAAGTCGTGTGCAGACTCCTTGGCCAAAGGGAATTCTAAATTGTAGATTTCGTGACCCCGTGATCGCAAATGGGGTCACAGGGGTCACATCCTTAAAATCCTATTTTCATCTTCTTCTCCAGTTCCAAAAGGTCTAGAAAGCTGAAAAATTGTGTGCAGACTCCTTGGCTAATGGAGATTCCAAGTTGTAGATTTCGTGACCCAATGACCGCAAATGGGGTCACAGGGGTCACATGCTTAAAAACCTATTTTCATCTTCTCCTCCAGTTCCAAATGGTCTAGACGCTGAAAAGTTGTGTGCAGACTCCTTGACCAATAAATATTCTAATATGTAGATTTCATGATCCTACGACCCCAAATATAGGTCACAGAGGTCATGACTTGAAAAGCTATTTTCATCTTAAGATTTGATGTGCTTATGGGAATTTAAAGGAAATAACAGTGATGAATTAAATCTTGTCTTTTCTTGTGTGTCTTTATTTGTAGGGGATTTTATTTCATTTCATCTTCTCCTTTTAAAGTGCTTCCTATTTGTTGTACCTCTCACTTAGAAGTTGACATTTTGAATTAGTTAATGTACATACAACCGGATGAGCTACATAGCCAGTGGCTCTATTTTTTTAATTACTGAAAGAAGTTCCTGGTGGGTTTGGGAGAGTAAGGAAAATATAGTTCAATTTTGAAAAAAGCAAAGATTTTATAATGGCAATTCTACCAAGAGGTGTAATTATTCTTTTCATCCATTGATTGATCATTACTTGAATCTCAAATAACTTGTTTTCAAAATTCGTTTTAGCCATAACATTCAAATTTGTTAAAAATACAACAACAAAAAGTTTTGAAATATTCTGGATTCCAGTGAACCTTTAAACAAGGCAAGTATCTGACAGAACTATTCCTTCTTGTACCTATCTATGTAATAGTTAGAACCTATGAAGATAAATCTTCGTGATTAAGAAGGGGCGGAGCGAGCGTAGCGAGCGAGCCATTTCTTAATCACGATGATTTATCTTCGTAGGTTCTAACTGACTTAGAACTCCACCTACTTTTGATTGACAGGTCAATGACGTCACTGTTTTCGTGATTTCCTACGTAATCGTTTCATATGACGCTATGTTGCCAAGCTGTATGGACGTGTTTTTATGAACTCTCACTTTTCGAAGAAGTATTTGATCGTAACATTTTGTAAAACTAGACATAATCTTCCGTCTGACTTTGAGGTGAGTTCATTTTCCTCTGTTCATTGTATTCGGAAATAGGTTATTTTTAACCATGTAGAAACCGTTGTCTAATTCAAATTGTGGAAAGTGCGAGTGATTAAAATCAACATTGTTGTTTCATAATTGAATGCAGATGGAAGGACATATCTATTTAGTTATTATGCTTTGTGTTTAGATTACAGAAAAATAGAATATAATTACTTCATAATTTTATAATAAAATTAAAGTTTTTGCTTTAGTTCGTTAAAAGATTGAACGTTTGTAAAACGACTTTAATAAAACTGAAACAAAGTGTACACTTACTATGCTAACTAACAAATCCATGCTGCATGCAAAATATTTCGAAACTCATTTGCAAGTATCTTTATATCGCCTGTGTAGCGTAGTGTCGAGGTCGTGTTTACTTCGAGTCACATGGGGCACATGTCAATAAAAAGTTGTAAAACATTGTTGTTTGTTTTTGACCAATCAGGCACAGAGAGGGCGTGTCATGAAGAGCGTTTTAGCGTTGAGTTCTTAATCTTTAAGAGACTATTTTGTCAGGAAAATACGACCGTCTGATTGGCTGAGAAAGTAGGTTGAGTTCTAAATCACCTGAGATTTGTCATAGTTAATTTTAAAACGTGATATATCAGCAAAACAGTTCAAACTGTCAACTGTAGCTTCAAAGGATTTCTGAGAACCATCTTAAATAAACTCAGTATCATCTGCATACTGTATCATCAAATACTCCTCATTATTGATAGTTATTCCTTTAATGTCCTGAACTCAGATTTTCGAAGCTCTCTTAGCGCTAAGATAGTCATAAGTGCCATACATTAACATTGACTTACGAGTATCTTTGCACTAAGACAGCTTCGAAAATATGGGACCTGGTTCTTTCTTACAAGACCTGCCAGGATCTCTACACAGGATGAAAATATACCGCGAAAGAGGAACACCGTGTCTATAACCACGTTCAACAGCAAACCAAGGAGACAGTGTACCATTAATAGTCAAACAAGATTTAGCATCATTATACAAAACATTAAACCATCTACAAATAGCATCTCCAAAGCCAAAAAATGACAAAGTTTTATTGATAAATGACCAAGAGACAGAATCAAAGGCCTTTTTCAAAATCTATTTAAACCAACTTTCTAGGGATATTATTGGACTCTGTGTAATTCATCAAGTCGTAGATCAGTCTTATGTTATCACCAATATATCTGTTAGACGTAACATAACATAATGTTTAATCTGTACTGATCAGTTTCGGAAGAAAACGCTTAAACCTCTTAGCAATCATAGACGAAAGAAGTTTATAGGCTGTATTGAGCAGAGAAATATGTCTCTCAATTCTTAATGAAACGCTTAGGTTTATCTCCTTTAGGGATACAAGTAATGATACCTTTCTCTGTGTAACTTACAAGTAACCATTGTTGAAGGTATACTTAAAAGACCTTAACAAGAAAGGGGATAAATCTTTCCAGAAGAAGTTATAAAATTCAAATGTAAAGCCATCTGAACCTTGACACTTATTGTTCTTTGTTTTCTTCAAACACATAAGTCACTGGGCCTTCTAATGAGTCAGATTCCTCCTTACTAAGCTTGCATAAATCATCAACTGAAAATAGTTCTTCAAGGTCACAATCTTTCAACATGTTTTCTTTTGAAGAATATAACCCCTCATAAAAAGAGTTTGCTTCCAGTACAATATCCTCAGTATTCTCTACACAGGATCCATCATCACAGACTAACTGAGACATACACTTGCTCACATAATTCATATTTTCTAGGTTGCAAAAGTAACAGCTAATCTTCTCCCCTTCAGCTATCCATTTAGCTCTAGATCGAATAATAATACCCTCCATTTTTGTTTTACGAATGTCTTCCAATTCTTTTATTTTTTCCTCCAGTTCCTTGCCCTCCGAAAAGTTAGTTTCTTAAAAAAAACTATATATCATCTAATAGATCTTGCTCTCTTTTCGACCTGTTTTCTTTAAAAAATGATGAATAAGAAATGGACTTTCCTCTGATTTCCATTAATAATGTTTCATAAAACTGGTCATTAACACTAAATTCACTTCCGGCAGGTCTGCAGTAAATTTTTCAGCAGACGACAAGTCCAACCCAAAGTCTTGTCAAATGTCAAATTATTTCCACGAATTGCAGCATTCCACAAACAATACACAAATCACAATAAAAACACGCAAATAACCAGTGCAGGTAGCTTACCTGGTGATGGGTGAGTGAGAAGCACTGACCCCGCCCGGATTTCAACTTCACTCCGGTAATGGCGGTCAAATTCACCAAGCGACGCACATAGCTGAAATGAAAAGTCCAAACAAGCGTGTTAGCATGTGATACATAGCCTGAACATATTGCCAAAACTCACGAATAAGCAAAGGCTTGCTGATCAACCGCACTGGCAGTCTTCCGGGTGACTTTTTCAATTCACGGAATTTTGTTACCGCCGTGCAGTTCGCGCGCAACGATCGCCGCGATGAGTGCTACAGAATTTTCAAATTTCCCTTTTCCCACGAAGAATCGATTGAATACAAAGCCAATATAGTGAACGCGGTGTTACTATGGAATATTAGAGCTAGATAAATACTGCAATCTAGGGGTATTCACCCGTAGATTGTGCCACTAAGGAGCTGACGTTGACGTCGGGTACTCACGTTAATGGCTGCAGTCTAAATCCATCGTGGTGACCCTCGGCAGTTTCTGGCAGCCTTCGGCGAGGTCGTCACCTTCGCTTAGCTGACCCGACCTTGACCTCGGATCACCACAATATTTTGGATCTCTTAAAAGAGAATTATTAAATTTCCAATGTGAGCGCTTATTATTATTTTCAGAATTTTTTATTTTAATATCAATAAGAGAATTATCTGTTCTGTATCCAACACTAATAGAGGATTGGCAAATAAATGAATATAAATTTTGAGATTCAAGAAAGAAGTATAGCCTTGCTTGTCTAATAGGATTAGGGCGCCTCCATGTGTAGCCTTTTACTTCGGGGTTATGATCCCTCCAAACATATATAAGGTCAAGGTCCCATATCATGTCAATCACTTGCTTTCTGGCATTGTGGTTGTTCAAATTCTGGTAATTGAAAGTGTCCATTGATTGTTGCAAGCATAGATTAAAGTCCCCAGCTATAATGCAATGAGAGTTTCCAAAAGTTTTGATCTTATCCATTACCATAGCATAAAACTCAGGACTATCTGTATTTGGTCCATACAAGTTGAGTACAGTTAACTTTTTCTCACAAATAGTAATACTCAACATCAGAAGATTTCCCTTGTCATCCCTGTAGGTGTCATGTATTTTATAGTCAATATTACTAGAAAATAGAATCGCCACTCCCCTTGGTTGCCCATTATTACTGTTAAATATTGCTTCGGGGCCCCATTCGCTTCTAATAAAGATTCTTTTTCTTTCATGAAATGTTTATCTTGAAGTAAATAAATTGCATATTTTTTGGCTCTCAAAAAATATAGAACATTTAGCATAATCACAGAGGCCCCTACAGTTGACGGAACACATTGATATATTTAAATCATCCATAGAAAAATATAATTAATATATTTGAGAATCAGGTAAAATATTGAAGAAACACTCGAACTTGCCGACATAAACTGACAGCTAGTGACGTCAGAATATACAAACTTGATTGAGAGAATTTTCAGTCTCACTCTTTCACTCACCCACACACAAAACATTTGATATTAACATAAGCATAACTCCTTCAAGTATACACTCTGTAGCGAACAATTGGTGTTCTAGATTCTCATAATGTTGCCTGCGAATTATAACATTGATCAAAGCTCAATATAGACATTATCGCTAAAGAAAACAGTTTTGACAAGGGAGATAACCACACATTTATGAAGCTCATATTTGCCTGTAAACTACTTAACACATGTGTTAACAATTGAAAATGAGGAGCATTATAAAACCAAGACAATAATGAAGCAAAGATTTTCTACTCACTAAAATATTTAACTGAGAATTTTCTTCTAAAATTGGCGGTAATTCAAGAAAGATAATGCACATTCTACCATGACATTGCTGGATACTCGATTCTGATTGGTTCTCCAGCAAAAGCAAACGTGATCAATTCTGGATTGAACCTCCGCGTATTGACAAATCTACATTGTGACGTCACAATCTATCCGAACGAACGGCCGATTTTAAGGTGTGCTCTACTTGTGGAAATCAAAATAACTGATACAATCAAATTAATTTTTCCTGTAGCGTGTTTTAGAGTTACATCAGATAGATTAGCAAGACAAACTGCGTCAGTATCAAGATCTATCAAAATAGCGACACTTGATGCAGTTGAGAAGGCGAGCAAACGCAATGTCATTGACGCAATAATCAGCCGGATTTGAAAACCGAGCGTAACGTTTTGATGCAAAATAAGAAATACATATGTCATATCATCTGCACACCTACGTCGTTAACTAGAATGTCCATTCCTTACCCGAATGAGACAATTACCATCACCTGTAACGCTTCCTTTTAATAAATACAAGTCCGCAAGCTCGTCATTCATAGTGAACGGCAAACGGTAGCCATTTTGACCGTCGCATGATACGCTTAGCGGGTTATTCCAAAAATGCGAACTTCAGGAAATACAAATCTTGATTTTGTGAACGCGAATGTTGAGAAAACAAAATTTAAACTCCCGTTATAAAGGACACATATATATATATGGTTTTTTTAAATGGTTAAAGAAAACTTGTGGGAGGAAACTTTGTGTATAAACAATATTTTTGTACGAAATTGCTGATGTTGTCACAAAGGATTTTTCGAACGTAATTCGGAGCTCGCGCCCGGCCGTTCTACGCACTGTTAGCATCCGACAAAAAGAGTTCCATGGTAAAACGGTCATAGTAGAATGGAGATAAACCTACTGTGTTTGAAAATCAGAGACATGTTATACTGGATTGATAGCTAGTAAATTTAAAATAAAAAACCGAACGCGATAAACCTACTGTGTTTGAAAATCAGAGACATGTCATACTGGATTGATAGCGAGTAAATTTAAAATTAAAACCGAACGTGAGTAAATTTAAAATTAAAACTGAACGCATAGCGTTCGGTTTTAATTTTAAATTTACTCGCTATCAATCCAGTATAACATGTCTCTGATTTTCAAACACAGTAGGTTTATCTCCTAAATAGATATGTAATTCATTGTCAGCAAATATTATACCCACGTGGTTAGGTCCTTTCAAGTTTCACAGTGAATGTAATATCGATAGTAAACTTCGCACTTCACGGAGAAAAATAATCAATTTAAAAAAAGTATGGCATAGTCTATTTATTTGATTGTTAGCCCACGAATTAAAGTGACATCAGTCCTTGCTTTGTCGAGATCACAAACAAATGTGAATTCACACTTGCTGGCACACAGTTACCACATATCCTGAAGTAAACGTCACAGATTAAATTAATATTCCAGCATAAACGAATACTACTGCTCCAGAGCTTGGCCCATTTTTCCTCATAAGACTTCTTTGTAACGATGTAGACATCGAAGTTGGCCTCGTGCACACGCCATTCTGTCTCGTCTCTCTCACTTGTGACATTAGGGCCGCTCTTTTCTGCTTTAGAACTCCAGTCAGATTGGTGATCACACACTACTTCAAAGATTTTAACTTTGGCGCCATGGTCTTATTTATAGCAGCATATAGAACTTTATTTCGATCAAACATCGACATAAACTTCACAATTGTCCGTCAGAACGAGGCATCCTCGACAGCCGGTGTGCATTTTTAAACATCATCGAATCTAGTATCAGCATGGTTCTTTTGAAGAAGTCTTTGATTTTCTCCACAACATCTTCGCCCTTGGATTTCGTTATCCCCTTAATTAGGAGATTTCTCCGACGACAGTAGCACCTGTTTTGACACTTGGCAATATCCGCTCGAAGAGTAATTTCCATCTCACGTATGTCAGATTTTAGATGTTAATATCCTTCTCATGAGCTTGAAGACCTTCTTCGACATCGTCATTACGATTAGAAACTCTCTTTATTTCAGAGCTAAGCTTTTCACATATGTTGTCAGTCTGTCTAGAAGCGCTTCTATTTTCATGACGTCGGCCGCCATGATGGCGTGGGATAGCTCATTATGCAAGTTGTGGAACCGCTGTCCTCGGCTATCCGGTAAGAAACGGTTCGATGCTGGTTTCTTGTGTGCCTTGACTCCCCCCTTTCCCTTTTTTGCTATTTTGCTTTTTTGACGAGGCATTGATTTTGGCAGGTTAAGTGGATAATATTTCACACCACAACGCTTACGTCTTCTCCCCTCTGTGTTCATACCAGAAGTTCGCCTTAACCAATATCTCGTGACCTTGACCTTTGACTTTCAAGGTCACACAATTAATGTTCACTTGTCATTGTGTATAACAATCATGTAATGATTCAAGGTGTTCATAGCATAAATATTTTTCAAGTTCTCATGTTTACAAGGTTTTTTGTTGTGATTTCAGAACTCATGACCTTGAATGTGACCATGTCAAAATAATTCCCCAGTCTTTTAAAAAAGAAGCTCTGTATTTGAGGTGTTGATACCTTCTTGAAAAAATAACGAGATTTCAGAACTGGTGACATTGACCATATCGTGACCTTGACCTTTGATCTTCAAGGTCACACAATTAATGATCACTTCATTGTGTATAACAATCATGTAATGAAAAAGTTGGAGGCTGCTCTGCACGCTGAGTAGATGTTGATACAAGAACAGATCCGACGTCTGACTGGAGGCATGAGACGTAGGGTGCAGTGAGTCATCCGGGTACGTTGCTGTCCTACCATATACTAATCGTTCTTATTGAACATGTACACTAGGGTCTACATTTAAAAGTGACAATACCAATGCTAAATGTGTTTTGTTTCACTTGCTGCTCCATACATTTGTGGACATTGTTTCATGGTAAAAACAGTACATGTGTAAACATGACGTAATCGCTATTAAATAATGATAACAGCTACATATTGTTGCGTTTCTGTCTTGCCAGATGGCTGTTCTATCAGAAAAATAATAATCTCAGACTAATTTAGGGTCATTGCAGAGCTTACTTGTTTCTGACATTCAGCTAAACTGAAGCACAAAAGAAACGTCACACCTCAATCGGTTTCGATTAATTCAATATTTTAAAGAAATGAGATGCATTTGATTATGACACGATGCAATAACACCTTTTGGCAGTAGTTTTAATGACTTAATTGGTGATTTGTTTTAAAAATTTGACTACAATATCATTTTTAAACTAGACAGGGGTAAGAAATGAAATTTACACCAACATGACCCCTACCATGTTTAAAATGTTGTAAATGTGTGCAGGACTAGGCAAATGTATGTGATTTTCACATAGAGTATGTGTTATATGTCGCAGAATTGTTATGTTGTATCAAAATTAATTTTTGGGAATTTTAAATTTCAAAATTTTGATTTTTTAATTATTTTTTTTAAAACATTATTTGACTGATTTAATATTTTGGACTAATTTGCCAAACTATTCAGTTTTTGAATACGACGTCGAAAACTCGAGAAATTTGCATTTAAAATTTTACATATGATAAAAACAACTGAGATGTGACGTTTCTTTTGTGCTTCAGTTTATATGACAATATCAGGGGATGCTTAACTTTTTTTCTTTGTGTATAAGTTTTATTTCTTTTAATTACTCATAACTCGTTTTCTACTCGAAACTACTTACACCATCATGTTTCTCTTGAAATTATGTAATTAGGAAAATAAAGATTCACCGGCAGAGAAAATTATTTTTAAAATACCTTTAATTACACATAATTCCATTAAGATAAACGGAAACTAATTACACCATAACGTGTCTCTTGCATCTGGCTTTCATTTGATATATAACATGATCAGATTGTATGTAATTATGAAAATTGAGGTTATTAGACATAACTCGTTAAGACGTTCAACACACCTTGTTTCCGCATATTCTCAGTTGTCAGATTGAGGAGTGCATAGCCTTGTAGATTCTGTGTTCATTTTCAGTAACAGTGTCATACATGTATTTTGGAATTTTAAATACACCTATAGGAATAGGATTATTACATGATTTTATTATAACTAATGGAAATACACTTTATTTTATGATTTTATTCTTTTTATCTATAATCTATTTAAAGTGAAAAATGCTATTTAATTTGAACTCAGTCAAGCTTTGGAGTTATCTCCCTTTGGTAAAAATTGTGACAATATCTTAGTTTTTTTTAGACATTATTAAATATAGGATGGTGACCTCCCTTTTTTCTTTCGTTATATTGATTTATATATTAAATTCTATGGATATTAAAATGTTTGGGTGACTGTAGTGGGTTTTGAATGTACAAACCTCCTTTTCCAGTTGAATTCCTAAAATAAATGAGAAAATTTCTTCATACCCGTATACTTTTTTGTTTTGAAACATTGTTATTCAACATGGAAGAGCCTTTTATTTCATTGATACTGACTTCATAATTGTAACTCTTTAAATTTAGATGAAAATAAGAAACAAATATTGCATATTTTGAAGATTTCTAATTGTGTAAGAAAGAGACGCTCTAACTGACATGGCGTCTTAAATCAGGAGCATGTTTTTTTGTCCCATTGACCATCTGTGTTTTATTGCCGGGGTGTCTTATATCTGTGGATACATCACCTACCTTTTATCAAGACGTTGTTATCCATAGAATTTGATGTTATGCTTCACCACCTCAACTTCTAGAATGCCAATCAAAGAAATGAAAGAAATCCGGTATTTTATAACTAATAATGTGATAAAAATAGCAAATTAGATTACAGATCAGTATTTAGCACTCTTATGACAAAAGACCAAACCAAACAATATCCAGAAATTTACATCAGACATATTCCTTGTTGTTAACTCCCACATATCCTCGAACCGTGATGCCAAACAATATAGCACATTTTTGCAAGTTTCTGTTTTTCTATTTCAACATTAATATGTTCTAATGTACTAATCGTGTGTCTAACACGTGTTAGTGATATAACATGTTATCACTACAGTGGCCTGATGGCGGGTTTATGTAATAGATAGAGGACGAGTAGCAGTACATTATCGGGATATAAATGTACGGGTTTGAGAGGGTTGGGCGAGGCGTTAGCCGAGCCTAACCCACTCAAACCCGTACATTTATATCCCGATAATGTACTGCTGCGAGTTTTCTATCTATCTTAGAGCTCAGTCAAATGCTGGAGTCGTCAAGAAATGTCTAAAAATGAATATATTTCAAATGAATTGTTAACAAATTTGAGAAACATTTTCTCGAACACAACATGAAAAACATTGACATTTCTCATTTTCATATGCAAATGTTAGGGACATTGACGTCATCATCAGCACTGTGAGCACAGAATTTCTTAAATTGTCCGAGGCGTACATTTTATATAAAGCGTACGAGTCGTGCTACAGCATAAGCGTCGTGCTTGAATCGCGAACATGCATGATTTAAGCACGTTTTTATTCAGCAACATTGAGCAGTAATACATTTCATTGCCTATAAAGACTGGGTGGTTTTTAGAATGAATCAGTTCAAACAATGGCTTCATCATGGACAGTCCAAGCTTAAGGACAAGTACACTATTCATTC
Organism: Gibbula magus; assembly: GCA_936450465.1. Classification (NCBI taxonomy): domain Eukaryota; kingdom Metazoa; phylum Mollusca; class Gastropoda; order Trochida; family Trochidae; genus Gibbula; species Gibbula magus. The sequence goes on along the minus strand of OW388291.1, from coordinate 21,423,348 downwards.
AGGAAAGGTAACTTTACTTTTTCACTCCTTACTTTTTATAGTGTATATATTTTTAAAATTCAAAGTAAATAACATTAAATTGGTTTATTTAATAAAAGTTATTGTCTTTTGTATTTCAAATATTTGTGTTTGTTTGTTGAGCTGTATTTATCAATATGCGAGTTGTAATATCTATTGTTGCATATGATATTGTGCATCCCGTCTATATTGCATATGAATTATTTCAGGTTACTGCAGCGACGAAATTATACTCGAACTGTCTATGGGAAAGAATGTAATGTCGTACTGGACATCGCTCGGACGCTGTGTGACGATACATGGGTTTCATTGAGACAACAATGCAGCCTCCATCCTCTAACACCCCAAGAAGGTACTTTTATATCACTTCCTTCTCATTTTTTATGTCGTTCTATATAACGTCTGAATATTTTTTTTTAACATCGTGATTGAAAATATATAAAACATTGGTAACATGGTTTGATGCTTGTCGTTGTTTCACTTACTCATGATATAAATGAAATACACTTGAAAATTCCCAATTGACCTCACATTACTTGCTTTAGTTACATGACTTTATTCTTATTTTAGGAATATCAAGCTCCTTAACATAGAAGACCCCCATCGACGGAAGCGAATTTTTCCTTTCGGAAAGGGAACACAGCGGATCATTTGTCAATGTAATACGTGTTTAATTAATTGTGTATTATCCACATAAATAAAACAATCAGTTGACATTGTTTGTTGTTTTTATGGAAGTCTGTGAACCAGTTTTATGAGCATGATACCGAACGCAACCAGACAACCGTACATCTATCGGGATATAAATGTACTCCACGTGACCACAATACAATCATATGATTGGACGAAAGCATTTGACTGTGCTCTAATCAACTGAAAGAATACAGGATTTCATAGCCGATCATATACTAAAGATGGCAAATCAGATTACAGATGAGACAAATATGGTACTTGTCAACAGTAGACAAGTATTATAATTATTTAAATATGATAAAACAGGGTATTTTTCACATTAAGCGACCGACTGAAAGATCTCAACGTCATAGTAAAATGTCGTAGGAGAATCCGTTTAGTCAGATTATTGTTTTATAAAGTCACAGTTTTGAACTCGATCCATTGAGTACTGAAACCATGTACCATTGTACTCAGTGATATAACACTGTAGACGCTTTATTCAACAGATAGATTGTAAAGAATGAAGAAAAATGTGTTGGATAACAACTTCATTGTGTCTTTGTCGGCAACGTTTCGACATAGATTATTTTGTTGTTGTTAATCCCTATCACAATGAAGTAAGAATCTATGCCAAAACGTCACCTATATGGTAAGAAATTGTTATCGATAAAATTTGGTTTCATTGTTCATCGCCTCAACTTCAAGAATGCCAATCAAAGAAATGAGAGAATACAGTATTTTAAATCAAATATAACCGTATTAAAGATAGTAAATCAAATAACAGATCTGTATATATCTCATCGTGTCACTCCAAACACTATCCAGCATGTTATTTCTGACATACTCATGTTCTGAACGCCAACATATCCTTGAACGTGATTCTAAATAATATAACATATCTTTGCTTTCAGTTTCAAAGGAAATATTTTATTTGTTAATTTTGATATTTATATATTTTAGTGTACTAAATCTTGTGTCTAGCACGTGTTAAATATTGAATATCAGTCTCTTCATCATTTATTCTGCAAAACATAGTTGATACCAATGCAGACTTCAAGGACGATTAAGTTGATCATACATCTATTCAACAAAAACAAGATTATATTACACGACAACGTGTTGGTAATCTACGGTTACAATGACATGAAACATCAATAATTGAACAAATATAGCTTATAGTGTTTTCAACATGTGTATATAAAGTATCTACCTACGATTTGACACACATAATCAACAGTTTCTTGGGAACATAATTTACTTTCAGTTCAGGTTTGTTAGCACAAAAGCCCGAAAGATCCGTCGTCTTTGAACTTTTTTTCTTTTTTTAAATTCTTCTCAAGAATCCTTTAATCACATGTTGTTGTGTTTATTTGGATTTTCATATTTTTGGAGTTTTTCATTTGGCAGTTTCCGTGGAAATGCAACTTAGAAATTCGTTTCCTGAGCAGAGATCGAACACTGTTAGGCCACAACATGGTTTGTGTACTAACCATCACATTTAGTTGTGTAGAATTTCTTACCTTCAATGCCTAATTTTAGTATAAATAGTTGACTTACAACTCCAATGGTAAAAAACATTTGATTTCTGGATCTAATCATTACTTCTTGGTCAACGACATGGAAGTTCAACTAGCAGAGACCTTCTTACATATGGATGTTTGTCTAGTTCGATAATAGTTCACAGCTGCACATTACCAGGGCCTATATTTTCGAAGCTCTCTTAGCGCAATGATAGTCGTAAGTGCCATACATTAACATTAACTTACGACTATCTTAGCGCTAAGAGAGCTTCGAAAATATAGGTCCAGGACCATAAGCATTGATTTACTGTTATACATAGAAAACCAAATATTTACAAAATGTATTCCCTTTTTAACGATACTGAGCTTGGTACTTTAAGAAAACTGTCAATGTTTTGTAAAATCATAATGTCTCTATTAAAAAAATGTTGTCCATAACTTCACACTGTCTCTTTATTTAATGCAATGTACTTGCTGTAACCTTATATTTTATGCTTAGTTGTATATATGTAAATATGTATGTACCTCTAATGCTGCAGTTTGCCGCCTGAGTGGCAAATAAAGTTCAGTTCATGTCAGCTGACCGAATTTTAAGTCAATATTTATTAAACATCACCAAGTGACGGATAACGTCATCATATTTTTAAGCTATGTTGAAATGCGTTTAACATTGTGTATTTTGTTTGGTGGACCAGCATATTAATGCAGCTGAAAATTCTCTATCTTAATAATAACAGTTTTATCTTTATCTTCAAAACAAAATCACATTAAACATGAAAATGTTATGTATCTTTAATTCTGATGATATTGGTAAATGCCATTGTCATTAATTTAAATTCACTAATTTGACATTGATATACTTTCAACAACCGAATTAAATGAGTATTGATAGATACTTATTTGCAATATCAGCTTCATATTGTTATCTGACTGAATAACACGCCATTTTGTAGTGCAGACTTTTCTCCGAAAGATGATACGGTGTTTTGTATTTTTAATTTAAATACACATATATCAAATTAAACAGCTTGACAAAACATGGGGTATTCATTAAGAGAATACAATAGATTATCTATACAATAACATACATAACAGCAGCATATGATAGAATATCTCAGATCTTGTATTGTTTAATTTGAAAACATCAAAGGATAGTTACTTTTCCCCAAATAAGTTTCCATACTTTTGTTTTCTCCTAATTACAAATAAGTAACATTTAATTAGCTTCATTTCTGACAAGTGATATTGTGTAATGTTTGTCGAAAATACTTGTCCTGTATACTTATGTACTATTTTTGGAAAATGAATCATCAGATCATTCTTTTCTTCATATTCAATAGAAAATCCTTGTCATTTTCAGTATCGATTTCAAGTTTTAGTTCATCGTCATTTAAATTGAATAAGATACATGAATGTAGAATTCAGTATGTGAACTGTATAACCTGTGAAATCCGATATTCTTAATCAGTGTTCCTGTGTTAATTTATGTATTGAGCGCCAGGTAACACCAATGACCAATGGACGGGAGGAACATTTTTTGGCCAAGAAAAATCTAACGTAAATCTGATCAAATGTTATTTTGAGAGACGGTCATACCTCTGTTTAGTCATGCATGTAAATGCATCATGATTGTTTAAGCAACTATCGTCCATTTTTGTCTATCAAATGACAGGGCGTACATTTTTTTATTGTGATTGACTGATATTATATATTGTGTGAATTTGAAATATCTTAGGTATGTTGCTATGGGTTTGTTTCTATGTAAAAGGGGCAGTAGCACGTTTTTTGGCTCAAATAAGTCGATGAAATGTATTTGAAAAATAATTTTTCCAATCGTAAAACAACCTTCTCTATTCGGAAAATCAAGTTTAAAATGAGTGTACATGGTTCCATGGGGGTCGTTTTTTGTCATTCGAAATAATAAAATGTGTTCACAATAAAATGGCCGCAATGCAATTGTGTCTTTATACGCAACACCGTTATCACTACTACGGGTAATTGGTTTGTGTAATAAGATGTTTTACCCTCTAAAGTAAATTTAAATGGCACAAACTATCATTATAAATAGGAAATTTGAAAATATAAATTTTGCAAAAAACGTGCTACTGCCCCTTTAAAGACTTTCGTTTTTACCGAGGTCTCTGTTATATACCAGTAACCCGAAAACACGATACTTTCCAATCGAGTATACGTTATTTTAAGTCAGAGATAATATCTTGTCTGAAAAGTATGCCTTCAAACAGTATGAAAATAAATATTTGCTATTGAATTTGATTTGATTAGATGTCTACCTTTGATGGAAAAGGCTTTACATTTAATTTCGAATTATCTGATCTCGGCACATTATTTCAAGGTATTAGTTTGCATACAAATAACTTATGTTGACACGTTATTGACATCTATATTGATTTTTATCACTCTGCCGTGGAAGAACATGCAATGTGATATTTACACAGCAATGTTAAACAAGTTTCATTGCACTCACCATATGACAATTACAAGTTGTTGTGACGTCACAGTGTGTTAGAAGTACCGTTACAATGTATCTGATGGTATCAATGGAAATTTTACTTTCCTAACACTTTCGGCTATTTTAGTGAGTTGCAAGTAGAATACCAAGCATCAATCAATCTTTAACGTGTTTGGAACAATGGTATTACAAAGACGTCTGTTTAGTATCCTCTATTCCCATTCGTATCGGCCAACCTCTGTCTGGTTTTCTCCCACATCTAATGCAACATATCTGATACTTTCAGAAACTTTCAAAGGGCATATAAAAGCATGTTACACCCAGACAGGGTGTCATGCTCGGCTCAGTGTTGTATAATCAGGGCTTTTAGTGCTGTTCACCTATTATTGGAAATCTTAAAATCCATCACATTTATTCTCACTGAGTATGAAGTATGCAGAATTTAAAAACTGTCTGGACTAGATGCCAATATTGATTTTGGCTTCAGGTTTGGTTTGAGAAAAAGGTGCCTAAATGGGTTGATATTGTTATTTATATATATGCATATGGTTTCCTCGATAGTAACATATTGATTAGAGCTATAAGTATATTTTGGCCGAACATAATTATTTGTGAGATATGTCAAGGAGTTTTCAACCACAATGGTGTTGTTTGGCATGTGGATCTGATGACAGTAAATGAACGCATTAAGCGTTTTGTAAATGAAAGGATTATCAAAACAGTAATATTTTGGCTTTGAACACACCATTGAAATCAATGTCTCACGCCTACATCAGCTTATGACAGTAGTATAGATATATTGCAGGTATGTGGGAGTAGAAACATTATCAAAATATCTGTCAAGAAGAACATTAACATATGCCATTATGTGATTTCAGAATTGTGTCAGACAAGACTGAAATTGTATTTCCATGATCGTGTCCATCCTTAGAAGATAAACACCCACTACTTGGTAAGGTTTTGACTTACCGATAAAAGTCAGTTTTATTATACATTAATGTTAAATATCTCCTTTATCTTTTCCATTTGATGCATTGCAAACGTGCTTATTTTATTATTCAGTAAAAAGAGAGTTCGGCAAATTCAACGACCTAAGTATTTAATTGCCTTAAACTTTCAACGAAACGTGCAAAAAGAAAGCATAATTTCAATTGATATCCGACCTTAAAATGACATTATACAAGTTTAATAACCTTTGTCTTGCACAACACCATATGTTTATGATGGTCGTAAAACAAAGGTCACGCAGATGATCTACCATGTTCACATATGAAACCCATGATATCTTATTTTAACAAAGTGATCTCCATATTTTTTTGTTTAAAAAATGCATGATGATCAAATTATATCAGACATGTTTTAAAGCAAAAATTGCATGGTGTGATCACATTTTATTATTTCAAATGAAAAAACGATTCTCATGGCTTTACGGAACAATGTACACTCATTTTTTAACTTGATTTTCCGAAGAGAGAAGGGTGTTTTACAACTGGTGAAATTATTTTTCAAATACATTTCATCGACTTATTTGAGCGGAAAAACGTGCTAGTGCCCCTTTAAATTCCCACCTTCGTTTCATTATCCAGAGCTGGAACCTTTTGACACATCAATAAAAGTCAGTTCTATTATCTATCTACTTTAAGTATACATTGAGGCATTCAATGATATCATTCCTTCTTCTTATTTAACGACTAAAGTATTTAATTACCTTAAACATTCTTAACAGAATATATGTTAAACTTGAGATATAGTATGTACCACACAAAAACACACATACAAACATCAACACACGGATTCAGAAATATATAAAGTACATGAACGTAAAATAACGTTACCTCATACATTACCTTTGATGTTGAATAAAATTGTTTTTGTATATTATTGTTTTCAATATAATATACAACACTCAAATGCAAATACTCAATCCATACGCTAACAGTTCAATAGTCAATACTTAAAGTATCTTAATCACCATAGGAGAATAGACGATACATCTCTTTTCAAGTCTGTTCTTTCAACATTAGCATCAGTCTTTGTCACATCCATTGTAAAGCAAAATTAGAAAATAGCGATATTATGTGTTTTCAGTACAATGAATATTTAATACTTCAATGTAAATACTCCAGCCATACGCTTACACTTCAATAGTCAATACTGAAGATATCCCCCGAGGAGAAAAGCATCAGATACATAACTGACATATCGAGCAATGATGATTAAATCGACCTGTAAATAGGTAAAAACAACCATTTTCTTTCCAATTACCTTTAATGTTGACTAAAAAGATAACTAGATTACCTTAAAAATTACAGTACAATAGGATACCATGTCATTAACATAGACATCAATTTTCAAATTACTCGCATACGAAAACTGTTTTTTATTATTATTGTCATGATTGCTTATAATACATTTTATGAATAAATAAGTATAAACGACACAATCCTCCAAAAGCCATTGATAAAATGAAAATTTAGTGAATCCTTTTTTTCCTTTTTCTCTCAACAGTAGCTTACAAAAACATTCTCTGCATGACTCTGCCAACATTGCTCAGATGTCCTCAAAGCGTTAAGCACCTATTCCGATTCTTAAGATCATGTAAGTAAACGACGAAACATTTATAAAATTATACATGATGCCATCTTTTTGTCAAAACCAAAAGGGCTTCTCCACACAGGTATAGGGTCATATTATGTTATATATCATATCATGATGAACGCGGTATGCATATTTTTAAACATTTGAATATGCTCTTTCTCGGTTTAATGATTACATACACAATGTTCCTACATTTACTATTTTGTTTGGAAACACATTCATATTGCATTGTTTGCACACACTCTTTGATACAGTTATAGCTTTCATGATTTCTTTGTGTAGAAGAGGAATCGTAATAATAATAGGTCCTCATTACTTTAAATTATTATTTTGTAATTGTGATTAGGAGCAAATCCGATTAAACATTATTAAGGGAAATTCATTACTAAACGCAAATGTCAACAGAATCAATTCGGTTGATATGAATTCCACTTAAGTTACTGCAGATATTTCATCATAAACCAAACATGACCTATACTAGCAAACTTCATTTGAAACTATAGTAAGTTGTCTTTCTCAAAGAAACCATAGGTAATTTACGTAGAGACGTGCTTGTTACAACTTGTATTACGAATTTTTTTCCAAATAAAATCACCTGTTAAATTCACTTCCATCGAAAGAGTTACTTTAATAGTCTAATCTTTGACTGAAAGGGGTCTTTCTCAATTGCTAATGTACTACGAAAATGTCTGAGGAAAAATTTACAAATAAAGTATTTAAGTTTTTGTCTCTGATTTTGTCTTTATCAGTTATTTTTCACAGATTGAAATAGCATAGATCGATGATCACACATTAGAAGAATAAACGTTAATCGTACGTTTCTGTTTCCAAAATAGCATTAAAACTTGCCATCATCTTTAAAATGCATCGCTGATTGCACGAATATCTTTGCCTGCAACCTATATTGAATCTCGATTTCTAACTTAGAAAGCACCCCACTTGTGACAGAAATTATATGGGAAGTAACAACTTAAGTAATTTCGATTTTCAATCTGCTTACGGTGTTGGTCACAATACAGAAAAAACACCCAATTATAACAATGCCAAGAAGCTGAGAAGTCTGGACAAGTTAAAGGTGCATCCATTGTGTTTCATAAAATTTAATTTTGCTTTAATACGTTCCAACACACCACATGTGCTGTTTACAGTACAAATCAATTCACTCAGCTTGCATATTCATCCCTAATCGTCAAATATATCATAATTACTGCTGGTTTCCAATTAAAATCGAGTAACATCATTATGCATGTGTAGAAACCGAAATTGCACGCAAAATTAAAGGCACAGTAGTTATATGACCTATTAAACATTATCAACACACATTTGGCATTTTGTCACACTAATTTGGGCGCGCGTCATTCGCGACGGATTGTCCGGTTTTCGATCAGAAATCACTACTTTTATCTTCATATCGTTAATATACTGCGTCCACTGTTGTAGTTTTCGGTTAGAGTCGGTACTTTTCAATAAGGTCACACCATTTATAACATTTGTAATATGTGACCCCCAACAACACAATGGATGTTCCTTTAACATGTTTGGCACTGTAGATCATGCACTTACAGCACACTCTCAAATTGAATGTGGTCTATGTAAGACAGTCCTGAATTGGTGCACGTCATATATGTCTGGTATGAACATAATTGATAAAAAGAAATTAATTTGTATTGAAAATAATGTTTGGGTTGTGTCCTCTTGATCTTTTCTTGGAAGTTTACTTTTAGCAGCCAACCACGGATAACTAAACACTACATTCATATCACAATACTTCAAAAGTCAATACCTAAAGATTCTCAATCACCGCGCAGGAAAGAAGATCAATTTCTCACTGCTGAAAGGTATGTTCATTTCTTCACAAGCATCACTTCTACATCACCTGACATATCGACATGTCCTCAAACCAATATCTGTACCTGGATAACACTTGAACTCAGGACGTCTTTGATCAATGGTTTACTGCCAACAGTTCAGTTGCATGTAACAACACTAATCAATAAGAGTTGCTGCATCGAGCAAAAAAGGAAGACAGTAAAAGTACCTGAATAAATCTTTAATCAGGATACAGTTTATTCTCCCAGCTCTCCGTCAATATTCATGCCACATTACAAAAACTCAGTGTTCCATCAGTACTACGTACAGTGTACACGATTGTCAACTGCCTTTTCAATACCTGATTAAAAATCAATGCCTTGCGAATGACTGCATTTTTCAATTAAGTATTAAAGCATGGCAACACCTTTTTAGGCCGCAGTCTTTTCAGATAATACTTATATATACTGTGGAGCTCAGTGGTCTAGTGGTTTGCATGCTTGGCTCTCACACAAACGGCCCGGGTTCGAATCCCGGTGGAGACACCAACAATGTGCGAATACTTGTACTGTGTTGTGCCATTTGGCAAGGCAATTCATCCACATTGCACTCAGTCCACTAAGCTGTTAAAATAGGTACTGGACATACGGTTGAGCAAAGCACTTAGTAGCAGAACCGAACGTACAATTTCTTCAGGGTAATAATGTACCGCCATTGAGCAGTGCTTGCACTGGATATTAGGCATTCGATTGTATATTATTATTTATTATTTTATATTGTTGACACTTGGTTTGTTGTTATGCCAAAAGGGAATATTCTTTATTTAAAGAGTTATTCATAACGCATGTTTCTATAATTGACAATTTTTTCTTGTTTTGTAGATAGCCTGATTCTATTACTCAACCACCAAGTGATCAAAAGAAACGTTTTGTGGCAGGAGAACATTAAACGGTTCTAGTCAGACAATGTGTTATTGCAAGCAATTATATTTGCATTTATGTTACTTTCTGAAGAATATCATATGTTTCCATGCAATATGATTAATGAGAATTTCTGTGAAAACCATGCATTATTCCCTAACCAATTACAATTACATTAATACATGTTAACATTATATAATTGTGTTATTGCCGAACTAACATTGTAACCTTCGACACTGTCCTAACTCTGCCATTGCATTTCTCATTTTGACTTATCTCCATGAAATATGATAATATTAAATGCCAAACCTGACATTACGATAGAGGAATAATCCCATAAAAATAAAATAGAAATGTGAGTAAAATGCATGCTCCTTCATAAGTACAGTTTAAGAAAGAGTTAACTGACAATAATTCGATAGACCTCATTTACTAGAAAATGGAAGTACAATAGTATAATCAGTAAGAGAAAAGTATTTGTACAGTTAAATATGGAAATGTTAATTGATAGACATGTTTAAATAGTTTGAATTAAGATTTGGGACTTAAGGCACATAAGATGATAAACAATAACATAGATAGTGTTCATTGCAGGATAAATACAATATATACAAATCATTTAATTTGCTTTCGCTTTGCAGTTAACTGGGAAGTATTGTAGATCATGCAACTTACAGCACACTCTCAAAATATGCATGTGGTCTAACTGAGACAGTCCTGAATTGGTGCATGTCATATCTATATGGTATGAACATAATTGATATATTATATGGATTTGTATTTAAAAGAACGTTTGTGTTATGTCTTCTTTATCTATTCTTCAAAGTTTACTTTGAGCAATCAACAAAGGATAGCTATACTCTACAATCATATCTATACTTCAATAGTCAATACCTAAAGATTCCCAATCACCTCTACAGGAAAACGATCAATTTCTCATTGCTGGAAGGTATGTTCATTTCTTCACAAGCATCACTTCTACATCAGCTGCCATATCGACATATCCTCAAACCACCTGTACCTGGATAACTCTTGAACTCAGGACGTCTTTGATCAATGGTTTATGACTGCCAACAGTTCAGTTGCATGAAACGCAAATCAATAAGAGTTGCCACATCGACCGAAAAATTAAGACAATACCAATTACATGAATACATCGTTAATCAGGATATCGTTTATCATTGATACAATATGAATTATTGTAATCGCACGTTCTGAGATAAAAGGAAGTTCAAAAGAAATTAGATACCTTAGTTGATTGGTATGATTTGCAATTTACAAATACATTTTCGACCTCATACTCTAAAACTGAATAGTATAGGCATTTAGTCATCAGCCTAGGAATACTTCTACATTATTTTAAAATTTCTTTGAAAAAAATATTAAAATTTTTCAAAAATTATTTTGGATAGAATACAACTGTTCACCGACATATAAAGCATCTTTTCTTGTGAAAAGCAGTAAATGTGGCTCGTTTTGCACACATTTACAACATTTTAAACGTGATAGAGGTCATATTGGTGTAAATTTCATATCTTGTCCCTGTCTACATTAAACAAAGATATTCTAAAATTAACCAGTCGCCAATGTCATTCAGCTACTGCAGACATGTGTTATTGTGTCATGCCATAATCAAATTCATCTTTAAAAAAAAAATTCATATTCGAAAATCGAAATCAACTGAGGTGTTTACTTTCTTTTGTACTTCAGTGTATTAGTTGTGCTTCTAAAACATAATGCCTTTTGCAACTGACCATGATAGTGCTATATACATGTACATATACTAGCATTATGTATATACAGGCGTATATCTATCCTATATCACGACCAGCTTGTCTTTCTTGCTGAGGTGTTTCTTTTTACATATTCCCTCAGCTCTGTCAACTATCATGCCAATTTATGAAAACCCAATATAGTACAAATACAACACTACGAAGCATAATTAATTTTTCAACGTCATCTTTCAACAGTACTACATGTATGTACATAGTGATCAGAAAAAAAGGTCACAGGAAAAAGTCTCGGGGAAAGTCATAAATTTGCCTTGGAAGAAAAGTAAAAGTAAAAAAGTCACAATATTGTATTAGTCTCAAATTCAGTATAAATAGAAACAATAACATACATATTTCTCATCTCATTATACATCTTCAGAATAAATAAAACAGTAACATAGATATTTGACACATGATACAGGTCACGGGTCATTAGGTTTACGCAAACAATGCACTGGTCATTAAATGTCACATATCATCAGCACGCTCTAGCTTCTTGACAGTTTAGCACTACTAACATAAAACAAATTAAAAATACAATGGACTGGTTGGTCATTGAATGTGACATCATATCAGCAGGGTGCACGAATGTTAACTACGCTCGTACCTTTTCAATACCTGATTAAAACACACAATGCTTTGCAAATGACTACATTTTATTTATGTTTTAAAGCGATCACAGCGAAGTATTCTGGCCAAAATACGCTGTGGAACTTTACCTCTGGAAATTGAGATTGGTCGTTTTTCACGTCCTACAGTTGAAGTTGATCAACGGTTGTGTCGATATTGTACTAGTGGTCATATTGAGGATGAGGTTCATTTTTTATCTAGCTGTAAAATCTATTCTGATATAAGGTCAGTTTTATGGAAAAAGGCACGTTCTCTTAACCCTTTGTTTAGCTTATAAACCTCTGAAGACGTCGTCCCTTTGTTTAGCACCGTTCCGTAACCTGGAGGTAGGACCTTGGCTACTTCAAGTCAGGTCTATCTGTAACTTACGGACCTCGTTTGAGGTCGATCTGTGATTAAGAGACTTCATATGAGGTCTATCTAGGATTTAAAGAGCTCGTATGATGCCTATCTGTGATTTAAAGACCTCAACATTAGATTTTAAACTAATTTCTTTTCAAATATCAAACATTTCCCATTATAAAATTCATATAATTTCCAACACAAGAGTTTTCCAAATATATCACTCGAAAGTCAGGGATCGAACCACTGGCCTTTCGATTTGTAACCAAACGTGCATACCATTAGGCTACGGAGCCAGTTGAAGTTAGAATGCTTTTTTCATGACCAATTGATAACACTATTTCATTGCCTCTTGTAAAATTGCCAGTTTCTGCATTACTTATTTTTATTATTTTTAATGTAGCAATATTTTTTTTTATGTGCAAAAGGTCTTGTAACTATTGAAATTGTGTTGTGTTTGGGATAACTTTGATCATGTTGTCATTGGTCGAGCAGTTTAGTGTGCAAGCGTGTACATTTCAGCATTAAGCACAAGTGTCACGAAATGCACGGGCACAATGTCACTTGATCGGCTGTTCGGTAATGTTAAAGGAAAATATTTTTTTCAGCTTTTGATTACTTAACACATAACTAAAATTCGTTTGTAAAACGATTGTTATTAATGGTTTCCAAATCCTTTCACAAACCTATGAAGTCATTTGGACCAGTTCATTTTCATAGAGGGGTGTGAGTATGTTTGAACTGCTATATTTTTGTTTTATTTTTTAAATGCAATCTTCCCTCAGTTCATAAGCCGGTTAAGGTACTCAGACTCGGTCTTGGTGCCTGTAGATAGACCGCAGGGGGAGTCGGGTAGGACAGATAGACCGCGGCCGAAGGCGAAGGTCTATCTGTCCTACCCGACTCCCCCTGCGGTCTATCTACAGGCACCAAGACCTCGTCTTCGTACCTTAACCTTTACTTAATGACTCCTATCGACCAGATTGTTTATATTATGAATTGTGATAATCTAATTTACCCATTAGCTGCTTCAGTGTCACTTATGTTTAAGAGATAATTTAGGTATCCCATAGTATCACCCACTTTCTGTCAGATATTTATTGTGTAAATTAGTATGTATATAATATGTTGTATTTTATCTATATATTGCTTTTAAAGATTTTATGTGTCTCATAGATCTTTAAGGCCGGGCAGATGTTGTTTTATGCGCCTATTTTTGTGTATTACATGTCAACTTCTGCGTGACACAATAATAAAATAATTTCTCTCTCTTTAATTTATGTTTAAAAGCATGTGCTCAATATTTTGGGTGCAGCTTTTTAAAATAGTACTTGTTTATATTGTTGACGTGTGGTTTGGCTATAATATTCGGAGATAATTCCATAAGTAAAATTATAATAATATTTATTTAACTAGTATTGTTTGACATAACTTATGTTTCTACAATGGACAAAATGGACATTTTCTCGTTTCGTAGATAGCCCGATTAAATTACTCAACCACAAAGTGAGCAAGAGGGACGTTAAGCGGCAGAAAAACATGAGATGGGCTGAATTCCAGACAGACAATGTGTTATCAGAAGCAATTACATTTCCATATATGTTTCTTTGTGAAGAATTTTATACGTTTGCATGCAATATGACTTATGTGAAGATCTGTGAAAGCCATGCATTATTTCCTAATATCCTATTGCAATTACATTAACTCATGTTCACATTATAATTGTGTTGTTGCCAACAGATAACAGTGTAACCTTTGACACTGTCAAAGAACTGAGTTATTTATTGATTTTGATTCACGTCCATGAAATATGACGAATATGCTAAACCTGACACCAAGTTAGAGGAATAATGGTTTATAGCCTCAGGACTCGCTAAAAATAAAATTCAAATGTGAACAATATACATGATTCTTCATAAGGTGCACCCAGAAGCAAATGAAATTATACAGACAAAATAGCAAGATATATTTACTCAACGAGTGAATAACACGGCTGAAACACATGTAGTTACACCTTGTCTCGAAAATCCAACCAAGCTTATTTTGTAATGTTATCAGTTCATAGTGTTGAAAAAAACACGGCTTTTAAAATCGTCGTTTTTTTAATCTCCTTAACCTGGCGAGATATGGGAGTGAAACATTGCCACAGCTACGGTGCCACATTGATTTATTTAAAGGCCAAGAAGGTACATAATTTCCATTATGCCGACAGCATCTTGAACTAACATAAAATCCATATTTCATTACCTTAAATACCAAACAAAACGCCCAAAAGTCCCTTAGAAAAAGCTATTTCAGCACCCCTTGTGTGTTTGAACAGATATAGAATATAAGGTGCCAGACTCTCATGAACATTTTGTATATGTCTTTATGCAATACATCCACATCACATCATATGATAAAGATGGCAAATCAGATACAGGTGAGAAATATATGGTATTTGTCAAGAGTAGACAAGTATTATAATTATTAAAATATGATAAAACAGAGTATTTTTCACATTAAGCGATCGGCTGAAAGATCTCAAAGTCACAGTAATATGTCGTAGGAGAATCCGTTTAGTCAGATTATTGTTTTATACAACGTCATATTTTTTAGCTCGAGCCTTTGAGTACTGATACCATTTTTGGATAACAATTTCTTTGTGTCTCTGTCGGCAACGTTCGACATAGACTCTTTTGTTGTTGTCAAGCCATGTCACAATGAAGTAAGAATCTATGTCAAAACGTCACCTATATAGTAAGAAATTGTTATTGATTTTGTTTCATTGTTCGTCGCCTCAACTTCAATAATGCCAATCAAAGAAATGAGAGAATACAGTATCTTAAATCAAATATAACCGTATTACATATAGCAAATCATATAACAGATATGTACATATCTCTCTTACGACATCGTGTCACTCCAAACACTATCCAGCCTGTTATTTCTGACATACTCATGTTCTGAACGCCAACATATCCCTGAACGTGATGCTAAATAAAATAACATATCTTTGCCTTCAGTTTCAAAGGAAATTTTATATTTGTTAATTTTGATATTTATATATTTTATTGTAATAAATCTTGTGTCTAGCACGTGTTAAATATTGAATATCAGTCTCTTCATCATTTATTCTGCAAAACATAGTTGATACCAATGTAGACTTCAAGGACGATTAAGTTGATCATGCATCTATTCAACAAAAACAAGATTATATTACATGATGTTGTATTCTAAATTTGCAATGACATGAAACATCAATAATTGAATAAATAGAGGTGAAAGTGTTTTCAACATTTGTATATAAAGTAACTACCTACGTTTTGACACACATAATCAACAGTTTCTTTAATTCATAATTTACTTTCAGTTCAGGTTCGTTAGCACACAAACCCGAAAGATCCGTCGTCTATGAACTTTGTTTCTTTTTTTTATTCTTCTCAATACTATTTTAATCACATGTTGATGTGCTGTTTTTTTTATTTTTATAATTGTGGAGTTTTTCATTTGGCAGTTTCCATGGAAATGCAACTTAGACATTCGTTTCCTGAGCAGAGATCGAACACTGTTAGGCCACAACATGGTTTGTGTACTGACCATCACATTTAGTTCTTTTAGTTTCTTATCTTCAATGCCTTATTTTAGTATAAATAGTTGACTTACAACTCCAATGGTAAAAATACATTTGATTTCTGGATCTAATCATTACTTCTTGGTCAACGACATGGAAGTTCAATTAGCAGAGACCTTCTTACATATGGATGTTTGTCTAGTTCGATAATACTTCACAGCTACACATTACCAGGACCTTTATTATCGAAGCTCTCTTAGTGCTAAGATAGTCGTAAGTGCCATACATTAACATTGATTTACGACTATCTTAGCCCTAAGAGAGCTTCGAAATATGGGTCCAGGACCATAAGCATTGATTTACTGTTATACATAGAAAACCAAATACAGTCAAGCCGCGATAATCCGGCCTCCGATAATCCGAATCTCGCAGTTTCTGAACGGTAGGAAGATGTAACCAAACTAATCTCTTTAGTAGTCCTCAGTACTCAGTAGTCCGAACATTTCACTATCCGAACGTTTTTGATGAAAAACGGAAGCGTTCGGATTATAGAGGCCTGACTGTATTTACAAAATGAATTGCCTTTTTAACGCTACTAAGCTTGGTACTTTAAGAAAACTGTCAATGTTTTGTAAAATCATAATGTCCCTATTCAAAACACGTTGTCAATAACTTCACACTGTCTCTTTATCTAATGTAATGTACTTGCTGTAACCTTATATTTTATGCTTAGTTGTATATATGCAAATATGTATGTACCTCTAATGCTGCAGTTTGCAGCCTGAGTGGCAAGTAAAGTTCAGTTCAGTTCAGTTCAGCTAACTGAATTTAAGTCAATATTTATTAAACATCACCAAGTGACGGATAAAGTCAAAGTCAAACTGTCAATGTTTTGTAAAATCATAATGTCCCTATTCAAAACATGTTGTCAATAACTTTACACTGAAGCTGAAAAGTTGTGTACAAACTCCTTTGTCAGTGTGGATTCTTAATTGTAGATTTGGTGACCCTGGCCTGGGACCCCAAATAAAGGCCTCACAGGCTATGACTTAAAAATTTATTTTTCTTCTTCTCCTCCAAAACAAAGAGACCTAGAAACGATGTTATGGTGTTTTGTATTTTTAATTTATATACTCATATATCAAATTAAACAGTTTGACAAAACATGGTGTACTCATTTAGAGAATGCAATAGATTATTCTACAATAACATACATAACAGCAACATATGATAGAATATCTCAGATCTTGTATTGTTTAACTTGAAAACATCAAAGGATAGTTACTTTTCCCCAAAAAAGTTATAATCATACTTTTGTTTTCTCCTAACTACAAATAAGTAACATTTAATTTTCTTTATTTCTGCGCCTCAGGAAAATACGGAATATACAAGGGTCTTACAGTCCCGAACACCCTGTCAAAACACTGTGTAACTAATAATGTCTGTCCAAAAGAAATATCCTGTATACTTATGTACTATGTATGGAAAATGAATCATCAGATCATTCTTTTCTTGATCATATTGGAATAGATGGAAAATCCTTGCCATTTTCAGTATCGATTTCAAGTTTTAGTTCATCGTCATTTACATTGAATAAGATACATGAATGTAGATTTCAGTATGTGTACTGTATAACCTATGAAATCCGATATTCTTAATCAGTGTTCATCTGTTAATTTATGTATTGATGAGCCAGGTAACACCAATGACCAATGGGCGGGAAGAAAATTCTTTGGCCAAGAAAAATCTCACGTAAATCAGATCCAATGTTATTTTGAGAGACGTTCATACCTCTGTTTAGCCATGCATGTAAATGCATCATGATTATTCAAGCAACTATATATATTGTGTGGATCTGAAATATCTTAGATATATTGCTATTGGTTTGTTTTTATGTTAAAGACTCTCGGTTTTTTCCCGAGGTCTCTGATACATACCAGTAGTCGACAAAACAATACTTTCGAATCTAGTTTAAGTAATTTTAAGTCAGAGGTTATATCTTGTCTGAAAAGTATGCCTTCAAATAGTATAAAAATAAATATTTGTCAATTGAATTTGATTTGATTAGATGTCTACCTTTGAGGATAAAGGCTTGACATTTAATTTTGAATTATCTGATCTCCACACATTATTTCAAGGTATCTGTTTTCATCCAAATAACTTATGTTGACACGTTATTGACATCTACATTATATATTGATTTTTATCACTCTCTTGTGGAAGACCATGCAATTTGATATTTACACAGCAATGTTAAACACGTTTCTTAGCACTCGCCATATTACAACTTACTGTGACGTCACAGTGTAAGTACCGCTGTTACAATGTATCTGATGGTATCAATGGAAATCTTTGTTTCCTAACACTTTCGGCTATTTTAGTGAGTTGCAAGTAGAATACCAAGCATCAATCAATCTTTAACGTGTTTAGAAAAATTGTATGACAAAGAAGTCTGTTTAGTATCCTCTATTCCCATTCGTATCGGCCAACCTCTGTCTGGTTTTCTCCCACATCTAATGCAACATATCCGATACTTTCAGAAAATTGCAAAGGGCATATAAAAGCATTTTACACCCCGACAGGGTGTCATGCTCGGCCCAGTGTTGTATAATCAGGGCTTTTAGTGCTGTTCACTTATTATTTGAATTCTTATAATCCATCACATTTATTTTCACTGGGTATGAAGTTCGTAGAATTTAAAAACTGTCTGGACTAGATGGCAATGTTGATTTTGGCTTCAGGTTTAGTTTGAGAAAAATGTGCCTAAATGGGTTGAAATCGTTATTTATATATATGCATATGGTTTCCTCGATAATAACATATTGATTAGAACAATAAGTATATTTTGGCCAAACATAATTATTTGTTAGATATGTCAATGTCACTTTTCAACCACGATGGTGTTGTTTGGAATGTGGATCTGATGACAGTAAATGAACACATTAAGCGTTTTGTAAATGAAAGGATTATCAAAACAGTAATAGTTTGGCTTTGAACACACCATTGAAATCAATGTCTCACGCCTACATCAGCTTATGACAGTAGTATAGATATATGGCAGGTATGTGGGAGTAGAAAAATTATCAAAATATCTGTCAAGAAGAGCATTAACATATGCCATTATGTGATTTCAGAATTGTGTCAGACAAGACTGAAATTGTATTTCCATGATCGTGTCCATCCTTAGAAGATAAACACCCACTACTTGGTAAGGTTTTGACTTACCGATAAAAGTCAGTTTTATTATACATTAATGTTAAATATCTCCTTTATCTTTTCCATTTGATGCATTGCAAACGTGCTTATTTTGTTATTCTGTTAAAAGAGATTTCGGCAAATTCAACGACCTCAGTATTTGATTGTCTTAAACTTTCTACGAAACGTGCAAAAAGACAGCATAATTTCAATTGATATCAGAGCAGAAAATAACATTGTACAAGTTAAATCACCTTTGTCTTGCACAAGTGATATGTTTATGATGGTCGTAAAACAAAAGTCACGCAGATGATTTACCATGTTCACATTTGTTGTAAAATATAAATTATATGAAACCCATGATATCTTATTTTAACAAAGTGAACTCCAATATTTTATTGTTTAAAAACTGCATGATGATCAAATTATGTCAGACATGTATTAAATTCCTACGTTCCTGTCAGAAGATAAACATCCAGAGCTGGTAACCTTTTGACATATCAATAAAAGTTATTATCTATCTATTTTAAGTATAGATTGAGGCATTCAATGATATCGCTCCTTCTTCTAATTTAACGAGTAAAGTGTTTAATTACCTTAAACAGAATATAATTATGTTAAACTTAAGAAATAGTATGTACCACACACAGAAGTTCAAACGCACATACAAACATCACCACACGGATTCCGAAATATATAAAGTACCTACATGAACGTGAAATAACGATGTTACCTCATACATTACCTTTGATGTTGATTGAACATTTTTAAACAAGAGAATTGAAATTCATCAGGCATTTACGATACGCATTTTATTGGAATAATATGGCAATGTTGAAATGAGATATTTATCACGAATATACTGTAGATGCTGATATGTTCATACGGCATATCATAATACGACAGTTAAGTTAAACACATATCACCAGTGTACAAATGAACATACTCCAACGAGTAATTGTTATATATTTAAACTTATTCACAATATTGTCCCAAATACAACTGGAAGCTAGGCCGATGTACCACATTTCCATGAATGGTGAATCCTTATGAATAGAAATCTCTTCATTGTGAACAAACATGTTTCTGAGTACTTATACCTTCACTAGGTGAATACCAATCTACATTTATTTATTCAGTCTTTGTCACCTCTGGTGTATCTCAAAATCATCAACATAACAATATTATTTGTTTTCAATATAATATACAACACTCCAATACAAATACTCAATCCATACGCTAACAGTTCAATAGTCAATACTTAAAGTATCCTAATCACCCAAGGAGAATAGACGATACATCTCTTTCCAAGTCTGTTCATTCAACATTAGCATCAGTCTTTGTCACATCGATTGTAAGCAAACTTAACAAAATAGCGATACTATGTGTTTTCAGTACGATGAATATTTAATACTTTAATGTAAATACTCCAGCCATACGCTAACACTTCAATAGTCAATACTGAAAATATGCCCGAGGAAAATAGCATCAGAACTACAGAAACTGTCATATCGGGCAAATGATGATTCAATCGACTTGTAAATAGGTGAATATGTCCACGTTAATAACTCAAGAACTCAGATAAACTTCGATCAATGGTGTATTTAGGCAATAGTGTTCAATCTGATTCCAAATGGACATACATGTACGCTTTGGGTCAAATAGACCCTAGCTTCCACCCCCAAAATAGGTAGATAACTATACTGTTTATCCCTGTTACAATATGAATTATAATTATGCACGATAATCGAAAATCTATTTAGTATACTAGGTTTCTAAAACCCTTATGTCTATTAAACCACCAATATCCCGATTTTGAGAACTTTCCTCTTAAGGAAAACTTAACTCTCACCACAGCAACATTTAACTTATCCAGTAATGGAGACTTTGTAACTTGCGGGGTAAGTTGTTTTATTGACAACACATAACAATATTGCAAAGTTCGTCATCCATTGGTCAATAATCAAGATAATACAGTGATCGGGTTCTTGTTCCTGCTAGTAACTATCTACTTCTTTCCAATTACCTTTAATATTGACTAAAAAGAACTAGATTACCTTAAAAATTACAGTACAATACGATACCTTTTCATTAACATAAGACATCAATTTTCCAATTCCTCGCATAGGAAAATTGTTATTATTGTTGTCATGATTGCTTATAATATATTTTATTACATTACTCTTACATTCACTTCCATCGAAAGAGTTACTTTAATAGTCTAATCTTTGACTGAAAGGGGTCTTTCTTAATTGCTAATGTACTACGAAAATGTCTGAGGAAAAATTTACAAATAAAGTATTTATTTTTTGTCTCTGATTTTGTCTTTATCGGTTATTTTTCACAGATTGAAATAGCATAGATCGATGATCAAACATAAGAAGAATAAACGTTTATCTTACGTTTCTGTTTCCAAAATAGCATTATAACTTGCCATCATCTTAACAATGCATCGCTGATTGCACAAATATCATTGCTTGCAACCAATATTGAATCTCGATTTCTAACTTAGAAAGCACCCAACTTGTGACTTAAATTATATGGGAAGTAACAACTTGAGTAATTTATGATTTCCAATCTGCTTACCGTGTTGGTCACAACCAATTATAACAATGCCAAGAAGCTGTGAATTCCGGGCAAGTTAACATGCTCGGCATCACAGGACAAAAAGTGGTGGAATCCGCTTGCTGGATATCCTTCCGGATTCTTAGGGAGCCACCAATTTTGCGGACAATCCGGAAGGAACCGGAAATCGGATTCCACCACTTTTTGTCTTGTGCATTGTAGATCATTCGCTTACAGCACACTCTCAAATTGAATGTGGTCTAAGTGAGACAGCCCTGAATCATTGCACGTCATATCTATCTGGTCTTAAGATCATTGGTGTGTATATATATATATATATGCAGTTGTATTGAGAATAACGTTTGTGTTATGTCCCCTTGATCTTTTCTTGGAAGTTTACTTTGAGCAGCCAACCACGGATAACTTAATACTACATTCATATCACAATACTTCAATAGTCAATACCTAAAGATTCTCAATCAACCCCGCAGGAAAACGATCAATTTCTCACTGCTGAAAGGTATGTTCATTTCTTCACAAGCATCACTTCTACATCAGCTGCCATATCGACATATCCTCAAACCACCTGTACATTGATAACTCTTGAACTCAGGACGTCTTTGATCAATGGTTTACTGCCAACAGTTCAGTTGCATGTAACAACACTAATCAATAAGAGTTGCTGCATCGAGCAAAAAAGGAAGACAATAAAAGTACCTGAATAAATCTTTAATCAGGATACAGTTTATCAACAGTGTATTCTCCCAGCTCTCCCGTTAATATTCATACAATTTCTTCAGGGTAATAATGTATCGCCATTGAGCAGTGCTTGCACTGGATATTAGGCATTAGATTGTATATTATTATTTATTATTTTATATTGTTGACACTTGGTTTGTTGTTATGCAGCCATAATATTTGGAGATTACCCCAAAAGGGAATATTTTTATTTAAAGAGTTTGTCATAACGCATGTTTCTATAATTGACAAATGTTTCTTGTTTCGTAGATAGCCTGATTCTATTACTCAACCACCAAGTGAAAAGAAAAGAAACGTTTTGTGGCAGGAGAACATTAAACGGGCTGAATTCTAGACAGACAATGTGTTATCGCAAGCAATTATATTTGCATTTATGTTACTTTCTGAAGAATATCATATGTTTCCATGTAATATGATTAATGAGAATTTCTGTGAAAACCATTCATTATTCCCTAACCAATTGCCATTACATTAATACATGTTAACATTATATAATTGTTTTATTGCAGAGCTATCATTGTAACCTTTGACACTGTCCTAACTCTGCCATTGCATTTCTCATTTTGACTTATCTCCATGAAATATGACGATATTAAATGCCAAACCTGACATTACGATAGAGGAATAATGATTTGCAGCTAGAAAATCCCATAAAAATGTGAGTTAAATGCATGCTCCTTCATAAGTACAGTTTAAGAAAGAGTAAACTGACAATAATTCGACTTCATTTACTAGAAAATGGCAGTACAATAGTATAATCAGTAAGAGAAAAGTATTTGTACAGTTAAATATGGATATGTTAATTGATAGACATGTTTAAATAGTTTGAATTAAGATTTGGGACTTTAGGCACATATGAGATGATAAACAATAACATAGATAGTGTTGATTGCAGGATAAATACAAGATATACGAATAATTTAATTTGCTTTAGCTTTGCAGTTTACCTAGGAAGTATTGTTGCCATATGTTTTTAAGTAAGCCTGATATATACGGGATATCTGTCTTCCCTTACTGATACTATGATACCTCATCAAAACAAACATTGTATTTGTCAAGACAAATATTATATTCATCATATGATGAAAATATTTGAAATTATGCCAAAACAATCTTTCAAACTGAACGACTGATTGAAATAACTTGATATATATGTAACTAATCTTGAACTTTAACCATTGAGTTGTGATATGATTATCATTATTTACATTGTATTCGTTGAAAGGATACGTTATCACTGATGGCCGGTTTATTAAATTCATTAAGCGCATTATTGTTTTGTGTGAATAACAACTAAAATGTTGACTTTACCTTCAATGATATTCTAACCAGGCAAAATACTGACAACACATTTTTTCATTAGAAGGTGAGCATAATTCTCTCTGATTCTGGTTTTCCACAACACTCAATTAATTGCTACGTAAACAGCTTCGTCATGGAATTGAATATGTTTATGAATCAATGGCGATAGATTGAGTGAGTGAGTGAGTGAGTGAATGAGTTGGGGTTTAACGCCGCTTTCAAGAGTAGATTTCAAGAGGATTTCACTTATATGGCGGCTGCTATTATTATTGCAGGGAGAAAGCCCCCAACGCCATGTGGCTATGCACTGCGGTGAAACCTGCGAGCAGCGGCTGGAACCATGGGTGGTACTGCGCTTAAATTCAGTGTACCATTGCACCCAAACCTTACTGCGTGTAGAACAGTTCTCTACTGCAGACAAAGTTGCCGTGCCCCTGGTTGGATTCGAATACTGGTGATAGATTGACGTTTCTTCGAAATGTAAATACATCTCTACTTATTTTTATATCGATAGATTTTCATAAAATGAAAATATTTTGATTTTTGACCAGAGGGATCGTTGTCAAAGTTGAGAAATACTGATCATTTGATCTATAAAACATCTTTCCACATGAAGAGTACCGAAATGCTTTCAACAATGTCAGATGTCAATGTCACCATATTTGCTGTTTACAGTGCAAATAAATTAACTTAGCTTGCATATTCATCCCCAATCGCCAAATACATCATAATTACTAGTTTCCAATTAAAATCAAGTAACATCATTATGCATGTGCAGAAACCGACAATGCATGTCCCATTTACATGTACAGTGGTTATATGACCTATTAAACATTGTCACACCAAATTTGTCATTTTATCTGTTATAGATACGATTCCAAAATTACGTTTGACTCATTGGCGCGCGCCACACGCGATGCATTGTCCGGTTTTCGTTCAGAAATCACTACTTTTACCTTCATATCGTCAATATAATAAGTCGACTATCATCAAAATGGTAATTTTCCGTAACAGTTTGTTCTTCTCGATAAAGTCACACCATTTCTAACGTTGGAATATGTGACCCAGAACAACACAATGGATATACCTTTAAGTAAATCAGTGAGTTGTTTAATTCTTTCAATTATTTGCATTTAACAAATTCAAACATATATCATATTTACCTTGATGTAATTAACGTTTTTAATAGAATGTTGTAAGTATGCATTTTATAATATGTGTACCGTCCATCTTGATGGGAAAAAAACTTCTGTGAAAGTAGAAGTGGTTATTATGATGGATTCATTAGTCCATACCTTGATAATTGAATAATCTTGTCATCTTGTCAGAGCGGTAAAAACCTTAATCAAACAACACTGATAAGAGCATGCAACCTTGTCTGAGAGTAACATGCTACGAAAGGCCTAGAGGTGTCTTACAGTGTATGTTCTGTGCAACATTCTGATTGCGGTTATCAAGGACAGAAACATCGAAAATATTGTACTGAACACAAATAGCAATACTGTTATATGAAAATTTAGAAATTATACATAATGATATATGTCTTACAGTATATGTTACAGTAAAAGTCATTAGATTAGATGGAATACGTTTGAACTTTCAACTAAAAGCATATTCATACACCATTTACATATGTTCATGAACCCATGTATACAGGAAACATTTCACCAGGTATGGATGGCCATGGATTATTAAAAGTTCAAGAAAGTAATTTGAATATTAAAAAAAGTGGGTGGATTGTAATCAATGGTGTGTGATGATTATATTTTTTCAACTGTGTTAATGTACAAAATGCATTTTATAAACGGACTTTGCGCAGTTGCAATTAATTACTGACTTTACAAGAACATAAGTATAAATGGTTGACTTACAACTTTAGTAAATGTCAAAGGTAAACAACATTTGATTTCTAGATCTAATCGTTACTTCTTAGTCAAAGACATGGTTTGAGAAAAGAGGTGTCTACATGAGTGATATTGATAGTCGTATACATACATATGCCT
The DNA here is from genome assembly GCA_936450465.1 of Gibbula magus. NCBI lineage: Eukaryota > Metazoa > Mollusca > Gastropoda > Trochida > Trochidae > Gibbula > Gibbula magus. Next base: position 21,397,217 of record OW388291.1, on the reverse strand, counting down.
TCCCAGATGTTAACGTATTGATTCAAACGATGAGTGTATCTTTAAAGTGTTTTGTGAATGAGTGGAGTATCAACATAATAATAGGTTGGCTCTGAACACGTAACTGAAAACATATACAGTATATAAAACATATATAACATCTTCAAGCAAAAAAGTTATTAATGTCACGCAATTCTATCATTTTTAGTTTGAATTATCGTTGTTACTCATCATGATTGGACAATTACAATGAAAACAGATAACCAATTTTTTATTGGTCAGTGACAATGGAGAGCAATGTTTTTTTGTTTTTTTAAATTGTTTTGTTGGCGAACTTTGTAAAAGGTATATGGTAAATGTTAAACTGAACAGTCTTACGCCTACATTTATGACAGTAATAAAGATACATGGTTTGTATGTGGGAGTTGAAAAACTATCAAAATATTTGTCAAGAAGAGCATTAACTTATGCCATTAGGTGATTCGAGAATTGTACCAGACCTGACTGAAATAAATGTCCATCACCGTGTCCTTCCTTAGAAGATAAACACGTACTACTTGGTATCGTTTTGATTTACCGATAAAAGTCAGTTTTATTATACACTAATGCTTAATATCTCATATACCTTTTCCAATTGATGCATAGCAAACCTATTCATTGTGTTATTCAGTAACAAGAAATTTTAGGCAACTTTAACGACCAAAGTATTTAATTGCCTTAAACTTTCTACGAAACGTGCAAAAAAGTTGAAAATGGCATTCAATTGAACAAGTTTAATCAGCTTTGTCGTGCATAATATGATAGGTTTATGATGGTCGTAAAACAAAAGTCACGCAGATGATCTAAAATATACACATTTTTTGTAAATTATAACTTATATGATTCCTATGATATTTTATTTTTAACAAAGTAACATAAACCTTAATATTTTATTCTTTAGTTCTTCTAAACTGCATGATGATCAAATTATGTCTGACACATATTAAATTTCAACGAGCGTGTCATTATTCAGAGGATAATCACCCAGACTTGTAACATTTTGACATACCAATTAAAGTCAGTTTTATTATGTATCTATTTTTAAATATATAACCAGTTTATCTCAAATTGAAGCATTCACTGATATAATTATTTCTTCCAATTTATCAAATAAACTATTTAATTTCCTAAAATTTTCTTAAACTACAGACTATATCTTAAAATATTATGTACAACACACATATGTTATTTCAAACACTCATCGATACGTACATACATACGGATGAAGAAATAATGACAAGGGGTCATTTTATAGAATACCTACTTAAACGTAGACACACCATGTTACTTCAATACATTAGCTTTGATTGCCGAGTTGAATTCAGCTTATTATATAAGGGAATTGAAATTCATCAGGCATTTACGTTACACGTTTTATTGGAATAATATTGCAATATTGGAATGATAGATTTAAAGGATATATAGACGATTAAACGAAATAAAAAGGTTAATTTAAGCACATACCACCAGTGTACCAATAAGTCTACATTCAACGAAGGTTCACAATGATGAAATATTGTCCCAAATAAAACTGTAACCTATGTCGATGTCTAGGTACCATATTTCCACAAATGTTGAATCTTGGGTAGAAACCTTCAATTGTCTCGGAGTACTTATTCCATCACAAGGTGAATACCAATCTAGATTTATTAAAACATACGCTATTCCACCCCAAACATTTAAGTAGAAACATGTAACTATTGAACCAGGATACTGTTTATCCGTATTGCTATAATAATTGTTATAATGCACAATAATTAAACATCGATCCTAATATCCTAGGTTTTGAAACCCTAATATCTATCAAACTTATGTTTAAAGTTGCTGCGTGGAATCATCACCAATATCACCATATTTAAAAGTTCCCAAGCAAGTCATAAAGAAAAAATAACTCGCACAACAGCAAGATTGAACTTATCCAGTAATTTGAGACTTGGGTAACTTGTGGAATTAGTTGATATATTGATAGCTTACCAATAACACACGTTAGTCACTGCAGTGAAAATATGAGTTATATTTTCACTGCAGTGAAAATATGACTTTCTAATGCTTATGTGCAAATATGGATTATATTTTCATTGATAGCTTACCAATATTGCAAAGTTCGTCATCAATTGTTCAATAATCAACAATATACACTGATCAAGTTCTTTTTGCTGCTAATAACTAACAATTTTCCAATTACCTTTGATATCAACGAAAAAGAACTATATTACCTTGTATAAATTAAAAACAACAATACCATTTCATTAACGTAAGACATCAACTTTCGTCGGTCCTACTTACATGATTACTCACATAGGAACATGTTTAACAGTGTTACAACAACTGTTATTATTACTTGTCGTGATTGGCAATAATATATCTTTTTAGTGATTAAGTTAAAATTATAAAATCCTCCAAAAGCCTTTGACAAAATGCAATATAGCATATACGTTTACTTAGTGAATCCTTTTCTGTAAGCAGAAGCTATATACCCTACATTTTGTGCATTTTCTAATGGTTAAGCACCTATTCCGATCTCAGGCAGTGTCACATGCTGGATGAACACCAAATTTCCCATCAAAACCTTAAATGGCTTGTCAAGTTATTCTAAAGATCATTTAAGCAAACGACAAACCCCTTATAAAATAATACATGATGCCATATTTTTGTCTAACAAAAACAGCTTCTCGACAAAAGGTTTGATATAGGGTCATATTATGTTCGTATATCTAATATGACAAACTTAGGCTTGTTAAACATTTAAATAAGGTACGTATGGGTATACTGATTAAATACTTCATGTTCCTACATTTACTATTTCGTTTCAAACAAATTTCATATTGCATTGTTTGCCCACTTCATCTTAATACATGTTTTGAAGCATGATAGAGCTTGAAAAAAATACTTGACACGATTTATAACATTTCAATTAAAGGGGATGGTTAATAATATGTCATCAAGGTCGTTAAAATGGAAGCAAGTTTATCTGTTATGTTCATTTGAAATATTCGAAAATTATTTGTTATGTAATTGAAAGGTGTCAAAGTTCCTCAATGTACTTTTCAAAGTGTCAGCATGATAAGAGTGTATATTGTGAACAGATATTTAATAAAATTTATATTAAAAGATTATTATTAATAACAGATTATTTGAAAAAAAATCAAGATTTTGAGAAAAAATGCACCTTTATAATATTGCATGCAAAAGTATTATATTCTTCAGAAAGACATACATATGGAAATTTAATTGTATCTGATGTATCCGTGGTTTGGAATTTCCAATAGCTAATGTTTTTATTATTCAAATACAAAAATGATTGCCTCTTTGGTACGGTAAATGCTTTCATCATTTAGTCGTTTACAAGAGGGACGGGAAAATTAATAGGTCTGAATTTTTATTTTTTATTTTGTAATTGTGATTAAAAGCAAATCCGATAAATCATTCTCTTTAAACAAAACCGCTAGGGGAAAATCATTACTAAAGACAAATGTCATCAAATATAATTCATTTGATATAAATTCAAGTGGTGTTCCTGCAGATATTTCATCATAAACCGAAAATGACCTACACTAGAAAACTTCATTTGAAACTATACCAAATTGTGTTTCTCAAAGAAGCCATAGGTCATTTACATGGAGACGTGCTTGTTACAACAATCAACAAACTAATGCGTATTAAATTTTTCTCCAAAAACTAATTCACCTCTTACATTCATTTCAAAAGAGTTACTTTAAAAGTCTTATTCTTTGATTGAAAGAGTTTTTCTTAATTGCGTATGTAATACGAAAAATGTCTGATGAAACTTTTACAAATAAATTATTTCAGTTGTTTCTCTGAGTTTGTATTAATTTTATCAGTATTTTTATAGTTATTTTTTCATAAATTGCAATAGCATACACCAACTAGATGAGTGATTGCGGGACACCGCAAAAGCAGAGCAGCTCCGAAACTTTGGGTCTTTGGGACAAAAATTTGTTCATTATTCAAGTCATTCTAACAAGTTGAATCATCACTGGGGTCACTTTTCACAAGTTTGTTCTTAAAACCTTTTTCTGATTTCAAAATTGGATCAAAGGGTTAACATGGCCTTAATCAATATCTCATGACCTTGACCTTTGACCTCCAAGGTCACACCATCAATGATTACGTTTCAATGTGTATAACAATCATGCAATGACTCAAAGTGTTCATTGTTAACATAAGGCATATTCACAATAGCATGCTTACGTTGTGACCTTGCTGTGACCTTGACCTTTGACAGATTTAAGCGAAAACGTTTTAAAATCTTGGTCTTTCTCCATAGTTGATATATACCAAAAAAGAGCCTGAAAGCATAAAAATGTTTGAAGTTATGGTGTTTACAAGGATTATTGTAGTGATTGAAGAACTCATGACCTTGACCTTTGACCTTGAATGTGAACATGTCAAAATCATTCACCAGATTTATAAGAAAGAAGCTATGTATATGACGTGTTAATACCCTCTTGGAAAAAAGTTATTTAGAGATTTCAGAACTGGTCACCATGACCATATTTCGTGACCTTGACATTTGATCTTCAAGGTCATACAGTCAATGATCACTTTTCATTGTGTATAACAATCATGTAATGATTCAAAGTGTTAATAGTTAAAATAAGGCATGTTCGCAACTGCATACTAGTGACCTCGCTGTGACCTTGACCGTGGACAGATTTTAGCGAAAACCTTTTCAAATCTCAGTCTTTCTCCATAGTTGATATATACCAAATAAACATGTTTGAAGTTATCGTGTTTACAAGGATTTTTGTAGTGATTTCAGAACTCATGACCTTGACCTTTGACCTTGAATGTGAACATGTCAAAATCATTCACCAGGTTTACAAGAAAGAAGCTATATATATGAGGTGTTGATACCTTCTTGGAAAACACTTGCAAGTTATTTAGTGATTTCAGAACTGGTGACCTTGACCCTATCTCGTGACCTTGACCTTTAAAGTTCAAGGTCACACAATTAGTGATCACTTTTCATTGTGTATCACAATCATGTAATGATTCAAAGTGTTAATAGTTGAACTAAGATATTTTCGCAAAAGCATGATTAAGTTGTGACCTCGCTATTACCTTGACCTGTGACGGATGTAAGCGAAAACCTTTTTCAAATCTTGGCCTTTCTCCATAGTTGATATACAACAAAAAAGAGCCTGATAGCACAAATATTTTTCAAGTTATCGTGTTTACAAGGATTTTGTTTGCGATTTCAGAACTCGTGACCTTGACCTTTGACCTTGAATGTGAAAAATTCCCCAGGGGCATAAGTAAGAAGTTATCTATATGAGTTCTCAAAACCTTCTAGGAAAAAAGTTATAGCGAATACAAAACGCGGCGGCGGAAACTGCACAAAAACTGATAGCAGCTCCCGACTAAGTCGGAGCTGCTAATGATCCCAGAAAAGAATAAAGGTTAATCAAACATTTAAGCGCAGACCAATCAGGAAACTCCATTATAAGAGAGGTACTTTGGGAAGTAACAACTTGAGTAATTGTCGATTTCCAATCTGCTAACCGTGCTGGTCACGGCACAGAAACAGAACTCAATTCTGAATAATATCCAGAGTCTGTGAATTCTGGACAACTTGATCGACATGTTCGGCACATGATCGGTAGATCATGCAACTTACAGCACACTCTCAAAATATGCATGTGGTCTAACTGAGACAGTCCTGAATCGTTGCATGTCATATCAATATGGTATGAACATAATTGATATATATGGATTTGTATTTAAAAGAACGTTTTTGTTATGTCTTCTTTATCTATTCTTCGAAGTTCACTTTGAGCAGCCAACAAAGGATAGCTATACTCTACATTCATACCGATACTTCAATAGTCAATACCTAAAGATCCCAATCACCTCCGCAGAAAGACGATCAATTTCCCACTGCTGGAAGGTATGTTCATTTCTTCACAAGCATCACTTCTACATCAGCTGCCATATCGACATGTCCTCAAACCAATATCTGTACCTGGATAACTCTTGACCTCAGGACGTCTTTGATCAATGGTTTATTACTGCCACCAGTTCAGTTGCATGTGACACTAATCAATAAGAGTTGCCACATCGACCGAAAAATTAAGACAATACAATTACATGAATACATCTTTAATCAGGATATCGTTTATCATTGATACAATATGAATTATTGTAATCGCACGTTTTTAGATAAACGGAAGTACAAAAGAAAGTAGACACCTCAGTTGGTTGGTATGATTTGCAATTACAAATAAGTTTTCGACCTCATACTCTAAACCTGAATAGTACAGTCATTTAGTAATCGGCCAAGGAATCCTTCTACTTCATTTTAAAATTTCTTTGAAAAAATTATTTAAATTTTCAAAAAATATTTTGGATAGAACACAACTGTTCATCGACATATAAAGCATCTTTTTTTCTGAAAATCGGTAAATGTGGCTCGTTCTGCACACATTTACAACATTTTAAACATGGTAGGGGTCATATTGGTGTAAATTTCAAATAAACAAAGATATTCTAACAAACAAATGTCATTCAACTACTGCAGATATGTGTTATTGTATCATGCCATAATCAAATGCATCTAAAACAAGTAATATTGAACTAATCGAAATCAACCAAGGTGTTTTCTTTCTTTTGTAATCAGTTTATTAATTGTGTTTCTAAAAACCTAATATGCCTTTTGCAACTATCATGATAGTGCTATAAACATGTACATATACTATGTATATACAGGATTATCTATCATTCCTATATCATGACCAGCTTGTCCTTCTTGCTGATGTGTTTCTTTTTACGTATTTCCACAGCTCTCTGTCAACTATCTTGCAAATTTATGAAAACCCAATGTAGTACAAATACAACACTACGAAGTATAATTAATGTTTTAACGTCAACTTTCAACAGTACTAAATGTATGTACATGGTGATCGGCAAAAAAGGTTACAGGAAAAGGTCTCCGGGAAAGTCATAAATTTGCCTTGGAAATAAAGTCAAAGTAAAAAAGTCACACTATTTTATTAGTCACAAATTCAGTATATAAATAGAAACAATAACATACATATTTTTCATTTCATTATACATATTTAGTATAAATAAAACAGTAACATAGATATTTGACAATTGAAACAGATCAAAGGTCATTAGGTTTATGCAAACAATGGACTGGTCATTGAATGTCACAGAAGAAGAAGAAGACAAAAATTAGTTTATTAAAGTGTCACATGTTACAGTTCGAATGACATTGACATAAGACATTGTTAAGAGTAACATCCGGCCTAAAGGCCTACGAGACACTAAAGATACATTAAAACAAAAATATATGACACATATCATCAGCACGTTCAGCTTTCTTGACAGTTTAGCACTACTAATATAAACAAAATAAAAAATACAATGGACTGGTTGGTCATTGATGTGACATCAGATCAGCAGGGTGCACGAATGTTAACTACGCTCGTATCTTTTCAATACCTGATTAAAACACACGATGCTTTGCAAATGACTACATTTTATTTATGTTTTAAAGCATGTGCTCAATATTTTGGGGTGCAGCTTTTTAAAATAGTATTTGTTTATATTGTTGACGTGTGGTTTGGCTATAATATTTGGAGATTGTTCAAGAAGAAGTAATATTTATTTAAATAGCATTGTTTGTCATAAAATTATGTTTCTACAATGGACTAAATTGAAATTTTCTCGTTTCGTAGATAGCCCGATTAAATTACTCAACCACAAAGTGAGCAAGAGGGACGTTAAGCGGCAGAAAAACATGAGATGGGCTGAATTCCAGACAGACAATGTGTTATCAGAAGCAATTACATTTCCATATATGTTTCTTTGTGAAGAATTTTATACGTTTGCATGCAATATGACTTATGTGAAGATCTGTGAAAGCCATGCATTATTTCCTAATATCCTATTGCAATTACATTAACTCTTGTTCACATTATATAATTGTGTTGTTGCCAACAGATAACAGTGTAACCTTTGACACTGTCAAAGAACTGAGTTATTTATTGATTTTGATTCACGTCCATGAAATATGACGAATATGCTAAACCTGACACCAAGTTAGAGGAATAATGGTTTATAGCCTCAGGACTCGCTAAAAATAAAATTCAAATGTGAACAATATACATGATTCTTCATAAGGTGCACCCAGAAGCAAATGAAATTATATGGACAAAATAGCAAGATATAGTTACTCAACGAGTGAATAACACGGCTGAAACACATGTAGTTTCACCATGTCTCGAAAATCCAACCAAGCTTATTTTGTAATGTTATCAGTTCATAGTGTTGAAAAAAACACGGCTTTTAAAATCGTCGTTGTTTTAATCTCCTTAACCAGGCGAGATATGGGAGTGAAACATTGCCACAGCTACGGTGCCACATTGATTTATTTAAAGGCCAAGAAGGTACATAATTTCCATTATGCCGACAGCATCTTGAACTAACATAAACTCCATATTTCATTACCTTAAATACCAAACAAAACGACCAAAAGTCCCTTAGAAAAAGCAATTTCAGCACCCCTTGTGTGTTTGAACAGATATAGAATATAAGGTACCAGACTCTCATGATATATGTCTATATGTCTTTGTGCAATACATCCACATCACAGACATTCAAAACGACTTATCATCGAAATATTTTGTTTTTGACTCTGTTGAGAATAATGTGGCGATCATATGATAAATATGGCAAATCAGATACAGGTGAGAAATATATGGTATTTGTCAAGAGTAGACAAGTATTATAATTATTTAAATATGATAAAACAGAGTATTTTTCACATTAAGCGATCGGCTGAAAGATCTCAAAGTCACAGTAATATGTCGTAGGAGAATCCGTTTAGTCAAATTATTGTTATATATAACGTCATATTTTTTAGCTCGAGCCTTTGAGTACTGATACGATATTTGGATAACAATTTCTTTGTGTCTCTGTCGGCAACGTTCGACATAGACTCTTTTGTTGTTGTCAAGCCATGTCACAATGAAGTAAGAATCTATGTCAAAACGTCACCTATATAGTAAGAAATTGTTATCAATTTTGTTTCATTGTTCGTCGCCTCAACTTCAATAATGCCAATCAAAGAAATGAGAGAATACAGTATTTTAAATCAAATATAACCGTATTACATATAGCAAATCATATAAAAGATCTGTATATATCTCTCTTACGACATCGTGTCACTCAAAACACTATCCAGCCAATTATTTCTGACATACTCATGTTCTGAACGCCAACATATCCTTGAACGTGATGCTAAATAAAATAACATATCTTTGCCTTCAGTTTCAAAGGAAATTTTATATTAGTTAATTTTGATATTTATATATTTTAGTGTAATAAATCTTGTGTCTAGCACGTGTTAAATATTGAATATCAGTCTCTTCATCATTTATTCTGCAAAACATAGTTGATACCAATGTAGACTTCAAGTTGATCATGCATCTATTCAACAAAAACAAGATTATATTACATGATGTTGTATTCTAAATTTGCAATGACATGAAACATCAATAATTGAATAAATAGAGGTGAAAGTGTTTTCAACATTTGTATGTAAAGTAACTACCTACGTTTTGACACACATAATCAACAGTTTCTTTAATTCATAATTTACTTTCAGTTCAGGTTCGTTAGCACACAAGCCCGAAAGATCCGTCGTCTATGAACTTTGTTTCTTTTTTTTATTCTTCTCAATACTATTTTAATCACATGTTGTTGTGGTGTTTTTATTTTTTTTTATAATTGTGGAGTTTTTCATTTGGCAGTTTCCATGGAAATGCAACTTAGACATTCGTTTCCTGAGCAGAGATCGAACACTGTTAGGCCACAACATGGTTTGTGTACTGACCATCACATTTAGTTCTTTTAGTTTCTTATCTTCAATGCCTAAGTTTAGTATAAATAGTTGACTTACAACTCCAATGGTAAAAATACATTTGATTCTGGATCTAATCATTACTTCTTGGTCAACGACATGGAAGTTCAATTAGCAGAGACCTTCTTACATATGGATGTTTGTCTAGTTCGATAATAGTTCACAGCTACACATTACCAGGACCTTTATTTTCGAAGCTCTCTTAGCGCTAAGATAGTCGTAAGTGCCATACATTAACATTGACTTACGACTATCTTAGCGCTAAGAGAGCTTCCAAAATATGGGTCCAGGACCATAAGCATTGATTTACTGTTATACATAGAAAACCAAATACAGTCAAGCCGCCGGCCACCGATAATCCGAATCTCGCAGTTTCCGAACGGTAGGAAGATGTAACCAAACTAATCTCTTTAGTAGTCCTCAGTACTCAGTAGTCCGAACATTTCACTATCCGAACGTTTTTGATGAAAAACGGAAGCGTTCGGATTATAGAGGCCTGACTGTATTTACAAAATGAATTCCCTTTTTAACGCTACTAAGCTTGTTACTTTAAGAAAACTGTCAATGTTTTGTAAAATCATAATGTCCCTATTCAAAACACGTTGTCAATAACTTCACACTGTCTCTTTATCTAATGTAATGTACTTGCTGTAACCTTATATTTTATGCTTAGTTGTATATATGCAAATATGTATGTACCTCTAATGCTGCAGTTTGCAGCCTGAGTGGCAAGTAAAGTTCAGTTCAGTTCAGTTCAGCTAACTGAATTTAAGTCAATATTTATTAAACATCACCAAGTGACGGATAAAGTCATCATACTTGAAAAACAATGTTGAAATGCGTTTAAAATTATGTATTTGGTTTGGTGGACCAGCATATTAATGCAGCTGAAAATTCTCTATCTTATTAATTACAGTTTTATCTTTATCTTCAAAACAAAACCACATTACACATGAAAATGTTATATATCTTTAATTCTGATGATTTGGTTAATGCCATTGTCATTAATTTGAATTCACTAATTTGACATTGATATACTTTCAACAACCGAATTAAATCAGTATTGATATAGATACTAGGTGTGTAATATCAGCTTCATATTGTTATCTGACTGAATAACACGCCATTATCTAGTGCAGAATTTTTAGCTCATCAGGCCTGATCTTCTTCTTCTTCTCCAGTTCCAAAAGGTCTAGAGAGCTGAAAAGTTGTGCGCAGACTCCTTAGCCAATGGGGATTCTGAATTGTACATTTTGTGACCCCATGACCCCAAATGGGGTCAGCGGGGTCACATCCTTAAAAACCTATTTTCATCTTCTTCTTCTCCAGTTCCAAAAGGTCTAGAGAGCTGAAAAATTGTGTACAAACTCCCTTGTCAGTGTGGATTCTTAATTGTAGATTTGGTGACCCTGGCCTGGGACCCCAAATAAAGGCCTCACAGGCTATGACCTAAAAATATATTTTTCTTCTTCTCCTCCGAAACAAAGAGACCTAGAAACGATGATATGGTGTTTTGTATTTTTAATTTAAATACTCATATATCAAATTAAACAGTTTGACAAAACATGGTGTACTCATTTAGAGAATACAATAGATTATTCTACAATAACATACATAACAGCAACATATGATAGAATATCTCAGATCTTGTATTGTTTAACTTGAAAACATCAAAGGATAGTTACTTTTCCCCAAAAAAGTTATAATCTTACTTTTGTTTTCTCCTAACTACAAATAAGTAACATTTAATTTTCTTTATTTCTGACAAGGGATATTGTGTAATGTCTGTCCAAAAGAAATATCCTGTATACTTATGTACTATGTATGGAAAATTAATCATCAGATCATTCTTTTCTTGATCATATTGGAATAGATGGAAAATCCTTGTCATTTTCAGTATTGATTTCAAGTTTTAGTTCATCGTCATTTACATTGAATAAGATACATGAATGTAGAATTCAGTATGTGTACTGTATAACCTATGAAATCCGATATTCTTAATCAGTGTTCATCTGTTAATTTATGTATTGATGAGCCAGGTAGCACCAATGACCAATGGGCGGGAAGAAAATTCTTTGGCCAAGAAAAATCTCAAGTAAATCTGATCCAATGTTATTTTGAGAGACGTTCATACCTCTGTTTAGCCATGCATGTACATGCATCATGATTATTCAAGCAACTTTATATATTGTGTGGATCTGAAATATCTTAGGTATGTAGCTATTGGTTTGTTTTTATGTTAATGACTCTCGGTTTTTTGCCGAGGTCTCAGATACATACCAGTAGTCGACAAAACAATACTTTCCAATCTAGTATAAGTAATTTTAAGTCAGAGGTTATATCTTGTCTGAAAAGTATGCCTTCAAATAGTATAACAATAAATATTTGTCATTGAATTTGATTTGATTAGATGTCTACCTTTGAGGATAAAGGCTTGACATTTAATTTTGAATTATCTGATCTCCACACATTATTTCAAGGTATCTGTTTGCATCCAAATAACTTATGTTGACACGTTATTGACATCTACATTATATATTGATTTTTATCACTCTCTTGTGGAAGACCATGCAATTTGATATTTACACAGCAATGTTAAACAAGTTTCTTAGCACTCGCCATATTACAACTTACTGTGACGTCACAGTGTAAGTACCGCTGTTACAATGTATCTGGTGGTATCAATGGAAATCTTTGTTTCCTAACACTTTCGGCTATTTTAGTGAGTTGCAAGTAGAATACCAAGCATCAATCAATATTTAACGTGTTTAGAAAAATTGTATTACAAAGAAGTCTGTTTAGTATCCTCTATTCCTATTCGTATCGGCCACCCTCTGTCTGGTTTTCTCCCACATCTAATGCAGCATATCTGATACTTTCAGAAAGTTGCAAAGGGCATATAAAAGCATTTTACACCCAGACAGGGTGTCATGCTCGGCCCAGTGTTGTGTAATCAGGGCTTTTAGTGCTGTTCACTCATTATTGGAATTCTTATAATCCATCACATTTATTTTCACTGGGTATGAAGTTCGCAGAATTTAAAAACTGTCTGGACTAGATGGCAATGTTTATTTTGGCTTCAGGTTTAGTTTGAGAAAAATGTGCCTAAATGGGTTGATATTGTTATTTATATATATGCACATGGTTTCCTCGATAATAACATATTGATTAGAACTATAAGTATATTTTGGCCAAACATAATTATTTGTTAGATATGTCAATGTCACTTTTCAACCACGATGGTGTTGTTTGGAATGTGGATCTGATGACAGTAAATGAACGCATTAAGCGTTTTGTAAATGAAAGGATTATCAAAACAGTAATAGTTTGGCTTTGAACACACCATTGAAATCAATGTCTCACGCCTACATCAGCTTATGACAGTAGTATAGATATGTGGCAGGTATGTGGGAGTAGAAACATTATCAAAATATCTGTCAAGAAGAACATTAACATATGCCATTATGTGATTTCAGAATTGTGTCAGACAAGACTGAAATTGTATTTCCATGATCGTGTCCATCCTTAGAAGATAAACACCCACTACTTGGTAAGGTTTTGACTTACCGATAAAAGTCAGTTTTATTATACATTAATGTTAAATATCTCCTTTATCTTTTCCATTTGATGCATTGCAAACGTGCTTATTTTATTATTCAGTAAAAAGAGAGTTCGGCAAATTCAACGACCTAAGTATTTAATTGCCTTAAACTTTCAACGAAACGTGCAAAAAGACAGCATAATTTCAATTGATATCCGACCTTAAAATGACATTATACAAGTTTAATAACCTTTGTCTTGCACAACACCATATGTTTATGATGGTCGTAAAACAAAAGTCACGCAGATGATCTACCATGTTCACATATGAAACCCATGATATCTTATTTTAACAAAGTGAACTCCATATTTTTTTGTTTAAAACATGCATGATGATCAAATTATGTCAGACATGTATTAAAGGGGCAGTAGCACGTTTTTTGAAAATTTTATTTTTTCAAATTTTCCATTTATAATGATAGTTTATGTCATTTATATGTACTTTAGAGGGTAAAACATCTTATTACACATACAAATTATCCGTAGTGGTAACGACAGTGTTGCATATAAAGCAAAAATTGCATGGCGGCCATTTTATTGTGATCACATTTTATTATTTCAAATGAAAAAACGATTCTCATGGCTTTACGGAACAATGTACACTAATTTTTTAACTTGATTGAGGCATTCAATGATATCATTCCTTCTTCTTATTTAACGACTAAAGTATTTAATTACCTCCAACATTCTTAAAAGAATATATGTTAAACTTGAGAAATAGTATGTACCACACAAAAACACACATACATACATCAACACACGGATTCAGAAATATATAAAGTACATGAACGTAAAATAACGTTACCTCATACATTACCTTTGATGTTGAATAAAACATTTTTAAACAAGAGAATTGAAATTCATCAGGCATTTATGATACGCATTTTATTGGAATAATATGGCAATGTTGAAATGAGATATTTATCACGAATATAGATGCTGATATGTTAATACGACAGTTAAGTTAAACACATATCACCAGTGTACCAATGAACCTATACTCCAACGAGTAATTGTTATATATTTAAACTTATTCACAATGATGAAATATTGTCCCAAATACAACTGGAAGCTAGGTCGATGTACCATATTTCCATGAATGGTGAATCCTTATGAATAGAAATCTCTTCATTGTGAACAATACTTATACCTTCACTAGGTGAATACCAATGAAGATTTATTAATTCAGTCTTTGTCACCTCCGTTGTGTCTCAAAATTATCAACATAACGCTGTTATTTGTTTTCAATATAATATACAACACTACAATACAAATACTCAATCCATACGCTAACAGTTCAATAGTCAATACTTAAAGTATCTTAATCACCATAGGAGAATAGAAGATACATCTCTTTCCACGTCTGTTCTTTCAACATTAGCATCAGTCTTTGTCACATCCATTGTAAAGCAAAATTAGAAAATAGCGATATTATGTGTTTTCAGTACAATGAATATTTAATACTTCAATGTAAATACTCCAGCCATACGCTTACACTTCAATAGTCAATACTGAAGATATCCCCCGAGGAGAAAAGCATCAGATACATAACTGACATATCGAGCAATGATGATTAAATCGACCTGTAAATAGGTGAATATGTGCACGTGCACTCTAGAACTCAGATAAACTTCGATCAATTGTTTAATTATGAATAGAAACCTCTTCATTGTGAACAAACATGTTTCTGAGTTCTGATACCTTCACTATAGGTAAATACCAATGTAAATTTATTAATTCAGTCTTTGTCACCTCCGGTGTATCACAAAATTATCAACATAACGATGTTATTTGTTTTCAATATAATATACAACACTCCAATACAAATACTCAATCCATACGCTAACAGTTCAATAGTCAATACTTAACGTATCTTAATCACCATAGGAGAATAGAAGATACATCTCTTTCCAAGTCTGTTCTTTCAAGATTAGCATCAGTCTTTGTCACATCCATTGTAAAGTAAAATTAACAAAATAGCGATACTATGTGTTTTCAGTACGATGAATATTTAATACTTCAATGTAAATACTCCAGCCATTCGCTAACACTTCAATAGTCAATACTGAAGATATCCCCCGAGGAGTAAGAGTATTTCACTTATATCGCGGCTGGTAGTATTTTTACAGGGAGAAAGCCCCCAACGCCATGTGGCTATGCACTGCGGTGAAACCTGCCAGCAGCAGCTGGAACTAGCGAACCATGGGTGGTACTGCGCTTAAATTCAGTGTAGCATTGCACCCAAACCTTACT
The DNA here is from genome assembly GCA_936450465.1 of Gibbula magus. NCBI lineage: Eukaryota > Metazoa > Mollusca > Gastropoda > Trochida > Trochidae > Gibbula > Gibbula magus. Next base: position 21,381,457 of record OW388291.1, on the reverse strand, counting down.
GCGTGTAGAACAGTTCTCTACTACAGACAAAGTTGCCGTGCCCCTGGCGGGATTCGAAGCCTGGTGATTGATTGACGTTTCTTCAAAATGTAAATACATCTTTACATATTTTTATATTGATAGATTTTGATAGATTTTCATAAAATGAAAATAGTTTTTGATTTTTGACCAGAGGGATCGTTGTCAAAGTTGAGAAATACTGATCATTTGATCTATAAAACATCTTTTCACATGCAGAGTACCGAAATGCGTTCAACAATGTCAGATGTCAATGTCACCATATTTGCTGTTTACAGTGCAAATAAATTAACTTAGCTTGCATATTCATCCCTAATCGCCAAATACATCATAATTACTAGTTTCAAATTAAAATCAAGTAACATCATTAAGCATGTGCAGAAACCGACAATGCACGTCCCATTTATATGCACAGTGGTTATATGACCTGTTAAACATTGTCACACCAAATTTGTCATTTTATCTTTTATAGATAAGATTCCAAAATTACGTTTGACTCATTTGCACGCGCCACACGCGATGCATTGTCGGTTTTCGATCAGAAATCACTACTTTTACCTTCATATGGTCAATATAATAAGTCGACTATCATCAAAATGGTAATTTTCGGTAACAGTTTTTACTTCTCGATAAAGTCACACCATTTCTAACGTTTGGAATATGTGACCAAGAACAACACAATGGATGTACCTTTAAGTTAATCAGTGAGTAGTTTCATTCTTTCAATTATTTGCATTTAAGAAATTCAAACATATATCATATTTACCTTGATGTAATTAACGTTGTTAATAGAATGTTGAAAGTATGTTTTTTATAATATGTGTACCGTCCATCGTGATGGGAAAAAACTTCTGTGAAAGTAGAAGTGGTTATTATGATGGATACATTAGTCCATACCTTGATAATTGAATTATCTTGTCATCTTTTAGAGCGGTAAAAACCTTAATCATACAACACTGATAAGAGCATGCAACCTTGTCTGAGAGTAACATGCTACGAAACGCCTAGAGGTGTCTTTCAGTGTACGTTCTGTGCAACATTCTGATTGCGGTTATCAAGGACAGAAACATCGAAAATATTGTACTGAACACAAATAGCAATACTGTTATATGAAATTTAGAAATTATACATAATGATATATGTCTTACAGTATATGTTGATAAATATAATATATCAAAGGGGTAAAAGTCATTAGATTAGATGGAATACATTTGAACTTTCAACTAAAAGAATATTCATAAACCATTTACATATGTTCATGAACCCATGTCTACAGGAAACATTTCACCAGGTATGAATGGCAATGGATTATTAAAAGTCTTAATGAGTTGATATTGTTAGTCGTATACATACATATGCCTTCCTCGATGTTAACATATTGATTCAAACGATGAGTGTATCTTGAAAGTGTTTTGTGAATGAGTGGAGTATCAAAATAATAATAACAGGTTGGCTCTTTGCACGCAACTGAAAACATATAAAGTATATCAAAACATATATAACAACTTCAAGCAAAGAAGTTACTAATGTCACGCAATTCTATAATTTTTAGCTCATCAGGCCTGAAAGGCCCGATGGGCTTATGGCATGGCATGGCATGGCATGGCGTCCGGCGTCCGTCCGCCCGCAGTCCGTCCGTAAACTTTTTGCTTTTTCGACATCTTCTCCAGAACCAATCACTCAACAGAGCTGAAATTTTATGTGCATACTCCTTGGCCAATGGGGATTATAAATTGTAGATTTCGTGACCCCGTGACCCCAAACGGGGTCACAGGGGTCACATGATTAAAAATATATTTTTCATCTTCTTCTTCAGTTCCAAAAGGTCTAGAGAGCTGAAAATTTGTGTGCATACTCCTTGGCCAATGGGGATTCTAAATTGTAGATTTCGTGACCCCATGACCCCAAATTGGGTCACAGGGGTCGAATCCTTAAAAACCTATTTTCATCTTCTTCTCCAGTTCCAAAAGGTCTAGAGAGCTGAAAAGTTTTGTGTATACTCCTGGGCCAATGGGCATTCTTAATTGTAGATGTCATGACCCCGTGACCCCAAATGGGGTCACAGGGGTCACAATGTTAAAAACCTATTTTCATCTATTTCTCCGGTTTCAAAAGTACTAGAGAGCTGAAAAGTTGTGTGCAGACTCCTTGGCCAATGGGAATTCTAAATTATAGATTTCGTGACCCCATGACCCCAAATGGGGTCACAGGGGTCACAACCTTAAAAACCTGTTTTCATCTTCTCCATTTTCAAAAGGTCTAGAGAGCTGAAAGGTTGTGTGCAGACTCCTTGGCCAATGGGGATTCTAAGTTGTAGATTTTGTGACCCCATGACCCCAAATGGGGTCACAGGGGTCACAACTTTAAGAACCTATGTTCATATTCTTTTGTCTAGAAAGTTGAAATGTTGTGTTGTGTTGTGTTGTGTTGTGAGTCCTTTGACAATCGGAATTATAAATGGTAGATTTGGTGACTCTGTGACCCCAATTTAGGTCACGGGTGTCATGATCTAAGAACCTATCTTTTGCTTGTAAACAATGTATTACTTGAGATAACTTAAATATTTAACATAATATAGTACATAAATGAAATCCTGATGAGCTACAGAGCCCATGGCTCTATTTTAGTTTTGAATTATCGTTGTTACTGATCATGAATGGACAATTACAATGAAAACGGACAACAAAAAATTTAATTGGTCAGTGACAATGGAGAGCAATGTAATTTAAATTCAAAACAATGAACCTGGTCGCATGTAAAAAAATCATATGTTTGACAGTGGCAACTGTTTGTTGTAAATTCATCCACTTGTGTCCCATATAAAGAAAACAAACTGATCAAACAGAATAAGTTTCAGGGAAATTTACAAAATGCATAAAATTTATCTGTTATTGTTTGTAAAAAGAATTTGCACTTCAAAGAATTTCCTACTTTATGTTTTAGCTTTATAGGCATTTATTATTTCAAAGTTCAAACTTCAGGATTTTGATGAATCATAAGTGTTATATTTGTTTTGTTGGCGAACTATGTAAAAAGTATATGGTAAATTCAAAACTGAACAGTCTTACGCCTACATTAATGACAGTAGTATAGATATATGGTTGGTATGTGGGTGTTGAAAAACTATCAAAATATTTATTAAGAAGAAAATTATGCCATTATGTGATTCGAGAATTGTATCAGACCTGACTGAAATAAATGTCCATCACCCTGTCCTTCTTAAGAAGATAAACACCTATTACTTGGTAACGTTTTGATTTACCGATAAAAAGTGCTAAATATCTCATATACCTTTTCCAATTGATGCATAGCAAACCTATACATTATGTTATTCAGTAATAAGAGATTTCGGCAACTTCAACGATCAAAGTATTTAATTGCCTTAAACTTTCTACGAAACGTGCAAACGAGCTGAAAATGGCATTCAATTGAACAAGTTTAATCTGCTTTGTCGTGCACAACATGATAGGTTTATGATGGTCATCAAACAAAAGTCACGCAGATGATCTAAAATATACACATTTGTTGTAAACTAAAAAAATATATAATTCCTATGATATATGTTCATATGAACATAAACCTTAATATTTTATTATTTAAAAACTGCATGATGATCAAATTATGTCTGACACATATTATTTCAACATGTCATTATTCAGAGGATAATCACCCAGAGCTTGTAACATTTTGACATACCAATTAAAGTCAGTTTTATTATGTATCTATTTTAAATATATCACCAGTTTATCTCAAATTGAAGCATTCACTGATATCATTATTTCTTCTCATTTAACAACTAAACTATTTAATTTCCTTAAACTTTCTACAGACTAAATCTTAAAATATTATTTACAACACACAGATGTTATTTCAAACACGCATCGATACGTACATACATAAACGGATTAAGAAATAATGACAAGGGGTCATGTTATAAAATACCTACTTAAACGTAGAAACACCATGTTACTTCAATACATTAGCTTTGATTGTCGAGTTTAATTCAGCTTATTGTATAAGGGAATTGCAATTCATCAGGCATTTACGATACACATTTTATTGGAATAATATTGCAATATTGGAATAATAGATTTAAAGGATATATAGATGATAAACGACATAAAAAAAGTTAATTTAAGCATATACCACCAGTGTACCAATAAGCCTACACTCCAACGAAGGTATTTTAAAAAATATATTTACACTTGTTCATAATGATGAAATATTGTCCCAAATAAAACTGTAACCTATGTCGATGTCTAGGTACAATATTTCCATAAATGTTGAATCTTGGGTAGAAACCTCTTCATTGTGAACAGACAATTGTCTCGGAGTACTTATTCCATCACAAGGTGAATACCAATCTACATCTATTCAAACATACGCTTTGTCATCTCGACTATTCCACCCCAAAAATGTATGTAGATACACGTAACTCTTGAACCAGGATACTGTTTATCCGTATTGCTATAATAATTGTAATAATGCACAATAATTAAACATCGATTTAGTATCCTAGGTTTTGAAACACTAATATCTATCAAACTTATGTTTAAAGTTGCTGCGTGAAAACATCACCAATATCACCATATTTAAAAGTTCCCAAGCAAGTCATAAAAAAAAAATAACTCGCACAACAGCAATATTTAACTTATCCAGTAATTGGAGACTTGGGTAACTTGTGGAACAAGTTGATATATTGATAGCTTACCAATTATACCACACGTTAGTCACTGCAGTGAAAATGCTATCATACACCATGTTCCTACATTTACTATTTTATTTTGAAAAAAAATCATATTGCATTGTTTGCCCACTTCATCTACATAAAAGTACAGCGTTTTCAATTATGTTAAAGCTTGAGAGAAGACCTGACACGATTTAGAACATTTCAATTGAAGGGGGTGGTTCCATTGTATTTACGAATATGTCATCAAAGTCGTTAAAATCGAAGCAAGTTTATCTGTTATGTTCATTTGAAATATTTGAAAAATATTTTTTAACTAATTGAAAGGTGTCAAAGTTCCTCAGTGTTCTTTTCCAAGTGTCAGCATGAAAAGAGTTTATAATGTAAACAGATATTTAATACATTATTTGAAAATATCAAGATTTTGAGACAAATACACCTTAATAATATTGCATGCAAAAATTTTATATTCTTCAAGAAGACACAAATATGGAAAGTTAATTGTTTCTGATGACACATAATGTATCCACGATCTGGAATTTCCACTAGCTAATGCTTTTATTATACAAATACTTAAGTGATTGCCTCTTTTATGCGGTAAATGCTTTCATTTACAAGAGGAATGGGAATAATAATAGGTCTGAATTTTTTATATTGTTTTTGTAATTGTGATTAAAAGCAAATCCGATAAAACATTCTCTTTAAACAAAACCGTTTTAGGGAAAATCATTACTTAAGCAAATGTCATCAAAAATAATTCATTTGATATAAATTCAAGTGGTGTTCCTGCAGATATTTCATTATAAACCAAAAATGACCTACACTAGAAAACTTCATTTGAAACTATACCAAGTTGTGTTTCTCAAAAGGAGCCATAGGTCGTTAACATGGAGACGTGCTTGTTACAACAATCAACAAACTAATGCGTATCACAAATTTTCTCCAAATAAAATCAACTCTTACATTCACTTCCATCAAAAGAGTTACTATAAAAGTCTTATTCAAGAGTTTTTCTTAATTGCGTATGTAAGTTATTTTTTCACAAATTGCAATAGCATACATCAATGATCACAGAAAAGAATAAAGGTTTATCCAACGTTTCTGTTTAAAAAAGTAACATTATAACTTGCCATGACCTTTAAAATTGCAAAACTATCTGTGCTTGCAACCAATCTGGAAACTAAGAAAAACTCCATTTATAAGAGAGGTACTTTGGGAAGTAACAACTTGAATAATTGTCGATTTCCAATCTGCTAACTGTGCTGGTCACGGCACAGAAACAGAACTCAATTCTGAACAATATCCAGAAGCTGTGAATTCTGGACAACTTAACATGTTCGGCACATGATCGGTAGATCATGCAACTTACAACACACTCCCAAAATATGCATGTGGTCTAACTGAGACAGTCCTGAATTGTTGCATGTCATATGTATCTGGTATGAACATAATTGATATATTATATGGATTTGTATTTAAAAGAACGTTTGTGGTATGTCTTCTTTATCTATTCTTCGAAGTTTACTTTGAGCAACCAACAAAGGATAGCTATACTCTACAATCATATACTTCAATAGTCAATACCTAAAGATTCCCAATCACCTCTACAGGAAAACGATCAATTTCCCACTGCTTGAAGGTATGTTCATTTCTTCACAAGCATCACTTCTACATCAGCTGCCATATCGATATGTCCTCAAACCAATATCTGTACCTGGATAACTCAGGACGTCTTTGATCAATGGTTTATGACTACCAACAGTTCAGTTGCATGTAACGCTGTTACGCTAAGCAATAAGAGTTGCCACATCGACCAAAACATAAAGACAATACAATCACCTGAATAAATATTTAATCAGGATATCGTTTATCATTGATATAATATGAATTATTGTAATCGCAAAGAAAGTAGACACCTCAGTTGGTTGGTATGATTTGCAATTACAAATATGTTTTCGACCTCATACTCTAAAACTGAATAGTACAGGCATTTAGTCATCAGCCAAGGAATACTTCTACGTTATTTTAAAATTTCTTTGAAAAAATTATTTAAATTTTTTCAAAAATTATTTTGGATAGAACACAACTGTTCATCGACATATAAAGCATCTTTTTTTTGGTGAAAATCAGTAAATGTGGCTCGTTTACACACACATTTACAACATGTTAAACATGGTAGGGATCATATTGGTGTGAATTTAATATCTTGTCCCTGTCTACATGAAACAAAGATATTCTAACTATAAATTAACCAGTCACCAATGTGGGTGCTGCTTTTTAAAATAGCAATTGTTTATATTTTTGACGTGTGGTTTGGCTATAGTATTTGGAGATTGTTCCATAAGTAGTAATATTTATTTAAATAGTATTGTTTGTCATAACTTATGTTTCTACAATGGACAGAATGGACATTTTCTCGTTTCGTAGATAGCCCGATTAAATTATTCAACCACAATGTGATCAAGAGGGACGTTAAGCGGAAGATAAAACATGAGATGGGGCGAATTCCAGACAGACAATGTGTTATCAGAAGCAATTACATTTCCATATATGTTTCTTTTGTGAAGAATATTATACGTTTGCATGCAATATGACTGATGAGAAGTTCTGTGAAAGCCTTGCATTATTTCCTAATATGCGATTGCAATTACATTAACTCATGTTCACATTATATAATTGTGTTGTTGCCAACAGATAACAGTGTAATCTTTGACACTGTCCAAGAACCGAATAATTTATTGATTTTGATTTACGTCCATGAAATATGACGAATTTGCCAAACCTTACACCAAGTTAGAGGAATAATGGTTCGGAGCCTCAGGACTCCTAAAAAATGTTTTTAATGTGAACAATATATACATGATTCTGCATAAGGTGCACCCAGAAGCAAATGAAATTATACGGACAAAATAGCAAGAGATCAACGACTGAAGAACACGGCTGAAACACATATAGTTTCACCATGTCTCGAAAATCCAACCAAGCTTAATTTGTAATGTTATCAGTTCAAAGTGTTGAAAAAAGCACGGCTTTTAAAATTGTAATCTCCTTAACCTGGCGAGATATGGGAGTGAAACTGTGGCATTCCCACAGCTACGGTGCCACATTGATTTAAAGGCCCAGAAGGTACATACTTTCCATTATGCCGATATCATCTTGAACTAACATAAAATCCATATTTCATTACATTTTACCTTAAATACCAAACATAACACCCAAAAGTCCCTTTGAAAATGCAATTTCAGCATCACTTGTGTGTTTGAACAGATATAGAATATAAAGTACCATACTCTCATGATTAAAATTGTATATCTCTTTATGCAATACATCCACATCGCAGACATTCAAAACGACTTATCATCGAAATATTTTGTGTTCGACAATGACTGTTTTGTAAATTCTTTCAATTTTCTACATACATATTTTCTGACAACGATTGTTTTGAAAAATTCTTTCCATTTTGTACATTCATCATGACGTGTTCTTCTTTAATTGCTGTATCCCGGAGCGGTATCAACATAAGCTTTTCAAGCTTGTTTACCAATCCGGCCGGTTCCTTTTCTTTTGGAAATAAATATGTTTAAACAAAATATTTTGTGTTTGACTCTGTTGAAAATAAGGTGTCGTTTATTTTGCCAATCAGTGTATTTTGAGTTGTAGAAATGGTAAATTGGCAACAATTTGTTTTAATGCATCCGGAACATGAACATAACACTCATAAATAAAATATTGCAGAATTACTGCATATGGGAAAAACATGGGATAACTTACACAGCGGTTGTGTACCCGTCCATAAAGAGCAAACTTTATAGTGAGTATCTTCACATCAAATGGCAATATACTCTATGAGAGTATAATCAATAATCGTAAAGTAAATCTTCAGTGAAATATGGATATTGTCGTTACCTGGTAGATGTTTTAAACAGTTTAAATTAAAATTATGGGACATAAGTCCCATATTATTAGATGAAAAAAAAAAGAAATTGTAAAAGATTCATGCCAGATATAGAAAATAGCTTTATTAGCCACATGCCCTTATCGGCGCAAGTATATGAACGTCATTTCAAAATGATGATGACGTCACACGACTGATCATTTTGAATGCCTTTTATAACGACAAGCTTTATCAAAAATAGTTTTTTACTTCAAGGACATTATTTCTAGTAATGATTAAATCACATTAAGCACCTTGTTTCGCAAAATGTATAATCGAACAATACCAATTCAACCTCATCTCGGCTTGAAATCTACCAAGTAATTGACTATGGGAGACAATTCTCGCATCTTAGTGAAATAGGCTCGCTTAAAGAGGACGCCTTTTATTCTGAGCAGCCTGTGTGGTCCGTTTTATTTGTTCATTAAACAGTGTGTCCATGTTCAGTAACTTCAACTTAGAAATTCAAATGATAGCTTTATTACCTATACTATAAGTAAATTATTTTATTACAATTGTGCAGATTGAAATTGAGATTGAAATGAATTAACCCCAAAAATTAATTTATGAAATGAAAGGTATGAAAGGTTTGACAAATGATATCTCAGCTTTCCTCTGGTTGCATTTTTGGTTTTTTTTTATTATCTTGAGCTAATTAACTATTATATGTGTCATTTTGTTAAAAATAACTATTTTAGAAATGTCTTAATCATGAATGAACCAATTTTGTTTTTGTATTTCTGAAAGTTAACTAATGTGTATATTATTAGACATAGCCTTGAACATTTTAATTTTTCTATTGTACGTCATTGTAATATTTAAATATCTTCATGAAAATACACAGACTGACTTGTAATAGGAAACATTTTACTTTAGAGAGAACTCATAGACTGTTATCCAATGACAGGAGGGGATGGTTATTGTAGAAAATGTGCTGGTAACTTGCTACTTTCATGGTTTATTAGATAGAGGACATTTTGTCGACCAATAATACCACATTCAACAATTTCTTGAAATATGGGTATTTGTTTCCTACCTCCTAAACTGATTATGAGAAGACAAAAGACCACGGGCATGAATTCATCATCGTAAGGTTTACTGTTCAATTTGACAATTGTGGCATTTTGAATACACATTGAAAACTTACAATGTCTGGGTCTTGCATAAATAACTATGATATCGCCTACAAATATAATAAATGGGGTATTTTTAGGGAGTCATCACTAAGGAGAAAAACCTACTGTGTTTGAAATTCAGTGACATGTTATACTAGATTGTTAGCGAGTAAAAAAATGTCATTTAGGCTGGAATTACACTAGAACCGATTTTCTTTGCGTTGCGTCGTGCGTTCCGTCAGAAAAAACGCGAGCAGTACATTTTCAATGTGTGCAATACACTTCATGCGAATTCAGCATGCGTTGCGATCTGATGCGAATAAGATAGGAAGGCCTGCTATTTTTTACGCATCGCAAATGATTTCGCATGAGGAATTCCCTGATGACGTCACTTAAATGAGGTATTTCCCAACCACGTGGAGCGACAGGTTAGTTTGTTTTCTTTAATATCTATAGAATATTCTTGATTACACATGTAGAATTGATTTAATGCATGTTGAGATATCAATTTGGTATGTTTCTGCATCAAGTTGTCCAATTCAAACACTTTTTAACGATTCATTTCAGTCATTTTCACCAAAAGAAAGATGACAGGAAAGAGAAGTCAGCGTGCAACCCTCGACACCGAAAGATTAATTTCACTTGTCGAGGGAGACAGCACTCTATTCGACAAACGATCGAAGGATTATCGAGATCTTGATGTTGTCAACAATATTTGTACATCAATAGCGAAGACGCTCGGCGTTAGTGTATCAGAGGGTAAAGTTTATTTAAATGGCACTTCCTGAATTGAAATTCCTCATTATTTTGTTTCATTAAAATCTCTCTATATATTATGATGATCATTTGCTGTGAAACCGGTTGGAAATGAACTTACATGAATGTATAACTTCAGTCTGTCATTTTGAAAGCACACAAACCATGAGAATTATTTTTCACACACACACACATATATATTCATACATATATTGCAACCAGGACTCGTTGGAGAAGTATAAAGGATACGTATATCAGAAAACGAAGGGAACTAAGAGAAAGCAGCAGAAAGAGTGGTTCTGGGAGGGATGACGTGAAGGAGCCAAAATGGGCATGGTACAAGTTGTTGGGCTTCCTTGACGACTACATGGATGATGATTTGTAAGTTTAGATAATTGATGTCAGTGTATCATTAATGATATGATGGAATGTTTCTTTAAAGCATAGACAACATGAAGTCAAATTTTGGACCAAATCCGTTTTAATGTTCAAAGCAAACATAATGTCCAATAGTGTTTGGAACAAAGAAAGCAATAATTTCCAATAGTGTTTGGAACAATGAAAGCAATAATTTCCAAAAGTGTTTGGAACAATAAAAGCAAAAATTTCCAATAGTGTTTGGAAAAATGAAAGCATTATTATTTTTTGAAAAATGTGAAAAAGAAAAAAAGGTTGATTTTTGCAGCACAGAAAGTAACATGCCAAGTGACAGCGATATGGATAAGGACGAGGCCCTTGAAGAGTCCGCTGTCGAGTCCACCGACTGTCGTTCTGGAGGGAGCACCAGCTGCAGGTAAGATGTTATCCTACTCTGAAAACAATCCTCTCCTTACAAGGTCAGTTTGCCATGGAACTTGACCCTGGTTGTTAAAGTACTGTTGCTGGGAGAATACCAAAGCTGCTCTCAACTATTCGCCTTGCCCTGCTTAGACGATAGTTGAATATTTTCTCGTCTTCGTTTCGCCCACGTCCTCCATAAGGTCTCAGGAGATTCTTCAAAAGCGGCAAACCTTCGTCAGCAATGATGACATACGGGAGAGGGCCATTCTCCTCTGCTCCAGGCAAAATTATGTCGGACGGAAGGGACAATTCACCTGTTCTCAAAGCTTGGCCAAACCTTGAGTTCCTAAAGACCCCTGAATCACTATTCATCCCATATGACCCCACATCAATCATCACAAACTTGTAGCCAGCATCCACTACAGCCATGAGCACGATAGAAAAAGTCCCCTTGTAATTATAGTAGACAGATCCTGATCTAGCTGGTGCTCTCATGACAATGTGTTTTCCATCAATTGCTCCACAACAATTAGGAAATTGCCAGGTGTCTTCAAACTCCTCTGCAATGTGTTTCCAATCATCGGGTGTTTCAGGAACCTTCATAACTTCTGGTTGTAGATGCACTCCTCTTTGACAATTCCTCCGATGGTACAGGCAGCCATTCTGTAGCTGTATGCAAGTGATGCAAAAGTCTCTCCTGTAGTCACAAATCTGAAAATAAAAACAATCGTTTGAATGTGTTTATTTATGAATCTAATAAGTTTTCCTTTTGTTTAGGGAAACTTCACGCCAAGTAAGCCCTACACCTTCGACGTCACGATCTATCTCTCCTGTCCCAGTATCACCAAAGAAGAGGCCACGGAAGTCCGAAGACAGCAGTTCCAAACTACTTGGTGTGCTGGAGGAGACAAGAGAGAGGAACCGTGCAAGACAGGAAGTCAGGGACAAAATCATCACAGAGTCTTTAACAAAGGACCGTGACAGTGATGAAATGTTTATGATGTCGTATGCAAAAGATCTTAAGTTGCTTCCGGATGCTTCTAAGAGTTTGGTTAAAATCAAAATAGCCCAGATCTTTCATGAAGCCCAATTTGACACACGACAACAACCCAAGGAGTATGTGGAACATGTAAATCTGAATCCATTGAGAGTACTATTATGCTTGTACTTTCTTGATATTGTTTCAGTTTCAAAAGTATCTCCCCAGTACAGGGAAGATGGATATTTCTTTATTTTATTACTTTTCATGTATACATCTAATTGATGTTCTTTTCATATATACATCGGATTGATGTTCTATTGTTTATATTACGTTTCATGTGTAAATCTGATATCAAAGAGTTCTTAAACCCTATCTATTACAGAGTGGTTTCACTCTGAATCCAATTATCAGACTTGACATTAAAGAGTTCATTAACATGCTTATTGTTTTTTGTTACCTTGGTGTTACAGCAAATCTCGCCCGTGGAGAAATAGGCTGTCGCATCCTTGTTTGCTGTTTCGACAATCTGTGCTCCAGTTTCGACAGCAATTTGTAGAACTGCTCTTTAGAGAGTCGAAAGTAGTTTTGAAACTTTTCATCATCATATTCTAACTCTTGTATAAGCCGAGTACATCCTCCTTCAAGTAATCTTTGTTGGTGAAGGGGTTGAACCCACCACCTCTTTCCTTTATTCTCTTCTTCATGACAAGAGATTGCCAAAGAGATCAGAAGCTCTTCCTCCATCTCCTCTTCTTCTTCCTCCTCTACAAGGTTGAGGACTAGAGCTGAATCCATCATACACTGAAAATATGACACGAAATATAATATGAATTAGGTGATGTATAGGTTAAGTGTAAGAGAAACCTTTACGCAAAACGTCAATCGCAGATGAAACGCACCTAGTGTATTGCAAAAAACGGACGTGGCAACGCATGCGTAAAAAAATCGGTCGTTGTTTAATTCCAGCCTTACTCGCTATCGACCAAAGAGACATGTTATACTGGATTGACAGCGAGTAAATTCAAAATTGAAATCGAATGTGTAGCATGAGCCTTCAATTTTAAATTTACTCGCTATCAATCCAGTATAACATGTCTCTGATTTTCAAACACAGTAGGTTTATCTCCATTCTACCGGATGCTGACAGTGCGTACGACAGCAGGTGAGCTCTGGATTATGTTAGAAAAATCCATTGTTGACAACAGCCGCGATTTCGTACAAAATTCATTGTTGGTATACAATTACTATTTTTTCCAAAAGTTCTCTTTGGTTATTTAAAAAAATCTTATAAATGTCATTGATTACGCGAGTTGTAAATTTGTTTTCCCAACATTCACGTTCATACAATGATGATTCGTTTTTCCTGTATTCCGCATTTTGGGGGAAAAAACCTTATAAGCATATCACGCGACATTCAAAATGGCTACCGTTTGTCGGTAGCTGTGAATGACGAGCTTGAGGACTTGTAGAAAACAAAGTGATTATAAGAGCCACTCTCTTATAATCACGTTGTACATCATGCCACTCTCTCATAATCACTAAGCTAATCACTAATTAACATCTCGGTGTATATCAACCATCTCAGTGTACATCAACCTCTTATCTCCTAGTTAATCTGTTTATACAACCAATCCCCTGTACATCAACCTAATCTTCTTATCCCCTTAATATATAATTGGCAATCCAGTGTACATCACCGTCTTAATTGTACATACTCACTGCAACTATATAACTTCTCCTTCTACCATATTCATGTATCACTTGCCTTCTACCATATTCATGTATCACTTGCTTGATAACGGTGTTAGTATCTACACCGAAACGCATTCATTGCAATAAAGAAGTTGACTATCCATATATCTGGGTTTTCTTCATCTCTACAACTTCTAAAATGCCTCTCAAAGAAATTGGGGACTTGTACTTATTAAAACAAGAGTCATCAGAAGATGACATATCCCAACGGTTCCACAAAATTTGTAAAACACATCCTGTCTCTGAACAAAGTCCAAATTCAACAAGTTTCTATGGAAACGAAAAAAAATAAATTTTTCAGTAATCTGAAAATATCAAAAGGCACCACTTCAGTTAGTGGGTAATACACATGCAAAGTTTCAGGAAGATATGATGAACGGTTTTGGAGCTGTGCTCCGGAAACGAACCTGTCTCTGACAAAGTCCAAATTCCACAAGTTTCTATGGAAACGAAAAAAATTAAAAATTTCAGAAATCTGAAAATATCAAAAGGCACCACTTCAGTTAGTGGGTAATACACATTGAAACTTTCAGAAAGATATCATGAACGGTTTTCGAGTTCTGCTCCGGAAACGAAATGATTACGGACGGACGGACGGACAGACGGCCAGGGTGATGACTATATCCCACGGTTTTACATACCGGTGGGATAATGAAGCATTCCAGGTTTCATTCTGGTAAGGAAAGGACATTCTTGTTATCCTTATTTATCGGTGTACAGATGATATGACATTCATATGTATTTCTTATTTTGCACCAAACCATTATGCTCGGTTTTCAGAACCGGCTGACCATTGCGTCATTGACATTGGGTCTGTTCGCCTTCTCAACTGCATTAAGTGTCATATTTGGATAGATCTTGATACTGACGAAGTTTGTCTTGCTAATATATCTATCATTTAATGTATCTCTAAAACACGCTACAGGAAAGATTAATAACTTGATAAGTATCAGTTACGTTCAACAAGTAGAGCACATTCTAGAATCGGCCGCTTGTTCGGATAGATTGTGACGTCACAAAGTAGATGCAACAATACGGGATGAAGCGGCGCTAAAATCAGAGGAGGTTCAATCCAGAATTGATCACGTTTGATTTTTGTGGAGAACCAATCTCAATCGAGTATCCGGCAATCACCTATCTTTACTTCTCTTCAAACATTTAGACACAGTGTGTTAAATAATTTGACATTAAATGTTATAAGCATACATTTGGTAAACAAACTTCCAAATATTGTGTTTATATGTTACGATAGATTACAGAGTTAGCAATAATCATTTGTCGACTTCCCATACGTTGACAATGTGAAGCAATATGCAATGATTTTTTCACCAAACCACAGACAACATGTGCAAGTTATCCCCTAAGGAATTGTATTGTAAGAAATAGGGGGTTAGGTTAATTTGGGATAATGTAAGGCAAATGCGCTGATCGAACGTATTAGTGATGTTGTGATATATTTGGCGGTTTATATTTTGGAATTGCAGTGGCCAAATTCGTAATGTCATCTGCAACTGACCTTTTAGAATTAATAACTTGTGACACTAAACAACTGTCTGTTCATTGATGATGTTTCATTGGAAGGTGAGGCTGATGAAATCATGAGACTGCTTCTAATTCGATGCGTCGACAACATTCATTTTGGATCATTTGTTGCATCTGTTGTCTGTAACAACCTATCGTTTCTGAAAACGATGATGTTTTGTCTGTCTTTCGCATAACTAGACAAGTTGTTGATTTATTATTACCTTTTTGGCGAAAGTAGACTTCAACAAAGAGCATGCATTTTGTATGTCGTGCTCAAAAGCACTGGTCGTTATTGATCAAATAAACAGATTTATTTTTTAAATCATTATTCGAAACAATAGACAATAGTTATTTTAAATTTGTATTGTAGATGCGAAAGAGACGGCAATATTCAATGGAGATTTTATCAAAAGCAAACGTGGCAGTTAAAAATGGACGATCATACAGAAAAGCATCCAAAAAGTATAGCATACCATCCATGACCATATCAGATTAAACAAGTAGACAGAGTCGGCCATATCCCCCGCCTTGGGGAAAATTCATTGAAGAATAGTAGTTGAATAACATTGACCATGAACCTTTTTTCAACTAACCAGTGCCCAGTTATAAGCAATCTTTATTGGTCATGCATTTAATATTACTCTCCTGCAGATTGCAACATTTCAACTTGAGGCCCAAGAATCTTACAGAATTGAATGAGATAAGTTTCTTATTTCAGAACATACACAAGAGGTCTTAACATGAGAATCTAGCGAAAGGTGGCCAAGACAACGTGATGGTCTGAGTAAGGCACTGGGAGTGAATGTAAATTAATAGTGATAAAAAAAATAAAAATATGTTTTGTTTGAAAGGGAGTCTTGCAGTTATACACAATATTTAAATCATGATCATCCTACCTTATCAGGTTATTTGTATCAGTATTAAGCTCGTATAATCTCCTTATAGCCCGATGTTGCAGGATGGATGATATGTTTCATTTGTTGGCTCAGCAGGGCAGGGGTGCCACTCACTGTAAGGTTTGTAACATATCAAAACAACCTTAGCCTACCCAATATAAGGTTTATAGCAACTTATGGTTACCGTTTGCTGATGATCAAGATGAAAATAGTTTTTTTGAGTTGTGAGCAAAGCCAAGGAGTATGCACACAAAATTTCAGCTCTTTAGACCAAGTGGTTCTGGAGAAATAGACAAAATGCGAAAAGTTTACAGACGGACGGACGCCGGACACCGTGCCATGCCATAAGCCCATCGGGCCTTTCAGTTTTTGACTTCTGCTCCGGAGACGAAATTCCAAGTTACGTTTACATGGAAACGGTCCAAAAAAATAACTCGAAGAAGTTGAAACCCCCAAAAGGCACATATACACATGATGATTGTTCCACACACCAAGTTTCGTTGAGATATGTCTTATAGTTTTCGAGTTCTGCTCTGGAAACAAAATCGGGACGGACGGACGGAGCCCATTTCAATATCTTGGTCGGCCCTCCGTATTGTCCATTGAGACTGAAGATCATATCGCTAAGATGGTAAAGGACGTCGCATCCAAGAGCTTCGGAATTACTCGCTGCCAACTCGTTATCAAGGTTGTAGGCGTTTGAAGGTGGCAACTGCTTTCAAGAAGGGTGTCCCAGGAAAAGGCGGGATAAGAGGAATCCTCAAGCGCCACCCAGACATCTCCCTGCGATCTCCAGCGGCTTTATCGACCACAATGGCCAGGATGCTAAATCCTGTTGTAACAAACAAGTACTTTGAAACTTCGGAGAAAATAGTATCTTCGCTGGGTTTGAATGACAAACCGAATTGTATTTGAAACATTGATGAAACAAACGTTCCCTTAACTCATAAACCATCCAAGGTGTTTGCTCAAACCGGTGTAAAAAAAACATCCCAGGCCGAGTAGGGAACAATCGGGACATAAGTCATTAGAAGATGACGTGTCCCACATAATGTTTAAAACACATTTTTGACAGATAATTGTCATCGTAACCGTACTTCAGTTAATGGGTAATAAACATGCTCAGTTTCAGGTATGATGAAGGGTTGAACAACCTCTGAACAAAGTTCAAATCCTTCATGTTTCTATGGAAACGGAAAAAACCAAGATGTGTTTGTTTAACACGGATGCCCCCGGATATACCAAAGTTAAGGCCAAAGTTAAATCCGTATCTGAAAGGCCTCATCACAAGGTATGCGCATGCCAAGTATGAAAGCCCTAGCTTTGAGCAATCCATAGTTATGGCCAAGGTTAAAGTTTTCTGAAGATGTCCACTGCGGCAAGGTCAAATATGATGACCTCATCTGGAAGGTCTCATCACAAGGTATGCACATGCCAAGTATGAAAGCCCTAGCTCTGAGCAATGCAAAGTTATGGCCAAGGTTAAGTTTTTTGAAGATGTCCACTGCGTCAAGGTCAAATATGATGACCTCATCTGAAAGGTCTCATCACAAGGTATGCACATGCAAAGTATGAAAGCCTAACTCTGAGCAATCAAAAGTTATGGCCAAGGTTAAAGTTTTTGTGGACAAACACAAGGACGGACGGACAGGTGAAAAACAATATTCCCATAAAAAACATTTCAGAAATCTTCGGATAGTGGGCGATATGTATGCAAAGTTTCAGGAAGATAAAATGAAGAGTTTTGGAGCTGTGCTCCGGAAACGAACATGTTTCTGAACAAAGTCCAAATTTAACACGTTTCTATGGAAACCGAAAAAAATAAAATGTTAAGAAATCTCAAAATATCTCAAGACATCACTTCAGTTGGTGGGTAATACACATGAAAAGTTTCAGAGAGATATCTTGAACGGTTATCGAGTTCTGCTCCGGACAGACGGACAGGGCGACGACTACTGTACATCCCACGGCATTACACACCTGGGATAAAAATGTTTCTCTACTCGCCTGCATAAATGCCGCTGGTAATTCCCTCCCCAATGGCATATTGTAAGCGGCAATACACATACCATGATTTCCTGAAGCCAGTAAGTCCTACATACTTGGTATAAATAAGCAGCCTCTGAACTTTCGAGAAATAATTGCAGTACCCGGGTGAGAGGACCGATCAACGATCATCACGGTGTTCAAATCGCGCGCATTTCATTGGCTGAAAAATTACGTGCTATGCTATTTAGCGATGAGTACCATCCAACACCTATCACCGAGTGGGAGAACAGCTCCGCTAAAAACCGCTCGTTAAATCTCCGTAATCATCATCATCAACCAACAGTTAAACGAGAGTACTGTACGCGGGGAATCAGTAAGGTAGCCGATGTAAATACACTGCTTGATTAGGTATGCTCGTATGCTTTGCGAGTGTAAATATCTGTCATAAGAACACTATGTTAATTTATTTAGCTCGTCAATTAAGGTTCTCAAAGAATATGGGGAAGGCTACCGGAAAAGGGACCACATGGTCGATCCTTGTTTAGGAGATATAGGCTCTGAAAGATTTTGTGTGCATTAAATTTGAAATTTCAATTTTGTAATGCTAGTGCAGTAATAGTTCATTAACATCTCTTCTTTAAGTTCAAAGTCTCCAATTGCCTTCTCTGCTTCTATAAAATCATGAAAAACATTGATATTAAAAGGTACCAAAAAGGTGCCACATGGTCGGAGCAACTGTTTATGCTGCATATCACTTTATTTTGAAGCCGTCGAGCTGTTGGTCTAGCAACTATTTTACGGTCGCATCCTTGAGCATGGGTTATTGGTGTTTGCAGCGTAACAGCGTTCTCAGTGACCGCCACTTGACAGGTACATACTTCCGGAGTAGTATGTTTATACCAGTCAGGATTTAAACGTCACTAATCCAACATAAATACCACTATGCGATTGTAAATCTGGTTTATACATGTCCGGAACAATACAAATAAAGTTGTACAAGGATATGATTTATATTATTGATTGATTGATTCAAATCGTTTGTTTAGATAAATAAACACACGTGCTTTATACGACCAAGCACAGGGGCTTGTATTGTCGAAACTAGCGATTATAAAGAATATGAAGTCGACGATCCAGCCCCATATACTATAAAAAACAAAAGTAAAGGGATATAACTGGGTCAACACCCCATGTCCGTTTGAAATTATATTTCAGAATGTTATCATATTATCATTCAATGTTATAAACCACGTCAAAGCCAATAAATTTGTCTTTAAAACAAGCCATCAAACGTAAAAGTCGAACGGATAATAACAAGGATATGATTTTTCAAAGCCTACAATATTAGCACATTGCTCATGTGAGCCATTTGGGTAGCCCACCAAAATGATAAAATATTCGCTTGAAAAATTTTTTATAAAACACTTTATGATATCCTGTCAGCTAAAAGTGACCCATTTACAAAGCCAAGTTTTTGGTGCATCAGATCGCGCAAGAATTAAAACATGAGGGACACTGTACTTGACATAACAGGGATTTTAAATAATCTCAAGTGTGAAAATAGCCGTTGCCTTTATTAGGGTCCGCAACCCAATTTTTTCTAAATAACCCAGATTTTTTGTTCTCATTTTGTTCTGGTGTTTTAAAACGCAAATTTTACCCCCTGCCCAAACAAGTCCACATTTCAAAATGTCAACACACACTTTACACGTACTACATACTACAGATTTAAAGCACAGTGATTTCTCGTTCAATTAAGACAAGCATCAACAAAATCGATGCATTATTTCTAAGTTATGACATTTTAAACACGATTTTTTACTGGTCAAACTTGAGTGGGCCAAAATGGTGTCTCGGAAATACATCGATAAAACTTGAGGAAAAAGTCGATATTTCATTCCTAGCAAAAGCAATCAATTTCGAAAAGAGTTTTCTACTATCACATTACATCCAAGGATGGGCAGGGGGTAAAATTGGCGTTGCATCCCTTTCTTTATTTATGAGTATAGGGTATATATCGCATCGTAGTATTGGACAAAGGAACTGTTTGTTTTCAAGCCCCTGTGTCACACACTAGACCTACTCACAACAGAGACCTAGCACAGTAGAATACATATCAAATAGATACTTAATATTATTCTTCCAGATCTGAAACATGGCATAAGTTTGTAAGGATTTATTATCATTATTACTTACACTTGTCCTTACTCCAACACTTACTTTTTTGTAAATGGACCTACAGACATTTTATACAGTAAAAGACTTAAAATACATGCATTAACAGATAAATATTGCATGAGCTTAATAAAAAAATATCAGTTTTTAAAAAAATATTTTCTTGCATGAGCCGGGGGATATCTAAACTGAGATATATTTTAACATTGAAGGCGGCCTTGAAAAGTAAATAGTTTTAATAAACCTTAGGTTGTATTATGGAGAGATAATACAAATCTTAGAATAGGTTATCAGACACTTGACCTATCAACTGCTTTTGAACTGAGAAATATCAATAAATTATTACATCTCTGTCACAAGATCTTCGGATTCAACACCTCTGTCCAGAGTTCCGGACGGAATTTCGAATTTTAAATATAAATGTTCTGCTGTCAGTTGTCTAAAACTTAGACTCTGAAAAAAGTATTATTCTGAAGATATCACCAGGTTATTCAAAAATACCATTTCTCATACTGATTCCTTTTCAATATTAATAAAATGGTGGTGTTTAAGGAAAACATACTTTTTCCAATAAGAAACTGCACCAACAAAATATATTCACCTATAATAAATACAATTAAAAATTCAATAAATAAAATAAATCACTTCTGGTCTTCACAAAGTATTCTGATATAGTAAATCTGCCATCAGTACTGGAGGAATGTCATATTAATACAACATATCTAGCTGTCCAATAAAACATCGGTAGAGTGGATCTCAAAGAGTCGCAGATGAAAAAAAAACATGAAGAATCCCAAATACCATTTGACGCAAAAGCCAAGGAGGAATTCCAGGATTCAAACCTGCAAAGAAAAGAAAAATTGAAGATTTATTTTCTTTTTATTGATTTAATGCAAATGAGTCAAGCACAGTAACATCAATTACATCTGGTATTTATAACAGAATGATAAAAAAAAGCTTTATATACAAATTATTTATTTGCTTATTTAAAAACAAACAAATTATGACCATATTCTTTTATGTTATTTACAGTATGTAATTTTTATATATTATCCAATATATCAGTATCATAAAAATAACAATGAGAGTCTAGAAGAAATTATTATCATTTCCTTACTAACATTATATTAATAATTACTATGTTTTTTCTTCTGTTCATATAATACAATGTATTTCTATTCATTTTGTGAAGTTTGGCAAACCTTAAAATGATTTAGAATGAAAAAAAGGTGTTTAAAATAAAGTCATTAGAAAAACAGTGAATATGTCAAAAAGGTAAAGTCGACAGTTTAGTCATTAATCTATGATGTATGAATGTCATAAAAAGAGAAAACTAAATGGTTGTATCCAATAAATGCTTCATTTTACTTGGTTTCCTCAAAACTCTCAAATAAAATGTCAAAAATACCAAGAGAACAAGGCAGCAACTTGCTTGTTAGAACAAGGGGCAAGGGAGGTAACTCTAATTTTTTCACATTTTAAAAAACTTTTACCTTATTAATCACTTTGTCAAGGTTGTAATAATTTTGAAAAATGTGTTTTAGACTTAAACAAATTTCAACTTTGCGAATATTGCTAAATATGTGTGTTATTTGCACAGGAAAATATGTTTTCAAAATGTCAATTTTCACTCACGTCGATTCCCCGCCGAAAGATGCTCCAGAAATTATTGTATGTGTTATTCGTCATCAACAATGCCTCTAGTCCATGGATATGCAAAAATAATTGTGAAAAACGACAGAAATAAGCGTAACACAGCACCGGTGTTAGTGACCCAGTTTATCTATGCTTCTAAAGATATCTACAGCGAGTGCTGCGGTGCCTACCTTTATCCTGTCGAGAACACCATGCTTTGTATGATAAATTCTTTTCCAGGATATTTACCATTGCCATCCAAATACACACTTACATGACGTCCTGGTGCTTTAGAGGAAACTCAATAATCACTCTTGTCAATCGGCTTGTACATTTCTTTGTGATGCACGTGCGACATAACTAACTTTCCGGTCCCGCGCTCATGATTCACGTGCGCGGGGATTCTAACAACGATTGGATTCAGTCGGCGATTGTAACTCTTAAGGGGCTGTAAAACGTTTTTTACAAAATTTATTTTTCAAATTTCCCATTTATAATAATTGTTTACGTCATTTATTTTTACTTAAGAGGGTAAAACATCTTATTACACAAACAAATTATCCGCAGTGGTAATAAAGGTGTTTGGTATAAAGCAAAAATTGTTTGGCGGCCATTTTAATGTGAACACCTTTTATTGTTTCAAATTACAAAAACGATTGCCATGTCTTTACGGAACCATACACACTCATGTACACTTGATTTTCCGAAGAGAGAGCAGTGTTTTAATTTTGGTGACATTATTTTCCAAATATTTTCCATTGAAAAACGTTCTACTGCCCCATTAAGGCCTGTCACGTCATATAATTTACAGCAGTAACTTGTGCAATTCGTTGACAAACACGTCTGACTGTAAACTACGTTAAGGAGTAAAAACGTGTGTCCATGCTGGTGCATTATATTTTGAGCCGAACTTTTAATTTGGTAAGAGGTACTATATACAGAAATGTAGCCTATTTGTACCTACTTCGCTACGGCAGTCTATATATACAAGATAAATAAGATTTTAATTTACAATTTAATTAAGTTTTTATTTATATACCTAGCACTTAATATTGATTTAAATTGGTCCGTCAAATTTCTAAAGTCAAGATTTTAGTACATGTTGCCACTTAAAACAATGAAAAAAGGTTTTCGAAATGGTAAAAAAAAAATCAAAATTTTCCTCACACGGTATCTCTATTGAAACTGTATGCCCATTCAATAGTAATAAACTGCTCAAAGGACAACGGCGTAGCTACCATTATGAAAAAAGCCCGGGCTTACACCTGATTTTGTGGTCAATATATTTTTGTTATTGTTTTGAATACGTTCTTATAATATTTTCTTTAATTATATGTTTCTGCATTTCTGAATTATAATACACGTACAGTAAATATCAAATGACACAACAATTGCAGACGCAGTTAATAACTGTAATTGCAGAAAGTTGTTCTAAATACTATTGATATGAATCAGTTACTTCACAACTACTTCTGGTTTGAAATTATGCACAAACAAATATCTTAACATATTCATAACATATTTTCACTAAAGGATATGCTCATGCATACAGCAAACATGAAGTATAAAAGTTCAAAGCCTTAAATAGCAATTAATTTTGAAATAAATGTGAAGTGGAAAACATATTAAAATGCATTAACTTTAATTTGCAAATTGTGGACACAACAAGTCCAATAAATCAAAATTGATTTTGGGGACTATTTAATCACTGTTCCAAGATTCAATGTAATTAACATCACTATGTATTATTTTGCTGATCACAGTCTAAGATGAGATAACTCCCAGACTAATAAATGATTAGACTGAATTTCAAGATGACATCCATCGGCATGCATCATGCTTCCCAATGCAAGGCATAACTCTTGCCACTCTCCATTACTGGCTGATTTAGGCCTTGCAGTATTTCCTTAAGCAATCTGTGTTTAGAAATCCAGGTCCGCTATGCATTTCTAGGGCAGCGATTCACTATCTTGACACATCAAAGCGAGGGAAATACAGCAAGGGTTAAATCAGCCAGTAATGCAGACTGGCAAGAGTTATGTCTTGCGTTTGGAAGTTGGCATGCATCATGCTTTGATAAATCCCTGATAGGGGTGCGATTGAACTAGTACGTATGTTTATTCGTTGTCATTATCAAACTCTCCAGGTCGCTGATGCTTTTCAAGCAAGCAATATTTATTTCTGGACCTCGATATTTCACAAAGCACTAAGGTGATCTTAAGTCACTAAGATAACCTTAGTGCAATGTTAAAGCATGGGAGTTAAGGTTAACCTTAGTAAAGGTTGTTTTGTGAAAGGGGACCCAACTCTGAAAAAACGTAAGACCCGTATGTTCCCGATTCTCAAATAAAGTCTGTCTGGAAAGTATATAAACATTATATTTATTTTGTTTTTGAAGCTAAAATGTTAATTCTAATCAAAGTTATTACCATTTTAAAACATCAACATCATTTTAATTCATCACCAACACAAATTTGGCAACACCCATCAGAAATCTCATGTGGCGGTACTGACAAATTGCTATGGAAATGCCTTAAATTTTCATTATCCTCATGCACTGCTAGTCTTGCCGATGATGCTTGTTCAGGTGATATATTTCATATTGTTTAAGAATGTGATTATCTGCCCACTCATACCCAGCACATCTTAGCAATTCTGTGACAAAGGATTTGTAACTTAATCGAATTATGTATCTTTTATAGTGATTCTAAATTTATGAAATGTAATTAATTTTTCTAACTAAACTAATCGTATTGCAACAACTTATTTGTTAATTAAATGATTTCGTTTTAATAAATACGTTCATTGACGTCACAAACATATTAAAAATTTAGCTGTGATGGTTGTGGCATTTAAATGTGACATATATAGCCTAATTTGTGTCAAACTTAAAAGTAAACAAGTAAAGTGTTTGCCCGTTTATATTTCATTTATCACAGAATATAAACTATAATTCTAAACACGGCGAAATATAAGTGGAAACAATTATGTTTATTCAATTTCAACCTTCAAAATGGGAATCCTTATGGAATCGGCCTTGTGTATCATTCTTGTTAAAAAAAACAAAAAAACACTCATTAATCAATAAACAATGAAATATCGATGTAGATAGTACTAAACTCGCGGGCAAAAGAAAAAAAGAAAAGGTGCAACGCAAGCTATTTTAATTAACGAGTGATGAACAAGATTGAAACATAGTTACACCATGTCTCTAGAAGCAAACTAACTTGGTCTGTAAATTTTGAAATATTATCTGTTCATAATTCTGAAGAAACACGGCTTTATAAAAATCGTTGTTATAGAATCTCCTTAACCAGGCGAGATAGGGGAGTGAAATAGGGCTTTCTGGCTTGTTTTTAACTTCCTACAGCAACGATGCGTCATTGATTTAAAGTCAAAGGAGGTACATTACGTCGACACTTACTTGTACTTACATAAATTCCATATTTCATAAAATTTTACCTTAAATACCCCAAATTATTTCCCAAAATGCCTTTTTAAATAGCTATTTCAGCACCCCACGTGTGCTTGAACAGATATAAAATATTAATATCTTAACGAGATATATCCTCATCACAAACATTCGAAATCAAGTTTATCCGGCAGAAATATTTTGTGTTTGACTCTGTTGAAAAGGAGATAAACTTATTTTGCCCGTGAGTTTATATACTAAAAGAAATTGCTTAATTACGGTACATGTAATCCACATGCCTGTTGAAGTTTAAGTATCTGTCTTCCATCCTTCCATCCTTCCATCCTATCCCTGAACTAATTTCGTTGACATATCAACGTCAAAAAATAGCACTTCATGTCTCATAAAAAAAATTAAAAAACTAACCCTCAATACGTCTTAGATTCAAAGTGTGAAGTCTATCGGGCTTACTCAAATTAATAGACATGCACCTCGCCTGACTGCGGAAATTTACTTAAGCTTAATGCGCTTCAAGATCTGTCACTCAGTGTGTATTATTACAACATCAACTTAGTAAAGGGACACATATATACTCACGTCCATAAGAAACTTGACCCCTAAGAAATTATTGATTATGACCGAAATATGACTACTTCACCACTTGAAGTTAATAAATCAATTGACAAGCAAAATACACGAGTTCATTCATTTTATTTTGTATTGTTATATGCAATGACGTATAATTATGATTATTGCTATTTACACAACCAAGACATACGGAGATTTCAGTGCCGTAAGAGTTCTGGAGCAGTCATACTGCAATGTCAATAACGGGAATGTCCTCCTTGTCCCTGAACACAAGCGTACACAGTACACATCTACTCATTGATGACGTCAGGCGCCTGATGACGGCATTGGGGATTGTCAGGACGAGTAATGGGGGTTGGCTGACGTTGTCTGATAGGGCGATCGAGGTGGTCCCACAGGTGTTCGATCGGGGACATATCAGGGGATCGAGGGGGCCAGGGCAGTACATTGATATTGTGCCTATTCAAAAAGTCCTGAACCACTCTAGCAACATGGGGCCTTGCATTGTCGTGTTGATATAGAGTTCCCTGGTGTTGTTGTCGTATAAAGAGGATAACGACTGGTCTCAAGACTTGGTCAATGTAGCGTTGACCAGTCATTGTCTCGTCAAACACAACAAGATCAGTAGTTCTGTCCACTAGAATCCCGCCCCAGACCATCACGCTCCCTCTACCAAAAGGCTCCAGCTCTTGGATGCATTATGGCGCCATCCTCTCCCCTTGTCTTCGATAAACTCGGTTCCTCCCATCATTGTTGAATAAGCAGAACCTACTCTCATCGGAAAAGATGACCCTTTGCCAGTCACGTATCTGCCAGCGACGTAGTTGACATGCCCAACGTAATCTCTCTTGCCGATGTCTTGGCGTCAGAACAGTTCCTCTGTAGGGCCTGTAGTTCCTAATACCGTAGGAACGAAGACGTTTGGTTACTGTCTGTCGGCTGAGACGGCGACCCAACGCAGTGAATTCTTGCCGTTGACGTTGCCGTCAGGAATCGGTTATGGAAATAAATATGTTTAAATCAAAGTACGTATGTACCGGTCTTCCTGAGCGGTTGTGATGCTGGGTCTCCCTGATCTGGGCCTGTCTCTTGTCTGACCAGTCTGCTGGAACCATTCAATCAAGTTGGTTACCGCTGTGGTGGAGCAGCCGAAGGTTCTGGCAACATGACCCCTTCAAGCTGTTGTTCTGCTGTAAGTCTCGGTATTCTTTTAGTGGTTTTCGAATGACAGTGAGGACAGAGGTTAGTGTGAGAGCCTTTTATACCAAAAATTGCACGTGCTGTTCGTGCAATTTCAAAAAAATCGATTTTAACAGAACCTTGCACGTGAAGCATGGTTGAGACATGTTGCGTTTCTGCTATGCATAACATGGGTCCATGAACACTGGCGAACTCAGGAAATACCTACTTCATATATTCAAATTGATAAAATATACACTAGGCAAAAAAAGAAACGCATAGGTGAACCTTATTTTTCAAATTGATTTTTTTTATTAAATAATGTCATGATTATGACCTGAATGTCTAGGGAATATATGTTTATGTCGTAAACATTAAATTGGAATACCTAAACGCAACATCATGTGAATGATCGCCAAAATACAGTGATTTCGATACAAAATCATGACAAGTGCGTGCTGAAAAAGTTGTCAGCATGTTGCACGTGCATCACACGGAGAATTACACTTGCCAGTAGTGAGTATAAAAGGGAGGCAGTCCGACATTGAAACACTTGCAATCAACCCCGGAAACTGAAAGTCAAAATGCCGAGGTTAGATCTTGCAGCCCGGAACAGAGCCACCGGACGTCTAGAGGCCGGAGAGTCCATGTCAGCGGTTGCCCGACACCTGAATGTTCACCAGAGCACGATTTCCCGACTGTGGCATCGTTTCCAGACATTCAACTCTACAAGAGATCGACCGAGAAGTGGCCTTCCAAGGGCGACAACTCCCGCACAAGACCGCTACATCCGGGTTACCCATCTAAGGCACAGAACCGCCAGCGCCGCCTACACAGCAAACAACGTCCCTGGTCTTCGACGGCTATCAGCACAAACCGTCAGAAATCGTCTACGTCAGCACGGAATACGACCCATGAGACCCTACGTTGGACCGTTTTTGAGACGCCATCATCGCCGGGAACGTCTCCGATGGAGTCGACGTCTTCAGATGTGGAACCTTGTCAACTGGAGACGAATATGGTTTAGTGACGAATCCCGGTTCTTGTTGTACCATAGTGATAAAAGAGCTCGAGTTTACAGACGTCGAGGGGAACGTTTCCGACAGAACTGTGTTGTTCAGGTGGATCGATTTGGTGGAGGAGGTATCATGATGTGGGCAGCAATATCAGTGGACGGTAGAACAGACCTGGTGCACGTACAAGGTAATCTGACTGCTGTGCGTTATAGAGATGAGATTCTTCAACGTCACCTTCTTCCCGTCATCAACGTTCAGAGACATCTCTTCCAGCATGACAACGCTAGACCACACACAGCTCATGTCACCAGGCAATTCCTAGCCAACAACAATGTGAATGTGCTGCCATGGCCCTCCAAATCCTCAAATTTAAATCCTATTGAGCATCTTTGGGATAATCTCGATCGACGTGTACGACGGCGACAGCCACAACCGCAGACTCATCAACAACTGTTCCAGGCCTTGCAGGAAGAGTGGAGAAGAATTCCCCAGCGTCAAATCAGGACATTGATAGCGTCCATGCCAAGACGATGCCGATCTGTGATTCATGCCAATGGTGGTCATACCAGATACTGACATTTGCATTGTGCTGTCACTGACGTTGACGTTTTTCTTGACATTTAACGACTGGGATACATAGAGGAGACATTCCCTCGTTATTTGTATGAAAATTATACAGATACGACTATGATATTTGCTATTATCACCTCTTGTCAGTAAAGATTTTTTGTAGTAATTTTCTGTTATGCGTTTCTTTTTTTGTCGAGTATATTTTAAGTAAAGAAATCAGGGGTCAAGTTTCTTTTGGACGTGAGTATACTTGATAATACACTTGTCAACTCTAAGGATGGTTGGTTTTTAAGTTGCTTGTCAATATTAAAAAGCTGAATATATCATGATATGAAATATGTTGTTATTGAAAAGTTTTTAGAAAATTGACTCCATTGATTTCTCAGTTGTTAAAAAGTGTAGGTTATTAGAAAAGTGTAGGTATTTCAGAATAAGTATAGGTATATCAGAAAAAGTGTAGGTGTACACTTGTAACAAAATAAACCATAGCTACGAGACCGGAAGTGGAGTATAAGTGGATTTTACCTTACACGCTATTGTTCATTGCCAGATTTTCTGGTGCAGTAACGAATTTTTCACATTCTCTTCGCATAAACATGTAAGATCTTTGAAAGCGTTGTCAATTTCAGGTAGTGTGTTTTTTCCCTTTGGTTGTTTGTATTGAATATTTCTGTAAGAAAACAAAAACATTGTAGTTATTTAAATTTTCGTTATTCAGGTATTATATATGAACAATTTGGAAATTTCTAATTTGTATTGTGATAAAGGATCTGTAAGTTGATATTTTATTTACAATGATGCATAGGTGTACTAATACTTTGTAAGTATGTTTGCATTATATATGTATACAGTATAAGTATAAATGTAAGACGTTTCCCCGAAGTAAGAACTATTCCGTCAGCGTATATTCTATAATATACAGTTTATGTAAAGAGGTGATTTGAGTTTGGGTTTAACGTAGCATTCAAGAGCTTATATTTATATTACGGTTGCTATTATTATTATTGCAGGAAGGAGCCCACAACAGCAGTATGGCTATCAATCTAGTTAAAACTAGATATAATGTTATACGTCCCCGAAGTCCGTCATTACATTACGTAATGGAGAATGCATGAGGAGCCGTGGATTCGTTAAAAAATAATCAACGAGCCCCGAAGGGGCGAGTTGATTATTTTTAACGAATCCACGGCTCCGAATGCATTCTCCATCTTAATCCATGTATGACGTCACGAAACATACACATGTGATTATCTAGCATTATAGACAAAACATTTCAATTATGTAACCTGAAAAAATATTATTTTGCAAATTTCGGTGCCCATTCATCGGATATGGTGCACGTAGCTTCGACCCTTATGAAATGGATTCTTCAACGCACGTGCATGGCGCAAATCTTCCACGCAAAGCGATTTGACTGACAGCCGAACTCCTGCATTTCATGTGTTTCAGCACGATCCCCATGCGTTTCACACTTTACCAATCTTGTTTAGAATGCAGGGATCT
This sequence comes from Gibbula magus, assembly GCA_936450465.1. Lineage (NCBI taxonomy): Eukaryota > Metazoa > Mollusca > Gastropoda > Trochida > Trochidae > Gibbula > Gibbula magus. Next base: position 21,350,946 of record OW388291.1, on the reverse strand, counting down.
TACTGACAAACAATCAAATGATTACCAGCAGGCCTGGTAGTCGAATAGGTTAGGGCGCTGCGTAACAGACGAAGGGTTACATGTTCGATTCCCGGGTCAGACATTACAAAAATAATCAGATATTTTAAGATTCTAATCCGATATACTAAGACAAAAGCATCATTCTTGAACAAATTACTTTGTGAACCATTACGAAAATGTCAAAACCTGACACCCCTTCTGACTGGATTAGTCAATGACCAGAAGATTCTTAAAAATAATCCACTGTTAACACAATAGAGTGACGTCATCACCATGGATTAAAGCTAGTTTAAACTAGATTGTATGGCAATGCATTTCGGTGAAACCTGCGGGAATCGACCGGTACGAGCGAACTAGTACTGCGCTGAAATGGCGGGATTCGAACCCGAGGCCGAGCGCTAACCACTGCGTTATCCCAGCTCCTTTATGTATAAGGCAACTGTTGTCATAACTATGATTACATATGTTGGTAGTTGGTAAGCTTTTTGACACTATAGTTGATATAGTCATCATTTTAAAGGGGCAGTAGCACGTTTTTTCGCTGAAATAAGTCGGCGAAATGTATTTGAAAAATAATGTCATCAATAGTAAAACACCCTTCTCTCTTCGGAAAATCAAGTTAAAAATGAGTGTACATGGTTCCGTAAAGCCATGGGGATCGTTTTTGTCATTCAAAATAATAAAATGTGTTCACACTAAAATGGCCGCCATGCAATATTTGCTCTATACGCAACTCCATTATTACCACCACTAAAGTAAATATAAATGACATAAACTATCATTATAAATGGGAAATTTGAAAAAATAAAATTTGTAAAAAACGTGCTACTGCCTCTTTAAAACGTGTACTAAATACACGATTCGTACTTTAAATACATTGAAATATGTTTTAAAACAAATTATGTCAGTGTATATGGTCAGAGAATATATATGTATTACTGTAACAGTGTGCAACAATACATCTAAAATATCATAATCGAAATCATAACCATTCAGTATAAACTCGGTATTCGATGTTATAATCTACAGCATCTGGATAACTTCACCAAAAATCAAGCTGGTGAAACGTCTTTGATCTTTTGTGCCACCAATAGTATATTATTTCAAATAACCGAGGGAGTTCTTAGGCTAATTGCCATGTGACAATGTTTCAGAGCTTTGAGAAGTATAAATACATTAGATACCAGATTAGATTTGATTATGTAACGTTTAATATAGTATTTTCACCAGATCACAGAGTGTTTAGAAGACTTCTGCGGTGTCCTGTCACACATCAACCTTTCCAATGCTATCAAATACAATTTCGGGATGATGACAATAACGAAGTGCAGAGTTGGACTTGACGTTGCTAAATTGGTTCAGGAAAACACTCATGCTATTGTTTTTAATATACACTCACGTGCAAAAGAAACGTCCCCAAAGTTAAGATAGTAAAGAACGTAAAACTGATGTTGGAGAAAGTATATTTGAAAATAGGTAATAGACACGTGTTAAGTATAGAAGTACTAATAATTTCATACATGTATGGTTATTTTATTTTCATGTATGTTCAAATAGACTTGGGGTGCTGAAATCGCTTTCAATATGTTTCTTTGCCAGATTTTTTGACATTTAATTTAATGTAATGTAGACATTTCATTCATAAATGATGATGTCGACAAAATAACCTACTTGAACTTAACTTAGTTGACACATCAGATCTGTAGGCGTCGTAAAACAAGACAAAAATGCCATTTTGACTCCCTTATCTCGGCAAGTAAAGGAGATCCCAAAATGACGATTTCTTCAAGTAGATAACTAAGGTTTAAGATAGGGACTTTTCTTTCATTGTTATCGTGAAATTAGGAAATGACATTTTAAGAGACAAATTAGCATTTCCTGTCATACCTATATCTAACAATAAAGGAAATGTTACTCTCGTGATATAGCGATAACTTAGAAGCAATTTATCTTGGATATTTTAGGAAATATGTTCCTTAAATAGTCAGCTGCTGTTGATATCTTCTTCTTGTGCTAATAACGTCCCCAATCTAATTGTTATTGCACAAGACTAATAACGTTCCCAAGCTAATTGTTATTGCACAAGACTATCTCCTAAACCTCGGTTATATTTCCGAGTCATTCGTAATAATGAGAATGTCGCAAGTCCCATGCGTTGAACTTTGCTTAAAGAGTTATTAAAGGTGATGTAGCACATTCTGCTTACTGAAATAAAGTGTTTTCAGAAAGAGGGAAATAAGTGTTACCAATGACTAATTAATATCCCTGGATCAATAAGAAAAGGAGTTATAAAACGACAGTACATGGTTCAGTTAACCCATGCGAGTTCCTTTCTAACAAGAGGCCATTTTAATGTGTTCACATTATAATGGCCGCTCAAAGGTAGTTCAAGCGATCTGACTGATGCAGCGATACCTAAACCCTCATAGTAGAGGTTTAAATATGGTACAATGATGGAAGTGTCAAGCATCCTGTTGTCTGAACTCTCAAATTCTCGTGAGACTTACAAATCTACCTCTCAAACTTCGTCGCACCATTTTCTTCGAATACAGATAACCTTTTTCTGTTTTTACGTGTAATGAGATGTTTTACCCAGTAACGTTCCAATGTATTGTAATTACTTTAATAACAAATGGTAAATTAGAGAAAACATGCGATGCAAAACAAGTGCTACAGTGCCTTTAATGCCTATGATTGTATAACCTTTGAACAGTGCATTGAAGTCACAGTTGTGAGACCTATTTTGAAGTGCGTATTACTAACTACACGATTTTAGTTTTTTTAGATATGAGGAACATAAAATATGTAAGTCATTTGATTACTGCACAATGGCGACATTTATGACAGGAATAGATTTGGGCAATATGGTACACAAATACGGACATGCACCGATACAAAACAAGTAGTTCCAAAACTCGTACAATGTTACCGATTCACCAATACATCGTGGAAATACGTATTAGAAATTTTTATTATATTTTCTGAGGTGAAATACGGCATTTATCAGTTAAAATAAAATCCGTATTTTCACTGAGTGAAAAAACATGTTATTCTACTCTGTGAAATAACACGCTCAATCGTATGACGTCATCGTAACAATAGGATGACGTCATAAATGGTCGTGAAAAAGTAAGGCGATCTCGGATGCGCCATTCATGAAATGAACGTTATTTTACATGATTTGTTAAATCTAATAAATAGAACATTTGACATTTCTAGTGGAATACCATGTATATCTCATCTCGTGGAAGTAGACATAATATATTTACACTCGTGGCTGCGCCACTCGTAAAAATATACATTTCTACTTCACTCGAGAAATGTCAAATATCCTCTATGTATACATACTTCATCAAACAAAGAACGGGAGGATATTTGACAGTTCTCGTCGAATACCATTTTATATCTCATCGAGTGAAGTGGAATTTTATATTTTAGTTTTTATTCATTTAAGTGGCGCAGCCACGAGTGTACTTATATTAGTTCTAAACCCAATACCAAAAGAAACTTTGCACCCATCTTCTTGTCTTAATAAATCACATAATAGGCAACGATTGGATTTGGGTTTTTAAGTATTGTAATAATTATTCAATTTTACATTCGATGTATGAAAATATTCATTTCAAAAGTTTATTTAAATAAAAAGTTTGGACGCATCAACATACGAGGGGTATCACAATGTGTTTGATCAATTCGTCTGTGATTCGGTGGTGGTCTCGTACTCGGTGGTCTTTGCTAATGGGTAATATCAACGGACTTTTAACATCAGAAACTGTTTCAGTAGTACGTTAGTCGCTTAACATGTGTGTCTTGTCAAAATTAAAAGTTTAATTTTTTAATTTTTTTAAAATTTATTTTTTTGTAAAAAAATTAAAAACTTCTGACAAAATATTTGACTGATGACAATACGCCATTTCTTTTCAGTTTTAGTGTACGATGTCCAAAACTTGAAATATTTGTAATTGAAAAACATACATATGATAAAATCAACTGAGATGCAAAGTTTCTTTTGGTATTGGGTGTACTTCACAAGATGAGATGTACCTGGTATTTTACGAGAAAAGGCAAATGTTCTATTTATTAGATTGAACAAACTATACATAGTTCATAAAGGACGTTAAAGGCGCTGTAGCACGTTTTTTCGCTCAATAAGTCGATGAAATGTATTTGAAAAATAATGTCAACAATAGTAAAACACCCTTCTCTCTTCGGAAAATCAAGTTACAAATGAGTGTATATGGTTCCGTAAAGCCATGGGAATATTTTTTGTCATTCGAAATAATAAAATGTGTTCACAATAAAATGGCCGCCATGCAATTTTGGCTTTATACGCAACAGCGTTATTACCACTACGGATAATTGGTTTGTGGAATAAGATGTTTTACCCTCTGCAGTAAATATAAATGACATAAACTATCATTATAAATGAGAAATTTGAAAAAATAAAATTTGCAAAAAAACGTGCTACAGCGCCTTTAATGTTATGAATGGATCATCAATGATCGCCTTGATTTACCGCTGTCATGTTATGACGTCATCATTGTTACGGTGACGTTGTATGATTGAAAGTGTTAATTCACTCAGTAGAATAACATGTTTTTTTCAGTCAGTGAAAATACGGATTTTATTTTAACCGATAAACGCCGTATTTCACAGATGAAAATGCAATAAATTGTATTCCAGTTGACCACTTTTATTTAAATAAACATACGTTTTATGATCAGAAAAAGTTGTCCCTTATCTTCACAGTGTAGCATGATGAATTATGGATAATTCTGTATTCATAATGGCACACGTTTTGTCTATTATTAATGCAAGACAATATCATCGTAAGTCATAAAGCAATATATTACATGTAATGGAGTATCTTCAGTTGTAATTCGCAGCAGTGATATATTTCATTTTATTGTCACCGATCTGGGATAGCTGTAAGGATAAGGTGAACCAACGTTGATGAAATTATTTTGGAGTGTATTAATAAACTGTCACGCAAAAGAAAGAACTCACCTCAATTGGTTTCGATTAATTCAATATTCAAAAGAAATCATATGCATTCAACTATATCATGACACAAAAATACTTATCTGCAGTGGTTTGAATTAATTAATTGGTGACTGTGGTTAAATTTTAGTTTAATATCTTTGTTTATTGAAGACAGGGGTAAGAAATTAAATTTACACCAACATGATCCCTACAATGTTTAAAATGTTGTAAATGTGTGCAGAATCAGGCACATTTATAAATTTCTACATCGAATATATTCTTGTATGTCGATGAACAGTTGTGTTTCATAAACAATATTTTTTGAAAACATTTGAGATTTAATATTTTTTAAATTTAAACAACAAAAACATGTAGAAGTATTCTTTGACTGCTGACTAAAAACCTGTTCTTTACAGTTTTAGAAACCTGAGATATTTGCAATTGAAAAGTATACATATGATAAAATCACCTGATCATGAGGTGAGTACTTACTTTTGGCTGGCAGTATATTTGGTTGATTATGATATAATTCATTTTTGGGAACATCATTGAATAGTGAATTGAGATATGGTTTACTGATACATAAAAACGTACACTAGAGTGATACTTCGTTCTTTGGTTATAGCTAAGAAACTCGCATGAGATAGTGCATTGTTTACATGGCGGTAGAGCGCCCGTTTCAAGACTATTCGATTTCGCTGAATCAAATCGACTGTGATGTTATATAAATGATAAGGTTATTTTTATATTGGTGAATACATTAATCGATAAGATTTTATACCCCATATTACATACAATTAAGATATCTAATTACTCTCACCTCTCTATGAATATAAACTACTGTGACGTGTCCAAAATTAAAGAAACGGTAGCAACACAAGTACAATATAGTTATAATCCACAAATGATAAATACGACTGAAAGATAGTTATGTGTTGTGTCCAGAAGATAACTAAACTAAATTTTCGATTTTTTAAATATTATTTCATTTAGGGGGCCGGGATAGCGCAGTGGTTAGCGCGTTCGGCTTCAGATCAAGAGGTCCGTGGTTCGAATCCCGCCAGGGGCACGGTAACTTTGTCTGCAGTAGAGAACAGTTCTACACACAGTCAGGTTTGGGTGCAATGCTACACTGAAAACCAGTGCAGTACCACCCATGGTTCGCTAGTTCTAGCCGATGCTCGCAGGTTTCACCGCCATGCATAGCCACATGGCGTTGTGGGCTTTCTTCCTGCCATAATACTAGCAGCCGCGATATAAGTGAAATACCCTTGAAAACGGCGTTAAACTCCACCTCACCTCACCTCACTCACCTATCTCATTTTGTTTCTGAAAAACGCCTTGTTTTTAATATCCTTAACTAGGTGAGATAGGAGAGTGAAGCAGTTCTCAGTATCAATGCATCAACGAATTAAAGTCCAAGAAGCTAAATTAGGTCGACTTCTTCTTTTATTAACTTAATTTAATGTTTATAAATTTTAAACTTAAATTTAAACCTTTTTGTCCATATAAGGCCTTCTTAAATTGTGATTTCAGCACCCGATCTGCTTTTGAACAGTCGTAAAAATAAAAGCATCATACAATGATTTACTACTTATTTACGGAACATACCGTTACTTCAGAGGGTACAACAGTCTATTTTACAACCCGATTATCCTTAGTCGTAGACAACTGTGTCACGTGTAAAATGAAAACTGCTAGCAGTCATTTTAGTGTGAACACCTTTTAATAATTTGAGGATGGGAATTTGATCCGCGTTGCTTGCAATTGACCGAACAAGAGCCTATTTGTCGAGAAACCTTTTTACTGATATATTTGCAATTTGTATTTCTTTTTCATTTTGTGAGATATCTCTATTTCCATTAAATGCCCATCCTCGGTTACCTATGGTTTTATATATGATCCGTTACTCTCCACTATATCACCCATGGGAAACCTTATCAGGAGAATCTGTACTCAAATTACCCGATAAGACGATCAGACGAAGATACGATAAGAGCGTTGTTAATCTCTGATTATACTCATAGTTTTACAGTGTGTGCCCATGCGATATCCATGCGATGATTTTAACTTGAAATTGATAAAGTTTAATAATACAGTCCATAAAACGAACAAATATCTGGGCATGCATACATGTGGGAGAATCACATAACATTATATACTTTTGGTATTGATAATTTAAATGAAGATATAGTTTTCCAGGTATCATAAAAAGATGATTTAATGTTGTGTGAGGATATTTTGTAATATATGAACACACACATATATATATATATATATATATTTATTTATTTCAGAATCGTAGTTAATATCGAACAATATCGTGTTCATAACGGCCTAAAAGTACAAGCATATTACATAAGTACACAGTGCACAGTTCAAGGTGATGTTATTGAATGCGCATTTAGGCTATTTATATTTATGAAAAATGTCTTGAGCAATGTATTTAAGATAACTCTTTATGAGTTTGACTGCATCAAGAGCATTAGTGCAAAAATCAACTTCCCTAAGCAAGGCATAATTCGCGCCAGTCTCCACCACTTGCTAAACCAAGTCTTGCAGCATTTCCTTCACTTTTCCTTGGTAAGATAGCGGAGCGCTGAACCTGTAATGCATAGTGGTTCGTTAGCAAGGAAAGGTGAAGGGAATATTGAAAGGATTAATTTAATGGAGGCTGGCGCGAGTTACATGTATGCCTTAAGAAGTTGATCAAAATATATCCCTGTCCCTGTCTACAAAACATGCCGCTGTCGTACTATGCCTTTAATGAATCCCAATGGGGACGATGCACGAACTGTCCAAACAAAACCTGGTGTATAATTAACAGAACCCAGCTTATAAATTAATGATCAATTAATTTGAGGAACAGTTTCCATGCCTTCGTGTCTTTGGAGACAAGAACTTTGCTTGACTGTCTCTTTAGGACTAATTTTGCGCTGTAGAACAGTACGTGTAGCTTAAGGGCGCTGTGGCACGTTTTTGGACATATTTTGTTTTCTCAGATTTGCTATTTATTAGTTTATACAATATATTGTTATGTTAGTGGGTACATCATCTCATTACACGACCCGATAAGCCGTATCCATAGAAAACGGTTATCCGTATTTGATGAAAATGATGCGACGTATAAAGAAACAGTGGAATGGATCACTTCATAGATAGATTTCAGACAGCAAGATGAATGACCATTTCTATCATTGCACCATATTGAAAACCCTACGTCGAGTGTTTAGGTATCGCTGCAGCGGTCAGATCACTTGAACTACCTTCGAGCGGCCATTTTAATGTGAATACATTAAAATGGCCGCTCGAAGGGACATGGATTCGCATGGCTTAACCGAACAATGTACATTCGTTTCAGAGCTCTTTTTATTGAGTCAGGAGTATTATTTAGCCATTGGTAACATTTATTTACCTATTCGTGAGATCACTTTCTTTCAGCAAGAAAAACGTTCCACAGCGCCTTTAAATTGTTAAGTGACGCGAGTCAGTGTCGTTTACCCAGAAGGATATAGATTGATGCTAAATGAATACACTTTTATAAATTAAGACTTTGAAATTAAAGAGATGTGCTCTATGCTTGTTGGAGGTCATGTGACCGGTATACATTCTCATAAACACGAAATTTAAAGTTGAAATGGATTACCTTCATACTGTGAAGGTTATACAAATTAATTCTCAGGATGACATTATTATATTCTGTTTAAAAACAAAGTTTAAATTCTATTTGTAGTTGGGTTAATAGTATAATACATCACATTACATCCTTACTTTATTTGTGTGAACTACGGGTGAACTACGATTTGCGCGTAGTAACACATGTGTAATGCAGTACTATGTGAGTGGGGATAAGCGCCAGGGCCTCCTTTCACAAAGCACTAATGTGATCGTAAGTCACTAAGGTGACCTTAGTGCAATGTTAAAGCATGGGAGTTAAAGGGGCAGTAGCACGTTTTTTGCAAATTTTATTTTTTTAAATTTCCTATTTATAATGATAGTTTATGTCATTTATATTAACTTTAGAGGGTAAAACATGTTATTACACAAACCAATTATCTATAGTGACAATAACGGTGTTGCGTATAAAACAAAAATTGCATGGCGGCCATTTTATTGTGAACACAATTTAATCATTTCGCATTACAAAAACGATCCCCATGGCTTTACCGAACCATGTACACTCATTTTCAATTTGATTTTCCGGCGAGAGAATGGTGTTTTACTATTGGTGACATTATTTTTCAAATACATTTCATGGACTTATTTGAGCGAAAAACGTGCTACTGCCCCTTTAAGGTTAACCTTAGAAAATGTTGCTTTGTAAAGGAGACTCTGCTGATCTTGGACAGGACTGAACATGTGTTTTAACACTGTACAAATTTGCATAATATAGCCAATTTTTCAATTATATTTACAGATTAAATTATTCCTTGAATTTGCATATTTTCAATTTAAATAAACAGACTTCATAACGTGTTTGTTCACTGACTTATGAACGGTTGGTAATTCCAAGTTAAACTTTTGTATAAATGTCGTAGACAAGCTCCAGCATTTATGTCACTTTAACTTAATAACTCAGTGACCAAACACGTTATGAAATCAGTTGCATAAGAACTTTTTACATTTGGAGGCAGCATCTTCCCCTTTGAAGTTTGCGATGTTTATGTGTCCATCATTGCAGTAATGAGACAGCATGTATCTTTTTTATAAGGATGAAGTGTGATACATACATGTAGATTGTGTATGTGTCTCATTTCGATAAGATAGAAATTAACTAAAATTTGCAAATTTGCAAATCTGGCAAAATATCTAAACGAATGTCATGGTGAAGGTGAACGAATACATGTATTGCGGTGAAACCTGCGAGCATCGGCTGGAACTAGCGATCCATGAGTGGTACTGCACTGAAATTCAGTGTAGCATAATCCATTGCACCCAAACCTTACTTCGTGTAGAACAGTTCTCTACTGCAGACAAAGTTGCCGTGACCCTGGCGGGATTCGAACCCGGACCTCTTGATCCGAAACCGAACATGCTATCGACTGCGCTATCCCGTCCCTTTGGAGAAAAAAAGAATCCTATGAGCTACTGACACTATAAGGACTATTCTTACAATAAACTTCGAGGTTATGATTTGACTCAATAAATAGTTTTAAGTTTTAATTTTTCTTCACCATATGAGTAAATATTGGTAGACTGATAAACAGATTAACATATTGATACAATGTAGATCCAATTATTTTGTTTACCGTTAACGTAATGCCAATCCAATCTGAGACGTTTTTCCTACGGTTTCTGTCAGGTGCGATAACCTTATCTTTCTATAAATGATAACAATTGTGCTCATCTGAGTGTCCTTCGGGAAAGAAAATATGTCTGAAACTGTTAGATATAGAATACTTAACTCGGTCCCGTTTGATAACATGTTTATGAATGGTGGATGGTTTGGTATTTTAACGAGCGAAAGCGAGTTAAATACCGATGCCATTCACGAGTTCATAGCTCGGTTGCAAAAAGGTGGCCCGCTATTGCAGTCGCGCGGCTTACATTGTGACGTCAACAAAAAACGACTATGACGTCACGGGTCGATTATGACGTTACGGCAGCACGCGGTGGTATCACACATGTGTGTAACCAACTCATTGTTATCTAATGAGTGATCTCACCACGTTTGAGTATGCAGTTTAACTGATGCATGATACGCTAGTAGTTCAACAATACACATCGAGGTAGACGAGTGTGGTCTGTATCTATTTATTCAAGATACTGAGGTTTTAAAGGGGCAGTAGGACGTTTTTTTTCGCTGAAATAAGTCGATGAAATTTATTTGAAAAATAAAGTCACCAATAGACCCTTCTCTTTTTGGAAAATAAAGTTAAAAATAAGTGTACATGGTTCCGTTAAGCCTTTAACATTCGAAATAATAAATTGTGTTCACAATAAAATGGCCGCCATGCATTTTTAGCTTTATACGCAACACGGTTATTACCACTACAGATAAATGGTTCATGTAATAAGATGTTTTATCCTCTAAAGTAAATATAAATGACATAAACTATCATTATAAATGGGAAATTTGAAAAACTAAAATTTGCAAAAAAAACGTGCTACTGCCCCTTTAAGTGTATATTTCAATATTTCAAAATTATTGTTTCTTTCACATGTCCATAGACATAGATTTAATAGCATTCGATGAAATAAAATCCTGACATAAACAATAAATAGTTGAAGTAAATTTCTTTTACTATCAAAATTTAAAATGGCAGATAACCCAGTTGTTAAATGCCAAACTAATAATATTTTATTGTTGATTCTGCCTATAAAGTAAAATTTGATTTTGAAATTTGTCCTTTACCTATATATAGTACATTATGTTTCATTTTGATTTGTATGTACATGCCTATATGCATATAATCTCGTACGTGAAGAGACCAGCTGGAAAAAAGTTTGTTTGCTATGATTAATGAATTAAAATGGTTTATATACTTCATTTGGAGTTTTATCATCCTTTATGCAGTGCATTTTATTTGGAATTGTCTGCATATATATACAATATATTTCACATGGAGAGATAATCTGGAAAAGGTACGATACGTGATGATACGTGATGTTATGACACACTTTCGAGTGTAATACTTTCTTTATTACCTATTCATTTCATTTGCATCTCGTACAAATAGGCGGAGTCGGCTCACTTCTCCTGCGACGGCAAGCTACAGTGACGTCACGAACCATTTTTTTATGACGACACAGACGACGAAATACGGGAAGTAGCGGTGAAACAATGGTTGCTAGGCAAACGTGATATGTGCGCATGTGCTTGTATCAAAAATTCAAAAATGTTAACTAGGTTATTTTCAACCAGTTGGATAATACATGCTTATACGATAAAATTCATTTGGACATTTGTATATTTCCCTACTTGACATTCGTTTAATTACAGAAAGACACAATATGGAATAGGCTTTTGTATATGCCTAATTGCTTATTATCCACCCGGCATATAATGCGAGGTGATATAGTCGCTGGTTCCGTCTGTCCGTCCGTCTGTCCGTCAGTCCATCCGCTGTCTATACGCCTGTCCGTCACACCGTTTCCGGGTTTGTTCTCGAAAACCGTTAGGCGAAACTTGACAAATCGTGGTATGTTGACTAACCTTCATATACAGTTGTACCTTTTGGAGTTTTCAACTTCCTGGATTTTTTTTTATTTTGAAGTTAGATTTTCCCCCGGAGCAGAACTCAAAAACCGTTAGGTCTAACTTAACGGAACTTGGTATGTTGACTAATCATCACATGTAGTTATACCGTTTTGGATTTTCAGCTTTCAGGATTTTTTTACTTTGGTGGTTCCCATGGAAACTGATAAAATTGATCATTAAACTTATATGGGGCCGGGGAGGTTAAGCCTTCGCCCCTGGTGGTTCATGTATTTTATTTTGAATTCTATGGAAATGCCGATATGTAATACAGTTCATATGTGAAGAAACAATATTTTATTCATAACCCATTCATTTGTGACCATATGTATGTAAAACACAACCCATTTATCATTTCAAACAATTTCCACGCACAGTTCAAATGTGTATCACAAGTTGACGACATTTATGAATAATTAACATCGAAATAATTTCCATCTAAATGCGATCAAATAATATACAATATCGATTTACTTTGTTGCAAGGTATTTTATAGAAATTTTAAAAATAGTTGCTGGGAAAGAGCAAGTGTTTCGTGTTATGGCATGACAAGATAGACAGCCTTTCTGGAGCTCTAAGATTTAGTGGTTCCACTAATGGTGCAGATATGTTTTACTCCGAGTGCAACTGAATTGTGGCACTTTGTCCATCGGGGACTTCCGTATTCTGAAAGTTGGTGAAAAAGGATCTGAAAATGACAGAAGAATCAATTTAGTGATCTTTGACCCAGAAGTGATGAAGACTCCGCCATCACATGTTTTCCTGATCAAAACGATGATTCTTAGTTCAATGTTGAAACCTATTGTAAGTCTTCATTATCAACTGCATGTCACCATTGTCAAGTTCAATACACCGTAGGATCAGAAAATTATCTCCTCGTTTTACCGACATCTTCGATATTCGATAAATCTCAGCCTGTGTGAATTACAAGCCATAGCGTCAGGGTTTTATCCGCTGGTGTTGATTTCACCCACGTGGTGCCTTATCGATTTCAAACCTCCAAAGCTTTAATTATCATAATGATATAGAGCGCTATAGCGGGGATCGATCGGAGACTCTTCATATAGCCCGGATGATATTGACAACGGTTCTCGTGGAAGGCTACAGTCACGGCGCTTCTGAGACCGTTGGTGAATGAAACCATGCCGATGCCTCGCGTGTGAAGAAAATGGTTTATGTACTTATTGGTCAGGGTGACATTTTGGATTGATTTTAATCACCACGAATTATTGCTCCAATAATGATATCACGTATGCTGGCTGTTAGTTGAGAGGTAAGTTCGATGAAATGTGATGAGAATAATTGCTTGATGTTCTCCTTGCTTCGCAGACACTGTGGTCAGAATTGCCCCTGTCGAGGTTGAACCTAACAATAACTGACAAAGATTATTACTTATTCTGAAAGCGTAGACAGTGAATTTGGTATTGTGCCAGCCTAGAGCAACCTGTATAATCATGTAGTGCCGAAGCGCTGTATGGCAAACCACATGTAAATTTTGATAAATGGGAATCGATTTATTCTTATCCGGAACATGTCGTCTGCTACGGCGAGGCGTAGAAATCGGTAAGATGTCTCTGTACATCACGATCGTAAAATATGTTTTTATTTCTTCAAGGTATCTAGCTTCAAAATAGTTCCAGAAATTTTAAGAATTTTCTTGAATTTATTTCCAGAACTATATTTTAGTGCTGGTAGATGATATCCCTGTTGTATCCCATCATCATGTATTTGTTACCATGCAATTCCTAACGTGTGCTTTTATTTCCTCAAGATACAAACTTGAAATATTGCCAGTAAGTTGTATGTTTGTATTGTATTGTATTAACTATCAAACGGTTTTGTTAGCAGTTTCGCCGTAATTCTATGATCACGCACGGTATTATCGTCTTCGCTGATGAACTAATACCGCACGCTGTGAATTACCGTGATAAAGCTATTATCACTGTAAATATATCCATGGCAAAGCATGCTATGTTACTCAAAAGTTATACAAGTGACGTCTTTCTGTTATTTACCACCGTTTTGCGTGATAGCTGTTTGATTTATTTGCCTTTGGAAAAAGTCTGTTATTATATCACCCATCATTATTGGCTAAGCATTACTGCCGAGTCAAATTCGATATTGAGTGATTTGTAATGGGTATTGAAAAAGAAGGGCGCATCTGAATTGTAAATCTGTATTGGAACCATGCCAATGTTTTTATCATTGAAAATGGAAAGCATGGGGTAATGATATATTTTTGTTGGCATGAAATAAAGATCTTCATCTTTGTATCCTATTTTCTTAGGTGATTATAGTTTTCAGTATATTATTTTCATCAGTATCTTTTACCATCCATATGTTGAAAGGTGTAAGTATGGACAACATTCACAAACATATACACTTATGAATAATAAGGAATAACTTTACATTCATGATATTTGTCTTTTACTACTATTTTTCACACCATGTATACATGTCATGAATATTTTGGTTACATGTATGTAGTGCAGCATTAGTCTATTTTCTATGGTAATATGACCTAGATGTGCGGCAGAGCATATTTTGGTTCTCATGTAGATGTAGATTAGAAAAGAGTCTGTTAAACCCATGGGCTTTCAAGTGAGAGTGTCTTTATGTAAAGGTTATTATCATAGACATCAATTTACACTTATCCTTCACAATTTACACCAACCAACTCTCTCTGGTGCAGAAATAATTTTCAAATTGTGTCTATGTTGATGAACCTTAGTAGAAGGAGGGATGTTGCTACAGTACTGCTGTGTTAATAAGACAAAGAGTTTTAACACTGCTGCTGTATTAATAAGTGCTATATCATTCTGAGGAGTGCAACAGGAATCACAAAGGAAATACAGGAATCAAGGAATTTTGAAAAGGGGTCATATATTGACAAGGGGGATGGGTGTGCCCACCCAGAGGGTCTATAAAATTAACATGCAAATTGGGGGGAGGGGGAGGGAGGGTGAGGGAGGGGGTGTTGGTGTCAATAGTCCCTGGACCCCCTCTGAATTAAATCCACCACCCAAATAAGCTGGGAATGGCAACTGAATGAAGATAGGTGAGATTTGAATAATTGCAGGTAAATGGTTAATCTTCTGTAGATTCTGTGGAATACCCGGGAATAAGCTTCTGGAAGATGACATTTTCTAAAGTATGAAACGGGGTAAAATAGTGTTGTCACTTACAGGGAGTTAGGGAAAATGTTGAACAGAACATTTGTCAGTTTCTTCAGAATAAATCAATTATTTGTAAAATATAAGAGGGTGTTCACTTGAGCATGCATTTTATAGGTTGGTATTGTATTGTTGTTAGATCTGAATTTAGAATACCGTGTTATTTTTGGAAAATGATTGCTTATAATTTCATTTTTAAGAATGCTGACTTTTAACCTTGATCTACAATATCTCCTTTAAATGCATAAATTCTAAACATCTGTAGTTTATTTTCAGGAGTTGGATAGAATGTCTTCAAATAATAGAGGAACAAATTTGTTGGTCAACAATTAAACCTATTGAGTCAAGGGAACATATTTTTGTGACAACACACATTTTAGCGCTGGTAACCAATTACAAAGACTTGTCTGTCCTTGCCATATATTCTTTTTCAAAAAGATCTTCATGGAAGGCAATGTCTGTTCTCTCTGATCAGGAAATTTGATTTATTTTTTCTTGACTGCATTTAGTGCAGTTTTTAACTTGTTTTCATGTCACCATTGCTACTAAGGGTGCAATGTTACACCGATACGTTGGTGCATCAAGATTTATGGCATGATACACAATACAGTTTTGCTATATAATATGTATAAAACTGTATACAGTATTACAACGTGATTTAAATTTTTATTCTGTCAAATACAGTAAATGTTCACATGTACCTAGTGGATTATTGATGTTGTTAAATTGAATAAAAGCATGTACTTTGTGTATTGCGGCAGCAATATCGAGATAAGTAAAGTATCGTGACCAACCTGCGTGGTTGCAACCCTAATGATTACATGAAGAAGTGTACTATGTTTAAGCTTACTGCCATGTCTAATTTGACAACTTATTGATAAGTTCAGTATCCTTTCTAAATAACATTAATTGAATGTAAACAGAATGGTGTCTTTATATCGACTGACTTGTTTACATCAATGACACCTATTCCTAAACACTTTAAAGCTGTAATAATCTTTTTGGACGATATGTACAATAGTTTCTTTATAAGTGAATTTCAGATAGACTGAAAAGTCTATGAAATGAATAATAAAAAGTGACAGTGAACAACAAGTGATTGTAGTTTGTTAACTCTGTTTATTACATGAGCCATCTTATATCCATCCAAGATGGCGGACAGTGTCTTACCTTCTTAATATGTTATATAGGTAGGTAGGTATATGTATATGTATATTAAGGGGCTGGCGCCTTTGTTCACAGTCTAATGTTGATGTATTTCCACTGAATATAAGAACTATGTTAACTTAATGTACCGTATTTCCTCTAATAGACGTCGGGTCTCGAATTGAGGCCAGGCCTCGAGTAAACACCAGGGTATGACAGTTTGAACGAAATAGACACCGGGCCTTGATTAGAAGCCGGGTGATAAGAAGTTTTGTTAAATGCAATGTATGTATGTTCACGTATGCCTTTTAAAAAAAAATCACCTTCAATAATGACTCAATATTGACCAAAACAAATTCACATTCAAGAAAGTTTGTCATGATTGCTTTGCTATACGTTGTTAGTCGGGTGATTTGTATGCCAAAATAGAATAGACGCCAGTCTCGAATAGATGCCGGGTCTTGAATAGAAGCGGGTATAGAATAGAAGCCGGCTCTCGAATAGAAGACAGGGTTGAAGGAGGTTTGGCAAAATAAACGCCAGGGGCATCTATTAGAGGAAATACTGTATTTCCTCTTATAGAACCCGGGCCTCTATTAGAACCTGGGCCTCCAATACAACCCGGGGGGTAAGGGGTGCTGAGGTAAATACAACCCGGGTCTCCAATAGAACCCCGGTCTTTATTAGAACCCAGGTTTTACGTAACAACTGAATACCCTGTGTTGCAATATAAAATAGTTATACACTCGTTTTAAGTAGAAATATTGGTGTGACCTTGTGAGATTCAGCATAACAGGTTTATGATAACAAATATCCGTCTTGTTCAGTTAATTTTCCTTTTACAATAATTGACCCCAAGAAGATTATAAACGTCAATTCATGTCTGAAGAAATATAACCCTGCCTCCAATACAACCCGGGTCTCTAATAGAACCCGGGGGGTAAGGGGGTGCTGAATGAAATAGAACCCCGGGGTTGTATTAGAGGAAATACGGTACAGTAAATGTAAAATATGCACACTTTCTTATGATGTCAAAGAATGACCTTAGTTTAATACAATAAGGATCGGCACTCAGTGGAGCATTGTCTAATGGACGTTAAATCCACTTACCTGTAATGTTTATGGAAGGGCACTCAATTCACCTCAGAAGGTTAATCAACTAAGTGTGATGGTGATATATTGGTAGAATGCTTATCAGAGTTTTGTTGTTAAAGCATGGAACATTGAGCAGTTTAATTAAAATCTGTGTAATGTCAAAAACTTTGGGCTAAGGATCTTTGTTTAATGTTCACTGTTGTGAGATGAAAACATGAAACTGCGTTAAAGAGATACCACATGAACTGGATAAAGATCAGGTGACCTCTTTTAGATTAGTTCAGCAACAATGGCAATGGTTTATTGGTGGATAGGTAACTCATTTTACTATATGACGAGCAGTGAAATACTGGGATTTATCAGTGAAATAAACTGTCTATCAAGCTACAGTGAAAATAACTTATATTTTCACTGCAAACGGTGACTGATATAATTTGACGTCATAAAACAATGGCCTCGTGTGGCGATTTGGCTTATGACGTCACAGTGCTACCGTGGTGACGGGCTGTTCCTAGCGGCCGCTCGGCGTGAAAACGACCCTTTTCGGACGTAATTACATGGATAATATCATATAATAAATAGAATATCCGTCAATTCTTGACAAATACCATGTTTATCTCATCTCGTGAGGTAGAAAGATTATATATTTTCACTCGTGGCTGCGCCACTCGTGAAAATATAACCTTTCTACCTCACTCGATGAGATAAACATGGTATTAGACAAGAAAAGACAGGTATCCTCTATAGATGGCTAAATTGAGAGTTTTACAGATTCACATCTGCGCTACACTTCGTCCTCAATATAGCAACCACAGCAATGACAATTACTGACGATGCAAGCATAGAGTCATAAATGACAGTTTTCTTAGATTCTTTGTTTTGCCTTGAAATCTCATTTGCTCCTAAGAAAACTTTTAAAGGAGCGTGAGTTTTCATGTACTTTTGTACATATATTTTTATAAGGAACCAAGATTTTCTGGATAACAACTTTATTGGCAGACCCAGAGGGGGGATCACTTGTAGATATCATTTGATATCACACAAGCGATAACTACTGTTGGATCCAGTGTTGGATGATAAAACCTCTTTGTATATATTACTGTTACATCTATGTATAATGTATATATCCATAAATGTTACTCTTGTTAGGTTATTTAAAGGGGCAGTAGCACGTTTTTTCGCTCAAATAAGTCTGAAATGTATTTGAAAAATAATGTCACCAATAGTAAAGGACCATTCTCTCTTCGGAAAATTAAGTTAAAAATGATTGTACATGGTTCGATAAAGCCATGGGAATCGTTTTTGTTATGTGAAATGATTAAATTGTGTTCACAATAAAATGGCCGCTATGCAATTTTTGCTTTATACTCAACACAGTTATTACCACTACGGATAATTGGTTTGTGTAATAAGATGTTTTACCCTCTAAAGTTGATAGAATTGACATAAACTATCAATATAAATAGGAAATTTGAAAAAATAAAATTTGAAAAAAACGTGCTACTGCCCCTTTAAAGAACATAACTTTATTATTATTGTGTTTTTTCATGCATCAGCTAGTTATCTCTGGCACGTATCCTCCTTTCTCTATCTCTGAATAGGTCCACGATGCTACTCCATGAGTTGTTCACATTCGTGAGCAGTTCTGTCAGGGTGGCAGTTGTATCAAACTTCCTGGCATGTTGAAGAGCCTGACAGTCAAAGATGATATGGAGGATTGTTTTCTCCCCTGAATCACACAGTAGGCAAGCAGCACTGAGGTGTATTCAGGACTGCAAATACTCACTGCAGTACTCGCTTGGCGAGTACGCGCATACCCGCGATTGGATCCTGAACGGAAACCTGAGGTTGCGAGTACTTCCCAAGATAATTTCAGAACATCATCACCATTTTGGAAAATATTGGTGCCTTGCACATAGCAATTGACCAAATTTCAATTGAGGGGTAATAATAGAAACAAAAATGAGGTTATCAAATTTTGTGACACGCGACTCCATTTCGGATCGTAAATACTGGCTTGGCAAGACCGCTTCAAAGTGGTCACGAGTACTCGCGGTTCTGAACACGCCTCTGGTAGCTAGATTGAACTTGTGTAGAAAGCTCTGGACATAACTTTCCAAGTTAAGTTTCTTTTGAAATGGGGAATATAAAAGAAAAAGTTGTCATAAGTCTTCTATTGAGATATGACAAATTTGCTACTCAAACGAGAATATTGGATGACAACTTGTCCCCAAGGACATTGACTGTATATTTTTTTTCTCCAAACTACCTTGAAAAATGTAGATTAATTGATCATGGTTTCTGAAGACATCTTTCTCAATTATTATCAAGCTTGACTCTCTTACAAAAAAACGATGTATGACATGTCCTTGGTATTTACTTATATTATTCCTCTTATGAATTTATTAATGCATTGTAATAAACTTCTGCCTTTTATACCTTTGACATTTCTAGGTGTTATATCTGTGTCCTAGTTTTCCAAAAATAGAAAGTTTTGATAAGAAATGAATTTTGCCTTGCAATGCATACCGGTATTTGAAAATGTTACAAAATTTTGAATTGTGAATTTTAAAAATTTCTCATTCATGGTTATACAATTACAACAATGACTCATTGAAAACACTTTGACATATTTTATTCTTGACGAATTCTGATCTTGCATAAGTTTTCAACTTTTTAAAGTTTAATGTTATTTAATACCTAAGATAAGATGAAATAAATAAGAAACTTCAAGTCATAAATTTTCACAGAGTTCATGTCTTCAAATGTGTTGTATATGTCCTTTCCCCTGAATTCTTTAGGTCTAATGATGAAATATTTCCCTGAATAAACCATAAAGTTCTTGCTGTAATCTTCCATTTCTCAGAGATTTTTTTCCATGATAATTTATTTCACAGTTGGCTGTGATTTTGTTTTCACTTTGAAATTCACTTGCGATGAATGGAAGTTATTCATTGCTGAGGTAGTTAAATCAGCAAGGATGATAAATCTTTACTTTCAAAGCAGTGATTTGATAAAATTATTCTTGATTATAGGCATGGCCTTTGCCTTCAGGAGATACGTGCTGTATTAGGACACAGGGAGTAGTTAGCTCAAGATTTACATATTTATGGAAGACGACGCAGAATAAAACTCTTTAGGGAATTGCCGTGCAATGAGTGGTTTCATTTCAGACATGAAGTATTAAGGGCGAGTGAAAGGGTTTTTGGTCATATATTTTCAATTGGTAGGATGAAAACAAGCAATTGCTCAACTTCAATTTTGAATGTTTAAGTTGGGCCGATGATGTTGTCAGAAGTGGGCTGTGTCAAGGTTGCTAACTTTGAGCCAAATGTTTAAGTTTGGCTGATGAAGTTGTCAAAAACCACTTGTGTCAAGATTGCTGTGAAATTGGAAGAACATTTGGAATTTATTTACAATTTTCTTGCAAAATATCAGTTCCCTGATTATCCCTTCTGCAGCTTTGATTCGACCTTAAAATGGTCTTTGAGGTCCTTTGAATGATTTTTGATTAATCATATTCAAACACTTAGGAAACTAAGTGAAGATTGTGTCTAACTTTTGGAAATTGATTGAAATTTATAGGAATGCTCAAATAAGAGTTAAGGATGTAAAAGGTTTGAACTGATTTCTGTTTTTTTTATATTGATAAACAAATAGAATCCTAGGAGGAAAAAGATGTGATGATTTTAAAAAAAATTTTAAATTGGTAACTAAATGTGAACACTATTTGAAAGTGTTACATGCATTTATTTTAATTTTATTGTAAAACTTTGTTATCAAATTTTTTTAGCTTAAATTAAGTTAGATAAAGACTAATTCTCAAATGTGATTGTAAGATATAAAGCATTCATATTTGAATATTTAGATCATTAGTTTTATAGTGACTTGATGGGCTTATTGAATTGGCTGCAGACAAGTGACAGTCTGGCAGCCGATATCCACCAATTTTAACATTTTTGCTTCTCCCCAAGTGCTGCACCCCTTACTAGCACATAATAATAATAATAATAATAATAATAGTATATATTCAAATGCGCACATATCCATGCACAATGCATTCTCAAGGCGCTACACAATTATTACCCTAAAGGATTCGTACTTTCATTGCCGCCTATGAAGCGCTCAACATGACCATATAGCTCCATACATTCCCATGTCCAGGTACCCATTTGTACAGCTGGGTGAACTGAGTGTAATGTGGATGAAGTGCCTTGCCCAAGGACACTACACAGAATAAGACCCAGGTCACAAATGTTTGGTGTCTCCACCCGGGCCATTGGCGTGCGAGGCAGAAACGCTAATCACTACACCACTGTGCTCCATTTATACTAACTTATGGCATGGCATGAAGTCCATGTGTCCATTCATTTGTTCGTCCATAAACTGTTGGCTTTTGAAACTTCTTTTCAAGAAAACTGGCTATAGAGAGCGGAAATCTTGTGTACCGACTCCTTAGGCAATAGAGATTACAAATTGTAGGTTTTCTGTGAACTTGTACCAAAATAGGGCAAAAGGGGCCATGACATAAAAACCTATTTTTGGGTCCTCCAGAACAAAAAAGGCCTAAAAAGCTGAAATAGACTCCTCGGGCAATGGAGGTTATAAATTGTAGATTTCGTTTAAAAATATTTATTTCATGAAGAATTGCATTGGTAAACAAGCTATTAACTTACATGAATATACCGCTCAAAATGAATGTAGATTTGGTGACCTTGTGGCCCAAATAAGGGCCACGGGGGGCACGATATAAAAACCTATTTTTTGTCCTCTTCTCCAGAACGAAAAGGCCTAGAAAGCTGAAATGTTGTGACCAGACTTCTTTGGCAATCAGGATATATAAGTTGAAGATTTAGTGCATCCCTGGCCCCAAATAAGGACCACAGAGGCCACAACCTAAAAGCATATTTAATCTTCTTCTCCAGGAGGAAAGGCCTACCGAGACTCCTCAGCCTATTGAGATTATAAATTGTTGATTTGGTCCCTCAGGGGTCTTGCCCTAAAAACCTATATTTGTCTTCTTCTTCAGAACTTAAAGCCAAAAACTTATATCTTGAGTACAGATTTTGTGGTCAATTGGGATTATAAATTGTAAGTTTGGTAGTTCAGTGGTCCCATTTAAGGGCCAAAGATGACATGTCTGTAACATTATGAGAAAGAAAGATTTAGTGCAATAGTAAATATAATCCACATGGCTATGAAGCCACTGATGGCTCACATCACACAAAAGCCAATACATATTGCTTGCACCTAAATCCATTCAAATTGAATCTGTGTGTATGAAAAATTCAATGAGAGTGTTAGGTTAGCTGGGATGATGTGTGAAATGAGGAGAGATTAGATTTAGGAAAAAGGGAGTATAAATTATATCTATTTGCAATTTATGTTAAAGGTGCTGTATCATGTTTTTTGCATGTTATGGTATCTCAAATTTGCCATTTATTATTAAAGTTTATACAATATATTGGTACGTTAATGGGTAAAATATCTCATTGCACAACCAGATAAGCCGTATCAATAGAAAACGATTATCCGTATTTGATGAAAATGGTGCGACGTATAAAGAAACAGTGGTGTGGAACTCTTCAGTGTGCGAGGTAGATTTGTAGGTCTCATTCATTTTAGAACTCTCTATTGATAAAGTAGTATTATTTAGCCATTTGTAACACTTATTTATATTTGTGAAAAAATTTCAGTAAAAAAAAAAGTGCTACAGCACCTTTAAGAGCAAATGTAAGAGAGTGTGGTGCATTGAGTAAAAGTTATTAAATTTACCTCTCCAATGAACAAAAAAGTTTAAATCCAATGTATACATATAACCAGGATATTATTTTATATGTTTAATGATGATTCATTACATCCCAAAAACCTATTTTTGATATGTAAATCGTCAATTTTAGATAAGTTTTCATGTAAAACTTGATGAGCTACAAAGCATCTGGCTCTATTTTTTATGTAAACCATATGTTCATGTAAAACAAGATGAGGTTAAGGGCATGTATCACTCAATTAGCTAAAAAGGTTAACAATTGCAATTCCAGAAGAGAGGACAATAAATATTCCCAGGAGTCTTGGGAGTCTTCCAATTGGACTTGTTTTATAGTTTCACAAAGTTTACTACCAACACATAAATTTTCACTGGAGCTGAAAAACGAATTCCAATCAGTCATTTGGAGTATTAGTGGGACAATAAATCCAGTTAAGCTTAATTCTTCTGCCTTGCTGGATCTGTTCTAAAAAATAAGATGGTTTGCAGAGTAAATTTTTAGCTCATCAGGCCTTTAAGGCCAGATGAGCTTATGGCATGGACTGTTGTCCATTGTCTGTTTGCTGGCTGTCAAGTGTTGTCTGTCTGTAAACTTTTTCACGTTTCAACTGCTCCTGAAGAACTGCTTTACCCCGAAAGTTTAAATTCTTCAGAACAGAACAGAACAGAACAGAACAGAGTTTATTCAGTTTTCAAGGCATTTGGCCCATACAACATACATGTAACATTTGATAATTTTGCATGCTTAATATTGTTTACAATGGGAAGTAAGTTATACAGCAGAATAATTAATAGCGTAGTTTACTGAGATATGTTCCTATTTGTTTAATAGTTTTTATGTTTTGCGTCGACATTAGGTTTATAAACTTGTTGATGGTT
Organism: Gibbula magus; assembly: GCA_936450465.1. Lineage (NCBI taxonomy): Eukaryota > Metazoa > Mollusca > Gastropoda > Trochida > Trochidae > Gibbula > Gibbula magus. Next base: position 21,326,684 of record OW388291.1, on the reverse strand, counting down.
GGAGGGTTGTAGCTGACATCAGGAAGGCAGAGTTGTCGTTCTTGGCTGTACTTTTCACAGATCATCATTACATGATATTCATCCTCAATGTAGGACATATTTTTTTTTGAAAAACAAAATGAGCAGAGTCTTTCTTCATGAGGGATATTATAGTGGCGACCTGTTTCTATGGCTAATCTAAAGTTGTGACATCTAAATCTTGCAATGGCTATTTTATAATATAGTGGGATTTCAGATGAGATGAGATATTGTTCAGCATTTAACAGAGATTTGTATTGTGAGTAATAATTGCATTTGGAGGATTCTGAAAGAGATGAATGCCAGTTTTGAGTGAGAGAGTCTTGTACTCTCTGTTTGAAGATATTTAAAAATGCCTTGGTCTCACCAATCTCCTGGCTAATCCACACAAAGCCAAATCCATACTGAAAGAGTAATGCCCTGATGTCACTGGCCCATGTCTTCTTTCCACTATCATCTAAGGACTTGAGCATGAGATAAGCTTGGTGAGGTTGCCTGTTAAGCTCCATATGAATAAGCCTGCACCAGTAGCTGACTGCTCTACTCATGTAGTGATACTGCAGTGGAGTTCTGCCACACTCACCCAGAACCATGTTGTTATTAGTACTCTTGTTAAGCCTCAGATATTTTCTGCAAAATTTGAGTTGTACTTGTTCAACTGTTTTACAATAGTGAGTACCCCATATTTCTGAACCATAGCATAATATAGGAGATATCATGCTGTCAAATATTCTGAAAAGTTCATTTATGTCTAAATATCCAAAAGTTTGTTGAAATCTGTTGAGAGAGAATAAAGCTTTAGTGGCTTGTGCTGCTTGTGATAGTTGAGATCTTGTCCAAGATAGTTTGGAAGTGAATAATGTTCCAAGATATTTTTAAGCATTAACAGTTTCAATATGTTGACCATTGAAATACCACTTTTCATAGCTCCTTAAAGGCCCACCTTTCCTGAAAACAATTATTTTAGTTTTTTTAAGATTTAACTTCATTCCTGTGGCATCACAAAACTCATCAACTATATTTATTTTCTTTTGTAACTGGTTGGCAGAGTCTGATACGGCTGAAGCATCATCTGCATACATAAGACCAAAAATATTCTTCATGCACCTTGGAGATCAAAGTTTGTACATTTGGTCCTTACCTCCCTCAAATATTGGAGTGTCAGACACTTTCAATTAAACCTTGACTTCTTCTCTGAAACTACTTGACCTAGGAAGCTTAAATTTTCAGATACATGTCACATCTTTAGGTTTGCAGGTTTGATCCCCCTCAAATATGGGCAAGCAATGTGAACCCTTAAGTCTTTAAAGGGGCAGTAGACATTTTTTTCGCTCAAATAAGTCGATGAAATGTATTTGAAAAATAATGTTGACAATAGTAAAATACCCTTATCTCTTCAAGTTAAAAAATGAGTGTACATGGTTTCGGTAAAGCCATGGTATTGGTTTTTGTAATTCGAAATAATAAAATGTGTTCACATTAAAATGGCCGCTGTGCAAATTTTGTTTTATACGAAAACATTTATTACCACTATGGATAATTGGTTTGTGTAATAAGATGTTTTACCCTCTAAAGTAACCATAAATGATTTAAATATCATTGTAAATGGGAAATTTAAAAAAACTTAAATTTGCAAGAAACATGCTACAGCCCCTTTAAAGGACTTCTCCCAGAGAACCAGTATGTGCCAAAAAGCTCAAATTTTGGGATAGGATCTTTGTTAGATTGACACCATGATTTGTAAATTTCATTACCCTCCTTCTAAAAATAAGGGCTTGGTTCACCATTTTATGACATTGATGAAATGTTTTAGATAATTATATAAGTGATATAGTGACCATTCAAATGAACCCAATTTATTGAATGTAGCACCGATGTTAAGATAAATAAAGCTGTTTCAGTTCAGTGATTGAAAGTACAGCTTACCCTCCTGGCGGTGTGGGGGTGTTAGGAGAGAGGCAGAGAGAGATAGCCTGAATGTGATATATGCTTATTTGAACATGTTTTTTTATTTGTGTTTTCAAAATCAAAGATATACATATGTGTGCCTTTAAATTACAGTATGTGAGCTTTTGAGTACGTGAGATTATCAACTCTTTAACTAACAGTGGTAATAAATTACCTTGGATTATAAATCATGCAAAAGCCTGATAAGCTACAGAGGCAATGGCTCTATTTTTTATTTTAAGTTGTCATTTTAAAAAAGGAAAGGTTGGTTTTAAACTCAGAACAGGAATAGGTTCCAGAATGTTTTTTTTAAAATGCTTATTATATTTAACTTTTGCATATGAAATATATAAGCTCTGCACTGAGGTGTACCTTTGATATTTTCCTATTTTATTTGTTTTTATATATTCATATTTGTGGAACAGTATGAAAATTATACATTACTGGCTTCCTTAGATAGGTTGCGCTTAAACTCAGAGTCAAAGCAAAATCATGTTTCTCTAAAAATTGCTATGTACCTGGTTTGAAGGGAATTTCAAACGTAGCTATCTTTTCGTCTCATCCCAAATTTACCATGTAGAACAGTGTTTCCGTTTTCATGAACATTCACTCGAACGCAACTTGCGACCGCTGCACGAGAATTCCGACCACGTGCATCTCGGCAGTGATAGATTTCAGTGTTTCTCGTCACTCTGGCTTTAGCGTCCGTTTCGACAGGACGTGTCAGATTCACGCCTTAGAAAATAGATAGTTTCTTTATACAGCAATAGTGCCTGAACAATTATCATAGTTTGTTCTGACAATTCATAGTATTTTTCAGTGCAGTGTCTTTCGACTGCATCAGTGTACATATCTTACTATTGTGTAAATAACAGCACAGCTCAAGTTTCTCATACTAGGTTTATTTATCTCATTAGCATCGGTTTTTCGTTAGTAAAATAAGTGTAATCACGTTTAGTTGTTTGCTCATAACAGTACATATACACATAGTAAAATAAATGTAATCACGTTTAGTTGTTTGCTCATAACAGTACATCTCCACATAGTAAAATAAATGTAATCACGTTTAGTTCCTTGCTCCCATCGCATTAGTTCTTCTTAGTTTCCACATCTTATTCACGCTTCCACTTTCGTCCAGAACATGTTGGTAGCAGAGCGTGGTTGCAACGTTCTGTGTACAGTACGCTTTCTTCGCATTTGTATATTGTAGATAGATGAACTTAAACACTAATGGTGGTGTTTCAGTTACAGCACATAAACTGACAGAAACATGTCAAAAACAGAACCTAAAGCATTAGTAGGCACAGGTACAGGTGAGCAAATAGCTCAGTTGAAACGTAAGAAAACTACTTGTAAAACGGCTCTTACAAAATGTAGGAATAGGCTATCATCACTGCTTGAGGAAGAGCTTCCTGATCGAAGGCAAATTCGGTTTTTGATTGATGAGGTTAGCTCTTTCCAAACAGATGCAGTTGATGTTATGATATCTTTGCAGTTACTCTACCAAGAGTCTGACAACTTAGAGCTTGCTAAGAAAACAAGTCAGGAAATTGATCTGCTTGAAGCAGTTTCGGAAGAGGCAGTCGAAAGGGCCGAACTGTTGCTTAGAAATACTTTTAGTTCTTCTAGTTCCTCCCATAGGTCGTGTAGGGACCTCATCAAGGAATTCGAAGTAAAGAAGGATAATGAAAATCAACCTTCCATTCAACAACAGTATCATGCTTCTAAACATGCCTCTGACACTCGTCAGTTTGAACAGGTTGACAAAACAGAATTGATTAATCAGGCCTGTGGTGAAACTAGAGGTATAGGACAGGATCTCTGGAGACAGCTTAAACGAGTCTCCATACCAGTATTTTCGGGGGACATTCATGCTTATCAAAGCTGGAAAGCTGCTTTTATGGCCTGTGTGGATAGGGCACCTGCAACGAACGAATACAAACTGTTGCAACTTAAGCAATACTTGTCAGGTGAAGCTTCTAAACTCGTTGATACTCTAGGTCACAACGCAGCTGCTTATGGAATAGCTCTTGAACGCCTTGAGCGTAAATATGGGGGTTACAGACGAATCATAGCATTGAAGTTAGAGGAAATATCTGCCTTCAGACCCCTTCGTCAAGGCAATGCAAGAGATTTAGAGCAGTTTGCTGACATGCTTGACACAGCTGTAGTCTGTCTCCGTGAAGCAGACAAAGTTGAGGAACTGGGTGATGGTTGCTTCTATGCCTTGTTGCTTAAGAAACTCACAGAACAAATGATTACACAGTACAAGCGCTGGGTTATTGAGCAACAAAGGCAGGAGTCTGTAGAGACACTTCGCCAGTGGATTCTGTTTGAAGCCGAGCTTCATACCATTGCTTCAGAGACTAAGTATGGTTTCTCAGAAACGCGGAAGTCAATTAGTCAAGGCAAACCATCGAAATCTTACTTTGGTTCTCAGAATGATACCATTGAAAGGTGTCAAGTATGCAATCAATCTTCCCATAGAATTGGTAAATGTGACACATTTAAGGCTTTCAGTACCCATGACAGGTGGACAAAAGCTAAAGAGCTCAAACTCTGCTTCAGGTGTTTAGGCACTGATCATGTAGGCAAATCTTGCACTCAAAAGGGCAGGTGTGGGATCGGTGGTTGTTTAGCTACTCATAATCGCCTTCTCCACTTCAGTAAAACTGACAATAGGTCAGGCACCAAGTCAGCTGTGAGTCGTGCTGTTGATAGTCGTCCAGTTATACCTTCAGAGCAATTTCAAGTGAGTGCAGATTCAGCAACGCAGACTACAACACTGTCTGCCATGAAGCAGCAATCCTATTATATAGCACTTAGGACAATACCTGTTGTGTTGAAGAGTGGCAATAGAAAGTTGACGGTTAATGCACTTTTGGACGATGCCAGCACTCAAACTTACATTAATGAGAGTGTTGCTTCTGAGTTAGGGCTTTCAGGTCAAACACAGCATGTGTCCGTGAATGTCTTGAATAGTAAAACCGAATCTTTCAGCAGTATGACGGTAGAGCTTGGTCTTGAAAGTATTGATGGCTCAGTGGATACTTCCTTGGTGGCTATGACAACTAGCAAAGTCACGGGAAGCTTGAAAGCAATTGATTGGCAAAAGTATGCTAAGCGCTGGCCTCATCTGAAAGATATTCACTTCCCCAAAGTAGCTTCAAAGCCAGTTGTAGACATCCTTATCGGAGTAGATTATCTACAGCTTCACACTTCACGTGGTGACGTCTGTGGGAACGCTGGTGATCCAATAGCTCGTTTGACTCCACTTGGATGGACTTGCATTGGCAACATCTCAGAAGGTCAATCTGATGGTTCCAAAACTTTCTTTGTTGGTAACAATGAAGTGAAAAGTCCTCCTTCCATTGAAATGGATCACATTCTCCAGAAGTTCTGGGAAATCGAAAGCTTTCCATCAGACAAACCAGCTATGTCTGCCAATGAACAATTAGCAATCGAGTCTGTAAATAAATCCATTAGCTACTCCAATGAGAGGTATGCAGTAGGCATTCCATGGAAACATGATCCTTGTGATCTCCCCGACAATTATCTTGTGGCTTACAATCGTCTTGAGAATGTGGAGAAGAAACTCTCCAAGGACGATTCCCTTTCCCAAGCCTATGATGCTGTTATAGAGCAGTACCTTCACAAAGGATATATTCGGAAAGTTCACGAAAGTGACCGACAGAACACACAATGGTATCTTCCACATTTCCCGGTAGTCAAAATGGACAGGGAAACAACCAAAATCCGGATTGTATTTGATGCGTCTGCCAAATGCAAAGGTGTTTCTCTGAATGATTTCATTCACCCTGGTCCTAAATTACAGAATGAGCTATTTGAAATCCTGATTAGATTCCGTAGGTCCTCAGTGGGAGTCATCTGTGACATCGCGGAAATGTATCTCCAAATCGAGGTATTGCAGAAGGATAGGTCTTGCCTCCGATTTCTTTGGAGATCATTGGACTCAAAACGTGAACCAACTGTGTATGAATTCTCTCGTGTCGTTTTTGGTCTCAATTGTTCTCCTTTCCTAGCACAGTTTGTATCACAGGAGCATGCTAGAAGGAATGAAGACGTTTATCCATTGGCTGCAGAGGTTGTGTCAAAGTCCACTTACATGGATGACAGCATGGATAGCGCTGTTAGTGACACAGAGGCAATAGAGCTCTATGAGCAGTTGAAACACCTTTGGACAACTGCAGGAATGCACGCCAGAAAATGGATATCCAACTCATGTGAAGTTCTAAATGAAATTCCTGTCAAAGACCGACTGAAGGAAGTACAGATTCACTCCTCTGATCTCCCTTTGACAAAAGCTCTTGGGTTGATCTGGAGCGCAGAGACAGATCAGTTTCAGTTCTCTTACTCCTTCCAGAGTACTTCTTTGAGTTTGACAAAAAGGAACTTTCTGAAGACAGTTGCTAGGCTTTTTGATCCACTTGGTCTTATAGCACCATTCATCATTCGAGCCAAGATTCTTCTTCAGCAGATGTGGGTCTCTGGCATTGGATGGGATGACAACATAGGTCCTGACTTGGAAAACAAGGTTTGGCAGTGGATCATGGAGATTGATATGTGCAAGTTCCTACAAATACCAAGGTGTATACACTTTGTTCCCGAGGTGAGCTTGTGCAAAATCCACGTGTTTGTTGATGCTTCACAGGAAGCATATGGTGCTGTGATTTACGCTGTCACACAACACCCAGACGAAGTCACCAGTACTCTGGTCGCCGCAAAAGCTCATGTTGCACCACTGAAAACAGTTAGCATTCCAAGATTGGAATTGGTTGCTGCTGTACTTGGTGTCAAGCTTTTGATGTCCGTTATCAAAGCCTTGAATGTTGCAGTTAAATGTGCCACCCTGTGGTCTGACAGTATCAATGTTTTGTGGTGGGTAAAGAATCAGAGTCGTAGCTTCAAGTCCTTTGTAGCAAATCGAGTAAGCTACATTCAAGAACATACACATCCTAGTCAGTGGAAGTATGTTCCCACAAAATGCAATCCTGCTGATGTATTGACTAGAGGTGCACACATACAGTCACTGTCATACGACAGTTGGCTGCAAGGTCCAGATTTCATTTTGAAAGGTGAAGAACCTAAACAGATTGTTGATTTCAGCTCTTGCAAAAACGTGGAAACAAAACCAAATTTTGCTAGGGTTTCCATGGTGACAGAGCTTTGTACAAATACTCCATGGCGTTTGGAACCTACACGATTCTCAACTCTGAATAGACTATGTCGAGTAACATCGTGGGTGCTCAGGTTTATTCACAACTGCAGAGTCCCAAAAACACTCCGCAAATATGGTTCTCTTCATGTCGAGGAGATTGAAGACGCCGAGACTAGAATACTTATAGAGGTACAGAAAGAAGCCTTTTCCCCAGAATACAGTACACTCCTCAAAGGCAAAATCGTTTCATCGACTAGCAAGTTGCTTGGATTGAGTCCAGTGTTGGATCAAAATGGTCTTATGAGACTTGGCGGAAGGCTTAAACATGCTGACAGTTTGTCATTTGAGGCAAAGTATCCAATAATACTTCCAAGGAAGAATTGGGTGACCAGACTTGTGGTAAAGTACTACCATGATAAGGTTTTGCATGCAGGAACAAACAGCACACTCTCCGCCCTCTCATCAAAGTTCTGGGTAATCTCTGCTCGAGAGGAGATTCGAGAATGGGAAAATGAATGTGCTACTTGTAAACGTCAGAAAGCAAAGCCAGCCTATCAAGTCATGGCTGACCTGCCTGCAGTGCGTGTCCGTTGTTCGCTGCGTGCTTTTTCCCAAGTAGGGATTGACTTTGCAGGACCTTTTCTTACCATCCAAGGTCGTGGAAAAGCACGTGTAAAGAGGTATCTGTGTCTTTTTACCTGCTTGTCAACACGTGCTGTGCATTTGGAAATGGCGTTCGGCTTGGATACCAATGCATTTCTAAATGCTTTCTTCCGTATGGCTCATCGCAGAGGAATGCCAAAAGAGGTCATTACCGACAACGGCACCAATTTTGTTGGAGCTTCAAAAGAATTGAAGCATCTGGTCCGCAAACTCGATTCAGATCATGTGAACGACTCGTTAGGTAGCAAAGGCATTGTCTGGAAGTTCAATCCACCCTATGCTCCTCATTTCGGGGGTGTATTTGAATCGCTTATAAAATCAGCAAAAAGGGCTATCTTCGCGATATTGGGTGGAGCTGATATCAATGATGAAGAGCTGATGACAGCTTTTACATCAACAGAAGCATTGATGAATTCCAGACCGCTGACTTATCAGAGTTCGCATCCTCTCGATCAGGAACCACTCACTCCGAATCACTTCCTACATGGCCAAATGGGTGGTGAATTCGCGCCAGAGTTTGACTCACTTCATCCACAAAAGCGGTGGCGCCGAGTACAGGAATTGGTAAGCCATACCTGGAAGAGGTGGATGAAAGAATGGCTACCCACATTGAATTGTAGAAAGAAGTGGTTTGTTCCTGAGAGGAATCTCCAGATCGGAGATGTGGTTGTAATAGTGTCGGCGGACACTCCTCGTGGTCAGTGGCCATTGGGGCGCATCACAAACACATTTCCTGGATCGGACAAACAAGTTCGTGTTGTAGAAGTCCAGGTTGGCAAAACAAAGTTCACCAGACCTGTGACTAAAGTATGTCCACTTGAGTGGTCATCAGGATTAACTGTGTAGATAGTTGAAGAACTTCAATCAATGTAAATCAGTTGTAAATAGTACAGTGCAGTTTCAGTATTTTCATTCATTTTGTTATAGTTTTTCAAAAGTGTATAAAATTTGGTTTTTTGATAGAACCCATAGGTCTATCAAAAAGGAGGGGGTATGGTTTGAAGGACATTTCAAACGTAGCTATCTTTTTCTCTTCCCAAATTTACCATGTAGAACAGTGTTTCCGTTTTCATAACATGCACTCGAACGCAACTTGCGACCGCTGCACGAGAATTCCGGCCACGTGCATCTCGGCAGTGATAGATTTCAGTGTTTCTCGTCACTCTGGCTTTAGCGTCCGTTTGACAGGACGTGTCAGATTCACGCCTTAGAAAATAGATAGTTTCTTTATACAGCAATAGTGCCTGAACAATTATCATAGTTTGTTCTGACAATTCATAGTATTTTTCAGTGCAGTGTCTTTCGACTGCATCAGTGTACATATCTTACTATTGTGTAAATAACAGCACAGCTCAAGTTTCTCATACTAGGTTTATTTATCTCATTAGCATCGGTTTTTCGTTAGTAAAATAAGTGTAATCACGTTTAGTTGTTTGCTCATAACAGTACATATACACATAGTAAAATAAATGTAATCACGTTTAGTTGTTTGCTCATAACAGTACATCTCCACATAGTAAAATAAATGTAATCACGTTTAGTTCCTTGCTCCCATCGCATTAGTTCTTCTTAGTTTCCACATCTTATTCACGCTTCCACTTTCGTCCAGAACAGTACCTATGACCTAGAACTGAAAAGGTTTCCTTTTCTATTTTCACATTTGTGATTGTTCCCGTTTCCATGGAAATAGTGAGTTAACATAAGGAAGTGATATAAACCCTTAGGATGAAACATTAAACATTCTGCAACATTAAGCTTTTTCGTACTCGTATTTTAAATTGACATTTGATTTTTACTTCCTAAGAAATCATTACCATTTTATACCCTTATTTTATATTTACTTCAAAATTAATCAAAGTAAACTATTTTAGGTGAGTTTAAAAATCTAGTGATGCAAAGAATATACATGTAACTTTGTTAAGGTTTGATATAAAAATGCAATGTCAATCTCAAGTATTGAATTATATGTTGTGTGTTTAGGCCAGCCAAAATTAATTACTTCGGTTTATGGAAGGCAGGAGGTCCAAAAAAGGTTACTTTTTTTTAAAGGTACATCCATTGTGTTGTAAGGGGGCACATATGCTAAAAGTTATAAATTGTGTTAGGTTAACGGGAAGTACTGACTGTTGTCGAAAATTGCCATTTTAGTCTTAGTTGACTTAGTATATTGCTGAGATGAAGGTAAAAGTAGTGATTTCTGATCGAAAAAAAACGGACAATGTACCGCGTGTGGCGCACGCCAATGAGTCAAACGTAACAGACAAACTGATAAATTTGGATTGATCATGTTTAATAGGTCATATAACTACTGTGTATGTTAATGGAATGTGTAGTTTCGGTTTCTGCACATGCATGTAATCCTGTTACTCTATTTTAATTTGAAACTAATTATGACACATTTGGTGATTCGGGATGAATATGCAAGCCAAGTGAATTTATTTGCACTGTGAACAGCACATATGGTGAGTTGGAACGTATTAAAGCCTATAAATAACAAAATTTTAAACACAATGGATGCATCTTTAATGTAAATGCATTGTGTTATATAAGCAAAACAAGTAATGAGTTGAATAAGAAAATCATAATTTTTCACCTGTTTTAGTTTGTCCGAGAATTTGGCAACATTTTAAATTTAATTTAATAAATTTTTTGACAACAAGTTTTTTAAATGTATTATTTGAAAAATATTGTTTATAATATTCAACCTGAGATAAAAAGTCATACAAATCGTGATGAACTACAGAGTCAATGGCTCTACGTTTTGGAAGAATTCTGAGAAGCATTTTTTCCAAATCTCTAAAACATGGAAGAGATTCTGTAAACCAAATGTAATATGTTTTGCCCTTTTTGTATTTCTTTCATAATGGAAAAACATTCCAATAAACTTCAGAAAGATGAGATTTTGTAAAAGTCAGAAATTAATTTGACATTTTATCACCAACAGTGAAAAAATTATTTTTCAAAGCCAACAAAAACACTTTTATATCAGGCTGTTTTTCCATAGATCTCTTCTTTTATGGCTCTGATTAGCTGTATTTGTTTATAAAGTTTCAGCAGCTTGTCATCTTTTACTGGTTACCATTTGTTGCCTAGAGGATTAACAGTACAAAACAACTGTAATGCTAAGGTTAACCTTAGTGTCACCATTTATCATTGCATTTAGGCTACCTTAGTGACTTAAAGTCATCTTATAGTTTCGTGAAACTGGACCCAGATTGAAATCTACTGTTTTCCGAGAAATAAAAGTTGCAAAATAGTTCATCTGCTTTCATACTAAGTCACATTGTTCAGAGGTTTCCAAACAGCCTGTGGACTCGCATGTTCTGATGCTCTTAAGGTCACAAACGTCCAACAAAAGCTTTCGGTACGAAATGTTTGGCAAAGAACTCCCAACAGCCATACTTTCATCGGTTTTCATAACATGAGGATCGAATGTGAGGAATATAAATTTTACCTCAATTTAAGAAATATTTTATACCTTTTATCATGACTGATATCATGTAGAATTTATCTAGCAATGGTGTATGATAGATTTGTACTGACAGTATTTATGCACTTTAAAAAGCCATCAAGGATGTTGATGAACATATCGAAAATTTTCCAAAAATCTATCTCCATGAAATAAATACACTTAATTTTTCCAAAAAATGTTCAACCTAAAATAAGTCGAGAAATTGCATTAATTAGTAAAGGTGGTTTGCAGTCTAAATATAGATCCAGTCTATTATTTTCAAGCACAAAGCATTATGGTCTAGCTCACATACAGTAAACAAAGACACGAAAGAATAACACAAATTATGAACATTGAAAGAAATCGAAATATATAATTTATGGGCGATTATTTATTTACCATTTCATTTAATTATGTATTTGCTAAAGATATTGGAATTTATTTTTACGCAACTAGGTATTTTTGAATTATATAATTAATGAGAGTAAAAATTTTTGATAATTTGCTGGTCTTATCTCAATAAAAAAAAGTACATTAAACAGGCAATAACTTATATATTCTCATGACATATAGAAACATTGTTTGTAAAGCAATCGTCACATTCAGTAATGTGTAACAAGGGTAACTGGCAAGAGAGACACGTGCAGCACGTGCAGCACATGGGTTGTTATGGCGATTTGCGCAAGAGACGAGCCTTCACGCTTCGGGAGCGCTAACTGTTTGTGTAGTACGTTTTACACAAAAAAGGGGATTCTGTTTATATGACATCAGATACCCTTAGCGCGCGCTACTCGAAGTGGTACTTCTCTTTGAAACCAAATTGCATTACATTGTCGTGATATGAAAATTATTTAACATATAGATAAAAGATTTCTCTGGCGATTGACGTTAAAAGTATGTTTTCCAAAAATTATTTTTAATTTGAAACACTAACATCCTTGATGGCTCTTTAATAATCAAAATGCAATCAACAATTTTTTCAAAACTTTTCAGAATATTTTATTTTGCTACCGGTATATCTAAATTATCTTTTGCGAATACTGATGATTATAGTATACCTAATAATATTTTGGTCCAAAAGGTTGGATCTACTATAAGAAAGAGGAAAATCAATTTGAAAACAATGTCTCGTTCTTATCATAGACATCACTATTGTCTGAACCGACTTTGAGTACGCAGTTAAGTCAGTTATTTCCAGAAATGGTTTAGACTTTCAAGACATGAGTTAATTATTGCCTGAAATTGAAACTTGAAGTACAATCTTTAATCTAATTTAAACTCTAAATAATTTAAAAGTATGTGTCTGGCTTTAGGTCAAATGAATTATACTTTTCAAGATATAAAATAACCTCGATCAATCCTTATCTTGTGATCTATTTATACTGAAGAACTCTATAAAATTCATATAGATGTCAAAGAATGGTTGTTGTCAGTTTCTTGAAATATTTGTAACCCCGCCGCTTGTTTAATGTAGAAACAGGGATATGGTATTCAACTTCGTACATCCAGAGATATGTACAAAATGGAATAACTCAAGTACTATTCACTGGATTCTTTTCAGATTTGGCATAACGGTTCACCATAGTGGGACTAATGTTCCTACAGAGTTTTATGACCTTGACCTTCATTTCAAGGTTACATCAAAACTTTGTCTTTTATCCATGTCAGCGGGATATCTCCAGACCCATTGACTAATTTCACTTTATATCTTACACACAGCTTCTCCTAGGGACAAGAAAGGGCTGATTAGATTTTTGGGAGCCTTGACATTTTCCGAGGTCACAGCATAACTTTTTCGGTATGTGAACTTGCATGTTAAGCTTGTCACCATGGTATCTAAAGAACCGTTGACTGGAATCTCATAAATTTTTACACATAGCTTCTCCCAGGAAAGACAATTAAAAGCTGATTAGAATTTGGTGACCTTGATGTTATTCACAACATTATTCGATAGTTTTTTAACATAATCATCAGTCTAAATTACTCTAAAACAAATTTTAGGTTGGCATTTTAATCTTTCCATATTTTACATATGAATTGGTGACAAGTATATTTTTAAAGAAGATTTTGATTCTGAAACAGAAATATTGTGTGTTTTGTCTGTTACAGTTGAAAAACATTCTTGTTGGAGTTGCCAAATCTCATTCAAATTTTGATTGAACCTTACACTACAATTGTGCCTCTGACTACCTACCCCTTTGAACATGTCCAGTAACCTTCACTACTGTGACCTTCCGCTTAAATAAAAGTCCGCTAATCAAAGCCCTTCATAGATATAGCATTGAAAATTGATGTTTTGTATGTCAACTCAAGTCGGTCCAATGGCTTTCTAGCCTCATCGCTTATTTGCTGAGTAAAAGGTCACTGGACCAATCCCAATGGTGCAGGACTCTGATCAAAATGGAACGAGGTACCAGTAGTTCCAGTTTGTCGAAGAGACACTTTTTTTCTTCTGGAAGACATCATTAGAATGTTGACAAAACACAATACTTGGAACTCATGTTAGGCAATGAACTCATGTTAGGCAATGAAACCATCACCATTTCAGTCTATGTAAATTCTATCGGGTATTTTTGTGGAAACGAAATTCGTGATGATATTCTCGTTTACTCTTATCTGCTATAAATACAATTAAAACATAGTGAAATTGAAAGATATTAATGAAGTAAATATGTTGATGACTTTATATTTCGTAACTTGATAAAGACAAGGGCACATTTGTTGAAAAATAAAAACAATAAGAAGTGAAGCCATTCATTGCACTGCAAATAGGGAAAAAAAATTTACGGACTAACAGCATATTGTTTATTAGTTAAAGTGTATGTTATGTGTTACTATGTGAATATTCTATCATTGTATATGTATTATTTGTTTATAAGTACAATATTGGGTTAAATAGAGCGTGTTTTCATTTCATGTAATGCCATGAATTCAACATGGCGGATGCTGCTGATAGATTGGTCAGAGAACTTTCCCTTTAAGATATCATCAGATCTAGGAATTGTCAGGGAGGGCGGTCAGACATTGTAAAGGGTGGTGGGGGTTTCAATCAGAATACATAAATATACATTAAAGGGAGGGTACTGTCGCCATCTTGGATTTTTTGCATTTCGTGAAATGCAAAACAAGCTATATTTTACTTTTGTACAACTTTTTAATAACTAAAGACATAAACTGATAGAGTATTCACACAGTAACACATAAAATGTCAAAAAACTTAAACAATTTGCTGTTATGCTGAAGGGGAGTTTTCCCCACTCACAGTGCCGATGAGATGGCTTAAATTCTGTTCTCAGTATTTATATTTTTCAAGAAATGTGCGCTTGTGTTTATCAAGTTGTGAAATATAAAGTCATCAAAATATTTTCTTCATTAATGTATATGGTTAAAAAGGAATATCCTCTCGAATTTCGTTTCCACAAAAAATACCCCGATAGAACCCTCTTTTTAAATATTTCAAAAGGGGTTGGAACAGGGGGATTTGGGCAGGGGTGTTTGGACCACCCCTCTGAACCCATCACTGGAAATATTATTGTTTGATAAACTCTGTCCCTATGCCAGTTTTGTTAGGCCATACTTTGAGGGAAGTGAACATTGCCTTTATCTGCAGTGTTTGTTCTCAAGAGTGACGGTTTGTTCTGTCCAACAATACATTTCAACATAAAATTTCACAATACTGATGCTCATCTAAAATAAATCTTGTTTGCTTGAGGATCACTTTAAAGGACTCTAGATAAATTGAGTTAATATTTCAACTGATGTAAGTCCTTTGAAGATAAAATTAAATAAGTTTTGAGATTCAAAGTTCTTTCCATGCTCCATCATTGATATTTTCACTTTGAACATTTCTTAATTTCCATTCTGACTGACAGTTGAAAGTTCCAATAAAGATTTATCAAGTTTTGAATAGAAAAATCAAAACAAGTATCGCATTGAAATGACTGTTAAAGATGTTTGAATTTATGTCATAAAAATAATTTGGCTTCTACTTCTACTTTGAGTATACATAAAATTCAAAATTCATGGTTTGTTGTCAATCAAATTCCTACAACATAATATGACATATGTCCAGTCTGTCATAGGCTTGATAATACTTTGTAATTATATTCATCGTTTCATACATAATTGAATCTAACAATGTCAATTGCAATTTGTAAAATCAATCATCTTCTCTATAATTTGTTTGTCAAGAGTGATGTAGGTCATAATTTTTATTGGTCCTCTAGGAATATATTTGGAAACCAATTTTCATGTTTGTGTCTTCAAAACCATTATGTTGACAGTGCCATTTTGGGATGCTTATAGTTCTGTGGGTTCGCAACCAATGTAATTCTTGCCTGTCTCCATCACAGGCTGATTTAAGCCTTGCAGTATTTCCCTCACTTTTTGTGCTAAGATAGGGATCGCTGAACCTGAAATGCATTGTGGACTCTGATTTTCTGGCATGGAAACCTTAAGGAAATACTGCAAGGCTTAAATCAGCCAGTGAAGGAGACTGGCAAGAGTTATGCCTTGCATTGGGAAGTTCTCAGGTTTGGATGCAAGTCTTCATTGAAAGTCACTGCAGTATTTTAGTTATCTGTTTCCAGTTTCAGCTCGCACGTTTCACCAAAATATGGCCACAATGGTTTTGCATACTTTCTCCCGTAATAACCTCATGACACCTTTTTAGCTCATCAGGCTTGATGGGTTTATTTGCACAGGCCATCATCCGGCATCGTTTGGCATCTATCAACTGTCATCACGTCCGTAAAATTTTTACATTTTCGACTTCTACTCTAGAACTGCTACATCCCCAAAGCTGAATTTGTTTATGCATTTTAAATCTACCTGTTTATATCCCTTAGAATGCATAGATCTAGGATATTACTATTTTGTATAGACAAACCAATATTGGTTATGATTTGTTAATTTGCTGACTGACTAAACTGTAGTAGGTAATGCCTAATTACTTGATATGTAAGTCTTTACAGTAGCAAATTCAGGGATCAGGGGGTCTTGACCCCTCTTTCAAAAGTTTTTGCATGGGCGGGTATTGAGACCCCAAAAGTGGACCCCCACTTTTCCATTGGTGGACCCCCTTTCAAAATTCCTGGATCCACCACTGCTTTACCTTAGAAATAATGAATAATGCAAAGTCTGATGAACTACAGAACCAATGGCTCTATTAATTAACATACCTCTGCCTTTATTTGTTGTATTCCTCACTGTATTGTCAAGACCTAGAGACCTAGTATCCTGATATTGAACAATAGTGACAATTCAGGAATAATTGTCAGATAAAGAACTAGTTGCCATAGGAACCCAAGTAGAATCACACCTTTGGGGACTAAACTAAAGCAAAACTATCAATGTAATTATAAAACTGTTTTTATCTCCATGATAATGTTGTTTTTATGTCAACTCCGTTGTGAGCTGTAGAGACTAATTGTTATCAGTATCTGTTTAATGTTCTACCCTGTAAGCAAGAAATTTAAATTTAAAAAAATTCTAATTTCATTTCTGTGGCAGTGGTGGATCCAGGGGGGTTCAGAGTGTCTGAACCTCCCTTTCAAAATGTTTTGCAACGGCGGTATGGGGGACCCAAACATGGATCCCCCTTTTCCACTGGTGAACCCCCCCTCCTACCCTCTTTCAAAATTTCTGGATCTGGGATATATTTTTTACCATTTGTAAAAATAGAAATTTCTGAAGATGCTTTTGCAGTAAATTAATCATCATTTACAACAAAGCCTGACCTGTTAGCCATGGACGATCTCTTGATACAGATAATGTTTTTCTAAGCTTTAAGAACTCTAAGCTGACTTCAACATCAGACCAGTGCGGCCTTGCAATAAACTACTATCATGACAACAGAGTCCCCAGTTGGATGAACTGTTAAATTCTGTCTCTTTTGATGGATGGACATCAAACCCCTGCAGCTGTACATTAGGGCCATTGTCAGAAGAAGGCCAACACTGAATCTTCCATTAGAGGACAGGATATACAAACAAAACCGCCCACTTCCTTAATTGGGAGTTTAAGGTGCTTGTTCCGGCTTGATTGAGAGGGATAGACAACTATTAAAACAATGACATAAGAAATTCCACTACATTCACAATTAGGGTACAAACTCGACATCTGCAAATATGTCAGAAAAGATGAAAATGAGCTCTTTCTTAAATCAGAAACTGACAAGTCACATTGCTGTCTATGGTGGTGACATAATTGGCCTAAATTAGATTTTCTTTTAATTTTTCAAAATTTGGATTAATGGTTTCTTGCAACATGACATCTTCAAATGTGCCCGGAAACTCAAGATCATGATTGCATGAAAATAAAGATGACATAATTGCACAAGATTGGCACCACAAAAATTTTGAGTGGCTCGTATGTAATATCAATTACTTGTTGTAAAAAATCACCTACTATAGATTTTAAGAATTTGGGAAAGATATGCTGCTTAGAATACCTGGTAATCGTTGTCCATATTAAGAATTGAAGAATTAAGAAATACAACATTATTTATAATTTCATTCTTCGATTCTGCACCTTTTGTGCTTGGCTGAAAAGTTTCTGTTGTGTTCTGCCGATATTAAATTTAGCCCCAACTGCCCTTGGACATCTGGCCCAAAATATCTTTTAAAAAAGAAATTCATTTTGTGGTAAGCTGTAAGGTAATAGCTGAGAATCAACCATACTAACAATTTGAGTGTACTGCCTTCATGACACCTGCAAATGTGGGAGAAAAAACATGAATTTTTCCTAAAGACTTTAGTTCAAGATTGGCAGAAATGAGGTGATGTAATTGAACAAAATGGAAGTGACATTATCAGGAAAGGTTCTTATTCACTACCAAGCAAAATATCTGGTGTTATTTTGTCTAAATTTAGAGGTGACATTCCCTATAACCAATGATACTCGGAGACCACACAGCAGAACACATTAAACAGAAAATATATCATGAAGGTGTGACCAGTGTCAAAGAAGGAACACCCCTTTCCCATATCAGAAACAAACGACCTTGTCTTTGATGGATGAACATCAAAACCGAGCCAAAGTACATTAAGGTCAGTAGAAATGGAGGTGACATTATCATGTATAGCCTCTCGTCTATGTTGTAAGAGTGAGCACAATCAACTGCTCTTAGAGAACAAGCGGCCTAACTGACTTGTGGGATGGTCATCAATGTTTAATGGCAGGCCACCTGACTGGTATTTATAGAAGGCAGAGCTCAACAAGATGAAGGGCTGATCAATAGCTGCTTTTCCTTCTCCAGGCAAACTGACCAGAGACACTTCCGACCTAATTTGGAAAATGTTCTTAGCCTCCGCTCTTCGGGCTGTCGTTTTATGGCTGGCAATTCCTTCCAAAGCATGCCTAATTATTGGATTATACCAAAGATTGGTCGGTGGATGAACTGTAGAATAATTGTACTTTCTTGTAAATGTAAGCAATGTAGGGTCAGTGTAATCTTCAATAATTGTACTCCTGTATGTTTTACCAAGGATTGATCAAAAGGGGGAAAATTTAGAAATAAATTTCTTCCTTGAATATTTCTTTTCAAAAGTGGATCAGGGGATGGTGATGAAGAAATGTGGAGTATGATAAAAAAATTAAATATTGCAAAACAATGTTGATTTTCTTGTGCTGGAGTTATGGTAATATGGAATACAATTATTATTTTATTATATCCTAACGATCAAAGAAAGTTCAATAATTATAGGTAGGACAACATTCTGATATATCCAATTAGGGTCTTTATAGGGATAGATAACAGTTTATAGATAAGCTGTTATTTTTACAGTTATTTTCTGTTTTTATCTACCTTTTTATGTAGAATGAACAACAAATGGTGATAGTTGAGGCCTTGCAAATATTCACATAAACCTAAATAAATGGAAGATATGTCGAAATAATGAGAACAATGAAATATCCGGGATCATATTTCAAACCAGGTTATCAATAAAATGTTAAAAGCTTTGATACACTGAGCCTATAAGTAACAAAAAATGTTTAAAGAGGATTTAAAATCCTGATATCAACGTTTTTGTTTAGGACAATTTCCCCTAGGTATTTAAACGCTGATCTCCTCTAGCCATGACACCTCATCCTTTGTGTATTTATCAAACAAGATCACTTTTATTTGAATTCAATTCATTTTGAATGCGTCATCTTTTGCATTACATCCCTGTAACAGTTGGAACACTGTATTAGGAAAATTAATCAAGTTTCTATCGATTAAATTAAAAAAAATTCTTTCACAAGAAATTGTCATGTTTTTATGTTCAAGATCGTGTAACAAATTACATGAACAAGATGTCAAAAAAGTTTGATAAATAGTTTTATTGATATGATGAATTGATCAGTGATGAAAAAATTCATTGTACTGTATATGGACCAGAGGCATTAAAGGGGCAGTAGCATGTTTTTGCAAATTTTATTTTTTCAAATTTCCCATTTATAATGATGGTTTATGTCATTTATATTTACTTTAGAGGGTAAAACATACTATTACACAAACCAATTTTCCGTAGTGGTAAGAACAGTGCTGCATATAAAGCAAAAATTGCATGGCGGCAATTTTATTGTGAACACATTTTATTATTTCGAATGACAAAACGGATTCCCATGGCTTTACGGAACCATGAAGACTCGTTTTTTTAACTTGATTATTTTAAGAGGATAGGGTGTCTTACTATTGGTGACATTATTTAAGAAATATATTTCATCGACTTATTTCACCGAAAAAAAGTGCTACTGCCCCTTTAAAATCCTGATATCAACGTTTTTGTTTAGGACAATTTCCCCTTGGTATTTAAACGCTGATCTCCTCTAGCCATGACACCTCATCCTTTGTGTATTTATCAAACAAGATCACTTTTATTTGAATTCAATTCATTTTGAATGCGTCATCTTTTGCATTACATCCCTGTAACGGTTGGAACACTGTATTAGGAAAATTAATCAAGTTTCTATCGATTAAATTAAAAAAAATTCTTTCACAAGAAATTGTCATGTTTTTATGTTCAAGATCGTGTAACAAATTACATGAACAAGATGTCAAAAAAGTTTGATAAATAGTTTTATTGATATGATGAATTGATCAGTGATGAAAAAATTCTTCACTTTTTGTCTATTTGTGCTCAAGATTACAATTGTAATTGTACTTGTTCTGTGTATATGGATCAAAGGACTCAATTACCGTAAAGAAATAATGTTTAGTTTCATATGGGGTGATATACTATTCCAGCAGTAACTCATAAAACTCTACCCATTGCCTGGTGTATCATTACCAGTGTATCATTGTTAAAGGTGCATCCATTGTGTTTCATAAAATTTTATTTGCCTTTAATGCATGCAAACGTACAATATGTGCTGATAATTACTAGTTTCTAATTAAAATCGAGCAATATCATTATACTTTTACAGAAACCGAAACTACATGTTCCATTTACATGCACAGTCGTTATTAGACCTATTAAACATTATCAACTTAAAGTTTTCTTTTAGTCTGTTGTAAATAAGTTTCCAAAATTACGTTTGCCCAATTGACGCGCGTCACACGTAGTGCATTGTCCGGTTTTCGATCAGAAATCACTACTTTTACATTTATGTTGGTATACTGAGTTGATCAAGATTAAAATGGCAATTTTCAGCAACAGTCATTACTTCTCGATAAAATAAGACAGTTTATAACTTTTATCATATGTGACCCCAAACAACACAATGGATGTACCTTTAAAGGTTAATGGTCATTCTGAAATAGTTTACGAGCATCATATTATATAAAAACAAAGGAAAAGCAAGTTCAAGTTTAAAATGTGATAAGAATGTATAAATGTACATATTTGTAGAAAACTGAACGCTTTAAATATCCAAATATGTACCATACCATGATACAATGCACTGTTTTAACTCAATTTTCAACTCAACAATTCCTCACTGTTCATATCACTTTAAATATGTTCACTAATATTGGCTATCTAAATGACATTGTCCATCTTTGAAATTATAGTTCTGTAATCGCAGGCTATTGAAAGACAAGGACATTTTATAGATGATCACTTCTTTATTTCACAATGGCAACGTTTCGGTATAGATCCTTATCATGCTTGATAACGATATAAGGATCTATACCAAAATGTCGTCATTGTTAAACAAAGAAGTTGATCATCCATAAAATATCTTTGTCTTTCTATTACACCTACTAGAATGCCTTTCAAATGTAAAATGTAAAATGTACATTATTTAATACTATTGAATAACCGGACCTCAAGTGTTCTCTTAAAAGTCTATTTATGTACACTGTCGGCCAAAGACTTGATTTTTCTTAAAATGAAAGATGAAATAATTTCTGAAATATAATTAGTGGTTGTCTCCAAGTTATGCTGAAACTATAATAAATTATTAAAGTCCATGGATTCGAGGAAAAAACTGCGATTTGAGACAGTTACATTCATGAAAACCACGCCCAATGAAGACCGCTATTTCCGGTTGATTCACTTGCGCACCGTAACCACATACATCTGTAGCGTCATCACCAATTTAATGCGAATGCGTGCCTGTATTGCTGCTCGTAGTTGTATGAAAATTTGTTTCAAATGTTTTTCTGGCCAAGCACTGATCAAAAACTGACCAATAGTGTTGGCTCATTTCAACAATCGCCATTCTTCAGTTACATGACAACTTCTGAAATTAAAATATATTATGCAGAAACTATGCAACTTCATAATGCTTTAATATAGCTAAAATGTTCATAATAGTTTTTACGAAATCTGATAAGATATCTGGTAGGCGTTTCTTTTGACCGACAGTGTATGTTTGACAAAGGAGAAATAATTGATTTCCATTATAATTGTGAAATAGGTGGATACATCAGGTAAATAATAACACATTACCGTCGTTAGATGTGCCTGGGTTGCTGTCATACATTGTTCTTGTCAATAATGACTTCAATCAAGTTTTGATGTCATACATTAACTTCTATAATCACTTCAATCAAGTTTTGAAGTCATGCATTGTACACTTCATTGTTCAATAATGCACTTCAAGTCATTTGAGACTTTAATTGATAGAACATACTTTGAATTCTTGTCTTTCATGTATTCATTTTTTTATATAATAAAGTGTTGTACTTTTTAAAATAATGAACGGAAACCAGATGTTAGTAGTTGCATTATTAAAGATAAATTGATAACAATGAAACAGACGAAGAAATCTTTTCTGTCTACTCATCCAACGGTAGAAGCACAGAATGCAGAATTAAGAATTCATGAAGTTATTGACAGTAATGTGGTTGTTATTCAAAGGAATATAAGACCTTTGTGTGCTATGAGCGTTCATGTGTATTAATTTACAATAGCTTTTAATGCAAAAGTTAATCTTTGAAAGAGGATAGTTTTTTTGCATTTTCAATGTTTAATAATCCTGATGAACAATTTAGTAATTTACAAGATTGTAGGAGTACTTTAGCCATTTTATGAAATAACAAAATGAATTTGTTTTTTTTTAAGTTGAAAAAATTCTATTCTGTCCTCATAACTTTAAGTATGCTTATTATTTATTATTAGTAGAATGATGTTAATGTTTTTCTATGAATGCTATATGAAGCATATAAAGTGTAACAGGGATGCATACAGCATTTTGAGGGAAAGCACTTTTCTGTATGACATTTTTAGCTCATCAGGCCTAAAAGGCCCGATGGGCTTATGGCATGGCATGGTGTCCGGCGTCCGTCCATCCGTCCGTCCGTCCGTCCGTCCATCCGTCCGTAAACTTTTCGCTTTTTCGACTTCTTCTCCAGAATCAATGACTCCACAGAGCTGAAATTTTATGTGCAGACTCCTTAGCCAATGGGGATTCTAAATTGTAGATTTCGTGACCCCATGACCCCAAATGGGGTCACAGGGGTCACATCCTTATAAACCTATTTTCATCTTCTTCTCCTCTTCCAAGAGGTCTACAGAGCTGAAAAGTAGTATGCAGACTCCTTGGCCAATGGGGATTCTAAATTGTAGATTTCGTGACCCCATGACCCCAAATGGGGTCACAGGGGTCACATCCTTAAAAACCTATTTTCATCTTCTTCTCCTCTTCCAAGAGGTCTACAGAGCTGAAAAGTTGTATGCAGACTCCTTGGCCAATGGGGATTCTAAATTGTAGATCTTGTGACCCCGTCACCCCAAATGGGGTCACAGGGGTCACATCCTTAAAAACCTATTTTCATCTTCTTCTCCAGTTCCAAAAGGTCTAGAGAGCTGAAAAGTTGTGTGCAGACTCCTTGGGTAATGGGGATACTAAATTGTAGATTTCGTGACCCCTTGACTCCAAATGGGGTCACAGGGGTCACATCCTTAAAAACCTATTTTCATCTTCTTCTCCAGTTCCAAAAGGTCTAGAGAGCTGAAAAGTTGTGTGCAGACTCCTTGGGCAATGGGGATTCTAAATTGTTGATCTCGTGACCCCCATGACCCCAAATGGGGTCACAGGGGTCACATTCTTAAAAACCTATTTTCATCTTTTTCTCCAGTTCCAAAAGGTCTAGAGAGCTGACAGGTTGTGTGCAGACTCCTTGGCCAATGGGGATTCTAAATTGTAGATCTTGCGACCCCGTCACCCCAAATGGGGTCACAGGGGTCACATCCTTAAAAACCTATTTTCATCTTCTTCTCCAGTTCCAAAAGGTCAATGGGGATTCTAAATTGTAGATTTGGAGACCCTGTGGTGGCTTAAATAAGGGCCTCAAGCCATGACCTAAAAATCTATTTCAGTCTTCATCATTAAACAATATAAATCCTGATGAGCTACAGAGCCCATGGCTCTATTTTTGTTAATCAAAATAAAAAAAGTTCCATCTCTATACTTTATGACAAGAATTGTATGTGCACCAGAAGACCATAGCCTCAACGGTCATTTTAAATTTCACATGGATGTGCCCCTGTATAAAATAACGAAAATAAGTCTGTTCTTTGAAAAAAATGACGAGATGACATTTATCAAATTTATTGGAAAAAGTTGGTATTTTCAACTGTGCTGAAATATAAAAGAGCTTGCTATTTACAGCCAACAATTTGTTGTATTTTCTATAAATCCATTTTTGACAAAAAAGTGAGACAAAGCATTATTTATTGCCAAAGTAAAAGGAATTGAAATTTTTTTATGTTAAAGGATATGTTGTCCCGCATTGCACTATTTTGAGTAAGTGAATTATAAAGCTGCCAATGTGAGGTTCTCCTTGCCCAATCCCTACACGGCTGGGTTTTTTTTAGCATATGGCTTTCAAATTATAGATGAAGATGTTCCAAGATGACATTAAAGGCGTGGTAGCACATTTTTCTTCGAAATAAAGTGATCTCACGAAAAGGCAAATAAGTGTTACCAATGGCTAAATAATACTCCTGAATCTATAAAAAGAGTTCTAAAACAAATGTATATTCTTCGGTTAAGCCATGCAGTCCTTTTCCCTTTGAGCTTCCAGTTTAATGTGTTCACATTAAAATGGCCGAATGGTGATCTGACTGCTGTAACGATACATTAACACTCAAAGTAGAGTTTTGAATATGGTCCCATGATAGAAATGGTCGTTCATCTTGCTGTCTGAACTCTCAAATTCACATTAGACCTAGAAATCTACTTCTCACACTGAAGAGTACACATTACTATCGCTTTATAAAATGCACCATATTTTTCCAATGCAGATAACCGTTTTCTATGGATACGGCTTATCATGTCGTGTAATGAGATAGTTTTCATCTAATATATTGTATAAACTGTAACTGATAAATAGGAAATTTGAGAAAACAAAATATGCAAAAAATGTGCTAAAGCGCCTTTAAAGACTGTGAGCTTGCAACAAAAATACAGACAGAAAAAGTCACGTAAATATGCCTCCACACCTTTTGGATATCTGAATGCAGTATGATTTTTAGCATAAGGCTGTGGTGTTAATATCGATTGTAATCATCACCTTAATATACCACATCATTCCAGACATGGGATAATGAATTTTTAAACAATGCTAGATGCAGTTTTTAAAATATTATTTCTCATGATGGTTTCAGACTTGCATTTGTAAAATCATAAGATAAATAGTTGCGTTTGTAAAATTTCTGGGATTCATTGCTATTCAACACCCGCAAATTTAGTTTAAAACCGACGGCGTTAGCCGGAGGTTTTAAACGCTGAAATTTGCGGGTGTTGAATAGCAATGAATCCCAGAAATTTTACAAACGCAACTATTTATCGATATTGTAACATGACCCTTAGTTATCAGGCTTTTTGAAACGATTCTCTTTTTGCGTACCTATCTCTGAGTGGAAAGGACTCTGCAACTGTTCCAATTTTATAAGAGGTGTGGTCAGGTCAAAACAAATGTAAATACTCGGCGTAATATGTACATTAGCAACAATTTACACATAAGATCAAACAATGTCACTCAACTATGTTCACTTTACAATATTCACGTATCCTTTCAGATGGCGATAAACATTTATCTACGACATCAACACAGTAAAAGACCTAGGAACATAAATCTTAAACTTGCCCTAACCCATTGTGACAATGACGCTAGCATTGTGACGTCAAAACGGTTGATCACTATGACGTCATGTCATGGCAACGGCATTCGGTAAACACAGCCGCATGGAAGAAGGCGTCAAACTTGGACAAATCTTACTAGTTGAAAACATTTTAGTTACTTGAAACTAATTAATTTTGAGAGTTATTTGTGACTTATACTGCTATACACAAGTTAGAAAATGACAATACCACCTGTCAAATTTGAGTAAGGAGCACATATTAAGAGAAATAGAAAAATTAAATTTTGAGTCGGGCCGAATCTTGTGAACATGATGTATATGTTCGCGGTGATTCGCCCCAAGTAATTTGCGGGTATTCATTGTCATTCAACATAGGCAAATCAACCAATCAGAATCAAGAATACACCGAAATCATGTTACAATCAATATTAAGTCACATTCTGGGTCTTTAGGTAATGCATCTTCAGTTCAAAAGGTCTTGGGTTTGAACCTTGAACCTTTCTACCTCACTCGATGAGATAAACATGGTATTAGTCAAGGAAAGACAAATATCCTCTAAGTATTTTGATAGATAACCCTCCAGTTCAAAGAAGCTTGTTTTGATTTAGATTATCTCAGATTATTCTCTTTGCTAGTGAGTTCTGAGTACTGTACATTGGTCACACAGAATGGTTTGTATTTAATTCGTTCAATAGCTTAAATATATATTGCTTTTGAATCAGTGTTTGAATCAAACAGTGAAACCAACCAGTATGCCTACTTATGTAGATGCTGATAGGCTGATGAATGTTTTTAACTTTCTTGCTGAGAGTTTTATATATAATTAAAACAAAAATTCCAAGAAATTGCTCAACTTATATAAACATTGTACTTCTTCACTTTCCAGATATTTCTTATTAAATATAGTCCGAATCAACAAGTCAACAGACATGTATTTAACTCTACCATCCCTTTTTTTGTTTATAAGTGTTATTCCTTATTTTTAAAAAAACAACTTGATGACTAACATAACAAATACTTGCATTGGAAGTAAAAACAGATTAAAGTGATTAAGGATCCTACACGATGCCTTTGAGAAAAAATCGGGTTGGATGCAGGCAGTCCAGAACACAAGTCTGGTTGGGAGTCTAGGGTTTCTGCAAGCAAACAAGATCTTTTCTTTAGGACGTCAGAAATCACTTTGGTACCCTGCAATTACTCGGGGTTACTCAGGTTAGGGCAAGTGTTTTTCTGCTTGCACGAAGAAGAATGGAAACAGATCTCTTTGTTGCAAATGAAGATTGATCGAGTGTTTGGGTGTTTTCATCCAGTAACTGTGATAGGCTTGATGTGTGCTCCCTCTGTAAAATGTATCGTGAAGTAATTTACATAAACTGATCAGAGCCTGACACCTGAAAACACTCAGCTTCTCTCGGGTGTAAAATTCCTTTCAGATCAAGTCCTCCATGCTAGCAGATTTCACAGGCGTAGCGGTTATACAGACATCAGGGACGAATTTAATCTGTCTAACTTATCCATGTGGAATGATTGCCTATTTTTTACTTCTCTGAGAAATGGTCTGGTAATATCTTCATAAAATGTCATCTTGGAGAATGGTGGGTTGCGTTTTCCATTTAGTGCCAGATTGGCATAATGGCATGCGTTTGGCCAGGTTTGGATTAAGTGCCAATCACCTAGAAGATATATAGTGCTCTCGAATGATCTGATTTTGATCTTCATCGAGTTTTTGTTTCAACAATTTCAATCCATGTGAAACCTTTTAACTCATCTGTTCGGAGTAATTAAAGTGTCTGCAGTTAGTTAGGTATAAAACAATTATTTCTAGATAGATGATTAGACATAAAAGGCTGTGGACCCGCTGCAAATTTCAGTGTGACCTTTACTGGGAATTTTAAAATAAACCAGATCCTGAAGATGAGAATAGTGAAGGGTGGTTGAGATTAAACATTTGAATCATTTAGGTTTGAGAGTATTCTTGTCAGCCATTTTTCTTATAAAATCATTATCTTGTGATACATTTATACACTCCTGGACAAAAGAGAGTATAGGTACAACAACGCAAGATATTTTAATCAACGTGTGATGAACACGACCGTAACAGAGTTACACCATTAAGGCAAACTAACTTAGTCTGTTCATAATTCTGTAAAACACGGCTTTTTAAAAATTGTCGTTATAGAATCTTCTTAACCAGACGGGATAGGAGAGTGAAATATGGCTTTCTGACTTATTTCATTAGATCCTACAGCAACGACGCTTCATTGATTTTAAGTCAAAGAAGGTACATTTGACCAACAACATCTTGTACTAAGATAATTCCATATTTCATAAACTTTGACCTTAAATACCAAACATTATTTCTCAAAAATACATTTTGAAATAGCTATTTTAGCACCCCATGTGTGTGTTTGAACAGATATAAAATATTAAGTATCATACTCGCATGAATGAAATTGTGTTTATCTCTTAACAAGATATCCTCATCAAAAACATTCAAAATCGATTTTTAATCCGGCAGAAGTACTTTCTTTTGCCTGTGAGTGTAGTTTATATTTCCTCCCTTTGTCATATTTTGAAGATATAGTTTTGCTCTGTGAATCTTAGCGGCTGTATGGCACAATGACAAAGAATTCTATCTTAATTACAACTTTTGGGGATACCTTTCCATAAGCACTTTCTCATTTTACTCTTTGGACTGATAAATTTTAAGATAGATCATCAGAAACATGTCTTTGAATTAGAATTAAATGCCATGATATCTTCTGAAACTTAGCATGTTTATTACCCACCTACTGAAGTGGTACTTCACAATTATCTTTCAAAGATGTGTTTTACAAATTATGTGGGATCGGCTGGATATGTCATTGTTTGATGACCCTTGTACTCTTTGGACTGATATATTTTAAAGGGGCAGTAGCACGTTTTTTGCAAATTTTATTTTTTCAAATGTCCCATTTATAATGATAGTTTATGTCATTTATATTTACTTTAGAGGGTTAAACATCTTATTACACAAACCAATTATCCGTAGTGGTAATAACGGTATTGCGGATAATGCAAAAATTGCATGGCGGCCATTTTATTGTGAACACATTTTATTATTTCGAATGACAAAAACGATTCCCATGGATTTACGGAACCATGTACACTAATTTTTAACTTGATTTTCCGAAGAGAGAATGATGTTTTACTATTGGTGGCATTATTTCTGAAAAATAATTCATTGACTTATTTCAGTAAAAAAAAACGTGCTACTGCCCCTTTAAGATACAGTCATCAGAAACATGTCTTTGTATTAAAATTAAATGCCATTTAGAAAGTGAGGGTGTGGGTTATAAGATGTAAAATGTAATGTAAAATCATTGTGATGTCATGTATAGTTGACGATGACAGGCCATTGTACAAAATCTATTGCCAAAACAATATCTCCAGTTTTGGATGATAAATGTCTTAGAACAGTTGGTATTGAGTAAGTTGAAGACAATCCTACGATGCTGCCAAAGAGTTCACATATGTGAAGAAATCAATCTATCACTGTACCGAGGTGTTTCTTCTTTTTCTTAATAAACTGGTATTTTTGAGAATCTGTTTGCACCTTAGATTTGCATTGAAGGTGATAAAACATTTGCAAAAACAATTCTTATTAATAGTATAAAGGATCAATCGAATGATTTCCTGAAAATGTAAAAGTTAATTGTGTAGAACTAACTGTTGTTGCAACTCCAGTCATAAGAGAACATCCCTTGGTACTGCATCTGTAGAAACATTCCTGCATTTCCACTGCTTCTGTGTTTTATGTTATCTTGGGGGATATCATTTATTGCTGAAGGGGGAATTGGGGGGAAAGCAGGGTATCACTGTTTAAAATTGATTAGATCTTCAAAGAAACATGGTGTTTTGGTCAAAGAGCAACATATGACAAATTTCAGAGCCATTGATGTTACCTTTTTTTCCCAACCCGTGGGTTTAATGTTTTATGTAAACAGTCCATGTGGCTGGTTTTGGTTTAGGGATTTATCGATCAATTTGACCTTTGATTTACACGTTCAGCACAGACTTCAGAGAAAATGTTTTTCTTGCGTAAAACTTTTTCTCCTTTTTTGATTAAAATGCCTCCTTCCATACTGAGTTGTAATGATAATCGATTTATCAGACCTTTTTTTAAGGTATTATATTTCAAACAATTTGAACTGTGAAACTTGAGAGTATATAAGCAATATGCAAAAAATGATATGAGTGATTTTTCAGAGGATAAATGAACCCTTCATTTGAAAACTGAAATTGAAGTTAGAAAGCCATTATGTTGTTTTTGCAGATATAAGTTGATACATTCTGGTCTCATGAGCGGGGTCTAACGCTGTCTAACATTTAACTACAAAATTCTGTGGATGGCTCCATGAGTTGATGACGGATTTTTTTCACCTGTTTTAAAGGAGCTGTAGCGCATTTTTTTGTAAATTCTGTTTTTTCAAATTTCCCATTAATAATGATAGTTTATGTCATTAATATTTACTTTAGAGGGAAAAACATTTTATTACACGAACCAATTATCCATAGTGATAATAATGGTGTTGCGTATAAAGAGAAAATAGAATGGCGGCCATTTTAATGTGAACACATTTTATTATTTCAAATTACAAAAACGATTCTCATGGCTTTACCGAAACATGTATATACACTCATTTTTAAACTTGATTTTTAAAAGAATGAAGAATGTTTTACTATTTGTGACATTATTTTTCAAATACATTTCATCGACTTATATTAGCGAAAAAACGTGCTACTGCCCCTTTAAATGTGATTTTGTTTACTCAATTTAAAAAGGTGCAAAGATACATGCTCTGATTATGGTAAAGGTGGCATATATTGTTATATAAGATACTCACGACAATAAACACAGGGGACCAATGGGGCCGACAGTGTGCTTTATAAGACAATAAAACATGCTCGTGATTTAGGATATCATGGCTTAGCAAATGACATCGTATTTTATGTCTTTGATTTATTGTCTTTTGATTGTTCAATTGTTAGTGAATGTGTTCTATGACAGGATCGCTCGAGGCATTAACATTTTCAAAATATGGTTTATTCAAATAACATAATTTCTCAACTGTTTTTTTTATATAAGTGAGTAAATGTTTAAGGGCATCTCATATAAGTAACAAAAGACTCATAATCGTAGAATAAAAGAAAGCAGGTAGCATCAAACACTCAGGGATGCTCCCTATCACAGTAAATAATACATAAAATAATGGACCAACAAAGCCATTATAGACAATGACATTAGACAAATAATGATGTATTTGAATCATTACCGCTTTATTGATACATGTTTAATAATGTTTGATATTTGTTTCAGACAGCGATCAGGTATCTAAAGGTCTTCGCAAGGCATCAAATATTAAGTAAGTAATTGTTTGTATCCCTTTGCTAACATCATAAAATCTGTTTCATCTAATCATAATGGTTAATAACTCTAATGACTTTATAAGACACAAATGTCTAACCTCAAACATTAAAATCACCAAATCACAGTCTGACCCTGTTCTGAGGAATGAAATCTGCCAATATAATGCACTTTTCGGGATATAAACTGGTTCTATAGATTCTTCACCACAAGGTCTGATGACACCCTATATGATGACAAAACCCAGTCATTATCTGACAAATCACATCATAGTCTATTTTGAACACATTCAGAATTATTCTGAATGTTACAGAAACAGATGAAAGGAGTTATTTGCCCTTAGTTTATGCACCGAAAGATTTTGTTGGAGGTCTTGTGATTGGCTAACTGAACTTCATCAGAACATGGGAGCATACAGGCTGTCAGACTGTTTGGAGAGAAACTTCCAAATGATATGAATTTGTATCCCAGTAAATGCACTATACTTTATTCCTCAAAAATGGTAAATTTTAATCCGACTACAAATTGTCATTGATTTATCAACTATTAAATATGTAGCAAAGTATTTTATAATTGAATGTAATTAATTCAAATTTAAATGGATTTCTTGATGATCTATGCTACTATAAGAATCGCATATTGAAAATCAATCTCTAAAGATTTTGTCAATTTCCCTGATCTTCCCTGACAAAGAAATTAGAAAGACTAAAAACTAATGATAAATATCTTTAGAAAATCAAAAAATGATGTAAACTAAGTGAACTTGTAATTTTGTCTGCGATAAAGCATTGACATATCTTTTCATAAATAAATAACAGACTCTAAGACAGAGAGAGTCATTGACCTAATTGGGTATGTTGTTTTATGATCCATGATAACTGATAAATCATATGTCTCTATAGACAGATAGAGATTATTTTAATAATGAATAGTGAACCTTCAATTTGGAAATGAGAAGATTGAAAGGACATGTTCCCTGAGAAATGGTAATGATCCTGTTTAGAAGAATTAATGTACTTTTCCTAATGGATTTATAAGGGTATTGAATGACATTTAATTACTTTTATGAATGATTGAGATACATTAATTTTGTTAATTAACTAATGGATGCAATTTGTCTCTGAAACTGATTTAAATTCTCTGTTAACAGTCTGCACAGATACAACTCTTTGTCATTATTACTAAAACTTTACTTTTTGGTTCTGATATATTGACATGTTGACAAAATTTGGTTTTAGTCAATCTTGCAACATTCAACATACATTTAGTTTTCCAAATGAAACTTTGAAACATAATTTGGAAACAAATCATTATAAGTAATACATATTATAAATTAAAGCCTATAAAGCCCTTAAACTCAGTAATTACTATCAATCATAAATGAAGCTTTGAGCATTTTGATTATTTCTATTCTTGATCTCTTGAAAAATGTAAATTTGATTAATTCCCAATGTGACCTCTCACACAGTACACAATACCCCCTCCCTCCCCATTCACCCAATTTTCAATAAGTGACCCGCCCCCACCCCCGCCGCCACCCCCACCTAATCCCGGATCCGTCTTTGCCAACAACCAGACTTGTGTTTTATGTGCATGGATGACAAATTAACCCAAATTCCATTATTCTCAAAAAAGTTCTTTCAATGGGGTATCATACTTAGGAATCTTTTGAATATTTTAGCTTGGAGCCTTGGCAGTTTATTTCTTCAAATCTGTTATTATGTTATTGTTAATAGCATTGGCAATAAATCCATATTTCTATATTCTCTTAAAGTTACTTCTAATTTCACACATAATGCTTTTCCAAATGCAATGAACAAAAAACAAACCCTCCTTCACAATTCTTCTTCCCCTTCCCTTGATTCATGCAAAAGATTGTGACTTTTTACGACAAGACAGATAATCAAACAGGGATGTCGGAGGGGTCAGAATTGCTTATGATAATGTAATAAACAGGTTACTCGTCAAGTGAGTACTTTGACATTGGGGCAGCCGAACTTGGCTCTTTGGCTGTCTTGTCTGGTTCTAGAATGATGAAACTGGATAAGGCTACTTCCCTATTCATGATTTGGACAGGCGATGTATTTACCATTTCACCTGAATGTCATGGCAGTGGCTGCGCTAGATGAATATGAATGACTGAGAATATAGGCCTCCTTTTAGCTTCTCTATGAACATGACAGGCATTGTGATTTGTTGTTTGACTCCGACGTGAATGTGAAAATTTCATTATATGTACTTGTTATTAGAATTGGAAGTGTTTAAGAGGCACTCTAGAAGTTGCTGGCTTGTTATAGAGATTGCAGTAATTTTATTGAGGATAAACTTTGTTTTTATCACTTTCGGTACCACTGGATTCTTAACAATAACCTGTAAGAATTTACCGAATATTTTTTTTAGTTTTGGCTTCTTGAGTATTATGATCATTTGTATTTTGTTTTGTAAATGTGAAAGTATAAGGATGGTTGTCTTTATTTAATTTGCAGGTACATCTTATATTTGATTTATTTATGATTTTTTTTTATCAGTTTGGTGTTTGTGTGATGCATTTGAATAATTAACATTTTGACTTGTTGATCATTTATTATTTAATTTGAACTGTTATATATGTGGCTCATTAAATGCATTGTATGTTTGAATCGATAGTTCCACTCTTTGAGTCATTATAATTGTCATAATTTGCTGGTGACTGTATTTGAATTTTAAGTGATTTCAAATTTTAAATCCATAGACTTTAAAAAATTCATTTAAAATATACTTGTGAAAACATTTTGGTTCATTGATTGATGATTTCTTCATCATTTGTTATTTGTAGTCTCTTTCTTTTTAGAAAATAAAAATTTATGGAAATTTTTGTAAACATACAAAAGTAGAATCTAAAATATTAAAAAAATATAAATAAAATGGTTTTCAGCGCCAATTTTGTTTTAGTTGAGAAACATGTGAGTCAACAAATGTTGAAATTACTTTTTTCCCATGTTGGTCTTTTGCTTGGCTCATTATAAAAAAAAAAAATTCTTTTCAGGATAAAAATGAAAATATTTGCATATTGACAACACTTTTAGAAACACGCTTTATATTACATCACTACCAACAATGAGTGATAATAGCATCCTGCAATGCATTGTGTTGATGTGCGTTACCATAGCGACTGTGCAAATAATAATCAAAGCTATGAATGAAATTGTAAAAATATTTCGATGCAATTTAAGAACACAAAAAATAATTATAAACATATTTGTAGATCAATTAATTATTTTTTTATTATTGACGTTGTTCATGATTTAACAAATAACGTATGATAATACTATTTTCATTTTGATAATTATTAAATTGATATGATATATCGAGATTATTAGGAAGTGTGTCATGTTTTTTAAGGAACAAGTGTGAATGGTTTTATTGCTCAAGCAAGAGCGAAGATTATAAACAAATTTGCACAAAAGTCATAAAAGTCATGTGGCACACTTTCGAGTGTTATAATTTCTTTATTACTCATTCTATTCTATTTGTAACGCGTCAAAATAGCCAGGAAAGGGCCCCACTTCTCTTACAACGACAAGCTACAAAGTTGTCCTGAACAATTGTTTTATGAAACAATGGTTGTAAGGCAAACATGATTTGTGCTTATGTGCTTGTATCGGAAATATAACTTTGTTATTTTCAACCATATGGGTAAACAGTATATCCTCTAATAGGGGCCCAGGCCCTTATAACATGTAAGGGCTCATACCCACCTGGCGCTTGATGGAGGCCCGGCTCTTATTTGAGGACCGGCCCTTTATTTTATTTCAGGTTTGACCAATACACTGGATAGCCTCTGATAACTGACTAAAATTTCTCAGAATAACACAATATGATATATACATCGAATTTAGCGTGTAGATGAAACCTCTAAGTGCCTGGGAACATATGTGGGATTTAAAACTAGTAGGGAGTGATCATTGATGCTATATAAACCGGGCCCCTATTTGAGGCCCAGCCCTTATTGAAGGCCCGGCTCTAATTCACTTTCAGGTAGCTTTACCCCCGACTGCTATTTGAGGCCCGGCCCCTATTAAAGGAAATACGGTATATTATGAATGTGACCATTTTTAAATTACAGTTCTTGAGCATACTATAACTTGAATCAAATTACATTTTGACTGAAAAATAATTAAAGGTGTTAAAATTACATAATTAGCTGTACTGTAAACTCATCCTTTTCAAAAACTTTTTGAAACAAAATGTTGGAAAAACTATATAGTTAAAGATGTTTTAGCAATGAAATCTTTAGACCTTATGTAATATTTGTCTCTGAACAGAAATTGCAATGCCTTTGTTATCTGATTTACACATGAATAGACATGATCGAGGATAGTATGAGGTATTTTTTGTTGACTGTAGTTCCAAGTGATGCAATCTTTGTTTACATAAAGTGTTTGATTGTTTTGTCTCATGTCACAGTCAGTTCGTCTAGCAAACAGGTGTCAGCCAGGATCTGTTTACATAGGCCAGATGTGCCTATTTCCTTGTTATGACAGACAGACAGAAAGACAGCCAGATAGATAGACAGACGGACGGACAGATGATTTATTTAAGTTTTAACTCGTAGATTCAAACATACAGTACAATAAAGCATTAATACACACTGCGTAATAGTTAATACATATACACAAAATGTAAAGCTTCAAAAGTTTAAAAGATATACATGTGCTGTATGCATAAGATGTGTTAAACTTTCACATTATGATATAAAATATCCACTAAAAAAATATCTAAAACACCAAAAAGTTCTAACTCTTCTGAGTGAACACATAAAATCTAGAAAGTTGCTCACCATAAACAAATTCACCAATACTTTCATATATAAATAATTATGAACAGAGACGAAGATCTACAACAGTATTATCTATATTGGTTACAAATGTAAAATTATTCATTCCCTTTCAATCATCATATCAGCATTTCATAAAAAGTCACAAAACAAATGGCTATGTGGTATCAATGCTGTCTCTATAAGTTAAAAAATCAACACCTTCCACAATGACATAGATCAACTTCCAAACGCAAGGCTTAACTCTTGCCAGTCTGCATTACTGGATGATTTAACCCTTGCGGTATTTCCCTCGCTTTGTTGTGTCAAGATAGTGAATCGCTGCACCAGAAATGCATAGCGGGCCTGGATTTCTAAACACAGATTTCCTAAGGAAAGGCCTAAATCAGTCAGTAATGGAGACTGGCAAGAGTTATGCCTTGCATTGGGAAGTTGGACATAGTTAAACACACCTGCTGTTAAAGTCTCTGCATATATACGTTGATGTTTTGAGTCTGATATAGGTAAACCTGAGACAGTAAAGTATAAAAAAGTCTGGTTCAACAAGAAGTCCTGTTGAGTTCTCAGGTGGCGTATTGTCTAAAAACGTCTCATCATATACACATTGCATATAGTCGGTTTGACTAAAAACACAATCAGAAGCACACTTGACATTTCTATACAAGTCAGACCAATTGTATCAAAAACATGAATATCATCAATATGAAGCACATCTGGTTTGGACCCGACCATGATAATAATGTCAACATTTAAATAGCTGATAAATGATTTGCACACAATAAACTTATTGCATTATACATCAGATGTTAAACATCACACTATTCACAAAGTCAATGTCTCTCAGGCCATCGTCAACTTTTCCTAGTATATAATCTTCAGCAAGGGAAATTAAAAGATTTGGAAGAATGGCTGGAAATATTAGCTGAAGGATATGTTGATCTGACACCTGAAAACATCCTTTTTGGTTTTAAGGGAAAAAACAACAACCTGTTAAATGTCATTTGTTTATTGGTAAAATATAAAATCTACACTGCGAGAATTATGTAAAATCTTAGATACTTAAAATGTAACTCGATGATGGAACTTGAATTATTTGTGCCAGATGCAGAAAACCTGCAATACTTGACTTGAACATAGCCATATTTTATATCACATTATATGTCACAAATTTGATGTATCCATATAAAAGACCACTCTTCTCCTATGTACATGTAAACATCTGATGGGAAATAAAAACATACAAAATAAAAAAAGGGAAATTACTATATATTTAAAGGTATATTTTGAACACTAACACTTCTTGATTTGAATTTTCAAATTTGAGTTTTCAAATTTTCTCAAGAGCTACTCACACCATACATCCTCACCTCTCATAAACATATATTTGTGATCTGATGAAATAGAAAGTACTCACCTCAGTTGGTTTCGATTAATTCAATATTTAAAAGAAATCAGATGCATTTGACTATGGCACGATACAATAAAAGTTATCTCCCGTAGTTTGAATGACTGAACTGGTGACTGTGGTTACATTTTAGTTACAATATCTTTGTTTAATGACGACATGGGTAAGAAATGAAATTTACACCAACATGACCAACATGAATCAGGCACATTTATTAATTTCACATAGAATATGTCTTATATGTTAAAATTTAAAAAAAAAATTTTTTGTTCAATTAAACAAACATGTAGAAGTATTCTTTGACTGCTGACTAAACACCTGTACTTTTCAGTTATGGATTATGACATCAAAAACTTGAGAGATTTGTAATTGAAAATCATACACATGTTAAAATCAACATAAGTGAGTACTTTCTTTTGCCTGGCAGTTTACATGTAAACAACAAAATTCCCAAGTGTTATAATTCAAATTTGAAGTTCGTCTTCTGCTTCACCGCTTTCTCTTTTTTTTAAATATTTATTTTATTCATTAGATTACACATTTAAATCTCTTTTGACCATAATCAGTTCAAATTCCTTTTTCTAAATTTTATAGACTGCATCTACCGGTATTCAATAAAACATGGAATGTTCTTAATTCAAATTTTACGAATTGTCTTAAAGCCTTTATAAAACTTTCCAAATATTGATTTATGAGTTTCAAAATAACATAATTCTTTTTAGACAGGTTATATAGATAATAGGTTCATTCGTATCACATAAAAAGATCTGCGGAAATAAATTGGATATTGAAGGAATATATTTATTGAACACAAACTGTTTCCAGATTAAAAGTTCAGAAAGTTGCCTTCCATTAAAAGAATCTATTGATAAGTGTAGACAGACATGTATTACCGATCGATAGTACATTTCTTGCACGGGTTTGGTACAATTTGCCGGTCTAGGATACAGTAGAAATCCATTTGAAAAGAAAGATTATGTTGAAAGCTACGGTGAATTCGGTATACAGTGTCGACTCAACATGAATTCCACCAAGTGGCTCATCAGAACCTGACACAGACGCCACCATCTCAATACCAGCTTAATTCAGCTTGTCTGTCATTAATGTGGATATATATGTGGAGCTGCCTTAAAGAACATCCCTACATTTTCATTTAGACCTTGCGTAGGTATATGTCTATGTCACAAATGGGAACTAGATGATATTGAATAGTGGCGGATCCGGGGGGGGGGGGGGGGGGAGTCAGGGGCCTGGACCCCCCTTTCAAAATGTTGGTACAGTTAATGTTGGCGATAGTTGCCTTACTCTGAGGGCATGGGTTCGAATCCCGCATGGGACTCGGCCTGAAGTACAAGAATTTGTACTATTGAAGGTAGTGTTATCCTAA
The DNA here is from genome assembly GCA_936450465.1 of Gibbula magus. Lineage (NCBI taxonomy): Eukaryota > Metazoa > Mollusca > Gastropoda > Trochida > Trochidae > Gibbula > Gibbula magus. The sequence continues at coordinate 21,287,892 of OW388291.1, read as the reverse complement.
ATATAACCATGTTATATTTCTTCACTATCTAAATGGCAAGTATTTCTAACTGGATTCAGATCAAGAAGTCTGGGGTTTGAATCTTAGGGGCTTGACAACATTATATGTTGTAGAGATCTGTTCTAAATGCAATTTACTTTTAATTAAGGATTCAGCCATTGTTATTGGCGTGGTTTTTATATTTTATTTTTCCACCGATTTTGTGAGCAAGAATTTGGCAAGAAGGAATGTAGCTATATCAGCCAAACATTACAAGCTAGTAGCCCTTACCGTGAAGTTGTGTCTCCTAGCTGTTGGGCTCATTCGTTTCAATCATTAAAGGATAAATTAGATTCTAATTTTAGATTTTTAACATGGGAAATTTTCAATATGCAACTAGAGACTTGCACCTTTTTTCTAAAAGATGCTCAATAACGATGCAAACAAATAAGTAAATCAAGATGAAATCGTAGATCACATGGTTTAGCCGCCATATTCATTTTAGACTAATTTTTTCATTTTCCTACCCCATGCACCTTTGACAATCTTCTCCTCTTAAGATACTTGCATCTAAGAGCTCATACTTACATATTTGTGTAGCAGAAGCTTTGGTGAATAACGTGAAGGTCGATTGTACTGATTGTACTGATTTCGTAATACTTTTTTCACAGTGCCTACTTGAAATCTGGTAATGTTTAAAAAATCATAAGCTTCCAGGGGAGACAATTAAAAAACCTACCCACCAAATTGAAAAAATATTTCAGGAGAGTAAGACAGGACTATGGTCTTTATGAATCAACAATAAAATCGCTCGCCAACACTCATTTCCGGTCAAAATAAAGAAAAAGTTTAACATGGGGAAAATTTTCAAAATTCACATAGAGACTTGGAACTTTTTGCAGAAGATGCGCAATAACAATATGAGCAAAAAGTATACCATGACAAAGTTGTAGCTCTCGTGATTTTGCCGCCATTTTGATTTTCTTTACAATTCTTTGATTTGACATGTACATATTGGGTATCAATAAACATAGGGACATGCTAGAACCTTGCAGCTTGTTTTAAAATATGCGCAATAACATTGGAAAGATGCCTTAGTTCATTGTATTGTATTGTATTTTGTATTGTATGATTGAATCAGTTTATCGTCGCTTGCGACTATATTTTTGTTTTATTTCTTCCAGTGAAACATATAAATGTTTCAATTCTATGTAAATTACTAAAATAGTGTTTCAGGCTTTCACCATACATAAATTCTAGCCACACAATATCATTCAACAAACTTGAATGCGCAGTCAAATCCTAAATTACTTCATTTTCTTGAGGTTCTTCTTACCATCGCAATGAAAAAATAATTTTCTTTTATATTTTCCATATTTTGACATACAGGCACACAATAATACATGAAAAAACATACTTACAGATACATAACTGCAAAAAGTGACTCCCTATGTCTGGAAAATTTCACATGAAGAACATTTATGTATCTGATCCCAGTTACTTTCAAGTCTTTATCGTAATTGACATTTGTAGTGGAACTGGGAATCTTTGAGTCTACCCTGACATTAGTTAGTGAACTGTTTGACATCATGCGGTGAATTAACACTAATGAGATTTAAAAGCAGAGAATTATTCGAATTAGTATGGTCCAGTTGCTTCCCATAGGATTTCTACTGGAATTAATACGGAATTTCACATCATGGTCAGATGTTTTGTACGCAGTTATGCGGCATCATGATTGCCGACATCTGATTTGTGTCTATTAGCACGGGAAGCCTTTGAAAGAATCACACTATTTTTCGTGTGAGCATAAACTCAGGTCACATCGAGAACCAATTTGGAAAGTTAAAAATGGCTTTTATAGCAATTTGTTTCGGAAACTGACTTTCTCGATTGAAGTGACCTGATCGAGGTGAAATTAGGTAAATCTACTTTGGAGTCAAGATGGTCGGATAATGGTTTTGCTGGATATTGATTGGTGGAACTGACCGATATAGCAGTGCTAACTGTGGCATTGACCCTGTGTGTCGTGTCTTTTATCCTTATTGATCATAGTTTCTGTAAATGAGCATGCCACAGATATGAAGAAATATTCGAAGGTTCATCCAAATTCTTGTAAGCTCAAACAGCAGTTGCTTGTTTTGACAGAAAAATTCTTACAGAGATATATTCTAAAATCAAAATCAATGTTTGAAATATGATATTAATTCTTTACTTTCCTTTATAATATTTATGAGTTATTGTCATCTTGAAATAAGTACATTATCAATATCTTTCTCCATGATTACATATTTATGTGTTTTTGATAAATAAGATTTATATATGTGAATAGCATGACTTAGATATTACGTAATTTTATATAAAGACCAACATTATATATCTTCCTCCAAGAATGCATGTTATTTATACAGGTAATATTCAACTTAAAGAAATATAAGAATTTAAATGTAATTTGCATCTGTATTGTATGAAATCATCTTGGCATCAATATGAAATAAATTCTATCAATGCTTGACATGAATGCATGTTCATACTATTTATTAAGGCTGAGCAATATTATCGCAATACCAATATATTGCAATACATATAGTGCAATACGATTTTTCGTATCAGAATATATCGCACCAACAAATTCTTAGTGAAATCTATTCATATATCTTGTTTTTAGGCATAGTTACCAGCTTAACTTATTAAAAATTTCTTTTGGGGTGCCATGATATATGTGTTGAAATGTATTACAAATGTTTTCTAAATATATGCCATCAAAATTAACATATCACTTTTATTAATGGTCTATTTTTCGAAAGATTTGAAAGGCTTTTACTAAAAGTGTAATGATTAAACAGCAAACAGAAGTATAAAAGTTGAATGTAAAGTTCACTCAATATATTGCAATACGTATTCCAATACAAGTACAATACGAAATTTGGTGCAATACCCAACGCTACTATTAATACCATAATTTTAGGGATAGTACAGATTCTTATACTTCTTTAAGGACAAATACCTTGCGGGATTCAAAATCCCGCCCTCAGAATCAGGCACCAATCACCAACACTCCAACAGCTTATACCCTTTCAGTTACCAAGACCAAGACAAAAAGGAGGTCCTTAGTTTGTGTACCCCTCCAATAGATGTTAAGTGGCACAGCTCTCAAGGCTGAACTCTTTAAAAGAATATCTGCCATTTAGATAGTGAATAAAATATAACATTGTTATATTTTGGGTCACATAAGGACTTATATTACTATATATAGTCCTATTATTATCCAGGGATGTAGCTCAGTTGGTAGAACGTTCGCTCATCACCCGGTAGGTCGGGGTTCGATTCCAAGCCGTGTCATACCAAAAGACATTAAAATATGGGAGTTGTTGCTTCCTTGCTTGGTGCTCAGTATTATAAGGATAGAACAACGCTTGAACTGGTGCTGCACTTTGGCTGCCGGGTGTCACTGGCACCAACCGAATTTCCAAATTCATTGTAATGAGGACAATAAAGTGTTATTATTACATAAATCGTCGGAATACACTATCTGCATCAGCCGACTTTATAATTAGCAAGAATTCTATATTCTGGTGTAAGCCCTAATGATTATTAGGCAAGTCAAGGGCATCATTGTCTGGATGTTTGAATGATGACCTATAACCAGGATTTGATGGCGGCAATGGAAATAAAGTTCCATTGATTCCAAGACCTGCTGTGTACAGTAGTTCCATTAGCCTCATTTAATCCTTCAACACTGGAAACACTGCAAGCCCTGAAAGAATGTGAGATTGCAAAAGCATCAGGTTTTAAAAAGGAAAATGGGATCAGTGCATGACCTTTAATAAACCCAGCACATTTTTCTTGGAGCATCTGACATGGATTTTTGTAGAGTCTTGTCATTTGAGACAGAAATGTTTTTCAATTACTCAGAATCCAAAATGGTTCCCCCTTTTTCATAAATTTGTGTTACGCTTTTCAAGTTGTTTGTTCTGGCTACAAAAATGTTATTTTTTAAACAAGGAATTGTACAAGAAAAACAATTTTTTGAACAGTTTTCACATGATATACGTCCAGCTTTGGCACATTGTGTTCATTAGATTCATCTTATCATCTTTATATGGCATTGTTAGGAGTTAGGAGAGAAGTGGGGGGAAAGACGTAAAAATGGAATAAAACATTTATTGATTTTCCCCATGGCAACATACTTTCCTAGCTTTGGCGGACTAAGTTGTCTATGCTAGAATGATTTCGATCAGGCAAGAAGGAATACAAGCTTTGATTAAATTTTGAGCTTTCTAGTATAAGATTTTATGCTTAAAAAAGGCTTCATTGTGTGCATTGTGCCAGTCTTATGGATTTCTCAAGATTCTGAAAAAGGTCTTTGTGCTTAATCCAAGGATGATGTCCCCCATTTTACTTCGAAGCTGATGATAAAGGCATTTGACATGCAAGCATTGGATCATTTCTGCCAGTGCTTTTCAGAAATGCTTGAAGAAGTAGGTTTCTGATGCTTTAATGCACAAATCGCATGAGCAACTCCCAGAGGGCTGGCAGCCATTACCATAAAACACCTAATTTTGGGTTGAGTAATGGAGCTGAACCGCTGACTGGTGTGATTATATGTAAACTCCTTGGAAATTTGTTGCGTAGACGTCACTGATGTTGTTTTTTCCTCAAAAGATGGCAATCCTTCTTCTCGACAGCAAAATACTTGAAAGTTTTTTTTAACTTTCACAATACCTGATTTGTTTGGAGTAAGTTATCTGGAAACAAATTGTGAAACGAACCAAACAATTTATTTCAAAGTGAATTTTTCTTGGGGAATAATGGAAACTTCTGAAAGTAGAAAGTAATTTTTTTTCTTTTCGTTTATTGATAAAATTGTTTTCAACAGTACAGTGCAAATGAATTTTCAAATGAAAATACCTGTCATGCAAGGCAAAATTTTCTTTGCATTTCATCATCCATTAATTATCAATCATGAACGATCATGTATGACTTTCTTTAATCTTGCTGCAGGTCATATTGTAATTTACTAGAGAGCCTGCCATATTTTACATGAATGTTGGCAATTTTCATAAAATCTTTTAACATTAGATTTTTTAGGTCCAGATTCCAGGTTCAGATTCTGTTTCTTGAGTTAGATTGATATGATGGTTTTAGCTGGGCGAAGCCCAATTCATCAGAGAACGACAGACTGTCAATTTCAGAGTCCCTTTGATTTATATTGTCAGTTGTGTCAATTGATTTTGGAATCAACATGTCTCCATGAGGACAAATTAGGTCATCCTATTCCCTTCCATTCTCAGAACAACAAACTCTGTCCACATAACCATTTTTTCAGGTGTGTAGAATTAATGAAGCTGGCAACTACGTGATGTATTTTCTTCATAACCCGTTTTAATTAGAAGTTTTCCAAAGGCTGTGAATTGGAAAATGAGAAATTGTTAATTTAAGATTTTTCTCGAAGGCAGCTGATTTGGATGTGCAAAAATTACTTCAGATCAAGTGCGAGAAAGGAGTGCTAATTGTGGATTAAATTATTCCATTTTGAAGGGAGACTCATCAAGTCCATTGATCACCGATGTGGAGACCATCCAATTAATGATTTATCCTTCCGAGCTTGATTGATTTCTGAATAATTGTAGGGAGTACATTCACCGAGCCTCGTGAACAACGAAGGTGTATTATTTCTACAGTTGGCTTTTTGGTGCAGGAAAATTAATTTTCAATCAAATATTGACTCAGACCATAAACACGTTTTTTAAAAAGAATTTGGAATATGAAATAAGTGTCTTTGGTCTTGAAAATTATTTGAAGGAAATACACTATTTCAAAATCGATTCTTTGTAGTGTAATCTCGTATAATCAATTCTTCAAGACACAAGACAGTCAGTCATTTTCAAGTCATCTTGGCAATATGATATTTTCATGTAGGAATAATTTATCAACTGTATCAATAGCTATAAGTGATTTTATGTTGGCTTGAACAAACATCTTTTCAACTCATGATGTTATAAAAGTAAACAATTAATGTGCATATAAATGATTCTCTACATAAAACATGAAAATACTGAAATAATTGATTAAAATGTTTCATTTCCTTGTTGCTGCAAAGATGTTTTCCTGCTATGTCACCACGCAAATGAGCTTTTGATGAAACAAATGAAGCTTCTCGGTAGTGTATGAAAAACAGGAAACCAGTGAGAAAAGAGAAAGTAAATATTGATCCTTTTGTTGATGAAGTAAATTCTAGCTGAGGGTTTCTTTTCTTTATCATTTTTTATGAGAAACATAAACATGCTGAAAGTTGCATCCAGGCTTTTACAATCTCAATCATTATAATGGATTGAATGTGTTACCCTGCTGGTAGAGATGGCAATGTTCCAGTTCAAAAGAAGCAACTATTTTGTCATTGAAATAGTGTATTCAAAGGGTTTTGTACTCATCCATTTATTTGCGGTTCGAAGAAATATATATATTTTCATATTTTATGGACTACAGCGTCTGGTTCTTTTTGCAATCCAATGGAATATAGCCAAAGTTTGGTGTTAAAATGTGAAATTCAAATAGTGTTTGATGGATGATGCTGCAAAACATGCAATAATCTAAACCATCCATTGAGATTTTTTGTTTATTGTCGAGATGAATATTCTTATCCAATCACTTGACTTCTGTTCAAGAAGACCAAGCATAGAAGTATTATTAGTAATGACTTTCACACTAGTATATGAAATTCATGATAATCATAAATGTACGTGTTATGTTAATATCTCAATTAAAGGGAAAGTTCTATCGCCGATCTGTCGGCAGTATCCGCCATCTTGGTTAATTGGCATTTTGCGAAATGAAAACACGCTATATTTAACTCAATTTTGATTTGTTTGTAATAGTAACACATATACACTGATAGAATATTTACATATTAACACATAATGTATCATCAAACCAATAAACAATATGCTGTTAGGACGTAGCGAAGTTTTCCCAGCTCGCAGCGCCGATGAATGGCTTCAATTCTCATTGTTTTGATTTTTCAACAAATGTGTGCTTGTCTTTATCAAGTTGTGAAATGTAAAGTCGTCAAAATATTAACTTCATTAATATCTTTCAATTTGACTGTTTTTTAATCATGTATTAATAGCATATATATGTACACAGGGATATCCTCTTGAATTTCGTTTCCACAAAAAATACCCCGATAGAACCCTCCTTTTAAATGACAAATAATTGTGCATTTTAAATGATTTTAAAGATTTGATAACTCATCAGACCTATATGACATGGGCCGTCATCCGTCATCCATTGGATGCTGTAAACGTTTCACAGTTTTGATGACAATTTCCTACTAATTTTGACTTAATTTATAGATGAATTACTTAAGAATATAAAAACTTAAAAATACAACTGATTTGAAAACAATTATAATTATAAAGCTCATTATTATTTTAGACCCAAAATAAACTTACTTGGTCCAATGTTGACACTAAACTTCAACACTTGCATGACCTTTATGCTTGACTAAATCTTTTTTAAGAAAGGTGATCCATCTCTTGCTTCAAACTATAGACCTATATCTCTTATAAGTTGTGTTGGTAAAGTATTTGAAAGAGTTGTATTTAAGCATTTGTTTAACTATTTTCATGCCAATAACCTCTTGTATAAATATCAATCTGGTTTTCAACCAGGACATTCCACTGTTCATCAGTTAATTGAAATTTATCACAAGATTTGTGAATCATTGGACAAAAAAGAAAACTTATGTATGGTATTTTGTGATGTGTCTAAGGCATTTGATCGTGTTTGGCACAGGGGATTGCTTTTAAAACTTGAAAGTTATGGAATAAGTGGACATTTGTTGGGATGGCTTGGTAGTTACATAACTGGTCGAAAACAAAGTGTATTTGTTAATGAATCATTCTCAAAGCTGAGAGCTCTAAACGCTGGTGTCCCTTAGGGGTCAGTGCTTGGTCCCTTTCTATTCATTGTATATATTAATGACATAGCAGACGAATTAGATTGTTTAACACGCTTGTTTGCTGATGATTCCTCTCTTGGTTACGCTTCACCAGAAACTAGACTAATTGAAATAAAGCTTAATGCCAATTTATGCAAGCTAAATCTTTGGGGCAAAAAGTGGTTAATAAAGTACAACCCTGATAAAACTGAAGCTATCTTATTCACGATGAAAAACGAAACCGAAATGCCAAAACTATATTTTGATATATTGTTGACAAACATAAACATCTTGGAGTAATCCTTGCCAGTAATGGAAAATGGGCTGAACATATTGAAACAATAATAATAAAAGTTTCAAAAATGGTTGCATCCATGAGACTTTTGAAACATGTATTGTGCAAGGATACTCTCAATAAGATATATATCATGTTCAATTGGCCACATCTTGAATATGCAAGTGAAGTTTGGGACGGGTGTACTCAAGAACAGATTGGTAAATTAGAACAAGTTCAGTTACAAGCAGCAAGAGTAGTTACTGGTTTACCAAAATATACATCACATAGATTTCTATATTATGAAACTGGTTGGGAAACGTTACAAGAACGTAGAAGAAGACGAAAATTATGTTTGATGTTTAAGATTCAAAATGAAATTACCCCTTTATATCTTAATGATTTGCTTCCAAATAGTGTTGGTTCTAAATCAAATTACAATTTACGGACCTCACAAAATATATCAATTCCTATCACAAGACTTACACATTCCACTAAGTCCTTTTTTCCATCTACTATAAGTTCTTGGAACAATTTACCAATCACTGCTCGTAATGCAATAAGTATTTCAGAATTCAAACCACATATCAGTGTCAATAACTTACAGGCGCCACAGTACTACTCGTTCGGTAAAAGAAATTTAAACATAATTCATACCAAAATGCGCTATTCAGTCAGTAGTTTAAACTTTGACTTATATAAAGTTGGAATTAAAAGTCATCCCAGCTGTGCATGTGGTTATCCTGTTGAGAATTCTTATCACTACTTGTTTGAATGTCCTTTGTACAAACAACAAAGAGTGAATCTTATGTTGGCTTTAGAGCGCATTTGTACATCAGCGCGTATTCCAGTTAACCTTACAATTATGCTAGAAGGAAGTGCAGACCTATCACCATGTCAAAATACAAATGTGTTTAAATCAGTGCAATTATTTATCAGTGAAACTAAACGATTTGTATAGCATATTATATTAGTAATAATCTATGTCAGCCTTTTTGGCTTTCTCTCCTTTCTTGTCCATTTTCTGTCATCTTTATTTGTAATAATGTAAATTATCTATGTACATACCAAGGAGAAGGTGTTCTAAGTTGGAGAACTTGTTCCTGATCCTTTTCTTATTGAATAAAATATGTTTAAACTAAAAAAACTAAATCCCAACAGCAGTCATCTCCTGTCCTATGTAGCTTCTTAAAACTTGAAAAGTGAGTCAGGAAAATAAATGAAATATGTTATTCATTTTGATCATCAGGCCAATAATACCAGATAGGCTTATGGCATGTACCTTCGTCCATCGCACCTCTGTCATCCCTTCTCTGTAAACTTTAATACTTTTGACTTCACCACAAGAACCACAGTTCACCCAAAGCTAACAAACTTTGGGGAGGTATCTTGCACATAACCGATCAAACAATGCAGTTAGAATGAGACTAATTTACAGACAATAATTTACTTACAAAAGATTAAGAACCAGTGGGCTTTGAACCTGGGTTTTGCAATTTTGCAAGTTTTTATAATGTTGTGAAGGAATCTTGTACAATGCAGTTATTGTAAGTGTCAGGCTCTTCATAATCTTACAATGTAACATGGTTACATTTTATTCACCAATATATATAATTGCAGGGTTAGTTTTGTGTCACTACTTTTTGTGTCACTACTACGTTTTTATCACTTCACCATCTAATAACCAATAATATTGTCTTCTTTCTTTTTAGTCTAGTTAGTTAATCTAGTCTAAGGTAGTTAGGGTTGTTTCAATTATCACTACATTTATCGTTCAATTTGTTCATATTATGCTGCTAATACTAACACTATTGAGTCTTTGAGGGACAATTAGTAGTGGAATAGGATAAGAAATTAAACCAAGATTTTCTGGCTAACAACTTCTATATTGTGTAGATACACAATGTTTTGGTGTATATTCTTACTCCTTCTACCATGATTGGCAAACTGGCAGTAGGGGTATGTGAGCTCTGCTCACTTATTCCTCATTACTGAAATGTGTCATAAAAGAACACTATGGTCGACAAGATAATCATGACCCTATCAATAAACCAACTGGGCAGAGAGTCACCAAGCATAGTATTAGCTGCAATTTTTGCCGAAAAATAAAATTATTGTATAAAATGTATTAATAAAGTCACAATATGCTCAAGGTAATTTTTCCAAGTCGATCAATTTACCAATAACTGTACTTAGAGTCAGCAAGCATATTTTTAGTGCTGAGTTGGTTATCTATCCACATAGGACCTGGGTCAGGTCCGTGGCTAAGTGATTTGTATTTGTATTGGATTCGAACCAAGTTTTCCCCTCTTTGACTCTGCGTGACATCAATCATGTCTATAGTAATAATCAACACGTGCCACTCCAGCCCGACATTATTGGCCTTTGCTATCTTTCCAGCTATGTCACTGTCGAAAAGGTCACATTTTTGTCTCGCGTAATGACATTGTGTGGACTTACTCTTTTTCAACTTTCTCAAGGAACTAATTTGCGGCTTTGAATTCTATTTTTCTTTGAAATCTTGGAAATAATGTCTTACTTACCTCGAAAAAGTTTCAACAGTTTTGTAGAAAACTGTGAAAAACTAATTCATATACATGCTTCTGTGCTTTTTACTTAAGATGGCTTTTAAAAGAAAATGTAAAGACAAGATTAAAAGTCTAAAGTAGATGTTGTTGAAAAATCTTTTTAGTGGATATTTGAGCATAAAAAGTATTTTTTATTTATAAAAGAGTATTCCTTTTTATTCATATGTTTTTAAAGATATATCTATCAATCAGTGTACACCATCAAATAGTTACTTATTTTAATTATCTACAGATATAAACATCAATATAAGTTTCTTGTTTTTAATATAATTCCTTTTCTTCCTCCTTTCCTCATAATTGCAAAATTAAAAAAAACTTTCTATGTACTATGGATCTAAATTTTGTAAATCTTTTTCTTAAATGAAAATCAACAGATTTGCTATTTTGTTAGGTTTAACATAGAGTCTTCATTTTCAACCCATTTCTTTTTATAATAGAAAGCTACATTGTTTATATAAATTAATTGGCCAATGGAGATGTATAGATGTACAGGGACCACATTCATACAACTAATTTTTGATGAGTAAGTTTCAGCCTTAAAACATGAAACAAACAATTAAGCCTAATGAACCACAGAGCCAATATGGCTCCATTTTTTCAATAATGCTAGGTTATGTTAAAAAAAAACATCAATAAGATATGTCATCTTTACAACAGAAATAAGACACAATCTATTGTTAAATTTTTCAAAAATGAAAAAAATAAAATATTTTAATGGCTATAATAAATCATCATGTATGATTCATATATGACATCCCTTGAAAACATTAAATTTTTGCTAGTTGACTGATTTGAAATGTTAATGATATGAAAAATTAAGTAGTGTCTCTTTAAACTCTTTTCCGATTCAATAAACAATTTAAACAAGTAAAAGTCAATAGATATTTCAAACACTGCAGACTGCCTGTTTTGACAGTTCGTTACTTAACATCAATTCCATTTAAACATTCACACTTTACTTATTAACATTTTGACACTACTTCTGACCTAACCCACCTTTGGTCAGTGCAGACCCATGTCTAAAACAAGTCTTTGTTAGCCTGTCATGGAGGGAGGGAGAGAGAGGGGGTAACAGTTTTGCCTCACGTTTAACGATTGCTGGCCATGTCTTGACAGTGAAAGAAAGGCCAGCCTCAGCGAACTCACTCGCTTGTGTTGCTTGAATCTCCACTCCACTCTGCTGTGTGCCTGCTGTTTGGAATGTCGCCAGTGGCTTAGCTCCCGCGCTCACTCAGTGTGTGAGGCTACAGCCACCTGAAAGGGCCGTATATGAATGAATAGATCTGTAGGGTCTGTTGTGACACAGGCATGTTTGCGTGAGGCCCGAAAAAAGACAGTCCTTCTGTTGGCAGTTTTTGGAATAGCTGTGGATACTTGACAAGTGATACTACTGTTCACTCAGGATATCGTTCTGTGTTGCTGTAACCTATACAAGGTAGGAATTTCAGTTTTGCTCCTTCTTTGGTATGACTGGATACTGTTTATAAGAGGGTGAGGTAGGATCTCTGACATTTTTACCTTCTTTTGGCCCTTCATGAGTCTCCTATCCTCACCGTAGATAGAAGGCGAAGAAGGGATGTAAAGTCTATAATTTTAAAGCGTGAAAGATTTGAAGCCTTGGCTGATAAAATCTGTATTATTTTGGTGTTGGATTGAATTTTTTTAATGCTCCACAATCATTTAATGAAAATTACATAACTGAAGTTTAAATGATTCATTTGCCAATTTATGTTGAGATTTGAGAACTCCATTCAGGTACAAGTTTAAGCTAGATTTTAATATCAGTAGAAAATTCATATAAATCTGATTAGCTCTGTATGATGATTTTTTGTCCCCTTATCAGCAAGGTAGAATTCACAGACATGTTTTGTATATGATTTGTGGCTGTCCTATATAGTTTGACAGAAGCAGCGGTGTCAGAATCTGAGGGGGAGGGGGGTAGATATTATTGAACTTGCGGTGGCAAGTACATTGAGAAAAAGTGATTGAATCTCTCTAATGGTGCTGTCACTAGGTATTCTTTGAAAGGGAAAACATGTCCAAAATAACTGGTAGCATCATTTTCAAGAGTTTATGATAATTGAGAGTGTAGGCCATGAAGATGTAGATGTGTCATTGCTTGAAAGATTGTTCTAAATGTGTCACATATCTGTCAGTTTTCAGAGAATTGACATGTTTCCAAATCAATATTGACATCATTACGTTGCTCTCAATCATAGTGTATGTATATACCATCTATTTGATGTCTAAAATGGCTGAAGACTGTATGGCATCGCAGGTGTCCAGAGTCTGTCTGTCCATCCTTCAGTCCACCCTCCCACCTGTCCTTTCATCCATCTGTCCGTCCATCTGTAAGCTATATACTTTTTCAACTTCTTCCTAAGAACTGCTGACTGACTCAAGAGAGCTTAAATCCTGTGTACAGACTTCTTAGGAAATACAAATTATAGATTGTAGATTTGGTGACTCTGTGGCCCATAAAAAGGGCCATAGGGGCCACTATCAAAACATATTTTCATCTGCTTCTCCAGAATTAAAAGACCTAGAAAGTTGAAATCTTGTGTTCTGACTCCTTAGCAAATGAAGATTATAAAATGTAGATTTGGTGACTCTGTGGCGGCTAATGAGGATCCTAAGGGCCAATATCATAAACATACTTTCATCTACTTCTCTAGAATTGAAACCTAGAAAGCTGACATCTTGTGTATAGACTCCTTGTAGTCGATAGGGAATATAAAATGTAGATTTGTTGGCTCTGTGGCCCCTAATAAGGGCCATAGGGGCCACTACCACAATCATATTTTCATCTTCCTCTCCAGAATCAAAACACCCAGAAAGTTGAAATCTTGTGTTCTGACTCCTTACAGTCGATGGGAATATAAATTGTAGATTCGATGACTCTGTGGCAATATGAAATTGCATACGTATCTTGAGTGTTTCGTTGCTATGAGATATTGAGTCCTTGACTCATTTGACAATCATTTAGTGCGAGATTGACATCACATTCATGGCACATTATGTTCCATATATCACTCTTCAAAGATCGATGAGTATATTAGTTATTTTTAACTGAAACTACTTTAGTACTGACAATTACTTGCGCCAAAATAGATGTCATATTTATGATGTGTTATGTGTCTGTCAAATTAATGTGATTTAGATCAGTTTTATTTATACTCTGGGATGTATCTGATACTAGATTAGAATGCCTGGTGTCACATCTGTCAGCCAATAGGAAGCATCAGATGAAGATGTATGACTTATTCAAAATGGTTACAGTCATATTGCCTTGTACAATGGGATCTGTTTTATATAGGATGAGATTGTCATATCATATCTGTCAGCTTATGTGAAGCATTAGATGAAGATATGACTTATCCAAAATGGCTACAGTCATATTGCCTTGTACAATGGGATGAGATTGTCATACCAAATATGTCAGCTATAATTTGAAGCATTAGATGAAGATGTATGACTTATTCAAAATGGTTACGTTCCTATAGCCTTGTACTATGGGATGAGATTGTCATATCAAATATCTGTCCGCCAATATGAAGCATCAGATGAAGATATGACATTTAAGATTTCATCTCCATGATCAAGTTGCTGTAGCTGCTTTTTTGCTTCCAATATTTTCCAGATAATGTATCATAAGACTTGTATTGTCTATGTTCAGATATTGAATATTATCTATATTTATTGTTGAGTATGATTTTACGCAGAACATGATAAACACATTTTATTAAGTTGTTGAATATATCTTAACAGTCTATAAACATTTCTTGTAATTCTATGTTTGGAAATTACAAGTGTTTAAAATGCATCCTTTATTACCATTGTCTATATACTTTTAAATAGTTTCTATTGAAAAGAACATTTTATAAATGAGATAAATATGTCTCATATTGGTATAGATGATTATATTTTTAAATTGACAAAATTATTTAAGTTTTGTGCATTTTCTTCTACCACAAAAGTATTTCAGAGAAATAATAGAAATTATATTTTCATCGCAAAATTGATTGCAATGTTAAAGAGATCAAGATTTGTTTCTATAGAAGGCTTCCCTAACACTTGTCTATTAACCCTTTGCATCTCAGTGTATTCTCAGGTAACCTTTCGTCAGTCATCGACCAATCCCAGCCTCTCTTTGGTAACAAGTTGTGATTCTTTTAAATTCGCTGTTTGTAATGGTTTGGCACTAATTAACCCAAAAGCAAAAGTGTCAATAATCACTTACATATCATACCTTATCCTTTGCTATTCTTGAGTAATTAATCAATCCTAACATTGACATCTTATATGCATTAAGTGGTAACAATAGCACATCAATGTCATATTTTGTACTGTACATACTACATGAAATATGCACTATTGATTCTACAAGTGTCTGAGTAAATATTAATACAGGTGTGATCACCATCATCAAGTTGTTTCTCCTTGAGAGATGTTTTATTACTCAGAACTCACAAGGAAACTTGATCAACACATTTTTAGGTTAAGTGATTTCAGGGAAGTGAAGAAAAAACATGGGAAAGTTTCACATTGGCAAGACTCTGCCCTTAAGTAGTTACTATTTCTGGTTTTGACATTTTCAGAAACTTCAGAATTCTGAAAATGAACCTCACAAAAATAGAAAACTAGAGGTGACATACAATATCTTTGAAGTTTTGTTTAAGGTTTAAGATTGTAAAATGGGGAGAATAGATTTGAAAATTACTTCATCATGAAACATGACATGTTTTAAGATTGTAACATGGGGAAAATAGATTAGAAAATTATTCATCATGAAATATGACATTTTTATGCGATTACTTAAAAGATGTTTTTAACATATGCATTGTCGATTTTTCCTATAAAAAATATTTGTTTTGTTCTGTATCTCACCTCATCAATGACAATCTTCAAAGTTGCTTACACTTAGGTTACCAGGAGACCAACTACATCATCAAGATACAATTATGTTTCTCGAGGCAGCTCATAACTGATAAACAATGCAGAAGTCACGATTTCTATATCATCAGTATATTACAGGTTTTTTATGTGTTGATTGCAGAAGTAAAAGGTATTTAGGTCTAATAATACTCCTCAGGTAATATCAAGCCCATCAAACCTATAACAGCTTTATAAATACCAAAGATAATGGGTTAGTCTTGTACATATAGTACACATGTACTTTGAAGTATGTAGGGTAATACATGACGTTAGATAAAGATATTGCAGTTGGTGTTCTGTTTGTAAATAATATCTTTAGCTTTATCAGAGATATTGATATTTAACCCTTGAAATGCAGACAAAACTGTTGTACTTGTTCATGGCAAATTCTCATATTCTTTTACCAGGAATAAATTTCTCCCTTTACCAGGAACGAAATTATCCTTTACCGGGAATGAAATTATCCTTTAGCAGGAATGAAATACTCCCTTTACCAGGAATTAAGTTATCCCTTTATCAGGAATTAAATTCTCCCTTTATCAGAAATAAGTTCTCCCTTTATCAGGAACTAGGTTCTCCTTTTACCAGGAATTAAGTTCTCCCTTTACAAGGAATAAATTCTTCTTTTATCAGAAATGAAGTTCTCCCTTCACCAGGAATTAAGTTCAATGTTTACCAAGAATTAAATTCTTCTTATGTACCAGGAATTACATTCTCTATTGCCATACCTAAAGTATCTCTTTCATTACCAGGAATAGATCCGTAAAGGAAATATTTCTTTGTTTACAGACATATCTTTTTTTCTACAAAAAATAATTCATCAAACAAGATTTTCTGGATAACAACTTCTTTATAGTGAAGATCCAATGTTTCAGAATATGCTCATGCTTCACTTGGAAACATTGTGTATATTCACAATAAAGAATTTTTTATCCAGAAAATCTTGTTTTCTTACATATTCAATTTCTAAATGACTTAATTCCTCCATTGCCAGGAATAAGATTCAGAAGGAATTTTTCCAGCCAGGTTAATATACCGCCCATATCATATTAGTAGGTAAAGCGTCAACATTCCAAATTTGATTATTAGTCTAATGTTATGATAAAATCATTCATTTTCTCTGATAAGACTCTGCTATCAATGTCAACATGTATAAATGTTTTCATTATCAGTTAAAGGACTGATTTAGCAACACCAGGGACAACATGTATTCACGGCCATGATATGAACTTTTGACATTTACCTAGGATCTACTATATATGAACTCAACCTGTTTGAACTGTCTCATCTAAGGCCAGGGACTGTTTTATCACTTGTGATAGCATTCACCTACTGTGTGTGTATATCTTATTATCTACACAATCTACCCCCAGGTCCCTCAGTGCCCTGTAACCCTTATACAACTATGGTATTATTAGATCAACGAATGTACCTAACACCAAATTGGAGTATGTCAAATAGAAATCTGGTTTATGATATTTTGAATATTCTTTTTTTATGAAAGTTTTTTTTCTACATAACACATATGTTATTGTCATTTGAATAAATATGCTTGCATAACATATGTTATTGTCATTTCATAAATATGCGTCAGTTGAGTGATATTATGTTACAAAATCGCTAAAAATCTTTAAATGTCAAATTTAAATTTTTAAATCAAGTCTAACTAACTCTGAAAGATATTGTGGGATAGTAATTAAGAAAAATATTATATAGATATTAATTAAAATGAATTAAAATCACTATTATTAATTAAATTTCTTTAAGGTAAAATTGTTGATTTAATGTGTAATTCCTCAACAATATTGTTTTCTTCTTGTTCAAATATCCGATTATTAAGAATATTGTTGCAGTTCATTTTAAGATTTTTCTATAATATAATATGAGCCATATTCTCAGAAAATCTTACGAGCAGAAGCATTATAATATACTCTTTGTGAAGCTTCCAAAGTGGGTTATATGTTATTAACATTGCTTGTCTTGAAGACACTGTAATAAACCATCAAAGAGCAGCTACAAAGGCGAGGACACTAAGCTTCGTCATTGACAACAGGTGATATGTACGCAGGTGTGAGTGATATTGATAGCCAGGTTTTGAAATGAACATGGCAGCTGCTTAGATTTCTTTCTAGAACAGGAAAGAGGGAGTTACGACCATGGTGAAAACCAATTTTCAGTCTTGTATATGCACCGACAGTGATCATTATTGATTCAGGTAGTAATTTACATCCATTTCCTATAAATCTAGTTCTCGTTGCTTAAGGGATATTGTTTTTTTCATACTAAAAGAGAATTTACATGGCTGAGGGATTGTCAGTTATAAGAGACTTTGACATTTCATAAGCTTGGATATAATTAGGAAAGAAAATGTATAAAAGTTTATGTTTATTCATTAACCATGTGAATATTTATTTTACTGAATATCAATTTAAGTCCTGAAATTGTCCAAATTATTTTAATCCCATATTTAATCCTCTAATTGTCAAAATATTAAAATTCCTTTTAAGTTGTTAAAATGTTTTGAATAATTTAAAAAAATTTAAAATAGATAAATTGGTTTAAGTTCATGGTTATACATGGTTATACACTGTGTTATCAGTATTTCATGGAGGCAGCCATGTGTTGAAATTAATTAAAATCCATCGAATATAAATATTCATAACATATCCTACAAACAACCATATTGTGATATTAATTTGAACAATAACGTTATCAGACGTTACATATTTCCTCGAGCTAGCTCCAGTGATCCCCTGGTGCGTATTGACGATGAACAACTGATACACGTCTATGTGGTAAAGCCGTCACCCAGGTAAAAGCAAGCCTTTGATATGAGATAGGGAAATAAGATCAAGTGTGATTTGTGGTGTAATCGCATCAAGGTAAATCAGACCTTACAGGTGGTCGTCCAGATACACATATCAGCCACCTTGCATGCCTATAATGTCAGTATTGATTGGATGTGAAATCAGCGTGCTTTGCAGCTGCTGGTAGTATATGGGCTGCTTGTACATTGCTGCTATTGACGAGTGTATATTGCATGTACGTTTCATGAAATCGACAATGTTGGAAGATTGATCATGTTTTGTGTATATCTGACTTTTTGGATGTTGTTAATGTTCAGATGTAGGTTAAATCTATTCTGTCGGGATAACCATTCATGATATGGGAATATCATATCAAAAGGGTTTATGCTTTACTTTGTAATATAGACTAGACCTGAATCTGTTTTTCATTCATGTGTTTATGCTTGTACATATGAAAACCAGATATTAGACACATGTTCTCACAAAAGCAAGGTCTCTGCTATGGGCATGGAACATGTATACAAACCTTTGGAAATAAACAACTTCACTGTAAAGCAATGTGATATCAAATTCCTTGCAAAACAGAGCAGCTGCGAAAGTTGCTTTGAAAAAGTTCTGGGTGTATGTTACATTGCAAGTCAGAAAATAGACAAAATTATTGAAAATAGAAGAATAACTGCTTGATGATAACATGGAGTTTAGTTAGAAACAACTGAGGATTTGAGGGTACACAATTTAAGAATTTGAGGATATACAATGTAAGAATTGAGGAGTAATCACTTAGGGAATAAGGATAGAACATGCAATGATTTAAAGATACACCATCTGGGAGTTGCAATTGAGTTGATGGAAGTTACAGAATACACCATGTTTGGATGTAACGCTTGTGAAGATTGCAAGGTACATCATCATCATCATGATACATCATGAAAGTATTTAAGGATACACTCAGTAAGGATTTGAGGATACACAATGAATGGATTGAGATTGACTGTGAAATAATTTTAAGTATATCATGTAGGAATTTAGGAAACATCATGAAAATATTTATGGTTACACTCAGTAAGGATTGGAGGGTACACCATGACCATTTTTAAGGATACTCTCAGTACGTAATTTGAGGATACACCATGAATGGAGTTAGATCCACTGTGAAAGGATTTAAAGTATATATGTAGGAATTTGTGATACATGATGCAAATCTTTAAGGATACACTCAGTATGGATTTGAGGGTACACCAAGGGCATGAATGGAGTTAGATCCACTGTGAAAGGATTTTAAGTATATCAAGTAGGAAGTTGGGATACAACATGAAAGGATTGTGGACCGTCCATGTAAAGATCTTGCTCACAGTAGGAAGGATGTGGTCTTTGCTTAGCTATTGATGCTACAGTTTGATCTGCCCATCAGGCACAATCACTAATGACTGAAGTGATTGCAAACTGTCTTGCTCAGTAATCTCTGGTAGGCTTTCATCCACTTTGATAGTTTGCAAAGCTTGAGCTTCAATGTACTTGTTTTGAAACATGTCCGAGAGCATTCTCTAACACCAAAATGGTGTTGTTTTCTGGTATTGTCATTTCAACTGTCATGAATTGTTTGTTTTAAAGGACATCAAATGTGTTGAAATCCAAACTGTCTTGCTCAGTAATATCTGGTAGTCTTTCATTTTCTTTACTTTGATAGTCTTCAAAGCCATTGCCTCAAGGTTGGTTTGAAACATCCAAATGAAAATCTCCAACACCAAAAGGACATTATCTTCTGATATTGCTATACTTATAGTAAAAATATATGATGTCTTTCATCAGATAATTAAAATGTTCAATTAAAAAGTTCAAGTAACAAGTCTTTAATAACATATATTTTGTGAAAAAGGGAATCAATTAAGGTGAGGTGAGGGGAGTTGGGGTTTTAATGCCGCTTTCAAGGGTATTTCACTTACATCGCGGCTGCTAGTATTATGGCAGGGAGAAAGCCCGCAGTGCCATGTGGCTATGCATTGCAGTGAAACCTGCGAGCATCGGCTGAAACTAGCGAACCATGGGTGTCACTACGCTGAAATTCAGTGTAGCATTGCACCCAAACCTTACTGCGTGTAGAACAGTTCTCTACTGCAGACAAAGTTGCCGTGCCCCTGGTGAGATTTGAAACACGGACCTCTTGATCCGAAGCCGAACGCGCTAACCACTGCGCTATCTCGCCCCGGAATTGATTAAAAGACAAAGTTTAGATTTTTATTTTTCATGTTTCTTCTTTTATTTGAACATTGAAATGCTAAGGTTATTTGGTACAGTGCAGTATTCTTGATGTATGTATTTATCACTTTTATTTGCCACTACATTAACTTTCAAAATCAGTCCTCAGTGAACTGTATGGCAAATTATCTTAATTCTTTATGTAACCTTTAAAGTAGGTCCGAGTTCACTTTGTTTTCAGAATATAAATGAAAGGTACATAATTATCTAAAAATCTGCTGCCACTTTGTAATATTTTGAAGTAAGGCTTTCAATATGTGTTTTTCAAGTCTGATGTTGAAAAATGTCAAAGTCATCAACTAATATGTCTGAAAAGGGTATACTTCCTGTTCCTCCATTAGTGAGATCGTGTGTGTTTTTAGGAAAAGTTGGAATTACATTAATGTTTTCCGTCTTTTGGCATTAACTTGGCAAAACTTAGAAGAGCCTGAGATATGGTTACTAGATGGGTCAATAGAACCCATTTACGTATATGCTGTTCGTTATTTCTAGTTATTATCATTATATTTTAGACTTGTTTTTCATGTATGTATTATTCATTTGCAAATTTTGTCTTTTAATGAAAAGACTTAATAACGTTCTTATCTACATTTTTTTTTAGATTTATTTTTTCATGAGTAGTTCATGTATGAAATATTCATCTTTGTAAATGTTGACTTCTAATGAAATCACTTAATAATGTTATAATCTGTATTTACTCTGAATTATTTTTTCATTTTGTAGTTTGTATTATTCATCTTCGTAAATGTGACTTTAAGTGAAATGACATTATGCCATTGAAATCATCAAAAATACTTTACCATGCCTTCATATTGCACTCGTTTGTGTGAGTGAGAAAACTTAATACCTACCTACTCATTAAAGGAACTGTAGCACGTTTTTCTTCCTGCATTACAGTGCTCTCATGAGAAGGTAAATATGTGGCTAGATATAACACTCCTGCATCAATAAAAAGAGTTATAAAACGAATGTATGTTCGGTTAAAAGGAGGGTTCTATCCGGGTATTTTTTGTGGAAACGAAATTCGAGAGGATATTCCCGTTTACACATTATGCTATAAACATATGATCAAGACACAGTGAAATTGAAACATTATTAATGAAGAAAATACTTTGATTATTTTACATTTCACAACTCAATAAATACAAGCGGACATTTGTTGAAAAATACAAACAATGAAAATTGAAGCCATTCATCATGCAGCGCTGCGAGTGGGGAAAACTACACTACTGCCTAATAGCATAGTGTTTGTTAGTTTTTTTATGTTTTGTGTTACTATGTGAATATTCTATCAGTGTATATGTTTTATTATTACAAAAATTTAAAATTGGGTTAAATATAGCAGGTTTTCATTTCACGAAATGCCAAGAAACCAAGATGGCGGATACTGCCGATAAATCGGTGATAGAATTGTCCCTTTAAGCCATGCGAGTCAATTTCCCTTCGAATGGCCATTTTAATGTGATCACATTAAAATTGCCACTTGAAGGCAGTTCAAGTGATCTGACTGCTGTAGCGATACCTACCGGTAAACACCCGGAGAAGAGTTTTAATTATGACACCATGATGGGATGGACAACCATGCAATATAAACTCTTAAAATTGCTTGAGACTTACAAACATCGTCTCACAGTTCAACAAAACTCTTGCTGTACCTTTTCTTCCAATTCGGACAATCGTTTTTAATGGATGCAGCTTATCATGTCTTGTAATGATTTTTTTACCCTCAAAGTTTACATTGAATTGTATTAACTTTGATAATATATGACAAATTTGAGAAGATATAAAATGTAAAAAAACGTGCTACAGTGCCTTTAAAAAGAGTGTCAGTTATTCACTTTTGTTGTGTTATAGTCCATGAGCACTGCATGAATACTGTTCATTTACTTCATTTATTTTTGCAAATAAAGCGATAAAGTGAAAAGACATAATGTTATTAAAACCAATGATAATTATCCCTCAATTATGCATTTTAGAATTCTTCATCATTTCTATAAATATTCAAATTTAGTTAGCCAATTTTGTGATTTTATTAAATAAATAAAAGTATTCTTTAATCATAATTGTGTATTTTATGCATGGAATTAATCCTTAAAATCATAGCTGAATTTGTTTTATTCATAAGTCTTCTACAATCATAATTGTGTCTTTAATGTGTGAATTAATTTTTAAAATCATAGCTGAATTTGGTTTATTCATAAGTCTTCTACAATCATAATTGTGTCTTTAATGTGTGAAATTTTTTAAAAGATCATAGCTAAATATGTTTAATTCATAAGTACAGCTTAAATGGACTAGCTGTACCAGTGATCAAAGAGAGAGTAGAAGAGTGCCTTATAAAGAAGTCTTTACATGCTTGATAACTGAATAAGTGATGCATTAGTGTTGCATCGGGCATTTGATGAATAAGATTTCTGACTCAGTAGTTATTAGGTTATTGAATAATTTGTTACACATGAGAAGATATTGCTTGTCAGGATACTCCAATTTGGTTTGAGCCCATTTATTGTTCCCAGTATATGAATAATCAAGAGTGAAAAAGAAGTTTATGCTTAAGGCCAATTTTTACCAGTTTATAAAATAAGGACATGCTGTAAATAGATAAAATAGCATTCCGTATTTCTTTTAAAAAATCTTATGTAAATTTTTTCTTTGGCAAAATAGTGGTTAAATCTCTTACGCAAAACATGACTATATATAGCTCTAGCCTGTTGGTAATTGAATATTAATCATAGAGATGAAATAATTTGTTTGATATATGAGTTATTTCTGAATCATTATAATAGGTACATTGACTTGAAATAGATATTTCACTGGATACCTGATAGTGAATTTTTAGATCATAATGACTGATTACTGCCCTTCAGTATAATCTGGATTACAGTATTGGGTATAACAAGTTTTGATTCATGTCAATCTGATTAGGAGGAATATTTTTCACCTGATATTCAAGAAAGTATTATATATGATATCCAATAACTATAATTATATCCTAATCACACATGTATATTCCCAAAGGTGAAGTGTTATACAATATGTAATAAAGAGTATCACATCCTACGATTGTCTTACCCAACTCTCAACTAACTAATTGGGTATGAGGCTCAACTATGCATTGATCATACCATCATTAAGGATCAATCATCAGGTGAATAACAGGTGAAGGTGCACTTAAGGTGTACTTAAGGTATACTTAAGGTGTACTTAATGTGCACTCAAGGTGCACTTAAGGTACATATATATATTTTGTAAGTTCTTATTGAAACCTTAGTGAAATGATTAAGAATTGCAGCTAAGTTTAGTAATTAAAGAAGCATGGTCAGTTTTGCATGATAGTTTATTTGGTTCTAAAATGTACCACATAACCAGTGCTGGGTTATATCTTCTTACTTGACTTTCATATTCACCACCAAATGCTTAAAATATCAAATATATGTGTTTCAATGAAAACCAAGGAATGGTCTCGTACATGTGTAGTAGCTGACAATTATGGCTCTATATCACGTATGTACTTGATTGTCTATTAAACACTATAGAAGCAAATCTGTCTTCCTATCTACTTTATTAAAGTTTCTAGAATTACATTTGACTTAATGGCTGCAGCAAGCCAAGGTCCATTGTCCGTTTTTTATCATGACCATGACTTTGAATGGTTGTATTTTCGTTATATTGAATTTACTGATCTTAAACTGGTTATTTTCAGTTAAAGTTGATAATTCTCAAATAAATAACCTAAATTATAACGTTGGACATCTGTGTGACCTCACCAACATAATTATGCCCCTTTAAGCTACTCTTTATTGTAAAGGTACAATTGTAATAGCCTGCTTACCCCTGGATAGACTAGTTTCCTCAGTGCTGTATCTTTTCATTTGGGATTCATTGGAATTAACCCTTTACTGGCAGGTTTTACCTGGATGACTATCTTCAGCTATTTGCAAGTCCAGATGAGTTGTTATTCCTGTAGATCGGCCATGCTGAATGGTTCGGCACAATGTTTTAGAAATACTGAATTGTTTGGTACATAGCAATACAGCAGTTTGAGTTCAATGAGAAGAAGCAACAGCTTCAATTTAAAAACATCTTTGGGTACAGGTTTCTGGAAACAAACCCAAGTTTTCAAGATGAAGACCTAGAATCAAATTAGACAGAGACAACTATAGAGTAACCTTAGTCAATAACATTGAGTTACTACTGCCTTAGCAGAAGGATGCTTTGTGGACGAAGGCCCAGACCAGTGGCGGATCCGAATACCAGTGGGGTCCCCATACCCGCCCATGGCAAAATTTTTTAAAGGGGCCCCCCCCCTCCCCCGTACCCCCCGGATCAGACACTATACCAAAGAGCTGTTGATACTATAACCAGTATAGCAATGAGATTTTTACTTTAATTTACCTCCCTTGATTTCATCCCTGCCATGATGTTCTGGAGACTAATGAAGAATTGATCTATCACCATCATTAACCAACGGTGGGATTGTTTTAATGTCCACCTTCCATTTGTACCTTTTTAGTTGTCCATTGGGATTGACGCAAATTGCCAACATTTAGCGTCCCTCCAGAAAATGATTGTTATTAATGACCCAAGATAATGATGACATGTTAGCATCCAGTTGCCGGGAGTTCATTAGAAGCATATCCTCTTACTGCGCCCAGGTCTGCAGTTGTTTGTAAACGAAATTGTGCAGCACAAAAGAGATGATTGAATGCAGAGTTATGATGGCGAATAGAACATCAATTTCATGAAGCCGGTCAGATTTCCAGAATGTTTCAAAATATTCCATTTTTTTTCTCAGAAATTCTGTTCCAAGTGGCAAACTTTCAGATTGACAAATCTTTATGTTGGCAATTTATTTCATGTAATCATAATTAAACAAGCCTGAAGATGAATGAAACGAGAACCGATTAAATTGCTGTTACATTGATGCCAATTTTCAATGTTTTTGTCCCATCTTTACAAGGAAGACAGTTCTGCTACAGTGCATGGGATAATAGCTGGATAAGAGGTCCCATTCAGAAGATGTCGTGGGAAAAAGGATGGATCGTTTGAGCTGATCCTTGTGGTTAGAATGTAAATATTATTGTTGTGGATTGGCAATAGCATTCATGGACAGGTTGTTAATGACATGCCACGTTGTCTTCTATCTCTCATCTTGCCCCAGTTTCTTGTCATTGCCACACTTGCTGCACAAACCTAAAGCCAGTGTTAGTGGTCATTGTCATTTCAGTGTGGTAGGTCAATACATGGTTATTGTTTGTATCAAAGCCAGGATTCTTCATGCTGGCTTGACCGCTCTTGGATCACAATAGAGGAGATATTTCAAAGTCAACCAGAATTGACACTTGCTGTGATAGGAATCCACAGAAAGACTGGAGAAGAAATCCATTGAAAGTAACCGAGTACACAACTTGGATAGCATCTGGAATGCGAAGACAGTATGAAAGTATATATTTTCAAAAACAGAAAATGTAGCTTTGTTGTGATAGCATATGAATGCACAGAAAGACTGGAGAAGAGATTGAACGAAACAGAATACACAACTGGGATAGCATCTGGAATGCTAAGACAGTAAGAAAGTATATTATCAAGAATATGAAATGTTGCAGAATGGATTTGCTGTGATAAAATCAACATAGAGATAAAAGAGAAACTGAAAAAGAAAAAAGTTAACTGAAAACATGTCTATCATCTAAAATTCACAGACAATATTACAAAAAAACATTTTAAAGAGCATGAGAGTAGCTAAGCGATTATTGTGGTGATAGCATATGAAATCAAAATAAAATAAAAAGAGAGAAGTGTAGTAATTGAAAAAAGAAGTTTTTAAGTTAAACAGAATATTTCTTTGCTGATATCGATCGGAAGTACACAAAAAGAAGGAAAAGATAATTTCTCGTAACAGGAGTTCAAGATGAAGACATTATGAAATCCCAGAAAGAAAAAAAACATGTAGATTAGCTCAACCAGAATGACATTTGCTGCATCATAGCACATGCAATTTATAAAAAGTAATGTAAAAAACACAAGGAGTTCTAAACCTAACATTGGACATATCTCTCAGAGATATCATCTGAAATGAAGTGAATATAATGAAAAGATACATTTCCTTGATCATTTAGTCCCCCGGAATGATTTGTGCTTTACATAGACAAAGACAGATTATTCATATTCAAGGTCTCTTGGAAATGGAATTCATCTTGGATAACATCATAATTACATCTTGTACACTTCAGTAGATCAGCATTTACATTTTTATTGTATCGACATTGCTGTATATTAAGATTATGGCTTATGCAGCTGTATATTAAGTTTTTGGCTTATGCAGCTGTATATTAAGTTTATGGCTTATGCAGCTGTATATTAAGTTTTTGGCTTATGCAGCTGTATATTAAGTTTTTGGCTTATGCAGCTGTATATTAAGTTTATGGCTTATGCAGCTGTATATTAAGTTTTTGGCTTATGCATCTGTATATTAAGTTTATGGCTTATGCAGCTGTATTTACACATAGTTCACAGTAGCTAGGTCATTTTTCAAAATAAGTTTCAATATGTTAACTTTGGTTCTAGAATATTCCAGAGGAGATTAAAAGTGATTGAAAATCTTACCAGAAGGAGTTACTGTGTTAAAATATGAGAGCTGCATCTCTTTTGCCTTGTATTCATTTGCAGTCATATGTCCTCCTGATTACAAATTTTTAATGTTTCCCTTTAGGAACTTAGATATCGCATTAGAAAGTGCATTAGAACTGTCTGCAATTGGTCTACAATTTTGCTTAGATTGTAAAAACCTTGTTTTATTGACATTTAACTTCTCCTGTTGTGATGTTTTGTTATAGATCATTATGTTATCAAACATTATCTTTCCTTACAATGAAATACTTGTTTTTGATTCGCAGATGGTTGATACATTTTTCCTTATGTACCCCGCCAGTTTCATGGTGTAAAAATATCATGTACACCTCAGGTAATACGGTTTCATGTACCACCTTTGTACAAGTGTCATCCCTCACCTGAAGGCTCGGGAGACACTGGTACATAGATATACAGGAGATCATATTACCCTTGTGAGAAGCATACAACTTATATTGTACATGGATCTTGTTGAAAATCTATAAAATATTACCTGACCTTTGTAACTTCTAGAATGGCCCTCAAGCAGTTTATTAGTTTATCATTTATGCCAAGAATTGTACATTTATTGGTCATGACTGTAGACATAACAAACAAATTGTGTTTCTGCCATCCAAAGCAAAAAAGAAAATCTCATCATTACAGCGAGAACATTTCTGGTTCATGTTTACTGGAGGGGTAACAAAACACTTACTAGGTTATAACCTGCCATATATACTTTGAAATAGATCTTTTATGACTGGACATAAATGAAAGATATAATGGGCCAACCTACAATGTTGAATTTCCCAGGCTATCACGAAATGTTGAAACATGTAAAAAATAAATTTGTTTTGTTCACTTGTCATGCTATAATAAGTTCTACCCGAGTGTATTTTCAAAGAATATTTCAGTAAATAAACACTCTTTCCTGACCATATGGCAAGTTCAGTTGACAGTGTACATATTTGGAATATTGACGGGTGGATGAAAAAGCTTAATTTATTGGTTCCCTGCAACGTTTTTGTTGCCAGGTTTGCTTTATATCTCTTGTCTGCTTGTTATTCTATGCAGTATGTTTTATGAGACTTAATAGCAGGCAAACATGCCCACCAAACCATGAAGTGTGTAATATGTTCCACATGACTGATCAAGTATGTTCTTTCAAGCTGATATGCCTCTTTTAAGAGGTGTATCAATGGGCTATACACATCTTCTTGTCAGAGGTGTATGCTTGGGGGAGACCTATCTTAGATGTATCAATGGGGGAACCCAAATTGTTGTAAGAGGTGTATCAATTGGGGCATCCATCTTTTTTTCAGGTGTATCAATGGGGATACCTATCTTCTTGTAAGAGGTGTATTAATGGGGAAACCTAAATTCTTGTAAGAGGTGTATTAATGGGGGAACCTAAATTCTTGTAAGAGGTGTATCATTTGGGGGAATATAAATTCTTGTATGAGGTGTATCAATGGGGGAACCTATCTTCTTGTAAGAGGTGTATCATTTGGGGGAATATAAATTCTTGTATGAGGTGTATCAATGGGGGAACCTATCTTCTTGTAAGAGGTGTATCATTTGGGGGAATATAAATTCTTGTATGAGGTGTATCAATGGGGGAACCTATCTTCTTGTAAGAGGTTTATCAATTGGGGCATCCATCTTTTTGTGAGAGGTTAATCCATGGGGGAAATATCTTCTTGTTTGTGGTGTAGACAATTAGGGCATCCATCTTCTATTTACAGGTGTATCAACGAGGGGCACTTATGGTCTAGTAAGAGGTGTATCAATTGGGCATTCATCTTCTTGTCAGTCGTGAATTCATGGGGGAACATATCTTCTTGTTGGAGGTGTATCAATTGAATCATGCATCGTCTTGTAAGAGATGTATCCATAAATATGTGCTATAAATTGCTGCCAGACCTTCGTTAGTGCCTTTAAAACACATTTTCTCTATTACCATATTCCTCTATGCTTAGAGGATAGAGGCAATCAAAGAATGTATGAATATTACTTTGACGCAATTTCAATAGTCATTTTCTGTGCACATGGAACTTGTCATATATCCGACCTTTTATCCCATCTCACATTAATGATCAGAAGTTAACTTAAAATCCTCAAGAGAGATCAAGGAAAAGATCAAATAATGTTTGCCAAAACTCTTTTTCTCTTTCAAAACACGACCATTCTGAAAAACATCCAGAAACCTCTGAAGCTGATAATCTAACAAATAATGAAATCCTCATTACGAAATAATTGGAAATCCATGATACAGTCATTTTCTTCAGACACAGTTGTAGTGCTTCTGTTGTCAATGATGTCTATGTCCATACATCAAAGACAAGGATCTTCATAAAGCCATAGCAAGATTTATTCAAAGGGATGCCCCTTGCCCCTACTTGATAATCCAGGACATTTGTTGTGTAATAATTGTTTGTCAAAGGATCTACCAGTAAGACTGCCTGGACAGGCAAGTCCTGTCATCAGTGTCCTCAATCATAAAGTCTCTTACCTTAAAGGGGCTGTAGCACATTTTTTGAATATTTTATTTTTTAAATTTCCCATTTATATTGATATGTCATTTATATTTACTTTAGAGGGTAAAAATCTTATTACACAAACCAGTTATCCATAGTGGTAATAACGGTGTTGTGTATAAAGCAAATATTGCATGGCGGCCATTTTAATGTGAACACATTTTATAATTTCGAATTACAAAAAATGATTCCAATGGATTTACCAAACCATGTACACTCATATTTTAACTTGATTTTCCACTATTAGTGACATTATTTGTTAGATACATTTCATCAATGTATTTGAGCGAAAAAATTTGCTACTGCCCCTTTAAGAGGGGTATGCTTTTCTGGATTCATAAATTGTTTGTTGTGAGGATCAACAAATATTTGTAAAATTTACCATATGATTGTTAATATTGTTGGAGCACAGTAATGTAGTAGTTAGCATGGACTATCATGCCAGAGGCTCAAGTTTTAGTCCTGGTGGAAAGACAAACAATTTGTGATCTTGGTCTCATACTATGTTGTGTCCCTGGGCAAGGCACTTCATACACATTACACTCAGTCAATCCAGCTGTTTAAATGGGTACCTGAACATGTAAAAGTACGGTCACTCAGAGCTCTTAATAGTCGTATCAAAAGTACACTTACTTCAGGCTAATAAGATTCAAGTTGATAAGTGCGCAATATAAAAATTCATATTATTATCATTATTGTTATATAAATTACAAGAAAATGGAAAGGGAAGTAAGGAAATTTGTTGATTATTCAAGGATCCCAATTTTGGGTTTATTTAAAATGTAATTTGAAAAATGAAATGAATACCAACTAAGCTGTCTTGATCAACGTTAATTTTTAAAATTTGAAATATACAAACTATAGTAAGTGTGTCAATAAAAAAAATTCCTTCTCATCTTATGATGGTGTCTTGGGTCAAATATATTACTTAAAAAAATATGGTGTCATCATTCTGTCAATGAGAGAAATAAAAGAAATGTTACTCACAATAGAAATTGAAACATGTTGAACACATTATTGCTTTGACAAGGAATAACCTTAAGTTCATTTTCAACGAACTGCAAATTGTGTTGTTTCAGAATCCAATTTCAGCTTTCCGATTCTGTTGAAGCGCACGTTCAAAATCAACTTAAACTGTGAAAAGATGTTCTTGTATTGTTGTTTATTTTTTTTGCGAATTTGTTCTCCAAACAGAAGAGGTTCATCTGGCGAGGAACGACCACATCTCATTGTACATGATTACAGATGAACTTGACATTTAAAGAAATTTGAAAGAATACCCTGTGGCTCATTATCCAAACTAGGACAAGACTTTGCCAAGATGCATCTGTTGGAAAAGAGAGCCCTAGGGGATAATGGGAGTCAAATATGTTTGACGATGATTTAGAACTTTTCGACCTGGTTCGCTAATAGAGATTGGTTCATAAAGCATGTGAAGGCTCTTGGGAAATGAGGATTTGCACATTTCTGTTCTTCCCTCATGAATCTTGTTACATTTTTTTTGTGCATAATTCTGCTTGTTAAGTAAACTCAGATATCTTACTTTTTCGAAACATTTTAACAGGTTTTCATTCTGAATCATTGTTGTTCATTAATTGATTGTTGTACAAAATATTTTTTTTAATATCATTTATGAAGGATTTTAAGGTACTATTTGGTTTAAAGATGTCTCAATTATTTACCAAATTTTGACCGATTTTTTAATTATCAATTTAAATAGAAATATTTATCATTAAAATGCTTTGAGATGTCATTAGTTATTTACTTTCAAGTAAAGATTTGATAAGTTTTCTGTTCAGCACACATCAAGTGAATTTATCATTTGAGCACTACTGCTGTCAGACAGCACTTGGTATCTTGATTATGAAGAATTCTTGAGGATGTCTAAATCATCTGATTAGTTTTAAATTGTGTCATCTTTCCATTTTTAGTTCATCAAGCCTGAAAGACCTGATGGGCTTATGGCATAGCATGGCATGGCATCTGACATCCGTCCGTTTGTCCATCCATCCATCAATCCGTCCAACCGTAAACTTTTCACTATTTCAACTTCTTCTCCAGAGAGCTGAAATTTTTATGACTCCTTAACTGAAGGGGATTCTAAATTGTTCATTTGATGATTATAGGAAAAAAAGTCCTTGGAAAAAAAGTCCTTGGAAAAAAAGTACCGGTAAAAAAGTCCTCCGGAAAAAAAGTCCTATTACTATAAAAACAGGTTAAATAGACATTAACATCAAAGATATTGTTAAGAAAACATGAATTGTTTGTACTTGAGGTATCAAGAAGGATGTTGTGATATTTGTATGTGTAGATTTCGTGACCCCATGACCCCAAATAAGGTCACAGAGGTCACGACTTTAAAAAATCTATTTTCATCTTCTTCTCAACTACCAGAGGGTCTAGAAAGCTGAAATGTTGTGTGTAGACTCCTTGATCAATGGGGATTCTAAATTGAAGATTTGGTGACCCCATCGCACCAAATTGGGTCACAGGGGTCATGACTTTAAAAACCTTTGGGGTCCATCAAATTTAATTTTTGAAAGGGGGATGTGAAACCCCTGAACCCCCCTTTGGATCATCCACTGATTTGCATAGCCCTAGAGGTCTTTGTTCAACAACAATGGCTGACTGTACTTTCACCAACCTGCTTTCTGTCTGGTTCTGAGATCTTGGGTTGGCTTCCTGTCTTACTGAGTCAAGTTGAGACAATTGGTGTCACATGGGCACTGGACTACTCATGTGTAATCGTTTAAGGAGATATAAGATCAGAATACCACCAGTGTGATTGAAACCATTAAAGCTGAATAATGTCATTACAAGAAGGTCATCAGTGAAATCTGGAAGTAAATTAACACCCTTGTCTCCAGAGAACTATGACCGAACCTCAGAAGAGTCATGTGTCTCATAATACAAGTAAATAAAGCTGTCTCTTTAGAAGGAATTAAAATGTTTCACTGAGAACTAAATTATTGGAATGGCTGAGGTCAAGGATTTTAAAATTGCATTGTAGGTTTAATGAAATAGAGAATAGGAAAATAGTTGAGGCCATATTTCTCTTTAAGAAACATTATATGTGCTTCTATAACGACCATCAACAGTTATTGGTATCAGGTGTTTATCTTGCCTTGTATCTTGTTTAATGGATTTTAGCTAAAAATTGTCTTCTTGAATCAAATCAAACTAGTTCATTTATGTCTTGGAGAATAAGTCAATGATTTAACATTGTTCAGTACCTTTCATTAATTATGTTGAGTAAATAAAGCTGTCTGTTTAGAAGGAATTAAAATGTTTCACTGAGAACTAAATTATTGGAATTGCTGAGGTCAAGGATTTTTAAATTGCATTGTAGGTTTAATGAAATAGAGATTAGGAAAATAGTTTAGGCCTTATATCTCTTTAAGAAATATAATATGTGCTTCTATAATGACCATCAACAGTTAATGGCATCAGGTGTTTTATGTTGCCATATATCTCGTTTAATGGATTTAGCTTAAAAAATGTCTTCTTGAACCAAAGAAAACCAGTTAATTTATGTCTTGAAGAATAATAAGTCAATGATTTAACATTGTTCAGTACCTTTCATTAATTATGTTCAGGTATATGTTGAAGTATTGATGGGTTAATTCTTTAAATGTCTCAATCTAGATCTAACTCCAAACAATGTTTATGGACATTTGCAGGGGAAGATACTATGAATCATTTGCTGAGTGTCCTTTTCAGTACCATAATTCATGCGATACATGTTTATATATAAAATTAGTTTTACTGTTACAAAATAAAATAGAATAAGTTAAAAAATCCTATTTCCTTTATTCAATATCTCTTTCTGACTTCTCTGAAGTGTATATGTGAAAGTTGGTAGTTTTCGTGATGTGTGACAATGTTTCGCAAGACACGTTGAAGAAATCAATTTATTGAGTGTTTCTCTGCAGGTAGGCGAAAATATAAAAGAAAGATAGGATGGTTTTGTTACTCGCTGCGGGTAGAAGCGTGCACACTGACATCTCATGAATTCTTAAATGAGCATTAAACCCCTGAATGCCAAAGTAAGGCAGACATGAAGTGATGGTGTTATAGAGCAATTCACATCCTACTGGTTCCCAGGAGAGCGGCATTGTCAGCGAGTTTAATTATACTCTATGAAGTTACACTATGTATATAGCTTTGTAGATAAATACGATAAGGAAATGTGATTAAATTTCATTTTATAGGGAAATGTCGTAAGTCCATCAAGATTTTGTGACGTTTGCTTAATATATCCCTGCTAAGGAGTAGTCAGCTGGACAGCGGTCAGCATGTCTGTCCATCTGTCTGTCTGTCTGTGTCCATACGTCCATCAAGATTTTGTTTCGTGCACAACTCATAAACTGATTAAAATCGACCTTGTTCCGAGGAATGTAATTTGCAAAATAAAGCATCTACCAGGATACGAACAGGTCCTGTAAATTCCTTACGACAAGGTCTGAGGACACTCTGTATAGGCACTGTTTTGGAAGCATTCAGAACAGACGAAACGACAGCTGTTTGGAGTCACCTGCCCCTAGCTTCTCGCATCGAAAACTTTTGTTGGAGGTCTTCTGATTGGTTAACTGAATTTTGTCAGAACATATGCTATCCTAAGGGCTGTTATCAGATGGTTTTGCGAGGAAACCTCTGAACGATATGAGTTCGTATCCTGGTATTGTCATTATTTTGCAATTTTTATTCCTCATAAAACCGTCAATTTTAATCAGAGACCTACTCATTGAATCGTGACAGTACCTAACTTGAGGAGGGAGTCATTTTGTCTTGAAAACATCTCTCAAACTATATATAATTTCATGAAATTTGATATATGTACAACTATGATTCCTGGGGATGCCTTTTGTGTGTTAAACTTATATCTGAATTTCTTTAAGGTTTCCATGGAAACATGAAGTAAACAGTGACTATAAAGAAGCTATTTTGTCTGAAGCATATCCTCAAATGAATATGTTAGTTTAAAGGGGCAGTAGCACGTTTTTTGGAAATTTTATTTTTTTAAATTTCCCATTTATAATGATAGTTAATGTCATTTATAAACACTTTAGAGGGTTAAAAATCGTATTACACAAACCAATTATTCATAGTGGTAATAGCGGTGTTGCGTAAAAAGCAAAAATTGCATGGCGGCCATTTTATTGTGAACACATTTTATTATTTCGAAGGACAAAAACGATTCCCATGACTAAACGAAACCATGTACACTCATTTTTAACTTGATTTTCCGAAGAGGGAAGGGTGTTATACTATTGGTGACATTATCTTTCAAATTCATTTCATCGACTTATTTGAGCGAAAAAAATGCTACTGCCCCTTTAATGATACTTGATACACATGTAAATCCTGATACCTTGTTTTGAATTATGTTTGTGGTATTGATTAGATTATAACGAGGTGCAGTATCTGTAGAATGTTCAAATGGAACCTTCTGAAGTGTATCTCTGAAACTTTAAAGAGGAAGTTTTTTGCTCAAATAAGTTGATGAAATGTTTTTGAAAAACAATGTCACTAATAGTAAAACACCCTTCTCTCTTCGGTAAATCAAGTTAAAAAATGAATGTACATGGTTTGGTAAAGCCATGGGAATCATTTTAAATAAGAAAATGTGTTCACAATAAAATGGCTGCCATGCAACTTTTTGCTTTATACGCAACACTGTTATTACCACTTCGGATAATTGATTTGTGTAATAAGATGCTTTTCCCTCTAAAATAAATATGAATGACATAAACTATCATTATAAATGGGAAATTTGCAAAAAAATAAAATTTGCAAAAAAACATGCTACTGCCCCTTTAAACTCTGATTTAAAAAATTGAAGTGGCATGCTTATCCATAGATTATGCACAAACATTGAAGTGCTATTTACTATTGTAGAAGCAAGATTATGTGAGTGAGGTGTGCTCACTAATTCTCTTTCTGAAATCTTAAATTTAGGATTTTATCATTCAAATTAGATTATTATCTTATTATCTTTTTGAGATGTTGAATTGTCATAACCAATATTTCCTATCGCCAATGTTTTTTCTATTTGTTAGGGTTTATAGTGCATTTAGAAACTTTCTTTCAAAGTCCTAAATTATGACATTCAATAAGATTTCTAACTTTTTCAAATATGAACATAATTGAAGCTATAAATTTTGCGTAAATTTCAATGCAAACAGATATGTTCAGAAAATGGGAATCAATAGGATTTAATACTCAAAGGTTTGAACATCACAACTTTCTTAATTGACCATAGATGCATTAATTGTTAGCATTATATTACACAACTGTAATGAAATTAAATTGAATATGAAATTATACCCGGTAAAAAGATAGCTTGCAGTAAACAGGAAATGTTTTACTAACTGAACATTTTAGTGGAATTTATGTTATAACTTTATATAACTTTTCCCCATTTGCCCACTGATGTATTGCCTAAGTTTGCTGCTATTTTCCTGTAATCAGACATTCTGTTGAATCATTGGAGCACATGATATAACCAGTCTTGTAAGTAGATGGTTTGCCGTAATGAGAATTTTATGTAAATTTATACTTCTTAAAGGCGCTGTAGCACGTTTTTCTTACTGAAATAAAGTGATCTCACGAAAAGGTAAATAAGTATTACCCAAGACTAAATGATACTCCTGAATCAATAAAAATAGTTCTGAAATGAATGTACATTGTTGGGTTAACCATGCTAGTCCATATTCCTTCGAACGGCAATTTTAATGTGTTCACATTAAAATGGCCGCTCAAAGGTAGTTCAAGTGATCTGACTGCTGTAGCGATAACTAAACACTTAAAGTAGTTTTGAATATGGTACCATGATAGAATGGACAATAATATTGCTGTCTGAACTCTCAAATTCGCATTAGACCTACAAATCTACCTCTCACACTGAAGAGTTCCACACCAATGTCAATAAAGGTTTTCTATGGATACGGCTTGTCGTGTAATGATGTGTTTTATCCTCTAATAAAACTATATATTGTATACACTTTAATGATAGATAGCAAATTTGATAAAACAAAATATGCAAAAAAAAACAGCTACAGCTCCTTTAATGTAATTATAAGTCATCAACAACATGAAAAAATTGCCTTCCAAGAAAGGGTAAGATTGTGACAATCAATCAGGTATGTCAGAGTGTTCTAAAAATATAGACAAAATTACTGAAAAAAGCTGCCCTACAAACATCCTCTGTGAATTATAGATGACAGGAAACTGTGATTATACATAGTTTTAAAATGTCTATACTGTACTGTCATTTTCTAAAAACAGCTGTGTAGACTGTTTCTTGTGGAATCAATGACAAAATTTAGCTCTTTTACCATCTTTTCTTGAGACACATATTTTTAATAGATTATAATAATCATAAACATACAAAACATATTTTCTTCATATACAATGTCATTTTTTCAGAAAATTTTAAAATAAATTCTTGAAATATTTTAAGCATTTCATAAAAATCCTATAAATTGTTTGATTTTTTAAATTAATTTTAGACATTTTTACATCTTATATATAAAATATATATTACTAGCTTTTTCTTCATTCATAGGTATCATTTTGCAGACTTTTTTACTTTGTAAATGTGTTTAATTTCTGATCATGATTTGTAAAGAACATGAGATAAAATTTCTTCTTTATAGGGTTTTAACTTGTTTAGAGTAATGCATTGGTAACGTGTGGGTTGATTCCAAAGAACATCTGAAATGTAAGACCTTGTTTGTCAGTGACAAAATTACCAGTCCATTTTTATCAAGAGGTGCCTAGTATAGATTCAAAGCTTGTCACGCAGAGGGATCGCACTTTCTGTGATTCCGAATACATTAAGACAAATCTGATTTGGAAGAATCTTTTCAGCAACATCTTTGGTTTCAATGGAATTGGCCAAGGAGTAAAAAGAACTTGCAAATCTATTTTGTTGATAATTTCAACAATATAAAATCTTTTTTATTAAAGGAGGAAAACTTTGTCATCAATAATTGGAGCCATCTGCTGAAGGAGCAGAATTTTTTAATGAAATTTCTCAGGGTGGGGGTAAGATTCCCTTCATTAAATCTTTTTTATGATACTGTTTTCTTTGGAGTAGGTTTATTAACTTCCTCAGGATGTATAGATGCTCTTGTTTTGGTGTTGATTGAATAAATATATATAGCTATTCCGATTATGATATTTCTACTCAAATTGAGAAGGGTTGGATATTTCTAAAATTGAAACTTTATGAGAAAATCCCATATTGAAATGCTATCTATCATCTCGATCAAATACCTTTAATGTTTCTTATGGCGGATTTACAGTTGCGTAGGTTTGAATGCCACATATCAGGGATACACCAAGGTTCATTCATCTCCCCAGCCACATTTTCATGTGGTATTTGACAGTGTTCCACTCAGATAAGCAAAATCAACAAGAATAAGCCAGCTCTCCTTATCACAAAGCAAGACTCATCTAAGCAGATGACAGCCAAAATATATGACAAAAAAGTACTTAGGATGGATCAGTTGTGTTTATCTTGTTTACCTGAAATTGAGTCTTGGTGCAACTAGGGTTGAGGACGAACCATAGGCAGTATAGACAGTAGGATTACCCTATCCTTTCCAGTAAAGTAGGTACTCAGTACGTTAACGCAGTTGTGATTACTGTTTTTATAAGTGCAATTATCTTCTCGCAACTTTCCTGTTCGTATGTATGTATTTTTGTTGGCTGAAGTGTGATGTATTATTTTCGAAAAAAATGGAATGTTTGTTGATGTTTTTATGAATCATTAAAATTTTACTGTCTTGTTTTTTAAGGGCATTTTAAAGTTAAAAACATTTCTTATCTCTTGTTCCGAATGTGAAAAAGATGATTAATACTATTTCAGGGAATTTGTATGACGAAATGGTTTTAGAGTCGTCAATGTGATGTTTTAGTGAATTTGTGATTAAAATTGTATCTGAATGGCGATAGATTTGATCATATCATATCAGTCCCATATTTTTTTTATCAGAACAGAAAATATTTACCTTTATGTTGACCACATGTCATGTGTATTCTTGTGTTCAATTGTAACATTTCACAAAATCTTTCAAGTAATTTAATGGAATGTGATTGCAAAGTATTTTTACAATTCTGTTCAATAAAATATGTTTTGCCTACTGATATTGGATTTAACCAATTTACTGGCAGTGTAATAATGTAATATTACTACGTAGACACTTGTATCTTGTTTAGGAATTCGCAATATCAGAGATGAATTGGTTCAGACAATAAAAGTTTCAATTTAATTTAAGGTGCCTGAACAATACAGCAAATAAGCTATCACCTTGTATGTAACTAAAAATATGTTGCCTAGATGGTGGTAAATTATTTGATCATTCAAGCAATGAAAGTTACTGTTTCCCACTTAGTATCATGAACAGTAAAGGAAATAGAAGATCACCCTGTTGGCATTTTAATATTAAGCTAAAAGTGTATATAATTTGAGTATTCAGCATATCAGCAAATGACTGAAATTCTGCCCAAGTAACGCTGAACAATATCTTGCTCAATCCTCCAGCAAATAATGAAGCTTGTTTTTCATAGTCAGTTGGTATCTAAACAATACAGCAGAAAGATGTAGTAAATAAACATTTGATATTTAACAATTTTGAAGTTTTGTCATTTGAGACTCAAGACCCACTGAAACCAACAGGGATAGAAGATATCCTGATATCTGGCCACAAAATCAAGTCATCCAAACTAAAGAATTAAATGAGATATAGAGAATGTTTCCTTTGAATTTTATCAGCAATTAAATGTGTAGATGATTAGTTAATGGAAACTATACCATTAATGTGGCTTTATATCAATAACAAGAGAATAT
Organism: Gibbula magus; assembly: GCA_936450465.1. Taxonomy (NCBI): domain Eukaryota; kingdom Metazoa; phylum Mollusca; class Gastropoda; order Trochida; family Trochidae; genus Gibbula; species Gibbula magus. The sequence continues at coordinate 21,248,109 of OW388291.1, read as the reverse complement.
TGGTTAAGTAGGGTCACAGCCAGTTCACAGCTCAAGTGTGGATTTGGGGATCCTTTATCTATAGTCTTATAGAAGATATACATAAAGTACATACAAATGTTTGGCCGTAACTGTACCTTTTCATGTTACTTGAAATGGGCAAATATCATTTTAGCAATTTAGGCAAATATCCTTCCGGAATATTGTTTGCTCTATTGTTAAATATGCTTTACATATTTTCTGTCAATATTTATAGATGTTTTATTAAATCTATGTATTTTTTATCTTAATTTTCATACTATGTATAAAAGTAAGAATTACGTTGTAATATGACAATGTGGGAAAAATTCTGTATGAATTATTTCAATAATATTCTAAAACAAATTTGATAAATATTTCTTAAAATCATTTTCAAAGCCTGGAAGGCAGTTATCAACGAACTACAGTTCATTGGCTAGTTTATGCAACTATATTCCAAAAGGAACAATTTACTTGTGAGGTATATTTATTCAAGCATTACCATGTATAAATACACAAAGCTATTTGTCTTCTTTGAAGATTAGGAACAATGGGGCCATTGTCTCCTATCAGTCTGGATCTTTACTGTATGAAATAGGTAGGTAAGTGGTAGATAATTGTCCTCACAATGATAAGTATAGGTTGTAGGACAATTGTTATTGAACAGAGCGCACAGCCAGGCAGACTTATTGCTTGTGCTTGAAGAACATTATATGTCAAGGTTCAGTTATCAGACCCTTCTTATTCTCATAATAGAGGATGGGAGGGGAAGATTTAATACAAGGCTTCGTCAATCAGTTTAAGGTGAGGGTAGTTATTTTTTAACTTGTTGATAGGACTCAAAGCATAATTCACATAATAGTTATTCATTTAAAGATGGTATTTTTCAATGAAACTAGCTATTTCATATGTTATTCACATATAAGTGAATGGAAGGGTAAAAGCTATACCAGGAATTGTCATTCAGTTTGTCAATCAGTTAAAGGTGAGGGAAGTTTTTTTTAACTTGTTGATAAGGCATGAAAGCATAATTCACATAGTTATGGTCATTCGTTTAAAGATGGATTATTTTAATTGAAACTAGCTATTTCATATGTTATTCACATATAAGTGAATGGAAGGGATAAAAGTTATACCAATAATTGTCATTCAGTCAAAGATAAGAAAGTTTTTAATTGAAACTAGGTATGTTGTTTCGTATTATTCACATAACAGTGAATGGAAAGGGTAATAGTAATACCAGTGATGGTCATTAAGTTGAAGACGAGAAAGCTTTTCATTGAAACTAGCTATGCTGTTTTTGTCTGGTTAATGTGCTTGCCATTTTTTAAATGAACATTTTTGACAACATGTGTGGCTTATTAAGTTCTCAAATGGAAGCTTCTATGTTTACTCATTTATGCCTTAATAACAGTTTCAGTGAAAACTGTAAACTGAAAGTTACAATGTTTATTAAGTTTTAGAAATATTTGTCATTTAGATAGTGAAGAAATATAACATGGTTATATTTGGGATAACACTATCTTCAATAGTACAGAATCTTATTATTAAGTTGTCTAACAGAAGCTTCGATGTTTAATCATTTATGCTCTAATAACAGTTTCAATGAAAACTGTAAACTGAAAGTAACAATGTTTATTAAGTTGTCAAATGGCAGTTTTGATGTTTCCTCATTTATGCCTTAATAACAGTTTCAGTGAAAACTGTAAACTGAAAATTACAATCTTTATTAAGTTGTCATATGAAAGCTTCAATGTATTTACTCAGTAATGTGGTATAGTGACAGCCTCAATGAAAATTCTAAATTGGAAGTTACAATGTTTTGTCAAATGGAAGCTTTGATGTTTATTTCAGTGTGTCCTTGTTACAGTTTAAATGACAACTCCATGTTAAAAGTACCAATGTTGTTATTTATGAAGTTATCAGAGTAAAAGCTTTGATGTTCACTTCAAACAATTGGTATGTGCTAGTGACAGTTTAAACTATAAAATGGAAGGTACAATGGTTATAAACCTTATGATGTAACTACAAGGTGTTCATGTATTTTGTCTTTTATTTAACTTTTATCAGGAATTTATACAGGTTGACACACAAAGAAGTATATAGTTCCATATACATTACAAATTTGAGGAAATATGCATCCTAGTAAACATTTATGTAATTTATATGTAACTTGTGATAATATAGTATTGCATGATTTGTGATGTTAAATGTAAGATTTGGTGTAAACTCTATCATGACTAATAAGATCATAACATTAAAATCACATTATAACTTCAACACTTTTAATGAAAATCTAAAATTGTAAGGAATTATTTATGTGCCAAGGACACTGGGATTATAATTCATATGGAACGGTTTTATAAAATTTAAATTGACATTTTTGTTTGCTGTACAAATTCTACAATCTCGACCATAAATTAGTTAGTAACTTTATCATACAAATATTGAATGAGGCACGTTACGCCTTGTTTAGAAGAAGGCGTGGTGGAGATAGCAGAACAGGGATCCATGCGTTGATGGCGGCTTTATCCTCTTTTCCTCTCTCTTCTATCATACAGAGATGAATATGTCTTCTTTCATTATCTAGCGCTATACTTTTTTTGCATTACAACACGCCATATGGAATATGTGATGTATGCTGTTTCAGCCTCATAATGTTGAATGATTATATTGCAGTTATCATCTATAGGTCACCAGCAGTGTGATTAAAAGTGGTTGATGGTTTTCATCAACATAGTATGTGGTGTATGGTAAATTTCTATTTGTGTAATTAAAAGTACTGTATTCTCTCTGGTAGAAGACCAGGTCCCCAGGCAAACAAACATCTTGAAAACATGGGGTGGGCTTTTAGACAGGAGAGACCCTAACTGACAGACAGTCAGAATAGGTTTTATGTTGTTTTTGACACTTAACTTAATAAAATATTATAGTTTTATGTAATGTATGAGCATGGAACAACTAGCAAATTGGGGTGGGCTATAACCTGAGAATAACCCCAACCAGGACAACCCTCTGAAAAGTGTGGGTGGTCTTAGGCTTGAGTGTGGTCTTATACCCAAGAGAATACGGTATATATATATTGTCACCAATTGAAAGGCCAGGCCACGGTTTCAATTAACTTCAGGTGGTTTTAACCAAATAAAGTAATAACTATGTGATCAAAGGTATTTCTGTTCTCTTTGTGGAAGTAAATTCTTCAGAGTAATAGTCGTTCTTTTAAAGCTAAGACGTATAGTCCCTATAAAACTGGTTAGCGGACACAGAGATCTTTGATTTGAAGTTATATAAAGTTAAAAGGGGTTTCAATTAAAGTACATTGCAGCTACACATAGCACGCATTCTGTGGTACATTTCCGACATTAGCAATATTTAAAGTCTCCTTTCCTGTGAATCTGTCACTGCTATGGTATATATCTATCTTAGTTATCTTTGATATGAAACTTAATGGTCAATTAAGATTTCATAGTGGGTGAATACGTTCCAGTAGAAAAGTTTGCTTGATCAACAAAGAGTCTATGGTTTATTTCTATCTGACACATCTTTGATTTGATGTCTCCTCCCTCTGAATCTGTCACTGCTATGGTATATATCTATCTTAGGTATCTTTGATATGAAACTTAATGGTTAATTAACGCTTCACAGTGGGTGAAGATGTTCCAATAGACCAGTTTGCTTGATCAACACAGAATATACAGTCTATGGTATATTTATATCTTGGACATCTTTGATATGAAACGTAATGGTCAATTAACATTTCATAGTGGGTGAAGATGTTCCAGTAGACCAGTTTGCTTGATCAACACAGAATATACAGTCTATGGTATATTTCCATCTTGGACATCATTGATATGAAACTTAATGGTCAATTAACATTTCACAGTGGGTGAAGATGTTCCAATAGACCAGTTTGCTTGATCAACACAGAATATACAGTCTATGGTATATTTCCATCTTGGACATCTTTGATATGAAACTTAATGGTCAATTAACGTTTCACAGTGGGTGAAGATGTTCCAGTAGACCAGTTTGCTTGATCAACACAGAATATACAGTCTATGGTATATTTCCATCTTGGACATCTTTGATATCAAACTTAATGGTCAATTAACGTTTCACAGTGAGTGAATGTGTTCCAGTAGACCAGTTTGCTTGACCAACAAAGAGTGTATGGTATATTTCTGTCTCTTTAATCATTGTCATTTAGAATGGTCATCGTGTCTTTGTGTCAGGCATGCATGAGCATGTAAAGGTGGATGAGGCCAAGTGCTGGATTATTTACACATCATTAGCCACATCAACTGCCTCATTATCCCTCTAAGGGTCACATATCAATAGGTTTATTTTTCAGATCCTCATGCCACAATTGTTACCATATTTTCATGTTTGGTCAAAGGTGGGAACCCCATTAGGATGATTGCCTTAGATTCTGCATAGTTGCTACCTCCTCTTTATTTATGCTGGACAATGAATAAGAAATATGAAAGCTTATAAGGTGTCCTTTCATGTCCCGTCTGGTATATGTTCAGAGCAAGACTGCTTTTCCATTTTGGAAGATTAAATACAATTTATGGAGAGGAAAATTTATGGACACAATGACGATAATTGTTAATAAAAATTCAGGACCCCTTTCAAAAATTTTTGCATGGGGACCCCAAAATCAAGATCTTAAAATTGTCTGTTCATGGATCTATGGTTATAATATTTCTCTCATCTTTTATTTGTTACTTCATGTATTTTTAAACGAAATACATGAATATGTCAAAATATTATTTTTAGGGTTTTATTGATTTATCTCCTGACAATGTTAAAAACTAGGATCAATAGCAATATCACAACCATGGAACATATGAATTATGTATTTACATATCTTTTTTAGTATGTACATTAAAAATATACTCTTAGGAATGTTGTCTAGAAAATCTTGTTTTTTGTAATCAACTTTCTAAATGCTCAGAAAAGGAATTGGTGTTCTATGTTAATGTTTTTGACAATTGTGTTAAAGGCATTCAGTTTATGAAGTAAGCTAAATATTATTTATCTGTTAAATTGAATTGCAATAATAACCTGAAAAAAAACCTGATCAACATAGAAAAATAGGAAATATGATGTTGGATGGTCATTTTTTAATTCGCTGTTAGCAAGCACATAAACTTCAGGTCTTTGAACAGCATTTAGAAGTGGTATACATGAGAACAGGAAGATTTTCTGGATAACAACTTCTTTTGTGAGTACACGATGTTTCGGAGTACATACTCACTCCTTCATCAAGTGGAAGGAGTGAGTTTGTACCTGATGAAGGAGTGAGTATGTACTCCGAAATGTCGTGTATTTTAACATTAAAGAAGTTGTTATCCAGAAAATCTTCCTGTTCTCACATAAACTTGTTTAGAGGAATTCTAGAAGTTGGTGTGATGAAGAAGACCAGCAATTTATGGCTGATCAACTTCTTTATTTAATTTAATTTAACAAAAGAAGTTGATCATCCATAAACTACTTGTCTTCTTGTTGAGACACATAAAATGTCACAAACTGTCTTTTCAGCAAATTATTCTTCCTACACCACAATAATGTTCTGATAATGGAATCAAAGACAATATAAGGACCACTTAGGAAAATGTCCCCAAGTTAACAACCATCTTTACTGTAATGCACAAGTCTAAAGACTTGACATCTGAATTTATTTGTGATCATTGTGCCTGCATACTTAATACCTCATGTCTGAGACGACGTCAGCATGGGTTAAGAATCTAACTCTTACCCTCAGTCTTGGTCAGCCCACTCTAACAACACGCAATTCAATGTCCGCAGATAAGCCCCAAGTTATGCAGAATCGTAATAGATGTCTACAGGATTCGCCACCCCAATCAGTAGGTTAATGTTTTTGGAAATGAGACTCTAGGCAGTAAATAGCCTATCTGACTAGTTCTCACTACAGAAGCAAAGAGGTTGTGTAACCATCATAGATTTGCTGTCCCAGCGATTTTCTCTAACGGTACTGTTCAATGGTGTGGTTGACTTATTTGTGTTGGACTATTGTGGGTGTTTTGTTAGTTTTGGTAAATGTTATATTTTATAGATATGTGAAGTTTATTATAAGTTCTCACAGCAAAGAAATTATGTGACTGTTATTATCTCAGCAGTTTTCTTATGATAATATTCAATGATGTGTTTGGATTCTTTAATTTGGATTAGTTTAGGCGTTTTGATAATTTCCTTAAACATTGTATGATATGAATCTTTTAAATTAAAGACATATATACTAAGTCTTCAAAGTTTTGTCATATCTTCCTTATGACAATGGTTTGCTTTGAATCATTGAATTTGTTTTAATGTACTGTAATGAAAAGGATTTAAAGCTCAAATAACTTCTCATCAAGGTTAAAGAAATTCAGAAAATAACTTTACACAGATTTGAAGTATGAATAACAAATAATCACCAAAGAGAAAGTATTGACTATATGAATTTAATAAACCATGGAAAATAACTAAATTATTCAAATTAATATTTTTCTTTAAAATCTAATTTTGAAATTAGTAATAAATACAAAACACTGTTGTTTGGAAATAACCATTTCAACATAAATGCTTCTTCATGAGTTATTTTTGTGAGCTGAAAATAAAGGAACAGAAGAATACATCTATATTTGTCAACATTTCCTAAATCAAATCTTTGGTTTATTAAAAACATTTTTGGAAACTGTTAAGTCAAGAAAATAAATTTGAGATGATTCTGAAGAATTCTGTTAAGTAAATATCAACTGCAAGACAACAGTGTTCACTTTGCCAAAACATTACACAATTTTCTCCAACGGCGCCAGTGACCAAATATTGGCTGCCCAGTCCACAGCTTTCATGTTCAGGAATCATTATGAGCTGACATTACTCTCCATGACTCTATACCTTCTCCAAGCAATTAGAATCACCTTTAAAAGGTTTCTATGGCACTAAAGGAGGCTACATTTAGCTCAATAATCATGTATTGTTTGCATCATAAGCCCTTTGGTGTGTATCATAATCTCTTTAAGATGCTCCATGTATTGGGGGAGGGGTGGGGGATAGCACAGTGGTAAGCGCAATCAGATTTGAATCAAGAGGTCTGTGGTTCGAATCCAGCCAGGGGCTGTGCAGCTTTGTCTGTTGTGAAGAACTGTTCTTTACATAGGCGTAGGAACCGGGGGGGGGGGGGGGTGGCAAGAGGAGCAGATGCCCCCCAGAAAAAAAATCTGGGGGGGTACTGCCCCCCCACTTTTCCACAGCCTGAAATTTTGTTGGGGGTCCAAAATCGAGATGTAAACGCAAATCCAGATATCTAAGACCAAATATATAGAGAAAAACTTTGATTTTGCAACAAGGTACCTCCTAAAAAATGTCAGTCTTGCAGGTTACATGGTTTGCGTAGCGACCATGACGTGGGCTTTCTCCCTGCAGTAGGCTTTCTCCCTGCAGTAATACTTGCAGCCGTCATATAAGTGAATTATTCTTGAAAGCGGCGTAAAACCTTAACTCACCTTACCTCCATGTATTGGAGTAGTAATACCCTTTTGTTGATTTGTATGCCATGGCATATACATCATATATATCACATGTGCAAAAATATCTGTAGCTATAGCCACCATGTTTTGATATTAGAGCTGTGAAATATTATCAGCATATACCGGTACATATTGTGGAATACAATTATTGTATTATGCTTTTCATTTTGTAATATATCGCACCAAAAATTGTAAGTGAAATATTTGCATATATCATAAGTAGGTGTTATTCTAAAGTAAAGTTGCAGGTTTTAGATGCAAGTAATTTATTTATTTACTTATTTATTTATCTTAATGTGCAAGAACATTTGTTGTCCTGTATTACAAGTGAAAGTTTTTAAGAAATGTTCTATATTTTGAAAGTTCTGCAAAGTATTTCAACCAAAATGTATTGTTGAAGTGTATACATAGGTGTAAAACATCAAAAAATCTTTCAAAATATTGCAATAATGACTCATTTAGGGAAAGAATGCTTCTCAGAAACCTTCCAAATAAAACATGTTGCCAAATTTTCCCTCCTTATTAACAATGTTGCCATATTGTATCGGCGGACTAAAAATATAAGTAGAAAATTATCATTTTCTAATTCTGTGCCTCTTTTGCTTGCCTGAAAATTGTTCCTCAATCTTATAGTTGAGTTGCCTTTTATTTTGCCCCCTGCTTTTAGACACATGCCCAACAATTCCATAAACCAAGTTCTTAATTTTGTCTCGCCTAAAATATATAATTGTTAGATATTCTATACAGTGTGACGTTTCTGAGTAAATTCATACTGATAATTTGAAGATATTTTTGTGTGCTGGAGACATATTCTATTTCTGTATTGAAATATTTTTTGGAAGATGGAAATATATTGAATTAAATAAAAAAAAGAAGCATTTTGTGTCTCACAAATATCATTCCAATTATATGTCATAGAAGGCTTTTCCTTTGATGTAATATTTGTATGTTAGACGCATTTTTTTCTGGGAGTTCTCTTGGTTCAAATTATGTTTCTTCATGCAATATTAATGTAGATAATAAAAGGTTTGATTTGAATAATTGAATATATATGTATCTTGTGACTGTATTCATTTTTATAGAAGAGTAAAAGTTTACACTTTGATGTAAAAACTTTCATTTCTAATAAGACATCTTTAAAATAATATGTCTTATTGAAACCAAATCCTTCTGTATTCCCATAATAAGTTTAAAGGTTGAGATACCTAGACAGGCAACATGACTTATATGAATTTGATATTCAAAATTTCATAATTTTCTTTTGCCATTGTGTAATATTCTTTTTTATGGCATCTCCTGAAAGGTTTTAGAATAATTGGGAAAAATTCTCATGCAAATTTGATTCATTTTCTAATGGCAAATCTTTTTCTTTCAGGTTGATTGAAGACAAATACACAGAATGTGGTGAAGTTGGAAATGAGTGATTCCCAGAAACCTTCCAGACAGCATAATTCTCTTCTTGCCATAAGCTTCATAAGGAGTTGGTGACGGAATCGGTGGACCATGAGGTGCTAGCAGGTTCCACTTGACCGAGCTTCAGTGCCAAAATGTACAGTAACGAATTATATATGTGCTTTGTGCTTCTGGCACTGGCTTTGCCATTGTGCTTAGGATTTTCTTTGGATGGATCTCCAGGATCGTTTGTGAAGTATCCTGCTTGGGAGCCATGTTTGAATGGAACTTTGTCCTTTGAGTTCAAGACTGATCGTCCAAATGCCTTGCTCTTCTACTACGATATCGGACTGAAAAAGTACATCGAGTTGAAGCTTGTAGGTGGTGGATCCAGATTGAGGGTGAATTTTGGCAAAGGTCTTGTCATATTGTCTGCAGGAACCAGCCTCAATGACGACACTTGGCACAATGTGGAGATTATCAGGAACAATTTAGATACAACATTGATGGTGGACTCGATTGAGTTCAGTCGAAAGTCGCTAGGAGTTGACACGGATGCTGAAAATTCAACAGAGGAGAGGTTTGTGTTTATGGGCGGTTTGCCCGAGGAATACGACCGTGAACTGTCAAAATTGGGCCTTCCTTCCGTGCTATTTGAACCAAAGTTCCGCGGGTCCATTAGAAATGTATTTTTTAGCAATTGTGGTGCTTTACCTGAAAGACCGGAGATGATTGATTCACAAGGAATTCTGGGTAATGAAGTGGATTTATGCGAGCAGGGGAACCCATGTTTGAACAGTGGTTCTTGTCTGACCACAGACGATGGCCTCATATGTGACTGCACACGGACAGAGTTTCAAGGAGAAAGATGCGAACTCGGTAAGTTAAGATGGAGTTTAAACTTGTTTGTCAACTTCAACAGAGCAATTTGCATGTCTGATTACTCAAAAAAGTGCAAAAAGTTACTTTTAACTGCAAAAATGTGTGTAGCACTGGCGACTAGGATTCATCCCTTTGATCTTAGAAATCAAATTAAGAGTAATTCTGTGAAGATGTATTTTTTCTCAAAAGGCCAGAACTATTAGAAGATTTGAGCAACCATTCAGTGTGCTCAAGGTAATAGATAATTCAAAGGCATGAGAAACAGTCATCGATTCAAGCCACCCTCTAAACTCAATTACAATTTTGTACATACACATTTCACACTGAAAAGAAGCTTAATGCAATACACCGAGTGATAAAGGTATATTTAATATATGTAAGAAAATATCATAAACTTGTTTGAAGAAATGTATTTTATCATCATACATCACATTAATTCTTTTGTTTACAAAACTAAATATAATTTTGACTAAAGGGATTATTTCATGAAAAACATTAATCCTATTATGAATTTATTTTAGTCACTGCAAAATTGGAAGATCTTGAGATTTGCAAAAAGGGTTAAAATATTTGCAAAAAATGGTTTAGTTTTGGGTGAAGGGCAAAGAAGAAACATTTTGTAATTGCATCAAGCTGAGTCGTTTGTGAAAAAAGCTTCTGAAAAATTGTGTCCGATATCTTTTGATCAATGATCTATTGAGAGATCATTCTACTTTGAGAAGTAAAATAGTTCAAAATGGAAGTTTTTCATACTCTGAACTTTACATTTGTACCAGCATGACCGAACTAAGGAGTTTAATGTTACAAATCGCAAGCACCAGGCAAACAAAATCAAAGAAACGATTATAAAATAAAACAAATAACACTCTTTTGCACCATTAGCCTAATGTGCAGAGCCAAACTGCTCCTTAGATCCACATGACCAGATGTAAGATTGCAATCAGCAGCCATGTGGAACAAGTGTCTCTGATAGAAATTGTATGTGTTATTACTAGAATTAGTGTCGGGAGAAACATAGCATTAAAGGGCAAGTTGAAACTGAAACAGAAATTTCCTCTCGCTTGTAAATCTCCAATTTGTCCTTTCAATGCAATGTCATTATTGCCGAGCTCGTCAATGATCAGTAATAACAACAGTGCAGAGAGATGCATCGGAAAATCAATCGCCATCTAGCAAGTTTGTCATAATGGTTCATCAGTGATCTGGCCAGGCTGAAAACTCTAGCTTTTTATCAATATTGTAGGAGTGGGATTGCTGTCTCTTTGGACCCTGTCTCGAGAGTATTTGTATTGGCTCGTAGTTCGTGTTGGTTGCATCCCGACAGATTTGAGTTCACGATCCTCTTTGAAACGTAGTCTCTGATGTCATCACCCACTGTAATAGATATTTGAAATTGTACATTTTTTTTAGCCATGTGTCCGTCCGTAACAATGTCTTTACTGGCTCGTGTTTCGTGTTGGTTGCATCCCAAAAGAAAAGAGTTCACAATCCTCTTTGAGATATGTTCTCTGATGTCATAACAAATATTTGAAGTTTGAAATTTTTAGCCTTGTATCCGTTGATGACAATATCTTTACTGGCTCATGTTTCGTGTTGGATGCATCCCAAAAGAATTGAGTTCACACATCTCTTTGTGATATGTTTTCTAATGTTGTAACCCACAGTAAATAATATTTGAATTTTGAAATTTTTAGCCGTGTGTCCGTTGGTGACAATGTCTTTACTGGCTCATGTTTCGTGTTGGATGCATCCCAAAAGAATTGAGTTCACACCCCTCTTTGAGATATGTTTTCTAATGTTATAACCCACAGTAAATAATATTTGAATATTTAAATTTTTAGCCGTGTGTCCGTTGGTGACAATGTCATTACTGGCACATGTTTCGTGTTGGATGCATCCCAAAAGAATTGAGTTCACACCCCTCTTTGAGATATGTTCTCTCTTGTCATAACTCACTGAAACAGATATTTGAATTTTGAAATTTTTATAAACGTGTGTCCGTTGGTGACAATGTCATTACTGGCTCGTGTTTTGTGTTGAATGCATCCCAAAAGATTTGAGTTCCACGTCCTCTTTGAGACATGTTCTCTGATGTCATAATATATGTTAATTTTGACATTTTTTAAAACTTGTGACTGTTGTTGATAATGTCTTTACTGATGTTTTGCAGAGACGTACAAACATAGGGTATTTGAAACTACAGCAGGTATTTCAATTGTTAATCTAAAATGATTTGGATGTCTTATTTGTGGTCAAATGTTTGAATTCACTGAAAAATCTTTTGGATACAAAAAATCACCTTTTTTATCTCACAGAGAAACAGTTCATGGTACTTTTGGTCATTCCTATATAGAAAGTCAATAAATATGAATTTCAAAGTATGAAAATTTGTAATATTTCAATGTCAAATTTTGAAAATATTAAATCTTGAAACCTTAAAGTATTTGTAAGAGAACAATGTATAAACAATTCATTATTTGATGAAAATCTCAAGTTCACTTCTTGCAAGACTATTAAAATATAAAATGTTTACCAACCAAGGATAAAAAACCTAATGAGACACTATTGAGAGACTACTGAGACACTAGTGAGACCTCTGGCAGAGAGCACATTAAGATTTGGTTGATCTGGGTCAACAGTAGCTGTTTGCAGAGGGATTTTCTTTCACTTATTTTCGAAGTGGAATGTTGCCAAGTTGTGGACCAATGTTTTGCACCTTCACTGTACATTTGACAGTATGTGCGCAATTTGAAGTTGGACGTTGACATCCCGTGCTTCATTATTCGGAAGCGATGAAAAACATTCCCAACTTGTCACCGACAGGTGCAGCAACATAGCGACTGTAGTGGAAATTGTGTTAAATGTAAAAGGTTACCCCGAGTTGTGTTAGTAGAAGTACAGTTAAAAGTTAGGTTAATGGAGTTTTATGAGAAGTACTGTATAATGTTAGGTCCCCTCAGTTGTTGGAAACTACCATTAAATGTTTGATTAGGAGAGTGTTGGAGAAGAAAAGAATAGAAGTTTGACTGAGTTGTAGGTGGAAAACTGTTAACAGTGGCAGACTTCTGATTTCTGATTTCTGATCGAAAACCGGACAATATATCGCGATTGACGAGCGCCAATGAGTCAAACGTAATTTGGGAATCTTATTTATAACAGACAAAATGATAAATTTTGGTTTATCATGTTTAATAGGTCATATAACTACTGTGCATGTAAATGGAACATGCAGTTTTGGTTTTAATTGGAATCTAGTAATTTGGCGATAATGAAAATATGAATATGCAAGCTGAGTTGATTTATTTGCACTGTAAACAACAAATATGGTGAGTCGGAACATATTAAACCTAATAAAAATTAATGAAACACAATGGATGCACCTTTAACAGTTGATTGACAGAGTTTTTTTTAGAAAAGCTGTTAAAAGTATGATTGACTTAGTTTTTGGAGAAGAAATTAACTGTTTAAAATATGATTGACCGAGTTTTTGGACTAATGCTGTTGAAAGTATGATTAAATTAGTTTTGGAGAAGTGCTGTTAAAAGTATGATTGACTGAGTTTTTGGATAGTTACTGTTTAAAATATGATTGACTAAATTGTAGGAGAAGTACTGTTAAAAGTGAGGTGAGATGAGTTGGGGTTTAACACCGCTTTCAAGAGGAGCGGTTCAGTGATGCAAATTTATTTAAAGGGGTGGGGGTTTGGGGAGGGGAGGGGGTTTGAACACCCTAACCCCATCCCTGTGGATCTGTCACTGAACATATTATTTTTAGGAAAATGAAGTTTTCAATTTCAATTTATAAAGTCATGTTAACAATCCAAAACAAATTCCCAGTAACTATTTTTCAAATGGCCTGTACATAACATGTATGCACAAGTGTACAAAAGAAACATTCTTATTCGCTTAATAACTGTCCCTTTAATACTCTCATAATCATGAAATTTCTGTCAAAATGTGAATGTTTTATAACCTTACATGCAATGTTCATTGTAATTTACATGATATATTTTAATTGTAACATGCATGTGACCTTAAGCTTGTGGTTAAAGATAAAACAGTTTCAAAAGCCTCATTATAAAAGGTTAAGAAATATTGATTACTTTCCACCATATCATTGATTATTACTTTTCGTAGTAATTATGAACACATATCTTGCCTAAAGTGTAATTAGCAGTGCCATTTTTGTAAATAACTTTTTCAAGATAAAACAACTTCTAAATGAACCATCAAGACGATAGCATCGTCTGACCATATGATTCATGAAAATATCACCAATGTCAGAAGAAATTCAACTTCAAAGAACGAGACACATGTTCTCAAGATGATCTCAGTGACACAGAATACGCTGGATTGACACGTGCTCAAGTGCTGTGACAATTTTGATTGGAATGCATTGATTTTTTGCATGTTTCTCTGACCTCAGCGAAATGTCCCCATTTGTAGATCCCATTACCGAAAGGTCATCGGCAGTACAGGTGTATTAACTCAATAGGAGAGACATGAAATGCTCCACAAATTTTATTGACGCTCCAGGACAGTAGATTTAAGTTAATGAGAATTCTTCTTCCTTTTTTGTGACAAGCCGCTGTCAATCTCCCGTACTTCTAGCTGCAACTATTAGAAACACGTCTGATATGCAGGAAGGGATCCTGCTACTGGCAGGATGTTGCTTCTTTGCTTGTTAGATCAGGAGAATTGCTTTGTCAAACACAAATTACATCTGAGAGAGATTGACTCATGCAATGTTTTGTTGAACAGTTGATAATTTAATGATCTATGTAAGACTAATTTTAATTTTTATAATAGATATTATTTTGATGGAAGCATTTCTGTTGTTGAAAACTATTATTGCACTTTAAGTTGTTATCCAGAAAATCTTCCTGTTCTTATGTATACCACTTCTAAATGCCCTTCAAAGACCTTTAAAGTTTCTGTTGTTGTTTTGAACCTTTTTTCATTTCCAGCCATTGTAACAACATTGCAGTGTATTTGTGGTCTCCCACCCCCCATAAAGCATAATTGCCAAAAGAGAAAAGAACAAATCTCTTCTTTAAATATTAATTTTGAATTTCTGGTAGAGGAAATTTTAGATATTATTGGTATACATATACAGATCCAGAAATATTTAACACGGAGGGGTTCACTTATTGAAAGAGGGGTTCATCTTGGGGGTCTAACAAGTTTACATGAGCAAATTTCAAGAGGGTTCAGATTCTCTGAACCGCCGTCTGGCTCCGCCTCTGTATTAGGTCTTTGAGGTCAATATCAACTTTTACTTCCAAATCTTCACAGAACTTATTTTATCGAAGTATAAACATCTCATCAAAAATGTCTTCCTTTGGTTGGCATATATATTCTTCTTTACGTTGTTTGATTTCTCAAAACAAGAGCAATTTGATTAGCTCTCCCGGAAACAGTAATAACTGAGCCATCTAAATAGGCTTATATCAATTTAGCTCCAATCATGGAGACTTCATTGCCCCGATAACACATAGACAACTCGTTTACATGCAATTTGCTTCCATATCAGGCCAAAACCAACACTATCAATCCCTATTCTCCAATATGTCAGATGTAATTAACATTATGGTCCTGTCCAAGAATATTAATGTCTGTCCTTAATTTGTCCAGAGACACCTAATCAACATTAAGGTTGATGTAGATGCTCATGTGATGTCTCCTGCTTTCCTTGGGCCTGATTTACCGCCATTTTTAACACAGGTGATACCCATCTGATGTCTCCTGCTTTCCTTGGGCACAATTTACCGCCATGTTTAACACAGGTGATACCCCAGTTTATGTAAGATTGTGCATGCTTGTAACTGGATTATGTCGCCTGTTAATCTAACCCATGCTGCCTGTAAGTATGGAGTAATCTCTTTATTCGGAAAAGTAATCGGATGTTGCAGCAGGCCGGATCAAAGAGCTAGACTGTCCTGGGAGATAAGGTCCTGTTATACTGACGTGAAGAGGTTTTATATCTGTACTGGGACCTATCAGCAGATACTCTCTGGACAGTCATGATTCTTGGAGGGAAAAACTGGTCCTGACATATCACCAGTGGGCTGTGACGTTGATATAAAACATATTTTGTTTCCAATAGATGTGAAAGAGAGCACTGATGATTTTAGTCCTTGGTTCCAATCAGTTTGTTGTTTGTATTATTCTTTTGTCCATATGGTGTATAGCTTTAACTCTGAACAGACTATACTTTAAAGAGGATAAAGCTGCCAACAACACATGAAGTTAATTGTCCTCAGGAGGAGGAGCAGGAGGAGCAGGAGGAGCAGAATTTTGGTAGTTACATGTTTCAAGGGTTAGATCCCCTTCATCAGTCTATATCCTTAAGAAGGATAAAGCTACCAGCACATGAAGTTATCCACAGCAGGAGGAAAGGAATTTTGGTAGTTACATGTCTCAAAGTCAACAATACATGAAGTTGTTCACCGGAGGAGGAGCCACATTTTGGTAGTTACATGTTTCAAGGGTTAGATCCCCTTCATCAGTCTATATCCATAAGGAGGATGAAGCTACCAACACACAAATTTATCCACAGCAGGAGGAACAGAATTTTGGTAGTTACATATCTCAAAGTTCAGACCCCTGCATAAGTCTATATTCTTAAAGAGGATGAAGTTATCCACAGGAGGAGGAGCCAAATGTTGGTAGTTACATGTTTCAAGGGCTAGACCCCCGTCATGGGTCTGTGTCTGTGTAACTTCTGTTACAGGGCAAGGCATATTCACCAAGTGTTCACCACAAATCATTGGGTTTACAGCATTTAATGAATATTTTGACAAGTTAAAGGTTTCACATATACTTGATGTTTATCAATATCAAAATGAAGATTTGTTCTATTGATCCACATCTTTGATTTTGACAAAGACAATATTTTTGCTATAGATAGTTTCTAAAGCACACTGCACTTTTATAGGAGTTCAAATGTATCAGAGGGGGGAATCTTGTTTCTTGGTGTCGAAATGTCCCAAAAGGGGGGATACACCATTGTTTTGAGCATAGCTTCAATGGTGTTTTTTTTTAATTTCACATGAAAATGTACACCCGCTGTACATATGTGCATTTAAT
Organism: Gibbula magus; assembly: GCA_936450465.1. NCBI lineage: Eukaryota > Metazoa > Mollusca > Gastropoda > Trochida > Trochidae > Gibbula > Gibbula magus. Next base: position 21,231,215 of record OW388291.1, on the reverse strand, counting down.
GTCAAGATTATTAAAGTCAACTTAATATGTCTGTATTTTCTTTTTTACCGGAAAAATATTTCATGTTTATTTGGAAAAACTTAATCCCCAATAGATACAAAATGTTTACATTACTTGTATCACATACTTTTATTTAACATATCATTTTTTATATCTTTCTTTAAATTTTAAATTTTCAAACTTTTATTTAACATATCATTTCTGATATCTTTCTTTAAATTTTTATGAACTCTACTTCCTGGTTACTGATCATTAAACACGAAGTCTTCATATGTCTTCCTTATTACCTAGTATTACTATTTTGAAATATTAAATATTTCATTTGTATGGCTTATGCCTGGCAGATATGAGCATGGATTCTATTGTCACATATCTGTTCGAGATACATGCGGCTGTTGTTACAATCTGGACATGCAATCATTTTTACTTTAATAATATATAGAGATTATAACTCGAGGGAGTGTGTCATATGACTTTTACGAAACGAGTGTGAATTTTTGTATTGCCCGAGCGAGAGCGAGGGTTATACATAAATTTGCACAAGTTTTTTAACAGTCATATGGCACACTTTCGAGTGTAATAATTTCTTTATTACCCAATCTATTCCCATTTAAATAGTGTAAAAATAGGCAGGAAACGGCACACTTCTCTTGCGACGGCAAGCGAAAGTGACGTCACGAACAATTGTTTTATGACGTCACAGACGAGAAGTCGCGGTGAAACAATGGTTGCTAGACAGAACTGACATGCGCACATGTGCTCGTATCGAAAATATTAACTTGGTTATTTCCAACCATATGGGTAATGAATTTTGAAATGTTATGTTGTTTCAGGCTATATTTGTGGAGTGTTATCTTCTATCCTTAGGATAGGATACCATCCATGCAATACCATAAGAAAACAAGATTTTCTGGATGACAACTTCTACATTGTGTAGATACATGATGTTTTGGAATATGTCCTCACTCTTTCATCAGTGAGCTTATGCTCCAAAATGTGTGTCTTCACAATATAGAATTTGTTGTCCAGAAAATCTTACTTTTTATGTACACACAGACCCCGTTTATCCACTCAATTTGAAAATCATCCAGATAGCATGACGTGCTGTTAAGCGAATCACCATTTGTATAGGAATGTTTAGAGGAGATTTGAAATACTACCGTGTGGATGCAGGGTTTCCGGATATACGGGTCCGGTTAAACGAGGTCTCACTGCATTCCACTTCTAAATGCCCTTTAAAGATATGCTATACCATTTTATAAAAAGCATAATGGATTTGCTATCAAAAGAGCAGAAGCAAGTTTGATACCACATCTTTCACAAATTTGATTAAATTGAAGCGAGCTTAGTAATCTGTATATTTCTCTCTAACATAAATTGAGAAGAAAATCCCAAAGTGCAAAGAATCTGAGTTTACCAAGATTTAATATCATTGAGATCGTGAATTCTAAGGATAGGATGTATGAAGGGTACTAAACGACCTTCCAAGTAATGTTATTTTCATAAAAAGATTTATTGATTTAATATCAAATTTTATTGCCTTACATAATTTGATAGAAACCACCTGCAGTGTGATAACTCCCTAATTTCAGCGAGACTGATTTAGAACAGTGTCCGAAATACATTTCAGTGTTACTGGCATTACAGGGTTTTTGGTTGAAATATCAACCAGCCCTTCCTCAAAAGTGCAATGTTTAGACACCCAATTTATCAGAAATCTCACAAGCCAGACTGGCTTGCTGGCCAATTTTGCAACCGGCCCCATTAGAAACTTACAAGCATTTGGCTTGGGGGTAGGCAGCTATTTTGAACACTGATTTAGAACAGCAAGTTCTGATATATGATGGAGCTATAGTATAAACATTTTGATGTTATAACTGCCTCTCAGTGATAATGACATCAGTATCTTCAAAATCATGCATGCATTGCGCAATAAAGATGGCTATCCATTGATCGTGATTTCCCTTCATTTCTAAAAAATATACTAAATAATTCCAACTTTTTTGATGAAATGTACTTTCAAGATAATGATTTACAACATCTTAGTTCAGTTTTATCTATTTTAGTCTTTCTATTTTGTCATACCAAGTTATCGATCAATTGGATGATGTGTGCTTTTAGATGTGAAGATTATTATGTACAACCTACCTCTTACATATCATATTATTCTATTTTGAGATATCTAGTGGTTTGTAGGTATCACTTATGTTGTCTGACATGAGACAGGAGATAAGTGGTTGTCAAAATATATTTTGATGGAAAAAAACACCACAAATCCAACATTTGGACTGGCATGACAGTTGACAACCTGCAAGGCATTACTTCATCACTGGCTTATTTAAGACTTGCAGCATTTCCTTTACTTTCTCATGCTAACATAGCAGAGTGCTGCAGCTGAAATTTATAGTGGGCTCTGATTTGCTAGCACAGAAACATTAAGGAAATGCAGGAAGGCTTAAATTAGATAGAGATTGGTGCAAGTTATGCCTTGTGGAGAGTTGGAAAATAATTTGATCGTTTGGGGTATGCATGGCAAAATGAAAAGTTTCATCTGCTAGTTTCATGCTTTAGACCTCTCAGGATCAACTCCAGACAAACGATTCTGGTAAAGGCCTTCAAAGGTTGAAACTGGTAGATGCCCATTAAAATGTGTTGTGCCAACCAAAGAGTTCTCTTTGATGGTGTTTTTTCTTTAAAAATATAATGTAACCCTGGCATACTTCAAATGATTCCCAAACTTTAGGCCAACTCTCCCCATCTTTCTCGAGCAGGGTCCTTATACTGAGTCCAAAGTGTACTTTCGATTTTTAAAATACACTACCAGGCAAAAGAAAGTACCCACCTCAGTTGATTTTGATTAATTCAATATTTAAAAGAAATCAGATCTATCTGACTATGGCACGATACAATAATACTTATCTGCTGTAGTTTGAGTGATTTAATTGGTGACTGTGGTTAAATTTTATGAAATGAAGACAGGGGTAAGAAATGAAATTTTCACCAACATGACCCCTACCATGTTTAAAATGTTGTAAATGTGTGCAAAATCTGGCGCATTTATTAATCTTCACATAGAATATGTATTATATGTGGATGAACAGTTGTGTATCATCAACAATATTTTTTGCAGAAAATTTAAAATTTCATTTTTTAAAATAAAGAACATGTAGAAGTATTCTTTGACTGTTGACTAAACACCTGTACTTTTCAGTTTTAGATTATCACATCGAAAAATGAGATATTTGCAATTAAAAATCATACATATGGTGAAATCAACGGAAGTGACTTCTTCCTTTTGCCTGGCAGTTTATATGTTTTACTTGCGCCTAACTGTAATAACAATCGTTGGGAAAAACTGTTATCTATATTCATATATGTCAGATCCATATGCTGATAACACAATAATGTTCTTACATGTAAAACTATATCAGTTGTTATAGTCATGGGAGTCATTTGAAAAAGTCCTGCACTCCTTAAAACATTTATGCATGACCGACTTAAAAATGGATTCTCTGTATGCAAGATAAGTCTTATGGATAAGATGATTACTTCTGATATACCCTTTTATTAGAAATAAGTGGATCATAAGATGCATACACAATGAGGTATATCAAAGCAAATAGCGTTATTTGAAATATTCATGAAAAATACATGAACATCATTGACATCCCTGACTAATACCCTTTAAAGATCATACAAAGTACATGAAGATTACACAGAAATAGTAAACATTAGTTAAAACTGTTTATAAAAAATCCATTAGCACAATAAATGTATTCATGGTAATGTAGGCCCACATGATTAAAAAAAAGGATCAAAGGTATGTATATCTACTAATATGAAGGGTCTGATATTTAAAAGATTTGATAAGTATTAAATTCTTGAGTGACGTCGTGAATAAAAGCAGCTTTATTTTTTTCATCAAATAACTATTTCATTAGAAAACAAATATTCTTAAATGATATAATGTCTATTTATATTATAATACCCATTCCATAAATATGAGAGATTTTTTTAGATATGTGTCTAAAATTTAATCTTTGCTCTCTTTTTAAAAAGTAGAGAAAAAGGAAATATCATGGTCATGTTTTATTCACATTTTTTTATATAAAATCTTAATGGTTTATAATCAATATAGAAACCATAAATGTTTTTTGCATTTGCTAAACTCAATATAGAAGAATCCTTGCATTTAACTCTGTTGTTATAAAAAATCATTTTAATATTTTGTGTAATTTGGCAAGAATATTTATTAAATTAAAACCATGATAGTATTGTCTTAATAAAGAAAACATACTTATTGGTTTCCCTGGGACAAACAATCACCAAGTAAACATAATCATCCTGACCATAAACAGAAACAACTGCCAACCTTCCAATCACTAACAACTCAAGTCCGAGACTATTATAATGTTACTAAATGTGCAGCTGAAACGTCAAATAGAGTAGATGTGTTCTATAAATTCTGGTCCTCATGTCATCTTCTGTTTATATGAATGTATTTGTGTGATTGATACTTTCAGTGCATAATGTTTAAGTTTATAATGTCATCCTTGTTTGTCATCAAATCAGCAGAATTTATTCAATATCTTGTGTAATTTTGCAAAAATATTTTATTAAAGTAAAACCATATTAGTGTTACTGATAAGTTCTAATATCATATTTTCAATAGCGCATTCGCATTATTTTTTGTCAATAACTTCCATCCTTGTATGTCATCAAATAAGCAGGATCCTTTCAATATTTCTCCTGCAAGATTAACTGCAATCTGCAGTCATGTGGCTAATTGATAAGTGTTGTTCTTAGCAGCAGGATATCGTTAATTATTTATGGACCTAATTGTTTTGTGTTATTTAAATGAAGGCTATAACCATTGGCGCTTTACCAAAGATGCAAAGAACACATCATCCTTTTGTATCCACTGGCTTGCAAATACTTAATTGAATGTATTGGAGGTGTGATTTGTTTTCTTAACCCATTTTATTTCAGAAACCACTGTCCAAGTAATGGATTTCTCAAACATTTGCTTTTAAGATTAGCAAATAGCTTCTCATTAAGCTTTCTGACAGAAGGATTTTTTTCTAATGACACTCTTAATTTACTGAAGAGTCCTTCTTGATTCTTGAAAATGGTTCATTTGAATTTTTTTCTCTTTTTTGATGTTTCTTTAAACTTAATAAAAGCAAACAAAGTTGATTTTAAAACCGGAAATTATATTGATTCTCTATCATTTAGTTAGTTAAGATAGACATTGAAATAAATATTTTATTTTGTGTTTGAATTTTAAAGGTCATTCTAAAAGTAAAACCACTGTGATTTGTAACCTGAAGTTATCTCAAAATTGTAACTATTTATAGTAAAATGTCTAATGTATGTTGAGGAATTTATAGTACAGTTTAGGTTTATAACAAAATAAGTTGATTTTTGTAAACTTTTCAGGACAGGCAAACTTTTGAACTCATGCAATTTAACAGCTGCACAATGAAAGTTAATAAAAAGAATTTTAAATAACATGCACCTGGTTGAATAAAAACTAAGTAAACACGTTTGTACAATAATACTTTTTGCCAGTCACAATTAAGTTAAAAATCTTGTTTTATTATGTATTCTACTTCTACTTCTTCTTATAGCACAAGATTTTATTTTTATGGAACACAATAGCATCAGCTTCCAGAGATTTCATGAATCTATGACATTTATGGTCCTTCTGAGGAAATGTTGTCGAGAACCTGCATTAATATAGCAGTAACTGATATGATATGTGTCAATGTACACTGTCGGCCAAAAGAAACGCCTATTTGATTTTCCTTAAAATTAAAGATGAAATAACTCTGATATATAATTAATGGTGGTTTCCATGTTATGCTGACACAATATTTGATATGAAAATTCATTGAAATTGTGGGAAAACTGTGATTCGAGTCAATAACATTCATGAAAATCACGCCAAATGAAAACGGCTATTTTTGGTTGATTCGTTTATGCACCATAACCACGTACATCTGTAGCGTCATCCCTACTTTAATGAGTATGCGTGCCTGTATTGTTGCTCGTGGTTGTATGAAAATCTGTTTTAAATGTTTTTCTGATCAAGCACTGATTGAAAACTGAACAATTGCTGTTGTCTCATGTCAACAATCGCCATGCTTTTGTGACATGACAACTTCTGAAATATAAATATATTATGAAACAATGGTGCAAATTCATAATGCTATAATATTACTAATCTGTTCATTATAGTTTTTACAAAATCTGATAAGATATCTGGTAGGCATTTCTTTTGGCCGATAGTGTAATACACATTATGTGTTAATGTAATGGATATAATATGTTTCACTATAAGTGACAGATCTCAAGTGTTTATAATGCTAGTGGAAAATGTGGGTATTTTATGTGATAAAGCCAGACATATACAATATTAAGTCATGGTATTGTATGTTATGGCCATCAATATAATATTCTCTGTTTACAGTAATTATTAAGTATTTACTGAAAGTTTTTTTTAATATTCTGTAACATTAGGTTTTAGAATGAAGTAGATATATAGGCATTGATATATATATTAGTACTTAAATGTTAGCTAGAGAAATACTTAAATGTTGGTATTCAAAATTAGAGGTGAGGTGAGGTGATTTTAACGCTGCATATGCTTTCAAGATTTCTTTACTTATATCATGGCTGCTAGTATTATTGTAGGGAACAAGCCCGCAACACCATGTGGTTATGCATTGCAGTGAAACTTGCGAGCATCTGCTGGAACTAGCTAACCATAGGTGGTACTGGACTGATATTTTAAGTACATTAACTACAAAAGTCATGAAATAAAGAATACAAAATTGTTGCTTTAAGCAAACCAGACTACTTACTGCATTCACTGCATTACAAATTTAAATCAATGAAATGTAACATCAAAGTATTGTTTGTTATGTCAGCTCTTCATAGCAAAGTCATATGTTGTTTTGGGCAATCATCTGATAAATATTTAACTCACTATCTTTGGCCTTAAATGGGATATAGATCAATATAAACACTATATAATGATGACATTTCATATTATCGATAGTGAAGGATTCTTGTCATCATCTGATTGTGAAATATGTTATTCAGATCATCGATGTAAGTTTGCCGTTTAATAAAATCTTTAGTACTTCTGAGTGTATAGCAAAAGACAAATTATAGCATAATGCACTGATTGCATATTTCTCTACAAATAATTAATTTTCAGATGTAATTTTGATACATATAATTATATTCTTGCACAGATTGCAATGTTGGGCCATCATCAAAGTACTCATCAAGAACATTTTACCATATAACAAATGATATATATATATATATATATAATTCTTAATTTGATTCCAACAAAGAGAATATGTTCAACTATAAAGAATTATACCATCATCCATCAATGCTTTCTGTCCTCTAAATGTAAACTTGTGAGCACCAGCTTTTGCAAATGAAAAAGTCTTCAATATTCTTGCTTTTGATGTCAAATATTGAGAAGATTAGTACCTTCAGCTTCATGGTGGCAGATCCAGAATGTTTTAAGTGGGGGATGGGGGTTACTTAATTATTGAAAAGGGGGGTGGAGGTTTACTTATTGAAAGGGGAGGTTCACTTCACTTATTGCAAAAAAGGGGGTCATCTTGGGGTCCATCAAAATTACGCGAAAAGTTTTTAGAAAGGGTTGGGGGAGGCAAGATCACCAGATCCACCACTGAGCTTATTATTTGCAAATAAAAACTTTCAATTCCCTATCAATTCTGCTTCCACAATGTCCACATAGAAGGGTTTATATCGCCATCCGCTTATTAAGAACTCAACACTAAACCATCGCATCTCTACTGAAGAAGACAGCACAACTAATAATCTTGATGAATGCATCTTAGTTCTACATCACACAAGGAGGTGAAATATCATTTTTTGACCTGGAGGTCGTTCTGAAGAAATTATCCGAGTTTGCTGAGTCTACAAACAAGCACGAAAGACTTTGATAAAGCCGGTCATCGATCTGAGTCCAAATCAATATGACAACTACTTTTGGAGGGTAATTTCTCAACATACCGCCAGTTTGTATGTCTTTGATGTTATGGGCAAAGAAGACTATGTAGTATGCTGTCGTATTATGAACATATTACTCTCCGCAGACAGAGTTCTCAAAGGGAGATAATCATATTCTGTGACAGCTCGTAAATAATGGTGTATTATTGCACAGGATAAAGAAGACGTTGTTCTCAGATCCATATGTCAATGTTGTTTGTGCTTGCTGATAGTGCTAAATTCTATTTAATGTAATCCTACTTGTTGTTGCAGGGGGATAATATCTTTCAAATGCTTCATGATTGCATGTGTGGGATATGTGTCCTAGTTTGTTTTATGATGTGGTGATTTGTTGAGAGTTGAAAGCTGTGAGTATCAAATGATGTGTAGATGAAATTTGACTTTGATTTGAATAAATTTTAATATTTTTGCTGGAGATATTTTTTTATTATCAAACTTCATATGAATAGCAGAAGAACATCTTATATTACATGAAAGTAATATGTTTATTTTTCTTTTAATGAAATTCTTATCATGTTTCAATCACAATATCTTGCAGATGTCAACATAAGCAAATATACATATCTACAAATTGCAAAATTGAAATTTTTGAAAGGATAAAATTGCAATAATTCAAACAAACCAAACCTTTTCATCCCAAAGAAATACAAAACCTTCATTTTTTTTTGTCTGCGAAATTTTATGATTGGAATAATGCATAATTGAAAATGGAAATGACGTCCTTATACATAATGACATTGCTCATTTGCTCTTCCTACATACAGTTTGAATAAGATGAAGAGACCAGAACAGCTTTTAAACATTGATGCATAACTGAAAAGCCTGTCTGATTCAACCCCTTCAATAAGAGTCGATTTTCAAGATGTAAATAATTAAAACATGCAGAATTTATGAAAAGATTACATTGTGTCTGCAATCCAAGCATGACCTTTTACGAATATTAAAGCACTGAATGTTAGACTGCACAGTGAACTACTTAAAGAAGAACTTTATTTTCAAAGTGTTAAAAATGTATGAACATAGAAGTCATTTCTGATTAGCATTGAATTCCATGAAAGACACTTAAAATATGGACAACACATAACAATGAACTGATGATGATGTCTTTTTTTCTAAAATTATTTTTTTAGTGTTTTTCATCCAAAACGATTTCTATAAAGTGATCATCCCTCCATGGAATAATTCTTTGTGACAAGCCACAATGAAAATTGATTGATTTCTTGCTTAATCAATTGTTCTTGAGCAATGCCTTTGTAATCAAAGAATTTGTTAACTGTTTGATGAATCATTTTTTGATAAATAATTATTGTGCCTTATGAAATATATTCTTATTCCACAATTACTTGATAAAGTGGTAAGTGTTTTAAAATGCATTTAATTCTTTATTTGTCCTTATCCTTAATTTATCCTATCCCTTAATGCGTCCTTTGTCCTTTATCCAAGTGATGTTTAAAGAGGATGAATATAAGGTCCTGTTGAAGTGTCTTCATTACGTTTTAAACAAATGTCAAAACATAAACATATTCAATCATGAAAAAGAAAAGGAATAAAACATCATTTATGAAAAACATTCTCATGTCAATTTCTTATGCTTATTCAATCCATGAATTATGTCTGTAAACAACGAAAACCTGTTGAGATATTGACATAAAAAAGTAATCGAAGATAAACTTCGACTTTTTAAAAATGTGAATAATACATCACAACTCACGGTAATGTCTTAATTTGTCTTAATGGCTCGACAAAAGAAGACACACTTATGGTTTAAACATATTTTTTTCAAAAAGAAGTGGATTGGTGAACAAGCCACAATAGCACAATAAACTGAACACACTTATGAAAGCTACACTTCTTTGTTTGTCCTTATGCATTGTTTATAGCCAGACGACACGTAGACTGACATTGGACATTGGGAAGTGTCGGGAAGGATCTTGTGTCCCAACAAGTGTGGAAAGTCAGCTGATGCTCATATATCCAAACTAAATGTGTCTCTTGTCGCTTGCAATGTCTGTTTAGGCTTGAACCTTATCACTCAAGCTTGGCAGTCTCTCTAGTTGCCAGTCTCAGGGGCTCCATCCACAAGTCTGTGCGGTTCCTGCAATTACTTTACCATATTTATGCTTGCCTCAGATGATGGAGGTCTTTTATTACCATTTGGAGACAAAGTGACTAATTCATTTGGTGTCATGTTTTATTTTGGAGTCGTTGTATTTCTCGATTTGTGTTGGATATGTTTTTGGTTCATATGGTGACGTGTTTTATTTTTGCATTGTATTTTTGGATGTGTATCAGTGTATTTCAGTGTTTCATATGGTATCATCTTTTATTTGTGAGACATAGTATTTTTTCGATTTGTGTTGGGGTATGTTTGTGGTATTTATGCTGTCATGTTTTATTTTTGAGGCATTGTATGTTTAGATTTGTGTTTGGGTATTTTAGTGTTTCATATGGATTCATCTTTTATTTTGGAGGCTTTGTATTTATTGGTTTGTGTCGGGGTATTTAAGTGGTTCATATGGTGTCATGTTTTATTTTTTAGCCATTGTGTTTTTAGGTTTGTGTCAGTCATGTTATATTTCTGAGGCATTGTAATTTGTTATGTGTGTGGGGATATTTTAGTGTTTCACATGATGTCATGTTTTGTTTTTGAGGCATTGTATTTTTTTTATGTGTGTCGGGGTATTTTAGTGTTTCATATGATGTCATGTTATATTCTTGAGGCATTGTATTTCTCGATTTGTCTCGTGGTATTTTAGTGTTTCATATGGTGTCATGTTTTATTTTTTAGGCATCATATTTTTCAATTTGAGGCAGTCATGTTATTGTATTTTTAAATTCTGTGACGAATGGGCTAACTTACATGTTGTTTAAATTTGCTATTGCGAGACATTCATAGTTCTTATATGGCTTTATGTTATTTTGTGACACGGAGTATTGTCTAGTTTGTGTGCAGGTAATTCTTCTATTAAGATTTAAATACAATGTTATTATATTATTCTTCAAATATTCAAAGAAGGAAATGTTTGAGTTTCTCAATAATTATCAGCAATTGTTGCATAGTAAAAAACAAAGTTAAACAGATGACAAATCAGGCCGTGCAAAATGGAAAAGAAATTCCTGCCAAGATTTAAGCATCGCTTTTGGTGGTTGCAGAGATGTGGGAGCTGTCATTGATGTAAAATTTGTTTTTACCACCTTCATCCTGTTAGAAAGACATTTTTTACCCTCCCCTTGCAAGCGAAAGATGTACTTTCCATTCATCCTCATTTGTTACGACATTTCAAAGTTACTTGAAACTCATTTGAAACTTTGGAAGCTTTTTCGTTGGAAAACATGAACTGGGAGAGCGTTTCAGATTCTTAACATGATCAAGGGACATTTTCAGTGAAGTTGAGGCATGAAAAGGATTAAATCTTATTCAAGGAGTGAGCCCGAGTATATGATTACTTCCATTGGTGGTCGGTTTAGGAGGCCTATTTCGGCAAGGCTGTGTTATGTTATTGATAAAATAAGATAATCAAATAATGCTGCACCACACAGTGGCAAGATAATTAAATCAAACCCCACGTTTTGAGCTTCCACAAAGAGCCAGTATCGGAGTAAAGAATAGAATAGGGTCAGGGAAATCTAAGCTCTTCTAGACCAAGGTTGCGGACGTTTTTTTAAGAGTTTGTTATATAATGGATGTTATTTTCGGGAGATTTATATTGAGGGAAAGCAAGTTTGAAGTAAGGCTTTTGAGCTTAGCATAGATGATGTTTCAGTGGTTATGTAATGATATTAGTTGGTATAGATGTGATGTGGATAGAAGTGGTTATTTTGATGTGCTTTGGTTAAAGTAGTCGTAGATAAAGAACAATAGATTACTTGCAGTAATACAATTACGGTTTACAAGGAAATACACCTTTCATAACATAATGTGAAGACTTATATATTATATTCAACCACACTCCTTCTATACATGGTGATAGGCTCCTACAGCTGACTTGTGGTTCTAATCTAAGAAGTACTGGAAACTCATGAAGTACTATGGGAAAATACACTAAGGGGCAAAAGAAAGGATGCCAAAATTTCAAAATTTTTAAACATAGAATATTTCTAATATATATAATATATATTAAGTCAATTTTGAATGTTTGTTTCCCCTTTTAAACGTAACTAAGCTTGCTACTCTAAGAAAACTGTCAATGTATGAAATATGAAAAAAATTCAAATTTAGTTTTATATCCAGCTCTGAACTGATGTAAACTCTATTTCAGTTGTATTCATCGCCCGTGTATCGAAATATCTTCTATGGTATCATTTGTTATATGCCCTTGGGTGTATGTTTGTAACAATTTTACTATCTAAACTGCATGTGTTCCAAATTAATAAAGTGCACCTATAACCAACACTAGTTGACCTAATTCGATCTACAATTGCAAAATTCCGATTTGGTTCAAATCGCTTCTCCTAGCAGTGTTTATATGCTGGTGTTTCTGTCAAAGAACATGATCTTCCCAGTAATGTAATGGTGTCACAGCTCTGGCCCAGTGGTTTCAATAAAGATTTTGCAGTGAATATTGAACGTTGAATTTTCAGCAGTTAATGAGTTACAGTATAACTGATCGATGTTTCAGATTATGCTGCTTTGAAGAGTTTCATGATAATATGCAATATACGGTGTCAAATACAAATGTTGATAAGAATATATAGTCTTGTGATTTTTTTAATTATTTTATCCTTTTTATGCAGGCAAATGTTTTGTTATAAAATCTGTTAATTTAATTGAAAATGATGAAATGGAATGATTAGAAACGATAATCGAATCAAATGATTAGAATCCATAATCGAACCAATGATAATAAACGATAATCGAACCAAATGATTAAAATCGATAATCGAACCAAATGATAATAATCGATAATCGAACCAATGATTAGAATCGATAATCGACCCAAATTATAAAATCAATACCGAAATCAAAACGGAATCGAAGTAGTGGTGAATCGTTGCAGCCCTGCAAACTATATACCATTGACACTGATAGAAGGTCAGGAACTACTACAGTTGCTGTTTTAACCAAATGTTGCATACATAATGTTCAGTAAACTCCCCTTCCATGCTGTTCAGTACCAAGGGAAATCAAGGCAAGTTTACTAGCTTGCACTAATGTAGATGGTGGCTGGTTCTGAAGTCTCCCCAGATTCAATTATATATTGAAGAGCTGCAAACTTGCAATGAAATGTTCATTAGAGCAGCACTCGTTTAATTAAGAAATTGTAAATCTATTTTCTACTTGTCATTTCATCGAGATTTAAATTGATTTTCGAGTCATTGAAATTAACTGCATTGATCTTCTTATATTTTAACAATGTGATTGTCTGTCAAAGATTCCTCAAAAGAATTTGTTTTACTTAAGTATGATTTTATTGAGAACACTTATGGATCGATTTTTTTTGTCCTTGATTCTTCAGAAAATGCGTCTTTTGTGATAGGAATAAAACGAGTGTAAATCTGAATATATTTAATAGATATTTTTATTTTGGGGAATATATGCTCACTTTAAATTCTTATTTTGTGTGAAGAAATATATTTTCATTTTTAAGTCATTATGGGGGGTGAGATATTGCAGTGCTTACCGGTAGTTTGGTTTCAGATCAAGAGGTCCGAGTCTTGAATTCCGCCAGGGCTTAAAGCATGGAAAGGGCATGACCTCATGATCTTCATACAGATATACCAGTGAACCATTAATATCAAACTGCTGAAGTTCATGAAACTCAAAAATATTTGCAGATTAAGTACTTATATGGACAAACAAATCGAGCAAGACCAAAATTTCAAATGAATGCAAATATTTGAAAACACATTTTCATATGTCATTTAAAAACATTTCAATAAATCATTACCTTGTGCAAGGGATATGATTAAATTGGAAATTTTTATCTTGTTGAATTTCCATCATTGTGTCACATGCATCGCTTCACACTCCAGTTTTGATTGAAAGCTTAGAATACAGATCAGGGCGAAAAAGAAATCATTCCATTTTTTTGGTCAATTTAATCATTTTCCAATCGATTTTCCAAAATTTCCAAAAGAAAATCTGATAATGAATTAATTATTCAAACCATATGCTATAAATAAGACATTAAATAAGATTGATAATTCTAGGGCAAATCCATCGGTCAAATAATTGTTTGAATACAACTGGATAGTGTTTTAGTAGGTGCTGCCGAACTGACATTATATTCATCAAGTGAGAAATTGGCGATCATACAGTTATTACAAGGGATTTCACCCTGATGGATCAACAACATCAAAAGGATGTCATCTGTGTTGCCCAGCCCAACTGAACAATAAATCTCTCCAGAATTATTGATAAAAACATCGGGGAGGCTTGCTGCAATATCACTTAGCCATTATGGACGACAGAATTATGTAAAAAATGTGCAAATTCTAACCTGTTGTGACTGTTGTAATTGTAATTCTCGTTTATCATATTACCCAGCTCGGATGAGGGATTGGAATTAACACAGGTTGCTCATATTGTCATTGAGATCAATAAGATAATTATTCCACGAGGTTTTCTTTTTCAATCATTATTTGTTGAGAGACAATATGACATGAATTTTTATTGGAGTTTGTGTACGTTGTGACTCTCGTCTTTATTCATAAAACTTCATACACATCTATACCATGATACATAGATGTGAATTATGTAACATTGTTACATTTGGGATAACACTACCTTCAGTAGTACAATTTTTTTAAAACTTTTTCGGGTCAAGTCCTTTTTGGGATTTGAACCCACGCCCTCAGAGAAAGGCAACTATCGCCAGCATTGACTTTACCAAGAGGGTGTTGGTTTGAATCCCGTAAGGGACTCGGCCCGAAAATGTACCAGAATTTTACACTTGAAGGTAGTGTTGTCCCAAATATAACAAAGTTAGATTTGTTCACTATCTAAATGGCATGTATTTCTTATCTTATTGTGGTTTTGATAAAATTATGACGAGAAATAGGCCCTATTTGATATCTGTATAGAACTGAGATAATGTCCTTTCTGAAGTATATCTCTGAAACTTCCTACTATTTTTGCATAAAACTGCAGTGGTGTGATTATACAAAGGACTATAATTAATGTGTCTTTGACTATTTTGAAGCTTTTTTCTTTGACCAATGTTGGAAACTGGGAGAGAGTATCCCAAGTTGGATTTCTTGTTCCCAATCGTTTTCATCACGAATAAAATATTTTTAAACCAAACCAAGCAGGGATATAATTAAAAAGTTGTGCTCACTAATTCCTTGTCTTTTAAATGAATGAAATAAAGATCTTGTCAAAACACAGAAGTAAATGGAAATGGATGAGTTTAAACATCACTTTCTACCATTTGAAGGACCTTTTACATTTAAATTTTCTTCTCCAACAGGGATTGGAAAATATAAGTCAATAAGTCATGGATTTATTGCAGTTTTATTTATTATAAGTCAGTGACCTGGCACTTACAGATTTTTTAGCCCCTGTCCAGTTATTCTTTTTCATTTAGAAATGACACATCATTCTTGTATTATAATAATAATAATAATAATAATAACTCTTTATTGTCCGTAATACAATGTACAATGGAAATTTGTTGTGTGCAAATAGCACCCAGCAGCCAGAGTACAGCGCCAGTTCATGCGTTTTTCTGTCCTTATAATGCTGGGTGTCAAGCATGGTAGCAACAACTCCCATCTTTTAACGTTTGGTATGACGCGACCGAGAATCGAACCCCGGCCTTCTGGGTGATGAGCGGACACTCTACCAACTGAGCTACATCCCTGGTCTATTAAACATTGATAATTTATTCAGACATACACTATCCAGTATAGTTATTGATCTTAATATCAATTTTTCTCTTTGATAATGTTAGCTAAACAAGACATGTCAGTATCATTGACAGTGTATATTGAAGTGAATTCATGTATGGATACACCAGATGTTCCTTTCAGACTGAAAAATGTTATTATGCTACATAATGGTAGCGAACATTGCAAAATGAAAAAAAAATATCAAAACCTGAGATTATAAAGTCAAGAGAGCTAATGTGTTAGTTATCATGAATCGATAATATGCAAACTCTTTCAGAACATACTTTTTAAAAGGATATCAACAGAAATTCATCCCAAGGGTACAAGATGGTATCCATGATAACCGTAAACCGATCTCATGTACATATCTAACATAGTCTTGTCATCACATTCATAACCTAATCCCTACATAAATTATTCATCAATCTTTAGCACTTTAGCAGGAAAAACATCAGTCTTGAAAAGTTCCTATCGTATAACACTGAAAGCGTGTTATCGTGTTTCCCATCCATTGAGAACTCTTCTTGTGTTATTCATATTTTCAAACTCGACCGTGTGTTTTCGAGATTGGAACCTTATCTCTATTGAAAAACATGTCACAGTTGTTGAATATTTTCAAGGTATATATCATGTTACCTTCTTGTTGGTTTAAAAGGGCTACAATGATAAAAATTAAAAAAACCACTATACAAAACAGGTTGTTGGGTTATGTTATAGGTGTGTGGAATGTTCTTAAAGGGGCCTTCATTTGCGTTGCATTGCTTAACCTTTAAACCGATTAAACCAACAATAAACTCAATATTCACCATCCAGGAGGTGTAATGTAAAGAAGATAGGCAAGGACTTTATGGTTACGGAGAGCCCCAGGTATTCTGCTCTGAGAAAAAACTAAAGGGAGAGATTATCCCGACCTTGAGGTTCTTCTTAGAGCAGATGAGGAGTAGGTTTTCTCCAACATATAAACCATCAGATTCAAAATTTACATTTTATCATTTGTTATAAAGAGTAAGTCTCCTGGAATAGAATTAAGGCAGAGAAGGTTTGAGGAAATCAAGCTGGCTCTTTCAGCTTCCTCAACATTCTTCCTTCTCCTTATGTCATGTTCAAGCATGAAATGATTCTTGAAAAACAGTGGGGGCGGGATAGCGCAGTGTTTAGCGCATTCGGCTTCGGATCAAGAGGTCCAGGGTTTGAATCCTGCCAGGGGCACGGCAACTTTGTCTGCAGTAGAGAACTGTTCTACACACAGTAAGGTTTGGGTGCAATGCTACACTGAATTACAGCGTAGTACCACCCATGGTTCGCTAGTTCCAGCCGATGCTCGCAGGTTTCACCTCAATGCATAACCAAATGATGTTGCGGGCTTTCTCCCTGCCATAATACTAGCAGCCGCGATATAAATGAAATACTCTTGAAAGCGGCTTTAAACCCTAACTCACCTCACCTTGAAAAATAGTTTAAGGATCTAGAGCAAACCATCGCCATTATGAAAAGAAGTTCATCCATATCCATTCATGACTCTACCAACTTCTAGAATACCTTTCCAACAGTTAAAGATGCATGATCAGTTTTGCATGATATTTTATTTGGTTCTAAAATGTGGGTATTAGATGACATACTCGACTTTCATATTCACCCCTAAATGCTTGAAATATAAAATATATATATGTGTGCATGTGTAGTAGCTGACAATTGTGGCTCTATCTCATGCATTTATTCGTTATAAGACCTATTAAACGCTATAGAAGCAATTCTGTCTTCATTTCAACTTTATTAAAGTTTCCAAAATTACGTTTGACTTAATGGCTGCAGCAAGCCAAGGTCAATTGTCCTGTTTTCGATCATGACCTCGACTTTGAATGGTTGTATTTTTTTAAAACTGAACTGATTGACCTTAAACTGGGTATTTTCGTTTAAAGTGACAATTCTCAATTAAATAACACAAATTATAACATTGGACATTTTTGTGACCTCACCAACATGATTATGATTTAAGGTAGAAAAGACATTCTCTGACTTCTTCTTTGTACTGTATTCGAACACGAGATACGAGTGCCCTTCATGCGTGCAGGGTCAACCCAGATCCTTATTCATAATTCAGGTGGAGGGATTTTAGTGTTCCCACCTGAAAACATCAGAGAGTCAGCGTGCTGTAATTCTGTGAATGAGATCTCTGTTGTGGATGCTGTAACAATGCGGCCATTGCAACTCAACACATCGAATCAATATCAAGTTGTTTTTCAGTTTTGTTTAAAACTTGAATCAATTTCAGCCGTCACTTCAGATTAATTTTCTAGTCTGGTGCAAAGCTGTAGAGAACCTGCCACAAAACATTGATAAAATCCTTTCGAAATATTCAACAAATATTTCGTGAATTTATTGAAGTGAATAGAAAAACTCCTTGCCCATCAATTATTATGTCAAGTTGATTTTGCCCAAGTTTTAGGAATTACTTCTGCAATAGATTTGACTTGAAAATCCAAAAGTTTTTTTTATTATCTTGGAATATTTCAAAATCAACACAATGAGATAAGTATTTATTATATTGATTCTTTTTGTTTGAAATCATACATTAACAAAAGCTATAATTTTTAAAATAATTTCGTCTGGAAAATGAATTGTACTCTGTATATTGGTAATGAATACAAGACAACTTCATGTAAATGTCAGCAGGAATATCTGTGTATTATTTTACTGCTAATGAGTCCAATTAAGTTAAATATTTAAGCTAGGAACCACTTTGATGGCTGGTCTATGGAAAACAGCGCTTTACAGATCAATTGTTCATTATTCTGGCTTCACATTGTCTGGAGCGAACACATTAGCTTCTCTTTAATTTCCTGTTATTACATTGGATTTTATCTTTTTTATTTTCAAATCAAGGAATCTTTTGGAGGCGGAACTAAACCGTCTTTATTTCATCTAATTAGTTTTCCGTAAAAAAAAAATTCTTTAATTTGTCCTTTGATGTCTCGTGGAAATGTCGACACATGGATAGCTAATTATTTGTGTACTCTTCTGTAATTCATATGAATTCTTATCGTTTGTTTTATTGGAGATAAATAAAATGTCATACCATATACACTCTAGTAAAGGTTTTAGATGATTCAGTTAACGCATCGCGAAAGTTGGATATTTGGAGAAAAACAAGAAATACTTGAACTATAATTAATAAAAATTAACTGTGATTGAGTTAAGACGCTTTGTATATTCAATGATGTTGGTGACACTGGTAATGTTGATAACCCAATTCTCTGGAATCAAAATCTTGGAAAAGTTAAAATTCAGATTATTACTTTTGTTGATTTATTTTCAAGTAACTTCTTATAAAGTATTAAGAATTTGTTGTTTAATATAATGACAGTTCTCTTGTTTGCCAGTTTTGTTGGTAAAAGTATATTAAATATACATCAAATATACATCAAAACACTCTCATTACAGTAGAATAAAGAATAACAGTTAATCCATTATACCTGCCATTTATTTCTGTCATTTCAAAATACGATTTCAGAAAATTGGATTACAGAAAATTGGCTAACATGAAGATTCCTATTGCAAACATAACCATGGTCATTGCTGTTGAATAAGGCTCAATGAATGAATAGATATCAATGAATGGACAAAATAACATAGCCATTTTGACAAGAAACATGTTACTGTCATGACTTTTGACATGTTTGCCATGTTGACCTGAAAAAGGCGCTGTCAACAAGAACTATATGACAATAACATTTTTGCTTTGATGGATTAGGTATGGATAAAGCTAGCTAGAGTTGAGGCAATCTTTCCTGTGTACAGTAATGGATATTTCCTTGTTAATATGTTATTTCACAATATGAGAGAGTTGTTGAGTTATTTTTTAACACCACTTCGGCAATATTGCAGCCATTAGCGGCGACATATTTTATGATGTCAATGGGGTTCTAAATTGTGATAAAGTTATTGTACATCTTATGCTGAAAATCTGTCCTTAGCAAGGGTTATCTAGGATTAACATATTTTAACAATTAAATATGTTTTCATTCGATCTTCCTTGCAAGATTTCTGAGATTTTTTTATGTTAAAAGGAGGGTACAATATAACATATGTTTTCATTTCACGTAATGCAAAAAATCCAAGATGGCAACAGAACCCTCCCTTTAAGATCGGCAAGACAGAATGAGATACAACAATGTACAATATTCCACTTTTTTAAGTGCTGATAGAAATAAAACCTGTCATCACTGATTCTGCTTAAAATATTTTATCAGGATGTTTAAAATTTATTGATTTGCAATATGAAAATTTATTTTGCTTACATTGCCAAAAAGCGCTATCAATGTGTGTACTTTGAGATTATTTCAAAACTCAAAAGCAGGAACTTGTAGAAGGAATACAATATTTAGCTCAAATTACAGAATTCACAATTTTCTGCTCAGAATGAATCATGGAAGTTTTTCAGTACTTAAAAATTAATGAGACATCAGGACAGCACCAAGAACCAAGATGGAATAGCTGCAAATGATTCAACTTGTGAAATGTGCAATTGAAATTGTCCAGCACCTGTCTTTAGAAGAATGGATCCTGAAAACAGCTCTCCTCTGGAATCGGCAAAAAACTAACCAATCAGTCTCAGAGACTGGTCTGGAACCATGAGTCACATTTCAGAGGGGATTCAAACCCAGGAAACTCGCTCTGATTGAGTGTCACATTGTGTTTTTATTCCTATTTGTTCTCATAATTATAGCACCCAAGAGCATCCTGTGAAGATTTGTGTAAAATGTTTTAACCCACTGACCTTTCTTCTGCTCAGACAAAAATGTCTTGCTTGTCCATGACAAATGATTACAGCGAAAGAACAAAGAATCTAATTACTAGACGATTCCTTTAGGCTTAGCATAGCATTGACAATGCAGGAAATTTCAACTTCCTAAAACAAAGTTTTGATAAATCTGTTGTCTCTGGATGAAATTGGGCAGCCATCTTGTAATTGAAAATCAAAAGAAAAAATCAGGAGTCATCAAGAATTTAACTGTTTGTGGATTGAATTTGATGTAAAAGGGTTTGAAAATTATATTTTTATAATGAATATCATTTTTATAATAAATTCTAATTTTACCTTGTATAACCTCTGAACAATGTTATAAAAATGTCAATTTTTTTTCTGTAAAAAGGATGTTTTGAAACTGACCTTGAATATATATATATATATATATATATATATATATATATATATATATATATCGATATACTATTACTTTCTCACCTCTTTCATTATGTAACATCATCATCATGACCGCAAGGTGTGTATCTGTCATTATGATAGAGTCGCTACATCCCGTTATTGTTATCAAGTGCGAGCATTATCACCTATAACGACATGAACAGCAATTAACAACACCAGGTTGACATTAGCAATATCATCATCAGATGTCAACCGATGCTACACCGCTATTAACAGCATCATTGATTGTCATTGTGATGTCGACGTCACTGCACATCAATAATGCAAGGATACTTGCTCTGGTACTACTCTATAGTTGTTATCTCATGCTGGCCCAGCTTTGATCCCTACACGTGAATAGCACTTAATACAAATAGTTTTTATCTCGTCATCTGGGGACATACTGTGCTGTGCAGCGACCGTGGCTATGTAATCATTTCAGCTATGGCTGCAGTGAAATTGAGTCTTGTCAATAGCGTCATTTACATGTCTACTTACAATCGCGTCCATGTACATTAATTATTTTTAGTAATTTATTTAAATGTCATATCTTGTCTTATACTCGTATCTTGTATATTATCATAGCGGTTTTGGAGCATGTATAGTCTCTCATAACCCTTCTTTACAGTGTGGCTCTTCATTGTTTTAATGTGCTATTTCATGAATGTAGTTTTACTGAAATGTTGAGGTGAAACTCAAATAGAGAATCTGTCTGTCTGTCTGTCATAATGTATGACCTAACATTGAAGTCTCAGTTGCAGTATTCGTAAGTTTATTTGCATCTACATAAGTACAGTTATTGGTGTAGTTGTTGAATACATTGATTCTCATCATAGACTTGTTTATCGATAATTTTGCTCAATTTTAAAATTTTATGTTATCAATTGCCAATTTTTTGTTGTTGAATCATTAACGTTTAACGCAGCTTTCAAGAGTATTTCACTTATATCTTGGCTGCTTGTATTATGGCAGGGAGAAAGCCCGCAATGCCATGTGGTTATGCATTGCGGTGAAACCTGCGAGCATCGGCTAGAACTGTATTTCAGTGTAGCATTGCACCCAAACTTTACTGCGTGTAGAACAGTTCTACAAACAACAGACAAAGTTGCCGTGCCCCTGGCAGGATTTGAACCCAGAACCACTTGATCAGAAGCCGAACACGCTAACCACTGCACTATCAAGCCCCTGTAATCATTGAACCATGATAGATTTCAAATTGACTGTCGTCAATAACAACATTTGTAATTTTCTGTCATGCTATTAAAATGCATTCATTGAAAATGAAAGTGTTGATTGCATCATTAATAACAGTAACATAACCGGGGATGTAGCTCAGTTGGTAGGGCGTCCGCTCATCACCCGGAAGGTCGGGGTTCGATTCCCGGCCGCGTCATACCAAAAGACGTTAAAAGATGGGAGTTGTTGCTTCTTGCTTGGCGTTAGAAGGTTAGAACAACGCTTGAACTGGCGCTGCACTGTGGCTGCCGGGTGCCCAGAGCACAAAATGAATTTCCAATTTACTTTGTATTGAGGACAATAAAGTGTTATTATTATTATTATTATTTATAGTGTCCTGTACCTAAACCCAGAAGCAAAAGAAATGATACTTACAAAAATGCAAGATATCTTAATCCATTTGGGAAGTATACGACTGAAACAGTCACACCATGTTTCCAGTAGCTAACTAAACTTAATTTGTAATTTTTGAAACATTATCTGATCATGTTTCTGAAAAACAATGATGTGTCATCACTTTAAAGTCCAAGAAGGTACATTATGCCGACAACATCTGGAACTAACATAATGTCCATATTTCATAAAATTTCACCTTAACTACCAAACATATTTTACCATAACCCCTTTGAAATAACAATTTAAGCACCCTGTGTGTTTTTGAACAGATATAAAATACTAAGTATCATACTCTCATGAATGAAATTGTGTATACATCTTTATATATATATATAATTTTGTATCATTTCTTAATTGCCCCTCAGTGTACTTCTTTAAGCTGTTTAATGTACTAACTGACACCCAGTACATAATACATATATGTATCAGTTACCAGGGTGTGTATATATATTTATTACTCAACCGTGGTGAGATCACTCATTAGATAACAATAAGTTGGTTACACACATGTGTGATACCACCGCGTGCTGCCGTAACGTCATAATCGGTGCGTGACGTCATAGTGGTTTTATGTTGACGTCACAATGTTAGCCGCGCGACTGCAATAGCGGGTGACCTATTTGCAAATAAGCGTCACTAAAGACGATTTTCTTGCAAATCAGCGCTATTTACATCATTGAGTAATAAATAAAATACTAAACTCAGTCCCGTTTGATAAGATGTTTATGAAACTCGTGAATGGCATCGGTATTTAACTCGCTTTCGCTCGTTAAAATACCAAACCATCCACTCGTTTAATAAACATGTTATCAAACAAGACATCGTTTAGTATTCTATATGTGTATGTATAGCCAGAGGCTTGCAATCACAGGTATCTCAATAGTCTCATATTACAATGTAACAATGTGCATTTGCTTTAACTGTTGTTTACATCTTTTATTAGCTTAAAGAGACACTCCGTATGTTTTTGTAGTAACATAGGTCAAAAGTTACCAAGGGTGTTATTTTATCGAGAAGTAATGACTGTTGTTGAAAATTACCCTTCTACTGCCAATCTGTTCAGTATAGTTACATTATTAAGACGTTTAGTCGTGATTATGATCGAAAACGGGACAATGTTCCCTGGCTGTCGCATGTCAATTGTTCAAACTTGATTTTGAAAAATTATATGTACCAGACAAAAAGACAGATATTAGTTGGTACTGTTCAATGGGACATATAACTGGCATACTTGCAAATGGGGCTCATGAATTTGGCTTCTCATCGTGTATTAATTAAGTCACTGCTCAAGTTTCATTGAAAGCAAGTTATTGTCAAATATTTAGTGTTAGGGGGTATATGCAAGTCGAGTGAGATGATTTGGACGCAAATCAGGACATTTGATATTTTTGTAAGTATCAAATCTAAATAACATTTCATGAAAAACACGTAGTGTCCCTTTAAAGTTACAACATGGATTGCAGGGAACGTGTAGCCATTGTGGCTTCTGTTACTGAAATTGAGTCTCGTCAATGACATCATTTACAAGGTTTTTGCAACTCATTCCAATGCATTTGCTAGAATTGCATCTGTCAATTACATCATTTATAGACCCAGATATTGTTATTGCATGTTCGTGCTGATAGTGTATGTGTATTCATTGCGATTTGTGTGACATTGAATTTTTTCGTCAACGGCATCATTTACCTCTTACTGGTATTGCATACTCGCTGGCGTCATGGTCGCATGTATTTGTGTGTTAAAATTGCTGTTATAAAACAACGCGGATCTTGATGAGATCCATTTACCAGGTAATAGTTTTCAAAAAGTTGTGTGAAATGTACATCACATTAAAAAACTTACCATGTTATCTTTTACTTTATTTACATCTCACCAAATTCACTCGCTCAGTGTCCAAAATACTATTTAACAACACTATTGTCTCTGAAGTAATTAAAGGCACTGTAGCACATCTTTTGCCCCCAAAAATTCTAAAATTTTTCATTTATTATTAAAGTTTATACAATATGTTGTTACTAGAGGGTAATCATCTCATTACACAATCCAATAATCCCTACTGGAAGAAAAAGGTGTGATGTATAAAGCGACAGTTGTGTGAAACTCTTCAGTGTGAGAGGTAGATTTGTGGGTCTCGTGCAAATTTGAGAGTTCAGACAGCAATATGGTTCACCATTCCATCATTGTACCATATTCAAAACTCTGAGTTTTAATGTATCGCTACATCAGTCAGATCACATTAACTGCCTTCAAGCGACCATTTTAATGTGAATTTCAATAGGAAAAGGAATCACGTGGCTTAACCGAACCATGTACATACGTTTTAGAACTCTTTTTATTGATTCAGGAGTAGTATGTAGCCATTGGAAACACTTATTTTTATTTTTGTGAGAGCCTTTTCAGTATGAAAATTGTGCTACAGCACCTTTAAGTATCCTGTCAACACCTCAACTCAAGAATCACATCTCTCTTCCATCTAATAAATGTGCTCAATTTATTCATAACCAACATACAAATATATTTGATATGCATACAGTCTGGCCACAATCACTCGTCCACATCCACTCTATATAATAAACCTCATCTACCTTGACAAATCAATAATTCCTTCAACACTTCAACAGACCAGACATACAGATCTTTCTGCATGTACTAAACTCATTAAATGTAATCATCATTGCAACTCACATTCACTCACTCACTGTCCGATACAAAACCAGCTTCCTCTTTGAATCAATTATATCTCAACATATCAGTATTACATCTTTACATCATACATCTACCAAACTATATAAAAACAGGAAGATTTTTTGGATAACAATTTCTTGAATGTTAAAATACACCACGAAAATGAAGTCAATTTCAAGTAAAACAATATCTATATATACAAAAATCTCTCTCTCACTTTCTTCTATATCCATCATTAACCACATCTACCTCTCCCTTATAAATTGTTTCTTTAATAACTCAACAGCTGAGAATTACATCGACCAAACTCAAGTAAATGAGTCAATATACTCAATTTAAAGTAAAATAATATCTATATGTACTCACAAAAATCTCTCATCCACTTTCTTATATCCATAATTAAACCACATCTACCTCTCCCTAATAAATTATTTCTTCAGTACTCCAACAGCCCAGAATTACATCTACTAAACTCATTCCATTCATTCATTTCCTCCAAGTAAATAAGTCAATATACTCAATTGAGTATATTGACTTATTTCAAGTAAAACAATATCTATATGAACTCACAAAAATCCCTCACTCGCATTCTTGTATCCATCATTAACCACATCTACCTCTCCCTAATAAATTATTTCTTCAGTACTCCTACAGCCCAGAATTACATCTACTAAACTCATTCCATTCATTCATTTCCTCCTGTCTGCACGCTCGTTCTTCTCTCCATCTCACCTGCTGTTGTGCTGCTATGCGAGTAATGACACTGTTTAATCCCGCCAGTGCATTGATCTGATGAAAGGTGTGTCGCTGTTTTAATTAACAAGGTGCATCACCCCCATGGGAACAGGCCCCGCAAATGAGTTCGATCTCAATCATGAGATCTTTTGAAGTAAGAGATGATCGTGCGCTGCGTTAGAAACTGGTCAGGAATAATCAAAGAGTCAGCCATTCTTCCACTGAAGTCTTTGGAAAAAAGGGCTTGGCTCCAATGGCCAGTAATTGTGTTATCCAAGATGACATCCAAGTCATTACTCTTGAAGATGTTATTTACGAGCCTCTGATATTAGATATCATAATCAGTGAAACGGAGTGGTGTATTCCATAAATACACAAACATCATTCAAAGGGTTATCAGACTCTTTGTGTGAGGTCAAAGATATTTATTTTGAATTGGATCTTTGATGAGATGAAATTTGAAAAAAATAACATAACACCTTGATAACATTTTAGTCTTTTGAGGCACTGTAGCACGTTTTGCTTACGGAAATAAAGTGATCTCACAAAAAGGCAAAAAAGTGTTAACAATGACTAAATAAATCTTCTGAACAAATAAAAAGAGTTCTAAAATAAAAGTACATGGTTCTGTTAAACCATGCAAGTCCATTTCCCATCGAGTGGCCATTGTAATGTTTTCATATTAAGATGGCTGCTCGAAGGCAGTTCAAGTGATCTGACTGATGTAGTGATACCTAACACTCAAAGTAGAGTTTTAAATATGGTACAATGATGGAATGGTCAACCATCTTGCTGCCTGAAATCTCAAAATCACTTATGACCTACAAATCTACCTCTCACACTGACGAGTTTCACAAAATTGTTGCTTTATACATTGTACATTTGCTACCAATACCAATAATGCTTTTCTATGTATACGGCTTATCGGGTCGTGAAACGATATGTTTTACCCTCTGATGTAACAATATATTGTACAAACTTGAATAATAATTGACAAATTTGAGAAAAAATATATGCATAAACAAACTACAGTGCCTTATAATGGCACAAACATATTATAGAGAGTAGATATGGTACATGACAAAATTACACACAATTACACGAACACATATCTCTCAAGTATCTGCTTTAAAGTCAGCCATTTTTTAAAGAAACAGTTAAAGGTCAACAATGTTTTGGCAACGTTTTAGATATTACTCGATATTTTGACCATTAGCGATTCTTATAATACTAACAGATTTCAAAACAAGAGAAACTAAAATAAGTATTCTGAGTAAAGGCATCATACAGAAGAACTTTATGTAACTTCATCTAATTTGTATTCACTATTGATCATGATCAATAACTATTGTCAGCTAAATAACAGTGAGTGTAGAATTTAACATGAATTCAGTAAATGAACTGAAATATCAGTTTACGATTGAAATGTAAGTTTTTTATTCATATATCTCATTATACATTGAATAAAAAACAAATGGTTTTTATTCAATAATTTTAAATGTTGACTTGGCATCAATGTTTGTGCATTGTTTCTGGTGTAAACATCGTCAGTTCACTTGCTGGTCTGGCAGATACTTACCTGGCCCCATAATTTTTAGGTCTGAAACTTAGACCCATGTATTTGTCGACTCCCCTCTTTGACCCCCTCAATTCTGGTATGAAATTCTCAACTTCAAGGTTGATTCCTGCCCCACACTGTCACATGAGTTGAGAGACTCGTGGTTTCAACTTTGGCAAGAGACTTTGTTTGAAATGTGCCTCTGTTCACTCAGGAAGGACTCATGATGAAAGTTTATTTTTGCTTTAACCATGCCCGTCTAATAATGATACCTCAGCCTACTGATAATATTAAAGGGGCAGTAGCACGTTTTTTGCAAATTTTATTTTTTTCAAATTTCCCATTTATAATGATAGTTTATGTCAAT
This sequence comes from Gibbula magus, assembly GCA_936450465.1. Lineage (NCBI taxonomy): Eukaryota > Metazoa > Mollusca > Gastropoda > Trochida > Trochidae > Gibbula > Gibbula magus. The sequence continues at coordinate 21,203,144 of OW388291.1, read as the reverse complement.
TATATTTACTTTAGAGGGTAAAACATCTTATTACACAAACCAAATATCCATAGTGGCAATAACGGTGTTGCGTAAAAGGCAGAAATTGCATGGCGGCCATTTTATTTTGAACACATTTAATTATTTCGAATGACAAAAATGATTCCCATGGCTTTACGGAATCATGTACAATCATTTTTAACTTGATTTTTCCGAAGACAAAAGGGTGTTTTACTATTGGTAAAATTATTTTTCAAACACATTTCATCGACTTATTTCAGCCAAAATAAGTGCTACTGCCCCTTTAAAGATCACAAACATTAAGTTTTTTATCTGCCTGTTAAACCATCATGTAGTATCAGAATCATTAAACCTGCAATTATCATTTTGGGTTCCACATGAGAAAAACATGGAACAAAATAGAAAGAAATTGGATGATCATAGTTAATCTTTACTTAAAACAAGATCATGGGTGAATAATTCATACCATCAGTTAACATTAACTGATAATGATGCTGATGATAATGATAATTTATAATGCCAGTCCTCTTATTGGATCTTTGTGAGACAATCTGATGGCCCATGTCTTGTCTGGCAAGATAAGAAATTTGTTTTTGTTGAGGGAAATGACATATATATGAATTCATATACCTTATTTATCATTTACAAATCTATGTTTTATCAGCAACTTTAATGGAAAACATCATGCTTGAATGTATTGTAATGGATTTAGATCTGAAATGATTAAAACATTCATGGTCATTTTCAAAGTAGATTATCAGCAGTTCTGTTTAATTGGATCCATTCCTGTGTGTCTATGTTTCTTTTAATGATTTAAGGTCCTAGCTGCATAGCAGTTTGATTGGCTCACGCCGACCAAGGGTGGGTAATTTGAGTTCAGATTTTTCTGATTGAGTGTCCCAGGGGTGATATAGTGGAGAGGAACAGAGCATATATAAAACCATTGGTAACCGAGGATGTGAAGGGGTGGGACATGCAAAACAAAAACAATGTAGGTAGTACATATAATTTCCCTCTTTGGTGAACAGAACTACCTCCTCAACCCTCACACCTACCCCCTACCTCCCCCCCCCCCCCTCGCCTGCACCCACTAATCATAATGTTTACGTTAAATCTTTCAGTTGTATTTAACAGTAAAATGTATTTGTAATGTTCATGAAATTACACAGAAGAGCAATCTGTTTTTTTTTCTTTTGTATACTTGTCTTCTGATGTCTTGACAGATCCTTCGTGTTTGACGGTTTTAAGCATTCTCCCAAGGAACCAATAATCTTATTTTGTGCCTGAATGTTTTATTTTGAACAAGAAATTGAATCAGCTTCTAAGTTGGCATTTGAATTGTCAGAGGGAATGTAAACTGTCGATGCTGGGTTTGTCTTCAACACGTGTTCTCAACCATAAGAGAAGAAATTTGTGAAAGAATATGTTGCAAATATGAGAAGATAGGATAAATTTGAGAGAAAATCAATAAGAATTGTTTGAGCTGATGTACGTTTATGACTATTTTAGTGTTTTTGTTTTGTTTGTAGTTTCAATGCCAGGATTCATGTGAGCTAAAAAAATCCTTCATTTTTGTTTGGAACTGTAATTTTAGTTGACAAGTTTGGAATATTTTGACGTTTATTTATTTGCAAGAATATATGATTAAATCATTTGAAAAGTTTAGAATTGCTTGTTGTCATGGTAAACTGAATATTTTTACCACACAGTATTATATTCAAAGTCCAATTGTTGACATTTGTTGAATTATTTGAGAAAAAAACACAACAATTGAAGAAAATATCTAGTTGAGGACAAAATAACAAGTTGCCTCAAAACATTCATAATAATAACTTTTCAAATGAATGTATTTTTTAAAAAATTATTTGTAAAGATTCCAAGTGCAATTGATGTACAAATTTTGTTGTGACTGTTTGAAATAAAACATAACAATATCTCTTTTCAAAGATATAGTCAGATGTACGTTGAAAACTGTGTATTTTCATGCAAGAAGTTTGGGTGTTCATTTGATTTGTATACGTTGCTTGTACAAGTCACCATTTCAACTATGAAGGCAATGATAAAAGTGTTAATTGTTTTCCAATGATTAATAAGCTGAAGTAGCGTTTTTTGGGCCGTCATTTATTTATCAACTCGGTTTAGATGTATTGTTGTTGAACAATGTTTATTTAACCTATGTGCTGTGCTGATTATTAATTGATCAATCTACAGAAGATATATTATTGCTTTACATTGATTGATCAATCTACAGTAGATTTGTTGTTACCCATTAATTGATCAACCTACAGTAGATTTGTTGTTACCCATTAATTGATCAACCTACAGTAGATTTGTTGTTACCCATTAATTGATCAACCTACAGTAGAGTTGTTGTTACTCATTAATTGATCAACCTACAGTAGATTTGTTGTTACCCATTAATTGATCAACTTATCGTAAATTTTTTGTTACCCATTAATTGATCAATCTACAGTTGATTTGTCGTTACCCATTAATTGATCAACCTAGTATACAGTAGAGTTGTTGTTACTAATTGATTGATCAACATACAGTAGATTTGTTGTTACCCATTAATTGATCAACCTACAGTAGATTTGTTGTTACCCATTAATTGATCAACCTACAGTAGATTTGTTGTTACCCATTAATTGATCAATCTACAGTAGATTTGTTGTTACCCATTAATTGATCAACCTACAGTAGATTTGTTGTTACCCACTGAATGATCAAGCTACAGTAGATTTGTTGTTACCCATTAAGTGATCAACCTATAGTAAATTTGTTGTTACCCATTAAGTGATCAACCTACAGTAGATTTGTTGTTACCCATTAATTGATCAATCTACAGTAGATTTGTTGTTACCCATTAATTGATCAACCTACAGTAGATTTGTTGTTACCCACTGAATGATCAAGCTACAGTAGATTTGTTGTTACCCATTAAGTGATCAACCTATAGTAAATTTGTTGTTACCCATTAAGTGATCAACCTACAGTAGATTTGTTCTTACCCATTAATTGATCAACCTACAGTAGATTTGTTGTTACCCATTAAGTGATCAACCTATAGTAAATTTGTTGTAACCCATTAAGTGATCAACCTACAGTAGATTTGTTCTTACCCATTAATTGATCAACCTACAGTAGATTTGTTGTTACCCATTAATTGATCAATCTACAGTAGATTTGTTGTTACCCATTAATTGATCAACCTACAGTAGATTTGTTGTTACCCACTGAATGATCAAGCTACAGTAGATTTGTTGTTACCCATTAAGTGATCAACCTATAGTAAATTTGTTGTTACCCATTAAGTGATCAACCTACAGTAGATTTGTTCTTACCCATTAATTGATCAACCTACAGTAGATTTGTTGTTACCCATTAATTGATCAACCTACAGTAAATTTGTTGTTACCCATTAATTGATCAAGCTACAGTAGAGTTGTTCTTACCCATTAATTGATCAACCTACAGTAGATTTGTTCTTACCCATTAATTGATCAACCTACAGTAGATTTGTTGTTACCCATTAATTGATCAATCTACAGTAGATTTTTTGTTACCCATTAATTGATCAACCTACAGTAGATTTGTTGTTACCCACTGAATGATCAAGCTACAGTAGATTTGTTGTTACCCATTAAGTGATCAACCTATAGTAAATTTGTTGTTACCCATTAAGTGATCAACCTACAGTAGATTTGTTCTTACCCATTAATTGATCAACCTACAGTAGATTTGTTGTTACCCATTAATTGATCAATCTACAGTAGATTTGTTGTTACCCATTAATTGATCAATCTACAGTAGATTTGTTGTTACCCATTAATTGATCAACCTACAGTAGATATGTTGGTACCCATTAATTGATCAACCTACAGTAGATTTGTTGTTACCCACTGAATGATCAAGCTACAGTAGATTTGTTGTTACCCATTAAGTGATCAACCTACAGTAGATTTGTTCTTACCCATTAATTGATCAACCTACAGTAGATTTGTTCTTACCCATTAATTGATCAACCTACAGTAGATTTGTTCTTACCCATTAATTGATCAACCTACAGTAAATTTGTTGTTACCCATTAATTGACCAAGCTACAGTAGAGTTGTTCTTACCCATTAATTGATCAACCTACAGTAGATTTGTTCTTACCCATTAATTGATCAACCTACAGTAAATTTGTTGTTACCCATTAATTGATCAAGCTACAGTAGATTTGTTGTTACCCATTAATTGATCAAGCTACAGTAGAGTTGTTGTTACCCATTGATTGATCAACCTACAGTAGATTTGTTCTTACCCATTAATTGATCAACCTACAGTAGATTTGTTCTTACCCATTAATTGATCAACCTACAGTAAATTTGTTGTTACCCATTGATTGATCAACCTACAGTAGATTTGTTCTTACCCATTAATTGATCAAGCTACAGTAAATTTGTTGTTACCCATTAATTGATCAACCTACAGTAGATTTGTTCTTACCCATTAATTGATCAACCTATAGTAAATTTGTTGTTACCCATTAATTGATCAAGCTACAGTAAATTTGTTGTTACCCATTGATTGATCAACCTACAGTAGATTTGTTCTTACCCATTAATTGATCAACCTATAGTAAATTTGTTGTTACCCATTGATTGATCAACCTACAGTAGATTTGTTGTTACCCATTAAGTGATCAACCTATAGTAAATTTGTTGTTACCCATTAAGTGATCAACCTACAGTAGTTTGTTCTTACCCATTAATTGATCAACCTACAGTAGATTTGTTGTTACCCATTAATTGATCAATCTACAGTAGATTTGTTGTTACCCATTAATTGATCAACCTACAGTAGATTTGTTGTTACCCATTAATTGATCAACCTACAGTAGATTTGTTGTTACCCACTGAATGATCAAGCTACAGTAGATTTGTTGTTACCCATTAAGTGATCAACCTATAGTAAATTTGTTGTTACCCATTAAGTGATCAACCTACAGTAGATTTGTTCTTACCCATTAATTGATCAACCTACAGTAGATTTGTTCTTACCCATTAATTGATCAACCTACAGTAAATTTGTTGTTACCCATTAATTGATCAAGCTACAGTAGAGTTGTTCTTACCCATTAATTGATCAACCTACAGTAGATTTGTTCTTACCCATTAATTGATCAACCTACAGTAAATTTGTTGTTACCCATTAATTGATCAAGCTACAGTAAATTTGTTGTTACCCATTGATTGATCAACCTACAGTAGATTTGTTGTTACCCATTGATTGATCAATCTACAGTAGATTTATTGTTACACATTGATTTAACGAGTAGTTTTGTTGTTGTCAAATAGTTTGTTGAGCCTTTATTTTATTTTGTCCAGTGATTCCACCCTCATCCAAAGCTAAATGTAAAGAGAAGAAATTCTGCATGGGGACATGTTTGGAATTCAACTGTAAATTACCAAGCCCTAAATACATATACCCAATCAGAACTTCCCAACGACTAAGTACTTTGTGGAGAATTCACTGGAATAATAGCATTCTCTTTAATGACCTTTTCTTGTCGTGACCAGCTCAGGGCAGTAAGTTCATGTTCTGTATTGATTTACATTGAGAGGTTAAAGCACCGTCACCCTGGAATATTCACAGGGAAATTTAAAGTATTCCTGTCTACTTATAGAGCAAAGGTTCTGACATTTATACCTCTCCTGGAAAGGGAAATCTGTTTGAAGCAGCTGAGTCTTGTGTTGCACTTTCATGGAATCAGCGTTTTGTCGTATAAAAGTTTTATTTGGAAACATCAAATGGATTGCATTTGGAAACACGTATAAATCACAGAGTCACGCTCTTGTCTTGTAGTAGTTTCAATAACATTGTGAAAGTTGTTTGGCATTTCTTAAAACTAGAGTTTTTTTTATTAAAGGATTTAAATCAGAAAGCTTATAGACAAAGTAAAGAATTTTCTCAGAGAATTTTTTATCATTTCTTATATTAGATATTTTGTTGGAGGTTTTTGGTACAATGGTATATCAGGCAGTGTAAATGTTGGACAAGATATATAAGACGGGCAAGAAAAAATTGTCGCTTCTAATCGGTAAAACTAACCTCTTTTCAACCTTGCATGTCAAAATTATCAGAAGTATACAAATAAAAAAATAATATTAAATACCAAGTGAAGATTAAGTTGCCATGTTGTTTCTCCAATATTTTTTTAAATACTTTTTAAAAAAAAGTTTGGACGTTTCTTTCTGACTCTGAGGAACCATTTTTTTAAAAGACTTCACGGAAGGATCTTCAAAGTGACATACTAACTCCAGACATGCCAGTAGTTGATATATTATTCATAAGAGCAAAACATTTTTTCTTTCCCATGCAAGTTTTTGCTCAGGGGGTTCTGATCATTTTACGGATACACAGGAAATTATTTATGCTGCTAATGGATGTTCATATTTGCTTCGAGCAAAGAGATCTGATGATACAACAAGACATCACACCAAGTCTGGACACCTGACTCCTACACATGCAGAAACATGAACAGACCCGAACTCCTCACAGTGCTGTTACGTCTCTCCTGTGTCAAGCCTTTATCAACACTGCATTCGGGGCCTGACCTCGAACTAGCTCAAGTTGACCCAACGTTACCAAAGACGCTTTCGCATTTTTTTCGAAGAATATCATAACTTTATTTATCTTATATACGTAAACATACAATTTTCAAAGTTTAGTTATCGATGTTTTATATACAAATGACAAGTTCAGATTTTTGAACAAATCTTGTTTCACGCAGCCGTTATGTTCGCGAATTGATATTGCTTGTGTATACCTCCGTCTACTCACAAGGTCGTTGCGGTATAACATGTATCAAAATATCGGAATCCTTTAGATAAAGTGAAAAGACCATTTTCATTACATTAATTACATGTTATAACTGAAAAGTGGTACATTTTGATGGTCACGAATCCTGACCAAGAGAGGTCCGCGAACCCAGGGATGATAGTTAATCAGTCCTGGGGACACAGTTGGAACAGTTCAAGGGATTTTTGCCAAACTTTGAAGGTTCTGGCAGCAGTGATATTTCCAGTATTCAAAATTCATTCATAATGGCTATGGAGGCTTGGATAACCACTCTCGGGGCATATTTTCTAGAGGTGCGATCCACAAATGGAATAGAAACCAAAGGTGATATTGAGGTCATGCAATCAATCGACATGGCAGAACTTGATAATAACTTTCGGCCACGTGGTATCCTCCAAGGATGCAAAATGATGCTTATAGGTTATAGCCTGAGATTATCAGTCCATATTTGTCCATTGCTGATGCTTAAGTGCTTCTGTGGAGTCACGGTTTGAGATTTAAGGTCTCAAATTGCCTTGCTTTCTTTTAATGTTCAATCCTACAACAGGAAGATGCAAGCTTTTAGCTTTTTGAAGATATTTGTTGATCTCAGAAGAAGACTAGTTCTTAAATTATATAGTCCATTACATTGGAAATACATTATCAGCTGAAAACCTTTTTGCTACCATCAAAGTCTATGGATAGCCATGTTTTCTGGGCGCTGTGGGTAACATTGTCTGCAAATAGAATGAAGTTAATGAAATAATGGGCTTCTTTTGGTGCAAAAAGTAAAAAGTTTGCTTTGAAACTGGATTTTATTCTGAAACTTATTTTGCCAGCAGATTCTTGGTTCAAATATTCAGATAGAACTTTGAAGTGCACCGTTGATGTCTATTGATTATAATTCCTTATATGACCTTTTTAAAGTAGACACTCATTTTTCCAATTTTTCTTTTTTTTTTATTACTTTTAAGATTTGAATCTACTTCAAATAACATACTTAAATGAATTAAGGAAATCGGAAACTACCAGTTAAAGGTGAAGTACCTCATAAAAGAAAAGATATCTGACTATTAAACCGGTGAATATTTGTTGCTTTAACTGAAATAATTATTGTCAACTCGTTATAAATGTTCCCAAGTAGATATTGACTAACTGTAATTCATAGCAGACAGCAACAAATATCACTTTCACGTATCAGGTGTTGGTTTATAAACTTTCACCAATTTTTTAATTGAATTCACTATCAATGTAACTTCTCATATATTTGATTACTAGATCAATTTCTATGGATAGTCAACTTCTTTATTGCTAAGACTGTGACATCTATGGATAGTCAACTTCTTTATTGCTAAGACTGTGACATCTATGGATAGTCAACTTCTTTATTGCTAAGACTGTGACATCTATGGATAGTCAACTTCTTTATTGCTAAGACTGTGACATCTATGGATAGTCAACTTCTTTATTGCTAAGACTGTGACATTTGCAGATACTGGAACTGCTATTAAGCAAGTGATATATTCACATTGTTTGAACGAAAATGTTAAGCTCTTCATCCCTCAAAGGGGTTATTGTTATTAGTGCCAGTTAATTTTTATTGCTCAAATAGTATTTTGTTGAATTCAGTATATTCCTTAGTCTATAGTTACCTTCTTTAGATAATTATAAAATATAAAACAGCCTACCATCTCACTAATCTCTCAAGTTCCAATTATGACATTACTTACAGTGTCATTATTTTTCTGAATTGCGGAACATCTTAAATAATTTAAGACAGGGAAAAACTAGTAGTAACTGTAACTGTAGTAGAGAATTCCTAAGTAAAAACCAAAGAATATTTCTTTTAAATATATCAATACATATAAATGAAAAACTTATTGATAGACAACTGAAACTATTTGAAAATTTGACAAGGCTACATAAACAAAATTAAATATTTCTCGGGCGTTGGTGCATCACCTTTTTTGTGCGCGTGACAACTTTTTATTGTCGTTTGAAAAACTAAATTAACAATTTGCCGCATCACTTTTGGTAAACCAACTATTTTGTATACTTCTACCACTACCAAGCTATATTTGATGGAAAAATAAAATTTACTCCTCCCGCATCATTATTTTTTGCAACAAAAAATAAAAATAAAGTCCTACCGCACTCATCACTTTTGAAAAAAATGTGCCTGAGAAACATTTAACTTTTTTAATGCAGCCCAAAATAACTTGAAATGTTAAAGGGAAAGTTCTATCACTGTTCTATCGGTAGCATAATTCCGCCATCTTGGTTTAAATTTTATATTTTTGTAATAATAAAACATATACACTGATAGAATATCCACATAGTAACACATAACGTTTAATAAAACTAACAAACAATATGCTATTCAGCTGTAGCAAAATTTCACCGTACGCAGCGTCGATGAATGGCTACAATTCTCACTGTTTTTATTTTTCAACAAATGTGCTCTTGTCGTTATCAAGTTGTGAACTATAAAGTCATCAAAGTATTAACTTCATTAATATATTTCAATTTGACTGCGTTTAAACCATGTATTAACAGCATAAATGTTTAAACAGGAATATCCTCTCGAATTTCGTTTCCACAAAAAATACCCTGATAGAACCCTCCTTTTAACGATGCCTTCTATCATTTGTGAAATCTAGTTTCTTGCATATAATGTGTACGGTATGGATGATACAGAGGTGAAGTTTCATTAAAAATGTTGCCAACTTCTAATAACTCAAAATAGAAGTTTCATTTATCAAAATCCTGTACTGTAAGTCCAGGGCATTATCAGAATTAGAATTTGTATTTATTGATGCCAAAACGGCATTAGGGGGTTGCCAAGATGTCTGGAAAAAATGGAAAGTTGATGAAGTATGTATTTTAGTCATGGAAAGGATTTGATCGGAAGTGAAGCTCTGATTACCCAATGCCAGAATATTGGAATATGTGGGTGAAATTAAACATTGTCTGTGTTGACTTAAGAATTACACGGAGCTGATCACTTAGAGAGATAATGGGCACCGAAGTACTGATAAATATCATAAAGTCTGTCAAGCTATGTGCATACAATCACAGAAGTTCCAAGTTGAGAAAGTGATATTTGCTTAAATGTGGAGCGAAGCCTAGGGGTGAACTACTCTATTTGTCTTTATCCAGGCTATGGTTGGATAATATTGGACATAATCCTAAAATTGGGTCTGAGAGTCAGCAATGCCAGAAGGACCTTTTTGGAGGTCAAGGTCAACATTGGCCCATCTTTTATAGTCTTGGGCCTGCTTTCACAAAGCAACCTTTACTAAGGTTTACCTTATCTCTCATTCTTTAACATTGCACAAAGGTTACTTTAGTGACTTATGATCACCTTAGTCCTTTGTGAAAGGACACCCAGAACCATATTTTCGAAGGTCTAAGATAGTTGTAAGTGCCATACATAATATATATTTAACATTGGCTTATGACCTTCTTAGCACTAAGACAGTTTCGAAAATATGGGCACTGGACCCATATTTTCGAAGCTATTTTAGTGCTAAGATAGTCGTAAGTGCCATACTTATTGGCTTACAACCTTCTTAGCACTAAGACAACTTTCGAAAATATGGGCACTGGACCATTTTTCAAAGCTATCTTAGTGCTAAGATAGTAAGTGCCATACTAACATTGACATACAACCTTCTCAGCTCTAAGGCAGCTTCGAAAATATGGGCCCTGGAATCTATCCTATCATTAAGTCAGCTTGCATCATTACGAAAGTTGTGAAAGTCATTGGTGTGTGCCGGGAGTGCAAACCATAAAATTCAAAGCACATTGATCCCGCTGTTGTTGGCACTCTGTGCTCGTGGTTCTGTACAGTGTTGGAGGGAAGACGAAGAGGGATGATGCATTGGAAATCAATAGCTTCACTCCAGCTTATCCACTGTTGGAATTGCACCATGAAGCAGTAGATGCTGGAGCCGTGTTCCTAGTTACATCAGGCATCTCAGAGGGAAGCGCCAACGGGCATGTACGCTGATTAGCAGACAGGAATCATTGGTGGTACTCTCAAAATGAAAAAGTCCCTTCCCTTGTGTGAATGTATTGCCTTTTGATTGTGTTGTTGCAGAAATTATGCCAGTATTAGTTGAACTCTGGAGATCTCATCCAATGGTTGAGATTTTTCTGTTTTCAAATTTGTATAGTCATTATTGCACTGTGTACATTTTTTCAGTCGGTGATATAGGAGTGAATTGCAATTTGCAATTTTGCAATCGATTTGATTCCCATGTGGGTATGAGGAGAAATAGGTTATACAACATGAAGTTGCATGTTCTTTCACAATATGAAAACAGAAGGAAATAGGCCGATTCACTCTTCGTTTGAACAGAGTAAAATATGCATTATTTATCGAACAACTGAACTGGTCCTGAAAAGAGCATTTACAATATAAATATCAAACCTAGTTTTACAAAGAGGATGTTATCTTTGGAAAGAAGAAATTTGCATGAAGCTGATAGGATCGTAAAATTCATGCAAAAATAAAATTGTGAAAAAACCTAATGAGTCTCTCTTCTTACAACAGAAATGCTGAGAAAATAAATACATCTTTGTCAAAAATTCTTCAAAAATTCTTCAAAAATGGCTACCAGCATCTGTGAATCAACTCCACCGTATTCAAATACTAAAATCGGTTTATTAGAACGAAGCCAGATGTTGAATCCTTGGGCAATGTTTGAGTTAGGAAATTAGGAAACGGCTGACCTTGTCAACCTCTGTAAAGAGTTCTTGACCACAGAACTGGACAACAAGCCCGGGGGTCAAACCATGACTCTGTGTCCATTACATGGCAATGGAACGAGATTTTCCAATGATGTCTTATTATTCCTTATCGATCAAACTACAGGCGTGCATTATGTGCTGATTGAACAGTGACTTCATATACCCTTTCCGTGTTCATGATTGGGAGGTGAACAACGAGGAGTCACGGTTATTATTCATGTGCATTTGAATACAAATTCAGGATGATTGATTTAATGGACGGTCATAAAAAAACAGATTGCACATATCTAGCAACGGTTCCTTCATTCATTCACAATATGTGTATATGGTAGTGGATGTTTTTTTATAAGAGGCTTGAAGTTGGAATTCTGAAATATTATTATTATAATTATTACATTTTATTACACAAAACAATTATCTTTAGTGGTAAAAACCGGGTTGCGTGTAAAGCAAATATTGCATGGCGGTCATTTTATTGTGAACACTTTTTATTATTTCGAATGACAAAAACTATTCTCATGGCTTTACGGAACCATGTAAACTCATTTTTTAACTTGATTTTCTGAAGAGAGTAGGGTGTTTTACTATTACATTTCTTCGACTTATTTCAGCAGAAAAACGTGCTACTACAGTACTCCTTTAAAGGTGAAGTCATAGAAAGTTTATAGCAAGTTTTAATTCTCACAATGACAAGTAATATTGCAAGAATAAAAATGCCCACATTACCATGATTATGCTGGAACCAATTTGTATTACAATTAACATCAAAGCAGCACTCTTTTCCTATTTTACTTAATAGAATCTGCTCATGGCATATTTCAATCCCTGAATCTCTTGATCCTTGCTAAATCTATCATTGTTAACTTATAAACCCAACATTTTAAAAAGCTCTCTTTAAACTACAATAGTCTTAACTGCCCTACATTTTCTAAGGTCTCTCTTGCTGTCAGAGAGTGTGAAAATCTTGTCCTGTTTTTGCTTGATAATATACTTCTTATAATCAACTGAAGAAATTAAACTTAAAACTTCTTATGGATCCTGTTGAAAATTGCAAGCGTACGATATATCATCCTGGCTCTCTAATTCAATAAAGCACCTTGTTTTTCATCAAGACAACTTCCAGATTTCTATAATCATCTTAGTAATGATTGTAATGTAATGTGCTGATTGAATTAGTGCTAAAATCATGTGTTAACTGCTGAAAATAATAATCTGGATTATCAAATTATCTGCTTAATATGATTATGAATTAGGGAGCACTTGATAAATTTGATTTGACTTTTTGCAGCAATTATTAGCTGACTTTAACTCCAATCTCCTGCGGAAAATTACTGATTTACGATACTTGAGCTACAATTTCTTTTGGGTTTTACATTCACAGTGGTGTAGTGGTTGGAGTGCTGGCCTCTCATTCCAAATGCCTTGGTTCGAATCCCGGTGGAGACACCAAAACTTTCTGAGTCTCATACTGTGTTGCAAGGCACTTTATCCATATTGCAATAAGACCTAATTGTTTAAATGGGTACCTGAATAAATGAAGTTTGGACCTATGTGGCCGTGTGGAGCACTTGGCAGCACACAAAGTGCATGTCCTGAAAATGATGTGTTTGAGTATGCTTTAAGGATGGAAATATATAAATTTAAATATTTATATCATTATTATACATATACAATGTGTAGAGGTGAAGTGAGTTGGGGTTTAACACTGATTTCAAGAGTATTTCACTTATATTGCGGCTGCTAGTATTATGGCAGGGAGAAAGCCTGCAGCGCCATGTGGCTATGCATTGCGGTGAAACCCGCGAGCATCGGCTGGAACTAGAGAACCATGGGTGGTACTGTGCTGAAATTCAGTGGAGCTTTGCACCCAAACCTTACTGCGTGTAGAACAGTTCTCTACTGCAGACAAAGTTGCCGTGCCCCTGGCGAGATTCGAACCCCGGACCTCTTGATCAGAAACCAAACGCGTAACCACTGTGCTATGCCACCCACAATATTGAGAAACCTCATGAAATGGTATAGGGTTGAAGTATCAACTTATCTGAAAGTGTCATTCCTTTGTTGGAAATATGTGTAAATATTAATTGAATATATGCATGGGCAAGATTTGTGATATTTAAGAAGAAGATTATAAGTGACTTTATGCTGTAGGATTATTATCTATGAAGATAAAACGAGCTATTAATTTACTCAGTATTGCTTATTAATGTGTTGACATTTCAAATAATAAATCTACATTGATAAGCAACTGGATATCAGCTATTGCTAATCATATTTCCAGAACATTTTCAGATAACAATAGAAAACTAGTGATCCAATAAATGGGAAGTATGGATATATATGAGAAAAACATGGATGTTAAACAATTAATTTAAAAGCAATCCCTTTATAATAAATATTTCTCTTCTTAACAATATAGACATCATATTGAAAATGGTTTTAGATAATTGTATTTCATAAAGAAACACAACGTTTCACACTTAAAAACATCCTTCTGTCTTTGGAAAATCAGGTTAAAAAATTACTGTAGATGGTTCCGTAAAGCCATGGGAATCATTTTTGTAATTGATTGACTAATCACTTCAGCTTGGACTCTTTGTCCCCTATACAAGCCTCACCACATACCAGCTGTGTTAGTTTGAACTTTCATTCCTGATGAAGCGAGCAATGTGCTTGTGAAACGTTGAAAGTGTATTTATTTGGATGGTTTTTGACAAGGTTTTAATAGAAATTTTTGTAATTTGAAATAATAAAATGTGTTCACATTAAAATCGCCACCATGCATTTTTGCTTTATATGCATCACCATTTTTACCACTACCGATAATTGCTTTGTGTAAGAAGATGTTTTACCCTCTACAGTAAATATGAATGACATAAACAATCATTATAAATGGGAAATTTGAAAAAAAAAATGTGCTACTGCCCCTTTAGATCTTTAAATTCATTGCGTTGCTGTAGTCACATATCAAAAGTTACCAAGGGTGCAATTTTTTCAGGAGGTATTGACTGTTGTCAGAAATTACCCTTTTCGAGCCATTCTATTCAACATAGAGCAATATTAAGATGTTTAGTCGTGACTATGATCGAAAACCTGACAATGTACCGTGGCTGCGACACGTCAATTGGTCAAATGTAAAAGTTATGTGTAGCAGAAAAAGAGACACATATTTAATGGTAAATATTGTTCAATGGATCATATAAATGGTATACTTGTTAATAGAGCACATGAATTTGTCTTCATGAAGAATTAATTAAGCCATTGCTCGATTTTCATAGAAAGCAAATATTTGGCATTAGGGATAACTATTCAAGTCAATTGATGTTTTGGTATGTATCAAAGCGAAAAAAAAAAGGGTACTATCTGGGTATTTTTTTTGGAAATGAGAGGATATTCCTGTTACACATATAGTTGAAGTGTATGAGATAAAGCATTAACATAATCCGGTAGATAGCATTTAAAAGGAGGGTTCTATTTTTAGCTCATCAGGCCTGAAAGGCCCGATGGGCTTATGGCATGGCATGGTGTCCGGCGTCCGTCCATCCGTCCGTCCGTCCATCCGTCCATCCGTCCATCCGTCCATCCGTCCATCCGTAAACTTTTCGCTTTTTCGACTTCTTCTCCAGAACCAATGATTCCACAGAGCTGAAATTTTATGTGCAGACTCCTTGGCCAATGGGGATTCTAAATTGTAGATTTCGTGACCCCATGACCCCAAATGGGGTCACAGGGGTCACATCCTTAAAAACTTATTTTCATCTTCTTCTCCAGTTCCAAAAGGTCTAGAGAGCTGAAAAGTTGTGTGCAGACTCCTTGGCCAATGGGGATTCTAAATTGTAGATTTCGTGACCCTGTGACCCCAAATGGGGTCACCGGGGTCACATCCTTAAAAACTTATTTTCATCTTCTTCTCCAGTTCCAAAAGGTCTAGAGAGCTGAAAAGTTGTGTGCAGACTCCTTGGCCAGTGGGGATTCTAAATTGTAGATTCTGTGACCCTGTGACCCCAAATGGGGTCACCGGGGTCACATCCTTAAAAACTTATTTTCATCTTCTTCTCCAGTTCCAAAAGGTCTAGAGAGCTGAAAAGTTGTGTGCAGACTCCTTGGCCAGTTGGGATTCTAAATTGTAGATTCTGTGACCCTGTGACCCCAAATGGGGTCACCGGGGTCACATCCTTAAAAACTTATTTTCATCTTCTTCTCCAGTTCCAAAAGGTCTAGAGAGCTGAAAAGTTGTGTGCAGACTCCTTGGCCAATGGGGATTCTAAATTGTAGATTTCGTGACCCTGTGACCCCAAATGGGGTCACCGGGGTCACATCCATAAAAACTTATTTTCATCTTCTTCTCCAGTTCCAAAAGGTCTAGAGAGCTGAAAAGTTGTGTGCAGACTCCTTGGCCAATGGGGATTCTAGATTGTAGATTTCGTGACCCCATGACCCCAAATGGGGTCACAGGGGTCACATCCTTAAAAACTTATTTTCATCTTCTTCTCCAGTTCCAAAAGGTCTAGAGAGCTGAAAAGTTATGTGCAGACTCCTTGGCCAATGGGGATTCTAAATTGTAGATTTCGTGACCCTGTGACCCCAAATGGGGTCACCGGGGTCACATCCTTAAAAACTTATTTTCATCTTCTTCTCCAGTTCCAAAAGGTCTAGAGAGCTGAAAAGTTGTGTGCAGACTCCTTGGCCAGTGGGGATTCTAAATTGTAGATTCTGTGACCCTGTGACCCCAAATGGGGTCACCGGGGTCACATCCTTAAAAACTTATTTTCATCTTCTTCTCCAGTTCCAAAAGGTCTAGAGAGCTGAAAAGTTGTGTGCAGACTCCTTGGCCAATGGGGATTCTAAATTGTAGATTTCGTGACCCTGTGACCCCAAATGGGGTCACCGGGGTCACATCCATAAAAACTTATTTTCATCTTCTTCTCCAGTTTCAAAAGGTCTAGAGAGCTGAAAAGTTGTGTGCAGACTCCTTGGCCAATGGGGATTCTAAATTGTAGATTTCGTGACCCCATGACCCCAAATGGGGTTTCATGGGTCACATCCTTAAAAACCTATTTTCATCTTCTTCTCCAGTTCCAAAAGGTCTAGAGAGCTGAAAAGTTGTGTGCAGACTCCTTAGCCAATGGGGATTCTAAATTGTAGATTTCGTGACCCTGTGACCCCAAATGGGGTCACCGGGGTCACATCCTTAAAAACTTATTTTCATCTTCTTCTCCAGTTCCAAAAGGTCTAGAGAGCTGAAAAGTTGTGTGCAGACTCCTTGGCCAGTGGGGATTCTAAATTGTAGATTCCGTGACCCTGTGACCCCAAATTGGGTCACCGGGGTCACATCCTTAAAAACTTATTTTCATCTTCTTCTCCAGTTCCAAAAGGTCTAGAGAGCTGAAAAGTTGTGTGCAGACTCCTTGGCCAATGGGGATTCTAAATTGTAGATTTCGTGACCCTGTGACCCCAAATGGGGTCACCGGGGTCACATCCTTAAAAACCTATTTTCATCTTCTTCTCCAGTTTCAAAAGGTCTAGAGAGCTGAAAAGTTGTGTGCAGACTCCTTGGCCAATGGGGATTCTAAATTGTAGATTCCGTGACCCTGTGACCCCCAAATGGGGTCACCGGGGTCACATCCTTAAAAACTTATTTTCATCTTCTTCTCCAGTTTCAAAAGGTCTAGAGAGCTGAAAAGTTGTGTGCAGACTCCTTGGCCAATGGGGATTCTAAATTGTAGATTTCGTGACCCCATGACCCCAAATGGGGTTTCATGGGTCACATCCTTAAAAACCTATTTTCAACTTCTTCTTCAGTTCCAAAAGGTCTAGAGAGCTGAAAAGTTGTGTACAGACTCCTTGGCCAATGGGGATTCTAAATTGTAGATTTCGTGACCCCATAACCCCAAATGGGGTCACAGGGGTCACATCCTTAAAAACCTATTTTCATCTTCTTCTCGAGTTCCAAAAGGTCTAGAGAGCTGAAAAGTTGTGTGCAGACTCCTTGGCCAATGGGGATTCTAAATTGTAGATTTCGTGACCCTGTGACCCCAAATGGGGTCACCGGGGTCACATCCTTAAAAACTTATTTTCATCTTCTTCTCCAGTTCCAAAAGGTTTAGAGAGCTGAAAAGTTGTGTGCAGACTCCTTGGCCAATGGGGATTCTAAATTGTAGATTTCGTGACCCTGTGACCCCAAATGGGGTCACCGGGGTCACATCCTTAAAAACTTATTTTCATCTTCTTCTCCAGTTCCAAAAGGTCTAGAGAGCTGAAAAGTTGTGTACAGACTCCTTGACCAATGGGGATTTTAAATTGTAGATTTCGTGACCCCGTGACCGCAAATGGGGTAACCGGGTCACATCCTTTAAAACCTATTTTCATCTTCTTTTCCAGTTCCAAAAGGTCTAGAGAGCTGAAAAGTTATGTGCAGACTCCTTGGCCAATGGGGATTCTCAATTGTAGATTTCGTGACCCCATGACCCCAAATGGGGTCACAGGGGTCACATCCTTAAAAACCTATTTTCATCTTCTTCTCCAGTTCCAAAAGGTCTAGAGAGCTGAAAAGTTGTGTGCAGACTCCTTGGCCAATTGGGATTGTAAATTGTAGATTTCGTGACCCTCTGACCCCAAATGGGGTCACATGGGTCACATCCTTAATAACCTATTTTCAACTTCTTCTTCAGTTCCAAAAGGTCTAGAGAGCTGAAAAGTTGTGTGCAGACTCCTTGACCAATGGGGATTCTAAATTGTAGATTTCGTGACCCCGTGACCGCAAATGGGGTCACCGGGGTCACATCCTTAAAAACCTATTTTCATCTTCTTTTCCAGTTCCAAAAGGTCTAGAGAGCTGAAAAGTTGTGTGCAGACTCCTTGGCCAATGGGGATTCTAAATTGTAGATTTCGTGACCCCGTGACCGCAAATGGGGTCACCGGAGTCACATCCTTAAAAACCTATTTTCATCTTCTTTTCCAGTTCCAAAAGGTCTAGAGAGCTGAAAAGTTGTGTGCAGACTCCTTGGCCAATGGGGATTCTTAATTGTAGATTTCGTGACCAAGTGACCCCAAATGGGGTCACAGGGGTCACAGCCTTAAAAACCTACTTTTATCTTCTTCTCCAGTTCCAAAAGGTCTAGAGAGCTGAAAAGTTGTGTGCAGACTCCTTGGCCAATGGGGATTCTAAATTGTAGATTATGTGACACTGGACCCCAAATGGGGTCACAGTGGTCATGATCTAAGAACCTATCTTTTGCTTGTAAACAATAACTTAAATAACTTAAATATTCAACTTTAGATAGTAAATCAATGAAATCCTGATGAGCTACAGAGCCCATGGCTCTATTTTTTATGGAAACGAAATTCGAGAGTATATTCCTTTTATACATATATGCTAATAATACATGATTAAAACAGTCAAATTGAAAGATTTACAAAGTTACTATTTCAATGACTTTGCATTTCACAACTTGATAAAGACAAGGACACATTTGTTGAAAAATAAAAATAATGAAAATTGAAGCCATTCGTCAGCGCTGCGAGTGGAGAAAACTTTGCTATGGTTTAATAGCATATTGTTTATTAGTTTTATTATATTGTATGTGTTACAATGTGAATATCCTATCATTGCATATGTTTTATTACTAAAAAAATTAAAATTGGGTTAAATATAGCATGTGTTCATTTCACATAATGCCAAGAAACTAAGATGGCGGTTGCTTCCGATAGATCGGTGATGGAACTTTCCCTTTAAGACAAACCAAATACATGACAATCTTTTCATAATCTCTGAAACTCAATTTCCATTTATATTGTAAAAATAGTACAAAATATACAATAACACAATCTGACATTTATATAATATGATTCAATGGTTGTCGTGTATCATGGATGTCAAATATACAAATACATTTCCTTGCACAATGTCACACGATTTGACATTTGAAACGGCAGTGTAATAACATTGGATAACAGTGTAATGAGTTAGCGGCAAATGTCAAGTGATTTGGTCACTGTTACTTGCTGCTTATACTGTTATAATGTCAATCAGTTAAGCAGATTTATAAATCAACAACAATTAAGTCCTTGTTTGTTTTGTGGCATTTGATCCTGTCACATAGAGAGAGAAAAATGTCAAACCTCAGAAATCATCTCTTTATGTCATTTCGTCCATGATATAATACTAAAGGGGGCGGGATAGTGCAGTGGTTAGCTTGTTCGGCTTCGGATCAAGAGGCCCGGGGTCCGAATCCGGCCAGGGGCACAGCAACTTTGTCTTCAGTAGAGAACTGTTCTTCACGCAGTAAGGTTTGGGTGCAATGCTACACTGAATTTCAGCGTAGTACCACCCATGGTTCGCTAGTTCCAGCTGATGCTCGCAGGTTTCACCACAGTGCATAGCCACATGGCATTGCGGGCTTTCTCCCTGCCATAATACTAGCAGCCGTGATAGAAGGAAATACTCTTGAAAGTGGTGTTTAACCCCAACTCACTCACTATTACTAAAGACATGAAGTTACTTCTCATGCAATGGAGATGATTTATTTGTTTTCATTGTGCTCATAGGATAAGTTAATACATAAGTTTATACAAGTCAAAATGAAATTTATGTGAAAGTATACCGATGTTGAAAATTCAAATTCATGTAGATATCATATCTCATGTATTTGAACATATTGTGAATTGGTGTGTGATGTGTGATAATTGATATCATAAATATCAAACTAATTTTTAATATGTTATTACTATTGTATTGAAAATACACTTAAACTTTCTTAATTGAGTTTCATCCTGTATATTTTATGTTTATATTAATGTATGTACATGTCTTATACCCGAGAGACTACGGTAGATGAACTATTTTTTTAGAATTGGGTACATCACTATATTCACATTCACTAACTAGCGTTTTCAGCCATGTTGGCTTTTTCAGGTTTACCTTTTTTACAATGAAATCAATGACATTTTGTGTAATTGCAATTATGATAGCAATTTTAACAATTATTCACTTTTTTCAGAGAAAATACCTTCCGACGCCACATTTCTCGGTGCACAGTACTTCAGTTATGAGCTCGCCAGTAGAGGTGATCCAATTGTCAGCAACAGTGATGAATTGCGTCTAGACTTCAGGACAAAACAGATCAACGGCCTTCTGTTCTTCACAGGTAAATGCGGTTCCCGTAATGCCAAATTATCTATCTATGTCACTATGGCTTATGCTGTCCTTCATCCTTGATATCCCATCTCACAGGAAGTATTTCTATATACTTTGACCAACCTTTCTTAGGAATGATTAATGCCCAAAGAAATGTTATAGAAAAAGATGTCTATGGAGAAAATCTCCAGGAATCTTTGGTCTGACCAACTCTTTGGTTAATGTCCATAGAAAAATGTCTAGAGGTCTGAGTATACCGTATTCTCTTGGGTATAGGACCAGCCCCAGCCTAAGACCACCCACACTTTTTGTAGGGTTGTCCTGGTTTGGGTTATTCTCAGGTTATAGCCCACCCCCAATTTTGCCAGATGTTCCATGGTCATACATTACATAAATTATAATATTATTTTAAAAACCTACGTAACACCTATTCTGACAGTCTGACGGTCTCCGGTATGAATTTTCATCTGAGGTGGGGTCTCTCACTTCTAAAAGCCCATTCCCATGTTTTCAAGACGTGTGTTTGCCTGGCCCCCTTGGTTTTATACCCGGTAATGTGGGTACTATTACTTATAACATCACTTCAGTGGCAGATCCAGAGAGGGTTTCTGGGGGTTCAAACCCCATAGAGTAAGCCCCCCCCCCCCCCCCCCCCCCCCCCCCCCCCAACACACAGAAATCGTCTTTACAAAACATTGGCCTGACTGTATATAAAACCAACAGAAACATCTCTGTGAAACCTTGGCCAAACTACTGTAAGTCTGTGTTCAATGCCACAGAAAACATTTTACAAAACATGGCCTGACTGTATATAAAACCAACGGAATACTTCTCTGTGAAACCTTGGCCCATCTACTGTACGTCTGTGATTAATGACCAGAGAAAACATCTTTACAAAACATTGGCCTAACTGTATATAAAACCAACAGAATACTTCTCTGTGAAACCTTGGCCAAACTACTGTAAGTCTGTGTTCAATGCCACAGAAAACATTTTACAAAACATGGCCTAACTGTATATAAAACCAACGGAATACTTCTCTGTGAAACCTTGGCCCATCTACTGTACGTCTGTGATTAATGACCAGAGAAAACATCTTTACAAAACATTGGCCTAACTGTATATAAAACCAACAGAATACTTCTCTGTGAAACCTTGGCCAAACTACTGTAAGTCTGTGTTCAATGCCACAGAAAACATTTTACAAAACATGGCCTAACTGTATATAAAACCAGCAGAATACTTCTCTGTGAAACCTTGGCCCATCTACTGTACGTCTGTGATTAATGACCAGAGAAAACATCTTTGCAAAACATTGGTCTAACTGTATTTAACACCAACAGAATACTTATCTGTGAAACCTTGGCCCATCTCATACAAGTCTGTGATTAATGACCACAGAAAACATTTTACAAAACATTGGCCTAACTGTATATAAAACCAACAGAATACTTCTCTGTGAAACCTTGGCCCAACTACTGTAAGTCTGTGATTAATGCCACAGAAAACATCTTTACAAAACATTGGCCTTACTGTATATAAAACCAGCAGAATACTTCTCTGTGAAACATTCGCTCAACTTATGCAAGTCTGTGATTAATGCCTGCCACAGAAAACATCTTTACAAAACATTGGCCTTACTGTATATAAAACCAGCAGAATACTTCTCTGTGAAACATTCGCTCAACTTATGCAAGTCTGTGATTAATGCCACGTACAGAAAACATCTTTACAAAACATTGGCCTAACTGTATATAAAACCAACGGAATACTTCTCTGTGAAACCTTGGCCCATCTACTGTACGTCTGTGATTAATGACCACAGAAAACATTTTACAAAACATTGGCTTAACTGTATATAAAACCAGCAGAAAACTTCTCTGTGAAACCTTGGCCCATCTAATACAAGTCTGTGTTTAATGCCACAGAAAACATTTTACAAAACATTGGCTTAACTATATGTAAAACCAGCAGAAAACTTCTCTGTGAAACCTTGGCCCATCTAATACAAGTCTGTGTTTAATGCCACAGAAAACATTTTACAAAACATTGGCTTAACTATATGTAAAACCAGCAGAATACTTCTCTGTGAAACCTTGGCCCATCTAATACAAGTCTGTGATTAATGCCACAGAAAACATCTTTACAAAACATTGGCTTAACTGAGTGTATAAAACCTACATCTTTACAAAACATTGGCTAAACTGAGTTTCTGATTTAAAGGCACTTACTGAAATAAAGTGATCTTATGAATAAATAAATAAGTGTTACCAATGGCTAAATAATACTCCTGAATTAATAAAAATAGTTCTAAAATGAATGCACATGGTTCGGTTATTATTATTAAGTCATGCGAGTTCATTTCTCTTCAAGCGGCCATCTTAGAGTGTTAACATATGACGATCTGTCTGTCCTAAACACTCAAAATTAGAGTTTCAAATATGGCACCATGTTAAAATGGTCAACCATCTTGCTGTCTAAACTCTCAAATTCGCATGAGACCTACAAATGTACCTCTCACATTGACGAGTTCCACACCACTGCGCTTTTTACGTCGCGCCATTTTCTTTCAATACGGATAATGTTTTTTTATGGATTCGGCTTATCTGGTCATGTAATGAGATGTTTAACCCTCTTACATAACAGTATATTAAAAACTTTGAGAAAATAAAATATGTAAAAAAATGTGCTACAGCGCCTTTAAAGGAAAACAGGGAACCTCTCTATGAAACCTTCATCTGAATACAAGATTAATACCAACAAACATTTGGATCATCTGTAATGAAAACTTATAACAAATGCCAACGCTGAAGATGTATTTATGAAACTTTGGCCTTTCTGAAATAGGTTTATGACCAGTGACATAAATGATGAATTCATAAAATGTATGTGATTGGGGTTAAGTGATGCAAAGACATTAATCTTCTTTGAAGTATATTTTGTGAAAGAAAACTGATTCATTCTTAAAGAATCAGTTTGACTGAAGTGGCAATTTTGTAGAATAATAAAATAAGATGAGAAGTTCTTTTGATACGTAACAATGTTTTGTATTACATTGTAATATATTAGGCATGCATGTGATTAAACTTGAAATATGTCAATAGATATGGAGGTCACGAGGACACACCAATGTATTCTAAGTGGTATTATATAGTGCATGGTTACCAGTATCTTTTAATTAAATATTCACAGCAAGTTCCATTGTCCACAGCTTACTCATTCACAGACAGCAATTCCTATACACCAATATGTCTTCAAAATAATTGATCATATAACTATCTCAATTCTTAAACATGAACCATAAAAAGATGATATCTAAAAATAAATGAAACAACATATAATTGAACAAAAGTCAAATGCAAACAAAACACAAAATATGGTGCAAAGGACAGATGCAAGAATAAAAAGGTTTGGAAAGTGCAACATTTAACTTTAGAATTGTGAATAAATGTACAATGAACAGATGCCTGAAAATTTAACAACACAAAATATGACACAAAAGATACATGCACGAATCTATACATAAACACTAGTGACAAATCCAGAGATAGGTATTAGGGAGGACAGATGCAAGAATAAAAAACGTGTGGAAAGTGCAACATTTATCTTTGGAATTGTGAATAAATGTACAATGAACAGATGCTTGAAAATTTAACAACACAAAATATGACACAAAATATACATGCACGAACCTATACATAAACACTAGTGGTAAATCCAGAGATGGGTTTTAGGGAGGACAGATGCAAGAATAAAAAACGTGTGGAAAGTGCAACATTTAACTTTAGAATTGTGAATAAATGTACAATGAACAGATGCTTGAAAATTTAACAACACAAAATATGACACAAAATATACATGCACGAACCTATACATAAACACTAGTGGTAAATCCAGAGATGGGTTTTAGGGAGGACAGATGCAAGAATAAAAAACGTGTGGAAAGTGCAACATTTAACCTCAGAATTGTAAATAAATGTACAATGAACAGATGCCTGAAAATTTAACAACACAAAATATGACACAAAAGATAATGCATTAACATCTACATAAACACAGTGACAAATCCAGAGATAGGTGTTAGGGAGGACAGATGCATGAATAAAAAAAACCTGTGGAAAGTGCAACATTTATCTTTGGAATTGTGAATAAATGTACAATGCTCAGATGCCTGAAAATTTAACAACACAAAATATGACACAAGATATACATGCACGAACCTCTACATAAACACAGTGACAAATCCAGAGATGGGCTTCAAGAAGTTCAACCCCCCTCCCCACTCCTTTTAAAAAAAAATTGCTTATAAATTTGATGAACCCCCTAGGGTGAACTCCCCTTTCAAATTCCTTCATCTTCCTATGAAGTGTGAAGTATGGAAACTTCAACACTCTTAGCCAAGAGAAGGCTTCAAAACTTGTCCCCACTTCCTCAACCATCTAATTGGGGCGTTATAGATTTGATCATCCCTGCAAATCTTCTTCTGACCACAGATTGATCCAGAGTTTGAAAGCTCATTTTCTTCTTTCTTGCAGGGGACACTAAAGACTACCTTAACATTGCTGTAAGGGATGGTGGAATCATTGTGACAATCAACTTAGGATCTGGGGCTTATGAGGCAGAAGTTCGGCCCAGCCATGTGCGCTTCGATGATGGCAGGTGGCACCACCTGCTGGTCAGACGAGAGGCAAGGGAGGTAATGTTGTTATATACTCGCATACCACTAAAATCCATAATCTATATACAGTGGTACATATTATATACTTCCCTATATTACAAAAGCCTTCTGCACAAACCTGCACTTCCTTAGTTAAATGAATAACATCGCATGGAGATGTCTATTTTTTTCAAGAATACTTCTACACTTAGAATGTTCACTTTGTTGAATGAGATAGTTTCTTCTTTGTTTTTTGAGACGGAACTTGGTTGTTCCCGTAAGTTGGAGTTTAAACTCCTCCCATGGTAAACTCAGACTCCCGTAGTGGCAGATCTGTTTATTTGCCTGCATGGACTGTTAGCAAAGTGTAAGAATTGGTTTGACATTTTGTTTTTCGAATGATGTGCAAGTTTTTCGATTGTGATCGATTTTTCTTAAAAATGATCAACGATTGTTTTAGATCATTTTTCCATGACACAGGCAAGCTAATAAACTAGTGTGCACAGTGAGTGATATGTTAACAAGTTGTCACATGATTTTCATAATTTGTCCTTATTTGTTGCAATCTTTTTTTTCAATTTTGTAAAATCAGCTTACTAGGGACAAAGGGGTTTGCTTTGTAAGTAATTTTGCATGTCCCGGGAATGCCAGTAGCTAGGTAGCCCCACTTCACCCGCCTCGTCCTGTTCGTAATCCCCTTTATTGTAATCAACGACTTTTCTATGTATATTGTGCTGGTTTTGGGGCTCTGTCCTGTTGATATTGACATCGTCGATTACATGACAATCATGTTGATTTCAGAGAAGGCATTTCAATCAATGCTTTTATCCTGTCTTTGCAAATGTTGATTTCACATTACTGGTAAAGCATTTTATTTCAGCTTTTATTATAAGATTTTTTAAATGTTAGTTGAAAATAAATTTGGTAATGGTTGATTTTTCTGTGAAATTGACAGCTGTTAATTTCATGTATATATACAGTTTGATATTGACGTGAAGATAATGGCAGAGCAATGCCAACGAAAATCAATACAAAGTGACATTGATAAGAACTATAAACAAGAGAAAGTAGTAAGGTCGTGCACAAGTCGTTTTACAGCTATTGATTGTCAACACTAATCAATGACTCATTCGTGAGAAAAACAGGAAATTTGGAAAAAAATGATTCATAATTTATCAATCCTTTGTTTTTTATGTACACATTGTTGAAAATGATTTATGAATACACATTGGATATGTCATACTTCTGATGTGACCTTAAAGAAATAATCAAGATATATTTAATATAAAATTTAAATGTATTTTATATGTTATATTCTGTTCTAAAGAAAAATTTGATATCTTTTATCAAAATTGGAATGTTTGAGTTGAAACTACAAGACAAATGAGTTAAAGCAATAGATAAGAACAATTAATCATGTTTTAAAATATATTCACAATGTTTTCTTTTTTTATCAAATTTGCATTTAAAACCATCTTCTGAAAATTATATCTGAGATAAAATAAGAACTTGCTAAAATGAGGAAAAATTTAGTTTCAAGTTAAGTCTTCAAAAGCAAAGATATGTTTGAAAGAAAATGACATTTTGATATCAGTCTGATAGTAAGAATATAGTAAAATATTAATTTGTAAAATATTCAAAAAAGTGTCTGATGGTTAAGATATATCCATAAAGTATTATTAGTTTAAATACCTATTTATAATGAATAGAACATATCCAACCATTTTTACACTATTCTAATAGTAAATACATCACAATTTTTACTTACATTACCATTTTGAAATTTATTTATTAAATTTATTTCATTTTAAATCTATTTTTGTCAAAAATGTTAAATGTAATTACAATAAGTAAAAACTAGGTTTCAAGTTCACACCAGTTGTTTGTTGTGAGTGATATTTGCTTGTTCTTTCTCATGAACCCTTTATACCACTTTGTCTTATAGGTACGTGTTTGTGGTTTGACAGTGACATTCGCCACTTCTGTGATCAGTAATAATGTTCTTCAGATGACATATCATTAAGCATATTAAAAAGATCATCTTTGAAGTAATGTTTCCATATCATATTTACAAAGACTAAATCTCATTCTGATTGCAATAAAGAACCTTGCCCATTGCTTACAAAAAACTAACCATAAAACATAATAAAAAGATCTTCTTTGAAGTCCTCCTCATATCATCTTTCTATAAACCAAGTTTCACTTTTGATATAAATGATATGGAGTAGAGGTTCTGAAAGAAATATAATCAAATTATTTCATCAAAAATAAGGATTATTAAATTATTTTCTTTGAAATTGGAAGATTTGGTTATCAGCCCTTCTGCCTGCCAAACTTTGTTAATGAAGCGTAGAAATTTGGGGATCCTTGTTTCAGAGAAAAATCTTTTCTCTTTCTTCTTCACACCACAATATTAATCAATAAGGATCTGGCATTAAGGTTGTAAGCTTGTGGCACATCTGAGAATAGTTTCTCCAATTAACTTCTTGCCTTCGATGAGCACTGATTGTAAAAAGATGACATTTTCCATTGAAAGGTTATTTAGTTCAAAACATCATATATGCTAAAAATGCTTTAGATTATAACAAATTAATTTTACATGTGACAAATGTCACATTTTGAAATTAATTAATATTTTTATGATGGCTTTTATTTAAATTTTGATGTAAATTTTAACCATTGTAACAGAAGTGCATTTAAAATTGAATTTGAAATAAATTTTAATTTAATTTGTTTAACAGACAAAATCTATTTTTTAAATGATTTATCTCAAAGGATTAACGTCATGTTTGGAATTTAATTAAAATCTTTATTATACTTTCTTCAGGTAATATCTTAATGTAAATTACAAATTTGAAACTATTTGAGATCAGGATATTAATTTAGCTTAATTTAAAAATAAAAGCTGTTTCTTTTAATGATTGCTTCAATTGTTGAAGTTGAATTAAAATTGAAACCTTTGAAATATTTTTCATTTTATGATTATTATTTTTTGAGAGTCATAACGTAAAATAAAAGAACAAAAGGTATTCCCTTATTATTGCTTCAATTGTTGAAACTGAAATCGAAACTTTCGAAATATTTTTTAGTTTATGTAAGAAAATTTTAATTTGTTGAGAGCCATTACTGAAAATATAAAAATTGAATACAATTAAGCGTCATACTTGAATGAAATTAAATGTTTATTAAAGTTTATTTTTCCCTTTTTTATGCTACATATATGTTAACTACAGTAAACCTCAACATAAAACCATTTTTTCTAATGCCTAAAGAATCTTTATATCAAGGTTATTTTAGAAATAAATCAGTAAAACAACTAAAAGTGACAGAGTGTATGGAACTTTGTGATTAGTAACACATGTGGCTATCAGTGTATTTAACTCCTTAACTAAAACTTGGCAGATTTAAGATGCAAAACTCTTATGGGGTTGTTTTTCAATTGCAGTAAAACACTATCGGTTTTGACCATGAAGAACATTATTACTATTTTGTTGTTTAAAGTTTTCATCTTATTTGCTAACTTAATTAATAGAAGTTTTTCTATTGTATTTATATCCGTCTACTCATTTTCTATCCTCTTATCTTTCTTAAAACATGTTCTGACATTTATACTTCATTAAGAAATTTTATGTTTTATTAATGGAAATGTCAACACACAATTAATACGGGGAAACAGAAAAACTATAATGCTTTTAGTGACACTCATGACATTAAGTTACAATAAACCATATGTAATATGAGAAAGGTTTTCTTGATAAACTTTATATTTGATGAATATCAAATTTAGAACACATTACCCATTATTAAGTCATTGAAACGCATTTAAAAATAAAATACATACCAAGAAATAGAGAAACAAAGGATATTCGGAATCCCCTGATGTAGAATTGATAGCGAAATTTTTGCTAGTTCAACTTCAGATAAAGAGGGCCTGGGTTTGAATTCCCGAAAGGGGCTTGGCTGCTGTCGAGAACTGTTATACATGCAGTATGGTTTGGGTCCAATGCTATACTGAATTTCAGCGTAGTACCATCCATTGTTTCCTTGTTCAGCCGATGCTTGCAGGTTTCACTGCAATGCATAATCACAATGGTGTTGTGGGCTTTCTCCCTGCAATAATACTAGCAGCAGTGAAATACTCATGAAAGCAACGTTAAACCTCAAATTACCTCTTCTCGGAATGTAATATTGTTGATCAACTCTGGGGTAGTGGTCACATATTGTAAAGGGACTCACGTGTTGTGTAAAGTGTCACTTAATGAAAAATAGTGTTCATTTTAACGCCAATATACAGTGCAAGCACTGCTAACTGGCAGCACATTACCCTGAAAGAATTGCACTTTTGGTGCTGCTACTAAGCGCTCCACACAACCATATATGTCCGTACTCCCCGTGTTCAGGTACTCATTTAAACAGCTGGGTTGAGTGAGTGCAATGTGGATGAAGTGCCTTGCCCAGGGGCACAACACAGTATAAGACCCAGATGGCCATTGCACAAAACAACCTTAACACTAAGGTTAACCTTAGTGCTAGACTAACATTTAGTCTATTAGTTTTTTTCTTACAAGCAACATTTTACAAACAATTCAAATAGTTATACCAAATTGAGCCCTAAAGATGCCTTAATTTCAGAGCTGAGTAATCTAGACTTGCTATAATTTTCTAGGCTGGGTTGGTCGTCAATTGAATATTTTGCTCTAGGGTCTGGATGACAGACTACCTTTGTGCCATCTTTTAACATTGGACTAAGGCTACTTTAGAGTTTCGTGCAACGGGACCCTTGTCACACATTTTTGGTGTCTCCACCGGGATTCGAACCCATGGCTTTGGCGTGACAGGCCAGCCTCTAACCACTACACCACTGTGCTCCACAGTACTTGAGGGTTCACCACTGCTTAACTGTCACTAAGGAGTGAAAAATGTTTGCAATTTTAAGATTGCAATGACACTTATATCCACTGTGAGTATACCTCATTGAATATCGGTCGTCCTTCATGTTAACGGTCACATGAACAAGGTGTTTAGTGTATTGTCATCTAATTACCATGTGCCTCTTTCAATGTAATATAAAGATGACAGCATTCAAATTAATGGTCTACATTGTTCCTTATTTGATACACCATTACTGCCCTGCAAAAATCTAAAATGATAACTATCCTGATTCAGGGCCTGCTCATAAATATAGAGGCCTTGTAACCAGGATAGTTATCATTTTAGATTTTTCTTAAGTTTGTCGGGCATCCCTGAATGTATTTATTGAGGATCCTCATAATGAATCTTTTATAACTTGACAGTTTTGTATCATACTTTCTGGTTTTCTCTTACAATATACATATTTGGTACTTATTTATACCTATCATTAGAACTTATTGATGTAAACTAGACATATGAAAGAGAGAAAGAGCCTAAGATCACCCCCACTTTTCACAGGGTTGTCCTGGTTGGGGTTGTTCTCAGGTTAAAGCCAGATTTTGCCAGATGTTCAATGGTCATACATTACATACATCTATAATATCATTTTAATTTAAGTGTCAAAAACCTACATAAAACCTATTCTGACAATCATGACTGTCTCTGGTATGAATTTTCACCTTAGTTGGGGTCTCTCTTGTCTAAAAGCCCACCCCCATGTTTTCAAGATGTCTGTTTGCCTGGCCTACCGTGCGGATGGCTGGGTTTCCGGACACACGGGTCTGGTTAAGCGAGACCTCGCTGTATTAAATTCTATTTATTTTTAATACAATTTTGTGTTCTTTTTTTGGACAGTTCGACCCCTCATTTCCCTTTCCTAGAAATTTAAATGATTTGAAATTTGCCATATTCAGTCAAAGTCTTGGTCTGTTAATGATATTACTTTTAAGGGATGCACTATTTATGAAGTATGTTAAGTTTCAGGAACCATCTTGTTTGAGTATGTGTGTGTCAGGATGCATTTTTCATATTATAAATTATAAATATTATTATTATTATATTATAAACAATCTTCTTTCACTGACTTTTGGGTAGAGCCAAACACAATTGCACATAGTTAAAGTTTAGGGCCAGCAGCTGCATCCGAAAGTTTTGAACAAATTCAAACATGCAGAGTTATCCTCCCTTACATTTACCAATAACTTTTGTACAGCTGCGTCTCAAAAGTTTGTTCACCTCCTTGTGTATTTTAGCGAAATATCATGTAATATTACCCATATGGGAAGACGGACACAGGGTAGTATTTTTCCTGTAAGTCACATGGGAGTTACACCTTTTTCTGGCTTTTGATTGGCTGTTACAGAAAAATAAGAATTTCATTGGTTGCCGGAACTACTTCATTCATCTTTCTTACTTTTCCCGACTAGTAACTTTAGAAACTGTCTTCTGCATTTTAACATGTTTTATTTGTTTCCCGCAGTTGAAATTAGCGTTTTCGTACATGTGCCGACGCATCAAATGTCGGAGTCAGCAGTTAAATTGTTAAAGTTAAAAGTTGTATAACCTCGTTATATCAATTGTGTGTAATTCTCTCGCCAAGGCTCGAGAATTACTCAAATGATATACCTCGGGAAAGATAATCTGTCATTCCCCGTCACTCGTTAGTTATTGTCTAAATATGGTATGTCTTTGAAGCAAAATATCAACACGAAAAGTAAACCATATATTCTGCATTTTCGCATAGTAAGAAGACAGTTCAATATTCCATGAGATAATAAAATGTTATACTTCATTACATTTTTGGCAGCTCTTTGAAGTGACCAGGGGTCAATCTTTTCAAAACTACAGTTTTTATTTTCTTCTGTGAAATATCCAGCATGTGACCAACATGGTCAAATGTGCATCATGAATTTTGTTCTCAGTTTATTGAGATAAAATAATTAATCGAAAATTAATGAAATTTGAATTTTCAAAATTTGATCCCTTCTGTCAATTCATTATGCCAAAGTTCAAAAACATGTACCACTGACGTGAAGATCACAGGATACGTTTGAGAATGATTATTTTATACATGGATATAGGATTCATTGTCATGGTGAAATTTAATTTTTTTTACGTTGTAATGAAAGTCAATTTACACGATATTTGCAGTAAGATACACAAGTAGGTGAACAGACTTTTTGGATGCAGCTGTACAATAGCAATTGGAAAATGTAGGGGTGAGGTGAGGAGTTTAACGCTGCTTTAAAGAGTATTTCACTTATATCACATCTGATGGTATTATTGCAGGGAGAAAGCCTTAACACCATGTAGCTATACATTGCGGTGAAACCTGCGAACACTGGTTGGAACTAGCGAACCATGAGTGGCACTGCACTTATATTCAGTGTTGCATTGCACCAAAACCTACTGAATAAAGTCAGGCCTCGATAATCTGAACGCTTCCGTTTTTCATCAAAAACGTTCGGATAGTGAAATGTTCGGATTACTGAGTACTGAGGACTACTAAAGAGATTAGTTTGGTTACATCTTCCTACCGTTCGGAAACTGCGAGATTCGGATTATCGGTGGCCGGATTATCGCGGGTTGACTGTATAGAACAGTTCTCTACTGCAGACAAAGTTGCCATGTCCCTGCCAGGAATCGAACCACGGATCTCTTGATCCGAAGCCGAATGCGCTATCCCATCCCCGAAAATGTAAGGGAGGGTAACTCTGCATTTTTTAATATTTAATTGAGGCTGTTTATTGAGGATGCCAAGGTATGTGAACAAATAATCTCTGCCAACTCAACTGCATCTTTGGTGGAATTTCTTAAAAATTACAATATTTAATTACCATCCATCAGCTGATTTTGAAATGGAATTCTCTGTGCCCAAAGCTAAACCTAAGTGACTTTATTGCGTTTGTACTATTAAGTAGTAAACTCCAACTGCCTAGAAAGAATATGATTTGAAGCTTGCTAGGGCATATGATACAATTTAATACGTGTGTCATCGTTGGACGAAAAATATACATTTAATTTTAAACCTTATCATGCTGAAAATAAACTGTTACATGGTATATAATCCAGGGGAGTGTTCCACTAACCTATTTTAGTCAAATATCAATTAAAGCTCAATTATTTCTTCAATATTAATATTAAGCATAATCTAAGAAGAGTTGACCAACATTCATTAACAACTTGCACAAACTTACTTTAGTCTAAGTGATCTTAACTTAATCTTTATTGTTAGAGGTCAAACTTAAACTAAGGAATCTTTTAACATCTTGGCCCTGAAGATAATTATTAAAAATGGGAATAAAAGACAGATCATAGACATTACCGAATTAAAAGAGCCTGCTTGGTGCCATTTATTAAGGTAATCTTTAAGATTTCAATCAAGATAATACAAAAACTGGAGTATCTTCTTATTTTCTATATTGAATAAATAGGTTAACTAATTTCAAAGATTTTTCACAGTTTGTGGATGAATTGTAAGAATATGTGTGCAGTAGTGTATCATCAGATTGCAGAAAGCTTAAAGTCATAATGCAAGAAAACTGGCAATGTTGTTTTCATCGTTAGAATTCATGGCTGCTCCGTCGTGTGAATGCTAAGAGAATGATGAAAATATGAAACTTAATGTTGTGTAAAACTGGTATGCATATTGTTGCATGTATACTTTTAAAAAAAGGTATGATAAAAAAAGACTAAGTTTCCTTGTTTGAATGATTTTTATTCAATTCTAGATGATTATTTTTGTTTTTTCGATCATCTTCGTTTTAATTACAATAATTGATTTGTGATCACAATTGTTTGATACTCCTAAAATATAAAATTTACCTATATATGAAGAACCATGATTGAAATGAAGATTTGCTGGTTAATAAATCAGCACATTTATTCCTTCAAATTAGAAGAAAGCTTAAAATAATGTTGTGTATTTACTTGCATTCACAACATTGAATTTTTCGGAATGTGAAGTTTCGGAAAAGGTTGAAGTTGACTTTGTCAAATCTTTACCTTCCAAATAATCAGGAGTTTTATTCCAATGGTTTATCTATATGCATTTGCAACAATATCATAATAGAAATCTACTTATTTACTTTAAATTCTTTTATGATTTTAATCTATAATTTCTCCTTCTTTCATGTTTGGGATTCTCTGAGAATGATCTTCAGTTGTTATACTTTAATTTTTTAGCTTTCGATTTCAACATTTTTCTTATGGCTGAGAAAATGACTCAATTTGTTATTTTCAGTTTTGATTTGACGATTATAGCATGCCACCTTGAGTTGATCTTTTTACATTTGCATGTTTGAAAATGCATGTTTATGGCATGCCTTGATGTTGTGAAATCATCACCATAAACTCAGTGATTTAGGGAACATAATTATAAAACAAATTGCCATGTACCATTTAAACTTTCTTCAAGAACATGCTAAGACAGGACATTGATCATAAGATAATATGCATCAAATAGTGGACACAACAATAATGGTGATTTAATACTCCTAGGTGTCTGAATTTCAAATTTGAAAATATTGAAATATTTGTTTAAATATTTTCATCCTCATATATCACCTTTATGAAACCACATTTTAGCACAAACTGACGATTAAAATGAATTGCCATGAGAACTAAATTGAAATTTTAAAAAATGTTGTGCTTTGAAAGATTTGGTTTCATATTGTTATTCATCATTATCAATTTAATGTATTCTTGGTTTTCAGTTTCAAAAAATTAAATGAATTTGTCATGATTTTGAACATAATTTGCATTCATAAAATTTTCTCTCTTCTCAAACATTGCCCATGATTTTTCTAAATGTCTTCCTTTCATTTCGAACAATTGATATTTTATTCATAACTGTTTCTACAACTCAGTTTAAAAACTAGTTACTATAATATTACGCTAATATGTTTTAATTTATTAATTCTAATACAAAATTCTTATCATTTATCAAATGTTCATCTTCATGAGAAAAACACAGAAAACCAAGAAAGTGATTTGTGTGGTAGTTTATATGGAATGATTTTGGTTGTAAGATTTCCATCGAAGTGGACGGAAGTCATCGCAAGTCCGGAAGCACCACTGGTCAGTTCACCCTGTTGTCCAGCAGAGTCCTATACGTGGGGGGCAGTCCAAACCCAGCGAAGTTGGAGGGGTCAAGGGTCACTCAAAACTTCAAGGGATGTATGCGCAAGGTGAGAAATTAAACACGGAAAATGAGACTTACACTGATGGGCAAAAGAAACAATGAAATCATTTTAACAGAGTCAAACTTGAAATATTTCTGCTGAATAAAGTCGATTTCAAATGTCTGTGATGAGGATGTATCTTGTAAAGAGGTCAACAAAATTTAATTCATTAGAATATGATACTTAATATTTCATATCTGTTCGAACACGCATGAGGTGTTGACATTGCTATTTCAAAGGGGTGTTTTGGGACATAATGTTTTGTATTTAAAGTTAAAATTTTATGAAATATTGAAATTATATACCGTATATTACCGGGTATAAGTCGACCACACGTATAAGTCGACCCCCTTTCTCAACTACCCAAATACTGGTAAAAACTGGGATCAAATTCTCGACTTATACCCAGTTAGATTTTGGACTTTAAATCGATGAAGCACCTTGAAGTTGGATGTCAGAAAACCATATTTCACTGTCCAATTTCGTCTGGTTAAGGAGTTTTCAAAACAAGCTTATAGTGAACAGATAGTGATTATAATGTTACAAATTAAGTTACCCGGGTAAATTGGCTTTAAGAGACATGGTGTAACTATCAGTGGTATCTGTCTCTCATGGAATGACATAACATTTTGTTGGTATGGCTCCTTTTGCACCTGGGTGTAATAATATGCCTTTCTGCAAGGCCATAAAAAGTTTATGATATGTACATAATAATAACTCTTTATTGTCCTCAATACATTGTACATCGGAAATTCATTTTGTGCTTTCCGCACCCGGCAGCCACTGTGCAGCGCCAGTTCAAGCGTTGTTCTGTCCTTATAATGCTGAGTGTCAAGCAAGGAAGCAACAACTCCCATCTTTTAACGTCTTTTGGTATGATGCGACTGGGAATCGAACCCCGGTCTTCCGGGTGATGAGCGAAAACTATACCAACTGAGCTACATCCCCGGTATATTACAGTATTTTTTGGGGCCGGATAGCACAGTGGTAAGAGTGTTCAACTTTGGTCAACAGGTTCAGGGTTTGAATCTTGATGGGGCTCAACAACCGTGTCTAATGGAAGAACAATGTCCATTCACTTTTGGAGTAATCCTACATTGAAATTCAGCTCAAATACCATGGACTCATGGTTTCCTTAAGTTCCATTTGCTTGCAGGTTTTACAGCAATGCCCACCACATTGTTATTGCAAGATATCTACCTTCACTACTAGCTGTAGTTAAATAATCTTAAAAAGGAATTAAAGGGGCAGTCACACGTTTTTTCGCTCAAATAAGTCCATGAAATGTATTTGGAAAATACTTTCACCAATATTTAAACACACTTTTCTCTTGGGAAA
Organism: Gibbula magus; assembly: GCA_936450465.1. Classification (NCBI taxonomy): domain Eukaryota; kingdom Metazoa; phylum Mollusca; class Gastropoda; order Trochida; family Trochidae; genus Gibbula; species Gibbula magus. The sequence goes on along the minus strand of OW388291.1, from coordinate 21,166,339 downwards.
ATCAAGTTAAAGATGAGTGTACATGGCTCAGAAAAGCAATGGGAATTGTTTTTGTCATTGGAAATAATAAAATGTGTTCACAATAAAATGACCGCCATGCAGTTTTTGATTTATACACAATATCGTTATTACTACTACGCGTAATTGGTTTGTCTAAAGTAACTAATTTTAAATAACACTTTCATTATAAATAAGAAATTTGAAAAAATAAATTTTGCAAAAAATGAGCTTCAGCCCCTTCAATAATTGTAACTCGTTGTGGCAAATCAAGAAATTTTGAAAAGAGGTGTGGGTGGTTCACGTTGAAAAAGGGGGAGGGTTCACCTTGGGGTCCATTAAATATACATGCAAAAATTTTTAAGGGGGAGGGGGGAGTAGGGGGAGATGGGGGACTCTTCAAAGTATTCAGTTTGCTTACGTTTAATCCCTGATTTTCTGGGTGCAGTTTCAGAGCTCATAGATAAAACTAGCTGACCATGATGAAGTGCTGATTCACCTTACCACTATATCCCTGCTTTTATAGAGGCACCCAGGACCTCAAAATGCCAGATACATTTATCATCCATGATCAAATTTAAGTGCAGATGATATATGTTATCATACATCATGAATTCATGAATGTTGTATAGCGCCACCTGAAACATTGAATTTGTGAATGTTTTGGTTCTTTTTGAGTTGGAAAGCAGTGTAAAGAATATTCTGTAATAACATATCTTTAGCCAGTGGTAATTTAATTCTTAATTATTCCCTTTATTAAAGATTCCAGTAAAATGGCCACCATGAAGGGTTAATCACTATTATAGAGTTTTGTCTTATCCCAGAATGTTCAGCAGTAATAGTAAACTTTGAATGTATTTGAGGTTGTGGTAAGGAGAAATGAGATGGGATACACTATTTGTGTTCCGGTCCTCTACCGTAAACTCAACAGACGTTGCTTAATCCTTTAATGACAAACACTAATCAAGTGACATTAGGAACCATTATCTAATGTCAATAGGTACAAGGCTACTCAGAGGGGTGTTTTAGGAGTGGTGCGAATGAATCAGTTGTATAGATTCTTCTAAGAAATTCAGCACTTACTGATTCTTAATGATTAGTGGTCATCGGGGGCGGGATAGCGCAGTGGTTAGCGCATTTGGCTTCGGATCAATAGGTCCGGGGTTCGATTCCCGCCAGGGGCACGGCAACTTTGTCTGCAGTAGAGAACTGTTCTACCCGCAGTAAGGTTTGGGTGCAATGCTACACTGGATTTCAGAGTAGTACCACCCATGGTTCGCTAGTTCCAGCCGATGCTCACATGTTTCACCGCAATGCATAGCCACATGAAATTGCGGGCTTTCTCTCTGCCGTAATACTAGCAGCCGCGATATAAGTGAAATACTCTTGAAAGCGGCGTTAAACACCAACTCACCTCACCTCACCTCAAAGTGGTCATCACACGGATGATAAAGGATGTCAATACCTGATGACACTAGTAGCAGGGGTAGATATAGAGGGGGATGTCCATCCCCCTTTTCATGTGAAAATTTAAAAATGACCATTGAAGCTTTAGTAAAAAAAACAGTGGTATAATGGTAGTGAATCAACCAACTGGTGTCTTACTTCTTTCAAAGGGATTTAGAAGTTGGTAAGATGAAGGAGAACGTGTTCTATGGATACAACTTCTTTATTGCAGAAATGCAAAGTTTCTGTGTAGCTTCTAACACCGTTATCAAGCATTGCAGGAATGTGACGTTTCAGTGTAGATTCCAACAACGATATCAATCATTTATTTCCCGATTGGTGTTTTGTCTGATGGTAAAGTTCACAACAGCAAAAATAATAAATAAAACATAAAAAGGATAGTAAAATGGCCCAAATATTCATTTTAGCGACATCAAAATAGGAAATTTCACTGGTTTATTTAAGTCTGCTGCATTTGTTAATTTTTCTGTACTGGCATATCAGAACACTGCATCTGAACTGCATAATGTGGGCTGCTATGTTAAAACAGAAAAGTTAACAGAATGCAGCCTGTGACTTGCTGGAAAATTCATGAAATGATAAGGTATGTAAGAAAATAAAAATCAATTATTTTTTACTAATATTTTCCCACTGAGTTTATGTTTTACATAAATACACACTTAAATCCTTGAGAAACTCCATTTTTGAATTTCTGCTGAATCTGAATTTTATAATTCAAAATTGCTATAAAATGAAAAAAACCTTTAAAGCTATTATATATAGAGATGTGTCTCAGTCTGGAAATCATGCAAGATAATGGAAATTTACACTGGAACTGACAATTATCTTTGTAAAAGCATTAGTATCCAATTTCAGTCATATCCTAATAAGGAACATGGAAATAAAATCTAAATAACACCATCTCATTTTGTTAGGATTGTATTCTCATTTAAATATCAGAGTTGAAATTTCAAATTAAGGATTTTGTTTCATTAGCCTAGAAGGTTACACAGTATCTTGTATCCATAGTAAGTCATGAATATTCAAAATTAAAAGTGATATCAAATTCGCATCATAAAGAAATTAATGAGAAACAAATTGATTTTCGTCCACAAAATTGGCTTTAAAGTCTAAAATGGACTAATTAAAGTTTAATGAAAGTTTTGTTTCAAATTATTGAGTATGACAAGGTCAGAACAAAAATTATGTTCATAAAAGGACTGAAAATATTCTTTTTCAGAAGGGATCCTCCTTGGGGTACTTATTGCATAAAATCCTAGATTTTAGATATATGACAGGTTGTAACTATATTTTCCACATAAAATTAGTTAAAAAACTAAAAAAAACGTACTTTGGGTCACCCCTTTCGAGCCTCACCCCTTACGGTTGTCATGCAACCAAGGGCGGTAACTCTAACCTCACCACTTTCCAATCTGTCATTCTAGTTGACTGGTCGCACGAAGTTTTTGCTCTCAAGTTTTCTGAGTTACGTCTTCCGATCTTGAAGAAAATGGCCCAAAAGCAATCTGTATGTGTGGTAACTTCTACCCTTTACAGTAGGGTCGAATGGCTTCACGGTTTTAGTCGTAGATTTCGTGTATTTGTAACTTACTTTCGCGCACATGGCGGGAAAGTCGACCCAAGATGGCGGCCATTTTTTCTCGATCGATGTGTTTTGATCGTGGAATTTGGTTAGATCTGGGCTTTCCACGTTTATATATATATATTTTGGGGTTTCATATTCGATTTCTGTAAGTATTTCGAATAGCCCACTGGCCTGCATGCAATTTAGGAAATTACATGTTCTTTTTCTTCCAGTGATGTTTAGGGGTGTGGCCATGTTTGTTTACGTTTGTACAACTTCGCATTTGCCATTCGCCTCTGCTATTGTTTTTTACATGCATGTTACAAAACAATTACATCTCATTCCCCCATGTATTTGTATATATATTCTTTAAGAAATTATATATATACGCATGTTGCAAGGATCGGTCTTGAATGGCTATTTTGTTTCTAGCCTTTCAAGCCGTGTTCCCTGTGTAATGGACCTGTCTCCATAACGGACGGGCATGACGAGTGCTTGCGCTGTCTCGCACAGGATTTTCATCACCCTGTAAAGTGTGATATCTGCCAGGCTTTCACCCCTAAGGCCAGGGCCAGACGGGATGCTGACCTGAAGTTTTTTGCTGGTGCCTTGATGCAGAACAAGGACATAGCGAACCTCGACCCTCCATCTAAGGTTAAGAAGCTAGCCAAAGCAGCTAAGCTTAGTGGTAAGAAAGGTAAAGGTAAGGCTTCGGCCTCCGCGACTGTGTCCTCGATCAAGCCGGTCCTCGATGGTTCTTCATCCGAGGCCGACTCAGTCGAGGACCAGCGGGGGGCCTCAGCCGGGGAATGTACCCACCCTCCCACCCCAACAACAACTAATGTAACATCTAACACTAACCTGTTTGATATGTCGCAATTCACTGCAACCATAACACAGCAGATGAAGGCTATGATCGACTCGGCGGTCTCGGGGCTCCGTACGGAGCTCCGGGCCCCGAGTCGGGAGCCCGATGCTACTCCGGCAAGGGGAGAACTCGATCTAGGCATAGTCCAAGGCACGCTTTCTCCCCGGGGTCCCCACCTCCCAGGTTCACCCCTGCGGAGCATGGAGCCCCACGCCAACACACAAACACACCAGCACTCCCAGACACCTGGCTCCGGGCAGGTCTCGTCTGGGGGACCGCTGGCCCCGCCTAACCTGGAACCACTCCTTGGTGTTGGTTCCCAGGTGACGGCTACCACCTCTACTCCAGGGTACGAGGCGCCTCCTGTGCTTCAGGATCAGCGTGCTCGGAACCCTGCCCCGTGCTCCGAGACCCCCGGCCTAGTGTCGGGGTCCTCCGGATCGCACGTGGGACCCAAGAGCATCCCCGGGACCCAGGTCTCGGGGAACCCACTCGAGCTCGGTCCTCGAGCTGGGGGCTCGGGACAGCCGGCGACAGCTGACGGGTTCTCTCGGGGCCTTGTCGACGCCCGTGACTCTTTCCTTGTGGACTCCGAGGTTGGCTCCGGCCTCTCGGAGCGAACGGGGATCGAGTTCATGGACGTCGATGAGGTTCGGGAGGACTCGGGTTCTTTATCAGCTGCCGCTGCCATCAGGAACCTCCGTGGCTTGATCGCGGAGGCTATCCCTGGTGTTGCTGCCCCGGTCCCCGAGCCCGAGGACATGGACTACCGCTTGTCGGGGGAGGCCTTCGCTAAGAGCAAGGCTCCCGTAGTGGGGCTCCGCGTGCTCCCTTCACTAATGGACGAGCTAGTCGATCCCCTCCTAGCTGGTGCCCGCTCTACCGCCGATCTAGGCTACTTATCTAGGCGGTATCAGCTGGGGGAGGAAGGCTTGTTTGATATTCCGTTGGTGGGGGACTGCGTGTTTACCGCGGTTTCTTTGCACCGGCCTAGGGTTACACCCTCGGTCGGTAGGCAAGGTCGGCGGCTGCCACCCTTCACTGTTGGAGCATCTGAGTTAAAGGTGGTGTATCGGTACTATGAAGATCAGTATCGTAACGCCGCCCAGCAACTCCAGATTGCGGTCCATCAGGCGTACCTGGCCTCCATGCAGGACCAGCTCGCTTCGAAGGTTGAGGTCTCGGGGAATTCTTCCTCTGAGCTCCTCGGGCAGCTTACCGCGGTCGGTGGCCATCTGGCGCGCGACTCTATCAAGTGTTCGGCTAACCAGATGGCATGCGCAGTGGTGGGAATGCGCAAGCTGTGGCTGTCGGCGTCAACTTGGATGCCGTCAACCCAGCAGTCCCTGCTGAATTTGCCTTTCCGGGTCGGCTCTACGCTCTTCCCGGGGGCTCAGCAGGTACTCCGGGACACCGCGAACGTCGTCACGACCTGCCGGGAGACCTCTAAGGTTCTCTCCGTGCAGGATCCAGACGTCAAGCGCGCACGCGTGTCCAACCCTCCCCCTGCTCGTTCCTCAGCGCCGACTGGGAAACCAGCTTGGATGTCAGCTAGTCTGAATCAAGCTGGGGGCAGGGGCAAGGGTCCCAAGAAGCGTGGCGGGAAACACCAGCAGCCATCGGGCAAGCAGGGGTTTCGGGGGCGCGGGAAGCCAAACCAGGGCTTCAGCTGGACAACAGGACCGCCATGGCTTACATCCTCAATCAGGGCGGGATGGTTTCTCCGTCCCTCCTGGAGGAGACGTGGCAGTTCTTCCTTTGGTGCGACGAGGTCGACACCACGGTTCTGCCAGTGTACTTACCAGGGGTGGACAATATCCGAGCGGACGCTCTGTCTCGCCGGATCCTTGCCCCCCACGAGTGGCTACTGGATCGAGAGATATTCGAGACTATCTCCCAGTTATACGGGTCATTCCAGGTGGATCTGTTTGCGTCAGGGACGAACTTTCAGATACCCCAGTTTTGCTCCAGGATACCCGACACTCGGGCTCTCTCCCAGGATGCATTCGAACTGGACTGGACAGACAGAGTTCTGTGGGCTTTCCCACCAGTGCCTCTGATCTCCAAGGTCCTTGCCCGTCTAGCCACTCATCCTCCGCGTCTGCTGGTGCTAATCACACATCTGTGGGCAGCGCAAACTTGGTTTCCACAGGTACTCAGGTCTCTGGCTATGCCACCTGTTCTGTTACCGTGTCGGCCGGGACTTCTGTCCCAGGACGGAGCCCCCCACCCCAACCCCAGGGTGCAGTGGGTGGCTTGGCCTCTGTCCGGAATCGCCTCCAAAGTAGCGGTATTCCTGCACGAGTTGCAGACACAATACTGGCTTCGAGGAGGGATTCAACGAACATTCAGTATGAAGATAGATGGGCCTGCTATTCGCGCTGGTGTGCAGATAGGGACGTACTCGATCCCTTTTCTGCAGATCTAGTGTTGGTCCTGGAGTTTCTGCAGTCTAGATTGGATGCGGGCTTGGCCGCATCGACTGTCAGAGGTTACTCCACAGCTATTTCAGCCTTTCATGTCCCGGTGGACGGCGCTCTTTTGGGTGCCCATCCATTGGTCCAGCGTTTTTTAGCAGGCGTGGACAGGATCCGGCCTCCTGTGAGGCGGATCAGCCCAGTGTGGGACCTTTCAATAGTCCTCGATTGGCTATCGGGGCCTAGGTTCAGGGATTTGTCTTCACTGTCTCTCCAGTTATTGACCTGGAAGGCAGCTTTTCTAGTGGCGGTGGCGTCTGGCAGACGGGTAGGCGACATACATGCTATGTCCGCCGATCCCGATCTCACAGTCTTCCACAGGGACAGAGTCAGTATCAGGCTGCCAGACTCCTACCGACCAAAAGTGGCCCACTCCTTTCATGTGTCGGCCCCCATTGAATTGCCCGCGCTTAGACAGCCGGCAGCTTCGGGCTCTCAGGCCTCGCACGATCACATCCTAGACGTGCGTAGGACCTTGAGAGCATATGTTAAGAGAACAGCCTCTATCCGTAGGGATAATCAGCTTTTCTGCTGTTACGGTGGAGGTAAACAAGGTTTGCCCGCCTCCAAACAGTCGATCTCGAGATGGATTGTCTCGGCAATATGCCTAGCGTATGTTCACAAGGGCCGTGAGCCCCCAGGTGACCTCAAGGCTCATTCGGTTAGGGCAGTCGCGACGTCCAAGGCGTACGCAGCGGCCCTGCCTATCGAAGAGATCTGCTCCGCTGCTATCTGGAGCCAGCCTAGCACGTTCATTCGTCATTACCAACTCGACAGGCTCTCGGGCGAGCGTGCTCGGTTTGGTCAGACAGTTCTCTCCGGTGGGCAGAGTCGTCAACCCCCTAGCTGAATGAGCTGATGAGGGTTGGTCGATCTGTTGTTTTTAATTATTAACTAACGCCACTAATATCCGTTGATACTAAGGGCCCAAGTCCTTTATCCCACGGTTATTTCCCCGGCTGAGGACTCCCGTGGGGTGATCTTTGCTATGGGATTTTTTGTCCTCATCTTCTCTCTTACAAAAAAGGGGGGGGGGGGGCGGGGTTTTCAGACCTGTAAGGCGACTGAGAGTGCGCCACGTAATCCCCAGGTCATTGAGGTTATAGCCCATGGTGGATCCATTTTTGTACTTTGGGTGAGTAATCTCTTGTACTTCGTTTTGCGCCTTCGGGTGCAGTCTGAATGCCACTGCCATTGATTTAATCTTTGGGAGTCTGTCTTATGCAATAAGTACCCCAAGGAGGATCCCTTCTGAAAAAGAATCGAACAAACCTGTATAGGTTCCAGATTCTTTGAAGAGGATCCTCCTTGGGGTAGGGCCACCCACCTCCCCTTCATTCAGCCTGCATGACTGGATTGGAAAGTGGTGAGGTTAGAGTTACCGCCCTTGGTTGCATGACAACCGTAAGGGGTGAGGCTCGAAAGGGGTGACCCAAAGTACGGTTTTTTAGTTTTTTAACTAATTTTATGTGGAAAATATAGTTACAACCTGTCATATATCTAAAATCTAGGATTTTATGCAATAAGTACCCCAAGGAGGATCCTCTTCAAAGAATCTGGAACCTATACAGGTTTGTTCGAGTTTTGAAATAGAAAAAGGAAATGCTGCTATTTTTAAATTTTCAACTTTTATAATGCGTGTATGGTTGGATCTGCACTGAAAACACTTTTTCTTAGTATATATTGTCATAAACTTGTCATATATTTTGGATTTGTAGTACCGGTGTAGCAGGCCATTTCTTCCCCGGTCTAAACTTTCCCCGGGGAGTAAATGGCCTAGGCTGAAGTTTCCCCGGGGAAGGTTTGTCCTAGGATACTTTTACCCCGGGGGAGGTTTGGCCTAGGCCAAAGTTTCCCCCCCTAGGCCAAAGTTTCCCCCCTGTTAAAACAGTGTTGTTATTTCCTTCCCACCCTTTTTTTTTCCATGAACAGGGGGGATATTTTGGCCTAGCTAGGCTATTTCTTCCCCACCTTTGTTTTCAATGTAAAGGGGGGAGATTCTGTCCTAGCTAGGCTACTTCTTCCCCATCTTTGTTTTTATTTACAAGGGGGGAGATTCTGGCCTAGGTCTCAGATTATACCCCCCTTCAAAGTATACCCGGGTAGATTATGGGAGCTCCGCGAAATTGTAATCTCTTAGAAATAAGACACATATAAGTGAAACACCAATTAAGAATCACATTAATTTGTCACATTGAAAATTAATAAAGAATTTGATTTGTAATTTGATTTCCATGTCAAACAGAGAAACACAAAAGAACTTGTTAATTAAATTTTATTTGCAAGATTCGCATCAAAGCTTATTCATATTCATCACCTTAATCAATATTTCTTTGGAAGAATATTATAATCCACAGAGATGTACTCAAATTTAAATTCATGTTTCCGATGGTGCAAAATAGCAACAACTATAATATACTGGACAAAATTAATTAGGGATATTTTGAAATTTTGAAATCACGATAACTGATGTTATTGATTATAATCCTTGATGTACTAATTAAATATTAATCATAAAACATCTAATATTCTTTACTTATATTATCCAGTAAAATAAACTCTTCTTTGTCTACAGTGCATTGGAAATTTGTTTTGTGTCTTTAACACAGCTACAGTTGTTGTCTTTATAACACTTAATGACAAGCAAGAAAGCAACAATTGCAATCTTCAAATGCCTTGGTATAACGCGACCGGGATTCAAACCCTGGTCTTTCAGGAGATGTGCGGACACTCTAGCAACTGAGCTACTTCCCCATTAAAGGGGCAGTAGCACGCTTTTTGGCTGAAATAAGTCAATGAAATGTATTTGAAAAATAATGTCACCAATAGTAAAACACCCTTCTCTCTTCGGAAAATCAAGTTAAAAAATGAGTGGTTCAGTAAAGCCATGGGAATCATTTTTGTCAATTGAAATGATAAATTGTGTTCACAATAAAATGGCCACCATGCAATTTTTGCTTAATACGCAACACTGTTATTACGACTACGGGCAATTGGTTTGTGTTATAAGATGTTTGACCCTCTAAAGTAAATATAAATCACATAAACTATCATTATAAATGGGGAATTTGAAAAAAATAAAATTTGCAAAAAAACCGTGCTACTGCCCCTTTAACCTGTACTTGCTCACATTATGACAGACAGACAGGCAGATGGACAGGCAGGCAGAATTCAACAGGCTGTTATTGTGCACTGCGGCACGATACAGACCTAGATAATTGTACACGAAGGACAAGAGGGAGGAAGAGGAAAGAATCTGAGCGAGCAATATAATTGATGTCCCATTAAAGTGAGATCATTGCTGGTAATTAATATGACAGAAACCTTTTGGAGCAAAGATTATAAAAGGCAGCAAATTTCCGTTTCGGTTCTTCAAGCAACATCTTTCCGACAGGTTTCGATTAGCATCAACATTATCATTTACTTTGCCCTCAACCTTGAGTTCGATGTAACATGCCTGCAATTTCTTCCCCACTGAAGCCCCAATGTTCCTTAAATTTGCCATAATATCCTTTTTTAGATTAGAATGAAATTTGAATGTTATTTACCAAAAGAGTTATCGGAATCGTTCGAAAATAAAACAAAAAATTCGAGGGCATCACTCAAACAGATAACACGTCGAAAAAGGCTTTATATATGTTCGCTGAATGTATTAAACTGGAATTAATATGTTTTTCACAAACATAATGTGCTTTGGTACTCTCACAGGGATTGGATTTATGGCGACAGAGACAAAATTTATGAAGTGGCAGTTTATTGATTCAAAGGTTCAAAATTAAGTTTAATAAGGCTGACAATTTTGAAATGAAATATTGAAATTTTGGAGAAAAAGTTGAGTAATTGATAACTTGAGATCAAATGCGTTGCAGCGAAGTCTATGAATTTGGCTAATCAGTTGGGCTAACAACGTGGCCAATTTTCTGCATGAATTTCCACATTGAAATCGTTTCGTATGTTTTCCGATGTGATGAATAGAGTGCTGCACCGAATTTTAAACTTTATCAAATGGATCGGAAACCTTTGGACAAGGCTGCAAATAATCAACAAAGTACTTGAATATTTTGGTATGGTAATTCTTAAGGGCATTTTTTAGATATTGATGTGATGCATCATTAAATTTCCAGTTCAAAAGATGGCATTTCCTGTTATAAAGGCACATCAAAGATGATGTTTGTCGCAGATTGCTTTCGACAGGACCTTGCCAATATGATTGAAAGACATCATTTCGTCTTTGACAAATAAACAGTTTCTTGAAACCAATCAGCATAAAAAAACAGTAGATTTACGACCTCTATTCAAATTTAAAGAAACCCAAAGTTTCACAGGAAAACCTTCTGCAAACTGTTTGAGTCAAGAAAGAGCATCAGCTAAATTTTAAAATCCATCTAAATATTTAACATATGAACATGTTTTAGGGTTAAACATGTGTAAAGATTATGTATATGTTGGTATAATGTTATGTATTTGACTCATAAGACTAAATTAAAGCACTTAAACATTATAAAGTTTGTGTTTCAAATTTTGAAATATTGATTTTACAGTGTTATGTGTTCTTCCCTTGTCTTTGGTCACACTTGTTCTGTGATAAGTATGCTCCCATCAAGTGAGCTGTGACAATTATATGCTTCCACTTAGTAAGCTGTGACAATTATATGCTTCCACTTAGTAAGCTGTGTTAATTATATGCTTCCACCTAGTAAGCTGTGATATTTTTTATAAGCTTCCATCTAGTAAGCTGTGATAATTATAAGCTTCCACTTAATAAGCTGTGTTAATTATACGCTTCTATCTAGTAAGCTGTGTTAATTATATGCTTCCATCTAGTAAGCTGTGATAATTATAAGATTCCACTAAGTAAGCTGTGTTAATTATATTCTTCCATCTAGTAAGCTGTGATAATTATAAGATTCCACTTAGTAAGCTGTGTTAATTATATGCTTCCATCTAGTAAGCTGTGATAATTATAAGCCTCCACTTAGTAAGCTGTGTTAATTATATGCTTCCATCTAGTAAGCTGTGTTAATTATATGCTTCCATCTAGTAAGCTGTGATAATTATATGCTTCCACTTAGTAAGCTGTGTTAATTATATGCTTAGTGAGTTCCAGGTTCACTATCTTGTAACCATGATTAACAAGTGAGTAGCAATGAAATGAAAAGTGACACAAGTTCAAAATCTTATCTTCTGTTGTTTCAGGTGCGCTACAAGGCAGACAGCATCAACCTGGACCTCACTGAACTTGCCAAGACAGAACACGGTCTGATAACTGTTCACGGAGACGTCATCTTCAACAAGTGCCAGGAGCTCGTGGAATCCCACCCAATCACATTTACTACCTCCAAATCCTTTCTCACCCTACCCACCTGGAACGTCCGGGAACGCCGGGGATCCATTGCTTTCCAGTTCCAGACAACCGAGTCAAATGGGGTCATCATGTTCAATCCTGGTCCAGAAGGTTTTTCAGACTTTTTTGCCGTGGAGATGCTTGATGGTCACATGTACCTCATTGTTGACCTTGGTGAAGGATCGGTCAAGGTCAAGGGCAGTCGGAATCCTGTGAACGATGGCAGCACCCATGAGGTTTACATTGATTACCAAGGTCCCCAGGGGTATATAACTCTCGATGGAATCAAAGAGACATATTATTCTGATGGTAAGGATGTGGATTTGACACTGTCTGGGGTGTTCTACCTTGGTGGTATAAGTGAGAAGTATGACTCCACAAAACTTCCTCATTCGATGTGGGCTGGCATGCTTCAACATGGATATGTTGGATGTCTTCAAGATCTGGTTATAAATGGAAACAAAGTGGATCTTGTAGCTACTTCAAGAGCTCAGAGGGCTGATGGTATCGCAGAATATTGCCACAAGATGGAGCCTCAGTGTTCAAGTCATCCATGCATGCACCAAGGACGATGTCTTGAAGGATGGAACAGGTTCATCTGTGACTGTCGCCCTACTGGATTCAACGGCAATGTTTGTCAGTCAGGTATGTAGACTTCAGTATCAAAGATTATGGTCTATATATATAAGCCAGAAGAGTCTAATTACAACATCAGTGAGGAAAATAGCCTTTGTCGGTTAGGTAACCAAAACCCTAGTTTAAGGATTATATGATGAATAAAATTATAATTATAATTTATTGTGTAATATTTGTGTTTACACTATCTGTTACCATATGCATCAAAGGGAATTTTTTCCTCACCGAAACTCATAATCGGGCACTTGAGGCCTGCTTCTTTCGATGACTGGTGTTTGTTCTGAACATCCCTTACATGAGCGAAGTGAAAGGAGTGGCTCCGAACACTGTTCTTAGTGTGCAGAATATGTTCCAAAAAAAGTAGCGCGCACATCAATAGAACATGTTCCTCACACCCAGAACAGTGTTCGGAGTCACTCCTTTCACTTTGCACATGTACGGATGTTCAGAACAAACACCAATCATCGAAAGAAGCAGGCCTCTCAACAACCATTCAGGATGGTAGAGGGTTAAATGGGTTAACTTTAAAGATAAATATAGTCCATTATAATATGAATAATTTTTTCTCAATATTTATTTCATGTAATGACTTTTCTGTCCTTAGTGACGTTTCAAAAATATTATTATCAAAAACATCATATGATATACTTGATAACCTTTTTTCACAATGTCGTCATTTAAAAAAAAATATCTAAAGATGATGCCTTCTGGAAATGAAAGGTGTTTGATGTTTTCAAAAAAGGTATGTAAGTGTGTCAGTTATTGATGACTCGGAGACAATGACAAATGAGTTTGTCAGGAGGCCATCTTGGATTTATTCCCACATGAGAAAACAAGGATTTCAGACATAGATCTAACGTGGTCGTTTTTACATGCAGCATATAATTGAGGAACCGTCTGACATAACAAGTGGCCCTCAAGAGATGGTGATCATTTTATAAGATTTTGCTTCCACGCATAGTTCTCCCTAATGGGACGGAAAAGAACCGTTCAACTTTTGATAGCGGTCCACAAGGAGTTGGCCGCAGGATCAGATCTTTCGTGGGCATTTGGAATAAATTGGTTTTCTGAATTGATGGTAACATTTTGACATTATTGCCTTCTATCTCATTTGGAATTAGTTCTGTATGCCATTGTTATCCCGGGTATGGATATTACTATAAGAATTATGGCATTGTAGTGGTTCATATGGAAATACTCGTTTCTGTAAAACTTTATCTTTTCTTTGCATTAAAAACAGGATTAGGTATCTAATATACATAGCGGAAAGCAGATTAAAGGATATGGGTGCAATTTGGTGGAAAGTTTTGAAATTGATGTTGTTTCTGAAAGTATTGAAGAAAGCTGTAATGTTTAGATTTTATATGCTTCGAAGAAATTGATGATTAAGTGATATGATTTCAAGATGGTGCGAAGGTTTGAAATGAAAGTTGTTCTTGAAGACATTTAAGACTTGTGATATTTTGCCTTTAAACACATAGCAGATATTGAAGTTGAATGCCTGATGGTTGTAATTTGATAAAATTTGTTTAACTTAAAGTTTTTCATGAGGTGGGTGAGGTGGATTAGGGTTTAACACCACTTTCAAGAAAATTTCACTCATATCAGGGCTGCTAGTATTATTGCAGGGAGAAAACCTACAAGGGCATGGTGAATATGCATAGCGGCGAGCGTTGACCAAAACTAGCGAACCATGAGTGGTACTGCTCTGAAATTCAGTGTAGCGTTGCACCCAAACCTTACTGCTTGTAGAACAGTTCTCTACAGGAGACACAATTGCAGAGCCGCTGGCCAGATTCGAACTGTATATTTTAGAAAAGCAATTGGAAAGTACACATTTAAGAATTTCTTCTTGTCCCTTCATTAGGTTTTTTTCAACAATGCTGCTACATATGCAGGTCCCTCTTACTAACGTATATCTGACGTAAAAATTAGAATCTCTGCTAGACCTGTCACACAATATTTATAACCGGTATCTAGAATGTGAATAGTATGTTTGTGACAACATCAGCAAGATAGTAAATATCTATCTATCTGACAATTATATACAGGAAAATAAAATGTTCTAGAGATTGTTGTCCAGAAATCTTGATGCTTTTATTTTACCTCAATCATTACTTGGCAAAACATATGGAGTTGAATCCTACGTCCTTTTACTTGTCAGTTTTGATGAACTTGGAAGAGTCTAATGTGAACAAGATAAAATGATCAGTTTATCCGCGTTCATCCTAAGGCTCCTCATAAACAAAATTTTAAGAATATTAATTGAAAATCTTGCCTTAGGTGATAATTTGAATTAAAATAAACTCTGCACTCGGAAATAAAGTGAACGAGACACCTATAGTAATTATTAGCTTTTTCAGTTTGAATAAGCTGGAACCAGAGAGCTAATTTCTTGAAATAATGGAATGCAATTTTCGTGTCTATCTCGAACGGACTGTGTGTGATGCATTTAGGAGTGTGTTTATTGTAATTCTATCAATCTTGCAGATTGCACACAATGGCCGCCCCCTTTGAAACAGACTCACACAATTGTCTCACGTCAACGACTTCACAAATCCTTGTATCTTCTGATCTACTTCCATCAAATCAATCAAATTTTAAATTAACACACTTTATCAGTGGAGAGACGTAGCCGACAGATTTGATCCCATCTGAAATAAACGAGACTGCGATATCGTATATTGCAGACCAATCTTGCCGTATGAGATTACCCTGGAGTTCCTCAAGTGAAATTAGAAACGTGCATCATCCGTTTGTGATTTCATTTAACTTCAGCAGCTTCCTGTTGGCATTTATATATGTGTATTTCATTCAGAATCCAGGATCATTCTCTTCCTCAGCATCTCCGTGTTGATCTGTAGATTTGATATTAAGCATCTCTGCTTCTTTTTTCTGTCAGTCTTTGAAAGTCATAAAGATTTTGATTCGCATTGTGAGCCATTGAGAATATATTTGGTTTTCCGTTGTTTAAAGGCACTGTAGCACATTTTTCTACCTGAAAAAAGGTTCTCCCATGAAAATGTAAATAAGTGTTACCAATAGCTAAATAACACTCCTGGATCAATAAAAAGTGTTCTTAAATGAATGTACACGGTTGGCTTATGTCATGCAAGTCAAATTCCCTTTGAGTGGCTATTTGAATGTTTTCACATTGAAATGACCGCTCAAAGGCAGTTCAAGTAATATGACTGATGTAGTGATGCCTCAACAGGTGTTTTAATTATGGCACCATGATAGAATGGTCAACAATCTCGCTGTCTGAAATCTTGAAAATCGCATGAGACCTACAAATCTACGTCGCTGTAGAAGTTGTACCACTTTCTACCAACATGGATAACCTTTTTCTATTGATACCGCTTATCAAGTTGTGTAATGAGATGTTTCACCCTAGCAATATATTGTTTAGACTTTAATAATAACTGGCAAATTTGAGAAAACATAATATGCAAAAAACATGCTTTAGTGCCTTTAAAGTTCTATTTTCTTGTTATACTCATGATATCAACTTTATATTTCTTTGGTTACACAATAACAAGTTTGATGCACTGTTTCTGACTAATTATGCAACAAAATCCTAAACAGCGAATTCTAGTGCTCATCATGAAAAAAAAAAGTCAAATGTAATAGTTTAATGGCATGCGCAGTTCTTTCTACATATATTATTAGTCCTAACGTCTTATATCATGATGCGTGTGTGTGTCAGAAATAAAGGAAAAGAAAAAGTGGTTTGCAGAAACGGGGACAATTTATTCTATAGGGCTATGTTTTCTAGGTCTTAACCCTCCACCCTTTTTACCCCAAAATATTTCAGGATAGCCAATATTTAACCATTGACCCATCTTAGATTATTTCCTTTGTAAATTCCTGTAAACTGCCAATACAGAAGGCTTTTGCACTAATAATTTCATTATTGGGAAGTAGTTATGTCAGTGATTAACAGTTCACATCTTGCAAACAGAGTAACTAAAATCAGGAAACTTTTTTTTCTGCAGCTGCTGCCAGCTTGAGGTTTGATGGTACCCAGTTTGTGAAGGTTAAGTTTCCTGAGGAATCGTCAACTGAGGCTGAGGACATCTCCCTGAGGTTCAGAACAATGCATCCCAATGGTCTCCTCTTCATGACAACCTCCGACACAACTTCTGACAGCATGGAGCTCTACTTGGAACAGGGCGCCATTGAACTGTCTGTCAATGTTGGCAGTGGAACTAAGGTGGGTTTATGTGATGGTTAAATGTTGAAGTCTATCTCATTGCCTTAGTCAACACTTCTGACAGTATGGAACTCTACTTTGAAGACTATATATATACAACAATTCTGTAATGTGCGAAGCAGAACTTATGTTGGTTTATTACCCATTTGGCTGAAAATAACTGATTGTGCACATATCACGTTTGCCTAGCAACCATTGTTTCACAGCGGCTTCCTGTACTTCGTTGTCTGTGACGTCATAAAACTATTGTTCATGATGTCACTGCGAAGGAAGTGGGCCATTTCCTGGCTAATTTTATGCGAATCAAATGGAATAGAATGGGTAATAAAGAAATTATAACACTCTAAAGGGTGCCATATGACGTTTACGAAACTCGTGCAAATTTATGTGTAACCCTCGCTCTCGCTCGGACAATATAAACATTCACACTGTTTCGTAAAGGTCATATGACACACTTCATCGGGTAATAATCTCTATATATGTGTGAAGTTAGCGAAAAATTCATTGTAAATAAACAGTGTAAACACTACTACTGCTGACACTATTTGAGAGCTGTGAAAGTGCACTATTCTTTGTAAAAAATCATGAAAATATGAACTGTTGTATCTTTCAACTGGATTGTGTTATAATCATGTGTAAATAAGTTATGTGTATAATGTCCCTTCGGATTGTGTTTCCACAAAAAATATCCTGATAGAACCCTCCCTTTAACTTAGATGTGAACCTCGTACCTGTGTGTCTTGCATTACTCAAACTATTATTGAAATCTTTAGCATTGATTGATTCTGTTTAACATTCCTGTAAATTGGTGTAAATTGGTTTGGCACAATTTACAAGCTAAAGAGTTAATGCTTAATTCGTTGCAATACATATAGAGAATACTAAACGACATTCAGTTTAATAGCATATTTATTATACGAGTGAGTGGTTTGGTATTTAACAAGCAAAGTTAGATACCAATACTGTTCAGCATGCAGTTACATAAATGTGTTATTAAATGGAAGCGAGTTTGACATTTCATTTATTACTCGCTGATTTATCAAGCGTAATTGTTCCAACTCGAAAAGGAAAAAACACCTGGTATTGTGACCTCATATTCTATACATTATGATTTCACGTCAATAGGGAAAATGCAATTTTATTTTGATGTGTGCATAACATTGTAGATTTATTAAACAGTGATATTTTTAACGTGTGAGTAATAAGTAGAGGATATCTGGGTTTTTTTGTGACAAATACCATGTTTAACTCATCGAGTGATGTAGAAAGGTTATATTTTCATGAGTGGCGCAGCCATGATTGAAAATATTAACTTTCTTACCTCATGAGATGAGATAAACATGGTATTTGTTAAGAATTGACAAATATTCTCTTTATTGTATGATTTCATCCTTGTAATTATGCCAGAACAGAATCGTTTTTGTGTTGAGCGGCCGCTAGAAACATCCCGTCACCACAGTAACAATGTGACATCATAAGCCAAGACGCTACGTCAGAACATTGTTTTATCACGTCAATTTATATATAAGTCACTGATCACATTGAAAATATAAGTTATTTTCACTGTAGCTTGAAAAACAGTTTATTTCACTGATAAATTTCAGTATTTCTTTGCTCATCATATAATAAATGCCACTATCAACACAGTTCTTTTCATATTTCATAAGATTTATTTCAATCATTCAGGTTTTACTGTGATATAGCAACAATAGTGTCACTGACTTTCCTCCAGAATTATATACATGCCCCTTGTGCATTGAATTTGGCCACAGATGTATCAAACAGTAAATCAACCCCTATCTCTAGGAGTGTACTCGCAATGATGTTGAAATATTTTAAAAAGAAATTCAAAATAGGTGTAGCTTGTTTCATGTCCAAATGATTCTAAATAATCGCAAATAATGTTATCAGCGTATAATTCTTTTACCCCGGTACGTCAAATGAAATTAGGAACGTGGATAAAATTAAAATGACACGAGTGTCCTCGGGCTTACATCAGCTAACTGTTTATTTCATGAAATATTTTTCACATTCTTGCACCCTTCTCTGTGGAATTGTTCTTTATAGGCCTGAATTTACATAAAAATGGCGTTATTCTCAAAGGATAAGAAAGGATTTTGTATTAGAACTTTGAAAATTAAGGCGCGCTCAAAAACAAGAATTAATTATTCATCCCTGAAGAAAACATTGGTAAAAAATCACAGCTTTGCTTAAAAATCTCTTTTGAAGTTTCCAATTTGTTTTTCTGTCAGAATATCTAAATGTTCCCTTTTGAAAAGTACATGCAGCGAAGCTGGAATAATTCAAAGTGATAGAATAAGACAAATATACAAATATTTTGTGACAAGGGTCGCATGTAGCATTTATTCAATTAGATTTGCCATCAAATATTTTCCGAAGTTTTCAACATAAAAAGTTTAAGCGACTTTGCTTGAAAGTTTTATGCTTTTGCGTAAGCCATTAGTTAAACTCCTTGTTAGTTGCGATAAGTTTTTGTTTTAAAAAAGTTGAATTCAATATTTCAGGAATTGACAGTGGGGAGTGTGTTAAATGACGATCGATGGCACACAGTGATGATCAAGAGACGAGCACAGACTATCGAACTTGGGATAGACTCACACAGACCAGTTACAGGTAAAGGGAGATAATTTGCTTGAGATTTTATGGCACTTCAAAAGTTACAGAGGGCAGTTTTTAGTAACATTGATATATATTTTAGGACTTTAGTTGTTACGTCCATTTAACATTGTTTATTTTACTACCCAATTATTAATAACTTTATTGAATAAATTATTCCAAGGAAGGATGAATATTCTGTTTGCCACGAGATATTATTCAGATTATTATGTCATCATGCAGATGTATTACACTAGATTAATATTGCTGTATAATTATAACACTGCAGTATATTTACAGGGCAAGTAATAAAGGTTAATATTATATTCCATATTGTAAATATCATAATTATTTAAGATACAAAAAAAGATTACTTAAGTGAGGGACATTTTATGAGACATAATGTCCTTTTCACAAAAAAAAATAATCTTAGCATAAATTAAAATTGAAGTTTTCATCACAAGAAATAAAGTTGAAAGAATGTAATTGGGTAAATTGATCAAAACATTTGTTTATAAATTACCCAAATATATAAATATTGATTAAGAAGTGAGAAAGATAGCTTGGACAAGGTTACGGTAACTTACATCACAAATCATTATCAACCATCAGCAAAACGCCAATCTTGGACCGAAACGCTTTAGTTCTAACCTATATATAGCAGAATATTAGTATGGTTCAGAAATGAGATAGACACTGTCACATAGCGGTTCCATTAATTTTTATAGGGCTGGGGAGGGTTCACATTTTGAAAAGGGGGTGTGATTTCAGGGGCCTGTCTGATGAAAATGCAAAATTATTCAAAAGGGTTGGGTAGGGATGGAGGGGCAAGGGTTCGACCTTCCTGAATCCCCTGGGGCCCATCTGGATCTGCGACCACAAATTATTATCAACCAACATTACTGCCAGTCATGAGCAAAAAATGCTGTACAGGTATACCTAGTATAAATAATAAAATACTTCTTAAAAAACATACCGTATTCTCTCGGGTATAAGACCAGTGGGCCAGGCAAACACACATCTTGAAATTATGGGGGGTGGGCTTTTAGATTGGAGAGACCCCAACTAAGATGAAAATTTATACCGGAGACCTTCAGACAGTAAGAATAGGTTTTATGTAGGTTTTTGACACTCAACTTGAAATAATATTATAGATATATGTAATGTATGACCATTTAACATCTGGCAAAATTGGGGGTGGGCTATAACCTGAGAATAACCCCAACCTCTGAAAAGTGGTGGTCTTAGGCTTGAATGTGGTCTTATACCCGAGAGAATACGGTAACAATAAAATCAAAGGTCATACCCCATTAGTTTGACGACCCAATAGTCAGACGACCCAGTTCGCAGACAGAAGAGTAGAGGAAGCCCAAGGTCTCACCTATTGTGATAATGGACCAGTCCTAATTAAACCGACTTGGCCATTGTGAATATATATCCAGTATCATCTCATCTCAGGATGTTTATATGTTTCACAAATCAAATGATTAAATTAATCAATTTTAATTTTTTTTTTTTTTTACACATTTTGGTCACAAGATCAACTAAAGATTATATTTCAGACATGCTCCCAGGCCAGGAGACTTCCCTCAACTCTGATGCAATCTATATCGGCTCTCTAGAGCCACTTACCGCTGGTATAACTCACTGTTGTGACTTGTCCAGATACTTTTTATGATGCACAATTTTCTTTCAGACATTTAAAGGGGCAGCAGCACATTTTTTCGCTGAAATAAGTCGATGATATGTATTTTAAAAATAATGTTACCAATAGCAAAACACCCTTCTGTGAATCGAATTGTCATTTGAAATAATAAATTGTGTTCACAATAAAATGGCCGCCATGCAATTTTTGCTTTATACGCAACACCGTTATTACCACTACGGATAATCGCTTTGTGTAATAAGATGTTTTACCGTCTTAAGTAAATATAATTGACATAAACTATCATTATAAATGGGAAATTTGAGAAAAATAAAATTTGCAAAAAACGTGCTACTGCCCCTTTAATAAAGAGATAAATCAGTCAACACAGTGACCCGTGAAAAGACCGCAATTGTGAATTTTCATTTTAAAGGAACGTGCCTTCTTCAGATGAATTCTTCTTTGTTACAAGAAGAAGGCAAACATCTTCGTACGATAAAACACTGCAATTCTCAGTGTATGAAATGACTTGAAAACACAACCCCAAATGGGTTATTTTAAAAATTTGTATGGCAAAATAAAAGAAAAACCTCAAAATGTTTCCAGTCTGATCTAAAAGTTATCAGATTCTGCATTGGAGGACGGACCTTATTTCATTCACTGCAATTCTGTTCTTTCCATTGAAAATTTCATGTGTTGATTGTGGTTTTACTCTTTATTAATATTTTTTATTATTTAAAAAATGAATTGTTCACTTTTCCTGTTGGTCCTGCCACAGTGTCTTTAGTGGATTTGCATGCGAGAGTCTTCATTATAATTTTTTTAAACAGGATGTCAAGCATATTTTTTCAGACAATTTCTACACCATTTTCCTTGTACAAATGCACTTAAAAGGCACTAAGCATATTTTTTGCTGTATGATGCAACAATATAACAACACAAAAGTATTTTAAAATATGTTTTATATTCAAATAATGAAAATAAAAATAATAAATGAATCTCATGAAATAGTAACTTGCATAGGGTCGTTTTTGTTTCTGGTGAAAGCATTAAAAGCAAAAATGTACAATTGGGGGACCTTTCAACTTTCATTTTGTTTGATTTCTCTTAGCCCAGGTTTCATGGTTTAAAACGCCTGCTGAGATTGTAGAACTTTAATTACTGTATAGTGCTTATTTTTTCTTAAAATCAGTGATGGTGAATATTTTTTACAATAATTTTTATTTTAGATTTGTTGATGTTTTATTCAAATTGACACTTATAACCAACTTTGAATGTTTCTTTCGTATTAACTGTGATTTCAATTATACATTTTGCTAAACAGCTGTATTCATAGTTTTATTTAAAAATGATTGAAGTGGGTTTTTCAATTGAATCATGCACTTACAGTTTTTCACATTTCTGTTTATCAGTTCTTGTGAAGGGGTATTGTGTCAAGGGACATAACTCTTTCTGTCCTATGTTTTGTGATGTGTAGTGGTTCCTTTCAGTCGTCATTTGTTTCTTTGGATTATCAACACATTTTCATTAAGAAAAATTGTGCTACAATTGTGAAAATTAATTATTAAAATCTAAAAACTAAAATTATTTGCAAACAAATTTAAACTATTAAAATCTAAATTATAAAAATCTTTAAAAAAAATCATGGTCGGAATGAAATTCCCAAAAAAATATTTTTGAGCCATCCAAGCCGAATTTAAGAACAATTTCAATATTATCACATTCATAAGCTACTAATTTTTATGTTTTAATCTCTAAAATTTAAATGAAAGATTTTATCTCTAAGTTTTTCAATCTATTTTTTTCTTCAGCTGACATGGCCAGACCTGGTGAAGAGATGAATTTCCGCAGCATCAAGATCGGACATATGATGTTGGACGACAATTCCGTCGGCGATTACTCTGGATTTATCGGTTCTATGCAACAATTTCTCTTCAACAAAAATGCATTCTTCGAACTAGCCAAACAAGGAGATATAGAGAACATTCAAGTGACAGCGAGATTTACGACGGACGATTACGTTGTACGCGATCCCGTCACTTTCAAATCAGCCTCTGCTTTTGCAACATTAAACCGACTACAAGCCTATGAAGATTTCTCATTTTCGTTTCAGTTCAAAACAACGGAATCAAACGGATTATTGTTTTATAATTCTGGTCACGGACAGGATTTCTTCGCCGTTGAATTGACAAAGGGATATTTGTTTTATATCTACAATCTTGGGGATGGATCACAACGAATCCGAGCAAATTCAAAATCTGTTCTTAATGACAACAAATGGCATGAGGTGCGTCTATTGCGTGCTGAAACGTACAAGCAATTGATTCGAGTCGACGATAATACTCCTACTGTCGATAACCTACAAGGTGCACATGCTGTTAATTTCAATTTGGAAGGAAATTTATTCGTTGGAGGTGTGACAAAAATAATGTATCATTCGTTACCAATGAATATCAAATCACGACATGGATTTGTTGGATGTTTAGGGTCGTTAGATCTCAACGGATATCTACCTCATCTTGTGAAGGAAGCTGATACGATACACGAGTCGGTGGTGGAAGGATGTAAAGGTGGGTACACTGAGTTTATGTTCTTAGTTGTAGCTGAAGTTGTAAGTCAAAAGAGCAACACAAATATAATGTCACTGAGAATTGAGTGCAATTGTAATTTGCCTCTTATCAACTTAATAGTATCGTCATCGTCATCATCGTCATCATCTTCATCATCGTCGTCGTCGTCGTCGTCGTCGTCGTCGTCGTCGTCATACATAGTCATACAACATTGTTTTGTTTAAACTTGGTTTAAGGATTTTTTGGCAGAATTTCTAAGGCAGGCTAAAAAATAAGAAGCCAGTTCGCTATAGTTTAGATGAAAAATGTTCAAATAGACAAAAGAGGCACAGGATTGCAAATGAAATTTTTTCACTTATATTCTTAGTTCTACAGAAATTCTTGCGTCATTTTTATCGAAAAGGAACACTTGCCAAAATGTTTATTAGGATTCTGAGCAGCATTTGTTTTAATTTTCTTTCAAATTGGTCAAAATTATGGTAAGATTATCTGCAAACAAACTACATAATTGTTTTTCGCCTAATTTTGAAATAATAACTGACATGCCATGTACAGGTCCAACCACTCAATGCCAGGAAGATTCATGTTCCAACTACGGTCGGTGTGTACAGCAGTGGAACTCTTATAACTGTGACTGCGACATGACCTCGTATATTGGAACCACGTGTAATGAAGGTGAGAAAGTGTACTTCTTCTACTGCTCATAATAATGATAACTATAAAGGGGCAGTAGCACGGTTTTTTCGCTGAAATAAGTTGTCGAAATGTATTTGAAAAATAATGTTAACAATAATAAAAACAACCTTCTCTCTTCGGAAAATCAAGTTAAAAATTAGTGTACATGGTTTGATAAAGCCATGGGAATCGTTTTTTTCATTTGTAATACCCGGTAATAAAATGTGTTCACAATAAAATGGCAGCCATGCAATTTTTTATTCATATGCAACACCGTTATTACCACTACGGATAATTGGTTTGTATAATAAGATGTCTTACCCTCTAATGGAAATAAAAATGATATAAACTATCATTATAAATTGGAAATTTGGAAAATAAACAAAATAAAAAAATAAAAAAAAGTGCTATTTCCCCTTTAAAGGTGCATCCTTTGTGTTTCATAAAATTTGATTGGCTTTGATATGTTCCAACACACCATATGTGCTGTTTACAATACAAACAAATTCACTCAGCTTGCATATTCATCCCAGATCGCCAAATATATCATAATTACTAGTTTCCAATTAAAATCGAGAAACATCACTACGGTATGTGTAGAAACCGAAACTACTACTCCCATTTACATGCACAGTAGTTATATGACCCATTAAACATTATCAACCCAACTTTTTTGGGTATCGGGTATGTTTGTTTTGAATAAGATTCCAAAATTACATTTGACTCATTGGCGTGTTTATTCGTGATGCATTGTCCGGTTTTAGATCAGAAATCACTACTTTTACCTTCATATCATCAATATACTAAGTCGACTATCATCAAAATGGTACTTTTCGATAAAGTAACACCATTTATAACGTTTGGAATATTTGACCCCCATCAACACTATGGACGTACCTTTAACACCTATTATACCACTAGGGTCGGTTATGTCTATTGTTCTCAGAGGGGTTATTTCACATAACCTTGATAACCGCCCTAGGGCAATTATTTGAATTAAAAAAACAATTTTTTTCACTTGTAATGATCATTTTCTTTACATTTCATTCATTAAACGTACGTAAAAACACTATTCCCACGTGGTATAAGCCGTTTAATCACCGAAAACTGCGATAGTTATTTAGATTAACTCTGCTCGGGCTGACGCCCTCGCATTGTTAATCTAAATAACTACCTTGTTTGGGTGATTAACCTATACATATCCACCTGCTAGCTAAAGAACTAGCTTCACTAAGGAGGTATAAGTTTGAACACCGTCCATCTGTCCTTGTGTCTGTCCGTTCGTCCGAAATAAAGGGGGCAGCTTTTCTCAGAAATCATTTAAGATAGGATGACCAAATTTGGTGTTTGGCTTGAGGGTATCTTGGTGGAGTTGAAAATGAGAAGTGTGTGATTATTTTTTTTTCTGAAGTTAATGCCCTTGTTCTTTTTTTTACTCTGTTCATGATATCTCCAAATGCTTTTCTCAGGTTCAGCTATTAAAAGAAGATAACCAAATTTGATGTGGGGCTTGGGGCATAAATACCTTGGCAGAGTTTAAAAACCAGGAATTAGTGCTCTTGATCTGTCTTTTGGGACTCAAGAAATCTCCAAAGGGGACAACTTTTCTCAGACATTGTTGATATAACTAAATTTGATGTGACGCTTGAGGGCAAAAATGCCTTGATGGAGTTTAAAAATCAGGATCGTTAAAATATTTATTCTGGAGTTATTGGCCTTGTTTTGTCTTTTGGGATTCTCTTAAAGGTATCTCCAAAGGGGACAGCTTTTCTCAGAAACTATTTCATAAAAGATAACCAACTTTGTGTGACAGGTATCAATACCTTGATGGAGTTAGAAAATGGGAAAGCAGGCAGTTATTTTTTCTGGAGTTATTGCCCTTGTTCATCTTCTTTAGGACTCTGTTCATGGTATCTCCAAAGGGGACAACTTTTCTAAGTAACATGTAAGAGGATAATCAAATTTGGTATCAGTCTTGAGGGCAAAAATGCTTTGATGGAGAAATAAAACTGAGAAACCATCAATTATCCAGTATTGATGTTTTTGACCATGTCTTCTTCTTGTCTCTTTTACCTACAATACCTACGATCTCTGAATGTTGTTATTGTTGTTTTACAGAATCAACAGCCTATGAATTTGGACCTGCGTCTGGGTTGCTAGTGTTGGCACATCCCAAGGGGAAACATCACAACACCGTGAGAGATAACCTAGCTCTGGGCTTCAGAACCTTCGAGAAGAACGCAGTTCTAGTTCGGATAAACAGTGGCAACTATGATGATTATGTGGAACTAGAACTGGTACGAAAACTTCTTTTGTATCTAGAAGAGACATCTATGTAGGAAATATTTTTATTATATGATGAGCAATGAAATACTGGGATTTATTACTCGCCTGTGTAAGATACTGCAGTGTAATATTTATACGTCAATATTAAACTAGTGTAATACCGCCGCGTATATTACGTCACAATAGATTATGGCGTCACAATTGGAGTAACGTCGTCACAATGGTATCGGACTTACGGGAATCATAGTTTCAGAGCCATCTCGGCTATATGTTGGCGAGTAATAAACAGAATACTAAACTATATATACTAAACGACCTTCTATTGAATACCATTTTTGTTAAACTCGTGAATGATTTGGTATCAAACTTGCTTTCGCTCGTTTTATACAAAATCATTAACTCGTTTAATAAAAATGGTATCAAATAGAAGGTCGTTTAGTATCCTCTATTTATCAGTGAAATAAACTAAACTATCGAGCTACAGTGAAAATAACTTATATGTTCACTGCGACCAGTGACTGATATAATTTGACGTCATAAAACAATGGTCTGACGCAGCGTTTTGGCTTATGAAGTCACAGTGTTATTATGGTGACGGGCGGGTTCCTAGCGGCCACTCGGCGTGAAAACGACCCTTTTTTTTACAAGGATAACATCATATAATAAATAGAATATCCGTCAATTCTTGACAAATACCATGTTTATCTCATCTCATGAAAATATAATATTTCTAATGCGCCACTCGTGAAAATATAACATTTCTACCCCACTCGATGAGATAAACATGGTATTAGTCATGAAAATAGAGAATACTAAACGACGTCCAGTTTAATAACATATTTATGAAACGAGTGAGTGGTTTGTATTTAACGAGCGAAAGCGAGTTAAATACAAATAGCACCTCACGAGTTTCATAAATATGTTATTAAACGGAAACGAGTTTAGTATTTTATTAATTACTCACTGATTTAAATGCCACTCAAAAGCGAAAGCGAGTTAAATACAAATACCACCTCACGAGCTTCATAAATATGTTATTAAACGAAAACGAGTTTAGTATTTTATTTATTACTCACTAATTTAAATGCCACTTATTTCCACAAACTCGTTGATAAATAAGACACATTCCATTGCGACCGCGGTGCTGATATTGTGACGTCATATTTTTGCCATTATGACGTCACGTCAATCGGCAGCAGGCGATGTTATTACACACTGTGTAATAAAATTGTAGATTTATTAAACTGCGATATCTTCAACGGGCGAGTAATAAAGACAGATATCCTCTATATACCGTATATTACTGAGTATAAGTGACGTTGAGTATAAGGTAACGACATTGTATATAAGACGACCCCCTTTCTCAGACCCCTACAATCTGGTAAATAACATGTATCTTATATATAAGGCGATCCCCTTCTAGCAATCGTGACCCAGATCTTGAAAATGACATTGACACTTTATTGATTTTTTGCTTTTTATAATGTTATTATATTTAAATGAATTATGAAGTTTATTTTATGTATATATCTAACTCCATATAGTAATAAAAACTACAACAATAAATAAATATTATAAAGGTATTTTTATTTCGTGACTGTAAACAATGAATTGACATCCATGTTTCTGCAGTCTGTTTCCGGTTTCAACATTTTGAGTTCGGCAACTCCCCTCACCCAGCTTCAGATTTTCTTCTTCTGAAACATAGCCCCCTTGTATTAGGCCACCCCCTTCTTTGACCCCCTATTTTCTAGTATCAAAAAGTTGCCTTATACACAGTAATATTGGGTATGTTACATTGGTGAATCTTAAAGGGCTTCATGGGGTTCAAAACCCCTTTAAAAAATCGTCAACATAGACTACATTAGAACATGACAAACCCTGTCGCTCTGCCATAACAAACATTATGTATCTTGTACTGTGTATATGTTTTCAATTCTTAGATGTCTTTTCAAATGACAATGCCAATTAAGTTACCGGTACATAGATTAGAGTTGTTTAAGCAAAATGTAAAGCATAACTTATGTCACTGGTCACAGTGAAAATATCAGATATCTTTACTGTAGCTTTATAAACAGTTTATTTTGCTGATAAATCCCACAATGTAAATTCATTTAATAATAAAATTAGTAACTAAAACTTTGACAAAATGTCTAACATTGCAATTATATAATAAAGCAAAAGAAAATAACGATTTAAGCTTTTCTTCGCATATGATTTGATGAATCGTTAACGGTCAAAATTTAATAAATGTCATTCCAAGTCATTTAAGATTTATCTCTTTTATAAGAATTACTTTTTGCCCCAGTTGCTTTAGTATGTTAAGTTTATGAATTTCAAAGTTAAAATTTGTTTTCTCTATTTGTTTTCTAGGTCAATGGGAACATATTTGTTGTATACAATATGGGAACAACAGACCATCCTATTGGAGAATTATTCGAAAGAGTAAACGACGGAAAATACCACGTTGTGCGTTTCACACGAAATGGAGCTAACTCGACAATACAAGTCGACGATTCCATGATGCAAACAAAAAATCCTAGAGGTAAGTGCGACTTATTTCATTAAAATACATCAAAATTGCATGACTATCAGAGTCTAGTGATAATGTTGATATCTCGTACAGTCATCTGTTGGCATGGTCGCATGTATATTGCAGAATAACGCTTTTGAAATTGACAAGTCGTACATAGCAAAATTGACATGCTTTATTGTGAAGTGACACTCTGCATGAAGGAATTTAACGAATTAAAATTTTGTGAAATGTAGTAAAGTGAATATTTTTGATTGATGGTGAGATTATAACGTATAATATTTTTGTATAATTAAATATTTATAGATTATATACAATTTCTAATACATCTCTCTTTTGACATTATTTACATGCCCGGGATTTTTTATTTATGTATTCTAAGTTATATGCGTAATCTCTGCAATAGCTTATTTTTGAAAAAGGTCAAAGGGTTTTGATGATTTTTTAATGTTTATCAAAATTGTTAAAATTTACAACTTTTCCTAAATTGGCTATTTTGGAGATTTTGCATAATAAAATACATTGATTTGTAAACTGAAATCATGAAATAGAAATATTCATATGGGAGACAACTCTTGCACGCCTCTTGTTATCCAGTTGAGATGGAAATGGCAATTATTGATTTTCTGCAATATATCATCAAATGTCTTTACTTTGGAAGACTAGATGTCACTGAAGTAAATTTATTTATTTTCTAAAAATTGTTTATTTTTTAACATTGTGTGTTTCAAAATTTGACGAACAATTGTTTTGTTTACAAGGAAATTATATTTTTTATTTTATAAATTGATTAAAAATATCATCCTCCAGGATATGATTAATTTTATTTACACAGAAAAGTTTGCAAAGTGAAACTTGTCTAATGTCTTTCTTAGAATTAAACTGTTCTTTTTTTGTAAATTTTCAATTTCATCATTCAATGTATTGAATTTGACAAAAAGACAAAATTTGACATTGAACTCTTTTCCCTTAAATTTCTTAAAAATATTTCAAAACTTGTTTGTGAAATCACGATTTCTCATAATCCATCATAGCCTGACATATGAGGTGATAAAAATATTTCCACCAAAAGAAATAAGAAAAGTGATAATTTTTAATATAGTGTTTTTCCTTCTTTGCCATCCATAATTTTTGTCAGGTTTATGAATATATATGTGGTAACAATTTGTAAGTTATGTTGACTTTCATATGGATATAAATCTATTTTCCCTGATTTCAGTACTATTTCCATAAATGTCAGCGGTGCTGTGATAGATCAGCCCATTGTAATCCTTTTATATTCCGATTTGTTCTCATTCCT
Source organism: Gibbula magus (assembly GCA_936450465.1). Classification (NCBI taxonomy): domain Eukaryota; kingdom Metazoa; phylum Mollusca; class Gastropoda; order Trochida; family Trochidae; genus Gibbula; species Gibbula magus. The sequence continues at coordinate 21,136,148 of OW388291.1, read as the reverse complement.
ATTTTTTCGAACTTATACATCACAGTAAAGCTTTATTTGATGAAAAAGTAACAGAGGAGGCAAGAATTCTGTATAATCAATAAGTTAGAGGTTCAGACCGTTTCTCAGGGCGACAATTTTCACTTGAAAGTATTTTAAAATAGATATATTGCTTCAGTCTTTGAAGGGCATTTAGAAGTGGTGTAGAAGAACAGGAAGATTTTCTGGATAACAACTTCTTTAATGTGAAAATACATGTTTCGGATATATACTTACTCCTTCCTGACATTTGATCTGATGAAGGAGTAACATACTCCTAACGTCCCATTTTCACATTAAAGAAGTTATTAATTGTTAAGAAATTCTTTCTCTCGTGATATATTGCTTGCAAAATATTTTGTTGGAACTCTTAGAATTTTTGTTTATCTTAATTTATGTAATATAAGGCAGTGCATAAGAATAAACATTTCTCAACATGTTTAAGCATGGTATTAAAACTAAATATTTAAAAAAAATATTTGGTATTCAAAAGTTTGAATTTGCACCAGATAATAAAAAGTAGTGTTTTATTTGAATTTTCAACATTGCAGAAATTCTGATATATTGAAACTATTTACAATTACTTTTTTGGTTTGACATTGCTTTTTATTTAGAAATTGGTGTTTATAGTTATACTAAGGACAAAATCAAAGATTAATATTTATTGTAAAATGTAATTTTTTAAATAAGTACGCATGGGATCATTTTAAGGCAGCAAACAGCAATTTGTTTAAAAGTAACACTATTTTGTAGATATTTTCCATGATTGTAACTCTATGAAATATTGACATAATTTAAAAATTCTTGTTTCTCATGGTTGGCTATATATTTGTCAATCTACAAAAAGAAAAAATACTCTTTGACAGTTCATATTTAAAAATAGCAATAAACGAAATATGTGCTTTTAACCATTTTTTATGTATTTTTTGTCTTTCATATGCATAAACACAATAATGAGTGCACAGATGTATTTAATGTTATGTTTTTATGGAAGATTAATATATAGGCTCTCAATTAATATATAATATGTTAGGCTTTCATGGTATTCCATAACAAAAAAATCAACATTTCCAGTGTTGGGGTAGTGCGCCAAAAATCCTGAGTCATGACTTCAGCACCCTCTAGTGGAATATTGGTCAGGTTTTGACTTGTAAGACTTAAATATTCTGAAAATTCAGACATTTTTACATAAGAAACCATGTTCATACCTTTTGGACCTCTGAGGTAAATAAATCAGGCCTTATCATGGACTAATTGGGTACCTATTGCAATTTCATCTCCAAATGAAAATAATATGACAGTTATTGTCCACATAATATTTAGTTATAAACTTAATTACTCACTAGACATGTGAGCCATCCCGGCAAGCTTTGATAACTGCCATCTCCATGTGTTAATAAGAAAAAAGTAATGATTAATATTATTCTAAAATGTACTTTATATTCAAATACATGGGAAAATTATGAATATCTAAGCAGCAAAAGAGTAATATATTTCAATATAGCACTAGTTTTACCACTTTAATGATTAAAACAAAAGAAAACTTCAACAGAAGGAAGATTTTAATTAACAATTAATGCCTGAGTCTCATTTAAGTCAAATAAAATTATGAAAGGTTTATTGAAATAAAAAGCACATTTTAGAGGAAATATGGTACATTATGATTTGCCAACACCAGGATTTCTTTTGAAATACAGATTTAAAACTTTAATCAATTTGCAAGGTAATTTGTCTGGCTTTAACAAGTAATATGAAAAATGTATTCTCATCGGCTGCGAAAGTCTTTGAAGCTGTGTAATTCATTTTATCACCCATTTTCTTCTCTGTACAGGAAATCAGTGCAAATCTGCCTGTCACTGTTACTACCAGCGAGATTAAAGCCTCGTTTATTATTCATGTTTAACGACTTTTCTAATTACAAATTGGCAGTTCAATAAAGCTTAAAGCATCGTTTGAAAACAGAAAGTTTTCCAACATTTTTAATTTCTCCAATGATGCCCATTTTATTTAAATCTGTGAAGGGTATTTCTGTTATTTTAGTGATTTCTGAGATATATCTCATTGTTTATGTATGAAATAAGCTTTCTTAATTTTTTCAAACCTAAAGAAATCATATGAATTTAAATTTAATATTTATTTGATTTAAATGCATTTTTGTACACAGGGAAAGACGTCAACCAGTGTGGAGGTTATTTTGACATATTTTAGTTCAAATTTTTCCGTAGCAACACTAGGTCACTTTGACATTTTGGTGCTGATATATTGGCGTATTTGTAAACAAATAAGGTACTATTTTCGTTAAATCTGTCAATGGGTAGAATAATTGATTTTTAACAAACAGTTATATGATTTCTTTATGTGTAGATAATTACCTACAAATTTATTATTTCCCACACAGGGCACTGTATTTGCAGTGGCATTTTCCACTCAATTACAGTTTACAAAATTGTTGCAGAATATTTGCGAAATTATCATATTCGATAAATTAATCGCATTTCTCTAAATTACATCAATTGTAGAGCCATAGGTATTTATATTATTTATTTTGCTATGATTTGGGTTAAACAAACAAATTCTCTGCAAGACATATTAATTTCATGTTCATTATAATGCATGCATCTACCTTGTCCAGAAAAAAATACATATTACTCCAAAGTCTAAATTATTATAAAATCTTATATAATATTTCATTTTCACATGTTACGTAGCTTTAATCAAAATAATTTAAAAATTCCAAAAGTACCAAATTTCAGTGACATTTCTAAAATGTGAAATATGAACCAACATTAAAATGTTAGCACAATTCCCTCACACAAGTTTCAACCTAATTCTTAAAATTTGAAATGTTATTGATGTCTCATATATAACCTAAATCAGAAGCATAAAAAATGTATGCTTCCAATTTTCACTTAGTTCTACTTATTGTCCTTTGGGAGGCAAAAACGTAGATTTAATTGGAAGCATATGGACCCTTATTGATTTCAGATGGTTGCTTACATTGGAATTAGTCTGTAGAGCTTGAAGAGAAGCTGTTTTGGTTGCATGATAGGAGGGTCTTGAAGCATCATGTAAAATTGATTACATTCAATCAATTGAGAGGCCATAAATTAAGAGAAAAAAATAGGAACAGGTTGCAGAAAATTTAAGAGAAATTCTTGATTCAAATTCTTTCAATATTTAAATCAAACCTCAAGGTATTTGAAAAATATCTTTTACTCCAAAATTTTGTACACATAAGTGATTTATCTTGTGATAAGGAAGTTCAGCGAATAAAATATCTTCAATATTTCCAATCAGCTAAGTGCTGAGTGATAGGGTTATGTTTGAAAAAATGTTAAGGTTTTTGAGTTTGCAAAATTTTAATTATTTCCAAATTTTCATGACAAAACTGAAATTCATTCAATATCGATTTATACCAATGCAAGTCAAATATATTTGATGAAATTCTCAATTTGGTTTTGTTTGATATCTTTTTAAAGTAGTACAATAAATTTGACTTGAAATTTAGAATTGAAAAAATTGAAATGTTATGATTGAGATAATGAAAATATATATCGTATAAGGGTTTCTATTTACAGATTAATTAATTATCAATTCTTTAAATAGCATTATCTAAATAACAGGTATAAAAAGTTACAGAATTAGAGACTTCATTTTCAATTGATGTACAAATCTCAAAGGAAAGTAGGGGAACTCAAGCTGGTAAAAGTGATATGTGGAAAAAATATATAACACTGTTTATTATAATTATCATATGTGTGATAAATAGAGATTGTTTCCTCTTATGATGTGTTGCCCTGAAATCTAATAACACTAAACACTAATAATTGGGTGCCAACAAATAAAAATTACATCTGTTACATCATCCTATTGTTTTATCATATCCTATTGTTCTCTCGTTCTATTGTTCTCTCATCCTATTGTTTTCTCGTTTCCATTATTTTCAAGTAAGTCATAGATTCCCACAACATCAAGTTTTTAAACCTGAAATTTTATATTTTAAAATTTTAGGTAAATCTGTTAGCTGAACAATACTATCAGTGTAATTTAAGTAGGCTTATGTCTTCATAACTCTCCATTCCTTACAAATAATTACTTGGTTGATAGTTACTTAGCGATTATATCCAAAACACCATTTGAAGGAAAACAAACTTTATAAATTTGCTTTCATTATGTTGAAGGGGGGGTCAAATATGCCAAATGTTTCAAATAGTGTTGTCGAGAAGTACTGATTATTGCCAAAATGACCATTTTGATGATAATCAACACTCTATAGTGATGATATAAAGCTAAAGTAGTGATTTCTGATCGAAAACCGACTATGCACTGCGATTGACACGTGTCAATTAGTCAACCGTAATTTTGGAAACTTACTTACAACAGATAAAAAGACAAATTTAGGTTGATAATGTTTAATAGGTCATATGTATATGTTAATGGGTGTGTAGTTTCGGTTTCTGCACATATATAATTATGTTACTCGATATTCATTGGAAATTATTTATTTTGATAAATTTGGTGATAGGGAATGAATATGCAAGTTGAGTGAAATTATTTGAACTGAAATCATCACATATGGTATGTTGGTATGTATTAAAGCCAAATAACATATCATTAAACACAATGGATGCAAAGAGATTAAATAGGAATATGCTTAGGTTTGCAAATTGTGGGTTCACATACTTAAAAATCAATAATGGTATCAGAGAACTTTAATGTATTTAATCAATAGTTTTTTTTATTGACTAGGTTAATTAACTTCTTCTTCAATATTTGATTAACTTTCTTTCAATGTCTTTGTATGCTATTGATTATTGTTGGATATAAATCAATAAGATAATTATTCCATTTATTAAGAAATTTTTTTGCTGACTCCAAATGTTATGGTTGTACGAAGTTTGATCAGCACGAAATGTACAAGCATATTGTAGAAATTATAAGTTTTTGTTCAGATCCAATTTTTATTTTCCATAATAGTTTGCTTTGATCATAAGTATGTATATAATCATTTTCAAATTCAGAAGATTTCTTGTTGCAATGATAAGTAGTTTCAACACTGTTTGTATAAAGAGTTACCAATATGTATTTATACAAATATGACAATATTAATATATCATAATTGTCATTTGGGAGAATTGTTAATTTACTTTGTTTATGAATTTTAGATTTGTATACATAATTGTTACCCATTGGTGTGAGGTAAACATCACATTTAAAAGTATGATATACAAGTTATTCTGGATTGACATTATTCATAATTATTTTAAACACAAAGTTTCCAGATCTATAGATCTCATATATCATGTACAGTCAGGCCTCGATAATCCGAACGCTTCCGTTTTTCATCAAAAACGTACGGATAATGAAATGTTCGGACTACTTAGTACTGAGGACTACTAAAGAGATTAGTTTGGTTACATCTTCATACCGTTCGGAAAATGCGAGATTCGGATTATCGGTTGGCGGATTATCGTGGCTTGACTGTATTAATATATGTGTTAATGGGAATATCGATCCTCTCAAATTTTCACAAAAAGTACATAATAGAACCCCCCTTTAAAGCACAAAGAGGGGCATCCTTTTGAATTTCATCTTCACAAAATAAACCAAGGTTGTACAGTCTCTTCCCATCTCTTTAACATCACACAGCTGTGAATCCAGAATATCTTGTTAACCATATATTACTTTAAATAGTGCTGAAGGTTTGAGGACCAAAGGCGGATCCAGGAGTTTTCAAATGTTGAAAAAGGGGAAGGTTGGGATGTTCCCATGTTGAAAAAGGGGAGGGTGGGGATGTTCCCATGTTGAAAAAGGGGAAGGTTGGGATGTTCCCATGTTGAAAAAGGGGAAGGTGGGGATGTTCCCATGTTGAAAAAGGGGAAGGTGGGGATGTTCCCATGTTGAAAAAGGGGAAGGTTGGGATGTTCCCATGTTGAAAAAGGGGAGGGTGGGGATGTTCCCATGTTGAAAAAGGGGAAGGTTGGGATGTTCCCATGTTGAAAAAGGGGAAGGTGGGGATGTTCCCATGTTGAAAAAGGGGAAGGTGGGGATGTTCCCATGTTGAAAAAGGGGAAGGTTGGGATGTTCCCATGTTGAAAAAGGGGAGGGTGGGGATGTTCCCATGTTGAAAAAGGGGAAGGTTGGGATGTTCCCTTGTTGAAAAAGGGGAAGGTGGGGATGTTCCCATGTTGAAAAAGGGGAGGGGGTTCATCCATGGGGTCAAATTCACATGCAAATTTCTCAGGAGGGTGGCAGGGATGTTCCCATGTTGAAAAAGGGGAGGGTGGGGATGTTCCCATGTTGAAAAAGGGGAGGGTTGGGATGTTCCCATGTTGAAAAAGGGGAGGGTGGGGATGTTCCCATGTTGAAAAAGGGGAAGGTTGGGATGTTCCCATGTTGAAAAAGGGGAGGGTGGGGATGTTCCCATGTTGAAAAAGGGGAAGGTTGGGATGTTCCCATGTTGAAAAAGGGGAAGGTGGGGATGTTCCCATGTTGAAAAAGGGGAAGGTGGGGATGTTCCCATGTTGAAAAAGGGGAAGGTTGGGATGTTCCCATGTTGAAAAAGGGGAGGGTGGGGATGTTCCCATGTTGAAAAAGGGGAAGGTTGGGATGTTCCCATGTTGAAAAAGGGGAAGGTGGGGATGTTCCCATGTTGAAAAAGGGGAAGGTGGGGATGTTCCCATGTTGAAAAAGGGGAAGGTTGGGATGTTCCCATGTTGAAAAAGGGGAGGGTGGGGATGTTCCCATGTTGAAAAAGGGGAGGGGGTTCATCCATGGGGTCAAATTCACATGCAAATTTCTCAGGAGGGTGGCAGGGATGTTCCCATGTTGAAAAAGGGAGGGTGGAGATGTTCAGATGTTGAAAAGGGGAGGGTGGAGATGTTCAGATGTTGAAAAAGGGGAGGGGGTTCATCCATGGGGTCAAATTCACATGCACATTTCTCAGGAGGGTGGCAGGGATGTTCCCATGTTGAGAAAGGGGAGAGTGGGGATGTTCAGATGTTGAAAAAGGGAGGGTTGGGATGTTCCCATGTTGAAAAGGGGAGGGTGGAGATGTTCAGATGTTGAAAAAGGGGAGGGGGGTTCATCCATGGGGTCAAATTCACATGCACATTTCTCAGGAGGGTGGCAGGGATGTTCCCATGTTGAAAAAGGGGAGAGTGGGGATGTTCCCATGTTGAAAAAGAGGAGGGTGGGGATGTTCCCATGTTGAAAAAGGGGAGGGGGTTCATCCATGGGGTCAAATTCACAATCAAATTTCTCAGGGGGGTGGCGGGAATGTTCCCATGTTGAAAAATTGGAGGTTGTTGAACCATGAGGTCCATCGAATTGACATGCAAAATTTTTCAATATGGAGTGGTTGACCCCCTGAAACACACTCTGGATCTGCCGCTGGGAACTGCCAATATTGTCTATTTGAGAGGCATTCTAGAAGAAGCTGGTATAGATATGATCAGTCTTCAGGGATATACAACTTCTGTATTCCAGTATATTGACCAGACCGTATCTCATCATGTTCAATATGTTTGTTAACAATATGATCAATATCAAAATATTGTCATAAGGAGAAGTTGTTTATCCATAAAGATTTGTCCTATTTTTATGATAATTCCTTGTTTTTAAATCTTATATTTGTACCTGAATGTGGATTTGAACATTGCGATCAATATCAAATTTACATGTATTTATTGTCAAAGTTGTCCCTTAGCTTGCCTATGTTTGTGTGATCAATATCAAATTTAAGAGTATATTGTCAAAGTTGACCCTTAGCTTGCCTGCTGGTGAATCAAAGGATCTAATGGGATTGTGGTGCTCTCGTACAGTGATATATACACAGCAGCCAGGAGTTTATTAAGATAAAGGAGATAGGGAGCATGTTCTGAACTGATATAATGCCTTCTGTGAACCACACTGTCTCTATAAGGTGCAGTAATCTAATTAGAAAACCAGAGAGTATTCAGTGAGTTCATTCTCTATGAAATAATTGTGTTATTTTGTCATCACTTCTTGCTCTGAACAAAGGTGATTTTTTTAAATTTTCAAATTTCAGTTTAATGATTTTAAAATGAATTTTGATTGAAAATTTTTAAATTTTGATTCCATTTGGAAATTTGAAAATTTATTGATTTTAATAAGGATATTATTTGGAATTATTGATCGTGCTATTTCCAATTACTATTAGTAGTATTAGGGTATTAGTGTTAAGAGTAAATGCAATGAGGTGCAGAGGTTTGACAATAAATGTACTAGATGCAAATGATGGATAATGATTTGAATTCACTACATATTCAACGAAGCGGTTCATTCATCTTTGATGTCTCAAGATCTCTTTGATTGTGACTGATCAAGTGATTTAATTGGTGAAATAGGCATTCTATGAGTTTCAGGCATTTCTTTAAATTCCTCTGTGAGTTGCATAGCGCCATGGTTCCGTTGGTTCCACTGATATTATCCAGGAATATCCACATTTCTGAATGAAACAAGGATCGATTGACACAAGGATTGATTGATTCATTTGACTAATATACAGGACAGGAACCCAGTTCCAGTAATATCCAGGGCCCATATTTTCGAAGCTTTCTTCGTGCTAAGATAGTCGGAAGCCAATGTTAATGTATGGCACTTATGATATCTTAGCGCTAAGAGACCTTCCAAAATATCGGCCCAGATTTCTAATAGATGCCCTGTGTTACCACCAACTTCAGTATTTCCAGATTTCCTATAGATACCCGTGTTATGACCGACTTCACTAGTGTCCAGATTTCTGGAAGGTTGCTTGTGTCACTAAGATTGATTGAATGGTAATACTGGGGACCATTCCACTAAACAATCTTAGCCTGAAGATCACCTTCAAATCCATCTGTTTGACACTGGACTTAGCGCTAAGATTGGTTAGTGGAACACTAGCCATGACTAGAAGCCAGCCTCAGTAATGTACTAATATCAGAAAGGTGGCCCATGTCACAAGAATTGATTGATTCATATGAGCTGGTATACAAGGCTGGAAACCATCGCATAGCGTCACTGCTAAATGTGATAAACACACTGCCTTCGAGTCATCCTTTGGCATCTTGTTAGACCTTCAGGACTGTCTCGGAATGGAAGCGATAAAATCTGAAAATGAGTTTCTATTTAAATGTCATGCTAAAGGATATGAGCAAGATCGATGCAGCCTCATAAGAGTCGCCATTGTTCAAGCTCTCTTGAACCTCAAAGTCTTTAGCAAGGAGAAAACGTGTGGTTGTGAAAAGTGTTAGAATGCAATTAGTAAATTTCTGCAAGACCTGCATTGAAGTCCTGTCTGACATGTAGAAGTAGGCTCAGTTTTTTTAGATTTTCTTTCAGTATCACAAAAGAATGAAAACTTGGCAACTTGCCTTTGCAAAACAATTCTACCTGCATGACAAAGGCTGCAAAAAATGAAGACGAAATTGTATAACTTCACCATCAATTCCTTTTGTGTCACGACATCTTCTGTTACTTCAAATTGGTATTCTTAGAGATTTTTTTGCAATGACTGTTCCTCCTCAAAAACACCATTGAGCAAGCTAGGGGTATACTACCATGGAATGTTATTTTTTTCCTATATATTTTTTTGCCTTCAACAGTCTTTTCCTGGCTTTTGGATGAAGTCATTGACCCAGGTAATTGGCAGCTGTTCATCACCAGTTACCATGGTAACTGATCACTCTGCACAGAACACATGAGTAAATATGTGTCGGTAACCATGACAATATATTTCAGCAATCTTGGGCACCGATGCATGACATGACCTGATCACTGGGCACAGCAAACGATGCATCTTAATTGATTGCAATATGCTTAGTTCATGATGCAACTTAATTGATTGCAATATGCTTAGTCTTGATGCAACTTAATTGATTGCAATATGCTTAGCTCAATGACAATCATTGGCAAACTGCCGACTCAGTGTATAATTATAGCTTGATATCCACTTGTCTACAAGGTCCATCTTTATTTTATTTATTTATTTTTCTCAATGCAATGATAATTAAGTTCAATCAATTATATCCTAGTCATTATCAAGTACTGTTACAATTGAGAAAGCTGTGGGATGAAATATATATTGTTCCAAATGTTGAAAAAAAATTCAAGGAAATTAAAATTTATGATCACATACAACATTGTGTTTTTGGTTATAAAATGTCATATGTAAAAATATTAATGTTTAAACATATTTTGAAAAAAATTTATCTTATCTTTTTTGTGTGAAAAGGTTAACTGTCAGTTTGGTAAGAAATGGTAGTGTGTGATAAATATCAATTCATGTATGTTTTGAAAAAGGCAAATTGAAAACTAATATACGAACATAAAAAAGTGTAGAAACACATTTGCAAAACTTTTTCCTCTCAACAAAGTAATTCACTGGGATTTGAGTTGAGTAGAGTTGTGCATCTTTTGATGACAGCGATGATTGTTTTTATTGATGTGTTTTTTGGAACAACGATAAATTGTTTTCTTTCAGTTGTTTTATGCCTGTTATGCATGACAATTCGGCAGTCAAATCTGAATACGCCAATTTTGCATTGGATTGCAAAAATAGTTTTGAACTTTCTAATATTTTTCACTTTATTATGACATTTTCACAATCACTACCATCACACTTAAACCTTAGGCAAATTTATGTTTCAGGTGGTAAAAAAGGGTATGAAACTTTAAAATTGAAAATGGAAAAGTGTCCTTTTCAGTTAACGCTAAATGAATGTTTAAACATCTCGGACAATGTTATTTATGAACCTTGTTTTCAGATTAAGGAAAGTATTCCAGATTTGGAATTTGGTTTCTCTTAATATGGCATCTAAATGACGGTTGGTTTTTACATACGTCCAAATTGTCACAATGTTCAATTGGTGTGTCAGGTTTGACTGCTTAAATTGTGTTTACGATTTTAAAAGATTTCACGAAACACTGCCTGTCATTTTTGCTATATTTATTGGATCAGGTTCCCAGCTCGAGGTATTTAACGACCAGGCGGAGATCGTGATTGGTGGAAAACGCGATAAAGAAGGAAAAATTAGCCGTCCTTTTGTGGGAACCATTTCAGGTTTGTGAAGAACATTTATTGATTTGTACTGTTCTGATCTTAAACCATATCCATGCTCTTCTGTTTAAATTCAAGTGTATCAGTTTCATTTATAAACTCTTTAATTTCATAATGGTGGCACATGGTCCTGTGCATATCTCAGGTGAAGCTATCAGTGGATTTCAGCAAATATGAGTACCGGTATGGCTTGTCGCATGGGTGGGTGACCCGCTCATTGCTGAATAATCTGAATGTTTGAAGGTTTGATATCCTGCCCAATACAGACTTTTACAACTTTAAGTGTTACCTTGGTTACTTGGTATCGAGGTGAAGGCAAAGTGAGAGATAACCTGAAAAAACACCTTAACGGATAGATGCAATGACATATGGTCAAAATCGGATTTGTTAAAATGGGATGTCAATTTGACAATTTCTCGATTTTAAATTTCTGACATCGGTCCATAAATTACTTATATACAGCTATTTAAAAAACCCACCTAATTTAGCCCCGGGGACCAGAATAAAAGTCTTCGGGGATGTGGCCCCTGAAGGGATGACCTCTGTTATGTCACTGGAGTAATCTCATCATCTGCGATAGTCATAATTCAACATAATTTCGCAACATTTTGATTGTTAATTTCACTAACAAATCTTCAATCAAACAACTTAAATTGTCCATATATCGAATGTTTAGATATCCAACTAGGTAATTCCGCAGATAACAATTACATAATTATTGCATAAACATGTGTTTTTGGCAATTTAAAACACCTCATAAATTTATCTAGCGGCAGTGATAATCATCATTAATTAATTAATGTGGTTCCACGGAGCGTGCCGGTCTTCTGACCCGTCGACACGCCTCAATGATTCTTCTCAAAACGTTTCGCGGACAGTAATCGCAGTATTGTTAAAATGGGTAAATTAAAATCATCTTAATAATCAATTGCAAGTGTATATTGTCTCAAATTTATGCTCAATTGATTCCGATATACAATATACGTAGAGGTAAATACTGTCATTCTAGAGAAAAATGCATTTCATAAGATCTTTAAATAGCAGCTAAGTTGTATAGTCCCTCCCAGTAAGTTCAGAATGAAAAAGAAACGATGATGATCCTTAGACCAGGTTAATAATGTCTGTGTTCTTTGAGCATGCCCTTAAACAAGGTGATATAAGTATCACTATCATCATCAGTTCTGTCAGAATATAACAGTTCCTAAGCCTGAGTTGCTGAATTAGAAAGTACCAAACTACTCTTGAGTTTCAGGATATCATGATTTCAAAGGGGCAGTAGCACGTTTTTTGCAAAATTTATGTTTTCAAATATCCTATTTATAATGATAGTTTATGTCATTTAAATTAACTTTAGAGGGTAAAACATCTTATTGCACAAACCATCTGTAGTGGTAAAAACTATGTTGCGTATAAAGCAAAAATTGCATGGCGGCCATTTTATTGTGAACACAATTTATTATTTTGTATTACAAAAACGATTCCCATGGCTTTACCGAAACATGTACACTCATTTTTTAACTTGATTTTCCGAAGAGAGAAGGATGTTTTACTATTGGTGAAATTATTTTTCAAATACATTTCAACAACTTATTTGAAAGAAAAAACGTGTTACTGCCCCTTTAACTGAGAGAAATATTTGGGATTTTCAACAGTTAATGCAAGTCATAGTCGTAGGGCATAATCATTATAGACCGGAGCTGATTAGTCTGCCCGATAACAAGCCAAGCTACGACTGCTGAGATTACAGGGTATATATAAATATGGGTCCCATGGAGAAAACCGACAGTGATTCACTTTAATCATAGGTTTACATTAGATATTACAGAATAAAATAATAAAAGGTGAAGAAAGGATAAGAACATTTATTTGTGTGTAGATATTCTGTTAGTATCTTTGAGGCCATATGGTACATATTAATATAGGAAAGTATGGTAAATATAAATATCTGATGCATTGTTTTTCCTCAATTTAATCTTTTTAAAAGGAGATATTTTCAACTTTAAATTAAATATTTTTAAATGGAATTTTTTTCTACTTTAAAACCTAACTAATTGTTTCCAATGTGGTTTGCAAGTCTGATATGTCCTTTTAATCATTCCGTGATGTGATGAAATCCCATCTTGTTGGCAAGAATAATATTTTGTGTTGGTTTACCTTAGGGAAATACAGATATGATTTATAAGCAAGTTTGGAACAAATCACACAGATGCGACTCGTAAGCATGTTTTGAACAAATCATAGGAGACATAACACTCATCGTATCTGTTTTTGATGCAAAAGATTAAAAATGGAAATTGTTAGTAAATTTGCAAATGGACTGAACTGTTTGATATGGCATTTGGGAAGAAAAGCTCGCAAATTGTTTTTCCCAAAAGATATCCAGATTGGATTCGGACATATCGTACCAGACATTTCTGAACTTTTGGCATTTGTCTATGTAGAAGAATTTCCCTCGATAATAAAAAATGCCTTTTTGGTCCATCTCCAAAATGATATCTTTTGTGTAAATAGATCATGCTGGCTATCTTTTGTACCATAGCGGAAGTCTGATTAAACCTGGACAAAAGAATTGTGCCTCTTCTGGACAGTTATATTTCTTAAAGCAACAATATTTGTTCCCATATCCATGGTTTGGGTATAAATGCAATCTTGGCCTTGCAGGCTGATACTGCCTCAAAAGGACTAGATAATGTATACTAAAGTCTTCTTTACTTCCTTCTTGTGACTATTATTTAATCCGAATTCTTTTAAAAGTACATGCAATTAGAATAATTTGTTGGCAGAATTTTTTTTTTACCATTTTCCATGAGATTTTGTAAATATTGTAAAATTACTTATCAATCATTCTGAGATTTGTAAGTAGTTCAGGAGTGGAGGAAATGATTTTGATTACATTGTAACTTTGTATTTATTCAAATTATTTTCTCCAGTGATTGGAGACATTGGATATTAATGTAGGAAAAAACATAGCTTCAAGGTTTTCTGCTCATAAACAAATTTAGGAGGGATTAAATTCTGAGAGCTTTAGCCCAAAGGGTTATTCCAACCTTGATGTTTTTCTTAGAGCAGAAGATCAAGGAGTAGTGTTTTCTCTAATTTATAAACCATCAAATGTAAAAATTAACATTTCATAATTTTTTATTCCAAAATCCTGTGTTATAAAGAGTATGTTATATTGAAGCTGACAAGTTATGACTATAAATATGGTAATTCAAGCCCCCTTTTTCATCTCAATCCTCAGTAGCCTTGAGGTAGAGCTTCAAATTTCAAGTTAGAAGAATTTCTAGTTTGAATCCGGCCATCTCTGCTCTGAAAAAATGATCTTTGTATACTTTTCGATAATTATTGTTGTGAATAGAATTGCGACAAAAAATTGTTTGTTAGTCTGACAAATCATTCTAAGTCTCTGGTAAGTTCTTGCTTTTAATAGTAAAACCTCCAACGAGGTCTTACTTTCAAAATTAAAACTCATATGGAGTTATTCTTTAAAGAAAACCTCATAAGATGTTATTCCAAAAAAAGAAATTGCCTCCAAAACAATATACAAAATCCAACCTAGGTTTATAATGCTCATTAATGTAGTACTTGATTATGATGGTATTATATGATATAAGAATCAAAGGTTTACAGAAATGAATATTGACAAGCTGCTGAATTAAGTAATGCCCAAACAATCTGTGACCAATTCACAGGAATCTTTACTTTTATCTAAGGAAATAGTTGGCCATTGGCTAAAAAAGATAATCTGGAATCCTGAAGATGAAAGTTTAAAATCTCAAATACATGTAAAATATTTCTTTTGTCCACACAGGTTTAGTTCTGAATGGAATGAGAATTCTGGAACTAGCAAAAGAAGGAGATACTCGGATTACGTCACATGGAGAAGTCAGATTGATTGAGAAAGACAATAACAGGTTAGTCTTAGCAGATGTTTAAACATTCTTTATTTCCTAGTACAATTGTGAATGTTATTTATTGTCATGGAATATGTTATTGTACATTGCTCACTTGACCATTAGCAGTGAGGTTCAGCAAGAATGGACGTGTATTGCTGAATGGGTGACTTGGATTTTCTGAGAGTTTGACGACTTTATTTTCCTGTACATGCAAAACTTGTTACCTTGGGGGACAGACTTTATTCAATATGATCTCTGTTTAGTTAGTAGTACAGTTTGGAACCTGATTTTGAAGTGAACATTCACCAAATGTCAAATGGCTGTCATTCACCAAATGTCAATTGGCAGTATATTCTTAAATTTAGAATACAAAGGTTGTTCAACTTTGAAAATATTTACATTCACATTGATAAATCATCTTTGAAAATACAATTTGAGGATATATTTTTATCCCCGTCTGAAGAAATATCAATAATTATGTATTACCTCGAAACACAAAGTATCCCCTATACATTTAATAGATTGGATTATGGTAACATACTTCCCACATAATCCAGCAATGCCAATAGTTTATGAATTCAACAAAACAAATATTCTTATTGTTATTTATGCAGATTGTGAGAAATATGACCACAGCGATCTTAATTTCCTGTGGACAGCAACCTCAATTTTGTATCACTTGTGTCGGAAATTTCACAGTACCGCCATTTTCTTGTTGGGCGCTTAAGGTCTTGATTACATTATTGATTTCCTAGATCAATATCTCCAACCATATCTGATTGATTTCTTCACGTAGATATGCACTTGTTTACAGATCTTATAGGGCATATCCTTCCCGATCATTCAATCCTGGACCTTAACAAAAGAATCTGTAATGACTTGCAAGGTTTTCTATCAGGGAGATCTGAACCGTTCAATGTGGTTTGTTGACGATGAATGACAGATCTTGGACCTTTGTTACTGAAGATTCTTGACAAATTGAACCGGGAGTTACTTTATTGTCCATAAATTAACCTGAAATTATGTTCTGTCAGCATGAATTTTTGGTATTTTGTTGCATTTTTGACCATTGGCCTTTCTTCCATCTTTGTGAAAGAACCCCTGAGGCCTGTTTGAACTTTATTTTGGAGTTTACTGGAGTTGACCTTTTTACAAATCTGAATCTTAGATTTGTCAGCAAATGTGTTTGTGGATGTTGATGCTGGTGTTGTTGCATTTTTTACCATTGGCCTTTCTTCTATCTTTGTTGTTTGTTAAATTTTAAAATTGTTGGAGGAGATTGTTATATTTTGGATCACACAAGCTGCAGTACAAATTTGCAACTTTTTGGGATGACTCCAATGGCAGGTTCGAACCCAGACCCACAGTCAGGCACCCATTGCCAGCACTGACTCACAGTGCCAACAGCATATCTATTAGGTCACAGTGACCTTGAAAAACAAGTTCTAACAACCAGTGGTTAAGCTAGTTTCACATTCAAGACCCCTTTGATAGACGTACATCTTTAATTTAGTTTGATGCACAATTGCACATCTCTCCCCTAAAATTATATAAAAGCTGCAACTCAATCATACATACTAACCAATAATCTTCACAATGTTACCATTTATCAGTTGTTTATTAAAAGAAGCATTTTTCTGTCATGGAAATGGTGTAAATCAATGCAATGTTGCAATAAATATACATCAACAAGGGGGCTGGGATAGCGCTGTGGTTAGCGAGTTCAGCTTCCGATCAAGAGGTCTGGCAACTTTGTCTGCAGTAGAGAACTGTTCTACATGCTAAGGTTTGGGTGCAATGCTACACTGAATTTCAGCATAGTACCACCCATGGTTAGCTAGTTCCAGCAAATGCTCGCAGGTTTCACGGCCACATGGCATTGCAGGCTTTCTGCTTGTCATAATACTAGCAGCAGTGATATAAGCGAAATGCTCTTGAAAACAGCGTTAAACTCAACTCACCTTACCTTATAATATATACATGAACAATGATCTTGATAAAATTACAAACTGCAGTCTTCATAATGAAAACAGTAGCACCCTATAAATACTGCAATGATCCTAATCTGGATGATAGAGTAATGAGTTCACTGGTGGTGTTTTTGTTGCATGCCAATATCAATTATTTGTCCCTCCAGAAAAATAGTTTCACTGTCCTTGCAAAAAGTTGTGAAGACCAGACATTGCCTATAAAGAAAATAGAAGTTACCTTCCGTGGAGACTTGGCTACTTGTTTTTTCTAGAACAGTTAATTTGTGCAAGTCAAATCATTCGATATTAAAGGCGCTGTAGCATATGGTTTACGTATTATTTTTTCTCAAATTTGCCATTTATTATTAAAGTTTATACAATATATTGTAATGTTAAAGGGTAAAACATCTCTTTAGATGACCCGATAAGCTGTATCCATAGAAACAGTTATCCGTATTGGCAGAAATTGGTGTGACATACAAAGTGACAATTTTGTGTAATTCTTCAGTGTGAGGTAGAATGGTAGGTCTCATGCGATTTTGAGAGTTCAGACAGCAAGATGGTTGACCATTCCATCATTGTACCATATCTAAAATTCTACTCTGAGTGCTACATCAGTCAGATCACATAAACTACGTCAAAGTGACCATTTTAATGTGAACATCTTAAAATGGTTGCTCGAAGGGAAATAGACTTGCATGGCTTAAACCAAACCATGTATATTTGTTTAAGAGCTCTTTTTATTGATTCAGGAGTATTATTTAGCCAGTGGTAACCTTATTTACCTTTATGTGAGAGCACTCTAAGAACGGCGTGCTACAGCTCCTTTAATGCATTTAAAAATAGATGCCTTCTTCCCCCTCTTCCGAAATGTGAATTGGGCGGGATCGGACGTCATTATTGTCAAACTTTTATCTCATTTTAGTGCTTTAAAGACATTTCTTTCTGTAATTTGAATATTTGTAATTTCATGTATTGATATTTTCTACATTATAGGCAAATTCAAATTCACAAATTTAGAAGGTGGATCGATAGCTGTAAAATGCAGTCCTTTTTCAAACTATTTAACATTTGAAGTTAACTGTGGTAAAGTACAAGGTTGTTTCATTATTGCTAAATATCATACCATGTTTTTCGAAAATGTCATAAGTTCAATACAACATGGATGTTTTTCCAAGAAAGGAGAAAACAGAATAGAAATGGATTACTAACGTCAGGGTCCAGACTGCAAAGAAATCCGGTTTGAGCTCGGAAATTTGAAAATGCAGCTGCCCTGTATAGATTTTACTGCACAAGAACATGGCAACATCAATATTGAAGAAATCATTTGTTTTTAGGTTTCCTTAACCTTCTGTTGGTAATTTTTAAACACCATTTGACATTCCAGCTGCCTTGCTATAGATTTTACACAATATGAACATTGGGTTGTCAGTATTGAAGAAATTATTTGCTTTTAATTTTCCTTAACCTTGTAGAGGTCATATTTGAACACCATGTAGCTGACATTCGACCATCATTCTCTGTACTAAGTGTTATTTTATGTGGACCTGTAAAACAAGGTATTGATTAGGATGAACAAGGGAGCAACATACATCCTTGCACCTGACTCTCTTCATCGAGAACAGCTGACACAGAAATATCAATACATGGGCAACAATGGTGTGAAACAATAGTTTGCTTATATCAATATTATATTTGCCCAAATATTTGTTTATTGATGTATAATTCACATTCTCATGAACTCCCTTTTAACTGTTCTGTCTGCCGGTTATTTCAGTATAAACTGAAGTTGACCATGCATTGTAAAAAAAATACCAATGCATATAAGGACAAATACCCATATAGAACAAATACCAATACATAGACTTAACAAATATCAATACATAGACCAAATAACCCAATAAATAAGCTGAATATCAAAACAGAGAAAAGGCCTTGAAAGTAGAAGAAATGTTGGGTGCAGACCAAGGATGCAGATTCAAATTTTTGCCAGTCGGACATTTCATCTTTGACCCAAAAAGACGAACCCGGAAGTAAAATTTTTTGTATGAATAAAGTATCAGAAAGTATTACTATTTGTTGGTTATTCATTCATTGCATACTATTAAACATAACTATTAACATTTTACTTTTATATTTTATTTGGAGACATATTTCGTAATTGTAAATGAATAATTATAAAATAAAAAGAACTAATGTAAAAGCAAGAGAAATTGGAGTTTTTAAATTAGCATACCTCTTTATAACTTGTGTCATCATGTAAATGCGATCGCGTGTTCGTAGCGTCATACAAACGGTGTTTGACTACATAACGTCTCGTGAAATAATATTGCTAATTATTCGTTTTTGATAGGTTTATTTATTTTGAATTTGTATAATAGCTTTACCATACATCGAGATTGATCTATCATATTTTGTTACAATATGTTACCTATGTTTTATGACCGAGATATTATTAAATTTATCGAGATTCAAAGTAGCAAAATCTTAATCTGTAACAAATTGATGAATCACCGGTACGGTGAAGCCACACGTTCATGCAATGTTTATCTTTGACAAAATTTGTTTACAATGCGATTCTAATGAAATCTTTTTCGTAAATAATGTTGTGAAATGGGTCACATCTTTCAGTCACTAAATGACACTGGAAATTTCAATTTAATATCAAACGGTAAGTGTTTTTTCTGCCGACAATTATAATTTACTGAAGATAATGATGATTGACGTCGTGCCTCGTGCTGTGAAGAATAAATGTGACTTTTTGACTGAATCAACATATTTCAATTTCATAAACAATTATGACCGACACAAGCAGGGCCGTTTGCCTTTATTTAATGCTTGTAATTTTAGTTTTCCTTTTATTTTCTGCAATCGGTCAACTGATGTCCGATAGGTCAATTTTCCATTCGGTCAAACTGGATTTACAATCGGACATGTCCGGCAAATAGACCGATTTCTGCATCCCTGGTGCAGACTCATTATCCAATGAGGATTATAAATTGTACGTTGGTGATCCTGTTGCCCCAAACAAAGGCCATAGGCCACAACCTAAAAGCCTATTTAATCTTCTTCTCCAGTACGAAGAGTACTATAAATTTGTTAGCCCTCTGAGAAATACTTTTCCAAGTTAACATTTTAAACCTTATATTGTGAACATTTTTATAGCCTGATGAGCTACAGAACTAGTGACTCTATTTTTTGTGAATTGTTCTGAGAAAGCAGAAATGTGTTGGTATAAACGACAAAAAGATGTCAATGTCAATGTCAATGTCAATGTTAATGTATTTGTTCAGTGGTCAGAGATAAGGTTACATGTATACAAACAGCTGTTTCAAAGGGTTGGTATGTTGTTGACAAATGATGCTGAGATGAGTGTAAGAAATAAGTTAAGGTGCTGTAGAACGTTCTTCTTACTGAAATAAAGTGCTCTCACAAAATAAGTGTTACCAATGACTAAATAAATCTTCTGAATCAATAAAAACAGCTTTAAAATGAATGTACATGGTTTGGTTAAGCCATCCGAGTCCATTTCCAATCGAGCGGCCATTTTAATGTGTTTACATTAAAATGGCCGTTAGAAGGTAGTTTTAATTTTAGATATTGTACTGATGGAATCGTAAAACATCTTGCTGTCTGAACTCTCAATGGCATTTGACCTAAAAATCTACCTCTCACACTGATGAATTCCAGAGTACTGTCGTTTTATATGTCGCACCATTTTCTTCAAATATGTGTTACCCTATTAAGGATTAAGGTTTGGGTGCAATGCTACACTGAATTTCAGCCATGGTTCGCTAGTTCCAGATGATGCTCGCAGGTTTCACCGCAATGCATAGTCACATGGTGTTGCGGACTTTCTCCCTGCCATAATACTAGCAGCCGTGATATAAGTGAAATACACAGAATCATCAGTGACGTCACAGAAGTGATCCCTTCAGGGACTACAGCCCCGCAGACTTTCATTCTCCTCATTGGAGAGGTATTTACACAGGCGTTATATGCCTGTTTACCAATCCATTCATTTGTCATGAATAAATACTGTTTAAATCACTTTCATTCTGGTCGCCGGGGCTAAATTAGGCGTTATTTTAAAAAGCCGTATATAAGTAATTTATGGACCGATTTTAGAAATTTAAAATCGAGCAATTGTCAAATTGACATCCCATTTTAATGAATCCGATTTTGACCATATGTCATTGCATCTATCCTTTAACATTTGGATTTACAATGTAAATATCATATAAAATCTAGTATTACAGATTTGAAGATGTTTATGCTGATTAGAACTTGACTGAACAATGATTCTCCTATCAACTACGACCTTTAAAGGTTGAGAAAGCTGTAACAGAAGTTTTGAGTAATCAAAATGTCAATGGGCTTTATGGATCAAATAATTTACATCATTGTTGTTGAAATATTCAGATCATAGAAAAGGTTCTCTGTTTTTACAGAATGATTAGTGAAGCATTTTTGTTCATATACTTCTTGCTTTAGATATTGATAAGCAATATATTTTACAAATAATTTTTTAAATGGTTTGAAGAAAGATTTGTAGTGGTTAGGTGAGAAATACAGAAATGATGGGTCCATCACACTGACTTCAACTGACAATGGGTTTTAAAGGAAATGTCAAATTATTTTTCATATATTTCTTGCTCTAAATATTCATCAGAAATATATTTTACAAATAATTTTTAAAATGGTTTGAAGGAATATTTTAGAGTTGTTTGGTGAGAAACACAGAAAAATCTCTTGTTCCCCACCATCACCCTGACTTCAACTGACAAAGGGTTCTAAAGGAAATGTAAAATTCTTTTTCATATATTTCTTGCTCTAAATATTCATCAGAAATATATTTTACAAATAATTTTTAAAATGGTTTGAACAAATTTTTTAGAGTTGTTTGGTGAGAAACACAGAAAAATCTCTTGTTCCCCACCATCACCCTGACTTCAACTGACAAAGGGTTCTAAAGGAAATGTAAATTCTTTTTCATATATTTCTTGCTTTAAATATTCATCAGCAGTATATTTTACAAATAATTTTAAAAATGGTTTGAAGAAAGATTAGGAGTGATTAGGTGAGAAACACAGAAAAATCTCTTGTTCCCCACCATCACCCTGACTTCAACTGACAATGGGTTTTAAAGGAAATGTAAAATTCTTTTTCATATTTTTCTTGCTTTAAACATTCATCATCTTTACATATAAATATTGTGGAGCAGTTAGGTATTGAGAAACACAGAAACATATTGTTAATATTGCGTTTACCATTTTTCTGACATCATCCTATAATGGTTTTAAAGGAAATGTAACTGGTGATCTTTGAAAAATTTGTCATATATTTTTTGCTTTAAATATTCATCATCTATATATTTACCAACATTTTTACAAATATTTAAAGGAAAACTTTGAGTGGTTTTGTGTTTAGAAACACAAAAATATCTCTTAATACTTCTCATAATTTTTTCGACTTTATCCTGGAATGGTTTTAAAGGAAATGGTGAGATATGACGTGCTCAGGACTAGAAAGATGAAGTGTTCATTTATAGATAAGAACTTGAACATGAAATTGAAATACAACCCTAATATTGTTGATGGAATTGAAACTTTTTCAGTATTACGATTAATGATTTAATTATAAGAGTGGCTTGAATGTTGGGTAAAAGTTAATTAACAGTGAAAGCTGTTACGTGACTTCTGAAATTGTTGATCAGGAAATACAATAATATAAATTGTATGTTTGACATTATGAACATGATGCATATTTCATTTTTAGAACAGTAAAAATATTTAAATATTATTTATTCTTTTTCTGATAAAATACATGTGTTATATTATAAATTCATATGATATTGATTGAAATAATCAAAGAAAATAAGGGCGAAGTTGTCATTTTAACCTTCGTTTGCTAAAGGTTAAATGGTGAATGTTACAAGATCCATTTTAATTATATCATACATGTATTATATTATAAATTCATATGAAATAGATTAAAATAATCAAAGAAAATAAGCGAGATATTGTCATTATAACCTTCTCTTGCAAAAGGTTAAATGGTGAATGTTACAATATTCATTTTAATTAAATCCTATTTCTACACAATTTTTATCTGTTCACTCAGTTATTGAACTGTTTTTGCTGTGAGGTGATTTATTGACTCATCCACCTACCCAGTGGCCGAATCCAGTGGGGTTGGGGGGAGTTCAGGGGATCTGGACCCCCCCCCCCCCCCCCTTTCAAAAATGTTTGCATGGGCGTGTATGGGGACCCCAAAAGTGGACCCCCCCAATTTTCCATTGGAGGACCCCCCCCCCCCCCCCCCCTTTTTTCAAATTTCTGGATCCACCACTGCACCTACCAACAAAAGCGTTCCAAATTAAATATACACACAGAGGTGCCAATGATTCTATAGAAATGTCTTTTACGGTGACCCTCCTCAATGGGAAATCCTCCACCCATCATGGATGTACTGTACATACAATCTTCCTCCAATGCAATAAGATTCCAACTTCCTTGCTGGCAATACTAGAATATTTCTATATTAATAACTGAATATGGCTGCCACTGGAACCAGCAGAGACATCAAATTGTCTGGTCACAATTGATTTTGCCAATATCAGGCAGAAGAACACTGCTTTAGCAATATCTTGAAACCTATTCAAGCTAAAATTCAATAACCTATGATTCCACATAGAGCTTTTCCCCAATCTATCATTCTTTGCACCAATTCCAGAGCAGTCAAGAACTCTTCAGATACTGTTGCCACTTTACTGGAGAAGGAGATGTGAAAGGCAAAAAGGTTTTGATTGAATTCAAACTTTATTGTTGTTGGAGACTATGATATGTTTTCCGGGGTTATGATTGTTTGAACATGAAGATTACCCCGTCAGTGATTCTAAATTGCTTTCTTTAAATCTATTTTATATTTATGAGCCTTTTATGTTTTTATGTAATCTTTTATTCATGTAGTTTAGCACCATAACTACTTAATGATCACGGAAAGGTTTTGCTGAATAATGCATGTAGATTTCAATTTAATCCGATGTACATGAGTCTCAAACAAACAACATGGAAACTGTCGTGTTATATGTGTTCATATATTTAAATCTTATTTAACACTAGGCTCAAATTTCTTACCTTACTTTCTTTTTTAGCTCATCAGGCCTGAAAGGCCCGATGGGCTTATGGCATGGCATGGTGTCCGGCGTCCGTCCATCCGTCCGTCCGTCCGTCCATCCGTCCATCCGTCCATCCGTAAACTTTTCGCTTTTTCGACCTCCTCTCCAGAACCAACGACTCCACAGAGCTGAAATTTTATGTGCAGACTCCTTGGCCCATGGGGATTCTAAATTGTAGATTGTGTGACCCCGTGACCCCAAATGGGGTCACAGGGGTCACATCTTTAAAAACCTATTTTCATCTTCTTATCCAGTTCCAAAAGGTCTAGAGGGCTGAAAAGTTGTGTGCAGACTCCTTGGCCCATGGGGATTCTAAATTGTAGATTTCATGACCCCGTGACCCCAAATGTGGTCACAGGGGTCACATCCTTAAAAACCTATTTTCATCTTCTTCTCCAGTTCCAAAAGGTCTAGAGAGCTGAAAAATTGTGTGCAGACTCCTTGGCCCATGGGGATTCTAAATTGTAGATTTCGTGACCCCGTGACCCCAAATGGGGTCACAGGGGTCACATCCTTAAAGACCTATTTTCATCTTCTTCTCCAGTTCCAAATGCTCTAGAGAGCTGAAAAATTGTGTGCAGACTCCTTGGCCCATGGGGATTCTAAATTGTAGATTGTGTGACCCCGTGACCCCAAATGGGGTCACAGGGGTCACATCTTTAAAAACCTATTTTCATCTTCTTATCCAGTTCCAAAAGGTCTAGAGAGCTGAAAAGTTGTGTGCAGACTCCTTGGCCCATGGGGATTCTAAATTGTAGATTTCGTGACCCCGTGACCCCAAATGGGGTCACAGGGGTCACATCCTTAAAAACCTATTTTCATCTTCTTCTCCAGTTCCAAAAGGTCTAGAGAGCTGAAAAGTTGTGTGCAGACTCCTTGGCCCATGGGGATTCTAAATTGTAGATTTCGTGACCCTGTGACCTCAAATGGGGTCACGGGGGTCACATCCTTAAAAACCTATTTTCATCTTCTTCTCCAGTTCCAAAAGGTCTAGAGAGCTGAACAGTTGTGTGAAGACTCCTTGGCCAATGGGGATTGTAAATTGTAGATCTCGTGACCCCGTGACCCCAAATGGGTCACGGGTCACATCGTTATAAACCTATTTTCATCTTCTTCTCCACCTCAAAAAGGTCTAGAGAGCTAAAGATGTTCTGTGCAGACTCCTTGGCAAATAGGGATTCTAAATTGTAGATTTCGTGACCCCGTGACCCCAAATGGGGTCACAGGGGTCACATCCTTAAAAACCTATTTTCATCTTCTTCTCCAGTTCCAAAAGGTCTAGAGAGCTGAAAAGTTGTGTGCAGACTCCTTGGCCAATGGGGATTCTAAATTGTAGATTTCGTGACCCCGTGACCCCAAATGGGGTCACAGGGGTCACATCCTTAAAAACCTATTTTCATCTTCTTCTCCAGTTCCAAAAGGTCTAGAGAGCTGAAAAGTTGTGTGAAGACTCCTTGGCCAATGGGGATTGTAAATTGTAGATCTCGTGACCCCGTGACCCCAATCTAGGTCACGGGTCATGACCCAAAAACCTATTTTCATCTTTATCTCAAGTATGTAAAGCTCTAGAAAGGTGAAATGTTGTGTAGAGACTCTTTGGTCAAAGGTGATTCTTAATTGTAGGATTGGTGACCCTGTGACTCCAAATATGGGTCACAGGGGTCATGATCTAAAAACCTATTTTTTGCTTGTTAACAATGTATTACTTGAGATAACGTAGATATTCAACCTAAGATAATAAATCAATGAAATCCTGATGAGCTACAGAGCCCATGGCTCTATTTTTACATGATCAGAGACTTGAAAGGGGCCGTTCTGTCGGCAAATCTGCAATCTTGGATATTTTGCATTACGTGAAATGAAAACATGCTATATTATTGTACCTAATTTTACAACTTTTTAATAATAAAAGATATACACTGATAGAACGTTCACACAGTAACACAAAACTTGTCATAAAACTAATAAACAATTTGCTGTTATGCCGTTGCGAACTTTTCCCCGCTCACTGCGCCAATGAATGGCTTCAGTTCTCATTGTTTTTATTTTTTTTACAAATTTGTGCTTGTCTATCAAGTTGTAAAATACAAATTCATCAAAATATTAACTGTATTAATATAATTTAATTTGACTCTGTTTTAATCATGTATTTGTAGTATATTTGAGTAAACAGGGATATCCTTTCAAATTTTGTTTCCGCAAAAAATAGCCTGATCGATAGAACCCTCCCTTTATAACACAATTTTACATAATGTCTTTGGATATGTATTGTGACATAATGTCAGATCATATTATGATTATGTAAAATTGACCATCA
This sequence comes from Gibbula magus, assembly GCA_936450465.1. NCBI lineage: Eukaryota > Metazoa > Mollusca > Gastropoda > Trochida > Trochidae > Gibbula > Gibbula magus. The sequence continues at coordinate 21,109,705 of OW388291.1, read as the reverse complement.
CATAGATACTGTATGGTTAGGATTTTAAAGGGATGGTTCTGTCGCCATATTTGATCTTTTGCAATATGTGAAATGAAAACACGGTATATTGTACTTAAGTTTTCAATTTTCTAATAACTAAAGACATACACTGATTGAGTATTCACAAAGTAACACATAACATGTCATAAAACTAATAAACACTTTGCTGTTACGCTGTAGCGAAGTTTTCCCCACTTGCAGTGCTGATGAATGGCTTCAGTTCGTTTTGTTTTATTTTCCCACAAATGCGTGCTTGTGTTGATCAAGTTGTGAAATATGAATTCATCAAAATATAATTCCCTTATTGCTATTTTTCAATTTCAATCATGTATTAATAACATATATGTGTTAACAGGAATATCCTCTCTGATTTCGAAATATACGCCGATAGAACCCTCCTTTTAAGTAATAGTTGCTTCTTATGTAGGAAAAAGTGAATAGATTTGAGACTATTTTCATAGGAAGTAATTTAAATCATATCCAAGAATTCATAATTAGAGGACAGTTTGCGAGGACTAATATTCTCTCAGATAACATTGTGACATTGGTACTAACATTGTGATGTCACCGCTGCATACTATATTATTAACATAATATGTTTAGCAGTATTACACGAGTTAATATTGATTTATAAATGATAAACTACACCACAGGCGAGTAATAATTTAAACTTCTGTCCAGTGTATCTTTATGGTGCTAATTAATCAATAGTTAATCATATTCATAATGTATAACAATTTGATAGCACCTTTGATAAATATGTATAAACTTATTGTACATATAACTCTCCTGATAGATTTGAAACATTTTGTTAAAGAAATGTCATATGAATGAAGGACAATAATATTTTTAACTATTGTCCTATGCATCTATTTACTTATCTCTTTGTCACAGTGTTTTACAAGGGCTAAATAAAAAAAAGAAATGTTTCTTAGCCATTGATGCAAGGGTTACAGCTTTTCATTTAAAAAATTAAATTGAGAATTTGCTGCATAATTTTTGCCAAACACCCATATGCATCTTTCCACCAAAGATATGGGTCAGCAGAAACGGAAGTGCTTCAGTTTTGTATACTACAATTCCAGGCTATATGACAAAAATTCAATTAGAATTTCATCTTCCTCTTCATTATCTTTTCCAACAAAAATATAAAGAAAGTCCTACTGCCCTCATCACTTTTGAAAAAAAAATGCCAGAGAAACATTTAACTATTTTTATGCAGCCTAATATACCCTGTTTTATGTCTCACAATAGACTTGAGACTATCTGAGTATTACCTGCAATAAGGCTGATATGAATCAATTCCAATGAACCACGCGTGTAACTAATGTCCTATGTATTTACAAACCAATCAATACTCATTTCAGAGCACTGAGTATGGTCAAAAATAGATAAAACAATGTCAATAATCCTTGATCAACAAACACTGTGTTCAGAAGTCGAACCTTGCTTAAAAATGTATAACACGTTTTTTTTATTTTTGCAGCCGGCAAAAAAATAATCGACAACCGAACAGGAACAAATTACCAGATGAGTCAGGAATGCAATCAACGATGGGGTTTAGGGTAAGTGCACTAAGTCTGTTGGCATTTTCTGTTGTGCATTATTGATGCAACACATTGTCTTAGGAGTTTACGTAGCAAACGGTGTCCCTATCATATGTTCATATGTTTGTCAATACTTGGTATTGCACATACGAGAATGGACGGAGATTGTGTGCATGTGATTGGGGGAGCTGTATGACTGCCTCAACAGCGTCATCTGTATCCAGGCTGTAAGCCGCCACAGACAATACTTCAGTGCTGTCAAGCCGTGAGACTTCCATCCACGAGCTTGCTTCCCTTGGAGTGGACTCTACTAATTGCCGATTTAGCTCCAAAGAGAGCTTTTGGAAATCGTGTATTCACTTAGGAATCTGAACGGACCGGGAGAGCAATCATGAAGCCCATTCTGATGCCCCATGCCATCATTTTCCTATTCATTCTCATCCAGGTAATTATATCAGTCTTGCTTGTTTTACTTTGCCAAATCTGTGTGTACCAAGTTGAGGTATCGGCTCAGCATCTCCTCCAAGACATGTTTGTTTTTGTACAGTGTTTGATTGCGATAATGTAAGAGGAGACATGAAATAGATCAGCAAGTTCACAGGAAAATCAATACCCAAGTGTAGCAATTCATTGACTCTTCATTCCAGGAAGTGCTTTACTCTTGAAAATCTCTCTCGCTCTTGCCAGCAGCCATGCTTGTTTTAACAACAACCTCATTGACGGTTTTCATGCTATTGCCTTAAATGGAAATTACCATCCCATTTGTAAATTTGATTCCGTCGGGCATGAAATTAACAAACAAGACCGCTGTACTGTATTGTACTTGGTAGAGATGTACAGAAATGTAGGTCATGTTTGGACAAATCTGGGCTTGGCTCTTGTCCAGTGAATCATAACATCTATCCAACTGTAAGCTTCTGGTAATGTTTAATGTATCTCTACCGTTTCATGACCTGTGTTAATGAGTTCTATTCAAGAACTGAAATGTACACCAGATTAAATCTTCAGTTGTAATTTTGTTAACAACAAACCAAAATATACGATTAACTAAATTTCGATATTTTGCACTCCATCAATTTTAATCGAAATCAAATTTTTAATAATCTATGGATCATAAATCTGTCAGCTAAGATGGCTATGCCGCCCTCTTACTCATTACATATGGTAATGCATCTTTGCTGAGTAGGTCTCAAGTTTCTATGGACATTTTCTCCAGGGAAGGAGACCAACACTTGTAGCTAACATGCCAAAAACTGTCTCTCTCTTTCGGGCGGTTGATTAGGTCACGGACCAGCCATTGATTCTGTTGTGGATGTGCTATTGATTGCAGTATTGGCAAACCATGATAATCCACATTTGATGACTAAAACAGTCTTTCTGCATTATTGACATGCTATATTTGTATGAACTGTCAGTTTGGGCTATTTATAGCACTGGATTAACGGCCGTGAATATAGTCAGCATTGCAGTGTAAAATTTATCATTAACATTTCAGATTTGAATTAAAAAAATTACAGTTAGTAATTTCTATATCGGGATTCGTTTATTTGTAAAGTAATACAAGATTCTGTTTAAACTCCTTCAAATAGGATTTGTAGCATGTTTGAAGCTTGGATCAAAACTTATTTCAATAACTTCATTTTATTTAACCTGTTTAAATATATTATATATACAATTTATAAAATCCAGGTAGGGACTACAGCTGTCCAGGTGAATCTTGAATTCGCAATAGTCCCATTCTGTAAAGCCCTAGTATTTACTTCATAAGCCTGTTCAGGGTTAAAGAGTTTTCTCCTAATTTGATTCGCATAAACAGTCCCAAACCTGAATCCTGTGTCATTGAAACCCTCAATGCAACACTGAAATCTCTTTCGTCAAGATAATCAGTCTTCATTATGTATTAATGAGCAATGGGAATTGTCTGGCACTAAATTAGGACATTAGTCCATGCTATTTGAGTTGATAGGTCCAGACCTAATAACTCGTACTTTGGAGGAAATCTTTCAAGCTATGTAGCAAAGACTCTAGGAATATTTCACTGATTGCTTCTTTTGTCAACTGATTATCAGGATCTTGCATTTTGTTCAACCTCAACCTTAATAAATGTTGGGTTAATTATATTAGAAGAAAACATGATTTTCTGGATAACTACTTAATAATAATATTAATAATGATAAGTTTTACGTCAAGTATCCATCTCTTGCGAGTTGCTCACCGACGGTTCACTAATGTGCATTATTACCCGGTCGAATTGTACTTTTTCGAAGCTGCTTGCCTGCGCTGCGAGTCCATTTCGGACAGTACACCCGTATAACCAGGTACCCATTGTACAGCTGGGTGGACTGAGTGCATTGGGATGAAGTGCCTTGCCCAAGGACGCAACACAGCTTTCGACCCAAGTCACAAATCTTTTGGGCCTCCACTGGGATTCGAACCCCGGTTGTTGGCATGAGAGGCAGACACGCTTACCACTACACAACTGTGTTCCATTGTGTACTTGTATATTGTGTAGATGCATGATGAATCTTAGTATGTGCTCACTCCTTCTTCAGGATTCTGATGAAGGAGTGAGCATATACTCCAAATTGTTGTGCTATACATAATATAGAAGTTATACAGAAAATCCTGTTTTCATAATGTATTCCACTTCTAAATGCCCCCTAAAGAATTAGTTAAATTCGGTTAAGATAAAAGGCAGTAAGGATATAAGAATTTGCCTTCTGATATAAGATTCTCTTCATAACTTAGGTAGCAGGTTTGAATCAGAAGTTGTGGCAGTATCCAAATTACAGTCTGATAAAAATAGACAGTTTTCCGAGGAATAAAATCGGGATACCAATCCTAACGTTCGGAGGTTTCCTTGCAAAACGTCTAATATCAGCCTGTAGACACCCATGTTCTGAAGCAATTCAGTTAAACAATCACAGGATCTCTTAACTAAAGCTTTCGGTGTGAGAAGATTAACTCCAAACAACCATCCTTTCGTCTGTTCTGAATGCTTTTAAAACGGCGACCTTTTAAAAACTATGACCTGATTGGTCAGCTATGTGACTGGGCTATGTCTGCGCAAATTTGTACGGAACACACGCCTATACGGTATGATCTCAGACCTTGTGCCTAGGAATCTATAGAACCAGTTCATATACCAATATGCACTATTTTTCAGATTTAATTCGTCGATTTTAATCAGACTGATCCAAATTGTATGTTAAAATGTACATGCCCGTATTTCATGATATTTCCACTGTTTGTAATCACAGATGTAAATTTTTATTATCGTGTATTTAAAATCAATTGAAATTTGGCTTGAAGTCTGAAAAGTATATTGTTATGTTCATTTTCATCTCAGATTGAGGTTAACATGAACACTTTATAAATTATTATTCATTTAACTAACTAAAAATCAAACTTTCTACAAAGTAGACATTATATTTGTATTAACCCGTAACATATCTAAATTAATAAGCAAACTTTCATCAATTTAAGTCAAGATATTTTCAAGTAGATATTTTGAAATAATAGTGTATGACAAATCAGACTATGGTAGTGAAGTCTGACAGCTTAAACAAGATTAACATACGATGTGATCACTGTTATCATTTATATACACAGATTGAAATATAACATAACATTGTTGCTTATGTTATTCAAGCTATCTGATCACCATTGGGACACTTCTGAAGTTGAATCATCAACTATTTCACCAAAGAGTCCGAAGAGAAGATCTCTCTTTGAAACCAAGGAGATAATTTTCAATGGGAGAAATCACCCTAGAAGAAAACACAGGCATAGGAAATGGAAACAGATTGAGAAACCGAGAGAAAAATCGAGTTCGGTATTATTGGGAAGAGAAGTTGAACATGATACATTCAGGAAGAACTCTGTCAAATCCAGAAACCAGAGAACCCATGGTACAAAGAACTCTCCGAGTTGGGCTGCAAAACAAACCATTTACTCCAATCTTCCTCAAAGAGTTGCTCATGCTGATGAAGAAGAAGGAACATGCCATTTTGAGTCTGGGGGGAAGCTTGTTGACATGAAGTTCCATGTAAAAGGACAAAACAAAGTCAATGGTCCTACTCAAGAAAGTTATGACAAGGCAGATGTTAATCGTCAAATCCTTCATGAAGACAGAGGAGAAAATCCTTCAAAATCAGAGGAATATGACGAGGATTATGACTACTATGATTACGACACAAGCACAGAAATCGTCACAATGTTACTTACAGATCCTCCGGAGAAACAATCACCAACTGAAGAAATGCCTGAAACATCGTCACAGCCAGAGAGCGTTGTGCCGAAGGAACAAAATGAAATCAGCACAAATAAAGTAGAAATGTCAAGATCTGTGAACATGACCGAAGAAAGTACATCGAACATTCACTGGACTGGACGGATGGCAGGACTTCTTACCACCTGGGGTCCCTCAACATCTTTTCTGGTATCTTGATGTTAACATTATGGGCATGACTCTTCACTTTATGGTCTTGAATGTAAATATAGTGTTTTATTTCCAATATGAGAGGTCAGTGATGGAACATGTTTATATTTTTACATCAGTTGATAGATTCAATATATCGATCTAGAAAATATTTATTCCCTGTACACACTGTATACAATCTTGTATGTCCATGTCAGTTTTCCATCATCTTTCTAAATGACAAAATCATATCAGTATATTATGATATTTGAAAATGTAATTTTTCAATTTTAAGATTCATTAATAGTATATGTGCATCATGCAAAAAAGTCTTTAAATGATGTTTAGTAATTTTTGTGGCTTAGCAGCTTGTTTTGTGAATATGCATGTGCAAAGCTGGAGGTATTAGCTATTTCTATGTTCAATCTTTTTCAACCTTTCAAAGTTATTGTCTTGTCATTTGCATTCTTCTGATTACTCATTCAGGTGATATATATGACGAAATATAGATATTATAGATATTATTAACATCATTGCCAACTGGCACTACCTTTAATGAGGTTGCATATATATTTCTCAAAAGTATCAAGTCTAGGTATGAAAAAAAGAAAACATTCATAACATAGCATCCATTAATAGAGCAAATAGTTTTTAAAAATAGTCTCTTTTTTTTGTATTCAACGTCATTCTGAGCAGCATAAATGTTAAATGCTATCTTTGCCTAAACCACAATTCAATTTTTAGCTCATTCGGACTAGAAGTCCAGATGGGCTTTTGTCATTGGCTGGCGTCCATTTACCATCCATTTTCAGTAAACTTTTAGCATTTTCAACTTCTCCTCAAGAACGGTTGTACCCCTTGAAACTAACCTAGGGGGTCAAAGTTTGTTCATGTGGTCCTGACTCCAACTCACATATGGGAAGAATAGACAGTATTCCTAAAACCTTCAAACAACAGTTGCTTTTAACCAGTTGACATAGGCAGTCCAAATATTCAGAATAACATCTTTGTTACATGGAGACTTCAGTTTCTTCATTTGATCTTGATCACTCTCATATATGGGAGTGGCAGGGTCTCCAAATGGATGGATTAACATCAAAACATTTATGTAAAAAATTCAAAATAATAAATGGCTAAAATAAGGGTGTGACAGGGTGCATATTAAAATGATGCATCCATTTAATGATTATGATGAAATGGTCGATGTAATCATATTGGTCTCGTAAACAGTTTTCAAATGAGCCAAATTTCATGACTTTTGCATCATAAATGATATTTTATTTATATGAGACAATTTGACAAAACATTGTTCTTAATTCTTCAACTTTCGATAATACATCATGCAAACCCTGCATGATGAGCTACAGAGCCAATGACTCTGTTTTTGTGATTTGAAATCATTAATATAATAAGTATGCCAATAGATATGCTACTTAACTGTTAGTAATAATATATATATCAATGTACATTGTGGCACAGCATTGGCATGCTAGTGTAATAAAGCATCTTCAAATAAACATTTTTCAATTCTTAGTGTGTTATAGTTTTCATTAAGTCCTTGTATTCTAAGTATTCTGGTGCTCTAGAATCCACACATTGATGTATAATGTCTTTCTTCATGGCACCTGACTTACTACGTAAATTGCACCCCAGTGAAATGATTGTTGCCATAATGTGTTGCATCATACAATAAACAATCATCATAGAGTAAAAGACTATTCAGAATAAACTATTTTCTAATATGCATGGTCTATTGGTTTCTAATAGTCAATGATATTTATTGAGAATAAATATGTTCATGATGAAAGGGACAGTTGAATCAATGTAATACAACTCTCTGTGTATAAGTTATATTCTAATGAAACCGTTTTAGTATCGATTATAGACAATTCAATATCTTGACTACACAAAACAACTATCCATTTCTCAAAGTTGACAAAATGTTTTGATGTCATATCTCTGTTTTTGCAGCAAACAACACCAAAGCTGGGTGTGACAGATGACATTATATTTTCTGGAGCTGGCCCAGGGTGTCACGGTGATGATGAAGATGACTGCACATCAATTGGATCAGGAAATGATGACGGAATCATCACACCAACTATTATTGTTAAGACTACTCCTGCTCCTCCGACCACCACAACACAAAGGTAAGTTTTAACCAAAGAAATCAGTTCCAGTTAGACATTTCCATTCTTTGAAATGACCTGTAAAAACCACATGATGTGAATAGTGCATCTATTAATAAGATGGACATGTTAACCTATGACACCTACTACCAAAACTGACTTATTGCATTATCAAGTGACATTATCTCAGATTATCAGTGTGTATCAAACATGAAACACTTTGACCTGGTGAACAGCACTGTACAAATATTTCCATTATGATGATGATGTTATGAATAATATGGACTCTTGTGGAGATTCAGATTTGGCAAATTGAAAACAATAAAACGACTGTGAACAGTGTGTGAAATATGGCATGTCCGCAACCTGGTCACTTTTGGTTTGAGCTGGTAACTGTTGAGGTTTTTATTTAATTTTGTCATTCAAATTGGCAAAATGACACTTTTGGGCTGGCTACAATTTAAAATTTATTTCATACACTACTATGATACATTATAACCCATTCATGGGAGTCCAGGGAACTCAGAAAACAAATGTTTTATATGAGAGCATTCTAATGGATTAACTCATACGATATTACATTAATTCCTTTAATTAAACATCAAATGAACTTGCATATTCTATTTATTTTGTGGATTACCTGAATTGTGACTATTTCAGACCAAGACACCCATCTGGAAACAACCCTTGGCCTGAGGATTCACTAATATCCACATCCAATCGTGGTGTGAACCTGAATCCTGATGCAACTGATGATGGAAGTCCAGGAGGAATAAACAGCTTGATTCCTACTGGCGAAACTAGTGGTGAATCTGTTGCAAATGGTGGAAGCAGTTCTGGAGGTAGTCCTCTCAACATTGGACTCATCATTGGAATTGCTGCTGGAGTGCTTGTGGCCATACTCATTCTCATTTTTGCACTGTACAAATTCAGGAGTCGTGATGAAGGCACATACAAAGTGGATGAAAGTCAGAACTTTTCCTATTTGGAGTCCAAAAAGCAGCAAGGGAATGGGGCATTGCTAGGGAAGGGTGAAGAGACTGGTAAGAGAGGAAAGAAAAAAGATGTTAAAGAATGGTACGTGTGATCATGAGTCTTTAATTACACATCGGAGGATATTATCTATATTCAAAACTGTGGTCACAGTAAGAATGAAATCTGTGTATGTCATACTAAGGATGGTTTACGACTCTGTTGTTCATGGATGGTTGCTCAGCATATATCAAGTGTTGGATTAACACAAACGTTCATGCTGGACATGGAACTGTGGACTTGCCCAGAACTCTGCAAAGTTGGACCCCTGGGTAACAGTTTGCATCTGTTCGTTAGTCCTCCTGGTGTATATATTTGGACCAGACCTTGTGAATATGTGATATTAGTGAGTGTGTTGTGGTTAACAACAGAATCTAAATAATTGCTCATGTCCTCACACTGCTTGTATGTACTCATAACAGGATTGTTCGAAGATGAGAGTGATGAGTGCGGGATGTTCATAAATACCACCGAATTACTTGTTCATCATGTGCACCCAGAACTGATTATTAAGGATGCACGCAAGGGTAACAGGTCTCCTATTAAAGTGCTGCAACATGATGAAATCTCTATTTCTCTCTGGCTTGATGAAGTTTACTGTGGATTCAGTAATTTTGTGCAGTCTCTTGTTGCTTTCTGTTTGAAAGCTAACATTTGCTAATGTGATCTGAGTATTTGAAGGCGGTGCTGAGGTTCCAACAAAATGACTCCGTAGTCATATGAACTTTTCCAATGATAATCTGCTGTGGTGCAAGATTGCATCTGTACTGTGTACTGTACAAAGATTACTGTGAAAATGATCATGGTTGTAACAAACTTGAATACTTCACGTTTGTAAGTGATTTCTTTCAGGATAGACGATATAGATGCTTTTGACAAAACATGGAACAGTTTTACAGTAATCTTGTCTCAGGTACAAAATTATTAACAAACAGTTGATGCATTTGAAAATCTATGAATCTATTGAAGGCATAGAGTATGAAATGTTTAATATCATGCATTTGATAAATGTTTTGTTGATTTTGTTGATTTTGATGTTAGTATGACACCACATGACACAAGTGTAATGTGGTGTGATCAATATAGAGATTGTACAGGTACAAAAATAATCCTGAAATGAAGACTTGCATAGAAGGAGGTTTAACCTTATGTCTATGTGAGTTGTACATCTGTGAACAATTTCAAAGCTTATCATATACACCATTCTCTTCCCACAGAGGTTTCTCTCTACAGATTTCTGATCCTAACCTCTGTTTTCGCTTGAAATCGAGTGCAGCAGCAAACTCCGCTAGCGTAGGAAAGCGGAACCTCATCCTCTATCACTGCTTCTGAACCAATGAACAATCATCTCCAGTGGCCATGTCGATCGAGTGACTTCAAAGATCTAGGCATTTTACTCTTAACAGTCTTGCTCATTAGCATATGTCTGATGTATATAACACGCATAACATATGTTTGTATTTGTCTCTGATCCGGTCTTCTTTATTCATAAGCATGTTTATGAATATGATCAATAGTTTTCACAAAATCAAATAGCATATTTCGACGAAAACACATTAAATGAGAAATCTTATATCTTACGTTTTGTTTATCATAATGACGTGTCATTCGTAAATCACTTTTACAAGGCGTCGCTGATTGCACAACTAGATTCAATTTACAACCAATCAGGACACTCCCTTTCTGCCCTCGATTTCAAGCGAAAAACAACAGAGGTTAGGATCGGAAATCTGAAGGGAGGAACCTCTGTTGGAAGAGAATGCATATACACTCAACCGCAAAAGAAACATCACCTAATTTTCTACAGAATAAAACACGCAAAAACCTCTGTAAAAAAAGATTAATTTTGTATGTCACTTATAGGCACGTGTTGTGTAAAGACGTAATCTCAATGTCATACGCAGTATGATGCTTTTATTTGTATGTTAGTTCAAATACACTTTGGGTGCTGAAAACAGTGGTATTTGGCCAGAAACTTTGATGTTTAAATCTTCAATATAAGGCATTTTTCATTTGCGATTGAGTGTAAGCTATCCATGTCCAAAATTAATCAAACACCAATGCCGTCACTCAATGCCAAGCTAATTGCAACTGAATATTCCATACTAGGCGATAATTTTCTGGTTCCTAACTAGTGATTGAGATCAATAATTTAGATGATCAACAAAAACATTTTACTGATGAATCATTTGACATCAGGGTGGATTTCACAAATCAATCTTAGCCATAAAATAAATCATACCTCCTTTAAAAATAGCTAAACTTTATTATAGGTTCAGTTTTTAGAATAGCACAAAGTTTGTAAATATAAAATGGAGATAATCCATATTTATAAATATTTGTAAATCTATGAATATGTTCGGGTATTTTCTTTATTGCCACTAAAAGAAAGTAAATACGTCAGAGCATGAATTGTGAATGTATTCTCAACATTTTGATTAACATTAGTGCAGTAAAAAAAAAATTAACAAATATTACAACACCCAAAAGAGATACATGATAGTTGAGTGAATTATATCATGGTTAAGAAGCAATATTATAATCAAGATTTTATACTAGTAAATAATATCATTATTAAATTATAACATTCTAATGAGGTTATAAACTTATCGAAGGTAGTACATCGAATATATTAGTGACATATAGTAAAACCAAGGACTTGTGACTCACGATCGCGCTGAGTTAAATGGGCGCTTCCAGTCCATGTAATGCAAGTCCTTGGTAAAACTAACAACGTCTGCATAATGTAGTAATTTTATGAGTGCTTCAGAAGATGTAATGGCCTGCGCATTGAGCTTAGAGAAATCACAATGTAGAACATTCCAAATCAAAAGTTTCTTTGAAGAACGTATCACACATATTCGTGCTATTTTATCATTAATTTCTTGAATGTATGGTAACATGAATTTCAACATGACACAATTATATCATTTTTAAATGTCTAGTGACATGAATTTAGCCATGTCATAATTAATTACAAATTCCTTGAAAGCATGGTGACGAAATGTCACAAATTCAATACATCATGAGTGGATAGACAATGAATAGACCATCATGCCACATTTACAACTTCTAGTATGTGGGCTTGCGTGGAGTTCAAATAACATTAGTTAGATGGCCTTTGGTCTTTTCTGTACAGTAGAGAAGCTCATTTATCACTTGAGTCGAAATAACAGGGAACACAGATACATCATTATTAATATAATAATCAGTATTTATTTCAGGTCCATTATCCAATATCCATCATTTCTATGTCTTCATTGAACTGTTTATGTAGTTGTGATGAATTCTATGGTTGCATTATGAAGATGTTACTGTTTAACAGTATTTGTACATATGAATGTGATAAGTCCCTCATTTCCAGACTGTTGTTTTTCTCTGTTAGTCGATGCTCTATGAATCAGCATGGAAACAATGTAGATATATATACATGTATATATATTGGTTGCCATGGTTACGTGATGACGTGATGTGTCAATATGCTTCTTGTTATTCAACTTTCTTGCTGAGAGCTTGTTTAATGTCAATGGTATCAAGAATGTCAAATCTCGTGCTATTATTCTGAAACCATTTTAAATATCACATTAGATACAAGAATATAGAATTTATCTTTCGGGAATTTAAAAGTTTATCTGTCGACCAAATCCTTCTATTATTGAGAGAGATGGTTCTGAAATGGTTTTATCAATATTATAGGAGAATTTAATTTTACTGTAAAGATATCAAGATTAGTTTATGGTTATTGTTTTATCTACTTCTATTTTAAATCAATATAGTTGATGAAATATAATTCTTATATTTCGCATATTACTTTATGAATCATCATAACGTATGAGAAAAATATATTTATTATTGCTTTGTGTGGAAACTTAATTTCGATAGTGAGCTCATCAAACCTTTAATGATGATTTCTTAATGAAAAGTTACACTTCTTATGCAGGAGATATTATATGTGTAGGGTATTTTGTTTTAAAGTTACACATAATTGTATGTTACCCAGAAAAGTATACATAATATATATTGGAAGTTATCTCTTTAAAGGTTGTTCTTTCTAAAAAGTATATTTACTAAAACTGTTTTCAATTTAGAAATAGAGACGGACCCAAATGTATATCAAAAGTTTATGAAGTATTTACTCTGAAATTATATGTACAGGTTATAATTAATTTGAACCTAATGTGTACAGAAACATACTAGAGACATTTGGCATGTATATTGTGTTTTGTATGATAAATATACAGTTGAAATAAACGTTTTTGTAAATAAGCAAAGTTTTTGTTTTGCTTTTAATCAGTTTTCTAAAAATGATATGATCTATTTGCAAGATTCTATGCGATATCATAGTATCGGGAGGGATATCAGAGGGGCGGGCTAGTGCAGTGGTTACGACGTCCGGCTTCGGATCAAGAGGTCTGGGGTTTGAATCTCGCCAGCGGCTCGGAAAGTTTTTCTGCTGTACAGAACAGTTCTACATGCAGTAAGGTTTGGGTGCAATGCTACCCATGGTTCACTAGTTCCAGCCAATGCTCGCAGGTTTCATTGCAATGCATAGGTGGGTTTCATCGAGGTATCCAAATTTTGTTCTCTCTCTTTATTGTTATTTCTTTTAATATTTGTTAATTATATAACATATACAATATTGCCCTCAGTGATATGTTTCAACTGCATTGTGTTAATTGATATAATCTTAAAAGGAATGTCCCCTCACCTTTTTTTCCATAAAAAAATACCCTGATATGACATAACAGTGTTATGTAGTAATAATGTCGAGGCACTGTCATTAATGAAATCACAACAATGTGCTTTTTATAAAGACATCTCTGCTACCAGATATATTCCTTTGTTTCTGCATTGAATGATAAATATTCCTTTCATTCAACAAAATGTATGATTGTGAAAGAATTATTTTGTGAATGGTTCCTAATTTTTACTTATCATTCCGTTACAAATAATGTGGGTGCATATATTTATAACCTTTTAAATTGGAAATTTGGAATTTAGAGTTTCAACAGGGCATTTTTGTGGAAACGACATTCGAGGAGACATTCCTATTTAAACATAACATGTATATGTTAGTACATAATTATTACACAATCCAGTAGGGACAAATTACAGAGGTTAATATGTTGATGATTTTATATTTGACGCTTGGATAAAGACTAGCAAATATTCATTAAAACATTGAGAAGTGAAGCCATTTATCGGCGCTACGAGTATGGAAACGTTGCAACAGCACAGCACACTTCGTCTCGGGCCAACACAACGGACCTCGAACCTGTATAACTGGGCCAATACGAAAATACTTAATTAATGACAATTTTATTAATTAACTTCTTTTCATTCTATTTGCACAATACTAGACATCTCAATTATATTGAAATAATAATTATAAACAAGAATGGTGAACAAATAGCACGGGTCAAAGTTGTGAAACAACAGTTACGGGCTTTCACCAAATGTGCAACTGCGCATGTTCAGACTGATATTTGCCCAGTTCGTCTCGTATTGGCCCAGTTTTTCCCGTATTGGCCCAGTTTCCCCGTATTGGCCCAGTTGTCGAATCATATGATCTTGGCCGTAAATACCGTATACGTGCCATAACATTGATAGTTAATTAATAACATTAGCGAGACGCTCGCTTAGATGTGTCTAGTTTATATAATGTGTGGCAAGGCGTGATTGGCTCATTGAAACGTATGCCGATTGTTTTCCTGAGGTAAATTTTAAAGATAATATCATCTCTCTGTTTTTTCGATGTTAATTCGTTTATTCATATAGACAATACTTTCAAGTAAGCAAAACACAAACGATTATTTCAAAGCGTCACCTACTCATCAAGATATAGCCCTTCAAAGTGAGTAAATTTAGCCTGCTCATTATCTCATTCTTGAAACAGTTTGCCGCGGCCTCTCAGTGTAGCATAACCTTCGTTAGCGATGTGACGTCATACACAGGAGTTGCTAAATGAAATCCTTAGGCGATTTGTCGATTTTCGTTGATAATTCCTTTAAAACATAATAAGAACGTTTTGACATTACAAGTTTCCGATAGAATGGGTATTTGTGCGTCCGTAGGGAGTAAGTTTTAGGAGCATGTTTCGATATTCAACCGCTGATTTTAGATTTGTTCTTTTCCCAATCGAGTGGAGTGTTATGTTATCTTATAAGCTACAATTGTTTTGAAATGAATAACTGACAATTCAAAAATAAACAAGATCATGCAACTTTTATTATATTATAAACGCCATTATTAGTTAATTTGTTTTGTTGTGCTTGATTTTGTGTTTGAAGAGTGTCTATAGCTTGAAATCTACTGCGTCAATATTTCTCATGGTGACTTAATTTTGCTAATAGAATAGTTTCATTACAACTAAGAAAATCCTATAATTTTCATCAATGTTACTGGTTTACACTTTTTAGAAGAACATATTCGGGCTATCTTTAAATCTATATACGTGTACATTTACAATTACTTAGATTCAGTGTAATACAACTAGCATTTTCCTAGCATGTTATATAAAAGGCCTTGCATTTTATATTACATGTAGTTTTTGATGGTCAATTCATATGTTTGTGGAAATAAAATAATGTTTAAATCACTTCGGATAAAAATATGGAAAACATATCTTTCCCAATTTCAAATGAAAGTATTGGAACTATAGAACTTTGATCAACTCACCATGGCCGTGTGTACATGTGTTGTTTGGTTCTCAATTTAAAAAAATAATACCCCGGCTATAGTTCAGTCGTGTAGATTTCCCCTCTTATTTAATATTTATCTAAGCTAGAGTGTCAATAACGCAACTACATCACTTATTACATATCGCTACATTGATAAACAAAAATACTGAAAATATATTGTGTTATTTTGCATTAGGACGAATGTGAAAACAAAAATTATTCAACATGAATGAGGCGTGTTAACACCGTTATAATCCGTATGAAATGTGTAATAGATCTCTGTGACGTTTGAACATCTTCATCATCTGACATGCGTGCCGCCGCCATATTGGGCAACGATAAGAATTGTTCCAAAACACATTGCAGAATTACGGGTCCCGCAATGGTCACATCCAGTACTAAACAGTGTTGACATCTGCTGCCATTTGTAGTACGTTTTACGTGGCGTATATATATGTAATTTTGTTGTATAAGGACACGGGTAAATATGTTATTTAGGCAGTTATGCAAGGCTAAATCTAGTGGATTCTGTCATTAGACGCCAAGCGACTCCTGTGTATTACGTCACAAGGCCAAGCACGCGGAATTTGCTCTCGGCTAAAGTTTTATGAGGCATAATTGAGCGGCGTTCTAAAAAGGCGTTATAAAAGGTGTTTATTGGTTGAATTGACAAATATCAAGTGGAATCCTCGTCATCTTGGAATATGCTTGAATAAAAACCGAAAAGTGATATGGTCGGGGTTTGTGGATCGAATTTTAAACTATTTTCTATTTCGTTTGAACATAAAGAAATGGTAAGTATATTTTTAAACTGTATGCATTCTAATTTCTAAAAGAGTACTCCAAAGATGAGTGGAAATTTAATATGTCATGTTAAGCACATGTTTGTTCATATGCTAACATTACACCCTAACAATACAAGTTCCAAATTTTCGAAATTCATCCATAACAACCAGTTTATCTTTCCTCTACTCTGGCGATGAAAGACAAAAACGTTGTATCAACAGAAATAAAACAATATACACAACATCGAATCGATCCTCTCATTAGGTCGAAACAGATCATACAGACCAAAACACGACCCGTATACAATGTTAGGTTAACACAATATTTGGTCAGGAGATGCCAGACACGATCAACAAGATGTGTCAGACTGATAATTGCATCTTCCCAAGAATACTTGTATATCATACAGACAGGAAAATTCACTCTAACATTTCCTGTAAGTCTAGACAATCCGATTTGTGTGGATTCTGACTATTGCTTGTCATATTTGAATTACATAATTAAAGATTCATGTCGGACTTATTAATTATTAGTTGTAGTCCGTCTGTCTGTCAGTTATTATTTACCACACGATATTATCAGTGACTGGTTCGTTGGATCTCCAATTTTATAATATAAGTCGATGTATAAAGCACATATATCCATGCACATTGCATGCTCAAAGCGCTGGGCGACATATGACCCCTGGGAGAATACAACTGGGCCTTGCTCAATAGCGATAACTTTTAAACCTCTCTTGGACGCGATTGCTCAATGTAGCGCTACGTAGCAAAGCGAGCGAACTTTGAGGTTTTGCACCGTATCGTTCAGGAGAGAATGAGCGCTACTTGAGCGCTACATTGAGCAATCAATGAGCGATTTTAAGCGCTCTTTGTTATGGAACGGACCCCAGGTCGCCTGTCAGGCGCTCAAACTTCAAGCTCAGACTACCATCGTATCATACCAGGTACCCATTTACTGCTGGGTTGACAGAGACACACATCGAACTGAGTCACTTACCCAGGGTGACACCACAATTCTCTCAACTCATTTCTCAGTATGGCGCAACGAATGACCCTTCAAACTCTCACTTTATCCAGCAATGTCGCGGGTAACCCACCCATGCGGCGAGCTGCGCCCATTGTCGCTGAACTTCTCTAATAGCGTTCGACTGAGCCATGCACAGGACCACGTAAACTTATGTCTTGAAGAAAAAGATTCGAATGAACATGACGAGAAACCATTGAATAAATCACTTACATCAGTCATATGGCACATTGCGTTCACGGAAATAACAAATATGTCCTCTCATAGCGGCGGAACTGTTTCCTGTTGTTACGTTCATTCAGGAATCAACAGCATCTTGCATGAATTTCCAACTCATGTGACATTATCTTTATACTGATTATCTAATGACAATTTTCAGAGCCGAATTTCAAATTATCATTGTGTAAATTACTATTTACTTCTGGGTTTACAGAGGCACACATCTCAAAAAGTCATTTATCCAGGGTGACACCCAACTTCCCAATGCAAGGCATAACTCTTGTCAGTCTCCATTACAGGCTGTTTTAGGCCTTGCAGTATTTCCTTAAAATCTCTGGGCTTGGAAATTTGGGTCCACTATGCATTTCAGGTACAGCGATCCACTATCTTGGCACATCAAAGCCAGGGAATTACTGTAAGGCTTAAATCAGCTAGTAATCGAGACTGGCAAGAGTTATGCCTTGCGTTTGGAAGTTGGGTGACACCACAAGTCTCTGAACTCATGTCTCAGTGTGAAACCCTTCAAACTCTCAGTTTATCCAACAACGTCGTGGGTAACCCATCCATGCGGCGAGCCGTGCCCATTGTTGCTGAACTTCACTGATAGCGGTCGACTGAGCTATGTGCTTGACGACGTTAACTTGTATATTAGAACAGCGTCTCGTAGAAAGAGTTTCTAATAAACATGAAGAGAAACCATTGAATAAATCACACAACATCAGTCATGGCACCATGCGTTCACGGAAGTACCAAACCTGTCCTCTCAAAGCGGCGGCATCAATTTCAGTTCAAACAGGAATAAACAACATGTAGCATAAATTTCCAACTCATGTGACATCATCTTTTTACTGATTATCTAAATAGTATTTTTGCAGAGTCGAATTTTGGCATAAAATGGCATAAATTGGCATAAATTGACTTCGATGAATTCAATTCAATCAATGCACGAATTGATAAATTTTATTTTCCTGGACCCAAAATTTCATTTGTTATTACTATAATTTACTAAATGAAAAATATTGACGCCATATTGTGCTCAAATAAACCAATCATGATAAATGGACTAATTTAAAACAGTAAACGACTTGACATGAAGTGGTATAACGGATAACATGACGTAACGACACAATGTTGACACAAAGAGCATATTATATAATCTCGAGCATGCCAACGCATAAACTAAAGCATTAATGCGTGCCATAAATATGCGATATATCATATCGTCTGTCCTCTGTACAAAGTACAAGATAGGATATCCGTAACACTTCAAACGGCATTCGAGTAAAGTTTGGGTTCAATTTCAATTAATTTTTCAAGGTTGTATTTGGTAATGATGCGTTTGTGAGATCCCTGGGCCGTGTTCAAGATAGGTTTCAAAGTAATCGCTCAATGAGCGATTACTTTTAAACCTCTCTTGAACGCGATTGCTCAATGTAGCGCTACGTAGCAAGGCGAGCAAACTTCGAGGAATTTGCACTGTGTCGTTCAAGATAGAAGAAGCGCTCATTGAGCGCTACATTGAGCGATCAATGAGCGCTACGAAGCGCTTCATTTTGTTGAACCGCCGGCTGGTGTACATGAAATGTACACAGGGGGCAAGCCCTGTCCATGCTAAACCGGAAGTTGACAGTCATCAACAACCATTTTCTCAACAGACAGTAGTTTTTCAACTCGGGTGGGTCCCGAAATTGGTTAGTTTTGAGCATTTTCAATTGAATGATGTTTACGATATCAACTTGCTTCAACTCTTGAATAGCGATAGTTTACAATCGCCTCATCTGTGGAACATGACATTTAATATATAGTTTAGAATTTTAACATTTTGGAGCCAGTCAATTGTCGTCAGGAAGAAAATCCGCGAAAATGCGACTTTGTACATGAATACAGCAAATCTACATGGATCAATCCCATGTTTTGTGTAATTTTATGTCGAATGTGATAATTTAGGACTTACATCAAAGTTACAGCTTTCACATATTGATCGAAAAAGAGATATTAGCAAAATTAAAAACTGTACACACTGATGGTAGTTGCTCAATCACTGTCCAGGTTGTTGAAAAATTCAAAAACTAACTGTCCATGGTAGTTGCTATGCAGGAAACCCTTTGTTTTACATTGTAGCGGTTATAATTAATAGTACATGTAAAGATGTAACTTGAATTGATTTTAGTTGCTGCTGTTCATACAATTTCATTGACAATTTAATTGGTAAACTAATGTACACACTAACATTAAAATTTGCGTAAATGTCGAAAATACAAACGAATACAAGTTTAACATATCAATCGACTATATGTTTTAACTACAACTTACTATTTTTAATATTAGTGTCATTTGTGTCATTCTTACACCTTAAAAATATTGTTATCTTGAAAATTAATGTAATAATAATTTATTACTATCCCTATAAAGCATTTATCCAAAGCACGATGCAATAGATGCCATCTTCAACTTCAGTCTGGTCATCCATTAGTCTAGGAATTATATCCCCTTTGACTGTTATCAGCAATATAAGACAGTGTGATAATGAACATAATGACATTGAACAATGAATCTGTGGACTGTTATTTTGAAAATTTAAATTATCGGGGAAAATATTTTTAAATATATTTAACCTGTTGTTTTCACCATTTATATTTAAAGGTTTCTGCATAATACAATTAAATTAATTTCAGGGACATGTCATCAATATGTGAAGACTAGAACTATACGTTTGTAAATATTTACGCATAGCATTTGTAGATGTTACTGATTGATATGAACACTAAATTATATAGCTGTCTGCAATCACAGTTTACTCACATTATGCCTTGTACATTATTGGGACGTGACCTTGGTTGTGAAATCACCCACAAATGACAAATTAACAGAATCTTTTAAGATGCATTAAGCTATTTTTTAATCCTGGTCATGTAGCTTTACATTTCAAATAGATTCAGAGGACCGTGCAGTCCATAAAAAAAAATCACCGACGTTTCAATCTTAAATGTTGATGGATAATACCTGAATTTTATTTTGGATTCACCACAATCCTATGTCTTTGAGAGACTACATTGTATTTACACATATGTATATTTAAAAATTAACAAATTAACACAGAAACTTTTAAATATTAATGATGCATGGAATAATATCTTTGTCGTAATTTTTGACTGTAATGGTAATGTTTTATATGCCTTAACTGTACACTGAGAATGTTATTTATGGAGGAAAGACTACAGAAATTTATGCTGTTAAAGAAGAATGTTCTGAGAACGCATTTGACTCCATTCTCTTCCCACAGAGGTTACTCCCTTCAGATTTCCGATCCTAATCTCTGTTCTATATACCTTGAAATCGAGGACTCCAGCAAAATTCCGGGGGGAATGGGAACATCATACTGTATCCCAGGTTCTCAACCAATGAAAACTCACCTCTCAGCGGCCATGTCGACCAAGCATAACTTCAAAGATCTAGGCATTTGACTCTTAAGGGTCTTGCTCATTAGCATATGTTCTTCGAATATATCTGATGATAATAAGATAAATGAGCTATTTTTTTGGTATTTGTCTCTGATTTGGTCTTCTTCATTTATAAAAATGTTTGTGAATAATAGTTTTCACAAAATCAAATAACATATTTCTATGAGAAAACATTAAACGAGAAAAAAATTATCTTACGTTTATTTGATCATTATGACGAGTCATTGGCAATGTCACTTTTACAACGGCGTCTCTGATTGCACAACTAGATTCAATTGCAACCAATCAGGACACTCCATTTTTGAGAATGATTTGACTCAAAATAACAGAACAAATATTGATCAACAAATTATGTGTAAGCCCCGGCTTTATTCATAATGGTTAAAAGGAAAAAGTCAAGGCAAAAGTTTAATCATCAAAAATGTAAGTGCAAAATGTTGAACTACTATTGTATACATTGGTCAACTTCGGCTCGGTAACTTCAGTTAAACGCGGGATTCACAGAAGAGAATCATAAAAAGTCAAATTTAGTGGCATTCTCAAGAAACATTACTCAAGTCATAACTTCCCACATAAGGTCTACTTCTTTAGGATAGTTAAATAAAGTTACTGATGACCATCATTTTCATTCTGCATAACGTTTTTTTCTGTTACCTACTTACAATTATCAGACCAACTACCCGTACAGTTCATTTTCAACAACCTGGACAGTGTGTTTGTCAACAGGAGCAACTACCATCAATGTGTACAGTTTTTAATTTTGCTGATATATCGACTTCGGTTAATCTATGAATGCTATAACTTTGACTCACGTCCTAGATTATCATATTGAACTTAAAACATCATAAAATATCGGCTACATCCATGTAGATTTGCTGTATTCATGTAAAAAGGCGGCTTTTCGCGGATTTTCTCTCTTGCGACGATTGACTCGTTCCGAAATGTTAAAATTCTAAATTATTTATTACAAGTCATGTTCTAAAGATGTAGCGATTGTAAACTATAGCTATTCAAGAGTTGAAACAAGTTGATATTGTTAACATCATTCAATGGAAAAAGTTCAAAACTAAACAATTTCGGGACCCACCCGAGTTGGAAAACTACTGTCTGTCGAGAAAATGGTTGTTGACGACTGCCAACTTCCGGTTTAGCATGGACAGGGCTTGCCCCCTGTGATGTAGATAATGAACAAAATAAAGTTTGTATTTCACCTTTCTAAGGATTTGCGTACTGGAGAAGAAATCTAGTCCCTATTGGCGAACAACATTTCACCTTCCGTGGTCTTTCCATACTGGATACAAAGATGAAGATAGATTTTTAGGTCGTGACGGCACTACACGAAATCACGAAATCTACAATGTACAATTCCAATTGACCAAGGAGTTTGTTCATAAAAGTTCTCTAGACCCAGTAGTTCCGGAGAAGAAGTCAAAAGGAAGGAGAAATGTTTACATATACGGTTGACGGCTTACAAGCCTGATGAGATAAAAAGTATAATTCTCGGTTTACATCAAAGAATATCGTACTCATCCATTAAAGGCGCTGTAGCACGCCGTTCTTTCTGAAATAAAGTGCTCTCAAGAAAATGTAAGTACATGTTACCAATGGCTGAATAATACTCCTGAATCAATAAAAATAGTTCTTGAACGAAATGTACTTTGTTCGGTTAAGCTATGCGAGTCCATTTCCTTACGAGAGGCCATTTTAAGGTGGTTACATTAAAATGGCAGCTGGAAGGTAGTTCAAGTGATGTGACTGGTGTAGCGATACCTCAGAGAAAATATGGTACCTTGATGGAGTGGTTAGCGCCATTATTAAAATTATTAAAAATAAAGCATGTTCCTAATTACATGTAATGCAAAACATCATGTGGCAGATACTACCGATAAATCTTTTCTTGAAGGTAACGGAATTAGAGATACGTACACGAATATAATTGGGGCGGGATAGCGCAGTGGTTAGCACGTTCGGCTTCGGATCAAGAGGTCCGTGGTTCGTATCCCGCCAGGGGCTCGGCAACTTTCTCTACACGCAGTAAGATTTAGGTGCAATGCTACACTGAATTTCACTGCAGTACCACCAATGGTTCGCTAGTTCCAGTCGTTGCTCGCAGGTTTTACCGCAATGCATAGCCACATGGCGTTGCGGGCTTTCTCCCTGCAATAATACTAGCAGCCGTGATATAAGTGAAATACTCTTGAAAGCGCCGATAAACCCCAACTCACCTCACCTCCCCTCACCTTGATGGAATGGTCAACGTTCCTGCTCCCACTCACACCTCTCACGCTGAAGAGTTCCACAAAATCGTCTATTTATGTATAGCACCATTTTCTTCAAATACGGTTAGCCGTTTTTTAATTTTTTTAATTTTAAAATTTTTTTAATATTTTTTTTTTATATAGATACGGCTTATCGGGTCATGTAAGGGGATGTTTTAACCCACTAACGTTACAATATCTTGAACAAATTGTAATAATAAATGTCGAATTTGATAAAATACGATTTGCCAAAAACTTGCTACAGCGCCTTTAAGGATATAAGATATTGTAATCCAAAAACAAAAATGTACAAAATGTAAGACTTGAAAAGTGTTAGAGATAAATATAAACTCCTTTTGAATCTCTTCAATGCACCGTGGGACAAGACGCTGTAATTCATAACCTTCTCACTATCTAAGTATTGCGAAACAGGATATGAATCAGTAAGATAAATAACCTCGTGCTTTGATACTGAATAGAAAATGTCATTACATAGCTAAAAGGCAGACTAATATATAGCCCCAGATACAATGTATAAGAATGTTGTATGACATTTTATGTAAGACGTGTACGCTTTATCACAGTTTACACTGAACCCAACTCAATTACATAGAGACCAGATACTTTCTTAGTATTTTTCTTGTTGGATTTAGCTCACCAGGCCTGAAAGGCCAGATGGTCTTATGGCATGGCAGGCATTTTCCCCAAAACCTTTAAAGGACCCCTTCTCCGAAAACAATTTATACAGAAAGCTGAAATTTCAGAATAGCATCTGTATTACATGTAGACTTAAGTTTGTTCAGTTGATATTTACCCCCCCCCCCCCCCCCCCCCCCCCCTTCTCAAACATGGGCGTGGCAGGAAGTCCACACTGAAATCTTTAAACAACTTCTTTCCAAGAATCAGTCATGCTAGGAAGCTAAAACGTTTGGGTGGAGACTATGATTAGTAAATTCATTGCACTACTCTCACAAATAAGGCCGTGGCGGTGCCATAGAGGTTGCTGGTTGTCGGGTATAGAATTTCAAGCTTCTGTTGTGTGACTTTCCTGATTGGCTCTCCAAGTGCCTACAGTGCCTTGTCTACAGTGATCATACATGGATATCCACAACTACAAATAAACTCTTCCAGAATGTTAGTAAATATACCATCAGTCAGAAAGTATTTAAAGCAATGTAAGTATTTACCTTTTCATCACGTCTTTTTTTCACATCATAACGGATACATCGTTTCAATTATATATATATCATTCATAGAAGCATATCTCATATTAATAAACACTACTGAAACATACACCGAATCCATGATGGAAATGGAAATGAATAAAGGAACACTGATACTGTAAAAAAAAATTCTTGAGGATAACACCATGTTAGGACGCCCAATACGCCTGACATTTTGGTCGATTGCTATGTGCAAGGCACCTTTGTTCCCCAAAAATATATAACCTGACACTCACATGGTGTGAATAACTTGTTGGTGTTATATATGTCTATAAAGTTACTCGTGTTGATTTTGATATCATATTCTCACAAACATACAATTTAGAAATGACACTGTTTCATAAATTATTGTTTAACGCCAGGTGACAGGTGCAAACATTTGGAAATTGGAATGTTATATTAGACTAGAGGCTAAATAACATTAAACAATACACAACCAACATATTATCTTAAGGACCACAGTTTATCTTACAAGGTCGCACAACCTACGAGTATCCGGGTCAGATATGACGTCACAGCAGACATGTTTTACCCTGTGTTCGTTCTAGTGGCGTAATGCTTGTCCAAATGTAACACGGACAATACAAGAACGGATATTTGATGTGATATGTGGGCATGGTACCTGAAGCGGCACAGTAGTAGGTATACTATTAGATTATTTAAACATTTATTTAGCTAAGTTTTATGTTAAGTATAACTGTACACTGTGACCCAGTGAGCTGCATGAAATTTATCTTTTTAAAGGTGCATCCATTGTGTTGACATTTTATTTGGCTTTAATACGTTCCAACTCACCACATCTGCTGTCTACAATACACATAGATTCACTCAGCTTGCATATTTATCCCCTATCGCCAAATATATCATAATTACTAGTTTTCAATTAAAATTGAGTAACATCATGTGCAGAAACCGAAACTGTACGTCCCAATTACATGCACAGTAGTTATGTTACCTATTAAACATTATCAACTCTTTTTGTCCGTTATAAATAAGATTCCAAAATTACATTTGATTCATTGACGCGCGCCACACGCTGTGCATTGTCCGGTTGTCGATCAGAAATCACTACTTTTACCTTCATATAGTCAATATGCTAAGTCTACTATCAACAAAATGGTAGGTTTCGGTAACAGTCGGTACTTCTCGATAAAGTAACACCATTTATAACGTTTGCAATATGTGACCCCCAACAACACAATAGATGTACCTTTAAGATAAACACATTCAAGCAAGAGATGAGTTGTACTCAAAACCCTAAACGATGTACAATTGTACATATGTGTGTATGTTTTATGGAATTAACGCAGGAAGTAGATAAATTAATAGTAATCACTCCATGTCAAACTGACATTTTAAGCGTTCTGATCTTTATTGTGGTATCTTAAGTGAAATTAATCGTACAGGTATCTCATGATTTATAGATTAAAAACAATATTAGGTAAATGATGTTATAAATGTCTAAAGAGTCGTAAACTACAATTAATGTAAGTAATTGTAAACTAAAATTTACATAAATAATTGTGAACTAATTTTTTAAAAATAATTGTAAACAAAGATTTTGTAAACAATTGTAAACTCAAATTTATGTATGTAATTGTAAACTAAAATTCGTGTAACTCATGTTTGTTACTGATATACTTTATGTGAACATGCATTCATGCTATAATTCTGCTTTATCTGCCCCGTTGAAATGACTGTAAAGTAAACAGTGTCATGTGCAAGCGCAGCACAAGAGTAAATACAACATGCTGTAAATCACTGGCTCCGGACGCCTTATATATTTAAACCAAATCGATATTTAAAAATAGAACAATAAACATACAATGTACGTTTAAACATGTTTATATGGCATTAGTTAATTATCAATTAAAAAGTGGCAAATTGATTTAAGTTTATGCTTGTGTGTAGTGTGATTGTCCTGCGTGATTTGGCGTGTTTAAACGTAACGAAACATAATATTCAAGTAATCCAGGTATTACCTCAGTCAGTTTGTTTATCTGTCCTACTTTGATATCACAACATGCATGAATTGCATTTGCGTATATAGTTTTCTTTTGCTAATATATCAATAGTTGATACCTTAAGGCCCCTTTACACAGAGCCACGTCCTTTGTACGACCATTGAGCTACCAAAAAAATGGACAGGACGCTCAATGGTCGGCTGATTTGAAATCCCGTTTCTATGTCAATGCTCCTGCGATCTTCGTGCGTCCTTTGTACGACCTAAAATGCAAATAACGGTTATTTCCATGACGATTTCTGAACGACCTGCACGTTTACGGAGCCTCCACACTGCCTTCGCTGGGCGTTCACTGTGCAACCCTAACAACATTTCAGCATCAGGGGCGATCCCCGTACAACCCGTCAGCCTCCTCTGTGCCTCCTCTGTTCCTCCTCTGTGCCTTATCTGTGCCACCACTGACGACTATGGCGACAGTTGGCCGACCATGCAGCAACGTTTCTGCCTCCTCTGCGATACCTGAACAATGCTTCAGTGATCCCGTGGAGTGTTCGGCAACCAAGATAGACTGGATCTATAATAAGCTGAATTCGTCTCCATTTGTTTCAGTCCCATTCCGACAGTAAAAAATAACCAACCAATTAGCTTTTGCAGCTGCAATAAAAGACAACAAGCTCTGCTGCTTAACAACGTGGTTATTGTTTTTTTTGCAGAAGAATATGATATTTTTAAAAAATACAAAAAAAAAATACATGAAATTAATAAATCCACGGGTAAACATACGAATGAAACAGGGCTTCATCATTCTCCAGAAGTCAAATTGGTTAAGTTTATGAAACATTATCTGTTCATATTTCTGAAAATCCTGCCTTCTAAAAACTAGTCTCTTTTTAAAATCTTCTTAACGGGGAGATATAGGAGAGTAAAAATGGACTTTTTGGCTTGTTTTACGATGTCCTACCGTGACGATGCTTCAATTTTAGAATTTAGAATTTAAGTTAGAGAGATAAAATAGGTCGCCAACAACTTGTATTATTTAATTTTCTGTATTTCGTAATGTAAACAAAATTACCCAACATTCTGGCCAAAATCCATGTTGAAAAAGCTATTCCAACACCCCGTATGTTTGAATAAAGATCATAAAAGTATCAAACCCGAATGAATGAAATTGTGCGTACTTCTTTACAAAACTTTTTATTATCAACGACATATAAAATCGACTTTATCCGATAGCAGCATTCTGTTGCTATTGTTAAATATGTGATGGCGTTTCTTTACAAGTGAGTATATACATCTTTATTTGCTTGACCTTTTCTGTTGTCTCCGTTTTGGTACCATAATCTTATCAATATGATTTGCCAAAAGAAACAAGGACACATGTGAGATCATTGAGCGTCCTTTGCGACCTTACAACGTCCATTGTACGACCTTTCTGCCTCATGGGAGCAACCATTGAGCGACCAGAATCGACGGCGACCGAAGTTTTGAGCATGTTCAAAATTTGTTGGCGTCCTCCGCGACCCTGGCGGTCAATCGCGATGTCTCAACATCCCATGTGCCTCCTCCTCACGACCTTAGCAACCATTCTGCCTCCCTTGAGCGTCCAACGGCGATCTGTTATGTTTTTTGGTCCCACAGAGGACGCACAACGGTCTTTATGTCTGTGTAAAGGGGCCTTTAAGAACATGGTTTATCATTTGTACGATATATTTTGCCTGTTAAAGAATCGGGAGAACCACTAAAATTACCTTATTCATTGTAGTTGCTATTTCATATCAATTTATGATTTACAATTTTGTTATTCCGTATCGGTCCAGTTACAGGTCCGAGGTTACGAGACGAAGTCGAGGGCCAATACAACGGACCGAGGACCTGTAACTCGGCCAATACGGAAATACTTAATTAATGGCAATTTTATTGATTAACTTCATTACATTATATTTGCACAACACTAAACATCTAATTTACATTGAAATAATAATCATTATCACGATAGATGAACAGATAGCACGGGTCGAATTTGTGAAGCGATAGCTTCGGGTTTCCACCAAATCTGCAACTGCGCATGCTCAGACTCATATTGGCCCAGTTTATCTCGTATTGGCCCGGTTTTTCCCGTGTTGACCCAGTTTCCCCGTATTGGCCCAGTTGTCGAATCAGTACCGTAACATTGATAGTTAATTAATACTACGTTGTATAGAACTTCTTAGCTCTAGCTCATGACCTTAAAAGCTACTTTCCTCGTCCTTTGCAGGACCAAAAGTGCAAGAAAGCTTATATGTTGTCTATAGAATCTTTATCCAACGGCAATTATAACTTTAGATTATGCGATATACTATATGATTATATGACGAGCAATGAAATACTGGGATTTGTCAGTGAAATAAATTGTGACCACTGACTGATATACTTTGACGTCATAATACAATGATCTGACGGAGCGAATTGGGCTAAGACGTCACAGTGTCGGTGACAGGCTGTTCCTAGCGGTCGCTCGGCGTAAACACTTACAAGCGACCCTTTTCGGACGTAAAGATAACATATAATAAATAGAATATCCGTCGATTCTTGGCAAATACCATGTTTATCTCATCTCGTGAGGTAGAAAAATTAAATAACCTTTCTACTTCACTGCATGAGATAAACATGGCATTAGAAAAGACAGAAATCCTCTATACAGTCAAGCCACGATAGTCCGGCCACCGATAATCCTAATCTCGCAGCTTCCGAACGGTAGCGTTCGGAATATCGAGGCCTGGCTGTATATAGATTTGGTGAACCTGTGGGCAACGACCCAAAAACCTAATTCAATGTTCTCCTCTAGAATATGTTCTCCTTAGCCGATGGATTTAAATTGGATTAAAATTTGCAAAATTATATTATCTATGTTGAAAGCCTGCCGAACAGCATTCTATTCCTACAAAAGTTACTCCCTTCAGATTTCCGATCCTAACCTCTGTTCTTTTTCGCTTAAAATCGAGAGCAGAAGCAAAGTCCACTAGCGGTGAAAGGTGGAATCTCATACTGTATCCCTGCTTCTTAACCAATGAAAACTCATCTTACATGGCCATGTCGCCCGAGGGACTTAAAAAATCTTGGTATTTTGCTCTTAAAGGTCTTGCTCATTAGCACATGTCCTTCGAATATGTCTGACAAATGAACTATTTTTGGCATGTGTCTCTTATTAGGTCATCTTTATCTATTAACATGTTTATGATCAATAGCTTTCACAAAATCAAATAGCATATTTCGAGGAAAACACTTTAAACGAGAAAACGTTGGCGTTACGTTTATTTCATCATTATGACGTGTCATTGGCAAATGCCACTTTTACAACGGCGTCGCTGATTGCACAACAAGATTCAATTGCAACCAATCAGGACACTCCCTTTCTGCCCCCGATTTCAAGCGTAAAACAGAGGTTAGGATCAGAAATCTGAAGGGAGTAACCTCTGTGGGAAGAGAATGGTCGAACAGTAGAGGCACTGGTTCTATTGTTAATTTTGATATCAATCGTTAGATACGTTCTGTAACGGTAATTATGTCAAAAACATTGAACTGGGCTGTAAGAAAATATCTTGTACTAAATCAGCTTTACTTAAATGTAATGTAAAATTTATTTAAACCATCAATGTTATTACACTCGATATAAACCATTATTGTCATTACCGTCGATTTAATCCATCAATGTTATTAAATTCGATTAAAATCATCAATGTTATTACAATCGATTTCAACCATCAGTGTCATTACAATCGATTTCAACCATCAATGTTATTACAATTGAAACAAACCAGGAAACACTGAAATGTTATTAAATAATTTTGATATTATAAAAAGTTAGGAATAATTTTACATGGGATACTTATGAATAACATAACTTATGTTTAATAACATAAATTATTTATGAATAACATAAATTATTTACAAAAAGTCATGGCAATGCAATACTTGAACCTTAGGCCTATCTCTCAGAATTGTTATAATATATAATTGTTATAATAACATGTTTTTGCATCAATTCTAATTGAAGTTAGCTACTTTAATTTAATTCAGATCGTTAGGAATATGGAAATGTAATTGCATCCTTTCTTGCCATTGCCACTTTCGTATTTCTAGATTTTGAGCTGAGTGTCACTTAATGTCTACACCAAGATGGATTTGAGCTCTTCATCAGACGAATGCCAAAATGTACCATCAGACAGCTCAGATGATGATGATCAACCAGTGGACGTTATGGCTAGAATTCGTGCCGCATCAAAGGACCTGGAAGAGACTAACGTCAAAAGTCCAAACATCGTTCATATGCCAGGAGAGGCTATGTCGAATACTTCATCATTCTATGACAGTGGTTTTGGATCCAGCGTTGACCCCCCAAGCTTTCACACTGCTCTTCCCGACCTGGAAACACCGAAATCCAAACCCAGTGTTTTTCAAGAAGAAGACTCCATTGCCAGATGTAGGTCAAATTCATCAGTTAACAGCGCATTTTCAAAGAGCCAATCCTCCTCGATGTTGTCAAGTGCTGATACTGCATCATCAACTAACCCGCCTGATTCTGCCATATGCCTATCACCATCAGATAACACTGAACCAATAAATGTGCAGTCTTCTGCCTTGTGCCTACCTTCACAAGCTGCAACCAATCTTCATACCATCGGTGGAACAGTGGTATCAAAAAGTCGGGAAATAACAGGAAGAAGTTCAAGTAAGTTGCTCTTCTGGTATGAAAAAGTGACTTTGAACATATTGACTACTTAATTAGATGCTATTACTACTTTCAGATATAAAATCGACAGTAGCAAGTTGACTTTCCGGTTATCGAAATGTATATTTTAAATCTGTAAAGACCAATAAAGTTACATTACATTATACATTTTAGAAATATGTGTAAAAGAAACATATTAAAGTATTATGAATTAGTATTTAATATGGTTATATTTAAACGTAACTTCGGGACTTAGTCACATCGCTGAGGGTAAAGACCAATATTATCTGCTATTCTTTTGTAATATAAATTCGCAATCGGCTCTGGCATGGTTTACACATAAAAAGTGGTAATCTTTTTCGAAATGTTTCAGATGATGCACTCCCGGTGGTACTAGAAAATCTTTTGAGGCAAGCAGACCAGCACTCATGCAGCACTCGGGTAGAATCAAACGATCGTCAATGTACGACCTTTCACTTCTCAAACCATTTGAGCATACTATCAGTCTGAATAAAATCGTCATATTCTGAGGAATACAATCTGCAAAATAGTGCATCTCCCGGGATACGAACTCGTTCTATAATTATCGTTGCAATGTCTGATAACACCCCGATAGCCGTGTTCTTTATAATTTTAATGCAGACAAAATCCAGTCATTAGTTGGCAATCGCATCATAGTACAAACAACCGGCGTTTTGAATGCTTTCAGAATTATTTGGTAACATGTTCCAAATGTTATGGAAACAGACGAAGGGATGGTCATGTGGAGTTACCTGCCCCTAGCTTCTCACACGGAAAGTTTGTATTGGAGCACTTGTGATTGGCTTACTGAATTAGTGCAAGTATACGAGCAGCCATCGGACCATGTTGAGAGGAAACTTACGAGTGATATGAGTTCGTATCCTGGTAGATGCACTATTTTGCCACTTCTATTCCTAAGAAAAGCGGTGGATTTAATCAGACTGGGCAAACTATTAACAACCAAAATAACCTTTCCGTTTGTAGTCTCCTCATTTTTATGCATTATTATTGCTGAAAGAAGCATTTGTTGAATTATTTGGGAATTAACTTTGGAACTTATCTTTGTAAATATAATATTGTGTCCGTAAAAGAGTAATGCAAGTAATAGGTTAGAATTTGTCACTCAAATGTAGGAATTAGCCTAAAGAATAACAATCATATTATTAGAGGCAGAACGTCATCCACAGTCAAGTGTTTAAAGGAGAATATTTGTAAAGATTTATATTCTGTTATAGTAAAATATACTTTAAAAAACATATTCCCCCGAAAATAATATGGAAAGCCGTGTTTAATTACTAATTACTCGATATAACAACCGCGCCTACTGTTGCCTGTGCGCGTATGCATATATGCCGGTAGCCTTCGGCAGCGCCCCGTTCAATAGCAGCGAGCGCTTCAATTGCTCAATGTAGCGCTCAATGTAGCGCTCAATGAGCGCTTCTTCTCTCTTGAACGACACAGTGCAAATTCCTCAAAGTTTGCTCGCCTTGCTACGTAGCGCTACATTGAGCAATCGCGTTCAAGATAGGTTTCAAAGTAATCGCAATGTGCCGTGTTCAAGATAGGTTTCAAAGTAATCGCTCAAAGAGCGATTACTTTGAAACCTATCTTGAACGCGATTGCTCAATGTAGCGCTACGTAGCAAGGCGAGCAAACTTAGAGGAATTTGCACTGTGTCGTTCAAGAGAGAAGAAGCGCTCATTGAGCGCTACATTGAGCGCTACATTGAGCAATTTAAGCGCTCGCTGCTATTGAACGGGGCGCTGGTTTAGGCTGTGACGTCAGAGATGCTCTACGGCCCGCGTTGGTCCTTAGCGCAGTGCAAGGGGAAGTATTAGAGTACATGTAGATAAGGAATCGGTTGAATACGTAGAATTCGGGTAGTTTCGGACTTGATATGGTATATTGTGCAGCGTTGGTGTGCAGTAATTCATCAAAGTCTGGACAGAAGTTTACATATTTTTAATTTTCAAGTGAAAAGACGGATGCAGCGCGGCGAAAGGTTTGGATAGTGTCGAAGAGGAAAGAAGGACCGAAAACCGTCGGAATCTGTCTCACTATGTTCAGAGCATTTTGATCCGTTACGTTAACACAGTCTTATAAATAAGTGATAGTTAGTCTTAGAGTACTCGTAATTAACAGTCCTTTATAAGGATATAACTTATAATGCCTTCTTATGGGATGTGTCATCCTCGGTTACCCAGAGTTTATATATGCTCCAGCGGAGAGTAACGGAGCATATATAAAACCCTGGGCGTGCTCTGACTGTGAAACTTGGTACACAGTTGTATAATTATTGTCATTGGCTAATAACTGTATTAGATTAATTTCAATTTAATATGGCCAACGTGGCCGCTCAAATGGCATTGTCAGACACAACAAAATATGTCCTGGTTATAAATCATTTGAAAACTATAGTGATATTCAACGCTAAAATGATATCTTTCGGTTATATTATACCCCGCCACCCCCACTTACTAAATTCTAAATATTGCCCCAACTTTTGAACCCTTCCTACGTCTATGTTGGATCCCGTTTTTTTAATATATTTACTAAAATGCATTTCCACTGATTGTATAATAAAAAATTATGTTCACAATATCACAACAAATGATTATTGCAAAAATAATAAGTTTCAGTGTTCAATCCTTGTGGGTGCTTGGTTTGTGTACTTGTGATAGGAGAACACGTAACTGTCTAGCAACTCAAGTTCAAATAATTACTGTCTAGAACTCAGAACTAGTAGAAAGCACACGTAGAAAGTGACTCAAAGTGAAAGACCCCCCCCCCCCCCCCCCCCCCCCTCCAACTCGGTTAATAGTAAGCCCTGTTTATACGGCAAGCGTTTTCATTTGAGTACATCATTACACATATGAAAATTTTCTCATATGAGAAAAATTCACCTAGTCAGCGACGGTTGCAATTGTTTACTACCGTGAGTGAATATGGTATTTTAACTATTCTAGTAACAGTTCGTCGTTAACAGACATAGTGACTTCACATCGGTTGAGAAAATATATTAGAGAACTTTAGAAATTCCTAATATTGTTTTTCAAATTCTCTTTATAGGATAATCTCCTTCTTGCACGCGATGAACTTCGAAATCTATCTGACTTTTCGATTTTCATTATAATTAGGGCGACAAAGTCAAACCAATGTTGACAGATTTAAATTAATTTCATTTATTTAGTTTACATTTAATACATATTAATTGACATATTTTAGAAATTCTCTATACTTATATTAAAAGAGTTGGAATCCCATTTTCTTAGGCAGAAATTAAACACGCATGAACGCATAGTAAATTTACTTTTACTAACATGCGTATATTACTACCATAAGCAATATTGCATATGTGCACTGCAAAGTTCGCCGTTTAAACAGGGCTTTACACTACGTTATTACAGGCTTCTAATATCGCGAGTTCCTTATTATCGTGTTAGTCCGGTTTTCGTGACTACCAAATCTCTCACATAGCTATGTGCAACTTCCAAACGCAAGGCACAACTCTTGCCAGTCTGCATTACTGGCTGATTTAACCCTTGCGGTATTTCCCTCGCTTTCTTGTGTTGAGGCAGTGAATCGCTGCACTGGAAATGCATAGCGGGCCTGGATTTCTAAACACAGATTTCTTAAGGAAATACTGCAAGGCCTAAATCAGCCAGTAATGGAGACTGGCAAGAGTTATGCCTTGCATTGGGAAGTTGAGCTATGTGTAGATCTAACTGTCTATATTACTTGATTAGGATTGAACAGTGGTTTGTACGTTAGATCTAAATAATAATAATATTTAATATAAATACCTTTTTAAAGCAAACATGATTTGAATAATCGAGAATCAAGATAGTTAATTTTGTCCTGTGCAACTAGTTATTTCAGCAGTACAGTATATATACGAATAAAGCAGTATAATTTGTAGTAACATATTTTAATTAACTACACATAAGTTGTTGACACCCATGTTATCTACATGTAGAAAATAACTATTTAATGTACGGCATAATCCACTACTAATTGTGAAATTGTAACGTTAGAGTTTGCCAGTCCCTACGTACGAATCTGTATTTCCAACTCTCTCACTGTTTACTTCTGAAAGCTCATCCTCACTTGATTCCTGGTGTTCAACTCAATGTTGATTCACAATAGGTTCATACTGATAAGGACGGATTTTATTTGTGTCAGATGTTTGAAAATCAACGCTGCCATCGCTATCCGAGGAAGCCATAACAACAAGTGCTACGAGAACGTAGAAAATACACTGCCTCAGCGCGCGGGAGAGCATCTTTGACATCATATCACGTGACTGCTGCCAGCCTGATTAACTCTCGGGGATTTCCGGAAAACGACTCGCACCGAAACGTTTTTTCAACGTTTCTTCATAAAACGTCGCATTTTAATAATTTTATTGATACACTTTGTCTTAAACAATACTGTTAAACATGTTAAAACAAAGTTTTTCTCTAATATTCTCCTTTAATGTTCCGATACTATACACCATGTCACCCTACAACTTTTCATCAGGAAATACAGGAAATGATTTTGATCCCGCGAGCCTCTGAAAATAGAGCCACTGACCATCTGTAGCTCATCAGACATTACACACTACACTTTATGTGGTTCAACATGAACATTTTCTAGAAATAAGTGTCAGAGGGCTAACATATTTCTTATACCTTTCATACTAGAAAGGAAGATCAAATAAGTTTGTAGCTTGTGGCCTTTATTTGGGGTCACAGTGTCACCCAATACAATTTATAATATCCATTGCTACAAGATTCCAGCTCTCTAGAGCCAGTGGTTTTTAAGTAGAAGAAAACACGTGAAAATTCACCAACGCTGGATAGACAGATTGATGGATGGGCGGACACCGGACGCCATGCCATGAGATGTCAAAAGCCCATTAGGTCTTTCAGACCAGTTAAGCTAAAACGCCTTATTTCATTACCCTTAGATCTGGCATTGAAATATATGAGCGTTCAGGAGTCAAAATTGCCAATGATCAAGTCTAATTTTCGAGCATGCGCGAAATAGGATGGTTTCAACAACCGCATTATTAACACAGGTAAAATATACAAACATAGCCATCTTATGTCAAGCCTTTTCATTGGTTTATGATTCCGCAGCGAAACTCAAAAGGTAAAAGTCCCAAGGGTAATATATGAAGAGTTTCAGAACATCAAACACTGGTACAGGTTATTGATCAGTATTTTATCTAGTCAATATACATAGTTAATGCTTTTGTCAATCCGATAATCTTGTATATTTCTTTATTACAGTGAACATATTCCTCGAACAGAATCATGTACAGGATGCAAAGTTTGTCAATGTTGGACCTATGATTGTGAACCCGGAAGAGCCAACAAATGATCCCCAACAATCTGAACCTCAGCCAACTGCAGAGAAAAAATTTAGAGGTAATTAAGTTAGAATAAGTTTGTCTCGCAAATTATCATTATTAGTCAATTTCCTGTCTATAAACATAATTCGTCATACCAAGCAAAGAGAAATGTAATATATTCTTTGCTACATAAGTAATATTTTACTTATTCACATTCAAAAGAATAACCGTACAACTCGTGTTTTTAATATAAAGTTATGCTTGATTATTACCTTTTTGAAAACTATCTATACAGTATATAGATCATAGTAGGGTGAAATAAATTTGTCAATGTTGATCTAATTTCAGGTGACACAGCGAGACGTATTGAGAAATGGACGAACGGAATGGTTCAAACACAAGGTTCAAAAGCAATACTACAGAAAATTAAGAATGGTAAAACATGGATTGTTGTTACTGGCAGTCCAGGGGAAGGAAAAACAACAGCAGGATACCTTGCCCTGAAACAACTTGATGACATTGACAGACAGGTTTATGATATTCAAACACCTGAAGATTACTTCAAAACGAAAGAAAGTAAGGAATGCATTCTTATGCTTGATGATATTTTTGGAGCGCTTCACTTTGACCTGCAGAAGGTCAGCAGATGGGAAGACGTCCTCAATGACCTGCTGAAAATGAAGGAACACACAAATACAGAGGAAACAGGAGAAAAATCTAAAAGACCCAAGCGTGTTGTATTGATGATTTGTAGGTCGACGGTTCTAAACGAGGCCTCGCATCATCTTGGAAAATATAAAGATTTGATGCTCGATGGTGAAAACATCATTGACTTCACACATGGAATGAATTGGGATTTGGAAAGCCTGGTTTCAGAGAGAATGGATATATGGAAGAGCCATGCCTCAAAGTACAATGTTTCCATCTCTGATGATATTCTCTCTGAGGTTTGTGAAATGACCACATCCCATGGCTTCCCTCATTGCTGCCGATTGTTTGCTGATATGAGAGTTAAGAACCATATATTTGACATGAAGCATTTCTTCAGAAAGCCACTAGAATTTCTGAATCAGACAATGGAGTCACTGGTAGCGAATGCATCTACAGGAAAGCTTTTGAGGGAAATGATAAGGAACAATGGATGCTTAGATTTAGATAGTATTGAAGATGATGAAATACGATTTCAATATGGCACGATTTTGGAATCACTTTCAGGGTCATATCTTACTGAGGACGAGGGTATTGTTATGTTTCATCATCCATCAATTTATGACAGTGCAGCCTTTGTGATGTGCGAAAAAGATCCCCTGTACGTCATAAAATACTGCACATTATCCTTCCTCAATGACCGAATTAGGTTTGAAGGTCTTCAGGCTTGTTTTCAACACGAAACTCATAAACGTAAAACTATTGGGAAACGATATGCAAAGTCTTTCATTCAACGTCTGAAAGCTGAAATAATAAAGGGGGATAACCTTGGTTTAGCTCTTTCTCATTTGTCACTCAATGATGCAGGGTTTGCATCAGGATTAATGGAGAGCATATGTGAGTCCAAAACAGAGAGAGAATCTGTGACGTGTTTGCAACAAATAATCCGCAAAAAAGACAGAGAAACCGGTGAATCCTTTCTTTTTCTGATGACAAAAAGCAAGTCTGATAAGATTCTCCAATATGTTTGCGAAAAGTTGGATCTGTCCCAGGAGGACCTTGCTGACATCTTGTTTGGTGCTTGTGAACATGTCTCTGTGCCCTCAATCCAATATTTCATCGAGAAAAATACTGCTTTTGATTTCAATGTGAAAAATAAGGGAAACGAAACACCCTTGATAGTTTCTGCAAAGAAGCATTCCTCAAGAATGCTGGAGTTGCTGTTGTCTACAAACATTGACGTTACAAACACTGACAAATATGACATTACTGCTTTACACAACATTTGCAGATTTGGTGTCGATGATGAAGGTGTGATCAATACTATTATAGAGAAGGGGATGGGTACAAATCAACCATCACAGAACTATCCAAGTCTTCCTCTTTGTATAGCTTCATATGAAGGACACAAGAATGTAGTGGCAGCTCTCCTTGATTGTGGAAGTGAGATAGATCTGTTTCAAGCACAAGGCCGCACGCCTTTGCACTTTGCTTGCATGTGGAATCATCTGGAAGTTGTTCGACTCCTGTTTGACAGAGGTGCTGACATGAAGAAAGCATACTGTTCTTTGGGGTCTCTTATTACCATTGTTACAAAAGCTGGCCATGCACGTATTGTTGAAGAACTTATCAAAAGAGGAGCCAATCCTCATTATGATAGTTGTTCTCGGGAGTATCCACTATATTGGGCATGTCACAACTTTAGCTTTGATGTCATTCAAGTTCTCCTTGAAGCTGGTGCAGACATGAATGTTTTGAACGAAGCTGACACCTCTCCGTTCTTTGATGCTTGTTCCTGGGGAAGAGAAGATCTGGTAAGATTTCTTTTGGAAAGAGGAGCTGATGTCAACAAAACTGATAACTTTTTCAAGTTGAGCGCTCTTCATAGAGTAGCAGCGGAGGGACACGCCCATCTTGTTAAACTCTTGTTGAGTAACGGAGCTGATGTCAACAAGTTGGATAAATCCGGTGCTACTGCTCTGTTTCGTGCAAGTAATAAGGCAACTGTCCATGAGCTTTTGAGACGGGGCGCTAATGTGAATGTTGTTGACAATCGTGGAAACACAGCTCTATATCTTGCCTGCTTTACCAGACTGGAAGAAGTGGTTATGACTCTTCTTCACGAAGGAGCTGATATAAATGTCAAAAACAAACGAGGTAACACTGTATTTGATCGTGCCACCTCATGGGGAAACAAAACCGTCATAGATGCAATCTTAAAGAGGAGAGACACAACAGGAAATGATTCTGATTCTGATTCTGATTCTGATTCTGATTAATACCAAGCACTTGAAAATGTTTTCTAAGATTCCTGTCTTGCTCACAACCGACGGAAGAATGATGAAGATGAACATAAAACACATTCATGGTTTACCAAATAGAAACTCCACCTAGTCTGCGAATTCCAAAATATTGTTTAAGATTTTTGTGCACGTTGATACGTATGCAGTATGTGGATCATTGAAATGTATAACATAGTTAAAAGCAAATGTGAATAAGTATTATTTTCACTCCACTCACTTAACATAGAAGGGTGTCAGTCCCTCCTTCATTTCCTCAGGAAACACTGATCTAATCACACTGACTCAAATATGGTAGAACCTTTCTGGTAAACTTTTGTACAGTGTCTCCACATGTTCCAGTGTTGGTTGGGCTCAATGTGACTAACAAACAGAAACAAACTAAACACATTAAGAAACAAAAGACATGAGAAAATTTCTAATCATATCTTTAAGACATTAGATGAACTTCATGAAGGACAGACTCGAAGTTTAGCTTATATTTGAGTTATTCAAGTTAGCAGTGATCCTTCACATGTGTTACATGACTGTTTTGAACTGTTACCCTCCGGCTGTAGGTGTTATGTACAGACGTGCAAAACCTGGCATGATAAAATATAATTTGTGCAACTGTCAATTATATTTTGAATAATGTTTAATATTCTCATCATCAAACCCTTTGTACACTTTTATATCATCTTGCTTCCATGTAATTGGTATATGTAAATATATGTAATTTTGTATTTAATCTCACTCTTATTTTATGATCCTGGATATAAGATAAAAGAAAAACGTTTATTACCCATATGGTTGAAAATAACCGAGTTAATATTATTTATATGAGCACATGTGCACATATCACGTTTGCTTAGCAACCATTGTTTCACCGCGATTTCCCGTATTGTTTGTGACGTCACTGTAGCTTCCCGTGGCAAGAGAAGGGGTATTTTCATGGCTATTTTTACGCAAATGAAATGGAATAGAATCGGTCATATCACGTTTACTCTCTCAATTCACAATATTTTTGTAAAAGTCATATGACACACTTCCTCGGGTAATAATCTCTATATATCTTATCTTTAAATTAAAAAGAACAAGCAGAGTCGATATCCTTACTTCACAAAAATATTGTTCCATGGAAATGATTGAAGATAAATATAAGAAGAAAAACTAAAAGTACGTCTACACATGAGGGACAGTTCCACACCTACTGCACAAGGGGAGAGAATAAGCCTGAGGGCTGGAGCTTTCTTTCGATAGAAAACCCGAGGAAGATGTCTTGTATAACGAAAAACAGCACAGATATCAATTTTTATAAATGATTGCCTAGGCTCCTTAAAAAAGCATAACAGTTGTCTGTAAAATCTCGCCTCATCATTTAGGGGCGGGATAGCGCAGTGGTTAGTGCGTTCGGTTTCGGATCAAGAGGTCCGGGGTTCGAATCCTGCCAGGGGCACGGCAACTTTGTCTGCAGTAGAGAACTGTTCTACATGCAGTAAGGTTTGGGTGCAATGCTACACTGAATTTCAGCATAGTACCACCAATGGTACAGTAATGGCACAGTTCCAGCCGATGCTCGCAGGTTTCACCACAAAAGCATAGCCACATGGCGTTGCGGACTTTCTCCCTGCCACAATACTAGCAGCCGCGATATAAGTGAAATACTATTGAAAGCGGCGTTAAACCCCAACTCACCTCACCTCACCTCACCTCGCCTCATCATTTAAGTCGTAGGTTTACGCTGTGGTACAGTAGGGTTAGTGTGCAACAGCATGAATGTTTCAGGTTCCAGGTGGTATTTTAGGTAAACACTTGTAGGTTAGTACTTTTATTTTGGGTTACTGTTTTATTATTTTGTAGTCATTACCCACACTAAGTAAACATCCCGAGCGTTAAAAAATAATATAAACTTGAAGAGGGACATTCCAAAATTATATCTAAAAAATTACAAATTAATAAGGCCCTTGTAACATGGTATTAACTGGCATTACAAAACTTTCTCATACAAATTGGTGATGTTCTACTGGAATGAAGACTGACTTAAACGGGTTTAAACACGCCCGCGAAGTAAATAAAAACAGGTTATTATCTATTAAATTTGTAAGAATTCCATTGGTCAGTACACACCTTGAGATCAAAAAATATATTTGTACACTGACCCGCTCTACCAGTGATGAGGTCAGTTTTGTGACAGAAATGTCTGTCACTGACCTGAGATATTGACTCGTCACGTGATTTGTGCCACGTGACTTTTTGTTTTGCCGATGTTTGTCCAAGATGACGTCATCTGATCGGTTCGCTGATTTTTTAATGAGATAATATTTTCGATTTGCCAGTATTGCTATGTTTGTAGTGCAACAGCTAAAATGTTAAATACAAAAGTCTGAAAAAAGAAAGAATTTCGGTATAATAAAACACTTAATTACTCATGTTGAGTTCATTATGTGAAATACAAGAACTCTCGGTCTCGGTCAGGTCAGACGGCCTCGGGAGTCAGGTCTCGAGTCATTGTATTTCACATAATGACCCATCCTCGGTTACCAATGGTTTTATATATGCTCCGTTGCTCTCCACTATATCAACCATGGGAAACCTTATCAGAAAAATCTGTACTCAAATTACCCGCCCTTGGCCGGCGTGACGAAGTCAGTAACCAAAGAACATGCTCAATGGGATAAGACGAAAATGGTCAAGGGA
Source organism: Gibbula magus (assembly GCA_936450465.1). Lineage (NCBI taxonomy): Eukaryota > Metazoa > Mollusca > Gastropoda > Trochida > Trochidae > Gibbula > Gibbula magus. The sequence continues at coordinate 21,067,249 of OW388291.1, read as the reverse complement.
GATAACTAGTGATGGATGGCTAACACAATGACCTCGCTTGCTTTGAAACGAAGTGATATGAATTGTCATTGGCTCGCAGGTC